>JAEIHA010000320.1:7500000-10000000 GCA_018904595.1 Zaprionus indianus
GTGCGGACTATGCGAATGTCCAGGCGTATCACCGCCGCCGTTGGCCAAACGCTGATGATGTTGCTGCAACAGCTCCTGTTGCTGCTGCTGCTGCTGTTGTTGCTGCTGCTGCTGTTGCTGCTGCTGCTGTTGATGCTGCTGCTGGAGTGTGGCAAAGTTGGCATAACTGCTGCCGTTGGCTGCCTGTGGCAACTGTTGCTGTATAGCCTCAGCCAGCGTGGCAGCAGCGCTATCGGCGCCCATCTTGGCCCAATACGCGGCATTGGCATCGTTCATGACCTGACGCTGCAGATTCAGCCCGATACCTCCCGCGGGCACATGCTGCTGCAGATTGACAACCGACGCAACACGTTGCTGTTGCTGCTGCTGCTGTTGTTGTTGCTGCTGGTGGTGCTGCTGCTGTTGCTGTTGCTTCTCCGCCTTCTCGGCATGTTTCTGCAGATGCTTCTGCAGATACGTCTCCTGTGTATACGACTTGCCACACAGCTGGCAAATGTGTGTCTTCAGATGCTTGGAATCCTTGTGCTTGGGTATGTGCTCCAGCAGCGTCACCTCGTCTGTGAAGCATTTGTAGCATGAGTTGCATTTAAACGGCTTGTCTGTCTGGTGGCAGCGCGAGTGCGACTGCAGATTCGAAAGCTGCGAGAACGCCTTGGGGCAGCCGGCATGGCGACACTTGTACGGCTTGTCGCCCGTGTGGGTGCGTATGTGCTGCTGCAGGTGCGACAACTGTGTGAACTTGCGCTGGCAGATCTCGCAGCGGTACGGCTTGATGCCCAGATGGATGCGTGTGTGCTGCGACAGATACGAGGAGTTGGCGAACGACTTGTTGCATGAACCGCACTTGTATGGCTTTGTCTGCCCCTCGCCGCCGCTGCTGCCGCCACCACCCTGTCGCTGATCATCTGGCGAGGAACCGTTGCTACCCTGGCTGCCGCCTTGTTGACGCGTCGGAGAGCGGCTCGGATCATACTGCAAGAGAAGTAAAGAGAGAGTTTGAAGTTGTAGTTAGGTATTGAAACAGTTTCATCCTTCTCCCTGTTCTCCTGTTCCTGTTGCTACTCACCTTCTGCTCCTGCTGCTCACCAAGCTGCGTAGGTGTTGGGGGTGAACTGGGCGCACTGTAGCTGATCTTCAACTGCGGCTGATGATGCAATTGCTGCTGCTGCTGTTGCTGCTGCTGCTGCTGCTCGGGATGTTGTTGCTCCACCAGTATCTGCTGATGCTGCACAAGTCCATTCTTCAGCGAATAATCCAGACGTTCAACGTTCTGTCGAAACTCGCTGATGTTGAAGGGTTTGTAGTCGTGCACCAATTGCGCTGTACGCAAATCCGCCTGCGTCAGGTGACTGAGTGTCCGCAATTGATCGATAGATCGATGCAAATAATCGCCACTGGCAGCGGCGCCAAGGGCGGCAGCGCCGTTCGGCGTTGTCGGCAGCTCGGCCATAAGCGGCTGCCCGCCAAGGTTCAGCGGTCGATAGGCGATTGTCCGTGCGTCCAGATTGCAGCCTTATACCAATGTCTAGAAGAAGAAATTCTGGCTGACTAGGCTGACAGCAGCGGGAAAGCGGATCAGGGGAACCGAAGCGGGCACCGCCGAATCGTACAACGATCGCGGCTAAAATGAAATCGACACTTGGCCCCGCACAGCGCAGCACAATTGGCTTACACAACTTTTTCCCCTTTGGTTCGCTGGTTTATGCTGAAAATACAGAAAAATACAGAAATTATTGTAATTGTTATTTAGGCTTCCGTCGAGTAGCTGCCTCTGCCTCTGTCGCTGCCTCTGCCACTGCTGGGCGCAAATTTCTGCCCAGTCAACAGAAGTAATAAACTACTTCATCTATTTGCAGAGAGTATGATCGAGATCTTATGGAGGATGTAAGAAAAAGGAAGATGAATATGAAATCATTCTCAGTCATCAAGTAACTCAAGAATCAACTAAATAACTTGTAAAATTATTAAATTATTAGTTATAATTATTATTAATAATCTTGCTAAGGAAATATTCAAAACTTCATTTATATTTTAATTTTATTTGATCTAATTTAATAAATTATTTGCATTACTTCATTGGCAAACAGCCTCAACATAAATTCCCCTCTTCCCATGCCGAAATAAATCAGTAAAACATTTTCTAGGGTATTTGAACGTCTACTTGGCACGCACTCTTTACTTTTTTCAGCTTTTATTGAATTTTTTTATTGTTTTTGTACATAAATTTCAGCAATTTAACATAAATGTGCATGAATTAATTAATTGTTTATGAATTAAACGTGCAACAAATGAAACAAAAGTCTTTGCACATTAAGCAGCAGCAGCAAAAAAGTCCAAGAATTGCACTTAAAAAAAAAAAAACGAAAAACAATGCCAAAAAAATACAAGATAAACAAAAAAGGCGCTTGAGCCAAGCAAAAAAGTCTCGATGTGACAACACAACAAAAAGTTTAAGAAAACAAAATGAAATTCTCTTCTTTTTTTTTGTTTTTTGAATCTGTTCTACCGAAAAAAGCGAAACCAAAAGCAAAACGAAGTAAAAGGGTGCAAAGCAAAGGGGGAGAGGGGGCAGGAAGAGCCACAACGAAGAGTCAGGGGCGCCACCGAACGTGTCAATCACCTCAAGAACTGAAAACGTAAACTCTACAATGAAATTGGGGCGCGCTCGCTAATCTGCCACAAAATGTTACCAAGTAAGTAGAAGAAGAAGAAGAAGATGCCGAAACAAGGTTGTGAACATGAAAATGCTTGTACAATAAGTGAAGTAAAGGTTAAGAAAGAAGAGAAGCATAAAAAGAACATAATAATTTCATATAATATGCATATAAAGGGAGGAGATTATTGTTATCTATTTATTGAACTTGATTTATCACATATTTTCATTATTTACGCACTTAGTAAACTAACTAAAGTGCAAAACTTTGATAAAGACACACATATTACAGGGTATTAACATATCAAATAATCATTATCTTTTCATTCATTTCCATTAAAATGTTTGTAATTCCACCTTTTTATCGCAGCTTTTCTTCCCTACCCACCTTCACCCACTTAGCCACAGGTCTAACAAAGCTATAAATGAAATACATACATATACAACACACACACACATACAAGCACACGTACTCATTCATTCATAATTGTGCGCTCTCTCGCTGCGTCGTGTGCATTGCAACTGTTTAATCCTTGGAGGCACACACTGCTGACCCACAAACAGAGTCAACGTTGATGAGCGATGAGTGAGAGAATTCAATGTAAACAAACCCGTCACAGGTGTCTGCCGGATCCGCATAGTACCCTATAAACCTAGTCTAGAAGGGTATGCTAGGTTTGTGCGTATATAAAGGAAATACCAATTTATATATTCTTGAACCGAATCAGCAGCCTGAACGATATAACCACGTGCGGAGTTCTCAGAGACCATAAGAGTTATGACTTTTAAATATTGTGACTATACATATACGAGGGTCGTTTGATAAGTCCGTGACTTTTTGAATAAAATATATTTTTTTCGTCAAAGAAGCGTTTTATTTCTCAACATAATCTCCTTTTAGCTCTATACATTTAGTCCAGCGTTTTTCCAATTTTTTTATTCCTTCCAAATAATAGGTTTTCTCAAGGCCCTCAAAATAGTCGTTTGTTTCTGTGTTTCTCTTCATTTGACCCGAATCTCTTACCGCCGAGCCATTTCTTCATGTTTGGAAACAAAAAATAGTCACAGGGGGCTAAATCGGGAGAATATGCAGGATGGGGTAGCAGTTCGTAGCCCAATTTATGAAATTTTGCCATTAGCACACGAAATTCACTTTTTTCCATTTTCGTTAAAATTCACGAGATCGTCTGCTTTCAATGCCTATAAAACGCAAACCAAAAAACGCAGCTTTCTCAAAATTTTACAGTCAGCTGTTAATCGATAATTGCTGACAGGAGCAGTGTTGTATTTAGAGCAGGTGCGCGGCAAATACAAAAAGTCACGGACTTATCAAACGACCCTCGTATCTTATTACTTTAAACAGATGAAATTAATTCTATATAGCCTCTAATTAAAAATGTTTTCTTTATTTTCAGTTACATATAAGTATCAATGAAAGGGAATTTTAATTCAAGAGAATGCAATTTTATGTGTAGCTTTTATCCCTTCATCTCAGTACACTGAGAAAATAAATTAAAAACATTTTGGAAATTTCACATTTTTGTCAAAAGCGGCGTTTTTATATTTTTTTTTTTTTTAACTAAAATGGATATGCCAAAGCGCTTGAAAAATGAGCTAAAAGAAATGATGGAATACAAGGATCTACAACAGATGCAATTGCTTCGTACCGAAGAAGATAACATTTACCGATGGTTTGCCCTACTAATGCCCACGGAATATCCCTATGATAGAGGTGCTTATATGTTGCAAATCGATTTCTCCAAGAGATATCCCTTTGTACCACCCATTGTGCATATCAACACAAAGGTCTATCATCCAAATATCAATGAGCGAGGTCAGCTTTGTATACCGATATTGGAGGCAGAGAATTGGATTCCCACATTGCGTATGTGCACAGTGCTCAATGTGATAATAGCAACTTTAAACGATCCACAACCGGAAAATTCATTTTATCCCGAAATGGCTTATCTGTATCTTGGCGATCGGAGGAAATTTGATCGAATAGCTGAGGCCTGGGTGCATCGGTATGCAGAATTGCGACCCACAGATAGGGAATTGAAGAAACTTAAAAAACGGTTAATGCGTAAGGAAAGTTAACTGAAGATTTTAATTTTGTAGCCAACTAGAAATAGGATTTATTTTAAAGCCGCAGCAAATTCGTATGATTCAGATAAGGTGTAAAACAAATGGGTACATAACGCCAGCGGGTGTTTTTTCACTTTCGAATGAGAAATAACGCCCACGGGCGTTATTACATTTTTGTTTTGTCATTTTCTCGATGTACAATAAAAGAAATTATATGTAATTGCAATACTTTAATCCTTTTTCAATTTTCTATTAGCATTTGCAGCATTTGTTCGTGTGAACATCTTTATCTCAGGGACCCTAATATGTATCAATCATATTTAGTGACAATATGTCCCTATATTGCCTTCAAGTCAAGTTGGTTATAGAAACGAATTCCAAGCATTATCCTAATGCTAACTTGATCATTTTTGGTGTGTAAAATATTTATTATCAACCCAATAATTTCTCTAAATTTGATTGCGATCGTACAATATGCAAAGAAAGTATTTAAGAATTTATACTGGGTATATCAGAGTCGAATACATTCCACAGTAGATTTCTTACTTGATTATTTTCCCGTGAAAATAAAAGACGAAAATCAATAAAAGAAAACACAATCAGAATTGGCGCGCGCCAACAGCATAAAATAAATTCAGTTATTATGTGCAATGCGGAAGAGAGGAGAGCGAGTAAGAAGGAGAGTGAGCGAGAGAGATTGAGTTGGTTGGTCGACCGACGAAGAGTCAAAGGAGAGTGCTGACACACACGCACGCACACACACACACATCCACTCTAACGCATTGCGTAGCTGTAGTTGTTGTTGTTTTTTGCTGCTGCGCAGTTGACGTCAGAAGTAAATTCTTTTTTTTTTTGTGTTTGCTTTGGTTTTAAATATTTTTTATTGCTTGGTTGGTCAAAAGAACCGGTTGTTGTTGTTGCTGTTGGAATCGCTGACGTCGGTTGGTTTGCCCGATCAGAGTAGGCCAAATAGCGCAGGGAAGTGGAGACAGAGACAGGGAGAGAGAGTGAGGGGGGAAGGAAGGCTACACCAGGATATGCTGTTGAGCGTGTTAACATGTTAATGCACGTCATGTTGCTCTTTATGTTCCCACATACATAAGAAACAAATGTCAAGCTCAAAAGAGACAATGTTATAAAAAGTTTATGTCGTATGCAATGAAAGTGGCGTCAAGTAAAACACACACACACAAACAAACAGACGTACAACACATGTAACAACAACTACAATACAAGAAAAAAAAAATCACTCGACCGGCGGCCCCAAAAAGCACGACGCCAACGCCGACGTCAACGTCGCTGCTCGGCGGCCTACAAAAAAAATGGTATACACAAAAAAATTCATCGCTCACACACACACACACACAAGCACATTCTCGCACACATACACACACACAGAACATGTACAAAAAACGAATCAACGAAAATTAATTGAGCGCGAGCAGCGACCGCATAAAGAGCGAAGAGAGGGAGAACGCCGAGTGAGTGAGAGCACAACATAAACAAATGAAGAGCGCTGGACAGAGGTAAATGGCAGAAAGAAAAAAAAAAACGAGAGAAACAAAGCAAATAAACGAAAAACGACTCTCTGTTAGTGGTGGCGGCGGGGGCGACATGTGCAAAAAATGATGCGCGCGAGAGCAAAAACAGTGGAGATAAAAAGACGACACACAAACCGCCACCGAATGAATGGCACATAAAGAACTCGCACAAAGGCCACAGTGCGGAATGGAGGGAGGGAGGAGTGGACAAATATTGGCAGCCGTTGTTGCACAGTGTGTCAATGGCAATTTTATATGATTGTTTAAGGGTGCTAAAAAGGAAACAAACGATCGTTTGGCAATTTTAAATCTATTAAACTCTATTCTACATATTCAGTAGGTGGAGTGATCATTAAATTAACATTAAAACTCTACTCTGCATGTGCTCTATGTGTTATTTATTCAATAACTGGAATGCTCATTCAAAAAGTGAATTGATAAATATTTATCGAAGACATTAAAAAGCAACAATACAATATTAATAAAACAGCAAACCTTCTTTCTATGTTCATTTTAAGCATGCAATTAAATCATTATTTGTTATGTTTTCAACAGTTTGTGAATCAAGTAAACGTAATAATTCTGTGTAAAACAAGCAAATAGGTCTTCATAACACTTAGAAATTAAAGCCCAATTCAAATGTAAATAATTGGAAATTTAATTGCTGATAATAAACTAATAAATACTGATACTGAATAGATCTCATTTAATGGGTAACCACGCATCAAACTTGTAAAACAAAGTCTTAAAATTGAGTGTGCTATTAAATTTCATTCAATTTATACCAATTGTTAATTCTGCTTGCTGATAATGAACCAATTAAAACTGCCTAAAGTGGGATTATTTATAAGTAAGCGAAAGATAACTGCGCCATATTTTCTTTGCAATCAATATGACTTTCACATTCTCAATTTATCTACATATTTTCGACCACGGTGCACAATTGCGAAAAGGAAGAAACAAAAAAAAAACACTATATGCCCAATAATGTAAAAATAAAACACAGTTTGAAGTACTTACCAATTGGAAACGGCACTTGTTGTTGTTGCCGTTGTTATTATGGTAACTTTTGTTTTCTCTTTTTGCCTTCGCCTTTTTGGTTTTTGTGTGTTTTGTGTGTGCGGCTCTGTTGATATTTTGGTCGTAAAAGCAAAAGCACGTGTTCTGCGTGACCTATTGGTGGCAAACGGGGGGAGGTAAATCGGGTCAGATCCTCCTTCTCTGCCTTTTTTTCTCCACTTTCGGTTTTCACTTTCTGCGAGGCGTCGCGTGGGTGGTGGAGAAAGAGATGGAAGAGATCTATGTATGGTACGTTTGTTTACATTCAACGTTTTACGCACATTTGTGACTTTACTTCTTTCCTTCTTTTTGTTTTTACAAATTTTGTCAATTTGCGCCTTTTACGTTTTCTTCTCTTATGACTTCGAGTACACTAGGCACACACACAAACACTCACACATACACAAACTTATGAAAGAGACTAAGGAAAAAATGGCCGCGCACGCCAAAAATATACACACACTTGAAGTTGTGTGTGTGTCCGTTTTTTTTTGCACTTGTACTGGCCCCTTTTTTACGAAAACTTTTGGCGCGACTTAATTTTGGCGCCGTCGCAATTTTAATTGAGATTCTATGCTGCGAGTCGGGGACAGGCTAACTCCGATTGCGAATGTAGTACGAGCTTTGTCTCGTCCCGCGCGTTGTTTACATGCCGTACGTGGTGAATGCAAACAACAAATCACAACGGAAACGTAAAATAGACGAGCGTAAAGAAGAAGAACCATTCGGTTCGATGGCAAAAACTCGACTGAAAAAAAAATATCACTCAACTTTTTTCGTGCCATCGTGCGAACGCAGCAAGCAGCTGTGAGCGAGCGTAAGTGGCTGGGTGTGTGTGTGTGTGTGCGTGCTCTCTCCCGCTCATTCCCTCTCAGTCGTTCACGCATTGTGAAAAAATGCTTGTTTATGTTTTTTATGTTTGCGTTTTTTGCCTCCACTGTTTTGCTCTCTTTGACCCGCTCTCTTATTGTGCTCTCTCTATAGCTCTCTCCCTTCTTTTTTTTCCGGTTTAGCTCTGATTGGTTGATGTTTCTTGCTGTGCTTTATACCCTGCCTTTTTTGTCAAAAAAACTAAGATAATGTGTTATTTTATAAAAAGAATAAAATACAAAATAAATTTAACATATAAAATTTAAAATGGATTGAAAAAATGTTTAAAATATTAAATATATTGAAAACTTAGAATCGATTTTAAATGACTTTATAGGTTTTTAATCAAAATTTTATAAACTTTACATAAATATACACTAACTATAAAATAATAAACAAACTTTATGGATTAAATATAAATTATTTATTTTTAACTTGTAATATTTTTTGAGTTTTCAATTTAATTGACTTAATTTATGAAACCAATGAATTTCAGTAATGAGTTGATAAACCTTCTTTTATAATACTCGAGTCGATAACCTTTAGTTTAAAACAAATGCATAATATAAGTCTTTGTTTTTTTTATATTGTCACTGTAACTTTAATTATACAATAAAAACAAATATATATGTACGTTTTCAATGCGATCATTATTATATGAAATTTGAAATCTTACCGCCTCTAGGGCTGCATAAAAATATCGATATGACAAATGTTCAATTGCTTGCACATTGTGCAGCACTCATTTCGATAAGAAAGTGTTGTAAATTGCTTAACAAACAGACAGCTGTTTTGCGCGTGCAATGTTTTTGTTTTGGCGCTAAGAAATTATTAAATCCCTTTTAGAATTACTTTCTTTTAAGTATGTCCGCACAATATCAAAGATTTCTTAAAGTACTCGAGAAGTGGCCAGCAGAAAAAAGCAAAGTGGGCAGGTAAGTAAAATGAAATTACACACACAAAACACACACAATGTTCGTTGAGTGGCGCCTACAGTTTCGGTTACCTAACAACAATTTCAATATTTTACAATATTTGTTTGCTTTTCTGTTGCACTGCAATTAAGTGGACAGTGTAATTGTTGCTCATTCTTGCATGTTGCAGTTGCCATGCTCTTGTTCCACACAACATATTGTGTGGACAATGTGGAACTTGTCGAGCTTGCATTGTATCTGGTTAGGAGTCCAAGCCGGCAGTCGCTTGCCTATTGTTGTATCGGCATATTGTGTATTGCTTTAACTTATTGAAGAGTTCTCTGTGTGTGTGTTGCCATGTCTTCCAAGTACGCCTATCAATTGATACCAGAGGAGTATCTTCTGGGCGATGCTGACAATGCGACGAGAGAGTAAGTGGAAGTCAAGAAGTATATCCCGATTGGGAATGAATATGTATAATCTTCATTTATAATCTTCAGCTTGAGAAGACTTGTAGTTCAGTTTTATTCATTTGATTCGTAAATTGAGTAAATAGAATTGCGGTTACTTCATAAAACAGTATGTTTTATTTACATTTTCTATTGTACAATAATGGTAACTTATTTTACCTGCTTAGTATATTGTTATTCATTATAAAACTCAAATATCTGTTTGTAAATTTACTAAATGCAGATAAACAATATATATTTTTTTCCAGAGCCAATTAGCAGTTGCAATATTAAATATTTTAGTTTCACATTTTCCTAGTTAGCACTTGTGCCCTGAGCTTGTTTAATGGCTCTATAATTTACAAGTAATTATAAATAGCAGTGAAATCAGATCAGGTTTCGAGACATATTTACACATAAGCTGAGACACCTTTGCGTGTAAGTCAGTTTTCTTGGAAACTGATTTAAACTGATCACATTTCTCTGGTTGCCAATAAAACTATGAACCTCATTATTAATTATTTATTTGTTAGGGGTTTTATGGGAAGTTCGTTTTATTACTTTTATAAAATCGTAGATCTATAGTAGAAGTATATTAGAAGTTTTTAATCTGATTGGATCTCCCGGCTTCAACGAGTTATGTGCGGTATCCCTAAGTCCGTAAAGTCAACTGTTACTTTCTTTTTATGCTTTAATCGTTTGTTTTTACTTTTAGTTTTCCACTTTCCACTTTGAGGTTCGTTTTGAGAGTCTTTTGATTATCTTTGCAACATTGCTTTATGATTTCCCGCATGTTACATCAACAACATAAAACATTGAGCAAATGACAAAGACAACCAACTAAATGTTTCTCTCCCATCCCCAAGGGATCTGGGCGAACAAATCCGCAAGCACGTGACGAAACTGGTCAGTGCCGACGCCAACCTTTCCAGCGAAGCAACAGCTCAATTGAACAAGCAGCTCGGCGCCTTGGAACGTCTCAGCGAGAACGTGTATGCCAAGCAGTATCCACGTCGCTACGAATCGACGGCAACAGGATTGACAGCGGCCCAGTGCAGTCAGGTGCTCAGCTCGGAGTTTCTGCAGTATCTGAACGACAAACCCAAGTAGACGACGAGAAGGAGAGACGAGTGCAAGATGAAACGATTCCTGACTACTAGCTTAAGATCTATACACAACACACAACAAGCAAGATGCTGCACAACAACAACATCGACAACAGCAACATCGACAACAACAACTGCTCGCCATGTGCCTGTGCTCTGCCAGACAGCGATTGACTACTTGCAACCACAGGCAGGTGGCAAATACATCGACATGACCTTTGGCGCCGGAGGACACACGCGTCGCCTGCTCGACAGTTGCCCAGAGGCGACAGTCTACGCACTGGA
Source organism: Zaprionus indianus (assembly GCA_018904595.1). NCBI lineage: Eukaryota > Metazoa > Arthropoda > Insecta > Diptera > Drosophilidae > Zaprionus > Zaprionus indianus. The sequence goes on from JAEIHA010000320.1 coordinate 7,510,963, forward strand.
TCGTGATCCACAGGCTCACGAGCTGGCGCAGTGCATGAGCGCAGAACCAGAGTACGCGGGACGTTTGGTACCGCTGCTGGGCAAGTTCTCGGAGCTGCCACAGTTGCTGCAAGCGCTGCAGGTGCCACGCAATAGCATTGATGGAATTCTCTTCGATTTCGGTTGCAGTTCCATGCAGTTTGATGAGGCCGCGCGCGGCTTCTCCATTTCCCACAATGGACCGCTGGATATGCGCATGGATTGTGGACGTAGTGGCGGAGTGAGTGCTGCCGATGTTCTGGCACGTGCCGAAGAGGTTGATTTGGCGCGCATTTTACGTGTCTGTGGAGAGGAGAAGGCGGCCAAGAAGATTGCACGTGCCATTGTCGAGGCACGCGGTGCATTGCAGCGCATCGAGACGACACGGCAACTGGCCGATCTGGTGGCCAGTGTGGTAGGCGAGGGGCAGCATCGTCTGGACAAGTTGCAACGTCCCGCGCACGCGGCAACCAAAACATTTCAGGCACTGCGCATCTTTGTGAACAACGAACTGAATGAGATCAACTATGGAATGATTTTGGCACGTGAATATCTGCGCACCGAGGGGCGACTGGTGGCCATCACCTTTCATTCGCTGGAGGACACCATTGTGAAGCGACACATCAACGGCAATGTCATCGAAGGCGTGGCCAATCCGCTGCCCCTCAAGTACTGCGGCCACGATCTGACACACGATCCAGCGCTACTGGAATCATTTGTGCAAATCAACTGGCGGCAGCTGCATCGTCATGTTGTCGTGCCCGATGCCTCCGAGATTGCCCGCAACAGTCGCAGTCGCTCGGCAAAGCTGCGCGCTGCCCTTAAGCTTAAATAGATGATGATGATGAGTTGATAACGCGTGCACTTCGTATACTACTCTGTTTTTATAGTCAGGAATAAAGAAGTCAAGCAAATGTTCTCGTTCCCCAATCACGCCATGTTTTCCCACTGCGGAGGCTCGCTAATTAACTGACTGTATGTTATCGTGGGGCCCGTGTATAATTTTAATATTTTTTCTATCAATTGGCACCCTTTGATAACGCACGTTTATCTTATATGTATATTTTGGTTTTGCTTTCCATTTTGTTCTTTACACTCTATTTCACTTTGCATAAAGTGTAGCAAGTGTATATGTTCTTGAACAGTAGACGATTTTGGGTTGATGTAGTGCTCCCTTTCAAGAGGAGATACAATGTTGAATAGTTACTTCATAAATTCGAAGTTTCTTGAATTGTTGAGTACGTGAAATTAAAATATCGCCTGTTTATTCCATAGAGACAAAGAATATTAGCACAGACCTGTGCATCAGGTCCCTTTCTTGACAAAGGGTATTCCTTATCTTGTGCAGGGTATTCGACCGTCAGCTGGCGTTCCTTGTGCGCTGTGTTTGTTGTTTTTATTTGTGTTTCTCGCGCCGAATTTGTTTGTTTTGCACCCATTTCAGGTTCTTGTGATATAGATAGATTATGATTATGAAATCAATGTGATGAGCACAGGTAGAGCGCACAGTGGCGCATTTTATTGATTATATATTTCTTCGGGTTTTTATTAATATAAAAAAATTGATTTATTGATAGATTCGTTAAGATCTTTGTTGCTTTTATGTCACTGAGCAAGGCACTTGAATTTGATTTGAATTAACAATTAGCGCCTCTTGTACTTTTATTTTTATTTATGTGGATCGTATATCAAATACCACGCAACAATTTCTTTTTTTTTTTTTTCTACCGTTTTCCCAAACATCTCCATGTGGAGATCATGTCAGTTTGCGGTCACAGCCTCAGGCTGCTGGTTGAATCTGGTAGAGAGAGATGTTGTTTACAAGCAACAGCGGAGTGACCCCTTAGAAACCCGAAACCGAAACCGATAATCTGAAATTGTTGCTCGCAAGTCTGTTTGGCTGATAAGACGCCTCGCGGTACGTGGAGGCGCGGGATTAGGGTGCGATAGAGAGTACACACAACACACCTATAGATAGACCTCGCTTGGCCGCTTGGCAATCAGTTGCTTTGCGCGAGCGCTGGTGTTGCCATCGAGAGCATCGTCGTGTGTCCCCAAGGAATAGAACGAGTTAGAAGATTAAATTCAAATTTGTACCTTTTTGCAGTGATTGGTGCGAGAACGAGAGCACAATGACAGTGGATGCCAAAGTAATATCGGGCACAGCGGTGGCCAAGTGAGTTTCTTCCACTTTCAGTTGGGATTATCCGTGTAAATCATGTGATCTTCCTTCAGAAATATACGCGAGGAGCTGCGCGAGGAGGTGAATGCTTTGCGGGCACAGGGTGCTGAGTTTGTGCCCGGGCTGCGCATTGTTCAGGTGGGCGGACGGGAGGATTCCAATGTCTACATACGCATGAAGATCAAGGCTGCTCAGGAGATTGGCATCAATGCGGAGCACGTCAAATTGCCGCGCTCAATTACTGAGCTGGAGCTGCTCGATAAGGTGAGGAGAGGCAGAGAAAGAGAGAATAGTAGGCCCATTTCAAGGGTCAACTTCCGTTTACTCGGGCATTTCTCTCAGTGTAGTTATGCAACAGCAGCCACTGCTTCTTCTGTCTCATATCAATAACGATTATGCAATTCCTTTGGCACAGCTGGCCGAGCTGAATGCCGATCCTCAGGTGCACGGGGTCATTGTGCAGATGCCCCTGGACTGCGACACTCCCATCGATTCGCACCGCATTACCGATGCAGTTTCCCCCTCGAAGGATGTGGATGGTTTGCACACCATGAACGAGGGTCGCTTGGCCATTGGCGATCTGAACGGCTTCTTGCCCTGCACCCCTTGGGGCTGCCTGGAATTGATTCGCCGCACTGGTGTCGAGATCGCTGGCGCTCGTGCTGTCGTCTTGGGTCGCAGCAAAATCGTTGGCAGTCCTGCGGCTGAGTTGCTCAAGTGGGCCAATGCCACAGTGACTGTCTGTCACTCCAAGACGCGACAGCTGGAGGAGATTACACGCACCGCAGACATTCTGGTGGTGGGCATTGGCGTGCCAGAGATGGTGAAGGGTTCGTGGATAAAGCCCGGCGCTGTGGTCATTGACTGTGGCATCAATGTGAAGCCAGGTAGGTGGTCCAATCTCTACACTCTCCAGACCCGGCCTTATCGCGGCTTGACCCCTGCAGCGCTGCTGATAACGAGCTCGCATGGAAAACCGCGTCACGCGGTTGTTTTCCATCTCAGTCTAGAAGAATCATTTCAGTTTGAGTTACAGATTCAGTTTCGAATTTAGTTCGCAGCCGAACAACTTGTCAAAGATTTAAGCAATCGATACGTTCTCTCCTCTCCTGGCAGACCCAACCAAGGCCAGTGGCACTCGCCTCGTGGGCGACGTTGACTACGAGCAGGCCAAGCTGGTGGCGGGATACATTACTCCAGTACCCGGCGGCGTGGGACCCATGACGGTGGCCATGCTGATGAAGAACACTGTGGTCTCGGCCACACGAGCTGCCGTGCGCGCCAACAAGTCGAAGTGGCCACTGCAGCCACTGCCTCTCAACCTCGTGCGTCCTGTGCCCAGCGACATTGAGATTGCACGTGCCCAGCGACCCAAGAACATTGGCCAACTGGCCGAGGAGATCGGACTGCAGCCCAATGAGGTCTCTCTCTATGGCAGCAAGAAGGCAAAGATCTCGTTGAGCGTGCTGCAGCGTCTGCAGCAGCGCCCCGCAGGCAAATATGTTGTTGTCGCGGGCATCACACCCACACCTCTGGGCGAGGGCAAGACCACCACATTGATGGGTCTCGTGCAGGCACTGGGCGCGCACAAGGGGCGCAACGTGATGGCAGCACTGCGTCAACCCTCGATGGGACCCACGTTCGGCATCAAGGGTGGCGCTGCCGGCGGTGGCTACGCGCAGGTTATACCCATGGAGGAGTTCAATTTGCATTTGACTGGCGACATTCATGCCGTGTCGGCTGCCAACAATCTGGTGGCCGCTCAGCTGGACACGCGCATCTTCCACGAGGCCACACAGGCAGACAAGGCGCTGTACAATCGTCTGGTGCCCATGATCAAGGGTCAACGCAAATTCAGTGCCATTCAGTTGCGTCGCCTGCAACGTTTGGGCATTGACAAGACCGATCCCGATGCGCTCACCGAGACGGAGTACTCGAGATTCGCTAGACTGGACATTGATCCCGAGACGATTATGTGGGAGCGTGCAGTGGATATGAACGATCGGTATCTGCGTGAGATCACCATCGGTGAGTCGCCCACCGAGAAGGGTCTGACCCGCAAGACGCGCTTCTCCATCTCGGTGGCCAGCGAGATTATGGCTGTGCTGGCACTTTCGCGCTGCCTGGCGGACATGAAGCAACGTCTGGGTGACATGGTGGTGGCATTCGACAAGGCCGGACGACCCGTGACGGTCGATGATCTGGGTGTCACTGGTGCCCTGGCTGTGCTGCTCAAGGATGCCCTGGAACCCAATCTAATGCAGTCCCTCGAGGGCACTCCAGTGCTGGTGCATGCGGGTCCCTTTGCCAACATTGCCCATGGCTGCAATTCGATTATTGCCGACGAAATCGGCCTCAAGCTGGTGGGCAGCGAGGGATTCGTATGCACCGAGGCGGGCTTCGGCTCAGACATTGGCATGGAGAAGTTCTGCAACATCAAGTGCCGCAACTCGGGACGCAAACCCGACGCTGTTGTCCTGGTCACAACGGTGCGCGCCATCAAGATGCATGGAGGCGGTGATGCTGTCACACCTGGAACACCACTAAGTAAACAGTATACGGAAGAGAATCTGGAACTGCTGGAGAAGGGTTTGCCCAATCTGCTGCAGCACATCAGCAATGGACGCGCCTTTGGTTTGCCTGTTGTGGTTTCTATCAATGCGCATTCGGCCGACACTGCCGCCGAGCATGAACTGCTCAAGGGTGCCGCTCTCAAGGCAGGCGCATTTGCTGCTGTCGTCTCCACGCACTGGTCAGATGGTGGTGCTGGTGCTGTACCACTTGCCGATGCTGTTATCGAGGCCTGTCAGTTGGAAAACAAGTTCCAGCTGCTTTATGAACTGGAGCTGCCACTGGTGGATAAGATGAACAAGATTGCACAGACCATGTATGGAGCTGGCCAGGTGGAGCTGACCAAGGAAGCCCTCGAGCAGGTCAAGCGCCTCAGCGAAGCAGTAAGTGGGACAAGACAAGGAGAGTCTTCTCTAGCTAAAGCTTGCTTCTTTCTTTCTATCTCTTTTAGGGCTTTGATAAGTTGCCCATCTGCATGTCAAAGACTTCGGGATCTGTTACTGGCGATGCCAATATCAAGGGTGCCCCCAAGGGATTCACGCTGACGGTGGAGAATGTCTATGTGTCTGCAGGCGCTGGCTTTGTGGTTGCCATGTGTGGAGGTATTACCAAAATGCCAGGACTCGCCACGCGACCTGCTATCTATGACATCGATCTGAACACTGAAACTGGACAAATCGAAGGACTCTTCTGAGATGCTTTGTGTGTTACAGATTAAGCGTAAAAGTGTATAAAGATTAAGCTAAATATGTTGTATGTACTCGCAGTATGTCCAAAATTGTTGCATTTCTAAAAGTGGGTAAATTGTTTAGATACTTATCAAGTACGTTCTCGTTTTTCGTTCAAAAAAGAACTCAATTGTTGATTTAGTATCGGATATGGCAACATAACATATTCGTTTGGTGTGTAAAAAACACTAAGAAAAGTAAGGAAGGAAGGCAGGAAATCAGAGTGTGCAGATCTGAATGGTGATCAACAGAGTCCAGTATTATCGGAAGATACTGCCGCAATAATCCTTTACTTCTCGTGCTCTGCACAAGCTAAGCCATAACTCTAGGGTTTTCGATGTAATCAACCCTTTTGTTTGGTTACTCTCTTTCAACATGTTACGGCTGCGAGGACGAAGTTCATCCCATCCCGGGATTAGGCAATTTATTCTGCGCACTGGGGTGCTAAACTACTTGGGCAAGAGTTTGCAGTTGCAGTGGGATGACTGGCACAATCAGCGCATGCAGCTGTTCACATTGCACGAGTCGTTGGATAGCAGTCCCGAGCTCATCGAAGCAGCTGAAGAGTCGCTTACGCGAACAATGGATCAGTTAACCAACAAGGTGATATCCACGCGACGCCTTCTTCAGCGGGAATACAACGAACTGAACGCATACATGGTGCGCAAGCGAGATCTGTGGGACTGTCCGGAGTACTTCAAGGCTAAATCGGCTCTAGGCCTAGCCCATCGGTACTTGAAGAAGTACAAATGAGCAGTGGTCAGGAAAATTGATTTGATCGTTTCCATTTTCTTTCTCTATAAAGAAAATTCTTAGTATAACATAACGTGGTATTATTATTTATGAAAGGGTATTTCAACGCGACCCGATTTCGTATTGACTGTCTCCCAGCACGTGCAAATGAAGGTCGAGCGATCCATTTTATCTGTATACAATTTGCCATCTAAATGATCCATCTCATGTTGGGCAATGCGTGCGTTCCATCCTTGCAATTCTAGAGCTGTCGCGGCACCTTCTCTGTTCAATCCAGAAATCTTGACGGCTGCGTATCGTTCAACTTCTGCAGAATATCCACGCACACTCATGCAGCCCTCCGGATGCTTGTGTTTGCTATAGTCTGTAACTGTCAGTCGAGGATTGATGAGCACCTGTTGATGTAAAGAAAGACATTTAGTAACTGCTAGTAGAGATTTTCTTAGTAGTGCTCACTGTTAGCGGCAGCTCGGACATTTGCCGCGCCTTGTAGGTCGCTTCGGAGAGTTCCTTCTTGATGTGACGATTGAACTCCATGGCAATAATTCGCAACGAGATGCCAATTTGTGGCGCCGCAATGCCAACACAGTCGTACTTGCGCAGCACCTTCACCATCTGATCCACAATAGCTCGAATCTCGTCGCTGTTCACGCAGTCTGCTGGCACCTCTGCCGCGGGGTCACGCAGCACTGGATCCCCAATCTGTGTGAAGTGACTGTAGGGTGGCAGGTTGGTGCGCTTGGTCGTCCAGAGCTGCTGGTACCATTTTCTGAATGATTGCTGTGCTGGTTGACTGCTACTCAGGTGGCGCACGTTTACCTGACACAATCTATGAAGTCTTAACAGCATTTTGGTTATTTTATTCACAAAATAAGCGGCTGCCGGCTTATTGCCGTAACAGATGTTAAGTTAATTCATTGGTGTTAACTCTACAATACCCTGTAAATTCAAAACAAAGCATTTTCGTTGCGTTTTGCTCATTTCTGTGTGGCTTAGGTAATTAATATGTAATAAAAATACTGTTCACTGTAAAATTTATTTTTGAAGAATTAATTTAAATTATATCGATCATTTAAATGCATTTTATTAAATTTGATTTCATTAACGTATATGCCCTTTACGTAAATAAGCAGTGCCGACTATCAAATTTATCGATAGCCGGACTGCATGTGACTATTGTGAATGAGCAGCTCAGATGTGATGAAGGAACCAGTTTGTCAAACAGCTGATGTTGGCGGCAAATTCAAATATTTAAAATATTTAATAAAATGCATGTTTATTTATCAAATGGTATAACAGCGCGGCCGCCAGCTTCATTTATCTGTCGCCATGTGACGCAAGTAAAGCTGGAAACATCCATGCGATCAATATAAACTATGCCATTCAGATGATCCATTTCGTGCTGAGCAATGCGTGCGCTCCAGCCCTCTAGTTCCAGTTCCGCAGGCGTTCCGAGCATTCCTATGCCAACGACGCGGACACGATCGTACCGTGCGACGCGTGCACTGAAACCTCGCACACTCATGCAGCCCTCGGGATGCGTGTGCTTCTCTTCATTGATAATCTCAATCTCAGGGTTGATAAAAACCTGTTGGTATACGCTAGATAAGTCGAACAAGATAATACAATTGTAAAATTAACTTACAGCCAGTGGTAAAGTTGACATCTTGCGCACCTCATAAATTTCCGGCGGGAATTGCTGCTGCTTACCCGCACGGAACTCCATGGCAATTATACGCCATGGTACGCCCAGTTGGGGTGCTGCCACCCCCACGCAATCATAGTGCCGCAACACTTCAACCATCTGATTCACAACATCTTTGATCTCCTGACTATCTATGAGCTCTGCTGGCACCTCCTTCGAACGTTGCCGCAATACAGGATCCCCAATTTGAGTGAAGTGATTGTACGGCGGAACGCACCGAGCAGCCAGTTCAGACGACATACTTGCTGTCAGCAGGGCCGACTCCAACAGAATAATCATATGGCAAGCCAAAGTGCTGCCTCGTTATCAGCTGTTTTTACGACGAAACAGTCTTCGCTAGCAGTTTACGAACGATTAAAATAATAATACGAGTTTTTTCATTAAATTGTGTTTGTATAATGTTCGTTGTTCGTGTATTAATCATCAGTTTCACTCAGCATATAGTCCTCGAAGAAATGTTCCGTATGGTGTGCGTCCTTCTTGGTCTTTATCGGCGCCGTATCCGTTGTAGCGTTCTTGCGAAGCCTGCCGACCAGTTTAAAGTATTTGTTAATAATGTTATTCACTGGCGGACCATAGCTTGGGTTATCCAGTTCCTTCTGGCCGCGCATGTAAATGTCCTCTAAGACTCCGCCACTGCGATAGAATTCAATGACTTTTTCGCGATGAGTCCATTTGACGAGCATTTGCCGGCTTGTTGGCTCATAGATGCGGTACACCTTAAAGAAGTGATGGAAATTCTTGGACATTCTGCGAACCTTAAGCTCATCTAGTTGGGGCAACATCAGATGAGGCTGCCTTAAAATGTGGAAGGGATCATTTTCTTTAGAGAAGTTAGCATAGCGCACTGCCGGCCAATCCAGATTTAAAATGGTGTTGTACAAGTTCTTTGGATGACCCAGAATGCCATGAGACACGTCGATCATGAACAGCTGCGGACCCGGAACTATGTACTCAAGCTCAATTTGGGAAATACGAGTGTCGGTTCCACGGTACTTGCGGTCGCCTATCCACAGAATGGGCAGATCTTCTTCTCTTATATTTTTTAGTTCCAAGATCAGCGGGGATATCTGGGAGCGGTAGTTCACAATTTTGTTGTTGCGTCCATAAAGTAGACTGCGCTCCACGGGCGAAAATTTGAGGTACTCTGGGCGAGACGTAATAAAGTGTTCCGACCGAAATAGGCGATTCATCTCCATTTCAATGACGTAATAGGCCCGTCTGTGCATAATGATCCATACAATTTGAATAGCGACGGCCAGGAATTGTTCGTGGAATTCCTTATCCCTAATCGTTGCTGAAATATTCACAATCTCTTTCATGTGATAGAATCCATGCATGTGTCCTTCCCCTTTAATCACAACACTGTAATTTCTGGCCACTAATATGCGATATTGACTGAGGTGAGTTGAGAAGATGCGTTTTGTTTCGTTGGTCTGTTCGCTCTGGATCTGTTTCAGTTTTCCGGTCAACTCATCTCGCCGGACTAGCACATATTCCACAAGGCGAAGGAAGTATTCAAAGTAAATGATGAGGGCGTGGAGTAATCTATGTACGGCTGGTTGATGAACGAAATCGAGAAACTTCATGGTCAGAAACTCTTTGGGCATCAAGAAGAGCACCAAGTCACGCACATCGTTGATAACTACAGTGTCTGTGTCAAAGGTTGCTTCGGAGCGAACGTATTGCTGGCGAAAGATCATCTCTTCCTCTTGATTGATTGTGCGAAGGAATTGGAATCCATTAGTGTCAATGAATCGCTCCCTGGCATTCGCCAGGTCGTTATGCGCCTGAAAGTGGAGGCCGTCTGTCTTCGGATCCCATGACCATTTTCCACTGCTGTACTTGGGAACGTAGGTATCAGCATATATGCGAATCATTGTGAGAATGTATAAATTGTGGAAAATGTGGAAATTGTTGTGATGTGTACACGTGAAAGTGTTTGTGAGTACTGTAGGGTTCAGATTCTAAACTCCACAAGTAGGGTGAGCTTCAGTGCCGCCTACTATTCGGTCAGTTATCCTGATCCTACTTTTTATACCCTTTGAAAATGGTCAAAAAGGGGCGTACCAACTTTATGCAAATGTATGTAACAGTCATTAAGTATATATATTCTTGCTCAGGATCACTAGCCAATTCGATTTATCACTGTCTGCCTGTTTGTTCATCTGTCTGTCTGTATGAGCGCCTAGATCTCGGAAACCAAAAGTGCTAGAGCAATTAAATTTTGTAACAGCGTACGTGGATATTGCAGTGTCTCAAAGTTTTTTTTTATAATTTTTGCCATGCCCCTTTCCGCCTCTGCAATCATAAAATTCTACTTAAAAATATCATTATGTTGTAATAAAAACTCAACAAAGTTGTTTCACACATGGACTTTAAATTGGATTTTAGATAAGTAAGATATGATACGAATTAATCGCATTTTGAATGTAGAAACTTATGCAGATCTGATTTCCTACATGCGTTGAATGAGAATGTTTGTTTTAATTCGATATGAAGCATACAGTCAGACCCTGCGTTTGATTTGAAATGAATGAAACAAAATTGTATGATATTATTTGTATTATATATATTTTTTTGTTCATTCTTTTGATTCCTCAATCATACATTCCTCGAAGAAATGTTCCTCCAAATGCTGCAGTTCTTTCCTGATCTTATGGAGAGAAGTCATCGTTGACTTGCTAAGCCCGTCTAAATAGCTTGAATGCATTGCAGCGTTCTTGCGAAGCCTGCCGATCAGTCTGAAGTATTTGGTAATAATTTGTTTCACTGGCGGACCATAGGTTTGTCTGTCCAGTTCCTTTTGGGCGCGCATGTAAATGTCCTCTAAGATTCCGCCAGCGCTACAACTTTCTTTGATTTTTTCGCGATTACTCCATTTGACGAGCATTTGCTTGGATGTTGGCTCGTAGATGCGGAATACCTTAAAAAATTGATCGTATTGTTTGGACATTTTACTCATCTTAAGCTCATCTAGTTGGGGGATCATCAGATGAGGCTGCCTTAAAATGTGGAAGGGATCATTTTCTTTGGGGAAGTTAGCAAAGCGCACTGCCGGCCAATCCAGATTTAAAATGGTGTTGTATAGTTTCTTTGGATGACCCAGAATGCCATGAGCTACGTCGATCATGAACAGCTGCGGACCCGGAACTATGTACTCAAGCTCTATTTGGACAATACGAGTGTCGGTTCCACGATACTTGCGGTCTCCTATCCACAGAATGGGAAGATCTTCTTGACTTATATGTTTTAGTTCCAAGATCAGCGGGGATATCTGGACGCGATAGTTCACAATTTTGTTGTTGCGTCCATACAGTAGACTGCGCTCCACAGGCGTGAATTTCAGGTATTCCGGACGACTAAACGTAAAGTGTTCCGACCGGAATAGGCGATTCATCTCCATTTCAATGACGTTGTAGGCCCGTCTGTGCATGGTGATCCATACAATTTGAATAGCGACGGCCAGGAATTGTTCATGGAATACCCTATCATGCAGCGTTGCGGGAATGTTCACAATATCTTTCATGTAATAGAAACTATGCATTCGTGCCTCCCCTTTAATCACAACACTGTAATTTCTGGCTACCAAAATGCGATATTGACTGAGGTGATTTGAGAAGATGCGCTTCATTTCGTTGGTCTGTTCGCTCTGGATCTGTGCATTCTCACCAACTAGCTCATCCCGTCGGATTAGCACATATTCCACAAGGCGAAGGAAGTACTCAAAGTAGATGATGAGGGCGTGGAGTAATCTATGTACGGCTGGTTGATGAATGAAATCGAGGAACTTAATGGTCAGAAACTCTTTGGGCATCAAGAAGAGCACCAAGTCACGCACATCGTTGATAACTACAGTGTCTGTGTCAAAGGTCGCTTCGGAGCGAACGTATTGCTGGCGAAAGATCATCTCTTCCTCTTGATTGATTGTGCGAAGGAATTGGAATCCATTAGTATTAATGAATCGCTCCCGGGCATTCGACAGATCCTTATGCGCTTGAAAGTGGAAGCAGTCATTCTTCGAATTCCATGTCCATTTTCCACTGCTGTACTTGGGAACGTAGATATCGGAGTAAAGGCGAATCATTGTGAGAGTGTAACATGAAAAAACGATAATGTGTGTTGGTGAAAGTGTTCGTGTGTACTGTAGTGTTGAGAGTCAAAAATTAACAACTAGGGTGAGCAACATTCCAGCCTACTATTCGCCCAGTAACCCTGTGCCTACTTTTTAAAACTTTCAAATCTATAACCTATCAATGAATTCTATTGTAATTTCGTATTGCATTACCGCTCTGACGAATGCTACAGTCAAGTGGGTTCGACTTCAATAAACCCGCTGAACACCTGACCAAAACGATTTCCTAAATATATATGATATCAAAATTTGTGTTGCATACTTGTAGGAAGTGGTTTCGAAGTCAGTACATAATTAGAATTTCTAAGATAACTCCTCGGTTAGTAATCCGATCACATCCAGATTTTCAGGAGCCGTACATACCTTTCCACATGAACAGATTTTTCTGTAGTGGAGTTTCAAGTAATATTCAGTTTTAATAAGCTCAGATATGGAGTATATTATACAAGTGTTCTAGGAACAGTGAAGTGACAAAGTTGATACCTTTTCCGTGTCTATAGGCGGATAGTACAATATCAAATCTACACCTCACTCTTTGTAGAACACATCTACGCCCGTTATGTGCTTGGGGGTCAGAGAGTCTTTGCTTAAATGATCGGTATTTGTTTTCTTGCGAAGTCTGGCAATATCTTTGAAATATTTGGCGGTGATCAATTCGGCACTGGGGCCACTTGACATATTGTCCAGTTCCTTTTGACAGCGATCAAAAATAGATTCATTGATCTGCCCATGTTGACTCAGAGAGATTAGCTTTTCCCTCTTCAGCCACTTTGATATCGTCTCTCGTGTACATGGTTCGTAGATGTTGTATATGCTGAACAGGTGCTCTAAGGGTTTTGCTGTATCCGGTGTGTTCGGGTCGTTCATGTTTCCTATCCAAAGATATGGCTGGCGTATAATGTGATACGGATCGTTCTTGATGGAATAGTTTTCGTTGCGCAACGCAGGCCAATTCAGATTGAGAATCGTATCGTAGAAGCGCTTCGGATGTCCCAGTATGCCATGGACCATATCAATAAGGTGCAGCTGCGTGTCCGGCACAATGTACTCCAGCTCGATCTTGGCTATACGAATGTCCTTTCCGCGATACTTGCGTTCTCCGATCCACAGTATGGGCAGATCTTCATCGGCCACATGCGTCAGTTCGAGTACCAACGGTGACAACTGCTTGCGGTAGTTGACGATCTTGTTGTTACGTCCATACAGCAGACTGCGCTCCGCAGGTGTGAATTTCAGGTATTCCGGACGATTAAACATAAAGTGCTCTGACCGAAAGAGGCGATTCATCTCCATTTCTATAACATAGTAGGCCCGCCTGTGCATCGTGATCCACACAATCTGAATGGCGACGGCCAGAAACTGTTCATGGTGGTGCCTGTCTCGAATAGAACTTGAAATATAAACGACTTTCTTCATGTGGTAGAACTCCTCCATATCACCTTCTCCTTTTAGGATGACACTGTAGTTTCTGGCGACCAACAAGCGATATTGACTAAGGTAGATCGAGAAAGTGCGCTTCATTTCATTGGTCTGCTCGCTCTGGATCTGTGCCAGTCTACCGGTCAACTCGTCTCGCCGGATTAGCACATATTCCACAAGGCGAAGGAAGTACTCAAAGTAGATGATGAGGGCGTGGAGTAATCTATGCACGGCTGGCTTGTGCATAAACTCAAGAAATCTCTTGGTCAGAAACTCTTTGGGCATCAGGAAGAGCACCAAGTCACGTACATCGTTGATCGAAATCAAGTCACTGTCAACGCGTGTCGTGATTTGCGAATAGTCCCGAATGAAGATATTTTCCTCCTCCTCGGTGATGGTACGTTTGAACTTGTAGCCATTTGTTTCGATAGATCTTTCGTTCGACTGAATGAGGTCTTTATGCGGCTCAAAGTGTATACGATCCGTTTTCTTGTCCCACGACCAAATCCCACTCGGCTCTATGGTGGGAATGTCTCTGGCGTAGATGCGATTCATTGTGCGAAAGTCTAAACAAATTGACTGCAGATAATTTGGCTAAGAAACGCAACGCAATTCAACGGATAACGAAGAACTAAGAACAATTGAATAAACAAAATCAAAACATGTTTTAGAGAACACAATTTAATAATAATAAATGAAAGTTGAAACAGGCTTAGTTAAAGATATCAATGTATAACTGTTAAATGATATCATAGTGTATGTATAATTCAATCTTGTTATGAATTATATTGCATGTCCTCTATATAGAAATGAACAACAGATTCAGCGCACCCTTTAAGTAAAAAATCCAACAACTCATTTCCATTAAGGTGACGTCACATCAGAACTATTGAAAATGTTTCATGAATACCTTCTCCTTTGATCAGAGTGCAATTTAAAAGATATTTTTATTTAATAGGCATAAATACTAGAGTGCTTGTGCGTGCTCTTTGATCGAATGAAAATGACCCTTTATAAAAATAGAGAAGATTGAATAAACAAAAAAACTTGTCTGACTCATAATTGAGTCAGTCTCTCCCCCCCCATCCGGACATGGTGGGGTGTGTGGCATCATTGAATTAATGGCGAGTGCAATAAAAATACCCTTGACCATGGTGCGATATTTATACTCTGCATTGATTATCCTGCGCGCGGCAATACGGTAAACACTTGCACAATAATAAACATAAAGCGCGACTCTCGTTCGGGTGAGGAGTAGATTGAAACAGCAACAACACGCAACAACAAACAAAAGACTCGATTTGCGTGCAACAATTAACAGCATGCGGTATATGCCGCCCCCCAATGGACACCCACGACAACGACCACGCCCAGGCCTACGTTGACGCCCACACCCAAGTGCAGTGGCAAATAAATTAAAATTCACAAGTGGCGAAAAGCTGCGGCCACAGGCGATTGCTCCATTTGCGTTGGGGCGCGGGTTGGATTAAAGACAGATTTTTATTCACATATTTTGTAACTGTTTTAACCACTCTTGCTGTTGTTGTTGTTCTACTTGTTGTTGTTGTAGTTTTTGTTGTGTTTGTCGCTGTGGTAGCTGTTGTTGTTCTTATTTGGCTCTCTCATAAATTAGCCGCAAGGTGCTCATAAATTTGGGCCTGTTGTGAGTGGGAAACGTTAGCGCGACCGCGGCATAAATTCATAATGAGATAAGGAACTGGCAGCACAGCACAGAGCTGAGCTCACCAGGCACAGGCAACTTGATTCAGTTGCTGCGTGGTTGGGATAATGCCGACAGGATTATGTTGTGTACTTGCTACTAATTTGCCTCGCGGCTGTTAAGTCTACATCATTTTTATTGACTTACAGCCGAACGAAATCAGATAAACATTTTGTTTAAGCTTTGCACGCGCAATTACATGTAATCGCTGAGCACGACGTACGCTACCCTATAGTAGGGTGTACAATCAGTCGGCAATTATGTTTAAATTGCAAAACTCGCATTACCAAAAAAAAAAATTCATTTCCTTATTGTCGTTGGCAACATTTCCATGTTATTGTGTACACTGCTTGCAATAGTCTCGTGCACTGCTTGCAACATTTGTATGTTGCGATAAAACTGCTTGCTGAGCTCCGCAACATTTGGATTATGTTGCCAACAAAAAGACTTTGACTATCCCTGTTCAAAAGTAGAACCACAAAAGCTGAAAATAATTTGTTTCTGTGAGAAGGGGTTTATCCTTATTGCTTTCATTTCTTCTCTTCTTTAAGTCGCTTTTATTGCTGTTGTTTCCTCTACTTTTTGCCATTGCATGCTCATAGCCAGCACTTGCTGCACTTCAGGAAGGAAGAGTGGCGACTACGATGTCTGAGACTATTTGCTGATGGTTTTCTAAGTTGATTGTTATTACAAGACAATGCAAACAATGCTAGACTCGAATTAATTCCACAAGTTGTCTGAAGCAGTCCAGTGGTTGTTCACATCGATAGAAAGCAATGTGCATCGTGTGACCCTTGAGCGGCTTGCCACTTGCAACCACATTGCAGAAAATCAATTTCCAATACATTTATATCTTCCCTCCTCTCCAAGCCAAGACGTGTGAAAAAATAAAAACAAAACAAGCATCGGTTCACACTAAAGAAGTTTTTAGTTTGTTTACATTATAAAAATAACTAAGTTGCTTAAAGCTTAAAGAGTATTTAGCCTGATTGAAATTAATTTTAATGTGTTGTTTTTTGGTCATATACCTTAAAAGACTAGTAGGGTATCGACTCTTCTATTCTCTTCGTCCAGCGAAATTGCAACAACAGATGTAAAGTGAAGAACGTTGTTGGAAAATAAAAAGAACAGAAGGAGCATCGCGGTAGAAAGGATGTTTCTTCGCTCGCCTGCTCCTTTGTTTTCTTTGACATGTTGTCGACAAGCAACAAGAGTTGTAGAAGTTTCTAAGCTCTGCCGAGCATATTTTCCACAGCGAAAAGTACGGAAAAATAAAGCCAAGTGTCACTTGGAGTAGAAGTGAAATTCTTGTTGCCTCTCTCTCACCAACGGTTTTGTTTAATCAGTTTGTGCCAACTATTGTTTTCACTGAGATCTGTGCTTGGAGCCCTTTGCAAGTGCAGCCAAGTGCGAAGTTCCAGGTACGAGTAAGCCTAACAATTAAGGATGGAACCAAAGAGTAACACAAACAGAGCACGACCACAGAGAATCCTTTGTAAAGCAGCACACAAATGAAATAACCTTGACCTAAGAGCATAGTGCGTGAGGAGTTTTCCCTATTTTAAAGCACATTTAAAAGTATAGTTCATTTATAGACTATTCCAATAATAGAGCTTATAGTAGGTGTCTGAGTTCTCAGGCCTTTAAACTTTTGGTCATACGTCAGCCAGCACAATACATTATTATTTCTATTTATGCACTTTAGAGCTGTGTATGTACGTATGTATGTATGGAGTATATAGCATGTGGTGTAAGTATATCCACAGTACTGTAATAATATTATTCTACGCACGCAAGCATTTTGTTCCTATTCAAAACAGCTCTGCCTCTTTTCACTCTCTCTCACTCACTCTCCGTTATTCATCTGTGCTTATTTGTTATGGCTGCAAAGATCAAATGTCGCCTAATGAAAGCAAACTAAAAAGAGAAAAAGGCATCAGTAAAAGCACTCTGTGTGTGCCAAGCAAAGAAATAAAAGAGTGAGTGAGTAAGCAAGAGTGCATTGGTCAAGCCATTGCAAACTGCATTGTTGTTATTCATTTGAGTTTATTTGTCGGAATAAATTGGGACTTAATGAGAGCATAACTAAGGGAGAGAGAGAGATCAGTGTGGCCAGAGCTGCGCTTATCGACAGTCACGTAGATAACAGAGTTTACCAGCACTAGCTTTAAAATACATCACGAGCATAATTTGGCTTACGTTACGACGAGTTGCTTAACAGGACCTTTTGAGTCAGTAAATAAAAATGTTAAAATTAATTAAAGTATTCTTAATTATTATGTTTTTTTTTTACATTTCTCTAAGCACTTAAACTGTTATTTTATTTTGTCTCGTTGCAAAAGGAGTCAAGTTTAACATTTGAACACTAAAACACTATGTAACATACACTTGGTTTTTATTTGTTTGCACACGTGTTACCAGATCAGGGCAAAGTAATCATATTTTGATAGCACAATTAAATAAGCAACTCTTTAATTGGGTGAAATATAAATAAAAAGCGATCCCAGTTAAATTTTCATGTTAAAATGGCAATCACACAATTTTAAGCAAATATTCATACGCATAAAAGTCGCCATGAAAGTACTTGAACGCATGTGTAAGTGTATGTGTCTGTGTACGTACTAATTAAATATGCATTTCTGTGTGCGAATACAGAGTCAACGAAGTGTGGCAAATACCTTTTGTCAATATGCCCAGCCATGTACTTACGTCTGCATACACAAACATATGTACCCAGTACATTCATATGGATGAGTGTATTTGCATATGTATGTATGTGCACACATAAACACAGACATACTTACGTATAAAAACATTTTGGTAGACAGTTGCAAATCTTTGTTGTCGCTTTGTAACTTTTGTCAAAGTTTCGCCAAGCCTCAGGTCGAATAGGTGCAACTGTAAGCTGCTTTTAAAGAAGGCTTTTAATGGCTTTTGGGCCTTGTGCAAAGTGAGTTTAGATCCAACTTTCGCATACCCTGCACACTTCCACTAATATGCTAAGGTTTTTGTGTGCAGCAAATAATTAATTCATTGATAACAAAAGAAGATTCTCTATATTCATTTGTTAAATTCAATTTCAAGTGATTTATAAATTACAATTCATTGCTGCAAATGTTGCCATTAATAACTTATACGCAGATGCACTTCAATGGAAGTTGGTGAAAAAAATAATACATTGAAATGCAACTTATGCTGTTTTTTAGGGGGCATAAATAATG
This sequence comes from Zaprionus indianus, assembly GCA_018904595.1. Taxonomy (NCBI): domain Eukaryota; kingdom Metazoa; phylum Arthropoda; class Insecta; order Diptera; family Drosophilidae; genus Zaprionus; species Zaprionus indianus. The sequence continues at coordinate 7,529,415 of JAEIHA010000320.1, forward strand.
AAATTACAAGCGAATCTGTCGCAAAGCATAAATGCCAATTAATAACTGATGGAACTTGAGGGCGCGTCGAGAGGGGCTGTGCGGGGAAGTGTCGGCGGGGAAGTGGAACAGGTGCTGAGAATGGCCTTTAATAATAAAATTCAATATATTAAAACGAAGGCAGCGACGCGCAATTTAAACAGTGCCAGCAACCGAAGCAGAAGCAGACCCGGAAAGAACACGTATACGCCGCATGGTGCGGCTGGATTCAATTGAAAGACAGGAAGTGGAGCGCCAAAATGCTTCTGTGTGTGCGTGCGTACACATACATATGCATGTGCCAGGGAGATGCCAGTTCCCTTGAATCATACTTCAGTTAAGCCCCATCCTCCCCAAGGGTTCACTTTGCTCACTTCGGTTGCTTAATGGTTCGTTGGAATTCATGCTCATGCGAACCTCCAGCGCTTGCTTTGCACTCTGCTCCTAAAAATTTATTAGCTCTTAGATTTATTTGTTGAATTGCATGTTATGCGGGCAGGGGGCCCGAAAGTCCCTAAATGTTCGTTTTAAAGACTAAAGTTCGATTTAAGGCGTCGCGCTTGGTTACCCATCACAGAGTCTGCTTTATATAGCTTTGGCTTATGATTTGACTGACGTGTGCAATCCATTTAAAGCAACACCTATACACGCGCCCACGCACACGCACACATATGTATGCATAATTTATAATGCGACCTGAGTGTGAATTAATCAAATTGCGTCACAAGCCTCACATTTGTCATCGCAAATGTTTGACGACAAAGTTTCATAATTTATAAGTACAACCTGTAGGCATTTGTCTTTCGCTCCGTTGGGTTACATATTTAGAACGAGACTTTCTTTTAGCTATTATTTATGCTAATCAGTCTTCCCCAATGGAATTACAATGTGGCATTTGCAAATAACCTACACAGTCAATAAGGTATAAAGCTAAGTTTAAGTGAGGACTGAAGGATTCCAAGCATAAGAATCTATCGATAAATAAGTGACTTATGCTGAAGCAGTTCGCAGTAAAGCAGTTATCCGTAAAAATATATCAAAATATTTATTTTTATTAATTTATTTTATCAAAATATGCTGAAGAAGTTCTTAGTATGGCAGCCCTACTTAGTTAGAGATAGTTCTTCAGAAATATATATCGTTATTTAATAGGAATTTGTTGAAGCAGTTTACAGTAAGGCAGCTCCACTAAACTAGAGATGGTTATTCTTTAGAAGATATCAAAATATTTATTTATTTTATTTATTTTATCAAAAAATGCTGAAGAAGTTCGCAGTTAAGCAGCTCTACTCCACTGTCCGATAATATATAACTTTTATTTTATCAACATAAATAAATAAATATCGCTAATATCCTACCATCTTTAATTTAATTAGTGAACAGACGTATCGATAGTAAATCGATATGGCAATTTATTTAGCCCATCCCTATACCTCAGTGTAGGAAATTTGTAACAATGCAATTTGTCATTAATCAATTTCGGGGAATTTAAGCTTCAACCTTGACTGTCGCGTCGAGGCTTCGCAAATGTCGCTCGGCTTTAATCAGAAAGTTCTTTTCTTCTTCTTTTTTGTTGGCTTCATTAAAAGGAGCCCAGAGCAATCGGCAAAAGGGCTGATGCCATTGTCATGGCAACACTGGCATTTCGGCAATTTGTTAATTACATGCTAATGGGATGGTTACATGCATACAACAATTGTACGAGTATACTATATATTTATATTAATTACAAATTGGAATTCAATTTAGTATGCTTACAGTTGGTTTAACCAAATAATTGACCTGGAAATTGAGTCGAAAAGGTGAATGAATGAATGGAATTCCCCGATAGTTGCCAGCCGCCTTTGGCTTTGTGTTTCGCTTATTCTTCTGTATTCTTGGAAAACCATTCATTCGGAAACTTTGTGCGACATAAGCCTAACGGCTTAGCTTGTGAAAATTATCATTCTCTCATTCTCTGTCTCTCGTCTCCTGTGGCCTCCCCATGGCCGAAAAGTAAAGCTAGCTAGAGCCGTTTTATTGTCTTTTGTCTAGTCGCAGGTTCGACATGATTGATGGGCATTTGGGCAGGGCTTTGACTGCAAAGCTGATTATGCTAATAATCTTGAAAGAACAACGGCAAATACTGGCAGACTCGCAGAAACGCGTACATTGCGGGCCAATGCGCGTAATAGCTTGTTTTGTAAGCAAGACTCACAAATCCCTGATGATTACTGGGCAGAAAATGCCAGCCCCAAAGAATTGACGATGTCACCTAAGCTCACTGCGCACACTGCGTATGCGTTATGTTGACGTCTCTTCACCTGTCTCTATTTAAATGTCAATGGTGTAATTTGTTTATAGAGAAGTGGCAAATAAATATAACTTTCACTTGGACTCTTCTTCGTTATTATCGATTGACGCCAACACATCCTGCAAATCATTTCACTTCGAGTCCCAATAATTCGCTGCTCCCTCGGGCCTATTTCGCACCTTCTTGCTGTCTCATGTTTATTTAATTTCTAAATTCAGGTGCAAAATGATTTCTTGGCCTTTTGACTTCCTGCGCTGCCTGTTGACGTTTCGAGCATGTGTTCGCTTTCGGCGCGAAAGCCAATTAAAATTCAGTGGAACACAGTTTTGGGACGGTGTGCGACGGGGACAGTGTAGGTGGGAGGGACAGCAAAGGACTTAGTCGAGCTGTTAAGTGTGTCAAAACTGTTTTGAAAATTGATTAATGTGCGAATATCGGCAGCTGCACAGTGGCAGCAATTAAAAAGAGATTTGAGAGTAGGTAAAATATTTAAAGTTGTGACATACAATCTATTTGATTATCGAAAACTATTCATAAAACTTTGAGCTGTCAGTGTATTTGCTTTAGTTGCTCCTTTTCGAAAGCCCAAATCTGAATCATACACAAACCTATTACATTGTATACGACCTAAGAGTAGACCAGTTATGGAAACAGCTAAGTTGGGTCTGCCAGTCCTTCAGCTAACACATCATAAATCATGGGACTGGAAATCTTTCAAGAAACACGAAACGAAGCGATTGCAAAAGGTTCATGCAGCAGCCCTCTTCTTCTTGTTTATCGGATTGGCACAGTTATTTGGCTCAAAGCTCTTACTAACGGATCAAGCGCGCAGTTTACCCTTACCCAGTTTCATGTGGATACTGGTCGCGTTAGTGTGCCTGGTGTTGATTGTATACTCGGAACTGCATGACAAGTTCCCCGTCAACTGGACACTCGCCTTTGTTGCCAATCTGAGCATGACGCTCAGTGTAATGGGCTATAGCTGGAGTCATCTTTCGATGGCTAATTGCTGGAAGGCCGTTGCCATAGTGCTGGTGCTCAATTTTACAATTCATTTTTTGGCACTGTATTTGCCAGTGAAGGTGCTGCCCGGCTTTGGCTTCACACTGACTGCAACAATCCTGTTCGTTATCGGCTACACGGTGATCACCATTGTCGTGTTTGCATTATCGAAGATGTCGCTGTTCATGATTGTTGACACGTGGTGTCTGATCTACATGTGCCTGCTGATGTTCTATGCTGGCACACTCATTAATAACCGACACTACGAGAATTTCGCATCTCAAGAATACATCTTGTCGGCCGCATTTATAGCGCACTTCTTTTTTTACCAGCTCCACTTGGTGGCCTCAATAATCTACAACTATGTGAATCCCGAGAAAACCAAATACGAAAGACTAATTTATGAGAATAAACTCTTCTAACGCTATTATAGACAAGCAAGAAACCTACATTCGACTCTGCTCGACTGTCATTATACCCGCTAACCACGTGTTCATCAACCAAAATCATTTTTTGAATATATTGTGTATCGTTTTTGTTTAGTATGTTCTGTTTTCTAGTTTGCTCTCTTAAAAGTATAGTATGTATTTGGTTTATAAAGTTTTACAACACGAAGAAACCTTTTGAATATTACTTCTTCATTTTGTCTCTCTTTTTTAATAAATATATATATGTATATATGTGTGTTTTATCGGTTTAAAGTGGTCGAAGTTCTAAAGCTAACTTGATTGCGTGGAATAAAAGAATTAGACAGAGTTTTGTAGTGCTAGGTCAAAGTTTTTGTCATTAAGATCATTGCACATCTATAATGCATCGGTTGTAAATGCTGATCAGGAATATATATGTAAATAAATATGTGTATATTTACATTCTTTGTGTTGTTGTTGTGTCTGCCACCCACATACATTGTAGCTTGCCACAAACTGACAACACCCTTCTACCCTATGGGTAGCGGGGTATAAAAACTCGCAAATGGAATTTATAAAATTAGCATAACTTGAGGCATTGCCAGAAAAGGACACGGCCGAAAGCACACAAAAAGGGATAGCTGAAACGGACATTTATACACATACAAACCCGATATTAAATATATATGAACCTTTGCCTGCAGGGTATATTTATACTCGAATTTGTGTCTTGTGTATTCAGCCAGAAATGTGTTGATAAAAGCACGGCCGAAACGGCCCGACTAGTCCCATCAAATAAGTTTTGCCGCATAATCCTGGCCCAGAAAATGTTTACCACGGAAACGGAAATGGAAACGCCGCCGTTTCGACTACGTCAGCAAGTGCTTTGTTTGTTTTTTTTTTGGACCAGAGACAGACCCAAAGCAGGCGGCGGAATGGGCTGCGTTGCGCAGCTACGAGACAAGTGACAACTTCAACGAACCGTAAACTCCAAAATGTTTTGTTGCCTGCTAGTTTATTAGGTTATTTTGAATCTACAAATTAAACAGATTCATGCATCTTTGCGGCGTCGCCTAATGCATTCGAGCATTGGAAATTGCCATTGTCCGGTCGTGTTGCAGATGTTCCAATCCGATCCCTGAGACAACCTATAAGTAGGACACCTTAGATGCACCACCTCGTGAGGCAAATAGTATTTTTCTGCACCTCTGATGTGGGGGCTAGTGTCTTCGAGATTACGTACGAATTTATTCTTTGGTAAGGTGCAGTTTATACTGGGCATAGGAGTATCATTGGGGATAATCAAGCAGACATTCGGTAGTTCGTCGGCACCGTCCAGACAATCGAGCTTACTGTCGCAGACCAAACTACTTTCAATGCATGCCCCGTTGCCGCACTGAAACTGTCCTTGTAAGCAGTTTGTAAAACACATTGGCAGGGACTCATCCCAGCCATCGTTGCAGTCGTATTTCTTATCGCAGAGTTTCGCGATCTCAATACACTTAGACTCCCGCTTGCATTTTACCATCGATTCGCTACAATAAGTTTGATGGAAGGAAGCATCATGTTAGAACCATATGTGGTATAATGTTGAAAGTTCTCTACTTACCCACAATTGCCGCGATAAATGTTCAGATCTATCTCTTCACATCCCATTTCATCAGACCCATCCGCACAGTCCGTTATATTATTGCAAACATTATCGAATGGGATCATGGCACCACTAACGCAAAAGAATAAATCACTTTCCACCTCAGTATTCCGATGATATTTACAATTTCGTATTGATTCATCACTTCCGTCTCGACAGTGCCTGACTCCGTCACAGAGTTGTGTCCTTTGAATGAGAAGCGCTGGTGATGTACTGTCCTCGCACTGGAACCACTGGCTGTAACAGTTGGCTGTGCAGGTTATATAAGTGAATATTTTATATGTATAATTCATATAAATTATAATATATAGTATACCACTGATGACACCCATGATTAACAGCACGCAGAGCAGTAAGTAGCGCAACATCTTTCTCGCAGCTCGAGCTGAAAACTGATCGATGATTGCAAAATTAGGTTCGCATTAAAAGTTTTGGTTCGCATTTAGAACCGCTTCAAGGTGGTTTTGGGGAAAAGCACACTTGCTAAATTTGTATATAAAACAAGCTCGACAGAATCTATATAATTGTTATCGCAATATAAATATATTATATATAAACTTTTTAGCTTCTCCGATTTTGAGTATGTATAAAATTATGTGAGCTGCCGATGTGGGTAGCACATTATGATCTCGATGAATTTAAATATTCGTATGTATATAATTACGTGAACTTCCGTGAATTTATTATACACTTATATAAATTTCTTCTGTACATTTCAGTGATAAAAGTTAGCTATTCTACAGAGCTACATTTTGATATACTCTATGTTGTTCTTCTTCTTTTACGTCGACTACAACATCCCTATCGTTCTAGAGGTGTCGATAAGGCATAGTTAAATTTTTTATCTGACTATCTAGTAAATATATATTTTCCCTATTAACCCAAAACAATAAGTGGCGCAGTATAACGACCGCAATAACAGAATGAGGAGGTTCGCACTCTAATTCAGCTAGCGAATTATTTCAAGCTTGTTTTTAATTAAGCACTCTATGCGTATTCAAGTTATAAACATGCAAAACAAGCTTGAATGTACTGTAATTGATATGGTGAAATATTTGTTATACCTACCTTTAATTTTCGAAATATATTTATGGTATTTTTAACCCCGCAATATTATTCCGCAGCTATAACAAAGTCAATTTGGACAGATGCCTCTCTATCTGCCGCTCTGATTGAATGAAGGGATATCGGATATAACAAAAGCTACTCACACAATATTTCACACATTCCAAGTAAGTAAAGTATAAAGATCTCTATAAATATACTCCAAGCTAAAAGCAATCTTTTATTTTTCGCAATTTTATTAATACAGTTTTCATTTAATGCAATTAATTCTTTTTTTTGTCACTGATGCATCGGAGCATTGGAAATTGCCATTGTCCGGTCGTGTTGCACACGTTCCATACTGACCCTATAGGCCTTTTATAGCTAGGGCATTTAAGATGCATAATCTCGTGGGGCAAATAGTATTTTGCTTCACCTTTGATGTGGGGTATAGTATCGTCGTAACTCAATAGGTCTCTATGCTTTGGTACGGTGCAGTTTATACTGGGCATAGGAATATAATTGGGAACATGCATGCAGACATTTGGCAATTCGTCGGCACCGTCCAGGCAATCGAGCTTACTGTCGCAGACCAAACTAGGCTCAATGCAAGCCCCGTTGCCGCACTGGAATTGTCCTGATTCGCAGTTTTTAAAACACATTGCCAGCGACTCATCCCAGCCATCGTTGCAGTCGTATGTCTTGTCACAGAGTTTCGTGCTCTCAATACACTTCGACTCCCGTTTGCATTTTACCATCGATTCGCTACAATAAAATTGATAGAAGAAGCATGTTAGTACCATATATATACATATGTATGTATATCTTCGAAGCTCTCCACTTACCCACAATTGCCACGGTAATCTTCCACTTTAATTTCCTTGCAACCCATCTCATCGGTTCCATCCAAACAGTCTACTACACGGTTGCATATTTTTTCACTTAGAATAATGCCTCCACTTACGCAAAAGGTATCATCGCCCGTGTACATGGGATGCAATTTGCAGGTTCGTATCGACTCATCGCTACCGTCTGAACAGTCCCGATGTCCTTCACATAGCTGACTTCTTGGTATCCAACCCGGATGACTCTCGGACTTGCACACAAAAGGCTCTGTACTGTTCTCGCATTTGAACCACTGATATTCACAAATCTGTGAATAACCCGCAACCGCTGTGTAGATTATACAAATGTCTATTATTTTATGTATTTATTATTCATTATTTTTTTTTGTTGTTGTTGTACTTACCCAAGGCTGCCAGCACGCAGATGCTAAATGCAAAATTCCCCAGCATTTCGATCGTTACTCGAGCACGTTCCAAATAACAATGATAATCGACTCGCACTCAGAGGGAACCTTAGCTGATAAGGACCTTGGTATTGGTATTTCCCATGGCAAGGTGACATACTCAGAGCTCGTTGTGAATATCAACAAGCCGACTTTGATATACCCTCTACACTCCTGGTAAAAACGATTTCTATAATATAAATCTTCTTTTCTTTTGGTTATTATGTGTTGCATACTTTCAGGTAGGTCTTCATAATCACTACATACTTAGAATTTCTTAAATAATTTCTATCTTTCTTATCCGATCATAACTAAATTTTCAGAACTCATTTGGCTATTCACAGTTATTGCGTTTAGCTAAAAAGGATCGGTCCTGTATTAAAATTACGCTTGGCAAACTTAAATAAACTTTATCTACGTTCAATAATAACGGATATTGACACCAAATTTGGTATCGGAAATATAGAACGGACAGACATGGCTGTAGATGCTGTTTTACAAATATATTATACATATTTCACTTATTGAGTCTGTCATACCTCCTTCTGTCTGTGGCAAACATTTTTGGTTTGCACAAAAATATTATAACCTTGCAACCTATGGGTAGCGGGTCTGGATGCTGACGTCAGTCGTTGATAGTTGGAATCAATTAAAAATATATATATTTTCAATTGAAATGACTAAATATAATTTTAATGGTCATCTTTCTGAAATATTCAAGGCTACTGCACACAATTATCATTGGGTTTTTTCTTAATATTCCGGAAATCATTTAATGGAACTTGTAGAGTACTCGACTGTCTTTTCTTTTCTCTCTTCGTTCATTATTCTCTGAGCCTGTGCAAATGGGCTCGTTGTCGAACACATTAAGCTTAGTTTCAGCTTAGAACAAGCGACAAAAACTTATACAATGCGAGTAGAGCTTAGTTCTTATCTGTCTTGTAACAGACGCTTTCCCCCCCCTCACTCTCTACCTCCATCTGTTGCTATCTCCTCTATAGCTCTCTCCAACTGTCTCTCTGTCTTTGGCAATCTGAAAGCTGCTCGTTTGTGTGCTGATAACGTGACACGACTGAGCGCATTGACTGCTGACGTGAGTCACTCGCCAGCATCGCGTGTTCATCTCTAGCGTATGAAGTGGCATTACAGTTTGTTGACTTTTTGCGAATTTCAATTAATCTTTTGGCTGCAACGTCTGCTTTACTTCTGAATTTGTCACCTGCCTATGAAAGAAGAAGAAGCGCCACAGAGCTCAGGCCCAGACAGAGCAAGGCCGCAGAGCAACGTGAAAGTATTTTATGCATTCAATTAGGTGCCACAACAAAGGCAGCAGACAGACAGAAAGAGACACAACACACACACACATAGAGGCAGACAGACACACATGTTTGATTGAAAATTGAATGAGTCGAGACATGAAATTAATTTCAACTGAATTCGCTGACATGCAAGAAGAAAAACAAAGAGACATCGCAGCATCCCAGCATCGCATTCGCAGTCTGATTGAGAAAAATCATCAGCAATTTGCACGACAAACGAATCGAATGAATCATTCACAGTTTGTTTGTCCTGTCGACGCGCCACTTGCGCTACAAGTCGCAACAGATGACGCCAGCGAAGTTGAACAAACTGTGCAAACGAGAGCATTATCGACGCAGTGATACTCTGCAACTATTAACACTGAATAGCCTTCTCTTTGCATAATCTGTTCAAGTGTTGATGAGCACATTACCTAAACGAGCAAAGACGACTGTATGATACCCTGCCTTCCCCTTCCTTCCTTTCTCACACGTCTAGCATACCCGCTGTGCACTGTAACCACACTCCCTTTCCTTTCTCCCTGGCAAACAACAAAAAGTTGCTCATGCTCAGCTTGTGGCAACTCGTGTTGTACAAGTGCTTAGCCTAGTTGAGCTCAACTTGCCCCTAGACTCTTAAAGTGGATGAAAATTCCCGCACATCGTTGGAGTGTGGGAAAACAATTTCAATATTTGGCCAACGCAATTAAAACTTTAACGATTATGTGTTTGACTTTCCAAATTGATGTGCATGGCAAGTTTGCGATTATACAAATTCGCAGTGATGCGTCGGTTTAGCTTAATATATATTGACCAAGCAATCTGCTTGGACTGCAGGCTGTGGTGCAGGCTGTGGTGGCCCAGAGGCGCAGCTAAATACAAATTGACAGTCTGCCTCGGTTGACTGCTGAGTCATTTGTGTTTAATGAGCTTAATCAGCTGTAGTTAAGACTCAGCACTGCCTGCTGCTGCAGGTGACATGCAGAGGGGGGAGAAAGAGAGAGAGGAAGAGGGAGAGGGAAGAGGGAAGAGAGAGAGGCAGAGCGAGGAGGGAGTGGAGGAGCCGCAGTGAGGTAGAGACTGTAGACAGTTTGGTGTCTGACAAATGAATTTGTTGCCTTACGTGCGGCTTAAAACCACTTGTGTGTGAAGTGTGTGTGTGTACCTGTATCTGTGTGTGCGTGCATGTGCAGGTGCGTGTGTGTGTGTTGTCCTCACTCCACGTTTTGCTGTACACAAATGAAAAACTCTGCTTCAGGCGAAATTTCTCATTTGCGCTATTGACATGGCCCTGCACTTGGACGTGGGCGTAAGGAACTTAGGAGTGATGGAAACAGGTTGCTGGCAGCAGAGGCTGAGACACAAGGTGCCGCACTAAGCAACACGAGGAGCACAAGTAATGGAAAGGTAAATGTAATCACAAATCCTTGAAGAACTCAGGCATGCTGCAAATCCTCTGGCGATAAGCACGTGTAATTGCCAACACAGTTTCCGGCGACTTAAAACGTATTTAGCCCGTCCGATTGCCTGACGATTGAGCAAAGCCTTCCAACAGATGAACCAATCATAAGCAAGGACAAAAACTAATGAAAAAAAAGGAACTCTGAGCGAGGCACGAAAGAATTTCTCTAGTTACAAAACTCAACTCAACTTTATCAATTTCAACTTTATTGTCTTCTCTCTCCAGCAGACAGGTATGGCATCTGCATGCTATATTTTTCTGCTCTCCCTCTGTCTGCCCTCCCCCCCTTCCCCCTCTGCTCGGCAGTCTACTTCTAAATAGCCCTGCCAGCACGCTGTCCAAATGAAAAATGCTTCAATTCAGTTAAGTGAACGTGCCATTTGGTCCGCTGAGGCAGCCAAATTTGCGTAAAACTGAAATGAAAATGATGTTGACTCTGCCCCGCCCTCTTTCTGCCTCTCTCTCTCTCTCTTTGTTTGGGCTTAAGCGCTTGGCATCGACGCCTGCGAAAAGTGGCAACATTTACGCAGCGACCTGAGTGCGGCATGCTTAGGCCAAGCAGCGCACGTCGAATCGATAAAGTCCACGCAGCGGGCGATGGCACTGCATGTGGGCTACACAAAAGTATCTAAGTTTTTGGAGCATCTTCAGTATCTAGTAACATATATAGTATATTCACAGGCTCAAAGTCCTTATAGATGCCACACACGCCAGCTAACAATATGCTTAGTGTAAGTCACGGGGGCTCTTGTCTAACCATGTGCAGAGAGTGTCACCTTAACCGAAAAAAAGCAAAGCCAATTTGCATAGTAATATGTTATACACACAATACAATATTGAATTCGTAACGAGCCAGAAGGTAACGAAGTGTAAGCAGGCGCTCAAGACTGTCTAAGCCTTCAGCCCAGAGAGACATTGTCTCAATACCAAATACAATATTCTATTTGCAATGCAGTTTCATGTAAAATAAACGAGAGACTTACTTAACTCTGGGTCAAAATTGTGATGTGTGGCAATGTGGACTGTGCAACAAGTTGAGGCAAAAGGGGGGAACGAAACATTGTTTGGCAGCAAATATCTAATTAAGAATCCCCAACAGAATTTGCCACTTCCGAGCTGACCAAACGGAGCTGGTAATGTGCAGGGAAATTAGTTTCCTTCTTTGCGCAATAGCCAATGTTAAACATTAATTTGACAGGCCAAGAAAGAGAATGACAGAGAGAGAAAGAGAGGGAGAAAAAGAGGCAGAAAGAGAGGGAGAAACGTGCGAGTGAGACTTGTTTTTGTGGGATTTAATTAAGCATTGTTGTCGAGCTGAGATTGCAGCAGAGCGACAGTCGGCGACCCTCTTCATGTGTTGCGTGCTTCGTGCGTAGTCGATGGATGAATGTTTGGGCTAATGACCTCGTTGACATTTGTAGATCGGCCAACAGCAGTACATATGCAGAGTATTTAGTTGAAGTCCTTTTTGGTTTTCGGTGACGCCTAATGAATTGCCAGACAAGTGGCACAGAAAGGGTCGCATGAAGGTCAGCATCACTCGCTGCCAGCACATTAAAAAAAGCAAAAAACCAAATAAGAGTTTATGAACTGCCTTTATTCATGTCTGTCCAGGGGCACGGGGGCAGAGTGGGCCACTCGACTGTTCTGTGCTGATTGTGTGGAGGCGTCATGCGGCTCTCCATGCTTGACCGCACATATATTTCATTTATTTAAGCTTCGCTCGGGCCAAAAGTGTTTGGTAATTGCAGCAATTTGAGGCTCATAATCGCCAATGATGAACGAGTTCGTTAAGGCCTGTGAATATGTATGGGAAAATGTGTGTGTGTGTGTGTGTGTGTGTGTGGATGCAGCTTTATTCAACTTTAAGCCATTGAGTGTGCGTCGCTTTTTATTCAAAGACAGAGCTAAGCCCATGATGAAGTAGAGCCCTTGAAGGGTTCTCTCTCTCTCTCTCTCTCTATATCCACAATATTCAATTATTCACAGCTGCAAAGGGAAGCTGCACTCAAGTTGCTCGAGGAAATTGAAATGAATTCCCTTGAAGGCATTCGTGCATATCAATTTGCCAGATATTTGTCATTACACTATTTGTTGCAGGCGGGCGGGGGGGCACTGCAAGCTGGTCTGCTGTTTTCTTTCTTCTGGCAGGACATGTCTTTGAATCAGTTGATCAGATTAGTCGACGGCGACTGATGAAGTACTCAACAGAGAGAGAGAGAGGGAGAGAGAGAGGAAGATATATATTTGATTTGGCCACGCTGCGTGGGCTGAACTGAACTGTGGCTGGTGGTCACGGCACTTGCATTAGATGGTATTAAAATTGCGTATACGCACAGTTTGGCCGTGGACTAGCCGCACCACATGACGTATGCGCAATGCGTACTTTGCCCTTGTGCAGCGACTCGTTTAATGAGGCTCCGAGACAGGCCCGTTGACAGCTGTCGGAGCCATTCGCTCTGTTGTTATTATTGTTGTTGTTCTGTTGTACTTTGTTTTTTATGCTTTTTTATGTTTCATCAAATGCCGCCACATGTCGCATGCGGCTTCCAGCGAAAGATTATCAAGTTGTCAGACTCAGTTGCGGCCCGGCATTGTCTGAGTTAATCAAACGACGGCTGCCGCTGCCGCTGCTGCTGGAAAGATCCCACAGCTGCTTTTAAATTTAATTAAATATTTTCTGCAAACTCTAAAGTCTAGGCAACTGAAAGAAATCGCCCAAGTTCGTCAAACTCAAACGCGAAAGAAGGGGTCGGGGCGCGGTCGCGGGCGCCCAAGACATTTGTTATCTCTTGCCGGCACTTTGTTTGTGCACAAACATTTTGCGCTTGTTAAACATTTTACGCGCTCGGCTGCAACTGCCACCCACTGCAGTGTGTCCTTTGTGTCCCGATGCGGCGAACCGATAAAGGAGCCGCCGACGGAGCCGGATAACGCATAAATTTCGTTCGTCCCTTTTGCTCCCTTTTCCCTCTACTGCTCACGGTCTTCAATTTGTTTTCCGAGCTTCCCGTTTCATTAATTGGTTCGAACTTCGACACGAATTTTTATGAACTCAACACAGCACATGCTGAAGGTTAAAGCAGTATGCACGCCCCTCTCTCTTTGTCTCTCAACCCTCCCTCCCGTTTGCGCTTTATCGTTTACTGTTGCCTCAAGTGGCGTCGTTTTCTAATATGTTAAATAAACAGAACGTGCAAAATTCTGCAGGTCTCTGGCGTTGTCGTCCTCGGCGAGCGGTGTCAGCTGCATGTGCAGTCAGCTGACGTGTACAAGTTGAGTGGAAAAGAATGCTGCAGGCAATGCATGACTAACAGACACCCTGGAAGGGGCAACAAGAGAAGGCTTGGCAGCAAGCAGAGGCAAATAAAATGCGAATTTAAAGCTCGTTAAGTGACTGAAAGCAAAGCGAAGAGGTGAGTGCAAAGGTGAGTGATATATGTGTGTGTGTATTATAAATATATATACGAGGGTCGTTTGATAAGTCCGTGACTTTTTGTATTTGCCGCGCACCTGCTCTAAATACAACACTGCTCCTGTCAGCAGTTATCGATTAACAGCTGACTGTAAAATTTTGAGAAAGCTGCGTTTTTTGGTTTGCGTTTTATAGGCATTGAAAGCAGACGATCTCGTGAATTTTAACGAAAATGGAAAAAAGTGAATTTCGTGTCAGCATGGCAAAATTTCATAAATTGGGCTACGAACTGCTACCCCATCCAGCATATTCTCCAGATTTAGCCCCCTGTGACTATTTTTTGTTTCCAAACATGAAGAAATGGCTCGGCGGTAAGAGATTCGGGTCATCACAGAAACAAACGACTATTTTGAGGGCCTTGAGAAAACCTATTATTTGGAAGGAATAAAAAAATTGGAAAAACGCTGGACTAAATGTATAGAGCTAAAAGGAGATTATGTTGAGAAATAAAACGCTTCTTTGACGAAAAAAATATATTTTATTCAAAAAGTCACGGACTTATCAAACGACCCTCGTAATTATGTATAAATATATATAGAAATATATAATTATGTATAAATATATATCCCCCAAAGAAGAGGAACAGGGCATTGCAAGGGAAATTTGTTGACGCAGGAGTTCTATTTCTCTGTAATACAACTAAAAAATATGAATATTTCTACACATATGTTATAAAATGTATATTTATTAAACTTTATATGCACATAAAATTACGAAATTTTGAATAAATTGGAAATAAATTGCGTGTGAATCGCATTACATTCAATTGAAGATGTTGCAAACCAGTAAAACTCATTAAATGTTTTAAATAAAAGAGAAGTGCAATTTCAATTGTGCAAAAGCAAATTATATTGTATAAATATATATCTGATTTGCTTGTTTTATACGTGTATATATTTTGTTTGTGTGTATACAAAATATGTAATTTATATAAGTCTCAATTGGGCAGCCCACTCATTGTTTTTGCCGAATTTCAATTTGGTTTTCAACTGGGCAACATTTTGGTGCGTGCCACCCTCGAGACTGGCTTAATGAAGCTTACGCGTTTCAAATACACATTTAATGAAAACAAAAAAACAAAACGGTAAACAAACAGAACAATAGAACAATGCAATTACCATGACAAAATCAAAACTTAGCCGGCTTGCGAAAGAAGCAGCAACATGCCGCACGTGGAGCAGGCAACTGTAGAGTGGGAAACACCTAATGAGCACGTGCCGCTGGTTAGCTCAAGGGGCCCAGACAGCTAAGATGGAAGGAAGGAAGGGAAGTGTATGTACGACTGCCTGGGGAAGGCATAAAATATTACACAAATCAAGTAAATAAACAAGCCTGACCAGTGTCCAAACATTTGCACAGCCACTTTGGCACTGTCGTTCACCTTTTTCCAGTCAATTTGATTTCAAGCGCCGTCGCCGTCGCCGAGCACATTATTTATTTATGAGTAGTGTTGGCCATGTCGCTGTGAACACTTTAAGGCCCGTGAAATGTGCTTTTAAATTGCTAAGTTGGCCATTCGATTTGAGCTGAGCTGCAGCAAATCTACTGAACTGCAGCGATAACGATAATGTTGAGGAACGGAGGCAACTCTGTTGATAACATTTGCATTTGCATTAGCATTGACATTTTCTGTTGACAACATTTTAATACGCATTAGCATTAATATATTCTGTTGACAGCATTTACATTAGCATTAACATTTTTATGTTAAATACAAATCTTTGCTGTAAGCTCAACATTTGATCAGGCAAAATATTATTTTGAATACATTTCATTAATTAAATTTTAAGATATCGATTTCGTTCAGTAAACATTGTCATCGATAACATTGTAACGACTTAGTTGAATTACTGTCGCCACTGTCATGTTATCGAACTTTTTTTGAGTATCTATTCTAATTGCTTTGCTGTCTCTCTTGACTTGTCCTCCTTTTTACACTCTGCTCTAGTGCCGTTTCTTCAATGACCAACACACATGTGGGTCACATAAAAAGGACACTCTGCAATTGCCTGAAAGACAATCAGGACGAGCAGCACTCTTGCACCAGGCTCTCGCGGGAACCATTTATCATGCCAGCGCATGATTTACTGTGCGTGTGACGTATACGCAGCATTGTCCCTCGACTCATGCAGTAACATGATGCGTGAGTGTTGCAAAGCAAAGTAAAGAAATGACGCTTTAACTCTTTAAGCAAATACGGAAGTAGAATTCTTCTCCACTTTTTCTCCCCATTCTTTGTGTCTCATCCACGCAGAATTCGTTAATTTATACGATATTAAACATTTGCACTGCGTGCAGCCGTCACTGAGTGGGCGGGGCAGCTGGCTGATAGAATTAGGGCTTTGATTTGGGGCTGCGCAATTGCGAACATGCGTCAACGAAGGCGCACACCGAGCGCCGAACGCCAAACGGTAAGCGACAAACGAAATGTGAGGAATGTTCGCTATTCTATTTGCCGTTGCGACGTGCAGGCCATAAAAAGAAGCGACAACGAAAGAGAAGGCGTGACTGACGACGTGGAGCATTAAACAAATAGGAATTTCTGCCCGTTCCCCTTCCCTTGCCCCTTCACGGATGCTGTCTGTTTAACTAACTGTGCAAACGCTGCAAGCTCCTGTAGAATCTCAATTAGAAATTCTCGCTAGACACGCACGCGATAAATACAGAGAGAGAGAGAGAGAGCGACGCTCTAATTAAATCATACTCGACTCTGTCCCGGGCAGCGCCGAAAACTGTGCTACAAAATGTATACAAAGTGCATAAATATGCGCCGTATTTTTTTTCAAATGCTTCCGTTCGAACTCATGCAAATTGCTCCGTTTCCTCGACCTGTTTATGCTAATTTATGCAGTCGCAAACGGCAGAAACTGCATCGAAATGATATGGCATTTATTTATGTACTATATACGATATATATGAGGCAGAGCGATTGCGTTGAATAGAAAAAAAAACGAAAGAGATTCTATTTCGGCATTGTGCAGAAAAATATTTCCTCAGAAATTTACTATGCATGTTTTTCCTGCTGCAAATCGTGATTCGAGTTGAATTCTCAGAAATTGCAATACTATTTCTGATGAGGAGGGAGGGAGAAATTAAATATGTAACACAAACTAATTGGCCAAATATAAACACAGAGTATAGATTCATTTGTTGTTATTGTTGCTGTTATTGCAGCGTGTTACCTTTGGCATTTTTTGCTTGGAATTTGTTTTTGGTATTTATATTTGATTTCTGTCGACATTTCAAGCAGCAAGCAAAACGATATGCAGTATCTTGACTTAAATAGACAAGGCTCCGTTTCGCAAACACGAATTTCGGCAGCATCGCTAATGGGATCTAAAAATACATCAAAGCGGGCTAAACATGCTTATAATTTACATTTAAATGTTGCGCTTGACGTCAATCACAGATTTTTATCCTACGCATTTTGTCCGCTGCTTTTCCCTGCTGCCTCTTACTATTGTTGCTGTTGTTATTGTAGTTCAAATGAAAAGATAAAGAAGCCAAGTTACTTTTTTGGTTGTTTCCTTTCTGTTGTCGTCAAAAAGCGACAAACATAATTTGAATGTCAAGAAATTTGAGACATCTCGCGAGTATATTGATATCTTGTAGACCTCTGCAAGTGGGTCATGATGTTCTCTTCTCAATTTATGTTTAGTTTATAGGGAATTGACATATTGAGCTGCCTGTTTTGTTTTGATGTCTCATTGTATGATGTTGAAGGGCTTTTTCGCCTTGTCGTTCCATCAAATGTTGGCTAAGTTCTTTAATACGCACTTGAGAGAACAGTTGAGCTGAGTTAGGTTGAACAATTGATAAAACCTCTTGACTTGACTTCTGCCGAAACATTTTCGATTTAAGAATTTTTTGGAAAAGAACTTTGCCAAGTGAAGCCTTAATTAACTCAACTGGCTTTGGCCATATGACCCTTGACACTGGCCCTGTGGTTTCTAAACCAAACTTGGTCGGCGAGCACATCCCCCACAGTGTGGAGAGTGCGGCTCTCTGGTCGTTTATCTTTCGTTTCTGTCTCGCAGCACATTACCCCTACATCGATAAACTGAAGTGAAAATTAAAGAAAGAAAAGGGACTTTCTCTTTCTCATTCTTTTTTTGCCCCATTTGGCAGTCCATTTTCTCGTCTCATCAGTTTATCTCTAAGTTTCTGATATCGATCTGGTTTTTGCTTTGCCTTTAACCTTTAGTTGTTGTTGTTGCTTCTTTACGTGGAACGTAACGCAGTAACGGTAGCAGTAAAGGTCGATCTGTTAAGCGCACCAATGATTCGTCTACAGCCGAAATAAATTCGTTCTTTTCCACTCTGCTGTTGGCATTGTTTTTGTTGTTGCGGGTTGCCAAGTAACAGTCAGTTTTCAAGTGTGGTAAGAGAGAGCAGTTTGCACAGTGGAATGAACAATGGCTGCCAGTGGACTAAATATGCAAGCTCAAAGTGAGCAGCAATGGGCAGAGAAGTTTCAATAAGGCAGTGTATTAGGTGGAGGACAAGGAGTTGAGTGGGAGGTAAGATTGAAGAAAACATTGTAATATGAGTTACTAGTGGATATTTGTGATGCAACCTACGCTTAATTATCTTTTTAATTTAAATTGTTGCGTGTTGTCTCTCTTTCTCTTTCTCTAGCTCTCTCTAAGTTGGAGTTGAGCTTTACTGAAAGCATGTCTACATGCTTGTTTTACGCTGGAACTTCCATGAGCTACCAGTGGAAATGTGCGATGAAACCTTTGCTTGATGCAATTTACTGTCAATTCAATCTGCACTTCCTGCACTCGGCCGCAGATGGTACGTTCGTTAGTAGCCGAGGTTCGAGTGAAATCGTAAAATGCAACAAATTGTTATTGTTTTATTTTTTTTGTTTCTACTAGATGATCTTTTTTTCTCTTTCAATCTGAATTGATTTCGAATTACTTTGTTTGTTTAGAGCTCAAGCAACAAGTTGAAATTAATAATACAATGTTAATACAGCTCGGCATTTTCTTTATCTTTCTCAGGTTCATGTCTGATCTTTACACTCAGAAGAAGTTGTTAGAAAACGACATGATCATTAGAAGCCGAATCTACAATAGATGAGGTTTGTGTGAAGTCGTACAACGCAACCTAAGCTCAATTCTTTCTTCAGCTTATCTGTCTCGCAATTTTGTAAGAGAGGTTTGTCTTTAGTTGCAACTGCACTTCCTTGCAGGACGACTGGTATCGTTAAGAGTTGAAGCTAAAACGAGTGACCCGATTTGTTAGTCGGAGGTCGATTGAAATCTTACGCTGAAATGTCTATTTTCTCTGGCTTGAAGCATTCTCTCTCTTTCTTTAGTTCTGTTCTGTTTTTGTACTTTGCAATTCTATAGTTTAGAGTAAAATTAGTCAAGCTGTAGTCAATATGGATCTAGATTAATTTATAAATTAAAAAAATGCTTATTAAAGTCTTAGCTGGCCTGAAATTTATTTGCAATAAATAAGAAACTGAACTCTTCAAACTTGATTCAAAGAATTTAAAAGACAATTAGATAAGAGCACTTTGGCTCGTTTGAAAAGAATTGAAGTAATTGCTTTAATCTTCGTTTTGCTGCAAGTTAATTGTTTTTCTCTGTTAAATGACAATTTATTACACTGTTTGTTGCTTTCATCGCATCCTTGTCCCTTGTTTGCATTGTGGCATTTCTTTCTCTTGGCTAATTAAAATTGAAAGGCTTTCGTTTAGGCAGACACACAGAGAAAACAAGTGAGGGATAGATAGAGAGAAAGAGAGACAGAGAGAGAGAGAGAGTTAGAAAAGGATAGGGGCAAAACATCCTTTTAGTTATAAAGCCAGCAATTTACCGAAAATACCAGGTGTCCTTTGTTATTTTTAGTCCTTTGCCTTTTCTAATTAGACAAGTGACACTCCGAACTAAGTAGCTGACTAAATAAAGACATTTGCACTGTCTGACAATGTTTTGTTTATTTTAAATTCTTAAATGTCAATTTGGCAAATTTAGAACTGTCCTCTTGACTTTCTCCAACAATAGTGACACCGTTTCGTTCTGTCTGCGTTATCCAACACTATTTTATCGATAAGGATATACTGAAATCACTTACGATAGTATATTGACTATGGTCACACTTAAATAACTTTACGAAGCATGTGAAATCTTAGCATGGAACATAATTATAGTTATGAATATATTATAAAACCTTACAATATCTACATATTAATATTGCATTATTTTATTATTATTATTTACGTAATTTAAACTCTTTTCCTTCTTACCGTTTGCTTCCTAGTGCAACAGGGTGCGCTTAGAAAGAAGTTAACTCCTTAAATCAGTGCATTAAATACGAGCCCTGTTGCCGCGACGCCGAGTTAGAAAAATCAACAAAGCCTCAGGCAATTTAATACTTTCCCGCGCTGCTCCTGACACTGCTGTTGTTATTGTGACTGTTTTTCATGGCTCATTTCCGTTGAAAAGAAAAAGGAAAAACTCTTTGCGGCGTGGGTGGCACACAGAAGGTTTGCGATTTTGTTTTGACTCCTTACTAATGAAAAACACGCAAGCCGTGCAATTTTACTTAATTGCTTGTAAATTTTCCATTAGATCGATTAAGCTAAACGCACAAGAAGGAAAATTCCCAGGCCAAGGAAAGTAAAGTACAAAAAGAATGAGATATATTTGTTGACTAACTCGCGTTCTAGACTGTAAGACTAATAAACATTCTAATTCAAGGTGCCTTTTTTGGATAAAGCTTTCTGATTCAAGGCGTGATTGATTTAATTTCAATAAACAGCATAAATTTCTGTTCGTCTTGATAATCAATTTGCGTCCAACACCTCTCGAGGGATGCATTCCGAGTGCGTGACAAATTCCTATCAGTAGCAAAAAATCTTGGCACGTTCCAATTGCGGTTGCTGCTGCTGCTGCTGTCTGGCTTGGTCTGCCTTTTGTATTCCCCAAATACCCTGTACGCCTGGCAATTGTACTAAAAGGTTTATGACAGACTTCACAGACTATCAGGAGACTTGTTTGGCATTGATTTAATGCACACACCTTGGGAGCCTTGAACTTTGTCTGTACTGCACACTGCGAGGCACTGAATAGGTGCAGGAGTAAAGCGAATCAGATAATAAAAGTTATTGACGTATACGTAATATTTTGTTTATATTCAATATGTGCGGTTAGAGTTTATTGTTATTGACACAGAGATAGGCACTTAACCCTAAGTTTATGTTATCTAATATACTTATTGTTACTGACTGATGATTTCATAATCATTAATAATTCAATTAAACCTCCCTTTAAGATATAAGGGGTATTTACTGCCTAAGCATTCCCATATTTCAATTGTGAGCATTAATTTTCACTGGAACCTGCAAGCCGCAATTGAATGAAATGCTTGGTCTGCATTTGAACTTGCAGCCAGCAACCAACAACCGACCGCACCCACTGCGAGCACGATTCAATTAATGTCGATTAGAAAATTTCAGAGCATTTTACTTTAGCCGCCTCCCCTGTCACGCCTCGTCACGCCCAACTGAACGGAGAGAGCAAAGCACGAGTAGACATGTGAGACTTTTGCGGCGGATGAGTTTCATTTGATGAACGACATGAGTCCGATTCATATCGTTGCTTTTACGAGGCAGCCGCCATCAAAAGGCGTGCAATTAAGCCGCTTATGTGGCAAAGAAATAAAAGCGAAAGCCTCCAGCGGGACTAGCCAGGCGGAGGGCGGAGACGGGGAAACGTGCGTGGAAGGAGGGCGACTGTCGAAACGTGTCTGGTTGCATTAATGTGTGATTATACCCCTTGGCAAAGCGGTGACGCAAAGGGGTATATTGTAAGGGAAGTTGTCAAGTAATGTAAGAATATAGAGAGTATAAGAAAGAAGATAAGTAATAGGGATAAGCAGGCCAGGAAGTGATCCCAAAATGTAAAAACTTCCCTAAATAAACTTTCGACAAGGCATTTCTGACTTCTGAATCATCAGTTCTATCTATATCTCAAGGTCATTTGCTTTATCTTCCTACTGTTGCCAGGTATATCGTAGCTGAGCCGCATTTTCCTTGCACACACTTGTTCACTTTGATTTTGATGCGACTTACAGTCAGCGCCGGTTCTCGTTTGATTCTGATGAATCTGATGGAACTCCGACTCCGGCTACGGCTCCTGCTAAGCTCACAATTTGTCAAATAAAGTTTACGACTGCTGCACGGGCGGAGCATTTAAATTACCGACAGCACATGGAGCTGCTCAAAGGGGCGGAGGGGAACAGCGTAAATTGCGTGTCAAACAAAACCTTTTGCCTTTTGTCGTTCGACATGAGGTGGAGCTGAGTCTCATGCGAATTGAGTTGTGTGTGGCCCCGCTCGGTTCCCGTGCGAAGCATTTTAAATGCTTAATTTATGTTTGGCAGTAAGGGGAAAGGAAAGAAAGTGAGAAAGCGCAGTCATAAAATGTGTAACCCGAATGCGAATATGTTCGCAAATTAAATTATGTCGACTTTACAAGCGATTTGTTGGCTCCACTGTGGCTTCCTCTCCAGCCATCCCAATATCCCTCAATATCACAGACACATACAAACATATGTGCAATACATTCACACATTTATATTTTTAATAATTTCAAGGCTGTGCCCTTTATTGGAGGCATTTTACTGGCCTCCGCTGACAGCGGGCACGGCAATTTGAGGCAGAGTTGTAAACTTTTGAACCGTTATTAAAATGTGTATATCGAGCGAGAAGTATGGCAAGTATGTGCCAAGGTCATCGCCAGCAATATGGTGGCCCAATTTGCGAAGTGTTGTGGTGGGAGAGCGTCATGGGATAAGCCCAGAGCAGTCTGGTGTAAGAGATTCTGTATTGGGTTGCTTACAACAAGTTGATGGCAAGATATGAAAAAGAAATTCAACAACTAGGCAGAGAAAGAGAAGAAATGTTTTCTTAAACTACATTTGCAGACAATAAAACACAATAATGCTCATTAACCTTACAACTTTAAACAGGACAATGGGCACTAGTATTGTATTTATCTTGATGAAACTTCAATCATACTTTGCTTGTTGCCACACTTTATATAAGTTGAAGCAAGCTGATTAGATTTAATATCTAATATCTAATAATATAGCTTGCAATAGAACTTCCTTTCCTTTATCTTTAATATGTTGTCAAAATAAATCCCTTCACTTAAAAGAGCTCTCACAAACTTTACTAAACTCCAAGGAGGTGAAGTTATGGCAGTTGCTTCTTTGCTAAAAAAAAACAACTAATTCATTAACAATTTGCGGCACCGCAAGTGACAGTTAATTGGCTAGAAATAGTTGTCAATAGGTTGGCACTTTATAAAATCCATGTCGTGCTATTATTAGCCAAGGCTTTGCTCGTTGGCCACACGCAATTTCATGGAACGTGACCCAATCTCATTTGTCAGACAACTGCAACAGGAGTGTGCTGTATATATGTATATTGTAGTAGAGAATTCACACACGCAATCGGGCTTCAGTCACGTTTGCCACATAAATTTGCATGGAGCTACGGCCTGAGTCGTAGTCTGAGGTGCGCTGAGGTGCTGAGCTACAGGTGTGCCTGGCTAAAAAGGGCCGAGTAAGGATTTTTTAAGTTGTCTAATTATCTGGTGGGAAAGTTCAGCTGGCTAGCGTAAAGAGCATCGGTAATGGCACTAGGTGTGCGCACTGAGCCGGACGAAACGATATGGTTTACACGGGGTAAACACTAAACTACAACATTACAGTTCCCTTCCCTCGCGGGCTTGGCCATTAAAACAAAGTTTGCCCGAACCCAAAGTTGCTTTCCCCAAGCGGCATGTACCGCGTACCGCGTACCATGTTAATGTGCCGGCAAAGCATTCTCAGTGTGCCAAAAAGTTTCGAGATAAAAAGTACACAAAGTGGAAACAGTTTTCGACTGGTCAGTTTGTGGCTGCCAGCTGCCCGGGCTACTCTGGCTTAATTTAAATAAATACTACTACCATCGCCCCTTAGGCCAAACTAAACCACCACAGCAGTCCCTGACAGCCCGCAGAGTTACGGTGCCTTTAAACAGGCGGCCTTGCGTGCCAGTTGCCATTTAAATAGAAAAATATTTGCGCGAATTTAGACGTCCAGACAATGTGGAGCACTCGAAAGTGCTCAGTGGAATTTTGGATATTGCATTTCGCATTCAATTTCGATTTTGATTTCGATTTTCACGCATAGCAGAACAAACAAGGACACAGAGAGTTGTCAATCTATTTCTGATAAAAGGTACGGATGATGTTTTATTGGCCTCGCTGTGGCCAGAAAGCAATTGCGACACGCAGTGCAATATATGTTAGCAGTAAATGGATATAAATAAACAAAATAAAATAAGCAATAAAAATGAAATAAAAAAATGTAGGGATAATTCTTTAATGTTTTATTATTTAGCTGCTTTAATTTCACAGAACTTCACTAAACAAAATACAGAAATAAAGTTTAAATTAAAGAAAGAAAGTTAAAAATAAGGAAATTTATAAATATATAGCATACTTTTTAGCGTGCACACCTTGATTGCCCAGTTGATGTCGTTTAACATGCGCTGCCAATATGTTTTTATATGTTGGCATACTGTCTCTTCTATTACAAATATTCAATTCAATTCAACTGACCCCACGAATGCCATTGAGGCAATCTGGAGGGCAACATTCTGGCTGCAGGGGGTCGAGGACATTCCCAAGATGCTCAAGCAACAATTTCAATCAGTTGTGATATGATCAGGCCCTTCAATGCAGCAGAAGGCGGGTCATATTGCCAGACACTGTTCGAGTATAGTGGCTCGGTAGTTTTTCGTCTTGTGTATCGTATTTCATTCAACTGAAGCATTTCGTTAAACAAGACGCACGACAAACTTGCAGCAGCCCTCTAGAGAGAAGAACGATGCATTCAGCAGATAGTTACAGATAGTGTCACAACGACTGGGATTAGTTTAGCGCTAACCACTATTCTCCTCCCCCTTGCCCACTCCATCCGTAAGCCATGTCCTTTCAATTAATGTCATTTCAAGTTTACGAGCAACTTGCCAGCAAGAACAACAACGACACCAATCGCTTCGTATGGGCCATAAAAACTTGTAAGCTGCAAATAAAAATTCAGTTTTCCTGCCAAATCCCAGTGAAGATATAAAAGTAACAACAAAGCCGCTAAAAAAGCTAAACAAAAAAAAGAAAAGAAAATTAACTAAATAACAAAAGTTTATTTCGCAGATGCAGAAATTCTGCTGCCGGGAACATTAAAAAGTTGACATCGCGTTGTGGCAATTGTCGTAATAAATATTAAATCAGCATTATGTGCGCGCCATAAATCTGCAGAACGAGAGAGAGAGGCAGAAAGAAC
Source organism: Zaprionus indianus (assembly GCA_018904595.1). NCBI lineage: Eukaryota > Metazoa > Arthropoda > Insecta > Diptera > Drosophilidae > Zaprionus > Zaprionus indianus. The sequence goes on from JAEIHA010000320.1 coordinate 7,554,702, forward strand.
GTAAAATGAACAACTGAAGTGAAGGAAAATCAGCCACAAATGAAACAGAGAATATATATTTTATTTTGGTGTTTTTGTCGCTTGCCCCCTCTTGAATTGCTCATGCCATGTTACGTATACGCCACGTGGCAGCTAACAACGTGCAACGGGCCTCTTTTAATATCCTTTTCCGCTCACGCACACACACTCACGTTTGTCACTTGTTTGCTGTCCAATATTTCATAATAAGAGTCTCGGCCCTGCACCTGGTACAGGAAGCCTTGTCCACTGGACATGGACAGGTAGACAGGCCCGTCAGAGATATATGAATAATAAATACAACAGTGCGGACTGTGAAAAGTACTGCAGTGAATGTTGCTGCATGTACTTAATTAAAACTGCAGAACAACAAGTTGAGTTCTCGTTCTGCGCCTCGCTTGCTTTACTGTCCGTCTTTCCATTAAAGTTTGCGTCACATTGCAAACATTCTCTGTGCCGTTAAGAGCTTATGTCCAAAGTCAATGTTAAGTCAATAGAGAATTGTTGTCCTCTTCTCCTTTGAATGGGACAGTTTGACACGAAGTTGGCAACTTTTCAGTCTCCAAATTAGCTAACGCCAAATTAGGCTGCAGGCGACGAAGAGGCAACAATCGATCGAAATTGAATTTAATTTTCACCAAACAATGATTCATTTCGAATGCGAGTCGAGGCCTTTTGTGTCCCTTACATTAGTAGAGAAAGACAGACAAACTGGCAACGGAATTCAATCAGATCTTTAATTATGGCAACGGGAATGAATGAAATATGTATGTTTTATGCCATATTTAGTTCTCTTCACATGCTGGAAAGTGTGCTGCTTTCAAACAACAAAAATGTTTTTCGCCAGCCTAATTGAAATTTATGTTTATGCGAATCGAATGTGGCCCAATAACGATGCCCAGATTCCTCGAGTGGCTTTAACAGCTGTCATTTATTTTAATTCGGATCGTAAAATTTAAGTGAAGCGTTTCACTAATAAATTTTAATAACCAGAAGACTTTCAGGCGCCTGGTAACGGACGGACCATCGGACGGACTTAGCCAGTTGGCAGTTCATAAATATTTACGAGCGAGTCCCAGGAGAGGTGCGTGGGGGGTTAAAAATCAAAGTCGGCCATTGTTGACTGGCTTCAGATGTGCCTATCATATTACATTATTGTTTGTTATCTTGTTTATTATGATATTTAGAATTTGTCTTCAGCTGCTTATTTATTTACATTTTAAATTTATGCATGGGACATCCAGGCTGCCTCTTCCCCTCTTTGTCTTTTATTATTATTATTATTGTTCGAATACTCCAGCGAGTCTGTCTTTCTTTGCACTTCCACAGTGTTTTTTCATGTACGCACCCAATGAACTGTAAGCGAGGGCGGCTACTTTATGTAAATGTTTCAAATGTGGGCGTGGCACAGACACAGCAGATAATAGACTTAGAAAGACGAAAGTAGAGAAAGAGAGAGAGAGAGAGAGACATAAAACCAGCGACGTCCTTGAAACTTTTCCACATGCAAATTGGAAAACAAACGCGTTTGTGTTTTGATTAAACTTTCTGACACAGAAATGATTGTGGCTGTGTTTCGCTAGATATATACAATATATATTTTGCATTTCTAATAGATCAGATTTTCATTCTTGACTGACTCGAATGTGTGTTAGATCTGACAAGAGGGTGAATAAGAAAAACACACAAACAGCGATAATTGACTTGGCAATAAATAGACCCTGAGAAAGGACTTGTGAAGGACACCCTGCCAGCGACCCCAAATCGAATAAATTAACGCAGCATAAATTACTGTAATATTATAATAAAACTTTCCTAGTTAGTGCTCTATAAATAAATGTGCTTTGAATAGAGCACCCTATCGATTGCTTTCACTGACATTATAACTTCAATTTAACCTTTGACCGCGGCAAGCTGCTCCTTGACCGCAGCACCTACCTCCCTCCTTCCCTCGAGCTGTTGCGCCCTGCGGCAGACAACTTGGCAGACGAAGTGAAATAAAACCTCAGAAACGTGCCAGAAGAAGGCTCTGCCTACGGCAACGGCTCGCACATTCCATTAATCTTTGGCACCCCGCTAGCTTTCATTCCTTATGTATGTAGTATGTTTCGCCTTCTACAATAGTTGGGGCAGCCACTTGGCGAAAGGTGCACCGTTACTGTCATCGGAGATGTTCCTAGGACTGTGAACGGTCTTGGAAATATTTGTGTCGTATTTTAGGGACGCGTGTAACAGGTGTGCATGTATACATTATTGCTGCTCACTGTGAATAAGCATTATTTTTGGACTGCGTCTGCAATTCTCGATTAATACAAGCTAACATAGTCTTAACTTGGCCATATCGCTAAGCACTGAACACATAGAGACCTCAAACAGGGGGTAAATCTGTTATTGCTAGTTTTTCGATCGAAGTACCCCAGTAGAGACTTCGGTTTCAAACTCGGCTGGGGTACTTCGTACTTAAGCATGCAAATTTCTCAAAAACTAAAAATCGGGTTGCGGTACAAATGTATCTTAAAGATACAAATGTATCTTAAGCATGCAAATTTCTCAAAAACTAAAAATCGGGTTGTGGTACAAATGTATCTTAAAGATACAAATGTATCTTAGGCATGCAAATTTCTCAAAAACTAAAAATCGGGTTGCGGTACAAATGTATCTCAAAGATACAAATGTATTTTAAGCATGCAAATTTCTCAAAAACTAAAAATCGGGTTGCGGTACAAATGTATCTTAAAGATACAAATGTATCTTAAGCATGCAAATTTCTTAAAAACTAAAAATAGGGTTGCGGTACAAATGTATCTTAAAGATACAAATGTATCTTATGCAAGCAAAAGTCTCAAAAACTAAAAATCGGGTTGCGGTACAAATGTATCTTAAAGATACAAATGTATCTTAAGCATGCAAATTTCTTAAAAACTAAAAATAGGGTTGTGGTACAAATGTATCTTAAAGATAAAAATGTATCTTAAAGATACAAATGTATCTTATGCAAGCAAAAGTCTCAAAAACTAAAAGTCAGGTTGCGGTACAAATGTATCTTGAAGATACAAATGTATCTTAAGCATGCAAATTTCTTAAAAACTAAAAATAGGGTTGCGGTACAAATGTATCTTAAAGATAAAAATGCATCTTAAAGATACAAATGTATCTTATGCTAGCAAAAGTCTCAAAAACTAAAAGTCGGGTTGCGGTACAAATGTATCTTGAAGATACAAATGTATCTTAAGCATGCAATTTTCTCAAAATCTAAAAATCAGGTTGCGGTACAAATGTATCTTAAAGATACAAATGTATCTTAGGCATGCAAATTTTTCAAAAACTAAAAATCGGGTTGCGGTACATATGTATCATAAAGATACAAATGTATCTTAAGCATGCAAATTTCTCAAAAACTAAAAATCGGGTTGCGGTACAAATGTATCTTAAAGATACAAAGGTATCTTAAGCATGCAAATTTCTCAAAAACTAAAAATCGGGTTGCGGTACAAATGTATCTTAAAGATACAAAAGATAGCCTTTGGCATAGTCATGTTAAGTTAACATTACAATAACATGGCAAACAACTGAACAACTGCATACAGAAAGAAAACAACAATAAACAAAAGACAGAATCTAATTTGCAAGAGTTTAATTAAATTTCTCGTAGAGACTATATCTTACACATCTGAGCTTGTTGCATACTCTACGGCTGCAGCAATTAAAGCCGCACTAAGCTTACACTAAACTTGCCTTTAAATCTTGTTCCTCCCCGTTCTGTTTGAAGTGCGAATGGAAAGCACTTGTGTTGTTATCGCAATTGATGTGCTCGTCATCGTCTCGAAAATCAACTAGAAACTGCTCGCCTGCAGCTGTCGCAACAGCTATGAAAACTTTGCCATACCATATGCAGCTCGCTGTCGGCTTCTGCGGGCTTTGTGACGCAAATCCTTCTCAGAGGACATTCTTGGCATGCAAACAATTTCAGAGTCGCATAAGGGAAAAGTACAAGCAGTAGAGAGTATTCACGGGGGGCGGGGGCCCGGCACACACACACACAGACACACAAACTAAGACGAGAAGTGCCGTTACTTGCAAAACTTTGCAGACTGTTTCGACTTTGCAGCGGCTGCAATTCTATTTCTTCTCATCTTGTTGTTATTTTGCTACACACACCCACTTGTATGTGTGTGTGTGTGTTGTGTGTACCGCATGTACTTACAGCTGGCTGGGCTCAGTTAAAATTGAAGTCATAAAACTTGCTTATCTCTAATCTGTTCTTTATGAAGCGAACGGTGCCGACAGACTCAGCATTCAACTCGACTCGAAGCGGGAAAGAACTTGAACAATTGCTGCAAATACGCATACAGATTGACTGCGATTACCGAGTGAATATCTAAATACTTATAGCTCAAACGGAATATTCAAGCTAGTTCACTTAAAGTCCATTTAAAGATATTCTGCACTAGTTGCAACTTAATCTCTTTCTTCCCCTTCTTTGCTGTTATATCTCTTCTTATCTCTTATGTATGGACATGGCTAAGGATTGCTCATTATTCTACTGCTTTTTATGCACTGTTAATGGCATAATGCTGCTTTAACTTTGGGACGTTGACACAATTTATAATCTGATATGAAAGAAGACTGAGAAGCAAACTAAACAAAAACTGAATAAAGCGTTTATTTCAAGGGAATATTTTTGCATAAACGTTTCACACTGCCTTTTTTAAAACGGGGTCGCTTGTGCTTTAGTTTCTTTAGCGTCTACCCAAAGTGATTCTTACAGGTTGCGATGGCGCAAACCTCGGGTTATTGCACTATTTTTCACATTCATCCGCTCGACAAAGGGTCACATGGGACCTGTGAAAAACTATGTGAGTTTTCCGCAGTTTCACTGACTTTTCACTTCGCACAATGCAAACATAAAAATGTAATTCAAAACAGCTGAGGATACAAATTGTGAAACGTGCGAAAAGCTGCAAAAAAAGATGAACCAAAACTTGCCTTAGCTCACACTCAAACACACACACAGAGCACACATACGAACGCATCCACATGAGGAAATAAATGTTGGCGCATGGTAAAATGTTGTCAGAGTTTTGGGGACTGCCTTCCTTGCTGCGAGCTGCGTCGCGACGGAGGCCCAAAAAAAGTTGCACATAGCTTGCCAAGTGCCAAAAGAGCAAACTATTTTTTGCCGCTTTCCAACCATATTTTTTTTCGTTATTGTTTATTGCATTTTCTGTTTATTCGACTGGATGCGCAACTCGCGGGGCAAGGCGGTGGGAAGGAAGGATGGTTGTTGATGTTAATGGAAAGTGGCCTGAAAACACATATGTCTGTCTGTCATGCTGTCCGCTTGTCCTGCCGCTTTGGGCTGAGTTTTAATTTAATTTACTGAGAGTGCAGTAAATGTTTTCGTTGGGTCCTCTTCTTTTTTGCATAAATAAAGCTGTTAAAAAATCAATGGATTCGAGGAGCTCAACCATGAATGACTTGATAGTTATTCAATCCGATGATGCTGCGAATATGTTGACAACACATCAAGTTCTAGAGATCAAGATTCCTTTATTATATATTGCCTTTATATAATTAAAATCAGAACTCTAAATTTAATAGATTTCAGTAAAAAAAACAATCCGTAGTAAAGAATTTGTTATTTAGAATTTATCTGCAAGTTGAGTTCTACAATAAATATACAGTCTGTCAAGGAACTCTTTGCACATATGTAAACTACATTAACATTTCATTAACATCACATTACATTAAAGAGTCACTAGAGTTGAACATATGTTAATTACATTAACATTTCGTTAACATTACATTACATTAAAGAGTCACTAGAGTTGAACACATGTTAATTACATTAACATTACATTACATTTAACATAAACATATGTAAATTACATAAACATTTCATTAACATTACCTTACATTAGACTGTTACTTGACAGACTGTATGCGCACTAAGAGTTCAACTTGATCTTCTTTTCATTAAGCTTGTGCTACTCATTATCTCAAACAATTTTGAAGAACTTAACAGTTTTGAATGGGACTCTATTTCCACTTCGATATGTCTATAAATTCAGATGCGTAACAGCAGCAATAAGCTGCTAGACAGCGTGTCCCCTTTCCGATCGCAGGACATTTGGCATTCAGGTTTCCTAATGACCTTATCAAGGCTAACGAAGTTAGATTGCCCGCCCGGGAGCAGGGTGGGGACTGTCAGATGTCTAATTAGTATATACTATGCGGCTCTATTATATACGTTGGCAACCAGCTGCTGCTTCTGCTGCTGCTGCTGTTGCTGTTGCTGGCAGCGACATGGCAGCGAGTCACGGCTGTCAGGACAACAAGCATATCAAATAATTTTTCATTAAATTAGATAATTTTTGTGCTCTTTTTTCTTTTTTTTTCGGGGGCGACTCTTTGCAGATTGCGAGCATTCTAATGGAACTCTGTGTACGTCTGCTGTTGCTGCCCGCTGCTGTTGTCGTCCCGCTTGGCTCAATTTTGGAAATTAGTCTGACAACAAAGCGACGCGTCGAAACTGACGCCTACCTACCAACTCTCTCCCAAATGCTTCTTCCCGTTGACTGCAGCTGTCCGCCTCACGTAATTGCAGGACAATGGGGCGAACAAAGGTCGCATTATGTAATTACATTGACGTTGGCACTGTGGGGCGTGGTGGGGGTGGAGAACAAATGAAATTCCAGACAAATACAAGACAAGAGAAAGATAAACGCCATACGTTTTAATCCATTGGCAGAAAAGCGTGAAAATACTTGGAAATACTGGCCGCGCCAAATCGTGTGCAGTCAATCGGAAAACCGCACACAAATCAAAGGCAATCTTCACAGCGGAATCTCAGCGAAACACTGAGTGAAAGACATGCCGAATTCTTGGCCCAACTTTATTCAGATTAACGACCTTTCCCAGCCAAAGCCAACACGGCATTCCCAGCCATCACGAGTGGCCTTCGTCAAGGTGACCCCCCTCCCCCCCCCTTCCTACCCGACGACCGTGAACGGAATTCTCGAGGTTAATACTCGCCACATGTTTCTCTAATGCGAAACATGACAGCGCCAACAGGCTATGTTGTAGACCCGCACAGCCGGACACAAAGTTTGCATAAACGCAGTTTAAATTGGAACAAAGGTCAGCAGCAGAGGAACAGCAACAGCAACAGCAGCTCCCCTTTGATTTGAAGTGGCAATTTATGCCCACAAGTCATGGTCGGATAACCAACTGAATGTGCTCGAACACCCGCTCCCCAGGGCACAGTCTATTTGCCTGTCATGTATGAGACGCTTCTCCTGCCTCAACCGGAAAGTGTCAGGCCAAGCACAGCCCCCCCTCTCTCTCTCTCCCTCTCTCTTCATTGTCCTGTGTCTATTTCGACTGGCAGAGTTCACTGCTGAGGCGTGAGAGCTGACACAGAAAGGCTTCGCCTGCAGACTATGCTAATGGGGAACATTTCTGTGCACCCACACAATAGATGTGTGTGTGTGTATGAGGGTGTGTGCGAGTGCATGAGTGCCTAAAATCGTCTTTTAATTGTACAAGTCTCTGGGCAAACAATGTGAAGTGGAAACTCATTTGGAGTTTGACGAGCCACTTCCGAATGTGCGGTAGGGCAGGCTAGCCAGACCTTTCACTTTGTGCCTCACTCATGTCCTCTGTTAAATAAACTATTAAATGTTATGGACATGAACTGCAACTTAAGAACCACTTTCCAAAACCTTTGCATGGCTTAACTCTACTTTAAATACTGCGTAGATCATTTGTTGAAGCTTATAATCGCCAGATCTTTATCTTGCTCTGGTTCCGTGATGAGGCAAAATTACTTTAGGGACTTGAAGTTTAGGAAACCTTTGCAGCTCAAATTTTAAACCTTGAAGTTGCTGAAATTTTCTCTGTTAGAGCAAAACACACAGTACGCTAGAATACGCCGACATTGAACTGTGAACTGTGAGCCTTGGGAAATGGGAAACGGGAACCAACAGCGATGTCGATTGATGTGTCCGACATTATAATTAAAGTCATTAATTTCAAACTTTGCTGATACTTTGCAAAGAAATGGCTCTAGTAAGTGGAGAGGGTGGAGCGGGAGTGTAGGAAGAGAGCGTTCGCCTGCAGCAAATTCTCCACGATTATCACTCGCACCACGGCAGCAGCAGCAGCAGCAGCAGCAGTAACAAAAACAACAACAATTATCGCGGAAAAGTTTTCACATTTTTTGTATTCCAATAAAATTGTTTGCCTGCTGGGCAACACATACACGCACACACCCATGGACACATAGACACACTGAAAGATAAACACTGACACTGACAACAATTCGTGAGTTGTTTTGTAATTTGCGCCAAAAAGTATGCTACGAAATTCAGAGTTGCAAAGTCGACTGTGCTGGCTTAACATCTAAACTTCTTGAAGGCCAACGAAGCCAATGCGAGACGCGCATTCTCTGCGTTCTTACACATTCGTAATCTTCAAAAGACTATTTCAAATTTAGTAAATTATCAACTGAAATGTGTGTTTGTGTGTATGTGTGTGTGTCTGTGCTGTAGTCTGCTTAAATCTTGCCTCTGTTCATTCGACACCACCATCGTCTATCAATGCTGGTGTGATAGCATTCGCCCTCTCAATTTCCGTGTTATAGTTGTTGAGCTTGTAGACAAGCATTGTAAACACCTGCACGGGCAGCGTTGTTTGCAGTACGCTTAGCAACTTGGCCGGCTTGTTGCACACAACAATCGCATTCATCAAATGATCGGCGCCAGCATCGAAGTTACCCTCTGTGATGAGCATCTCGCCACGATGGATTTGTTCCATGAAATAACGTTCGATTGATTTCTGATCCTTCAAATTGGGAAAGACTTCGGCAGTCTTCAGGTTGCGACGGCGACGCTCGTACAGATTCTTCTTGAAATCTGGCTGATTGCGACGCTTCTTATCGTAGTACACGCAATAGCCCACGAAGACAGCGCTGGCCAAGCCAGCCAGTATGCCAACGGACGTTTTGGTAACAAGTTTATCAAGCATTTTGAAGAAAAAATTTATTTGTTTTAGATATGGAAGTAAATTGAGTGTGTTGCTCTACGCGTGAAACTGCCGAACATCTGACTGAATACTGTACACTGATTGCAAACAAAAGAGAAGCCTGCTAAGTCGCTTTTGAAACCCAACTTTTTATATTCTATAGAAATGTAAGACTTCAAATGAAAACAAAGATTTTTCAATAAATAATAAACATAATACGATCTTTAATCAATGGCAGCAGTTGATGTTTTACTTCAGAATTACACGTTACATCATTGTTCTTTTCTTTTTAGATCAGCTACATCTACATCGGCATCGGCAGCAGCTTTTAGAATTGCGGGCTGAATTGATTTGCCATCTGACTTGTCTTTTGTTTTGGCATTGAAATTGACGAGCTTATAGACAAGGAGCGCAAGCACCTCATCGGGCAACGTTTCCTGGAGAATTCCGAACAGCTCTTGCGCCCGGTTACATTCAATAATCGTTCTTATCAAATGATCTACACCAGCCTCGAGATTGCCCTCGGTGATGATCTGTTCGCCATAGCTGATTTCCTGCATAAAATAGTTCATGTAGTGATCAGGATTAGCGTCATACTTCTCTTCTGCTGGCTGCATTTTGAAGAAAGAAATAAATTTACATTTCCGAAATGTTTCAAAAATAAACAATAACAAATGACTCGTGACTGAAACTAATTTCAGTACTGTGCTCGAAATCTCATCATATGCCTTGTTCAATAACACAAATATGAGTTGACAAGCAAGGAGCAGCAAAAACTACAATGGAAGAAGTATGGAAATATAAACTTTCCTCATACATTTAAAGCATCCCATGCTCAGTAATACCTAGTGCTCTTAAAGCTCTCACTGCACAATTCGCTTAATCAGTTTTAATGCAGATGCGCATTCATTTTGTTTCCCTCTTCAATGTCTGTCAATTTGCCGCACATGAGCGTATTCCAATTAGAATCAGTTGGCATCCCAATTACTTCTATCCCTCGTTTCCCGAGCCCAGTCCACCTCCCTCCCCCCCCTTGAGGCATGCCTTGTCGGCTGTCCGTTTTGCGTTCTGCGTATTTTTTCATACACCCTGTGCAACATAAAATAGTTCCAAAAATATCTGCAAATGTGATTTTGATACAAGATTTTCTCGGAAAAATACATTTTCACATGTGCGGATTACTTTTGCATTTGACAGTGACATGACATTTGTAACGTATTTCCGAAAATTCAAGAGAAAGCAAACTTAATTTCGGTCGAATATTTATGAAATAACATTTATGTTCACATGCAGCAGTATAGGTATTCCATTACTCCACCGACCTTCATCAAATAACTGACCACAAGCTTGGTATATGTACAATGTTTATTGGTTTGGCGAATGGGTTAACCGGCCCAGTTCGTCTCAATGAATATTAGTTTAATAATTGAAATATTCTCATGTGATTTTCTACAAAATATTTATCAATTAGTAATTCATAACTTTGAAATAACTGAGCCCAAAAAATTGAACATACTTTTCATTTGCTACACGATGATGAAAGGACTTTAAAACTTAAATGCCTTAGCTGTATGCTGCTGCTCTTTTTAACTTATGTCTCCATGAATACCCCGTGTTTTCTATGCCACACTGAGCTCATGACTACGTAACTATCTTAGAAGGTAGCAGCACCAGAATCTTTTCAATCTTCTCTTTTAGCAATTACAGATTATATTTATTGGTTAATAAAAGCCTGGAATTTTCCAAGACTGTCCAATTAGTTGGGCAACTGTTGCGCCTTAACTGGATGCGAAGTTCTTCAAACGTACATAGAAACATATGGTGTGCATACCATTTGGGAATTGATTGCCATTTAATGTGTGCCGCCAAATGAATTCTGAGAAAGCAGCAGGGAAGCGGAGTAGAAGAAGATGGAGGAAGGAGGAGTAAAGCTAGCTGTCAAGAGGATGTCTGTTGCTGTTGGCAACGTGGCTAGGAGTCCCATACGATATGATATCATGTGATAGCGACTAAACACACATAAGGAATTCCCATTCAACTGAATCTCGAAGGCTTTCGCTGTCATGGCAATGAACTGTAGTGAGACAGAGACAAAGTCAGATGAGTAAGAGAGAGAGAGAGAGAGAGAGAGAGAGAGAGAGAGGGAGTTAAAGGGGGCTAAGGAGTGGGTAAGAACTCGATACTGTGACATCGCAATAGAAACCGCCAACCGAAAATCATCTTATTATGCAAATTGTTATTTTATGCTTTCATTCCATTAAATGGCATTTCAATGGGCCTTGCCAGCCTCCCTCTCGCTCGCACCGACTCTGCGAAAACCCATAAAATCCTATTACGCTAAATGTGTTGTAGGCTACAGAAACAGCGCCAGCAAACGGCAAATGGCGAACAGCAAACAGTAAATAGGGTTTATCGCCAAGTTAACACAACACGCAATTTGTGCGCAATGCGCATTAATAGCGCCGACACAAGGAAAACACGCTATGAAAAGCTGAAAAGTCGGTGGCAGAGGAAAAGTACATTTTTAGCCACCTCAAGATGAACATGTTTTGGTTCTGTTGCGTTTGATTATTCAAATGCAGCCCCAGGATACATTAGTTGTACAAGTTTGCTCGACAGATTCGATTAGCTTTGATTTTTTGGCAGACTTCTTCTCAATGCGATTGCAATGGACAGACAAGCAGACAGACCTATTGACAACTGATATTGGGAAAAATTGTAAACATTTTTTTGTGGACATTTGCGACATGGCAAGCATCTTGACCTGGCCATCAAATCTCTTAATGCGCATCCAAGCAGCCAGCTCTCGTTTGCAGTGCACTTCAGAAAAAGGCAAAGTGTTCCTTCAGCTCTGACGAACGACAAACTCATTTGCATTCATTGCGGCCAGTGCGACCTTTAACCCAAAGGCAGTTCGTGAACTTCATTCGGTTATAAGTTGAGTTGAATGGGCCATCAACAGCAACAATTCGTGCATGGCCCAAAGGCTGCATTGAATGAATGCTAAATTGAATTGCTCCACCTCCTGTTGCACTGCTTGATAAGTATGTCTTAAGAATGAAAAGATTCCCTAAAGTTAGGAAATCCCTAAAAGTTTCTCGATGTAATCTGCTTGACTTACCTTCTGCTTGACCTTTCAATGTATTTATGTATCGATTGATAAGTACTTATTAAACTCATGTTAAGTTAACATGCATATGTTATACCTAACATGAGGATAACATTGATGGAGTTGAAAGAAAACTGCTACAGTTAAAATTGCACATAATTCTTTACAATTTATTTACACTTGCACAAATAACATACTCACATGTATAGGTGTGTGTGTGTGTGTGTGTGTCCGTTTCGACGTGTGTATGTGTTGGGGAGGGTTGTGGGTTGTGGGGTTTACACACACGTGTATCCTGCATAAATGCACAAGAATAATACAATTTACATGCCATGTTTATCGGGCAAATGGTCGAGTTTTGCATTTGATTGCACAATTTTCTCACTTGGCAAATGGGAAAATGCAATGCAATTATTGCAACGCACTGCGATTGGAAAAGGTAATGCAATCTTCAATGAAATCCTCACGTGTGTTTAATCAGATTACGCAAGCAGTCGAGTGCAGCGAACTCCTTGCGGGTATTAGTTTATATGGTACACAGTAAATACGAGGGTCGTTTGATAAGTCCGTGACTTTTTGAATAAAATATATTTTTTTCGTCAAAGAAGCGTTTTATTTCTCAACATAATCTCCTTTTAGCTCTATACATTTAGTCCAGCGTTTTTCCAATTTTTTTATTCCTTCCAAATAATAGGTTTTCTCAAGGCCCTCAAAATAGTCGTTTGTTTCTGTGATGACCTCTTCATTTGACCCGAATCTCTTACCGCCGAGCCATTTCTTCATGTTTGGAAACAAAAAATAGTCACAGGGGGCTAAATCTGGAGAATATGCTGGATGGGGTAGCAGTTCGTAGCCCAATTTATGAAATTTTGCCATGCTGACTACACACGTGTGCACCCGTGCATTGTCCTGATGGAACAGCACTTTTTTTTCGCCAAATGCGGTCGTTTCTGCTTCAAATCAATATCGAATCTGTCCAAAAGCTCTGAATAATATTCGCCGGTGATCGTTTTACCCTTTTCAAGGTAATCGATGTGAATGATACCTTGTGCATCCCAAAAAACTGTGGCCATGACCTTGTTGGCCGACAGACCCACCTTGGCCTTCTTTGGTGCACGTTCACCCGGAGAAACCCACTGTCTTGATTGTTCTTTGGTCTCTGGTGTGGTGTGGTGGATCCATGTTTCGTCTACGGTAACGAAACGGCGCAAAAATTCGTTTGGATTGCGGTTGAACATCGCCAAACACTCCTTTGAAATGGTCACACGGTTGCGCTTATGGTCGTGTGTGAGCAATCGCGGCACCCATCGCGCGGAAAGCTTTTTCATGTCCAAATATTCATGTAAAATGTGATGTACCCGTTCAGTTGAGATGCCTACAGCCTCAGCTACCTCACGCACTTTCATTCTCCGATCATCCAATATCATTCCATGGATTTTGTCGACGATTTCTGGCATGACGACCTCTTTTGGGCGACCTGAACGTTCGGCATCACTTGTACTGGTACGACCACAACGGAACTCAGTAAACCATTTCTTAACCATTGAAATTGATGGTGCAGAGTCCCCATAATATTTATCAAGTCTTTCCTTGGTTTCGGTGATGGATTTTTTACGCAAAAAATAATGCTTAATTAGCACACGAAATTCACTTTTTTCCATTTTCGTTAAAATTCACGAGATCGTCTGCTTTCAATGCCTATAAAACGCAAACCAAAAAACGCAGCTTTCTCAAAATTTTACAGTCAGCTGTTAATCGATAACTGCTGACAGGAGCAGTGTTGTATTTAGAGCAGGTGCGCGGCAAATACAAAAAGTCACGGACTTATCAAACGACCCTCGTACAAATACACACTTGAGTATTAAGTTAAGTTATCAATCACGTTAATTAGCAATTTACAACAGTTAAGACTAAACAGCTCTTCGATGATGATGCTTATTACTTATGTAATGGAAACAGGGAACGGGGGCGCAAGTGACTGATACTGGGCACACCCAGATGATATTCGAAAATCGAATCCTTTTGTATTGGCTTCGCTCTGTGTGCGCGCCTTTAACAACCGCAAATTCGTATATTGTATTTACACTGGAATGCCTTATTCCTTAATTATTTCTCATATTCCTTTTGATTGGCTCTCTTTAAGTGAAACCACTGAACGAACTTGTTTTTGGGAGCCTTCTTCCCATCACAATTGCTGAATCGCCCGCACACTTTGGCTCTGACTGCGAACGTGGCTGTGCTTTTGATCGTTACTCTGACTGTGACTGCGACTGTGAATGTGCCCGTGACCGTGACCGTGAACGTGACCCGTGCTGCTGCTGTCGTGCTCATGCTCAATGGGATTGTTGTCCTCGTCACAGGAGATGTATTTGATTTTTACCCGCTGCCGCTCACCCAGACTATTGTTAATGGACAGACAGATGGGCGAGCTATTGTCGTCCGTGGGACGCTCGATGATGCACTCGACAGCGGTGTGGTTGAGTCCCTGCAACGCAGGTTGTCGCTCCCGCGACGATGTGGCCGGTGCCTGCTGGATTTGTGTTTCCATTGTGCTGCGTTTCCACTGACTTTTTGTCTCTGCTGCAGAGATATATAGATAAAGATACAGACACATTTAAATATAATTACAATCGGAGCTCTTCATTGCTATTGTGGGTACACACCTCTTGTGTTCCTATTGGAACTATTCTTGTTTGCCTGCCTGCTCTTGGGGGAGTCGAAGCGGTAACGCGTCAAGCCAAGACAACAGCAACAAATGATCCTCTGGAAGTACATGCGAAACCTGCAGAATCGTCATAGTTTAGTTGAGTTTTCCTACACACTCTAAGCAATCTAACCTCTTGTTCATCCAGTAGTAGATAATGGGATTCACCATCGCATTGGACATGGCCAGCCAGTAGAAGCCCAGGTACATATGCTGCACATACTTGGTGGACGCCACCTGATTGTTGTGGTAGGCGTAGATGAAGAACATGTGATAGGGTAGCCAGCAGATGGCAAAGATGGACACTATCGCGATGAACATGCGAACCACTTTGCGCTTCGATTTCATCGATTCCATTTGGCGATCAGTGTTCTCGCCAATCGAGCGACTTCCCCAGAGCACACGACCCATCAGGGAGTAACAGATGAGCATGACGATCATGGGAATGCCGTAGGTCAACACCAATATCGTAAGATTGTATCTAATTGAGAACGGGAGATCGATATGGTCACCCTATGCAATGTGGGAGCAGGAAAGAGGATTATTACTCACACATAATCCGTCATTGAGGTGGGATACCTTCCGTCGGGCCACATCATAAAGCAAACTGTGCGTGATTTTCCGTTGTAATAACTGAAAGCAAAATTGTTAGTCATTTAAGTTTGTTTATCTTGGTGGCATCTATCGTTTTTCCAATTGGTTAAACTTTCCATACACTTTCGTCATTATCATCATCATCCCAACGTGATTGTCATAATCATTTAATTACCGAACGTAAAGTGAACCCGAAAGTGCCGTTAAACATTTTCACGCCCAACAAGAAACTTGTCCAGACGGGTTTTCCTTCTTCCTTCCTTTTTGCTCGAAGAGTCTCGACCTCGCCTTATCGTAAAATTTATTTATGCCTGTTTGATGGCAAATTGAAAACCTAATTTACAAAATTATGGCAAATTTTATGCGTCGTGGCACAAGCACTTAAAAGAGATGCCTCCCCATTGTCGACAATTTGTCGTGAAGGCCATTAACAATGCAACTGGCAGACAGGTAATAACTGCTTCAACCCTAACTCACACCATCCGTAGGGCTCTCGACGCGCTGCGGTCGCCTGTCACCATCATAAACAGACATCCCCTCTATTGATTATAGCAGGTGGCTGTAGGGATGAGTCTGCGGCCGGCTTCGCCAGTGCGACGCATTTAAATCGATTTCAGTCTGGATGTGGTTAAGCTCACAGAAGTCGTTCGACTAATCCCCCCCAAGGAAAGGGTGCTTGGAATGCATAATGATTGAAAAGTCTTTAAGATCTGCGGCATATTTTAAGTTAAGCTGGTGTAACTTGATATTTTCTTTGCGTTTTTTACCATTGATTGCATGTGCGCCACAGATTGTTTTGATCGGAAAACGATGTATCGATAACGGCCTGAGTTAATGGTATTTTAGTATTTTTTAAATTGAGTTAACAGATTGTGTTACTTAACAGTGATAATTAGCACTGCCATGCGAGCATTTATATTTAACATACAATTTTACTTAACAGAGATGCGAGTAATGTATTTTAACATAAAATGTTATTTAAAAGAGATAATTAGCAGTGTTAAATGAGAAATGTATCAAACAGATTTGTATTCAAGTAAAAATAAAATAAAATAATAAAAATAAAATAAAAAAAAAATATAAAATATGAATATAATATACAGTGTTGGAAAAAATAATAGAAACAGCACTTGCGCCTGGACGAAAATCTAAATTGCTCAATTTGTACTAGCACTATATGCATGAAATTGACATCATATAGAAGGCTGATAACTGTACTTTAATATGCGACTTATTTCAGGTCGATGTGATCTTTGACACCTTAGCAATCTTCGCCTAAAGGAAAAAACTCCCTTTGGATCTGGAAAAAATAATAGAAACAAACGACATTATTTTGAATATTTTTCGTTTTTTTCCAGTGAATTCTTAAAAAAAGGCATGCATTCAATACATTTAGGTATGTTTAGCTAAGAATGACCGAATTTGCGGAAAAATTCTGTACAATTAACTTGTAACATGAAGAAAAGGTCACGGGGGTCACTGCCCACCTGTATAGCGCAATACTGTCAAAGTTCTTCCTTATTTTTTGATTAAAAGCCTTCAATCCCTTTCTCTTATTACCCCTCACACGTCCCATATCAGATTTGAGTCCGGGGATGGGTCAAACCGCTCAAATTTATTAAGTTTCTGATCTTGCACCCCTGTTCTAGGCAGTTTCGAGGCAGGTTTGGGGTCATAACATTGTATGAACTCACATTTTACCGCCTTTTTTTCGTCTATGGAGTAGAAGAATACCTTGCAGGCGACAGAGTGTAGTCGGTCAATAAGAAAATGACTGATTAAAAAAAATTTAGACTGGTAGTCAGCTAGGAAGGTTCCACCGTTGAGTAAGGAAAATATCGTTAATAGGCTATCTTTCGCAAATTAAAAAATAGTGCCCTATAATTGGAAAAAAATGATGTGGTTTGATGAAGGTAACTTACATTTGTTTAGATCTAATGAAAAACTATACATAAGACGTCCAAAAACTATTGATTTCGATCCTAAGCCCACCACACCGTTTCTGGTGTGAATATCATACTATGGAAATTTTTTGCCCCTTCTGTATTTGGTCCGATATTCTTGATATAGGAACAAATTTGGACTCCCGACTTAGTAGACATACTAAAGAACTTGATGCCAAGGAAAAAGTCCTGTGAAAACGGGGCTTCATTAGGTATAATGGCCCCAAACCTGCCACGAAACTGCCTAGAACATGGGTGCAAGAGCACGAACTCAATAAGTTGGAGTGGTTTGACCAGTCCCCGGGCTCAAATCGGATAGAACACGTGTGAGGAGCAATATAAGAAAGGGATTGGATGCATAAAACCCGAAATTAAAGAAGGACTTTGAGAATATTGCGCTATACAGGTGGGCAGTGACCCCCGTGACCTTTTCTTCATGTTACAGGTTAATTGTACAGAATTTTTCCGCAAATTCGCTCATTCTTAGCTAAACTTACCTAAATGTATTGAATGCATGCCTGTTTTTAAGAATTCACTGAAAAAAAACGAAAAATATTCAAAAAAATGTCATTTGCTTCTATTCGTTTTACGAGTTCAAAAGGGAGTTTTTTCCTATAGAGGCAGATTGCTAAAGTGTCAAAGGTCGAATGGACCTGAAACAAGTCGCATATTAAAGTACAGTTATCAGCCTTCTATTTGATGTCAATTTCGTGCATATAGTGCGTGTACATAATGCGCAATTTAGATTTTCTTCCAGGTGCAAGTGCTGTTTCTATTATTTTTTCCAACACTGTATAATAATTACATATGTTTCAAAAAGGATTAAGGGCATATTTTATTCAGGCAATTTACTTACTGCTTTGTCATGATGCTGGAGTAGAGCAGACACGGAGCGGAGAGGACACAGCTCAGAGCCCAGATGAGCACCAGGATGAAGCGCACCTTGCGGCGTGATGTGCGACGCTTCAGCGGATGTACAATGGCTATATATCTGCAAGGATGTGGAGAGCAGAGTGCGAATTTCGAGGCGAATAAGTTAAGTGGCTTCACTTGAAAAATTGAAACGAAGTAAACTCACCTGTCGAAGGAGATGGCTACCAGTGTGAAGACCGATGTCGAAACCGTTACGTTGGCCACGAAATTATTGATGGTGCAATAAATCGAGCCAAATGGCCAATCCGAATTCACCATGAATATAAAGTTGAAGACACAGTTCAACGAGGACATCAGCAGGTCAGCGATGCTCAGGTTCAACAGGAAATAATTCGTGACTGTGCGCATGCTGCGATGTCCTGCGGCCAAAACGGGCAACCAGTATCGTAAGACGAGGCAGAGAGAGAGAGAGAGAGAGGAGGGGGAGAGAGAAACAAGCAAATGGTCAAAACGTGAAACGTGACAGCAGAGACAAAAGCATCGGCTCCGGATATTAGTTGCCTGTAGTAGTTGTCCTTGAGAGTTCATGCGATTAAATCGATGTACGGCATACCCGGCGTATGCGTGATACTCCAATTGCTTCTAATATACACGTTTAAATGAACCGATTTACAGCTACTGCTGCAGCTTAAAACGAGTAGAGGATGCGTTGCAAGAGGGTCAACTTACCTGTTACAATCCAGAGCACAATTCCATTGCCTGCAATGGCCACAAACATCATCAGACCAAATACGATGGCCCAAATGGTCTTCTGCTCCCAAGGCAATTCATACGGTCGCGTTGGCGAGGGGAACAAACATTCGGTGAGAAAGTCCCTGGAGTGGAAAAGAGAGTGCACATGATATAGAAATATATAGTTGTTCTTTATGTATTTGGCAGCAAGACAACTAGAAAAATCGTATTGCATCGTATAAATAAATACTCAGATATCGTTTTGAACACCTCTGTTTACTTTCCTCGCCGTCCTGTCGTCGTGTGCTTTACGCTACACTGAGTTCAATAAAACTGCACACACGCATACACAGCGCACTCGTTCATGGGATTTGCGTATCAAGAGTTGCTTTCCTGCCAGCCCAGCAGGCAAGCCGATAAATCAGTTTTCTAAAGAAGTATGGGGTATGCACGAAGAACCCCCAACCGATCTGTGCCAAACGATGTTTAGCCCCCGCTGGGAAATGCAATTTGTTGCGCTCAATCGAAACGAGTTTCGACTTTTGGTAAATACGACATCGAATGTTCGACATGTCGAATAGAGTCTCGAGTCTCCGAAAGAGCAAAAAAAAAAAAAAAACTAACTAACAATTGAAAATCAATGTTGCTCAACGAGGGAACAAATTGAAAGCGGAAACTTCTGATGAAGAAAAATCGCAACAATGCCGCAAATAGAATGCTGAACTTTAAGTGATTTCATTTCTGCTGCTTCCGTTCACCAACGGAAACAGGCACCCATCTATCTAAAGGTCACATCTTTGGGGTGCTTCTCTGCTACTCTGCAATTAATAAGCACAAAAGTCAAGGGACGAGTGTGTCGTAGCGCTCCTCTAATTATCGTCGAGCTTGGGGAATACAGATTGTGAGCGAGGTATGCTTCTTTCCAGGCGAATGGTTGCCTGCCTCGTTCACGTTCTTATTAGCGATGAGCCCAACGTCAGGATTATTGATTACTGCAATCGTGCCTGCTCCTCCCTCTCTCTGTCTGTCTCTCTCAGTGTGCAACATGACGTATGCACAATTAATTGTACGGCTCTGTTGACCTTGAAATGACGTGCTTAGTACACGAGCCAACTACTAATTATACTATTTGAAGCGCACACATCAATTATTCAATAATTACCCTTGTACCACAACATGCCTATTCTATTCGAATCAAAATTAGACAAACCGCTTGAGGGGCTCAATGAAAAGCAAAGCTTGGATATCGAATTATCACTTCAGAATTGCATCTACAATTGTTCTCTATTTCGGTTGCCAAGTTCTTTAACCCCAAAAAAAAACTGGGGCATTTCACAGAACTCAGTTAGCCCTTTCGTATTTAATCTTTTAATGGGCGTCTGGCAAGTAATTTAAATCAAATTTGTCTGCTGCCGAAGAAGACGCAGTAGCATTGGGTCCCATTTCAGTTTCCATTCTTTCAGCGCAATTTTCAGGCTAAATGATTTTGACAACACAATTTACAGAGAAATTCGAGTTAAATCTACTGTCTTATTTAAGAAAGTTAGCAAACAGATAATAAATTGTGCTATTTCTATTCGCAAATAAATTAAAGCCAACACAATCTTTATTTAGCTCGAACTTAATTACTGGCTCTGCTCTCCCTCTCTCTTTCTATCGTTCGATTGCCTTTCCTTACTGTTAGTTTCAGATTTAATTATATGCTCGGCAAGCTACACACGCTCGTAATTCTACCAATTAGCTTGTGGGGCGAGTACAACATCGAATTGATTATTTCGACCAGCCCAGTGTTGGATCCGTGTTCAGAATCCTCTTACCGCACACCGCGTGGGCCAACAAAGGCAAACAATTAACAGAGATACGTGGGAGGGATAACAGTGCGTTGGGGGTAAATATTTTGGTCTATTCGGCGCAGCACAATCACTATGCTCGAGTTGCCTGTTAGTTTGCTTAATTGCGTTTTCCTCGAACATCGAATTGGCATTTATGGCGGGCACTTGACTGCAGTGCCAGCTTGATTATCATATTGTTCTAATTGAAATTAATATGTGAAGTGCTGTGTGAGCGTACGTGTATGAGTGCACTGCGATTTGAATTCTCAAAATAGATGCTACTCATTTGCATAATTGCATTTTGTGGCGGCTGCCAAGCGACAATTCCACAAGCACGGAGGGGCACCCCGTAACCAAACAGGCGACGATAGGGCAGCCACGACTATTGTCAGCCGCCCCGCTTGTGTTGCGCCCTGGGTACAAACTTGTCGAGTTGCCAATGAAAAACTCTTACTTTGAGGGCAAGGATGCGGAAACACTTCGTTGTTGTCTGTTTCTGCAATGTGTGTAGCCTACTTTTTGGTGGCAGTGTGCATACACAGACACACACTCACCTGCAACTGCCTTGGCTGTTTTCAATTATGAGAATGGCTGTTGTCTTCAGAAAGTGCAAAAGCCATAAATAATGTGCAAAATACACGCTTAACTGCAGCTGACACCCAGAGAAGGCCAAAAGGGTGTCGGAGCTTAATTAATATTCCACTCATTAAAGCGAATTTCGCTTGATTAACCCAATTTCGTTGTTTTGTAATAGCCCTATTAACTTTGCAGTTCTTGCAATGCCAAATCCCTGCAAAAGGCCCTTTTAGCGAAACAACAACAGAAACAACAATGAAAACCGGAATAAATAATCGGTGTAATAATCATAATAATTCCGTTTAAGTGGCCGCCCGGAAGCTCAGGCCGGGCAAAAAGTCGACTAATTATTTCCGTTTGAGCAACGCGCTTTGTTTGCCTGCCTTGCCCTGCCCTGCAATCAAGTTGGGCGTCCTCTAATGAATGTTTCCATTTCCTTTATTATTTCGCACCAAGATTGTCGGTTCCGATATGAAGTGAAGCCAAGTTTAAAGCAAGACCAGGCGGAAGGGAGTAGCCAAAGGGAAGACAAACGTTCGACTAAAGTAAAGTGTTTAGTGACAAGAAAATGTACTGTGCCCAAATAATGGTGCATACTTTTAAGCGGATGTGTACAATATGCATATGGCTTCTAGCACAAATAATGTTGTCTACTTTTCAGCGCAATCAAAATGCAAGCACCTAGGAAATTATCAACAATTTGCCTAGCCTGCGTCATAACGGTAAAAATAAGAGCTCACCAAGTGCAACAAATTGACAGCGAGTTAGTAGAACAAATTATCCAATTAGATTCATTCCAAGTGTAGTTCCTCAAGAAAAGTACACGCCATTATAGCTCTTAACTATAGTTCTTCGCTTGGCCACCGGTACCGGCTGCAAAGTTGGATGAGGTTGCTGATATGGGTACGAATTGGCTTCTCATATTTAACATGATAACTGTTGGAAAATTGTTGGCAATTTTGCGCCACATTTGATATGCAGTTACCCCCCCATTTCGCTGTCCTTACCACCCACTCATTATTTGCCTGCTGAATATTTCATGCATGCCAAATGTAGAGCAAACCGTAAGAGAGTAACATACAATGCGAGTGGTTTTGGGCTTCGTGCAGGTGTACTGAACCGAAAGAGCTGAAATTGTGCACAACTCTGTGGTAGGAGCACGCCAAAAGTTGCAAATGGCAACTGGAAAGTTACTCGGTCTAACTTATGATGCACTCAGGCGAAGCTGGCAAAGTTTCGAAAAACGAAACAACTTATGAAAGTTGAGAGTCACGTCTTTAGCAACTTCATTAGACACCTTGAAATTTAAGTAAGAGCCACGCACACGGTGCATGTACGAAATCAATTCAACTTATTTTCTCGTACTGCAGAATGAAGAACATTACGACAGTAATAATTTATAAGAATACATTCGGGTTTATATTTGCATGGATCTTGATTTATCGGCAAACCACCGGGGCACATTAAATAACGAAGGAGAGCGGGGAGTAGGTAAATCGATTGTATCAGAACATAACGCAATACACACACACGCAATCCATTTTATCAAATCCCATGGACTTATTTAATGCCCCACTCTCGCAATCCTTTAATGCCCTTCGATGCCTGACTAATGGCCAAGGGTCAGTTCCGTTGTCAAAATCATGGCCACTCAGTCGCATCGGCAGGCTCATTATCATCGACGGGCAGCTGCAAAAACAATGGACCGTTGTTTGTGTGTGCATGTGTGTGCAAGTGTGTGTTTGGTCCAGATATACTTGTATTTGGAGCACGTACGCGGAACATGCAACGCAAATGAGGCCCATTTCAATTTAGATTTATGGCCCGAGATTGGCACAGTTCATTGTTTATCCAACCTCTCTCTTTCCTTCTCTCTGTCTTTCTGCCTCTCACTTTCTCTCTCTCTATCTTCCTCTGTCTATCTCTCTATTTCTTTTCCCTTCTCCCTCTGTAACTTTTATTTTATTTTCTTTGTCCCTTACGAAATGCGACGAGGTGCTGAACAACAGGATTGGACGTGGAAGTCCCCTTGAGAATGGGTTTGCAGATGGGTTTAATTAAGAAACTATTGGCATTATCAATACAATATGGATATAACTGTATTCTTATTTATCTCCCCTCGTAAAAATTAATACACGGGTCTAGGAACTGTGCTCCACATTTGACCATTTTACTCTTTATTGACCACATGGATATTGCCTTTATCGTGCTTCGTGCCACAATTGCAACACTCCCCTCGACCTTACAGTATCTGCTAATGTTCCTGCAGCGTGTCCTTGTCACAATAATTGCCGCCTGCCACTCAACAGGGGATTTGTTTTATGGCCATTTCCAGGCAAATGTGCATCAACACAACAAAAAAAAAAAAAAAAAAAAACGAGCAAAGTTAATTGAAAAATTTGTCACATGCAAATTTAGAGCGGGCATTTTGTCAGCTTCACTGTCCGATGGGCTGGGCAACATAATTGCCAACCTTCGCCTGGCTAACTGATGGCACTTACGCACAAACACACAAACACACACCCACATCCATCCACAGAGTGTATCGCATTTTGGGCCAAACGAGTTGCGCACTGTTGCCTTTGGGCTTGGTCCAACGCTTTTGTTATTGTCTGAGGCAGACTAAGCCAAACAATTTCGTTCAGCCATTTTTCCAGTGTTCTGCTTGAAGTACTTTAAATTATTTTTATGCGCACATAGAAATTGTGATTGGATTCGAGGGCAGGCCATAAAAATACCAAAGGACCCTCCAATGGACAAGGAATGTTGACTGCGTACTTTGGATTGTGCTTTTCCTTTCCCGTTTTTTTTTTCTTTATCCTTGTCATTCGATGCGCATCAAAATCAATAAGCGTATGAAATGTCATAAACATAAAACTGCCAAAGACACTTTTCGTTTCGCTGCAGCATTAGCTTTAAGCAGCACACGAGCCACAACGAAGATTGTGCACATAAGTCAATGAATGTAATCCTCGACATAAGCCAGACATTATTTCCACTATTTCAATTTCAATCCGCGCTAATCCACATATTGCTCTGCATATTTATGGGCGCACATTGCTTGATAAATGTGCCACAATAATTCTGTAATCGATTGTTAAACTGTTAAGCTAATGTTAACTGTGCTAGCGTTGCTTACAGCTAGCACAGTTAACATTAGCTTAACAGCTTAACAATCGATTACAGAATTATTGTGGCACATTTATCAAGCCATGTGCTTACAGCTAGCACAGTTAACATTAGCTTAACAGCCAGCATAAAATCGATAACAATATCAGTTATATCTATGCATATTTATTCTTCTCCTGAATTAAAATTTTTTTAAGCTTTTATAATTGAAATACAAGCCACAAAAAAATGGAAATCACGCGCATTGTTTATATATATGCTGTTTCCAGGGAAAATCAATTATGCAGGGTCTACATTGCATTTGTGGTGAGTTTTTTCTTTTTTCATTCCTATTTTCTTTTTTAGCAGTTAACTGTTTTTCCCGCAATCGCAGAACAAAACGCACGC
This sequence comes from Zaprionus indianus, assembly GCA_018904595.1. Lineage (NCBI taxonomy): Eukaryota > Metazoa > Arthropoda > Insecta > Diptera > Drosophilidae > Zaprionus > Zaprionus indianus. Next base: position 7,579,623 of record JAEIHA010000320.1, read on the forward strand.
TGTTTGCACCTTGCCATAATTGGAATTTTTCACCTTTCAAAAATATTTCTCTTTCAATTAAATTGGCAATTATTTATACAGTTCATTCGGTCAATTAATAAATTCTCAAGTTCACAGTAGTGAAGCTGTGTCCTCTTTCGGATTGCGTGCTGGCATTACAAAAGCATTCCTTTGACAGGTTTTTGTCAGGTAACAGAACATTTTGGACACGTGTTGTGTCTAGACTGCACTTGACATACAGACAGTAGGCGAGATTCCACTTGCAAAGAGTCTTTGGACAAGGCGCGTGAAGTTGAAGAGACGATGCGTGAGTATTATTGCTGGGCACCCCCTGCAGCTGATGTTTCATCGCTTTGGGTAAGGTATTTGCGTTGATTGCGTCTAAGCCACATGCCACAGGCCTCATAATGAGCTTAACTCGCACACGGTCAAGTGGCACACACGAAAGTGCGCATACGCCCACGCAAACACAACATACATATGCATGAGGACTTCACGTGGACCAAAGCTGCTGACCAGTGCCCGCATAAAGAACTCCAATTTGCCCTGCACACATACATATATGTATATGTATTATATTATATATACAGCGAGAGAGTGCAAAGCTGCCCAAAAAAAAAAAAAAAAAAAAAACCCCAAAGAATTGGCAACCTGCGCATGTTGTGACAAAACTTTCCCCTTGACATTTGTGTTATTCTTTTCGCTGTTGTTGTACTGTCTCGCCTTGTTGCTGTTGTTGTTGTTGTTGTTGTTGTTGTTAACTGGTCTGATCTGGTCATGTGTGTTTGTCAAAGTTCTGCCAGGGATTTGTCGCGCACAGAAATAGAAATTCACTGCGGATTTCATTATTGCCGTACCGTGCAATTGTATAGCCACAACTAAAAAGCAATTTGGAAATTTGCGTTTTCTGTTTGCCGTTGTCTGCAAAGCCGCGGATTATATTCATACCCAGCTGGAGCCCTTTGTGGGCAACGCCTCCATTGTTGCCATACCGATGCATCACAAACACAAGCACAATATGGTCTGCTTAACACCCTGATAACAGCAGCTCTGTTTCCAGGGTGTCCACAAGTTGAGTGTCTATTATTTGCCAATTTATCCGTTCGAATAATGAAAAAACTTTCACAGTCCAACAGGATGGGCCTTTTTTGATTGAACCATTAGAAACAATATATTGTATTATAGTAATATTGTAGTAAAAAGTAATGTGTTTTAATGACAGACTATTAAAGTAGATACAGTGTTTCAACAGTTTGTTTTCCCTTGAATGTGGACATTCCACACGACTTCAATTGTCATAGATTTTCGCATTGTTTGCCCACTTGAATGCATGTTCATTCTTTTCCAAACAATCGCTGAACAAACCAGTTGACCATACAGGACTTTTATTTCGACAGGATGTGAGTGGAAGAGAAAGAAAGAGAGAGAGACGGGAAGAGCAAATATTCGCAGACTCATCGATTGTTCAAACTTTGTAACGAAGTCCTTTCCCTCCTCGTGAATTTAGTTATTTTGTATTCTCTGCCAATTCCTTGTGCAAATCTCACAAACAATCGGCAAAATGGTCTGAACATAAATCAGCTTTCGCATGACCTTCGAATTGAACTATTTATTTCGCATTTAATGGGCCACCATTATTATTATTGAGCTCGCACCTGTGCAAATAAATTTTGCTCTTGGAAAGTGAAATATCCTTCGACTTGCGGTTTCCAATTATTCTAATGATTGTAGAATATATTCACCCAGTTGGCCATTCAAATACTCCCTTTGTTCTGTGCACTTTAAAGCCACAAATAAACCGCAGTATTTTCGCACTTCCCAACACTGACGGCAATAATTGCCACAGATAACGGACATTAATTACGGTTAATTGCGATATCGAAATGAGCCACAAATTGGACTTGTGTTCTCCGCATTGTATTCGCAATGCGGGCTTAATTTACGAGCCCACAAATTAAACTAATGAGAATTTTACTACTTTAAAGCAGCTGCTGATTTATTATTAATAATTTATATCAATTAGTTACAAGCAGTACAAGTTTTTTGTATTGTGTGAAATTTAAATTAAGCTGCTCAATTTAATCGATAACTACCAGGGACAATGTTAATAGCATTGCTGTAAATGTGCAGATGCTAGATCAAATGTTAACTGACAACAGCGCTGCCAATTTCTTTTGACATCGTTAACATAAAAATCGTTAACAGTAGTGCCGTGAAGCAACGAGTTTGGGATTAAGAGATTAATAAGCATCGCTATTTCTATTATGAAAACTTGTGCAGCAAAGCATTGAGGTTTAAAAAAAATGAACTAGTATTATTAAATACGGCTACACTTTATGATTGTTAAAAAAAAGTCATACGATTCAGAATCTTATTCCCCCGAACTGGAGAGCTTAATGGAAGTTTTAATAAGAAAATCATTTGATATTATGTTAAACTATTTATACATCTGGCTATTTTAGATTTTCTGAACATTTCAGCTTTTTTTACCTTTCTATCCCATCAAAAACAATTTTTTTCTCTTAATAGAAGTTGGCACTGTTAATTAACACTTCAATGTAAACTGATATTTAACATTTATTTCACTCTTTTTACTAGGTAGAATTTAATTCAATGAATTTGTGGAAGGAAATATATGAATTAAAAAAGTGGTATAAATATATTCGTTCGCAGTTGGATTCACTTTTTGCTCATCTGCTTAACGCGTACTATTTATTCCTCTTTTTTCACTAAATACTCGTAATCTCTCTGTAGTTTTTTACGACATAATCTGTTGTTGCCATCGAAACGGAAGCTGCCCCTCTTGAAACCTCCAAGGCCACTCTCATTGTTAAGGAAAGTCGTGGACACTGTGGAACTGGGAACTGGACTCGCAATTATAATTTGCATAACTTCCTCTCAGTTTGCCTCCTCCAGATGCACTATTAAGGTACACTTCAAGTGCAGGCCTTCTGGGAAATGCTGAGCAGATTAAAGATGCCAGCAGAGCAAAGAGGAAAATGAGGTGAAGAAGGAAGAGAAGAATTCAATGAGATGCCCCAAATGACAGAGCAGGCAACCCCCAGTTGACTTGTGCTTTATGCCTTCTTCAGGTGCGGTAACATTGACGACCAAAGGAAGTAGAAGGAGGAAGAGAAGGAGGAGGATCTCTGCGCTTGGCTGGTATTCACACTTACTTTGCCTCATTGATGCTCTCGAGATTATCCCTGTTCTCGATGAAGCCGGACAACAGGCCGACCACCTCGGTGCGGTTGAGCGTGTTCAGCAACGTGGTGTTCACAATGCTGTTCAGCTCGAAGCGCCGCACGGCGAGGATGGTGCAGTTCACCAGCAGCTCGGTATCCACAATTTCCGACATTTCGTTCTCGATTATCGCAGTTGTTCCCCAGGGGGGAGGGGTGGAATGAGGGGGTTGCGTACAATGGGCTTTAAGCGTTGCTGCCTGCTCGCTGGCGCGTTGCGTAATGAGCGCGTGCGGTTGGCTCCAACTTACAGCACGGTAATTCCATAGAGTTCTTTGTGGCTGACCATGCAACGTAAGCGACGAGCGGAGATGCAGTGGGAGTGGCAGCGGAGCAAACGCCAGTTGCACATTACACTACACTTTGCGGTCTTTAATTACACGCGCTTCTTTCGGTCTTGGCTTCTGTCCACTCGTTGCGGTTTCGAGGAGGTAGTGCTGATGCGTCTTTTATGGATCCGTCACTCAAGCAACCACAAGTTGCACAGTCTGCAGTATACAGCATGAAATCCCGCAGCTTTTCTTTTTCTGGCAATATTGAGCGGTTTTCGAAGTTACTTTGTGAACGTTAATTGAGCTGAACAACATTTAAATATCATAAACACAAACATATATCACATAGGCACATTTAACAAGTAGTAAATTTAAGTTAAAATAGTATTATTATTTGTTTAAGTTAAATAATTTTCTATCATTTGATTTTTTGAAACACGAATTATCTTGAGATTTTTTGTATTTGATTAATATAAATATATATTTTCATATACATATATTTCACACACATTTTTTCACAATTTCAACACAGATTTGATTTATTAAAGATTTTTAGTAATTACTGAAGTTTCTTCCTTAATTTGCATATTTTGCTTGCTTAAATCTTTTGTTTGTTTGTCAGTTTTCACCTCAGGCGGTCACACTGACAGGCACTCGCACGCACCAACACACACACACACGAGTGCAGATTGTATCTCTGCAATGGTAAAGCAGAGCTCGCGTGAACTGTGCTGCTGCGAGTTCTGCCGACGACTGCGAGCTTACATTGTGAGTACAAAGTGTCCTGCGAATGCTAAGGCAGCCCACACACGCACACAGACGCGCGCGCAGTACCAAACAAACACAGGCACACACACATACATAAATAGTCGCGGACTGTGCAACATTTTTACACAACCTGTTGAGAGAACTCGCCAACAATTGTTGGCTAGCAACATGTTGCAGCAAGAATATTTATAGCAACAAACGCAAAGCAGTGCGAGAGAGCAACATGCAAGTGTTGCCAGCAGTGTTGTCAAAAGCACTGAAGAAAAATAAATATTTTCGTAGAGTAGAAACCTGTAACAGAGCTAATAATTAAATCTGACTTTCGACAAAGATCTGTTGACTTAAAAATAATTTTATATCATAAATCATTAGGATTAAATGAACAAATTAGTTTAGAAATTTATAAACTAAAGTTTATTTTTTTAATAAATAATAAAAACAGATAACACGTTTTTAACGTTAAAACTATAAAAGCATTTTGTGCAACATTTCTTTTCAATGTCAATCAATTGCATTCTGTTTTCAACTGTTTTCTGCAATTGAACTTTTAAAAAATGCTGAGCTGGCAGCACTGGTAGTGGGTGGGACCGAGCAACAAGGAACGTGCGCTCTCTAATTTGCCGCCGGCATTGTTATTGCTGTTTTGCACTTCGGTTTTTGTTTAGGCTGCGGGAAATAAATTTCTCACTGCGTGTTGATATGATGAATGACCTGTAAATCATTACAGAGGACATGGACAAGGACAGTGGGCAGTGCGAATGTCATTGTGCGGGACGTGCTTTTCTCAATGTAGGTGTTGGTTGTGTGTTTGCCGCTTGTGTTTGTATTGTGCTTGCATTTGTATTGTGTTTGTATTTTTGTTAGCTTTTTTCCTCGTGTACGTGTGTATTGTATTTGTGCTTTTATTTTTGTTAGCCAAAGTCTAGATGCTTGACCCAGTGTGCCTAAATGTCCGTGTGTGTTGTATCTATGTTTATGTATGTACATACAAATGTGTGTTCGCCACACTCGTGTATTTGCACATTTCAGATTATGACTGCCCATTTAGGCGTATTTGCAGACGCCTCGCGCCAAACTATTCGCTCACATTTACACACACCCACAAAGGCAAACACACACGAGCGCACGTATTCCGTGCAGACACACTCACACACACGTCTCATCATCATCTCCTCCTGCTACTCCGTCACTTTGCCCCCGCTGCTGCTGCTAACTAGCCAGGAATACGCTGTGGCATATGCATCCTTGTTTCGTTGGTTTTTTATGTTGTTGCTGCGTTTAGTTTATGGCTTACATTACATGCCCTACCACGCCCTCACCGTCATCAACGCCCACTCCAGAGCATATTTTGCACGTTTTGGACGAGCAGGGGGAGCAGGACAGGGGAAGTCGAAGCGCTTTCTTCTTTATATTCATCGCGATTCCCACATGTTTATTATGTTAAATTTATGCGCGTTTGTTGTATTTGGATTTTATATAGCGCTGTCCGGGGACGCACTTAGTGATGCGCTGATGTGACGGAACTCCCCTTCCATCCTCATTGGATATCAAGGTTTCATTTAAGCCTACCATCGATAGTTGAGCTTCGATTTTTCTGTTTTGTTTTTGTTGAAGTTGTGGCGGTTAGTTTAGTGTGACCAGATAGGCAATCATCGATAGTCACTAAGATAAAAGCGATCACCACTTAAACAGCATGAGTAAATGTTATCGATGTTTGCCCAAGGAAACAAGAAATCGACTAGAGCTATGTTTACATACATTTGTGTTCTTTTTCCGCTTCACTTGCAGACAATTAATTCTTAAAACAAACTTTGTACAATTAAACTTCTAAAAAGGAGTAACATACTCAAGAGCACTTAATTATATGTTCTTTTGTATGTGACTTTGCATTTGCACGCACTTCTTTATGTTCAACCAATTGAGATTGAATCAGCTGTGAGTCCAGTATTATTAAGTGGCTCTACTGGGCTACTTACAAACTGACAAGAAAAACTATTTATATGTTATTAATTTAGATTTCATATCACGCCAAAAGGAACACACACACACACACACACGAGTGCACAGACAGGCAAGGGACTTGAGAGCTTTCAAAAGTCAACATGTGTCAATTACCGCTTGACTTTGTTTTGACAGCATGAGAAATGGGTTGCGGGTGAGGCCGCACTTCCTGTTGCGAAGTCAGCGTAAAGGATAAGGTTGCGGGTTTCCGAGGAGAATAGAATACATTAGGGCAACGGCAACGATATTGGCTCAAGCCAGACAACACAACCAGTGACGAGTGGGTGTTGATAGCGATGGTGAAAGGGGAAGATACTGGGTGAAAGTAGAGGCAGAATGTGCGTAGCTGTTGCCACCCAGTTTGCCTGATTTATGTGACACAATTTGCAGATGGAAAGTTTCTCTTTCCTTCACGATTTCAGTGTCCAGATATGCCATGTGAAAAATCACTTTGGCAGCCAATGAAGCGCGCGCATGGAATTCATTTCTGCATTCGCTAATTAATTGATGACCGTAAAAGAATAATTAACATGTCACAGCTGCATGGAGGTGGTGACGGGCTTTGGGTGGTGCTCGGTCTGCGTGGGTGGGGGGCGGATGGGATCTGTCAGCAGCGCAAACGAGAATAGAAATTAATCAACGTTTCCTTTGGTGTGATTAAAATGTAATTAGCTTGAATTAACCGCAGCTCAGTCAACTGACTTGATTAATACTCGTCTACCAGCGAACTGGTTGGACCATTAAGTTTGCCGAACATTATGACTACCGAGCTCGACATTTGCACAGCTTAAGCCAGGGCTAATCCGGGGGGGTGTCTTACTCGTATTACTAATGATAAATTCCAATTCGGAAACATGCACCAACAATAGAGATTATCTTTGGCTTGCCGTAGGTTGCAAAGCGCAGGGCTATGTGGCGATACTCGTTTGTTTACCGATATATAGATTATTGAAGCATGTATCGATAGGTATCGATGTGCTAAAAAGGCTTTCGATGTACACATTAAAGCGACGACCACGCAACGTGTTGAAATAAAATTAATAAAAAATATATAGAAACTTATTCACACAATATTAAAGATAAAAAAGAACTATAGATGAACTACTGTACTAGGTGCAATATCTAAGTATACTGAGTAAAACAGGAGGATACCTTATACGTATGTATATGGTTCTGTTATCCGGATTTTAATTTATTTCACTCACGTATTCACATAAGCTTTACAGGGGCATAAAAAACTCAGTCGTGTATCGTTTAAATACGTTATATTTTTATTATCAATTAAAGAAGCAAGAAAAGTGAAAGAAGATGTGAAAGCCTAGATATTAAAGTAATTTCCGCTGGATATACTTAATACAGTCACAGACACCTTAAAAGATTATTTACGAAAGATCAAGTAATACCGAAGTATGTCTGTAAGTTAGGATTTGTTAGATTACCGACTGGAACAATTTGAATTAAGTCAGCGACTGCTGGATGTCCACATTTAGGAAGAGCGATATTACGAACGAAACTGTAAAAGTTAAAGTCATTTAACAGAGCAATTAGTTCAGTTGGGGATATATGAGTGCATGATACCTACTCGCCATAAGTGTGGCAAGCCAAACAAAAGGCGCCAAGCAGCACATTTTAATGAACACAGGCAGCATGATATTGCCAAGGACCGAGCCCAAGCGCCCGCAGGTCATAATAAGCAGCAAGATCATAGTTCTAGAGAGAGAAAGAGTAAGATAGAGATATCTACTAGCAAAGCCAGACTACACACTAAACACACCTCATCTGGGTGGGGAAAACGACGACAGTTATGCTTATTATGGTAGAGGCACACATGCCCATGATCGTCAAGAAGGCGGCGCTTAACACTAGAGTAGTCTTCGCGTCACCGGCAAAGTAGAGGCTTCCCACAAGGAACGTGCATATGAAGAGACTAATCTCTAGGGGTTGAGGGTTAAGGCAGAGTTGCTACTCAATACTTTTGGCCAAACTCACTGAGCATATGATTGACTATTTTACGTATCCGCATCAGGGGAAAAAAGGCCAAAAAGCCGACTAGACCAACGATGGCTACGATTATGTTATCCCTATAGGTATCCGGGTGCTCGTGCTATACGGTTGGGTTTGTTACTTTAGAGCTGGAGACATCGAGCAATAGATAGCCTACCTACTATGTCGCATTCCGCCTGGGTTGTCGTCCCATTGAACCGCTGCCTCGAGTTATACTCCAGCACGGCGCACATGCTCCTGTCGCGAGCGCCCTGCACCTCGAAGATGTGCATTGTGGCGAAGATCTGTGGCAGCCACAGGCGCACCGAGTTCACGCTGTCGAGAGAGGTAAAAGCACAATCAATGCGGATGCAACAATGCGACGTGGCATGGCCGAGAGATGGATGGATGATCCAGCCCCCACCCCCACCCATCTTTTAGTAATAGTTACCACATAATCTGGCAGAAGTGCAGACAGTAGACGCGCACCGACAATCCCAGATAGGGGCTGGAGAACATGGGCTTAAGCTGCTGCAGTCCTCTCAAAAACTTATCCTTGGCCTGGCCCCATCGTTCGAGAAAGCTCAATTCACCGCTAGGGGTCTTGGTTCTCTCAGGCGTAGCATCTTTTAATCTGGTTATCTGTGGAGGGTTGAGGAGAACGAGTAGAAGAAGAGAAGAAGGTGCAGGTTTACTTACGGGATAGGATTCGCGGCTCTTGCGTTTGTTTACAGAGTAGATGCGCTGCAGTGAGTTCAGCGCCCTTCTGTAGTTACCCTGCGACATGAGAAATTTGGGACTCTCGGGTAGAAATATGTAAAGGAAGCCGCTTAAGAGACTGGGAACTGCAGTGATTGCCAAAAAGATCTGCCAAGTGTGAACTGCAAATGGTCAGATGATGATCAGTGGATTGACTGCGTTAGATCCATTGAACTAGCTGACTCACAATGCATTTTCCCAACATTAAAGTAAATGTGCACCGGCAGCAGAAAGTAGGCAAGCACGGGCAGCAAAACGGACCCCAGGGAGATACTGAGGCCGACAAAGAGCATGACGAAGTGCCTGTGCTTCATGCCATGGAACTCAGCCAGATTGCTGACGACCACCGCGAAGGGACCACAGATGCTGCTGGGAGAAGAGGATAAGGATAGGCCAGAGGCGAGTTGCTTGCATACCCACAAAAGTCCATCGAAGAACTTGAACACCATCAGCTGGCGTGAGTTCTGACTCATGGCTGCGAACAGTACACAGAAACCGTCCATCCAGCCACCACATATGAGTACCAATCGACGCCCCATAGTGTCCGCGACAAATCCCCAGGGTACTGCCGAGATTATCATACCTAACAGCGACGACAGTATGAATAATGTTGTTTAGACCTATCGCATCTGGCCTTACCTGCATAGGTCACTGCATTCATGAGACCCTTGTCCACCAGTGTCAGCTTGAGATCACATTCGGCCGTGGGCATTATGTACGATATGGCTGCGGCGGAGCACACCATTGCAGTCAGGCAGGGCATTGAGCACAGCAGTATGGATACATTGAACAGACCGAAACCGCATTCGGCAATCGCCACTTCGAAGTCCGCCATCTGAAAGTGTTACCTATAAAAAACAATTTTTATATAAAACACTTATTATCATTTTGAAAATCTATAACAAATACTGACGCCTCGTAAGCCGCCGACTGTGAGAGCACCTAGAAAATCGATAGAAAGGCATTTGAATGGAGTCACCCAAAATCACGCGATGAGCTCCTTCTTCTCTTGCTCTCGCTATCTTGTGGAATGGATAACTTCGCACTCTACCTGAGAGTGCTATCAATCTCAATCTCCAATTTCATTTACCCGAGCACGCCAAGCACAGACACGCTGTCTGAGTTAATTGGCGTTAATGAGATTCGCATGTTACAATTTCCCATCGTTCGCTCCTTCAACATTTCCGTCATTGTCTTCCCCTTTCCACACTCATCTTTTCATCTGAGTTAAGCGAATTAATTAGCCCATAAATCAAATCAACAATTGATTTAAAATACGCGCTCAAGTGACGCTGATTGCCACATAATAAAATAATTTACATAAATAAATACATCATAGTTAGGCATTAATTTATATATATCTATATGTATTTGTATACTAAAGATGAAGCTAACCACTAACTAGAACTATACTTTTTACAATCTATATTCTGTATTATAATCTCCTCAATTGAAGGCCGCCTTCTTGGGATTCGGCACGAATATTGAGAGCACCGCAGCGACTGTAAGTAGAGTGATTATAGGTCAGATTTATAGGTAAATATATATATGTATATTCATGGCAGTAGTTTAACTTACGCAGCATCATCGAGGCAACCATCACGAAGGGCGGCACGCAGCCGATCTCGACGAAGACCGGAAAGAGCAGATTGCCCGACAGGGCACCCAAGCGTCCGCACATCATGGCAATAGCAACTACCAAAGAGCTGAGAGAATTTATACATAATATATCAATATATCTTCTTGTGCAGTGAATCATCCGCATTTACCGCAATTGTGTGGGAAACAGAGCGACAACGGCGCCCAGCAGGGAGGAGACAGCAACTCCTGCCACGGTGATAAAGGCCGAAGATATGATAATTGTCGTCAGACCGTTGATGGACCAGTAGAGCCCGAAGCCCAGTACAGCAGATATGAACAGACCATAAGCTGTGGGGAGCAGGGGGAACAAGTAGGTAGTATAACGAAGAAACAACAAATAAAAAGGGCTTCTGCTTACTCAGTAAACGCTTGGCGCCAATTGCACGGATTACTGCGCCCGCGAAGAAGTAACCCACAAGTCCACAGAACGAGACGATGATGTTGTTTGTATACATGTCCATTGAAATCGTCTTGGGCTAGAGATGGAGAAAGAGAGAGAGAGAGGGATGTCAGAATGATGCTGCAAATAGGGTTATCTCTACGATCTAATCTTGGCGAGCTTATCACGTACCACAGCGCAGGCACTCTCGTGGTTCGTCAAAGTCTCAGCTGTTTGATTCACGCTGTACTCCAAGATGGTGCACATGGTGGCCGAGACATCTGTGCCCGCAAACTCTGCCTCGAAATCAGCCATGGAGGCAAACAATTGCGGCAACCAGAGACGAATTGTATTCATGCCCAGAAACATGCAGAACTGAATCGTATAACAATGCAGGGCGAGGCTGAGCAGTGGCTTGTGGAACATGGGCTTAATCTGCTGCATGCCAGCGCGCAGGCTCTCCATCAGCGTACGAGATTCACGCTTGGCGGGCTTGGCATCAGCTGCAGGCTTCTCCTCGATGGTGTAGATAGCTTCGTCCTTCTGCGCATCACGGCTAGGCACCTCTAGCACAAGAGATTTGATCTGAGAGTATGGAAAGATAGTTAGAACTTGTTCAGATCACTCCGGCAAATTTGGTTACCGGGTAAGTATCGTTTGGTTTGCCAGTGTTGATGTGATAGATCCACTGCAAGGCCTGCAAAGCCTCCGCATTGCGGCCTTGTGACATCAGGAATCTGGGACTTTCGGGCATTCCATACAACACCAGGCCACTAACCAAGCTCGGCAGGGCACAGACAAAGAGAAAGATCTGCCAGTTGTGGACTAAAGTGTTGGGTGTAAGTTCGTATCATTGATTAAACAAAAAGTGAAATGTTATCTTACTGTTGAGTCCGCCTAAGATCACAAAGTCCCAGGGTCTTGGAAAGATGCCCCATGCCAGCAGAGGCAGCAGCAATGTAGATGTAGAGGTTATCATGCCCACAACCATCAGCACGTGGGATCTGTATTTGGGTCCATGTAATTCTGTCAAGTATGTGAAGAGAACAGCAGCCGGGCCATTTACTCTGTAAGTCAGTATGGTAGATAAATCGTGAGATAAGAGCCTCGTAAAACTGGTTAATACTGTGTACAACTCACATAAGTCCACCCAGAAACTTGAACGTCACAAGCATGATGAAGTTCTGACTCAACGCGCTGCCCACAACGCAAATAGAAGTCAACAGGTACCCAGTGACGAGCACCTTGCGGCGACCTTTCGTATCTGCCAGATAACCCCAGGGAATTGCCGAGATGATCATGCCGGCATAGGCGCAGGCATTAAGTACTCCCTTGTCTGTCAGTGTCAGGTGTAGATCACACTCGGCTATGGGCAGGATGTATGACATTGTGCTGGACTCGAACATGTTCGCACAAGTTGCAGGTACTGCCACAAGCAACAGAATTAAGTTGAAGCGCCCGAAGCCAGAGGCTACGATGGCCTTGTCAAAGTCCGCCGGTGCATCCTCAGGTTCTCCATTACTGGCCACAGCCGTGCTATTTGAATTTCCATCCGTATCGGCGTCGACATCTGCAAATTATTTATTTTATTTCAATTTGCACAGCAGACTTGCATGAAAGAAACAGCTGTTCTTAACATTCACTGCGTAATCACGTAAGCATAACATACAGAATGACGTAAGGAAATTTAACACGTAATTAAATTGCATTTCCGTCGTCATTACAGCTTTGTTAGGTTTTGCAGATATTCATGTACATAATATCACATATAGAAATAAAATATCACTCTAGGTATGCAGATATCACATAATATCACGCATAAACTAGGCCTTGTCCCTTCTCAAGGATCATTCGATTATTACCTTTAGGTTTTTCACTATTCGCACTGTTTATCGTGTGTCCGGTCATGATTTTTATGTTTTTGTACGATTGTTTTCGTTAGATAATAATATCACAATTAGTTTGAATTGCACATTCAATTAAATTGTTCCCGCTGCGTTATTGAAGAGGGCACTTCCTAGCACTTAATCGTTTAACATATACTAGATAGACTCGATTAATTTATCACAGATATTGCACAGTTTCTGAGTTCGGTTCGAAATTGATTTACACTTCGCGTTGGGATGCGAAAGCTTCGCATGTCGGATCACGAATGATGCCTTTCCTCGAATATCATCCGTCTTATATTGTTGGGAGACAGTAGAAAAGTAAAGATTCATTCGACTCAACCACTTTCTTATCACACACTCTTCTCTTGCTATCATTAAGATAAAGAAGCACAAGGAATTGTCTCAACTTTTTTGTATAATCGTGTCTTCCCACGCGAGGAATAACCCATAAACACTCACCCAGTTGAGATTAGTGGCAGCAGCCCTAGTGCACAGATAAACCACAAGTTGGCAACTAAGATAATCTTTCTAGCATCATCCCCATAATGGAGAACACGTTTCAAGCACGGCGTGTGCTCGTCATGCTAACAATAACTGTTTGTCAAACTAATAACATGATCACTCTAACAAAAATCTAGCATATTCACCTCTATCTACGTCATCTTCATGGTGAAATCTACTTCTTAACTTATCGCCGTCCACACGACATAGATGTGAACGATAAGTCCCAAAAGATCCAAGATTCTTTATGAATGAATGCATCAAGTTTGCGTTATTATTTAAATTATAGTGGAAGCTGAGAATTGTTATCTAATTTTATTGCGTTGATATCGTGTTAGAATGATATATTGGCTTATCTTCTTGAACACACAAGATAAATATATATTACATATATACAAAGGCAAACATTTCATAAACTAATAAACAAGAAGCTTCAATTTAAAGTAGGACGTTACTACGACGTTGAGGTGAGAGAATAAAAAACAGTCTTATGTAAACGTCGCCTCTTTGGGATTCGGAACGAAATAGGAGAGAGCCGATGCAACTGTAAGAAAGAAGAAACAAAATAAAAAGTATTCTATGGATTTTGAATAGTTAGATAACATACGGAACATGACTGCAGCAACCATCACGAAGGGAGGCAAACAACCGACCTGAACCAGAACGGGGAAGAGCAGATTACCCGAGAGGGCACCCAAACGACCGCACATCATGAGAGTGGCCACCACTATAGAGCTGGAAGGTTAAGATGATGAGTATATATATATTGTATTGGTATACATAGTCCATCTTACCGTAATTGTGTGGGAAAGAGAGCGACAACGGTTCCCATGAGCGAGGAGAAGGACACACAGGAGACAGTAATAAAAGCTGCAGCGATGATAAGTGTCATCAGACTGCTGGCAGACCAGTAGAGCGCAAGGCCCAGAAGACCGGATATGAGAAGACCGTAAACTGGAAGGCAAGAACACACGCTAATAATCTTTCAAATTGATTCCTTTGTGAGGTTTACTTACTCAGCAATCGTTTGGCTCCAAGTGCGCGAACTACAGCTCCGGCAAAGAAATAACCCACTAGTCCGCAGGCCGATACGATTATATTGTTTGTGTACATGTCAATGGATATAGTTTTGGGCTAGAAAGGTGAGAAACATGTAGGAGAGTACGTACTACGTCAGAGTGACAAAGCAAAAAAGGGTTATCTCTCGGCTAAGCCAAGAAGATGTTATCTGGAAGAACTTATCACGTACCACAGCGCAGGCATTCTCATGATTCGTCAATGTCTCAGCTGTTTTATTCACACTGTACTCCAAGATGGTACACATGCTAGCAGAGACATCCTCATCCGCGTACTCTGCCTCGTAGTCAGCCATCGATGAGAAGAGCTGGGGAAGCCATAGACGAATGGTATTCAATCCCAGGAACATGGAAAACTGAATCGTATAACAGTTGAGAGCCAGACCCAACAGAGGTTTGTGGAACATGGGCTTCATCTGTTGCATGCCAGCGCGCAAGCTCTCCAGCAGTGAACGAGATGGGGGCTTGACGGTGGTTTCAGATTTATCATCGATAGTGAAGATCGCTTCATCCTTTTGAGGTTCGCGGCTAGGCACCTCCAGCAAAAGGGATTTGATCTTTGAACAGAAAGAAGATTTAAATCATTCTTTGAGTAATGGACTACGTCACCTACTGGATACGAGTCCTTTGGTTTCCCAGTGTTAATGTGGAAGACCTTTTGGAAAGCCTGTAGAGCCTCGGAGTTGCGACCTTGAGACATCAGAAACTTAGGACTCTCTGGCATGAAAAACAGTCCTACTCCACTGAACAAACTGGGCAGAGCACACACGAATAGAAAGATCTGCCAGCTGTGTACTATAAAACAATTCAGTACGAGATCATTAAAGCTCTATTTGTCTATCTTACTCTCCAGACTGTTGAAGAGCACAAAGTCCCAGTCCCTGGGGAAGATGGCCCACGCCATAAGAGGCAGCAGTAACAATGAAATCTGGGTGATCATGCCAACCACCATCAGTACGTGAGATCTGTATTTGGGTCCATGTAATTCCGTCAGATACGTGAAGAGCACAGCGGCCGGGCCATTTACTCTGTAAGCCAATAGATGTTATGTGCAATGAGGGTCTCCAAGAAGCTCCTACTCACATTAGTCCACCGAGAAACTTGAACGTCATCAACATAATGAAGTTCTGGCTCAGGGCGCTGCCCAAGACGCAAACGAACGTCAATAGGTAGCCATAGCAGAACACCTTGCGACGACCCTTCGTGTCTGCCACATAGCCCCAGGGAATCGCCGATAAGACCATGCCGGCGTAGGCACTGGCATTCAGAATTCCTTTATTTGTTAGGGTCAGTTGAAGATCACACTCGGCTATGGGCAGGATGTATGCCATTGTGCTGGACTCGAACATGTTGCCACAAGTTGCAAATATTGCCGTAAACAGAAGCATAACATTAAATCGACCAAAGCCAGACGCAACGATCGCCTTATCAAAGTCCGCTGGGGCATCCACAGCAGTACTTTCACCGTTTCCATCTGCATCTGTAGCAGTTTCTGGGATTGTAGAATAAATTGAGCATTAACTAAAGTAAATAAAACCACAACAATCACAGCACAATTGTAAAACATAAAGACCTCTGATAACATATTCTGTTATGATAGTGTCATGTTAAATATTTTGCACAGTGGCTCCAAAACTGTTATATGTTATTCGTGAATTGAATTCATCTTGGAAGAAATTCTAGTTTAGTACATGATATTAACTTTAATGGAACCGTTTATGCATATCATTATGACTGGCAGCTTCGCATCGTCAAAAGTTATAAAAGAAAAGATAATGTAAAGCAGATATCGTGAAAAAACTCAACTCAATCTAGCTAAATTATCCCCATTTTATGTTTTTTCTTTTAAGTTTTATACAATAAATTATATTGTTTATTGTTTTGGTAACTTTTGTAATAAATAAAGCTAAAATCACTTCAATAAACACCTTTCGATTTTGCAGTTTCACTTTCACTTCTGTCTACTGTCATTTTTTCTTAATCGATCTTCTATTTTTTAATTTTATTATTTTTCAAATTATTTTAGAAACAGATTAGAACTTATTAAGATTTGTGTTTGTCTTGTATTTCTTCTACTCTTCTATGCAAGATGTGAGAACTTCACACGACGGATTACAAATGATGCACACTTGCGAATGCCAGAATGGTTTTTATCATCTTGGACAGAACAGACACCAAGATTAACTTGAACATTGCGTCATTATTGTTATAAAGATAAAAGTCTAAAGTTGATGCTCTTTGCAAAAATAAACTAATCACCCTGGGGAAAGGAATACATCTTTTCTTATCTCTGATAGTAGATATAGTGTTATGGACCCAGAACAATAAGGGATGTCAACGACGGGTTATAAAGTAATGTATGATACATTTATTGCTTACAGTTAATTATAATACAGTATTAATAAACTAGAAAAAATTCGCGTATAACTCCACAATGTCAATAGTTTGTCCTCAATCAATGGCGTCCACGAGCTTACACATCATGCGGTCCAGCTGATAGTTAGGATCATTTTTAGCTGCTGCATTCGACTCCGAAGGATCCACTTCCATTTTCACCTTGGCTCCGCCGTGCTCGTCATCGTCGAATAGTGTGGGCAGTGCACAGAACGCTGTGTTCACTACATCCTTGACACGCTCCAAATGCTTTTGGAAACGGGATGCGGTCTCGACGCGTTGTCTCTTCTGCATTTCCATCATGACACGCAGTGTTTCACGCGCCTGATGTGGCCTGAACTCATTGAGCAAATGATGCATGTTCACAAACAGCAAGCTCAGATCGTCAATCTGCCAGGGGAGTAGCAACATTAGATAAGTAAATTTATTCTTATGATATTTCTTCTTATAACTACCTTTTCTGTGCGCCTGGGACTGTCCGGATTCAAGATAAGAAAGTCAATCAGATCCAAGAAGTTGACCAGCAACGAGTGATTCAGTTTCTTCAACTCCTTACGACGATCAAAATGAATAGGTATTAAGCGCTTTATGTTCTGCGATTCCAGAGAGCGTATCATCTCGTCGTTGTTATATTGAATTCCAAACATACTGTAGACTTCATGTTGTGACGGTGGTGGCGGAGGACGCGGTGCACGATTTCTTCGTATATTTTCATCCGTGTAGTTGCTGATATACCGCTCTGGCGGCATAGGCAAACTGGACACTTGAGTCTCTGCGTTAGACATCTTTAGTGATGTTTTTTAGCGTTTATATGCGATTTACGGAAGTGGCTTTGATTTTCCAGCAAGATGTAAAAATGGTTTCGAACCAGTGTGACCGTTCGTGCAGTTTATGAAAATACCACAAAATTATTTATTATACAATATCAAGTACGCATAAAATACCAAAAAATGCAAAAACAAATAAATTGGTTTTTAAAATGTTTAAATTGATAAAAATTTATGTTTTAATTTATTCATTGGGGAAAATTAAGTCTATTTAATTTGCACTTTCCAAAAGCACAATTTTCTGTCGGACGCTGCACTAATGTACGGCAACCGATGGTGCCAGGCCAGCCCACCAAAGGTCTTTAGCGTCGCTTCAATCAGAGGCACCGTCGACTTGGCGACGAAAACTTTCAATGTATTATCCGGACGACCGACACTGGCCATAGCAATCTCAGCGCTGCCGGGGGAAAATCGCACTATACGACCGCCATCCTCATGAACCTGCTTGACATCGACAGGAATAAAGGGGCGACTCAAATCCCATGTGACAATATCACCGCCGGCCAAGGCCGTTACGAACAATCGGTTGCTGTAGGCCCAGTCAGCAGACATCAGTGGAAACTTAGGAGACTCTACGGACACGACTGTCTGTTTGCTGCGCACGTTATACAGGTGCACGATACCTTTGAATAGGACATATTAATAGTATCTTCAGTATTGCATATAAAGTCTGAAAGGCACCTTACCCCTCTTCTCAGCCACCAGCACTTTGTTCGGATCCTCCGGATGGGATTTGACTGACATACCCGCCGACGATAGGCAGAAAGTTATATCGTTCTCAAAGTTTGTTGAGGTGTTCCAGAACTTGCAGGTGAAGTCATCACTGACAGATGCCAATAAATCGCCGTCGCATACCCAAGCAATGTCGTTGACGTAATCCTTATGCCCTCGCAGCGTCTGCTCGGTATTATATTCGTTCAGATCTGAGTGAAACAGTTTCAAATCACGCTGTCCAATTGCAGCACAAATCGTGACTTTGTTTGGTGTGCAATTCAGAGATGTGTCTGGCGAGAAGGCAATTGCACGGCAGCGTGCATTCTTTTCAGTTAACTCAAGGTCTTGGATGTGATTCCACATAAACTCTCCACTTTCTTCCTGTAGATCAGAATAAAGTACAATATGACAGCGGGTGTAAATATAATATCGTCGGAAAATTATACTTGCCGGCAGGCTGACCAAAATCAACGAAAGATGTTTCTTCTTAGCGACGCAGAGCAGGTTGTAGGCGAAATCATTTGAGCATATTTCATAGCAACTGATTGCCTCATTTAACAGTATTGTGTGATCGGGATCTATTGCAGTTCGCATCTTTATTTATTTTAATTGATAATAACAAAACTGCATGCAACAAAATACCGGCGCCAATTTACTTGTGCATGTGTTGAACAATCTTATCGGTATTGACATGAGTTGACAGTTCCGTAGTGTTGGCTAAGACTGGTACTGCCTGAGCGCAGCCAACTTTACGCAACAAAAATAAATTGGCAGCACAGAAAGCCACTAACGAAGCCAACTTCGCTTTCTGAACGTTCACTTCCTTTCTTTTCGTTTCATCGTCTGAATCGAACAGACGTCATGGTAAGTTTTCTTATTCTTACTCGTGTAAAATGAAAAAGATAAATTAAAGTAAATTAATTATTTGAGGTCAACTCTTTGATTATATCCAATGCTTAAATTATTTGAAGAGTTTTGTTGTGATTATTTAAGTAAATTCAAATCGTTTTTGCTATTGACACGTGCGCGAGTATTCGAGTATACATAACCTTAAAGAAAAAGAAAAGTGCCGAGAAATAAACGAATTAATGTTAGCCATTATAATAAAACGCTTTCGTTTACTTTCTTCCAGTCTCATCGTAAATTCTCAGCGCCTCGTCATGGCTCCATGGCCTTCTACCCCAAGAAGCGCTCATGCCGCCACCGTGGTAAGGTTAAGGCCTTCCCTAAGGATGATGCCACCAAGCCAGTCCATCTGACTTGCTTCATCGGCTACAAGGCCGGTATGACTCACGTTGTGCGTGAGGCGGACCGTCCAGGTTCAAGTAAGTAACAACTACCAATTGTATTTATTCACATATCAAATTTTTCATGATGAGGAACAGTAAAATTTATGGTTAGAACATATATGATCAACCGTGATTATTAATTTACTAGGGCGGACTGATTCCACATTTAAAATCAGCTTTTAGGAATATGTATAAAAACACGTGCTCAATTTCGAATTTTGCTTTACTTCTATCCCACAGAGATTAACAAGAAGGAGGTCGTCGAAGCCGTTACCGTCTTGGAGACACCACCAATGATTGTTGTTGGTGCCGTCGGCTACATCGAGACTCCATTCGGTCTGCGTGCTCTGGTCAATGTCTGGGCCCAGCACTTGTCGGAGGAGTGCCGTCGTCGCTTCTACAAGAACTGGTATGTAACTGAACGTGGCGTCGCCATCTTGTTTTTTTTTTTTTTTATGTCACGCACGTGGTTGCATTGGCATTTGTTGCATGCTGCTGGATGATGATAAGATGGTATCTGAATGAGCAATAAAATCCTGTTGAGAAGCCCTATACCATCTCTGCTGCCTTCCTTCTGATCACAGCTGCAACAATTGCCACATGTGCTGGTCGAAATTATTTCTCATTACTTTGTACTAAATTCCACAATGGAAACCAATATAAAGTTCTTGGATCAGTTCGCTGAGAGAGCTTTTTAAATCGATGCAAGTCGTGTGAGCTGCTATTGTCCATTTTATATGGTCAATTGATGAGTGATCACGTCATGGAAGATGCCATCTCCGCTCGCTGAAACAATGCGATGAGGTGCGCTTCCCGTTCTATCTCTCACCCGCACAGACTTAAAGGATCGGTCGATCGCCCACCTGGCTGCTCTGTATTAATCGCAAATCCCTCCCAAAACTCAATACTTCAATCAGGTACAAGAGCAAGAAGAAGGCATTCACCAAGGCCAGCAAGAAGTGGACCGATGATCTCGGCAAGAAGAGCATCGAGAACGATTTCCGTAAGATGCTGCGTTACTGCAAGGTCATCCGTGTGATTGCTCACTCGCAGGTAATTATAATATATCCCTTTGTCATCAGTAGAACTGCGCGATGTCCTTGGTCTTGTTGCGCCGATCGCACTTCGGTGTGGTTGGTGCGCCTGGCCTAAAAAGCATTCATGCTGTGCCCTCAATGCATGGTTTACGGATGCAACATCGCAGATTAAATCGCCCCTCGGGTGGCGTAGCTTGATATATTCCAGTAACGGTGCGCAGCCGCTCAGGCGATGATCGCTCGGTTAAACCATATCACGCACAGTCCCCCCCCCAATTAAAGAAAAATCGATTGATTTGATTACTAATCAGTTTTATTCTGTCTTTCCTTCAGATCCGTTTGATCAAGCAACGCCAAAAGAAGGCGCACATCATGGAGATCCAGCTGAACGGTGGCTCCATTGAGGATAAGGTCAAGTGGGTGCGTGAGCATCTCGAGAAGCCCATCCAGGTCAGCAACGTGTTTGGCCAAGATGAGATGATCGATTGTGTCGGTGTGACCAAGGGTAAGGGATTCAAGGGTGTCACCTCGCGTTGGCACACCAAGAAACTGCCCCGCAAGACGCACAAGGGTCTGCGCAAGGTTGCCTGTATTGGTGCCTGGCATCCGTCCCGTGTGTCCACCACTGTGGCACGTGCTGGTCAGAAGGGTTACCATCACCGTACCGAGATCAACAAGAAGATCTACCGCATCGGCGCTGGTGTCCACACCAAGGACGGCAAGGTAAGCATCAGCAAACCATTTTTCAAAACACACACCAAATTCGAATGTGATGATAAAAACCATTTATAAAACGACATCGAAAACAAAAAAAATCTTGATAAACCATGATTTTTATAATGATAGGACTGACATTCAATTGAATCATCCCTAATAGTTGAGTCTTTATATGTTTTCTAATCAAATCTCATTTTATTGCTGTCTACTTGTAGGTCATCAAGAACAACGCCTCCACGGAGTACGATTTGACCGACAAGAGCATCACCCCCATGGGTGGCTTCCCCCACTACGGTGAGGTGAACAATGACTTTGTCATGATCAAGGGTTGCTGCATTGGCTCCAAGAAGCGCATCATCACTCTGCGCAAGTCTCTGCTGCGTCACACCAAGCGTTCCGCATTGGAACAGATCAAGCTGAAATTCATCGATACCTCATCCAAGATGGGTCACGGTCGCTTCCAGACCCCAGCCGACAAACTGGCCTTCATGGGTCCCCTCAAGAAGGATCGTCTCAGGGAGGAGGCTGCTGCCGCCACCACTGCTGCTGCTGCCGCTGCTACCACCTCGGCTTAAGCAACTTGATAATTTACAAATTACACTTGTTTGGTGTTTCGCTTGCTTCTACCGCTTCCATTGCGGTACAGCGGCGAAATGAATAAATGTGGTTTTGAATAAGCTAATAACAACTAAAACAAATGTATTTTCTTCGTGTGGAGTGAATGTTCCTAAGTTGGCAAGGGATAACTCTAGATCTGCCTGGTATCGGGCAATATAAACATGATCTCAGACATGGTTGGAAAAGGGTTTACTAACAGCAAGTGCTCAGAATGACTGGCCGACTTAGCATGAAGGTTCTATAAACACAAGTTATGGAAGTATTCTTTGTACGTTCCCACAATCTGCATGTGTGTGCGAGAATTAGTATGCAATACCCGGCAGAACAGTTTGTTCTCGGAAATCGTTAGTGTCAGGTGCGCTCTAAACAATATATTCATTTACATTCTAAGCTACAAATGCATATACATATATTGAACTTGATCCAAACCAATCAAAACATAACTGCAGCCGTTTGCCAGGAAATAAAAGCTGTTTGCGAAGAAATAAGAATTGGAGGAAAACTACTAAACATATCTTGGCATTTTCTTCAACTTGTTTGGAATCGATTACTTTATTATCATTCAAATCTTTGTGTCACATCTCGGATAGTCTCAATTGTGCTTTCGTTCCCTTTGCTTTTGATCTGCAGTCCCTTAGAACAGCCTGATGTCAGACACCACCTTCTCGTTGTCGTAGATCTCCTTGGCGTAGCACAGGTTGGGGTAGTCAAAGGCGGCGCCGTAGCGGTTCTTGCAACCGGAGGTGGCCTTGTCGCCGGGTGTGTACACGGGCTGTCCAACCACGTTGGAGGTGGCGAAGTTGCAGGTGAACACGAAGTGGTTGTAGTAATCCTTCGAGAAGCGCACAGCGGCACAGCCCAAGTGGGTGTTCTTCTCGGCGACAGCAATGGTGAACTTGGCCACGTTCTTGTTGGGCAACTCCTCTGGGAAACTGGCGAGAATCTCGGGGGATGCATTGGCACGCTCGGCAAACCAGTTCTCGATCTGCTCCTTGATAATCTCCGCATCTGTGTACTCCGACTCGGCTCCACTGTAGCTGAAGATGGCGTTGTTCTGGCCGGCATAAGCAAAGCGCTCTGTGCTGCGGCACTTGTCGGGCAGGGACTGGCAGGTCTTCACGTTGAACAGGGCCAGGTGGGACAACTCCTCGCACCAGCTCATCTTGGCCATGCGGGTAGCCTTGGGCAGTCCCTCGATGGCACCACCAGCCACTTTGTTGCGCAGTTCGTTGAACAGGGAGAGGATCAGCTTCTCATGTGCCTGGGCCTTAACCTCTCGCACATTCGCAGGACACTCTGCGCTGAAGTTCTATGGGAAGAGAAGAATGGAATTGGAACATCGAAGGGGCTCCTTCAACTCTATACTTACTCCCTTGTTGTTGCAGGCAATGTGCTTGTCCAGGCAGGTGGGCAGAGCACAGTAGTCAACGGCGGAAACGATTCCCAGCAGAGCTGTGAACAGCAGGAAGAAGCCTGTTTGCTTAGAGAACATCTTGTTACTTGGCAGTTGTTGGCTTTGCACTGATTTCCAACTTCCACAGAGGTTCAATTTATACCACTCGGACAAAGAAGAGAATCACAGTGCACAACTGTTTTCCTCCATTGGAGACACACTTTCTGTTTCTGTGGAACTCAGTTGTTGAAGTTGTCGCTCATGTTTCAAGTAAACATCTGCAATCCGCTAAGTAAAGCTTGCCGTCTGACTAAGACCCAAGTCAAGACCGTCCAGGCCTATAAATAGTCCACTCCGAGCTACTGTCGAGCATCAGTTGAGTTTGCAACATTGCTTACAACACCAACAGAACAGCAACAACAGCCTTAGCCATGAAAATCGTATTCCTCTTGGCCACCTTGGTTGGAATCGTTTCCGCCGTTGACTACTGTGCTCTGCCCACCTGCCTGGACAAGCACATTGCCTGCAACAACAAGGGAGTAAGTATCGAGTTGAAGGAGCCCCTTCGATGTTCCAATTCCATTCCTTTCCTCCCATAGAACTTCAGCGCAGAGTGTCCTGCGAATGTGCGAGAGGTTAAGGCCCAGGCACATGAGAAGCTGATCCTCTCCCTGTTCAACGAACTGCGCAACAAAGTGGCTGGTGGTGCCATCGAGGGACTGCCCAAGGCTACCCGCATGGCCAAGATGAGCTGGTGCGAGGAGTTGTCCCACCTGGCCTTGTTCAACGTGAAGACCTGCCAGTCGCTGCCCGACAAGTGCCGCAGCACAGAGCGCTTTGCTTATGCCGGCCAGAACAACGCCATCTTCAGCTACAGTGGAGCCGAGTCGGAGTACACAGATGCTGAGATTATCAAGGAGCAGATCGAGAACTGGTTTGCCGAGCGTGCCAATGCATCCCCCGAGATTCTGGCCAGTTTCCCAGAGGAGTTGCCCAACAAGAATGTGGCCAAGTTCACCATTGCTGTCGCCGAGAAGAACACTCACTTGGGCTGTGCCGCTGTGCGCTTCTCGAAGGATTACTACAACCACTTCGTGTTCACCTGCAACTTCGCCACCTCGAACGTGGTTGGACAGCCCGTGTACACTCCCGGCGACAAGGCCACCTCCGGTTGCAAGAACCGCTACGGCGCCGCCTTTGACTACCCCAACCTGTGCTACGCCAAGGAGATCTACGACAACGAGAAGGTGGTGTCTGACATCAGACTGTTCTAAGGGACTGCAGTTCAAAGGCAGACGGGCACGAACGACCAGAGAATTGAGAACCTCCGAGATGTGACACAAAGATTTGAATGATAATAAAGTAAACTCATTAAATTGGCTGAAAATCAAATGAATTACGTGCAAATCAATAAGTTAATAACATAATATAAACTTTATGAAGATATACAGAAATAAAGAGCTAGGTGAAGGGTCAAATGTTGTGTGTATCTCCGCGAGATAATTTGTCGAACCATTCGTATTTCAAAAGATGAGCATGGATCGTCTCACCCAGGATGTAAAGATGAATGGGCGCATAGTTTCCGGACCCCTGGTCTAGATCGACTGTGCTGTTCATCACGCTGTCGATGTTCTCAGTATTGTCACAGGTAAGAAACACGTCCACAACGAGGATGCAGTTCAGCAAGTAGACAACGCCCAAGGTTAGCGCGATCGAGGACTGATCACTCATGAAGTAAAAGATTGGATCCATCGGATCGTCTGGTTTCGAATGCTTCAAGTCTAAAAGGTACATAATGTGCAAATCACGTTCGGCGTTATGCAGCGTCATCAGGGATATTGAAATGAAGAGAATGAAGCCGATCGCAGTGCGTATTATCTCCTCGCAGACAAAGAACTTTTGTCCCGTGCAGATGTTGATGCTTGAGAAGAACGTATGGACCGTGAATATGTAAAAGCACAAGGTATAGAAATAGTGATTGATCTGGACAACGAGGGGCAGTAAATCCAGTGATTGACTCAGAAAACCGGCAACGTGCTTGTAAATTTGCGCAAGGTGGAGCATGGATTCCACCAAATAAAAAAGGAACAATATCGGCCGCATCACGTTCGATTTTACTGTACACTAGATTCTGACAGTTCTCGCGCCGAATACATTTTTTTACATAAGTTCTCTAATAAAATAAATAAAGTAAACCCAGCTAATGTTTTACATTTAATTATTGGAGCTCGAGCAAGAATTTAAACCTAATCGTTTATTTGCTGTAATTCGCGACTGTGTTTATGTTAACAGACGAGCCGCTTTTGTGTCAGATTGGCAGCCCCTGGAACGTTGCCCAAAATTACATTAGAATTCAAACCTAACCGTTAATTTTGCTGTAAGTTGCCACTGTTATGTTCAGTTTCTGTTACAGCAGCACTGTATGTTAACGGATGAGCCGCTTTTGTGTCAGATTGGCAGCCCCTGGAACGTCTTTGCCCAAAATTATATTAGAATTCAAACCTAACCGTTAATTTTGCTGTAAGTTGCCACTGTTATGTTCAGTTTCTGTTACAACAGCACTGTATGTTAACAGACGAGCCGCTTTTGTGTCAGATTGGCAGCCCCTGGAACGTCTTTGCCCAAAATTACATTAGAATTCAAACCTAACCGTTAATTTTGCTGTAAGTTGCCACTGTTATGTTCAGTTTCTGTTACGACAGCACTGCATGTTAACAGACGAGCCGCTTTTGTGACAAATTGGCAGCCCCGAAAAACCGAGTGCAGCCAAGATGTTACGCGAAGTACTGCGAATTGGCAGCAGGCGCAGCTACAGCTACAAGTCCGTTCGTCGTCCGAATTTGAGTACGGTGACTGTCGCCAAGAGCCAGGAGCTACAACAGAAGCCACAGGAGGCACGAAAACCTCTACAAGATGAGACGCCAGTCAGCCTGTCGAAGCAGTTGAGGGCCCGCATACTCACATCGGGGCCCATCACTGTGGCGGAGTACATGCGCGAGGTGCTGACAAATCCCTCGGCTGGTTACTACATGAACCGAGATGTGTTTGGCCGTGAGGGCGACTTTGTCACGTCGCCGGAAATATCACAGATTTTTGGAGAGGTAAGCTTGGCAAGCGCAGACTGGTGACCATTCTCAATACGATTCCCTGCTTTACACAGCTTGTGGGCATTTGGCTACTGAACGAGTGGCGCAAGGTAGGCAGCCCTACGCCATTTCAGCTTGTCGAACTGGGACCCGGACGTGGCACGTTGGCGCGTGATGTACTCAAGGTGCTGACCAAGTTTAAGCTCGGCGCCGAGTTCACCATGCACATGGTCGAAGTTAGTCCCTACTTGAGCAAGGCGCAGGCGCAACGCTTCTGTTACACGCACGAAACGCTGCCCGAGGATACGCCACTGCCGCATTACCAGGTGGGCACCACAGCCACCCGCACCAAGGCCTATTGGCATCGTCGACTGGAGGATGTTCCGCCTGGCTTCTCGCTTGTGCTGGCGCATGAGTTCTTCGATGCGCTGCCCGTGCACAAGCTGCAGCTCGTGGACGGACTGTGGCAAGAGGTGCTTATAGATGTGGCCCATGCCAATGACACAGAATCACCAACGACTCCTGAGTTCCGCTACGTGTTGTCCAAGTCACAGACGCCGGTTTCGCGCATATTTCAGCCAATTCCCGAGGACACGCGCACCTGCCTCGAATACTCGCTGGAGGCAGAACGACATGTCGATTTGCTGGCCAAGCGTCTGGAGCAGCACGGCGGCATTTCGCTGATCATGGACTATGGTCACTTGGGCGAGAAGACCGACACCTTTCGCGCCTTCAAGCAGCACGCTCTGCACGAGCCATTGCTGGCACCGGGCACAGCCGATCTGACGGCCGATGTGGACTTCCGGCATCTAAAGCACGTGGCCGAGACACGCGGCCACATCAAATGCTACGGGCCAGTGCAGCAGGGTGACTTCCTCCAGCGCATGCAGGGCTCGGTGCGGCTAGAGAGGCTGCTGGCCAATGCGCTACCCGAGAATCAGGAAATAATACGTTCAGGCTATGAGATGCTAACGGATCCCAAGCAAATGGGCGCACGCTTCAAGTTCCTGTCCATGTTCCCCGCCGTGCTGGCCCCCCATCTGGAAAAGTATCCGGTTGAGGGATTCGCCTAGGATTACGTGTAGATAGATACATTACATATATTTCTGATTTATTAGCTAAAATGAAAAACTACTGAATGGTTTGTTTCATTATTATTTTCTCTGGAATGCCGCATTGATGGTCTGCATCTCGCCGTTGGTAAACTGCAGCACGGCGCTGATGGCGTTCAGCATGTGACGCTTGTCCTCGGCGTCCCGCGTCACAATGAAGCTAATGATGACGTTCTTCAGATACTCCAAATTGGCGCCTTCACGCGTCTTGCAGCGCTCCAATCTGTAGAACGAGGAGAGAAAATGTTTATTCAGGTATAATGTATTTGCGTATCTCTCACCTGTCCACCTGCTCCTCAAGCAACTCAATCTTCTCGTGCATCTCCTGCTGGGCCGTCACCTTGTCCTGTATAGCCTTGCGCAGCGTCGACTCTGCCGTGTACTTGGACTTGCGCAACGCTGTGATTTCGATGTCCTTCCTGGCCAGCTCGTTGGCGTAGTGCAGCATGTGACAATTGTCGCCAAGAGACATCTTCTTGGGCTTCACCTTGAGTTTCGTCTCCTCCACCTCGGCGCTATCCGCGTCAGAGGAGTAGGCGGCTAACGACTCGTTGACTTCGGTTGGAACTGGGTTCGTGGGTTTGTGGAATACCTCAAACGAAGTCTGCAACGTCTTGATCTCCTGCTCCTTCTCGTCGAGCAGCTGCAATGATCGTTGGCGCTGCTTCTGCAGCAACTGCTCCAGCTCATTGAGTTTGCAGCGCGTCTCGTTCTCCAACTCGGCCTTAGCCTCCTGCCACTTGGTGCGCTCGTTCTTCAGGGCCTGCCGCATCTTGTCGCCCTGCTGCTTCAGTTCCTGCTCGGCCTCGTCGATGTTGTGATTGAGCACCTGCACCTTGTCCTGCAGCGTCTGTATGTGAGTCTGTTGCAGCTGAATCTTCTGCTCCAGCTGCGCCCGCTGCTGTTTTTCGGAGTCCAGTGCCTGCTGCAGGCTCTGCAACTGCTGCTCGCACTGCACATGACTATCAGCGGAGGCGGTTGAATGGCTGCTGCCTAGGACATGGCTCAGGTCCAGCGGATTAGACGAACGTGCATTGGCCGCGCTCAACAGTTTCTTGAGTCGCACAATCTCATCCACCAGCAGTGACATGTCCGCTTCAGCGTTGAGCATACGAGGTGCTGGTGTTGCCCGAGACTGAGCCTGTTCCAGCTCGTGCAGTTGCTGCTTCAGGGTGTATATGTTATCCTGATCCTGTTGCCGCAGTCGATCATAGTTGCCCACAGTGCTGCTAAGCTCTGCTAGGCGCGCCTCCAGATTGGCAACGCGATCCTCGTGCAGTGCAGCTTGACGACGGCTCTGGTCCTCGGCCCGCAGCACTCGTCGTTGCTCCTGCTTGATGGCCACCGCATGTTGCTCCTGCAGCTGTTTCATCTCTTGGCGAACCTGCTGCAGCACTGCGCTGCTATCGCTGGCCGCAGCAGCAGCCGATGATTGATCTGCCTTGGCCTGGAACTGCTTGAGTTGAGCGCGTGCCTCCTTCAGTTGCTGCTGCAGCTCTCGCAGTCGACTGTTCTCAGCCTCGTTACTGGCGAACTGCGTCTTGAAGTTGTTCAACTGCATCTCGATGTTCTCCTTGAGGTGACGCTCGTCAGCGTAGAGTTTTTGCAGCTCTCGCAGCATTATCATCTGGTTGTTGGTCTCCTTTTCGCGTTCCTGCCGCTCCACTATCCACTTGGCCTTCACCTCGTCCACATCTTGTTTGGCACGTACCATCTGCTCTTTGACCGTGGCGTGTAGCTCCTGTATGGTCTGCTCCTTTTGGGCGATTTGTAAGCGCAGCTGTTTTTTGTCTGCCTGGAAAGATGCCTCCATGCGTGACTTTTCCGCCGAGAGTGTGGCCAAGGAGTTCATCAGCGTTATGATCTGCGTCTGCAGTTGGCCCTTGTCCTCCGTTTGCCCTTCACCGTTGCCGCTGGGAGTGGCTGCATCGGCAGTATCACTGCCTGACTGGCCATCACCAGTGGATGCATTCGAGTCACTGCGATTGATATCCTTGCTGCTGGTGGCTTGAGCATGTGCCACCAGACTGGTTTCCAGCGCCTCCTTCTCTTTCAGTAATCCCTTGTACGCCGTGACCACATCTACATTAATTAACTAATTAATTATTTTCATCCATTAGTGCGAGGAATGATTCGTACCCTTGAGTCGCTTCTCGTAACGTGAAATTTGCTCCTTTTGCGTGGTCACCAGGGCCTCCAACTCCCGCTGTCGCTTATCCATGTCACATCAATACGAAATTCGTTGAATTAAACAATTTTTGACAATTAAAAACTGTTTTGATTTCGTCTATCGTGGCATTTTCGCATACAAATATAATGAAAACAGCTGTTGCAGTGACAAATAAATACTCTGCAAATTAAGATATTTGGGACGTGTCCAGCTGCATGTACATACCACATCTGATAAGAAATATTTAAGTTGACAATTATAAACTAGAGAATAACAGTGTTGATTTATTAGTAATATTTAGTATTTATTCTTCATCTTATTTGAATAAATAAACATAAACTTTATTGAACTAATATAGCTCTTTTGTAAGTAAGAGGTATTTACGCATCGTTGACAGAGCTGCCAACCTGTTCGTATTTAAATACTAAATATACTAAATGTAGGCTTAACATTGATTTTAGTGTTTACTCATCGCCCTCCTCCTTCATCATTTGTTCGATTAAACGTTTGCGCTCCTCCGCCTGGCGCAACTTTCTCATGACCAGATCCTCGTAGTCCCGTGCAGAGGCATTGACAGTACCAGCTGTCAGTGAATTGGACGCTTTCTCATCGGCCGGCGGAGTTACCCACTGAAAGCGCAGGGGATTCACTGGATTACCCTTCTCATAGGCCAGAACCATGTCACAGGCTTCGCGTGTCTTTAGCTCCACCATGGCGCGACCACGTATTTTGGTGTTCATCACTAGTGCGACCACTTCGCCGTATTTCTTTAGGTACTGCATAAGTTGATCGTGGGTATATCCTCCATTGGTCGGATCGCCCTTGTCCGCCTTCCACTTAATCTTTATGCGATGCTGGGTTGAATCGAACTGGGGTGTTTGTTGCTGCTGCTTTTGTTCATTATAGTTGCGTTTCAGCTGTTCCCGCATGACCCGTTGCTCCTCTTCCAGCAATTTGGAGCCCTCTCGTCGAAGCCGGTCGATTTGTTCCTGCAGTATCTCCTCATCGCTCTTACGAACTGTGCTATACGGTTGGGCCGAGTGCAGCTTGTGCAGTGCTGCCCGCTCTCGCTCCTCCAGTTCCTCCTTCAGCTTTTGCCGCTTACTGTCCAGTTGTTTGGTGCGCAACTCTGCGGCCTTCTTTGCCCTGAGCACCTTGTCGTAGGCGGCACGTGCTGTAACATCGGTAAGTATTTCCAGAGCCTTGGACAATTCATGGAAACGTTCAGCTGCCTGCGGATTGTCCGGATTTTTATCTGGATGGCAGACAAGCGCACGTTTCCGGTATGCTTTTCGTATTTCTGCCTGGTCAGCTTCGATGGAGACCCCGAGTAGCTCGTAAAGATTAACATCGCTGAACTGTTTGTTTGGCATTTTGAAACGATATTAAGAAATACGCTACTTTTAGTTTACAAACGTTTGAGCTTTGTTTACAATACGACGATCAGCTGTTTTTTAGCAGCAGGTTGGCAGCCTCGCGACAATAAACTGCGTTTAGACGGAGTGCAATTGAATCCTTTTAATTAAATGGGCGAATAAATGTTGCGATCATTTAAAGAAATTCAAACTTGTATTTCTTTTTAACAGGATGTATTTAGATTTATTTTGCGTTTTTAGTTTGTTTACAAGCGCCTGATCAGCTGTTCACAGAAAAGGGTTGGCAGCTCTGCACCCACAACGTGTACCACCAGTTAGATTTCATGAAATAAATCGCGCATAATGTTTAGCTAAGTAAACACTAAATAAAGACCGGAGTACAATGAGCATATACCACGACGAGGTCGAAATTGAGGACTTTGAATACGACGAGGAGGAGGAAATGTATTACTATCCCTGCCCGTGCGGTGATCGATTTCAGATTTCCAAGGTATGCGCCAACATAGTCACGTTTTGAAATTACTTTAAAATGTTGTTTTGGCTTTTGTTTTCAGGAGGAACTCATTGAGGGCGAGGAGGTGGCAACGTGTCCCAGCTGTTCGTTGATTATTAAAGTGATATATGATCCGGTAAGTTACACGCTAGTAACACCATCAAGCAACAGTTTCTAATTACAACCTTCGATTCTTGCTCAGGATATGTTTAAGGCGGAGGAAGATGAGTCAGCGGTGCTCAACGAAAAGCTAAGTGACCTCAAGCTGGAGAAGAATTAGACTTAAGAGAAACGCGAGCCTTTCACTTTATTTTGTGTAATTAAATAGGTTTTTATTTGTATATTTTTCCCTTTAATGTAAATAATACGTTGACTAGTAAACAATTAATTTAAATCATATCTTTGTTTATATAAGCATTTTCTTTTGAATTTCGAGTTGTGTGTTTAAATATACATAGGATACATAAGAAAGTTAAGGAATAAACAATATGCTTACAGCTCTTGCAGCGGACAAACAAATAGATTCAAGTGAAATCTTACAAATAAACAATTCGGGCAACAGGATATTGTCGAACTCGACAGATCACTAGAAATACATTGATATCCTGTCGCCAAAGTACCCATGCGATATAAAGATTACACCGATATATTGCACTGAGCGAATTGCATTATACTGAATTTGGAATATAATTTGGAAACACATTAAGGAACTGTTTAAGTACATTTAAAGTAAAGAAAAAAAAAAAACAATGGAATAACGAATGCACCTGTCACTGCCACTTTCAGCTTATAAAGTAGGAAGATAACTTAAATTTTAAGCTTTAGATATTGTTACGGGTCATGCGATTTCGTTTAGTGAGAGCTTGCTCCTTCAGCTTTTCATGTATATACGCATAAATGCCGGCGTAAGTGGGGGTAAAAATATGTTGTTGATCTTTATGTTGGTGTCGTGTGTGTGTGTGTGCTACAAAGGTGTAATACTTTTCCTTTTGCTTTCCTATGGCGTGAAGTGCTGCTGCTGACTTAAGGCTCAACTCCTATTGCTCCAGCCAAGAGCCACTAACGTTGTTCGGTGACTTAAGCTGCAAGCAATAAAGGCTTTTAGAGGACTCCTCCTTGATTGTCGTCATTGCTGTGCACTTACCTTGATGTTGAACTGTTTCAATGTGCTCTCCAGCGCCATGGCGTTGCCCGAAAAGTAGGCGGCAATGGCATTATGCAGCAGTATTAACTGTTTGTGCATCACCTTAATCTGAAAATGATGGCAGGAATCTCAGTAATGTAGCGCAGCAACAACAGCAGCAGCAGAAGCTTGAGGTGTGGCATTACTTACACGATTCTCGTCAAGGAATTGCATTTTAACGGCAACATCGCCACGCAGCTTCTCGTAGAGATCCTTGTGATGGGCATAACTGCGTTGTGTCTCCTCCAGAGCAGCTGCGGCTTGTGTTAACTCCGGCTTGGTGTTCTCCAAGTCCATTCGATAGGCATCAAACTCGACTCTGTGGACAGAATTGAGAGTTATCTCTGTTGCATGAGCTAATATTAGGTTTTAGGCTGCTCACCTTGCTGTCTCATATTGTCGTATCGTTAGCAGGGTGTCGTCGATAGTCTTGTTGCACAACGTATTGACGGACGAGATGAAAAAGTTCAGTGCATTCAAGAGCAGTTCCCCGTTCTTTGTCAAACTCCGTTGCGTCTCAGAGTTGCAAATGAATTCCTTCTGCAGCTCTGGATTCTTTTGCGCCAGATCAGCAAAGGCATCAGCCAAAGATTGCTGGGTGACAACCACATGCTGAAAATGTGAGCTGAACGCACGCGTTAGCCGTAAAATGGACAAGTATTTACGTTGCGTTTCACGCAACTGTTCAATCTGCGCCTCCAGCTCCGAGTCGACGGTTCGTTGCGATTTACCCAACTTTTCTAGCATTATCTGTCGCGTGCACTTGTACGTTGATATGCTCCAGTTTTTAATGCTATCGATTTTGGAAGCACTTTGCCTTATGATGCTGCTGCTGCCATCTGTTGAGGTTAAAAATCCATTGTTTGTCTGTGATATCGTCGCTGTCATGGGCGTAGTTGGTGCTACAATTCAAAGAGATGATAATTTATATATGATATTATTTCATTTAGCTGCCCTGGTGCTTTACCGGAGTGATTCCGCAACGGCAAACTGCTGGACGTACTCAATGGAATGCCTGAGCCAATGCCACCAATGCCAATGCTGTGGCTGCTACTGCTTCCACTTAGCCCCCCAATGCCAAGCCCTAGGCTGCCGCCCTCAGTGCCGGTGTGCACGGCACCGCAACTGTCGTTCATCGATGGCGTGTCTTTGAGCATTTCATGTATGCTACGCTCACGTTCCGCCATATTCGTTATCAATAGAGTAATATGAGTAATATCTATCTACTTTAATTACACCAGAAAAATCGTTTGTCGTCGGTCTGGAGGGGTAGCACTAATGACGGCGACGTTTTGGCGTCGATTTTTTAGCCAACACTGCGCTTAAATCAATAACGCAGGGTAATAGATGCGGTATTATAATGTCGTATAAGCACCACACAAGTTATAGTAAAAAACAAATGCAGCAGAGCCGTAATTACAATTTAAAGTTATTTTGAGCAGAGAAAAATCATGGAATTAAAAGCGATCCGGTATGACCAGAATTATGATTGTAGAAAAATACCATATTTTTATTTTTCAAGAAACAAAAGAATGATATCATAACAGCTTTAAATAATGCATAATGATAAGCAAAATAATTTTCCGAAAGTTATGAAAATTATAATTAAATAAATTATAACACTACATTACTTTCAAAGACTGTATGAATATATATCTTATTTAAAAATTGTACACTTTTTAGCCACACTGCAAGGCAGGTGAGTACACACTGTAATTATGGCAACACTGAATGTGAATGGCAAAATTAGTCTTAGTCATTTATTTGGGGAATTCAACGAAATGCTTTTTGTCGTCCAAAACCAATTAACTCAGTAAAATGATTCAGATTGAGATTTTGTTTGGAATAGGTTGTGTACTATTTGTTGCAGCTGCTGCAATTTATTATAACACTCAAGTTCCTGTTTCCCACCATCGGATGCCGCCTAATAATAATTTTAGAGAAGATCGTATGCAGTTTAATAATCGTAATGTTGTGAGATTTGAAAGAAGAAGGCAAATAGAGCAGTCCAACAGGTGAGAAGTGTATATGTGTTAAAACAAAGTTTAATTATATATTTTTTTTTAGCAATCCTGGTGATGTGTGTGTGATTTGTCTTGAAATAATGCAAATTCAGACATTAGAGAAATTATCCTGTGGCCACGCTATGCATAGCTTACCATGTTTTAATGATTGGATTACCATTCGAAATGATTCGATGTGTCCTCATTGTTATGCAGAAATACAATTTTAAGGCCGCAAGATTCATTATGTAAAATATGTTGCCAACATAATTGGAAACAGTTATTAATTGTATGCCCCAAAAATGTATAATTTTTTGTATTGTAATTAGAATTCAGATAATTTTTCCGGGATTTACAATTTTATGAAAAGTTCTTTAAAGTATTGTTTGTGGACAACAGACGTGTAATAAAAGTTTATGTCGCGATCGTAACCTGTATGGAATTCGAAACTATTGTATTATTATTTTTTGTTAGGCCAATTATGTTTTTTTGTGCATTGATTAAAACATAAACAAAGAATTAATTATGTTTTAATATGTTATTATGGGAACTGGAGACGGTATAAGGTTGAAATATTTTGAATATTTGCTCACCTTTTTGTTTCTGTGCATCCGTTTCTTTCATTGCTTGCACGATATGGCAGCACTGGATGTGAATGGCAAAGTAAACATCAGGGTTTCGTTTGCACGATACGGTATCACTGGCTGTGAATGGTTAAGTAAAATGCATATATTTGGTTTGGGGATTTCATAGAAAAGGTAATGCAGATCCGGATACATTGCGTTTATATCGGTTTTAATAGTATTATAATTTTTTCAGAAACTGTGATGATGCATATTGTTTTGGGAATTGGCTGCGTAGTTATTGCAGCGGCTGTTGCAATCTATTTTAGCATGCCCGCTGCAGCGCCTCCTCCCGCCCAGCACAGACGACGCAATAACAACTGGCAAAGCAATGATAACGATGATGAAGAAGATTATCATAGTATTGGTGGGCCCAGTAACTATACCAAGAAGTCCCGTGCCTTTCGCCCAAGGTAAAAAAAAAAAAATCATAGGTCTTATCAATCTAAAATCGATTTTACCTTCAGCAAACCTGGCGATAAGTGCATCTGCCTGGAGATCATGACAGCTGACAACATGCGTACTATGCACTGTGGTCATGCTCTGCACGAGTCGCCCTGTTATGAGGAATACCGGAATATTCGTCGTCAGTGTCCACATTGTAATCAGCTGGTGATACGAATAGATCTGCCCGGTGATACCTGCTCTATCTGCTGTGAACCAATGGAGCAACACACCATGGAATATTTAAAGTGCGAACATGCCCTACACCAGACCTGCCTGGGCAAATACAAACGCAACGATTACATATCTTGCCCAGTCTGCAAAAGGCCACTGTAGTTTCCCCAAGTGATAGTGTGATGATCAGACAGGAATTAAAGCAATATAAATAAGAGGTACTAATCAATTTTGATACAATTATGTACGGCACAAAGTTAGATCAGTATCGGAATTAAATTGTTATAATTAGCATAGGTTAAGTGCCTTCCCTTAGTGTTCGCATTAATAAAACATACAGACTTTTCAGTAATAATTAAAAATGAATGTTCAAAGAAATGCCTCTAATACGGGTGCCGCGCGTTGTCGCCAGTTCTCACGCCAACGCAGTTCCTGAAACTCTTGCAAGTTGCGGGTGAACCGAGAACGGGTCTCTATAATGCTTGGGTTGTTGGGAAAGTTCTCGAACCAAATGCGCAGTTGCTCGGCAAGTTCCAATTGATCGTTGAAGACAAATCCGTTTTCGCCGTGCTTTACCAGCTCGTCCAGACTGTTGGGGGGGGGGGGAAAGTATATGTTTGCAGTTAGAGATCTCTTGAGCCATTCTGTGTGACCTTACCATTTAAAGTTATAAGCGCAGACGGGAAGCCCACTGCCGAACATGTCAACCACCTTCATGGGCAGATCAAGTCCGCTGGTGCTCCAGTGCAGGCATACGCCGAGATCGGCACTTGCCAGCACTGTAGGGTAGTCCTCCGGCTCCAGCCAAGGTGTCACAATGGATACCTTTTGCCATTGCAGCTTGGAAATTTGCGCCTGGTATTGTGCCTTCTGTGGCCCTTTGCCCGTAATAATGCAAAGCAGCGCGGGATAAACATTTGGCTGCGCCACAGCAACTTTTTCATACGATTCAAGGGCCTGGAGTAGTATGCCAAAGTCCTCGTCGGGCGTCCAGCTGGTGCTCGACACGAGAACCGCCTGTCGTTGCGGTTTGTACAGCACTGTGCCGTTGGAGAGCTTCTGAGTAAGTGAGGTAACCTCAAGCATACCGGATTGCTTAAGATCTGCATAGCACTGTGGCATGAATTGCTCATAGTCCTTGGACAGTTTCATGAACAACTCGTGCTTCTGGGCCAATTCGATGGGATGGAACTGTGCCGGCGCCCTATCATACAGTACGGTTACCGGACTAAAGGAAATGATAGACAGATTAGAAAAAGCATCATTTGAAACAATACCATAACTCACTTGATTCTCCAGTTTCGCTCCAAGTCCTCCTTCATGGCCTTGGTGACGCAGAAGTGTGTGTGCGCCTTGGCACCAAAGTATCGTTCGAGACGTTTTGTTAGCCGTATGAGTCGGCTTTGCTCTCCGCCCGCCATGCCCAGAGCCAGCACAGTGTACGTGTAGTTGTGCCAGTCTATGGCCAGTTTTGTGCGCGTCAGGGCGCAATATAAGTAGCATACTATTAGCGTTGGAATGCCGGGAGGATTTTGAACCAACAGGAAGTTGGGGCGACGTATGGAGATCAGTGCAATTAGCAGGCTTAACGTTTGCCAAATTGCCTTGAAAATTAGCTTCAGTTTTGGCGTCAAATTTGTTACCGGCACCGCGGGTAATTCGTGTATTTTACACTTGGGCTGCCCCACCGTAAGTGCGTCCAGTGGTCGAGTCTCCATATATCCGATTATATCCACATTGTAGTTATCCTCGAGAAGGCTCTGTGCATGGTATTGCATACGTGGACTGCGTCCGATGTCGCCAAGCACAATAACGCAAGCGTTGCGTTTCCTTAACTGCAGCTCCACCATTCCCCCGGTACCCACTAGCTTTCAATCCACTTGTGGTTTCCAATATTTTTTCCACAGGATCTGTGTTCAATCTTCACCAGCAGAATTCCTTTTATTTTTGTTATTGGTATTTTTTCCGTTTTGCAAATGCGACTATCGATATATGCAGTTGTGAATCAGCTGTTTGCTGTTTGGGTGTGACCAGCTGCAGACACTACTGTTACACAGCAGAACATTAACAGACTGTTTACAGCTGTTAAGCATGCACTGCGTAAAGGGAAGTTTGAAAACTTTAAATGTCGGCTCAGTGTTGACGCGTTTGGACGTATCTCGCGGCGAGTCGATTCTCAGCTCTTCGTAGTTGTGCGTGTGCGATCAAGTTAGTCAAACTGTAAAAATATATTTGTGTTCTGTGCGTCTGTGCGTGTGTTAGTGCGTGCACTACTGTTTATCACTCAGAATATCTATGCAAAACAAAACAAATGTTTAATAAAAATGCATAAATAAGTGTAAAGTGCAGGAATAGACTGAAAAAGTCAGAAACTACCGCGCCGGTTAACGGTTAAAGGTTACCATATTTGTTCGCCAGACTAGCCGGTAAGTGAATTTACCGTAAATACTGTTAATATACAGGATATACAGACTTGCATACATACACATAAAGGAGAGCGTAATTTGTTTTGGTATTCTGGCTTCTACACACATTTTCGCCGGCAAAACAAAAGCGGCAACACCAACAACAACAACAACAACCTCACATACCTTCATTCACCCCCCCAAGCCGCCACAATTTGCATGTTGGCGCCGCCGCTTTGCGTGCGTCTGTTTCGAAATTTTGGTTAGACTAAACATAAAAATGTCAACTCGCTGCGCCTGTGTGTGTGTATGTGTGTGTGTGTGTGTGTGTGTGTCTGCGAATTTGCATGCAGAATTTCCCCATTGCTTTGTTGCTGTATATTAATTGCAATAATTTTTACTGCCGACTTCTGTGTTGACTTTCTTTGGCGTGTGTGTGTGAGTGTGTCGTATAACGGAATATACGCGCCATGTTACGAGTGAGTACACACACACACACACACCAACACGCATAGTTTATCCCATTAGAAAACTGTCTGCAGCGTCTGCGTCGTCAGACGAGACACAAGCACTGCCCCTCCGTCCTCCTCTCTCCGCCACCTTACCTGCCAGCCAGCCACTTGCCGCTGGCCCAAAAGCCACCCCCAAGGACTTTGGCTTGGACCGAATGAGCGGATGAATGGTCTATGGTATGTACGGTGGGTAGTGAGTGGGTGGTTTCATGGGGTGGTTGCGTCTCTCTCTCCCCAACTGCCTTCTTCCTCTCTGGAACTTTGTGCAGTTGATTTTTGATTCCTGTGCGGCTTTTTATGGCGTGAGCGCAAAAG
This sequence comes from Zaprionus indianus, assembly GCA_018904595.1. NCBI lineage: Eukaryota > Metazoa > Arthropoda > Insecta > Diptera > Drosophilidae > Zaprionus > Zaprionus indianus. The sequence continues at coordinate 7,619,019 of JAEIHA010000320.1, forward strand.
TTTCAGCTGCGTTTTATGGCTCGTTTTGTCTATGAGAAATTTGCATCAATCGTCTAGACATCACAGGAAAATCCTTTTCCAATTGCAATTTCAAGTGTATTCATTTGCCGAGGCCTCTCAATGCTGTAAAGAATACCCTGATAATACCAGAAGAATAGAAGAGATACATCATATATGATATATGATTAAATACCTTTAGCTTCCTCAATTACGATACGTATTTCTTGTAGAATACCCTACAAAACTGGGAGAGACAGAGAGAGAGAGAAGCAGAGACAACTCCACGTGCTAATTGGGCAAAACGTGATCGATGCTGCACGGGTGAGTTCATGGGCGATACCATTGAACAATGTTGCATGCCACCACAACAAGCGCTTCATTTGAATAACTCGCCGAACTGGGGCCCAACGCGTGTCTAGACGCGACAACTAAGCAAATTGCGCTGCTGGTAGTAGGAAAGGGGGCAATGTGCGAAAGCACGGGGAGTGTGTGGAGGCTGTGTGTGTGTGTGGTGTGGTGTTGTGTGGTGTGTGCAGCTGCCACACAATGGCAAACACAAACGATGCGCTACGCTTCGTGTATCGTCCTAAACAAACTTCCGTCTCAGAGGCGAAGATACCAAATATGCAGCACGTTTATAATTAGAAATGAGCGAAGGAGACAGCGATAGACAGAGATAGAGATGAAGCGACAAGTGCATGCCCAGCTCTGCTGCGCTATTTTCAGTTGTTTGCCTCTTGTCTGCGCCTGCAAGCGGCGCCAAGTGTCTTTGACATTTTCCTAATAACGAAAAAGAAAATTGAAATGACATATGTATGTGAGTTGGAGATCTATTTGAGATCTATTGGTACCACTTTAGAACCTTACTCTCTCGCTATCTCTTACTCACTCTCTCGCTATCTCTTTCTCACTCTCTCTCTCTCTCTCTCTCTTTCCCTGTCTCTCTGTGACTGACGTGAGTTCAAGTGCGTTCAATTTAAGCAGCGGATGTTGTCGGTCAACGCCTTGAAGTGAGTGTGAGTGAGTGTGTCGCTTGTGTTAGGGTGTGTGTGTGGCAGAACACGTGACAAACATTTGGCTCACATGACTGGAATATGCATCAATTCTTATGCAGATAATCAATAGAAGTTTGACTTTAAATACAATTCTGTTCCTTAACCTAATAAAACGAGAATGGAAGGCTACTCTCGGCATGCCGAAGGCTGCTGATGCTGATTTATACTCTATATATTATATATGTATACTTCTATATAGTATATTTACTTTTAAATACTTTATAGGGTCGTGAAGGTGCGTTGCAAACTCCTCCAAATTGATTTATCCCCTGCAAGGGTGTAAAGAACTTCCTTTAAAGGCAGCAAACAGATCATATATTGTTTTGGAATATCATATGTAGAATAAAATTTTAATTTTGAAAATCTCAGCTAAGACTAGGAAGCTAAAAAAAGTTTGAGGGATTAAATAAAGATATAGAAAAAAGGTTTAAAGAGTCCTTAATTCTGTGCTAAAGATTTCTATACTTTTTACCTTAAGATACCTTTGACTTCCTCAATGCCAAGTATTATGTCAAATATTTACATAATAAAGAGTTCCTAAAACTTAAATTAATTTAATGTTTGCCTTTTTATACCTTTATTCGCTCAGTGCATCGCCTTTGGCGAGGCCAGTCGAGAGTCCATTTCCATAATTAGCTGTAAATGTCGAAGGGGGAAGGAAAATCAAGGCAAGCAAATTTTGGCTTCTTGGAAACAATTGAGGGGCGGAGAGGGCGTGGTACAACAGAGCAAAAAAAGAGTGCTGAAAAAGCAAACAGCAACATTGAATGAGGCGCCACACAACGATGCGAGCTGTCCAAGTTGCCGTGGGGCATCGACGTTGTGCTTCCTCTCTGGCACGTGGACCAAGAGAGCGGCAAAGGAGCAGTGTGGACAGTGTGGAGAAATGCAGAGGCATGATGGGATGTTTTCTGTCAACTGCATGCGACAAAATTTATGCAGAACAAGGGGGAGGGGGGGGGGAGGAAGTGCTGGGTGAATGCCTCGAGTGGCGTCAACTACAAAAGTGTTATTAAGTTGAGTTGTTGTTGCCATAGTTGTTGCTGTTGTCACTGCTGTTGCTGTTGCTGCAGCTGGCTTCGGGCAACATTTTGCACCTTTCACGTTTATTGTGACATTATGCTTTAAATAATGGACAACAGCAACAACAACAACAATCACAACAACAACAACGGGAGTAGGAACAAAGTAAACACTTTTTAGAACAACAAGCACTAAGGGAAAGAGCTTCTGCCCGTAGGCAACGGAGCGAGACAGAGAGGGAGAGGGGTTGCAACTGCTGTTGTTGTTTCTGCTGTTGCTGTTGTTAGTGGCAGCCACTTTCTGTGTGTGCTTTGGTTTTCTTTTTGCTTGCTTTTTGCGCTCCTTACTCTGCTCTTTGTTTTTGCAGTTTCCCTATTTCTTTATGGGCAAAAGATACCCTTGCAGCAGCAGCAGAAGAAGGTATATTTAGGTTGGTCAACAGTTTATTATTTCAATAAAATTTGAAATTTATATTGCCTTAAGAGTTTCTTATCTTTAGTAATCAAATTTCATCGAAATCGGTTCATTGTAAAATTGAATGGAATATAATATATATTAAGCATCAATTGAAGAGTATCAAAGTTTCGACTCATTATTTGTGTTCGCATTTTGTTTTGATTAAAAGCAAACCGCAGAAACACAAAAAAGAAGACACTGTGGAAGGAAGAAATGGCGCTTTGGGGCATAGCAACAGTCTTTCTGTTGCAACCTGACCTTAGCGGAAGAGACTCACTGTGGTAAATGGACCGCAAGTGAGCAGATGGGTCAACTGAGAAACAGTGAAATAATGGCGAATGATTAGCGAAATGGATAAAAAAAGGTTGAAAACAAGCACGAAAGATAGAGTTGTGTGTACTCGACAGATATTTATAATTAATATGAAACTTCTATGGCTTGCGAATTTTGTGCTGCATACTTTAGAGGGAGGGACTTAGAAATCAGTAACTACTAAAATTATTTCTTGAATAACTTCTATGTTAATTAAGCGATTGCAGTCAAATTTGCAGAAAACATTTAGGCGTTTGTAGCTATTGTGTTCATCAAAACTGAACTGCTCTGCATTTAAATTACGCTTGGAATTCGAGTTTTTATTGATTTGCGTGCAATAATAAAACATATTGACAGCAAATTTGATAGCTCTAGCTATATTTGTTCCTGAGATGTTTTCAAATGTACGGACAGACAGTTGAAACCAAGTTATAATGCCCTTTTACCCTTTGAGTAGCGGTTATAATAATATGTCATTTATTTATATAAAATGCTAAACAAGAACATATCGACTTTATGCAGAGACACTAATTAACATAAACAGGTTTTAATGCGTGCGATTAAATTTTAATTGACAACATTAAACGGCGGCATTGAAAATGTATTCTGAAATTGAAGTAACCCAATTAAAAGTATGCATAATAAGAAGGAAAAAAAAAGGAAGAGAAGTGGAGGAAACGTTATCAAAAAACATGTTCATATTAAAGTTTAACGAGAAACATGAGACAGTACGTTGAAGTAAAGTCGAACTGAGGGGCAGGTGGTAAGGAGGGGCAGGAGGAGGAAGCAGCTCACGTGCACCTTGACGGCTTGTCACTTTGTCTGACAGGGAGGGAAGTGGAAACGGATGTGGCTGTGGATGTAGGGGGTGGCGCACCTACAGCAGCATGAGGTGGCAGCTTCATGCCGCAAACTGAGTCATTTTGGAGTGTCGACTTTCTCGGAGGGTTGGGGGAGGGGGGTTATTGTGTGAGTTGTGGCATGCCACACTTTTTCATTTCTTTGCCAGCTTTGGCCGCGAGGCAAACGTGTGTGCGTGTGTGCGTGTGTGTGTGTGTGTGTGTGTGTGTGTGTGCCATTGTCTGGCAATTAAGATACACACAGCAGCAATATTTTTTGTCCCTATAGAACCTTTCTGGATATTTTGTAGACATTATTAAATCAACTCGCGTAAATTCTCTACAAAATGTATGGCAAATATTTTGTCATCTCGTTTGCGGTTCCCTTCAAGGAATTTGGCATGCTTACAGGACAGGCACGCCAAGCAGCTTCCTCTCTCCTGCTCTCTCTTCTCCCTCTTTCTTTCCCTTTCTCTCCCTCTCTCTCTGCTTGTTGTTCAGGCTGACTCCATTGTCGCTTCGTTCTGCTGGCTTGTAATCAAATAAATGACTGCACCCAGGTGCTTGTTGGCAAACCCCCCTCCCCCCCAGCTCCTCCTCAGGGGGAACCTCTTCAGTGCGCTGTCAGCCAGCACTTTGGCCTGTCTTCATTATTGGCTTTGAGTCTTGCCTCGTACGTTGTTGCTCTGCTCCTTCTCTTTCACTGTTTTTCGTTTTTAATGATGCGCAATTTGTCGTTAATTTTCGGCATTTTATTTTATGTTTTATTTTGTTTTGCAGGATTTTTCTCGTGCAAGCCAGCTGAGCTCCAGTTGCGTATTGTGTTTTATGGCACGCAGCAAAAGTTTCTTGGGGCAGGCATTACCATTAATGTGTGTGTGTGTGGATCTTTCAGTTGCTGTTGCTGTCATTTGATCTACGGACAGGACTATTAAAGTGTGATTATATGGGATACGCACAGAAAGGACACTCCATTGAAAGTAAATGTTGCGTGAGGGGAAGGGTAGATGGCTTTATTTAATGGCAGTACATACGTGCTGGTATTGGTGGCATTTAAGGCCCCAAAGATTATAGAAAGATTAAGAAATGCGGGAATACATCTAAGTTGGGACTCTGCAAATCGTTCAACATTTCATTTGTGCTTTGCCGTTACTTAGCTCCACTAATGCCCTTACTCGCTGTCTCTTTCCGCTCTCCCTCTCTCTCGCTCTCTCTTTCGTTATCTTTCTCTCTCTCTCTTGTGACCACAACAAAGACTCCCCTTACTCCCTTTCTCATCTCTCTCTCTCTCTCGCACCTGATGCTGCTGCCTGGCCAGGAAATGCTTTTACTTCAGCTCATTGTTTTTGTTGTAAAACGCATTATTGTTACATGTTATTACGGCCAGCAACGGAAACTGGAGCTGAAGCTGCTACTCCATTCTAGGGAGAGACGGGGGAAAGGGGTGCGGCCATTGGCCCAGCGAGCTTTTAGCTGGCAAATGTGCAACAATTGACAACAGAAACAGGCGCCAGACGATGATGCCGCAGATAGCAGCAACAAAAAACTATACTGGGTATGTGCGCAGACAAAGGGAAGGAGTAATAGTGGGGGTAGAATCAAAAGAGGCGGAGGGGGAGGATGGGCAGAGACAGAGACAATTAAGTGTCAAGTTTTTCACGAACAACAACGCATGCTGTGTCTGTAGGGCGGGGCCAGAGGCAGTGGGGCAGAGAGACAAAGCGAGAGGCGACGAGTGTTTTATGCTGTTTTACATTTGTTGGCAGCTGACAGAATGGAGCGTGGGGAAGGGGGAAGCGTAGATGGAGTGAGGCAGGCAGCAGCTTTGCATGGCTGGACGCCGTTTGCTGTGACATTTGTCAACCAAATCGTGGCGCAAAAACCAGAAACGGAAGTTAAAACAAGCGCGCTTCGAAAATGACAGACTAGAGGATACGCTGCAGCAGTTCAGGCAATGCGGCGTAAGCGTAACTTTTGTTAGCCATGTTGGGGGTACAAAAGTATACCCTGCAAAAATTCATAGAGGAAGCTACCCAACACACACACACATAGCGCACAGTTTTTTGTGGCGCACTGGCAACGGGGCGTATGTGTAACTTGTGATTTCGATGCAGCTGCCTCGCTCACTGTTGTTGTCTACTGTCTGCTGCCGCGCCAAAGTGGATTATGTTTGCTTGTGTGTGTGGGTGAGTGTCAGTGTGTGCTCGCCGTGTGTGTGCATTTCATTTGCCTACCAATTTACCCCACTCCCCTTTGCCCCCTCGCCCCTCGCACTTGCCCAGTAACTGCTTTGGCAAACAATTGCCAACAAAAGCCGCTTACAACACTTGAGGCGCACACATTTTGTTGTGCCACTTACTGTTGCTGTTGTTGTTGTAGTTGTAGTGATGTTGCTACTGCTGCTGCTGTTGTTGTTGTTGTTTTAGTTGTTACTGTTGTTGTTGTTGTTGTTGCCAACTAGACTCTGACTGCAGTTAAATTACAATTGCGCGCTTTGTTGCACATTTGTTTGCAGATTTTGCCGCCTAACACTGACTCAGCCCTTCTTGATAGGGTTGCATAGGCAATGGGGGGGGGGGGTCTTAGGCAGGGCTGGTTTTGTCGAGCACTTCCTACAGTGCATGGTTGTTGTTGTTGTTGTTGGTTGTTGGTTGTTGCTGCTGTGTCTGCGGCTTAAACAATATAAAATGCTAATCGCATTTGCTTGATTCCATTATCTGCGAGCATGTGTGTGCGTGTGTGTGTGTGCCTGTGGTATATTGACTGTGTGTGTGTGTGTGGTTTACTGTATATGCCTCGCTCTGCGAGATTGGCATTTTAATTGTTGGGAAATTAAAATTTTATTTATTAGCCATAAATCAGGTGTCGGCGGGAAAACATAGCGGCAAATGCGGAAAATTCGACGCTGTAAGCGCGCAGCTGCATGCAGCGGGCAAACTTTAAACATTTACATGGCCCCCCAGCACACAGACAAACACACACACACATGCAAATAGGCTCATTTGCATATTCACACACACACACACACACTGACAGTTGCACACATACAAAGTTGCACAGCAAGTTAACTTCGCGTGAAATGTGATGTTGGGTAAAAAGGAATAATAATGAGAGAGCAGAGGCATTCAAAGCGAATCTGTGCTTAACGTGCCAAATACCCTGTAATTAGCTGAGCTCTGAATGTGTTTAAATATGCAAATATCCTGTAATAAGGGTTATTTAATTACAATTAATACTTTAGTTACACATTATGTGGTTTTTATCCCTCAGTTTAATAAAAACAGTGTTGTAAAACACATTAGGGCACATAGACGTGCAATAACTCTGAAATTAGGTTAAGTAGCCAGTAATTATTAGCTTACGGTATAATTAATTTATTTATTTATTGGTTAAGTAAAAAACAGTGTTGTAAAGCAGCGCATACAACGTAAATAAGTAAAGCCATAATTTAGTTAATTGCAAGACAACTATTGTACTTAGTATCAACGTGCTTCATACCTTATACCTTAATTAGCTGAGTTAAGCTGAAATAGTGTTGTAAAGCACCACGAGGGAATTTTGCAGAACATTCAACATACATAAACACGAGTAAATCTATAATTAGCGCCATTTCCAATGAAATGATTATTCTATCCTTTACAGTACTGCTATTCTATTCTTCAAATGAGTATAAAACAGTGTTGTAAAACAGCTAAATTAACTTTTATTGTGTATAAAAAGTACATTAACATGCAATTACTCTGTATTACAATTCTTACCATATCTTTCACATCTATCTTTGATCTTCAGTGTTGTATAACAATATATACAGGCATACAATATATGTACATACATTAAGAAGAGTATGTCTATAATAAGCCTCATTTGCAATGCAAGAAATATTCTACGCTTCACAGTACTGCCTTTATTCATTATAAGACTATACAACAGTGTTGTAAAACACCTCGATTAACTTTTGTTGTGCATAAAAAGTACATAAGAGTGCATTTACACTGTAATTAGTCACATTTTAATACAATTCTTTCCATTCCTTTATTCTTCAGTGTTGTATAACACCTTGCTTAACTTTTGCTGGGTATACAAATACATAGACATACATGTACATATACAGAAAAACATTTTCAACTTCACTTGCAAAGTCGCAGCAGGCAGCGACTTTTAAAACATCCGCACTCGAGAACGAACAAGCGACGCACAGTTGCAGATACAGTTGCAGATACTGAGGCAGTTACAGTGGCAGATACAGATACACAGCCAGACATAGTACATACATATAGTCAGGGATACGACGAAGGTGGAGGAGCTGCTGGTGTTGCTGCTGCTGCAGTTTCATAATGAAGCACGCCAACTTTTGTATTAAAACTTATTAAATTTCTGCGGCTGTTGCAAAACTTGCCTTGCTGTTGCTAGTTGCACAGTTGTTGCTGTTCTTGTTGCTAGTCTGATACAGGTTGTACTGAGTGTGATATAATGGTATGTAGTTGAACCTTGCACTCGCGGATTGTGGCTGGGTTAGGAGTTAATAAATCATTATGAGAAAGCAAAGTGAAATTTTCCATAGCATATTTTTCTGGCTAAGTACAAATGAAGGTAGCGAAAGCAAAGTATAATAAAACTAAAAGGTTGCATAGAGAGAGAGATTAAAATAGAACGAGATAGAAAAGCAAATACGAGATTAAAGTGGGAGAAATTTTCTCTCGCATCTTTGCAACTTTTCAATTATTTGCAATTCCTTGCCAGGCAAGGCAGAGAACAAGCCGAGCCAAGCCAAGCCGAGTCAGGCCAAGCCAGGCGCGTTTTGCGCGCGTTAATCTTTGTTAGCTGTTGGTGGAGCACGTGAAGCATTTGCCAAATGGGTACTCCTCCCCCCCGCCCCCGTTGTAGTCTTTATATTTGCGCTTCTTATGCAAATGTAAATTGCTCGCACATATCTTTCATTTCATTTCATTTCATTTGGTGCTTGCGCAGAGCTTAAGTGGGCGTGACCGAGCAGCTACCTGAAGTATTAAGCCGTCGAAGAGGCCAGTGCCAAGTCGCATGCCACATGGCGCATGCCACACACACACATGTATGTGTGGGAAAACAGCTCAACTCTGAGCGGTGCTATGTAAAATTCACACAGTTCTCCTCGACGCCTTCGCCAGTCAAGCAGCAGCGGATTATTGGGCATACTCTGCAGGAGTAAGAGAAGAGGGGCAACAGCAAGAGGAACAACAGGAGAAGGGGCAGGGACAGTGGGGGGGGGGACAGTAGCTGCTTTTGCCATTTATGATCTTTAAATGCGCGTTGCGTGACTTTTGCGAGACTTTTATTTCGCATTTGCTGTTGGTTTCGCTCGTTGCTCATCAACGATGCCACTTGCGACATGTCAGCGCCGGCATTCGCCAGCCCATCCGCAACTCCATTCGCAGCCGCATCCGCATCCACATCCCCATTCGCATTCACATCCGCTTATCCTGCCTATCGAGTTGTTGTTGTTCTCGTGTCTTTCTCTCTGTCTCTGCCACATTTTGATGAGCATAATTTGCGTAAAAGTTGGGCAAAAGCTTCGTTGCAGCTTTATTAAATGGCGCATCATTTATCCGGGAAGGTTCTCACATGCTGCAAACATGCTGCAAGTAAGTAAATGTGGCAAGTTTGCCCTACCACTTGAAGCGCCGTTTGCCAAGCTAAATAGGCGACAAGTTGAGCAAATTGAAACTTAATTACTGCGTGTGTTTTCATTGCTTGGCTTAGGAGAAGGCAAAAAGCACTTGTATACCCTGTAAAAGTTGCACTTACTTGCTAGTAATACTAACTGTTAATTCTTTTAAGCTTGAATGAAAAATTCATGAATTTCAACTTGTTTAAAATTGCCTTTAAAGTGCGTTTTATGTGAATTTCTAGGGTATCTGCGGTGCATTTCATTAGGCATTACTTAAGTTGCTTGTTTTTCCTTTGCTTACTTTCTCTCTGCTCTTATTTTAAGCGGCTTTTGCCTTGCTCAGTTGAGATACCACTTGGCTTGGCTGCTCCTTCACCACTTCCTCTCCTCTCGCTTTGGCTTACTTACATGTGATTGTGTATTTGGGTTAAGTCCCTGCGTGGCTGCAACTCTGCTCATTATCGATGTTGGGCATGTGTAATGACCGTCTAAATTAACTGTGCCAATATGCGAGGAGGGTGTGTGTCAGTGAAACCACCCTCGAAATGGCCAAAACAATCCATGGCTGGCCCTGGGCAAACATCAAGTTCAAGGCGTCGCAGCACGCAAGCCATAAGGCAGCCAGAAATACCAGCTAATGCTAGCCCGCAGCTGCAGCAGCTAACGGAATGTCGCCGCCTGCCACATGCCCCTTATTGTTTGCTGTATTGATTTAATAATTTTCCACTGAGTTGCGAGAGAAGGGAAAAGGGGAAAGAAGAAGGAGGAAGGAAGTCGTGTACGAGCATAAAATAAACATGGCCACAACTCAACTCAACTCGACTCAACTCAGCTCGGTTCGTGGTGGACACTGTTCATAATTAACATAGCTTTCGTTTTAATGTTATCCTGTCTGTCTGTCTGTCTGTGTGTGGCACGTTGCACATCCGTGCAGCCATATCCTGTGGGTGTCATCAATAAGAAATCAAAAATCGATTAAGCGGCGCTCCCTCTCTCTGTCTACTACAAAAGACTAACAGAGAGAGAGAGAGAGAGGAGAGAAATAAAAACTGTTTTAATTGGAAAACATGCTTCGCGTTAATATGGAAAATTTCGATAATTTACAGTACAACATTAATTGCCGTCTCAAACGCAACAATTAATTAATTAATCGAGGCAATTGAAAATACTCAGCATTGTAAAATATTGATGAAAGCAAATAATTCGTGGCTCCTTGCGGCTTTATTACACTCGACAACTCAACATTTTTGGGCAGGGTAGGAAGTAACTTCAAGATAAATTGCGTGCATTTTATGGGGATGTCTATATAAGATTTAAATTAATGGAATTACAATGTAGATTGATGGTTGAAGGTATTACAATGTGTTTAATGGGTAAATGGTAGTGTGATAAGAGGTGGTTAAGTGCCTGGATATACAGAGAAATTAAAAATAGAGAAAAATTGGTAGTATAACTATGACAAAGTAAGATTAATATATTCCTGCAAATTAAAGTATACAGAAATATAAATATACTGCACTAGTAGACACAGTATTTTCTAATTAATATTCTAGTACCCTCATTTAATTCTACTGCAAGTTGAGAAATGAGGTTTAACCACAAACTTCTCATAAGCAGAGTTCAAATGCTCTTTAGCCTTTTCTTTATACTTTATACATCAAGTTCAAGACCATCTTTCAATTGTGCAATTCATAATCAGTTTAATGTTCCTATATTTTCATATGTATATACGAGGGTCGTTTGATAAGTCCGTGACTTTTTGTATTTGCCGCGCACCTGCTCTAAATACAACACTGCTCCTGTCAGCAGTTATCGATTAACAGCTGACTGTAAAATTTTGAGAAAGCTGCGTTTTTTGGTTTGCGTTTTATAGGCATTGAAAGCAGACGATCTCGTGAATTTTAACGAAAATGGAAAAAAGTGAATTTCGTGTCAGCATGGCAAAATTTCATAAATTGGGCTACGAACTGCTACCCCATCCAGCATATTCTCCAGATTTAGCCCCCTGTGACTATTTTTTGTTTCCAAACATGAAGAAATGGCTCGGCGGTAAGAGATTCGGGTCATCACAGAAACAAACGACTATTTTGAGGGCCTTGAGAAAACCTATTATTTGGAAGGAATAAAAAAATTGGAAAAACGCTGGACTAAATGTATAGAGCTAAAAGGAGATTATGTTGAGAAATAAAACGCTTCTTTGACGAAAAAAATATATTTTATTCAAAAAGTCACGGACTTATCAAACGACCCTCGTATAAAAAATTGAAGAAGCAAACTGTACACAAAACATAAATGCTAAAGCTTCTATAGAGCATTATATATCTCCACTTTCAGAGCACATTTCAATTTAAGATGCTCATTCAATTTGAAATGATGCTCAGAGAAAACTTTCGACACGTTCTTTGCAATTGCACTTTGCAGTTATTGCCAAAGTTGTGTAGCGCAGTGTTATCAGAACAGGAAACCAGTTGAGCTGCGGCTGCTACTCGTAAAATCTAACAGCTGCCACAGCGGACGACGACGACGACGGAACAACGTCGCAGTGTCGCCGCGGGCCGCAACAAACTGCCCATTAATTTGGGCTTTCGGGGGGGCAGAGCTAATGCCGAAAATTATATGGCAACGGTACCACGTACTGCATGCAGGTAGCCAGGCACACACACTCGCCAAAAATTTGGGTTACCCTCGTCAGCCGAAACCGGCTACAAAACGGGGCAACTTAAAGGGGCACCCCCCTCGCTCTGCAACCAGAGAAAAAAGGGCAAACAGATGGCGCGTTGGGGATCGCGTTACCTTCAGTTACCTCAAGTTACCTGCTCGGTCAGCTTTACGCGCTTCCTCTCTCCCTCTCTCTACCCTCTCTTCGTCGCTTTGTACCTCCTTTGATTTGCGGCAGGTGCAAATTCGGACAGTCCTCAGTGCAGTGGAAGTCTGTCGTCAGTCTTCGTTTTTCGATCTGTTGCCCTAACTGATTTGTTGTGCACACCTGCTGTGCCTCAACCTCAGGTAGGCGGCCCATCCTTGCTGTCTTTTGTTAATCTTGACTGCTTGGCAATGCAGCATATCCTGTTTTATGTGCAGACTCCTGAGATGTCTATCGCCAAGAAAGAGAGGCAGAAGGAGGGAGGAGATGCTCTTTCTTGTCAGCAACTGTAATGACATGTCAAAATAATTATCATAAATTCTGCAGCTACCTGCTACTGTCTGCAGTTCCAAATAGAAACCTTGTCTCGTCTCTCCCTCTCTCTCTCTCTCTCTCTCTGTCTCTCTCTCCCGTCCTTCATCTTTGTCGCAATGTGTTAATTGCATTGTGTCTGCCTCTCTTGTGTCTCCGTGTCTGCCTTTGTCTTCTGCTGACAATCATTGCAAGGTGTAAATGCAATTAGCTTCAAGAATGGGGGCGTGGCTGTGCGCGCTATTAGGGCTGCCTTCGATTAGCTCGCAGTTGATTTTCTTCATTTTTCATTATAATCATTATGTTTACCCTCGCTGCTCATTATCATAATACTTATTTTATATGACAGCACCCGTCTCTGGCTATGACTTATTCAAGTAGTTTGAGTGATGATGAAGTTTCTGCTGCCGGAACACTTTGGCAAATAGTATTTCCCCTTCATTAAAATGAATCAACTCCGAAAACTAAACTTTACAACGCCTTGCAGACGCCTCAAGGGCCATCTGCCAAAAATTTCAGGGAGGGGTGGAGTTGTAGTGAAGGAGGGGGGGAGCGTGAGGCGTTGCAGCCTCATCTCGGCCAGATTTGCGAAAAATTACAATTGTGTACACGGCCACTTCAGCTTGAACTGGCAGACCCAAGTGTGCTGCCAATGCTGCTGCCTGCCAGCACTTCAGTCTCTACTGCTGTCCCCCTCACCTCATTCCCCTTTTCCCTCCCCACTTTCTATGCACTTGGCAGTGTTATTCCAACGCCGTCGCATTGTTTGACAGCCTCGTACTCTTCGTACTCGACAGAGTCAGATAAAAACTTTTTTGATTGTGGACAAACTCACGCTCGCATGGGAAAGAAAAGCGAGAGAGAGAGACAGAGAGAGAGTGGTAAGGAGAGAGATGGGTAGCTTGCCTGAGTGTGAGTGTCGTGGAAAATCGAAGCAAAGCAAATGAAACGAAACGAAACCCAAAACGAGCAAACTAAACCGAAAATCGATAAGAAAAACAGACATGAATTTCAACTAAATAAACGAGGCAACGTTCATATCTAAATACTCTGACATACTTCGATTAGGGAGCGGGTTGGGTTAAACTGGGTTAATTGAGACAAATATAAAACGTACCTATACTAGATAGGAAAACTGTTTCATTTCGATTTTCATTTCAATTAAATAAAGCTTTCTAATGAAAACTTCTCTTTATTACAGTTTATCACTGGTGGAGAGATCTAAAGTAATCAATAGCAAATTGATAAGGATGTAAGTAAAGGGAAGGGAATTTATCGGATCTTTTAATATGTATAATTAAACCATACAGAAATTGTTGTGACAGATATAAATCTGATGATTTTTAACGCTGTTAAAAGTTTTAGAAGTTGATGGAAGAAGGAAATATCTTGAATTTTGTACAGAAATTAATGAAAATAATCATGAACGGAATTTATCGGATCTATTACTATATTATATTAAATCATACATACGTTGTTGTGCCAGATATAAATCTGATGCTTTTTTACGCTGTTATGGAAGCAGGAAATATCCTAAATTTTTTTACAGAAAATAATCCAAATAATTATGAAATGAAAAACTTTGTAGATCAATATACAAAGCACAAGCAAGGCAAGAACTGCAGGAGTAAGAGAGACATACAACATTGAACCTATTTTGGTAGCAACTTTATATATTATATGTATGTATATGTTATAATATACATTATACAATATTATTATATTGTACAGCACAAACTGAATTCGATTATATGCTCAGTTTTTCACTCTGAACTACAAAACAGTTCAGAATATTGAAATACACGACGCTGTAGTAGAAAATTGCCAGCACTTTGCAGGGTAACAGACAGTTGTCAAAAGACAGAAGAGTGGGGAAGAGAAGCTGAGAGGGGAAGCAGGGGAAGCGAACGACGACAACTGGTACGTCATTTTGCCAATAAATGGGATGCCTCGAAGTGCAGCAGAATATTTTCTCCATGAACTTCTGCCTCCGCGTCGCTTCCATTACGCTTGGCAGGCGCTGAGAGAAGTACGTGTTTAGTTATAGACAGAAGTCGCGAGAATCAGAATGAGAATAAGAGAGATAGCAGTAGAGATGTCGAAAAGAGATGGACACGAGGAGAAGGCAGTTGATGTCAGCAAGGTAGGCAGGCCACTTTAAGTGGATGTGATGAACGCACAGTGTGAGTGGGAGGCATCAATAGAGGAAATATCACATCACAAGTATCCTGGAAGGCTGGGAGGCATATAAAAGACAAGAGAAGGCAACTGAAGTTGGGTGTGGGAGGGAGGTGGGAACGAGCATACTCGGCCACTGCAGCAGCTCTTGAATTCGATTCGGTCTCGAGTGCAAATGAGGACAAACTCTCTGTGGCTCTGTGGCCTCCGAAGGGATATTTATCATTTTGCACTTGCTCCTCCGCTCAAGTGACAAACGAGACAAAAATTGAAAAATGACTCGAATGGCCCAAAGCGACAAAGTCCAGCAGCATTCTCTCTTGCTCCCTGTAGGGGCCACAACTCAATTACAATTTGTAATGGGGGCCCGGATGAACCGATGAACCTGTCAAGAAGTCACCTTTTTCGCACCACATGTGAAACCACAACTGACAATACCTTTGCCACTCATCATTAACGCCCATTTGCTCGCATTCTCCACGTATCTGTGGCGATAACTGTGTCTGTATTTGTGCACCCGCTGTGCGTATCTATGTGTGTCAGTTAGTCGCCTAAATAGCTCTTATATCATGTCAGTTGCGGTTGATGACGTGCATGACTGGCCACCTAACTAGGCGGTCTGCCTAGCTCCCTCCTTCCCTCATTTCGATTGCTGAGTGGTCGCCGCGTTGCAAGTTGCCTAAAACATTTTTCAGTTCTTTGTTTGTCTCGCCGCCTTTTCCCCTCTCACTCCTCTTCCACGTTACGGCACGCCACGAAAGTTTTTGAGAACATTTTTTTTGTGTTTGCCTTAGATTTCAGTGTAATTTATGTTTCTATGCCGTCCGGCATGTTGGCCTGTTTATCTGTTTCCCTCTCAGACTTACCTACATTCACGTGCGACTCTTGTAAACACTCTACTCGGGGCATTTGACTTTGTCACGTTGCATGCAACGTACTGGGAATATCATAAATCATAAGCGCTTATCATCTCATTTTTGTGAAATCAATGGAGAGCGGAGTTGTTCAAAAGGAAAATGATATAAGTATTGCATAAATTATTGTAGGCACTGTCAATATAGAAAAGTCATTTTCAAACAGGAAAACACTTAAACTTTGGCAGTGCATTTGTCTTTCTACTTTCCAGAATTGCTCGTTTCGTCT
Organism: Zaprionus indianus; assembly: GCA_018904595.1. NCBI lineage: Eukaryota > Metazoa > Arthropoda > Insecta > Diptera > Drosophilidae > Zaprionus > Zaprionus indianus. Next base: position 7,634,844 of record JAEIHA010000320.1, read on the forward strand.
GCTGATTTTAAAGTCTCATTTAGCAGGTGTTTTCAAGCTGCACAGATTTCTCTTGCACTGCTCCCCTTTGTGCGCGGTGAATGCAGCTTAGCTGGCTTCCGCATCATCATCATCATCATCGTTGTCGTGATGATTAGCAGATGCGTCCTCATTCACGGCTCATTTGCTTAGGCTTTAAGTTTGCTGATTAAATGGCCCAGATACTCGAAGCTTTTTGGTCGAGTATCTTGGCATGCTTTAGCCAGATCTTAATGAGCAGCTGGACACACAGGAAACTGGCCGCGACTGGGGACATTTTTATGCGACCATGATTAATCTCAACACTTTCCGACTCATTAATTCTCCAGCCTGTGCCCGAATACTTGCTACCCCTCCAGTACTCGCAAGAAGTATGTTAGCTTCAGTGTGTCGTGCGTTGTGTGATAAAGCAGAATGAGCACCCTGCATTAAGTCGAGCACTTCTCTTTGAGCTGGAGCCCCGAGCAGGTGGCAGGTGGGGGCTCTTGTGCAGCTGGCAGTCGAATCGATGGGGTTGCCGGCTCGCTGGCTTCACTCAACTGTCGAGGCTTTCACTTTGCCGCCTCTTAATGTGCGCTTTGTGTGCTCTGTGTGACAAGTCGGCAACTGAACAACGAGACAACTGAGTGGATTTGTTGAGTTTACCCCGCTTCCATTCGCCCCTCTCTCTCTCTTTTCTACTGACAATAAGGTGTCAAGTCAAACGAACAACAGATGTACCGGAGCTACACGTTGCCCATTGCATAAGTTGGACACCTTTTATAGTCCTTTTTTTTTTAAAGGTAGCTGCAGTTGGTAGAGGCGTTTGTCACGGCTCAAAAGGTAAATGGAGTGAAGAGTAATGCAGGAGAGGCACTGCACAGTAAGGGAAGTATGTATGGAGAGATTATAGACAGTGCAAAAGGATCTTTAAGAGATGATGTAGAACAATACGAAGCAATTGTTAGGGGAGTGTATAGAAGTATTTATAAATAAATCAGAAGAAGGTTGTGGATCTATAGAGGGATTCTAGGGATGCTTGATCATATATAGTAAATAGAGTTACCTTAAATAGAGTAGTATAAAACGTCCTTATTCATTACAAAATCAAGGTGTTAAAGCAAAGTGTAGTAAAGCATAGAAAATATCCCACAATAAATCCATTGATAGAGTATTCTTCACATCGTATTAAAGAAGTTGCCATAGATGCATTAACGCTGCCCCAAACAGTCTTTTGAGGCGTGTGGCTGATGCGTGTCATAAAATGGCTAAAGTATGAGCAGTGTTGGAAGGTGTAGGAACAGTGAAAGGGGGAGCAAAGTGCCAGGCGTGCAAAGGGCTGCCAAAGGGCAGTGGGACGACGAAGCAATGCGAATTCGGGTGTGAGGTGTGTGTGTGAGTGTTTGTGTTGGCATGGCAACACCCTAATCTATTTACAGGCGTTAAAGGTGCTCGGCCAGGCAAGTTACTACTACCAATAGTCGATGCGAAAGAACGCATTTGTTTACCCTGTTCCTATAGCCATTTGCTACTGCCTTCTGTTTGTGGTGTTTGGGATACGGATACGAAATTACATTTGCAGCTTTAATTTATTGATGTTTGAGTGCGTTTACGGGGTGTGCCACATGTGTGTTCCCTCGGCCAGGGGTGGCTAAAAGGTGCTGGGTCACCTTGATAGTTTCAGACGGACTGCAGACCCTCTCTCCCTCTCTCTCTCTCGACTGACTGGGGTCAGCTGGAAGTTAGAAGGTTCATTTAGAGCTTTACGAACGAGGCGTGAAAATAGAATAGCTGCCACACAAACACACCGAAAAGGGTTGCAACAACGCACTCGTGTTGTCTCATGCTGTGGCATGTCTCCCGCTGTTGTTGTTGTTATTGTTGGCAGATCCCTCCGGCCTTGGCACGTGATGGCATGAAACTGATTTGGCACCTCGACCAGAGGGAAATCATTTGTTTTTAGTCCCGGAAAAGCTTTGCACATCCATTAATTTACCTGGGCAGGCGCTCGCTCGCTCACCCAACATTTTGCAACATTGAAACATTGAAATCCCTGCAACATTTCTGGACAAATTTTCTGCTTGTGCTCTGCTTCTTCTTTCTCCTTTGTCTTGTGTCTTGTGTCGCTCCACTGCGCTGCGCTGGGCTGCTCTCTTAAGCCTCAGTTTAAGTGGCCATAAATTATAAACTGACTGCGGAATTTGCCTTTGCCACCCTGGCTCGTTAACTGTGAAAACAAAATCTCGCTCTGATGCGTCGTCGTCCTCTGCATATGCCACGCCCCCTGCGGGCACCAGACGCCAGTCAATCCGTGCACGGCGCCGGGCAAACTTAACGCCGTTTGCCAGACAACAAAGAAGAGTGCAAATTTATCATTTGCCTGCAATGAGCCAAAAATGCACGGAAAGTACAAGTACGAGCCAAGTGCAAAGGGTAGACTAGACGCTACCCTATGTTGAGTAGCTGCAACTGTTGCAGTGTCCAAGCTGTTGCAGATTGGCTGTGCTAGCCCGTCATGGAAGTTTATGACTACAGGGTAAGTAAAGAGCGAGAAATGAATGTGGCTCCGGTGGCAGCAGCGGCAGCTATAAAGGACAAATCCTTTTCGACTTGACGTGTCTGTCTGTGTGTGTGTTTGTGTGAGTGTGTGAGTCAGGAAAATTTGCGTGCCAAACTAATGAAAACTCAGACAAAGGCAAGAGAGCGACGTTCATGCGTGAAAAGACTGCAAGGCGGGAAATTACGATGGGATTTGACTTGTACAGCTTTTAAGTTATATGCAAATATAGTGTGTTTATATATACAATATATATAGCTCATTTATATATATATTTAAGGCACTGTGTAGATTAAACTATATTACTTTAAAGGATAAATATATTGATTACTGTTGGAACAGCAAATTTGATAAGATTTAATTTTATTTTCTTTTCAAAGTAAATGTGTTTCGACTCCTACAATATAATGTATATAAAATAAGTATTAAATATTCCAAGATTTATAAAAAAACAACAAATTTATAAGTATTGAAATTAGAAATTATTTCTATTATTTTTCTTTTTTATTTATGATTTAAATCTATGAAGGCGCCGCGGCGCCGAAATCGCAGAGAACAATGAGAAATTTAAAACTGCACTCGTCGAAGTTATTCACACAACACTCACTCACACACACACACACACACACAGTGACTGCAAAAAATCTTCGTTTTTTTTTTTTTCAGCATTTTATGCTAATGTTTTTTGCAACAATTTTCGTGATGCGCAACCGGACAAGGTGAGAGATGCTTGCAACCTCGACTGCGTGACTTCTCGACTTTCCCAGTTGCAAGTTGTTGCAAGCACTCGAGTTCTGCTTTTGTTTTTGCAATTGGCTTTTGATAACATTTTTCATTTTTCATTTTTCACGTAAACAAAGCAGGGTCAAAAAAGGGAAAAAGGGTCGCAGGGAAACTGGGGGAGGGCGACTGTGAGGCAATCATAACAGCAGCAACGTGGCTGGCATTCTACCCACTGTCAAATATATATACAGAGATATATGTATCTATATGTGCATATACGAGGGTCGTTTGATAAGTCCGTGACTTTTTGTATTTGCCGCGCACCTGCTCTAAATACAACACTGCTCCTGTCAGCAGTTATCGATTAACAGCTGACTGTAAAATTTTGAGAAAGCTGCGTTTTTTGGTTTGCGTTTTATAGGCATTGAAAGCAGACGATCTCGTGAATTTTAACGAAAATGGAAAAAAGTGAATTTCGTGTCAGCATGGCAAAATTTCATAAATTGGGCTACGAACTGCTACCCCATCCAGCATATTCTCCAGATTTAGCCCCCTGTGACTATTTTTTGTTTCCAAACATGAAGAAATGGCTCGGCGGTAAGAGATTCGGGTTATCACAGAAACAAACGACTATTTTGAGGGCCTTGAGAAAACCTATTATTTGGAAGGAATAAAAAAATTGGAAAAACGCTGGACTAAATGTATAGAGCTAAAAGGAGATTATGTTGAGAAATAAAACGCTTCTTTGACGAAAAAAATATATTTTATTCAAAAAGTCACGGACTTATCAAACGACCCTCGTATATACGATTTGAACTGGGCGTGGTCCCCCTTCTGTTCTCTGACTTCCACAATTTTATTGTCTTGCTGCGAAAAAGTTAAACACGATTTCCTTGTTTATTTCCAAACCCTTTCTCATTTCTCTTTGCAAAACATAAATTTCGTTTGTCGCTGCTTCCGTTTCTTCTTTTGCTCTTCTGCTCCCTTTTCTCTACATCTTCGTCTTTTACTTTTCGCTTTGAGTTTTGTTCTTTGTTTGTTGCACTGCTCGCGGCGTTGTTGGTTTGTACAGTTTGACAGTCACTGTGGTCTCTAGGCCATAGACCCGCATTGCCTTCCCCTTCCCCTTCCCCGGATTGCTGAAAACTTTTTCCTTTTTCCTCTTTTGCAAATGAGATTTCGTTCAGTTGCCGTGATAAATTGTTGATAGCTTTGAATGTGTTTACATTGATGCTTGCCAGGAATGCGACTAGGAAATGAAGGAATTGAACAAGTCGAGACTTCCCTTGGTGGGTCTGTGTGTGTGTCTGTGTGTGTGGCGCTTTGTGGTGTCTGGAATTTGCTTGTAAATGAAATTTTCAAACGTCTTCGCTAGAGAGAAATATATTTTGTATGCGGCCCTAACGATGCTTTGGATCCGACCTCCTTTGGATCCCTGAATGCAATGACCCTAATTCGGAAATTATGCATCGGTATGTGGACAGCAGAGAGAGAGAGAGAGAGGGAGAGAGGGAGGCAGAGAGGGAGGCAGAGAGGGAGACAGGACGAACCCTTTGTCAGTGGCATAAATCCATTGAATTATTCTTTTATTGAAAACGGTTCTCTCTATGAATATGCAAATGTTTTGAATGAAATTGAAATTGCAAATGGATTAAGCGGAGCCATTAGGAATTGAGACTTAAAAAAAGTCATATAAATTAAAGCGAAGATTACAAAATATTAGTTTAATTTACACAAAGCTGTAAATATGAAGCGATTAAGTGAAAACTAAATTTAACTTGCTTCAATTTGAATTTATTTTAAACCGCAACAGGAACTTTAAGAGCTCGCAAACTACTCGAAATGTTGTTGAAGAGGGCGATAAAACCGAATAATAATATTGCTAATTAAACCAGTGAAAAACGTGCTGGAAAATCGCAAAATCAACTCCACACGGAGTCCCCCTAATGATGATAATTATGGCAGCAACAACAACAACAATACTTAAATGTTAATGTAAAATTGCGAAAAACGCAAATGAAGCCGAGCTGATGATGGTCACTCGCTGGAATTAATTTGTACAAATTATGCACATAGAGAGGGGTGTAGAAAAAGGGGATAATAAAGGGGGGGAGTGTTAGCTACAACAATGCCGAGTGAAAAGAAAAATCAGCCTGGAAATCCAATTAAAAGTTAAACACCGCAGCCACTGAAAACTTGAATTGTTAAATATTCCCAGCATAGAGTCTGGTCAAGTTGAAGGCAAATGTATGGTGAGTGCGAGGGCGTGGTCAATGGCATATTATAAATAACTGGCAAACACGCAAACAGTTTGGCGCAAGTTTATTTGCCAGGTGGAGAAGCAAATCTGTTGCCAGCTCAACATCCCAAACGAGTTAACTTGCTTGCGTGCTTTGCCTGAACGAAGAACAAGAATGGGAATAACTTTGATTAAGTTTCGGGGCCTTTGGCTTTGGCTTAAAGTTGCAAGTCGAGCGAATTAACTAAGCCAAAAACTTCAGCTGCCTTGGCAGGCAAAAGACCGAACTCTCTCTCTCTCTCTCTGTCACTCTCAGTCTCTGGCCGAGAGCACAACGGGCTCAACGTGCTCGAAATGAAGACGCTGCAAAGTATGCTAGCTGCTTGCAGGCACGTGCGGCATTCTGAGCACGACGTAACGGTACTCCAAGCTCAGGGCTGAAACTCAGCCGAAGGCAGTCAGGGAGCTGAGGCGCAACAAATTTGTGGTCAGGTGGGTCGACGCCTTTATGATTATTGTCTTAAAATTCATCAATGTGTGCGTGTTGGCAGCAACAGAAGTTTACAGCCTAATAGATTATACCCCCCCTCCCCACCCTCTCTCTCTCTCTCTCTCTCTTATTTTTGCCCCTCTTCGTTGGAAATTAATAGACTTTGAAGATTAGTTGGCAAAGTTTATGCATTCATGCTTCAAATTAATTAGATTACAAGCAATATTTCTGGCCGGGGTCGAGCCGGAGGCTGAGTTTTGTTCCGGCAAGGCAAAGTTGTTTGCACTCCTTGTGGTATTTCTTTTTATGCTCTGCCGCACTGTAAAGTGGCCTAGCAATGCCCTAAGATATAGCAGCAGCAATTGGAAAAGCGATTTAGAGATGTGCGTCTGTATGAACGCGCTAAAGTAAGCAACTTTAAGAGCTAGCGATGCTCAAATTCACATGAATGTTTGTGTATATGTTATGCAGGTAAAGTTGATTTGAAATATCGAATGCCACGCCCAACGCCCATGTAAATTAATTGTGATAAAGTGAGAGTTATTAAAGTTATATACGAGCTAGAAATTTCAATTTGAGACAATGATTTATTTACTTTTTCCGATTTTCAACTGTGACTCAATATTTGTTCTAGAAAATTGTTAGTGTTGGGTAACGCTTACTACTCTAGGATATCTTACAGTTGTGCAATTTCTCTAGTTCATTTCTATACTTGTTTTTTCTCCTTTTGCGCTTTCTCTTCCTTTTGGATTTTTCTTCAAAGATGTCGTTGGCCTGACGCCCTAGCATATGCTACGATTCCACTGCCATTTCGCATAATAATGTTGGCAACAGCTGGCAACTGCTGTTGCTCCTTTACGTTGCTATGGCAACTCCTTAAGTCGTTGCCGTCATCAAAGTGCCCGTAATAATCTATCAAAGTTGCCCTGAAACAAAAGTCAAGACAGTTCTGGGCAAACAGAGATACAGAGACAGAGGCAGAGAGAGAGAGTTGCTTGTCATTTGATATTTTTCCAGTTATCGTGAGGAAAATCTTATTTAATTGAATACAACAAATAAGTCTCTCAATTAGCATGGGCAACATGGACGTGGACAATTGGATTGAGACGGTGAAGGAGTGTAAGTATTTGCCAGAGAACGAGCTGCGCAAGTTGTGTGAGATGCTCTGCGACATATTGCTGGAGGAGGCCAATGTGCAGCCGGTGAGCACACCGGTGACGGTGTGTGGTGACATACACGGACAGTTCTATGATCTGCAAGAGCTGTTCCGCATTGGAGGCGAGGTGCCGCATACGAAGTATATTTTTATGGGCGATTTCGTCGATCGAGGCTACTATAGCCTGGAGACCCTCACGTGGCTAATGACGCTCAAGGTGCGCTATCCCAGCAGGTTGGTGCTGCTGCGTGGCAATCATGAGACACGTCAGATCACCAAGGTGTATGGATTCTTTGACGAATGCTTTGCCAAGTACGGCAATGCGAATGGTTGGAAATATTGCTGCAAGGTCTTTGATCTGTTGACTGTCGCGGCCATTATCGATGAGCAGGTGCTGTGCGTGCATGGCGGACTGAGTCCAGAGATCAGCACTCTCGATCAGATGCGCACCATTGAACGTTTTGGTGAGATACCCTATAAGGGTGCGCTGTGTGATTTGGTCTGGTCCGACCCGGAAGATATTGATAATTGGAATTGCAGTCCACGTGGCGCTGGCTGGTTGTTTGGCGCTAAAGTCACTAAGGAGTTCATGGATATCAATAATCTTACGCTGATCTGTCGTGCTCATCAGCTGGTCGACGATGGCATCAAGTTTATGTTCGATGAAAAACTGGTTACCATCTGGTCGGCGCCAAACTATTGCTATCGCTGTGGCAATGTGGCAACCATACTTAATTTCAAGACAGCCCAGGAGCAGATAACCGAAATATTCCTGGCCGTGCCCGATGAACAGCGTGTCATACCCAAGCGCAATGTGACACCGTATTTTCTGTGAGCTAAAGGAAGGATGATAAACTGATGATAACTTGATTTGCAATACTCGAGAAGTTCTAATGATGATCGATCTATCTTTGCAAGGTTTTCAGAGTTCAATCCCGTGTAGAACTTGAAGATATATGCAATAAATCCTTTGAAGTTGGAACTCTCGTTATTATTTCTCTTTCTATTGATTGTAGACCATTTTGCAGCAGAGAAACGGAAATATCTGCTCAATAACCTCGATTTGCGACAGTTGTTTTCACTTTTGGCGCTGCTTCGCGCTGCGGGGGGTTCAAATGCCATGTCAAATGTCAACCGCCATTTTTATACAATTTTAAATAGCAGCAAAAAGGGCAACAGAAATAGAAAATGAGGGGGCGGCGTAACAAATTGAACGACATTTTTCAGCTGTCAGCAGTTTAAGCTGATGGCAGCAGCAGCAACAGCTACAACAACAACAAAGTGAACAGCAAACAACACCAACAACAACAAGCTGAAATGGCCAAAATGAACCCTGGCCTGCATCCCCCAGGTCGCGCTGCTGTAGCGGTTCATTTGGCAGCAGCGTCTATAATACGCACAAAAGTATGCAATGATATAGGCGAAAGAGGGACAGAGAGAGAGAGAGAGAGAGAGAGCGCGGGAGAGGGAGATGAAGAGAGACTGGCTGTAGTCGATTGCTTTTTATGTCGATTTCATAAAGTTTTCTTTTTGATTTAGCGCTCCGCAGCGGCTGCCTCATAAATTCTAACCTCTTGCTAGACTAATGGTCCTTGGAAGTGCCCTCTCCAGCGGGACATTATTGCTATACCCTGTAATGCTTAAAAAGGGTAGTTTAATGTAGTAAGAAGCGCGTCAAAGTGAATGTGAGGGCTTTACTTTTATTAACAAAATATAGAAAAACATTGAATAGCTAGTCAAGTTAGTCTTCACAGGGTATATGCTGTTCATTGCTGGGTATCTGCTAGCCTTTTTTTTTTATCTGCTAGCTATTGCTGAGTATCTGCTCGCCTACTCTCACTCCCTGTTGCCTTTTTTGTCTCTCTAGCTGCACTCTGCCATTTTTGACACTCGATAAAGTCAATAAACAAGCATTTGCTCAAACACATTACTGTCTTCAGGGAGGGGGGCGTGGCAAGTGACCAAATGGCCTTCTGGTTAAGCACTTTAATTGGACCATTGCCCTCGCATTGACTTGATTGCGCATTCAATTGTATTTGATATTTTGTTAATGATATTTTTTCCCATTTTTCTTTTGCAGAATTTCCACTAAGTGCTTTGCACTTTTGTTCAGTTCACTGGGATCGTGTGAAAGGTGAGCAATGAATTTTATTATATACAAAAGACTTTTTTTTGAAAATAAAATCAAACACTTCGCTAATTGCTGTGCAGAATTCAATTAGCAGAGGTTTTAAAAAATATTTAATTGAAGCGAAAATAAATGTTAAAATGGTTTTATGCAGAAAATGACAATGGGGTTAGGGGTCAGGGGTCAGCGGTGGGGTTGGTAAGTCAACTGTCATTGATGTGAAAGCGCATCGAAATTCATGCAGCATTCGATGCGTTTTATTATCGGTTAATTAATGAATGTAATGCGATATTCATCGAGAGTGCACACCCGCATTAAGCAAATTAATAATTGCAGCAAAATGTTGTAAATTTAATTATACATTTAATATTATGATTTTGATTGAATCTAATTTCTAATAAATAATTTAAGTTTTAATACATTGAGTAAACTTTTTAGGGAATTTAAAATTTGAATTTAAATTGTAATTAATTTTAATTTTAAATCATAAACAGACAAACAGACAAACAAAATATGTTATATAACATTTTATTATATTTCTTGCTTTCTTCTTGCTATCGCAAACTGCACAATATAGTCATCATACCCCATTATACCCTATATCCCATGACAGCACGAAATGGGCTGAATGCAAAGTTTTCCATTTATGTTTCTAAATTTGCAAAGAAACCTTTTAAAATAAATAGAAAGAACCGCAAAAGTGACAAAAAAGAAAAGCTTGAAAAGGCAACAAAATGGCTGCTACTGTTGCTAGCGCCATTTTTAAATCCAATTCAGACAGTGTGTGCGTGTGTGTGTGTGTGTGTGTGTGTGGGGTGTGTGTGTTTTCGTTGCTGTGGCCCATTTTAAATGCAGTTTGTTGAACTTTGTTATTACTAATGCTGAAAGCAAACAAAGCTAGAAGTGGAAGCAGCAGAGTGGGGGGAGGGGAACAGGAAGTGAGATGCAGCAAACAAGAGAGAGAGAGGGATAGAAAAGAGAGAGAGAGAGAGACTGAGCAAGCATCGAGCAAGCTAATGAGTCGAATGATTTTCCCAATTGAAATGCTAGTGCAGCCTCTAGTTGCCTCCAGCTGCAGGCAATAATTCACTTTTCGCTCAAGGGGTGAAGGGGGAAAGGGGAGCAGGGTAGTGGAGAGAGGAGTCTAGAGTAGCGAGGACCTGCAGCCATGGATTAAATATGCACTGCAAGTCCGAATGCAGGAAGAGGCTGCTGTAAGGCAGCTCAAACTTTTAAGTTGAATACATGATGTCAACAACAGCAACAACAACAACAGGCACAACAACAACTGCAACAACAGCAACAAAACTGTATAGGAAAAAGCTTGTTCATGTGGAAAAATGCCATTGTTTTTTTCCATTCTTTTTTTGGTCGTAAACAAAAAGCGGCGCTACAAACGAAACACAAGAGCGAAACTTGTTCTTCCTCTTCATCTTCTGCTGCTTCTTCTTGTTCTTCTGCTTTGTCTTCCTGTCGAGAACTAGGCAAGGAGGTAAAAATGTTGCATAAAGTGAAAAGAAACAAGAGTGAAATGCCTCAACACTTGGCGCAACACTCTCTCTCACCAACGGCAATGGGACTCTTCAATGGGCCGCCAGATCCTTTCAGTTTTCAGTTTACTTTTTTTAGTTTCCGTTTTACCTGCTGAAAATGGTATTGGGTTTTTGCACTAGACATGTGTAGCTGTGTGGCACAAGTAAGTGAAACACATTGAGCGATTGCAGAATGGTGTAATTGACTAGCAAATACCCTGAAAACATATTGCCAAACGGTGAAAGAAGAAATGATGTGTTAAAGGATAGGAAGCAATAAAGTTACAGGTGGGAAAAAAGCTCAATGAGAAAGTATCGAAGCAGAAGGAAGAGTTAAAAGAGGTAAAGAAAGAGGTAGAACGGGTATAGAAGAACAAATAAAAAATGGGCAACTTTGATGAGATTCAAACAAGGCAAAGATGATGATAACAACTAGAGAGATATGAGATAAGCAAGATATAAGTTAATTTATTATATTTAGTATTTATTTTATTGCATTTAAGAGGTTAATGTATAATACTAGTTATAAATATATAGAAACAAGATCCCTTCCATTGTAGAACAGATTTCATGGCTGCACAAATGTTGCTGCTGTTCTGAAAGTATTTCTCTTTACTCATCCGGTTAAAGTTGCTTTTGCAATTTCAATGCAGCAAAGTGTTGTAATGTCTGTCAGGGCGTTGCAGCAGACCAGAGGGGCGTGGCAGTGTCAGAAATGGCTTGGAAGGGGGGGAGTGTGGCAGTGTGGCAGGCGTCGACAACAAGTCATAAAATACGCAGCAGAATGGGGTAAACAGTAAGCAAGGAGGAGTGAGGGAACAATGAAGAGAGAGAGAGAGAGAGAGAGAGAGACAGGGAGACAGGGGAAGAGACAGACAGACAGACAGAGGGACAGACAAAAATTGGTACAGTTGAGTGCACAAAATACCCACAAAATGGTTGAAGTCTTTCGGTTCGTTTTCGGTCATTGTTGTTGTTATTGTTAGTGCTGCTGCTGCTGCTGCTGCTGCTGCTTGTTTCCGGCTTCATGTGGCATGTGTCACCACAGCAGAAGGCAGCCAAAATCTTCGCACTGCCAGCAATGCACACGCGCTCGCAGCTCAAAAGGGAAATGCTTCGCTTACAATGGAAATGCATTTTCCACAAATTCCATTTATTTGCGGAGCAACCGAAAGAAAATGCCAACAAAGCCGGGCTCAGCTACAGCAGCAACAACCAGAACAACAACAACAACAACAACAACAACAACCAACAACAACCAACAACAACCAACAACAACCAACAACAACCAACAACAACCAACAACAACAACAAAGATTACAACAACAACGAGTACAACAACAACGAGAGCAACAAGAACAACAACAATGCTGGCCATTAATAATACAAAACGCTTGCGCAAATTGGGCAAAACATTGCTGGGCTCCAAAAAGTTGTCCCCCCCGAGTGCACAGGGGACAATAAAAACTACTGCCCTATAAATTATTGCCACCACCCTCCACCCTCCCCTTTTGCCTATAAAACCAAAAATATTCGAACTCTTTTACCGAGCTGAGCTGACTCTATAAATCGAGTTTGGCAAAGAGGCGCAGAATAAAGACACCAAATGGTAAAACAATGTGCAGCTTTGGGCAGGTGAATGCAAGAAGGGAATAGAAATGCAACGAAATATAGGGTATGGGGTTATAGGGTATGCAGGACTAGAAAATACTTTATTTATTAAATAAATAAATAAAATGTTTGGGCTGATTTTTCTTGTTGCTTGCTACATAAAAGTGACTTTAGAGGGAATTTAACTAGGCAACTCGAGTGTTACTGGGCATGCCTGATTGTTTAATACTGTGTAATTATATTTTAGTTGAATTTTGGTCTGTTCTAGACTGTCTTAAATTACTTAAAGTGCCTAACTGTCATATACTCTACAACTTCAAATAATATAAACAGAAACTATATCAAAAATTCCCTACTAACTTGACTACTGTTTTCTGCTGAGTAGTGCCTTTTTACAGGGTACAGCAGGCAATGCAGTAAATTTAAAAGTTTTACGATTTAAGTTAACTATGAAATCTCTACAAAAATGGAGAACATTGTGGAAATCAGAGAACTAAGCATTCCATTCATTTATTGTTGCGTTTTATTTACAGTGCATGAATTGAAATGCAAAATTAACAGAAATGTGATTATGAATGCTGAACAAGCGAGAGAGATGAATGCAAAATGGCAAATAAATAGAGTAAATATGCTGAAGTGAGCGAACACAATGAGCGGGCACTGCTTTATAAGCTTTATTTCCATTTAAAAATGCTTTAAATCAATTGAATAATATTGCCAAGAGCCAAACAAACAGAAATAAAACATTTTTCTAGTGATTAAATGCGATGAACCAATATATCTACTATATACATTATAATATTCACCTGCCTTTGTGCCATATTTCCTGCACTTGTCTCTCACTTCATTTGCAGCAGCCAATGGGCGTGGCAACTCTGGCAGGCAACTCTGTTTGCTTAACCCTTGCCTCGTTTGCCTTTTTCTTAGAGCTTCTCGCTTCGTTGTTGATTGTTTGCATTTCATTTGCCTAAATTGTTTGCTTGGCCAGAGCCATTTTCCCGTATATTTTCCATTTGTCTGATTAATTGCATATCATAAATCACTGAGTTGGCCATTTTTAACCATTTCTTACCTTTTTAGTCTCTTCCACCTGCTGACAGATCGATGCGAATGAAATTTGTTGATTGATTTTTTTCCCTTTCCTCTCCTCTTTTTTTTTTTGGTTTGACTTTAACCCGCTGGCATTTTGTCTTGTGATTTGCTTTATTCCGGTACTTCGCTGCCATATGGCAGCGTATAAATATTTTATGTGCTTCGACTCGACTCGGCTCGACTCAATATGGCGGCTGTCGTGCCGCCATTTTGCCATTGGCCATATTTCATTTCCGCTTGTCGTTGCCTTTGTTTGTTTTCTTGCTGTTGCAGAACTCAATTATTTATGCATGTCACGTCATTTTCGGCTAACCAACAGCAACAACAACAACAGCAGCAACAACAACAACAACAACAGCAGCAGCAACAACAACAGCAACAACAAATACTGAGTTGGGTATGAGAAAATTTGCGCAGAAATTCAAATGTCATTCGCAAAGCTGCGGCAACTTTTTCTCGTTTCCTTTTCCCCACTCTCTTTCTCCTTCTCTCTCTGCAGCTGCCCTAATGCGTAGTGGAGGGCGTGGCAGCTAGGTAGGCACCGCTTATTAGATTGCCCCTGTACGTGAGAGAGTGTGTGTATGTGTGTGTTTGATATATGAGTAATGCCTTTAGTTAGATTTATGGCATGAGTCGCCGAAACGCAAAACGTAGGCAATAATAGGGAAGGGGCGGGGGGCGTGGTCACACGTGTCGTTGAAGGCAATTGAATTATCATTCCCCACATGACTTTTTTGTATTTTTTTCGGCTTTTTATTTTCCGTTTTTCCTCGATAATTTTTCATTTCCTTAGGCGGCGATTTTCACAGATTGCGTTGCTTGTTGAAAAGTTATTATTTAATTGAGTTGGCGAAGGGAGGAGAGTGCCCAGGAGGGGAGGAAAGTCCGCTGGCCGGCAGTCAATCAGTCAGTGGCGCGTTATGTATACGCAGCGTGCGCGCTTTAAAGCGCTTTAAGCCATCGCGCCAGTCAGTAAGTGAGCTTGGATGAAAATGTATTTTTATTAAATAAATCCACAATAAAATGTAATAAAAAAAAGAATCGCATAGAAAAAACGGACAACACAAAATCCGCGCTGCGTCGACTTCAATGAAGCGTTAAATTGAATTGTTGTCGCTGTCGGTTGGTAGCCGCAGTTATTGTTGTTTGCCATGTCCCCCCTGCCTTCCCCCCTACCTTCCTCTTCCGCCCGTGGGGCACCCTCTCCGTTCAGTCCATTTGCCGCCTGGTGCTGTTATTACATTATTTGCAATTTGCCAAACAGTTGAAGATGCCAGCGAGCGCTTCGTTTTATGGCCATGCAAATGGAAACGGAACCAATACGCGCAGTGGGCCACACACACCCTTGGGGGACAGGGTCAGGGCAGCAGAGATGGAAGGTTGCGGGGGGTTATGTACATTGTAATCAAGTCATAAATTGCTCAATGCGCCCGACCGGAACTTAAACAGCATTCAACCCGTTGCCTGACAACAAAACGTAGCTACTTTCTGAGCAGCACGTGCCGCACACACACACACACACAAACAAACACATACACAAACACACACAAACACACACAAAGCAGCCTATAGATTTATCACAAGGCAACCTCCTTTGCCTTTGCCTTTGCCTTCGCCTTCGCCTTGGCTTTCAATAAGAGGGGATTAAGTTTTTTAAAGCAAACTACAAACGACGCATAGAAGGTTTGCACAGTTTTATGTGTGTGTGTGTGTGTGTGAGTGTTTCTCAGTCCCGAAAGCCAATAAAAAGCAGAGATCGCATATCTGCGTTGCCAGGGCTCTTAAGCTGCCTTCCCGCCCCCCTCCCGCGCCCCCTTTTGCGCCTCCGCTGCGCTGCGCTCTGGCGATAAGTGTTATATTCAACTGGCGAGCTGTGATTCACTAAAAAGTTTCATGTTACTTCAAACGACGACTCCGGCCATGCCCCCTCGCTGCCCTCGTAGCCGCTTGCTGCATAAAGTGCGCCATTTTCTTATTATTGTGTGTGTGTGTGTGGGCAAGTGCTGTAAATTTGCTTATCACAATGTGGAAGCGATAAGAAAGCAAAGCATTTGTCCGTCTTTAAGCTGCATGCAACGTTGGCTAGGGATGGGTTCGATATTTAATCGATACTAAGGTGCGATATTTAAGGCAGGAGCTGCGTGATTTTTAATTCGATATATTTTAGATTTTTCGATATTATGACTTGTAATAAAAACGTATAACGCCTTGCAGAGAGGAGTGTTCCGCTTTATAAAATTATAAAGCGATATTTTAAATGATATTTTAGATATATTATGATATTTTTGATATTAAAGTTGATATTTTCTTATCCCTAAATTAAAATGTAAATTTGCTTATCACAATAAGAAGGTGAAGCATTTGTCTGTCGTTAAGCTGCATGCAACTTTAGCTAGGGATGGGTTCGATATTAAATCGATAATGCTGTGCGATATTTAGGGTAGGAGCTTTGCGATATTTAATTCGATATATTTTATATTTTTAAATATTATTAATCACAGTAAAAAGTTATATAGCTTTGCAGAGGAGATTATTTTGCTTTGTACAATTTTTAAACGATATATTATAATACTCACGATATTATATTTTTCGATATATTTGGATATTTATTTTTATTAAATTCGATATTTTCTTACTCCTAACCTTTACTACTTTGAATCCGTCTGCTGCTACTACAGACTCTTCATTTTTCTTTGCTCTTTTTCCTGGAAACTTTACTGGAACTTCAAACAAAAACACTTTGGTGCGTGGGTAAAATGATGTGCAACATGCGGCGTCGTAAGACTCATGACTCATTCATCGCATGCTAACCTTAACGGCACTTAACCTTCGCACTTTGGAAAATGTTTGTTCCTCCTGCTTCGGCTTTAGCTTCATATAATTTTCATAAGACCAAGTGGAATTTTCACTCATAAAATTTTTTGGCTTCAAAACGTCGCCTCAAGTGGCGACGAAGCAACGAAGCGCGGCAATTCTGACAGTGCAAATAGCTGAAGGGGAGGGGTAGGGAGAAGAGCGGGGTGAGGAGGAGAAAGCAGAGTAAAGCTTTCGAAATGCCACAAACAACTTGAAGTGAATCAAGTGAATTTACTTTGCCTTTGGGTTTCTTCATTTTGGTTACTCGCCTTATATCATAAGCAGCAGCATAATTTGATTGGACAGATTATGAATAAGCAAAAGAGGCAGTTAGGGGAGAGGGGGGGAAGGGAGGACTCTACTTGATAAGACATACTTTTTTGAAGTACAATACTTGAGTTTACTTGAGTGTGCTAAGTTATTAGAAATATTTTAGGTATATGATTCATTGATTCAAACTTGAAGTTTGCTGTATCTTTTTCTACTTAGACAAACATTCAATTATAGTCTGCTTACGTTTCCACTTAGCCTTGTTCCTCTTCCCTCTCTCTCTCTTAGTTCTCTCTCCCTCTCTCTCTTTTCTACACTTTCTATATAAGTCTAACAGATTTGAAATCCAATGCGAACTGATTATGCACGCAATATATTTTTGCGGGATTCAATGTTCAAAACTTTTTTCCTCTTTGGCCAGCAAAATTTATGTAAAACTAATTTGAAGACTTTGCGGTATTTTTTTCACAGTATTTTTTGTGTTTTCTTTTCGTATTTTTTTTGTTTTTTTTGCTCTCTGCTAGAATTTCAATTAATCTTGGCGTCACTTTGTCGTTTCGCGCAGCGCCAGCTGTCAACTTGCTCAGTCCAGAGGCGTCAAAAAGGGGGCGTGCAAAGTTAGGCTGGTGGTAAGGATACAGTGGGAAGGGAATGCAGTGCACTGTGGGTGAGGAGGTGCCACAACTTGGGTGCGTCACTGTCAACATTTGTTGAACACAAAATTTCAGTTTAGCATTTTACGCTTGACGCGCTGCCTAATGGCTGCATTGGCTAGAAGAGGGAGAGAAAGGAGCACAGTAGAAGGTAAGTGACAGACAGAGAGAGAGGGAGAAAGAGACAGACAGAGAGGGAGAGTGAGAGTGAGGGAAAGCAAAATAAATGAATAATGCATTTTTAGCCAGAGCTTAGCCAAGCCAAAGTTTTACCTGGCTCGAATCCATTCGCCTCGGTTTCCATCGTAAACTTAATTACGAATTGTAGAAGAAGGGACTGCGGAGAAGTGAGTGACTATCCCTCAGTCAGGGGGGAAATAAAAGAACCAAGGGGGTAGTGGGGCTAGTGGGCAGCAGTAAATGCTAGCAGCTTTGTTCCAGTTTTTAATGCAGATTGTCAATAGTTGTCTGCACTCTGTCTTGTCTCCCTGGTTTCCCTTCCGCTAACTCGTTCTCTTTCTTTATCTTCCTCTTTCCTTTGTTTGTCTACTTTCGCTGCATTTAAGTTAGTTGTTCTTGTTCTTTTGCTTGTTGGCCAAGTTAAAAGCCAAACAACTTCATTCATATGCATAAACTGCAATCAAAAAAACTTTGTCCTGCCAGCAACGTGCGGGCGATGCTGGCAAAAGTATTTGCAATTTTTAATAATCGTGGCTTATATGCGAGCCCAAGCAGGCAACCAATAAACGAAGGAGTGGGTAAGAGAGGAAGAGGAGAGAAGGAAGAGAGAGAGAGAGAGAGAGAGAGGAGAGAGGAGAGAAAGATGAGGAGCTGCAGGAGTTTGCCGCTGTTGGAGCTGCTGCATGTAAGTGTATAAACATCGATGATGACAGAAGGAGATAGATAGATGAAGTGAGAGGCAGGGCAAGTGTAGAGGGACAGCGAAGACTGGGGAAGAGATAGAGGTAAAGGGAGGGGCAAAGGAAGACCTCTGTGCTTGCTGCTAGCAAACTATGCTGAGCAGCAACAAAATTTGATGCGATATCTTTTATGCCATGCACTTTCTCTATATGCACTTTGCACATTGCTCCAATATGGTCACGACTACTGTATACCCTGCAATTACTTTCCTGGTATTTACTCTGAAGCATCTCAAACTTTCTTCGATTCTCTTGTCTTGCAGCGTATGCACGCTGCGTCTTCCATCTTGGGCTGCTTGTTGAAGCTGCTCTGCCATTTGGCCTCGTTTCTAGCGTTTTATCCATTGAGTTTTATGCAAATATGCGCAAATGTGTTCATTGCTTGAAAGTTTATAATACGCCCCGCGCTTCTCGCTCCCCTTTGCCTCAACTCTTCCCTACCCAGTCCAATCTGAGCTGCTTCAGCTGTCTTTGTCTGTCTCTCTCTCTCGGTCTCTGCTGGCATTGCTTCCTCTTGGAATGCTCGTGTCATAATCTTTGACAACTATCGGCATTCATGTGGCAAGCTATGTGCCCCAACTACGCTCGTTCCTTCCCCCCTGCTTCTTCTCCCTCAACTCTGTAGCAGCTGTGGTGCATTTGATTTGCTGACTGGCCGAGTGCAACAGCTGTCAAAGCTGCGGTCGCTCTCTCTCTCTCTCTTTCGCCTGCTGAGCATCATCTGCAAGTTGTGCAGGATAACAACAACAATAGCAGCAGCAGCAGCAGCAGTTGTAGCTGTATCTTTGTTGTGACCAGCAGCAACCACAGTTACACTTGGCGAAAGAGTGCACCTGCTTTGCTATACACTCAAAACGCTATGTGCTGCATTTGGCTCAGTGTAGCAACCTCGAGCTGAAGGCTTCTTCATTCTTCTACTTCCATTTGTTTGTTCTTGCTTCCGCTCGTATTTCATTTTATGATTTTTGCCTCTCATTTTCCGTTTCCCGTTTGCTTTTTGCGGTGCACTCCACACTGTGCAAAGTTCCGACATTAAGTGAAATTGAAAACTTCTGTCGACTTTCCCCTCTCTCTCTCTCACTCTCTCTCTGTGTCTTGTCTCAATTTCTATCTGGCATGTGCAATTTTTAATAGCTCTCAATGCTGCCACTGCTGCCTGCCAGCTCTGTCCATCGAGTTGTCTATCTGTCTCCATGTCTGATTTCCTGCCTGCCTGCCTGCCTGTCCCGCAGTTGTTGCCTGTCACTTGGCTTATCTTTATGGGGCTGTGGTTTAACTTCTGTGCGAGAGATAATAATTTAGTTGAGTCGAGTTTCGTATTCCACTTTTGATTGATGTGCAGGACACCTGCCTCCTGCCTGCCTGGCTGCCTTCTGCCTCTTGGCTTGTGCCACAAAGTGCTGCATAATTGACATTGTCGCATAAATTACAATATATCATTTTCGATTGCTTTGCAAAATATTTCAATTTTCATTCAGCTTCGTCCTGTCACGTCCCGCCTCATCTTGCCTTGTCCTGCTGCGTTGTGGAATGTGCTTGCATGTTTTAAATAATCCCAAGCTTGTTGACGTCCTTTGTGGCTTTGTGCATGTAACAGATTCAGGCATCTGTAGCGCTGACGAGGCATGTTGCGCATGGCACGTTGTAGGCTGTGGCCGCACCGCAAACTGTTGCAAATCTCTCATGCGCTATAGCACAATAGAAAATCAATTAAGTTGTCCGGTTGTTGTTCAGCTAGTGCTGAGTTCTCAGTACATATTACTAATACGCCCCATTGGCACTGCTCTGGACAGAGCATAAGCGTTTTCAATTTGCAAAACAATCAAGAATTCTTTATTTCCTTTGTTCTATGAACGATATTAATTAAGCAGAAATAACTAACTGCACATTAAGGGACTGTCTCTATATTGCCTTGGAATGCGCTGTAAAGTATGCTATGGAAAGAAGCGTATATTAGCGAATGTTAATTCCATACATTAGTGTTCAAAATTCGACTAATAGGTATCTTTAGTTCGTCATTTAAATAGTTGTTTAATCTTTTTGCACTTCTTCGTTGATAACGTATTTTAATTAACCCACTGTGCCACTCACACATACACATACTCTACCATATGCCTGTGTATATACTTAATAACATATATGTTGTTATATAGAAAGCTATTTGCCCCAGCTTGCTTTTTATTCATTTGCGCAGCTCACTGGCACAATAAGCTGACTTTGTTGTTGTTCTTTACTCTTGTTATGCCCCATTGCTGTTGCTGTTGTTGTTGTTGTTGTTGCTGCCAATGTGGTTTGCCTGCTGGCATACAAAATGTACAGGAGAGAGGGAAACAGAGAAATCCTGGACACACGAGTCATTGCCAGTGCAATTTTCAACGTTTCAGCTGCAGGGCAGACAAAGTGGCTGGCCCGTGGACGTAGGGGGCGCATAGGGACTCCAGTTCGAGTTTCGTTTAATTAAAAAACCAATTTGAGCTGTGACTGGCTGCAACTGATGGAAGCGTGTGCAGCAAATGATTCACAATAATCAAAGAGAGCAAAAAAAAAGCGCTCACACACAACACAAACAAACAAAGTGGGCTGCAAAAAAAAAAAAATAAGAGAAACAAACGTCGCAAAGCTAGAGGGAGATAGAGAGCGGAAAGAAATGGAGACACAAGGAGCAATAGAAATGCCAACAGAGCGTCTAACTGGTCAGAAACACTCATACGTCAGGGGGAGGGGGAGTTTCCAAACATTTTGCCAAGTGCGCAGTTCTTTTTTTTTTCTTTCCTTTTTCCTTCTGAGAATGCAGAAATGAGAGAAACTGGCGAAGCTTCGCCTTAGCTACGCTTGCCCCGGAAAGTAGGCAACACAATTTGTTCACGACAAAACGACGCTTAATGCGGCGTGTCCTGCGTGTGTGTAAGTGTGGTTGGTGTGTGTGTGTGTGAGCGAAGGGTCTGAGCAGGTAAGGGCTGCTTGGCTGACTGCCTGCCCGCCTGACTGCCGTTTTTTTCTATCGATTTTCTTAAGCGGCAAAAGTTTTGCTTTGCTGCAAAATTCACTCATGCAACAACTACACGCAACAACAACAATTGCACAACAACAGTAGCAACAACAACAAAGAACAATAACAATAACAGCTCATGGTGGTGTTGTGTCGTCTCCCCTCGTCGAAAATCTACTCAAAAGCGATAAATTCCCGGCGTTTTTACGAGCTTAGCTCGGAATGCAGGCGTACGGCGAAAAACAACATCGACAGTGCCAGCATTCCGGTGTCTGGAGCGAATTTCCATACACTGTAAGAATGTAAACAAGTAAAGAAGAACTAAATAAATAAATACTTTATTTATTATTTGCAAAATTAATAAATTTTATATATTTGTTAACTGAATATGTTTAAGAAACACTTTAGACATCTGCAGTTGAAATTTGGTGGGCTTTGCTCTTATAGTTCTAGAGTTAAACGCAAACATACAGACAGAAAATCAGACAGACTGGCTTAATTAAACTCCACAAATGATGCTTAACTGCCTCTGCTGTATTATTCTCTATCTGTTTCATCAAGTTAGTAAACCTCTTCCATGATCAGACTGACTATTGCCTTGATTTCTATAAATAAACTGCTGCTTATCAAAGATTAGCATTATTCATTCTATGGATCAATAAAATAGCCCAAGTATTTCTCGCAGTGCAGTTGTACACAACCCCCAAATCCAGTTAAAATGTTGGGGGTGTTTTTCTGCCCTCGCTTTTGGTTCTAACGCAATTTAAGCTCCACAAAATTGGCGGCATTTCGACGCATTGCGCTCGGTGTGTGCCACTAGAATGCTTTCGATGGTGGTGGTGGTGGTGGCATGTGGCATGCGGCAAGTGGCAACTGCTAAACGGAGCAAACGGGTGCTTTGGGGGTGGTGGTGCGCTATCAGTGTTGGTAAATGAGTGCAACTGTTGTGATTTGCCTGCCAGTTACACATTCCCCTCTCTCGTTCTGTTTCTCTCTCTCTATCTCTGCTTCCTTGTGCTGCTGTTAATTATGCACATTGTTTATTTATTTTTGCTCCATTTTGTATTTGGGCAATTTATTAACTAACTAAATTTAATTGCGCTAATAAATTTTGCTGCTGAATTCACCTAAAATATTGTACGACGGTGCTTTATTGTTTCGGTTGCCAATGCCGACTGGCTCAGTGTGAATCATAGTTCAGGCGCTAAGCCTGTGACCCAGTAAAAGAAGGCAATGCGCTGCACCCTGTACTATGCAGAGCACCCTGTGTGAAGTAGCTATGCCTTGGTTTACCTACTGCCAATCTCACTTACTTGACAGGGTATTTCATAGTCGTGCCGATAGTACGATAGTTTTTTTTTGTCTCAGGTTCGTGTTGTTTCTTTTTTTCGATTCTTGTGGCACGTCTGCGGCTGCTGCGGCAAGTTGAAATTGAAAAACGTCGTTGCACGGGACACGTATTAGCTCGGCACATGTGTAAATCCAATTCAGAACATGCCACGTGCCACACACGCACACATACGTGCACTTTCAGTTGTGCTACTGCTGCTGCTGCAATGCAGAAAAAATTTTGGCATTTTTTCTTCATGTTCCTCAAGCAAACAATGAAAAGTTTGCTTTGCATTTGATTTTTCGACCCAGAGAAGAGAAAAGGGAAATTCAGCGACGGCTGCAGCTGCAGCTGCAACTGTAACGGAAATGCAAATGGCGAACGGGAAATGAGAAATGGGAATGGAAAATGTGCAAGTCACGCAGCCCTTTTCAAGTTGCGCAAATATGGAAATAAATAAATAAATATCTAAAGGGGAAATGTAAAGACAAATGTGCATTTATGAAATGAAAATTGACAGTTTGCTTGGGTTGCCAGTACCCGCCACAAAGTGTTAGCCACACCGTCGCACCGCCTGGTTGCATGCAACATGCGGTGACAAAAAAGTTACCCATTCTCCCCAAAAAAAGAGATGCCGACAATATTTTTCTGTTTGCTTGCTTTGTTCTTCGCTTGCTTCATTTAACTTCAAAAAGAATGAGGCAGAACAGGGGAGCATGGTAAGAAGGGGGGTGAAGGAGGCGAGACGAAGCATAGAAACCGCCTGCCCATATAAATTAGCATGAGTGGACTTTGTGGCACTCGACTCGTAGGCACCGTTAGCTAACGGGGGAAATAGCAGGCGGAGGGAGGGAGGGAGTTGGGGCACAGCCACACCCTGAAAGGCAGCTCAAGTGCCATTTAGCATATTTTGGTGGCTGGCGGCATGTGAAGTGCTTTTGCGGCATTGAGCAGAGTCGAGTGCCCCTGCTGCGACGAGAAGCGGCACCCCTGGCAGACTGGTCTGGCCAAGAGCCAGAGCAGCAACGGAAGGGGCGTGTTGTTAGTTTGAGTTAAAGTTGGAGTTGAGCAACTCTCTGGCTAAAGTAGATAAAATGCAGTTTGTGGAGATAAGGTAAGTGCGCAGAGCTAACGAGACAATAAAGAAAAGCTAAACAAGACTAAGAAATGCCCTGTACAGTCTGAAAGATGTGGATGAAGATGTAGAAATGTATTCAATAAAGCAGTGGAAGAAGAGAGGTGGATTGGGAAAGATATATGAGAGAGAGTATGCATTGGAAGATGATATTACTGATACTGTAGAAGATATTAAGGAAGATAAAGCGAGCAATTGAAAGATTTGCTGGCTCTTCAATGAAGTTAGATTTGTAATGAGACTAATTACACTTTCATTATCTCACTTATCTCATTGTCAGTAATATTGCCTCCCTGTGTGCCCGTCTCCCTACTTCTTTCCCTGCTGCACTCGGCGCAGTGCATACCCTTTGCCCCTTTTCTGCAGGTATAAAAAGCGCATTTTAATTTCACGCCTTGACTCGCAAAGGATACGCAAAGCAGACGCCTCCAATGATACAAACTTGCTAGTCCCTGCCTCTGTCTTCCACTCTCTCTCTCTTTGTCTCTCTCTCTCTCTCTCTCTCTCTCTCTCTCTGCCCTCCACACACGCTGAGAAGCAGCCATAAAGTGGCTGTTTCATTTGCGTTAAAGTCGTGCGAACGCGACAAATTGCCCCACAGTGGAGCCACGTACGCAGATAACACGGAGGGGGTGGCTTAAAAACAAAGCAAATGCCCCAAGGGAAGTACAAGGAGCAGAAGAGTAGCAGGTGAAGGGACGGCTAAGGAAATGTAAGCATCTGCATTTATGACTTTTGCGGCAGGCTAATCTGATGCTGATGCTGAGCATGCCAAGACAACAACGGCAACAGTCACCCCCAAAGGGGGACCAAAACAGGATGAAGACAACGACGAGGACTGCAAGGAGCAGGGTGTTGCTGTCTGAAATGAACCACATGGCCAGGCCAGCAAGCAGGCAGGCACAAAGCGAGAGACAAACAAACAAGTAAAGATTGTAATTAACATAAAATTAATATCAACATGTTGAAGGAAGTTCTCGGGAAGCACGGCTGCTTCTCATCTCATCTCATCTCCATTTGCCAACTGGTAACGGACTGTTGACAGAGCTCATGCGAGTCTATATACTCATGAATATCCTCATGTTTGTCTTCAGTTTACATGCTGGGGCCTTGCCTCGGCTTAGCTTGGCTTACACTCAATGTTGCTGTTGCTCTTGTTGTCATATTGTGCGTCTCCTGGCCATGATGTTGTCGAATAATTTGTTGGCTTTGCCTCGTTGCCTTGCCACCATCACCAGGTGGACTGCAAGTCCGCTTAGTAGGCTCATTTGCCAAAAATTAAAGAGCAAGCCGAATGAGAAGGTAGCCCAGTTAATCACTTTCTACACTGCTTTTGCTTTTGCTGCTTAACTGGACTCTGCAATGACAGCTTGATATATATTTTCTTAGAATGGACACTTTCGGAGGCACAACTGCATGTTTGAGTACTTAGATTTAAGAAGATTCGGCTTGAAAATTCTCATAGTCGCAACACATTGCAAGTTTATTTTCAAAAACCACGAACTAGTTTGTTAAGTTGTACTAAGTTCTGTGATTGCATTATTTATAGTTCACATTAAGAATTCAAAATAACTTCACAAAGGGTGAAAGGACATTATAAGTTTGCGTCTACTGTTTGTCCGTCCTTATTAAAACATAGATCTCAGAGACTGTAATAGAGCGAGCTGCCAAGTTGTTATAGAATTTGACCCTCGTAAAACAACAAGTATCGAATTCCAAACCTAATTAAAATGCAGTACATCATATTTACACATTTTTGGCTAATAAATTAACTATTAATTCTCAAATAATTACTGAAAATTTGGTTGCGATTGGATATTTAACATGGAAGTTATAAAGGAAATAATTTTAGGGGCTACTGATTTCCTTACTGCTCCCTAAAGTATGCAGCATAAAAACGCTAACCATAAAAGCTTCTCATTTCACTTTTCTCATGTGATTTTCAGGGTGAAGCTTGTGTGCTGCTTTAATTTGTGAGGTTATGAAACCTTGCGTACTTTCTTTATTAAATGAACCCTGTCTGCTGCCAAAAGCAGTTGCAAAATCCCCCCAGAGCAGCTTGCTGGCTGAACACCTGGTCAACTGGCAATTATCAATAACATTTAGCCAACAGATTATTACATCGCTTGTTGTTATCGTAGTTGTTGCTTTTTTAATTACATGTGTAATAAAAACAAATTGCAAACAATTTTTTGTGCATGTCGTGCGCAAAAAGTGAAGGCGGAACACGCCTCATTTTGTTGAATGTGTCGAACAAAACGCACAGCGACAGACGCATAAATGTTAACGGCTTTGCGGCCTTTTGTTCCCTTGTGGCAAATCCTGTGGCAGGATGCACGCACACACACCCAGACACACACACATGCAATTTACCTGGCTGCCATTAGCGTTAGTTGCAGCTCCGTATGGCTCCCGCTCCTCTTCTGGCTGGGGGACAGTAATTATGCATGTTGCACGCACAGACACAAAAGACTTGCTTGCAACTGGGACAGGGATGCCACACACAGTGCCACCTCTTAATTATGAAACTGTTGGGCTGGACGTGAGAGTAGATTTATTCGACCTACTGTACACTTTGCGCTTAACCTAATACAAATATTGTGCTTAATAACTATGGAATGTGTAGTGTTAACTTAAGACCAGGCTGTGTACGTGTGTGTGGTTGACATGCGTAACTGTATTTGTAACTGTATGTGACTGGGAACTGCATATGTAACTGTATGCGACTGTATTTGTAACTGCCTGTGCGACTGTATGTGTATGGAACTTGAATTGATAAGGATATAGGTGGGCTGCCATACGTCTTCCTCCAGGACTTCTCTTCAGTGGGATATATGTATATGTTATTATTGATGCAGTGTCCAGTGCCAACACGAGGTAGTGGGATTATGCAAGGAAAAGGAGAAAAGTAGCTTCAGTTTGTCAAAGTTTAATTGTTATATTTGTTTTTGTGTTGGTGAAATTTGTTTTTCTGTTTTTTTTTTTTAATATTGAATTTTGATGATAGCAAGTATCAGTGCCGAATAAAACTGACTAGAACTGGTGTTTAGCTTAGGGCATGTGAAAAGTTTTGTGGGAATTTCATTTGCATGGCCAACTTATTTTTCTTTTTTCTTATATATCACAGCTGTAGTACAGATATCATATTTCTTTCCCGCCCTCAACTAATGCGCTTCATTTATTTTTCTTTACAGACATTGTCATATATATTTTTCGGGATCTAATCATTGGGAAAATAAGGCAAAGCAATTTGTATTGGGCCACAAACATGCGACAGCGTGCAACGAACGCTGCGCGCTATAATGAGGCATATCAACGAGCAAATATCGGGAACAACAACAACATCAACAACAATAATATCAACGCTGCCAGCAAGTGTGGAGACAACAATGAGCATCACTTGAACAAATAGAAAATCAACGCACAAAATCAATACAAAATCAATAGAAATAGCTGTGAAATTCGCTGTCAATATTTGTGCAAAGAAAACCGAGAGAGAGAGAGAGAGAGCGAGAGAGAGAGAGAGAGAGAGAGAGAGAGAGAGGGACATAAACACAGAGAAAGAGATATTGACAGAGATAGAAAGATACACAGCAAGGGAAGCGCAGAACAATAGCGTGAAAAACGCCACGTAAAGGCAACACAAGATAAATAAAGTCCATTTCAAATGGGTGGCAAGAACGGAGCTGGTGCTGCAGGAGGAGGAAGTGGAGGAGGCGTCGGTGGCAGTGGTGGAGCAGGCGGAGGAGGCAGCCTCAACTCAAGCATGTGCAACTCGGTGCTAACTACGGCAACGACAGCCAGCAACAGTCTCAGCCAGCAGCAGCAGCAATTGCAGGCAAAATATATCAAGTCGAAGCGCCACCAGAGTCGCTATACCAATCTGCAGCATTCTGGTCACGACTCGAGCAGTTATCTGCATCTGAACTCGTTGTGGTCCATCTGGTATGGAGTGCTGCTGACACTCTTCCAGGGTTATCTAGCAATGCATGGTGCCTACAGGTTCCTGGGTAAGTCTGTGGATTGATTGAGAAAAGGATCAACGATTGGGAAAAGGGAATGCAAAGAATCTAAGTTCTTAATACTCTTAGAAATACTCATAACATACTATTCATTCATTTCAATTAATGCAAATTTACTGTAAATAAACATTAGTCTGTTTTGTAATAGAAAGAAAGTATCAATGAGAGAGCTAGTAATAGAATTAATCGGAACATATCAATAACATTTCTTAAGGCTCATAGTTCTACTGATAACATACTTATAACATTTCTTAATACTCTGTTAAGTTCACTGAAAGTTAACATTAGCACTGTTAACTAAAAACCGTTGTCTACTTTCAGGCTGTTCGCTAATACCCTGGAAGATTGAACCCGTTGCCGAATTGAATCTGCAGATTGTGCTCTCCGGCGTGGTCTTCATTCTCTTGCCCGTCTTCTTTACGTCGGCTGTATTTAAGGTGAGTAACCGGCAATAAAATTGGGTTGTGACGGGGATGGAGAGATGAAGGAGTAGCGGACGGATGCTGGCGGGTCAGCATTAAAGCAATTTGGGATCAGGGAAAATTAACTGTGCGTCGTGCGGTTTGTTCGGCTCGTGCAACAGACGTGCTTGATAATTAAATTTCTCTCTGCATTTTGCAACTGTCGCTGTTGTTGCTACTGTTGCTGCTGTGATTTTCCTCTGTCTGCGCCGTCTGGGCAGCCTGGGCCGAGTCCTTTGTTTGCGTATAAACTATTTTTAGTGGCATTATTTTCATTATTAAATTTATTTGCAAAAACAAACAGAGCATACGCTGTGCTGCCTGCAGACTCTGTTGGTGCCACAGTCCCAGCCTCTGCTACTGACTCCGCCTGGACGGCATCCCGTTCGGCTTCTGACTCGTGCTGCGCCACAGAATGGCTGTCATACACACACACACACACACACATTGATAAACAATTGCATTGGTTATCCTTTGGAACACACACTCGCAAACTATCACACACGTTCTCTCCCTTACACACACACATGCAGTCCATGCGACTCACTGCCATTTGTGTCCCTGCTTTTATCAGCATAATAAATGCAATTATGGCTTTTTCATATCCTATCCCCTTCTCACTATCTCCCTCTCTCTTTTCGTCTCCCTGTAGGGGACGTTCATTGCAAAAACTCGATAGAAAAAGACAATAGCTTGAAAGCGACACACAATACCCTGCAAAAGGGGATTGCATGCAGAGCATAGTGCATAGTGCGTAGTATCTGCAAGTCTTTCACACTTTAGTGATTCTTCAGCATCTCTTTGACACTCGCACTCTGCTCTGAGAGAGAGTCTGCCACGCGAAAAGCCACTTAAAGTGGCCATTGCAAGTTGCAGATAGTGTGTACCACATTACTGTGTCCACTGTCCCGTGACCCCTGCCCTCTGCTACATGTCTTGTTGTCCGGTGTCCGTATCTGTCACTTGACGTTAGTGCAGACCCCGAACACATTGCCCTCACCCTCGCTGCCTGCGGTTACTTGCAAATAATTGGCTTGTTTTTGCAGCCAATCCAAAAAAAGAAAGCCAGAACGAAAGGTTTACTTTTGCATGCCCAGCATGGCTTTATATCCTGGCAGTTAAGGGTAAAGGTATTACTTTTTATATATTGCATATAATTTTAATAAGATATTGAATTTCGTATAATATATTGCCTAACTGACTCCAGAGTGCCAAGATACGAGGGTCGTTTGATAAGTCCGTGACTTTTTGTATTTGCCGCGCACCTGCTCTAAATACAACACTGCTCCTGTCAGCAGTTATCGATTAACAGCTGACTGTAAAATTTTGAGAAAGCTGCGTTTTTTGGTTTGCGTTTTATAGGCATTGAAAGCAGACGATCTCGTGAATTTTAACGAAAATGGAAAAAAGTGAATTTCGTGTCAGCATGGCAAAATTTCATAAATTGGGCTACGAACTGCTACCCCATCCAGCATATTCTCCAGATTTAGCCCCCTGTGACTATTTTTTGTTTCCAAACATGAAGAAATGGCTCGGCGGTAAGAGATTCGGGTCATCACAGAAACAAACGACTATTTTGAGGGCCTTGAGAAAACCTATTATTTGGAAGGAATAAAAAAATTGGAAAAACGCTGGACTAAATGTATAGAGCTAAAAGGAGATTATGTTGAGAAATAAAACGCTTCTTTGACGAAAAAAATATATTTTATTCAAAAAGTCACGGACTTATCAAACGACCCTCGTACCTTAATGTAAAAGGATATATGGCTTGAAATAGAGATATCGCAAGACTCGAACAGTTCGTCTTGCCTGCTAATATCAGATGAAAAAGTATATGGTATATTAACGTATATAAAATGTGTATACCCTGCTCAAGTGCAAAAAAAAAGCGAGCATTGGGCAACAAGTTTTGCGTGCAGCACAGCCCATAGTGCTGCATGGAAATGTGCCGCCCTGTGGGCAACCCAAAGTCAGCTATCAGTTACAGCACAGCACCCACCATGAAGGTGGCCAGGGAACAGGCTGGCCTGTCGTTTAATAAAGGCCAATTCATCGAGAGGCGACGCATAAAGAATGCTGCTTCACATTGCTTATTGGTGCGTGGCTATCAGTTCTCAGTCAGGACAACACACACGCTTACGAATCCTGCAGGACGTGCACAGCAAATTGCTAGTTGCCAATTGAAATTTGCCAATTATTGCATAGTTTTTGTCTGTCTTGCAGCAGTTCGATAAGAACAGAACAGCAAAAGCAGTTGGAATAGAGGGAGCTGGGCCTGAAAACTACTGGAAAGAATGAATAATTTAATGAATCGATGGGTTCATTAGACACTGCTGCTGGGGACTACAAATAAGGCACGAGAAAAAGAAAATGATAAACACATTGATAGTGCGAACAGCTTTACTGGCTCCGGCGTTGAAGCTGCGCATTTCCGCAAAATGATCGTAGTTCACCGATTCGTTGGCCTTGATGATCCAGTCAATGTAGGACGAGATGTTGGTGTAGACACCGGGAAAGAAGGGTCTGGCACAATCGATGCCCCACGAGACGATGCCAGCCAGGTTGCCGTTGCACACAAGTGGCCCGCCCGAGTCACCGCGGCAGGCATCGCGGCCGCCTCGTAGGAAGCCAGCGCATAGCTGCGTCATGGGCATAAACGAGAAGACGAACTCACAGAAGCGTGGATGCTGTATGGGCAGTGTGACCATGTGCAGCACACTCTGCTTATTGCCCCAGCCGCTGACATTGCAGTAAGTGCCCGGCACTAGTGCCCCAATATTGAGTGGTATTGCAGCTATGGCGGGATTGTCGTAAGGAATGAATCGATTGAGGAACAGCACAGCAATGTCATTGTCCAGCGTTGCATAGTTGTACAGCTCATGTCCGATTATCTCCTCGACCAGATAGGACTGTGTAAAACTCTCCCGTTTGTTCAGTTCTGTGTTGCCAGCGACGACGACAAATTTCTCGTTGCTATGATATCGCGCCGGATATGTACTGTTGCTGTGGATCACAGTTAAGGACAAAGATTACTCATTGTGGACAGTATACAATATACTTTGTGGCACCCACATGGCAAAGCAATGAGCCGCCGAACAGACCATCCGCTGCGATATCACTGCGCCGCCACAGACGTGACCCTTGCCGAAATGATCTTCGTGCTCCCGCCGTCTCCGTACAGATACTTGATAGGGTACCTCCTTAATTTCGATTTTTCGACCGCCCACTATTTTGGCATGCGTCTCATTTGGCTCATCGGCCCCAACTAGGACAGTAACCAAGGCTAAGTAGATCAGAATGATCCTCTGTAGCTGGACAAGGTGCATCGCCTGCGATCCGTCGTTACGTTGTCTCTTCCACGAAATTCAATGTTACCAAACATTGAGAACAATAAAAATATATTTTTTTAATTTAAATAAATAGAAATTTTTGACATATCCAAATTGACAAACATAAGGAATCGTAATGAGAAGGTTTTATTTGGTGTAAGTTATCTAAATGTCTTGAAAATCTAGTGGAAACTTTCTATAGATGAGCGGAGAACTATTTTATTTCTGTTATAACAAAATCTATGGAATTAAATTCTCTTTGGTCTTCAAACCCAAAGTATTACACATTCGTAGAATTGATAACTATTTATGTATATCCACAGACAGCCTAAGAAATTATACTACCAGGCTCTTACATTAACTAGCTAATCTCGTCGCATTCCCTCATTCACTTCTTTACTTAGTCACTCACTACATTCTATTTACTTACTTACTTACTTACATACTTACTTACTTACTTACTCACTCACTCACTAACTCACTAACTCGCTAACTCACTCACTCACTCACTCACTAACTCACTAACTCACTAACTCACTAACTCACTAACTCACTAACTCACTAACTCACTAACTCACTCACTCACTAACTCACTAACTCAGTCACTCACCAGCTCACTCACTAACTCACTCACACATTCACTTATATACTTCCTCACTCACTCAATCCTTTACTGCATTCTATCATTCACTCACTCACTTACCTTCTTACTAACTCACTTACTCAATCACTCACTAACTCACTCACTCAATCACTCACTCACTTACTCATTCACTTACTAACTCGCTCTTTTACTTACTTACTAACTCACTGACTCATTCTTTTATTTATTAACTTCCTCACTCATTCAGTACTTTACACCATTCTATCATTCGCTCACTCACTTACTCACTCAATAACTTACTCATTTAATCACTCACTCACTAACTTGCTCACTCATTTAATTACTGACTCACTCACTCACTCCTTCACTCACTCCTTTACTCACTCTTTTACTCACTGCATTTTGCATGCGGTGTTTGCGGTGCGTAAGACCACCGCATTCAGGACTCTATTCCAAATCCTTTAATTTATTCATTTAAAGCCAATGTAAAACTTGCCTGTTCTATAGCTCATATAACAAATCTGCTATTACTCTCAATATAACTTCCAAATATCATATTCACTTACAACCTATATGTATATAAAGGTCCCCTTGGTGCTACACATAACAATCTCTTTAAAGGAACTTAATGCGAGCTTCTTGTTCATCCAGTTAAAACTTTGGTAATAAACTTTACTCCTTTTTTTTGTACTCTCGGTTTTTTAACAAAACTAAAAGCCACAACAACCGCACTCCACGCGCCACAGTGCCACACAGCCCCGTTGCCCCGTTGCCACAGTGCCACATGCACAACGTAATAATCTAGTGGGTCGCGAATTTTGTGCGAAGCTCGCAGACAGACAGACAAATGCAGAATGCAGTTTTGAGTGCCTCGAGCAAGCTCGAGTGTGGGTGGCAGGCAGGCAAACAGGCAGGCAGTCAGGTTCTCAATGTATTTCGCGGATGCTGCAAATGCTGCTGCTGCTCTTAGCTGGCCACAGGAGCTACACACTTTGGTTCATTTGCCCGAGGGCAGAGCGAACCGCGCGATGTCGGCACGTTTAAATGTATTATCCCGCACTGGGTAAACGAAACGGCACTCGGTCTCTTTCTCTCTTTCTCTCTCACTCACTCAGCTGTTGCTACCTCAACTGTGTGTGTGTGTGTGTGTGTGCGAGTGCACTTCAAATGCGTTTCGCTTTTTGCAAATTGCAATCATTGTTGTTGCTGTGCAGCAAACGAAACAAAAGTAAAAACAGCAAGCAAAGTGGGAGCAGCACAAAGGCAAGATACCCTGTGAAGATCCATGTAAACTTTTCACTTGCTGTCCAGTGTTCCCCGCTGCGCTCGTTTTTACAGGGTATGCGGCAACATAAACAGCAAAAGGGATTCCATTCTCAGATTGTCTCGGCGATTCCATGAAGTCTGCTTGTTTTTAATTTAAAAGCCCAACATAGCGCGCATTTATTTATATGCTGCACGTGATTTGTATGTTCACTTTTAACACACACACACCCAAGTAGTGTGTAGGTGTACGTGTGTGCGAGTGTGTGTACGTGATTCTATACGCTGCATAAATAAATATTTCATTTCGCCATTTGTCACATGCATTTTTTATGCGACAACGCGTCGTATACGCGTTATAGTCGCACTGCCATTTGGCATATAAAAAATGCATAGGGCCAAAGCAGCCGCAATACATTTGTCACTTGATTTCATTCATATATAGCTTTGTTATTACATTGCAGACATTTTACGTTATATTTCATTTGATTTGGGTTTATTAATTGAACGCCAGATTCAAAATAAAAGGGATTTCAACTCCCACAGCGTACTTTAAACGTGGTCGATCGCTCAGCTCGGGGATTTCAGAAATGGGCGTAGCTCTTTTTGACGACTCTCTTCAAAAAGGTTTGCAAATTGATTTATGCATGCAGTTGCAAAAAATAGAGCCAGCGTTGTGGCACAAAAAATATTTGATTAATTACAGAAGTAGCGAAAAGAATAAACAATAATAATAACAGGGATAATAGAGCGGTTTACATGTATTAACTACATGAAATTGAATTTGTATACATGGTGCTCAGTGTAAGACGGATAAAGATGGTACGAAAAATGAATATATTTTTGTAATCTGCTTGGTTTATTTGTGTGAACGTAGAGTTCTTAGTCACTAAATATACATATAAGTTGGAGATATCAAACATGGCATGGGGATGCCTTTAAACAAAGAATATGAATAAAAATAGTCACTGATTGGCCTTGGAGTTAGCTGTATATAGAACTGGATTATTTTAATATACAGTCTATACTTTAAATACCCCTCTATGAAGAAGTAATAAGCCTAAACATTTCATTATCTACCAGGCTGTCTGCATAACCCTTGCAATCGAAGATACTATATAAGAATACTTGACAAAAAGGTTCCCAAATATCCTACACAGTTAGTTCTAAGTAAACATCTAGATCATAAGCAATATATCCATTCTATATATACTCCCCATCATACCCTAGCAGAGTGATATGCTATTTAATATGCCTTCGCATGGCGGAAACTTATTGCAATCTCACATTTGTATGCTTGACAGGTGGGAAACTTGGCAAACGACGGCATCAAGTTGGCTACTGGCGCCAAGGAGCGACGCTGCACGCTGGCACCCCACGATGGCCTTGAGGAGGAGGCACGCGGTGGCACGCTGCGCGCACTGTGGACACATGGCGGACCGACGGCAGCGTTTGTGCACATCCTCATTGCGCTGTGCCTGCTGTTGCCGAGGCTGCTGCTCGAGGCGCGCATCATTGAGAATGGACTGCTGCCGAAAGGTGAGTAGAGTGTAATTAAGTGCGACGGAAGGAAGCAGAGACAGAAAGAGAAAAGAGAGAGAGAGAGAGAGAGAGAGACGCGCAACGTGTGCAGCTGCACAAGGCAAACAATCAGGCGACGACAGGAAGTTGCCGCAGCGCCATTTTGCATTTCTTTTATGTCATTTTCGGTCATCTCCTTGGCAACGTCATCATGTGTGCCCTTTTTGTCATTTTTTTATGACTCAATTGCATTTCAATTTCTGCACTTCCGTAGAGCGTAGCGTGTACGACACGTTGTCACGCGGCACGTTATTGTCATTCAGTGCTTGTTTATATTGTATCTGCAATTGGCATTTGCAGTCATTCTTCAGTTAATTGAATTATTATAATTCTGTGCCGATTTAATGCCAGCAGTGCACAAGGTAATGGATAATTGTACACCAGACAATCCAGAGTAGCCCATTGTGCGGGGCAAAGTTGTCGTTGTCGTTGTCGTTTGCATATGTCGTTGGCTCGTAAAACTGTTTGATACCAGCTCGAGATGCAGTCGGGCAGCTTAGCAAAGTGAGCTTGAGGGAATTCTCTCTCTCTATCTTCCAATCTGTATGCGACGAGGATGAGCTGAAGTCAGCCTCATATCGGTGTGTGTGTGTGTGTGTGTAACGAGCTGCTCTTCAAAGCAATTGCAATCGCTGGGGAAATCTGCTGGCAAAACATATGCATGAGTCGCTGCCACAGGCAGGCAAACAAAAAAGCAACCCAAACATGGCCAATATGGCCGCCTCTGTTGCAAGCACACACATGGGCACGGGCTAACAACCACAGGAGTAAACACACACACACACACACACGAACACACACAAGGTACACAGACAAACAGCGACAGGTTGACGGCACGCCCATTATGGGCAGCAATAAGCCATGTTATTAACAGCGCGTCGTGTGTGTGTGTGTGTGGCATGAGGCAGCAACCAGGCAACGATGCGAGCCAAAACTGTGCAAATGTTGGCTGAATGAGCAAGAGAAACCAGAGGAGCCAGCAGGATACACACACACACACACACACACTAAGGGAGAGCGCCTCATCAGTTTGCACAACAAAGTTCCCCCACTGTGGCGCGGGGGAGGGGGCTACGTGCCACACTGGTAGCACAGTAAACTAATGCCACAGTAAATGACTAAAACAAAGAATTAAAAAAGCAGACCAAAAGGGAAATGCAAAACCAAAGTTTTGTTTGTCGAGTTCAAAGAATGTTTAACTGCGATGGGAGAAAAACAAAAACGATTCACTCGAACGGGTAACGCAGCCTGCTCAATATGGAGAGAGAGAGACATCAATATTAACTGTCGTTTTCTGGTAACATTTCAGCGAGTATTAACCATAAGCAAGATGCAAATGCACAGTGAAATCAGAATTAACTACATTCAAAACGATTGCGCTGAAGAAGGAAGTGGCAATCTATGCGATGACAGAGACGAAGACTGCGACTGACTGACTGACTGAGCGTATGGTGGGTTTATTGAACTGGGCAACAGTAAATGGCAGTGCAAAAGAGCAGCAGGAGAAACACAGAGAGAATGAGGGAGAGACAAGGAGAGTGGGAGCAGGAGTAGTAGCTGCAGCAGGACAAAGCCATCGTTGAAGCGGCATCGAGTTGCGCGAGTAAATTAAAAAAGTGGCAGGCGGTCGCAGTGGCATCATAAAAGCCATGACGAGCGGCGTCCAGTTGAGGAGAGTGGGGGGAACGGAGTGAGGGGAGAGAAGCAGCACAGCAGTGGAGTGTGCAGAGTCGAGTTCAGTTTTAATCCAAAGTGACCCGACTCTGCATGGGTTGCCTTCCATGTGATATTTCAATTAATTTCGATTTCTTTTGTTTTCGCACTTCCACTCTTTGGCTTTCTTTCATTCCCCCTCTCTCTCTCTCTTTCTCTCTGTGCCTGTCGCTGACAGACCTTGTTGCTCTGCTGGCTTTAAGTCGTTGCTGTTAAAATTAGAAAATCATTGGCACACAAAAAAAAAATGCTGCACAAAAAAAAGAAGCGCAGAACTAAAGCTGCTGTTGCTGGCACTGATGGAGCTGCAGCTTAAGTCTTAGTTGCAACTGCGTCTGGCTGTGGCATGCAACTGCAGCCCGGAGACGCGCTAAGTGCAATGCCTTGTCGGGGGCCGTTTTAACGCTTGGCTGCTTCACTAGCCAGCTGTCCCTTTCCCATTCCCTTCTCCTTCTTCTCCTTTCTCCCTTGCAGCAATTTGTCAAGTTGTGCTCGACATTCTCGCTGATACCTCTAAGCCGCGTCGCGTCCGGCTAGCTTGAAAGCTGTCAGTCGCCAAGCGAACCCGCCAAGCAATTACAAAACTTTGCAGCCTGCGATTGACTTGTCAGATATATACACACATAATATATATACACTCTATATATATATCTTTGTTCAACTTGCGCATTAGCATAAAATCTCGCGAGGCAATTAGGCAGCGCAGCGTTAAATCATAATGGAAAATTTGCTTTCGAAAAGTTGCCAC
Organism: Zaprionus indianus; assembly: GCA_018904595.1. NCBI lineage: Eukaryota > Metazoa > Arthropoda > Insecta > Diptera > Drosophilidae > Zaprionus > Zaprionus indianus. Next base: position 7,672,243 of record JAEIHA010000320.1, read on the forward strand.
AAAGTCGCATAAAAAAGTTGCAAAGAAAAAAGAGGAAAATGTGAAATAAAATGATAAAGATATTCGAGGCACCAAAAAGTTGCGACAGCGAATGCGTTGCATTACTTTATTTAATTAAATTATTACGACATTTTAATAGCTCGAGGCGAGTTTTATAAATCACGCATACGCAACGTTGCACCCGAACAGGCAGATAGAGATGGAGATAGAGATGGGAGGGAGAGAGCGATAAAATGCTTTGCAAATATGCGTTGGAATAGAAAAGAGAGTGCGCGGCAACTATTCAGTAATCTAACAACATTTTACCTAATTAGGAAATGCGGTCAAAAGTTAAGCCAAAAAGTATTTTCCATTGAAAGAGGATAATGAAATTTGTTGTATGGTTTGATACCCGCTAATCATCGCGGAAAAGGGTATTATAACATTGTACTAATACAAAATATTTATAAAACCAAATGGAGGCGTGGCAGACAACACAAACTATATCTATTCTTAATCAAACTACACAGCCATTCAAACTGTCTTAACTCTGTGAGCAAATCAAATTTTATTTAAGATTTTATCCACGTCCCCTGGCGCCCCCATTCATTGATTAAATTCGAGTTTTTATCGTTATTTAAAGGCTGGAGATCATTTGAAGTAAACTGAAGATTTGGTTGCGATCGGATAACTAAGATAAAAGTTAAATAAGAAATTATATAAGAAAATACTCTGAAGCCACTTTCAAATCAGCACCCAAAAGTATGCAACACATAATACGCAAAACAACAATTTAATTAAAATAAAAATTCAGATTCGATTAAGTTGCCAAAAGAGGGTAAAAGTGCGGTAGTCCAATAAAAATAAATGAATAATATCAAAATATATTAAAAAAAAAATAAAATAATAAATTAAAACAAATATTTGAGAAATCGTTGTGATCATGTAGGCAGTGGGTATATCACAGTCGTTCACACTCTACTGCAGCTTTCGTGCTTGTTTAAAAGCAGCTTTAAATGAACAGAACTCTCTACGCTACCCACTCTAATTGCACTTTATTAGCATAGGGTATATATATGTATATATACAGGCAACGCCCTGCTCTGGATGATGGCGCTGCTTCCGTTTTTAATTAAAAGATGAGTCGAAATCAGCGCGTCCGACAATTTAATGGCTGCAAATCACTTATACGCCGTGTTGCACTCATAAATAATTAATGCAGACGTTACGAAAACAAATGAAAATTGCGATAGGAAAGAAGGCCTCCTTCTGCGCCATATTGAGCGCATAAAAGGCTGCTAAACAGCCGCACTCAAATTACATAGTCAAGGAGGGGAAGGGGTGAGGGGGGGGAAAGACTTGGGGCGGAAGTGGACCAAGATGTTGTGGCCAGAACACGGCCTGGCCAAGGCATGAAACTTATCATTATTCATGCTAAAGACTTAACGAGCGCGCGAGTCGAGCTGGAACGGAAGAGGGAAACTTAGAGAAAGGGGGGGGAGAAGAGGCTAAGCAAGCCGTCGGTGTGGCTTATCGGGCCACTATTACACACAGCGGGGTAGCCAGCACGGCGAGGCCAGTTCAGGCACTGCCCGGCGAGTGGGCGTTGTCTTTGCCTTAGGATTTTCATTACTTTTCCTTCATACTTCGCTGTACTGCCTGGCATTGGTGTTATTGTCATTGCCATTATTGGGGCAGAGCAAAAGAGACAGAAAAAAAAGCAGAGAGAGAGACAGAGAGAGAGAGTGTGAGAGAGGGAAGGAGGGGAGGGAACGACGACTTTGCCGCTGGGTTAATCTGCAGATTTTCGGTGTTGTCGGTTTTACGAGCCACTTGCGACGATGATGATGATGACGACGACGACGACGACGAGGAAGACGACAACGCAAGCAACGACAACGACGACATATTATTATGGCAACCATTGTTGTAATCCCCAACCAATCCTGCTTCCCTGCTGCTCCTCTGCCCAACCCCGACATTGTCTTTAATATTTGTTCGGCAATTTTCATCTTTTATTTCCGAGTCTCTCTCTTCTTCTATACCTTGTCTCCCGCTGGGCATTTGCTTTGTGCTTCTTAAAGCAACTCGTCTAATAAATAATTTTATGAAAGTGTTAACTCGGCAAATTTTCATTTTATTAACTGGGCCAGCGAAGTTAGTGGGGGAGGGTGTTAGAAAAGTAGAGAGTGCGAAGACGAGCTAGATGTAAATTCATAAAATAAACTAATTAGGCAGCATTATAATTTAGCTAAGCTGCGGCATTTGTCAGCCTAAACAAACAAGTCGGGCAACTTTTTAGAACTTATTAATTAATAGATGTCGATTAGGATCATCATCATACTATGTATGATTAACAAATTTAAATTTGCTTACCAAAGAAACTGAATAGAAGGCCCCAAGGCACCAGTGGAGTGCAACTTCTGCCGACGCAGAGGGAATAGCTTTATTTTGGTAACTTTTAATGTGTGAAGCCACATAAGAAATTGGGAGAGATAGAGAAGTCAAGGATGTAGGCATATGTACACCCAATAGCCAGAGGATTGAAGGGTATTAACCCTTTGTTTCTTTATCAGTATCAACAGCCGAGTCAATATAGCCTTGCCTCTTAGAGAAATATAATTATGTATAATACAAGGAATGCTGGCCAACAAAAATATGATTATATATAGCATTAACACCCACTTATCAGGCAGTTCGAAAAGCCTTCTTCCATGGATTGACTAACCACCATAAATATGCAATAGCCTGTTTATTACGCTGCTTGGCTTGGCCAACATGTTTCATTAATCTGCATCCGCTGCCAGCTCTAATTAAGATTCATTTTGTTGCTGCTGCTCTCCGAATACACTGGAACAAATTTCGCAAGCTGCTGTTAGTAGAGCAAACTGCACAGCTTAACGCTTATCAGGCTGGCTTGGCAAGGGCAAAGGTTACATTAGCAGCAAAGCCAGTGGAAAGAGGAAGGAGAGCAAGCTTGAAGGTAGTTGGCGGAAATCGTTTAATGAAACATAAAATACTCAGAGCATATGCTGCAAATGTGCGCTTAATTAGCCCAACGGGAGGCTTCGGCATTATCCGGTGCTTAGCATCTGGAGAGTAAGAATACTGAGTGCCGTATAACGAGTAGCGAGTGTGGCGAATGGCAAGTAGAAAGTACTCAGTGCCCTAGCGGCGAATTCAATTGAAGTGCAGCCGAAATGTAGGCAACACTTTTTGTGCTAGTCAAATCCCTGTAGATGCTGTAAGGGAATTGTGAGGAAAGTAAAGGGGTATGCTTAACTGGAGAACACCTTGTAACGGTACCTCAAATATAACAGTTAAAGTGTGAAGTTCAGACTGTGAACTGATTGAAGTGCGCTTCATTATACCCTTTGTCGGCACTTGCATGTGTGCAGGGTGTTAAGAGGCATCTGCTGTTAACGCCTCATTTAATTAACGAGTAACGATAACTGAAAGCGAGCTCAAGCACTAGCTCTCTCTCTCTCTCTCTCTCTCTCTCTTTGTGTGTGGCAAATGCTCATTACCTGTATGTTCATATTTATTCAAGGCAAGACTGTGCTCGCATGTGTGTGTGTGTGTGTCTATGCGTGTGTGTGCTTGAGTGATTGTCCTATACAGAGACTTGCTTTATATGTAATCCCTTCGCATGTGCTGTATCAATGGAATTGAGTAGTTCAAAGCAATTTAGTTTGTTCCCAGCAAATCAGGCATAAGCTGACGAGCAGCTCAATCTAATTATACGCATCCATCTCACATCGATTCTGCATCCCTCCCCCTTCTCTTTCACTCACTCACTCCACATTCTCATCTTCTTGTGCTTTACAGAGCAAGTTTGGGCAACCGAATTGGACTTTGTTGTTATCAATAGACGCAACTTGATGGCCATGTCAGTGTCTGTGGGGCCAACGCCGTCGCTGCCGCCCTATCAAAAGCAGCCAAGGGATGGGCAGGCTGGAGGAGCAGGAGAAGGAGGAGGAGGAGCGGCAGCGAACGTAACCGCAAACAGTTTGGAGCACGAACAGGAGGAGGACTACTACAACGATACGATGTTCACAGCCATTCGAGGAGGCATCAATAATAATTTGTTCCAGCTGACACGTGATAAGGATGGCTCAAACGGCAGGAAGGCGGCCAAGACGACGGTAACAACAACAACAAAAACAACAACAACTACAACATTGGGAGGAACTATGAAAATGGCATCTGCGGGTGCCCGTGGCAAGGCAAGATACTTTGAAGTGCCCGATTTAATTAATCGAAATATTGATGAGGCCAACGAGCGAAGGGCCCTGGAACAGGAGGTGCAGGAGGAGGAGGAGAGACAGGCACTCGAAGAGGCTACCCTTGATGCCATAGAAGACGACGATGATGCTGATGATCATGATGTTGATGATGATGATGGCGATGATGATGATGGTGATGGCATTGAAGACGATGTCGGGGATGTCGATGAGGAGGGAGGCGCAATCATAATGCCCGAAGATTTCGAACCAAGGGCAACAACAAACACCAGATTGGGTGCTGAAAATTGGCAGAAATTGGGCACGTTGGACAAGGCGAACACGAAGACAACAAGGATGCCCACTAGCAGCAGCAGCAGCAGCAGCTCAACGACAACCACAACAACAACAGAAAGAACGACCACAAGAACAACACCGACTCCGACAACGAGGGCAACAGCTGCAACTGCTCCCTCAACAGCAGCAGCTGCGCCCAGCAGCACCAGGCAGCAGCAGCAGCAGCAGCACTCCAAAGGCAGCCGCAAGCACCACCAGCACCACAACAACAGCAACAACAAGCATCACCACAAACAACGGCAACAGCAGCAGCAGCAGCAGCCGCGTCGCCATCACGTGGCCTCGCACGAGCAAGCCATGTTGGAGCATCAGGAAGAGACCACAACACGTGACAGCAGCATCCATCGTGTGCGCACCGAGATGCTGCCAGAGAACATAATACCCTCGACACCAGGCTCAAGTTCCAACTCCAACTCAAAGATCATTGCCATCAAGCCGAAGACACAGAAACGTCGCATAAACAAGCGAGCAGCTGCAGCCAAATCAGGCGTGGAAATTGAACCCGAGTATCTGCTCAGCTCCAGTGAGTTTGTGGCCAAGTCGAGTGCCGAGCAGCAGCAGCAGGAGGAGGAGGATGAACTCGATTTGGATCTGGAAGATGGCGACTTTCAGGCCGTGCAAGCTGTGACACCAGCAACGCCTGCTGTGGCCACGCCCGGCACTGAGTTTGTGCGTCTCGATGGCTTTGCAGGCATGTTGCAGCTCTTCTTTGGCATCGATAAACCCATCGATGTGACCATATTCGCACAGCCTCCCAGCGCAGAGTTTGTGAATCTCCTCTGCGCCCTGCTTGTGTGGTCGGTGCGTTATCCCGCTGTCTTCTGGAACACTTCAAAGTCCTTTGCCTGTGTTTTCAGTCTGCAGATGATTGTTGCCGCACTAGATATTGTGCTGGGCTATGTAGGTGTCTCCAATCTGTACAAGCTGCAGATCTACGCTGAGGCCATGCCAGTGCATCAACCTGGACTCATACTGAATGCCACTGTGACATTGGCTCTATATCTGTTGGCCACAGCGCTGGTGTTGGCCTCCTCCATGGTCATGTATCTGTATGGACACGGCAGGTTGGCCACACGCATGCGAGATCGTTCGATCATCACACTGAAGGCCAGTCAAACCTGGATCTACTTTGCTCATTGCGCCTCCCTGTGCTTTGTCCTGGCTCTGGCAGTGGTCAAGGCACCGCTGTTGAACGATCTCAGCGCCACGTATAAGAACAATTTGCATTGTCCAACTTTTCTGGCAGGTGAGTGAGAAGAGAAACTTAATCCCCATTTGAACTTTAAGTCCCATCCACAACCTATTAAAGGGTTTAGGTCGTGTAATCAAAGCGAAACCACGAAAGCAATCGCCGCCTAAGTGCTTGAGGCTCACGGGCATAACAGACTGTGGCCAATGGGGTTAGCTGGGCTTACACAATTGCCTTACGCCCCTAACCTAAGCCATGTCATAACACCTTGAACCCGTCTCCTCTTTGTACGTCTTCCGTCTGTCTGTCATTGCTTCATAAGCCAATTAGCGTGTTTGCTTTGTTGGCTTTAGCATTAATCGGCGAATACGGCCAGAACAAAGGTCGCTTATCAAATGGCCGCCGTCGGGCAGTTTCGCTCGTTGAGGTGCTGACTTGGCTTTGACTCAATTAACGTGACTTATGTCTCTGCAACTCGCTTAATCATCTTTTTACTCTGTCTCTCTTCCACTCTTTCTTTCTCTCTCTTTCCCTTGGGGCAGCTCTGGTTGGAGTGACGCATCTGTTGCTGTGGATTGTCGTCTGGCTGTGCCTGAGCATCAAGCGTCGCTGGCACTTTAAGCTGCCACCATTGGACCATACCTACGGCGGACTGCTGAACAAGGCCAGCGCACAGCCGCTACTTATGTCGAGTGGCCAACGCACGGGCAGCAATTCGAGCAGCGGTGCTAACTCCACGAGCACAACGGTGAATGGCGGAGACAATTGCAAACCGGATATGATGAGCACCGCCACCAGCACTGAGCTGGGCGGCAGCGGCATGGGCATGGGCATGGGCATGAGCATGGGCCTGGTGGCACAGGAGGATATCTACTGGCCGAAACTGACACCGAGCTCGCCCAAGCTCAAGGTTACGTTCAACGAAGTAACGAGTACGTCTGATGATGTCCTACTAATTGGTGACCAAGAACAAACTGATGGCAAGCGGTAAAAAATTGTTTTTTCGTTACAAAAAGCAAAAGCAAAACCAGACAGTGTCAAAAATGCCGCGCACAGCAACAGTTGAGAGAGTGACAGCTCTGGTGGCAACACTGGCAAAGGCTAAAAAAAAGGCAGCGACCGTTGTCCGTTCGACTTAACCAATGCAACTGCAACCCGCATAAATATCACACGTACTTAGTTAACTTTGTTTTTAGTTCCATTTGGAATTCACAATGCACCAATTCAAATACATCAAAATCAAACCAAGGAAAGACTTTCTGCGTGAATAGCAAATGAATTGCTGAAGAAAAGAGCTTAAATGATTGACTGCTTGCTTGAGTGATTAACTGATTAATCTACAGACAGATTAATTGCTCAACTCACATAACTTCTTCTTCTTCTCATCAGCAATTCATCTGTTCTTAGCAATAAGTTACTTCCAAATTTGTAAATGCTCTTTTTCTAGAATTCATCACACTCCCATTTTCATTTCCATGTTGTGTTGTGTTATTGTTTCTCTGCACGTATAGTTCTCATTTCGTTTTGTTTACGAGTATATCGGTCATTGGTCCGTACATTTATTAATTACTGAACCCTCAACACACACCTCATTAACCCCTGCACATAGCATTTACCAACACTGATCGCATTTTGTTTTCAAGTTTAATGAGTTTTTGTTTGCCTTAGTGAAAGGCTATGCCAACAAGGTGATAGATAATTATCGATTCCACAATATAATCGCAGGAAGAAAGGAAACCATTTTTGTTCCGCTTGTCGCCTGTTTTATTAAAAAAAAAAAAAGAGAAAAGATAAAAAACTGAACTTTTTAATTGCATTTATTTGTTTTCACATTGTTTTCTGTTTGTTTGTTTTCCGTTTTCGATTAAACTAGACGTGAACTAAACGTTAACTAACTTTGCAACTAACTAACTAACTAACTTACTAATCGAATGTGTCGAACTTAACCTCAAAACATTCGTAGACTAATTGCACACAATTTTGTGTTATTGTTGTTGTTATTGTTGCTGTTGTTGTCGTTGTTGTTGTTGGTCGATTGTTTAACTAGATTTTTGACTAACCAAGTAACTAAGCAACGGAGCAACAAAGGTCAAGTCAAGGTCAAAAGGATGGTAACCGAAGCTGCAGGTCGATAGAAAAGAATAAGAGCTGCGTACAGAATGATAGTTTTAAATGTTATCGATAGTTTATTAACCTATCGATGATTTATTTTACTTTTGTTTGCTTATCAAAATGATGATAATATTGTCGATTGTATATTGTATTATAGATATTTTATTGAGCTTCGGTATGATGACTATCGATAGTTTATTAAGGTTCAATGTTATTATTATCGGTAATTCATTAAACTTCGTTGTTTATGCTATTGCTAGTTTATTATGCTTTGATATTAAAACTGCCGGTAGTTTATAGAAAGTCTAAAACAGTATAATCTGTATGCTATCGATAGTTTATTCAACTTCTATGTAATTGCTATCGATAGTTTATTATGCTTCGATATTTAAAGTGTCAATAGTTTATAAAATCTATGATATCGATAGTTTATTTAACTTCGATGTTTTTGCTATCGGTAGTTTATTAAACTTCGATGTAAATCCCATAGATAGTTTATTTTTAATTCGATTTAAATTCTGTCGATAATTTATTATGCTTCGTTATTTATACTATCGATAGTTTATACAAGTTCGATAATAGTCCCATCTATAATTTAGTATACTATTGATTGTTTAATAGATTTTAATATTACTATCGATAGTTTCAAAGTGTAATATTCATGCTTTAAATGTGTATAGCTGGTCATATTTCAATCGAATCTCAGCATTCACAATGGCCCTGCAGCTACGGTGACATCCAAAATGGTTTCTCCTCCCATCAACCCTCTTTTCACTTTCCCTCTCTCTCTCTCTTTGTCGCCCTTCAGCCATACGAGCCGTGGAACCTCGCTATGTTTTGCCGGTGCTGCGGGGGAAATTGACGACGGCGAGTACGCGACATTAAGGGCGGCCACCGCCGGCGCCGTTGTGGGCATCACGATGGGCAGCATTAAGAGCACCACCATCACCAGCATTACCGCCAGCAGCACCAGCGGTCTGCTGCATCTCAGCGAATACGACGAGCTGCTGCCGCCGCCTCCACAGACAGTCAACCAGCAACAGCAGCAGCAACATCAGCAGAACCAACAACATCAACAGCATCCACAACACGCCCATGGCCACGCCCACGACTATGCAAATCTGAGTGGCCTGGGCGGCATTAGTGACGATAACATCTCCGAGGAGGGCAAACTGTTGGCCTGTGTGCGCGACGACAGCATCACCTATGCCTCCACACGCGATCTGGAACCACCACAGCCGGCTGCCGCTGCAGCTGCACCACCGCCGCCACCGCCACCGCTGCCCGTCAAGGGTGCTCCACAGCCACAGCCACCCGCCGTGCCGCAACCACATGTTGGCTACGGACGCGCTCCCCAGGCCATGCCAGAGATCATGCAAATTTCACCAGAACATCACAAGTCGCCACAGTTGCAGCAGCAACAGCAGCAGCAACAACTACAGCAGCAGCAGCAGCAACCACCGCACCACCAGCAGGCGCTGCAACATCCACTGCAGCAGCATACAGTTGCACATCCGCTTCTACACTCGCATCCGCTTCAGCATCATTTAGTTAGTCCCTTGGCTCCAGTCACGGTCGCTGTGCACACCAACGAGGCACATGTGAGTAGACAAATCGTGTTGGGACTGTGGCACGCCCCTCGGGGACTGCCAGGGGCATAAGCTGCGAGATATTTAACATTAATACAAAGGGTATCAATGTGCATTCGGTGGGTATATTAGTAAATGCTAGAAGTTTGCAATGCACAGAGGGAGATGTCTAGAACTCCTTGAAGAATATATATACGTGATCAGAGTCAACTACCTTTGTCTGCCTGATTGTCTTCAAAGATATTCATACTTTCCTGTTGTTGAATAAATATGCCCGACATCTCTTCAGAACAGAGTGACTATATTCATAGTGAATATAACTGAACTAAATAAATCATTCTTTATCCTTAATCAAAGTTAACTTGACACACACAGTCCGACTAGAATAGAATATTCCTTTTGTGGAAAGCACATCAAGTATTCGTAGTAGTAAAATAATCGCGAATTAGAGGCAGAGGGACTGTCTCTAGTGCGTTGGGGACTCGTGGCACGCTCGAGGCTGCAGTGCGGCTGGGCATGAGATTTATGTTTGCCATTATGAGACAGCATAAATCAGTTTGCTCGCCACGGCCAGGCATGTCGAGACACACACACACAGACACACGTGTATGCATACACATGCATATGTATATGGCTGATGGATATGCCGTGTCTCGATGACTAACAGGACTAACCGGATTCTCGCCTGATTCAATTTCATTTTCACTTGCAGGCACAGACTGAACACAACTGAACGCATTTTCTCTCTCTCTCCTTTTTCACTTATCACACATCCCCTTCACATATATCCTTCACTCTTCACTCTCTCTCTCTCGCTCGCTCACGCTCTCTGTCACTTCTATCCTTGCCACCAGATTGCCTCCAGCTCCACATCCCGCTGTCTGCGTCGTGCCGATTCCGGTGTTCCCAACGAGGCGCTCACACCGCGCAGCGATACCAATTCCATCTCAGAGAGCACCAACACCACATCGCCACCGGAGCGTGCACCCTCTGAGTCCTCGAGTGGCGTTCACTCGGGGGAGGAGCGTGAACTGGAGGTTGTCATACGACCCAGGGTCAGCTGCAAGGCACCACCGCGTCCCCCACAGCCGCCCATACAGGAGGAGCCTTACGGTCGCTGCACCAACATGCGCATGTCCAGTTTCAACGCGGATCCCGCTGCGAATGTCATCAACAGTGCCACGCTGCCCATGCAGCGCACAGCGCCGGAGCAGAAGTTTGATTATACGGTGCACTGCAGCACGATGCCGTTGCCAGTGGGCTGCCACAGCCAGCAGCTCGCCGGGGGCGTCAACAATGGCGGCGGCGGCGGCGGCGGCTCTAATGGCGGCTATGCTTCCACCTCAGCCATGACAAGCTCAATGGGGCCAGTGCAACAGGCGCCGCCGCCACCGCCGTCACAAGTGTCCAGTTTCAAGACACCCAGCATGCACTATGCCAACGCTGCAGTGGCTCTGGGCGGAGCATCCGCTGCGACGCCACACACCACGCTGCCAAACGGAGTGCGCTACTCGAATCCGCATTTTCTACGCCGCTTGCCACATGTCAGCAAGGCAGCGGAGTCGCCATATGGTCACCTCGGCTATGGGGCAGCGCATCATGTGTTTAGCAAACTGCCGCACGAGACTCATCCGACCATTCCCGAGGACCGTGACTCAGCCAACTACTCCATGGCCTCGGACCAGGAGTGTGCGCTCTATGTGACCGCACAACTGCATTAATGCTGCGATGAAGCTCCTTAGTATCTTACTATCGTTTAAACTATCGCTTAGATCTATGTGTAGAACATTTCTAATTGGAATATAATGGCGGACAGCATAGCATACTATATATGTATTTGATATCTTTAATCCTAAGTGTATAGTAGCCTCAAATCTTAAATCTTCCACATGCACTGCACAATTCATGCAGTATCGGCTGCGATGTATCGTTTTCATCGTTTTCATCAAAGCTGATCTCCCAGCTAAATCCCTAAGAACCCGCTAATCGTATGATTTGCCAGAGTCTACAACTAGCATACTATATCTAAGTATATAGCACAAGTACCACGAAGAAAGTGTACGATCTTTATGCTTACAACATATTTATACACAATGTGTGAGATAATAAGCGATATTAGCATATCGCATGTGTGTGTATGTGTTTATCATATCATTTATACTAATCTATATATGAACTAAACCTATACTAAAACTATGCGTAATATCTAAATCTTAAACTAAGCTAACTAAGCATGCATTACCCGACTATTCATATATAAATAAATGTGTATAATTGTGTGAACGTATTTCTATAAATACGTATATATGCATAGTATACATGTATTCCATCTACAATACATATATATTAACCATCAAGTAATCGCACGATTTTCTCCCCGTCAAAATGCATACGAATTTAAGCAGCAATGATATGGTTTTTCTAGAGATTGTAAACTAGTTGGCAACTGATTACAGAACATCTCTCTATACATCATCAATACATGATGTACGTGTTCGATGTATAGAAAACTTAAGCAACGCTTCAGCTAGTCGTCGTAGAGTTACAAGTATATATTAACTAAGCTTCAGCATATATTATAATCTCTCGACATAAATCTAAGATCGATGTAAAATGTAATGTAACGAATCGACAATATGAAAGTATCTCATGTATGATAAATTGATAAAAGTATATATCGTACTTAAATATATGTTTAATCAGAGGAACACATACATATGCTTACATAAAACTCAAGGACTAAGAAGAAAACAATTCCCATACATACATATCTGTCTCCCACAAAAATACATGAAGACTTTCCAAATATGCTTTTATCACGAGCTAAATCCCATGCAATCTAAAGAGTAAATACTATAAATGCTTGAACTAAATGTAATGATCCCCATTCCTGAATATTCAACATATGGCACTCGCACAGTTTTGATTTTCGTTATGAAGACTGATTAGTACGTATTATATGTAATACCTGTAATAAACGTAGCCCCACACACACAGAGCACTAACATCAACGCCCAATCCTGTCCCGCACTCCCATCAGCCCTAGCTAAAACTTGCCATTTCATTATACGATTCTAGATGACATTAGGCCATGTACGATTACTTATTTATAGTTAAACATAACATTAAACATTGGTTCCTTTGAAAGACGCACTAAAGCTAATACTAAAACTGAACAATTAGCCACACTTTTGTAAGATAATTTCTATTCAATTTAAGATTAACACGATATGTATCTAACATGAATACTAAGTATGCCCCGGATATATCGTAATGATATCGTCTGCATGTCGTATCTACTGTATCCGTTTGTGCGAGCCATGATCGTCTATTTTTTAAGTCAAACTAATCAAGCGAGTAAACTGTAAATGATAGTCACAAGATAAAGTAGAGAGAGAGAGAAGTATGTCGCCATTGATCCCGATATTGTAGCGATACACGCATCTGGGTATATATAATATATATACCTTTGCATATATTTATTACTACACATAAATCAACAAATATCAAATCTTCAATGTTTGAATTATTTATACATACCATATATGATTAATGGTTTATCAATGGTAAATAAAGGAATACCACCGCTTTATGTGAAACCCCAATAGCAATTTGTTTTTCCTTCTAACTTCGTGGGTGGGTTTTGGAAATTATTGGACCTTTGATATTTCCCAACCAGCGAATGAAAAGAAATTTGAATTTGTTTTATTAGAAAACAATTTTAATGAATATTTTCTTTTTGTTTTGTTGTTTAATTGTTTGTTTTTCATTAAATTTGTGGTTTACACAATTTCAAAGTCTGCGTTCTGCAATATTTTTTTTTATTTGTATGCTTTTTTCTTTGCAAATTTTTCAGTTTTAATAATATAATTACATAATGTCTCTTTTTGAATTAAGTTTTTTTGGTTTTTTACATATTCATTTTCACAGTTTATTGTCGTTTCTCGACCTTCGATTTCTGTCGAGATATTAAAATACAATATATTCGAAGGGTATTTCACGCAGATTTTGCTTAAAGTTTTGCCTTCTCATTTCTTTTGTTTGTTTTATTATTCTTTCAACATGTTGCAGTAAATGATATTCACATATCATTTTGTTGTTGTGTATTCAAGTTGTTTGTTTATCAGTTTGAACTGAGTAAATAGCATTTTCGTTTCGTCTTTTTCAATAACTTTTCATAATATATTTTGTGTGTTCTCAATAACATTTCTTAATATGTTTTCTGTGTGTCTATGTGTGTGTGAGTGATATTTATGTATCGAATTCATACTGGAATTCTAATTAGAGAGAAAGTACGAGAGATGTACGACGATGAAGTGTGCTATTCATGTAGAGGCAAATGCTCTTCCCTCAAAGATTGCAAAGATTGATTGGTTATTGCTTTAATTAAATAGATGTAATTTGGAACAAAAGAATGATCCATCTTGGTAATGATATGACCGGACAATTGATTGTTACCACAGTTCTGTATTTTGTATCTATTTTTTTATTTATTAAAGAACTAAAATCTGATTGATACTTTTAAATTATTATCATTGTTTAATTCTTCTACTTCATTCCTTTCCCGAGAAGAGCATTTGAAGGCTGACGAGTGCCAGCATTTGTTTCTATATTTACTGCAATTAGTTTTGTTGTTGATTTTAAAGAAGCTTTTAAATGTTTTAAGGAGAGCATTGGTAACAAAAATGTAGAGTTTTATAATAGAAAAAGTTATATGAGAAAAGTCTGGTTGTTATAAGTTGCTATGTTTCATCGTATGTATCGTTTAAATGTATTTGTATCTGTCTTTAGATATCGCTATGTGTGTTCGTATATTAAGTAGCTGGAAACCTCGCTGATAGTTTTGAAGTTCTTGAAGCGTGTTCTCATTGGTTCTGGTTGTGGTTTTGGTTCTAGGTGATCTTAATTTCTTTCGCAACATTTTGAATGCATTTACTCTTCAACTCCTTTGTGTATTATGTGATTTTTGGCATTTGTTACGTATATAGGAAACTTGGAATGCAATGGTATCCGTATCCATATCTGAATCTGAATCTGCAACTGTAAATGTATCTGTGGATCTAAACTGATGAATGGACGGACAGGTTGAAATCAATATCGACATATGAAGAAAGAAACGTATACGTTATGTCTACGATCTGAGTAGGAACAATACAATAGCTTTGTGGTTGATAACCCCCCGAACTGTAGTTAGATCTGGTAGATCTTCTGCGACTGCTTCGTTCTTTTGCAGGTTTGTGATATGTTTACTCATTTAAAGAAATCTCGATAGCTCCGCTTCCCCGTCTCCCATTCGTTTTGTTCTGAGCCCACGTCCAATGCATTGCAAAATGTTGCCCAAAGCGAACGCAACCAAACGCCAGATGTACAGTTTTTCAATAGATATTTTTTCTTTATAAGTATTATTTTTCAAACTCTGCAAATAAATACTCTATAAGCTAAACATGGTTTTGCATTGTGTTTTGTTATTAGGTGTTTTTTTTTTGTTTTTTCTTTTTGTTTCGTGTCGATTTCTTTAGCAAGCAGGTAACATTTTTACAGCTCACACTATTACATGAAGGTACTTGATGCGTTTATCGAATTCACCGATGTAGCCAGAAGATAAACGAGTATATTGTATGTATGCTTTATATGTGTGTGTGTGTGTGTGTAAATAGAAGCGATAGCGTATTATGAAATCGACATGCGCCCATCTCTAGCTAATACGATGCGTTTATCTGAAGGTATTTCTCTTTGCATTTCTCTGCACTAACTTTAACATTTTTCGGTTGCACCTTTGCAGGAAGCTAAAAAGCCAACAAAAATAATTGCTAATTTTAACAAATTTAACTCTATGGGTTTAGTACGTGTGTGTCTTTGTGTGTGTGTGAGTGTGGGGTTCTATGTACAGCTTAAGATCAATTTGTATAATTCAAGTGAATGCGTCGTCATGTTTGGTTTGATTGTGTTTTGGTTTTTTGTTTACGTTTTGTCTTTTGCATTTACCAAATTAAATTAGCTCAAATGTCACGATTGATAAATATTTCATCGATTAATAGTACATATCTCATATATCATATATATCGTTTTATTATTAAATTTAAGATTTAATTTACGTTTAGGTTTATCGTAAGTTACGCTTATTAAGTGTTAGTGGTTCTTTGCTTGCTTAGACATAAGTATGTATCTGTATATATATACATGCATGTGTATACATACATATTGTATATAATATATATACTCGTAAACATGTCGCCTCTGCAATTTCTAACTTTAATTTATTGGTTTAGATTTATCTATTAAACGACTCCGTATTTCTCTTTCCCGTCCCTTCTCAACTACTTTTCACTGACTTAGCAATAGGTTTTGTATTTTTTCCCCCTTTCGACTGGTCATCTTCTCTTACTCAACATTAGCACTTTTTCTTAAATTGGTTGTATGTCAGTATATTTTTTTTTTTTTTTTAAATTTATTACGTTACTTTAATAATAATAATAATAATCGTATTACGAAAATAATAGTGATCTTAGTTGCGTAGTAAAAATTCTTTCAAATATGCGACAATTTACATGTTTTCTTTCTCCAATATTATCGTTAACATTAGAGAGATTTATGTATATTATGTATTAGATATATTGTAAGTATCTTGTATCTTGAATTTCATAGTTAAGTTTATCTTTTAATCGGCCTCTGCTTGTGTTCTCGGTTTGGTTTAAATGCATTTGTTCTCATGACTTACAAAATTAACTTTATCCTTAAACTTGTATGGAAATCTCCGGCTCGTAGAATACAAAAAAATAAATAAATACATATACATATATTCCGCTTAATATATATACAAATATATATACGTTCACATACATATCACACATATGCAAAAATATATATATCTATATAAATACACATATTGTATACATATATAATATATCATATGTCTATATCTGTTTAATATTGGACATAGATTAGGCCAGCAACGTGCCGAGTGGATATCCAGAAGATCCGTCCATAGCTTAGCAAGTCCTGCCGGCTGACCTTGGTCTTTTGCTATTTGGCTGCCTGGCTGGCAGCTCTTTGCAAGGGTTACTGCAAGATATCGAAAGGTTAGCACAGCATATCGATAGAGTGTGTCAGAGTATGTATATAGCACTTAATAGTGTTAACGGGAAAATTAGTTGTTAGTAGCCTTTGTTTAAGAGTGAGTGAAATAATTGTTATTGTTTAAGATTAAAATGGCAAAATGGGCTTGCTAGCGATTTATACAGAAAGCTTTGCTAGTAGGGGATTATAATCGAATAAAGCATTGTTATCGATATTTTTGGTGCACTTACAATTCAGTTCGTTTTTGGGGACAAGTTTGGGGTCATTTGTGCTTTGTGCTTAAAGTGTAATCACTGCAGTTGCAAATTGTTATTCACCCTGTTCCTCCATTATTGATTCACCGGCCCAAACAATCGGACGACCCTGATCATTCGAAAATAGATTTAGTAACAGTTAGCTAAATAAAATTCGACTAGGCCTAGGCGATAGTTTTTACATGATGTGCCTATACATATGTTACAGTTAGCTAGCCGAGATTTGCCATCTTTAATGCTTTCATGTTTGGTTTGTTTCGGTAGTTTAATAAAGAGATTTCAAAGATCGGATGGAATTATTAAATTATTAAATATTAGCTCTAGCATTGTCGAAGCGAGTATCGCATATGCAAGTATGTTAAATTATAAAATACGTTATTACGAACTACACATGCAGTAGAATTATGTGTTTTTTTCAGGTAGTTGGGGATAGAGAAACATACCTATATGAGTATTGTACGAGTCTATTAATAACTACGTTGAAGTTGTATGCTATGCCAAAGAACGTAACGGTAAAGAGTAACGGTGATTTTTAGGTGACTTGCGATAGGTAGATTTTGCTTTGATTTATACTTTTGTATTTAGCTGTTTTTTCTCTTTAATTCAAATTTCGATTTCAATTAAATTTGAACTTCAATAACTTTACATAATGTAAAATTTTAACGTTGTTTCCTCCGATACTTGTGGGTGTGTGGGTGTACATATACGAGTATGTGTGTATGTGAGTGGAGCGATTCATTTACAAGTGTATGCCATACGGTATTTTATAGCATTTTTATAGCTAACTAAAAACAAATGCAAAATGTATTCAATCCAGTATCTTTTTTGTTGTTCATAAGCTGAATCACTTGTTTTTTTTTACTGGTCATGTTTGTACAGATGCTTCGTGGCTGACTATGCTAATGACTTGACTATTAGTTAAATTAATAAGTGATTTTCTTTTTGTTTTTTTACTATACTTTGGGCATTATCATATATTATAATATTACGGAATATTGAACGAAATGTAAATCTACATAATGTGTGCATATATAGAAGAATATGCCAGTGTTGTTTAGTGGCTGTTGATGTGTTCTTGTTGGTTGTTGGTGCTCGTATTGTTTGCAATTCGCAAGTCGCTCTCATCGAGCAGTATTTTTTTTTTGTATTGCTTTGTACGTTTCAATAGAGTTAAGAGTTGGGTTGAGTTTTAGTTCAGAGTTTGAGTGAGTCGAGTGAGGCTATTGATGAGCGTCTAGAGCCTAAGCCTATATTAGTGGGACAACTGACCAGTGAGGTGGTGCCAAAGAGTTTGTACCAGCCGATGACGATGTTCGATAGATTCAGATCGTCAAGCATTATCTGTGCCACGCCCATAAATACTTTCTTCTCGATGCGGCCATAATCTCCCCAAACGGTCACCTAAGTGGAAAATAATATTATTGAATATGATTATATAGTCTTGTATTAGAGACTCTTAGACTATCTTCGGGTCTTTGTTTGCTCACCTGTAACACGCAACCGCTATAGGACTGTTTAAACACCAGTTGCTGCTGATACAGTGGATCCAGAGTTCGACGTGCTGTCGATGTTTTCATTTTGTCAACGCATTTCTTGCCCGATACGAGATACACTTTCACATAAGGCGCGGGCAACATCTTCGATGAAGGTTTTTGCTGTGGGTTACAAGATAACAACATTCAGCAAGTTTCAAAGAGGTTCAAGTCACAGAAAACGTTAGATTAAAATCATCTAGACCTTTCTCTACTTCTTCACTTACCTGCAACCCCCTGGCACGTATGACCTCCACCTCGAGAAAGCCCTTTTGGTGGCACAACGACAGCTGAATATCACCTAGCGACGGTGCACCCAGCACCTGGCGACCCACTAGCTGGCCGGGTCCTAGACCATCCACAAACTCATTAAGGGCTCCATCATTGCGTAGCGAAGGTGAAAATCTACAGTTTTGTGTTTTTATTTTTTGTTTTTGTGTCGATAAAGTTGTTAAGGACTTTAGTAAAGTTTCGATTATAAAATTGCCATTACACAGAATCTATTGAAAATCTTTAAGAATATTTGTTGTAGATTTTGAGAAAGAAAGAATTGGTATAGCCCGGTTCCAACATGGACAATATATCGATTTAAGTTTCCATTTGTGGTACCGGGCTATTATACACAGGGAGTTGTAGAAAGACAGTTAAATTGTTGTAAGTAGTTTTGGTTGTTTGTTTAACTGTTGGATTGCGACTGGTTTGTGGGTTATGGGTAATGGTATAGTGTGGTGGCAATGTTTTTGTGTACTGACAGAGTAGTGCAGAGCAGGATTCTTTATAGCATGCAAGTGTTTTGAGTTCATTAGTTTTTGAATTGAATGTTAAGCCAAAAGAAATCAGTTGAGTGCATTTTTAGGTAACTATTCCGAATTCCCCTTGAGTTGTCCACAAAATAGTCGAAAGGAAGCTTCTGGAGACTATTTTTGTGGTCTTACTCTTGAGAAGAATTCGGAATAGCACCTAGTCATTGCGGAGAGAGTTGCTAGGAAAACAGTTCACATATTCTTAGTTCGGGTAGATGCTACAACAAAAGTGCCGTAGGTTGAAGTCTATGTGCCCAGGTGTAGAAATCATCTTGTGTTCGGTTGTTTTTTTTTTTTTTTTTTTTTTTTTAACACACATTTAGTAGTTTGAAAACACTTGTTATATATTATATAGTATGTACATAAATATAGTTAAAGAAAATTATATAAATCAATGATTGAAATAAATAAATACTTTGCACAATTTGTACAGCTCGAAAAGATAGTAATAGACACAAAGAAGTGGTAAGGAGAAACTGGAAGAACGCAAATACGTAGAAATATTATGAATATACAAAAATGCAGACTGGCTCAACGATATCAAGGCGCACACTTAGAAACGGCAAAGTAGGACACAAAGAAACTTAAAGAGAGAGAAAGACGGATGTTGTGTTACAGGAGAGAGAAAAATAGATAGACAGAGAGAGAGAGAGAGAGCGGTACATGTAGCCATTTACACAGGCAATGGAAATGCAGAGAGAGAGAGAGAGAGAAGGTGAGTGTGTGACAGACAATAGGAGGAGAGGAGAGAATGACAGATAGTAGAAGTATCAGAGGCAGAATTCAAAGACAGAGAGAGAGAGAGAGTTCGTATTTCATACAGTAATTTATGTAGTACTTGTAGAATTTATTTTCGTTTTTTTTTTATTTTTTTTTTTTTGTATTTTTTTTGCCAGAAACTTACGATGAACCCTCGGAGCTAGATATTGAATGAATGCTGCCCGCACTGTAACGGGTCACCGGGGGCACCGGTGGCACCTCCACCGACCGCTGGATGCTGCCGGCCGAGCCGCGCGACTGCCGCTGATAATATGGATGTGGTGGTGGTAGTGTGATATGATGGTGACTAGCAGAGGAAGCACTTGCACTCGCGCTGGCGCTCGAGCTGCCCGAATACTGTGCCTGATATTGGTCTGTCGAGAATATATGATATACATACACACTATATATAATATTGTTGAGAGTAGTAGTAGTACAACGCGTACGATCAGAACTTAAAAATGTACAAACAGCAGCGGCAAATGTATACAGCGAATCGATATGATTCAATTCGTTCGACTAATCGGTCTATCGCTGAGCTGAGTGGACGACTGAAAGTGCGCGACGCTGGCTTCAAAGACTTTCTGCTCGACGCTGAGACACTGGGAAGAATAAATGTTTGCCTCGACCAAAATTATAGTACAGAAAGTGAAAGAAACACAGAAATCGAATGAAATCAAAGCAATGAAAAGTAAAGAGTTGCTCGTATAATACGTATTCATAATAAGGTCAAAAGTAATCGAAGTTATTATAAAAATTGATACTTATTTCGTGACATTTAGTTTATTATATAGGTATTTATATTCTTTATTGAGTTCTCGTAGGCTTCATTTTCTCAACTGCATGTTAAGGTGCTTCATCCTCTACAATCTTGCCGTATTTACAAGTGCATTCGTTGGGTGGCAGCGCATGTTAACATACATGTGAGAAAACTGGAACTTGAACTGCACAGTGGTTACTTTTCTGCCTTTTCACTTGCACTGTTCCACAGTGTTGCAGTTTGTGTGTAAATACAAAGTAATTTCTTTTGATTTTCGTTCTCTTTCTCATAATTTAATGCCAATTTTCATTGATGATTGTTGTGAACTTGTTGTTGTGTATGAGTTGTTACTTGTTGTTTCTGGTTTGTTGTTGTTGTTGGTTGTTAAGTGTCTGGTTGTTGGCTTTCTTGACAGAGCTCCCTGTATATATATATATACAATTGATAATACCGAATGGGCTTGCAAAAAACAGAAAACTCTTTAGAAACAGATGATAAACATTAGTTAAATTTTCGTTGTTCATTTCTTGTTAGCAGGGCTCGACGCTGGCATGCAATTTAACAGGGGATATCGGTGAACGGTAACGATAACGATAAATATTTATCGCATTTTTATTGGCTGGCGAGAAATCCGTTTGAAATAACAGCCTCAGCTTGGGACGTATCGAGGATTAAATAAAAAGGTCTTACCGCATAACATAAAATAGTATGTCTGGTATATTCTTTGGTATATTTCTTAAAGTATATTTCTTTTTTTTTAGCTTGAGCTGCAAAAGATTGGTGGCTAAGAAGTAGTATGTCTTGTACAAGTATACTGTAAATTGTTGTTATAATTAGATAATTCAGTACATGCAAATCGAACAAAGTTCTAGAATAAAATTCGTGTATATCGTATGTTTTGGTAATATTCTGGGTATTATGGATATTCTGGGAGTTCTTAATTTAACTTGAGTATAAATCAACATAGAATTATCAATAAATGGCATCAACAATAGTAGTATATATAAAGAAACAAGTGGCAATTATAAGGTTAGTATTTTTTTTTCGATTATTAACAAATGTTTTGCTACGAAAAGTAAAATGCATTACGAATTGAGTTAGGATGCTCCTGCCACAGGTAACAGTGAGCGTCAACAGTGTGTGGCCGCACACAGGCGAAAGCTTTGCCTCCACCGGCATTTGTCGAGCTTTCAACTCAAGCTTTTGACAACTGCGGCCAGGCAAAGCTTTCGGTGTGGGCACAATTTTCCTTTGGTATAATAAGCCTAAAAATACGTATCGACTTTGGATTGTTTTTTTTATAGTTTGGTTGGTTGGTTGCTTGGTTGGTTGGTGGGTTGTTTCATAGGTTGGTTTGGATAATAATTATTATAGTTGTTGTTGTTGTTGTTTTTGCGCTTGTAGGTAAACTTAAAATCAAACGGGTTGACGGATTGTATTGCCTGAGAGCGTATTGCGAGAGCGAACTTTTTCAGAGCTTTTGCAAGGGGTAGCAAAAGCGAGTGTGTGTGAGAAAGAGAGACAGAGAGAGATAGATAGGGGGTCGAGTGTAAGAGAAAAAAGAGCAGGAGAGCAAGAGAGCAAGAGAGAGCGAGAGAGCAAGGGAAAGCGCGAGAGAGCGCGTTTGTGTTGCTGTTAGTTGAAAAGCTCTTAAAACTAAAATTTCTATGTTATTTCTTAGAATTTCCTGGTGTGTCTGACTAATGTTTATCATCATTTTCATTTGGGCTTCATTTTCTGCTTCGTATTCCGCAAAAGGCAACAAAAACCAAATTGAATACACAAAATCGAAAATCGAAAAGAAAACCATAAACTCATATTTGTATAGCATAGCATAAAGTAGTGATATAGCTAAATAGAAAGTTCTTAGACAGATAGATAGAGAGACAGAGTGACAGAGAGAGAGAAAGATAGAGAGAGAGAGAGTAAGTTGGACTTGTGCGCACCTTTCCCCACCAGCGCCATCGCCGAAAAAATGTTCAATTGGGTCCGCTTCCGAGGACGAGCCACGGGAGAGGCCGCCACCGGCACCGCCACCGCCCGCTCCTCCGCCCGCGCGCAATTCACGCGTGATATCACCAGGCAGTACCTCTTCGCTGCGATGCACCGTGAACGAGTTCTTACCCTTCTTTCCAAAGCCCATACGTCTTTTACGACCTTTTGAGTATGGTATTTTTGTTGTAGTGTACTTTTAGTATTTAGTATTTCTTTTTTCTTCTCATTGCGAGTATTGTTAGTAAGGTTAGCTTTCTTATGTCTTACGGCTAATGGTTAATGGTAAGTGGTTAATGGATTAGTTGAAAAGAAAGCAAAACTGAACCATGGCTGCAGAATATATGCGACAATATACGATCAAGTTATACACGAGTATTGTTTGTGTGTGTGTGTGTGTGTGTGTGTAACGAACCAAGGAGCTCGACTAGAATGAGGAGCGTTTGTTTTATGTCTGATATGGTATGATAACCAGACCGATTAGTCTGCATTTGCGATTGTCAACAAGGCAACTGAACGAGAACGAGTTAGAAACGAACGGCATACAAAACGAAAAGCGAATAGGTAAGTGGAGGGAGCCACTAAAAACTCTCTTACCTGTTGCCGACAGTTGCGACGTCGAGTTGGATTTCTTGCCCATGCCGCTGCCTCCCTTGGGCGAACGTTCCTGGTCAACGTTGCCAGCCTTTTTTCTGTCCGTTGTGGTATCTGAGAGGCTGCCATCTGCAGAGGAGATTGCAAATGAGAATAATGAAAAGGGTTCGGGTTGCTTACACATTAGTTCTGAGAAGTCGACTTTAAGACTCCAAAAGGATATACCCATTAAATTTTCGAAGAGAACTTGCTCTTTAAAGATATATATATTCTATTTATGCGCAGATCAAGTTCATTTAACATTTCAGCCACGACCCCTATCGACCCCGTAAATAAAAAAAAAACGATTTCTTAGCGTAATTTTTATGCTAGACAGTTCATAGTTAGTAAACACAAAAAATACCGACCCCTAAATAAATTCTGAAAATTTGGTTACGATCGGATAATTAACATAAAAGTTATTCGACAAACAAATAAAATGAACTGATTTCGAAGCCGCTACCTAAAAGTATGTAACAAAAAAATACGCAACAGAAGTTATATATTGTAAGGAAACCGTTTTGGTCAGGTGTATACATTTGACTGTAGCTTCGTGCCTATTTTATAATGCAAAAACTTAATCGATACCTTATCGATTACACAGCTCCACAAAAATCTGATCTGGGTATGCGGCATATGCAGTAATATGTATTTTGGGTCGCTGATTCCGAATCCGGCATCAGAAATTCTCCATCACGTTGGGATTTCGACATAACCTCAAAAAACTGAAAAACCTTTAAATATCTCCCAAAAGATATAGATTTCTGATCTGGGCATGCTATTTATGCTTTAACATGTATTTTGAGCTTCTAAGGCCGAATCCGCAGTCGAAACTTACACTAGACTTTTTTTTTTTGTGGGGCTGTGTTATTTATATATTATATATATTTTTAGAGGAGACTCTCTTCATGCTTTCACGTAGACTTACCAGCTTTCTCCTCGGCATCGGCGCCTTCAGACGGCTTTGATCCACCAGCTTCGTTTGTGCCGTTCTTGTCCTTGTCATATTCACTGAAATCGTCATCGAGCATCGCATCGATAGCATCCCAATCGATAACATCGAGTGGAGCATCCCCATCCGCGTTAGCATCAGTTGTTGTTGTTGTTGGTTCATTCGTATTTGTTGCAGTTGTTGTGGCAGTTGTTGTAGCAGTCGTTGCCGTTGTTTTTGTTGTTGTTGTTGTCGTTGTTATAGTCGTTGTTGTTGTTGTTGATGTTATTGTTGTTGTTGCCGCAGCATTCGTTGCAATCGAGGATGTGTTTGTTGTTGTTGTTGTTGTTGTATTTGTAATGAGATTTGTGCATGTATTTGGTGGTGGTTGTTGTTGTTGTTGTTGTGATGTTGCGTCATAGGTCAAGTTGTTGGCGTCATATGTTGTTGTTGTTGTTGTGGTGTTGTGTGGTTTTGATGATGGGGCACCATGATGAAGTTGTTGTTGTTGTTGTAGTTGTAGTTGTTGTTGTTGTTGTGGGGGATTTGCAAAAGAGGAAGAAGAAGCATTATTAGCATTATTACCATCGGCAGCAGCGGCACCGGCGGCGGAGGCAGCAGCAGCGGCAGAAGCAGCTGCACCACCGCTCGCACCACCGCTGGATTTCGCCAGTTGTTCCATCAATCCGTATCCGTTGATGGCCATGATGCCTTCTTTCCCTTTTTGTTGTTGTTGTTGTTGTTGTTGTAGTTGTTGTTGTTGTTGGTTATTGTTGTAGTTGTTGTTGTAGTTGTTGTTGTTGTGACTAAAACTAAGACTACTCGCTGCTTGATTGCTACAGTTGTTGTTGCTGCTATTGTAGTTGTTGTAGTTACTGTTGCTGTTGTTGTGGATGTTGTTGCTGTTGTGATTGTTGTGTAAACTGTTCTGTGAGTAGCCCCCTCCCCCTCCTCCAACACCTCCGACACCGACTCCACCAACTCCACCACCTCCACCTCCAACTCCAACTCCACCTCCACCTGCTGCTCCAGGGGCCACGCCTCCTCCTTCGATCGGGGAAAAGTTATGCGCATTCTGCGCACTCGGCGGATGTGGCAAGTTACGCCTTCGCTTCATATACGGTGCCGCCGGACCGTACATCTTCTGCTGGGACGTGCGCTGCAGGTCGAGTGACATGTGGTTCCTTGCATCCAAGCCCCGTCGATGGGGTCCACGAAAGAGCGAAGGTGCAACGCCTCGCCGCGTCCAACCCACATCGGAGTCGTAGGTGATAGTAACGATCTTGTCATCGGTCACCAGAAAGTGTGAGTGACTCAGTGGATGCACTGCATCCACATTTGCGCCCATATACGACTGACGTATGTTCGTCTCGGAGCCATAGCGTCGCTGCATCTCTCTGGCCTGCTGTGCCACAGCTTCTGGTGGCATTGTCACTTCATCCTCATAGCGTATGCGCCGCCGCCCCCAACTCTTCGTATGCAGATCGTCGTAGTCCAGCGATCGCGATTGACCTTCGTGGAAGGCGGCACGTCTACTCTCCAGCTTCGGTTTCTTCAGTATCGAAGTGGGCTGGGCACGTGCCGCTGTGGCTTCGGCAATGGGCACCGCCGAGACCAGAGCATCCTCACTCAGCTGTCGCGACAGGCGCAGCACAGATTGAGTGGGCAGTGACGGTGGCAGTGTCAGCTGCGATTTGGCGCGACGATGCGCTGTCGGTGTGGGCGTATGCACATGGTAGGTGGGCACCACGCCCAGATTCACCTGCGGCCCCGTGTGCTCGCCCAGAAAGTGCTGATCCACGCACTCGCCGCACATGCTCGGGTCCATGGTGGGCAACGAAGGTTCCGAGCTACTGGGCTGGTACATGGACAGCGAGGGGCGACGCAACAGTTGCTCGGCACTGTAGGGAAACGTGATGGGCTGGTGCTGCGGATGCGGATGGGCATCGGCCAGGCAACAAGGGTCCGTACAGGCACCGATTGCCAGGCCCGGTGTGGCCAGGGCCGTGTTGGTGGACAGAACCACCGGCTGGCTGCCGTTCTGGCAGTGACTGCAGCTCTTGTCCAGATGGTCGCGCACATAGCCCACATAGGAGCTGGGCGACGAGGAGACTGTGTGCGCATGGGCGTGGTCGTGGGCGTGTGTGTGAGCGGTTGAGCTGCGAAAGAGATTCATGACGGGCGTGGTAATGCGCTTGAATTGATCTAAGCTCAGCTGCGCAGGCAGCGGCTGAGCCAGCGGTTGAGGCAGCGGCTGTGGCAGCGACTGAGGCAGCGGCAGCGGCAGCGGCAGAGGCGTCGCTTGGTAGGTGTTGTGGTGGTGGTGGTTGTGGTGGACGTTCGCATGAGTGTTGTTTGCGTTGGTGGGGCGTCCGTTCAGCTGTTGATGGCGTCGCTGTTGGTGGCTGTACAGGGTGGTGTCGGGTGGCAAATGAGACGAGGGCGAAGGCGAATAGTAGACGAAATGTGGATCGTGTGTCAGTGGCTCGAATGCGTGGTTGAGTGGTGCTGGCGTCTCCTCTGCCACCAGGGCCGGCTCCACGAAGAACTGTTCGACCAGCTTGCCGCTGTTGTGGTCTGTCACGAGCACCTGCTGCGGCAGTGGTGGTGGTGGTACTGCTGGCATGACCAATGCGGTGGTGGGTGGCGAATCGGCGGCTGCCAGCGCCGCCAGCTGCTGCAACTGCTCGAGCTGCTCCAGCAGCAGCAGCTGCTGTGTGCCGGCTCCAGCACCACTCGACAGGTAGTCGCAGTCATCCACCTCGATGGTGTTCGCACGGTGGTACTCGACGGGCAGCAGCTTGAGGCCAGTGACTGGCCCACTGTGCGGGGCGCCACCAAAGAGACTGCGCCAGTTGCGTGGAAAACTGACGATTATTATCGATATCAGTTGTCGCAGGGGGTGTGGTGGGGTGGTGTGGTTGCGGCGGAGGGGGGTTGTGGGTCACAGAGTAGTGTCACATTGTGGTTGTGGTTGTGGTTGTTGTTGTTGTGGTCAAGTTGAAGTTGAAGTAGCGCAAACACACAAACATGCAAATGGTAAACATGCGGCAGATAGCCCAGTGCGTGGTGAGTTGTTGATTTGTTGGTTGTTGTATTGGATTGTGATGGGGATTCGTGATTGGTTCGTGACAAAATGCGAACGATCGTTGGCAGATGCAAGCGATGGTTTGCGTCCGAGGTGCGTGGTGAGTTGTTGAGTTGTTGGTTGTTGTATTGGATTGTGATGGGGATTCGTGATTGGTTCGTGACAAAATGCGAACGATCGTTGGCAGATGCAAGCGATGGTTTGCGTCCGAGGTCAGCGAGTGTGGTGTGTTTCCATTGTGTTCGGTGAGTGGTGAGGTATGGTTCGTGTGGTGTGTGTGTGTGTTGAGTGTTGTGTATGGTGAAGAGCACGCACGAGAAGCAGTGAAAGAGACAAATAGAGAGAGAGAGAGACAGAGCGAAAGAGCAGCGCGCGTCGATTTTGTGTGTTCGTTCGCAAAAAGTAAATGCAGAAAAGAAACTTTATGTTTTTTCGGTTTGCCTTCTGTTTTGTTCTGTTTGTTGTTGCTGTGTAGTGGTGGCGGTGTGGCTGAGTGAGTTGAGTTGACTTGAGTTGAGTTGAGTTGAGTTTTGGGTTGAGTTGAGTTGAGTTGAGTTGAAAGAGATTCACATCCCAATTTGATGGGTTGATTTGCATTGCTTTTTTAGCTACTACTCGAAATGTGTTTCCAATTTTCCAGCAGAATTTTGACAGCAGCTTTTTTTTTCTGTTTTTTTTTTTTTTTGTTTTTTGGCTTGGCATGGCTTTGGCTATGGCTTATGGCTATGGCTTTAACTATGGCTAGAAACGCGAAGCGAGCGCGAGTGCAGCACTAGGCCGAGGTCAGCCGATCGCCAGGCACGACCTGCTTGCTACTCACCTGAGGCCACGCGAGGTGCGCGGTCGCTCCGACTGTGTGGAGAACGCACTGGATGTCACACTGACCACCGACTCCATGTCGGAGTCACCGAACTCGCCCATAAAGTCCTTGTCGGGGGACAGCGAGTGCCTGGGCCGCATTCGGGAGTCCATTGACTGCAGATCGCTGTCCGACAGACCCGTATAATGCCGCTCCCAGCCACCCATGCCGGTGCTACGGTAGGTCGCCTGGTGATGTGGCTGACGTGTCCGATGGCGACCGAAACGGGAGCCCGAGGCCAGGCGCTCGTCAAAGTCCTGGCCCAGTCGATCGCGCAACATGGCGCTGCGTGAGGTCTGTGGCACCTGCGATCATATGAATATACATACATATATCTTAGGTATTCGACTGATTTGATTGCACTACACACCTGTGGCAGTTGTCGCTTCTTGGGTGATCCCGTCGGCGTGGCAGTCGCTGAACGTGATTGGAAACGCTGCTGCTGTGAGGCCTGTGCGGCCGCTGCTGCCGCTGCCGCTGCTGAGCTTCCACCACCGCCTGGATAGGCTGCTGAGTTGGGTGAGCCGTGTATTGGAAGCACTGGATAGTCAACGTAGCGATCGTCGGGCGGCGACAGGGATCCCCGCCGTGGACTGCTGCTCCTGTAGCCGTAGCCAGGACCCGAATGTCCGCTATGGCCACTGCCCACACCACTATGATAGTTGTCACTGGGGGCTGCCGAATGACTGCGCTGACTCAAGCTCATGCCACCGGGTCCAATGGCAGCTCCAACACCATTTCCGCCGCCACCGCGTCGATAGTATCCCGTGGCAGAGGCCTGCGAGTGCGGGTGCGAAGTAGAAAGAAGGATTAAGAGTTTAGTGAGCCGATCCAGCAGCAAGATCAGCGAAAAAAGAACGCCGAGTCCAGAGAGTCCTGTGAAAGCTTACGTACTAGATGTGTGAGAGAGCGTGGAGTGGTTCAGAGTTTCATTCAAGTTCAAGTTAGAGTGTGTGTACTTAATATTTGAGATTAACTTTTACTGCAACTTCTACTGGAACAAGGATAGTACGAGAGAGATAAAGAGATACTGAGATACTGAGTTGAGTATATGTAGGTACAAGTCCAGGCATACTTAGAAAGAGTAAATTTAACAACACGCAAACCACGCTCCGATCAGTTGCAATAGTTTGACAGCTGATTGCAGCGTTGCTTTTTTGAATTGATTAAACAGTTAGTAGGTGAAGGTTTGTAAAGTTTGTAGAGATTGGAAAGTGCAGTTAAATTGGTTGTAGGCCTAGCTAACATACAAAAGGGGCACATGAGAAGAGCTTACAATAAGATGCAATAAATATTTGAATGAATCATCGACTGGCTGACTGATCTTCACTGGTCTTTCTGGATTGCCAATTTCTTTATAAATGAGATGAAGTTTTATATTATAAAAATTGCACAAAGTGCATTGCTGTGGCTTCTCTTCAATCTTCACTGAGCTGCGCATATGTTTCCAATTGTAAACTGACTGTGTTCACCTACTTGTTGTGCTTGTCTGTACTGAATGTGTACTGAATCCGGTACAAATTTTGGATGGATGCGTTAATTTAGCTAAGGTGCAAACCTGATTGTGATAACTTTGTCCAATGCCAGATACAGTGCGATAATCTCGGGCCACCATGCCGGCCACCCGTTTGCGGCCCTGGGGTGACATGTCACGTCTGGAGCGACGCTCGTTTAGATCGAGCTGAATTTTGTTTGTGGTTTGTAAATTTATATATATGTATATATATCATGTGGATTCGGGGTTCGTTTTCGTGGAAGCAATAGGGTTGAACGTGGTGTTGTGCGCATGTGTGTGTGTGTGTGTTAGTTTCAAAAGAAGGAAAGACAGAAAAAGAGAGAGCAAGAGAACGAGAGGAGTAGACAAAATATATATGTACATATAATATGATCAAAATAAATGTAGAGCAAATCAAATTGGTCTCAACATGAACTCATGTTAACCCTTACATTGCGTTTGTGTGTGTGTCTGTGTGTCTGGGG
This sequence comes from Zaprionus indianus, assembly GCA_018904595.1. NCBI lineage: Eukaryota > Metazoa > Arthropoda > Insecta > Diptera > Drosophilidae > Zaprionus > Zaprionus indianus. The sequence goes on from JAEIHA010000320.1 coordinate 7,702,360, forward strand.
AGTGAGCAGAGTCTTCTGTGTGGGTCACTATGCAATTAATTCATTGTGGAATGCTTCTCTGGCCACATTCGCAAAGAGTCTCTTCGAAATGCAATACAAATCATAATACAAAATACAAAATACACAAGTATACAAATACACAGCAAGTCTACACACTGAAAGCTACGGAGAGAAGTATGAGGTAGGCGATTGGCATGCAGAAGCTAACTAAAGGCTTAAAGATAGTAGATAAGATTATAGATATAGGATTGGCGGACAGATATTATATTTGAGTGATAAAGCCCTTAAGTGCAGTTTGCAGCTAGAAATTTTCAGTTAGACCGAAATTTCTTTCAAACAGTCTGTATATATATAGAGGAAGTATGTGTTCTCAAGTTTTTCAAGTTTGTTTTTCTTCAATCATTAATACACTGAAACTTAATCTACCCAACTTAATTAGTATTTAAATTGATCTTAAATGCAAAGATAGAGCTGAAAATTGATGCTTAAGAGAAACACTTCGCGCTGTTGTTGGATTAGTTAAGGTTAGATCGATTGAGTTGGTTAGTTAGTTAGTTAGAGTAGAGCGTAGACAGAGCGAAGAGCTGAGAATTGAGTTTGGTAGCACAGTAAAGAGAGTGAAAAATTTAACACACGCAAAACGAAACACAACGACACCAATTATAGATGTAGAACAAACCGAAAAGAAGGAAAACATTAAACGAAAATTACTTTATACAATTCTCAAATGTGTGCAATGTATGTATGTACAGCGAATGAATCGATTCTCGGATGAACTCGGGATCGTGATTGAATGGAGCGAAAGGTCGCCAGCATGCAGCAAACTGTAACTGACAGGAACAGCAATGGAGTCGGAAACTGGGCACGCGACAGGGCGTATGCGTGATGTGCAATGGCCAATGGCGATGCGCTGATTGTGAGAATTGATTGAGATTTGAAATACACATTGAGGAAAATGCACACGCACATAGAGAAAAGCAGAAAAACAGAGAGAGGAGAGAACACACATAGTCGACAACCGCAGCTTGCGATACATTTGCAGACTTTTCAAAGGTTTTTGAAATGATTTAAATTGAAATTTAATTTACTTTCAATTTTGAACTCTGTGTTTCTTTTGAAAAACTCTGCTGTACCGTGAGCTCTGCAGTTGTACGAAAAACGAAAGTATTATTTTTGCTTTTCTGCTGCACAACGAAAGGTTTGTTGTTGTGTGGGTGTAAGTATCTATGTGTGTGTGTGGGTGTGTGTCTGAGAGAGCGAGAAATCTGTTGAAGAGCTGCTGAAAGTGGCAAGCTGCGTTTTTTCTGTCTGTAACTACATGTTGGTGTGTGTATGCGTGTGTGTGTGTCCCCACTCTTGCTGCTGTCAGTTCTTGTTGCATATACCACACACACACACACACATGTATGTATGTGTGTGGGTCGTAAGTAGGTATAGTATTTCATATAAAGTATGTACATAAATAATGTATTTTGATTTTGATTTTGTTTTTGTTCATGTTGCTGTTGTTCTTGTTGCTGTTGTTGTTGTTGCTATTGTTGTTGTTGTATCTCTCAGTGTGTGTTATGAGCTGTGGGGGTTGTTGTTCTTGTTGTTGTTGTTACCTCAAGCAGTGGTGGGCTGTTGGAGCTGCCCATGGATGATATGCTAGCACCCGGCGTCATTCCATCGACGTCGCACTCGGACGTTGTGTCCGAGTCGCTCAGACGCGACATCGTGCTGGGCGGTGATAAATGATCTGTCGGTGTCAGTATCATGCCGTCCACATCGCTGCCCTCGTCACGTAACTGTTGTTGTTGTTGTTACAGTTGTTACAGTTGTTGTTGTTGTCATAAATTTTATTTTTGCAAATGGAACAGAACGGAACGGAACGGAACGGCGCACGAGGCGAGCACGTAACGTTGTTGTTCATGTTTGTTGTGGTGTGTTTGAAGTTGTTGTTGTTGTTGAATTATGTTGTTGTTGTAGTTGTTGTTGATGGTGATTTTTGTAGTTGTTGTGGTTGGTGGTTGAGTTGAGGATGTTATTTAATTTGTTCATTTTGGTTTGGCGGGTGGTGCAGGACATAAACAAAAGATATGGCAATGCTGAGTTAATAATTTAGTTCAATTTGTGGACGGCTGCAGGGATTAACGTTACATCTAAGTTACCCAAACCAAAGAGAACACAAAAACATGAACAAAATATAAAGGGAAATTAAAAACAAATGCATAATGCATACGGGTACACCCAGCTTAGTTTCTCTCTCGATATTGTGTTAAGTTCTTCGCTCACAAAACCTCAACGAAGGCGCTTCAATTCAAGGAGGGTCTTTCACGTTTACCAAGACATCAACACTTAGTTTGGAACAAACGCAACACGTAATGAATCGAAACGACACGAAATGAAACGAAAAACGAAGTTGTAACCCAAAAGAGATCATAAATGAAACGAAACGAATTGAGAAACGCTATCGAGTTCGGGTCCCTGGCAAGACATACGAGGTGGGAGATGTCCTGATGCGGCTGCAGCTGATACCACTCGGCCTCGTCGTCGAGTATGTGGTGGGCCAGATCGATGACCACCTCGCCGATGAAGTCGTTGGCGCCGTAGCGCACATAGTCCCACAGTGTGACCTAGAAAAGGGGGACACTCTTGAGCTGTATGCATGGAAGGTGGAAGAGGGGGAGAGACTAGACAAACCTCCAGCAGACGACCGTTGAGATCGCAGCGCCGCAGACCCGAGTACAGAAATGTTTGACCCCAGCGCGGCTCGCAGGTGGTGCCCACCGTTTTGGTGCGTCGCTTGGACTTGTGACTGCGGTCGGGCAGAAGGAACACCTGCAAAAGATACCACCAAGTGCGGCTTAGTGGAAGGGATAAATGAATGTGTGATTGACTTACTTTCGCATAGGGATTGCGCCCCGCTCCGCTCTGGCGCAGTGAGAGGCCCGTCGCACAGACGAGCGTCACGATCAGCTGCAGTGTGTTCTGATCGTAGCCGAGCTTCAGCTGCAGCCGCCCCTCGATGGGAATTGGCTGCGTTGTTACGCCCATGCCATGACCGTGTGCCACATGCGAGTGGGCGTGCGAGTGCGGGTGCGGATGCGACGGGTGCGACGGATGCGGCAGGGGATGCGTGTGCGATGGCGGTGATGCAGATGCCGGATGGCAATGATGGTGGTGGCCCGCCGTCGTTGTGTTGTGCAGGGCGCCCGAGGCGGCGCCAGCGGCGGTGGCTTGAAGTGTGGCGCTGCTGTTGCTGCTGCTGCCGCTGCCGCTGCTGCTGTGGCTGTGGCAGCTGAGGCCGCTGTGCCCGCTGCTGTGGTTCGCGCCCAGGCGCTGTTGCTGGTGCTGTGTGGCGCCCGAGTTGCCGCTGCCACGATGTCGCAGTCCGTTGCCCGAGCCACTTATATGCAGGTCAGGTGAGCCGGGCGAGGTGATCAGTACGCTCGGCTTCTCCCGGTGTAGCTCGAGTGCCTCGACTGCCGGCGCTGTTGGTTGGACATAGAACTATGATTAGCTGGCATTCCTTTTGCAAATCGTACTAGAACTAGGAATGTATATAGCATATATAGCGCATATGTTGATCGCAGCTAGCTAGCTTAGACATACACTGTTGGCCCTGCTCAGTTAGTCAAGTTCACTCACACCCAGACACACACATAATACTTGGCTAGCTGTTGCCCCCTCCCCTCACCTTTACGCTGTAGGTAACGCCCTCCGCTGCTGACGACCGCGCTGCCAGCCATGCTGCTGGCCAGTGCGCTGTGCGGAAAGTTAGCGGAGGAACGGCGGGTCACGCTGCCAGAGCCAGAGCCAGAGCAGGCGCTGCTGGGACTGACGTTGCTGCTGCTGCCGCCGCTGTCGATGCTGCTGGCGCCGGTGGGCAGCAGCAGCGAGCGGCAGACGACCAACTCCACCTGCGCATCCAGTCGACTCTCGTCGATAATGTCGTACACCTCGTCGGCGCTCTTGTTGTGCAGGCTGCGTCCGTTCCACTCGATGATCTCGTCGCCTGTGATCAGCAAGCGATCGTTGCGATTGTTGTTGATATTGTAAATGTGTGTGAATGCAATGAAGCGATGCAGAAACATAGAGACAGAGACAGAGAGAGAGAGAGAGAGAAAGACAGAGACAGTTTGAGAGATGAGCAATGAAATAATGTTGATTCGATCAGAGAGCGCAGAGTGAAGATCAAGCAGGAGGAGATTCAGATTGAAGTTTCTGATTTGACACCTCAATCACTTCACTGATTAACCCTACTCGGCACTCTGATGGATGATCGTTCGATTCAAATGGTTCTGTGAACGTTTCTTTACCTGATCGTATGCAGCCCTCGAGATCTGCCACCGAACCGCGTTTCACCTTCTCCACAATGGCCCCGCATGAACCTCCGATGCCTGTGGGCTGACCGCCGTTCACCTTTAAGCCTAATATATCTTCCCCGTCGTAATATTTACGTAATATCATGTGCCCGATCAATCGAGTATTATCCGCGGATGTTTGCCAATTCACCGGATTCTACAGATACACATGGGTATGTACAGATAACAGCGGTGGTGTCGGTGGTGGATGGGTTGAGGTGGTGGTGTTATTGTTGATATTGGTGGTTGTTGGTGGTTTTTTTGGTGGTGGTTACAATGGTGGATATTGAGATCGGATGGTGTCGGGTGAGATCGTGGATGTCAATTTAGCATAGTTTGGTATTTTTTTTTTGGTATTTTGAGAGTTGCGGTATGTCGATGATCGTATGCAGGAAGTAGAATGGTTATAGTTTTAGATTTGCACCATACAACAGTCTTATAGATAGGCTTAGACTATGTTAATACTCTTACAGTACAAACCAAAAACGAAGAACGACAGTTATTAATTAATTGAATGGAAAACATTTTGTACAATTCAGGTTTTTACATTCAGTTTCAGTTTCAGTTTTCTCTTTCTTTTTTTTTGTTCTTACGATCTAGAAACAGTTTCTACTAAGTTCGGTTAGACAGTGTAGATAGAGTAGATAGACAGTATATCATTCGCATGTTGCTTGAGACCTACGTTGAGAACACACACATGTTTCGGTTTTCGCTTCGAAAACCATTTGAAAAATCGGTTAAGCTTCAAAAAAGAGTGTTGAGTAACGCAATAACGAACATTGAATAGGCATGCGAGGGTGGGACGTGCAAGTTTACTCGGGAACTAAGCGGGTGCTGCATGCAAATGGTACAGACAACATTTAGATTTGGAGTACAAGTTTACGACATGCATTGCTAGTTTTGGATCGGTTAATGTTTGAATACTTTGTGGTATATATTCAATTTCTCATAGAGTCTGGCTGGCTTTGCGGGTGTGTCCTATGGGCGGGGGTATGCAAACTGAAAACACTAGACGGCGTTACACTAAACATACTATGCACTTTTATGGAGGGATGGGCGAGTTGAAGACATGGCAAGAACAACAAACACAGATGGAGAAAGGAGAAGATATACAACGAGTAAAAGAGAGAGACAGACAGAGAGAGACAGACAGAGAGAGAGACAAAGAGAGAGATTGGGAGAGAGAAGTTGATTTGGGGCACAGACTGGCAGACAGACGGACAGCTTGTCCTGGGTACCACAAAGAACACACTCAGACTCTACACAGACAAAATGCAATTATCGGGAAAGAGATCAGTTCTCGTTGCGAGGGAGTGAGTTGCCGCTGCGTCTGGATGATACCTTGGGGCCGTCGCCGCGGTTCGAGTCCTCGCTGCTGGTGAACGTGCTGCTCGTATCGATGCCCGAATCTTTGGTCGCCGAGTCCTGGCTGCCTTGTCGTTCGGCCTCCCAACGCGTCCAGTCACCTTCGCCGTGGGGCTGTGCCAACTTGGCACTGGTCAGCAGTGTTGCGGTGCCCACATCAACAGCTGTTGAGGGCAAAATTGTCGTCACCGGCGGCAGGGGACCGGCAGAGCCACCTGAACCACTTGGCACCAGCAACGACGACGTATCATCGTCGTGGGCATCGAAGCGCACTGTCTTCTTTATTCTGCGCTCGGTGAAGCGACGCGAGTCTTGCGCCGCCGACGAGGAGGATGTCGAGCCCGCCGGCTCGTCCCAGTAGGCGGCCTCGGTGGAGCTGAGGGAGCTGCTGCCGCCGCCGCCACCGCCACCGCCAGTGCCGAGCAGGCCGCGCTCTCGGCTCAGGCTGCCGCGGGCGCCATCAGCTGTCGCCGACATGGCGCCGCTTCGATCACCACCAACTGCACCACCTGCACCCGCTCCTGGTCCGATAACAATCTGCGGCTTGCTCTGGCTCTGGCTCTGGCTTAGATAGTAGCTGCTGCTGTTGCTGCTGCTGCTGCTGCCTCCACAGCCGCTGGCCGCGGCCAAGGGCGGCGCACGACGGAAGGCGCCAGCACCGACACCAGCTCCTCCAACTCCAACTCCTCCAACTCCTCCTGCACTGCCCGCAGCGCCCCCAGCTCCGAAATGTCGCTCGTGATTGCTGCGATTGAGCGAGTTGCGCTGCTGCACGTCCAGTCGTGCGGTCCTCGTCAGGGGATACTGTTCCACGCGCTCGCGATGCTGCAGCTGCAGCTCGTAACGGTCGCGCTGGTCCGCCGACGCGTACAGTCGCTGGTTAGAGTGGCCCAGCAGGCGATAGTCAGTCGAGCCGCCGTACGAGCCGCCGACTGTCAGTAGATCGCGCTCGTTGAGGCTGCGCTGCTGGCGCCAGGGATCCGTGCGCACCTGAAGACGCCCGCCTGTTGATTGAGGATGTACTAGTAAAGGTTTCTGTTTTCTATTTGTATGTGGCATAAACTCGATTTGCTTGGGTAAGGTAGGGTTAGGCGGGTTACAAAGTGGGGGGTAGGGGCTCTATGGGGGGACGGGGGACGGAGAAGTACTTAGGCTCTACGAGAGACACTTCTCAAATTGCTCGTTTTGCTTTCTTGAGACGCGTTCGCTGCTCGCCTGACATTAGTTTGTTGTCCTTCGGGTAGAGTTTCGGCGAAATGAGGTCTGAGGTCAGAGGTGCTAATGCTGGTGTTGTTGTTGTTGTTCCAATATAAAGCAAAATACATAGGAAGTATCTTTATTGTAAATAAACGCAATACGTATGAGAGTTTGAGAGACTTATGAGGGCGCACTCTCAGTGTGAACTTAAGAGTTGAGTGAGAGTAATAAACTATTGATTCAGAACTGTCTTCCAATATGTTTCTTAATAGATGCTGAATATGCTAGCCTAGAGTACAGATCGTGTTAGTGTAAGAGACTTATGTGCGTGTATTTCCAGCATATACCAAGGCAGTTTAAGTTTGAACAAAGACAACTTTAGTTTGTATATAGTTAAAGGTTGGTCTCGCATGAATCTTGGTAGATGCTGTAAATATGATATCAGAGTAGTATACGTATAAGAAGAGTATGTTTGTAAGCTAGTTAGGAGCCAGCACTATATAATTTAAGAGAGTAAGGCAGACAGAGAGAGAGAGAGAGAGAGAGAGAGAGAGAGAGAGTGTTGCAGAGATCAAATTTGCAGGGAGCTCTTCAATCGGAGGTGCCGAGGCGCATAAAACATGCCAGACTAGTCAGTTCTTAAAGTGTGGGGGAATCTGTGTGTGCCTGGGAACATTGGAGATATAAGTAAATATATCGAAATGCTGCAATACTTATCTCTTGTGCCTAGAAGATTAAAGAATATTATAAATTGTTTAGAGCTACAGATTTGAGTTTGAGGAATTGGTTTGGGTCTAGAACTGTTCTACATGATCACAATCGCTGATGGCCGGAGCTGTGAGTATCTCTGTATGTGTTCCAATATTGGAGTGTGTGTGTGTGTGTGTGTGTGTGTGTGTGTGTGTGTGTATTTCTTGAGAGATTGTATTTGAGTTAGGAGGAAACAGGAAACAGCGTTACGATATCCATGCAAATTCTTGTCGTAGTTTTTCATTTTTTGGTTTCTCTTAATTTACATTGACATTAAAATGTACAAAAAGAAATTACGGAAAAAAGAATGAAAGAAGAACACTTAAAACGTAAACGAGGAGAACACAGCGCAGCGTAGTGTGTATGTGTGTGTGTGTGTGTGAGAGAGAGAGGGGAACTTGGGATGTGCGGTATTCAAAACGCAGTGTCTATTGTGAATGGGAGTTTGTAAGCAGAACAAAATTAAATAAAAATCATTAACAAACGATCCCCGGCAAGGAGCTCACACACGCACACACACAGACACAGATAAATAACATCGAAGGAGCAAGGATTAATACTAAGTGTGGACTGGACTGCAGTAGGTGCTCGAACGAAGGAGATGTAAGTAAGGGTTAACAAAGAGAGAGAGCGAGTTAGACAGAGAGAGAGAGACGACATTAATGTACATTCCATTCAAGTGGTTTCTTCTTGGATCACTTAACAAATCAATCGAAACGATAACGATAACGACAGAACAGAAACAAGGAACAAATCGAAGAACACACATTAAAAATGTAAAAACTTTGTTTGATTTGGTTTTCTTTCTTTGGTTTTTTTCATTTTTTTTTTTTTTTTTTTTGTTGCTTACATTTGCATGAATCTGTAGATCGCCGGGCGAGAGATTTGTGTGCGCACTTTGCACGCCGCCAAAATTACCTGCTGTTGTTGTTGGTTTTTTTTTTTCATTTATTTTTTTTTTTTTGGAAAATTTCAAAATATTTTTTTGTGGCGGGTCAAGTTGGTTTTTGGATTGTTTGTGGGTTATCGTTGGGTGGTTAACAAATAGAAGAAAGAATGGAGAAAATATGAATACATATTTGCGATCATAGAAACGATAACGATAACGATAATACGATAACGATAAAGCGGCGCAAACGTTTGCGAGGCAAGCTCAGACCTAACTTACAAGCTAGCTTAGCCTTAGCGTTAATTCAAGCTTATTGAGGGGGGTGGGGGGGTTGGCATAAACTAATTACATAACTACGTAGGTGTTTTCAGGTGTTCTTCAGTTCTTAGGTCTACGGCTTAGCTACATTTTAATTTATTTGGCAGCATAGGCTCAGCTCGAACAGCGCATTGCGCCCATTTCTTTAAACTTGACACACACTGGCACACACACACACACAGAGAGAGCGGTCCATGAACATACTCACGCACTCAAGCACAGTATGTTGGTGTCCTCCTATTGTGGGCCATACCCCTGGCACAGTTTCTTTTGACTTTGGTCACGATATAAAACGTTTATTGTGCCCGTAACGACGACGACAAAACAGCGCAGAAACAACAACAAGCAGACCAGAAAATACAAACACACACACACATGCACAACTGTATCTCTGTGTGTGTGTGTGTGTGTGTACATAAAAATTACATAAAAACAGAAGCAGCGGCAGCAGGGACAACAACAATAACCACGCAGACGTTTTACGTGTAAAGAAAGAAACTGACGAAAACAAAACGAAAGAAAACAAAGCGCAAAGTAAAGTAAATTACACAGTTCGACCGTCTCTTGGATTCTCGGATTATGCCTAGCTATAGAGCAGCCAAGCTACGTCAGCTGATTGAAGCATTTGATTTAAGGTCTGTCTACAATGTATAAATACTATATACATGGCTAAGGTGCGATATGGGATATATATCGAACTATTCGATAATCTCCAAAATATATGCATTAGGCCATTAATATTTATATTAAATAAACACTTCTACTTCAAAATAGGCAGTCAAATGTGTCTGTTTCGAAATCCCAGAACCATTTTAATTCAATCTTAGTGGCAAAACTCCTTCTCAATTCAATTTGCATTCATTGAATTAAAGAAAAACTTAAATTTTTCAAGATTTCATTTACTGCCTTATTAACTAGACATATGTTTTCATTTCCCTTTCAAGTTGCTGACTCCTGTAGCTCAGTGTTGCCTTTGCGGCAAACGCTCAAAACACACGCACAATTGCAGTCGGAGGTGGAGTGAAAGGGAAAGCGAGAGAGAGAGAGTGCGAGTGCGAGAAAGAGGGAGAAAGAGCCAAGTCGAAACAAGAAAAGAAGGCGCAGAAGAAAGCAAAAATCAATACAATGTAGAAAAACACGGACGCTCGTTTGGTCTGTTGGTCTCTTGGTTCGTCGTTGCTGCCTGTGCTTTGTTGTGTGCTCACACATTGTTTGTGTGTGTGTGTGTGTGTGCGGAGCTATGCACAATCAACGCACAACAAAAATGCCAAAATCAAACAAAATTTCATCTTAGTTTGTGTTTGTTTGCGCCTGTGTGTGTGTGAGTGTGCCGCACTTGCTTCCTGTTTTTTTATATACATATATATTTTTGTCCATAAATTCTAGCCAGTTGCCCGACAGCAGCTGGCAGCCGGGACGAGCGGAGGAGTGGAGGTGCCTGCCAGTGTTGGTTAGGTGTTGTTGGGCATTGCGGCTGGCAAAAGCACAGCACAGCACGGCACGAGCAGAGCGGAGAGGAGCTGAGCAGAGCGGCAGGCGAGAACAGCTTGTTCTATTTTTAAACCAGCAAGCAGCACACACACACACACACACACACACTGATACAAAGACAAACAGGCGCAAACACAGACACAGACACAGACACACGCGCGCAGACAGACGCAGGCGCATAAATAGCACAAACAAACAGCAACAACAACAACAGGAACAACAGCAACAGAAGTACGCACGAAAATGCGTTAGTGTTGCGCGCCTCCGTGTTGTCCCCTTTGGCCAGCTTCAATGTTCGCATTAATGTCACTCATACGCACAGTTGCACATGCATAACCACACACACACACGCATACGTACGTACGTACGCCTACTCACGCACACCCACAGCAACGCCTCGTAGCAGTGCGAAAGCCGTCGGTCAACATTTTAATTAAATTTGTCCCGTTCCCACAGCTGCAGCCGCTCGCATTTTAAAATAGGCCGCAAGCCAAACACACCCGCACCCACACACACCCACACACACACACACAGGCAGACAGATAAATCGAGTGTGTGTGCGTGGTCTATATTTATTTACTTATTTACAGCCTGGCTGCCATATGCGCCACGCGTTGAGCATCGCGCGCTGTGGCTGACATTTGGCTCAGCTCACCCCCCTCCCCCCGCTGCGTGGACAGTTTGGCAATTCGTTATTTTGCCATTTCGTTGTCGTTTTGTCTATTGATTTCGCTTTATTCATGAATTAAACCAAAGCGAGCAGCGAAAGTTTACATCCCTTTTGCGCGCTAATCGAAATGCAAATACGCAGGCAGCTGGCAAGGGAATGGCTCGAGAGAGACAGAGAGAGGGGGGGGTTCTTAATGCACTTGCAGCAGCCACAGCTGTCCCTGGACTTCCCACAGATTACACAAATACATATATAATAACATAACATGCACACAGACACACACAGATTATATTGAATTTATATGGCTATGTGGTCCCAGCACGATTAGCGGTCAGGGCAGCGCTTAAAAGTATGCTATGAAAATGTATTTTTACATGTGCTACTCAAGCGGAAGGCCGCTAAACATGGCGGACCAAATTAACAGTTAATGGACAGCCAGAAATAGCCAGGCTGGGACTACTTTAAAAGCTCGACCATCTGCCCACATATAATCTCCATTATTTTTGCCTATTTTCAGTTTTATTTCCGTTGAATCTCGTTCTTTTCGCACAGTGTATGTCTAAGCATTTTTTTTCAGTTTTTTTTGGCAACGATTAGGTTTTTTGTTGTTGTTTGTGTTGTTGTGATTTTTGTTTTCAACTAGCAAATCATTTGGCATAGGCTTGCAGAATTTTTGGCTACTTTGCAAGCGATTCAATTTCTCATTTTGTATTCCCTTTTGCCCTGCAATTGTGTTAGTAGTGGTGGGTGTGGGGGTGTATCGCAGGGTGTTTTGTGTGCTAATCTATTTGCATTTTGCATTTTGCATTTAAATGTTGCCTTTGTCATTGTTGTCGGCACTTTGCTGGCTAAGCATTTGTGTTGTGTTCTAAACTACGTTGCTTGTTCTTGCTGTAGTTGTTGTTCGTGTTGTTGTTTGTGTTGGTGTTGGTGTTGGTGTTGTTGCAGCTGCAGCACAAGTTGCGTACGCCACTCACCTCTTGCCTATGGCTTTGCTTGGCTTTCAGGTTAGTTAATTAGTTTAATTGCTTTAATTGCTTTGATTGCTTTGATTGCTTTGCTTGTGGTTAGTTTCGTTCAATTTGTAATATGCTGTAAATGATTGAAACACTTTTTATAGGATTTTCCCTTTTGCCTCAAGCTGCACACACACGGCCTGCCACACACACACACACACACACACACACACACACACACACATGTAAGCATATGTTAATCTGTAAAAACAAAACTTGAAATAAACTTTACACTTTCAAAGTGAAAAGATAAAGCAAATGTTTGCCAGCTGCTACTACAATATGTTCGTGTGAGTGTGTGTGCTCTGTGTGTTTGTGTGTGTATGTGTGTGTGGGTGGCCATATGTGAAGGCGTGCAATGGGCGCCACAATTTGCGCAGCTTTGGGCTGGCCAGAAATTAGATTTTGATTTATGCAGCAATCGAAATTCACTTGGAACATTTCCCACGACGTTGAAATTATTTTAGGCATCAACTCGCGGCACATTTGATACAATTCGCACAGTTGCCACTTGGATTTGCACTATTTCCACACACAATTGTCTCTGCTTCCTTGCCGCACGAGGCGCAAGGCAACGCGACGGGGCCCGTTTAACCTTGCGAGGACCTTTTTAATTGCATTATTATCTGTGTCCTTCGCGATGAGGACTATTTAATAATTTAATATTCGACGGCAATTACGAGTGATTTAACTGTCGACTCGTGCACTCACACACACACAGAAGAAGGCAATTTTCTTGATATTTTTGCAATGATTATTTTGCTTTTTCTCTGTGTTGCCGTCGCGTTGTTGCTGCTGCTGCTGCTGTTGTGTTGTTTCTGCACAATTCGCTTCAAGGTTGCCTTTGCGCTCAACCTTCGCCTTAAATTCCGCACACACTTTCGCACACTTTCACTGCTTAACTTTCACTTTCGCTGTCGCACAATGTTTTCTCGCGTATTTTCGCGAGGATTTCCCGTTGCTTGTCCATAATCCATTAGGTTACTAGGTATCTCCGCCACTCTCGCTAACTGAATATCTCCTCCGTATCTGGCTAACTCCGTTTGTCGTTTTTCCGTTTTTCCGCTTTTCTGCTCTTCCGCTTTTTTGCCGTTTTTCCGCTTTGAGTATTGCGTTTATTTTATTTGCAATTCGCCACGACACGTGCGAGAGACTTAACGCGATGCAGGCAGCAGCATCACAGAGCCAGAGGCAGAGGCAGAGACAGAGACAGAGACAGAGTCAATCAGCGCGCGCTCTCTGTGTGTGTTTGGTCGCCTTTAAAGTTCATCGAAAACTAATTTCGTTTCGTTTCGTTTCGATTTCGCAAAAAACCTCAATGGAATTTTCGCTCCACGTTTTCGCTTTCCTTTCGGCGCCTACCCCACACACCTACCCCCACTGTCCCCCCCAGTTATTGTTGTTATTATTATTGTAGTTGCCTACAACGTTTCCAATAACAATATTACAAGCTCGCCTGCTGTTGTCGTTGCTGTTGTAGCCAGCAAGCACTTTCCCATGGCGCTTCCAATGCACAACTAAAAATAATGTTAAGCGTGGCCAACGCGCTGCCACCAGCGAAGCAGCGCAGTCAGCTGCGACGCCGACTGCGATAACATTGACAGCTGCTGCTGCTGCTGCCGTTGTTGCTGCTGCTGCACGTTGGGGTCAGCGGGTTGAGCCTTGGCCAGGGGCGGCCTCTCTGTCGCTGGCTTTGCCTCTGTCGCCGCTGGGACTCTGTGTGGCAAGTTGTGTGTTTGTGTTTTCTGCCACCTCCAACGTGTTTGGCTTTGCTTTCCAGTGTGCCACCCCCTCCCCACAACCTCCCATCATGCCCTAGGTCTAGCGTAGCGTAGGCGCGCGCGTGTTGGATGCTTCACTAACTGTTCTGTCTAACTGGATTGCAAGTGCATTAGTGCTCCCTCTTCACGCTGTTCGCACTATTGTTGTTGCTGCTGTTGATACTGTTGTTGTTGCTGCTGTTGTTGCTGTTGTTGTTGTCGGCTATATCGTAGTAAAGAGCATGACGCTGCTCGAAATGAAACGCAGTGAATGAAATGACGTCGCTGCACTAAGCTGAAGCTCAGCAGAGCTCTTGCCAGAGTTTGGCATGCGAGACTGTAGAAGGAATAGAAGCAGGAGCAGCAGCAGGAGCAGTAGCTGGCGCCATCAAGCGTGGTGACAGCGTGACGCAGTAAAGCAAACGCTGCGTGGGAACATTTTAAGCAGGCAATTTGTAAGGGCAGCCGAGAACAACAAACACAACTCAGAGCTGCGACGAAGTAGAAGGGAAACTTGCACAGCTTAAATAATAAAATACGCTTTATATGGCTTAAGTAATAACATGAAGTCATATATATATATATATATAGAGAGAATATATATAGATATATAGAGTGTATATATAATAGAGTAATGCCCCTCAATCAGTTCTTCTACCCTTTCTCTAAGTAAGACTGGCATTCAACCTACGACAACATGCGAAAGTTTAAGCACAGTTAGAGTACTTTGCTAGTTCACATGCAGCGCGCATTGCTGCCACAACTCCCTCCCCCCCCCCTCCGCCTACACATAATTTTGGGCCGAAATCAAATAAATTCGACATTACGCGCGCTCCGCAATATCATCAGCTGCTGCTGCTGCTACCGTGTAACATGCACAGAGCAAGGTGGCAGCGAAAGAGAGAAAGAGAGAGGGAGTGAGAGAGTGGGAAGGCAGGCAACAAAGGCAGGGGTTGGGGAGGGGTACTGCCAGCGCATGCGCCGTATCTATGTGGAACTTCCAGTGGAAACGAATTCCAACGCATGACGTCTGGGAACGCTTTGCGTGCGTGCATCCATTGTGAACAGAGCAGAGCAGCGCGTCGTGTGGTGAATTGTGGCACGGTGGTGAGTTGTAGCAACGTTGTGGCGCGTGCCGTACGCCTCTGAAGGTGTTCCCTAGTGCAGCTGCACCGGCTGAGCGAGGCAAGGAGGTGGCACTGCAAGCTGCTTATCGACATCGCTGGGTAGACCCAAAAGTTTTGCTGCCTAATTTTATGCCACACGGTTTTCTTGCAGTTCCTCGCAACTTTGGGGGCCAAAGTTGAAATCAATAATTATTATATGTAGGGGGGGGGGAGAGGAGAAGGGAGGTCGTTGCTGGGGGCGTGCCAAGTGCAACATGCTTGCCAGAAACTTTGCACGCTAATGTGCAGCAATAAAATCAAAAAAAAAAAAAAAACAAGAAAAGAAATTTAAATCAGCCCTCGCCATGTTGCATGCGACTTGTAATAGGCGCAGTCAAGCGTGGGACACTGCAGAACAGTAGGCGTGCGGGGGAGTGGGGGGGGGGCGTGGCGAGTTGCTATTGAGGCTGGCAGCCAAGTGCCGACAAGAAACTTTCTAATTAGGATAATAAATTTCGCCAGCAAACGCACTTGACAGTGTCGCCGACGACGACGACGTTGTCGCTCAGCAAAGCATGCAGCAGCAAACAGCAGCAGGAAGCATGCCGCACTACAGACCGCACTACAACCCCCTCCCCCCCCCCACGTAGTTTGATATCTTGTGGTTGCTGCCAAAAAGGAAAGGCCTTTTGCCGATTGCCTTTTGCCCATTTGCTGCTTGGAAAATGTGTTTTCGGGTCAGCTGTGCCTCGAGCAGTGCCTCCTATCCTGTTCTTACCCCCCCTCCTACTGTACCCCTTGCACTTTTCAACATTGCTGCTGCATATAATTTATGCTGATTGCATTTAACGGGCAGCGGCTAAGGAGAGTAAAAAATTGCACGCCTAAAAGTATGCAACGTGGCCCAGAGTGCGCACTTGTCGCGGTTCCTTTGCCTGCCTGCCCCTGCCACACCTCTTTGCCACTGCTGCCTCTGACAATTCATTTTTATTTTATTTCGCTTATGTTGCCATTGCGGTCGCTGCTGTTGCTGTTGCTGAAAGTCAAGTGGCCCCAAGATAAGCGCCTCCAAATGTTTCCCTTTACAAAACACAACTATCTGTGTATGTGTGTGTTTGTGTGTGCGGTGTAGTATGCCTGTGGTTTTGCTCTCTGTTTTTGCCATGCGGCACATGCAACCTGCGTTTGCAGGCATTCGAAAACTTCTGCCAAAGAGTTTTGCCAGTGCAAATTTAAGACTTCCTCTAACTGCAAAGTAGGTCAACAAGTACGGCTATTTTGGTACCTTCGATTAAGGCTAACTTACGATACTTACGAACTACAACTAGTTAAGGGATTAGACATAAACTTAGCCATAATGCGAGAACTGTTGCGAGTTGCAACTCAAGTTGAGCTTGAAACCCGCAACAGCCTCGTTCAATTGGAAACTTAACTCTAGCATAACATCGAGAAGAGAATACAATAAGAAGAAGAGAGTGTGTGAGAAAAGGATGAACATATATGTGGCTTCGAAATAATCATCAATACAAATTGTTTAGAGTGGAAGAAGCCAAAAGATCTTAAGGAATAGACAACGCACCAATGAGAGACAGCAGTGTGTTTTCTTTTTGAGTTGAGTTTTGTTTGAAATTGTTGAGCGAGCAAGTCAAAAGAAAGTATTGAGTGTGTGTAAAAGAGAGAGAGATAGATGGAGACAGAGAGAGACAGAGAGAGAGTGTGTGTGAAAGAGAGATAGAGACACTTAGAGAGTAGAAAACAATTTGAATTCGCCTAGGCTGGACACTTAGATTGGTAAATCGAGAAAGGAGTCACACACAGAGAGAGAGAAAGGGAGTGGGGGAAGAAGATAGAGAGCTTGGTCACAGCAGTTCTTACGCTTAACATTCATAGTTAAACAAAGAGAGACACAGAGAGATAGATGGAGATAAACAGAGAGAGAGAGACAGCGATACGAGTTGTGCAAATTGGAGAAAACGATTGAACTCACCGTCGTAATCGGAGCCGATCTGTTGGTGTGCCTGCGCCTGTGCCTGTGCCTGTGCCATCAGATGGAACTCCTCCTCGGAACTGCTGAAGGATCGCTGCTGCTGCGACGCGTACTGCGAGCCAGCGAGTGCGCGTCGCTGCTGCTGCTGCTGTTGCTGCTGATTATACGAGGTGGCATCCATCGCATGCCCGCCACTGATCGTCATGTTGCGCGTCAGCGGCGGCGCCTTCTGGTAACCTCCTCCTCCTACTCCTACTCCGCCTGGCTGCTGATGGATCTGGACACTGGTCGCCTGTGCTGCATATGGCTGCGGTGGCAGTCGCTGCTGCTGCTGTTGCTGCTGTGCATGCTGTGGATGTTGCTGCTGTCGTTGCTGCTGCTGCTGCTGCTGTTGCTGCTGCTGCTGTTGTAGGTGCTGCTGTTGCTGGCGTGCAGCGTATTGTTGTTGCTGCTGCTGCTGCGGTTGCTGTCGCTGCATCATAAGACTCTGTTGCTGCTGCTGCTGTTGATGTTGCTGCTGCTGTGGATGTTGCTGCTGCTGCAGCTGACTGGGATGCGCCAGATGCGGATGCTGTCGCATGAGACCGTCCAGCTCGCCCTGCAAAGTACAGTTGGAAATCACTGTGCAACACTGCAGAGATGCTACTCTTGCTGCTCACCTGATAATAGCGCGGATCATCGTCGGGATATGCGCCCGATCTCTGCGCATGCTGCTGCTCGTATCCCTGCTGCTGCTGCTGTTGCTGCTGTTGATACTGCTGTGCCTGCTGCGGGTTCATGGGCTGCATGCGCTGGCGCTGCTGCTGCTGTTGCTGCTGCTGCTGCTGCTGGCCCGGACTCATGGGATCCATGCCGTTGTCGGACATGGAAAGGCGTCGATTCGTGGGCTGCTCCTGCTGCGAATACTGTCGCCGTAGCACGCTGCCAGTGCGCTGCATGGGCAGGTTCTCCTTCTCGGCAGCGCTGCGTGTGCGCTCCAGCTTGGGCCGCTTGTCCGTCGTGTCGTGTGGATCAACAATGGCCTGCTGCGATATGTCCTGCGCACAGGGGAGCACCAGTTAGGGAATGGCAGGGAAGGGAACTAGCTGTGAGTACTTACACTGCTGCCGTCGGGCTCGATGCGCCGGATGAAGCCATCCTGTTGCACTGCCGTCTTGTTGATCCACTGGCCCGTCTTGGAGAGCAGCTCCTGCTTCTTGCGGCACAGTATGCACACCCAAATCACCTGAGGTAGACAGAGAGAGAGAGAGAGAGCGAGAGTTTAGTGAAGCATTTGCCTTGATGCAGCTGTCAAAACTTGTTCAGCATTTTAAACATTTTGAAGTCAGGAATGGAGGCGCAACGCTTGGAATTGCTATACCACTTCAGCAAGCTGTGGGATCTGTGGGGCAACTTTAGCCTACTGCTGACCACATTTGTGGAGCGCGCAGACGATGAATACTTCTCGGGTTTCTGCAGTGTGCATTGGCTTGTCTCGCAATGGAGCAGCCAGGAGGAAATCGAGTCAGCGAGCCAAGAATATGATAACGAACAGCGAGAGGAGGAGCAGGAGGTGTTGGAAGGTGCAGTAGAGCGTGCCCCGCTGGAGCAGCTCTCGCTGGAGGTATCCTCGACGTCGGAGGAATCCAACTTGCAGGAGCATGAGACATTCTGCTGGTTCCACATGTCGCTCATGTTTCGTGCCTCCCCTCGTGCCGTCGGCAGCAACTGGATGCCAAATTGAAATTCCATTTCAATGGCCAAAAAAATATTGTACAACTTTGCCATTTCTTGACAACACACCCCCCTCCCCCCCCCCCTCAATGTGAATGTGAGTCTTTTAGTATCTGTGTGACATCTTAGCCAGTTTGGCAACGTGGCCAGCGTGGAATGATAAGCCAAGCCTGGTCACGGCTCACTGGCCAAAATAAAAATTGAAAAAAGTGTAATTGAAATGCAATGCAATGTGAAATGTGAATGCAAAATGGAAGGGGAATGGGAAGGGGAGTGGGTGGGGGGACTGCGGCATTGCTGTGCCAATTGGCAGCTGTGGAAGTGACATTAATGCCCGATCGATCGAGGCGTCGAGGCTAATCGAGAGCGAAGGTCTTGCTGAATAATTACTTCAGCTGCCTTGGCGCCCTATGAATATGAACTGATTTTGTGTGTGTGTGTGTGTGTGTGTGGGGGAGGGGGGAGATAAGTGGCGATTATTTATGCGTGCAGGCAGCGGGGCGTATGAGTGATGGCCTGCCCTGGCGTGAGTAAGACGCCAGAATAGCTGGCGACAGAGTGTCATCCAATTTATCAATGGAAATTCGGAAAATGGCAAGTGCTGAACTGCTAAACTGCTGGAAAATGAGGCAGCCTCCACTGGCAGCCTCGACTGTGGTGTGGCTGGCGTTTTGCCGGCTTCATGCGTCGCCGCGCCAGTGACAGGCTCGTCTAATGGCACTCGAAAATTGCCAACTGTAAAATGTGTCAGGCTGTCAGGCTGCACACACATCACAGCCAGGCAGAGGAGCACGAGAAAGAGAAGGTGGGGCGCTTACCTTGTTGCTGCGCAGCGTCACTTTGCCACCGCAGCGAGCGCAGCAGCGTATGTTGCAGTAATGGCAAATGTGGCCAACGCCATCGGCGAACTTGGTCTTAAGGCAAATGTGACAGGTGGCATCCAGCTCGACGCCGGCCTTCTTCTGCTGCTCGGAGCGCTGCCTGATTTGCATCTCCAGTGTGACAACTTCGTCCTGCTTGCGACTGCAAAGAGAGAGAGAGGAGAGGGGAGTCAAAGTGTGCTGCATTTGTTGCCCGCAGCTGCCACTCACCGCATTATCTCGTTCTGTTTCTCCTCCTCCTGCTTCTGCCGCATGAGCACATTCTCGATCTGCATGCGCTCGTGCGGCGTCAGGTGCGACAGGTCGGGCATCTCATCCATGGCTGAGGGCGGGGTGGGGGATGAGCTCGGCTAATCCTCGTATGACCCAAAAGGCGTTTGCAGCAACTGCAACTCTGTCACTCTGCTCCAAGTTGATCTTATTAATTTACTCTCGTCAGTTCGGTTACGCGCATAGTTATTTATAATTTATTAATAAATTTTTATATATTTTTATTGATTTATAGTATTTATTTAATGGGAATTTAAAGCTTTGTTCTCCTTCAATTATTTATCTATCTCGAATGTAATTAGTTAGTATTTATTATAAATATAGTAATGTTCTTTGTTTTGTTTTGTTTTGTTTGGATTTTTAAACCGTTCCGATAGAAAATCACAGAGCAAATTTCTAAATGTTTACTTTCTTAGCGTATTTGTTGTTGTTGTTTCTTTTGTTTTAAGAACTTTTTCTATTTTGCGACTTCTTTTTTGGTTTCTATTTGTTTTTGTTTTTAGACTTTTGGAAATTCGTTGAAACTTTTTGCGGATAAGTTTGCGGTTTCTTTGCCTGTGACTGTGTGCGTGTGTGTTGCAGTGTGTCTTGGTATCTGTATTGGTGTGTGTGTAAGTGTTATGTGTGTGTAATGTGTGTGTGTGTTGTATGTGTGTGTGTGTGTGTGAATGTGTCGCACCTGCACACTAGATCTCTTAGTTCGCTTAGTTCCCTCTCATATCAAGATAAAACGTTGTCTAAATATTTTAACTTCGCCTCGATTCTGTTTTTGTTTCATTTCCGCAGCGCTCTGAAACGCTGTCTTGTTTTTGTTGCTTGTGTCGCGTGTTTCTGTTGCTGTTCTCCTTGCTGAGATGTTTGTGGCGAAGCCATGATTAATTAAGCGATCTAAAGCACGAGCTATTTGTGTTGGTTGCTGCAGATTAATACTGAAAATAAATGCAAGAAAGACAGAACATATTTAATGATTTTTAATTTAAACTGTAAATGCCAAGTGTTGCCTACTTTTGCGCTGCAGTTGGCAATAGCAGCTGCAGCAGCAGCAGCCGTAAAGTAGGCAACAGTTGGGGACAATGTGTAATTTGCAATTGTAACTGGAAAGGAGGCCAAACCGTTTAATTAAAGCCCCAAAATGAAATGCACTAAGCCGAATGCGAAAAATATATGTGAGAGAAACACTTTGTGCCCAAAACGGAAATGAGAATTTTAACGAGATGAGGTAAATGGTCTGCAGTGGAGAGAGAGAGAGAGAGAGAGGGGAAGAAACAGCAAGCGGCCGGCTAGAACACAATACAAACATGTGTAAACGTATTTACGGTCATCAACGTGCCAGGGCAAACAACTACGCCAGGCTGCAGGTGATGAGGCAAAGGGTTGCGGGCTGTTTGCTGCGGTTGACCTGGTGACGCACTTACAAATTGCGAAAATATATACGAGGTCATTACAAGCACACGCATACGCGTACAAAGCTAAGCATACAAAGGGAAAGGGCGAGGGGGGAGGGGAGCGGAGACTGTTGCAGCTATTAATGTTGACAAACTTGTTCGTTGGGGCGCAGCACTGAAAAATGCAAACGGAAGCAGCCACTTCAGCGTGAGAGAAAGAGGGAGAGAAGCAGAGACAAAAGCAGAGAGCGAAGCAAGGAGAGATAAGGAGGGAAAGGGAGACAGCAAGAGGAAGGTCTAGAGGGAGAGAAAGAAGGGGAAGTGTCACAGCGGGATAAGGAAACTGCAACAAGAGCCTTTCATGCGCCTCATTTCCGATGCGTGTACGTGTGAATGCGTGCACCGATGTGCATGTGTGTGTGTGTGCGCGTGCGTGTGGTTTGCCACATGCAGATGACAGATTGAGCGTGCGGCTTCTGCACTTCCGAATTAACTTATTCCGCCAACGCGTTGCCAAGAGTTTGAACAGCAACTTTGAGTGGCTTTGCCAATGGATGAGCGCATATTAATAGGATATCGACCTCGGGCGAGTGCCACAACGAACCTCTGATTATGGTCACTGTACTGTCAAGTCTCTGGATCCTTTACAGCCTCAAGTATTCTTCCCTGTGCTTTGTCTTTAGTTTCGCCTTAAAGAAGAACTTCTGTCATTCACAACTGGGTCACAAACCCAACCCAACCCAACCCAGAGCCACAGCCACAGTTCGTATAATATTCCCAAATATTTGTAGATGTTCTCGCTCTGCTTTGCTCTCTACTCTCTACTCTCCGTGGCGCCCTGCAAGTGCAAAACATTATCCGACAAGTATTTGAATTATGTATGCGCGTTCTTAAAGTCCAGCAGAAATAATTTCATAAATATTTGCGCTGCTTGTGCTCTCCACTTCGTGTGCCCTAAGACAACAGCCTCACACACACACACACACATAGACACACGTGCAGTGGGACTGTGGACAGGGACAGGAACAGTGTATGCCAACAGCAGCAGGCCTGGTGTGCTTGGTGTGCCTGGTGCCAAGATGAATCCAACAGCTTGCGGGGTGTTTATGGCCTGCTTTGAGCTCGTGTCGTTGCCAGCTCAGCTTCAGGGCTCATGAATTGATAATGCAGCAATGCAGCAATACAAGCACATGCTGCAACAACTACAACAACTACAGCAACAAGAACAGCTGCAACAAGAACAAGAGCGAGTGGAGCAGCGACAGATATCCGTGCAAAATTGATGGCTGTACTGGGAGCAGGCTGGGATCTGATGCCAGCAACTGCCAGAGAGAGCTGGAAGAGAGAGGGGGGGGTGTGGAGAGGGCAACTAACGACTGATGTTGTCGATAATCAAAGTGGGAACGCGGGTGATTGCTGAACTCAATGCAATGCACGGGGTCAACTACGCACATCGTGACTGAGGAAAGGGTGGAAGGGCAGCAGAGTACGAGAGAGGGGGCAGGATGGTCTGGTGCGACAGTTATGAAGAGGCAAGTTAACAACTCACCACAGTGCGCAGCACAGAGAGAGCGCCGAAATAGAGAGCGGGAGAAAGAGAGCGGGAGACGGTAAATTTCCCAGTATTTTCTTGTGCGCTGTCAAAGTAGAGCAACATCAAAAGGAAACCCCAAAGCGACCGCCAGGCAAACGTAGAGAAAGCACAAGGATAAATTGTAATAATAATGAAAAGTGCAGAGAGAGACAGAGAGAGAGGGTGGAGGTGGTCAGCGGTTCATGCCAATTCTATCGTTTATTTTATTAGCCAAGGTTACAGGTTACACATAACGCATACGCCGCATACGCCGCGCCATTAGAACTGCAACTTGCAGGCGCGTCCGGTAAATGTGAAAGTTCAGCTGAAGGCCCCGCAGATACACGTACAACTGCATCATGTTTCCCTAATTGACACTTTTAATTATCAATATCACAATACGAGTGCGAAGAGAAGGTGGAGGCAGAGAAGTCGTAAGTGGGCGTATAATAAGAACAACAGCAGCATTTTGGCATTTTCATTTTGCATGAAACCAAACCAAACCACAAAACCAAAGGTCAAAATGCAAAGCTTTCATTCGTTTCACAAATAATCTTCTATCCATTTCCCTTTCCTTCCTAGGCACTTCTTGTGCCTTTCGTAATTCCAAGTTTTGTTTTGCTTTTCCCTGATTTGGCAAATGCAACCGCAACGCGTGTGCCAATACCTCTTGTTGTTCATTAGCAAGGGGGATATGCTCAGCATCCTCATTAAGCGCAGTCAACAAATCCTCGACGCATTCGTTTTAATTGAAACTTCCTAGCAACCTTCGTGCGCGTCTCAATTACCAGCTAATTGGAATTACTGCGCAGCACAGAGTGGGGATTAGCAGTGGGACCAGCAGCTGCAGCTTGGACTTCACTCGAAATACGTCGTAGTTGAACTCGTCAATGGGATCAAGTGGGAATATGCAGGTGGTTCTTCCTCGTATCTGGACATACAAAGGGTGCTTTTGATGTTGCTATGGCAATATGAGTTCCTTGAATTCTACCATATATATTTGCAGTAATTGCTTGTTGTGCTGCTTCCGCTGCTGCTTGCTGTTCTTTTGTTACTGCTGCTGCTCATCTCTCTGCCCGTTGCAATGTATTTTTAAGCACGTTGCATGCTGAATGTCAAAGGTTGCCGAGGGGCTGCATTGAATGGCTTATGCAGCTGAGCGAATGTTAATTTTCCGCTTAGGCTTAGCTATCATAATGACGTCACTGTTTTAAAATTTATGCAAATGCATTTAATGGCGTCATTTCAGCGACGGCAACGGGTGCAATGCACTCTCTAGTGTATAAGTTTGTATATAGAAATGTGTGTATGTGTGTGTGTGTGTGTGTTTTCTTGGCGAAACTAAAGGAAAATGTGGCCAAGTTGCCTTTGCGGCTGCAACTCACAGCCAAACTACGAGTGGAGCCAATGACTCGCTCGTTTTGCAGTTGTTGTTATGTTTGCTGTTTGTTGCTGTTGTTGCTTGTCTGCCAAAGCAAGCCGCAGCTAATGGCTCGTTGCAGCAGCAGCAGCAGCTCTGCTTGTTGTTTGCCTTCGCAATCGTTGTTTGCGTGCATTTAATTATGATTTTTCGTTGTTGACCCCAAAATGTAGGCAACACTTTTTTCCAACTAGCCACATACGCCTTGGCAAAGCGCAGTGGACATGCACAGTGGCAACAACTGTACAAAAAGGAAGTACTTCTAAGATACTAATGTAAATATACAGCACAGTGGACTTGCACAGTGGCACCAAACGCACAAAAAAATAAATTCTGAGTTATTAATACATTCAGTAAATCATTCAGTAACCAGAAAGCAGTGCCATCAATTTCACTTTTGCCCCACTGTGCTCGGGCAATTAGGCAACGGCAGCTCAGGCATAATGCCACAAATAAAATGTGGCAAATGCAACAATTCGTTTCCCGTGCAACTTTTGCAATTTCCACGCAATTAACACAAAACAAAGAGGCAGAAAAAAAAAAAACAATATAGAGAAAGCGCAAATGCGCTCGTAGAACAAAACTTGTCAATTGCCAGCAACGAGCACTGAACGAGGGGTGCAAGGGGGTGCGCGAACGAGCTCCCTTACATTGCGAAAAGTTGGCCTACATAGCGGGGAGCCAAAAAGGAAGCGTGGGAAGACAGGAAGGCGGGCGAGTCTGTCCCGTTCCGTTGTAAATGTCAAAAAGCGAACGATGACAGAGGAACAGAGAAAGCAATGTTCTGCAGCCATCGAACACAGTAGCAACAGCAGCAGCAACAACAAATTGCAAATGGAATAGAAGAAGAAGAAGATAAACTATATAAAGAGCAGCAACAACAACAATGACAACTAGATGAGCAATAAAGCATAAAGATGTCGTGGGTGTTGTGTACTCGCGCGTTCGCTTCATAATTTTAACAAGCTTGCCCCGACAAACACACACAGAGAGCTCGCAGGGCACCCACGTAGACAATGTCCACAAAGTGATGGGCAGGAGGTGGAAGGGGAGGGGAGGGAGGTTGCCTAGGCAAAAGAGCTTCAGTTTCCATTACACATACGCCGCGTTTGCATTGTCAAACATTTATGACGTCCGTGGCAGTCATAGCCCCCGCTATTTGTCCCTCTCTCTCTTCCCTCTGCCCATTTGCCCCACTGTGCCTCACTGTTCCTCCCCCGCCCCCCTCTAAGCCTTGGAAAGGGGCTACGTCGCATGTCGTCATCATTGTCAGTTGCGAAGGCAAGCAACGACAGACTTGGCACTTAATTTCTGACCCCTTATACCCATGGATCGGGTACAACACTTGATGGGGTATATACACTAGCTGCTTGAAAGAGGAGGATAAAGAGAGTGAGGGTGAGAGGGAGCAAGTGAGTGGGAGATAATAAGAGAGGAAGGAAAGGAGAGCAACAAACTCAAGAAACAACTCTTGCAAAGCTTGTCTCATCATCTACGCCTCAGCTTCCCTTAACCCACACAAATTACTACAGGGTATTCGCACTGTGTGGCTCACTCAGGTTGCCATGGCTCTTGTCATTGTTGATGTTGTGTGTTCTGCCTCATGACGTTTGTCATTTTGAGTTGACAGCGCAGTAAACTAGCAGTAAAATCGATTCAATGGCTGCCTGTTGCTCCTGTCTTTGTTGCTTTTGTTGTTGCTGTTGTTGTTACTATTGTTGTACTTGTTGTTGTTGCCTCACTGTTGCCCAGTTGCTGTTGTTGCTGCTGCTGTTGTTGTTACTGTTCGTCTCTGTTGCTTAACAAGTTTACCTTTTAATTAAATTTGCCGCCCATCAATGCCGAGCACCCCCAACCTCTCTAGCCCCTCTTGGCCCTCTCTTGCTGCTCTCTATACGCCTCATTACTTGCTTCTAAAGCAACAACAACAACAACTACAACTACTATAATAACGTCATTGTTCGCCATGGCAGCTTCCATGGCAATCTCTTCTATGGCCATTGCCCGCTCTCGTCATTGTTGCTCGCTTGCTTTCATATTCCCTTTGCTGCTTTCCCTTTGCCTTTTGCTGTTTTCTATTAAACAAATTATGCTTAGTGAGTGAGAAAAAATTAGTTTTAATTTGATTTTTAATGTTTATGTTTGTATAGAAAAGTTGAAACTTTTTCCTAGCTTTCTAGGTTAGTTTTTTATTATTTAATATTTATACAAATTTGCGATGCCGCTTTCATCTTTAGTTTGCAATTCAATTTTTAAATAATTAATATTCATCTGATCTGATTGGATTTTTCTGGGTCACCCCAATCCCTTGTTCTTTTTTATCCCAGTTTGAATCCAACAAATTGTAATTAAATTCTTGTCTTCCTATTAATGTTATTACCATTAATTAATTCTTATTTTCAATCAGTCAGTCGGATGACCAAAATTGAATAAATAAAAATTTCACTTGATACTTTCATCTTTAGTTTAGAAGTCAATGAACAGTTCAATCCTCATATGATGTTCTACCTATTTATATATAATTAATAATTATTATAAGTGCGTCTTTAGGCAAGCACCTTGTCGAAGTTAATGAGATAAGCTCGAGCAGTGCAGACAAAATGATGAATTTCCTTAGAATAATTGCACTGAGTGGGAAACTGTAAGCTGAGCAGAAGGTGCAATAGATTAAGAAGGTTGCAGTATATCTTTTCCAATTAAATTATAATAATATTTAATATACATATATCATAATATATATTATTCTTATATTATGCCCTCCTACACTTCTTGCTGGTTACTCTATAATATATAATTGATTTTTAATTATCGTTTCTTACTTGAACTCATCTCAATGTTGTTGCTGTTGTTGCTACTGTTGCTGTTGCTGTTCCTGTGGCTGCTGTGGTTGTTGTTGTTGCTTGTGTTGTATATGGCGTTGTTTTATCATTCGTTGTTTGTAGTTTGTATTTTGGTTACTTCTTTGGTGATTGCAATAAAAAACTAAGTTGAGTTATGCGTATTAAAATATGTTTTTGTTGCTGTTCTTATTTTTGTTTTCTTTGTTTATTGCAGTGATGAGAGCTTTTCACAGTTGTTGTTGCTGTTGTTGTAGAACAGAGAAGCGAAGCTGTACATAAGATGCAGTTGTTTGTTGTTGTTGTTGTTGTTGCACAATAAAACAGAGTTAAGATATTTATCTAATTTGTCTCCTTCCCGGAACTATTTACAATGCACATGAAGTTTTCTGTTTTTGTTGGTTCACTTTTTTTGCCGTGTGGTTAACTGAAAAACGGTAAATTAGACTTTAGATTAGCTGGCAACTTAGTTAATCAGTTGAGGCAGCACTTTTTTGTGCAGTGGCGAACTTCACGAGCTGCGTTTGTCGTCTGCGGAGACGAACGCGCATAATTATGTTGCAGCCGAGGCGAAACGGACGAATACTGGTAAATATTGGCAAGTAAATAGGGGTTTTTTTCTCGTCCATGTCCCTAATACCCTCTCTCTCTCTCTCTGCCTCTCTCTAGGACACGAGCACTCGCGAATGCAGTGGCATTGTTCGAAATCACTCATACGCACTGTTTGCCCATTGTCCAGCTGCAACTTGTTGTAGTCGCTTGCTCGCTCGCTGGCCCACCAATTTGCCATTAAATGTCAACGGTGCCAGTATGTGTGTGTGTGCCAGTGTGTGTGTGTGAGTGTGTGTGGCAGTGAGAGCTGCCAACTTTCTTTGTTGTGCGCTGTGGCTGAGGCCGAGGCAGTTAACAGTTAACACGCTCGCACTGCCTGCCCGTGAGAGTTGCGCATTGTTTTGGGGCCTCTTCTCTTTGTGTGTGGTGAACTTAAAGCAGCGATTGTTTAGGTGTGAGTAACGCACACGCACACACACGCACACGCACTCGCACACTCACACACGCGTAATTGTTTTACTGGTTTCGTTTTATTAGTGCGCAGCTTTTTGTTTACTCGTTTGCCCAACTTGATTTTCGTTGAATTTTATAACAATTACTAAGCACTGCCTGACTGTCTCTGTGTGTGTGTGTGTGTGTGTGTGTGTGTGTATATATGTGTGTTTGTGCGTATGTATGCGTGTTTGTCCGCAGATTTTCCAGCATATTTAATGCGTTTATCCTGCATATTTGAGCGGGGCACTGCGACGAGCCACGACAACGACGACGACGAGATCACGGCCACAACGAAACGACAACGACAACGACAGGGACGAAGGGAGGTGCCTCCCTCCCCCCTCGGTTGTGCTATATATTTTCCTTCCTTCTTTTTTGGCTTGTACAGAAAAAAATAAGCAACGAAACGAGAGAAAAACTAAAAGGAAAAACGAATTTCGCCTGACTTGAGTTGAGTTCACCTTTGTTATTGGCTACAATCACAATTAATTTGCACTCATGTGTGTGTGTGTGTGTGTGTGTGCTGTATTCACATATGCGCACACATACACACGCACAATCTACTCGTGTGTGTGTGTGTGTGTGTGTGTGGGTGCTGTGTGTATCCAATGTGCATTCCATATGCGCAATTTCGCTGCCTCGAAAAATTCATTTGCTCTTTGGCTTTTCTTTGATATTTTGTTACTATTTGAAATTATTGTTGTTGCTGCTGCTGCTGTTGTTGTTGCTTAATGCGCGCGGCGACGATTGCATTGACTGCGCCTGCTGCTGCTGCTGCTGCTGAAGCTGCTGCTGCTTCTGCTGCTGCTGTTGTTGCTGCTGCGACTACAACAACGACGACGACGACGGCAACGACATCACGACACGACAACGACTGAAACTGAAACAGAAACTGAACCTGAAACTGCTGGAGCAGCAACTGAAGCCAACAGCCTGTGAGCTTTCGCAGTCCACCCACAAACGAGAGAGAGAGCGACAGAGAGAGTGGGAGCGAGAGAGAGATGGACAACGGGAGAGCGTCGTCGTTTGCTGCGCCTCCCCCGTCTCTCGCTCTCGCTCTCCCACTGTTTACCCCATATTTCTCTCGCTGTGGTGAGATTGGGATTGGGAGTTGTTAACCACGGGGCTGGGGTGTAGCACTGTATGTGTGTGTGTTGATGTGTGTGTTGGTGTTGATACTGGGAGGCCCCACAAACTGCCGTTTTCATATTTCATGTGCAATTTCAACACCTACTACAAACTAAACGCGTTAATAAATGTAAGTTGATTCTGCGAGTGTGTTCCTCACTCACTCTAACTCTCTCTCTCTCACTCCTTCTCTCTCTGTCTGTCTCTCTCTCGCTCTCTCTTTGTCGCATGCTGTCAAACATTAACATCAAAGTTGATGTTGCATATTCATAAAATTCAAGTGTATTTTATGCCACATTCACGTGCTCCTTCTACCTCCTTCCTTCCTTCTCTTCCCACTTCCTTGTACTTCCTTCTCTTCTTGCTGTTATGATTATTACTGCTGTTCTTGTTGTTGTTGCCGCACTTCCTGCTGTTGTTATTGCCATTTTGCCGCAGTGACTGCTGCTGCTGCTGTTGTTGACTGATGTTGTGCCTGGCTTGTTGTTTTGGCTTCTGCCTTGCGGTTTCATTGCAATTGCTTGCCGTGCTCGATTTCCGCTCCACTTCGCACAGGTAACTAACTGAGAAAGGGAACCACAAGGCGAGTGAAGGAGAAAGAGCACACTAAACAGCCAAAAAGAAGATCAGATCGGAGGCAAACAGACTGTGGGTGGGGCAATATTACAGCATACTTTCAGGCGACGCACTGAAAATGGCAAATTACTTTGCTGTTGTTATTGTTCATTTTTGCCGTTGTAGTTTCACCTGCTCGTGTTATTGTTTGCCTTATCAAGCCTGCTTATCGCCAGCTATCATGTGATATGGTTGAAGTTGTCAGCGCTTCAGTTCTTGTCTCCTGCTTGCTCCCCTTTTACCTTCCTTCTCTTCGTGCCTCCCCCTCGTCTTGTTCAACTTCAGCTGAAACTTTTTTGGGCCGGCTCACGTGCAACATCTTCGTGCCGCGGCCCGAGGAGCAGCGGGTTCACTAAGCGCTCATCTTGAACGTAGACAGCGTGCTCGGTTTGTGTGTGTGTGAGTGCGCTTTCTTTGTGCGTGTGCCTGTGTGTTTGTGTGTTTGGTGTGTGTGAGTGTTTTCACGCGACTGACGTCATTGAGCTTTTTATTGATTTTCATTTTACCGAAAAATGCTTGTGCTAGGACAAGCAGCAGAAACAGGCCGTCGTATGGAGTAAGGACATTGGGACGCAGTAGCTGCTGCTGCCCCAAGCAGGAGGCCAACGGTGGCACAAGTAAAGCGAGCTACAGACGAGCCCGAGATACTCTGCGTAGAAGGAAAGACTATATACTAGCAACTGAAGTTTGTATATTGCCCTCTTACAATCAAACAAACAAACAATGAAGTGATTTGTTAATTTTATGTCCCTTTTATAGAACGATTAAAATGAAATTTAGTATCTAAATCTTATTTGGCTTTGCGAGTTCTGAACTTCAAAGTGATATCTTTAAAACTTGTCCAAGTTTGCGATATAGTCAAGCAGCATTAAATAAAGCGGAAAATATCTTTCAAATTTAGTTTCGTTAACACTTCTTGTTGCTAAGATCGAGACTTTCAACCACACAGAACATGGCAGACGGACGATAGAGGCAGACGAGCAGTCGTAATATCTTTTATCCTTTCTTTCCTTTTCAAAAAAACATTCCCCTTATCCGACAACATGGCGAATTCCAACAGCCAACTGTATATGATATGATTGTAAGACAAATAACAAGATTTATGCTAATATTTAATCAGTTAAGCCAAAACCTTTTCAGTTCAGACAGAAACTTTTCCCATGGGGAGACACGGCAACAACAACTGTTCAATTTGCTGTGCCAACAAGCTGAGGGGGAGAGCGGAAATAATTGCGGAAACAGCTGTTTATGCAGACTTTGGATAATACACAATGTTGGTTGGGGAATAATTGATAAGTAAATAAATAAATAGCGAACTGTTTGCCTAATTAATGTCGAAAGTGTTCCCAACAGTGCTGCCAATTTAGCTAGTTTCCACTAGATCTATGGTTCATTCGGGAAAAATTCATGGATAAGTATTATATATATTATATATTATATATATATATATATTATAGTATTTCACCTATTTGAAGTCAATGATAAGCTTAAAATGAAATAAATTGTTTTACTTTTAACTATGACGTCAATTTAATCGAGTTTTATCATACAACAACATAGGAATCGATCGTGGGTAACCGTCGAATATATTAAAGATTGGCTCCAGCCTATTCCCATTTTCACGAGAGCCTGTTAACAGCAGACAGGATGTTCAGCCAAGGTTTCAGTGGTTGCTGGTCCAATACTACCATCATAAGGACGGCATCTATGCAGGAAATCGTTTTCTTAATTTGAATATTAAATAAAAAAATAAAAACATTTCACAAGTCCGTTGCGGGAATCGAACCCAGTACCACTGGCATTAGAGTCCGCCACGCAGTCCACTGAGCCATGCACAAAGGAAGGAGCCAAGGACGTGAATCCAGCAGTGTACTGCTTGTCGCATGCTGTCAGCCAGGACACTCTAAGGTTCGTGTCTTGGGAATCGAAGTCTGTTCACTGTAAGCGCACTGTTACCACTAAGCAGTGAATGTGTTCATTGCTTAGTGCTGTTACCACACTTGCTGTTCCCTCTTAGCGGAGACACCAACCGTCAACGAACTAGCGTCGCCATCTGTCGACAAGAATCTACACGGCAAGCGCCTGCGCTGAGAGCGAGAGAGCCAGAGAGAGTGGGAGAAAGAGAGAGGCAGCAAAAACAAATGTCAAACTGTGACGCGAAGCAGCAGGACAAAGAGGAAGCGCGCAAAGAGCGCGTTCAACACACCAGCAACCCCCAACGCAGCCCCCCCTTGAGATGATGAGATGACGAGATGCCGAGCCACCCTCGCAGCAGCAGCGGCAGATAAAGTAATACGCAGGAAGAACCGTTAGAAGTGGCATTTTTCAACTCTGCGAATCGCCTCCAGCTACGCGAACCCCAACTCCGCATCCCACAAACCCAACCCCGGTCCGAGACAGGCGAACAAACGCAGCCCCATCGCCATCGCAAAAAGCCGCAGCAATTGCTCTCTCATCTCTGCGCGCAGAGGCAGAGACAGCGGCAGAGACGGAGCAGCGGCAGAGGCAATCTGCAGCGAAGACGGGGGCGAAAAATCTCTAATAAGGATTCATGAAAAATTCATGGCCTCGCAGCGCAGGCAGCGTCCAGCAGCTCGTGAGTAAACGACAACACTTTGACTCAGCCACACACGGAGCGAACAGCAGCCGAGAAAGCCCGAGAAATCGAATAACGAGAATCGAGAATCGAGCTGCGACTGACTGCTATATATATAGCCATATATAGTGCTATATAGTTCTGTATTTGTCGGTGCAATTGTGCAATATAAATCGCGCGAGTGAAAATCAAATCAAACCGCATTCACATTTCACGTTGATTGTGCAATTTGCGGGCGGACGGAAGCCAACGGCAGCGGCCCAAAAGAAGGCGAAAGGAGCAGCAGAAAGGAACACGAAAACAAAAGCCAAAGCGCAGCAAGGAGAAAACATTGTGAAAAAGTGCAGAAAAAGCAAGAAAAATTGTTCACAAAGTGCGTTTGTTGTTATGTGTTTTCGGATTTTTCGGTTCGCAGCGAATGTGGGCACAAAGCGTAATTGCAGAAACTGAGACGCAAAAGGAATAAGGCGAGCGAGAAGAGCGGCCGCTGCCGTTGCCGTTGTCTGTGTATGCAGAGAGAGAGAGAGACAGAGAGAGAAGGAAGCCAGAGAAAGAGAGAGCCACAAAGAGAGCGAAGCCAGTGAAGAGAAAGTGAGAGAGAGAGAGAGAGAGCAGTGAGGAGCGGAGTGGAGGAGGCAGCGCACTGGCAAAGAGAAAGCTCTGTGGAACCTGAGTGGATTTCAATATACGAAAACAAAACATCGAGAAAGAGAGCGAAATAAGCACAAAGAGAACGAAAGAGAGAGAAATGTAAATTACGTTAAGCCAAAGGAAAACATTGCAGCCGAAGGAGTTTTCGAAATAAGCAGCAAACTCAGGCATAACATGTAGCGTACATAACCAGAGTTGGCCAACTGATCTTAACTCGTAACCCAAGAAAACCCAAGGAGGAGTAGCTAATCTTAATGCTGTAGTCTAAGGAAATCTATCGCTTAATATCGCATACATATCAACACTCTTTCAAAGAGCAACGTGGCGTTATTATTATCAATTATTATAGAATACGATATTATACACAAGTCTATATCGCATTATCATATAGATATATAGAGCATACATAAGTCTTAAAGCCAATTTTGTTAGTAATTTTACATCGGAGGCGAATGCTATATACAAAGTCATATATATATAAATAATATCGCTTAACATATCAAGCCAGTGAGCTAAGAATCCGATTCGGAGATTCTATATAGACATAGAGACTTTCGATCACGCAATGACGGAAAGTTAACTTAATAAGGAATCCAACGTGAGGACCAAACAAACATCATTCAGCATCAAGCAGAGGAAATTAAAGGAGCGCACATTGAATTCAAGTTAATATTGAGGTAAGATATACATAAAACCAATATTTAATATGTAAAATAGTAATATATAATAAACATATAAAATATATATATATATTTAAGGGAAGTAAGATATAATTTTTATATAATTTGTCCCTTGCAAATCTTATGCTTTTTACAGCTTTGTTGCGGTGTGAACTTTTTAACCTATAATGACTAATTAGTTTAACTTTATTTAACACATAACGTATATATATAATGAAGGTTCATAACAAAAAGAAAAGAAAATCAAGTGGACCAAAGAAAGAGGGCAAAATGTGGGAATGTGTTTTCAAACCTATTTGATATATTGAAGTATAATAATCGCAGGGTTGCTGGTTCGAGGTCAAAAATGCTTAGAAATAAAAATAAAAAGGTATTATTTTTTTATTTTTTTTTCCAATATATTTCCTTTACTCTCCTGTAACCGTCTTCAAGGATTTGTTTTTCACGTCTGCTCTTGGTGACGCAGAGTCCTTTAGAAACCCTATAGAAGTATGATATATATTCTCTTTCTACTGTGAATCTTCTGCGGTTCTGATGCAGTCTATTAAGCAGCCTTAATATATATTACGTACATGTTTTGTATTGGTAAATAATTATTGCATGATTTGATATATCGTATGATAATTTAACATACAAAGTTCAAACATAAGATGATTAGATGATATGATAAAGGATCTTTGTGGCATCTTTCATATGTCATACTTATAAAATACAATAGTATCCCAGATATCTTAGCAACTTCAAGCGCAAAAGCTTCTCGGGGCAGTTAGAAAATATATCGTTAGGGCCGCTAATGCTAACGAGCGTGGCGCGTTGTGGGTGGAGCGCCTGAAAGTAGGCAAATGTTGTCCAAACAAGGCGTAAAATCAATAAATCAGCGTATGTGTGCGTGGCTGCCTGTATGCGTGTGTCTGTGTGTGTGTGCTGTAGCTAGAAAAAGTAACCCCGCACACACACAAACACATAGACACACGCACACGGAAAAGTGTTTAGCCAGAGGGTTCTAGCTGGAGGGGATGAGGGGGTGTGGGACAACATTGGCGAACGTCGCGCCGTGTTGGCTATTAAAATTTTCATTTTTATGATTATCACCGTTGGAAAATCAGCAACAAATGCACAAGTTCGCAACTGGCACAGGAAGCGGAACAGGATCGCAGCGCCAAGGGCTGTGTGTGTGTGTTAGTGTGTGCGAGTGTGTTTAGCTTTGGCCATAAAATTACATTTAATTTTCAATTACTGCGTTTGGCATTTGACGAGCAGTTGCCACGCCCACGCGCCCTAACACACACACTAACACACTCAGACACAAACAGGCTCAGATACAAAGGCGACCCAATTTCAAAGGCAGGCAACAAAGAAAAGTAGGCAAATTTCACAGGTGACTGCACAGCGACAACAACTAAAGTGGTGGAAAAACAGCAGGTGAGGAGGTCACGCAGGGAGAGAGGGGGGAGGGAGTGTGAGAGAGGGGGGAGTGGGAGAGAGGGCGATAACTGTGCCATTAAGTATTTTCGCATAATGCCAGACAAACTGTTGTTACTTTAGCTTTTAGCAGGGACAGTGCAAGGGAGAGCAAGAAGAAGAAGAGACCATAGAGAGGAGGTAGGGCAGGGACGCGTTGGGAGGTGTAGGGAGGGTGCATGATAGAGAGACTCTTTAAAGCCACTGGCAACTGCAGCTGCCACAATTTTGCAGCAACGTCAACAATTTACAACAAGCAGCAGCTGCCTTGGCTTTTTGGCTCCCTTTACCCTCTTCCCTGTTGCTCCCCTTTGCCCCCTCCCCTGCTCTCTCACTGTGCTGCTACCGTTTACACTCCTCACTGCACCCCCTTGCCACTTGCCTTTCCCTTTGGCCAGACCACTTTGGACGCCGCCACTTTTTATGCTGCATATTTTCAGGTGTCTTCTAATGACTGCAAAAATGCGCTTTGGGCGCAGAAAGAGAAAGAGAGAGAGCGAGTAGTGGGAGGGAGGGGGGCTGGCAACGCACTGCGAACTTTTGCCGTGCCACTTGCTGCGGCGGGTGCAGCTAATTTTCCACGTACTCACAATTTCATGCAAATTGTTTTTGTTGCGCGCTGGCAAAGTAGTGCCCCGTCTCCAACTCTGTGTGTGTGCGCGTTTTTAGTGCATACTTTGTGGCGCAGGACACGACTCCACGCAAACATGCAGCATGATGTCATCAGAGGCAGCAGCAAGAAGTTCAACTCCCTCTACTTGCTGGGGCCAATTTCTTGCTGTGCCACAAAAGGTTCTCACTCCCTCTGCTTCGCTCCCCCCTCTCTCTCTGTCTCTGCCTTGCTTACTTATGCATACGCAAATATCCTTTTCATAATAGGACTTAGCTGCACCTTCCCCTCCTCCCCCTCCCCTTCCCTGTGCCACCCCCAGGGCACTCGTAAATAAAAGCCCAAATTGAGGTCTCTTTTACATTTTTGAAATGAAGTATTCTGTCAAATCTGGACTGGCTGATTTCACATATGAATTTTGAATATACTTACATACATATGTATAAGTGTTGTATATGTGCGCGTGTGTGTGTGTGTGTATGCGGTCGTTAACCAACACTTGCCACCTGGCCTCGCATGCTTTATTTATGACTTGTTTCCATATGCAGCTAGCTTCCTTGAGAACTCGCCCAGCTGCCTATTATGACGAGCCACGCCCCCCGCCCTGCTTGGGTTTTAAATGAACTCATCCACCTCACTTCGAAAACAGCTGCACAGGTTTTCACATATTAAAAATTAACTCAAATGTGACAATTAAAAGGAGGTTCGGGAAAGCGGAACAGCCTGGTCAGACGCAGTTGTCAATCGGCCTCCCTTTCCCTCCCCCCCCCCTGCTCCTCTCAGCTGTCAGTCACTCAGTCAGTCAATCAATTTGCGTGCATATGTAGCCGTATATATGTTGCGCCATTAATATTTCATGTTGCGGTCCTCACACACACACACACAGAGGGAGAGCGAGGCATTGCTGCCTTAGTGTGCGCCGTGCGTGGGCTTACGTGGCGTATGCGCGACGCTGGCGTCGTCAGTAAGTGGCAATTATTTTCGGGTAGGTGTTTGCATGTGGAAAAGCGGCTGGAAAATTCTACCTCGGCTGCCTTCAAGCTGACATTAAGTGTAATTTTTCGTTGCTAGCAAACATTTCATGAATTAAAAATGAGTCGGCAGAGTCAGCGTTGCTTCTATGTGTGTGTGCCTCTCTTTGTGTAGGTGTGTGTGTCTGTGTGTGTGTAGTTTATGGGGGTGGCCTGGTGGCGGGCTAAAAGTGCGTTCGCTGCGTGGCCGTCGCCGCTGGCAGTTAGTCATCCTGCCGCTGCCTGTCGCTTGCCACATGCCACAGCGGCCAAAAAAAAAAAAAAAACAAAAATGAAATGTTATACTGCGTCATTGTCACACGGGCCAGGGGGCGTCGGTGGGCGTGGCAGGTACCTTCAATTGGCAGGCAGGCGGCGGCAGCTAAGGCATTTGGGGCCCGTCGCCGTTCGCCATGTCATCTAATGTAATGAAGCGTGCTGGCAGGCGAGCAAGAGAGAGATAGAGAGGGAGAGGGAGAGAGAGAGGAAGAGAGAGCGAGAGATAGAGAGGGGAAGAGAGAGAGAGAGAGAGAGAGAGATAGAGAGGGGGAGCAATGTGATGTTTAGGCGCTCTGCGTTTTACTTTTATTACAAAACACATTTTGTATGCCAGCAAGGTTTTGCCTACCCCCTCCCCTCCCCTTCGCACACTGCTCACCCCCCCTGTATGGCATATATATATACCTACTTAGGCTTATCTGTGGTTGGGCTCATATTTCTCACATGTCAGTCGAGTTGCTCAAATCGTAAGACATTTAAATTATTGCCTCGGGGCGCCGCACAACGACGAACGACGACGAGGAGCAGCAGCAGGAGGAGGATGGGCGGGAGGCAAAGCAGTGCGCGCGCCTCTAATGCTAATTGAATTTGGCCCACAGCGTGTGCAACAGGCGCGCTCACCTGGACCCAAGCCAGGCCACAGCCAATCGAATGGCATTTACATTGAGTTGCCTCATCAAATTGAGCTGCAATTGCAAAGTGCGAAGTTCGATTTCAGTTAAGTCCAAGTTAGTTCTGCATTGCTTTGCATACGATATGTGGGAAGGTATTCCTGTTATAGAGCTGTTCCCCAGCAACTGCCTCACCTGCCAGCTTCAAGTTAACTTGAGCTCGAGCTCAGCTTGCCAAGACTGACACTCAAAGTGCGCCGTCTTTGATTTCGTTGTATAAATCCCTTTGTCGTTTTGTCCTTTTCTCATTCTGCCATTTTATTGCTTTGTCGTTCTATCGTCTTATCTCTTTATCACTTATCTAAATGCTTTAAACGCAACTGCAATTGGCTTCCGCACAAGTTCTGTGCGTGTGCAAGCTACCTCTTTTCCTCTCTTTATCTCTATCTCTCTGATTCCCTCTCTATTTTTTTGACTGCCCTTCCCCCTCATTCTTTCTGCCAGCGCATTTTCAGCACCCAATTCGTGTTCGCAATTTAGCTACCATGCACTTCCACTGTTCCACTCCCGCCTCCGCCTCCGCCACGCCCCCCTTTGCGCTGGTCGTGTCTCTGTTGCTGTTTGCATTCAATTTGATATTGACTGATTTGTAATTTAAGATAAG
Organism: Zaprionus indianus; assembly: GCA_018904595.1. Taxonomy (NCBI): domain Eukaryota; kingdom Metazoa; phylum Arthropoda; class Insecta; order Diptera; family Drosophilidae; genus Zaprionus; species Zaprionus indianus. The sequence goes on from JAEIHA010000320.1 coordinate 7,740,686, forward strand.
CAAATGGAGCGTTGCAGTCGCACCGAGCACCGAGCACCGAGCACGGAGCACGCAGCGAAGGGCGCAGCCTGGCAACGAAAAGGAGCGAAAATGTTTTGTCAATATTTGCCAAGCAGTTGAGGGCACGAGGAAGAGGAGAAGTAGATAGTAGAAGTAGATAGGTAATGCTTATAAACTGAACTAGGTAGATAGGTAGAGGTAGCTAGAGCCAAAGGGAATCAGTGCGTATGATGAATAAAAGGGAAGTTTCAAATTCTTTTGAAACAAAGAGAAGTCTGTAGCTCAAGAGATTCCCTTTTTGATTAGGGATTGAGTGAGAAATAAGTCTTACGTTCAGTTAACTAAAGAGCCAGTTAGATAATGAACAGTTGAGAGAAAATGGTTTCTTCAGAGAAGAGAACCAGTCACTCAGTTTCATTTTCTCCTGATTCCCTTTATGTTATGGATTAAGGTATCTTTTGATAGAGAAATAAGTCTTACGTTCAGTTTGATAACTAACAGCGAAGGTTTCTTCAGAGAAAAGCTCGTTTGATTCTCTTTTTGTTTCCCGCAGCCACCGAAATGTTGTTGATAAAGAACACTTCCATACACTCCACTACATACTCAAGTACAGTACAGCGAACACACTACACTCTACAATCGATAATTCCTTGAGACAGGGCACATCAATAAGCGATTCTCTGTGTACGAGTACTTCGCTACCCAATCAGTCGCCTTGTCTGCTGCTCTGATTGATTTCGAAGTACTTCGAACTTCTGAAATGCGCAATCTGCGCCTTTGGCTGCTCTTCAACTTCTTTCTCTCTCTCTCTCTGTCTCTTCAAGTGCTTCTTCCTCTTGTTGCTGTTGTTGTTGTGGCTGTGGCTGCCTGTGACAGTCAGTTCATTTGGGAATTCGGATTCGTTTCCATTGTTTGCCACGAAGTTGGCGGACTGAATGCGATTTTAATGAGATTATCGCGGCGTTAAGTGGCCAGACAAACAAGGGAACGCACAATTCTCCTTCTCGTTCTCCTCTCTGCATTTGCTTTCTTTATTTTTGTGTCTGTGCTGCCTCTGTTGTAGGCAACTTTAAAGAGATTTCTCGCAATGTTTCTCCTACAAATGGGGCCATTGTTGAGATTGCAGGGAAATCTGTGTCAAGTTGACATTTTGACTAATTTAAACATAAAGAAGGGGAGGCAGCAAGCAGTGTACAGCAAGCATAAAGACATACCAGAGAGAGAGAGAGAGAGAGAGAGAAAGAGAGAACAATAAGCTGTGCGGCAACGCACAAAAGTATGCTACAGTTCTGTACAGCAAGCAAGCAACACACCCAGAACACACACACACTCATACATAGCACACACACAGACACTCTTTACACACCCACACAGACACAAACTGCCCGTTGGCTTATACGCATATTGTGCAACTTTTTGTAGCATACTTTGAGGCGCACGCTAAAAAGCTGTCGCAAGCAACAGCAGCTTCTCTTACTTAGAACTGACGCTGCACGTGTGTGTGTACTCGCATGAATGTGTGTGTGTGTCCTTGTGTGAGTGTGTTCTTGTCTGTGTGTGGTGATATTTATTTAACTGCGCTACATTTTACGGCATTAACCCGAATTAGCTCTTAACATAAAACCCATTTGCAATTGGGTTTTCGGGACTCGGGTAAGTTTCAGCAAGCCAGTCAACCCTTGTGCCCGCCCCCTTTCCCCTCCGCTTCTTCCCCTGCTTCCACGCTGCCTGGACAGACAACAGACAACGCTTGTTTGCACTCTGCTTAAGGAGCGGGCATTAATCAAATGATATTTTGATTATCATGCAAGTGAATTAATTATGTGAGGGACAAGTTAACCACGCAGCTCCCCCCCTCCCTCCCCTCGCACACTTCCCCCATTTGTTGGAAATTACTGGCAATATATTTTATTGATGAATGTCGTTCTTTTTGTCCTCGGCTTCCCAACTGCCCGCCTGGCATAAGGTTAAAGTTGAGACTTCATTGTTTGCACTTCCGCTGCCGAAGTTAAGTTTACTTTGACGTAATTCGGCTCCGTCACGCTCCGCTCAGCTTTGTTCCACTTTGCCGCCATGTTGTATGATAATTATTGTGGCTCCTTATGCCTATTTCATCGCCGCAGCAGATTAACCATCGCAGATCGCAGATATATTGCGTTAGCCAATGCCAGAGAAGCATTTAATTACCTTGGGCTAAAGCTGCGAATTCACTAGGCCAAAATGCCGCAATGAAATTTGTTGTGGAAGTAGCTTAAGCAAGTGTCATTGCCTGTAATCAATGAGGACATAACAACTTACAGATGGGCCAGAAGAAGGGCAGAGACAGAGGAGCTGCAGAAGGAACAGAGAGAGAGAGAGAGTGAGAGAGACAGAGGAAGGCAGAGTAAAATCGCTCACCTTTTGTGGTACTTTTTATGTAAATTATCGACCGCGTTTCGTGGATGACGAACAGGGGGAGGGCAGCAGCAGGAGGAGAACTGGACTCGGGCTGTCACGCAGCACGACAACGTCGTTTACCCGCCGGGGCGGTAAGTGGTTAATTCTACTTGCCCGCTGGCCATTTTCTGTGTGCCAAGAGAGAGGCGCAAGATGGCACTGCGGGGGGCATGGGGAAGACGAGCAAGGGAAGACGACAACACAGGGCAACACAACACAAACATACATATATTCTCATGCGTGCCATTAGCTTGCAGGACATGCGACTGTCTCGCTGCGAGTGTTTGCAAGTGTCTGTGAATGTGTCTGTTTCTGTATGTGTGAGTGTGTTTGTCAGTGTGTGTGTCTGCCTGTCTGTGTGCTTCTGTGACTGTTTGTATCATTGTGTATCGTCCTGTGCGGTCACGTATTCATTATCATTATCTTAATGAAGCGTTATGTAAGGTGCATTATAATTATGGATTTTTTCGTTTCCGCCGCTCGCCTTCGAACTGTGCCGGCTAATGAAGAACCCTCTGCTGACACCCGCCTTCCTGCAAAGCCTACTCTGCCCCCCTCTTGCTCGCAGAGCATATGTGGCTGTAAGTCAATAAAATAAAAGTCATTAAATGGGTATTACGTGTGGCAAGAAGAGGCTGCACTTGTCGCAACTGTGATTTCATTCCCCCGCCCCCTCACTTCTCACCCAATCCTTCCTCGATGTCCTGCCCTGGCTTGGCTTGGCCTGGCTGCGTCTTCAATTGCGTCAATAAAAAGTCAGCATGAGTATATTCCGGCCGAGCAGGCTTATAAAATGTGCTCGTATTGAATTATGCGAGCATGAAAAATCAACGAGTGTTTGGCCCTTTTAAGGCCTCTGCTTGACTGTCTCTTTCTGTCTCTCTCTCTCTCTCTCTCTCTGTCTCTCTCTCTCTCTCTCTCTCTCTCTCTCTCTCTCTCTCTCTCTCTCTCTCTTTCTCTCTCTCTCTCTTTGTATCTCTCTCTTTGTGTGTGTGTGCCCTGCGAACAGTTTGAGCCAGCGCATTTGGCGAACAATTAAAATTAAAAATTCATACGCATTGGCAACTTGCACAGGACATTCAAAATGTTTGACAAGCCTGACACAAATAACGACAACAACTCACACACACACACAACTCTCACACACACAATACACAACACAAACATACACGTACACACACACAACCTTTTTTAACTCGCATATGAATTTATTCCTCTTGTTGAGTGCATTTTGGTATTCCATTTAAATTTTTAATAATTTTCAAAATTGATGAGTGACAGACAAGCGGACGGAGGGATAAACAAGACGAAAGTAAAGATAGGGGACACAACTGAAAATCAGTGAGGAGCTCGGACTCATAGTTTTCATTTGATTTATTGCGATGTGCCGAGAGAGAGAGAGAGAGAGAGAGAGAGAGGGAGAAATGGAGAGGGAGATAAAGAGAGAAAGAACTCTTCTACATTGAGTTGGAGAGAACTGAGCAGATTGTCGCAGGCCTAAGGCGACGCCTAGTTACCCATTAATTATTGCTAAATATATTATAAGAAAGAGAACACTGAGTTATAATTTTGAAACAACTAACTAAGTATTGGTGGCATATTGAAATTTTAACTTTAAATTGAAATCAGTATTAAAACTAGGAACGATTTTTAAATTATTCATTCATTTTTTCAAACAAATAATCATTATTTTCGGTCCCTAATTAAAACCTTAGTTTTCTTACTTCAACATTAAACAGTAATCTTTGTTTTCGATTGTTTCTTTCAACTGAAAGCTACAGCGATTCTATCATAATAAAACCTTAGCAGTATATATGTAGATCATACTGTAAGTAAAATTAAAGCACTTCAGTTGAGGCGCCTTAAAAAGCATTATCTATTTTCATTTGAATGCTTTTGTAGTGAACCGACACATATGATATAATTTTACCACACATAATTAGAAACCTATATAGGTATAGTAAACCCTAATAGATTCATCAATCAAACTGTCCCCACCTGCCATACAGGGTATTGAGAAGTCTATTTATGCTTTCCATCCAGTCTGGACAGTCGGCTTCAATTTGCCATTTTCGGAATATGTTCTTTCATATTGTGGAAACTCTGGATAACACGAATTATTTATGGCACAAGGACAACGGGAGAAGGAACGAGAGAGAGAGAGGGAGAGGGAGAGAGCGAGAGAGGAGGGGCTGAAGTAAGCAGTGTCGCGAACAGAAGCCGCACTGACAGCTGACAGACTGAGGCAGCCGTCAGTCCAAGTCCGCGGGGCGACAACTTGCCCAGTTGTTCTTTTGCCAGGAGGACAATATGACAATATGACTGACGGGACAGCATTGGCTTTGCGTGGAGCCAATGGAAATTCAAATCGATTGGAAAGCGCTTAAACTGAATTCGATTTTCGAATAGGTCTGCTTAGCCATTGTAATTTATGCAATTAGCTCGATTAACAGGTCTCTGCACGCAGACAAGTCTCTCTGCGAGGAGAAAATCAATTTGCATAGGCCGAGGACGAACCCTAAGCAGATCGATATGCGTGCGCGCACACCCCCTTCCTTCCCCCCCTCTCTCTCTCTGTCTCTCTCTCAGTCATTTGCTTTGTGTCCCCATCATAATCAAGTCAATTGTGGGCATTCTGGCCATTATTTTAATTAAATCCATTGGCCGAGTGATTATTCAAAGGCAACCAGCAGAAGGGGGTAGAGTAGAAGAGGGGTCAACGTCAGCCAGTCAGCCAGCTCGCCATGGCAACTAGCTCTAATGGTTTTCTGTTGGCCTGGCCACAACAAGTCGCAACGCACGAGCGAGGGCTCGTTGTTAGCACGACTAGCGATGGCTGCCTGACTGGCTGAGGGACACGCGAAATTCCACGACACACGCTGCTAGGAGCCCGTTGGCAAGGACCACAACAATAACACGCCTCGCCGTGGCACGCCAGTTGGCAAATGGACGCAGTGGCAGCCAGTGGCAAGCAGTGGCAACAGTGTTTCCCCAGTGTTATGTAAACCCAAAGTGACTCCTCCACACACACACACACACACACACACAACAAACTGAGTGAGTGAGTCGCAACATGGCAACATGGTGACGTAATGCGACAGTGCTGAGCAGTGCTCGAAACCAACACTGAGTGCTAGAGTGTTGAGGCTATGGCAACCATGTCCTTGGGCCAGAAAATATTCCAAATCAGAAATTATACGCAGAAGTTCTGCCACCAGCTAGCCCGCAGATTGCGCAAGGATGCGCATCTAGCTGCACGATTTGACTAAGTGAAAACCCAAAAAAGGAAATAAAAGAAAATTATAAATGAAAAACACTAAGCAGTGAGCAGCAGAAGAAGTGGGGAAGGCAGAGCAAGAGAACTTGGCTTATTTCATAAAACATTCAGCAGGCAAAGTGGGCAGAAGCTGAAAAATTAAGTAAATAACATTTGCATTTCCGTGGAAGCAGCAGAGGCAGCAAAACGCAGCGTGAATACATATACATATACATATACATATACATATATATATATATATAGCCGAAGACGACGCAGGACGAAGGACATTGCGTGCCCTGGTGCTGGTACAACGCGGCGTATACGTGGCTTATTGGCGCGTCGCCTGGCAACGCGACCCAAACAAACCCGCGTAAGTACAACAACGGCGCAGGCAGGGGAAGAGGGAGTGCGAGGGGGGGCGGGGCGGTTCATGCCAGCACTGTAGGTATATATAGAGCTATAGCATATAGCATATAATTATAGACAGGTATACTCGTACATACATAGTACATGAGCCTGGGCTGCCTTTGCAGGGTGTTTACCAACACTTTACTCGATTTGTTTAATCGATTTTTACTGCCAAGCACTAGCTTACTACTGCACGGCGCCAGGTGGGCAAGGGGAAGGGGAAAGGGAAAGGGGGGCAACTGTTTCCAAATTGCCTTTATTATAGATAAATATGGGCGATTGAGTGTGGCGCACGCAACTTCCACGCGCCGCTCACCATTTGCCTACTCTCCCCCTCCCCCCTCTCTGTCTCTCTCTCCTCTCCTCATTGTATGCGCCGCTGGCTGCCAGATTTATTGGCGCCTCGTCCCCCCCGTGACTCCCGACTATTAATAATAATAAAAAATCATAATAATAAAATAAAAAAGCAGCTTCTCTGCAGCTACAAATTAACATAATTGCCTCCGCAATGGCCGCTCTACTGCTACCTGCCACTCCCCCTCTCCACTCCCCCTCTCTCCCCCTCTCTACGGCTCATCATAACCCGCTTACGGTGCTTAGCAAGAACTTTTGCCACGCTCTGTCCGTCGAAACAGTTAGACAAGTTTAAAAAACTTTTTTGCGCCTCAAAAAAAAAAAAAGAATCTTAGACTTTGTCGAAGTTCTTCTACACTGCGCTACAAAAGCCGCAAAGCGGATTAAATGTATGTTTCTATATCTATTTTTGGGGTATATACACTGCAAGATAGTAAGGTAACTTGGTCACTCAATGGTGCCTCACTCAAATGTTACTTGCAAATTGTCTGTAATTGTGGACGATTAACGGGTAAGCCTCGATCCCAAACTGTTTTCTCTCTCTCTAATTGCAGCAGCTTAAGGGGGAAGGGTAGGGGGAGGGGGGTGCAATACCAGTCGAGTATAGTATCATTAGCCCCGCTGCAATTGGCTGTTGCAAACACTTCATTACAGTGCATGTGCTGCCTCGGCAACACGAGGTATCTGGCACAGGGCTGCGTTCTGTTCCGTTCCGTTCTGTGCCCGGCTTGGCTTGGCTCTCCAGTCTGTCCAGTCTGTCCCTGCTGTCCATTCACTTGGCCATTTACAGCTCAACATAGTTGTTGGCCAGAGAAAAGTGCAAAAATATTTTTTACTCCTCTCGCTCTGTTTCGTTTTTCTCTTCTGCTTCTGGTCTTCATGGTCTGTCAATTAACACGCCTTTTGCATTTATTCAATACAAATCGAGTGCAGCTGGGCAAACCAAAGGGGACACAGCAGGGGGTAGGGTGTATGGGGGGAGGGGGGATGGCTAGATGGCTACTGTAGGCGTTGCAGGAGAAACGAATAAAGCACACCTGTATATAAAATTAGTTTTCCAAGAATGGACTCGCAGACTCCCTCCCGCTCCCCCCCTCTCTCTCTCTTTCTCTCTTCGTTTCTCTCACGGCACTCAGAGTACTCAGTTGGGGCAGCACTCATTGCAGTTCATTACACAGGGCACAGTCCACACTGCACTGTGCAAATCCTTGAGTTTCGTCCATAAAAGTAAACGAAAAGTGCACAGTAGCACAGCGGGTGAACTAGTAGAATACCCTGTAAGGGGGAAGCAAAGGAAGGATGATGTTGAAGTTGCGATTGTAATGAAACTCTAAAAATAAATGAGTAATTTGTTGAACTAAAGAATTGTTAAGCACGGAAGTCCTTTCGTGATATATTTGTATGCGATAGTTACTTTCAATAAGGCTGTTTAAGAAGAAGATAAGAAATGAAAAAGGAGATAAGTAATGATAAGTTATGCCTAGAAAGGGCTTTATAGATTAAACCACCTTTGATATGCCATTATTTTATTGCAAGATATAACACATCCACTCAACTCGTTTCGTTCTTAACTCATCTATTTGAATGGTAATTATAATGAAACTTGGGCAGTATATAGCTTATATATTAAGCTTAATTATTGCCAATCTAGACAAATATAGATTCAGCCTCTTACGATATACCTTTAATACTTTGTGTTGACAGAAAATTTCCTCTCAAAACTGTTTCTATCAAAGCTGTTTATTTTGTTAAATGTAATCAAAGTTTTATCTTTTGTTAAATATAATGAAAGTCAGTAAATTAATATATTTAATGCAACTTTTAACTACTTTACTTTGTTTAATATAATTAAAGACAGTAAGTAAATATATTTAATGCTTTAAATACTGATTAACCTAGGCAGATTTATATTTCATATGAATCTTTTCCCAGACTTTCCTCAAGTAAGTAAACTTTCTTCAATGCTTTTTCGCCAGTTAGTCCTACAGTTGATCTGCGATTGCAATGAAACTCTGCAGCTCAAGCTGGCCAATTTGTTACTTAAAATACTTGTCAAACTAAACAGATAAAGATACAGATACAGATACAGATACACCCCTTTGCAATATACCCTCTTTGCAGTGTTTATATATTTACGGGGCGTAAAAACTGAAAAATGCCTGCGAGAAATGTGTGTTGCACAGATGGCAGCGCAGGTTGCGAGAGAATTTTTGTATTTAAAACAGAGCAAATGGAAAGCTGCACGGCCTTTGTGTCTGTGCGAGAGTGGAGTGTGTGTTCTCTGTGTGTGTGTAAGTGTGTGTGTGTGTGTGTGTGTGTTGAGCTTAAAGTGCTTTAGCCGGGCCTAAAAGACTCGCAGCTTCAGAGTGCTGACTGCCTGGCAGGGTTTGTCGAAATTGCAGCGAACAAAAACGGCACGTAGCCATCTTTAGAGTCCTGTGTGTGTGTGCGAGCGTGTGTGTGTGTACGTGTGTGCACATGCAGAAGTAGACATGTTATAGAGTTACACACACATCAACACACACACACAGTTAAATCGGTTGTGCAGGCAAAGTCGACGCTTCGCTTTGCTCACAATGTGATGTGAATTTCATGCGAGGCAGGCGCCAAAAGTGGGCGCGGCAGGGCAGGCGGTTTACGTCTGTATATGTGTGTGTGTGTGTGTGTGTGTGTGTGTGGCGGAAGAAGGCTTAAACAAGCTGGCAGCTATTAGCCAGGCGACTGGCAACGAGGCAGAGCATGATGCAAGGATAGGCACAGTCTCGGCAGGCACTAGAAGCAACTTCTGTTTCTGCTGCTGCTCCTACTTCTGCTGCTGCTGCTGCTTCTGGCTCTGCTTTGGCAAAGGGAAAACGAAATGGGGAAAATGTGAAAAACACAGAATAAAGAACGAATACAGAACGCCGAATATGGCATACGATATACGATATAATACACAGGCAGGCCACGTTTCGCGAACTCTCCCAGAGACACTACTAGCCTTCTACTCTAGATTTCGTGACTTCTGGCTGAAGACTTCAATTTGCACACACTCGCACACACACACACACGCACACACACGCACACACATGCACACAGAGAGGCAGACACGTCTGTCTGGCTGCCTTTGCTGTCTGTGTGCCATGTGCAATCAGCGTGGAGTTCGACTTGGAGTGCCTGGCAAGCTACGTAGCACAGTGTGACAAAGTCACTAGAAAAGGGCGCAGAAAATACTAAGACTGATTCAGTTCTTTACATTCATCACATTCGTCCCACTGTCCCATAGTGCCAGGGCAATCCTGGACGCTGACAGCCGGCAGGCAGCCAGAGAGAGGAGAACCCTTCCCTCATCCTGCTGCTCGTGCAGTGCTGCCTGAATTGGGTAGCCAAACAAATTGGGTCAAAGTTCAAATGTGATAAAAATCAACATGAAAATGCAGCAGGAACACCCAAAGCAGCAGCAGGAGCAGCACAAGCAGGAGCAGCTCAAGTGCTTCAAGTAGCGGCTTCCTTGCATGGCTTTCCTGCTCCCCGCTCCTCCCCCCACACCTCATCCCCTTTTATTGCATCGAAAACTTAAACATTTCCATTTTAATTGACAAGCTGTCGATGATGTTGGCTCAAAGCTTCGATCTTGGCCAGCACACTTCAAGTTTATTGTGACTATGCACACGAAATGTTGCTGCAAATTATGGGAATTTCCTTTTCCCCCGCGCTCCCCTCTCTCCGGCTCCTTGCTGGCCCACATGTGAATGCAGCGCTTTGGGCCTCGAGTGGAACAGGAAAAACACTCGAGCAGCGAGCAGCTTCAAATGGCAAAAGGATTCAATTGCTCGGCAGTTGCTGTAAAATGCTTTTCACAACTCGGAAAAATGTATAAATTGTTCGTGTGTGTGTTTGTGTGTAAGAAAACCTGCATAGAAGAAAATATGTATATGAAGGTGTCTTTCATGTGTATTCGGGTTGCTTCTATGAAAACCAATTGCCCATGAATACATGAGTGAGATGCCTGCATAAAAACAGTCTTTATGTTGTGTCTTTTTGGGCTCTGTCCATCACAAAACAATGTGCTATAATAATTTTCTAGTTGAGAGAGAGAGTTTGGTAGCGAGAGGAAACTGACTTCTCTTATTTATTGTGTTATATCGCATAACTGCCTAAGTGAAACTTCGCTTACATAAAATGAACTGGTGTAAGCTGATATATGTTATCATTTAGTTACTATAGAAGATATAAATAGTTTGTTGTTGTGACTGAATATATCGTAAACAAAGTCACCATATCTTCTTTTTAAATAGAGGTTATATTCATTTTGGTGTGGAGTTTCCAAAGCAACATAGGAGACATCATCATAAATTCTAAAGCAGCATGATCAGTGGAATCAAACTAGCTCTGTCCGTCTGTCCGTGTGTCCGTGTGTCCGTTTATCCGTGTCCGTCTGTTGCAACCCAAAAAAGTCTCATAGTTGAAAAGCTATCTTGATTAGACTTGGTACACATACTTCTAATTGCTGCACGCTGTGAATCAACCTAGCCCTGTCCTTCTGTCCGTGTGTCCGTTATTCGTGTGTCCGTCTGTTTTACTGCAAACTAGTCTCTCAGTTTTAAAGCTATCCTGATGAAACTTGGTACATCAACTTCCTATTGCTGCACGCTGTGTATAAGTCAGAACGAACCAGATCAGACCGATATATCGTGTAGCTGCCATACAAACTATCGGCCGATTTTGGACATTTCTCAACACAATTTAACCAAATTTACTACATCGCACTTTTTCTATTAATACAATGTGCACATAAAATAACATTAAAATCGGGCCATTATAACACATAGCTGACATAGAAACAATCGACCAAGGTTTTTATATGAAGAGCAGTTTTGATTTTGAAAATAACTGAAATTATTAAAGTTAACTGAGCCAATCAAAGTTAGATATATTGTAGTATTCTGCACCATTATATATCCCTAGAATAGAACCGATAAGAACCTGCGAAGGCATAGAACTTTCGGTATACAAAAAGTAGCCTTTGATCTCGATTTTCTATGTTTTTTTTAAAGCCACAAAAAATCCACTTTAACTTTTTGTATTGAGAGCTTTAAACATAACCCTATGTACTTAATATATCATAGATTTATATCAACATATTTTGAAATTTCTTTAAAATCATTTATATATGGTATATCTTTATATATTATAGGTCTTTCGAACAAGAAGATTATCTTACAAAATTTAATTTTACCACCTCTTCAACGCCAATTAAGTTTTTTAGTTTCATTTGTATTATATAGAATAAACTAAATTACATATTTACAGATACCCCTTTAAAAGATTATCTTTGCACGTTGCTTTTCAGTTCTAATTACCTAGCTGCATTCGGGGTATTTCCCCCCTTAGTCCCCTCCCCTGCAACTGCTTCTATGCTTAGCGAAACGATTTCTATATTGTTTGGCACTGCGATAAGAATCAATTGCCGGCGATGGCTTTGCTTGCGCTGCGAGACTCGTTTTACCAACCAGGGATGCAACTCTCATTTATTGTTGTTGTGCCTGAGTTTGTTGTTGTCGTACTTGTTGTTGTTGTTGTTGTTGTAGCTTTGCATTTTGTACATTGCCAGCGATGTGCGACTAAATTGGCTTAGAAAATTGAGCCTGCACTTCAACAACACGACAGCAGTGGCCAAACAACAGCAACAACAACATTGCTGTGGGGCGTTGGGGCGGTGCAGAACGGGGGGCGTGGTAGGGGGGTGTCCCTGTGGTGGCGGTGCTTTAAAATGCAACTCTGTGTACGGCACTATGGCGGATTTCATTAAAGATTTAAAACAACATATGGTAAATTTGTGCAGAGTTGCCAAACTAAAGCTGCAGCAGGGGCGGCTAGGCTGCTGCACTGCCAGATACCCTGTAAATTGTAGAATATATAAAAGGCAATAGAAGAGGCAATCCACATTTGAAGTGGAGTACTGCAAACTATCAACTGCGAGTCCATTCTCTGCCTGGAGTAATGATACCCCTCGCTAACATTTTATGGCCCCGTGGCATGTGGCAAACACAGGCAACAAACATGGCTAAAAAGCAAAAAAGTGTAAAAATGACATTGTTTTCCAAGGGGTGGGGCATGGCGAAGAGGGTGAGGGGAGGGGTTTACTTTGCCCCAAGGCAGACTGACTGACTGCAAAGGGCTTGGCGCTATTCAGCTGGGGGCTCTTTGCTGCGGCGTTGTAATAAAATTAGTTACTACCTGTTGTTGTTGTTGTTGCTGCTGCTGCTATTGTTGTTGCTGTTGTTCTAGGTCCATTTTTGGGCAGGCGACAAGCGGCTTGCAGCTTGGGCTGCCGGTGCATAAATGCAGTTGGCAGCACCAAAGGAATTTAGGAGTGCCGAAACAAAATTTACAACAATGCAGCCCAGTGGCCTAGCGCGGGTTGAGAGAGGCGCCTCCACAGGAGCAGGTAGTGGTGGGGGAGGGGGGACTTCGCTTTGTTCAGCTTAAGGTCGTCGCTGGGCTCTGCTGGTGCTGCTGGTGCTGCTGCTGCCTTTGGCTGGGGATCTGTTTTAGTTGCTGCTGCAACAAGCGAACAAAATGAGCTTTGTGGTTTGTTCCCCGGAACAAAACGCAAATTGATTCAATGGTCAGGTGAGGCAGGTACAGTGGGAGGAGGAGGAGCAGGAGAAGCAGGAGGGGGTTCAGTTGGTTGGCAATGGCTTCGTGTGGCTTGTGGCGCTAATTGCCAGAGTAATTTACCAGCAAAAGCAGCCGGACAATGCTGCAAACTGCAATCGCAATTGCAATTAGTTGTCCAGTTGTCCAAAAAGTCTTAGCTAAATATGTATAAAGAACACAGTGCACTGAGAGAAATGGGGAACAAGAATCTTGCAATATATCTGTATAAGTAATTTATAATTGGAGGTTATATAGAAAATATCGACGTTGATTTTAGCGAAATGATCACAAAAGATTTATATAAAGATCCAACTTATTTTCTTGGTGGGAATATTGAAATATCGTTTGATATTGTATAATCTCAATCAGAATTGAAAAAAATACCACTTAAGTTGAGAAAAATATGCCGATATATTGCAATATTTGTATGTATATTAAGAATATATCGGAGTGGAAATCAGTTTATCTTTAATTAATTAATTTCTGAATATAAAATTATATTCTGAGAAAAAGTTGTTGATAGTTAAAACTGTCTACTAGAAATTGAGCTGGAAAATTAAGCAAATATCACAAACCGATATATCGCAATAGATAAAGATATACCAAAAACATATCTAGTGAAATACCATCAATATTTAAAGTTATATCAAGAACATATCTAGTAAAATACCATCAATAAAATACTCAAACCGATACATATTTAAATATCAGCAGTCATTCTCAATCTGAATACTTCCACAAACAGCCAAACAGTTGTAGCACTTCTCTCAGTGTAGCTCCTAAATACATACAAAATTAATCAAATGGGGTGTGTGGAAACAGGTAGCAGGCAGAAAAGGAGAAGAGGATAAAAAGGGAGTAAATGGAGGAAGAGGAAAGGGTCGTGGCCTCGCTGCAAGTTGGCGCAGCGAAAATCAAAGATAAATTGAATTGAATTGCAAGCAGCGCACTTTGCAATTGCAACGAAATAAAACTAAGTAAGCAAGAGGGCAGCAAATGGCCAGCACCAGTAACGGCGCTCTGCTCCAACTTCCTCCCTCTAAAAGATCGAGCAGCAGCTGCTCCCGACTCGAGCTCGCATGGAATGCATCAATTCGAAGTCATCGCAATCAAGCGGGCTAAGTTCCTCTGCACTTTAATCAGGCTGCCAGGATAATGCCTGAGTTCAATATTGATGCGCCCTCTCTCTCTCTCTCTTAATATATATAAATCTTTCTCTGTCTCACACATTCTCTCTCTGTCTCTCTCTATTGCAGGCTGTCACTTTGGCTGAGCTGCAAACGCGTTCGAGTCTTGAAAAGGTGAGTGAAAAGTATGAGAAATCAATTGAAAGTGTAGCCAGTGTTGTACAGTCTCATATGATATAACTCTAGGCACCCAATACTGTTGCTATATGCACACTAATATATATATACTATATATATTATATGTAAATATCTATATAACATTTGGCGCTGCGTGTCAGCGCTCTATCACGTCAGTTTGATCGCGATCGTCTCGTCTCATGCCTCGTTCGACACGGCAACTGTCAGAGAGAGGTTGTTGGCAAGGGGGCACTCAATTATATTAATCACCAAAACAAATACAAATTAATTTGCATTCAATGGCGAAGTAATTAAGCGCGGTTGCGCGCGTTTTGATATTTTAATCTCGCTGCAAATCTCGTTGCAGGAAATCATAAATTACAAGACAAGCGGCGACACAACTCGAGTTGAAAAACCGCAACTGCCCCAAAGGGGGAGTAAGGAGGGGGACTGTGGGTGAATGCATGCATAAGTGATGCGATTGACGGCATTCATTATGCCAATTGGCAATTGGCAATTCAAGGCAATTAGCCATTGAGCTAGCGGAATAAGTGCGTGAGCTTAGTGCCCCTGTCAGTGGCATCGACTCCTGAGGCAAGGCGACTGCTGCTTAACTTGATAGCGGGATTAGCCGCCAAAATCAAAACTAAGACCCAAGTGGGAGCCCAGTACCAAACCCAAACCCAGGCAACGCCGTCTGCTGCTCTGCTTGCTGTGCTCGCCTGCGGCGTTGTTGCCACAAATTGTTGCACGCCACACTCGCTGACCAGTCAAGCGAACTCCAACTGCAACTGCAACTGCAACTCCAATACGATTGCAATTCGCGTCCAATATGCCCCGCGGCGCTGCTCCATATCGCAGAACCGCAGAACGGCACCATGAATCAGCGTGCGGCAGCCTAAAGTGCGTCGTTGCAAGCAGACCAGACCAGACCAGACCAGACCAGCCAGACACATTCCACGATTAAACCCCAAAACTGGACACCAGCCCGCGGACCGCACTTAAATTAGACTGCAATGCGAGCTGCATCAACTGATTTCCTCTGCAAATGCAGCGCAGCAGAGCTTCCACTTAGCTGAGTCTCTCTTGCATGCAGTGCGGGTGGAAGCATTTGAAAATTGCACAGGAATTGTACGATACATGTGGAGATATGGATATATGCTATATATAGATGTCTATTGAGGTTGTCAAGAAGGAAGTGTGAGGTTTTTCGGCTGCCTTTTTCTACTTTTATTACTAGACTCTCTAGAAAAATGAACAAAACTCCTTTCATTTTGGGTTGAGAGGTTGGAAGAACTTCATTGTGGGATTAGTCACTCTTTACTACATTGCAGACAGAGAATTTTCATGCTAGATAAGAGTCTATCTAAGCAGCTTAGCTTGCCAACCTTTTCTTTAATAAACAGTTTGCTAAAAGTTGCTAATTCTACTTAGAAAAGTGCCTTGGAGCTGACTACCCTCAATCCTTTACAGAACCTTAGTACTTTGAAGAAGACTCATTCAAAGTACCTTGACCGAGACTCTCCTTAATCCATTACAGACAGAACCTTATTAGATTGAAGTAGACTCATTCCAAATGCCTTGGACCAGACTTCCCTCAATCTTTTACAGACAGAACCTTAGTAAATTCATAGAAGAAGACTCTTTCCCTAAACTCAGTTTTGCTTGATCTCTTCTTTAAAAAAAAGAAATAAGTGGTTAGGCTCTGTTCACAAGAGAAGCCTGAACAAATCTCTGCTTAGTTTAGTATAAACAAATATTGAATAGTTCCCTTTCCTTCTAAGATACACATGGAAAGAGGGAATCCAAGCTGGGCCTGACTCTCCTCTCTGCTCAATACGGTAGGATTGTAGGTCTGTCTTCCCAACTTGATAAAGACTGCCTCCAATTAACTAAGAGCAGACGCCCTGGAAGATTGCCAAGCACACTTTCATTCTGTGGTACAAAGAACAGAGGAACATTTAAGCCTGGCCTGATCTGCCTCCCTCTCTCCTTTTCTCTCTCTCTCTCTCTCTCTCTCTGCCTCCCTCTCTCTGTACTTCACTTTTGCAGTACTGTAGAGCTTGTGGCTCCGTCTGTTCAATCCATTATGTACAGATACTCATGAAAATTGGACAAGACTTCTTCCACACAGTGAGCACTGAATGTCTGTGTACCGACGAATGAGTGTGTCAATCAAACTCTGCTTGATACTAAACACTTTTCACCTCCCTCAGCCTCGGGACAAGCCCATATCGATGGTCAACCTGGACTCACTTACACTACAATCCTCCCCCTACCGTACACCGTCGTGTCACTCGCCCTTCTGGTGGCTTACGTCACCAGCCGAAAAGGTAAATATGATGCGAGTGTCTGCTCTGACTGACAGTTGCCAGTTCCGTTCCCAGTTCCCCATTGCGCGCTATATACACCAAGTATTTTTCTATATAGTACATTATGTGGCATACTGCTCGTTATAGATATGAGTGTGCGTGTCTCTCTCACTCTGTTAGTGTGCGTGTGTGTGTGTGTGTGCCATATAGCGTTTAGAAAAGTGGTTGGTTGGTCGCTTCGCTGCGCCGGGCTGGGCTGGCTCAGCCAAGTGAGACGCCTTTTTTCCCCCGACTGCAGCTTGTTGTCTGAGCCGTCCGCCAACTCAGGTGTGACAAATAATTACACATACCTGTCCATATACCTACCAGTCTCCCCCCCCCTCTCTCTCTCTCTCTCTTTCTCTGCCTGTGTGCGTGTCAAAAGTATAAAGCCAAAGCGCGCACAAAATGCGCAAAGAGACAGCAAAACAGTATGGAGAAGGTACAAAGGGAGGCAAATGTTCATTAAAAGCCGCACAATGCCAAAGGCTAAGAACGAGTTGTTGTTGAGAATGTTGTTGTTGTTGTTGTTGTTGTTGTTCTTGTTGTTGTTGCTGTCTTTGCATATCCGCATCCTTTCGCTGGCGACACTTTTCTGACTCATTAACGTTGCTCCTTCTCCAGTTTTTCTTACTTTTAATTTACAAAAATTCCCGTGATATAATTTTAAATTCGATTCTGCAGCCACAAGTAACAGAGATCGACGCGCTTTAACAGCGCTGTTAATTCTTTTAAAGACCGGTTGGAAAATCTATTTACAATTTCAGCAGGCAGCCAAGTGGAAGAGAGAGAGAAAAGCTGAAAAGTATTTAACAAAAATTTCAATGAAAGTTTTGCACACTTTCTGTGCGCAAAAAAGCAAATTAGAAATTTAAATGCAGCTTAAAGTGAGCCTCTGTTAACGTAACAAAACATTTGAAATAACAGAAAGGAAACGGGTATTATTTAATGTGAATTTAAATGCTTAATAATGTATGAAGAGAAATGCAAACTAACTAACGCAAAGCGAAAACAGCATTTTTCCGAAGTGAAAAGAATCAGGGTATCAAATAGAACCAAATTCAAACTAAATATTATTATTCAAATTATTATTTATGTATTAAACTACATAGGTAGAACAAAAACTATTCACTTTACAAAGCATTAAAAGGCAGTAAAGAGGAAATAAAATAATTAATTGTAATAAAACACATAAACAGAGACAAAAAAAAAAGAAAATACGCTGTTAATGAAAAACTGATGATGTTCAGTTTGTGCGGTGCACTCCAGTTGCTGTTAATAGCTAACAGAGAATCAAAATGGAGTGTTAACATAGAACTGCAAACGATCGTTCTTAAGGTAACAGACCATTTTAATTAACAGCTAACACAGCAATAGAAGAGATGCAGCACACCAGCCGCTGTTAACAGCGAACAGAACATTTACATTGACTGCTAACTTAACAAGAGAGCCGCTTACAATGCGCTGTTAACATTTAACATAAAAACAGACAACGGAAATGAAATGCCAAATGGATCGCACAGTTGCATCTGTATCGATCAGTTCGTTCCGACTTCAAATGAAATGAGTCGCAAAATAATCGATTCGACAGATGCGAATGGCAGCTTTAAGATCATATCGAATACCCAATGAAAAGCTTTGCGCTTCGTTTGAGTTTGTAAGCCCCATTTTAAATTCCCTTTGCATTGCTCGTTTGCCTTAATTGTGCACAACGTAATTTTAATGTTGTTATATAGCTCCCTCTTGTTGTTGCCCCCCTCTCTCTCTCTCTCTCTCTGTTGTTGTTGTTGTTGCCCTTTATCAATGCACTTTTAACGCTGTTGTAATTCCGTTGATTGCTTTTGCCCATTGTTGTTGCTGTTGTTGTTGCCACTCGAGTAAATCACAATAAAGCTATTAAGAACGGAAACGGAAGCATTCGCCGCTGCGCACGCATTGAAGCATAGCCATCCCACCATAGCCAGTCAATCTGCCACACCTACCCTGCACCCACTTCTTCCACACCCCCCTCCCCCTCCTCTTGCAGTCTCCCGCTCTTATTGTTTATTGCATTATTGTGGGTGTTCTTCGTCGGAGCAACTTCTGCATTATTCATCTGATTTGACCATATTTTAGAGTCGCCAGTTCAGCCGATTCTTTCGCTGCCTTCTCCCCCCTCTGCCCCTTCTTCACTTGCCATCCCAACGAAGCGGTCAAAGTGCATTGAACGTTGTTTCGCGGTGAAAGAGGAAGGGGGTAGAGTGAGCCGCGGAGGCAAGCAGAATTTGCCAAGCAGAACTCACAACTTGGACTCACAACTCTGCCTGCGTTTCCCCTCGCTCCTTCTACTCTGTCTCTCTCCCTCTCTTCTCCCTCTCTCTCTCTCTTTCTAACTCTCCTCTTGCTGCAATTGTTGTTAGCTAATAATTTCTTAATCTGCATAATGCATTTCTATGATTGTTTATCGTATGCGCCGCCATGGTCATTGTCTCGACTACGTGTGTGCCTGGACCACAGGCACAGTGGGGCATAGGCAGCGAAAATAATTGACAAGTTTCACTTGAAAATTATTTAAAACAGTTTTGAAGTGCAGTGTATGACTTTTAATGATTTATTTTATTTATTCTTTTTATTTATTGAATAATGTACATGAACTAAAATCTTCAAAAAGATAAGAAAATTAAATTAATCGATAATAATTATAGTCAAAATTATAAATTATAATTTAATACAAAATTATTTTTATACATATTTCATAATTTATTTGAAACCTCTACGGCTCTTTTCCTTATATATATTGAACTGTAGAACTGTTCAGAACTGTTTTGCGCAGTCTTGCACCACTGTGCGCAGTTTGGGCTTGCCACCTGGCGAGTTAGTGCCGCAATGACTGGCCTGACTGGTCGGAATTTCAACTGCTGGGGCTACTCGTACATCCACACAGTCAGCTTGGCTAGCTTATGCTCCAAGCCGTTCTCCAGCACGAACTGGAACTTGGATGCGGCCAAGAGCTGTTTGGCATTGTCATTGCGCTGGTCAATGGCAACTGCAATTGCATGAATTACTTGAACTCTTTGGGAAGGTTTCCCGTCCAGTCCAGTTGAGTTCAGTTCGCTGTTGTTGCTGCTGCCACGGTGCTGCAATGGTGCATTCACCTTAGCCCAAAAAGCAACCCCCGAAAAGGGAAAAAAGAAACACCTGACTTGATGCCCTTCACTTGAACAGTTGGCCAAAAGGGATGCGAAGACAGGGAGGGAGCAGCGGCAGGGTAAGAAGTGCGGCTTGAAGTGAGCTACGGGCTGCAGCTGCCGCGTGGAGCGTTAACACATGCCACAGATAGGTAAAGAACCTGCTACCTGAAGGCGTTGGTAATAAGAATGTGAGCTGTGTGTGTGTGTGAGAGAGAGAGAGAGAGGGAGAGAGAGACTGTGTGTGTGTGTTGGCAGTGCCCGCCGGCTGTTTAGTTTCCCATAATTGTTTCGGGTTTGTTTTTGACTTGTAAACAAGTAATACGTCCCCCTTCTTCTCTCCCCCTTTCTCTCCCCCTTGCTCTCTCTCCCCTTCTTCTCTCCCCCTTGCTCTCTCCACCTCCCACTCTGATTAGGCCATGCAAATGTGAGCCAATAAAGTTAGCCAAGTTATGACTTCAAATCACGTCAACTGCGCGCACACGACACGTGGCGACCTACAATGCACAAGGCAGCACCCTCCCTTCTCCCTCTCCCCCCCCCCCAGGCGCAGTGTATCATAACAGTTTTCTTTTTAGTTTTTTGCCAAAAATTTCCATAGTAATTGCGGCCTGACATGAAACAACAAACGGTGCAACAAACAGCAGCAGCAGCAGCAGCAGCAGGAAAAACCAATTTTCCTTCTTTGCCAACGTCGAGAGAGCTAAAGAAAATGCCAAAAATATTTGGAGTAACGTCGTCAGTTGTTGCCATTAACAAACAAGTAACTTATTCCCCTGTCCCTGTCCCTCTTTCTCCCTTCCCTTCCACCCTTCCTTCCTTGTGCTAAACGCTTCGCTTATTATGCGAGAGAAAACTGTACAAAGTTATGAATAAATAAATATTGTAAATGGCAAATCGTGACTGCCTGTCATTGCAGTGACCTGCCACCCCCCCTTCCCCAACCCTTGCCTCTCTCCCTGCTGCCCCCACACTGCTGCTGGCTTGCCCCCTTCTTTGCTGCACGCATATGTTGTTACCCAAGGATAAATAATAAAAAAGGGGCAGGCAACAAGCAGGCGTGGGTGTAACTGTGGCACGAACAGGCTGCTGGGGGGCAGGTGGCAGGGGCAGGGGTGGCATCAATCGCGACATGCAAATTGCATCGTTTATTCTTGCTTGTTTGATCAATTTTTATGACAAATTATCGAATCGCCCTGACGAATTTAGCCTTAAGTACTTCAGAAATAGAACCAAACCGGAAATTGGAAATTGGAAAATGGAAAATGAAATTGGCCAGCTGCATGTGGCCTGCATTGCCTGCCTCACGCCTCTAGCCTCCTGCCTCCTGTCGCCAGTCAAGCGTAACTTCCTGCATGGGGCAGGCATTCCTTTGCAACAGCCACCACAGCCTGAAGTGGCAAGGAAGAGTGTGTTGCAAGTTGCATAGACGGCAAAAAGTGTCGATGAAACGAGAAACAATTGAAGTTAGGGGCAGTGCAGCTCACTTGACTGACTAGCTGATGACCTGTAGGGGAGATGAGACACTCTATATAATTGTTTTTATCTATAAAATATAGCATGGCATACCCACTACTCAATGTAACTACAGGGTATCAAGAAAACCAAGTAGAGGCAGAGAGACTGACTCAACGGAGGTGGAGACTCCTTATTTGACCAAAGATTAATAAAACTTTGTTTTATTTTAATAAAAATAAAGAGCAAGGCGCATCAAAGCCACCCCACATAGTTCCAGGGTATATAGTGAAAAATTTATGAAGGATATTGATAAAGTAACTATCTAAAGATTCATTAACTTTGTACATTATAATGACAATAGCAAAGCTAGGCATATTCTCATATATTATTACAGTGTATCGACAGACAGCAAAGAGGAACTCTCTATTGAACCTTCTACTTTGATATAACTATATTGCTTTGGTTTAATGTATTAGCAAGGCCACAGCACAGCATACCCAGACCAAATGTTATGTATTTACAGGGTATCAATCAAAGCAAATACGTGTAACTGCAATAGAACTAACTCTGTTGCATTAGTTCCTCACAATTTACATTTTTGAAGCCAGCACATCACAGTCATTACTCAATTTTACAGGGTACAACTTATGACAGCAACAAAAGAGCAGATTCTTACTTTAAACAGAGTATTTGAAGTCTATATAAGCGTGTTATATAAGCATTAAAACGCAGCATAGCATACCCCTCTAACTAGATTACAGGGCATCAAACGAAACTAAACGCGGCTTGCAGTAAATTTGCATTAAACTATTTCAGGGGGGGAGGTGTTGGAAATGCAACTTGCCTGTTCACTTTTAAGAGTAGTTGTTGTTGTTGCTGCTGTGTCTGTGCCTGAGCCTGTCTGGCGACACTCGCTGCAGTCTGGCAAGAGGAACTGCGAATCCAGTTCGCTGGCATTGCTAGTCTCTGTCTCTGTCTGTCTCTGTCTCTGTCTGGTGTGAGTGAGGTTAGGTTTAGTCAGTGTTGCATAACTGTGCCAAGTCAAGTGGATTGCTAAAAATGGCAAATGATTTGTCAACATTTCCTCGTTGTGTTATTCTGTTTCTGCTGCGCTGCTTCTGCCGCTGCCTCTACCTCTGCTGCTGCTGCGACTGTGGCTGTTCTTGTTGTTGCAGCAGAAGCACCTGCTACTAAGTTTGAGGCGCGCGTGATTTATTGTCAGTGTGCCCATTTCTCTTTGGGACTCACTGTTTGCCGGCAGGACACTCCAGAGCCAGTGGCAGCGGCAGAGGCAGAGGCAGCGACTGTGGCAGAGGCAGCATTCGCTTTCATGTTGAAGTTGTCCAATTGTGCCAGTTTCCACTGCAGACTGAAGTGTACCGCAGCGCGTGCTGTGTGGAACGCATCTTTCGCTCTCTTTGCTAGACACAATCCACAACAAAGTTAGAGAGAGTGAGAGAGAGAGAGGGCGCGTAGCCAGCTGGTCAGCGCGCTCTCTTAGCATCCACAGAACTGCGAAACCAAAACAAATGTGATGAAAAGCCTGCATGCCTGTTCGTGTTCGCCTGCCTGCTGCGCTGCCGCTGCCGCCGGCCAACGGCCCGACAAGCCGCCGTCGACGCTCTGCCGACACTCGCAGTTTACCGCTACGCCTCGCTGCCTGCTGCTGCTGCTGCTGCCGACACGAAGAGCGAATGACACGAAGAGCGCACGTCGCGCGATTGCTAAGCAACCAGTCGTTGTTTGTGCTGCCGAGCGTAACAGCGGCCTAACAGCAGCGTAACAGCAACTGTTAGCGCTAACCGCCTGAACGAAGCACCAGTGAGAGCGCAGCCGAGCAGCCGAACTCCATTCGGGGCCACACGACGTCGATGCGGTCACACAGTTAAGTTGAGACCGCCACTGTTTTTGGTTCGGGCCGTCAGTCGAATGTCAGAAACGCAGTTGGCTGCCTCGTCGTGCGCAAGTTTCTAATACCAAAAACAACAAACAAAAACAAAACCAACAAAAATCAACACTGAGAGAAGGCACAGCTAATATAACTATCACTAAAATAACAACAACAACAATAGCCGAAACAACAACAGCAGAAACAACATCAATAATTGTCAGTTAAAACTTGAGGCATTATAAATCAAGCCATACAAACACACACCAACACACACACACTCGCACACACACACAGTTAAAGTTTTGCCTATCGGATTTCAAAAGCCAAACAATCCGCAAAATCTACCCGCAGTTCAACAATTTCTAATAAATCAAAACAATACTCGAACAACAACAACAAAAGCTACAACAACAACAACAAGTTTAGCAATCGTGAAGCGGAAACCGTTTGCAATTAGTTCGTGTAATAAGCGCCAAAGATACCTCGATCCGATCAGTATCTGAACATATAATTGCAAGCAAACTGACAGAAAAAAAAAGCGAATTCAATTGTTCAAAAAGTTACAAAAATTAAAAAAAAAAAAAAACAACAACAACAGCAGTAATTACAGATATAGCATGCCCGATCGCTCGAGTCGTGTGTATAAAGTGCTTAGCTGCCCCGTTTTGTATCTACGAATGAGTCACACATAGAAGATCGTTGGGAAATAGCAAAAGAAACTAAACAATAAAGAACAGCACAAAAAAAAAAGAAGTGGAGATCGCTCGACCTAGAAATCGGTTTAAATGTAGAGCCCTCTCTTTCCCCAAAACGGGTCACCAATTAATTGCAAACTCCATCAAAAAATTTGTGTTCGAATAAATATTTAGTTATGCAAATACCCTATAAACGGCATGAGACCGACAAAGCGAACGTCGAAAGAGAAATAAAGAACGGCGCGAACTCTTTTGAGGCCGAAGACCGCAGAAGCTCTTCAAGGCAGTTGTGGCTCTATTATAATCCCCCCTCCCCTACCCCCATAAAAGTCATAACTTTTGTAATTTGTTGTAATTTAATTTCCATTTCGATTACATTTTTGAATATTTCTTGAATTTGCTGAAATTCAAAACTTTTATTTCAATTCTTTTATTGCAATTGCAATTGCGAATATATTTTCGAATTCTTCTGCAATGTTTCATGTTCCATTACAAATTTTCTTTGTTTCTTGAATATTTCATAGATTTTCTTCGTTTTATTGAGCATATTTCTTTACCTAATGTGAACACTGCTTGAATTCTAATTGAAAACTTTACATCCTGAATACTTCTTGGACTAATTCGAATATTTCCTAATATTTCTCGCATATTTTTTGAATATTCTGCGGTTTAACTTTACAATCTTCAAAATATTTGGAAATTCTCTCTAGTCTATCATATTATAAATCGTATCTTTGTATTGCCCAATCTTCCATTGATACTCTGCGGTATTTCTTAAGTATTTCTCAAGGTTTTGCTTAGTTTTTACTGCATATAACTCATCATTAATCTTTCCTCTTTTATTATGAGTGTTCAAGGCTTGCAAGATCCCAAAGATATTTCAAAATTCTCTTAACTCTTTCATGTTCTTCAATTCGGTTGATCTTCCCAAGCTGTACAAGAATTATAAAAGTAATATAAATGCAGATATATTGTATTATATGCCCCATGCGGCTCTTGGCGAATTCCATCACGTAGGTGCCGCAAATCGGTTAAGTTGTGCCACAAATCTTGCACGTGAACCGCACAACATTTCTGCGGCACTGTGGCAGCTGCAACAGCAAATTGAAATTTCAGCCCAGTTAAGTTCTGTAGGAGAGCAGGAGGAGGAGCAGGAGGAGGAAGTGCATCGCGTGGAAAGTCGGAAAAATGCGAAATGGCAACAACATTTAATTGCCTTGGCCAAATTGCGTGCCAAGCGGGAATTCGGTGCCATAAATTGACAGGGCCAAGCAGGCTGCAGGCTGAAGGTTCCCAGTTCCAGCTACTGTTGCCTGCTCCTGCTCCTGCTTCTGCTCTTGTTCCTCTTCCTGGTTCCCGTTTCAGGGCGAGCATTCACTGCGTGTCTCTTCATTAAAACTGTTCGCAATTAGCTGCAAATTGAATTATGGATGCGTAGCTGCAAAACTATTTCATTTTCATTTCGAACAAACTTTTTGGCAATCCCCCCCCTTCCACTTCCTCTCTCCCCCCGCCCCATGCGAGTTGGCCCGCAGTATCACATGTAGGAAAAGTTTTCGTGACACAGGAATTGAAGTTGAGCTCAGCTCGTAGTTGTTGTCTGTCCACGTTGTTGTTGCCAGTTGTTGTTGTTGCCTGTTGTATGGCTTTATTTATTTTAGCCAAGTTCAACCGCCAAGCAAGTCTTGCCGGCTAGTTCTTGGCCATCATCCCAGTCGCAGTCCCATTCTCATTCCATTTCCATTTCCATGTTTATTCCACGTTCTGTTTTGCGCTACAAACTTTTATTTTATGCCATTGCCTTTGCCTTTGCCCGACTGGTTCTTGGACTCCAGTTAACTTGGCCCAGTCCCTGTCTCGCTGTCTCTTCCTCTCTGTTTACCCCTCTCTCCCTCTCTCTTTCTCTGTGCCTCTTTGGTCTTTAGTCTTACCTTACTTTACGATTATTTCCGCCGAAGCGTTGCGCACTGCCGACTGCCACTCACTTTGAACTTTCCTGCTGCGGCTGACCCTTGCCCCTTGGCCCTGGTACCAAAACTCCCTACTGCCCTACCCTCTCCCCTCCCTTCCAGCTCCGCTCTGTTCCTGCTCTGTTTGCCCTTTTCTTTCATTTTTTTTTTGGGCGTGTGAAAGTCGTTGACTCCGCATATGAGCCCCAAAAAAAGGCAGAGGAAAGAAGAGGGCACTCAGTGGGGTGGCCAGAAGAGAGAGGGTATTGGGCAGTGAGGGGAGGGGGGGGAGCACTCCCAGCACTTGTATTTCCCACACCCGCAAATTGCTCGCATTGCTCAGGCAAATTGTATCAATTGTTGCTCCAGCTTCAGCTCCAGCTCCAGCTCCGGAACCGGTTCTCTACAGCGGCTTGCAGCATAAATCTCCTAGCTGACCACAACTGGTTTATTTGTTTACCAAGGGGGGAGGCTACCCTACCCCACCCTGCTCCCCTTCTTCACCTTTCTGTTCCGTTTCAAGTGTCTCTGCATTAAATCTTCTAATGTTGCTAACGACAATATTCGCGCCCACTGTACGCCCCGAAATTGATGGCACAACAATCCAAGGAGACTGTGTGTGTGTCTGTGTGTGTGTGTGTGTGTGTGTCTGTGTGTGTATAGTGCGATCGACACATGCAACGCCTGCAGAAATCGAAGCATAACTAATGTAGGCGTGCAATAACAATTTATGAATCGCATAACGACAGCAACAACAACTACAACAACAACAACAATTTCAATTACAGTGCAACAATACAACAACAACAACAACAACAAGTACAACCGTAAAACCAGTTAAAAGTGACAGGCAAAAAGCAAAACAATTTCAAAACAAAACAAAAAACCAAAAAAGAAAAATAAAGAAAAAAAATTCCGTTAATTAAAAAGCGATTTACTGAAATCGAAACCTAAATCGGGCCACACAAGCTATAATCCCCCAACGGACTATCAACGGAAAGTAGGAATCAGAGGAACCCTTCGAAATGGTAAATATTCACCTGCCCCGCCCCCTTCCCCAGTTCTTGACCCACTAAGCAACATTGGGATCATTGCGAATATCAGAAAACAGTCTCAGAGAGTCTACTGCTCAGTTA
The DNA here is from genome assembly GCA_018904595.1 of Zaprionus indianus. Classification (NCBI taxonomy): domain Eukaryota; kingdom Metazoa; phylum Arthropoda; class Insecta; order Diptera; family Drosophilidae; genus Zaprionus; species Zaprionus indianus. The sequence goes on from JAEIHA010000320.1 coordinate 7,767,736, forward strand.
TCGGCAGGCGTCTCGACATTATATAATGCTTTATGGCGACAACGTGACGATAAAAATGCGAAAACCCAACACAAAACAAAGCATAGAAACAGATATATGTGTACTATATATATACTATATATACGTGTATATGATAAATATGTTTCTAGGAAGTGGAAACAATTACGCGCGATATTTGTGCTGAGCGCACGAGTGTAAAGCCCTTGCGGTTGTGAGCTAAGCGCAGTTAGAGGGCACAAGATAAAACAGGAATAGAATTGAATAGAATAGAAATGGAATAACGACTTCCTTATACCCTAGCAGCTTGTTTTTTCTTTAAGACAATTATTCCTTTTGCAAATACATGAATATTAAAAAAACTTAAATGTTTAGAAGAAATTGATTTGTTGGAAACTTGGGAATTTTATACTAAGTATATTCATTTTTAAATAATTGTGTCTTAAAAATTAATGCACACAGTGTTGTGAATTGCATAAAACTGTTACAGTTCATAGAAAACACTCTAAATTTTTTTTATACAAAGTTTCATTTAAGTATCCGGAAAAAAACCAGAGATGTTTAAAAAAAAAACTGAAGATTCATACATAAAACTCGAGATTTTTGTATATAATTTGATTTGTTGGAAATTTGGGAATAATTTATTGAAAATGTTCATTTCATACTGATTGTTTCTTAAGAACTAAAGAGCGCAGTGATCTGATTTGCATAAAATTGTTACAGCTCATTGAAAACACTCAACATATTTTATTTGTGAAGTTTCATTAAATTATCCAAAAAAACACCAGATATATTTATGGACATCTAAAGATTTGTGCAATAAATTTGAGATTTTTACGCAAAAATAAATCGAAACTTCGCATATTGTCCAATAATTCATTTCTTTTCAATAATATGTATAATATAATGTGACTATCTATAAAAGAAAACATATAAAATTATATATAATATAATATAATGTATGCACACGTGTAAATTACGAGGGTCGTTTGATAAGTCCGTGACTTTTTGAATAAAATATATTTTTTTCGTCAAAGAAGCGTTTTATTTCTCAACATAATCTCCTTTTAGCTCTATACATTTAGTCCAGCGTTTTTCCAATTTTTTTATTCCTTCCAAATAATAGGTTTTCTCAAGGCCCTCAAAATAGTCGTTTGTTTCTGTGATGACCCGAATCTCTTACCGCCGAGCCATTTCTTCATGTTTGGAAACAAAAAATAGTCACAGGGGGCTAAATCTGGAGAATATGCTGGATGGGGTAGCAGTTCGTAGCCCAATTTATGAAATTTTGCCATGCTGACACGAAATTCACTTTTTTCCATTTTCGTTAAAATTCACGAGATCGTCTGCTTTCAATGCCTATAAAACGCAAACCAAAAAACGCAGCTTTCTCAAAATTTTACAGTCAGCTGTTAATCGATAACTGCTGACAGGAGCAGTGTTGTATTTAGAGCAGGTGCGCGGCAAATACAAAAAGTCACGGACTTATCAAACGACCCTCGTACATATACTTTACTGCTTCGAAGATTTCTTCTTCTTTATCGTGCAAAGTTCAAGACAAAACCAATATACCTCATTCAAAAGCCAGTTAAATAGTCATTAGATAGTAAACTTCAGTTATAGCTTGTAAACGGCACATTAAGGCGTTTATATCGGCACTAAAAGAGATCTTTCTTTCATTAAAGATTGCCCAGGGGATCAAGGTGCAATAAAATGAGTCATAAATAGCTAAAATATTACAGAATCACTTGAAAGATTTTCAAAGAAAGAAAACTGTAATTATCAAAGAGTAAACTATAGTACGAGAAACTGTTGAGATCAGGCGATGCAGTCGTAAGAAAAAATAACCCAAAACATTGTCTTGTCTCTTCGATAAACTTAACATGTGCAATGTGAACAATTCAATTAAAAGCGCGTGGTGGGGTCGCGATAAGCAGCACAGAAGAGAGAGAATAAAGGAGAGGCACAGAGAGAGAAAGGGAGACAGATACAAAGGGGGGGGCCTTGCTTATCTAAAGCCATTTCGCGCGAGCAGCTAGCTACCTGAGTGCACATACCTAGGCGACCTAGTCATAAAGTGTTTATCATAGACCTACAAATAGAAGGTGCTTACACAGTTGGCGGCACCTCGCACTCCTCCCAAGGCAGCGATAGTTTCGGTAATCAACACTTTAAAGGCACTGCTTTGATTTACTCAGCAGGGGATATCTACTCGATTAATGGGTAGCTAATTGCCGGCACTACTTATATGACTGTCGACAAGAGGGTGTCCAATCCAATGGAAGCTATAGACAGCGCTATCTCTCAAGTGGCGGCTACTACTTGACGTCAACTTGGCGACTTTGATGACGTAGCCGACTGCCTCGAACTTTGCACGCCCCGCAAATTGCAAGTTGTGCAAGTAAGCAGGGGTTGATGCACTAGCAGATACTCAGCAAACTGCTTAAACCTTTCAGAATTTCATTTAGATTAGAGAAAAGGAAATAAACAGAAAAGATGCACGAAGAAGACCTTGCCAAATCTTTTGAGTAAACATTATATACATGAAAAACTTCGTTATACTTTGTACTTTAAATGTATATCAGGCAAATAATATATATAGATTATATATAGCAAATATCTTTATATATATTTATCCATAAATATCTATCAAATCATTTCAACATTGTGCTGAGCCAAGACTTCAAAGTGCCACGAAATGTTTCCCTCCTCTTTAATTTTTACAGAGTATATTCGCAAATTACATAGAAAACGAGGCACAAACGCCTACTTAGGGACTAGAGGGAGGGTGGTGGAATGGGGCTGGGGGCTGCTGCAAAAGCTCAGCGTATGCAAAAAGCTGAATATGAAATGCGAAGCGGAACAAAAAAAAAAAAAAAAAGAAAAAGGCAAAAAAAAAACTTCAACAGAAAATAGTTTTTAATTATCGATGTCAATTAAAATGAACTGTGCGCTGTCGTTGTTTGTGTTGGGCTTTATATAAGACACACACAGCAGACACACACACACACACACTCGAACACATACAGACGCGCTGGCACAGCTAGTAAAACAATAAGCTTGAAGCTGAAGCCGAAGCTGGTGCTGAGTAACGAGGCAACTGCGGCGCAGCGGAACTTTGGCTAAAGTCACAACTCATGCAGTGTGACTCCCTCTCTCTTCCTCTCAGTGACTCCCTCTGCCTCCCACTCTCTGTCTCCCTCTCTCTCTCTGTCTCTCTCAGTCTCTCTTTCTCACTCTTTCGCTGTGCTGTACCCCTAAGCATATTCGTTGCTGGAATGCGAAGCGAGCAACGCCAGCAATTTAGCCAGAGACACAAAAAGGCAGATATAGATACAGCTACAGATACAGTTACTAATAGAGAGAGAGGGAGAGAGAGAGAGAGGGAGAGAGACAGAGCGAGAGTGTGAGAGAGAGGGGAGAGCACTGCGGCTTTTGATCGATGCCTTGAGTTATGAATGAGGCAAGCAGCTGCTGCTGCTGCTGCTGGGGGGCACCTGGAGCGTTGCATGCAACTGTAACTGGCCAACCTAAGCTGCCCCTGCCCCTAAATGACTCTTATCTCTGCCCCCCTCTCCCTCTCTCTCCCTCTCTCTCTCTCTCTGTCTATTTCTCTCTGTGTACGCTAACGAGGTTTGCTTACAATATCGATAAAATATCTTTTTTTTTCAGTCAGATAGCAGGCAATGGAGCAGGGCGGGGGGCTGGAGAGACAGACAGACAGGCAGATAACATGAGCCGGCATACATATGAATATTTCATATTTTATTTGTTTTACGATGACAGAGACAGAGCGAGAGAGCGAAAGAGAGGGGGAGGGAGGAGGAACAAACAGAACATAACATGCAGACAAAGGTTAGAAGGAGAGAAAGTACTTAATGTTTGTATCTGTATCAATAACTAGCTCGATATGCATACACATGTGTGGGTGACTGTCCGTATGTGTGTGTGTGTGTGTTGTCTCTCTCTGTGTGTGCGCGTGTGTGTGTAAGGGAATTTTTCGTTCGTTTGCCGCTGATTGCACGTACATAACTAAACAGCGGAAATATTACCAATAAATAAGAGAGATATTCACTTAGTTATGCATGTATCACTGAGAGGCAGAGAGAAGGGGGTGGAGGAGGGGGAACTGTTCAGAGTGTAGGCCCTTTACTGTTCACTTCTCTTCACCCTCTTCTCGCAGTTAACTTCTCTTTCTTCCCCTCCGCTCAACTCTTTCTATCACTTTTCTTAACTAACTCAACTTTCCACACTTCATTGAACTTTGCGATTGCTGATTTTGCCCGATTCCTCAAACTTTTATATACTTATCTATTTATTTATATTGTCATCAATATCTGAGCTGCCTACAGGGCAACTACTCAGCACAGCATACCCGTCTAATGCCCCTCTAGTGGGTAGTTTCCACTCTCGTTAGACGAAGACAATTGAAGTTCTTTTGAGTGTTCGCTTCTAATTGAATTAAAGACAATTACATAGCCACAGTTGTTGTTGCTGTAAGCGTAACAAAGCGCAGACAGTACACACACACATGTATACTCACACACACACGCACAACAATCTCTCACACTCAGCGCTAGAAACGAAAATCAATCATCAATAAAATCTAATTGAATTTGTGCGCTGTTGTGGCCGCGATCGCGCTGCAAGAGCGAGAGAGAGGGCGAAAGAGAGGGGGGAGGGCAGAGTGAGAGGGGCATAACCATCATAATTTGTGTGAAAGAGGCAATGATCATTAGTAAGGCCAGGAATGCGTGGCAAATGATGCCATGTGGGTCATTTACGACGCTCTCCACGAACAGGAGCCGAGGGTGCAAGGCCAGGGACAGTGGGAACTGCGCTCTAGCGAGGGAAGGGAGGGGAAGGTCTATCGAGCGCAGGGTGTGCGGGCCGTTGTAACAATTATCACAACATCTAAATGGTTTTCGGAAATGTTATTTGAACTTTTCGCTGGAAATGACTTTTATTTTCGAAAATAGTTTGAGAGAAAAGCGACAGAACTCTGCGATGATATTGGTGGACAGTCTGTGTGGGCTGAACTTGCCAAGTTTGTCTAGGATGTGTGGGAGTGTGCTCTGCATGTGTGTGTGTGTGTGTGTCTCTGTGTGTGTTTGTGGGCAGACAAATGTAATTAAAGTTGAAAACTTTGAAACTTCTTTGCAGTTGCAGTTGATTTTTGTTTCGCATTTTGTTTCTCAATTTGGTTTTCATTGAGTTGGCAATACATTTATACCGTTATAGTGGATGATGAGCATGTTATGGATATATAGATATATCTACTGGCATTATCATAATTATCTGCTCTGATCACGGCGCATTAAGGGGCGGCAACTAATGTGCTCTTTGCTGCACAGGTGTGTCAATGACTTGCTCGTGTAATGAAAACGAAATGCAGCCCTGGGGGACTTTAAGCAGGCACCAGTGCCAGGGCAGTGTAGAACAAGCAGAGCAGACAGACAGTGGTGAATAATTTTCACTTCCGACACGAAAAACATGACAAAAACAGGCGCAAAGACGGCGACTGAACAAGGGAGAAGAGCAGAAGGGCACAGGAACTGCAGAGACAAGAAATGGGCAAAGGAAACAGGCAAAGGGAGAAGGGCCAGGGGGAAGGGAGAAGGGAAAAGGGAAAGGGAGAAGGGAGAAGGGAAAGGGAGAAGGGAAAGGGAGAAGGGAAAGGGAGAAGGGAACGGTACAAGGGGGCAACCTGGGAACGATGACGAGGTCAAGCTAAAAACTATTAAAAGCGAGCTCGGCTCAGGCTGCTCCCATGTGTAACTGTGTGTGACCATTGCTCGCTCACTCAACCAACACACATGTGTGTCGCTGCCTGGGTGTGTATGTATGTTCCTGTGTAGTGTGTGTGCCGCTGTCTCTGCTGTTGTATGTAGTTTTAATCAAACCGCCGGCCGAGTTTACTTTGCGCCTTTTTAAGGTGCGGTTCAGTGCCCTTTGGTGGCCATAAAGAGCGTGCACAGTGGACCCACAAGGGCGTACAGGAAGCGGCAGGAAACGCCATCAGCTGCGCGAGGGTTGCAGCAGGAACAGCATAGGGGCAGCACTCCAAATGAACATGCAACATTAACACACGCACACAGAGACACACTTCAACTGTGTGTGGTGGCAATAAATTTGGTTATTTAGGCGCACGTGCCCAGTAACTATTTGCTGGCAATTGTTGCACGCAGCTACAGGCAACATTGCTGCACGTTGCACGTTGCACATTGCCAGCTGCTGAAACATTTTTGGCAGTCTGCGATTGATCACAAAAGAAGGCTTAAACTCAAAACTGGCAAATTGATAAACTATGCAAATGCAGCCAAGAGATACAAATGTATCTGCAAAGATACTTCTCCGCCCTCTTCCTCCCCTTCGAACAGTTGTCAATGCTGACTCAAATTGTGAACGAAGCTTGTGCCCAAACGGATTACCCAATTCAAAGCCAGCAACAACAGCAACAACAACAACAACAAGAGCAGCAACCACATTACACAATATTTACTAAATGTGAAATACGAAATGTGAGACGAGAAGGAGCTCTACAAGTGCACACAGAGAGAGCCACGACTACGACGACGGCGGCTATGGATACAGATACAATTACAGTTGCGACTGCAGATACAGATACTTTTGACTGCCAAAAGATACTTACGTGTAGCGCATGACGCAAGCAAACGTTGCATGGCCATTGACGGGGGAGTCGCACAGCACAGCACAGCAGATGCCAAAGAGAGACAGTAATAGAGAGAGAGGGAGAGGGAGATATGTTACTTTACGTTCGAGTTGCAAGCATAAGTTGCAGACGTGCGCCGTGTGGCAGTTGCAAACTCTCTGTCAAAGACAATGGGCAAAATCAGCGATTAAAGTGCTGCGCTGTCAGTGGAAGTTCAGTGGAACAGGCAGCACTAGTGATGGCAGACTACGGACTATATATATTACTCACTGATCACATCATTATTAACCCGAGATAAATCACAATATGTTCTATAAAGAGAGAGAGAGTGAGGTAATTCCACAATGAATTACTGCAAATACTTCTCATGTATTCAACATGAGTCAACATCTATTTCTAGTGCAATTCTTCAGATATGCAATATACTATACTCGTTCTTAGGCATAGAAACCGCACTGCAATCTTTTGAATACTCATTATGCATTATACGATATCAATTCATATTGCTTTAGTCATATTTGTAATGATATTTCGTGCTCAAAGTCGTGTCACGCACTCCGCTGCTCTCCGTATCCCTCTTCCTCTATTTCCCCTTCTATCTTTCCTTCTCACTCCTCTCTCTCTCTCTCTCTCCTCTCTTTCCCCTCTCTTACCATATTCTCTCCCTCCCTTCCTTTCCCTATCTGTGCCTTCACTTTGCCATTGACTTCCAGCCTCGTCATCGCTGCAACCTTTGCCAACTCATCATCATCAACACAGTCTGCAGACTGACGGCCAACACACGTGTGTGCTGTGGCTCTTGGTATACCCTTTAACTACAGCAAAGGGGTATATTAACTTGAGTAACTGTATGTAGGTTGGCAACAGCAAGCTTGGCTCACTACACAAAGTATTTGCACCCAAAACTAAACATCACGTCCTTAAACGGACGGTTTAACGGACAGTTTAATGGACAGGCGGACGGTAAGCCGGATGGACGGACAGACGGACAGACGGACGAACGGACAGACAGATAGACGTTTAAATGGACGAACAGACAAAGGGCCAGACGAACGAACGGATAGGCGGACAGGCGGAGGGATGGATTGACGGACAGACGGAGAAAAATTCGGAACATCATCTTTGCGTTTCTTTTGATTATTGAGCCATCTTTGAGCTTATTTAAAGCAGGAAATATACCACAAATTTAGGACAAACTATTTATGTACATATATAATATAATAATAATATATATAATAACGTCAGCTCTGTCTTACATTTTCATATGTTCAAGAGCGCGAAAGCAACAAATCCTTCTTGACAAAAGTTGATTAAGTTGAATAGTTGATAGAATTAAGGCTGTAAGTGTTGTTGGAAGCATATGTTTGTTAAAGGGTATCCAACAATCGAGCAAAACAGCTCACTCAACTCACTGTTGTTGCTCTTGCTGTAGTCGCACAGTTGTTGTTGCTCTTGTAACTGTGCAGTTGTTGCCTGAAGACTATTTCACAGCCAGTGTCAGCGCTGTGGCAAGACATTTGTTTGCCCCGCAGCAGCAGCGACAGCAGCAACAGCTGAAGACGCCGCCGCGGGCCTTGACGCAGAATTGCTGTTGATGTTGGTGTCATTTCTGCTGAGCTTGGCAACTTCCAAGCTGAGGTTGCCTCACATTTTCGTGTGTTTGTTTGCCCTACACAGGTCGAACCTCGAGTGCATTTGCATATTTACGCTAATATTCAATTGCGAGGGAGATGCAATAGAGAGGAGTGGGGAGGGTAGAGGGGAGAGAGGAGTGTAGCGGGGAGTGAAGAGGGTAGAGTGGAGTGTATAGAGAAGTGTAGAGTGGAGTGTATAGAGAAGTGTAGAGGGAAGTGTAGAGGGAAGTGCAGAGAGGAACTCTGCTCCATTGGGTGCAAACAGTTGCAAAGCGAATCTGTTGAGCGATTGAAATATGTTCAAGTTGAACGAAAGACGGCGCCAAGCGAGCACTGCCAGGCGCACAACGACTGTGAAATACCCTGTACTTATTAACTTTTAAACTAGACTACATTACTTATCTCAGCTAGCACTCCCGCCCCGCTCTTTGTAGGGCATCTCAAAAAGAGCGATGTGTGTAACTAAATAAATAGATTTCTCGCCATTGCTGAGAATTGAAATGAGCTCGCACCTGTTGACGTCTACTTTGTGCAAATTTGCGCAACTGTTGCCAGCCATGAAGTGACTCCCTACCTCCCCTCTCCCCCTCCCTACTGCTGCCCTACTCGGAGACAGCACTCCCTACAAAACTGTCAGTCAAAGAGTCGCTCGCGCTGCCTTGGCTCTCTGGTTCTCTGTGGTGTCTATTTACAACGCTGAGTAGGAATGAGCTAAAGAAGGGAAGAGGGGCAGGAGGAAGGGTGGAAGGGAGCAGGGGGTGACAGCTTATTGCCTCATTGGGAAAGTCGAAGTCGCGCATTGACTGCAATTTGTGGCGCATGTGAAATTTGTTTGTTGTCGTTTACCCACTTGACTCCGCACAGTTCATTAGCCACAAAACAGAGAGATACAGACAGAGATGGCAGATGGAAGAAAGAGACAACTGCACTTTCCATTTCTGCAAGGTTTTTTCATCAAAGAGCGAAGGGAGAGAAGAAAGAGGGGGAGGGGGGACAAGGTAATTAGGCAGCTTTGCATAAACTCAACAAATTTATCAACTGCGCCTAATGATAAACGGCGAAGAAGAACAAGAGAGGAAGCAAGGGAGCAGAGGAGGTGAAGAAGAGCAGGTGAAGTAGCGAAGAAGTGGAAATATAATAGAGAAGAAGAGGCTTAAAGTGGAGAGAATGAAGAGGTTATAATAGAGAAGTAGCAGAGGCGCAGCTGAAGAAGAAGAGTCTCTCTTCTCCCCCTTGGAAGTCAAGTGTTTCTGTCTTTCTCTTATTCTCCGGACGGCGGCGAAATTTTGCCCTCAGGGTCGCGCCAGAAACTTGTTTAACTAGTTTAATGACGGATGACATTCGTCTGGCCAAGCTCGAGTCGTGAGTCGTCTCCCCAAAGAAGTTGAAAGACTTTTGATGAACCAAGAGTTTCCTAGAAAAAGAAAAATAAAAAGAAAAAGAAAAGAAAAAAACACAAAAAACTAATGTGTACAGAGATTAAGCGAGAGTGAGACAGAGAGGGAGAGACAGAGAGAGAGAGTGTTGTAATACTTGTATAATATTTTATAGCTATTAAAATTTGCCTCTAGACAAAGTTAAGCAACTTCAACTTGCAACAGCAGTTGCAGCTGACTCAACGGAGAATCTTACGGAGAATCTTGCGAAGCATCTTTGGCATTCTTTGCCCATGAATCAGTTAAAGATTATCAGCATATAGCAGACTCCCATAGCTCTTCTAACAGTTTGCTTAATTTGAAGTCAACTTTGACTTGAGTTGGCGATTAATCAAAATGCCGCCAAGATTTGCTTTGCTTTTCCCTTCGAAGACCTTCAGCTGCTGCCGAGACTGAGGCTGAGGCGTCTAATAAATTGTCTTTTGCCTTTTGTGTGCTCTGGCCTGTGGGCGTGGCGTGGGCGCCATAGATTGTCTCTCGCTCTTGCACTTGCTCTGCTGATTGTTGTCGTTGTTGTCGTTCCAATTCCCAACACAGCTGCAATTTTTGTGGCAAACAATTTCACGGCTCAGACTTGACTTCCCTTTCTCCCTCTCCCTCTGCCTCTCTCTCTTGCTCTTGTCTGTGCTCTTGCTCTATACATTCCCCCGTCCATTGCATTGTTTTGTCTTGGCCAGATTCTCATGTTGCCCCCCCCCCTCTGCTCTCTGCTTGTCTGTCACTTTGTCTGTGTGTGGGGAAAGTCTCGTCGAGCAATTGATGAACATGTTAAGTGCAGGGCGAGGGCGCTGGCAAATGCTTTCTGCAGCGCAATTTCTTATATTTTCGGCAGACACACAAGAGTGTGCGAAAGTGTGTGTGAGTGTGTGTGTGAGAGTGTGTGCTTGTGTGTGTGCCTAGGCTGGGCCAGAAGTCAATTATGGCAACGGCTTTGTTCAAGTGGCAGGAAGTGCAAACTGGGGCACATGTCGCTTAAAGCTGCACACTAATTCAGCTAGAGATACAGCTGCCTTGCTCTCTCTACCTCTCTCTCTCTATCTCTCTCTCTCTCCCTCTCTCTACTAATTATTGTTGCCTGCCCTGCCGAATTCATATATTAATTAAACGCTAAATTTAACCGAAACCCAATTATGCTAATCAGCCTGGCTGTGCGACAGCGCCCAGAGATAAGCACAGCTACACCCACGCAAACACACCAAACAAACACACACAAATACAGAGAAAGGCACACATTTAGAGTGAGGCACACATACATAGAGAGAGAGAGAGGCACACACACCTCTGCACTGCAGCCTCCTTCTGGCAAATGCCTGCCAGCCTAGACTGTCTCCAATACACTGTCAGCAATTGAGTCAAATTTGAGCTTCAACTTCATTGGTTACTCTGCACTGTTTTCTTGCAGTGCAGACGTTGTCTAGCATCGCCATCGTCGCCATCATTTTGATTGCCAATAAGCCACAAACGCACCCAGGGCGGGCATTCCCAGGCTGCCGCCCACACAAGCGTCGCTCTTGATTGTATTTACTGTTTCCAATTCGATGAGGGGAAGGCAGCAGAAAATATTTCATTTTAGCTGCAATTACAAATTAAATCAGGGGGTAGGGAGGGGGAAGGTAGGCGGGGGATGGTAGGCAGGGGAAGCTAGCTGCTTCTGATTGAGCTGTCAAGCGGAGTGTGGCAAAGAAATCATTGAAGGAAGTTCTTAAAGCTCGACAACATTATCGATTATAGATATGAATGTAGATGGATAAGTATGGATAGATAAACAGTTAGATATATAGATGAATATATAAATATTTATATATAGATAAATGTATGGAATAGATAGATATATAGCTATATATATAAAAGATTTTCATACAGCAAACCTTAAGGCAATTTCAAGAGCTGCACAAATCTCTAATCTTAAATTCACCTGGAGGGCTCTCTCCCCTCTCTCTCTCTCTCTCTCTCTCTGTCTCACTCTCTCTCTCTCTCTCTCTCTCTCTCTCTCTCTCACTCTCTCTCTCCCTGCTTGCCACCTGTTTACACTCTGCTACACTCGCATACACACACACACACAATAACTCACAGAGAGTTCGCTGTTTGCGCTGATTTGCCGCAGAATTCTTTTTCTCTCGCGCCGCCTTCGCGTCGCGGCATCTTCTGCTGCAGCTACCTGTCGTCACCTGTGCGGCAAGGCTGAGCAGCTGTTTACTTACTTGCGTCATGCAACGACTGCGGCTGCGGCTTCAGCAACGTCAGCGTCGGCGGCATCTTGGCATTAAATCAAAACCACTTCCGTGCCGACTGTTACTGTTGTTTTGGCCCATGTTTTTGTTGTTGCTGTAGCTCTTGTTGTTGTTGTTGCTATCAACAGCGCACCCTTTCGTCACACACATGTCGCTGGCTTCGTCGCTGCCACACAGCAACAGCAACAAGAACAACAACCAGTTTGTGTCTTTAGTCTGCAAGTAAATAAACGAATCGAGACGGCGATGGCGATGGCGACGGCGTCGCTTCGTCGCGCCCATTTGAGAGGCGCAGCAAGGGGAGGCACCAGCACCAGCATGTAATCCGAGACTTGCAACCCCCGCCCGGCAAACCACCTGCAATGCCACACCCCACCACACCACACCAGGCAGCTCTTTAGCATGTGTAAATAAACGAAGAGAAAAAAAGTAGAAAAGCAGAAATAAAACACGGAACTGCCAACAAAAGGATGTGGCACAGGGTACACACGAGGGGGGGGGAGAAGGGAATGAGGGTGTGGAACAGGGGGTAACATATCTTCCCCTAAGCGTAGGGGTTGTAGCTACCCCTCTAACTGCCTCTCCCCCTCTCTCAGTACGTGCTAACCATAAGCTAATTGAGGAGTCTCTACGTCTCTGGTCGAGCTTCAATTGTCAGGCCTCTGTTCGCTGTCTTTGTCTTCTTTAGACACACACACACACATATATAGACACGGCGTAAAGTGTGTGTGTATCTGTGTATGAAGTATATTCGTTTTTCGGTTGTGTGGGCGACTATTTGCACATCATTAGCAGCGCAGCGCGGGCTGAACTAACCAAATAAACGAATGGAGCAGCTGCAATTTATCTTATGACATGCATACTAGATCATATCAGTGGAAGAAAGAGTGAAGAGAAGGGGGTGATGGAAATGCAGAGAGAGAGAGAGGAAGAGAGAGAGAGGGAGACAGAGAGAGAGAGAGAAACAATGAGCAGTGGCTGCCCAATGCGGTCAGCAGCTGAGGCAACGAGGAACGATCATGCGTTGAACAGAGAGAGCTCAGCAAAGGGTAGCGCCAAGAAGAGGGAAGTACAAAGTGAAACAGAGCAAAAAACAATGCGAAACACATATAGTAAGAGACGGAAACAGATGTTAAGGTAGAGGGGGGAGAGCAGACTGCCTGAGTGGGTGTGTTGTAGATACAAATCAAATTAAAGACGCTATCAGATCGCAGTTGATGTTCAGTTTTCAAAGTCTTTCAGACGACTTCAGCTATGGTCTGCTGTTCCCAATGGGTTAAGGGACAAGGGGGAGTTACTATTGTAGCACCTCCTTTAGGTAAAGGGATAGAGAGAGAGAGAGAGAGAGATCCAAACACAGCACAGCATGTTCGATGTGTTTGGTGAAAGGCTGCGAGACTTTGGAATAAAGAAAAAAAAACCTCATGCTGACCACAGAAATTGTTTCCATTTTGCTAAAACGATTTTGCCTTTCGCCCAGCACAACAACAACAACGAAAGCAACAATCATCCATCAACAAAGTGTAGCAACAATTGGCCAAGAAAGTAGGCAAAGCAAACATGTACAAGGGGGGATGAGGAGAAGGAGATGAAGTCCATAAGAATTAGACCAAATTTCAATGCAGACTTTCCCAAGCTGTAACTGTTCCCAGGCTGAGAACAGTCAAGAAAGGGGGAGAGAACAGGCGCTGCTAATTTCAATAAATCTTTCACTGTGCACACTCAATGTATCTGCATCTAATACTGCTCTCTACTCTGTGTATCTGCAGCTGAAAGTATCTTTCACTGCAATTGAAAATCGACTTTAAGATTTATAAATTGCCAAAGCAAAACGAAACTGTTCTCATTGTGTTCTTTCTCTTTCTTCTCTGTTTACTTGCAGGTACGTAAAGCTGAAGCACTTCTACGCTTAGAGAGGGGGAGAGAGCGGGGGGCGTGGCAGATTAGCCTCGAACCAATTTGCCACCTGCTGTGCCCCCCACCCTCTCTCTACTGGCCTGCTGAATCCCTTCGACGCATCAAAACTTTTGTCTTTTATCTGCATAATGCCGCCTCTTTGGCTCTTCTTCTTTTGCTTTTCTTTCTGGATTTTCCTTCTGCTTTTCCACTCTGTTGTCAGTGCTTAAGTAAGGCACAACAACAACAGCAACAACAGCAATAAATCAAACCGAATTTCCCAGTTGGATTTTCATTTTATTGCATTTACTTATTATAATAATTTTCTTTTAGTTTTCCCGACTCGCTGTTGTTGTTGTTGCTGTTGTTGTTGTTGCGTCAGCTGTTGTGTATTGTATTGTCTTGTGCGGGGGCGGTAATGGGGGCGCGGCCAAGCGTCTGTTTTAATGACTGTGCTTAGTTTGATGCCCTGTAAAAGGCGGCAGAGGGGCAAAGGGTATGCCAGCAATGTAATGAAAGGATAAAAAGAAGAATGGAAAGAAGAGAAGGAAGATAGGGAGAAGAGGTTAAGATTCTTATGTATATAAGACTCTTATGTATATATCTACACTTTACAGCGTATCTGCCAGTCGTGCATGCAGTGCTACCTTGTCTCTGTTGGAGTTTCTCCACTACAGTTTGTGCCTTAACTATTGTTGAGCACTTGAAGCAGAAGTTTGTGCGCTTTTGGATATTAAGATAAACCTTCCAACTTTTGTGGGTGCCCCGTTGGGAAGAGAGCTAGAGAGAGAGAGCAAGAGAGAGAGAGGGGAGAGAGAGAGGGAGATGTAGACTGGCAGCTGTTCAAGATGCACACAGATTCCACTTTTGCACTGTGCAGGCAGCTCAATTGTAAATGCTCATAAAATATGAGCAGGCAGTGCGTGCCAGAGAGGGAGAGAGAATGATGAGTGTGCGTGTGTGCGTGCGTGTGTGTGTGGGCTGTGTCTTAAACAACTACACTACAGCAATTTTGTGCAGTGTAGTGGCCGTCAAGTGCGCTTTCCGCAGCTAATTGACATCATACTGAACTCATTCACATTAATTAATGACATCATCCCGAGTGATAGATCAAGCGGGCCACAGCAGGGGAGAGTGCGCTCGAGCGAAGCGCGATGAGTGGCAGAAGGGAGGGAGGGAGAGAGGGAGGAAGAGAGAGGGAGAAGGAGAGGGAGAGGCAGAGGGAGAGAGAGGGAGAGAGAGGGAGCAAACTGACAACTGGCAGACGAACGCGGCACACGCACGTTGCGCTTAATTTGACGCAATTTCCCTCAGCCTCCTGCCTCTACTGCCTCTTCTGCCCCTTCTTCCCCCTCACCTCCCCCTCTTCATGCTCTTCCTTCTCAAGACTTCAACGCGCTGTCAAGTTCCACTACAAACTGATGTATTGCTCTTTTCTTTTTGAGCACACTTTGCTGATTCGTCAATTGTCTTCAATTTTATTAAGCCGTTAAGCTTGACGATTGCTGCAGCACCTGAGCAGGGAAACTGCACCTGGTCATCATCATAATTCCTTAAAGATGCTATGCCAAAAAGTAGATAAAGATACCTATAGCTATCTATAAAGAAACTCGCGTATTCCTCGCATTTTTGGAGTAAATATGTGCCGCTAAAATTCCAATAAAATTTAAGTTCAACTCAGAAGAGCCTCAAAAAATGTCTTTCAAATCTTAAATCTATTTTCCTTTCTGTAGACATTGCGTCTTCAATTTAAACGTATTTTGCACTCGAACTGTTCCATTATAAAATCTATTAAAGTTTCAAATGCAAACAACAGCAACAATTTGCCAAAAATTTACAATAACCTGCAGCACACAATACTGTGAATATTGTGGAAAAATAAATGGAAAATGTGTCTGGGAAGAAAATCACTAGCGAATCCTTTGGCAAATCTCATGAGAAATTCATTTTGTCCTCTTTTGCAAGAAGTAACAAAGTTAAGTAGAGGCAAAGAAGGCAGAGAGAGGAGAGAGAAGGTAAACCACAAAGTGTTTCACTGGTAGATCGATAGATAGTGTTGTTGTTGTCTATAGTTTCTGTTGTTGTGGTAGTTCTTGTTGTTGTTGTTCTTGTTGTTGTCTGCAGCTTTGTGTTTATGCAAATAATTGAGAGACTAGTTGACAGCTCTGCTTGACTCTCTGTCACTCGTCGGGGGGCGAACACTTTGTGCTGCCAAAAAGGTTTATGGGATTTTGCAATTTTAATTGGATCGAATCCGCCCAGCCCGAATAGTTAAGATTGAGTGAGAGTGTGAGATTTACTGTTCCCCAGGGGTATGGAAAGAGTCTACAAGAGTTGCTCTAGAGTTGTCTCGAGAGTTGTCTTCCCCAAAAAAGCTTTTCCATGTCGTCACTCGCAAACAGGAAACAGAGTCATAAAGCAGTTCGAGGCGGCATTGCAAGAGATTTAATTGAAAGCCGGACTGACCTGACCCTTGACACTGAACCTCAGCACCTCAGGCGCCTCAGAGCAGTCAACAGTTTCCCTCCATCTCTCTCTTACACTCTCTTACTCTCTCTTACTCACTGTCCGTCTCTGGCTAGTTGTTTTGCTGTTGGCCTTTCTCTCGCTTTGCTGCCGCTTTAATTATGCAAAATTAACATTAATTAATCTCGGTTGGCGCAATAACAAAGAGCGCAGAAAGATAGAGAGAAAGAAACATATGCTAAGGCAGCTGACAGACTGACAGATACGCTGTAAAGGCAACAGTGTTGAGTAACAGTGAAACAAGGGAAGTAGTTTGATGTAGTAAGTTAGATTAGATTGTGATTCGTTAAGTGATTAGATCTTCTTCTAAAGAGAGATATTCTTTTTTAAGAGTGTAAAGATACCTTAAGACTCTACAATATGATAATACATATAATATATAGACTATAATATTGTATATAAAGAGGACTCAAAAGTTATCTTCATTTGTTAAAGATGTTCAAATGATGCTTGAAATGATGCTTGACTTCGGAGATGATATTCTATAAACTACAAAGTAGGTACAAAGATACTCCACATCATGATATGTTAATATATACCTTAAAATTGGAAATATAGTCTCAATTTTATATAAATCGCTGCTCTTTCAATTGCTAGCGAAGCTCATTGAACTTCTCTAGCCAAATCTCTTGTGGCGTGGAGTTATATTCTTATTTTAACAATAAACTATGAAACAGTTAGACAAGTAAAAGATATAGTAAAGTATATAAAATATATATATAATATATATAACAGATTATAGCAGAGCAAACTAAACGTTCCCCAGTTTATTCTTTAAAGTTCACTTCGATTGTTCGATGAGCTTAGCTCGTTGCCCTTCTCCTGTCTCTTCTCCTGTCTCTACAGGGTATATAACATATTCTATGTATGCCCGAGGGACAGCCAGATGAATTTTGATATATCCCAGTGCGTTGCGTTGACGCTGAAATTTGTACAAATTTGCCAAGAGAGAGAGAGGGAGAGAGAGAGGGAGAAAGAGATAGAGATGAGGATTAATTGCGAATGCTAATGGAGCACAGTCAGTTTTAATGTACGTTCGCAGTTAGTCCGTCAGTACTATACCATATAGAGGCGGTAGAGGCGTGGCAGCTGCTTGACAGCTGGTGGAATTGTTTTGTTGCCGTCAACGTGAACGTTGATGATGATGATCTGTCGTTTGGTTGCCTCAATGTTGCTGTTGCATTTGATGCACACGACATAGGCAGGAAAATCAATGACAAAATCGACCACATTTGAGCAACAATCGCAGCGAAGCTACACAAAGCGTGCGACCCGCTCTGCGGTGGCTGGAGAGGAGGCCATGGGAAAGCATAGCGAATGCGGCCATAACAATATATAAACCACAAAACGGCAATTGAAGCGATTGTCGAGCAGCTTACCCAAGGCTGATTGTAGAGACTGCTCTCCCTCCCTCCCCTCGCTCTCCCCTCGCTCTTCTGCCAATTCGGCACAATCGAAACTGGATTGGTCCGAGCTTGATATGATTGCCATTGATGCTAGGGCTATTTATAGTCAGCCAGACCAAGACGAGAAGCCTCACTTGATGGACGCTGATATGCGCTGTGGAGTGGCGAAGTAACCTAAGTCTACTGCCCAGCTAATACGCCTCATTGCCAGCAGCCTTGTGCTGGGTATAAACAGCACTTACCGCTGCTTTTTGGGCTACCTTTCTCCGGGCTACACAAGCTGCAGAGCTCAGTCTTCAATCTCCGTTTCGTTCGTTCTTCGTGTTCGCTTGAACTTTTGAACTAGTTTCGCACACAGCTCGCTCCATTCGAATCTTTCATTCAATCTTTGCATGAATTTTACATTCTCACATCGCTCACACATCTTCCTTTCCTCTCTCTTTCTTCGTATCTCTGTCTCTCTCTTTGTTTTGGGCTGTTGTCTATTACATTAATGGCCACAATTGCTGTGAGTGAGCACGTTCAATCTGATCAGCTCTTTCTGTATCTGTAGCTGTATCTGTGTCTGTATCTATAGCTGTATCTGATCTGTGCATGATTTATGGCTGCGTAACGGTAATAAGCAACTCTGGCTATCAGTGCGAGAGATAAACCCAATAGATATATGCAAATTGATAAGCCAAGTGAATCGAATGAAATCGAATATTGTAACTGCAAAAGTTCTGCCAAAGGAATGTACTACCAACTCTCTCTCTCTCTCTCTCTCTCTCTCTCTCTTATTTCTCGCTCTCTCATCTCTCCCCCTCTCTCTCTTCTCTCCCTCTCTCATCTCTCCCCCTCTCTCTTGTCCTCAGCTGTGTGTGCATTAGGCCAACGGAAGCGCACTAAATGAGATTGACGGCGTCGAGAGAACGCGAGTTGAGCTACAATATCTTTTCATCATTTATTGATTGCATGCGGCGTATTTGAAAGTCGAGAGCCCAACGAAATGGGAAGTGCAAACAGTAACACAGAGACACACACACACACAAAGAACAGTGTGTGTGTGTGTGTGTGTGTGGGTCGGAAAGAAGTCAAAGTCAATGGCTGATTGAGCCCAGAAGTTTTTGCAGCTAGCTGGGAAATTAAATAGAAAGCCCTGCGAGACGCCAAAAGACCAAGTGAAATAACAAGCAGAATGTAGAGGAGAGCAGGTACAGCAAGAGAGAGAGAGAGGGAGATGGAGAGAGAGTGAGAGGGAGGCAAGACTGGGGCTCAACCTACTTACCTAGTCGAGTGTCTGAATGTTTGTGCATTGAATATGCCGTGGATAATAAAACCAGCAGCGAATGGGGAGCAGGCACACGGGGGCGTGGCACACTACCCTGGCTGTATGCGGGTGTGTGTGTGCGCGTGTGTGTGTGTGTGCTACATGGCGTATGATGGATTTATGTTTAAGTTGCGTGCAAGCAACTTAATGGATTTTGTAATTTTCAAAAAACGCTCAAGCCCAGCAAAGTAGACGCGGCAAGGGAGAGCGCGGAGAAAGGCGGCAGAAAGGAGGAGGGACGGCGAAGGGAAGTGATGCAGACGGGGGCGGGGGGCGGGGGTGACAGGCAAGTCACGTTGGCAGAACTTTTGGGTAGCAAAACGCAAACTATCTTGTAGACACAAGTTGCTCGAGTGCTACTCGTGCTGCTTGCTGGATGCCACTCGGCGTGGCAAGCTGAGACAGAGACACAGAAAGAGAGCGAGGGAGAGAGGGAGGGGAGAGAGAGGGGGAATGAGAATTGGAGCATGCCCAAGTTGTAAAAAATGTGTTTCTTCGGCATGGCATATTTAATATGCGCACCTAAGCACGCCAAGCGCGGCTCAAGCTTAACTCAGCTGAGTCGAATTGAGGCAGCAACAAAGCAGCAGCAGCAGCAGCAGAGGCAACAGCAGCAGCAGAGGCGGCAGCAGCAGTAGTAGCAGAGGCAGCAGCGGCAGTTGAAATGCAAACAAACAACATAAGGCAACTGATTGACAGCAAGTCGACGAAGAAATGCACTAACACTTTGTGGTAGAAGCGACGCAGAATGTGGCACAGGTAGAGGCAGCTAGCCTTAGATGTGCCACAAGTAGAGGCAACAATTCTCTACATTTCATCTTATACTTCTCCTTAGATATGCCACAGCATTAGCAACATCTAGAGCCAGCTTCCCTTGTCTGCCATTGCCAAACTCTTTCTCCAATTCAACACTGTCTGCTCTGGGGGAAAGCGTATCCAGTCCTACTGTCCATATCAAAGTCAGAGTGTGAATAAAGATGGTGATGATGCGCACAACAATACAGAACAGTAACAACAACAACTACTCACAACAACAGCTACTTATATGGCCAAAACCACTTGGCGATCGTCTCCCTCTGAGGCAGCTTTGCCTTCAATTTGGAAATAGATAAAAAACTAGCTAGAAGGGGAAGCCTGATCACGTGGGTGGCTTACTTACGCCACTTGCGTTTATCTGGCGACATTAGCAATGCTAATTGTTGTCGTACTCATTGTTGTTGTTGCTGGCGCTGCTTGTGTTGTTGTTGCTGCTGCAATTGACAATTGTCGGTTGTTAGTTGGCTGAAATTGCTGACAAGTGATCCGCGATCGGCAAGCCAAAATCATCTTTATTTTTATGGCAGCAGCAGCTGAGAAACTTGTTTCGACATCATTATCAACATCTCGATCATCATTATCAGCATGAACTTGTTCATCATCAGCATCGTCTTGATGGAGTGCGGTACGTGGGCGTGCATGGATTAGCTTGCCTCATTCGCTCTGTTCCCTCAGCGTATCTATTACAATAGATCAACCTTTGGCCAGTTTAGGCGATTTACGCGTTCATTTCCATAACACAGCAGAGAGGGGGATGAGAAGGGGTAAGAGGAGGAGAGAAGAGGTGGGGAGATGCGGAGGTGTGGCAGACCCAATTTCCAGAATCGTGTGGCAATTATGAGCCAGCAAGGGCAGCTCCAAATACAACTCGAAACGAAAGGCCTTAAACTCAAATTGAAGTAAACTGATCCCAATTTCAAGTCATTGCCAAATTGCGCTGCCTGCCCTAGGGGCGTGGCATACACAGTGGGTTCGACAGTGGGGTCTACTATGGGGTCTACAGTGGGGTCTTTAGTGAGCTCTGCGTGCCACAAAAGATTTGTCATTATAGAAATTATATTTAATTATATTTACTCTGTGTCAGCATCCGTAAAAAACGCGCGCAACTTCCGTTCCATCTCCCTCTCTCTCTCTCTCTCTCTCGCTTTACGAAAAATGGGAGAAGGCAACAGGGCAACAGCAACGACGAAAAAACAATGCAAAATGGAAGTCGATTAGAGGGACGCGACTTTGTTGTTGAGCTCAACAAAGCGTGCGGGAAATTCATTAGCAATATTTATGACCAGTTGCTGCTGTTGTTGTTGTTGCTGTTTTTGTTGCTGCTGTTGTTGTTGTTGCTGCTGCTGTTGTTGTTGCTGTTACTGCGCTATACTTTTGAATTTTTACTGACTAATTTCCATGGCAGACAAACGACAATGGCAGCGTCATTATTGTTGCCGCCCAAAGCTTTTGTTGTTTGAATTTGTAACGCAATTGCCTTTTTGTTAGTTGTTGTTGTTGTTGTCGCAGTTGTTGTTGTTTTAGCGTTGCTTTGCAAATTTAACACACACACACACACATGCACACGCTCACATATTCAGCCAAACTCAGCAACTGCAACTAATTTGCAATGGAAAAATATTTGAAAAGTATCTTTGGATTTCGAGGGATAAATTTATGGAGATTCTGCTGAACGGTGCTTAGAGAGAGATAGAAAGAGAGTGATTTATTGCTCTGCAAGTAGCAATAAATATAATCGCCAACAGATATAGATAATATGCACATAATATGTGCTGTATTTATGAGCATATTGCCAAATCTGGATGCGAGTTAATTCCGAATTAAGTGAAAACATTTCAATTGAAATTGTTAGATGAGTTTCCCTTCAGTGCGATTAGATCATCGCAAATAGCTTGACATATTTATGCATATTAAATACAGGGTGTGCCCTCTCTCTCGGTGACTAATTTTAAATTGTTTGGCATAGCAAAATTTAATAGAATTAATTTTCACACAACTTTAACTAATTATTGTGCAAACTGAACTTTTATGAAATCATTTCAATGTTCATATTTATTGCCCAAAATTTAACTTAACAGTTTTAAATAAAAGTTTACAATTGATGATAAAGTGTTCAAAGGGGGCGTGGCAGAACGTTTAGACCAGCATTGTCTGCCGGCCACTTTATGAAATATTTTAATCAATTTGGTAGCTCTAGCTCCTTCAGTTCGTCAGATATAGGTGGTCATACAGACAGATATTAGTTATTTCTTATTTAAAAATTATTTAAAGGCAATTAATCAATAATTTTTATATATTTTATTATATATTTATATTTAGACAAGCCTTTAATTTGAAATGGAGCATAACAGCTTTAAATTCACAAACTCAATTTGTTGTGCAGCGTTAAAAGGGGGCGTGGCAGAATGTTTAAGATACGCATTGTCTGTGGGCAACTTTAAGACATATTGTCAGCAAATTTGGTAGCTCTAGCTCTTATAGTCTGTCAGTTAAAGCTGTTCATACAGACAGATATTATAAATTTTTTATATACAAATAATTTAAAGTCAATTTATTAATAATTTCAATATATTTATTAATTTATTTATATTTAAACTAGCTTTTAAAGTAAAGTTAAAGCGCAATTCTAGCTTTACCGACTGCCTGCACACTTAATTGCGGCGCCCAGTGAACCACGCGCATTGCGTATACGCACCGTGTGTCTATTAATAAAATTCGCCACATTCTGCTCCATAAATACACAGCACGTCGCTGTGGCTCAATGGCTCAATATTTAAATATTGCGCATATTCTGCGCTTGTTTTGCATTTCTATTAATTATAAATCAATAGGGATCAGACCAGGGGGGGAGGGGGCGGTAAGGGACCCCAAAGGAGCAATCGATATTGCTAAATTTGAATTATGATGAGCAGACGCTGTGTGCAATTAGCTGAAGTGTTGCTGCCACAAATATAATTTTGGGGCAAGTCCTTAAACGCTGCCAAGCTGTGGCTGCCTCTGTGGCTGCTGCTGCTGCTGCTGCTGTGTCATGCCACCCGCCACGCTGATTGTGTGCATAATTTGTCATGTGCAAAGCATCTGGCGATAGCTTTGTATCTCTAAGATACATTCACTGTTCCACACATATGCATAAATACAGTAGATATTCAGCTACAACTCGAGATACAATGGCGACAGATTCGATTCGATTCGATTCGATGATGATGAGGCGCCTGCCTCCTGTGCTTGCGGCCCCCCTTGCTGGCGCCATTATAATCCGCATTCATGGCCCCGTTCGAGCATCGAGTATTGTACTCAAATATGTGCATATATTGTACTCGATATCTCTATGATATCTCCACATCTCTCGCCGGGATCCGGGCTTGAGCTTTGGTTATGTATGTGCATATATTCGCAGCGAACGTTTGTAATACAATTTCGGTTTGTTGTCAGCTCAATTTTCAAGTTGTTTCAGACCACACTCGACCCTGCTAGTGTGTGCGAGTGTGTATGAGTGTGTGTGTGAGTGTGTATGAGTTCGATTCCCTATCTAGCTGTCTATCTGTCTGTGTTTATTTGTCGGTTTGTTTGCCTTGCGGTTGTATTCAACTGTATTCAGATTCTTTTCTTGCTTGTCGTTGGTGTGAAGAGCATAAGAGGCAGCAAAGTGTGGGTAGGGGAAGGGAAGGGTGGTAGAGGTGAGGTATTGCGGCACTGGAGTTTCCAGCAGCTGCTTCAGCAGCGATGCCTGCCTGGCGATAACCGAAAGCGAAACACAAAATGCACAGAGAGAAACAGAGAAACAGAAACAGAAGCGCGACTCACAGCCACAACTGACCCACACAATTTGCATTCGCAGTTGTTCTCCCTCTCTCTACCTCTCTCTCTCTGTCTCTGTATCTCACTCTCTCTCTCTCTCTGTCTCTTCTTTTTCTTGTTCTTTTCTTCTGTTGCGTTCTTTGTTTGCCTTGCCTGCGTTTATTTTGATACAATTAAGATGCTTTCTACTCGAGCTCACACATCAAAGGCGCCTTGACTAGTTTGCTCTTCCCCAGGGAAACTAACAGTGGAAAATGTTAAAAGGGAAAACTAGCAAAGAGAAAGGCTTAAACTAGCTGAAGTTAGGAGTGCAACTAAATAAAGTGTTGGATAAGACAAGCTAACTAAACTTACTCAACTTACTAAGAACTGTTTTCATTCAAGAAAGCAAAAGCACAGAGACAAGAAGAATTATTGAAAATATCATGATTATTCAGTTATCTAAAGCTGTAAATATATCGCCAAGGTTTCGAGTACAACTTGTAATTGAAATCGATTTTGCATTGACCTTCAAGGCGACCTTTTAACTCGCACTTGGCAACATAATTCCGCAGCTCAAGTTCTCTCTGTTCTCTGTTCAAACTCAACTTCAACTTTCCGCACTCGAATTTCTCTCACTGTGTGCTCGGCTGCTGTTGTTGTGTTTGCTCTTGAATTATGCAGCGTTGCCCCCCTCCTCCCCTTTTAACTTCTGTTCCTTCTCCTCCCTTCAAAAAACCTCTCTTTGTTCCCCCCCTCCCCGTACAGTATAAACATTTGCATAATGTTGAGTGAGTTCACAAGTATTTGGACAATATTGAAAAGTTATTTGCATATTTCGCATTGACGGCAGCTAATAACGTTGTACAACACTGTTTACTAACTGTTCTCTCCCTCTCTCCCTCTCTCTCTGCAGGTTTACTGAGTCGCCAACATAGCCAACTACCAGAACCAGAACCTGTTGGGCAGCCATCACCATCTGCTCCACATCGCCGAACCACAACTGCAACTGCTGCCCGCAGAGACGACAACGACAACGCCAACGCCGACGACACCCATAGTTCCCAGCACACAACAACAACAGCAGCAACAGCAACAGCAGCAAGAGGTGCAACAGCCACAACAACAACACCAGCTGCAAGTGTTCGAAAAAGCCATCACCATTTCGTCGATTGCGATTAAACGCAGGCCGACGCTGCCGCAAACGCCAGCGAGTGCCCCACAGGTGTTGTCGCCGTCGCCCAAGCGCCAGTGCGCCGCCGCCGTATCGGTGCTGCCCGTGTCTGTGCCCGTGCCCGTGCCCGTCTCCGTGCCCGCAACAGCCGTTGCCCCCGCAGCCCATTTGCAGTACGCAAGTTCGCCGGCAGCAGCAGCCGCCGCAGCCGCAGCCGCCGCCGCAGCAGCAGCAGCAGCGCTCAAGGGACACCAACTGAGCTTCGCGCATCCCACACAGTTTGCGGCCGCCGTTGCCGCGCATCACCAGCAGCAGGCGCAGCAGCAGGCGCAGCAACAGGCGCAGCAGCAGCAACAGGCGCAGCAGCAGCAAGTCGCCTACCAGCAACACCAGCAGGCGCAACAGCAACAGCACCACCAGCAGCAGCAGCAGCAGCGCTTGGTGCAGTTCAATCAGGCGGCAGCCGCCGCGGCACTTCTCAATCAGCATCTACAGCACTCGGCCGTTGCAGCTGCAGCCGCACACCAGCAACAGCAGCAGCACGTGGCGGTGCTGCAGCAGCAGCAGCAACAGCAACAGCAGCAGGCGGCTGGCCACTACAGCGGCTATCAGCTGCGACACGCCCACACTGCGTACGCCCCCCAACAGCAGCAGCAGCAGCACATTGTGCTGAGCAACAAACAGCATCAGCAACATCAGCAGCAGAGCGTCAGCAGCAGCACATCGGCAGTAGCAACAGTTGCCAGCAGCAGCACAACAGCAATACTAAGTGTCGCCACAGCAGCAACAAGCAGCACAGCAGCAGCAGCAGCAGCAACAGGGGCAGCAGCAACCAACAACAGCAACTCGCCAGGCAGCTCCACGCACGAGTCGCAGTCGCACGAGTCCGCCTCCGTTTCGGCACCAACGACTCCCTCGCCGGCAGGCAGCGCCAGTGCAGCAACAGCAGCGGCAACCAGCGACAGCAACAACAACAACACAACAATAGCAACAGCAGCAGCAGCAGGAGCAGCAACAACAGGCAGCATTATGGAGAATCAGATGGCACTCGCCCCGCTGGGCCTCTCGCAGAGCATGGACTCGGTGAACACCGCCAGCAATGAGGAAGAGGTAAGTGTCACAAACAGTTGCAACATACGATATACTATAATATATGAGCAAAGCATAGTTCAAATGGAAGGAATTGTTGGAGGTTATCGAGGAATATATTGGGAATGTAAAGTTTGGGGGGGCTATAAGGGAGTAAGAAAAGATGTGTTGCTCGCTGAATTGAATTGATAATGTTTCTATAATAGGTATCTATATTATTATTAATAGGTAGATATATCAGTTGTATAATATAGTATACATCTTGCTCCAATTGAGGTTGAACTAAAGATTCATTTCTTTATGGCATTTGCTATGGGGAATATAATGTTTATGGGGAGAATAAGGAACTTCGCTGTACTCACTGAATTGAAACGATAAGGTTCCTTTTTAAGCTTTTTTATCTCTATATATATATTTATATATATAATTTGTATAATATAGAATATATCCTGTTCCAAATGAGGTTAAACTAAAGATTCTTTTCTTCGTCGCATTTATATACATATAATGATAAGCGGGTTGTGAGAGGATGAGAAACTACGCTTTACTCGATGAATTCAATCGATAAGTTTCCTATATAAAGAAGCTATATTTTCATTATAAGTTAAATATATCAGTAGTGGAATAAAGGATATATATATTTATTGCTCTAAATGAGTTTGAGCTTTAGATGCAGTTCTTTATTGCATTTGATATTGGGAATAAAGAGTAAAGATGCTTATAAGAATGTAAGAAACGATTACTTTACTCTCCGAGTTCAATCGATAAGATTCCTATACATTTACTGATTATGGTAAATAAATCAGATATATATAATAAAGGACATATATTCTGTTCCTATTAAGTTAAAGCTTTAGACTATTTTCTTTATTAGATTTTATCTATTTATTCAGAATTATCCTATAACTTTGTAAACGCCAAACATCCACTTATATGAAGTAGAATTCAATCTATAATACTATTTTTATATAATATATATACATATGTATATAAATATATATAGATATAGTATAGATACAGCACATTCTCTAAATTAAATTTCGCTGTATGCAAAAAGATTTGCTGCATAGAAATCGATTGTTAACCTCTAACTAAATCCAAAATAGAGAATAGATAAAGGTTTTATCACTAACAAGTGGTAGGAACTTCAGCTGCTTTTTGAGATGTGTTCACTGCTTAGTGGTTTAATGAAGGGAACAACTGAAGCAACGATTAGCAATGGAAATCCACCTATCGATAACATCGATAACCCAGTTAGTTCACTTAAGAACTCAACTAGATTGTTTGATTTCCCTTTTTGAAATCGTTCAATAAAAACCAAAGTCGAGTTTGCTGCTTCGCTTTGTTGTTGTTGACCAACTTTGTCGCTCCGATGGGAGAAATAAAGCCAAGTCTGGATAATAAAAGCAAAGCAAACAGATTTATGATCGGTATGTCAAGTGCGGGTATTTACCCACACTCACACACACACATAATCACACACACACACGCGTAGACAAGCATCCATCAAGCAGAGCCGCAATTTCAGTCCCAGTGCGAGTCTTACAATGCCACTACTTGCCACTTGCCACTTTTCTCTTTCATGTGCGGGTATGTATGCGCGTGTGTGTGTGCCTGTGTGTGTGCGTGTGTGTTTGTGTGTGTGTGCGTGTGTGTAAGCAAGCTGCAACACGGCGTGCGTTCTGCTTTCTTTCTTGTCGCGCTTTGTTTTCGCTTGATTTTGGAATATTACGAAATAAAAGCGAACCCAGCAGCCCTGCCACCCCCCTCTGAGGTGGGTAAGGGGGAGTGTGGCACTTGGTCCGCTTACTTCTGATTGTGCGCCTTGTCTTATGCTACACATTTTTCACGCAGCTTCTTTCCTCATATCGCGTCGGCTTCCCGCAGCGCAGCCAGGCGCGCCGTAATCCAACGGCACGTGCTGCGCTGCCCTGCTCTGCCCTCCCACTGGAGATTGCACATGTTTGTGTAGGCGTGTGGGCGTGGCACTCTGTGCATGTGTGTGTGTTTGTCTCCGCTCATGTCAAGTGCTACGTGGCCTTTACTTAAGCAGGCGAAGAGAACCAACAAACTCAAAGGCAGCGCACAAGACAGAAGCCAGCGGGAGGAGGAGGAGCAGGAGAAGGAGGAACTGGGGCTCGCATTGAGAGCGCATTCAGCGAGCCTTCGTTGAAGTGTGTTTGCTGCCCCCCCTCCCCCACTTCCTCTCTCTCTGCCTCTCCTTGGGCAGCCTTTACACACTGCAAGCGATGCGTTAAATTTGATTTTATCCTTGATGCATAATACTTTTCGCGCTGCTTTTGTTCTCCCACTGTGGCCTCAACCTTTGCCCTGATTATACTCGTTTCGGCACGGTACGTACTCCTCCTTCTCCTGCTCCCGTTCCTTCTCTTGCCCCGCTCAAATATTTATGATGCTCTCGCTGAACATTTCAGCTACATTTATTTAAAGACTCGACTCGACTTTGCGACTCTGCGCGCAATTGCATTTTTCAAATGCAGCAACAACAACAAGAAGAACAAGAGCTTGGCCTAAATTCGCTGTCTGAAAGTGCTGCACTTCCCCTGCACTTCCTGCTCCCTCTCTCTCTCTCTCTCTCACTTCCCGTTGCCACAGTAAATTGCATTTAACTCGTGCCCCAAAATGCGCATTAAAAATGCATCAATCACGTGCCTCCAGTTTTTGGAGCAGCTCCAGTTGGAATTGCTGAAAGCAGGAATGGTAAAGGAGAGAGAGGGGGGGGGGAGAGGCAGATAAAGACGAACATGAAAATGAATAATATTTGCAGCAAGGATGCGGAATAACTCATCCAACTGTCACTTAAATTAATCAAAATAAATACAGAAAACATCGTAAAAGGCGAAAACTGCGCAAAATGAGTGAAATTTATATGGCCAAAGGAGGGGAAGGGGGAAGAGGGGAGGGTGCAGATTTAAGAGGCATATAAAAGCAGATAAGTTGCAGCAATTTCTCACAGTGCATGTCAACGACCAGGCTCGCCCTCTCTCCCTTTATCTCCCTCTCTCACTACCAAGAGCTCTTTGCCTCATCGCTCAATCTCTCGCTCGCTCTGGCATCTATTGCCGTCTCGCTCTGCGTGTTGATCTGCATGAATTATTGATAAGTCAATTAAAAACGTACGACAGCGACACAGCACAGGGTGAGAAGGGGAGTAGGGGAAGAGGGGACTGAGAGCTACCCCCGTGAAGGAAGCATAACTTGCGACTGTCGCTGTCGCTGCTGCTTCCGCACTTGCTTGCCTGCTTGTGGCACACAGGCGGCCACTTGCCATGCGGCACTTTGCTTTTCTTACGGTTCAACGTTTTAAGGGGGCATGCAACAGCTTTAAGTGACCAAAGCGAGAGTCCGAGAGTCGCCAAGCGGCGACCAAGTGCCACTGCCCATTGAGCAGTCAAGTGTGTGCAACCTGCCATATAAATGTGTGTGGCACGCACACACGCACAGGCAGGTAAACACACACACACACACACACGCACAAAGAGGCACACACACACAACGGTTACACACACACACACACTTATGCACTGCTGTTGAGCCTGAGCACATTCTCTTCTATTTACGGCTTCCACATTTGATTTTATCAAAAGTGCAACAAAGAGCTCCCCTTCTTTCCCCTTCCCCCTCAACCCTCCCTGCACCCCCCTCCCTCTCTCCTTACTCTTCTCTCTTGCAACATGCAAGCCGACAAGTTTGTGGCAACACGTCGTTAACCCCTTCATGCCCCACACACACACAAACTTTGCAAAAATATAAAATAAACTTAATAAAACTTGTCACAGATGTTGAGCTTGCCACGCCCCCTTGCGACCCGCCTGTCCAGCGTTGCATTTTAAGCGCTGCGCACAATTAAACTTTTAACTTTTTGCCAGCGCAAGAGTGAGAGGGAGAGAGAGGGGGGGATGAGAGAGAGTTTGGCCAAAAAGAATTTACCTTAGCTATGACACGCCCACCTCCCCACGCCCTCCTCTGCCCCTTGGCAAACTTTACATTTTTGTCATGTGCTCTCGGCGGAAATTGCCATGTGCCAAAATGGCGTGCTGTCACAAGGCCTTCCTGGCTTTCTCCCCCTCTCTCTATGCCTCTCTTTCTATCCCTCTCTCTTGCTCTGCTTGGTCTCGCTGTCAGTTGCATTTTTCTTTGTCATTTCCTAGTTGGTTCTGCAGTTTGCCATTTGACATGTTGTTGCATGCAAATAAAATGCTTGCCCCAGCATAAAGTTGACTTTTGTCCCAAACTGACCGCTAGGTGGCGTCTGCTGTCAGTGCAAAATAAGAAAAAGAAAAAAATATAAACTCAGCGCAAGTTTGAGAACTCACAACGGCAGCTGGCAATGCCGCACGCCCCGTGCGCCTTTTGCGCCTGGCAATGCCGGCGCGCGAGTCTCTTTGCTTATAAATAAATGCATTGCGATTGCGAGGAACATTTCTCCCTGCACCCCTCTCTCCCTCCACACTCTTCTTCACACTGCTGTGGCAAATTCAAATCAACATTTGTTGCTTTTTTCATGCTCTGCTCCTTTGCTAAGGCGGCACGTTGCATAAAATTGCTGTCCAAAAATTTATTTGTCGTCTTGACACACGCTATAACTATAAATAAATAAGCAAGGACAACGCCAGCAACAGAAAGAGAGAGGAAGAGGGAGAAAGAGAGAGAAAGAGGGGACAGGCGAACAACTTTTGGCTCAATGAATATACAAGCAAGTTTTCTGTGGCCCCCAAGGGGCAACTCACACACACACACACAAGTACAAACTACAGCCACACACACACCTCCCCCCTCGTCACACACCCATTCGCACACACGCTAAGTGAAATGTCAACTGAGTATTCTGCTTTGCCATTTGCGTTTTTGCGCTTCTTCCTCTTCGCCAGAAATGCCAAAGATAGTTGTGTGACAAGGCTTTTAAGCCATTTTCGGTATTTCAATGGCAGTTTAAACATGGCTTATGGCGTGGCCTAAGTATGCTGCCATTAAACCCAATCACCCGTTTAAACCTTCTCACCGGAAGTGCTCAAGGTGCCATGGCCAGCGCCATTTGCTGTTGGCCACAATTGGCGAGCAGGACACGGCAAGAATTGCTGTGATCCACGCAAGGAAAGGTGTGCGGTTGCTAGAGATGGGTGCGTGACAGGAGTTAGAGAGTCGTGAGTGGTCTTTTAAGTAGACAGTAGCTCGGCAGAGGCAGGGAACTCAGAAGAGGGAAGGAAGGAAAGGAAGTGCAAGTAATTAGAGACATTGCAAGGAAGTCTTTTGCATATCGGCACGTGTCTCTCACATCTCTAGAAAGCTGTGCGGCTGCTAGAGGATGAGCGCGTGACACGTGCATGAGTGCCGTGACTGGACTTAGGGATAGAATGTACTTCTGCAGAGGCAAGAAACTTCCAGGAGGGAAGAAAGAAAAGGAGCATCCAGTAATCAGTGACATTGAGAGGGACTAAGGAAGTCTATTGCATATCTGCGCGAGAGATGAGCGCGTGACACGGGTATGAGTGCCTGCACTGGACTTAGAGGTAGAAAGTGCTTCTGCAGGGGCAAGAAGGAACTTCCAGTAATCAGAGACAATGTTCGTAAGGAGCAAGAAACTCTATTGCAGCGTGTCTGCTTATGCCTCATCCTAATTCCTGCCCACTCACATCTCTAGAAATGTGTGTGCCGTTAGGGATATACACGTGACACGAGCAACCATAGTGACGGGCCTTTTGAGTAGTAAGAACATCTGCAGAGGCAGCAAGTTACACCAATAATCAGCAGCAGTGCGACCAAGTTGAAGATTTTCTCCAATCGTGTCTTTTCCGTGCCGCTCTCCTTCTTGCAAGCCACTCACATCTCTTGAACGTTAAATTTCACTAAAGATGTGCACGTGACACGAGCCTTAGGTAGTTGACAGTACCTCTGCAGAGGCAGCAAGTAATGCCAAGAATTACAAACATGCTGAGCAATTCGAGGACTCTCTCGCCACGTGCCTGCTCGTGCCTCCCTTTACCTGTCCCTCCTGCCCACTCACATCTCTAGTGGTGTCTGCGGTGTCTGTTTTACCCCTTTGCTGCCCCGTTCTGCCACCTGCTTTGTTGCTGCCTTATTCAATTTCAGCCAAGACAATTTGGCGCTAAATGAAATTATTAAAAGGCGCCCAACTTGGCGATGCTATCGCGAATAATTTGTGTGGAGCGCAGTTAATTGCGTAAAGTGCACAACTTCAGTGCGGTCTCTCTCTCTCTCTGTCCCACTCTCTCTCTCTGTCTCCGTCCTCTTTCACTTTCCTGAGTTAAATCAGCGCAGAGCAAAGTTAAGTTGCGATATTTGTGACGCAGCTGTCGCTGATTAAGCATCAATTAATTAAACAAATGCCACATTGTAATAATGACAGCATACTGCACTTGTCTTCCCCCCTCTCACATCCCTCCACTCTCTCTCCCCTTGCGGCACTGTGCTGTGTCTTCTCGATTGGTTGCATTTAACATGCATTAACCGCACGCCGTGTGTAATGCAATTAAAAATGCAAACTGTGCACATAAATTACACGCTTAAATAATGCAGAAATTAATAAGTTCTGTGCAGCGTTACCTCCCCCTCCCCCTGCCTGCCATAACTCTTAATTACCAAAGTGCAGAGTTCAGCGCGAGAGAGAGAGAGAGAGTTGCCGCAAACACGTCTGAGGTGAAAGTTGAAACTGGGCAGAAATTGACGCGCGCCTGCAGGGCTGCATCATTAATTTCCCTTGACCCGGTTCGCTACTTTTCCTGCGGCACAATTTAGCACCTTGCGGCTCACCTCCCCCTGCTTCTACACCGCCCTCTTCTCACTTACCTTCTCCTCCTCCTTCTCTCTCTCTCGCGTCATCGTCAAATCATCATCATTGTGGACTGTTGCGCATTGCTCTTGCTGCCAACTCATTAAATGCCTTTTTCCAGGCTGCTCTGCTTTCCTTCTGCTCATTAGCTGTGCACCCTCTCTCTCCCTCTCTCTCTTTCTCTCTCCCTCTCTCCCTCTCTCTCTCTACTTGTCTTTCCCTCCCTCCCACTAGTTTACAACATGCAAACGGATCATAAACGGCACTGCTCGCAGCAATTAGCGGCGCGTCCTTCGCGACCATCTTTGTCATAATTGCCAGTCGCAACTGCCAAATTGCGTATACGCCGCGTGGCAGCTTCTGCTGCCCCTTCTTCTTGCTCCACATAAATCTGGAGATCGTATTGCATGCAAATACCTTTGCGATTCGTGACGCAACATTTGCATCTTTTATTCAATTCGCAGTCTTCTTCTCAATCGATGCACAGCAGTTGCCCTTTTACTTATCGCCAATTGAATTTAAGCGCCCTCAATTGTATTTCCATAAGCGCACGCTTCCTGTATCCTGTATCCTGCCTGACACTCCCTTCCCCACTCTCACCCTGCCAGACTGTGTGCGTGTGTGCGAGGGTGCCCGTGGTGTGTGTGCTCAAATCATCAGGCAGGAGGCCTCCTCCTGTCTGCCTCGTGTGAACTACGTGCCGAAATTGCCGTTAACTGACATCCCCTTCGGCCTCGTATCATTCTCCTGCTCTCTCTCTCTCACTCCTGCCTCCGCAAATACGCATCCGAATACGAAAATAATACAGTAAATAACGTAAAGTAAACACGCTACGCATTGCAAAAGCAAAAAAGAGAGAGGGAAAGAACAGAGAAAAATGTGTGCAAAAATACAAAAATTGTTGCTGACATTTGCAACAATTTCCGCTTGGGTCAGTTGGTAGCACTCCTCCTCCTTCTCACTTCCACCTCAAACTTGTCCACCGGCTGCGCTCTGTTCATATGCAGTGCGTATCTTGTCGCCTGCTGGCCTTTTTATGATTATTATAAGGATTCTTTGGCGCCAGGCTTCGGCTCGCATTTAAATACCCTGCATGGCTACTAAGAGAGAGCAGTGTTTTTTAAGTTATACCCTGTACTAGAGAGAAGGGGTTGTTATACTGATTTATTATGCATATATTTATGTATGTGTAGATTCTCTTAAGCTGCTCTGTTAATCTACCTAAGTATTTCGATTTGAAAATTTAAATCTTTAAACTCTACAGATTCAGCTAAGTTCCCTCTCACTTAGACATTTGATTGATTTAAATATTCTGTAAGCTTGACTAATTCACACACGACGTTGCAGCAATTCTTCTTTATTCGTCACAATAACACAGAATGCCCCTTAATGTTATTTTACATAGGTTTAACATAAGCTTAACATAGGTTTAACGCAGTCGTCGTGTTATATGAGTATCGATATATCAGTGTGACCCTCTACCAACCTACTACAACCTACTACACTTCAGATGCAAGTGCTGTTTCTTTTATTTTTTCCAACACTGTACCTTAGTGTTCTTTTAAGATACTTACATAAGTTCATATAGGTATATACATAAATATGGTTCATACAATAAATACAAACTCATTATATAATTTATCACATTTATCGATGGGTTTTCTTGTTTGTTAGCTACGCCATGGTTTCATCCACTCACAATAGTCTACGATAGTTCATTATCCCTGTTCATAATAAATTCAGCATCTTAAATGCTGTTAGATGCTTGTATTCTTCACTTATATACATAGTATATACTATATAGTATTAGCCAAATCGGTCTATCAACAATAAAGTTATTGACAAGTAGGTATAGTGAGTTCAAGAACACCAAAGGCAACTGGCCTGTCCTGCCCAGGCATGGATTGTTGTTTTTATATATGTTTTTATGCACCTGTACAAACTACACACACATACATGCGCCTTTCTAAATACTACTGAGTATCTGTGAGTCGAGTGTAAGCTTGCTGCTTATTAGTTCAACCTCCAACTTTATGAACAAAAAGTTTCAGTTAGCGATTTGCTGCTACTTTCGTGGCCGTTGCTGTTGCTCTTGTTTCCGCTGTTGTTCATAGATGTTGAACTGAATGTTGTTGTTGTTGTTTCGGCTGTTGTTGTTGTTCTTTGTTGTTGCTATTGCTGCTGTTGTTGTTGCTGTTGCTGCTGTTTGCCTTATCCTTTAGGTTTTGCTCACTTTTCGTTGAGTTTTTGTGTTGTGTCATCATCGACACGCAAGTCAAACAAATCAGCAAACAAACAAGTGTTGACGAAGCGACGTAAGGGAAGACGGGGTGGGGGAGTCTGTTGGCCAAAATAAAAAAAAGAGCAAAAAGGTGGAAGTTAGCCAACTGAAAAGACACGTTGCCAGTCCCAGCCGTTTCCCAGCCGTTTTCCGGCCATCGCCTAATAAACAAAGCGAGTTTCGTGCGTCCCGTGTAAACAGGAGATCGTGACCAGGCGAATGCCGGAAAGGAAACGAAACAACCCCCGCTCCCACACTCTTGTTGTTCCTTTTACTGTCATGCCACGCCCATTGTCAAACATTTTGTTGCCTGCGTATTTTTTACGTGGAATAATTGAAGTTTCATTCGAGTTTTGTCAACGTTCTTCTTGTCCTTGTTGAGCCTGAAAGTTTTGCGGTCAGGAAAAGGTTAAATGTAATTAAATATTTATAGTCGGCTGACCGTGCCGAGGAGGGGAGTCATGAAATGGTGTAGAATAATGGGGTGGGTAAGGGTATCAATTGAAAATGCACACCCCCTTTGAATTGAAATTTAATTTACGCGCTGTGCTTGAATTTGTTTTTTATTTGTCTTCACTCAAATTGTAAATTCACCTGGAAATGGGTTGATTAAGCTGGGGCTGGGGGCATGGCATGCAGGGGTTGCATAATGGAAAATTGTTGAACAAATAACAAGAGGCAACAAGAGTCGTGTTTTATACCCCCCACTTCCCCCCTTCCCACCTTGCTCGTCAGTTCTCTCTGGTGAGCAGCTGCCATTGCTAATGTGCTGAACATGTTGCCTCGTAATGCGCTGACAACACGCGAGGCGTGCCACAGGACGTACCGAAGAAAAGGCAGTGGTGGCCCACCTTCCTTTCCCCATCTGCCGTAGCTAAGACAAATGACACTGCCACATGCCACATGCCAGCGTAGGTTGGGCGCAGATTTGCGGCCATTGTTTGGCCATTTGCTGTGCTCGACGCGACTCGGCTCAGCGGAGCTCTCCACGGAGCTGCTCTGGCTCCGTCCGACTACGCCTCCGTCTTCGACTACGCCTCCTTTTGAGGCCACTCGCACTTCGGAGGCGTTCATTAGTTCGGCCCGGTGCCCCCAAAGTGTTGCTGTCCATCACAATTAGACGGCATATGTGCCGTTTTGTTTGCCTTCGTCTCTTTCTCTTCCTCTCCCCCTTCTCCTGCCCGTATCTGTCTGTTCTTCTGTTTGCTGACACAATTTGTGCTAGTTTTTATACCCTTCCTGTGGGTATTTAAATTTGGGCAATAGCTCAACAGGGAGTCGTGTTCCTTTTATTCAAATAATTATTCAAATAAGGCACAGTTGATTTAATATAACTAACTAAATAAATAAATAATTAGTACTTACTATTTACTTTCAATTGAATCTTTCTTACCTTGTTCAATTTAATATCGGCTTACCGTCACTTAATTGCAGTTACTCCTTTTATTATCGACTTGCCGCCACTGAATTCCGTTTACGTCCTTTATTATCGACTTACCGCCACTTTCCACAAACAAACAATCGAAGTTTCGATAGTTTGCCATTAGTGTTGATTAAGTGCAAATGTTAAATAAAAAATCGATAATCGAATAATATAGTTAATTAATAAATAATAACATATTTATTAAATAAATAATAATATATTTATTAAATAAATAATAACATATCCATTTAATAAGTAATGAAATGAAACAGTTGATAATAAATAATCAATAATCATTATTTCATACATTCAGCAACTTACATATAAAGCTCTCAATAATTCTCTCAATAGGAACATTTAGTACTAAATAAAGATTAGCATAACAAATTTCTATGCGTTCCTAAATTGAATTATTTCAATAAATTTTTTAATAAATGCGATGAAAGCAGAATTGATCAATTGCCAGGGGAACAATCAATCGAAACTACCAGCAAGTGCATAAATCCTAAAATATAAGTTCATATGTTCTTCATTGCTATTTCTATTAACTTTGGCATTTTACTTTTTGCCAATGCATCGCAAATTCTATTTGACTCGCTTGGCTTATTAGACGCTGCACCGCTGCTCCCTGCCCTTTAAACAAGCTGGAAATCTGAGTTAGGTAACACGCTGAGCTTGTATAACAAATTCCAACACTTCATAGCAAACTGCGCGTATTTCTTTGTTTTTGCCAGTTCAAGTCAATCATAAAATATGAAAAAAAAATACACACACTTCACACACATGCACACACAGTCACACACCTGCAGTTGGGGCTGCAGGCTGCACACAATTCTCACACGAACGCGCTGGGCGAACGCCATTTGAGCGGAAACCGGAAATCAACTTTGGGGTGCGCCTTTTGTTTATGCGATTTTATTGCAGCCCCCAAAGCAGAGCAACGTAAAAGAATATCAGAGCATACCTACAGGCGGGGGCGTGGCGCCGCCTCGGCATCGAGGAGGACTCTGCTTGGCCAGAGGGGAAGGCGGACAGAGCGACGCGCAATATTTTATTTCGAACGTATTTTTTAGCTCGCGCTGCTTTTATTTGTTTAGCATGCGATTTCCCACTTCACTGGGGGAGGCGGGAGGGAGGGGCATAACGCTTGAGGATGATGGTGGAGCACACAGAGGGACCTTCATGTTTTTGGCACAACGTTTGATGTTTTATGCAAGCAGAGTCACCGTTAGGAGCATCAGGCCCCAAAAAGCAAATACAAAACGCGATTCGGATGCGATTTAAACTTCAAACTTAAAGCCAACTCCAGCGAGCTCGTCTTGTGGCAAATCGAAGCTGAAAGTTGTAAATCATGCAGTTATTAAATTCAGCGCACACTTGACTGCCACGCCCCCCAAGTGGGGCACGGTCGATCAGGATTTCAAGGGTTATGTTTTGTTTACGGCAGCAGCAACGCATGTAAATTATTTGGCAAAGTGTTTTATAGTTCATTTACCCAGCTAAGTACCTCGCCGGACTGCGATCCTGTGGAGCAACTGTGGCAGGGTTGGAGCTGGAGCTGAAGTGCTTGGCTTGGTTGTTTGCAGCAAGCAGCAACATAAAAACTTCCGAGCAACAAGCAAAAACTGGTCAAAAACCATTGGAGCATGATTTTAATGCGAACAAAGGGGGTGAAGGCGAGAGAGAGAGGGAGAGGGAGGGAGCGAGTTGCAGGGTTGCTGCCCCTGAAGGTAGGAAGTGGTGCCTGGGGTGTGGGGTAGGGTTGTGCGCGTCGAGCAATTCATTTAATTTGAGTTGCATGTTGGGTGCGCTTTGCCAGCGGCTTGGGCTTTAATCGGATGGCTAGGACAGGGTAGGGTGTAGAAACGGGGAGAGGGAGGGGAAGGTTAACTGCTTTTTCGCTCCACTGTGCGAAGTCGCAAACAATGCGTGCTGGAGTGCGCCATAGAAAACCAGACGAGGTGAGGTGAGGTGAGACGGAGGCGAGCTGCTTTCGGCCAGGCTTTCTTTCTTTCTTTCCACTTTGCGTAAACATAATTTTCTTTTCCGCCTATTTGGGCCACAAAAGACGAAGCCAGCCCCAGTCCTCCCCCCCGGAATCCCCCCCCCTCTCTCTCTCTTAATTTCGAATTGTGGCATGCGTAGAAGAAGGAGCAGCAAACACAGCAAGATCTACCACATTTGAAAGCGATTGGCCAACAGCGCTTTTATGCCATAATTGTACGGCCCTCTATTGTATTGTACACCCCTTACCCCCTCTATTGTGCTCCCCCCTGGCGTACAAATGCTGCTGATTCAGCATGTGTCCAGGCCATAAATACGAGCAAACTTACGACCCAAAGTCATTTATTAAATCCAATTTTCAATCTTCAATTCAAACAAAACCAACGTATTTTATTGGCCAAGCCAAAAGGGGTGTCAAGGCGTAAAGAAGGTTTTCGCTTAAGATGCAAAAATATTTCAAAAGTATTTAGCAAGAGAAAAATGTGAAAACAGTTGCAAATTTTATAGTTGAATTATGCTTTATGCTCAAAAATTATAAACGAATTTCTTTGAAACTATTTTGACTATTGACTAACTCGTTTTCTTTCTTTCATTGCAGGTAAGCATCATCTATATATATTCATGGATTATAATCGATATTCTCTCACACACACACAGACACGCAAGTATTTGCCAAAAATAAACCTTCGAAAAGTTTATCAAACTTTCATTAGCCTTTGCTGGAAATTAGGTCATAAAATGTCGATTTAAAATCAGACACAAATTATAGTTCAGTCTCCTCCTGCCCGCCCACGCGCATGCCCCTCATGGTGACAGTTTAAGCGAAAAGCTGTGTACAACACGCAACATTTCCATGCACAGCAACTGAGTCTGTGTGTGTGTGTGTGTGTGTATCTGGGCATTATCTGGGTGGGGATTCAACCGATGCGATGGCTCCGATATCCGCTCAAGCGGGCAATTCTCTTTCTCCCTCTCACTCTCATTCTCTCAGTTGACGTGAGTTCGCGTAATTACAGTCCGAAATGGTGACATGTTGCTGCCCCTTCCTGCTGCCGCGCCCCCCTGGCTGTCCATCTGCCTCCCACTACTCACTTTTTATACGTTTTTCCATGCAAAATTATCAATTGCGCGTGCAAGCTCCGAAGGGCATTTGCTGGGGCAGAGAGGGAGGACAAGAGAGAGAGAAGGAGACTGAGAGAGAGTGGGAAAGGGAGAGCAACGCTTCGTGCGCAATTTGGAAACTAAATTGTACTATTGTGTTTAAGTTAATTACTCGAGCTAATGCTAATTTGCCTTGTCTCTCTGTCATTGTCGACGCTGTGGATAATTGCCCCGACTTGCCCCACTTGCATAGAGCGAAACTGATGTAGATAAGTAGCTATATGTGTAAAGTATGTAAGCTAAGGTACCATCTTGACACATTATAAGAATACTGTCAGAATAAGGTGCACTTAATTGAGGGAATGTGTCTATTTCCGTCTGTATGAACGCTGAGATCTCTGGCACTATGAGAGCTAGGGCTACCAAATTTGGTAAAAATATATCTTAGGTTTGTACCTTTATAAAGTGGCCTTTAGAATTCAGCCACGCCTTCATCCGCCTCTACAAATTGTATATTATCAAATTGTACATAATTTTTGATGTGTACAATATTTATTAGACTGCAAATGATTCCATTAAATTTGAATCACGAAATCAACTAAGAAGTTGTTTAAGAAATATATTTGTTGGGCGATTAGGTGGAGAAAGGATAAAGCTTAGCCACTTATAGTATTCCCAACAGCATATAGAGCGCATACCACACCTTATTATATCACATACTTCAACAAAAGCACACTCCCTATATGAAATATCATAAAACAAAACCCATTTCTAATGCAATTCGCCCTTGCTGCCTACTTCAATCAGTCTATACCATTCGATTCCAGTTCTTACCTCACTGTGATCAGGCGAGAGATGAACTACACTATGTATATAATTATATATATTTGTATATACACTGTATGTAATAAGGCCCGATGATTACTATTAAATTGTCAACAGTTGCCTGACGAATGCCTGAACGCGTTGCCTTTGTCGGGGACCTGAAGCGCTGTTGTTAATTCCCACTCCCACGCAACGGTTAGCAGATACATGCACAGTGCTATGCCCACATGGGTACATTATATACCCCGTATACACGTATATAATGTATATAATCGTGTTTAACCTTCACGGTTCGTGGCACACGAAAACAGCAACAGCAACAGCGGCAGCACAGTTGCGGCGCCAAATGTCAAAATGTCCAAAGTTGATTGTTTTATTTACGACTCTTTTTTTAATGTTTGACAAATTAGTGGCAAAGAAGCATTGCAAACAGAGCGACAACAACAATTAAACAACAACAACAATGGCAACAACACAAAGTGCCGGATGTTAATGGCGTTTTGTTGCTAACAAGAGAAGCAGCCAAGGCTCTGCTGGGGCGCAGCAAAATGCTAAAAAGTTGTAGCTGAAAAGTGAATAAAAGTGGAATAAAATAATCATAATCATAACAGCAAGAACAACAAGAGCAACAACAATGTGAGGCGAGCATAAAGCGTGCGCCATTCGAATGCGGTCTGGGAGCACTCACTCACTGTGTGTGACACTCACTCTGGGGTACTCACTCTGTGTGGCACTCACTCTCCACGCCACGCCACGCCACGCCACTCTCGCATTCTCGGATTACGCCTGTGTCGCGACTCGAGACTTATGCAACACTGTGACTTACCGCAAAGCCTTTCCCGGCTCGAGTTACCTGCCACGCCCCCTACTGGCTTCACACTTTTGCGGTTATGTGGACGGGCGATATTTATTAATTATTTGCTTGTCTGGAGACCGTTGCACAAGGTTATCGATAACAATCGCCAGCGACTTTGGC
Source organism: Zaprionus indianus (assembly GCA_018904595.1). NCBI lineage: Eukaryota > Metazoa > Arthropoda > Insecta > Diptera > Drosophilidae > Zaprionus > Zaprionus indianus. The sequence continues at coordinate 7,809,121 of JAEIHA010000320.1, forward strand.
ATTTGCAACATTGACTCGCACTCATTTATGCATTGTATCTATAATGTATTCGAACTTATGCTCTGACCGTCACACACACACACACACACACACGCACACACTTGAATTCGCCTCGTCATTGCTTCAATTGAGCTCACCGCGACAATCAATTGGCAAAATTGTTGGCGCAGCTTTAATTAAGCTAATTAATAAGTGGAAACGTTGCGCGGAGTCAAGAGACAAGTGGCGACTGTCGATAGGGTACTCAGCGAGCATTCACAGTGGTGCCACAGAGTGAATATGCAATTGCAACTGAAATGGTCAACAGCTTTCACCCAAAAGAAAAGCGCGCGGGGAAACACTCGGAAAACTGGGAAAACTCATTTCATTGCGAGTGCATGCATTGTCAGCTGCCGCCGCCTGGGAATTGCTGACGCCTCTCTCTCTCTGATTGCCCATGGGCTGTGCCAGTTCCCAAGGTGACGTGAGATCAACTCCCTCCCCAGGGGAGAGACACCTAAAGCGAGAGAGAGAGAGGGAGAGACACTGCAACATGGTTTGCAAATCGAAATTGGCCAAATGAACTAGAGCAGGAGAGAGTCCTCGTTATGACCATAAACAATGCCGGGTGAGGAGGAGGAGGTTGAAGTGAAACCACTTGAATGCAAATGAATTGTGCAAATTAAATGACAGTGAACTCGCCGCAAAATGCCAACTCTGCACAATTTGGCCTAATAAATTGTGCAGTTTTACACATAAACATACATCTGTTTATACGAGGGTCGTTTGATAAGTCCGTGACTTTTTGAATAAAATATATTTTTTTCGTCAAAGAAGCGTTTTATTTCTCAACATAATCTCCTTTTAGCTCTATACATTTAGTCCAGCGTTTTTCCAATTTTTTTATTCCTTCCAAATAATAGGTTTTCTCAAGGCCCTCAAAATAGTCGTTTGTTTCTGTGATGACCCGAATCTCTTACCGCCGAGCCATTTCTTCATGTTTGGAAACAAAAAATAGTCACAGGGGGCTAAATCTGGAGAATATGCTGGATGGGGTAGCAGTTCGTAGCCCAATTTATGAAATTTTGCCATGCTGACACGAAATTCACTTTTTTCCATTTTCGTTAAAATTCACGAGATCGTCTGCTTTCAATGCCTATAAAACGCAAACCAAAAAACGCAGCTTTCTCAAAATTTTACAGTCAGCTGTTAATCGATAACTGCTGACAGGAGCAGTGTTGTATTTAGAGCAGGTGCGCGGCAAATACAAAAAGTCACGGACTTATCAAACGACCCTCGTATATATATGTATATAGTGCTATATATCTATGCATGTCTGTTGTGTGTCTCTGTGGCTGCCGCTGTTTGATTAGAGTGCGGCGGCAATTCATCACAAGGATGTAGAGATGAGTGTGGACTCGCATTCGTATTCGTATTCGTATTCATTGTGTGCTGCACTCATCATCTGTTTGTGTTTATGTTTGCTCGCCCTTTGGGCGTCTGTCTATAAATGGCACCTCGCTGCCCCTCGCTGCCCCACGCTGCCCCGCCTGCCTGTCAAAGTTGCAAAATAATTGGCATTAAATACACTCGGACTGTCTCTGATTCTTGGCAAGTTAAGGCAGGGCCACTTAAAATACTGTCTACTCAGTAATGCGTTGTCTAACGATGCCTTCAAATCATGCACAGAGGGTGGTTTGAAAGACATCGAAGCAGTATCGGAAGCAGAGTGTGTCTACTTTCTTTTAACTAGGATTTAATTGAAGAAGAAGCGATCTCATGTTGAAAACTTATATGTCAGTTATACGATCTATAACGCCTACTATGATAAACATTCAAAAAGTGTGGACTGCAGAAGTGAAGATCAGCTGTAGAGACAGTCTTTATTCTCTTTATTGCCTGGAAATCTATTTAAGCAGCTTTTGTTTGAAAGACCATCAAGCTGCAGTCTTAGAACATCAGATTGTAGAGGTATCAGTAGTAAAGACAGTCTTTCTTCTCTTTAATCCCTGAAGCAGCTTTTATATGATTATATTTTTGAACGTTATAAGTGTAGGGGGATCAGTTGTGAAAGGGAGATCGCCTGAAAGTATATTACACAAGGCTGATCGCATAGAAATCGATCAGTTATGGCGACAAGGTTTCCTCAGTTGCCTCCAATAAACCAAGACACTGTATGATCAGTAATCAAAGTAGATCAAGAAACTAAAACAAGACTTCTTAGTTTGAATTGTGTTTGCTCGAACTCTGAAAAGAAGTTGAATGTGGCAAGTATCTGTGGCTCCTGCAATTTAGTTTGTTTTCTCTCACTCCTGCAATCTACAAATCGCATAAAGCCACCTTCTTTTCAAGCTGCCCTCGCAATGAAGCAACACAATAGATCTGCAAACCATTAGCAGACGGGGGAGCAGATATAAAAATCTCTTTCCCAGAAGAAAAAGTCTCTGTCTGAACTGCCTTTAACTCTTGATCAACATACCAACTCTTCAAGCTGCCCTCGCTGGTGCAGTCAAACTTGTTGGCCCTTACGGTACATTATAATTATATACACTTTAGTTGCCCAAATCGCTCACAGACCTCCGCCGCTCACAGAGATCTTTGCTCTTGCTCCTGCTCTTGCCCAATCTATTGTTGTCTATTGTCGAGAGTTCAGGCAGATTGCCCAGTTGTGATAAAACTATGCCGTAGTTTCGCTGCCCCTCTGCCCAGTCGACCCTTCGCCGTCATTCCTTGCTCCCTTGCTAGACACTTTCATCAAGTTTATCGCGTCATCTGGCTGACTGCCGAGCGGTGCTGGGAAGCAAAGCAAAGCAAAGGCAAAGGCAGCGGCAGCTTGTGTTAAACGCGACTCGAATCAGAAAACCATTTGCCAAATGAGTCTTCAAATGGCAGCGGCATCTGTGGCGAGTCGGCGGCAACTTGGGGGCAGGCAATCTGTCAACACCTTGTGGCACATACACACACACACACACACTATGAGGGATCTCCGAAAGTTTCGCTTTCTCGGCCCTGGCTGTCGTTCGTTGCTGCTTCTTGCCACAAGCCGCATGCTAATGCTCATTAAAATCACAGCCTGACAAGCTTCCCACCATGAAACTTGCGCCGCCCTCTGCCCTCTCTCTCTCTCTCTCTCTCTCTCTCTCTCCCTCTCTACCTTGCCTCCTTGCTGCCACTTCTTGCTGCCCCACGCGCGCGCAGCAACCTTTTGATGTGGAGATAATTTGCTAGCAAATGTGGTTACATCATTAGCGTGTGGCGCGCACACACACACACATACACACACACACACAGGCAGGCAGGCAGAGGCCGTATCCATGCTGCCCCCGCAACATGGTGGCACGTTGTCCTGGCGAAGGGGACGTAATAAATTTATTAGACTCGCTCAAATGATGCATGAGACACGTCCTCGCTAGGCCGCCCCGCCGTGCTATGTTAACCAGTGCCAACTTTTATAAACAAGCAGCATAAAACAAAGCAGCAGACGCACCACCAACCCACAACCCCCTCCCCCTCCCCTCCCAAACTGCCCTTCGCCTTAGTGCTTCCTGGCAGTTCCTTGAACTTCGGCGTAGACAAATTATTTAACGTCGCGTGAAGCTCTTCGCCGCCTGAACACCTGCGGAAAGGAGACACGGTTTCATGCCTACCTAACACACCCCCTTCCACCTTCCGTCTAAGGGGTATATATATATTAAAACTGACACTTTTAATGAGCTTTGTGATATTAATCTTTGTCGTCGTCGGCTGTGCCTGCCACGGCTGAATCTGGCAACTTCATCATTTCTGCGGCTTCATTCTACGAGGGTCGTTTGATAAGTCCGTGACTTTTTGAATAAAATATATTTTTTTCGTCAAAGAAGCGTTTTATTTCTCAACATAATCTCCTTTTAGCTCTATACATTTAGTCCAGCGTTTTTCCAATTTTTTTATTCCTTCCAAATAATAGGTTTTCTCAAGGCCCTCAAAATAGTCGTTTGTTTCTGTGTTTCTCTTCATTTGACCCGAATCTCTTACCGCCGAGCCATTTCTTCATGTTTGGAAACAAAAAATAGTCACAGGGGGCTAAATCTGGAGAATATGCTGGATGGGGTAGCAGTTCGTAGCCCAATTTATGAAATTTTGCCATTAGCACACGAAATTCACTTTTTTCCATTTTCGTTAAAATTCACGAGATCGTCTGCTTTCAATGCCTATAAAACGCAAACCAAAAAACGCAGCTTTCTCAAAATTTTACAGTCAGCTGTTAATCGATAACTGCTGACAGGAGCAGTGTTGTATTTAGAGCAGGTGCGCGGCAAATACAAAAAGTCACGGACTTATCAAACGACCCTCGTATTAACTTTGGCATTTCTAATTACACATGCTAAGCGTGGGTAGGCCATGGAGGGGAGGAGGAGGTGCAAAGGGGCACGGACGAGGGGAGAGAGGGGCTGAGCAAGGAGTAGGCAAGAGAGTAGGGAAGGGAGTAAGTGGAGATTGCAGGCAAAGGAAAGTTTTTTACGGCCAACTCGCAGTGCAATTAGATATTGACCCTGGCGTGCGCTAGGCAAATGAATGCTCGACTAGCAAATACCCAGCAAGCAGTTGAGGCTGCATATTCCCAACTCTGCATACCCCTTAGACACAGCTCTACATGGGGTATGATGCTAAAATTGAAATACGCTGGCAATGAGAATGTTGCATTTAGTTCTCTTTCTTTCTCCCTCCCAGCGTCCTTCGTGTCACTCTGCAGCATTTTGCACTAATGGAAAGTTCGCGTAATTTGTCACCAGACCATAAAAATTCAACACACACACACACATGCAAACATGCACACGTGAGTATGTGTGCAGTTAGTAGAAAAATGTTAACTGTTTGCCGAGGAGGCTTAGCGAGTTGAGAGAGAGAAGGAGAGGCAAGCGAAAGCAGCAGATACAGAGGTAAATAGAGAAAGAGAGTGAGAGAGAGAGAGAGAGAGAGAGAGAGGTGGGGGGAGAAGGGGGGCTCCCAGCAGGGGTCTTACGTATTTATGTTTATTCATGAGTGGCACTTTAGCAACAGCAACAGCAACTGCGCCGGGGTTAAAGTTTGCTGCAGGGTCGAGCAAATCTGATTGCGCGTCTGTTCAGCCATGATCCTCATCATCCCCATCATCCTCATCCTCATCATCATGACCATCCGGTGGCTTTTTGCTGTTAATTAACGCCATTAAAAAGCGTTGCTAGTGTTGCAACCGTGTCGACGTGCTGCTTATGCAAATGTCGCCACTTCCGACCGATTGTCGCTGCTTTGGATTGGAGTTTTCCATGTGAAATTGATAAATGATTTGTTCAGCTGCCCCAAAAAGTTCTACTCCCTTCTCCCTCATACTTCTTGCCCTACGCTACGCTCAACTAATAATGACAGTGAAAATATTACGTATACGCCACAGTTGTCAGCTCGGGAAACCGACGGCATAAATATTCATTTCTCTCTACAACACATGTGTAAGTGGGCTGCCAGTGTGGGTAAGCCAGTTTGCCACATTAATGGCCACAAATACATCATGACTTCTCATAAGCGTCTGCCACTTGAGGCGTCCCCTCCTGCCAAGGACATCAGCAACAGCAGCAGCAGCAGCAGCAGCCGTCTTGGCCCTCTTCAGCCACAACTTGTCATATTTATGTTGCGGCAGCTAAGCCAACTTGCGACAAGGGGGCGGGACAAGTGTACAAGGGGCTGCCCAGCATAAACGCTTCAATTTAGTCGGCAGTCCAAGGATAAATGTCCTTCCAAATGCCGCTTGGTTAGCAGCGTAATGGCTGCAAAAAATACACTATATATACACACAGCTCTCACTCAAAACGGGGTTTATCCGCAGCGTTGCCACTTTGTGCTGAGCTCCTAATTAGAGTCGAGTGTTGAGTGAGGAGAGAGCAAACTTCGCAAGGCATTGAAAAGTTTCTTAATTTTCTTCTTTTCTTACTTGCTGCGTATCGAGATTTATAGCTGAAATATCTTGGCTGCTTTATCATTGTCTACCTACCACAAATTGACCGTGCAACATGCATCAAGTGCATTTATTTAATTAGCGCAATTTATTGAGGCTGCAACAAGTTTTACTCAGCACTTTTTTAAGTGACCGTTCGAAAGTTTCCTTCTGTGTTTTAAAATTCAATCGACAGGCTGCAGAAGAAGCAACTTCCACTATGAATTTTTCATAAATCAAAGTGAAATACGAGAGGCAAAGGACGAGGGATAATGTAGGAGGCGAGCGATAATAAGAAGGATATGAGCAGGTGGTCGAAATGATATGCAGAAGGTGGCAACAAAAGGAATACGCGAGCCTCAAGACGAACACGAGTTTAATGAGCAGCACTTTGAAGGATGCTGCAACGAACAGAGCGGGCAGGTGGCAAGGGAGGAGGAGAGTGGACGGAGCCACTTTGAGGAAGCAGCACAAGGACCTGCCGCATTGCTTGCTATGCCATTCTGTGGTGCTTGAATGGACTGCAGCGCTTTAAATTACGCAGCTTTCTCTCTCTCTCTCTCTCTCTCTCTGTCTGTCTCTCTCTGTGCAGCCACAGCAACAGAAACTGCTGCAAATTGGGCGCACTGAAGTGTGGGCGTGGCCTGCGCGTAGCCGCACATTATGTTAATGAGCATATTTTCGGCCACTTTTACAGCCAGTTTTAGCTGCAAGTTAATTACCTCGCCTCGGGTTACCTGCCGCAGTGCTCCCAGTTCTCCCTGGGGTAACCTGCCCGCAAATTTTGACCGGAAATTCCTTCTACGAATTGCCAGGCAACCATTTTACCCCCTCCCCTTCCTCCCTTTGGCTGACAGATTGCAAGTCCAGCTGGGGAAAAAAAACGAAATGATTTTTTAGCCAGCAAAATGCGCATTTGATGCGCTGCCATAATGGGTTGCAAAGAGCTGCGGTTTAATTATTAAAATGTTTTCATTTTACTGAATATTTTTAGGCGCACTGCACTAATTTAATTAATACAAACAAAAAAATAATCAGGAAGCACAAACGAAAACCAAATCACAAATTGTTGCCAATTCGAGGCACACGCTGGCGTTAGTTTTGTGGATCATAATTGTGGTTAGACCACAGTCAACACATTGCAATAAGCCGCTTGTTTCCGTATGTGCGAAAAGTGCATTAAAGGATTGCAGCGAGGATAATCCCCAATTCATAATGGGCAAATCGGTCTACCAGACTAAGTGCACTTATAATGCTCATTATCACAGCCAGCAAGACTAATTTCAGCTGAGCTGATTTAAATTACTTGTTAGGGGTGCTCTATTAACTTAAATTTTGTATTTTTGTATTTCAAATTTCCTTATTTTAAGGACGAATTTTTACTGTTTAGATTTAATTAGATTCGATTATTTTATAAACCAATTTATCGACATCGGCCTACCGCCACTTTCCATAAATCTGACAATTAGTGTTGAATATGTTATGAATATCGATTACAAGGAAGTAAATAGTAGCTTCGATAGATTTTTAATATCGACCTGCCGCCACTTTCAATAAGCCATTGATCAAGTGTTGAGTAACAAACAATTATGGGTTATAAGCAGTGCACTGCAGTGTGAGAGGTTACTTTACACTTTAAATACATCTGTTACCAACAAAGCAAATAAAATATACTGATATTGGGATAAAAAAAACAGATACTTGTGCCATAGAGTTAAAAATAACTCATTTTGAGCCTGTTTTACGCGGCACTGGCATGAGTTCCCACTTTAAGCTGACGAGCGCGTGTCATAGCAGTCAGCTTTGATCAGTGTGGGCATTTGGCAATCTGTTCGCTAATAAATTGAGCGCTTTTCATGCAGTAGCAGCTGCAACTTTTGGCCATAAACCAACGCAACAACAACGAAAACTTGCAAATCGATGCGTTGTTTTTGCTGCTGCTGCTGCTGCCTGTCAATGTCAATTTACACAAGAGGGCGGGGCAACAACCACGCAAAAGCCATGCAACCGCGTCACAGCAGCTCCAAATCCGGCGACATTTTCAGCCGGATGCATTTAAATAGAAGAGAGAGATAGAGAGATGGAGCAGGACACGTGTCCTTGCCTGGCCATGGACATCATTAAATGATTTGCCAACGTGAGTGGCATGCCTAATCCGTTATTCTGTGATTCAGTGCAGCAGTGCATCAGTTGCACGTCGCTGGCTGCAACCACAGTGGCAACACGTTGCGTATGCGTAATATTTGAATAGCGACAACATTGATCGACTGTGAATCGAGTGCGGTATCTATGCCACAATTGCTGCAGCGCCTGTGTAATTTCTTAGCAGCTATTTGAGTGCCCTACATAAGCATCCATCACTCTCCCTCTCTCTCTCTCTCTCTTTCATTCTGTTTCTCTCCCTCCCTCCCTTGCCCTGCCTTGCCTCATTCATTTCTCTGCTTATTTGCTCAGTTGTCGCAATGAGTTCGCGCTTGCCAATGCAATTTTTCAATGTCCCACAGAAAATGTTGCTTATCTCACGTGCAACACAGCAGCACAAACACACACGCACACACACACGCACACACACATATGAGCACACACTGACAATGTGAGCAATGTGAGTGCATTCAGTTTTCGTGTTATTAATTCAGACCGAAAATAAAAGACGACTCTGAAATTGCAATGCAAATCAGCGAGAAATAAACAAAACTGGGCGTCAAGGCAAGTCGGGGCAGAGGGGGGCATGGCCACGCCCCACTGACGTTGACAAAGCAAGGAGAGAGCAGCAGACAAGCCAAAAAACAACGCGAAACATTCCTCGCAAGCCTCGCGAAACACAATCGAGCGGAAGTGAAGCCTCTGCCGGCAGCAGCAGCAGGCAAGTTGTATGACTCACAGATACCCTGTAATGGGTGACAATGGCAGCTGTTGTTGCCGCCTCGCTTGATTGATCAAGCGCAGATTAAATTGTAATTTGCATTCTTCAGAGCTGGGGCGGGTAAATTAGTTGTTGTTTAATTTGATGTCAACAGGAAGCAGTTCGATTTTATACAATATCCGGGTAATTTACAGGGCATTTGTCAGCTTGCTATTTTCCACTTGCTCGTCTTGCAGCATCATTGGTTCCCCTGTTGTTGCTTTTTTGGCAACTACATTTGGGGACTGAGCCCCTGTGTACCTCCCATTGAGCAATCGCAATCCCCGTCATATCTCAGCCCATTAACCACAATCGTTGCCCGCCTGTGCGCAAACTAATTAGCACATATTTCACATGGCCAGCGCAGAAACAGAACAGAACATGGCCAAAACTCGCATCCCAAAAATCCACTCAAAGCGATTTTCTTGCCGCGATTTTCATTTGTGCGAGTCGCTCTCGCTCTCTGTGTGTGTTTGCGCGTGTAGTTGTAATTACAATTGTAATTAGCACTCTTGCTTATTGCTTCTACACTGCTACACTGTTTTTGTTTCTGTTTTGCTTTTGTTGTTTGTACTGCTGCTGGAGTTGCTGCAGTGCGACCGCAGTTTAATTTTGATTTGTCCGTTTCATCTCATTTTGCGTTTTATAATGGAATTTTTAATGCGACCAGCGACCCTCTGGAGTTGCACCTTTTCCCATTTCCCTTGGCACTTGCCACCTTGCTGTGCTGCCTGTTTCCTTCTGGCACTTTATCAGCATGCGACAAAAACATATCAACGCTTATCAGACGCAGCCGCAAAAAAACCGCAGGAGCAAACAACATTTTCAATGGGAATACACGAGAGCCTGTCACTCACACACACAAACACACACACACACACACACTGGGCCAAAAGAGGATTTACTTGTGGCTACAGGCAGTCTATACATTTAATATACGAGGGTCGTTTGATAAGTCCGTGACTTTTTGTATTTGCCGCGCACCTGCTCTAAATACAACACTGCTCCTGTCAGCAGTTATCGATTAACAGCTGACTGTAAAATTTTGAGAAAGCTGCGTTTTTTGGTTTGCGTTTTATAGGCATTGAAAGCAGACGATCTCGTGAATTTTAACGAAAATGGAAAAAAGTGAATTTCGTGTCAGCATGGCAAAATTTCATAAATTGGGCTACGAACTGCTACCCCATCCAGCATATTCTCCAGATTTAGCCCCCTGTGACTATTTTTTGTTTCCAAACATGAAGAAATGGCTCGGCAGTAAGAGATTCGGGTCGTCACAGAAACAAACGACTATTTTGAGGGCCTTGAGAAAACCTATTATTTGGAAGGAATAAAAAAATTGGAAAAACGCTGGACTAAATGTATAGAGCTAAAAGGAGATTATGTTGAGAAATAAAACGCTTCTTTGACGAAAAAAATATATTTTATTCAAAAAGTCACGGACTTATCAAACGACCCTCGTATAATATATATTTAATATAAGAAAAAGATTTAAATGGTTTTTATTTGTATTTGTCTACAATTTAATTCCTTATTTAGTTTGTACCCTTTCGATTACTTTATTATCGACTTAGTTATTATCTGCCCACCGCCACTTTCAATTAATCATGTTTGCGATAACTTGCACTACTCATTGTTATCAGCTTACCGCCACTTTCGAACCATCGATAACTTACAGTGTTGACTAAGCTCAAATGTTACAAATTTAACTTGCATATAAAATAGATCTCTTGCCATCGATTTGAGTTTGCAGCTCATCTGACTGCGCATTTCTTGCAGTGTAAAGGACTTCTCCCTGGTTCTACTTGCACTTCCCCCCCGTTGCTATTGCCACTGCTGTTGCATGTTGTGTGCTTTACGCCGTGTACCGTGTGCGGCAAGCTTAATGAATGGCAGCCAGTCACACACGGGAGCGTGTTTGCCAATGTTTTGTCAATGGAGCTTCCGCATTATCGCTGGAGCTACCTGCATGAACCCGGCTCTTTCTCTCTCCCTCTCTTCCTCTCACTCTTTCTCGTTTCTTAGCGCCTTTTCCTCTTACTTTGTAGCGCACTTTTATGGGCTGCTTTTATTACATCGCATAATGAAGTGAATACTGCACGATATTGACTCCCCGGCGGGAAACGGCTCCTTCTGGCCTTTACCTCTGCCTGCTGCACGGTTGCGTTTTTAATTACTTGGAGTTTGGCTGGTGCGTGGGCGTGCAGGCGTGGCTGTTTGCTTCTTTCATGGGCGCACAGGATAAACAGGAAGCGACTGGCAGCTTAATTAGGAGGAAATACTTGTGAACGAAAGTGTCGTGAAATGCAGTCGCAATTTTCGAAAAGATTTGCAACTCTCTCTCTTTCTCTATTTTTTTCTCCATTTATTGTATATTTTTCCACTGCAGCTTATTAATTAAGCGAACTGCAATTAATTGCGCAAATCACATTCAAACTGACATAATTAAATTGCGATTAATTTGCCCGACAAACTGTTACTCTAATTCGTATCGAAATTCGAATTTGGAATTGTTTTCCGCCTGATTGCGCAACAAATGGAAACATATATCGAATGCATCTGCTGCCAAATCGGGGCTAGTCTCTGGCAATAATTGCTGAAAATCGCTGCCAGGGCACGGCAGTCAATTACCTTCTGCCACGCCCCTGGCTGCCTACCTCCCACGCGTCGCAGCGTTTTGATTTGGTTTCAAATTATGTCACGTTGTGCTTCAATGATCGAGCGATTTCACAGTGATTAGCTGTGCGTCATGCGTGGCCGAAAGAGGCGTGGCATTAGCTGCAGCTCGACATCTGCTCGACGCGTTGCTTATTAATAGTCACAGTCAAATGGGGAGGCTGAGCTGCCACGCCCCCCACTTGCGACACTGCCAACCCATCTGTGGACTAATTAATGCATTTGCGACAAATGGCAGTTGAATTTGCCGAACTGCGATGAAGTTCTCGCTAAAAAAAAAGGAAAATGCAATCAACATTTGCGTTGGCAGAGAAATATTTATTATATTGACATAAACCGAAACTGAAACCAAACTAAATCGCGAGCCTTGACAGCAGAAAGCGGATTTATGCTAGATCAAGCTGGTATTGATTTGATATCGAAGAGGTATTAATATTTAACTGGGTATACCCTGTAAAAAGTTTGGCAAGTGAAGCAACTCAAAATTCATTGTGGTTTAATGAAATGAAAACATATTAAATATCATTTATGTTCAAGGGTACATTACCAATTACTCTTCCCAGTCTATCTACCCTCTGTACATGCACTTTTGCAGGGTATTTCGTATTGCATTTGTTGCTGTTATCGTTTTTTCGGCATGCATCAGTGAAAACATGAAACATGAAATTGTTATTAATAATTTAAACCAAAAAGTGAGAGGGAGAAAGCCGGCTTAAGCCAGACAGGATGTGGCCGGCAGAGGGAGAGGGAAGCAGAGAGGGAGACAGCTAAGGAGAGAGAGAGAGAGAGGCAGAGCTGTACGGAGGAAGAGAACAGAAGCTAAATGGCTTAGTGCGTTGATTTAAAGCAAACAGACTGCGGAAAGTGTCGACTGTGGCAGGCAGGATCAAGAGAGGAGGGGGCAGGCTATGGAAGATGCGTGAGGGATTTACCAGGGCTGATACGCTGCCGTGGCTCCCCGAATGGCAAAGTGTGCGCAAATATTTGCAAATTGTTGCAGCGCAACGCCAGAAAAAACATTAAATATTTATTCCGATACAAAAACAATGCGATATTTATAGTGAAAAGCTGTCGAAAATATTGCTCACAGATTTGGTGACATGTGGCTGGCGCTGCTAAAGCTTAAAGCGTGTGCCTCGCCTGCCTCCACGTGGTGCATGCACTGACAAATGATTTCATTACAGGGACAGCCAGTGAATTAAGATGTTCAGCCCGAAAGGATATGGCAAAAAAAAAGCGTAGGAGAAATGCCAAAAGGGCGAAAAAGGCAACGCGGCCACGAGACGCGCCACGCGAAAGTAAGAATTATGCATTCACCCAGACGTGGGCGTGGGGGCGTGCCGTCACACACATACATACATACATACCTGCAGTCAGGCGTAATAAATTATTCCCAATGCGAGTCCAAGCCGGTGTGCTCCTGCTGCGTTGGCCAAAGGTGCAAAACGAAAACGAAAAAAAAATACGAAGAGAAAATCGAATAAAAAGAAGCCACCACAATGTCCTGGCCAGAACCTGAGCAGCGCAGTCGAGCATGAAAACAGCGTGCCGCATGCAGGCTGCACCTGCTCCTTCCTACCCCCCTCCCTCCCCCTTCATCCGCAACTGCTGCTGCCGCCGGGGAAGTCAACGATATAATTTCTCATATACATGTCACGCTCCCCAACGAACCGTGCCAAATGTGTTGAGACACTTCCAGGAGGGGGTGGGAGGAAGGAAGGGAGTGAGGGGGTGGCAGTTGCCGTTGGTCAGCGTCGGCGCTTGGTTTCACTGTACTTTGTTTGTCGCATGTTTACAACAATAATAGCTACCAACAAGGTTGGACTAGCAGATACCCTGCGTAAGTGCAGCTTAATCCTCTTGAGCTCCCCCTTCCCTCCCCTCACCATCGCTTGCGGGCCACAAGTGCGTGGCCAACAATGAGTCTTGAACTTAACACAAAGATTGCAACGTCGCATTGCATAAAAAGCAAAATATGTTGAAACCAGCAGGGACAGAAGAGTAGGAAGAGGTGGAGGTAGAGGAGGGGGAAGTTTGTTGTTATTGCCCAGCTTTTTCAGCTGCGCTTTCTACATGTGTCCAGGCGAACGTGCGTGCTTAGTGCCAACTTGCTGGAGTCCTGCTCCAGCTCACGCTCCTTGTAGCTCTCCAGTTTCCAGTGTACTCCAGTTCGCTCCCACCTCCCTCGACACATTGTTGCGTGTGTGCTTCATGTCTGCAAGTGTGTGTAGGTGTGTGTGAGTGTGTGCTTAAGCTGGTGTGGAGCTTATTTATGGCAGCTTTAGCTCCCGTCGGGCACATTTCAATGCATTTGCGAGCAGCTCCAAGACTTATGCAGCCTCCAAAGTATATTATTTAAGAATTATCTTTATCTGTCGGTGCTATAAAATATGTGAAGTAGTATAGGTGTGTATAGTACAATATGTGTACATTGCTGCTTATTGAATGGGCGTCAGTTTTGGCAGGCCGATATACCAAAGATCGCTTTAACGATAGTTATCGCTGTTAACATTGCTTCAAATATGAGTTAACAGATCTGTTAACTGTTCTGTAACACTAAGCACTGAACACATAGAGACCTCAAACAGGGGGTAAATCTGTTATTGCTAGTTTTTCGATCGAAGTACCCCAGAGCCCGAAGCAAACTAAAAATCGGGTTTCGGTACAAATGTATCTTAAAGATACAAATGTATCTTTAGCATGCAAATTTCTCAAAAACTAAAAATCGGGTTTCGGTACAAATGTATCTTAAAGATACAAATGTATCTTAATTAAGCAAATTTCTCAAAAACTAAAAATCGGGTTGCGGTACAAATGTATCTTAAAGATACAAATGTATCTTTAGCATACAATTTTCTCAATAACTAAAAATCGCGTTACGGTATAAAAGTATCTTAAAGATACAAATGTATCTTCAGCATGCGAATTTCTCAAAAACTAAAAATTGGGTTGCGGTACAAATGTATCTTAAAGATACAAATGCATCTTTAGCATAAAATTTTCTCAATAACTAAAAATCGGGTTGCGGTACAAATGTATCTTATGCATGCAAACTTCTCAAAAACTAAAAATCGGGTTACGGTACAAATGTATTTTAAAGAGACAAATGTATCTTAAGCAAGTGAATTTCTCAAAAACTAAAAATCGGGTTGCGCTAAAAAGTATCTTCAAGATACAAATGTATCTTTAGCATACAAATTTCTCAAAAACTAAAAATCGGGTTGCGGTACAAATGTATCTTAAAGATACAAATGTATCTTTAGCATACAAATTTCTCAAAAACTAAGAATCGGGTTGCGGTAACACAAAATTGACTTCAGGCTGCCAGCGCGCCGGCCGAAGTATTTGCCTATTGTCAAACTTCACTAGAAACGCATAGAAGCAACAAAACAAAGCATTAACAGAGCCAAGTTGAGTTAACACAATATTAACAGAGCATACGAGCGAATTATGCTCCTAAACAATATGAAAAAATAAAACATATTTTGCAAATGTGTATAATCCTTACATAACATATTAAGCATATTATGTTATCGCTCGCCATGCCCGATAACTACATTCGATATCAATCAATGCTAAATCACACAATCTTTCCTCCTCTGTATCATTTCAGGTATGTACCGCACATCAATTACATTATTTGAGGCCATCTGTAAGTCTGGGCGTGAAAATTGAATTTGGCAGCGGGACCAGACCAGGCGTAGAGGAATGGAGGGCAGCAACTCACCCCAAGTGCTGTTGAACGATAAATTAACGTAAATTATTATTAATGAGGCAACATTTATCGCTGTCGCCTCGCCTCGGCAATGATTCAGTGCGCATCTCCTTAGCTCAATTGTGGCGACAAATCGTCGACAAGTGCAAATGTCGCACACATGGCCAGAGACGTGGCAGGTATTGGTGAGGGGCAGAACAAGAAGAAGGCGAAGGGAAGGGGCCTGGGAATAATCTGCACAGAGATTCTGTTTGAGACACATTTGCAGATTAATTGCGATTTGATGCTAAAAATTGCACTGCAATGGCATTTGGCCCAAAAGAAACTCACGCGTTCTCATCGGTTTGCTTCGCTTGTCTGCGATAAATTTGCCGAGTTCAACGACTTTTCGAGCAGTGCATAAGATATCAAGATATTCCCGTAAGGCTATGCCAGGCGTTATATAATTTTTAATGCATCTTTTTGACATTTTCATTGCCGCTTTTTATGACAAACTACTCAGCTACACTGAGAGAAATTCGTGCAGAGCATTATCAGAGCACGTCTTAGAAGGCAAGTGTTGCCGCTCTCTCTATACCATCTCTCTCTCTCTCCTCTCTCTCTTTCTCCTCTCTCTCTCTTAGTTTGTTATAGCCTCTTCTAAGGAGCTCTTCATGCAGTTATAGCCCCAGTTTGGTGCTCAGTTTGTGTCTGTTTTTTGGGCCATAAAGCGAAACTATTAAATTTTCGTGTCTCTTGGAATTGCCACTCCCCTAACTCCCGCCTCCCCGCTCTCGTTCACCATAAAATACTTAAAATTTGATGTGTTCTTTGGCGCCTGGCGTCGTCATCAGCGCATTCCTGTTGCGTCACACTTCTCCAGCCCCTGTTCGTGTCCAACTCGTGTCCATGTCCATCTTGGTCCAATCATAACAGCTTGACAACATCTCATCAATACCACGAACAGGCAGCTGTCAAGGGGTAGCCGGAAAGGGAGGGGGGGGGGGGGAGTGCAAGCCGGAACAGTCCGTCGAACAGTTTGCGGGTTGAGCAAACTTTTTTGTCAGCATCGTGTCGCCGTCGCCTGTCGCTTGTCACACAACTTTTATGCAACACTGTGTGTGTGTGTCTGAGTGTAAAACAACATGGTGTTTACCAGGGCTAATGACAATGGCTGCCTGCACTGCCCAGCCCTGGTGCTTTCAAGCCTTCTGCTGCTCACATAATGAGCTCAATGAGGCGCACGTGATTGGCCCTTGGGGCACGTACTATTGTTGTTGTTGCCACTGACACTGCCAGAATCTCTGCAGCTTGTCTTTAAGCTGCTGTTCCTGCATCTTAAGCCATGACTGCGACACACCTTAAAGGCCTCAAAAAAAAAAGAAAAGAAAACCAATTTCAAGTTTATTTACCTAGCCCAAACGAAGCCCACGAGCCACGCCCACTGGCACTGGCTAACAACTAGTGCCTGCGCCTCCCTTCCTTCTTTCCTTTTTGCAACTCTTTTTCGGCCAACCGCCAATTTCCATATGGCGACCTTTGAATATTGCAGTGACTGCAGCAGCAGCAGCGGGCAACGAATGTCGTTGCCGCAGCAGACAAATACAATTTGAATTTACCCCTCCCCTTTCCCTTTCCCCTCTGCTCCTTTTCCCTCCTTTGCACTGCGAAATTACACGGCAGGCAGGCAAAGGCTGCACAGAACAAACGCAAAACATTTCCTGATCGAATCAAAGCAGCACAGAAGAGAGCAAAAAAATCCACTCAAAAATGGAGGAGAAAACTGAGAGAAGGGGGTAGAAGGAGGGAGGAAAAGAGCTACAGCAACTGACACTGAGGTTGATAGGTTAATGCCATTAGACGGCAATGATTTGATTGGCGTTGATTGGAAAAGTGCCAACCAACTCGTCCTGCATATGATACGATGCTCTGCCTCCCCCACAGCCTGTCAGAGTCAGCGGTGCGTATGCGTAATATGCTGGCAAAAAAGCCACTTTATGCGCCATAAAATCACTGTTTAAAGTGGTAATTTATATGGCAAACTGTGCGAGCAAATAAAATGAAATTTAAAATATTTAAAGAGATTTCTTCTCCGGCAATACGAAAGCACTTGAACGGCGATGATTAAGAGCAACTTGCAGCAAGTAGAAAAAGCTAAAAATACACACAAATGATTTAGTATTGTAGAACTTGCAGCAGACCCAAGTGAGGACAATTTAATAATCGAATATTGCGTATACGTCGCACATTGTTACCTGTGATTCATGTGCAGGGCAGGAACATCAATCGACACTGACACTCAAAGAACACTCAAAAGTGCTCGATGGCATCAATTCGATGGCATAAGGAATTTAATCATACATATCAAAAAGCAGAGGGCAGCCAGATGAGGCAGGATGTTGTAAAGGCCTGCGTTGCCATGGACAACCTTTTGAGTTATTGTCGTTTGATTGATTTGCAAATACTCTCGAGCAGCTCTCTGTCTATTTTCTATTTCGATGCCCAGCTCAGTTTGCCGGCTGAGCCAATATTAAATTCACTGCCAGGCAAAGTGTTGTGAGTGTGTAAGGGGTGTAAGCAATGTGAACACGCGTTTCGCACGTCTCTCAACACGCCCTAAAGGCGTGAGAAAACTTTTTTTTTGGTGAAGAAAACTTAACGTGCTGCTTATATTGCCTCTCGCTTTTCACCAAGTTTTTACTCGCACAACACAAAAGCCAATAATGCAGCAAGTTGCAGCTGCTGGTGCTGCACCAACTGCTGTTGCTTTTGGTTGTTCTTCCTGCGCTTTATGCATCCTTTTTGCTGCTGCTGCTGCTGCTGGTGTCCTTCTGCTGCAAGCAAAGCATAAAAACGCATCAAGGGACGCAGCTCAAAAACACGAAAGCAAAGCGTGATAAATGTTATGTGCATACCCTGTAAGGGGGCACTCGATGGGTTGTGTGTGAGAAAAAGAGTACAAGAAAAGTTTCTTTCTGCTCTCAAGTCTTACAGTTGGATTCTACAGGGTATCTGCTGGCACATACAACACAGCGCACTCTCCTGTGATTCTCATTTGCTTAGTGTTTTTTCAGTTGTTGTTCTTGCTGTCAATTCTTTTTCCTTTTCATGTTGCATACTTCAAGGCGCTGCCTTGGGGCTGCTTTTGTTGCTGTTGCTTCGTTGTTGTTCGTGTTGTTGTTGTGTTGCCGTGATGTTGCTGTCAGTCGCGTCAGAAAGAAATCCACTTCAATGCTCGACACTTTTTGACATGCAACTGACTGACGCTTGTGACGCAACTGCCTCTGCTGCTGCCTCTGCCACTGGCTGTTCAACTGGCTGTGCTGCATTGTCAGTCATCGCGCTTCCTTTTCATGTTGCACGGCTCGTTTAGCCCAAAGATTTACTGCAACTTAACTCCGCCGAATGCCGCATGAAAGCTCATAATATTGATGAGGCATGCAGCATGTGGCACGTGAGGCCTGGCACAAATTTGTGCAATAAGCCAGAAATTGCACAAAAATCAAGTCAACAATTGCCCAGAGGCGCGACAGCAGCAGCAGCAGACACAGGCTGGGGCAAGTAGAAGGGGCACACAGCCAGGGGCAAGTAAAAGCAAGAGGCAGAGGCAAGTAGAAGGGGCAGGCAGGCAGGGGCGTGGCCAATGCAGTTTAAAATGCTGTTGACGTTGCCAAAAAGGCTTCACACAATTTTCAAGTTTGTTTGGCAAGTCAAGAGTACCTCAGTGAGTGTGTGTGTGCGTGTGTGTGTGTGTGTGTGAGGCACGTGCCACAGCTGCAGCTAGCTAGTTGTGGCCTGCAGGCATAGGCTGGCCTGGGAATATGGGTCGCATTTGCTTTTCTGATGAGCACAAAATGATTTCTTTCCCTCCCTGCAAGTTGCAGCAGTTTTGTTGCCATTGTTGTTGCCGTTGCTGTCGTTGTTGCTGCAGTCGCCTTGCAAGGCTGATTTAATTTCGAGTTCATCTGGCCGGGCACAAATCGCAAATAAATCGAGGACGGCAGCTTAGGACGATAAGGTTGCGAGTCCTGTTGGCAGCAGGATAAAGACAAAGCCAACGCGACGCCAGCGTTGGCGGCTGAAAAACAATAAAAAATTGTAACAAAACGTCGCTGCAAGATAAACCTCAAGTGGCAAGGGCAGAGACTGTGGCAGAGATAAAGCAAGGGAGTGGAGCAGAGTGTGGCACGTTGGGCGATAAAAAAAATGGCTGCACATAAAAAGAAGGCGGCGATAAAATGCGACAAACCAACAAACAAATCTTGCTTTGCAGGGCATAGGAAATCGCAGCGAGTTATACTCGATAGAGAGAGGGGGTTTATGGGAGGGCGCGGGGGGTGCACAATCAGACATATGAGAAATGTCTCTGTCTGCACCCCCCCTTTTACTCCCTCCCCCGCGTTCCTACCACTGCCAGTAGTTTAAAGTAGTTGCGCCCTTAGTCAAAAGGGATTTCAAGTCAGACGCAGATATTGTTTTCGCATTAGGATACACTCAGGCAATAAGCCAGTGAGAGACAGAGATAGAGAGAGGGAAAAGAGAGGTAAACAGAGCAGTTGACAAGTAACAGAATTCTCATGTGGCTTAAGCAAATAGAAAGAAGTAGCTGACAGGGGAGAGAACCCAACTCAAACTGATTCCGCCTTCTCTGTGCACACACATTTCTCTCTCTCTCTCTCTCTATCCCTTTCTCAGTGACCCTGTCTCCCTCTCTATTCCTGCAGGCGACATAATTCGCAATTTTCCTGGCCGTCTGTCAATGACTTTGGCCGTGTTGTTACCACACGCTGTTGCAACACATTTCACACTTTACTTTTTCCACTCGATTCACAGTCTGTTTTCAACGTGTTTTTTCCTGCGGTTTCCTTGCCACAAATTAGGCAAACTTTTGCCACACACACACACATAGCTGCAGTTGTTGCAAGTTTAGTAAGTTTATTAGCTGCAGCAACGCTGAGGCAACTTAAAGAATGCTGAAGCATCGCTTTAAGTGCTGGCTATTTTCAGATGAGAGAGCTGTGAATGGTGCTCAAGGAAAGCTCACACTTGATGTGATTACTAGCGATTTTCACACTCACTTGGACATCGATGAGCGCACACACACACACGCACACACACACAGACTCATCTGCATAGTCAGTGGGAAAGGAAGTGAGACCGTCGAGTGTGCCGATTTAATCCGAGCTTGTCACTCACAATTAGCCGCATGGCTAAAAATACGAATAGCAAAGGAAAGAAGGAGAGGGAAGAGGGGAAGGAGGCTAAGAGGAGGCAGCATTGAGAGACAGCTAACAATCTGCTCACTGTCAATGTGTGTGTGTGTGTGTGTGTGTGTGACTGACTTGGTCTGAAGCGGATTCGACAGCGTGTGACAATACACAAACAAACACTTGCCAAACAGAAGCCTGCCCCCTTTGGGGGGTGCTTGCAGTCGTTTAACATAAATCTACCCTGTAAGCTGTTAGTGCTTAGTGGGGTGTGCTGCAGTTGGAAGAGCCTTAAACAAAGCCTACTTTCCAGGGCATCTCTTGGCCTGCGCTTGTTCTCTTTATTTTCTTTCTACTTTTTCGTTGTTTCCGCTCTGGCCAGCAGGAGGCACAGACGGACGCACTTGGACACACACACACACACACACACACACACACACACACACAGGCAGCTTGGCTTGGAGTGTCCTTCAGTCTATTTGGATAAATGCGCTCTATTTTTATGCGAGGCTACCCACACACAGGCACAACCACACACACACACACACACAGAGCAAGATACAAGCAGCAATGCCACTTTGGCTAATGAAATGCAAACGCCGTGTGTGTGTGTGTGTGCGTGTACAAGTATGTGTGATTTTTAAAATAACTGCAGAGCTTTAAAAACTCAAAGCAACTAACAGTAGCAGCAACAGCAGCAGGAAGAGGATGAGCATGAGGAAGAGGAAGAGAAGCATCCATAACAGGCATATTAATATTTATGCCTTGTGTTAGCAGCAGGCTAATGAATGTCGTGGGAACGGCACAACGAATAGAAGTTGGCATTGCAGTTAGCTGGAAAGGCAAAGCTGATCCGATTTAGAGATGCAAAATAGTCTGCTGATCTTGGCAAGGCTGCACTTAAAGGCTGAGACTGACTTAGCGCAAGTTTAACTTTGAATAGATTCAGTTTTACTTTGAATGAATTCAGATCATTGAGTTCTCTAAAGGGTTTCTCTACTTTACATCTGTCTTGTGTGTCTATTTTCCAAAGTGTAGTAAGGTCACACTGATATATCGATACTTATTTAACACGATGACTATGTTAAGGCTTTGTTAAACCTATGTTAAGCCTATGTTAAGCCTATGTAAAATAACATTAGGAGCGTTCTTGCTGAGTGTCGATTATAATCGATTACAATCAAGATATGTTCCAAATTATAGAAACATCTTCTTGCTCTCACAAAGCTGGTTTCCTTGACATTTAAACTAATCTTTAAACAGACTTTTAAATAGTTACCTATATTTCTAACTTTTCTAAAGTTCCTTCAGTTAAAAAAGGTTTAAACTGCACACCTTTAGGATATACTTAATACTAATTAATTAATAGGAATATTCCTTATTGTAGTAAGGGATTTCACAAAGCATCTCTTGGTTGGTTGCCGTGGCAATAAAACTACTGCTTAAGCCTTTTTTCCGCCCTCTTTCCTATTTACTTTATTGAAAGCTTGCTCTTTTACTCCTCTACTGTCTCAACACTTCCTCTCCCCCTTTAACTCTCTGTGCAAAGTGTCGACTTTGCCTAACTGATTGCTTAATTTAATGAAAAGTGTTTGGCATGGCAACTGCAAAAGTGGAAACTGGCAGTGGAAAAACATTTGCAAAACTTTCGCGCTGCTTTAATTGCAAAGCAGAGCGAAGCATTGGCACGCCCACTATGGCTGCACGCCCACTTGAAAGTGTTTCGCACTGCACTGCAAGGTGAAGGTGAAAATGTTAAAAGTGTCGGTCAGCAGGCGTCGACCTCGATTTCCTTCTGTGCCTCCGCTCTTTCCTCAAGTTCCATGGCCTTTGACTGCGTCTTCAATTTGATTTGCAAATTGAAATGTGCTGTCATTGTGCACAGTGTACACTGTACGCTGGTCCTCGTCGTGGCCGTGAGTCCTTAGCGATTTTAATTAGCGCTATTCCTGGTACTTGCTGTGCAAGTGTTTTTAGCGCTGATTTATTCATAAATTGAAATTGAGGCAAAGCTGTTGAAACAAGTAAGGCAAGCGAACACGACTTACAGATACCCTAGAGAGATGCATGTAAACATATGTATCTACTGCAGTTATCGATAAAAAAGTTGCACAGATTGCGCGCAAATTTCATAAGCTTTTTTTCCTTTGAGAGGCCCCTCTGTAGTACCCCCTTACAGGGCAGGGCAAAGTCGCATTAATTATGAAACAATTTTCCCATTATGTGCGCATTTTTTCGCAGCATGTTGCAATTTAATTAATATTAATTACTTAACTTGTTTGCCCTCACTCGACAACAATAACAAATGCAACGAAATATTTGTCACACGCACACCCACACACGCGCATATGGAACACATTTTTATATGGCTTTCAAATAGTTGAAACAATTAAATTAAACGGGCGCGAATCTTCGACGAGTCCACGACAAATATTTGGCTTTCATTCCAAATGCATTTTTTAATACCATCGCAATTACCAAATGCGCTTCAAGTGTTTTTCAGCATATGCCGAGAAAAAACAGCTAGAGAAACAGCGGGAAAAGCAGCGAGAAAAACAGCGGGAAAACCAGTTCAATGCAGTCCGAAAAAATGGCCGAAATTAAATTAATTGCAATTTAAATTAAATGTTACTACTGTCAGCGACAGTTTTCACGTTTCGGTTCAGCCTACCTCGACGTGACCCTGCGACACTCCCGCCCCCTCCATCGGTTTTCACTTAAGCCAAAATGCAGTTTTCTTTTTTTGTGCATGCAAACAAGCGCGTAATTGAGTCTGGCTGATCCCTCACGTGCCATGCCTTCATTTACATGTCGCCACCTGTCTCCCCTTACCCCTCATCATGCAGCGAGGCAAATCAAACAGCATAAAATGCAAGGGGCAAATACAAATTAAGCGACTGTCGCACCAAAAATTGAAAAGGTGTTGTTTGCACTCCTCCAACAACAACAAAAGTAACGGGTACAACAACAAGTACAACTGCAACAACACGAAGAGGAGGAGTAAAGCCCAAAACAATATACGAATAACCATCAACACTGTCAGACAGGATATCTGCAGTATTTATCGGCTAGAAAATATCGATACTAATGTTTATACATTTATGTTACATAGATGATCATATCGATTGGTAGCCATGTTAATTTTAAAAACTATTAATTATCGATACTGTAAATTTTAAAAGTGAAAGTATCGATACATTGTAGCATATATATCGTTTCTTGCGAAAAATACCAACGATTAGTTATTTATTCATCTATTTAAAATACCAATAAAACATCGTGTTTAGTTCGCATATCGCACAGCACTATCGAACGCGGAATATCGTGCGTGAATTCATCTGCTTTCCCGTCATTTGTCTGCAATTGCAGCAGACACACTCCAGTAAATCGAATCGTGTCCGCGACAGTTGTCACAGGTCGCACTCCACTGTGCCACTACCCTGCAGTGAGACCGCCCACTGTGCAACGAGCATATTGCTCTCTGTCAATAGACATCAAAAATGAAAATTGTAATGCGAACATTTCGGCAGACGACGAGCGGTGCAAAAGGTAGAAGGGGAACGAAGGGCAGCGGCGTCACGCTGGCGCTGTCATCCTGTGTGGATACAAGTAGCATCCTTTTGCTTGCTGGCACTGGCGATGGTGTGTTGTTTTTCCTGCAGTCCCGGACAGAACAAACAGGACGGCAGCCAGCAAGGACCCCCGGATGGCCACACACCACTCCGGTCGCATCGCTAGTTGGCTTTATTGACAACGGCAAATTCATTAATGTCAGAGCAAACAGACAGCGGAACAGGTATTGCTTCGGTTCCTCCTGACTCCTGTACTCCCGTGCTCCGTACTCCTGGACTCTGTGCTGGGTGTCCTGTTCCAAACGAAAAGCAATAATGCAAGTTTATTTCTGCACGCGAAAATTTGCGCGCAATTGTTAAATGGTTTCCCCCCCCTTAGTGCGATGGCAAAGGAGCAGGGAAAAGGGTTGCAAAGAGGGGAGAGTGGGGGAGGGGGGTGAGTTATCGGCGACAGGAGCAAGGACAATAGCCGTAATGAAGTGACAGCTTTATTGACAAATAAATTCTGTTTGCCAACACTCAACGAAGCGCGTGGACTAACAAACACAAACAAGCAAACACGCGAAAAATACCAAAAGCAACAAGAGCAAAGTAGAAGGAAAAAAAAGGTGACCAACAAATAATACCAGCAAATACCAGCAAATGCAGTGCAGCAACTTCAGCTGACAGCTCCAGTGGCCAATTGTGCAATTTGCTTTGATCCCTGGCTATAAAATAAATTGCGTAAATATAACAAATGTCCGTGATGGGCCAATCCCCGAGAGCTCTCCCCGACCCAGACACACAGACAGACAGACGGATGGATGGATGGACAGCGACTACTTAGTTTGCAGTGCAGAGCACAGAGCGCACTAACAAGCTGCAACTGCAACTGCAACAATGCGGCAATATCATAAATTATGCAACAAATGTGCAGATTAAACACAAAATACCAAAGCACTTAAAATGCTCGAATAATCAATGCGCCCACTGTGCACAGCTCTTTGAAGATATGTATGGTGCTGGGGCGTGGAGGGCGTGGCAGGCAGTTGCAGTTTTCCTTGCAACAGACAATCAAAATTGTCTAAATATTTAAGCACAATCAAATTAAATGCGATGACAGGCTGCTGCTCCCAGGAAGTCAGGCTCAAAATGTGATGATTATATGATGTGAGCAGATTATATAGTACATACATATCTTCAACATAAATAAAGATACTGACGCGGGAGTTGAGTTTCATCAATTATGAAATTATTTGTGCGCAAGAAACTGATCTAACAATGTGATGAATAAGACAATTGGGTTTTGTAATATTTATACGCATTGTGAGCAGCTCGTTGATGGCAACAGGGAGAGTATTAGACTGGCAGATACCAAGTGATTTTATTGTTATTCACTTGAAGTGCATAGCTGTTGCGGCTTACCTAGAAAATGATTTGAACTTAATGAGTAAAAGGTTAAAAGTGTTGTTAAAAAAATGCTTTTGTTTACCTCCTTCTATATAGAACATTAATCCCTTATAATCAATAAGTACATATGCTATGTAGCGCCCTTAACTATGAAGAGAAGATATCGTACCAATATTAGAATTTAACAATATAAAAAAATACAATTTGAACACTTGATAAAAAAGAAAGAAAAGATGATGAATTTTATGCTGTTTATATGTCTTCTCATAATTCGTAGAATATAAAGAAACTATGCAAAGATTCAATTATATTTAATATGCCCTACAAAATGTATAAACATATATATATATAAACAATATATCAATCAAAATAAAGAGCTAAGCTTCACTGGCCACTAGGCTGATATGTGCGATTAAAATTGCAATGGAAATCATCGATTTTAGATGTTTGCAGACAGTGTTCAATTTGCCAGCACAGTGGGTGGCATAAGTAGGTGGCCAGGTGGCGTGGCGAATAACATTTATGAATATTTTAATGATGCACTTACTCGCTAGTTTTGTGGAAAATGCTTAATGCGTCACTGACAACCTAACGAGGGAGGGGAAAGGAGCCATGCAACATGATAATTGCTCATGTTTCAATTATTCACAAATGTTGTGCGGTGAATGGACAATGTGAATAGGGACAGGGAAATTCTGGAAAATGTGGAAAACGGGCGAAATGTGAATTATGAAATGTGACCCGAACTGCCAATTGTGAATTGTTTTCGGGGCGTGCATTGTTGTAATCCTCGCAGTCCTTTGTGGCCAGTTCGTAAATATTAAATGAGCGCAAATGTTTGCAACAATTGTTGCAGTTGTTTGTTGTTGCTGTTGCTGCTGTTGTTGCAGTTCATTGAGATGCCAAACTAATTATCAACAAGCGACTCACACACACAATTCCGGATTCGGCAATTTGTTGTGCAAACAAACAGCGAGAGATGTTGACCCAAAGCATGCGACAAGTACATGGATAATGCAACAAATCATTCAGTTGCCGCATCCCATTGAGACAAGGATACACAGAGAAGTGCAGGGGTGCAGGGAGGAAGGTAGGGCAGGGGGTGTAGTCAAGTGGCGAGGCGCAGTTTTCACTTAACCAAGTCAAGTGTTTTGCCCGATTGAAAGCGAATCGCAGGCCGAAAGAACCGCAGCAACAGCATCATTTATTTAAGAGCAAAGAAAACTGGAAGAGCAAGGGGGGAAGGGAGGGGGAAGCTGAGGCTCGTGACTTGTTCAGGAAATGCCAACGCTTTGGTGCTGAAGACCGAAGCCAAAGCCAGCTCAGTATTTGATATGCATGCGCCGTTGTCTGGTCAATCGTAGCGAAGCCCTGAAGAGGGGGGAAGAAGGGGCGGGGGGGGGGAGGCAGTTGCCGATGCTCGTTAGAGGCAGCTCAGTTAGGGTACCTAGACTGTGGCAGCACTGCCAGATACCCCTTGATCATATTTCCTTTAGAGTTCCCTGTAAATACTCAGCAATTTTCACTGATTTGCCTGCAAATCAATATACCCCATTGACTGTCACTGTTTGCGCAGCATAAGACGCAGATGCTTGTCACGTAAAACATGACACCCCCCCCCCTCCATTTCCCTGCATCCCTCTCTCACTTTCTCTCTCTCGGTCTGTGATTGACCCAAAAATGCGCTGAATCGGATTTGTCGACTCCTCTTGCGCAGCCCTTCCTGTACTTCCCTCTCCGGCTCCCCTGCCCTTCTCCCCTTGCCCAGCAGTTCCTTTAGTAAATTGAAATCAAAAATCTGCCACAATTTTTGCAGAGAGCGTGTTGCAATTGCTGTGGCAGTTGCCCATTGATGCACTGCGATGAAGAGGATGCTGCATCAATCTGTGGAGCTGCAACAGCGTGATGAACGCATTTGCCTAAGCGTTGCATTTACAACTCGCTCCTCCCCCCTCCCTACCTTCCTCAACTCATTGTGCACAGCTCACACTGTAGAGAGTGGGAGGCAGAGAGGGGGGGGGGGGGGCGCGCGGCAACTTGTACGTTCGGCATAATAAATTAGCTAGCTGAGTTTTTGCCATGCCTGCTGCGGCCTGCCCCTGCGTGGCGCCATTCACTGCGCTCAGCTCTGCGGCAACTTCAATCTTAATTAGCTGACGCAGTTTGCCAGTGCTGCCCACAGTGCTGCTGCTGCACAGTGGTGCGAAACAACGCAGCACATGCAGCTTAATCTTCTGCAATTTGTTTGAGCACCTGCGGCAAAAGTGTCATGTTTGCCTAATGAGTTGCCAACGTGCAACACACTCTCACACACACATACATAACACACACATGCACATGCATAGCACACAATGTCACACACACACACACACATTCTTACACTTGCAGTTGCTGCAACTGAGTTGATTAGCAAATTAACAAGTGAAAATGCTCAGGGAAAGCGCTCGAGACTGGGAAAGCAGCTTCAATTCATAGTTGCAGTGCGATGAAGTTATAACTAGTTGATGAGCATGGGAAGCCTTATATGGATATGTATAGATAATAAGGCCTGCTTTGCATGCTTATAAGCTTTAGTCTTCAGCAGCAGTTGATCTGCATTTCTGAGCTTGACTTTAATTGGGATGCTAACAGAGCTTTGCTTGACTTGCCTTGTCTTCGACCTTGTGCAGCTGTCAAGTGTTCTGTGAGGCACAGTGAAACTATTGCCTACGCTTACCCCTGCCCTTACCTTTCCCTCACTCTCTCCTTCTCTTCCCCCTGCTTGTCCCTTGCCTTCTTAGCTCTTCCCCTACCATCCCTTCATTACTTGCCTTGCCTTTTCATTCTTATTTCACCCAGAGTTGCCCACGTTTTTATACCCTTGCAGAGGGTTTCAAAATTTTGAACAGCAGTTTGTGACGCACCTTAGATGACACCTCAGACCCCATAGATTATATAACATATATTCTGAATCAGCATCAGCAGAGGAATCGAACTAGCCATGTCCGTCTGTCGAACTTGGCGTGCTTTTTTCGATCTTGGCTTAACTAGGCTCTTCCATTGGGACGATTGGGCTTTGGTTTTGATATCATGGTCACATACCTATGATTCGTTATGACCCTTTTGAGTAAATCTGTGTCATCGTTGACATCATTTAACACCTCTTGATCGATACTCATGCGATGGTTCTTTTGGTCAAAATATTAGCAAAATATCCAAGCCGAGCACGCAAAACACTTATAACCTTTACGCCTCTCACAACCAAACAAAAAATGTCGAGATATTGCAACCCAATTTACTACAACCAAATTTATTCTTCATATATTACCATATGTACACATAAAATTCCATCGGTTCACTACAACATATAGTTGCCATAGAAACTATCTACCGAAATGAATCTTTTTGTATGAAGAGCAACTTTAATTTTCAAATAACTTCACTTGATAATCAATGACCCATCATAATGAATATACACAATACCATTCAATTCTGGCACATTTAATATATAACTAGTATTGGAACAATCAGAGAAGATAAGCATTTGCAAGTGTATAGCACCCACGGCATACCAACTATAACCATTCTTTCTGGTTTCGTTTCAAGGTTCGCTGCATTGTCTTTGCAATTTGGCCGCGTTGCCCGGAAATAAATTTGCTGCCTTGGCCTAAACGCTGAATTGTTAATAATGCACTGCTCTCCCTGCTGCTGCTTCTTCTTCTTCTTCTTCTTCTCTTTCTAATACTGCTGCTTCTTCTTCTCTTTCTAATTCAGCTTCTGCTTCTCCCTATTGTCTTTTCTCTATCTCGTTTTTTTTTTTGTCATCAGCTATGACACGTTGCTGACTGCTCTGCCATTCAGCCTTGCCCCACTTAGCTGTCACATGCAACATGCAAACTGCAACTTGCAACATGTCCCCAGGCAGATTACACCCTCTCCCTCTCCCCCTTTCTCTTCCTCTCTCTCTGGCTTTCTCCAATAATGAAGTGACTGTGCAAATGTTTATTATAAATTCAGTTGCATTTGCAATTTGAAAATTCCATAAATTACAAACAATGCTCCAAAGTGTCAAATTCTTGAGTAGGCCACGCCCCTACCCCCCCTCTCTTTTCTCCCTTTCCCCTGGTCATTGTATTTGCCTTCATAATTAATCTGCGCCCAAGTCAACACTGCGCTGCAAAAGTATGCTGCGCCGTAAAGAGTCATCGCTCATTTGTTATTTAATCTTCGTCCAGCTGGGAGCCTCAGCAGGCACCCCTTTCCCCGGCCCTTTGCCCCTCTCCTCTGCTGCCTTGCTCTGCCTCGAGCTGCGCAAAGTGTTAATGAGTTTTAATTATTAAAATTTGGAATTTGTTGCTGCTATTGTTGCTGCTTTTGTTGTTGTTGTTATTGCATTTTGAAAATGTCAAGTTTCATATTGCTTCACACACACACACACACACGCACACCTACACCCAGGCCACGCCCAGTGTATTCTGTACGCGCCCTCAACTGTTTTTTGCCTTTTGCCTTTTTGGCCTTATCTCGTTACATAATTCCTGTTTGCCCCCAAATGCCAAGCAAACAACAACAACAACAGTAACAGCAACAACAACAGTAAGTAACAAGTTGCTCTGGCTGCAGGCAGCTAACTTTTGCCAGTCACTGTCTCCCTCTGTCTGTGTGTGTGTGTGCTGCAAATAATTTGCAATCAAAAGTTGCAACCATGAAAATGTTGCCCATTTTGCGTTGTGTAGGCGACTAGGCGTGGCAATGTCCCGCAGCTGTTTTGCATATGTCTGCCTCCCTCTCTCCCCCTCTCTCTTTCTTTCTATCTCTCTCTCTGTCTCTTGGCCACGCCCTTTAGGGCAACTGTCTCGAAATTTTGGCTAATTTGTAAAATAAGCATAACAAGGCAAAAGTTTGTGTCGCATCTTTTTGTGCCTCTCTCTCGCTCCCCCCCCCCTCTCTCTCTCTCTCTCTCTCTCTCTCTCTCTCTCTCTCTTTCTTTGTGTGTGTGTGTGCTATGGCTGTCTGTTGTTTGCTTAGCAATTAAAATATTAGTTTTACCTGCCTGCTGCAACTGCAACAGCTGCTGTTGCTGCCGTCGTCGTTGCCGCTGTCCAAGCGGAGCTTATTAAGCGATTTGAAAAAGTGTTTGCCAAGTGGTGGAGGAGGTCTTTAATCAAATGAGAGCAAGTGACAACAAAAGCGCTAATTACCTGTGCAATTGTTGCTGCTGTCGTGGCTGCAACACAGATAACAAGCTGCAACAAGCAGCAAGGATCAGAGACGAAGCGCAACCAAAGACGCAGCGCGAACAATGCCAGCGAATTCTAAAAAAACGCGCAAAGAAAAATAATAAAAATGAAAAACAAACAGCAGCAAGAGGAACAACAACAGCCGCAGCACGAGGAACGACAGCAGCAGCAGCAGGAGGAACGACAGCAGCAACAAGGATGCCGCGGCCGAGCCAAGAGATTAAAGCCAGGCCAAGCAACGAGGCGAGGCCAAAGAGGTTTAATTGAGCAATGCGCGCCGCGACAATGTGCCATGGTGCTCCGCAAAGGGGGCGTGGCCAAGGCAGGCACAAAAAAAAGAAAGATAGAGAGAGAGAGAGAGAGGGGGAGAGTGGGCAAAGCAAAAGGCGCAAAACACAAACAAAACGTTTCATTTAAGCCCAAAGAAGTTGGCGAACATTGTTCAACGTTATTGCTGTTGTTGCAGCTACAATTGCTGAGCTGCTGCTGCTGCTGCTGTTGCTGGCGTAGCACAACTGCAATTGTCTATTGCTGCAATGCATGCAGAGTGCCGTTTTCACAATGGCCGACGTCATTTTGTATGCAAAATGCGGCAAAACACTAAGCAACAACAAGAGCAGCAGCAGCAGCAACAATAAGCAGGTGAACAGCAACAACAATAAGCAGGTGAACAGCAGCAACAACAGCTAGAAGCACAACAGCAACAGCAACAACAATAAGCAGCTGAACCACAGCAGCAACAACAATAGCAGCAACAACAACAGCAGCAACAACAACAGCAGCAACAACAGCAGCAACAACAACTAGCAGCACAACAGCAACAATAAGAAGATGAACAGCAGCAACAGCAGCAGCAACAATGAGCCTGCTGCCACTGCACATAGACAATTCATTTGTTCCACATGCTGCATGCCACACAGTCACTCTGTTAATATATTGTATCATTAATATCGCTTTATATCATTGCTGTTGCTGCTGCAGCAATATTCAATTCATTAGCAACGATTTTAATTCGCTCTGTTGCTCTGCTGCAATTGCAATGTGCTCTTTAATATTGCTGTTTACCCAACACTGACTGCCAATTATCGCCGCCCACTTGGCGCACGCCTAAGACGCAAGTCAACTCAGTAACAGTCCCGTCAACAGCCACGCCCAGCTCCGACCCTTGGGGGCAGGGTGTCGTTGTCGTTTGTCGTTTGTCGCAACAAAGCTGCAACATTGGCGCCGTTTGCTGCCACAGTTTCGCGCAAGTTGCTAGTAGCCTGCGGCAGGATGTTGCGCCTTTACCACCCCCCCTCCCTACTGCTATCCCTTCTGCCCCTGCGCTGCCTGCCCCTTTGGCTACTTCAAGATTTGCCTGCTAGTTGAAGCGAAGGCAAAAGGAGAAAGAAAACAAACGCAATTCGAAAACTAAATAAACAAGCAGCAAGCACAACAGCAGCAGCAACAACAACAGCAGCACGACAGCAGCAGCAACAACAACAACAACTACAACAGTAACTACAACAACAGTAACAGCAACTACAACAACAATGACTTGCTGCAGTCAACTCGATTGCCGGCGGCGTGCTTAGTTGACTCGACGCTTCGCTTAATTGGCGTAGGCTGCTCTGAAAAAGAGGCTTAGTTGCTGATGGTGTGAGGGGGGGGCGTGGCAACTTAAGATTTTCGCCCTCGTTTAATGGCCGGAAAAACAAACATTTGCCAATGGAAAATCCATTTACAAAGCAAACACTTTCCTCCCCATTCTCTTCATTTGTTTCCCAAATGAAAAGTTGAATGGAAATTTATATTAAAAACTTCTCTTAGTTGTCAGCTGATCTAAGGGATCTTAACTCCACAAAAAAGCACTAAATAATACATCGATATCTGTTATGTAATATCGATATTTATCGATTTATCAGCGCTCTTTCTCCAGCTCAAAATCAAATATCTTTAGTGCCGCATTTAATTGCCAACTATTTAAACACTTTGTGCAAATGGCGCCGCCGCCTCCGCCGCGCGATAAAAGTTGTTTCATTGCTGCAGGTTTATGCAGGTTTTTGCATGCACGCGCATGTTGCTGTTGGTGTTGACACGCAACAATTGCAACAACTGCAACAGCAGCAACAAAGTCGAATAATTATTTAAATATTTGCAATGGCAGCTCAACTGCGATTTATGGCCAACCTCAGGCGAATACCCTGTAATACTGAGAGCAAGACTAGAGGGTAGGGTTAGTAGACTAGTTTAGATTGCCAGCCATAATTTGTGCAGGGTATAGAAAGTGAAGAGCTTGCATCGATTAAGCTGCAGCTGTTGTACTTAGTGAAGAATCATTTTTAAATTGTTTGCTCTTTTTTAAAGGGTATTTGCTAGTCGAGCACTCAGTTACACATGCCAAACTCTCACGCGAGGCTGCACAGCATTCCGTGGCTCACCTTAGCTGCGGTCACGCCCACAGCTTCCGATGCGGAGCGATTGTGATCGCTTTATAAACTGTTTGATCAGCTAAGTGTTGCTGCCATTGCTGTTGTTGTTGTTGTTGTTGTTGTTGTTGTTGTTGTTGTCTAATGATTGCCAGTCAACACTTGCAGACTGCGTAGTGATTAATGCGCTGTCAGCAAGGTCACGGCACAGCTTCTGCTGCTGCTGTTGTTTTGGGTGCGTGCAACGTGGCGTATGCGCAACATTTGCATACGAAACTCGAGAGTGGAGACTGGACTGCAGTTTATTGAAGTTTGTGGAGATAATTATAAACACAAAGTGATGCAAGGCAGGCAGGCAGCAGCAGCAGTAGCAGTAAACAGATTGTGGCAAGCCAGCAGAGAAAGGGGGGCGGGGCAGCCAGGGACAACTTCTTGGCAACAGCAACTGTAGCAGCAACAGCAACTCAGCAACCGCAAAGCCAAACAGACTGTGAGGCAAATGGAGATTGCAGTAACAAAATCATTGCCAACAACAAATGCCGAGGCAACTCTATGACATTTGCTGTATTTAAATGGAATTTGGCAAGCAAACTTGGGT
This sequence comes from Zaprionus indianus, assembly GCA_018904595.1. Taxonomy (NCBI): domain Eukaryota; kingdom Metazoa; phylum Arthropoda; class Insecta; order Diptera; family Drosophilidae; genus Zaprionus; species Zaprionus indianus. Next base: position 7,842,712 of record JAEIHA010000320.1, read on the forward strand.
CCAAGCCGCAACTCCCACACAACCTCAACATGCAATATGTGGCAAATCAAGGGGGGCAGCAATGCTTGCCAAATGTTGAATGTGTTTCCGCAGTGGCCAAAACCCACAAGACAAACAAAACAAGACAAGAGCTTCAGAGAGAGAGAGCAGGAGAAGCACGTTCACTGCCTGATTTGGCCTGGCTAACTGACTTTTGTGGTTGGCAATGGTGCACAGAGTCAGTGCCACAGTGCAAAAGTGGCAGCGCAGACTGCAGTGCACTTTCGTACAATTCTGAGCAGTGTCACAGTGAGTTTGAGCTGTTTGTGGCCCACTGTGACGGGCCCTTCATCTTTCCATTTCCGTTTGCTGTCTCCTGTTTGCTCTTGGCATATTTGTGCTGCGAGACGTGCCATCAAATTGAGGTACAATACACACAAATCTCTCTCTCTCGTTGCCACTCACATGCGCAGGGACATAAAATAATTGCATTTCAATGCCATCTGCAACAGGAACTGTGGCAACCACAAGTAAATTCAAGTGGATTGCGCCCTTCTAATTAGTTTGCTTCGCTACTTTTTCGAGACTGATACTTCTCTGTGCTCAGACGGACGCTGGCCAGGCGCAGCTCATTAACCGTCCAATTAGCAACGGCCGCAGAAATTAATTTTAATTGCTATTTAACTGAGCGTGTCCTGCAGATCCTTTTTCGTCAAAGGCTTCTGCGCTTCAGTTCTATTCTTGTTTGGCGGCGCCTCCATTTTTTTAATTTTATTTTGGTTTTCTTTTTTTTATTTGCACTTTCTTTTTTATGCGCCTGTCCAGGGCTCTTGAGTGAGTTAATTAATTTGGAAATTGCGCCTGGACGAGTTTAAAGGCAGCGCAGGGCAGCAGGAGAAGAGGAGTAGGAGACTCCGTGGAGCAGAGAACTAATGTAATCATGTGTGGCGTGTGGCGTGTGGCGCGCGTGGCGTGTTTAGCTATTTTTACACAGCTGTTTTCCCACCTGAACAACAATAGCTAGATTACACGATAGAACACGTTTTAATTTTAACACTCACACACACTCACACACACACACATTGCGCACTCCCTTCTTCACAATCTGTCACTCGCGCTCCCTAGGGGCAACCAAGCCACAAGGAAGGCCTGCTCGACTAGAAAATACCTGCAACACAAACGTGGCACTCAACTTGGTGTAGAACTCCACAGCTATTTCCCTCATCATATACGATCTTCCCAGGCCTTCCCTTTACAAGCTGCTCAGCAAGGTGTTAAAAATACAACAACAACAACAAGAGCCGCAAAAAAAGGAGACAAAGGAGCGACAAGACTCATTAGTATCACCCTCTGCACCCTCTACCTCCCTTTTTATCTCACTCTGCCTCCACATGCTGTCGCGTCACGTCGTTGCCTTAATGAATTCAGCGTTTATGGCGCTTATTCCATTTGCTTTCATTATCACTACACACACACACACACGCACACACACACACTGTGGCTGTGAACCTTTTGGGCTGAATTTAAATATTTGACACATTGAAATCGAGACCAAAGGCATCGAGGAAGGAACGTGACAGCTTTAAGTTAATTACGCAATCATAGGAAATTGGTTTCTCGACCTAAAAACGAGATTCGTGTGTGTGTCTCACTCTAACTCATCCTCTATCTCTCTCTCTCTCTCTCTTGCAGGTGCGCACATTGTTCGTCAGCGGTTTACCCATGGACGCCAAGCCCAGAGAGCTATATTTGCTATTCAGAGCCTATGAGGTAAGTGCCACAGTAATCCCTCGATGTGAGAAACTATCGACTGAAGGCTTAAGCAGCAGATTGCCCAGCCACTAATGGCTTATTGAATGTGGTAGGGGATTAGTTGAGAAAAGGTAGCCAATTTGCATGAATAGCTCAAAGGAACAAAGCGGAAACAAGCTGAATAGGTCTATCAATCTGACCTATTGAACCTAAACTAACCTATTGTTTAAGAGGATGCATGGTTGGCTTGCAGGCCATGGATTGAATACAAGTAGAATAATTAGGCAGTAAAAGCGTCTCAAATACATTCTGCAATAGGCATCAATATGGCCATGTCTGGCTGCTTATCTGTCAGTCTGTTGTCTGTATGAACGCCTTTCTCTCAGTGACTAAAAGAACTGGAGCAACCAAACTTATATAAAATATACACAGGTACAGCAGTAACCTAATGAATGTTTAAAGTTTTAGACACGCCCCTTTTTGCCTCACGGAATCAATGAAAATCGAATTGCAAGAGTAATTTTAAAGCTACAAAGTTTATTTTTGGTTTGAACAATACAAATTATTGCTAAATTCAATTAGAAGTTATTTAAGAAAATTAAGAAATAACTTTAGTGAGCGCGAACAAATTTAACAGGCACCGCCTCTAAGTATGCAATAATTAATAGGCTTCTTTTTTTATTTTTTTTTATTCTTGTCTTTATATTTGTTTATTTTATTAGGGATCAGATTACAAATTTTTCTATAACCTAATGAGCATCTATAGTATGCAATACATAATAGCTTTCTATTGAGGTTAGAATTTTTCTTTGGGGAATTCATGAACATCATTTCAAAACACCCGTATTCCCCTTCTTTGTTTCTCAGGGCTACGAAGGATCTCTACTAAAAGTAACTAGCAAAAATGGCAAAACAGCATCGGTAAGTCAAGTTGATAAAGCACAAGCACATAAGCTTCCTCTGGCTTCATTCCTAACCTAACAATTTATTCTCAATTCAAAAAAAAACAGCCTGTTGGTTTTGTGACATTCCATACAAGGGCCGGCGCCGAGGCAGCCAAGCAGGATCTGCAGGTAACATATAACGGCAGTTTATAACCTACTATACTCTATATATATATATACCTATATCTATATAATATCGATGATCACCAACAGTTCTTAGCAAGCGCCTTTAACAAGAAAGAATCAATTGAAACTTTTCGACGTTCCAATATCAAATTCTACTACACTTAGTTTGTAAAGCACTCAGAATATCAGAACCCAGCTTGAACGAAGCGTTTTCAGAACCGTTAGGTCCTCAACTACAACAACAACAACAATCGTATCTCAATCCACAACAACAAGAACAACTATGAAAACAACAACAAGAACACTTGCTTGCATCTCAAAAAACCTTCACACCGCATTTATGTTTAAGTCTTCTATCCGTATTGATTTGTCTTTCCTATTGTTTTCGGTATTGCATCTCGATCTCAGTAAACTCTATCTCTCTCTCTATTTATCTCGCGCTCTCTCTCTTCATCATACACCACACACACACACACACAACACTGTACACTCGTCTATGGCAACTGCAATGAGGCAATGAAGCACCAAAACCAACTACAAAGCAACAGCAGCGCAACTCTATCAAACAAAAGGAAGCCTGGCAACTCTAGACCACAAATACATTTTGGCTGGTGCATGGTAGTTCCTCCCCCCTGCCCCTCAACTCACTGAATGACCACAATAAGCCCCTCGGCCCCTTTCCTCACTCATAGGTGCTCTTCCTATGCAGTTGCTGTTCATCTCTCTCGCTTTTGATTTCTGTGCATACACACACAGTCACACACCGACACACACACACACACACATTCACTGGCCCACGTACTCACAAATACAGCCCCCTTCCCCCTTAATTAGTCCCCCTAAGACCACAAAGCGGAGCGTTTCCTTTTACCATATTCAGCACGTGAAGCAAAGTTGAAATGAGAAACCCCCAAGAAAAGTGCATAAAGTAAAAGAAAAAGACGAGCTATCTCGCTCTCCTTCTCTTTCTCCACATATTAGAATTATTAAAACAGAAAACATTCAAAATTATTTTTGGCGAATTGTTGCAAGAAAAGAAAAGAAAAGAAAAGATATTCCCAAAAAACTAAACAACACTTTTATTATTTGAAATGAAACGAAACGAAAGAAAAAATACCAGAAATACAAACCGCTGTATTTTGATCTGATCATTTACAGCAGGGTGTACGCTTCGATCCCGATATGCCCCAAACAATTCGCTTGGAATTCGCCAAGAGTAACACGAAAGTGAGCAAACCCAAACCACAGCCCAATACAGCGACAACAGCCTCACATCCTGCATTGATGCACCCACTCACTGGACGTAAGTAAAAGATAATCCAACAAAAAAAAAAAAAAAAAAACGAAAAAAAAGAAAAAACCAACAAAAAGCTGCAACTTTTTTTTGGTTTTTTTACAAACTGTTCTAGTTTCTATTCTTTTTCTTTCTTATGTATGTAGTTGATAGTTGTGAAAACAGAAACCAAAAGAGAACCGAAGCATTAAGATAACTCTCTCTATCTACTATATATATAATATATATAACTCTCTATCTTTCTCTCTGTTGAGCTACCGTACCGATGGCGTACTAGCGCACCTCCTATCGACACACACACACACAAGTACACGAACACACACACACACACTCGAGAACAACTGACAAGTTGAATTTGCTTTGAAGTGCACCAACTCAATAATATATAATAATATTATATATACCATATATATATCGTATATACTGCTCTATATCAACTGTACGCCCGAACTAAATTTCGCTATAAATATTTACCATAGGTTACAGCAACAACTCAACTCAACAACAACTACAACAACAACAACAACTGTTAAGCACTTTGATCACTGTAACACACTGTTTGAATCACACACACTACACACACACACACACACACACCAGTACACACACACACGGCAGTACACACACTGAGATACAAAAATATTTCAAGAGAAGAAATCAAAGAATGTGAAATAGTTTTATTTTCGATTAGCAAACGAAAGACTTAGGCAACAAACTCGACCTAGACAAGGCTGCGATCTCGAGTGATTTGCAGCCTTCTCGCAACGCTTTTCATTTGCAACAACAACAATAGCAACAAATAACAATAACAACAACAACAACAACTGGCCCCCAATTGACTTTTCTTTCTTCTCTGTCTCTCTCTCTCTCTCTGTTTGTTTCTCTCTCTTCCACTGATGTTCTTCATTTTAATAGATCTGGGCGGGCCATTCTTTCCGGGCGGACCCGAGCTTTGGCATCATCCGTTAGCGTATTCGGCCGCCGCCGCCGCTGAGCTGCCCGGCGCCGCAGCGCTGCAGCATGCAACACTCGTGCATCCGGCACTGCATCCGCAGGTGCCCGTACGCTCCTATCTCTGACTAAATACAGACAAAGTAATGGAGCAGCCTATGCATCAAGTGAGTACCACACACACACACACGCACACACACGTGCAGCGTGGTGCAGCGATAATAACGTGCCACACACTTGTTGCAGACTCAAATGACCATGCCACATCATCAGACAACTGCTACCGCTCTACATCCCAGCCAGGCGGCCATGGCGCACATGGCTGCTACTGGTGCTGGTGGTGGCGGCGCCGGTGGTGCTGGGGGTGGTGGTGGTGGTGCAACTGCTGGCACTGCCGTGGCGCCGCAAGGCACTACGGTTAATGCTGTTGCTGCCGCTGCCGCCGCCGCCGCCGCTGCTGCTGCCGCTGCAGCCGCATCACATCATCATTTTTTATCCAGTCCAGCGCTGGCCAGCCCCGCCGGATCCACCAACAACAATGCGGCCGCACCGCATCCGGCCAATCCGCAGATAGCGGCCAACGCGCCATGCTCCACGCTGTTCGTGGCCAACCTGGGCCAGTTTGTGTCCGAGCACGAGCTCAAGGAGGTCTTCTCTAGGTAAATGAACGACCCAAGCCTCGCGCACACACACAAACACACACACACATGCTACATATACTGCGACTACCGACCAACCAAGTTGAGCACCCACTCACCCCCAACCACTGATCACCCGATTACACTCTCACCTACTAATGCAGCACAGTTGTCACAGTTTCTTCCATCTCGATAACGATTACTTGAACTAACATATGCAAAACTAATCGATAACTTTTTGCGTTCTCTCTTTGGTTCGTTTGTTGCCACCACCACCACCACCCACATCACTTGTATTATACTACAATCGATAACCGATAACTGCCTATACTACTATATATATATATATACTATACTTTATATATACACGTATATCGTAACCCGTTTATCGTATATCGAATATCGTATGTATCGCAATATGTTATACTATGCACAGTATGCCTGGCTTTTGTCGCCTCCGAATGCACACAAAAGGTACGCACAATATCACATCTTCTATGCCTCCAAATTTGTCTTCAACTCTGACTTCTCCAACTCCAACTCCGACACCGACACCTCCAACAACTGCAACGCCAACAGCTACAAACTGCAATGCTGCAACCAACAACAACAGCAGCAGCAGCAACAACAGCAACAGCAATGGCAGTACTGGCGGGAACAGCAACCAACACAGCAACACTGGCCCGCAGCAGCAGCAACATCCCGTGGCTTTCATTGAGTTCAACGATGCATCGAGCGCCGCCCAGGCCATGCAACAGCTGCAGGGCAAGTACCTGCTCAGCTCGGACCGTGGCTCCATTCGCATTGAGTATGCCAAAACCAAAATGTTGACAGAGGCAGCAATGCCACTGGCCAGCAGCAACCACATCAGCAACTGCAGCAAGCTGGCAGTGCCAACAACACATCAGCAACTTTTCATTTTAAACGGCGCTCTCGAACTGCCACCACCACCACCAGCAGCAGCGGCAGCAGCACAACCACTACAAACAGCACAACAGCAACAGCAGCAACAAGAACAACAACTGCAACAGCAACAGCAACTGCAACAGCAATTTCAGCTACAGCAACAACAACTACAGCAACAGGCTCCCACTGGCTGCACCAGCACCAGCACCACTAGCGTTGTTGTTAACTCACTACAGCACCACCAACTTCATCCAAATCAGCACCACCAAAATCATCTCTTTAGAGACGTATGTATATGAATATAAGACACACCACTCAATGAGGTTGCCTTAATCCCACCACCACCACTTAGCCCACTCTCTTGACTAGTTGCCCGTTTGCTCTCTCACTCGCACATTCACACACTCTCTCTCTCTCTCTTCTGCTCTCTATATATACATAAATACTGTATCTCTTAGCATACACACTCAGTATAACCCCATTTTTATAGCCTTAAGCATTATAAATATTAAATGCGCGAAGGGTTCGCCCCATAACTCACATCAGGCCGAGCTGAGGCCCGGCGCATTGTTTCCGCACACACACACACACACACACACACACACACAGAAACACACACTCGTTTGTCATAAGCCCCCGCAAAGGCGGAGGAGAGTAAAGTGAGCTGAAGTCAAGTTGTATGCACGAAAAAGCAACCCATTAACTATTTATGAAATTGCAAATTGTTATTGTTTAGCCTCGGCTCGTTTACTTTGCATGACAGCAGCAGCAGAAATTGAGAGCAGGCAGGCATTTAAATACGAATTATACCGTACAAAAGCTGCAGGAATACTCGCGCGCTGTACACTCACTAAAATACACACACACACATGCACACACGCCGGCAACAGCAACAGGAGCGGCAGCAACAGCAGCGGCAGCAGCAACAGCAATTTATGGCTGACTTATAGCACTTGACTTTATGATACACACATAACATGCACTCACACATGCACACACGTATAAAAATGGCACACACACACACACACTCCTAACTCTCTCACAGCCACACACACTCACAGGCACACACACAAACACACTCTAGCCACAGACAATATCTAGTTTTAAGTGCAAGTTGCCGTTTAGCCAAAAACAACACCAATTTTTTCATGATTCCAGTGTGTGTTTGCTCTATATACATATATACATGTGTATGTGTGTTTGTGTGTGTGTGTGTGTGTGTGTGTGTTGGTGTGTGTGTCAGTGTGTGCTGCTGCACGTAGTTTAAATGCTAAAAGAACACATAAATTTCTTTAATTTTTTTCTCGCAAGAGATCGCAAACAAGCGAGGCGACTTTATAACGGGGAAAAATAGAAACAAACGCATGCCACGCCCCCAAGCACGTAATCAGCAAAAGGAAGATAAACGACAAAGAACGCTAGACAAAGTTTAGCTTACCTTTATTTAAGATATTAAGGTTTATTATAACATTAAAAACAGAAACGTTATAATTCTGCACCCGCTGCTTCTGGTGCTGGCAATCGTTTATCAATGCGACATATCGTATAAATGGCCGATTAATCGATGAATTCCAGTGCTTTTTAGCACTGGTAAATTAACATTTGTTTACACTTGTTTTAGCCTTTTCTGAAGACAGGGAACAAACTACTAAAGATCTTAACTCAACTATAAAGGGAATAAACTGCAAGTTAAAGTGTTTAAAGAATAGAAAAAACAACTGTAAATTTTGCATAAATCTGCAGCAGAATTATAAAAGAAATATCGAGTGAAAGTTAAGCTTGTTTTTGTCTGCGTAAATGTTGAATGTTGCTAGGTTTGTTTGCTGTTTACACTTGATTGCTTGTACGAAATCAATTTAAATTTTTTGCATGAAGAGGGGAAGGAGAAAGAAACAGGGAGGGGCAGATAAGAAGTGATGGGAGGACGTAGGAAGGCAAAGAGCGCTGCTGTTGAGTAATGAATTCAAAGCCTCTGGGCGCAAATTTCACACTACGCTTTTAGTTTTGGGTTAAAGGGGATTGAATAAAGTGCGAGAAGGAAGAGAAGAGGGGGAAGGAAACAAGTGTTTGGGTTATAGTAAAGTTTTTGCATGCTGTTTACACATAAAACATGACTCCGAGTCTGCCATAAAAAGGCAGTCAAGGGTTGTGGGTCGATCCCAAAGGGAATCGCAGGCAGCATTGCATGTGAGCAACGCATTACCGAAACGAGCCGAGCAATCCACCACCAGCACTAACTAATCACAATTGCACCGCCACTAGCCACAATCGAGTGTGTGTCGAGTGTCTCCAATGCCAGCCACTAATCCCAATCATGTTGTTGTTCTTGCAGAGGAGCGGGTATGGAATCAAGGCATGATCTGCTCGCTAAGAAACTAGAGCGGGAAATGCAACAGCAACAGCAGCAGCAACAACAACAACAACAACAGCAGCAGCAACAACAGCAGGCTCACCACCAGCCGCAGCAGTCGCATCATCAGCATTTCCATCAGAGCCTCCAGCCACACCATCATCATCATCAACATCATCATCATCATCAGCAGCAGCAGTTCTTGATGACGCCGACAGCAACCTGACCCGGCAGCGCCAACGCACCACCTACGCCGCTGCCCCACTACCATCCCCAGCAGCAGCCGCACCACCACCACCATCAGCAGCTGCACCACCACCATCATCATCAGCAGCAGCAACATCAGCTAACCACGCAGCAGCCGCAGCATCACCACCACATCTACTCGTACGTGCTGCCGGCCACGGCACACATCGCTGCCTGAGTGCAGGTTCCATCGGTGGTGCAGTGGTGCAGTTGGGTCCAGGCAAACATTTCGAGTTTTCGAGCATAGAGCTAAGGGAGCTCCGCATGTAACGGATGCATGCGAAGGAGGCAAAGTTTAGTTGTAGTGAATCAAACAGAAAAAAAAAAAAACATTTAAAAACGCAAAAAAAACATAAAAAACAAAAGAGAAAACCCAAGTATATATATATATATATTATACTATATATAATAATTTATATGGCAAGCCTAACCCAGTTTAGTGAAATTTTTGAGAGGCCGCAGAAAATTGTTGTAGACGAAAAAGAAGATGAAGCAGAAGATGATAAAACGCAGCAGCAGCAGATGGAAAACTTGTAGTAAAATATACAAAACGATAGAACAGATTAGAGCGAGATCGAGAGAGAAAGAAGTCGCGATATGCCCCAAATAGAGACAGTACATATACAATGCGATATATCTATATGATACTGCTAGAGATTTTGATCGATTTTTGAACGTTTTTTTAACTATGGTTGTTTCGCTGATTTTCACTTAGTTTTTCTAATCAAGATCTTTTTGCTTTCATTATCCCACTCTTGCTTTGGATAGAGATATATACTTTCCGTGAAATGGAATTGAGACATTTAATCGATTTTGATAGTTTCCGATAATTAATATTGTATTTTTGCATACGAATAATAACAGTTAAGAGCAAAAAACATAAATGATGATAAATACATATATACATAACAAGGAATATTTAATGAGAAAAAAACATAATTATAGCTTAACCGAATGTGCCCTTTAAATAGCTCTCTTTCTAGAATTATAAAAGGAAAACGTAATGCAAATACCACGATAAAGTAAAACCAAAAAGTAATACTATATCTGTATGTAAAACGTAAATCGTAAAAGTTAAAGTTAAAGTAAAGGTTAAAGTAAACGTAATGTAAAGGTTATTAAAAATAATATCTTGTATCTAGCAATACGATTTTGAGGTGTTGCTTGAAATGAAAATGATTTCGAGAGAATGGAAAAAACAATTGTAACCACAACGAGAACTAGTCGACGTCATCAAGTGAAATTTAACTGAAAGCTGGTTTCGAAATTTATTTGTTATAAAAACGTACTTATAAATCAATTGTGAATTTGACACGGCACCAAAAAAACAAAAGAAAACAAAACAAAACATAAACAAAACTCAAAAACTTGCGTTGTCGAGTTGCGCGCGCGCTGTCAAAAGACTCCGAATACATCTCTAATATACATAACATACATACTATATACTATATAACCTAAACTAACCGGAAACGGAACTGGTACAATTACAATTCAAACACACTCGACACTTTCCGCCCAAAACTGAGATGGTTTTCTACGTAGAAGAACTCTGCATGCTCTCACCCCAGACAGAAAACAAAAAAGACTAGACTCTAAAACTCTTGACTCTTCCCCCCTCCAGAAACATACGTGTATGAACAGAATTCCTAACGAACTTTTCAAAAAATGCTAGAACAATCAACACATACATTTTTCTTGCTAATACAGAAAGAGACCAACGATCCAGGGGGACGGGACTTTCCAAAAAGGGAGGGCAGGAGAAGTAAGCAGGCCAACGCAAAACTTTCTACACTATTTCTACAGTTTATGAGATCAGTAACATATCATCTTACGTAGCAAGAACAACCATACGGGAACTACCATCTACATCTATTGTAATATCAATGAACTACAAGTAAACTTATGCTAAAGCAATGTTAAAGCAGAAACTAAACAACAACAACAACAACAACAATGGTAGGAGGCAAGACATAGGCTTTTAAGTAGCTAATTACAACAACCAAACCCAAAAGAAGAAGAGAAAAAAAGCAGAAGAAGCAACAGTTAAAGAACATTATAAAAAATAGAAATCTTTAGAAATTTCCTCCGTTTGTTTACTTACCTTGGGTTCAGCATTGTTTAACTTAGGCATAACCTATATATTATTATATTATACTATTTAATTTAAATTTATATTTACCAAAGTTGTCCTTACTAATTAACCTAAACCTAAACCAATTTACGTTTACGATTCCCAACAATTTGTTAAACAAAACAAAACAAAAGAAAAGAAAAAGCAGAAGAAGCGAAATGAAAGCATATTTAATACTTAGTTAAGATTGAACAACTAGACATACCAAAGGCATATTTGAAGCAGACGAGAAAAGAGAAACACGACAACAAAAATATGTTATAGCAATAATTGGCATTATAATTGGTCTTCGATATTCACACACACACACACACACACTTACACACATTCTGTAGTTTCGTTCTCCGATTCTCGATTTATATTCTATTGACTTTCTGTCAAATTGCAAAGCATATTCCGTCCAATTACATTTCTTGCTTTCCTCTTGCCTACGAAAATCATGGAACCTCATCGCGAAGAATCATTGTCGTGCATTCTTATCGGCATTACCATTATCTGTCATCATCAGGCTACTCACACACACACACAGGCACACAAACAGATGCAACACACACACACACAGACAGCAGTACATACTTATGAAAAGTTAGATTTAAGCGAAATTAATTATACTATACTAATGCATATCAATTAATTGCGCCTTTAAACAACAAAACAATTACGAAAAGAAAACAAAACAAAATATTTACAACTACAACTAAGCATTACAATTAATACCTAACGGTTACCAAAACGAATAGCAGCTATGCATAGTAAATAGTGAATATTGTATTTTCGAAGTTAATTTTTAACCTCGACAGAAGGCCCCTGAAAGTATGCAATGGGAAACGATGCAAAGACGCTCTGCGTGGGGGCGTGCGTGCGTAAGAGAGAGAGAGAGAGAGAGTGCGTGTGTGTGCATGGGTGTTTGTGTGCGTGTGTGTGTGTTTGTGTGGTAGCGTCATCTTAGCATCTAGAGCATACATACTCTCACCTAGTATCTATGACAAAGAAATGAATGAAAAGACAGAACATTAGCTGCCTACGGGTTCGCTACAAGACAGGCTCCTACTACACACATTTCTTATGATTTCATGCGAAGAGTAAAGCGTAAATAGAAGAAGAAGAAAGAATTAGAGAGAGACAAGGGATACAGTTTGGAAAGCGCTAGAGGCGACTTTCAATCGGGAATATAGTATCTATATAATGCGTAAAGCAACTAGTTTATAAATGGTTAAACTAAAACTAAACTAAACTAAACAATATGAATTATGGGAACATTATATGAATATTATAAATACATTTTTGAATGAAAAACAAAAAATGAAAACTACATACAACTACAACAGATACATATCAGCAAGATGAAAGATCTACCAGACAGAAGAAAAAAAGCAGAACTTTTACAAGAAAAAAGAAAAACAAAAAAACAAAATATAAAATTGATAGCGATATGTTTTGATGTGGTTTTTAGCGATTTTTTGACGATCAAAGAGTTGATGGCAAAGCAGTTACCAAAAAAAGCAAAAAAAAAGAAAATAACAACAAATAATAATCGGAGTTTTAACTGTGTCTAGAGGCAATTAACATAGACATATGTATGATGTATGTAAAGCATATGGAAAACAACAACAACAAGAAGCAAACTTTGTATTTTACTGTATTTATTACTGTATTAGCTTTTGGCTAAGTATTTGTACTCTTCGTGCATCTCGAGAACTGTACACACCCCTTTTAATCAATTACCCCAAATTCCTGCTCCCATTTCGATTGCCTTATAACCGACTAATTCTTAAGTAACTTTTGTATTGTATACCAATTCCCCAAACTATATATACATATATACCATATCATTATCTATCCGTATTTGAGTTTATGTGTAGCGTTTACTTAGCCTTTTTATTGACGGTATTAATTACGCGTAATATATTAATAATATAATAAATTCATTTTGTTCGTTAAACAAAAATCCCAACTCGCATTTGTTTTATTTCCACACACCACGATTATTATTATTATTGTTATTATTATTATGATTTCGTTTCGTTTGCCCACCTCTGAGACGATGCGCATAAACCTTGAGGAAACGAATTTTAAATTAGTGAAAATTTTGCAACAACTATACAAATTAAGGATATAACAATAACAAAAGACATAATGTTAAAAACTTAAGAAACTGAAGAACATAAAAGAATAGGCAAGAATATGATATCACCTGAAAAGGAAGATATAGTATAGAGTTGCTGTAAATCTGTTTATAACATTGGCAGTGACAGAAAGTGTGGATATGGTATACATATATGTATACTATATATATAGTAGTACAGATAAGCTATACACCACACACATATACTCACATATACATACATATACACTCGACACATTTACATATAACCAAATAAGTAGATCAATTGATATTGAATATTGAAAATATCAATGCAGTTAAACGTTGAAGATGAAGATGTAGGCAGAGAAGCAATGAAGTCGAAGAAAGAGAAGAAGAAGCAACAACATATTGATAAATGAAAAACAATTGAAAACATATCAAACTCGTGCCCGTTATAGAAGAACTATATATGTGCAGACATATATAATATTATACACAGATATATACACATATATATATATATATTATACATATGTACTTGCATAAGTGCAGATATCTATGTATGCAAATGCAGAAATTATGCGCAATTTTCAAATTATAAAGAGTTAAGAGTACGGGAAGAGGAACACCCATTAAGCATATGTATGTATGCAGTTCGCAACTGCAATTTTTATCATCGTAAATACTATATATATATAATACGAATATGAACTATGCATTCAGCGTAATAATATTAACTATAACTGACGGCAGATACTTGTCTATTTTGAGGCTCATTTAAAGTTTTTGCAAAGTACGACAAACAGAAAATACAAGATACATATTTAGAACCCTTCATTTGAACGATTGAATACCTTTTGCTAATGTTGTAAAATTATTTTCGAATATAAAACAAAAAAAAAACAAATAAATACAAATGGAAAAACCACAAAAAAATATACAAAAGAGCGCAAGCTATGAAAAGATTAGCTAAATATTATTATAAACCTACATAAATGGAAACCAAACCGAAAACAAAAAAACAAAATATGAATATCAGCCTTGTTCTTTATATATATTTCAAAGTAAACCAAACAAACAAATGCATACAATATATATACAATATATATTAATAAATTATTAACTACTATATAAAAAGTAAACTAAAACGAAAACAAAAACAAATACAAAAAAAAACATACATAAATATTTAGCGAAAATATTGTATTGTGAGTTTTACGCGTTGTTGCAGACGAAACGAAAGACAAAGACAAAGATAGAGACAAAGCAATAAAAGAACAACAACACGCAGGTCGATTGGGGGACGGAATCGAGGACAGATCGTGTAACAATAAAATAAGCAGCGATTAATTATTTCGCAATAAATTGCTGTTATATCTTACCCTATCATCATTATTAGTTTTTTAATTATAATTCACATTATTATTGCCTCATTCTCATTATTAATATACATAGAGAATACCGTTTATTATCATTATTATTGTACCAGAAAATACAGGATAAAATTATCAGAAAACAGCTAGAGCATTAAAACCTTTACAATTTGATCGTATCTACCCTTTCCCCAATCTCATCCCCATTATCCACAAGTCGATTCGGATAGGTGCACAAGGGGCTGCCTGGAGCATCGCCTCGTGCAGATGGACGGACAGACAGACCGACAGACAGGCAAGCAGGCTGCATTGTAGCAACAACAACAAGAACTACAACAACCACACCAACAACAAAAACAACAACAAATAATATTATGTAATACAAATAATGAATAAAACTTTAACAATTGTTTTGTGTAATTGTAAAAAGAAAGCGTGTTTTTATTATCATATCGATAACGTTTCGATAGTTGCTCATTTAATGCATTTTCACCTCTAATAATAGAAGGAGAAATTCACCTCACATCACTTGCGTCGTTGCCGCTGTGCGCCAGTAATGCCAACTAATCTATTTTCACGCTGAATTTAGCTATTTTTGGCTTTCAAATGCGTAAGACATTCGAAAATTGCACAACGCAATAATTGTGGCTTTTATTAGATATCAACAGCTTTATCATTTATGTTTTTCAGATAAATTCAACCAACTGATTGTTCGCAAAGTGAGATTGCTTTACCAGCATTACGGGGAAGAAATGTTTTTTGCTTTAGATTTGCACCTAAAAATGGTTTGGTGATAAGACTGCAATCTTGTAGGTAATGCCAATTGATATAGACATACAAACAAACATATAGTACTATAAGAATAACGCACTGATGCAGCTTTGAGTTTTACCGATATAAAATTAATTTTTGTTTTAATCTTATCAAATCAAACAAAAGCTAAGCGCTTTCTCTGGCGGGTTTTTTTAGATATTACAGCGTTATATGTAAGTTCATTCGTTGAATACATACATACTTAAATTCCATAGAAGTTTTTCCGTTTTGAGATTAAACATATGACGACTTAAAATTCATTAAACAAACCTCGTAGTAGTTTAGCATATTGAATTGTTTTAATTGTGCGGTCACGGACCTTTGACAATTGCAGCAATCAGTTCGTCGATTCCTAATCTGTAAATTAGTCATGTTCACATCTAAATTATACTATATTTACTATAACGTATATGTACTTGCGTTGTATATATTATAATATTATCATATCTGCTTCGATAAGCACAAAAACAAATGAAAAGCTACTGTGATTAGAGAACCATTTTAGGTAAAGAACGTTTCGCTTTGTTTTCATTGTTAAAACAAAGCTTTCCTATTTCACCGATCTGCTCGAAATTGAATAATACTTACTTATAACCCGATTGGGTTAGTAAACTAATTACCCATATGTGTATATAAACATATGTGTGTACTACAAGTGTTGTGTGCCAGAGAGCGTAGCGTATCAGTCAACTGGCTTGAGTTCGTTTCGGACAATCGTCTAACACTTGTTGCGCGCTGATAAAATAGTGCAGTTATCAGCCTCAAATGCTCTGTTCGTGTCGTGTATAAATATCGACGGCAATTTTAAAGCAAACCCTCAGTTCAAATTTATTCGTGCAGCCGTAAACACGTCAATTTTGTAGTACCAGTTAAACAGTTCCGATCCTCAATGGGTGGTCACAGTTCTAAATCAAAAAATAGCTACAAGGTGTCAGCTGTTGCACCACAAACGCAAACTAGCCCCGCGCCCGCCGCCGCACCCGCTGCAGCCGTTGCCGATCCAGGGGCCACCGCAGCAAAGGTCGATGACACCTCCAAGGCCGTAACGGCGGCCTCGCCACCTCCCGTTCTAGTGGACAGCCGAGTCGTGCCCAATTGGATAATTGAGTCGCAGTTTGTTGAAATACTCAGAGAGAGCGTGCCAAAGTTCGCAAAGATTCGTAGCTTTAATGTCAAGCCCGGATTGGGCTCTGGCGAGAACTATTCCACGCTCATGCTGAGAGTAAGCATTGAGGCGGAACTAACAGGTGAGGCCGATCTGTAGACTCTAAGGAACGCCACTTCATGAGAGAATCTAATCTGCTTTTCTGCAGTAGTACTCACCTTATCAGCTTAATATTTTGCGAATTTAGCTTAGAATCGTGATAATGGTTCGAAAATAATACCCCCAACTATCCCCATTATAATCGCTTGTTTATTTTTGTTAGGGCTGTAAATCCATTAAATACATATACGAGGTGTGCTCGAAAAGTAAGGTGACTTTCAAATTTCGCGGGCAATGAACTTTCGATTATCGATTTTTATTTTTTTTATGATGCTGCGAACGTCTGTACCAAGTTTCAAGTAAAGGTTATAAGTGTTTTGCGGGCTTGGTAATTTTTTGCTAAATTTTGACCAAAAGAACCGTCGCATGAGCATCGCTCGTGAGCTGTTGAATGACGTCAACGATGACCCAAATTTATTCAGAAGGGTCATAACCGATAACGAATTATGGGTATGTGGCTATGATATCGAAACCAAAGCCCAATCGGCCAAAACCGAAAAAAGCACGCCAAGTTCAATCAACTGTCTTGATGTTTGACTCACTCTTACCATGGCGTGGTGGATTAGGAGTTCTTACCACGGTCAAAAAACAGTATTATCTTGAAGTTATGCGAGAAGCAATACGCAGAAAAGGTCCAGAATTGAGGGAAAACAATTATCGAACTTGGCGAAAGTACATTCACCGCGAAATTTGAAAATTTACCTTACTTTTTGAACACACCTCGCACAGTATGTATACGTTTAGAAATACAAATGTTTGTCTAGAATTTCTTATTTATCTAATCTCAGTTCATACAACGTGATTGCTAACCCAAATTATTATTATCGATTCCCATCTAGATAATACCGTGAAGCCGGTGTCGTATATGATGAAAGTACCGCACGATACTCCCATGATGCAACAAATGTTGCAAATGGTGAATTTCTTTACGCTTGAAAACGAGGCCTATTTGGATCTATTGCCTAAATATCTAGAGCTTTATAAATCCAAGGGATTGGAAGTTAATTTAGGCCCGCGGGCCTACAAATTTACTGAAGCCGTCAAAGATGAACCGAAACTGACAAATACTGTACTTATGTACGATTTGGGTCAAGATGGTTATGGAAACTTGAATCGTTTCGAGGGTCTTGGCTTGGAACCAACTAAATTGGTGCTTCGCAAGATGGCGCAATATCATGCTGCGGGTGCGTACCTGAAGAGCATTGATGGCGTTACGGAAACCATGATGAAAGGAGCGTTTGGGGATCTTGGGGAGCAAGCTGTTGAAATGATGGCAGCCATAATCGGTCCAGCACAGAAACTGTTTTTGGAAAATCTTAAAAACTTTGGTGGAGGTGTCGAGAAATATCACGATAAGTTGGAGAAATACTTAAGTAAAGTATTCGAGCTATTCAAAGTGATGGGCCAATATGATCCCAACGACTTCAATGTGATACTTCATGGTGACTGCTGGGTGAACAATTTCCTCTTCAAGACCGATCCAAATGGCGAGCTGATCGATATGGTCTTTGTGGACTTCCAAAATCCCCGATATGGTCATCCACTTACGGATATATTGTACTTTATCATGACATCGGTTAAATTGGAACACAAGCTGAGTGATTTTGACTTCTTCATCAAATACTATCACGATCAGCTTGTGGAACATCTGCAAATACTGGAATATAAGGAGCGTGTACCCAAGTTGTCTGAGTTCTACATACAGCTCTATAAATACGGCACCTGGGCATTGATGGGTACCTACATGGTGCTGCCTGTGGTTCTCTTGGATCCCACCGAGTCGGCAACGTTCGAGAACTTCTTGACCAACAATCCAGAAGGCACTGAATTCAGGAACCTTATGTACACCAATCCGCGCTACAAGAAACATATCCAACAAATTCTGCCTTGGTTGGATAATCGTGGACTGCTGGAGTCCTAGTGAGTGCGGCAATGATAATAATCCAGTCAAGGCATTAACTATTTCTCTTCCCATTCAGTGAACCTCCTCAAGTTCAGGACCCAGCTCCCACCAAGCAGATACAAATCGAAGTTGATGCTGCTGCACCCGAGTGGGTTACCATTGACTATTTTAGAGATCTGATCAAGGCTGAGAAATCCGACTTCAAGGAAATCACAGGTTTCCGTGTGAAAAAGGCGACGGCGGCGGGAGACAATTATCTATCCATAATGCTGTCCGTAGACATTGATTACGAGACTACAACGGGAGGAAACTCAAACCTTTCGCTTATGTTGAAGGTTCCCACAGGCAGCAGCGTGGCCAATGCCATAATGGAGCTCATGTCAACGTTTAAAAAGGAAAGTGTCCTATACAACGAGGTGATACCACAACTGGAGGAGCTCTATCGACAGGCTGGTCAACCAGTTGTCTTCGGTCCAAAGAGCTATAAGTTCCAAAAGTCACCAGATTCTGATCACATTCTTTTAGAGAATCTGCGACCAGCAGGTTACAAGAATGCTGATCGTCTGCAAGGTCTGAATGTAGCTGAAACGGAGCAAGTGCTCGCCAAGTTGGCCAAGTTTCATGCAGCCTCAGCTCAGCTCTATGTTACCAAGGGTGCATTCCCAGACTGTCTAGACAAGCCGATGCACAAGGAGGAGACTCGTGCGATCTATGAGAGTCCCGAAAATGTTGCCTTTATGGACATATGCATTGAGTCGCTCAAGCAGCTCAAAGGCAGCGAGATTTATGGCGACAAAGTGGTAAGTCTCGACAGAACTGAGACAATCTAGTCAGGAACTTATATAAATTTATTCATTTTTGTAGACTGCCATTATGAAGAACGTCTTCAATCTGCTGTGCAAGGCGGAAGTCTATGACAAAACTGAATTTAACTGCCTCAACCATGGAGACTGCTGGACAAACAACGTGATGTTCAACTATGGCCCACAGGGCGAAGTCAAGGACACTCTCTTCATTGACTTCCAGCTGACAAGCTTCAATACTCCCGCCTTGGACTTGTATTACTTCTTGATATCCTCACCAAGCCTTGACATCAAATTGGAGAAGTTTGATTACTTCATACGCTTCTATCATGGCGAATTGAAGAAAAATCTGGAGTTGCTGAAGTACCCACGTTCCATTCCTAACCTGAGGGAACTGCACACAACTCTGTTGAAACACTCTCTCTGGGCTGTAACCACCGCATCAACTGTAATGTCCGCTGTGTTGCTTGATCCCACGACCAATGCAAACATTGAGAACATGATAGCTAACAATGAGGAGGGCAGAAACTTCAAGAAGCGTCTCTTCCAGAACGACAGATATCGCAAACACGCTGAGCTCATTTATACCTGGCTGAATCACCGGGGTCTTCTGGACTTCGAGTAATCAAACCTTGTCCCCTGTAAATAGTATTTTGTTGATTTATGTTGTTAATGTCAATAGTAAAGTTAAATTAAATTGTTAAATTCAGGATAAATTGTATTTTTTATTTTTTACCTCAATTTAAATGAACTTCAGCTAACTTGTAATTTATTGCCTTTAATAATATCGAACAATGTTTTTTAAATATTTTCAAATAACGACTAGCTATATAAAATACGAATTACTTTTAGTGTAGGTGGTTTAACCACAGAGTAACTATGTAGAAGCCGAGATGGTCTACTTGGTAACGGCCAACTTATATGCCAAATAAACAGTGGTTATAAAAATCACAGCAATGGCCAATTTTCTCAGATTAGCACGATTCACACCCTTGACGGTGCGTAGAAGTTCCAAGTTCATGCGAAATACGTTGCGACTCTCCTCGATATATTCGGCACGCTGTTCATCATCTAATTTGCCATATACCTCGTTGAAAATACGCCGTAGTTTGTTCTTTAGTACAGGGATTCGCTCGGGAAAGAATGTGGCTTCACAGCCCACCTGGCATATGGTCACCTGTTCGGGCATTGGACGTGCCCGCAAGTCGCCCTCCTTCACATCATCATTAACCGCTGCGGCAGCCTCTGTGGCTGCTACAGCATCTGCGGCCGCTTGTCGCTGTTCTTCCACGCCGGTACCTTGTGGAAAGATCCAGAGCCTGCGTGCAACCATGCGCTTCTTTTGCAATAGCTGACCACCCGACATCAGGGCCATGTACATTTGAAAGGCGAAGGCAAAGAGAAGCACTTCGCTCTTGGCCGCCATTTTTTCCAAGTGCGCCAAATATGTTTTGACAGCCGGGCGGACTACATAGGATTTCTTCCAATCGGCGCCATAAAAATATGCGAAGTCACGTTCAAAGGCTTCAGAGCGATGAAGTTCCTTGGGCAGCAGACGTTCCGGCAAGTTTGCTTCAAAGAATTTATATAATTCATAGAATGCCAGGAGTCCATCATACCAAACTTCGTCGTCCGACAAGGCTGCACACAAACAGGCAAAATAAGCATTAATTATAATTTAAAATTTGTTCATATTTACCGAATGCGAACTTTGCATTAACCAGGACATCGGTCAGCGTATGCACATCTTTTGTGGCCTTACGCACCTCCTTGGTAAATGTCATGTCCACGGTATCGTCATCTTTGTTAACTGTTTCTGCATTTACAGTTTCCTCATCTTTGACTTCGGGTGCATCGAGTGTCGCAGTTCCGTCCGTTGACATCTTGCTTCAATTTATCTGTTCACGGTTGTTTACTTGCGTATAATGGTGCCTTATCAAATGAAATATGCGTATTTAACTCTTCTTTGTTTTTAAACCAAAGACGTAAAACAAATATCGACCTATCGATGACTTGCAGTCTATCGTTAACGTACTTCGTTTTACAACACTAATGTTATTTACAGCTGACAATATGATTATGTTAAAATTAAATATCGATTCATCGTATATTCAATAAATAATATAAAAACTAAAATTGTACTCTACAATATATGTAAAAGTTGGCAAAAACGAATTTATTAGATTAGAATAACACGTTTCTTTTTGATTTGCAGTTGAATATATAAGAGTGAATTTTATCTCTCCTTAAATATCGATATCTCGATTTTATTACTCACATCACTAACAATGCTAAGCTGTTTTACAGCACGCAAGCCAAGAGCGCTTGTTGTTTTGTTGTTTCACCAAAGATTTTCGTTTTAATTGTTTTAACTAATTTGAAAGCTGTCAACAACAGTCACTGTGAGTGTTTTGCAAGCCGCCTTGTGCGACATATGCAACTGAATAATAAATAAAACTAATAAATAAATTTGTATGCGGTTAAAGGTTTTAGTTGCACGCAAATATTAATATTTATATACAAACAAATACAATGTTACTAACACTTATTATTATTTGCAACCTTTATTTATCATGCACTTACTATAACACCCTCGCACTGATACACACATTTTACAGTACACTCTCTTCACCTACAACGACACACAAATGCTACGCTTTGGTTCCATGCATCCACTATCCCCAAACTATCTGTTGTAACTTCTATAGCCCCAATATCAATATCAAAAATCTACTACTTGCGTGGAATCCAACATTTGCTTTAGTAAAAAAAGAGAATCAAAAACACACTGTACATATCAATCCAAACCAAACCCTGACTATAAAACCAAAGCAATGTCGGATCTGTTTACCACTTTTGATAGCAACAGCGGGCATCACGATACACCAATGGCATCGCCCTCACAGCACAGTCCAATGACAAACAACAGTAACTCATCCACACAAAACGGTGGCACAGCAACAACAGCAACAAGCCAATCTGGTGGTGGCGGTGGTGGTTCAGGTGGTAACAAAGGCACAAATCACAGTCCAGCAACTGGCGCTGAGAATACACCTGTAAGCATTTTCTCCTGTGTGAGAAACCGTTAATTAAACATAATTTTGTAAATCTCTTTCATCCCAGATGCTAACAAAACCCCGTCTGACTGAGCTGGTACGTGAGGTGGACACCACGACGCAACTGGATGAGGATGTCGAGGAGTTGCTATTGCAGATAATAGATGATTTTGTCGAGGACACCGTCAAGTCAACAAGCGCCTTTGCCAAGCATCGCAAATCGAACAAGATCGAAGTGCGGGATGTACAGCTGCATTTCGAGCGCAAGTATAATATGTGGATTCCCGGATTCGGCACAGACGAACTGCGTCCGTATAAGCGTGCTGCTGTCACTGAAGCGCACAAACAGCGCTTGGCACTGATACGGAAAACCATCAAGAAGTATTAGGAGAGAACATGTAACCGAATGTGTTGGGTACTACGAAGGGTTTCCGTTTTTTAGTGTTCCACAGAAGTGTTTTGAATTTCCACGTAAAGAATTATCCACATTATTTTATGCCCAAACAATTTATAGTCTAAGAAGAAAAGTTATATACCAATATTAACTACTTTAAATGTACACAAACAACAATAAAAGTAAACAGAAGGCCGGAAAGATATGTTTAAACTGAAGTTGTACGAAAATTGCTTTGAGGTAATGTGTGTGAAAAGCAGTCGTAAAAAAACAGGTAACAAGCTGACCTGCTCAAATAAAATATTTAACAAAATATTTGAAATTTATTTATTTTATGGAATTATGATTTGTTTTTAAGAATTTTAATATTACAAATAAAATGATTTGTTGCATGAGAAAGAATCAAATCAGTTGCATGACATGCAAAAATACTCCCATCGATATATCGCTCATTCATTGCAATCGATAGCTGCGATTGTTTTTGTGGACTTTTCCCATCGCAGTTGCAATGTGTGTAAAATAAGCACAAAAAAAAGGATATGACAATTTGTTGATTTTGTATGTGTGTTTTTATGTTTAACTGTTTTAAACGAAATTGAGGTAAAGCAAAATGAAGCTGCCTATCATTTGCCGCACCTGTGATGCGAAGGACACGGACAAATTGTATAAACTTGCAGCGGCCACCAAAAGGTTTCCGGATAAGCTACTTTCTGAGATTTTAACAGAATTGACGCATATCGAGGTGATGTTTGTGTAAATCTATTTTGGTATCATCTTTAAAAATCATATTTGTCGAACAGGTGGACGAATCATTGAGCCGGCAGCTGCCACAATGTTTGTGCGGTGCCTGTGCAAGGAAACTTATTGGCGCGTATTACTTTGTGAAGCAAGCACTAGCTGCCAATGAGCTACTAATGAATCATGTCCAGGACAATGGGAAAGCAGCGGCTAACGATTGTCTGCAAGAGGCTCCCATGGAGCTATGTGCAGAGCAGCATGTGGAGGTTTGCATGGTACTTCAATAAGTAAACAACTAATCTGATCAAAACATTGTCAAACGCAGGTCAAACTGGAAACAGAAGATGAGGACTTGGAAAACGATATAACATGCACAGAACTGCCAGAGTTTACGACAGTACAAAATGCCAATGATGTTGATACTGCTGCACTCTGTAGCATTGATAACAAGAAGTCCACTGACCCGTTGACAATGCTGGAGTCTGTGAAGAGGGAATTGGATGCGGATGGAGCAAGGGTGATTTGCGTCCAAGGGGAAGAGTATAAGGCTGACTTCGATGAGGATGAGTAAGAGCACAACTTGTCATGTGATATTTCATATTAAAGGTATTATTTCTTGCAGTTCCCTTGATGATTTACCTCTGCAGCTGCGAGTCACCCAATGGAAACAGTCAGATAAGATGCGCGCGATAAGAAGACAGATTTTCAAGTGCCAGGAATGCCCAAAGAGTTTCAAGCGTCCTCGATATCTGAAACAGCACTCGCGTGTCCACAAACCTAAAGCCGATTGGTTCTCCTGTTCGTTCTGCATACGAAAGTTCAGTCACAGTGAAGCACTGCAGACGCATCTCAGGATCCACGGCGATTCGAAGCGTTCGGCCAACCTGAGCGACAGCAAGAAGGCCAAGGAAGTGGATGTGAACGTGTGTAAGCCACATGGCTACAAACTGATCGAGTGCATGATCTGTCAAAACCAATACGATAAGATTGCGCACTTGCGTTGCCATCTGAAGCATCATCCGGAAATTAACTTCGGCACTCGCTCCACGATGCCTACGAGTGAGTTGGCTGAACTCTTCTATCCCGATGCCAAGGATGTCAGTGAGGAGCAGTTGAAGATGCTCATACGCAAGGATTTGGCAGCAGGAATCTATCAACGTTTCTACTCTATAACGGATCAATCAGGCTACGAAATGGATCTGGACAGCTCGGAGACAGAGAGCGAAGTTGATTGCGAGGGCGATGGTGATCTGACGAGGCAAAATCGACGCATACCCAAGGCAAAATATAGCTGTGAGCTATGCCAGGTGCGCTGTCAGCGGAAGTATCAACTGTACGATCATCAGCGACTATCGCATGCCTGGCTGGATGCACCTCATGTCTGTGGGCGCTGTGATGCACGCTTTGTTAGCCAGCAACTCCTGCGGCATCACAACGAGCTGCAGTGCAAGAATGCCCAAAAACGTTTTCTGTGCCACAAGTGTCCGCTACGTTTCCGATGGCGGCATAACCTAAAGCTCCACATACGTGAGCACAGGATAACAGTAAGTACATCTCTTAGAGGATCCCTTCCAGCACTCATATCATTCCTTTGCCTCGCAGAACCAAACATTCGAATGCGCGGACTGTAAGCGCGTCTTCGATAAGAAGAAATCGCTGACGGTGCATCTGCTGAGTGTGCATGCCGAGGAGTCCAAGCTGATACCGTGTCAATGGTGCAGTCGCAAGTTCTATCGACGCGACTATCTAGTGAAGCACCTAAAGCGACACGGCATTAGAGAGCCGGATATACCCCTGGCAGAGACACTCATAGCTGCCACATCCAAGCCGAATGGCGCCAAACGGATCACATGTAAAATATGCAATATGCAATTCGATCGCATCATCGATCTGCGCTCCCACATTCAGCTGGAACTGAAGCTATCATTGTCGCTCCACCAGAACTACGATTCGCCACACAATTATTCCATAA
The DNA here is from genome assembly GCA_018904595.1 of Zaprionus indianus. Classification (NCBI taxonomy): domain Eukaryota; kingdom Metazoa; phylum Arthropoda; class Insecta; order Diptera; family Drosophilidae; genus Zaprionus; species Zaprionus indianus. Next base: position 7,868,431 of record JAEIHA010000320.1, read on the forward strand.
CAAACGAGTCGGGCTACGAGTTGCAGCTTAACGACTCCGAGACGGAGGACGAAATGCAAATGCAACTGCATCCAACGGGAGGATCGACGGGAGCACGCTTTGTCTATGTCTGCGAGCTGTGCCGGGTGCAATGCAAGCGCAAGTACGAGATGATTCAACATCAGCGTGCCATGCATCAGTTCGACAAGATGCCTTACGAGTGTGAACTATGCATCTTCAAGTGTGTCTGCAAGGTAAGTAGAAAAAGAATATAGTTAGAGGAGCAAGTGGATCATCTATGTTTAACCATTGCAGAGTATTATGGATCAGCACAGGCAGTCGCAGTGCCACAGTGTGGACAAGAAGTATACGTGCAGTCGCTGCAGCTATAAGTTTATGTGGCCTGAGAATCTGGAGCAACATATGCAATTGCAGCATGCTGGGACTACGAGTGCATTGGCTGCGTCAAGTGAAGCAATAGCCAGCGGGAATCGGATACCTACGGATGCCAACGAAGCAGCAGCTGCGGCGGCATCGGCAGCTGTGCCAACAGCAGCTGAGGATGTGCAGCTCCTTCAGTGCCCACACTGTGATCGCACCTATCAGATTAAGGCGCGTCTCAACAATCATATACGAGACGTGCACATCAATGGGGATCGCAAGCGCAAGGAGGCGATCAAGAAGTTCCTATGCTCGCTGTGTGGCCTGGAAGCACAATCGGCGGCAACCCTTGTCACTCATATGCGTCGTCACACGGGCGAAAAGCCCTTCAAATGCGATCTCTGTGAAATGGCCTTCCCTCGGCACTCAGATTTGATATCCCATCGACGGATGCACACGGGAGAGAAGCCTTTCCATTGTACAGTCTGCGGCAAGGATTTCGCCCGATCCGACAAGCTGAAGCGGCACATGCTGACGCACAGTGGCCTGAAGCCGCACAAGTGCACGTACTGCGATAAGAGCTACCGCCAGGCCAAGGATCTGAAGCTGCACTTACAGCAGCACACCGGGGAGTGCCCATTCATATGCGGCACCTGCGGGGAACGTTTCATACAGGGCAAGGCACTGGAGAAGCATCGCATGATGCAACGCCACTTTGACGAAGTGGAGGAACGCACCACGACCACGTTGAGCGCATGAACTATTGGCAGCCATTTAGTTTAAAGTTGTTTTATTTTGAATGAATCATTTATTGAAATATATATTTGGTCTTTAGGCAATGACTACGAGGGCTCTTAAGCTCTTTGGCTACAGCTCTTCGGATCCACGTGGTTCGATCTTTATCATTTCCACATCGAAGATAAGCACGGAATTCGGTGGTATTTTTCCACCGCCTGCACCGCTGGCTCCATAGCCCAGCTCTGGTGGGATTGTCAGTGTACGCCGCTCTCCCTCACACATGCCGAGAAGACCTTGATCCCATCCTTTGATTACTTGGCGAGCGCCAAGGGTGAACGAGAAAGGTTTTCCACGATTGTGGCTACATCGAAGTGCGGGATGTACAGCTGCATTTCGAGCGCAAGTATAATATGTGGATTCCCGGATTCGGCACAGACGAACTGCGTCCGTATAAACGTGCTGCCGTCACTGAAGCGCACAAACAGCGCTTGGCACTGATACGGAAAACCATCAAGAAGTACTAGGAGAGAACATGTAACCGAATGTGTTGGGTACTACGAAGGGTTTCCGTTTTTTAGTGTTCCACAGAAGTGTTTTGAATTTCCACGTAAAGAATTATCCACATTATTTTATGCCCAAACAATTTATAGTCTAAGAAGAAAAGTTATATACCAATATTAACTACTTTAAATGTACACAAACAACAATAAAAGTAAACAGAAGGCCGGAAAGATATATTTAAACTGAAGTTGTACGAAAATTGTTTTAGGTAATGTGTGTGAAAAGCAGTCGTAAAAAACAGGTAACAAGCTGACCTGCTCAAGTAAAATATTTAACAAAATATTTCAAATTTATTTATTTTATGGAATTATGATTTGTTTTTAAGAATTTAATATTACAAATAAAATGTTTTATTGCATGAGAAAGAATCAAATCAGTTGCATGACATGCAAAAATACTCCAATCGATATATCGCTCATTCATTGCAATCGATAGCTGCGATTGTTTTTGTGGACTTTTCCCATCGCAGTTGCAATGTGTGTAAAATAAGCACAAAAAAAAAGGATATGACAATTTGTTGATTTTGTATGTATGTTTTTATGTTTAATTGTTTTAAACGAAATTGAGGTAAAGCAAAATGAAGCTGCCTATCATTTGCCGCACCTGTGATGCGAAGGACACGGACAAATTGTATAAACTGGCAGCGGCCACCAAAAGGTTTCCGGATAAGCTACTTTCTGAGATTTTAACGGAATTGACGCATATCGAGGTGATGTTTGTGTAAATCTATTTTGGTATCATCTTTAAAAATCATATTTGTCGAACAGGTGGACGAATCATTGAGCCGGCAGCTGCCACAATGTTTGTGCGGTGCCTGTGCAAGGAAACTTATTGGCGCGTATTACTTTGTGAAGCAAGCACTAGCTGCCAATGAGCTACTAATGAATCATGTCCAGGACAATGGGAAAGCAGCGGCTAACGATTGTCTGCAGGAGGCTCCCATGGAGCTATGTGCAGAGCAGCATGTGGAGGTTTGCATGGTACTTCAATAAGTAAACAACTAATCTGATCAAAACATTTTCAAACGCAGGTCAAACTGGAAACAGAAGATGAGGACTTGGAAAACGATATAACATGCACAGAACTGCCAGAGTTTACGACAGTACAAAATGCCAATGATGTTGATACTGCACTCTGTAGCATTGATAACAAAAAGTCCACTGACCCGTTGACAATGCTGGAGTCTGTGAAGAGGGAATTGGATGCGGATGGAGCAAGGGTGATTTGCGCCCAAGAGGAAGAGTATAAGGCTGATTTCGATGAGGATGAGTAAGACAAAACAACTTTTTATGTGATATTCCATCTTAATGGTATTATTTCTTGCAGTTCCCTTGATGATTTACCTCTGCAGCTGCGGGTCACCCAATGGAAACAGTCAGATAAGATGCGCGCGATAAGAAGACAGATTTTCAAGTGCCAGGAATGCCCAAAGAGTTTCAAGCGCCCTCGATATCTGAAACAGCACTCGCGTGTCCACAAACCTAAAGCCGATTGGTTCTCCTGTTCGTTCTGCATACGAAAGTTCAGTCACAGTGAAGCACTGCAGACGCATCTCAGGATCCACGGCGATTCGAAGCGTTCGGCCAACCTGAGCGACAGCAAGAAGGCCAAGGAAGTGGATGTGAACGTGTGTAAGCCACATGGCTACAAACTGATCGAGTGCATGATCTGTCAAAACCAATACGATAAGATTGCGCACTTGCGTTGCCATCTGAAGCATCATCCGGAAATTAACTTCGGCACTCGCTCCACGATGCCTACGAGTGAGTTGGCTGAACTCTTCTATCCCGATGCCAAGGATGTCAGTGAGGAACAGTTGAAGATGCTCATACGCAAGGATTTGGCAGCAGGAATCTATCAACGTTTCTACTCTATAACGGATCAATCAGGCTACGAAATGGATCTGGACAGCTCGGAGACAGAGAGCGAAGTTGATTGCGATGGCGATGGTGATCTGACGAGGCAAAATCGACGCATACCCAAGGCAAAATATAGCTGTGAGCTATGCCAGGTGCGCTGTCAGCGGAAGTATCAACTGTACGATCATCAGCGACTATCGCATGCCTGGCTGGATGCACCTCATGTCTGTGGGCGCTGCGATGCACGCTTTGTTAGCCAGCAACTGCTGCGGCATCACAACGAGCTGCAGTGCAAGAATGCTCAAAAACGTTTTCTGTGCCACAAGTGTCCGCTACGTTTCCGATGGCGGCATAACCTAAAGCTGCACATACGTGAGCACAGGATAACAGTAAGTATATCTCGTAGACGATCCCTTCCAGCACTCATGTCATTCCCTTGCCTCGCAGAACCAAACATTCGAGTGCGCGGACTGTAAGCGCGTCTTCGATAAGAAGAAATCGCTGACGGTGCATCTGCTGAGTGTGCATGCCGAGGAGTCCAAGCTGATACCGTGTCAATGGTGCAGTCGCAAGTTCTATCGACGCGACTATCTAGTGAAGCACCTAAAGCGACACGGCATTAGAGAGCCGGATATACCCCTGGCAGAGACACTCATAGCTGCCACATCCAAGCCGAATGGCGCCAAACGGATCACATGTAAAATATGCAATATGCAATTCGATCGCATCATCGATCTGCGCTCCCACATTCAGCTGGAACTGAAGCTATCATTGTCGCTCCACCAGAACTACGATTCGCCACACAATTATTCCATAACAAACGAGTCGGGCTACGAGTTGCAGCTTAACGACTCCGAGACGGAGGACGAAATGCAAATGCAACTGCATCCAACGGGAGGATCGACGGGAGCACGCTTTGTCTATGTCTGCGAGCTGTGCCGGGTGCAATGCAAGCGCAAGTACGAGATGATTCAACATCAGCGTGCCATGCATCAGTTCGACAAGATGCCTTACGAGTGTGAACTATGCATCTTCAAGTGTGTCTGCAAGGTAAGTAGAAAAAGAATATAGTTAGAGGAGCAAGTGGATCATCTATGTTTAACCATTGCAGAGTATTATGGATCAGCACAGGCAGTCGCAGTGCCACAGTGTGGACAAGAAGTATACGTGCAGTCGCTGCAGCTATAAGTTTATGTGGCCTGAGAATCTGGAGCAACATATGCAATTGCAGCATGCTGGGACTACGAGTGCTTTGGCTGCGTCAAGTGAAGCAACAGCCAGCGGGAATCGGATACCTACGGATGCCAACGAAGCAGCAGCTGCGGCGGCATCGGCAGCCGTGCCAACAGCAGCTGAGGATGTGCAGCTCCTTCAGTGCCCACACTGTGATCGCACCTATCAGATGAAGGCGCGTCTCAACAATCATATACGAGACGTGCACATCAATGGGGATCGCAAGCGCAAGGAGGCGATCAAGAAGTTCCTATGCTCGCTGTGTGGCCTGGAAACGCAATCGGCGGCAACCCTTGTCACTCATATGCGTCGCCACACGGGCGAAAAGCCCTTCAAATGCGATCTCTGTGAAATGGCCTTCCCTCGGCACTCAGAAATGATATCCCATCGACGGATGCACACGGGAGAGAAGCCATTCCATTGTACAGTCTGCGGCAAGGATTTCGCCCGATCCGATAAGCTGAAGCGGCACATGCTGACGCACAGTGGCCTGAAGCCGCACAAGTGCACGTACTGCGACAAGAGCTACCGGCAGGCCAAGGATCTGAAGCTGCACTTACAGCAGCACACCGGGGAGTGTCCATTCATATGCGGCACCTGCGGGGAACGCTTTATACAGGGCAAGGCACTGGAGAAGCATCGCATGATGCGACGCCACTTTGACGAAGTGGAGGAACGCACCACGACCACGTTGAGCGCATGAACTATTGGCAGCCATTTAGTTTAAAGTTGTTTTATTTTGAATGAATCATTTATTGAAATATATATTTGGTCTTTAGGCAATGACTAAAAGGGCTCTGAAGCTCTATGGCTACAGCTCTTCGGATCCACGTGGTTCGATCTTTATCATTTCCACATCGAAGATAAGCACAGAATTCGGTGGTATCTTTCCACCGCCTGCACCGCTGGCTCCATAGCCCAGCTCTGGTGGGATGGTCAGTGTACGCCGCTCTCCCTCACACATGCCGAGAAGACCTTGATCCCATCCTTTGATTACTTGGCGAGCGCCAAGGGTGAACGAAAAAGGTTTTCCACGATTGTGGCTACTGTCGAACTCAGTGCCATCTTGCAGTGACCCCTGTGATAAGGAGATAATGTCAGACAGCCCGGCAAAAATCGGAAGTCATTGCAGAGCTTACCCTGTAGTGTACGTGTATCAAATCGCCGCCCTTTGCCTTCCTTGTGCAGTTCTCCACACGTTTTTTAACGCCAATTTTCACTTTAGGCGTATCATTTGCAATGGCTGCACCAAAAAGAGCACAAACTAATAATAAATTGCAAACTTTCATCTTAGTTATAAATCTGGGCTCTGCTAAAAATACAATGTTATCGCTTTATCGATAGCACTTCCAATGTTGCTGTTTGCCATTCACAGGGAATAGCGCGCGTTTTCAACTAGTGCTGCGCAAGTCGGGCTTGTATTAAAATTGATCTATCGATAACATATAGTAAAGAATCATCATGATTGCAATTCGCACAAATGCAGCAACCGTTTTTTGAATAAAAATACAATTTTTCTACTTTTGATTGAATACACATTTTATATATGCTATTTATTAAACAAGTTACATACATTAAAGCTCTTTTAAAATACGCAGATAGACAATAAGTGTTTCATCTTTTCTTTTCTTGCTTGTATAATTAATATTTATATCAAAATTTACACAACATATTACTTTAAATTTCAAACAAATTAAATAGCAAAAGGCAAAAAAACAAATGCTTATTATAAATATGCAACAGATTATTAAGAGATTTACAAATGTACGAATATATCACAATAATAAAGGAATACATACATTTTAAATGATATTTCAAGCACGACACGAAATGTACAAGTGCAAAAAATTCAATTGCGATTGCATGGTAAATAATTAATACATACTAATAATCATAATAATAATAATAATATTAACAATCTAATGTTTAATACAGAGTTACATTTAACATATACAGATATTTATACGATTGCTATATGGACTATGACTATAATATGTATACAGCGTGTATATAAGGACTTGATTCAAAAACTCTTTAAACTGGACAATAATTAGTCTCAATTATCATTTGACAAATTTGTTATTTTGGTCGCATACATATTGGCCACCTTATAGATAAATTCGTATTGCTCCTTGGTCTGCACGGCGCTGGCACGACCACGACGCACGTAGTAAACCAGCTGCGGAATGTCGACGGAACGTTTCGGCGTCTCCAGACTTCGTATGGCCATGTCACAGGCAATAATGGTACCGGTACGGCCCGTGCCTGGGGAGCAGTGAATGGTTAGCGGTCTGGAGCGGGGAAAGGAACGAGGAAGAAGACAAAGAAACATTTAACAAATACATGCAGAACGGACTCCACTCTCTCTCTCTCTCAGTCTCTACTCACCCTTGTTGACTGCGTGTCGCAACCTTTCCATTGGTCACGTTGCCGTTAATCTCATTGCTGGCACCACTCGACGTGCTCACGGCCTCCTCGGCTGGCAACTTCTTGTCATCATCCATTGCGGGATCTAGAGATTTTAGCGTCAATGTCGACGACTTCTCTTTCAGCTCATTGGCCTGCTCAAGGGCGTATGACTTGAGCGATGAACGCGCCTCCAGTAGCATGGCTATAATGGGTGCCTCCTCGAGCGGCACTCCCGTCTCGGGCCACTTGTACCAATAGTGCGTCAGCTCGCGACACTCATCACCATCGACGCGCTTCAACATCAGCGTTGAAATCGCATATTTATCCTTTACCTCGCGATGCTTCAGCGTCACCTGATAGTCGCCATAGTTACTGTGATTATCCAGCGTCACCGATGGCGGCAAATACTCTGCACATCTCTCGATGCCGTTCTCATTCAGATCCGTTGCCTGCACAATAACACGGGACTGCTGCTCCCAGATCATGCGCCAGAAGTCTCCCGTTGTGCTCTCCAGTGGTGCCTGACAGGCTATGTAATAGTTGGGCGCATCACGCGGACCCTGTCGAGAGTGGGGGAGTAAACAGAGGTAAACAGTTAGTAACCACACACACACACATGTAGAAAATGATATAACAAGCAATTAAATTGAAGCACATGCACAAGTCACAACTGAGTAAACCCTCCGACTGTCTTGCGCTGTGTGTGTTGCGCATTTGGCAATTTTTCTGTATAAGAAAAACAGCTAAAGCGAATAAATTTAAATATCAAAAAAGAAGACAGTCTTCTTTTATAGCTTTATTTTGCTACTCTTTATTAATCTGAATATTTAAAAAACACAGATTTAATTCCTAATTATTGCTTGCATTATCTAGCTTATTTCTAGCCGTTTTGTACTTTTATTTTTCTCTACTGCAATTTTCCAACACTATTCCATTTGAATCTGGCTATTTTAAAGCCAAAATAAATGAATTTCAATTTGCATTAATGCCTAAATAAACGTATGCGTAACTTGGCTTGCCTTGTCTAGCCATTATCTAGCTATTTTATGGCTTTGTTTGCTTTACAGCAGTTGGCAACACTGCTTACTGTCACTCTCGCTCTCACATGCATGTGTGTGTGTGTGTTGTGTTTGTTGCTGTGTGCGTCATTTAATGGCTGCCATTGAGCTGCGCGCGCTTTTGATAAACAACACATCAACTTAATTGTTGTATATGTATTTGCACACACACACACACAGATACACACGCGTAACTATGCACATAAGGTTAAATCACAGTGTGCTTAGATTAACAGCAGGTGCTCACAAACAACAACAATAACAGTGCGTTGTATACAGTCGCTCATTCTCTTCACTCTTACTCTCACACTTTCAGCACTGTCTCTTTTTCTCTCTCAGTTCTGTCTCTCTTTCTCTCACCCACTCTCAGTTTCGCATGATTGCACTTGGGAATCATTTGGCATCGGGAATGCGCTTCGCTGCAGCGTGTCACGCGTCGATGCCGCACACTAGACTTAATTGATTCGTGAATACCCTATCGATATCGACCTAATGCCAATGACATGCACTGTGATATATTTGTGATCCATCAATTGCGATATGACTCACAACTGTTGACTTTGGGTTTGTGATTTACCCGGTGAAACAATTGATATGTTAAGCACGTTTTGTTATAGAGCTAATAAATTATTGAAATATTATCTTATATGGCATATATATAGGCAAAATCACTAGTAAGGAAGGCTATTTAAATCGAAATAAATTTATTGAAACAGGTTCCATATTAATGTTGAATTAAAACGATTTCACATTCTATAACATTTTCAATAAACTCATACAAAATCAATTATATTTTTATAGTCCTCTATTTATATTTAACCTTGTTGCAAATGTCGTATGAACTATATATACCAAAGATATAGGCGGAAACACAAGTAAATACGTATGTTTCTTTATAATCGGTAGGGTATTCAAATGAAAGAATTTAATATGAATATGTTTTAATATTTTTGAAGAAAATGTTATAAAATTCCATAATATTTAAAAAAAAAATCCGTATAAGATCAATGTTTTAATATTTTTGATAAAAATGTTATATAATTCCATAATATTTAAAAAAATCCGTATAAGATCAATTATATTATACTGAATATCTAGTTTTTATACAATTAAATTTCTTTTACCTATATCTACAAAATCTTGTTCAGAGTGTTGGGAACTTTGTTCTATAACAATTTTCAATTCATACGAATCGAAATTCTATAATATTTTTAGCTCTGTTAATGTTGAGATCTGTTTTCGAGTTCACTTCACTTCTGACTTCACAAAGAGCAGATGATTCAGTCACAAATTACGATGATTCAAGTATAGCAAGCTCACCTCCAAAGTGAATCGTGCTTGAGGTGTGACAAGATAAATGTTTTCCTAATTGCACTAAAAATTGACTCAAAGTTAACTCTGGCTTCGAATCAATTTACTGCTCAGTTCAAGTCCAAGTTAATTGAATAGAATAGAAATACGATAATACTAATTTCCCTAGGGTATTCGCACTTCGTAGAGCCCTAGACAAACTTTCCCCTTTACAGTTTATAACTTTGTTTCAGTGTCTTGCGCGATTATTGTTATTACTGCGATATATTCGCACAAAACTCATTTGCTTACAACAGGCGATGTAACAAAGAGGTTGAAAGACGGTTGTTTTTTTTTATTTTGTTTGTTGGCAATTCGCCAATCTCATGAGCCATATAATTATGACCCTACACCACCCCCTACGCGGAGGCGCCTCGCCTGCTGCACACACTCACGTCATGCAAGGCTAGACGAAGAGGCAACTTTGTGGTTATACCGTTGTATAGTAAGATAAGCACACACACACTCACACAGAGATAGGTTTACCTCCCACACACGCACACACAGTCATGTGTGAAAGCTGCTGTGGGGGCAGATTTTAATTGTTTTTGTTGTTGCTTTCCGTTGTTTGTTTTGCTTCACAGTTCTCTGACTTACCCGCACATAATTGGCATTAATGTATTCCGTTTTGTCATCATCTCCCTGACGTTGCAGCACCACACGCGTCTCAGGAAGCGGAATCACGTTCGCGTAGCTGCGGTTTCAAGTTTGAGGTTACGTTCAGTGATCGCAGATGGCAGATTCATTCATTCACATCGAGACAAAGTTGAATTAATCAGGAAACCGAAGTAAAAAATAAAGAGAAAAGGCAGAAAAGTATTAAATTATTTATGCATTCAATTAACGATGCGAAATCTTTTTGTAGGCTCGTCTATTAGATAACTCTTCAACGCCTTAACTTTCACTTAATTATGGTTAGAGAACTCCTTTCTATGATAGGTTGAATTTTGATACGATCTAAAGGTTAATACAATAAACCTTCTTTTCGTTTTTCAATTTTTTTATTAAATTATTTAACTCCAGTTTAAATATTTGAATAAAATGTTTGATCCTTTTGTTAAGCTAACAAGAGATAATTCCATACTATAAATTATCATATACTATACAATGTAATTCCCTCAAATAGTATTCCCTCAAGTAGTTTTCTGTGATAGGTCGAATTTTTATACGACCTTGCATATTTTCTAAGGGATATTTTTAATCTTTTCGTTTTTCAATATTTTCTATTCATTAAAGTAATTAAATTATTCAACCCCACTTAAAATAATTAAAGAAAATATTTGATCCTTTCGTGAAGAGATAATTTCATACATTATATGATCATATACTATACAATGTAATTGTAGTTTTTGATATATGATTTCTGTGCAAACCAAATCACACGCCGTCTAATTTTAAACTTGAGGAAACTCGATAAGATAAGAATCTTGACACTGCTAGAGTACTTGATTTAATACTATTGAAGATCCTCTAACGTTTCTCACTTTCAGTGCACACACACGCTTTTTCATTATCTTTCATCGTCGTCTGTACAAAGTATTATATAGTATGAGTGTCATAACCCCAATTACTCGGGTTCATTTCATGTTTATTAATCCCAATGCCGAGGTCCATTGAAGTGATCTCATTGGGAATGTTTTCTATTTGTTTTCTAGGTATATTTTTCAGCTTAAGCTTCAATTATTTGTACTATATGTTGACAGAAAGTATAGAAATAGTATAGATAGTATAGAAATTTTGTTTGATCATGTTAAAGTCTACACAGCGTTCTAATCTAAACTGGTTGATTCATCGATTCTGTTCTATATGCTTTGAATTTACTTTTTTCAAAAACTGCGTTAAAATACTTTCGAATAGTCCCTAAAGTGAAGATCTTAGTAAATTTTAGAGCTACAGACACTTTATTTCCCATGAAGGTTCTTGAGTGATGCTCATGTGACGGTTCTTTTGGTCAAAATTTAGCAATTTTGGAACAAAAATCGCCGCAAAACACTTATAACCTTTACGCCTCTCACAACCAAACAAAAAATGCTATACACTTGAAACTTGGTACAGATGTTCGGAGGAGTGTACCAACATGACAAAACAAAAAATCGATAAAAATCTATCGATAATCGAAAGTACATTTCACGCGAAATTTAAAAAATCACCTAACTTTTTGAGCACACCTCGCATATCAGCTTTTATAACACTTCAACCCTCATACTACTCACCGATTCTTATCCTCACATCCAGTGGGCACCTCGTCCGCCCTCGCAATGATCTGCGGCACATCGCGGAACTCCTCAAAGATGCTCGAGCGACGCTCCACGAACTTGCCCAGTTCGGAGGCACTGAGCAGATTGTGACGCAGCGAGGGATCATCGAATGCGGCATTGCCGTAGGTTCGCTTCGAGGCACGCGTTGCATCGCGTCCCCCCTTGCGCCGCACACTGCCCAGCACAGAGACATTGTCCAGCGAGTAGGCATCCAGGCTGACGGGGCGACAGCGTTGGCCATACGAGGTTTGCTTCTGTCGCTTGCGCATCAGGTAGAGGAAGGCAACGAGCAGGATGAGCGCAATGACGCCCACAATGCTAACCGTTATGGCGATTATGACATTCACATCGGTACCCCCACTGCCGGCGCCACTGGCATTGCTGGCACTGTGATCCAACTCGGTGGGGCTGGGCATGAAGAAGGGCGTGGTGGATTCCACGGCAGTAAGGGGTGTGGTTGTCTCTCCTATGGGCAGCATTTTGTTGCTATTGTTGTTGTTGGTGGAGCTGTAAATGGGCTCGGTGGCTGCTGCTGCTTCTGTTGTTGTTGTTGTTGCAGGCCTCGTTGTGGGTGTTTCAGTTGTTGTTGTTGTTGGTGGTGGCGTCGTTGTTGTTGTTGTTATTGGTATAGGTGTGGTTGTTGTTGTCGTTGTTGTTGTTGTTGTGCTGCTATCATCCAGCAAACTAATGAGAGGCTCCTCAGTCGTTGTTGTTGTTGTTGTTGGCTTTGGCGTAGTTGTTGTTGTTGTACTACTGCTTGTAGTAGTTGTTGTTGTTGTCGTGTCCGCCATTTTGTTAACTGTTACTCGCTCACTATCGATCTGTTGCTGCTGTTGCTGCTCATCTTCATCCTCGTCGTACTCTTCTAATTCTCCAGGCTTTATTGCTATCCTGCTTGTTGCTGCCGCAGCTGCTGTTGTTGTTGTTGTTGTTGTTGGTGTCACTGAGCTTTCTTCCAGCTCATTGGCAGCACCTGCTGCAGCTGACGCTTCCGTTGTTGTTCTTGTTGTTGCTGCAGCTGCTGTTGTTGTACTCGATGTTGTTGTTGTTATTGCTGAAATTACTTCACCTATGTTATTCGTTTCTAGGGAATTCTCATGCTCTGTCAATTCACTGTTAGCCTTTGCATCCGTTAACAGCACTGTAGGGGGCGTAGCAGTAGTAGTAGTAGTACTTGTTGTTGCTGTCTCTGTTGTTGTTCCTGTTTCTGTTATATTTTCACTGCTGTTATTATTGATTTGCAGCGTCTCACTGTTATTGATCTCTTCAGTTCTTATTGTTGTAGTTGTTGTTGTTGGTGGGGGTATTGTAGTGGTAGTTGTAGTTGTTGTAGTGGTTGTTCCCGGTAATAACAAATTGTTTTCGTTATTGTTCTTTGTCACATTCTTTACAGGAATTGTGTCTAAATTCACTTCATTGCTAATTTGAACAGTTTCTGGAGTTGTTGTATTTATTAAAGACGTAATTGTTGTTGTTGCTAATTGTTCATCAACCTTTGCGTGCACTGTTCGCGATAATGTTAACGATGGCGTTGGCGTTGGCGTCGACGGCGGCGTCGTTTCTAGCTCTGCCTCAGTTGTTGTGCTCAGCTCGCCAGCTGTTCGCGTACTAACTGTTATTGGCGCTCGCTCAGTTGCCGCTAGCGTCGTCGTCGTCGTCGTTTCGCTCGTTGGAACTGAGACCGAAACGGAGACGTTGATGACGTCGTCGCTGTCGACGTCGTTGGTTTTATCGCCGTTTTCATTATTTTCATGTACCTCCTCCTTCTCCTCCTCCTTCGTTGCTTTCATTGCCATTTCATTCGTATGGGGGGTGCCGTTCAACGCACTTGTCGGTGCTGCTGCTGTTGTTGTACTTGTTGTAGTACTGGTTGTTGTTGTTGTCAGCTCTGGCTCAGCTGTTGCAGCTGTCTCTGTTGTTGTTGTTGTTACAGTGACTTGGTCTGTAAGCTTCGCTAACTCTGTTAATTCAACCGGTTTATCTGTTTCGTTCACAGGCTTAGCATTAACAGCTGCTGTTAAGACATCTGTTACTTCATACTCATCCTTTGGCTTAGCTTTTGCATTCTGTTCTTGTGCTGTAATCGCCATATTGGAATTGCTCTCTTCACTGTTGCTGTTGACATCACTGCTGGCAGATGTCTCCATTTCACTCTCACCCACTGCAGCGGCATCTAAGCGCAGTGTAGTCGGCTGCGTCGCTGCCTCAGTCGCATCCAGTGTGGTGCTCATCATGGAGTTCTCCGTCTGATTCTCATGCATCAACATGATCTGCTGCCAGTCCAAGAGATTCTTCTCTTTGTGCTGCTCTTCCGTGTGATTCTGACGCGGTTCTACATTATTCGAGAATGTGCTGCTAGTTGTGGCACTTGTTGTTGTTGTTGTTGTTGGTATCATTTTCATGGCAGCGAGACTCCACACCTCTGCCGCATTGGGCAGCAGCAGTTGCTGTGCGTTGGTTGAGTTTTCACTGATGAACTTGCCTCTCTTCTCTGGCTGTGGATGCAGCATTTGCTCACCCTCCCCCTCCCCCTCTCCCTCCTCGATGGCATTCTCATGCGATGCACTGGGCGCAACAGTGACGCCTGCGTGCAGCAGCGCTGCCAACAACTGAGGTGGTGTCGTCGACGTCGACGTCGATGTAGCTGTTAATGGTTTTGTTGTATGCATTGGCAGAGCAAACAGCTTCATGGGCGTCACGGGGGCAGGGAAGGAGGCACTCTCTGTGCTGCTGGCGTAGTGCATGGAGCGTGCATGATCCTCGGAACGTTGCGTAGATGCAGCACCGTTAGTAGTAATCGAGGATGGCTCTGTTGTAGTTGTAGTTGTTGTTATCTCCATCACTTGCTCTGTTTGCTGCCTCTGCTGCTGCTCTGTTGGCTTAACATCTGATGCTGCCTCTGTAGTTGTTGTTGTGCTTTGCAGTTCATTCTCTCCCTCTGTTACCAGTGTCTTATTCTGTAGAATTTCCAAATCGACTGCCTTAACAGCTGTTGATGTTGTTGTTGTTGTGCTTTGCAGTTCGTTCACGTTAAGCTCGTCTATTAACAGTGTCTTGTTCGTGTCGCTGTTAAGCTCCTTTCCAAGTGGCTCTGTTACTTGTTCACTCCGAAGCTGCACCTGCTCTACTGGCTCCTGTTGCTGTTGCTCTCTTAGTGTTGCGCTAACATTACTCTCAAACTGTTGCTTTACAGTTTCCTGGCTTAACTCCTGACTTGCATTAGCAGCTGTCTCTGCAAGCTTTGCTGCCTCTGTCGAAGTCGACGTCGTCGTCGTTGTTGTTGTTGGTGTTGGTGTTGTCAACTCCGAGCTAGGCTTCCGGACTAGACTAGAGCTTTCACTGCTCGCATTAACAATGTCAGGGTCAGCTGTGAAGGCATCCAACGCACCCACCGCATCCACATTGAGGGTTTCTCTTTTTGCAATAAAACGTGACTGCGTCGGCGTCGCTGCACATACAAGCAGCAGCAGCACTACCAGGCTGACGCCCAGCGCCCACTGGAGGGACTGAGAGAGGCGCATCTCTCTCTCTCTCTCTCTCTGTCTTTTGCTTGAACAAATTCTTCGTTTCGCTGCGTTTTAAAATTGTTGCGGTGTAATTGTTGTTGTTGTCTCTGTTGCTGTTGTTGTTGTTGTTCTCCTTCTTTACACTGCACTTGTTGCTGCTGTTGTTGTAGTTGTTGTTGTTGTTGCTAGTTATGTGCCCATTTTCAGCTTGTTACCTTGTTGTTGTTGTTGCTTAATTTATTTTAATATTTTCGCGTATTTTGTTTTCGTTACACGTTTCTTCACATCGCCATTTTGCAATTACGAACGCGACCTGCAAAGAGGAGAAAAAAACAAAACAAATTGAAAACAGAATTAACAATTTGTCTAAGTTGTCTAACAATTTTATATGGCTGCAAATTGCGGTAAACTTTAATCGGCATAAGGCATAAGGGCCCGTTGCGGATCAGAAGGAACGTTTAAATATTTCATAGAAAGCGCACGACAAGAAATCAAATACGAAATTCCGTCCCCTTCTTCCCTTCCCCTCCCCTCCCACACACACCAATGTAATTTCCATACAAACGCAATCGAGTTAAGAATGTCGTAAAGACACGTTCCACAAGGCGCCTGCAATGACGTTTTAATTACCCTCCCCCTGGTTCTATACGCAGTTCAAGGTTAAGAGGTTCTTAACAAAAAGACCCGAATCGGGGGAAGCAAGAAAAGGAAAGTCATAATAACGAGAGGTAGAGAGAGAAAGAAGTAAGTACGACAACAGGTTTCGAGAAGGTTGAACTTGTTTTTCGAGGGAATAATACAGATTTGGGTACGTTAATTAAAGCTCCAAACGAAAGCAGAATCGCGTGAATACTTAGTAAGTCATTAATATAATTCTACATTAAACTTTCTGGATATTTCATTAAATATATAATTATATTTCTTCACTTAACATCATTAAAGAACTGTTCAGCATCACTAGCCGAGTCGATTAAGCCATGTCTGTCCGGATGTCCGGATGACCAGATGAACATACAGAACTCAGCTATTATAAAAGCTAGAGACACCAAATTTGGCATGAAGATGTTTGTGTACCAGGCGCAGATCAAGTTTATTTCAAATGTTGGGTGCCACGCCATCCCCCCTCACATCAATAATTTAAACTTTTGAGTTGATTTGTGTGCGGCATATAAAAGATACAACATTCTTACTTAGCTAATTATAATACCAACATAACGTCAAAATTTTAATTCGATCGGACAACAGACGTTATTAAACTAAAACCTCCTTGGCCAATGAAATGCTAATTATAAATCTCACTATATTATTCCAGGAGTGCTTAAGTATTCATTATATTTAATATATATTCGGTATCTTTAATTTTAGCTCTGCCTAAGTGGGGAATCGTTAGGATGATTAGTAAGTCATTATTCAAATTCTTCTTTTCATTTTTTAGACATTGCTTTAATATACGAGTATATAGCGATGAAACCTATAGTTAGCACAATTAAGAGATATATACTTAAGTAATACGTTCTAATTTTGCAGGAATTCTGAAATATCAACATCATTAAACGATAATAAAATATTCTATTGCACTTATTACGATCCACAAGCTCAATTCAAAGTGTTGTCAACTTTACGTTGTCGTAAATAATGCCAGGAATTATCAACACCAGCAGAACTGTCTTGCTAATTAGAAACACTTTCAGTAGAACGACAATTGGCTTTAAATAGAACATTATCTCATGCTCAATCGTAGCTAATTAGCGCGTCTCTATACTTGTATTAGGTATATCAGCAAACATAATCTTACGCCTTTCTCTAGGTTAATTCCCATTCCCAATACTTTCGTAATACTTTCCCTGCCAGAAGAACTATGCATCTGGCAAATGGGCATATATTAAAGATAAGATCTCAGCACACGCCACGAAACGCCACGAACAATGCGAGAGTTCATTGCACCTCGACAAAGTGCGGGAGGTACAACAAAGTTCACAATGGAAGCCTAATTCGAATTGGACTATTGATGAACTGAAGTTGTTGTTGAATGAATTGAAACGAGTGCAGAGTTCATTCAACTGCAGCACACGCCATTTCAATTGCCAAACACCACTCCCCCCTTCCACTGGCCTCACTCCTTCAACCCGAGTAAAGTTCATCAAAGTTTCATGTGGAGCAATCATAACTATTCCATCGCTTGCTGCCTGCAAACCCTTCCATTTGTAGTGGGACTTGCGCTTGATTTACCATAACATTCACCATGGTTATCGTGACTTTGTTATCTACCAATTCGCCCCGATGTCATGTCTATAATGCATGCAACGCCTCGCAAGGGAGGAGCTGCCTCTGGAGGCCTCTGGGGGCGTCTGGGGTCACACAAGCTGCTGCCCAAATGGCCTAACCGGAGGGCAATTAATGTTAAAAGCCCCTTTTGCACAGTGGTGCAAGATTGTGAAAGGTTGAATGAGTTTTTGAGTTAGTCATGTGACGCTAATTTATTTATTTATTTATTTAAATCAACTATGGTCAGTCGACTGTTTAATGTTAAAGACTTAATTCAATATATAAAAATAATAATTAAATAAAGATAAAAACTTAAACAGGAAGAAAAGAATTTATTACTGGGACAAAAATTAAATCCGAAGAACACAATCTGATCAGAAATTTGAGAAATATTTTTAAATATTAAACTAAAATTAAATAAGGAACAAATTGAAGAATTTATGTTAAAGAGTAAAATATAGAAAAAAATATATTTTGTATATACAATATCATATAAATTTTTTAAAACAGCTCTAACTATGTAAAGTAGCTGCAAATGAAGGAAAATACCCAAGACATCTGTTTTCATCTCTTTTAAAGTTTGAACAACAATTTATTTAGAATTGATATTTTATTCAATATTTTATAATTTATATTTAAATATGCTTTCATATTAATTTGAATATGTTTGCAACCAACTTCCCTACAACAATTTTCGCAGACTACGTAACAGTGTTCCTGGGTCAGGTGGGGTGTGAGTGCGTGTGTATGTGTTCTTTTTTTTTTGAAGGTGTGACAAGGGAAGTTTGGCTTTTAGGGAAGTTTACTGGCCTCAATTGGAACTCAGCTCGCTCGGGCACTCCGCCTGCACTTTCGGTACAGTTGTGTGGCGCATGCCATAACATTTTTGGCTAAGATTAAAGGGAAGACCTCATAAATTCCAGGCTAGCCAGCTGTGCATAAAAATTTAGTACAATTTGCCATAATACTGAAAATGTGCGCGCTGTGACTCAACTTCAAATAAGCAAAAGAGCAAAAAAAAAACCTACTTTGTGATAAGATTTGTTTGAGTAACAACAGCAACAACAACAACAACGGCAAACAGCTATTTTGTAACATTTGTTGCTGTTTCTACTGCTTTCTGAATGTCAACGTTCCTACTGATAAGAATGTACGCAAAGGTAAATCGTTTTCAATGAAGCTCTGCACTGCGCACACTTTACCTTCTCCCCTTTCCCCACCTCGTTCTTCGCTCCCTGTCGGAGTTTTCTTATCTGCCGCCTACCTGTCCAGTAGCTGGACAAGGTGAACAGATTGTGAATGTGTAAAGTGATTACCTTACAGCCCTCAAATTCCAAAGCAAAGGGCAAGAAGGCGTCAGCTATAAATTATAAAGAAATGGAAATTAACTAAGTTTTGGTTGTGCCTACCCTACTTTTTACACAAGTTATATTAAGGTAGGTGATTCCAAATTCTTATGATAACGAAGATAAATATGCGTATATAAAGCAAAAGTGCCTTAAAAGATATAATTGAATGTTTTGGGCTTAATTTATAAATCACTTCTCATTCTTATCTAAGACTTATTTAAAATCAACTCGTGCCAAGAAAAGTGGCTAAGAATTTGTAGAAATCACATAGTATTAAGTATGATGTAATTACATTAGTTGGTATTTTTGGTTAAGGCAAGACCCTTATTATATGCTCGTAATATTTTAAAAATATTAACTGTGTTCAAACAATAAAAGCTTCAAAGAACACATATGGTATGGTATTAATATACTAACTACTACTACTGCAATATTATATACCCAAAAAAAAGGTAGAAAAAATCTTGTGTATATTTAAACTCTGTCCTCGATTAGATAAATAATAATAAATAAATAATAATAATATACTAATAAAAAAAAATTAAAAATACAAAATATACAGAAAAATAGCCAAAAAGTTAAAAAAAATAAAACAATTAATCAAAACATTTAAGTTCAGTTTAATAAAAAAATAATTCGCACTCAAATTGAAGTTTCCACAATTGTGTTTATTGGGTTATGCGATGAATTGCCGCCAGCGCACTATGGGAAATTTGACCGGTTTTTCTGGCCAAAATTAATATCTCACGAACGGAGTGAGATATTCAACTTCGGTTTTTTGCATTGGGTTAACATAACTACCACCAATTTTACTAAAAAAAATGGTGGGCGTGGCTCCGCCCATTTTGTGGTGAATGCTACCTCAATGTTTAATCATTTTAACAGTTCACTTTTAACATCAAACAAAACATTTTGTTATGATATTTTGACAAAAGTTTTGACAAAAGTGGGCGTGGCATGCCTCTTACTGCAGAAAAAAACAGAATGAAGTGCATTTTTTGGCATACCGAAGGTTTAATATCCTTACAGGTGTTGGCTTCATTTATTTCCGATTGTTCCTATATAAGTGATATATAGGGGCAAAGAATGGTATTATATTGTTTCTGTATTTATTATCAACCAAAATAATGCACTTCGCTGCACATAAACGATATTTCGATTAAAATCGTTAATTCTGATACTGTATTAACTGATTGTTCCTATGAATGCTAAGGGATATAGTTATCCGATTGCAATGAAATGAGGAACATAAACGACGGTTGCTATATGGCTTTAATTGGCATTGAAAAATATAGCTTTTTCAATGAACAGTGCAAGTTTTCATACAAAAAACCCCATTTCGGCCGATAAATCCTATGACAGCTATATGTTATAGTGGTCCAATTTCGATGAAATTTGGTAAGCACATTACGTAATTATTAAAAAGCTTATATCGTACGTTTGGTTGCAAAATCTAGAAAACTAACACATTTTTGCCAAGCGATTCTCCCGTTGGCATAGTTGAGGTTACATTCTTAAATTTTAAATTTTATGCAAAGTGGTTAAAAGTGGCATTTTTAATAACACCCATTTGAATAAGAATTAAACGCTCTAATTTATAGAATATATTTCATGGATGGACTCCGCTGGACTCACTTTAAATCTCTATTTAAAAATGAAATTTGGCCAAAAAAATGGCACCTTCAGTATTTACTCTATTAAGGGAATAATACAAATTATGTCGAAATCGGATATTTGGCATCACAAAATATACACTACACTGATTAAAACTCAATTTAAAAATTTAAAAAAGTCTGCTTCATTTTTCACTGATTCAAATTTGAAAATTGCATTCAGTGCTTCTTATATCAATAGTATGTGCTGTGCAATTACAACAGCTGCATTTAACAGCTGATTTCTTCAAAGTGGCGCCACCTATCAAAAATTCTGGTACGCAGCATTGAAGACTGATCTATTGTGAATGCTTTGCACCTAAAATTATTTAAATTTTCAGACTTTCAGAAAATGGGTTTTGGCCAGAAAAACCGGTCAAATTTCCCATAGTGCAGCGCAGCGGGCACGATAAGTATCGTGAGGTTACAAAAAAAATGCTGCATACTTTTTGGCTGCCAATTAATGAATAGATCGAAACGCTGCGACTGCGACCAGTGCAACCTGTTCAGCCTTTTTCCCGTCAAATCTAGCTGTTTAAAGTGATGTATAAATAAAGGAACTGTGGATAACTGGCTATTTTAGACATGAAATTAGCCTTTTTTACCCATAGTGCTCTCAAAACATGGCAGAACTGCCTGCAATTGACCGAAGTTAACTAGCTTGGCCAGATTTGAATAACTGCAAAGTGAGTAAGCACAATGCAGACCAAGATAATACTATGTTCTCTTACAATCACAGCCAACAATCGTTATGCAATATGAACCGCAGCAGCGATGAACTATAGCCAAAAGGTAAAGGCAGGCAAGAGTGAATGATAAAGGGAAGGGAAAGAAGAGGACCTGCCCCCTTTGCTTGCAATTTGAACCCTGCACTTAACCCAAATGAAAACAAGTACTTGGTTGCTCGGTACTGGACGCCGGCTCTATTTGCTGTTGCTGAAACGTGACGCGCTGCAGCAGCTCTAAGAAAAACGATCATGCTGCAACAAGAAGAAGCTGAAGAAGAAATAGAAGAAGAAGAAGCGACGGCAGAAATAAACCAAGTTTTCGAGATGTTTTCATTTCCGCCTCAGCGACTGCAGGCGCTGAAGATGAACGAATGGCTTAGAATCTGCTAAAAATTCTTCACCAGATCGTTTCAGATCGTTTCGGATCGTGCGGAATGTGTTAAACCAGTTTTTGCGGCCCAATAAAGCTAACACAAGGAGATCGTCTGCGTTTGATTTTCAAATCGATTTGCAATTAAGATGATTTCACTTGCAACACAATGAAAGGGAAGTGATGGGAAGAAGGGCGGGGGGAGGGGCTAATTTGTAGCTGATCGCCTAATGATCTTTGCGACCAGAGACTGCTGAAACTTGGATAATCATGGTAATCAAAGCACGCCAGTTTGATTGATGAACACAGAACACAGTAAATTATGATTGTACGCGATCGTGGAAAACTCTCTCGTGAAATGTTGATCATCTATAAAGTCTACGATCTACAATTATTATGATTATTTCAAAGATTTAGCCTCAATTTGAGGCTGTAGTGGT
Organism: Zaprionus indianus; assembly: GCA_018904595.1. NCBI lineage: Eukaryota > Metazoa > Arthropoda > Insecta > Diptera > Drosophilidae > Zaprionus > Zaprionus indianus. The sequence continues at coordinate 7,890,567 of JAEIHA010000320.1, forward strand.
GCTTGCAGTCCACAATTGCGCGACTAATCACTACAATTCACGGAACCAAATCACTTTTTTGCTAACCCAAATCATAAGACATAAATACAACACATACTATATGGTATACTATATAGTAAACTCGAAAGAGAATGCAAACAGTTAGGAGACTTAATCATAGATCTGAGACTCGACTTCACGTTTTGTTAGATACTCAAAATGATAATAAATAGCAAAACTTGTGCCGGAGCAATTGGTTCTCCTAGGCAAAAAAATCAACCAACTGGAATGGGAGGGAGGTACGGGAATGGCGCGTTATAGCGGATACCCGCGGGTGTTAATTATTGTATAAGGCAGGAGAGGCCATGTTTGTTTGGGTTTGTAATTTACAGTTTGCTCGCTTGCTAAGTACGCATTTTTATAACTGTTCTTCGCAATTATCTATGTCGAAATGCGAAATTAATTGTCGACAGTTGAACTGAACTGAACTGAAGAACTGAACTGAAGAACAGAAGCGCGTTTGGAATGCTTTAAAATGGTAAATAAATTAGTAAATTATAAAATAATTAATCAATAATCGATCGAATCCCATTTTTGGTCTGAGAGCGCTACCTTTCTCTATAATTATATAATGCCTGCGCAGAGAAATTTGATTAGTTAACCTTCTTTCCAAAATCTAATTCATCTTTCACCTCTCTCATTTATAATATGATTATTCTTCTTCCTCTTCTTCATCATTTCTTTACCTTTTCTACCCATTTTGTATTCATAACTCGCATGTTTTGTTCAACTCTTTCTGACCTCAAAATGGCTCTTCATTCAAACGAAATGACTCATTTGCATGACGTTTGCTTATATATCCACATGGTATATTATGATAATATTTATTATGATTTGAGAGCGAAATCAAACGCCCAAACTCGAATCATTTATCAGGCCCTGTGGCTCCACTTTCAACGTTATTTAAATATAAATCAAAATACAGTTGCTGTGCAGAAAAAAAAAACAGCAAATAACGTAAAACAAATCTTCCAAATCGAAATACATCAATTTTGACCTTGTTGTTCGTTTATTGAACCAGGCAGCGACACGGCTGAAGTGTTTAGCTATTGCAATACCCTGTAGGGACTATAATTAGGGTTTGCTGTAAAATATTTATGTTTTTTAAATATACAGAAAATTTATTTTCAACGATTTTTATTCATAAATATACAGAAAATTAAATTTTCAATAATATTTTACTCAGTAAAATTTCTTTTTCTGCACAGAAAATCGAAAAAGGGATTTTACCTTTTGAAAATTTAACAAAGGTAAAGATTAAAAATATTTTAATCTATATTTTGAATTGCATAAAGATCGCACCATAAAATGTTTCTATCACCAATTTAATTACAGGGCATCTCCAAGTCTCCTTCTGTTTCTTACTTTTTGGGTCTACTATTTATTTATTTTTTTATAATGTGCGTGCGGCTATCGAAAATACTAATGAGCATGCTTCAAATTCAAACTCATATATAGTATATATATATTAAATTATATATACGTTGTTTACTTCAAAATTTCGCCCAAAGTTTGCTTTAATTATGACGTGGTGCACTTGAAACTGTATTCAAAAACATAAAAATATAATTATTTATTATGTCTGCCTCATTTGGCAAATTTTTGCAAATCATCAGAAATTGTTAAAAGAAAAACAACAAAAAGAATGAGCAAACATGTTAATGATTCAAACAAACTAAGCTTAATTATACTAGAACTGTTTTTGTTCCGTAATTGAAGCTTGAGAACGAAAGTTCTAAAGAACTTTTAAGCATTTTGGTGCTTTAGAAAGTGAAAACAAATTAATTATGATTGATGATGTTGAAACAATAAAGTCTGTAATTTGTAAGATTATGATTATGCACTGAAGAAATCTATATCACTTGCCAACAAAAGTTAGGAAACCTCAATGTGTAAGCTGATCAAAGAGGCATAAAAATAGCAAGCTTTAACGAGCTTATAAATCTTGACCAATCTGCTGCTGAGCAAAGAAAGCAATATAGTCATCGTTAATTGAATTTGCAACACGATGATGATGATTTATTGGCATAAAGCACTCTAGTTCCAATTATAATGCCATTATAAAGCCCATGTTGAAATCGAGCAAAGTGGATTCATAAGCAGCTTAGTTAGCGTCAAATGGCGGACAAAAGGCGAGCGAATTAAAAGTGAACCAAACAGCAAATTTGTCAGATATATATAGATATATCTAACTATATAAGATAGAAATAACAGACAGATAATGGCACAAGTCTTATGTCCAAACTTGACAAATCTGCGACGAGACTGTACACGGGAAAAAGACTGTTCGTTGTGAATGGCAAGTGACCCACAAACGAGACGCAATTACCACATGCAAAAGAGACATAGCGAGACAGAGAGAGAGCTATATAAAGAGAGAGAGAGAGAAGCAAATGGGCCCCACTGTTTTTCACTAATTGTTCAACTGCAGCTGAAGCAATTATGCAGCTAACAAATAAATGAATTAGTGTCTCGTGTTGTCTATCTCGCTCCCATATCTCTCCACCGATTTCATAGCGCTTGTCATTAAAATAATTGCAACAACAACCCAACGCACACACACACACACACAATAAAGATACAAATTCGAATGCATTTGGGGCATTGCTTATGTTGACTTACTGTCGGCTTGGCTCCAGTTTGGCCACGCGAGTTGTCCGCCTTAAATGTTCAGTCATTAATGCTACCATATACCACATATAATACGGTCATGGCACGCGCCTAGGCCCCTAGGCATGCAGTTGTGGTCAAGATTGTAATCTATGTTGCTCATTTTTTGAATAATATAGAGGGTAGTTTTGCCCTTATCTGCAGGATAGGGTTGCTTCAAGCAATCAATTGAGGCTAATGTATACTATCTATATAGTCACATTTATAACTGTCATATGGAACAGGGCATAAATGATACGTTATGTTACACAGAAATTACATATGTATACTCAATACCCAAAGCAAACTTCCTTTTGATAATATAGTGGAAAAAGCTATATAAGTATTTAATATATATAAGTATTTAAATAATATATTGAATATTTTAAGCAAGAATCTTATAAGATAGTATAATTATAAGTTATAATTTAAAGCTATATTTTATCTTTAACAGATTTGTCGATTCATTCCAATAAGTAGTGAAAAATTCGAATACATTCCCATCGGAACAAGTTCTGAAGAAATTCATTTACTTAGCTTCAACTTTTTCAAGACATTTAATGTCAAGTTTCTTGTGACGTCAATGAACGATATAAGACTTGATTTTATAAATATCAAAGTTAAAACAAATATGATTAGGTTGTCTATAAGATCAAGACTCGATTATAGAATAATATTGACCAGGGCCATAGCAATGATTTCGAGGGGTCTTGTGGCAAAGTTCGCGAGACCTCTTTGTAATTACTTTACATTAAAATATAATAGTAATAATCATATAAAAATAGTATCTACAAAAATGGTATCGAAAAGTTGCAGGGTTGCTATACTCAGTGTATTACCCTTAAAGGGTACTATGTTGAATATAAAAAACCTATTTAACCAAAAAAATAATTTTTACTATGGTAGACCGGGGACTTTCCAATTGAGCTGTTATACAGCTCATTAAATAATTTACAAAAAAAAAAATAAAAAATACCAGTATATAGGGTTGCCCTTTTTACTGCTGATTTCACACCACAACTATCTGGCGACCCTAACGTCTTACATCGTAATTTATTCTCAATTTTATATTGGCAAAATCAGCAGTAGCTTTTTGAGAAATCTACCATATATTTAAGAGTCTCTTCTTTTCGATGGCAGTGGCCCCTTGAGCAGCGCTCTCCCTGCACATACCTCGATACAGCCCTGCTATTTGCATCCGCGTACTTTACCCTTACTTATCAGCTTTCGTTGGCAACTCTTTCTAATCCGAAAAGCTCCCCGAATCCAACAGCTTTTGTGGCAAGCTCTTTTGAAACAATTTTGATGCTCTGCTCTACATTAGACACACTCGAGAAGTGCACTCGGCACAGCCTTGTGTCTGCGAGACTTGACACATTCAATCAACTGAAGGACACGACTTCAGACAGTCAATCAGTCAAACAACAATCACTTACACACACCTACACACACCTACACCCTCCCACTTTTTTTTGTTGTTGTTGTTGTGGACTAATTCGAAAATCTCTGCCCTTTTCATTATGTTCAAACTCGGCCAATTCGAGTGTCACGAAATTGAAAAGTGCTCACAAAATTGGGACTACCGTCGTGTTTGGGGCCCCAGCAGTACAAATTTCCATTACGATCAGACACACAATTGCACATGTACTCGTTTTATTTTCGAGTTTTTATTGTTGTGTTGCTTCTGTTTTTTGTATGTTTTTTTTTTTTGGGTTTTTCGCTTTTCGTTACGAGCATGAAAAAAAGAGTTACAGCCATGACGCAGTCGCAATCCGCAGTGTGAACCGAATTGAGGTTAGTCCACAACCACAGCCAGACAACCAGATGAGTTAACATTTCAAGCATGTGTGCGAGCGAGCGAGCGAGTGTGTGTGTGTGTGAGTGTATCTGCATTAGAGCTGTGACTCATGTGAGTGGCGCTCGTTCATTCATTCGTGGCTTGGGCGCAGTCGCAAGTCGCGCATAGTTCACAGCATAGAAATGAGCTGCAAATTGCGAGTTAAGTAACGCGAGATGGGGAGGGACTCTGGAAGAAACGAGGGGGGACTCTTTAACATATTGCCAAGCACCCTTATATCATCTTAAGTTCTGCGTGGCCATAAAAAACTACAATATATGTTGTTTTAAGTTGTTAACTCAATGTCTTTCACTTAATTTCTAAAAGATCTCGACTTATTCTTTCTTTATTCTTTATTATCTTTTGGATTCTTGATTGAGTACTATGAATGAACATATATCTTTTCATAACTGATACATCATTACAATTGTCATCTCAATAGCATATCTACAAATTACTATACCTAGTCTACTTAAGGTTGCCTTACAAAATGTTGAATACCTTTTCAGACTCTATAGTTTTGCTAGGATTATTTAATAACGAGAGTCAATTAAGTTCAACCAACTGTAAAAACATAATACCATTCACAATTTAACGTATTTGAATTCCCTGTAAAATACTACTTTATGTATTTAAATACCCTTTAAAATATAACAAACTCTTGCGCATCTGTGCACATGAGGTAAATGAACCGACATTCTTGAAAACACTTCAACAACTTTTCGAAATGTTTGAAAACAACTCGAGGTAAATTGCACTCTAATTGAAAGTAAACACAGCATACGATCTGCTGCTGTAGTTGTAAATGAAAGCAAAAGCAAAGGCGCCTACAGCACTACAGCACTTTTACTTTTCACCTGAGCGCGCTGCCGCATCTTATAGATACTTTTTCATGGCTAATTTTCACAGCAACCGCTCGACAGACGACGACGAGTTTTCCCCTACAACTTAGCTACCATTTAAATGTGTTAATGATTGAATGACAGGGGCGTGGGAAGAGAATGGAGGGGAGGGGAAAGGTGGCAAAAGAAGTAAGAGAAGCTGGCAGATTATGTGGGCGGCATTACACAATTTAATACCCTGTTGACTTTCATTTGCGTGTCGCTCAATTGGACGATTTCTCCCACATGAGAAACAAGCGAAATAAAAGCTTCTACAGGCAGCTCTTTCTCTCTCTTTCTCTCTGACTTATGCCTCATTTCCATAAATGTTTAAATAAATTTTGATCAATTAGAAATTCACAAAATATTTTCCCACTCTTTGCCAATGACTTATCGAATATCTTTAGTGGCTTAAAACGTTTCTTTTCGTTTCTTTTTGCTTTCGTTTCTTTAAGTTTTCTTTTTGTCTTTTTGTTTTTTTTTTGGGTCAACGTTGTCGCTGTTTTCCGCTGTTTCTTCTTTTTCTCTTCTTGCTGTTTCTGCACACGCAAATTTGTCATTGGCAACTCTTAATTAAGGTAAGAAATAATATTTATGGACATATCTTTTATGCCAGAAATCGAGAGTTCAAGGTTTATGCAAGTATTTTATAAGCAAAGGGGTGTTAATGTTCAACGCAAATAACCCTTGGGAGGTGCCACATTAGGCGCACTAAGTAGGTTGCCAATTTGTAGAGAAGCAGTAAAGCTAAAAGATATCAAGGGTTTTATGAAATTCTCTGTGATTTATTTTAATATATTATATATGTATAAAGAATTTTAGATCAATTCTTAAACAATGAAATTATATAAATTAATAAATTATATATATTTATAAAACCTCGAACGTGTATATATCTTCTTAATTCCCCGCAAAATCATTAACAAATGCGCAGTAAATTGAACTGCACATCGATTAATCAACAATTTAATTAACATTTTACTTGATTAATCTACGAAATAAAGTGTATTTACTATATAGATACTATAGCCATCTGCCTACTTCAGGTATCTCATCGAATCTCATCGTAATTGTTGGAAGAACCTGCTAATTGGCAATAAAAGTTGCGCACAAAAAGTTTTATAAATGTGATAAGTTTCACATACAATACATTATGGATATCGCGTATGTACGATATATACTACATACATACGATATAATAAATTGCATATGCATAATAAATTGTGTGGGTTTTGCCCCTTTGGCTCGGACTGAGACTGGACTCGAGGTTTGCCTCTTTTTTTCAGGCTCGCAAAACTAGTTTTACGATGTTAAATAATGAGAAAGAGAGTGGGAATTTCAAGAGAATTTCTAAACGTTAAGTGTTAAAATATATGAGTTTCGTGGAATTCTGCCGCCCAAAGGGCACAAACAAACAATAAACTAAACGTTAAATGAGAATGAGAGAGAGAGAGAGAGACTTGAGAATCTTGGCGAGATTTGCACAATTTATTATGGATTTTATGAGCTACAGCAAGGTTTCCAATGCGATTGTTAATGCAAAATAGCTGCACGTGCTGAGGACCAGTCACGGTCGTGTTACGAGTGTGTGCACTGAGAGAAATGGGAGGTATTAATAGGTATAAGTACAAGAAGATGTTTAATAGATTTTCTTTCTTTCTTTTGTGGAATAAAGGAACTTTTGCCACACAATATTCTGTATATTTAATATACCAAAGAAATACCCCCCGGTTTCTGCCAGTGTAAGCCTCGGCTTACATGGCTTGTTTACAAATATATTTTTTGTTTGTGCAATGTCTGAATAAAATTGCCAGCATATTGCACTGTTTGTGTATCTTGCAGATACGTGGCGAGTTTAACAAAAGAACAGGGCAACCAAAGAGAGAGAGAGATGCAGATAGTAAGAGAAAGAGCGGAGCACATCAGCATGTACATATTTCACGCCAGTCGAGTAGCGCATAAACAAAGTGTTCTGGCTGTGTGGGCCCTGCCCTCAATGGGCCCCATGTGAAAGGTAAACAGAAACAGTTTTATGGTAAATGCATTTACGCCCAGCAGCAACAGCCGTAGCAGCAGCTGTGGCTAAACACACACTCAGCCACACACACACACACACACACACTGGTGCACACTCAAATACACAGCAAACTCAAGCGACATGTGTGTAAACAGAATATCAAAGCAAACCATAACAAAGAACAACCCAACAAAACTCGAACCGAACTAAACCAAAGTGAACTGAAAGTGAACTAAACTCAAGTGGCTTTTAGGCCAACACACAAATGAACTAGTTCACCTCCTGCACTACTGGGCCAGGGACACTGCGTCACTAAGTTGCACAGGTCACAGTTCAGGGACAATCGGGTCGGGCTACGAAGATGTTACATCGCACAGCTGCACACACAACGTGAACGTAATTCAATTAGGCTCAATCAGTGCCCGAAGATGTGTCGAATGAACGAATGCTTCCAGAATTGAATTAAGCTCAAGCACACTGGACAATGGAATAGTTGAGTGAACAAGTGGATGTAAGTATAGATCTACGTGTGTGTGTGTGTGTGTGTGCAATGTCAGGTATATGTTAATGCCAGACAGGAAAAACACCCTGTTGCGAGGGTAGCATGACAGTTTCAGACATGACAGTGCGGAAATAGATAAACCAGAAACTTGATAGTGCGTAATTGAAATGAAAATTGTGTGTTTATCAGAGAGATTTAACTTTATTTCACATGTGAGAAAGAGAGATATACTATATAATTATAGAGTATATTTTTTGTAATTTCATATTAATTTTTATTAATTTTTCTTCAAGAAAGAAATGCTACCCTCGGCATTTCGAAGTTTTTTACCTTTGCAGATTCTCATCTTATCATCCGATCGTTTCTATATAAATGATATAGTGAAATACTGCAGTATATTATGAATAAGTTCGTTTGCCACTGATAAGTTACGTTTTTTTCTAAAATCCAAACTAGTCTTCGAATAAAAACCTTCATTTCGCTCGATTGTTCCTATAGCTATATGATAAACCGATTCGAATGAGATGCAATTTTTTTAGGCATTTAGAAAAAGTCCAATGTATTAAATTTGGTTGCAATATCTTGCAAATAACAAAAATCAGTGGATAGTTTGTACGGCAGCTATACGATATATCGGTCCGATTCAGCTCATTCTGACTTATATACAGTATTCAGCAATAAGAAACTTGTGTACCAAGTTTCATCAAGATAGCTTTTAAACTGAGAGACTTCTTTGCGTTGCAAGAGACGGACACATGGACAAGCGGACACGGGGACATACGGACAGGGCTACCAAAATTCCTCTGTTATTACTGTTTCAGAATATACATATATACTTTATCAGGGTTGGATATGTTTCCTAAGGTGGTTTACAGACTACTTAATATACCCTCTGCAGGGATATATTGATTCACGGTAGTAATTCTTAAAGATAATGTCGAATGATGCTTAATTTGAAAGAGTAGTAGAAAAGTAGTAAGAGTATTATTATCCCAGATTTAGAGATTTAGATTTAGAAACTTCAATTATTTTCTTTTCTTTCTTTGAATTGAAATTTTGTAGGCAGGCTTATTATCTTTTCAAATACTCCTGAATACTCCTCGAAAAATGACTAAATCAGGGGACGAACGCTTAGAAACATTTTGAATTTATTGAGAATATGTACATATATTTTATAATATATGCTATATTCCAATGAGAAGTCTCTCTCATACTTTTTTCGACAATTTAACATGCTTTGAATAATATCAACAGAAAAAATAACAAATTCTATTTAGATGTACACCCTTAGACGTTATCTCGCCCACACACCCATCTTTATCACCTCACACTCCCCCCATAACAACCACAAGTCATTTCCTAGTTATTATTATAGTACAAGTTAAACGTTCATTGACATGTTCTCGCCGTGCTTGTCAACAAAATAATTAAAGTTCTAATTGAATTAAGTCGCCAAGCAGAGTGTGTGGGAAGTGTAACCCAATGAAAATACACCATAAAGGGAAGAAAGAGAGAAAGGGAGAGAGAGAGGAAGAGAAGGTTTTAAGAAGTTTGCGGCTTAATTGAATAGGCTTAAGTTGGACATCGACTTCGACTTCCAATTAAGCTGAAAGACACTCAGAGAGTCCCAATTAGGACGTGCTTGGGACGGACAGAAAGTTCAAGTGCTTCCGCTACGTAAGCTTTATGAACCCCCCTTTGTTTTGTGCCACCATTCGGAAATTGCGAAATGCATAAGCGAAATGCACAAAAACCGCAAACGTTTTGCAAGAAACCGAAGACAATGAATGAGGCAGAAAGCAAAACAAGCTGAAGAAGCAATTGCTGCAGCCACAAAGAAATGGAAATTATCAGAAATTGAGAAGAATAAAAAAGCAAAGAAGACGAAGAACCAGAAAAACTTGAACACAAAAAAGAGGCAAAAAGAAAATACGCCATAGGTCAGGTCTCTGGGTCTGCAGGGTGACCTTAATTCGGTGCGATGTGGCAAGCAACATCAGCTGTTTCAACTGCAGAGATGATGATGTTGGAGACGACAACAACTGCAGGATGGAATTGAGTCACCAACTGGTTCCAAGCAGTTTCGTGAGTTATTTAAGAGTCAACTTCGTTGGGGGAACTGTAGAAGGTTTCTTGTTAAAGATGAATCAAAAGAAATAAGATGTACATATGCTTGATTGATCACGTTTATCTGTGGAACTAAAAGAACTGTGGAACTACAAGGGGTACACAGTGAAAATTTAATAAAAGGAGTACTCTTTACTTTATACAGGTTAAGGTTCTATTAAAATTGTAAAAAATAAATGTTAAACATTTTTCTATTAATATATTCTTCTAAACACAGTTGAAACACTGTAAATCTAGTATTAAGTGCCTAGAAAAACAATGAAAACAACTAAAAACCGAGAACCTTTGCACATAAATTTATTTATTTATTTATTTGTATGCGTAGCGTATCTGCAAGTCTTATATACATACATATATATTCTTTGATTATCTCATAATGCAAATTTCGCCGTTGTTCATTGTTCTTTTTCTTTCTTTCAGCTGTTTGGTTTTGGGTTTTCCTCGTCTATGCCCAATGTTACTTAATCTCTCGCCACAGCACGGGGCACGTTTGTTCTCATGTAGAACAACAAATCCCCAAACGTTGAACGTGACTCAGAGTCGAGCTCTTATCTGACTTCGTCTCCGGCCTTTAGCTCGAATCGAATCTGACCCTAACTGACCAGCGAAATAAAAGCATTCATAAGTAGTAATCATAAGCCAATAGCTTCACCACATCTAATATGCTCAGATTGTCTCTCTCGAAGCTCGGAACCTGGAACCGGTTTCTCTGTTCGAAACGCGTTCTCGACAACATTCCATGGAAGTCAACATTGGACTTTTGGGGTTTTGGGCTTTGGGTTTGGGCTTGGACCTGAGCTGGGCTTGGATTTTTGATACACTATTAAAAGCAATTAAATAATCGCTGAGCTGAGCCGGACTTGAACAAAATTTTATTACACTAAGATATATATCAAGGAGAAGTTTTGTGGGGGATTCTTTCTTTATGAAGTGCAAAGTTCATCCAGAACTGGAAGTCAAAACCTTTTTCTTGCCGTGTAACTGATTGCATTTCGTCATCATCATCATCGTCTCCGTTGGCTTGCAGCTCATTTGGCATTCAAAGCGAATCTTTATTGGGCCCCGGGCGGCATTATCCATTATCAACGATTTACGTGTAGCTGCACAGATGCATTATGCATTTGCACACAGTTGTAATTGTTGTTGTTGTTGCTGTGGTTGCTGTGCCTGAGGTTGAGGTTTTTCTGCCTCTAATTAAAAAAAAAAGAAGCTAACTGCATCATGAGGGGGCACTGGAGAGGTACTGAAGGTATCTCCTCGTCTCGCAACCTTCGCTCGGTTATTTCGATTTTGCATAGATATTGCCAATGCATTCGCTACGCTAAGGCGAAGGCGAAGACAGTGTTGGCAGAGTTGGAGTTGGAGTTGGAGTGGTAGACGGCATTAAATGCCGCGCTTAATACACGTTAAGGCTTTTGTTTTACGACCTTCCCGCTCGTTAACACAGTCAAGCTTTGTCAGTCAGTCAATCAGGCAGTCAGTCAGTCAGGCAGTTCGTCAGGTAGTCAGTCGGGCAGTTCGTCAATCGAGTGTGGAAACTTGTATGAATTTTTTTGTTGGCGATGCTTTACAGACTGCACAGTGGTTTGAGAGTGCACTATAAATGCACTATAAATGCAAATGAATATAAAGTATTATATTCAATGTTGACATATTTTGTTTCTCCAGTTGACAATCAAAAGAAACCTAATTTGAAAGATTTATTCAAGGTATCCCTTACGTTTCAAATGGAATACTTAGTTAGATAAATCAGAAATTCTCTTGTTTTATGCCTAACTCAAAGTCTAAAAAAAGAACTTTAATTTAAAGAGCTTTTAATGTTTTAAGCGCTATAAAAAGACAAGGATTTCGAGCAAACGACTTTACAAACAGTCAAGGCAATGTCAAGACATGAGAATTTCAAATAATTGCAATTTTAGCACTCACAGTGGTAAAAATAGTAAACATTTTTCACGTTTCGCCAGGCAAAAAATGCACATTGCCTTAGATTATTATGGCATTAAGTTTATAAATAAATAATTGCCTTATGTGATCAACAGCACATGGAAACAACAACAACAACAATTTGTAGACGGACACATATTTCAACATGTGCGAAAATATGGCGCAAAAAGTGCTAAAAACAGCAACAACAACTGCAAACAAACACGCACAATACCCCAAAATCCAAATTATAACAAAAAGCACTGGGAAAAAAGAAGGTGTAATTAAATAAACACCAGTAAAACCAACAACAACAAGAAACTAGAAAAATGACACTAAAAACAACAACAAACGATGTTGAAAGTCGTTTTGCCAGTTTGAGCGAAGCTTTAGACTGGACAGTGTGTATGCCAGAGCGAGAGAGAGCGAATGAGATTGACAGTAGCAGCAGCAGCAGCACAGCAGCAGAGCAGCAGCAGCCAAAGCTTCATTAGACTGCGCCGACTGCGCTGCCTGGTAGAACAGCATGGGAAGAGAGACTTACCGAAATATGTTGCTACTGTTGTTGTTGTTGTTGCTGCTGCAACTCCAAATGTTTAAAATAAACAAACTCAGCACTTTTGTTAATGATATTTCAGCACTTAAGAAACAATGCGAAATTATTTACTTTTCTGCTCGCAGCAGCTGCGACTGCGACTGCGCCGCTTCCGCGTTCGGCTCTGCTTGCTGCGGTGCGACAACAGTTATTTGTGTTTATTTATTTCTTTTGTTGTTTTTTGATTTTTTTGTATGTTTCACACTTTCTTTAAAAATTAACACAATCAAATTAAATTTCTATTATGAGCTATCAATAATAATAGTGCGAAATTTTCATTAATTAGTAATCAATTTCACATACACACACACATGCAAACGAAATATTTCATTTCGTTTCTCACTTTGTTTTCGTTTTCGCTGAGTTTTCCCACTTGTTGCTTTACCGAGAAAGATTTCCCGTTGCTGTTTTCCAGACTAAATTTACTCGCTCGGTATATGTATATATGTACACTCGAATTCGTAGATCAAACAGAATATTTCATATTTGTTTATTAACAAATTTCTTTATTTTCGGGCGCCAAATAGAACGAAAAACAAAGAGCGGCGCGCGGCAACAGCGACGGCGACAGCATCAGAGCAACTTAGCAGAGGCGAACCGCACAGCTCAGCGGCGAAAATGAAACTGAGAGCGCCAGAGAGCGCAATCGAATCGTGTGGAGTTGCGACGCCAACGGCGGCATCGGCGTCGGCGCTCACATCGGCAGTACATGCTGCGCTGCGCATGTCCAGCCAGCATTAGGGTGATGCATGTTGTGAGTTTAATTTATTTACGACTTGCAAATTAATTACAAAAACTATTAAAAACAAAAACGAATTAATTAAATAAAATAGTTAATTATTTAAGTATTCGATATTTATTATGTTTATTGAATTAATTAAGTTATTATATCAAATTATATTAGTACTTGCACTTTGTGCCCACTGTGCGCACTCCGTCGCTGCTTGGCAACACTACGCGCACCTACAACAAATCACAGAAACCTGTTTCAGGCGACGTTTCCTTCACTTTTCCAACATAATTGTTGTTGCTTGTCAAACAAAATGACTTCGCTGCAGCTGCAGCGACGTCGGCGCCAACGCCTACGCCGGCGTAGGCTGCAGCAGCAGCAGGAAATCATCGGAAATACTTTGAAGGGCGTTGCGCGGCGATAAGTAAAGAGTAAACGCCTCTCAAATAATACTCCGTACCAATTACTAACAATAATAAATGAAATTCCCCATTACCAAGCAACCCACCCACTTTTCACAGCTTAACCAACAACAACAGCAACAACAACAACAACAGCTGCATGAGGCAGGCACATTCGTGTCGATAATTTAATAATGTACAAAATGAAAAAAATGCACTTCAATTAATATTTTTGCAATGCAACATTTATTTCGACTGCAAGACCCAGAGAAAGTGGGAAAATGGGAGGCGGACACGGGATATGGTTCGAAAACATTTGCATGAAAAGTGAAAATCCATTTTCGTGCATATTGCACGCAAATTGTCTATGGAAAGGTGCAGTGTGCAGTGCAGCAGCAATGATCGATAGCCGATAACAAAACACGATCTTAAATCTACTGCAGTATGCCGTGTTGCCAATCGATTAGGCTCAACTGCGGCTTGAAGCGCTTCAGAGGACCTGAAAGTAAAAATGAGGGAATGAGGATTAGTAACGTATAATATTGAAATTATTATGAACAACCTTTAATCTAATTAAACAAATCTTATATATACAAAGTCGGTATTATATTATATGTTGGTGTCACTAACAACACTTTCAAATTAAAAACTGTTGACTAGAAAATGGAGATTAGACAAAGGGTTGTATAGGAGATACAATATTTATGAAATATGAGAAGCAATTACCACTCTCTATAACTTATGTAAAAATTTATAAAATAGTTGAACAATTGTCTAATGTTTTCATATGATCGATCTACTCTTATAAAAAACTTTCGAAAAACTAGGTTTCCCTTAAACATATAAAAAGAAACATGATAGAAGAGACCCTTACAAGGAAATACAGATAATGTCTAATTATTTGATATAATATATCATGATCTGAGCTCAAATTGTGTTTGAATCATAATGATATAAGTATAAAGATGTCATCTACTATAAACTACTATAATAAAATTAATTCAACTATCAGAGATTTAATTGGAAAACCCTCTATCAGAAAATTCCTATACTTCTTTCATTATTCCCATAGAGAACGCCCACCCATCAATCAATATCAATTATTAGATTACAATAGGAACGCACTTATCAGAGCATAACGCTGTTCATTGCGCAGTGCCAGATAATCCACATTGGGTCCAGTGAGGTGTTGTGCTGTGCCGCCCATCAACTCGGGTATCCAGATCTCATCCAATGCCGACTGCAGCTCGTCCAAGATGCGAGCGTAGAGACGCTGCAGTGAGGCAGCTTGGGCATCCTCCGTGTGCAGTTGCAACAGGGCTTTGCATGTGTCACGCACCTGTTGCTGCTGCTGCGGCTGGGCCAGCTTCGTGACTTGGTTGTGCAGCGCATCGATGAGCGCAATGTCTTCGAACGGGTTGCCCGGCTTCAAACTGAGCAGTTTGCGTTCGTGTTTGCGGCGATTTTTGCTCGAGCGAAAGGTTTTGCTGCAACAACAGAAGCAAAATGTTAAAAGTGAAATGGAAGAAAAGCAGAGAAATAGTGCAAAAGTTGCACAGACTCAATTGTGAAATACCCTACAGGGTGTACTCACCCCGTGCCCCGCGAGCTGCTGCTGAAACGCGAAGAGCGCATGCTGCTCGTATCCGACAACAGATCCACTTCGTCAATGTCCACTTCGTGCTCCCCGACTCCGTCGCCAAAGCCATCGGCTGCTGTCGCCGCCTGCCGCTTTCGCAGCTCCAGCAGGCGACGCTTGTGCTCGGCAAACAGTTCACGATCTGCGCACAGTGAAGCCTCTAACTGAGCAACGAATTCCAGCAACGATGGTTTCACCAAAGTCTCTGCAAAGCGAGGGGAGAAATCTTAGATTAGTTCGTTGCGCACAAGAAAAAGATAAAGGAGTTTTATAGATGCCAAATATATTATTTCTTAAAAATACCGGAGTGTTTCTTTATTTATTATCAACTGGGATACATATATTCTTCATTCATTTTCATTAGAAAGCCATTATAATCATCTAATCTAATTAATCACTTTCGCCCTCACCTTCATCTGTATCAATATATATATAATCTTTATCATTGCTATCTACAATATGCTTATCATCATCGTCGTCATCAACATCGTCGTCGTCTTCATCATCATCGTCGTCCTCATCGTCATCATCATCATCATGGTCATCATTATCATCGTCAACATTGTCGTCAACATCATCGTCCTCATCATCAACTTTATCATTGTCAAAACTATCATCATGATTATTTTCATCACTTATATCTTCTGTAGGATTTGTATTTTTATCTTCTTCATCATCTGTCGTTATTGTAGTATTATCTTCAGTATCTGTAGAATCGGTAGTATTATCTGAATCATCTGTAGTAATTGTAGTATCATCACTTTCATCTGTTGCAGTTGTTGTATTATCAGAATCATTATCTGTCGTAACTGAAGTTGAATCTTCTTCAACATCTGTAGAATTTGTAGTAGTATCTTGGTCATTATCTACAGAGCTCGTCGTTTCATCTTCTTCATCTGTAGTGATTGTAGTATCGTCCTCTTCATCGTTAGATTCTGTTATATCATCTTCATAATCTGTGTAATCAACATAATCAAGTAGCTCTTCTTTTTCATCCACATCCAAGTTATCGGTCCAAGAATAGTCTGTCTTGTTTAGTAAGTCATTCAATTTTGCAATTATCTCCAGTGTTTCCTGCAGCGAATTCTCCTTTGATTTCTTAGTTTGCCTCCTTCCGTTTCCAATTTGTGCCGAAAGCAAAAGCAGGATAATAATGAAGTACAGCAATGTTATCGACCCCATGATTGGTCCGACATTGAGAAGGTTTTTCAGTATGACAAGTTCTTATATGCCTAAGGTGAGGACCCAACTCAATTCAAGTCATTTCACATTAGACATTTCCTTGGATTTATTACTGCCTAGAAATGCTAGTTATCTTTGCCTTGCAGGAACCTTAAGTATTTCTAGCTTATCTAGCCTATTAGCGCTATCTCTCGAAGTGCACGGGCCGCTAATTTGACATTCTACAAAGAGGAACCTAAGACTATTCATTGGATAATAGTGCAGTTACAGAGTTTAAGGTTTTGGGTTCAGTTTCTAAAGTTTTCTTTTAGATGAGGCAAGGTTAGGCTTGGAAGAAGCAGATCAACAAACACAATGTCTCTATAGAAAACACTTTGAAATGTTTATAAGCCATTCAATAAACTATAAACTAAACCAAGGATTGTTTAAAATTTCGTTAAATTAGAAACTGCTCACCTAGAAAATCCTCCGTGTTGTCAGTTGTGAGCAGTCCCGCCTCGTAGATGGCACGCGCATAGAAATGCCCCTTGAGCAGCGCCTCCAGTGGTGCCTTGTCGTTGGGCTCGCCGAACTGCTTGAGCAGCTCGTAGGCCTCCCAGTGTCGATCCTTTTGCTGCAACGAGAGCGCCAGGGATTGTGCAACCTGAGGCAAAGATTTATCCGCACGTTTTGCCAGCAACAGAACACGCTGCCAATCCAGAGTGTGACGAGCCGTAAGCAGTGCCTGCTCCACATCCCCACCACGCTCGTACATCAGACTAGCCGTCTCCAGTTGTGCGTTGGAACGTAAATGATCCGCATAGGCGATGCAGACGCGACGATGGAACTCCGACTGAGGCGGGCAACTAATCAGCGCTTTGCCATACAGAGTGTGTTGCCTGATGAACTCCATTGCCTCATCCTCATGCTCCACGCCACAGGCAATCAAATGTTCCAGAGCACGTTCATTGCGCTTAAGATGAGCATCGATCTTGAAGCGGCAATATTCCTGCGGCAGCGACTTCAATTCATTGAGATAGGGCAAAAACTCTTTGGGATCCTTCTGCGAGTGTTGGGCAACAAAGACCACCAGCCCAAAATCATAGGTACCCAATGCAATGTTGTACAACATATTCACATCGACCAGATACAAAAGATACTTCAGCATTTGCTCTGCCAGCTGAGCTGAGCTCGCCTTCTGTTGCCAGATCACTTGCAGTGCCTGCTCCAGTTTGCCCAGCTTTACATAGGCCGTAAGAATGGGCAATCGATACTGGGCCTGCAACTTAGGATCTGTGGTCCCTTCCATGACGCGGCACAAGCATTCACAGATATATTCCACCTTGCGCTCCACACTGAATTTCTCAGGATATTCCCTCTGCGTTGCCTCGTAGTTACTCGCATACATGCCCCGTGTGAAATCCTCGTTCTGCAGCTCACTGATAAACTGGCACAGCCATTGTCCGTCCTTATTGTGGGCAATTTGAGCCACGTGCTCTTGCAATCCACCAAAGAAACTCTCCAGATTGTGATCACAGATGATGTTCAGATTGATGCGATGTTTACGAACCATTTCCATGGCACGCAGATAATCATCTCGATCGAGGAGTGCTCCAATCAGTTTCAGTACCAGCACACGTGGACTGATCACTTCCAGATTGCCGCGTGGCAGTTGCAACACCAGCCTTGCATCCTGACTCGCATACGTGACCAGCTTGGCACCACGTTCAATGTTGCGTGTCGAGATACTGCGACGATCTCGCAGGCGCACAAAGTGCAGTGTGTTCAGTTGGGTGAAGGCAACGAACTCATCCGCCAGGCAGAACGAGGTGACATCCTCCGCAATGCGTTGGCCATCGATCTGCAGCAATTGCTGTGAACGCAGCGTCACCAGGCCATCTAGAAGGGGAGAGAGAAGAAAAGGCGTTAATTTAATCATAGATCAATCCTTGTTTACCCTTCTCACCTGTTGATTTGATTATCTGATCTGCCGTTTGGCTGAGTTGCAGGCAACTCCGCGGCGTCTGCAACTGTTGCTGGCGTATGGCAATCTCATAGACGTGTCCACGAGTTGTTTGCACATAGAAATCCGATGTGGAATGAGAGCCAATGCTGAGTGCATTGACGGTGCCATTGATAGACTGTGAGCTTGCCAAGGCATAGCTAGCTTTCGCCTTATCCGACTCAGTGTCAATCATGTGCAGCAAGAGAATACGCGTTGAATTGCCCACGCTGTGTGTGGCCAGTAGATGGTGCTCTCCCAAACAGCTCAAATTGGCCAATTGAATTTGAGAGAATTCCTTGGGGGGCAGTGACTTGCCCAGCAATTGTGGTGCCGACGACAATGTGGGCTTGTCAAAGAAATACAACTCCCGATCGCTGGTGTACAGACACAAATGGGATGCAGTCGAGCTCACTGCATTTATGTAGCTCTTCAATTGTATCACCCGCTGGCACATGGGCGGCGGAATGACGGCCACAGAGAAGTTCGTCAGTAGCAAGCGTTTGCCATCGATGACACAAGCAATGGCGGTGTCCTGATAGCAATCGGTCAGGGAGTTCCAACGATGCGTATAATGTTTACCACTCTGCAGCACAACATGCAGCGTATGCTCGGCTCCGATGCGATTGTCCCAGTGAAAGAAGGCCAACTCATCGGATTGCCTGTAGACCAACACTTGCTTCAGATACCAATGATAGTTGCCGATCGTGTAGAGATAAATGCGCTGTGCATCTGAGCTGCTTGTATGCAGTGCGAGGATATCCGAGTCGGCTGACCAGCGTAGCTGCACAATGGACTCTTGCAACAGATCGAATGGCAGCTCAAACTCCCGGTGACGCAATCCATTCTTCTCGAAAAGCCCCACGGTTGACTTGTTGGATTTGGCAAAGTGCTGCGGCAAGGCAATCCAATTTCCACTTGGACGCCAGGCTAGCGCAGGCTGCAGTCCATTCCACTTCTCTGCCGTATGCTGCAGTTTGCCCTCGCAGTCGTAGACACTGAAGGTTCGTCCCACATTGCTGGCCACATAGGAGACAGCAAAGTAGGCACCGTCGCCACGCCAAGCAATTTGTACATTCTGTAAAGTGGATTACATATTAATTAGGGATTTAGTTAGATATTCGTGCTAGTTACAACTCACCTGGGGCAGCTGTTGTACATCCTGCGGTGCCTGAAAATCGGGAGATTGCTTGGCCGCTTGCTTACCGGCACTGCCATGGAACTGTGTCTCCTTCTTGCCCCATCCGACGTTAACGAATTGCTGATCACTGGCGAGCTCTGCATCTAGCGGTTGCTCACCAATGACGTCATAGGTGCAGGTCATGACCACGACGTTCTTTGTCTTGGTTACAAATGCAACTACTTCTTGATTTGGTGACCACGCCATGCACTCGATGCCCACATCACAGTAAGTACCTTCGCTGGTGGCCAGTGTGTCCGGATTGATGAGCAGCACCTCACCAGCCCCGGTGGCCACACAGATTGCATTCTCCAGTTGCAGAAACTCGGCGCCAACTATGTCCGGCAGATCGGCAACAACTTTCGGCTCCTCACAGCCATCGAGAACGGCCAAGATTGCGCTGTCAGTTACGAAATATGTGGTTTCACTGTCATTCCGTTCGATATCCGGCTGCAGTAACAGTTGCTTAGCATTCTGAATACCTGTTGACTGCTCTTTGCAATATTGTAACTTTAGATTGCGCATTGTTAACTAAATTATTGTCATCCAAAGACAACAACGTGCGCCCAACAATATACCAAATAAAAATACGCACAAAAATACCTTATTATCGAAGAATGGCTATCGATTCTCGCCTGCATTTTACGATTAGTTACAGAATTTTAAATAATTACTATTTAAATATTTATCACTTATTAAACCAACCCGTTGTTTTTTTTCGAAACAGATAAACAAATAAATTAAAATTAACAAACTTTTTGGTTCAAATAGGGACTCATTCAAAAGGAATCAAAATCAACAAAATAAAATTTGAAATTTCCGCCAAGCTTATTGAAAGATTTACGAATACTTTCAATCATTTTTAATAAATTTAATTGATATACTTATAGCATTGTAACGCTTGCTATATTCTCTATTTAAATTGTCGTAAGCTTTTCATGTTGGCCCATGCTGACGTCACAAATTTGATAACGACTATCGATAAGTGCTCGTGGCGCAATTTAGTTATGTGCAATTCCTTGTAAGTGTGTCCCAAAAATTAATCGATACATCGTGTATCATATTAACATCGATACACCGATATAATATCAACAATCCTAATACTGGGCAAAGATGGCTGCTTTATTTTTCATGGAATTTTTTGTTGCTGTAAAATTAGTACGTTCTCTGCGTTAAAACATTATCGTTGTGTGCATACGTGTATTGTACTAACAGCTTAATAAAAGCGAATGCTAAAAAGGAATAACAAATGTGTTACAGTTAGCAAGAGAAGTGTAGAAAATTCCACACTACAAAAAAAAACCAGCAGCAAGTTGGGCCACATATAAAAAAAATCCAAAAGTGTTTGTGTGTGCGGGAGTGTTTGTGTGTGTGTGTGCGTGCAAATGTTTATAAATAATTTATAATATTCGAAAATCAAAATGTGCATGTGTACGACGATCGCTGCTTGATGGTCGACGAGCATCGATGTTGTCGTCGTTGTCGTCAGCAGCAGCACCGGAGCAGCAGCAGCGGAGCAACATTGGAGGCGTAGAGGAATGCCAGACGGCAGCAGCAGCAGCATCAGAAGCAGCAGCAGCAGCCGCCGCAGCAGAAGCAAAGCAATAGGAATCAGGTAAGGTGTAACAGTAGTATATGTGTGAGTGCATGTATGTGTGTTTGTGTGAGTGTGTGTGGACTGCGAGACTCGCTCTGTGTGTGTTGTTGTTTTGACGTAAGGACTACCCAACGCCCTTTTGGAGCGTCGCGCTGTCTGCCTCACAGTTGGGTGAGTGCGTGTTTAGGTGTATGTGTGTGTGTGTGTGTGTGGGTGAAAGTGACGAAAGCTTGCGCAAAAAGGATAACGCAATTGATGATGTTTTTTCTGCTTTCCTTTTATCTCCTCCTGTGGGCGCGCCTTGGCTGCTGCCTGTCTCTGTCTCTATCACTGTTTGTGTGTGTAACTTTGTCTCTCTGCCCGTGTGTGTGTGTGAGTTTGCATAATTTTTCAACTGTTAAAACTATTGCGTAAATATTTGCGATGATTATGTCAAAATTGCATGCAAACATAAAAGAGAAACAGTAAAAAATTGGCTAAAAACCAAGAGAGAAAGAGCAAGGGAGAGTGAGAGAGAGGTGATAAAGAAGGGGGTCCTCTTATGCTTGTTGTTGTTGTTGTTCCATTGATGAAAATATGTTGTCTAAGGTCAAACTATAGTCAGGTGTTAAGAAATCGTATAATATATACTAGATATTTTAGAGTTAAAAAACGAAAGCAAAATAACAACGGGCAACAAAAACAAACTACGCATTTTTAAGGCAGTAACAACAACAACAACAACAAAACAAAAACACGTTTTACAACTCTGCTCGCTCCAATGGCGCGCAATTTTGTTGCTTTTGTTGCCTTTTAGGCTCATTGTGAATAGCAAACGAGGCCCCACACTCACACTCACACACACACATAAACAGGCAATCACACATACACACACACACACACACATGCGAAATGAGCGGCAGCACCATGAATGACCAAATTCAATATACAATACACACCTACAGCAACAACAACAACAGACAGTGAGTGGAGCAACAACAACAATAATTAACGGCAATAACCGAAGCGTAGCGCATCGTAGTTTCCGTTGTAGTAGTACTATGTGTGTGTGTGTGTGTGTGTGTGTGTGTGTGTGTGTGTGTGTGTGTGTGTGTATGTGCGTAGTTTAGTCTCACTGTCGTTGTTGTTGTTGCTCTTGCTGGTCAGTTGCGCTGCGTCGTTATGTCGGCTTCGGCAAAATTTTCGTGCGCTGACGTCACGCATTGATGTCGGTAGCTGCTGATGTTGTTGTTGTTGTTGTTGTTGTTGTTATTGTTGCAGTGGCAGCGTCGGCGCCAAAGCTTTTTTTTTTTTTTTGGTTTGTTTGTGTATTGCAATACACGCGTGGGCGTTGTACTCTCAAGCTCCTGTCTGCGTCTCTGTTGCGCTGTGTGTGTGTGTGGGGGGTATGTATGTGTGTGTGTCAGAGTTCAGAATTGCGTGAATTTTGTTCTGTATATTCACCCGCTGATCTCCACAGATTGGTCAAGTGAAATGATTGCTTTGTTGTGGCTTTCGTGTTCTGCTGTCATTTGTTTATCTCTCTCTCCCACTCCTTCTCCCTCTTCATTCGTTTGCGCTAATTACATGCAATAAGAGGGAAAAATGCCAATTGGAATTTATGATTTGCTTCTCATTAGAAGTTTAAGCGAAATTAAAAACATTTCAAATGCAATGTTAAGTACTTTAAGGTACTTTCAATCTATAAACGTTAGTTCATTTCAGAGAATATTGTAAATGTATGCATTATTTCTATTCTTTACTTTTGTTATTACTTTCTGCGTAATTTAATTCGCCAGCAGAGCTTATCGAATTACATGGAAGTTGCTCTTATCGAATGCTGCAACTAAGCCTGATGTTAAATTCTTTTTCGAGAAAAGTAAGAGCTTATCGTTATCGGAATTCGACAAAATACACATGTTCACATTTAATAATATATAAATAGTCATACACGAGTTAAAATCGAATGACGTGTGGGGGCTTATTGGTATTTAATACCATGTAGCACCTGTTATCGATGTGGCGTTATCGTTATCGCACCTTTGGCACTTGTTATTGCAAGTCTGTTATGAAGAGTGAGCGAGATAGCAGCACATATGCGACAAAAAGGAAATGTGTTGGTGTGGTGTTGTTGTTTTTGTTATTTTAGTATTTGCTGTGCTCATTTTTGGTCTCTTGTTTGCTTTTCCTCATCTCGCTCGCTGCATATTTGACCTGAGCTTTTGTTTGTTTACGTTGCTTTTTGCACAAATTTGCACACATTTCTATTTTTAGCACACTCTTCGAGCTGTCTATATGTAAGAGTTTCAGTGTGCGTATGTGCGTGTGTGTGTGTGTGGGTCTGCTTAAGGGTTTACTAGTGGAATGCATATATGTATGTATAGTCTGTGGATTGCATCCTGCTGCATAAGCGCAGCTGACGTCATCTTCAGTTTCCCTAAGTCCCATTTTGTGGATCCATTTAGCATATGTTCACTTGACATCAACATAAGTTATCTCTCTCTCTCTCTCTTTCATTTGCATTCTGCAGTTTCTCCATTCGCATTTGACTGCTAATCTCGTATACAGTTTTAAATGCAAATCTCTTGTATTGTGAGGGGTGGGTGGTACGGGGGGAGAAACCAAGCCAAGCCAAGTGTTAATTGCATATGTGCTTGAAATATGCACATAAAATGCCAGAAGCAAAAATCGACAAAATATCACGAACTGTGTGCGACTCCAAACGAGACAGCAACAGTAACATGCATAACTCTATACCCTGTAAACACATAAAACAATAATAATGTAGTTCAGAATACTATTCGGTACGTAGTTGTTATTTACAGGGTATTGTTAAGTGCCGTATACTTATTTGTTTGCTTTTGCCTTTTTAATTTGCCAGCAAATTACTGTGAAAAATGTAAACATGCAAAACAAAACAGAACAGAAATTGTCATACGAGACTTTGCAAAGCGAAAAAACTACAAAAGCAACAAGAAAAGTTTCCAAAGAGCAACAACACAAACGAGTCAAATTTTAATTAAAATCAACAACAACAACAACAACAGTAGCAGGAAAAACAATTAGAACGTTTGCACAAAGACAAACGGCAAAAAGGGAATCAATTGACAGTAAAAGACGAGCGGAAAAAACCGATTTAAACGAAATTGAATTTGGAACTTGATAAGAATAATCAAAAAAGAAGAAATGATTATACATACTATACTTTCAGATTGTAGGTTTATTATTAAATTTTATTGATTTTAGTTTATTAAATTTTAAAAACGGATATTTAACGATTTTCATATTGAATTGCTTTTGGAAACACTGATTTTGTTTAGTATTTCAAACTTAAATTCAAAATTAGTTAAATTCTTACTTTCTCTATGATTGACAAATTGAATGTTCGAATGCTATACAAATTTCAGCCTTTAAGAGTATTTTCAAAAATTTAAGTACTCTAAATTATTTATAATAAAAGCCTTTGTCTTATCACACACTTCGATGATTAACATAATTAAATAATTTATCTCAAGATACAATTAAAAATGCCAATTTGGACTGGCCACTCTCAATCCATTTAAAACCTGGATAAATGTCAATAAAATACAAAACAAAATACAACAAAAAATCTATAGCCTTTGCGAAATACAATCGACAAACAAAACTGAGGCTTACTTACGTTTTGTTGGCCAGCAAATTTGGTCAGAAGCCGCAAAAAAACAGAAAACAAAAAACTTGAATTGCCAAAAAGAATCACTGTAAATTGAGCAACATTTGTTGCTATTGGTAATTATGCTTTGGCAATTAATTTAGACGCCAGTCAGCGAAAAGAGAAGGAGGGAACCTAACGAAAACTAGCGTGCGATAAGTGCACACGCTAGAGATGGCATATTCTCACTACACAATCGCATGCGAGAGAGTGGACACAAACACACTACACTGTGTCGCATGCAAGTGTGTTCAATGCAGCTTCGTGAAGACGTTAAAGCATTACACACACATACGCATGGCAGCTAAGAGAGCTTGAGAGTATGGGAGAGCTTAAGTGCATTTTCCACATATCGCATGCGAGAGTGAGTGCAACTTCTTGCAATATATCACATGCAAGTCGGCTCACTGCAAGTGAGGCAGCTTGAGAGTGTGAGAGAGAGTTGCATTTTCCATGTAAGTGCCGATACAAGTATCGTGAAGACACACACGTATTGCACACACACACACACACACACACACACGCATTGCACGCAGTGCTGCAACTGAGAGAGCAAATCTCCCTAACACTCCTCACACACATGCAAAGAAAGCTCGACTTGTGTGTTTCTCTTTCTCTCACGTCTCTTTTGAGGCTGCTCTTTTTCTCAACCTTTTGCCGGTGTTGAAGCGCCGTCGCTCAGTCAGTTGAAAACGCGCTGTTGTTGTGTGTGGTTCGTGCAGCAGCAGCAGCTCACCGTGTCGCGAAGCCAGTCTCTGCACATGCGCAACGTTACGTCGCGTGTTTAAACCTATTGCCAATAATCGTCAATTGCAATTGGCAATAACTAATATGCCAAAATTGAAGGCATAAATAGGCAATAACAGTGTGCACACAACAACATTCGTATACAAATTTATAATTTATAACGCCGGAAAATTGTGTAATAATCATTTTTTTGTGTACAAAATCTTCACTAATCTTTACAAAACATGCGAAATATATGCGAAATTTGTGTTGAGGAAGCTACGCTCTTTCAATATGCTAATTTCTCAGTTAATTAACATGTAAAAGCAGGCAAAAATATTTTATATGATATTTAAGCTGCGATGATATATCATATTTTGTGAACTTGAAGTTATATCTTATTTATCTGTGATGGCGCAATGACCTTTGTGTAGTATTTATATTTCTCTTTATTTTATTTCGTATTCATCTGACAGTTTAATTATTACTTTGGGGTCGAAGGTGTTCAGTAATCAACGGCGTATAGAGACTGGCAAATTGTTTGAAAGGAGTGAAATCTCTGAAATCTGCGAACAGCTTATATAAAACTCGCTTTTGTGACTGAAAGTTGGCAACACTAAAGCCTAAACAGAAAAAAAAAAACAAAAGATAAAGAAAGAATTGGTATTATTTATTTAATATCGTACATTTCCGATTTGTAATGTATCTTTCATCTGTTCCGCAGCGATCTTGATGTGGGGCTTGTAAGAGTTCGCTTTTCTCTCTCCCTCACCTCTCTATAATTTGTTGATTTACCCGCCCCCTTTACTCTGCCCTCGTCTCTCACTTAACTGCAACTTAATGCAATTGCATGAATCATTAAGTCTTGCAATTGATTTCCACGCTAATTTTGGCAACGTGCAGGCATTTTCCAGACATGACTTTGACAAAAAGCTCTTGTGGGCAGAGATAGACAGAGAGAGAGAGAGAGAGAAGTTGCTGTGCGCGCGAGAAAAGCCATTTTCAATTTTCCAGCGCATTAGTCATCGTCGCTTCGGTTTTGGGCCTCTTAAATTGTAACTAGTTTTCGCCTCTGTCGCTGTGCCTCAGACTCGGCTTAAGTCTGTGCCTCAAACCTTGCCCCTGCCTCAGTCTCTGCCACCGCCCCTGCCTCGATCTGTGCCTCAGCCTCAGCCTCTGTCTTCGTTAAGCCTCTCTGCCCCTGTCTTCCTCTCTTACTCTACCTCAGCCCCTGTGCCTCCCTCTTCCTCTGCCTACGTCGTCACATCGTCGTCTCGCCAATTTTCGCGGCTAATCCACATAAAACGTCATCATCCTGAGAGACTTTCTGCCGAGAGCCAAGTGAAAGTGGACAATGCGCCCGTCTCTAAAGCACAACAGCAGCAACTACAACTTACATTACAACAACTATTACAACTACTATCCACAACAACAACAGAGTAAAGTTTCAACTGCAGACGCGTGAATTAATTTTTTATGTTTTCCTAACGGTTGTGCATAGATCTTTTACCATTTTTACTATTTCTTTGTGCATGTACATATTTTCCATCTACTTAGTCAATTTGCCATTCACTGCACACGACCGACCGACAGCAAGACAAAAAGAAGAAGCAGAAGAAAAAAGCCAAATACGTTACAGCAAATAATAAATAACCAAACCCAACGTCGCGACGACGTCCCAAAGTCGAATTCGAAAACGGCCAAAAGCGAAGAGCCAATGGCGCATTTCATTTTTCAATTGCGCATGCGCAACGTTTAATTTGTTGTAGATGTAGTTGTTGTTGTTGCCCCAAGTTTTTCTCTCTTTCTAATACCCTTGCGAAGGGGTAAAGTCATTATGGCTCGGCTATTTACTGCAGATTGTCTTAATTTGATCAAAATTACATTATACTATTTTAAAAACTTCAACTAAGCTATGTTAGTTCAAGAAATAAAAAAGCAATAACTAAATCATATAGATTTCATAAAAATACTTGGTTGTAAACTATAACTTAATTTAAAATGTTTAATTCTAATCACATTACAATTATAATCTGTTCATCTCTTCTATCTGTGACAGTCTTCAGAACATGTTAATCTCTTGTCAGCTCACAAATTTAAGCTTGTCTCGTTTAAATGAATGATTAGCATTGATTACTTATCGATACTTTTATCTATAGATATGTTCTATTACCAAAGAATTAATAAAGCTTGTAATAAAAGCTAATTGCCTCTCCTCGAATGCTTGTTTAAACGATAGTAAATAGTATTCAATTGAATACATGTAATAAAAGATAACAACTCATGCTCGATAACTCGATGGCAACTTTTCTCTTTGCCTGTCTGGCAAAGCGAGTTTTCCCCGGCCAAAATAACTAACTAAGATAACGCGAAAAAGTGCTTGACGCAAACAAAATTGTTATCAAGCTACCAACAATTTATCAAGTTGATAAATTATCTTTCACCTTGACCGAACGAGCGCGCGGCCACAAAGTGTATTGAAGATTCGTGGTAAGACTTGCTGCTAGGTCTTGGCTGGGCGCCACATTTAGTATTGAATTTATGCGTGCCGCAACTGAAAATTAATCGTACAATTTTCAATTAATAATTAATCTTAACTGCATGTCGGACTGCGGTCTGCGCACTGTGGACTGCGGGCTGGGTGTGCAACGCCCTACAAAGAGTCCATGAAAACTAAGCGAAATGCGCAACTTTCACTGCAAAAACTAGACATACAAACAGACAGTGTATGTAATGTGTGTATGAATGTATGTTGTATATACAGACAGACATACACGTATCTATAGCGCATGCAACAGGTATCGCCGCGGGTTACCAAAAACAAAAAATACAGAAGCAAACCTCGCCGAGCCTGAGGATATCCGCCGCGGCGCCTCACGCATTTTTCTTTGTATTTGTTGCTGTTGTTTTTTTTATGGTCTTATTGTTTCATATTATTGCCCACTTTGTTTTTACTCAAGATCAGGTTTTTTTCATTTTTGTTTTTTACTTTTATTTTGATTTCGCTTTTCATTTTGCATTTTGTCCACACAAAAACAAAAACAAAAACTTGTTGTGTCATATTTCTCTCTCTCTGTCTTTGCTTTTTCGTTGATGTTTTGTTATTTTTGTAGTCTCTAAATTAGTTTTGTTTCTTGCCTCTCTATTTATTTATTCAACTTACGTCTCGCACACGTTTTCCGTTTAGAAGAATTCAAATTTGGGTCTCCCTCGATAAGCAATCACTTTCCACGTGCCCAATTCTTGGCTCCGTCTGCGACTGCGGCTCATTTCCATAGTTAATTGTCGGTACCTTTATAGCTCTGACATTTGTGCAGGAAAAGTTCTGATTGTCTTGCACTCCCTCTCGCTCTCTTTGTCTCTCTCTCTTACTCTGTCTTTGTTCGAAAGTAATGAAGAAAGTGAAAAACCTCTTGGGGATTTATATACATAGCTTGTGAAATCACTAATTAAACGCAACAGGTGGCCATAAAACGTGCATTAAAAGATGTTTGCAAAACTCAAAGATCGCTTAAGAGGGAAGATCAAGTTCATCAGAAAATGAAACTGGAGCTGCTTTCAAATGAAGTGAGGTATTGTTGAAGACCAACAGAGAGATATAATGAAAAGTATTTTAGGCATTTCAATTGAATTTTTTTACACGTGTTGAACTCGTGTCTAATGAAGTTCAAAGATATTTTATGGCATTTCAATTGAGATTAACAGATTTACATGATTAACGACAAACAAATCATTCATTTTTAGACAGTTCTTTAAAGTACTTCCATGAAAAATTAACTTGAAAAGGTGTTGAGCTGGAATCTATTGTAGTTAAATGTTATTTTGTTGGGTTCATATTTAATAAACTGTTTTTTTTTGTTAAGCGTTAATTGAACCAACTTTATATGTAGATCTTGTTTCTATTGAAGTG
Organism: Zaprionus indianus; assembly: GCA_018904595.1. Lineage (NCBI taxonomy): Eukaryota > Metazoa > Arthropoda > Insecta > Diptera > Drosophilidae > Zaprionus > Zaprionus indianus. Next base: position 7,920,153 of record JAEIHA010000320.1, read on the forward strand.
CAAATAGCTATTTTGGCATTACCATTGTAATGAACTAGTTCACTTGTTTGCTGTTAGACCAATTAACAACATTTGAGCTGCTGTTTCGTGTAGTTCCATCAAATTTGATCCCAAACTGTCTTACAAGTTCAAGCTTATTAATCAACTGGTTCTTGTTTGAGTTGTTGTTCTAATAAAATACTTAATTGATACTGCAGTGCTATATAGATTGGCCTCCTGAGTTATTTGCCCATTTTTTAACTGGTTCTTTGGACAGCAGCTACTTAAGAAATGCATGTAATGTATCGTGAATTCACAGTTAGTTCCAGACATGCCAAAACTTTCGCGAAGACAGTAGCAGAAAACCCAAATGCAAACAGGAATTTGCTAATGAGAATAAGTTGTTAACTGTCAACTCTTTGAACTTCTTCTTCTTTCACCAAACGTGTATCTCATGTTGTCTGTGCTGTGCAAGTAGACAATGCACTATCAGCAATTCACACCCAATTAACACCATCGTATAAGTTCATATGCATAGTATCCACTGACTGTATCTACTGTTTACAACTTGGTATCTGTGGTGCATTGTGTCGACATCGCCGCATCTGTAACATTTCACCTGCTTATTCGCGGACTTTCCCAGCCTAAAGATACAGATACATTTATACACGTACATACGTACATGTGGCAGCCTTTACCTGCCTTGAATAAAATATAGATATTGTATGTATAACAACTATAACAATGGGCGTTGTCGTGCCCGTTGTTCCCACGCCCAAAAACTATATATACACTAGCCTATATATGTGTACGTATAGTCCCTGTAAATTCCAATTCAATTCAAACGACTAAGTTCGTGTTTTCCCAACCCAAATGAAAATTGGATATATAATGTAGAAGGCATGTTGTAGCGCAACTAACAGATACCCTAAAGTGATGGAGAAGTTTTCTAGTTCCTATTTTTCAAGCAAATTGTTACGGTATATTGTGTATTTATATTTATCGTGCAGTAAGGTTATATGGTATATTACTCTATATGTTTCAACTGTAATGCAACTACAGGATATGCTAGAATACCGAATATACCCTTCTAAAACTGTATTCCTTGCTGATTCCTTTTGTGCATGTGTCTTAAGTAGAAACTTGCTTTATCTTTACATTATTCTGTAAAGTATATGCCCTCTTTTGAAACCCATTTCAACTACAGGGTAGTAAAAAAGAAAAGCCAAAACAAACAGATATAAAAACAGCATCGATTTTACCATTGCAAACTTGTATTTATATTTATTTATTATATTTATGTGCTCTCTCGTATGCGACTCGATTCGAGTCTTTTTTTTTTCGTGGCTCTTCACTCGCTTACAGTTAATGTGGCAAATTGACTTTGGCAAAAACACAATTACTATTATTACGGCTCAGCAAAGAGGGGACCCCTTACTCCGCTCTCCCCCCAACCGTCAGTTGACAAATATGGAGCATGCCTTCATGCGACATCAAGACAATTCCAAGCTTGTTTTTGTTTCACTTTTTTTTTCGTTTGGATTTTCTCCATAGATATTCAACATTTGTGCGCTTTTTGTCGGTCTCTCTGGCATTATCATTAGTTGTAGTTCCTCTTTATTGCTTTGCTTTTCCATTGATTTTGTATGGTTTTTTTTTTCTTTTTTCCTCCCATCTTTTATTGTCGGCGGAACCCAATCGAAGTGCTTGAAAAACGAAAAAAAAAAATCAACCAAGCAACTTTAATTAGTATGATTACAAAAGAAAACAATTTTGCAGTGCACATTGTTTGCACACGGCATTAGCCTCGATTCTTTTCTCTCTCCCAACTGGGGCAGAGACGCTGGGAAGAGTTGTATGGGGAGGAGGGGAAGAGTTTTCCATTGTGGGGATGAGCACTGAATTGTCAGCAGCATTTCTATGGAATTCTCACTACACAGCGAGAGAGATGGGCTGAGCTTAGTTTAAAAGGTTGAATAGGAACGAGTAGAATAGATATTTTGGCTTACAGAGACTATTGCAAATCATGATGTTATATAGAAACTATTGTCAATGAGAACTAAGGAGATTTCTAGGGGATTTCTATGAAATCTGTGAGTGTTTTATGTTTTTAAAGACTCTTCAAAATTGCACTACTTCGATAAGTTTAGATAATGTCATTGCGCCAACAGATAATAAACTTAAAACAAATGCAAATGTAGATACAGTTAAAGCAACTAAAAGTGTTAAAGATACACTAAAAGTGCTTAAGAAACAATTAATTTAAAGTGCATTTAATTCAATCTCAAAGTGCGGGCTAAGGCAGACGCGATATGCCGCCCTCGATGAATATGGAACATGGTGACAACAATTAAAATAACCTGCGATGGCGTTTTCATACAATCCAATTCATATCTTACGCCCACGCAAGCAAGCAGCGCAGCCAATAGGGGCGTGGTAGCAACAGTAGCTAAATCAGCGGAAGCTGCAGCAGCAGCAGCAGCAGTAGCAGCAGCAACTGTTGGCAACAGCAGCCCCAGCAACGAGAGCGATAACTCGCAGACAAGCAGCGGCAGTCAAACCGCAGGCAGTCGAACCGACACAATTAGCACTGGCAATCCAAAGAGATCTACACGCTCCAACTGCAATCGGCATCGTGGCACGGGTGGAGGCACTGCAACATCGCTGGCCACACAGGATTCACGCAGGCGTTACTATTATTTTGGCAGCAAGGACGTCTATTGGTGCAAGCAGAGTTTGGCCAACAGTCTCAATCGCAGTGCCAGCAGTTTGGGTCATCATCATCGCGAGGCGCAGCTGCAGCACGCAGTGCCACAGGCTGCTGGTGGTGCTGCTGGAGGGGGTCAACTGATCTCCAAGGCGCGTCGCCGTCCGTTGCAATTGTGCAGCAGCAGCCTCAGTGCCGCCTATGCGCCGCCAAAGCGAAAGGAGTTTTACTTTTGTGATAAATATGCTGCCACAACGGTCGCCTCATGTGGCGCCAACAGTGGCAGACTGGGTAATCATAAAGTGGCAGCAACAACGGCGGCAACTTCGCAACCCATCGATGTGCGATTGTTGAACTTTCTACGCAGCGCACAGCGCAGATTTCAATCGGCAGCAGCTGCAACAACAACAGCAACAACAAAAACTGAAACAGCCAAAGCAAAGTTTGAAAACAACAACAGAAGCAACACCAAAGAGCGCTCAACAACAGTAACAACAACAAGAAACAGGAGTAACAACAAGAACACTAGGAGCAACAACAACAATAACAACTGCAGTAGCTCACTGCCGGCGATCATCAGCACAGACGATTGGTTTGGTTAGTATGCAGGGAAAGTTCTCCTGAAAGAGAAGCCCCTAACTTTGCTGAATTCTAAATCAACTATAAATTATAAATCCTGATCAGTTATATTAGCTGTTCGAACTTTGCTCACAGTTAATTTATTAAATCTGATTTGATTAATGAATGATTGGAAATCAACTGAGCAATGGTTTTAGTATTCTGTGCAGCTAAGTTATGCTAACAAACTATCAATTATATTATGTTCAATCTATTAAAACAATGAAGGTTGTTTATGGTTTAATGTCCAGCCCAACTATTCTTGCAAACCATCGATTATAATTTACATTTGATCTATGATAAATAAAGTAATAAACCTGGAAATTGAATACATTTTCCATAGTTCAGTTTAACGTGGCTTATAGTAAATCAATTCTTAAGGATTTCATTCATATCATACCTGCGAAATAACTGTTGATCTATTAAAGATCTTTACTATAGCAAAAGTGGATATAGTTTCTTATGGAAGAAACTCATTAATAGTCGATTCATAAAAACATTTCAACAGATGAGCTGCTATAGATTCCCAAACAACTTTTAAAATTGTTAAAATTTACTTTTCATTCCATCAAAGCTGTCAAATCTACAAAAATGTAGCTTACTTTATTACGCTTTGTTCTCAATTCAATTATAATACGCGTAAGTCATCGCATATCAAATACATTCAACGTATCGTATGACTAATGGCAACTCCATTCACTTTTAGTCATGCATACTATATAATCTTATATACCATATATAATACTGTATTTGTTATATACTTTATGTTGATTGAGAATCTCAATGAACTCACTTTTTATTTGGCACTTTAAGATACACCTTTTTTACTGCGGATGTTTCGATTGCGTTGCGCAAAGCTAACTGCAATTGCTTGAGGAGTGACTGCAAAAGGGGGTGCTCTGTTATATTAAACCCAAAAGTCACACCGAAACTCACGCAAAACCCAAAACGCAACATCAATGTCAACCCACAGTGGGCTTCTTGTCTGGTTTCGTTTGTTGCGCCTCCTCTACTTTGATAATTTGCCAAGCGCAACGCGTCGGTAACTTTATCTCTCTTTCATTTTCTTGTTGTTTTTATATGGTATGCAGCACACAGCAAAGCACTTGCGACATTGGGCACAGGGCTGCATGGGGTTTATATATTTTTTGCTACCTATAATATAGTTTCATTTTTGCGGTCCCCAGACACGAAAACCAAAATTGGATTTGGGAAAAAGGAACACGCAAACCGCAAAGTGTAATTATTACACAAATACAAGGGTAGATAAATATAAATACATAATAAATTATAAAGTTTGAATATTCAATAGTGGGTTTTTTGATCGATCGTCTGACTGATTTCTTCTTTTTCTCTTTTAACCAAAAACTTAAGCTAATCATGTTTACTGAATGTTGTGTGATACTGAATTAGTTACTAGAGATTTGCCTTAGAAGCAGGCAAAATTATCGACCCTTAACTCGCTGCTTTTGCAATGGATGAGCATTGCTCATGCTATACAATTTAGACAATACAATTTCCCGGTCATTATTATGTATACAGAAGTTCTACGATGTGTGGCCAACAAGCTGTAAACCGACTAACTAACTAACTGACAGCTGGAGAAAGAGAGAGACAGACAGACTGACGGACAGGTTGCCCCTGAGGCAACATCACGTCACGGCAAGAGAACAAATTCTATATGCTACAGTTGGTAGGAGGAAGCGCAGTAGAGGAGCAAGCAAGAGAGGGAGAGAGAGGGAGAGGGGACCAAAGGAAAGAACAGTTCAACACCTATAGAGGTAACAAGTACGTGAGAATCTTTTGTATTGCTTCCTCATTGTGCATGAGTTGAGGAAGGAACAAACACACTACAGTGAGAGAGAGAGAGAAGAATAGAAATAGGAAGGGAAACAGACATGTAAATACAAGAGGCAGGCACAATTATATCGTGTAGTTTCGAGCTGGAAAGTGTAAAATAATAATAACCACAGAGTGGAGAGAGAGAGGCAAGATAAAAGAAGTAACTTTAGTCGACAGAGAGAGAGGGAGAGAGAGGGGAAGCATGACAAAAGACATGAATGAAACGAGAGGTGTGCACTGGATGACGATGACGACATACATAGATGTAGTTGAGGATGGCGTGCTGGAAGCATATCATGGAGAGACCTGCTCCGTTGGCTTTTTGGCCAACAATTTGCATATGGCATGCAATGAGATGAGGTGCAGCAAAACCGCAAACAAACAGGCAGAGAGAGTACGAACGGACGGACAGCAGGAAGAAGGAAGCCAGAGCAACATGCCTCATGTAGTACTTACCTACACAAAACATCAGCACACATATCTTTGTACCATATATACAGATACTAATTACCCACTGTCTGTGTCAGGTGGGCAGAGCCACAGCGCGCCTCGAGTCGAACTTTATGTCAGGGTTTTCTTTTATTTGTGAGTAAAGCGCTATTAGCCATGAAGCTATCCAGGTAGAATTTGAAGAAGAAAGCATAATGATAGGGGGACTGTCAGCATAGTTTCAACAGCTTTATCATTTAGTTAATCTCTTCATAGTACAGACTTTCTACCTTAACATATTGAACTTAAGTTTTACAGCAAAATAAACTCAACTATAATTCATAGATCTGATAAATCATTCATAACTTTGCGCACTTTCTTTACATTTAACATTAATATAAATTGAAATTATTATTATTAATCAGTTAAGTTTCGTAGTTTATAATGTACGTTTCCTCAATAAATAACATTGGATTCGCTGAGACTTCATTGAAATTTAGCAGACATTTTAATTAGGTTTTTGCTCGGTTTGCCATTTGCACAAGCTAATGAGCATTACCTCATTCGGCGCATCCAATAATATGTCCATATATGTGTACTGCGCATTTGCACACTCACTCACACTCACACACACACACAGTCGTGTGCACCCACAACATTTCCTACAGTGCATTACAGAAATGTGTGTCTACCGAAAACAAAACAACACCAGGAATGTCACAGTTGAGCGCACTTGACTGTTAAATACCCTATAGATGGCGATACATTACATCTAAATCTAACGCAACTGATGCGTTTTCATTATAGGAAAATATTCATTACATTTTATAAATATTTTAAGATGTTGATGATTTTCTTTATTAAATTACAAATGAAACTTGGCAAGGTTTAATTAATTAGTACATGCAATAAATGATTTTCTATCTGTACCTCTTCTTTTTAAATAGTTTCATCATTTTAAGACCAGAATTCATGTAGAATGCTATTTGTATTGCATATGCCTTCTACTTCCTTTGACTTACTGGGTATACGGAGTACATTATATAAAAGAAAAAAGCAATTGTCAATGAATCATTGAAGTTTATGAATGCATTTCGAACTTATTTCGGTTTTATTTTGTTTTGTTTTTAAGGTTTTTTGCATGTACTTTTATGTCCGGCAGATCATTGTCGTTATTTTTAAACAGCTTTTGCAATTTATGATTGTTCTGTGCACTGAAATAACAATATAGATATATATGTATGTATCCAACGATCCGACGTGTGGCTAATAAATATTTAAGATCATTTTTCAAACGATTTAATTACTCGCCAAATAAATTTTGTGCATTGTTGCGACGCCCGCCCGCCTGTCTGTATTGTATTGTTTTGTTGTTTGAGGTTATAAATGGAGAATCTGTTATTTATTTAACACTTTATAAACACGCTTGGCTAACAATAACAACAACAGAAAACAGAATTATAAATACAACATTTTTTTGGTTTGGTTTGGCAATTGTTTTGCTGATTTTCACAATCTTTTTTTCGAGGTTTTGCAAGAGATCTTTGGCTTTTTGTTTACATTGCAAGAGCAATGGTGATAAAACGATAAACCGATAACAGACAATCGAAGTACAGACCTTCAAGTAGTTTTTGAACTATTTTTCAATTGCTTAAAAGAAGCTTCAATGTAAAATTGAATTCGATTATTCATTGAAGACTGATGTCATCGTCAATAGATCGATAACACTTGAGAAACCTAAGAAATTTGCATAAGTAAAGTGCAAACTCACAAGTTGTCAAATGAGAAATGCAAACTAACAAATAAATAAATGCAAATTTGCTCTGACTAATCAAAAGTCAAAGAAAACAACAAGTGAATACCCTACAATTTGACTAGAGTAGTGCATGAGGTGTGCAATTGCATATACCCTGTCTGCCAGCAAGTTTTGCGTGTAACTGAAGTCATCCAGTTATATCGTATCGCTGGCGGGTGTTGTCAGTTTCATGATGACAGTTATCGCTGGACTGGTCGGGGACTTGAACCTGCCTGACATGCGTCACGGTTTTGTTTTTGGTATGTAAATAAAATTACACTCAACATTTGCCTCCTACTCGTACAGTGAGTCGCCTCTGTTTATCCATTGCTGGGCTTGCAAAATGTGAAATTTATTTAACATATATCATACATACATATATTGTACAGACAACCCTGACGCATGTTTCTGAAGTTGAGAATCATCAGTGTGACTGATACTTTCGAATATCTTGCGAGGTGTAATTGTGTTTCTATTGGAGACTAAAGTTTAATTTTACTATAAAAGTAATTTTGGCAAAACACTTATCTAAGTTTTCTAAAGATAAGCTAAAATAAACTTCAGCTAAATAGTAAAGTCAAGATACATTATATGGTAGCATATTGTAGATTATAAACATAAAGAAAAGAGCATTCATATATTCTATAGTGTTTGAAGAATGTAAAGTTTACTATACTATTAAATTCAAATTTATTTAATAACTTCACTTTCGATAAGTGTTGTGCTTCCGATAACCCTTTCAAAAACATCACTTGTTAAAGGAAAATTCAAATTCGTTACGCCATTGTTCGATCGAATGCATTATAGATATAACTGGAGCACCAAATCAGGTTCAATTGGTGGCGTGACTTAAAATCAGGAAACAAATTGTGATGACGATGGCGGTGGCGATAACGATTAACGATGACTGCAGGCCAATTTCGTGTGATATTTTTGTGGAGTCATGTTTAAACTAATTTCAAACAAAAGCTAAACAAAGCAAAAATAGCATTGAAAACGATGATATATTGACGGTGAATAATTGCAATTGCACGGGGCGTTCGGTACAATGAGTTTGGGATAACGGATGTGTCGGCGTACAGTTCGAATTGGGCAAGGTCAACACTTGCACACACACAGCTATAATGTACCTATTTAATAGAGGCCCCTTTAACCGTAATTGTATGGCAGACTTCCCCTTCTTTCACACAATTCACAAAACTAAATGAACTAAGAGAGAATCTCGAGAGTCACACGATAAATCTTGTCAGTGCTACGACTATTCAACTCTCGTGACTTTAAATATGCAAAAGGTGTTTCCGCAATGAGATTTACATAAAATTCGAACGTTGAAATAAAAAAAAAAAACTGCACTCCCTAAATAAATTTTTAAGACAATTGCGAGAGAAGAAGCAGTTGGCAGTTTCTTCTGAACAGAAACCAAGAGTGAGTAATTTTTATCGCGTTGCGATGAATTTATAGCTCAATTCAGTCAGAGATGCTCGTAGAATTTTAATGGCAAGCCTCGCATGAATCAGCGCATAATTAAATTTGAAGCAGTTTACAGAAAGTTTAAACTAACAAAAAACTCTCTGCTCGACTTTGTGTTGAGCTGTAAATTGAATTTTGAAATGTTTAACATTCAAGTGATATAAGGATTACTTTTAAGTTGAGTGTTCTTAAGATTTTAGTTCTGAATAAATGTTCTGGCTCTTAGGAATCTTTATAACCCCCAAACTATATTTGTTCTTAATCACAATCGATTTGCGATTTCCGTCTGTATGAACGCACAGATTTCAACTATTATAAAGTCTAGAGACTTCAAATGTGGCTTAAAGGTTTCAATATATCATATGATACTTAAGGTTATTCTTTATCCAACTTTATAATTTTATTTACAAGCAACGCATTAAAGATAGAACTTTTTAGTCTGGCATATAGTTAGTGGAATACAATATCTACCCACATACTTATACACAACTAAACTACCCCACTTTGAAGCCTGGTTTAAGGAGTATCGCCTGTACAGTAGCCACACAAATTGCGCAGTAAAACATTTAATTATGCATGTCACATGCAAATGTTTTACATTTGCCAAAATCACACAATCTTCTTCCCTCTCTCTTTCTCTCTCTCTCTCTCTCTCTCTCTGTCTCTCTCTCTCTCGCCTTTCTATCTCTTTTTTGTATCTTCCGTGTGGGCGTTGCCATCGTGTTGTGTTTTTTACATAGAGTTAATTAAGATGCCACCGTAGTACGAGCGAATTGACCAACAATTACACCAATTCCGAATATATATAACTGCCCAACTTATGTAGAGTATATAGCTGTATGTGTGTGTGTTTGTGTGTGTGTGTGTACATGCACGAATTTGCGTATCGTTTGTCTGGTTGTACATATATCAACGTATTCAACGTTTGCGTAATCGTCTCCGGCTCGTTGAGTCGCGTTAATTCTCTGATTAAAAACAAACGTGCAATGGATTAAATAAACAAGCCATTCGCATGCCAATGCAATTGTTACTATATTTTATTATTATTGTTGTTAAATTTTATTATACTTGTTGCATTTATAGCTGTAAAATTGTCAAATCGATAAAGAAAGGGAAAAGGTTAACTAAACTGTTGTCGGATAGATAAACAAACGGCAAAGGTTAACCACAATAAATAGTTAACTATTAAATTTATTGGAAGTGTCTTTCTGCATGTTGCCGAGTACTTTAAAGAACAATAACAAAGTGCTATAAAGATAGTAAAGTATTAAATATTTTAAACGTACTTTTCTTTCACAAAGTTGTTAAGTTTCGACTGCATAACGTACTGACTTTGAACTTGAAATCCCATTAGCGAATTCATGACTAACAAACATTTGAGCTGATTGTTGCTGTTCTTAAATGTTTATTTTGTTCAATGATTTATGTACAATTGATGAGCTCAGCGAACAATAACAAGAACATTTTCAGCCACAAACGGTTTACAAAAGAATTTAGCACAGTGAGCTAAAGGTGTGTGTGCATTGTTGTGTTTAGATTAGCATAGCCTTGTTAACAATTAAACAATTGACTAAATCATTTTCACTTTTCATCCACAGACGAAGAAGCTACAACAGCGTCGGAAACAAAGAGCAAGGAAAGACAAACAAAGGCGGCTAAGACAACAACAACAACAACAAGGAGCACAAGGACAACGTCGAAGGCAACTGGAAGAGAGGGAGACGGTTCGCTGATAACTGTTGAAATTAAGCAGGGTCAATTGCAAGCGACAAAATTAAGTGGAAAGGCGGAAACAACAGTCGGAAAAGCAACACAAGAAGAAAAAGAGGGAGGTGGAGCAGCAACTGCAGAAGGAGAAGGAGCAGGAGCAGAGGAAGTAGCTGCCAGACAAAGTGAAGGCTCAGTGTCGTCAACAGGTGACCCGATTGTCGCCAACGACAACAAAAACAGCTGCAAAGTCGAGGATATGAACAGTCACGCGACCGTCACACAAAACGGACAAACAACAGTCGTTGGGCATCATCGCGGCTTCTCGCAGCCATCGGTTGCCGCAGCTGCCGCGTCCGGTGGCACCGGCGGTGATCCATGGTATCTGCAGGCCACCGGGCATCAGATGCCACCAACAGCACCATTGCGACACAATAAACGACCCGCCCCGCAGCCCAATTCGATGGGCGTAGGTGTTGGGGTCGGCGTGGGTGTTGGCGTAGGCGTAGGTGGCGCCTCGCTGCTGCAGCATCAACAACAATTGAGCCAATCCCAGCCGCACATTGTGCCGCCAAGCATACCGCCGCATCATCATCATCATCGCGACAATAATCTGGTAAGAGGGCAGCATTGCAATTGATTGAGAGTTGAGTTAAAAGAGATTCCAGATTGGGATTACTAATTTAGATAAACAACATAAATTAAGAGCTGTATAATATGTGAAAAATATAGCATTAACTATATACAACTCATTTCTTATATTCCAAGAACTGAAAGCACATTAAAGCTGCTTCATGCTTGGCTTGCTGCAAGCTCTAAAGCTCAGCCAAGCTGATCACACAGCAGAAACTACCTGTAATTTAATAGTTAGAATAATAGAACATAATTCAGAAATGAATATAGTGTGCTTATCTACTTGAGATTCTTGCTGAAATGAGTCTGATGCTTACTCAATTATATGTTTATGATCACTTCTATCTGGCAAAGTTATTGTACGACATTATCTAATCGATATGTATCGCTGACTAATTAATTATCGCACAGAGATAGCGATAAACTAATTATGCAATTGGACTCTTTGTATCCCATTCCCTCTCTCTCTCTTTCTCGCTCTGTCTGTGTGTTCAATTCAACTTGTCTAACAGAACTTGCATCACTTTCCATTGCAGCACCAGCCACAGCAGACGGCGGCAGCAGTAGCAGCGGGTGCAGGTGCATTGCATCTGTCTTCGCATGCTTTAAATAGTCATAATTTAATCAACAATCATTCGCCAAAATCACCCAATCAGACACAGCAGACGACGACAATACAACAGCAACAACAACAGCAGCAGCAGCAACACAACATATTGTCAACGTTTGCCCCAGCGCCAACAGCAGCTGCAGTAGCGGCAGCGGCAGCAACACATGCGCAGTCTGAACAGGCAGCAGCAGCAGCATCCGTTACAGCGGCAGCAGTTGCTGCTGTCACACAGCAACAGCAGCAACAACATATGCAATTGCTGGCCAACTGTGGCGGCAGCAACAATCTGATGTCCTCCTCGCTGACGCTACATGCCCCAGTGGGCGCATTGCCGCCAAAGAGTTTAGCACTATCCAGCAACAGCAGCAGCAACAACATGTTGCTGCAGTCCACACAGCCAACAGTTGCCAATAGCAGCGGCACCAGCAGCAGCAACTGCAATAGCAACAACAACAGCAGCAGCGGCGGCGTCGCCAATACAACAACAAGCACAACGGGTATGTCGACATCACTGCACAGTTTCGATATCAATGGCGGCAGCATGGACAAATGGACAAGTGGCTCCACAACGGCCATGAATCATGCATCGCTGTCGCCCACAGGCACACCGCAGCAACATCAACTACAGCAGCAACAGCAGCACCACTTGCGCAAGTGCGAAGTCAAACTGAATGCAATGCCGTAAGTCGAGCAAATGTCTCTTTCGAACTTCCTTTTATTGATCATTTCCCCCACTCTTCTAGCTGGTTTCATGGCAGCATAACGCGCGACGAGGCGGAGCACCTGCTGCAGCCACGTGAGGATGGATTGTTCCTAGTGCGCGAATCAACAAATTTTCCCGGTGATTACACGCTGTGCGTCTGCTTTCAGGGCAAGGTAGAGCATTATCGTGTCAAGTATCTGGAGAATAAGTTGACCATCGACGATGAGGAATACTTTGAGAATCTGGGACAACTGGTGGCGGTAAGATGAGATGAACTTCTTCTTCTCATTATATACTTCTAAGTCTCACTCTTTTTCCTTATCTGATCAGCACTACGAGGCCGATGCGGATGGTCTGTGCACGCAACTGATCAAATGCCTGCCCAAGTTGGGCAAACAAGAGTTCTGCATCAACTCCAAAGAGTTTGTGGACAAGGGCTGGGTCATACCCGAATCGGAACTGCAGCTGCGCGAGAGCATTGGCAAGGGCGAGTTTGGTGATGTCATGCTGGGCATATTGCGCAACGAGAAGGTGGCCGTTAAAATGCTCAAAGATGAGGGAGCTGTGCAAAAGTTTCTCGCCGAAGCGTCGGTCATGACGTAAGTGGAACTAAATACTTCAATTGACTCCCAACTGATCTCTCATTTTAATTTGCAGCACGTTGGAGCACGAGAATCTGGTCAAGTTTATTGGCCTCGTCTTCACCAGCAAGCATCTGTACTTGGTTACGGAATACATGAGCAAAGGATCGCTGGTTGATTATTTGCGTTCGCGTGGACGACAGCACATAACCAAAAAGGATCAAATCAATTTCGCCTTGTTAGTAGAGAGTTAAATTCTTCCACATTTAATTTGAAGCTAATTGGAATTTATTATCTTTAGCGATACTGCCTCCGGCATGGAGTATCTGGAGGCCAAAAAGGTTGTGCATCGCGATCTGGCCGCGCGTAATGTGCTCATCTCTGAGGATTGTGTGGCCAAGGTGTCTGATTTTGGTCTGGCACGCGAGGAATGCTATAATCTCGACGTGGGTAAACTGCCCATCAAGTGGACGGCGCCCGAGGCGCTCAAAAATGGCGTAAGTTGAAGACATTATAAACAATTTGAAAGGCTGTAATAATCTGATGTACTTCCACTCTCCTCTCCAGCGTTTCTCTAACAAATCGGACATGTGGAGCTTTGGCATATTGCTGTGGGAAATCTACTCCTTTGGGCGTGTGCCTTATCCCAGAATTGTAAGAGAAATCGAACTAAGTTAATCAAACAATCAAATAAAATATATCTTCCACCTTCTTTAGCCACTGGCCGATGTGGTCAAGCACGTGGAGGTTGGCTATAAGATGGAGGCGCCTGAGGGTTGTCCACCGGAAATCTACGAGATGATGCGTCAAGCGTGGGAACTGAATCCGGCAAAGCGGCCAACATTTGCCGAGCTCAAAGTGAAGCTGCAACAACTGAACAACGCAACGGCGTGAGAGATGGACAACAACAACATAAGCAGCAGCAGCAACAACTGATGTGAAGAAACGTTGAAAGATTAAAACGAGAAAGCTTCATTTAAAACTGACATTGACTTTGACACTGAACGCAACAATTTTTCGTATCAATAAATTAATATAGATAGATATGGATACATATATATCTTTGTGTATTATCTATATCGTATATATACGACGACATACGCATACAACTAATTTACAACAATTTATTTACATATATAGTTTATGCAATAAGTTTTTGTAAGCTTAAGCGAATGAAACCCAACACAATCAAGCAATGTTAGTGAGTTGCGCCAGCTAACGATCTGTACTACAACATAACGATATATACAAACATATATATACATACACACAACCACAAAAGAGACACACAGGCAGATGAACTGTGTAGTTTACTATTACGATTATAAACAAAATCTTATTATACTATTGCGTTAACTGTAGCTGCTATTAATAGTTTCTCCCCTCTTCTTCACCTTCTACTTTCCCCAATTGTACACACTTCTTTTCCTCTATTATATATATATATATTTAGATATATATGGTATATATACATAATCTGTACTATGTTTTATGTTATAGAATACGCATACATATGAGCGCCCGATTCCTGTGGCTGGGCGCAATTTCGTAACAAAATTGTTTATAGATCGTTTTGTTTTTCTCGAGTTTTGTACGATTTCTGTTGAACATTTCTGTTTTGTAGCACAAGTCAGCAACGAAAACTTGTACAACAAGTTGCTGAATAACAACAACAAGAACCCAATTAAATAAATTAACAAACAGAAAATTAGTTAAATTTAGTTACATTTACTTAAACATGTCTAATCAAAATGAGAGTAAATTAAAAAGAAATAAAAAGAACCTATGGGAAAAATAAAATGAGAAAAACGAAGAGAAGAAATGAAAAAGCAGCCCTGCAGGCTGCGTGTCCTTAAAAGATGAGAGAGATGATGGGAAAAACACTTGTGAAAATATGCATTACATAAATACTATTACATATTTAAAGCGTAACCATATAAATAACATAAACATAATATACATATATAAATATACTTAGCATATGTGGCATGAATAACGTTTTATTAACAACACACATGATGATAATAATATAAATTATTGCGCGCAAGTTTCATGTACGTTCTATGTCTCTATGTATGTATAATCCCAGCCAATTGTTCTGTCAACTTGTTTGTTTATAACGTACTTTATTTAATCGAGGAATCTCCTGAAACTCCCCCCAATTTTTATATACCATCTAATACTACATAAATACATATATATATATCTTAAATAGTGTCGCTTAACGAAATGGAAAACAAGATGAGATGAGAGAAATTGTAATTTATTTATGCATATTATGATAACAGCACATAATTTACTTAACAACTTATGTTTTATGTTTCTTTTTCCACAAGAAACTTGTACAATTTTGCTTTAACACTTACACATATTTAATTTTATGTTCACACACACACACCCAATCATTGATACATCAACTTATAGACACACGTACACGTCCACATGATTTACATCTAATTTAATTTTAAAGTTATTACATTTTTAAATCGCAACTTAAGTTAAATGAAAAAAAAAAAAACAAAAACAAAAAGCAAACAACAATTTTGTCAAACAAATTTTAAGTTAGCAAAAAATATTAATTGAACACAAGCAAATCGCACGAACACTTAATACTTAAAGGAATGGAGATGAAGGTTGAGAAGGATATAAAACTTTTAATAAAAGTGAAAAAATTTAAAAAAAAAACAAAATCACACTTGGTTTTATTGAGTAATTGGGAAATGATGACCGTGTTGATACTCTGATCACAGACAAATATAATATACCATTTACTAAAATTGAACAAAAACATATAAATTGAATACTTAATTGCCACTTGATTGTTTCAGTTCGAACTAGTTGAGTCCAATTCAAGAACTTATCTCATGCAACATCAATGAAATTACATTTAAATACTTAATATTCCCAATCACATACATGTGAAATCATTTTATATATATGCGTTCAATATTTGTTTGTAGGTCTGTTTTTCAAGTACACTTCGAGTGCAGCGATGTCGGAAAAGTTCTACGGGATTTGGTTTTCCTTGTGTTGCTTGCTAGTTCTATGCTACGCTCAGAAGGTATCTCTACATGCACACATATATATCATTTACAGAGCTAACCTTGTTTGCACTTATGCACAGCAACTGATCTTCACACAGATCCAGTGCCCCATTAAGAGCAAACTGGTGACCAAGATTGACTGTTATTTGGAGAATGACAGTGCCCTGGGCATTGAAGTGACAACAAACAACAAGGATGTCTTCTCTGTAGTGGGCATGGCGAACATAAATCTCCACATTCATGGCCGAAAAAATATTATGCGTCTGAATGGATTCCGGCTGGAGATCTGCAAAGCCTTGGTACCCACAACACGACCCTCCATGGTCACCTTTCTGTACTCAGGCATTCAGAAGACCAAGAACAATTTGCACAAGTGCCCGTTCAAGCGAGTATGGCAGCTGTTGAATATTCAATTTATACTAAATTTATAATACATATATACTATATTTATTGCAGAACTTTACCTACACCCTTCACAACATGAAGTTCGAAGCGAACTATTTGCCTTCCTATCTACCCGAATATAATTTCTCATTCATCGGGAATTTTATTGCTGATAAAGTGGACACATTCGAGGTACATGTGCGGGGCGCGTTCTGCAATATAAAACATGACTGCACCGGCCGCAATTCATCTAACACCTGAGTTTACCTGCAATATAAACAATGTTAATAAATTCATTAACTAAAGTCATGTTTTTAATGAAAACCAACTGTCAAAATCTTTAACCTTTAAACCTTTAAGATCCTAATGATCATTCAAAAGAAAACTAATTCCACTGACTCCAAACCAAGTCCATCCTAACAATAGAGTTCAAATATTTTCGAATAAATCTTTCAATCCTTTATTTTTGCTTTAATTGAATAAACACATAATTAATATATTTAATTTAGAATAATATCAGATATTCCTTTCATTGTCGTATTTAGAAATGTAGTTAAGCGCAGTCGGTGTCAGATTACAAAATTTACATAATTTAGTACATTTATTTACACAAAACAATTTAAACATGATTCATATTTTTATAACGTTTCTCTTGTTTTTTTATAAATTTAATGACATTCTTGCAATTTTTATATTAAACTTATGCACTAGAATTTACAACTGTCTATTGATGTGGCTTCAACGTGATTTCGAGTCGTCTTATAGTCCTATATACGTCATACATATATGCCTATTTCTGGAGTCGTCGTGTGGCACGACGAATGGGACGATTTTCGGGTGTACTCGGTGGTGCAAACAGATTGCCGCTGTTAATTTGCTGCGGTGTTGCAGGTGCACCCGTTGTTGTTGCAGCGCCGGTGAAATTAAATGCGCCTCCGTTAGTCGAGGGAATTGGCGTTGCCTGCGGTGCTGCTGGGCTGCCAAATATATTACCAGCTTGTACACTGGGCGTGGCACTAGCACCAAATGCAAACGGTTTCACTGTGTTGCCGCTCTGTGGCGTCGACGAGATGCCGCCAAATGAAAATGGTGCGTTAGTTCCACTGCTTCCGTTGTTGTTGTTGTTGTTGCTATTGCTGGCATTGCTGTTGTTGTTTGCTGAGCCAAAGTTAAAGGTGGCAGGCTTGGGTTGTTGCTGTTGCACAGCTGCCACAGCGCTAGCAAAGAGATTGCCGCCCAGAGATGGAGCTGATGTTGCTCCTGTACTAGCTGCAGCAGAAGCATTTGCTGCCGGCGTGGCGCTGCTACCAAATGTGAACGGTTTATTTTCCGGTGCTGCTGATGCTGCAAAGCCACCAAAAGTTGGTGCTGCTGCTGAAGCTGCAGGTGTCGCTGTTGCACTGCCGCCGAAATTGAAACTTGGCTTTGGCACAGCCGGTGTGGCAAATAAATTGGGTGACTCGTTCTTTTGTGCCGCAGCCGCAAATGAGAAACCTCCAGAACGTTGTTGATCTGCTGCCGATGACTGTTGCTGCGACTGCTGCTGCTGCTCCTGTGTGGTAGCGAGACCACCAAATGTAAACGGTTTGCTTGTTGCTGCCGTTGTGCTGCTGCTGTTGGTAGCGTTTCCGCCAAAGTTGGGTATCGGCCTGTTCGCCGTAGCAAAGCTAAATGGATTTGGTAGAGTTTCTACTACATGCGCAGGAGTCGTTGATGTTGCTGGTGCGATAAAGCTAAAACTCCCATCTCCAGATCCACCGAAACTGAATACATTATTATCAGTGCTGGGCAATGTAAATGGTGAGGGCTTTGGCGCAGTATTGGAATTACCACCAGCACCACCAAATGTGAACAATGGAGCTGCTGCTTTACCAGGCGCTGTAGTTGTTCCTCCTGTTGCTGACTTTGACGCCGTATCAGCTGGTGCTGCTGCTGCTGCTGCTGCTGTTGCGGTGCCAAAGTTAAAAACTGGCGTTGCTGCTGGTGTTGCTGCTGGCGCTGCTGTGATTGCAGATCCAAATATTGGTGTGCCAACCGATGCTGCTGCTGCTGATGTTTCTTTTGTTGTCGCTGCACTAGCTCCACCAAAGCTAAATAGCTTTTGTGGTTCTGCTGCTGTTGTCGGCGCTGGTGTTGCTGTCGTTGTGGGTGGCTTGAATGCACTTCCAAAGCTGGGAGTGTTGTTAAATCCTCCTCCCAGTTCAATTGGTTTAGGCGTCCAGCTGTTCATGCTAAATGTTGGTGCTGTTGTTGTTGCTGCACTGTTGCTGCCCGATGCTGCTGTTGGATTCCCGAATGAGAATACTTTTTCGGCTGTTGTTGTTGATGTCATTGTTACTGTAGTTGAGACAACACTTGGTGTTGCAGTTGCAGTTGCAGCTGTTCCAGGATTGCCGAAGGTAAACAATGGAGTTCCCGTAGAAGCTGTTGTTGCTGCTGGAGCTGAAGTTGCAGCTGGAGTTGCTGCTGCTGCTGCTGCAGGTGCTGTTGTAACAGTTCCAAAAGAGAACATCGGTGCACTTGGCGCTGTTGTTGCCGGTGCACTGGTTGCAACTGCTGCTGGTGCAGCCTTTGATGTAGCATTGCCAAATGTAAACATTGGTGTTGCTGACGGTGTTGTTGTTGTGGGTGCGACTGCTGATGCTGTTGTTGTTGCTGTTGAAGCACTGTTGAAGGTTAATGGATTTGCCAAAGTTGTTGTTGTTGTTGTTGTGTTGGGAGTAATTGTTTTAGTAGTGTTTGCTGACATAAAAGATATATTTGATGTTGTTGGCAAAGTGAAGCTCGTAAAGCCGCCTACTCCACTGGTTGTTGTTGTCGATGTGGCTGCCAAAGTTGTTGTTGTTGGTGTTTGGTTAAATGACAGCAACGTTGGAGCATTTTTTGTTGTTGTCGTTGTTGTTGTTTCCACTTTAGTTGTTGTCGTAGTCGTTGCTGCTGTTGTAGTTACTGTTGCTGTTGAGATTGTTGGCGCAGTTGTTGTTGACGTGACTGCAGCTGCAATTGTTATGCTCGCTGTTGTTGGTATCGTTGGCTTCGCTGGGTTTGCAACAATTGATGGCACTGTTGCTGTTGCTGCCGCCGTAACCGTCGCACTGCTTGCTGTTGTTGTTGTCTTTTCCTTTAGCGTCGTATCGGGCTCATCCGCGTCCTCACCCAAATAGATCTCCCCCTTCAAGCTGCTCAATAGTGAGGCCAGTTTGGTTTTCTGCATACGTTCCAGATTGGAATTGCGAACACCTTTAGTAGTGTATTCCTGCTTGGGTTGCACAAACTGTATGCCCGCATATTCACTGGCCTCCACATCGGGACTATCCAAATCCAATTGTTTCTGCTGCTGAGGTTGCTCCTTCTGTTCCTTCTGCTGGTGCTCCTTCTGCTGCTGCTGTGCATTGAACAGCGTTAGCTTGGGCTTATTCGTGGCTGGTGGCGACGCCACTGGCTTCTCCAAAGTTATTGGCGCCGAAACTGTGCGCTGTGCCGGCGTCGCTGGCAAAGGCGTTATTGGTGGTATGCTCTGCGTTTGCGTCAATGGCTCAAGACGCAAATCGCTTGTTGTCTGCTTACGTTGTATTTTGGCCGCATTTTGTTGGTGTGGTGAAGTGTCCGGTGAGATAAGTGGTTTACGTTTGTTGCTATGCGATCTGCTAGAGCTCAAGGAGCTAGTTATATCATTGCTATAGCTGCAATTGCGACGCTTTGCCAGCTGCTCTGGAGATTTTTGTTGCAGCAGTTGCATCTGATGTTGGTGTTGTTGCTGCAGCTGCTGTAGCTGTTGTTGCTTTTGTTGCAGCAGCAGCTGTTGTTGATGTTGCTGTTGATGCTGATGTTGCTGTGGCACATTGACAACTGGCAGGTGATGATAGCGCAACGGCACTGCAACGCTCAGCTCACGCTGACGCTTGAAGCACTGGGCTTGCACTGGCATGGTCGGCCAATACGGATGCGGATGCTGCTGCTGGTGCTGATGATGTTGTTGCTGTGCAAGCTGTTGATGTGTCAGATGATGATCGACATAGTCAGTCATACGACTGCAGCTCTTCTTACTGCCAATGCCTGTGTAATCATGCTGTTGTATATCCTGTAAACATTTCCGGTTAATATAATAACTAGTCTGAGCTTCCGGCAGCAAGCAACTTACACCAGAATTAATACGCTTGCGGGAGATTTCCTTAAGCTCATCGAGAACACTGCGCGTCGGTTCGCTTTCGTGGTGCATCGATTGTGGATGCATTATGGGACGATTCTCCCGAGACACTTGCTCACTGGACTTCTCTACGCCCAGCAGCGAGTTCGAGCGCAATAGACTAGGTAATGTGTTGCCGCAGTAGAAGCTTTGCTCAGGCGGCGCAATGCGTGTTATGGCTAGCGAGGGCAGATTAGGTTTCTTCGACGACAGGCGACCCGGAGTTGTGGAAATGTTGCGGCGCGGCGAGGGTGACAGCGGTTTGTATACATTATTGAATGACATGCTGCGTTGCAGTCCGCCACGACTCTCCTGCTGGTACTGCACAATCCGTGCTGTCAGGCCACGTCTGTGCACATCCGCGTATGTTCTGGCGATGCAATTTTTGGGATTAGTACGATAGAAGGACATATGATTTCCATTTAGTATATACTTAGGATCCAGCTGACTGAGATTCAGCTTTTGGCGGCTAATCCTTGAACTGTTTGCCCCGCTGCTGTTCAATGAGGCCTGATGCAAGCTTGAGGTTGTGCTGTCCAGCGCCCTTTGAGGGCTTGTGCCATTCACCAAAGAAATAATCGAAGTGTTGTTCTTCTGTTGCGGACTTAAACTCTTTTTTAGCTGGAGCGTAGTAGCTCGGCTGCCGCTATAAATAAACAAACATTTTCATTGCGTGCGTTATTGTATTTATAAGATAAGAAACTTACCTAGTTTTACTTTCTATCCATGTGGAATCCGCAATGGGATTTGTTAGGCGCGGGGAACTGATACCAAGACTGTAGCTTCGCTCCATTGTTATTGTATTAAGTGTCAACCGTTTTTTTTTTCTTTTTTTGTGCAGCAAATGTGATTACTTCCAAGCCAGCTGTGTATTTTTAAATATCTGAAATTTAGCAATAATTCGCTGACTTGTTTTGTGAAATTTACCTGGTGAAATTGTGAAGCAGACACACGCTAACCAAGCCTGGGGGGTTGCCGCCTTTTCAATAACTATCGATTAAAAACGACTCAATAGTGCGATAGCGATGACGTGCAACATTGAATATTTTCGAGAAGCATGGTAACTCTATCAATTTCCGTCCTCCATCTTTCTGCATTGGGTTTTCACGATGGTGAGTTCGGCTGCCGTAGTTTTTATTAAAAATAAATGGTTTTCAATATTAAAATGATAATAAAGTGAAAGATTTGCAGTATACAAATGCTGTGAAATCGTTGTGCTATAAAAAACCATGAAGTTTTTGCCATAATTATGTGTGAAAACCGCAGTGCGTGCAGCAAACAAATATGACGGAGTCATAACCTCACAAACAACTGTGCATATCAAATATTTTTAAATTTTTGTGATTGTTAATATTAAAGAAACCGTATTTTGTTTTGATTTCCATGTACAGCCGCCTAAGAAGGACGCAAAGTCGTCGGCTAAGCAGCCGCAAAAGACACAGAAGAAGAAGGAGGGCTCCGGCGGCGGCAAGGCCAAGAAGAAGAAGTGGTCCAAAGGCAAAGTCAGGGACAAGCTGAACAACCAGGTTCTCTTCGATAAGGCCACCTACGAGAAATTGTACAAGGAAGTGCCCGCCTACAAGCTGATCACCCCCTCGGTCGTGTCTGAGCGTTTGAAGATCCGTGGCTCTTTGGCCAAGCGTGCTCTGATTGAGCTGCGCGAAAAGGGTAAGTTCATTTCCCCGCCAAGTCATCTTGATGGAATGTTTTTCTGACCGTAATACTAATCTCATGATTTCTACTCTATTCTAGGTCTGATCAAGCAGGTCGTGCAACATCATTCCCAGGTCATCTACACACGTGCCACCAAGGGTGATGAGGCGTAAACGTATTTACCACGCATCTTCAGTGTCGCACTCATATTACAATTGAACTAAAATTGTATGGAAAAGTACTAAGACTCTGCTATGTGTAGTAGATTGTTTAATAAACTTGCTTTTTAATGTAAGGAATACGAGTGTATCATTAATTTTAATACAGGTTTTATTCAAATGTGTCTTATAACAATTCTTACACTTGAGTAGAGGTAGAATGCGGCAGTTATGAATGTGTGCTGCTCGTGTCACGGTTTCCATATGGAGAAACGTCGCTCTTATTATAAAGCACACAAGTTTAGGATATAATAAAGCAATAAATATGCACATATCTTGCTACAAATACATTTAGTTAAAATAGTATATGCACAAATTAACAGTGCAAAAAACATTTCAAATAATATATCAAAATATTCGTTTCCCATTTGATTGCATTGTCTTGCGATAGTTCCTTGTGAATGGCAATTCTAATAGCTGCGGTGCAACCCTGTTGCCGTTATGCACACAAGAAATGTTTACTGGGGTACGTTGACGTCTATGTATTTTGATGACAACACAGCAGATTGGTGCTACGTTTTTTGTGTTTCGATACATTTTAAAAAATGAATTAAATTGGAAGTGCTTAATAAAACGGTAACAAAAGCAATCAACAACAATTGCGCAGCCTTCACCTGTGCAAATAAGCGGCTCCCTGTGCATACACAGGTTCACCGTGCAGGAAGCGTTGCTTGCGTTTACATTTTGCAAGAAACTCGCCGCCGCCGCTGCCGCCGACGCAGCCGTGATATTCTTTATACGAGTGTATTAGCATCAGCTGGAGTTGAGGGCGAGAGAGCTAACCCAGCTAAGAACGATAATACCACGTATGCAAACAAATAAAAGAGTGTGCCTGATAACAAGCTTAGTAATGTGTGTTATTTAATTGGTTCCATTTCCATATTTTGCATGTTCTCAAATAGATTGCCAACATGATACCGTTAACACATAAAGATCGCAGCAATTTCGGATATCGGGTCAAGGAGAAATTGAAAAGCTGGAAGCGTCTCATATTCGCCGATCCCAATTCACGCAATTTGTTCCTCTTTCTGCTGCTCAACTTAAGTTTTGCCTTCGTGGAACTGTTTTATGGCATCTGGACAAATAGCTTAGGTTGGCCTAATTTAGTGCTATAAACAATATTATGGTAATCTGGCGTGTTCTGCATTTGGTTTTCAATGATCGTATGAATGAACACGCCCGATGTAGATTATCTAATTTTCTTATTCTGATTATATCATTACTCAAGCTGTTATCTCTTTTTATCTGCAGGTCTAATCTCGGATTCCTTTCACATGTTCTTCGACTGCACGGGTCTGTTAGCCGGTCTGGCGGCCTCAGTAATTACGAAATGGAAGGCCAATGATAAGTTCTCGTATGGCTATGTGAGAGCTGAGGTCTTGGCGGGCTTTGTAAACAGTTTGTTTCTGCTCTTCATTGCCTTCTTTATACTCTCTGAGGGCGTTGAACGCCTGATAGAGCCACCAGAGGTAAAGCACGAGCGTCTCTTTGTGGTCTCCGTGCTGGGGCTGCTGGTCAACTTGGTTGGCATCTATGCCTTTAATCATGGCGGACATGGTCATTCGCATGGAGGCGGTGGCGGCGGCCACGGACATTCGCACGGCGGCGGATCAAATCATGGACATTCCCATAGCCATACAGAGCTAAGCAATCACAATCATCAGGCCATCAACCTGGATAATGGTTAGTAAAGGATACAAACTTCCTCCATGTCCAATTTTCATTCAGTAATGCCTTTGTTTTTCTCTCTAGGTCATGGTCATTCGCATGATCACGGCAGCCATGGGCACTCGCATGATCTTGGCAGTGGCAGCAATTCGCAGATAATGCGCGGCGTCTTCCTTCACATTCTGGCCGATACACTGGGCTCGGTGGGCGTTATCATATCGGCTGTGCTTATGCAAATGTTTGGCTGGATGATAGCGGATCCGATATGCTCGATCTTCATAGCGCTACTCATTGCACTGAGTGTGCTCAGTCTAATTAAGGAATCCATACTGATATTAATGCAACGTCAGCCCTCGGCCTTGGATCGATCCCTGCTGCAGTGCTATCAGAAGGTGACCGGCTTGGCAGGCGTCTATTCGGTGCAGGAGCCACACTTTTGGACACTCTGTTCGGATGTCTATGTGGGTGCCATCAAGCTGGAGGTGTCCAAGAATGTGGATCCCACATATGTTGTAACGCACACGCGCATGATCTTTGAGGCGGTGGGCGTGAAACAGATCTATATACAGCTCGACTATGTATGATCAGCGCTTATGTAGCTGCAGAAACTACCTATTTATACATATGGATGTATGATTACCATTTATACATATGTATGTAATTCGAGGAGCGTGTGTTTATTTGTGTATGTGTATGTATCGTAGTATGATGATAAAGATGTGTTTTTTACCTAAATTTTAGTTAAAACTGAAAGAAAGAAAATGAAATAGTGCTGTAAACTATAATCGAGAGTTTAACGAGTCATTTGAAAGTTTTGTTAATTTATTTTTCCTAACTTGTTAAAGCGATTCATTCCAAACTTATCAAAAGCAAAGCAAAATGAACATAGTGCAACAACGCAGCTGCTGCTGCCTCTATATAAAAAGTAAAACTAAAAGAACTTAGTATAATTGTAATTTATAAGTGAAAAAGAAAACAAACTGTGCATGCAATTATTTAGCTTCCTCTCTTTTTTTTGTATGTTCCACACAAAAGAACAAAGCCACAAACGTAACTACATACATATTATTCGACTGATCGATTTCTATATTATTCCATTATCCAAATGGAATCGAGATAGAATAAAAAATGCAATTGGCGCAGTTTCGATGCAACAAAATTATGAACGAAATAAAATAGAATTTGTTAATAGCCTTTTTTATACACATAATGAGATGTTAATTATGGGGAATTTTGGAGTGGTGGATCTACAAATGTAAGTATGCTTGCTAAGAATGGCTTCCCAGATGTCGTACATTGGGTGGTCCCAAATATTTCAGACCAAAGAATGCAGATGAACTCTGACATTGATAAAAATGTTTTATGTAGATTGATGAGGCATCTTTTTTGTATGTTCCCACCAAAAACAATCGATTTTTGTGATTTTGTAACAAAAAAGAGTCATAGAAGATTTGGGTTTGAAAGGTACTACGACTTTTTAAGGACGACCCGTGCGAAACTCTCAAATTGATTACTAACGAAAGCTTTAATATAATTCATCAACAAAATAAATGAATTACGATTCGAATTTCAGACTTTATTACACCTTTCTTTTTTATATTCCTAAAGATTAGAGATGCGATTTTAAAACTGTCATTTTGAGATGCAATACACCGATCTTTTTTGAAGTTGTTGGACTTAAAAGATATTGAAAGTTGTCTGGTTGTCAACATTTGAGATTGCTCTGTATCCGGAAAGTGGGGAATTCTCTATGATACTTCTCTTTCAAAAAAATTAGAAGCATCAAATAAAAGTAAATCGAAATAAGTATGTACAAACGCCATTATACAAGCATCGACTACTAAATCTATAGACATGCACTTATCTTCCACATCTTACTTTTCATTAACAGGGTCATATGTTCCGTAGAATTCATAGAAAGCTTTTTGGCCAAAAACCGAAAACTTCTTGTTTGGTATACAAGAACATCGTCTAACCATTAAGGATATTACTGAAGCACTTCATATTTCATTCAATGAAAAAAATCAAACAAAAATCGTTTAAATAAAATTTGTATGCATAAAACATATTACCGTTTCGGTCTCTGCTTTATACAGAACTGTTTTCAGATAATGTTGAAAAATCAAACAAACTAAATACTATTTTATTTTATTATCATTAAAACAAGACCTAGATTTAACTGGAGTAGTAGAACCTGAAAAATTTATTAATATTTTGCTGAACGTTCAGTTTTTATAAAAACAAGCAATTCATTCAATTTTATAAAATGCTTGTGACTGGTTCTATTTATGTGCTGCGCATTGTAGATAGGTACACGCGATCGAAAAGCCGCACACGTGCGTCAGTTCTTTTTGCTCTGTTTGCATGTGTGTGTGTGTGTGGGTATTATTGAGTGGAAGAGAAAATGAGTGATTGCCAGCTAAACGACTAGGAAATTCACAGCTAAAGATAACACAAGCAAACACACACACACACATGCCACCACGTATACAATTTTGCATATGTGTGATTTGTGCAATTTTTGTATAGCAAAAACATCGCTATGCAGTGAAATAAGGTTATGTTCAATGCAGAAAAGTGGGACAAAAACGAGGCCAACAAAACTTTGCAATACAGGGTGTTCAATCTGTGTATGTCGCGCATGTCAACTTCAAATCACTGCCAAAGGTCAACAACTTTTATCTTGCCATAACCATCCAGACTCTTGGCTGAGTCACTGTCAATATGGAGAGAGTACGAGTGCGTAGTATGAGTAACCCCCGGTGCATTGTCCCGGCCACTCCCCGCTAGGTAGCAACAGCTGCCTACCTGCCCGACCTTGTTGAAAAGAAAGGTAAAATTGCAGTTTGTGTATATGGTTTCCGTTTATTGTTTTTTTAGTACATACAAAATGTCCGTTTGTTCTCGCTGGTTTTTGTCTGTTTCTTTTTTTTCTTTCCATCTCAAAACGTAGTAAACGAAAGTATACAAAATTGCGTTGTTGCTATAAAAATATAAATTACGCTGTTTTCATCATCAATTACAAATAGTTTACACCATAATTTAATTATTTTTTGTTTAGCTACTGTTGTTGTGGGGTCAGGTGCGAGTGTGTGTGTGGCGCAGTTAGGTCTTTTCTTCTTCCCGGTTGACCCCTTTTGCTACAACTACAAATTTTGCTCTTTTCTTTATACAATTAACAGTTATATTCATTCGTTTCTAATACAAAATACATCGAAATCAATCAATATTAAATTATATCGAAATTTTGGACCTTTTTCTAAACATAAACATAAATTTTGAGTTATGAACCAAACTGAAACTGAACTGTTACTAAAAATTAATCCGTTTTCGTGAGTATGAGTCCGTCTGCTGGGTATCTCTCTGTATGTACATTGGTGGCGTTTGCGCTGCTGCAGCTGTTGTTGTTGCTACTCCCTGTATTCTGAGTTGGTCGTTGAAAATTGATGTTGTTGTTATTGTTATTGGTATCGCAGACGCAAGC
The DNA here is from genome assembly GCA_018904595.1 of Zaprionus indianus. NCBI lineage: Eukaryota > Metazoa > Arthropoda > Insecta > Diptera > Drosophilidae > Zaprionus > Zaprionus indianus. The sequence continues at coordinate 7,947,864 of JAEIHA010000320.1, forward strand.
CACAAACGATATACGACGAAGGGAGGAGAGAGCGACTTAGCATTTCTCCTCTTCGAGTCCGTGCTTAAAGAACATGAACACTGGAACCTGGGCGCCGTTGACTTCACGATATTCGCACAGGGCAATCATGCCGTCGGGGTCCATAGATTCGCCAGTGAAGAACTGCAATTCCTTGAATCGGCCCAAAATTTCTTTCATTTGTTTGTTCATGTTGTTCTTGAACACAGGAACTTGGTCGGGTGCACTCTCTTCCAGCTTAGCCAGTATCTTCTTCATGTATTCCTTGAGGTAGAGGGTGAATGACTTTTTGTCGCCAAAGGCAAAACATTCCTGCAGACGATGGTTGAGCACCACATCGACACCAGACTCTGTGTGTGAATCTGTGCCTTCGTCCGCTTCTTCGGCAGAGGGATTAAATCCCTCAATTTTAATTTCCTCGCTACCTCGAGAGACCAATTTTCCATAGACTTCGTAGATAACCTCATCGACCAATTGCAATTTGTAGGTATCTGAGAACATCTCGTCACCAGTAATGATATCCTTGAAGATCTTCATATTGACGTTGGAGTTGTAAAAGATGGAGTTGAAATTCCTCGCAAAATTGCAATTATAACTGCACCGAACCGGGACCACACTGCCACGCGCTGAAACAGCAAAAAGAGAAGGAAAGAGCGAAAAAAAAATGGCGTATACTGTTAACTTAACATTTCATTGAAATGTTATTAACATAATCTTCTATTTATTTTTATGCAACTACGTTTATTGTTTGTTATTAAAGTTTTATAAACCTGATAGCTTTTGGGTAGATTAAATAATAAAATATGCTCTTGTGCTTTTCTATGCAGAATATCCGAAATCAAAGGCACGATTTTTAACAGATGTAAACACTTTTGAAATTAAAAGTTAATAACGTGACGTAAAACACATAGACGATATTTATTTTATCGATTGTTTTGCTTTATTCCAAAGTGCAACCCTGCAATAATCGAAAATTTTCTTCTGTTAAATTTTAAACTAATCGAAATGTTATGTAAAATCGATAAATTTCGAAGATAGCAATCCAATATCCTTATCGTATCTACAGTTTGAATTTAAACTTAACTCAACAAATTTGCTTTAAATTGATAAATTGATAATACCATTGACTAATTTAGTTGAAAAAAATAAAACTGACCATCGAAACGTTAGAACGCACTGTTAATAACATTGCAGAATATGTTATCATTTGTTGATATGTAGATAGTTCTTGATGCTCAATGTATCAACGGGTTGTTTATAAAAAATCAGTGTTTTGAATCTGGTAGACATGGCTTCACTCGATCTTGCGGCCAAAGTGGTCCTAGTTGACATTGAAGGCACCACAACCTCAATAAGTTTTGTGCACGACGTTCTTTTTCCATATGCAAAAGAAAATGTTGAGAATTACCTAAAGGAAACATGGGAAACGATAGAAACCACGCGAATTGTAAGGGAATTGCAGGAATTGCCGCAATACACCGAATATTTAGAATCACTGGGAGCTAAGGCAGTCGAAGGTGACGTACAACAGGTTAGCAAATTTGTAAATTATCTCATTGAGAAAGACCTGAAGGTAACGCCGCTGAAAACACTGCAAGGTTTTATTTGGGCCAAGGGTTATGCTTCTGGAGATATAAAGGGACAGTAAGTTGATTTTCTGGATAACTTAACTATATGTTAAAATTTCTCTAATTTCGCAGTGTATACAAGGATGTGCCGCAAGCATTTCAGACATGGCGTAAGGCTGGACTTCGCATAGCAGTCTATTCTAGCGGCAGCGTCGCTGCCCAGAAGCTAATCTTTGGATACAGCATTGAGGGAGATTTGCGGCCGCATTTGAGTGCTTATTTCGACACCCACGTGGGTCACAAACAGCAGACGGAGTCTTATACAAACATTGCCCAATCTCTGGAAGTGGATCCACAGCACGTGCTCTTTCTCACAGATGTGCCGGGCGGTAAGTTGCTTGCTCTTATCTCCTCCAATCTTTGTTGCTTTATTGTCTCAATTTACAGAGGCCGCTGCTGCACGCGGTGCTGGCATGCTCACCGTTATACTCCAGCGTCCAGGCAACGCTTCACTAAGCGAAGAACAGAAAGCAGCCAACGTCCTGGTCGATGATTTTACTGCGTTAAGCTCCCTTAAACTGCCATAAAACCAATCGTTGTTCCTCTTCGATCTATCGCACAAGACTTAAAATGTATAACTTTTAGAAACAAAACTAACCGGAAGTTGGTTTAATATTCAAACAAAATTCCAAAGAAATTTTAATGCTAACAATTTGTTTGGGTTGAATTGCATCTTAAGTATACGAAATAGAACGCATCGATGATAGATGATTCCTTTACAGAAATGCTCTATCAACACTGCATAAATCGTCTCCACTGTCGTGTGGCTCGGGTGTCTGTTCCGTCAGGCGACGGCGCGAACTGGATCGATGGGACTGCCTAGAGCTGGGCTTGAGTGGAGAGGCGTAAATCTTGCGCAGCTGTTGCAGCTTGGTCTCCGGATCGGTGGCAACTGTAAGACAGCGGCTGCTGTTGTTTCTATCCTTCTTGTGCGGCTTGTGCTTGCTTCGCAACTGGCTGCTTTCGCAGGCATGCCGCATACCTTCAATGCGGCACGTGTGGCTAAGCTTACCCACCTCAGGACCCCAGTAAGTGGGTCCCTCCAGCAGTAGAGGTGCAGACTTGACACGTTGCTGCATCATCTGCATGTGCAGATCGTACTGACGCTCCTGCAGCGCCTGTTCTGCCTTGCGTGTGGCCAGGCGAATCGAGAGCAGCGCCTTATGGGATTCACTGAAATGAAGATTACAATGTTATTCCATACAATTAAATATACTCCTTGGATACTCACTTGAGCGACAGCGACTTCCAGGCAGGTGTTTTGCGCACCTCCCAGTCGTATTGTGGCCTGGGGTCGTGGTAGGTGCAATTATTCTTGAGCTCCTTCACCTTCTTGCGCGACACCTCGGCACGCAAGGTGGCAGCCAGGTTGGGACGTGCCACGGGATGCTGTGGCGACACGCTGCTTGTTGCCCGCTTCGGCAATTGCTCCAGCTCAAAGATGCTCAACAGTGCTGGCTGTTTCTCCTGTGCCTCCGTTTCCGATTTAACTTTCGTTGTCCTCCTTGCCCGTCGTCTACGCAGGCGACCAGAACCGGAGATAACGCTGCTATTGCTGCTGCGCTTGGATGACACCGAAGGCGATTCAATATGTAACTTGGGTACAACAACGTCCTTGGCCGGAAAATAGTTACTCATACCCGTAGACACTGATGGCTTGGCAACTGTTGCATCTGCTGCTGCGGTGGCAGAGCCACCTAAATCGTTGACACTCAGGGATCTGCGCAGCATTTGACGACGACACTTGGCACGAGCCGCTGTATGCATTGCTGGAAACTTTGGCTGCTCTGTAGCAGCTAGGCACCTCGTATTGTTGTTGGTCTGAGTGGCTGTGGTGGTGTTGCTGCTGGTAGACTTCGGACGTTCGAGTTTTCGCTTGAACTCCAACTCAAAATCCTTGAGGGAGCGTTTAAAGTCAGCAACCTCAATTGCGAAATCATTCTTAAAGCTCTTAATACGAGTCAAGTCACGCAGGCACTTATCATACTCTTCACTCAGGCAGCTGGAGCTGAATGTACATTCTGGGTTTGCAGGAAGGTCTGGTACTGATAGACTGGAACACAGAGCCAGTGGTGGTGGTGGTGCTGCTGCTGCAGCTGGAGGCTTCTTTTTTAACTTTTTTCCTTTGACATCGCGTTGTTTTGATTTCCGTGAGCTACTGCTGGTACTGGCACAACGTTCCTTTGCCTGCTCTGAGGAGCGAAGTTCTCGGCTAGTGGTTCGCAGGCTTTCCAGTGTCGAGTAGAACTCTGCCTTGTGCAGATGCTTCACCTCACAGTAGTCTAGCAAATAGAAAGCTTGTAAATAGAAGGTTTTGATAATTAAAATGAGTATTTACCAGGTATGCTATCGTAGAACTTTGCCAGTGAGCGTATACCCGTTTGTTGGGCACTCCATGCTCGCGCGCCTGCTGCCTCATCCTCTCGCTTTTTGGACTTCGCCTTAGACTGTTGGCCCATGCAAAGCTTTGGGCGGTTGTAAACGGGCGCTGGACAATTATTACACGGATCTATTGGCACCTTGATGCAGGAATTTAAGTAGGCTCGGCCTGTGTGCGTGCCCATTGCAGTTGCTTCGCCAGTGTAAATGATAAATGCATTGCGCTTTATCAATATTTCGAAAACACTGTTTTACGGGGTCACTGTTGCCAGGGGTTTCCATTGTTTTGGTGTATTTCCGTTTTGGCCAGCTCATTCGCACGGTTACGCACCATGTCCTGATTTCGGCTATCTGCTTAATAGCCATTTCCTTGATTAGTTATCGAATTATCTTTTTTCAATACATCTATTTGTGATTTTCATTTGATTCAATTAAATTTTTACTCAATTCGTATTCAATTGCATAAAAATCATTTTGATTGACAGGAATCAAAATTTCGATAAGTCATCGATAAATGCGCACATAAAATAATCGATATGAACTAAAAGTGGGGATATTTTAACTCATGTTATGCGGTCACACCGAGCAGTCATCTTTTAATATTTGTCGCTTTGTGTACGCGATATGTGTGTGCGCGGGTGAAAACGAAATAATAAAGAAGTATAATCGGCGTAAATTCATTGCCACATAACTCTCGTTTCGACAGTGTACGTGTGAATTTGCGTAAAATTGATACATTAATATACAGCAAATAATAAGTAACCATGAAGCTGTACGCAGCAGCAGCAACAGTTGCCCTTCTGCTGGCCATTATCCAAACGACACCATCAGCAGCTGCTGAGGAGCAGGAGGTGAGTTGTGGTTTTTGTTATGATTTGCCCCAATGTTTTGGAACAACTGTTTAACGCTTTCTGAGATATCATGCAACGGCTTATGGATGAAGGCATAACGTTAACGTAACTGCGCAGGGTTAGCGTTAACTTTAAAAGAAATTGTGTTATACCCGTAACTGCTCGTTCGCTTTGCTGTGTTAACAATGCCGACACACAAACAACATTCAATACACGCACACAATTACAGCTATACTCAAACACACACACACACACGCAACATAAACACTCTCTCACACACACACATGATGCTTGCGTACGCCATACTTATTTACTTTTGTTTGTCTCCTCGTTCTGTCATATTAACTTTGCTTAGTCAGCTAAAGAAAATGAAATGCATAAATAAAACGATTCAACGAAATACATTGATATATATAAAAGAAAATGGCATCGACACAATTAATGCATCTGGATTTTCACACACACACACACACGCATACATACAAACTTCCGACGGTATTTTTTCGCTTATCATATTCGCAGCAAGTTTGTTGTTGTTCTTTTGTTTTGTTTAGTCTCCTCTTTTTCATTTCCTACGACGCCATTCCAGCCGACAATCAGCTGTTCTATCAGTCTGACCGCAATAGAACCTATCGATCGTACATTATTTTCGAACTTTCGTCTATATAAGTATGTTTTGTATATTGCCTTATGTGCAATAAAGAATTGCGTTGTACTTTAAGCATTTCAATAGAGAAAATAAAAGAGAATTTAGCACTAGCTTTGTTGTCGGAATAAATTAAGTCCAATTGAACGTTTTGTCTGTAAGATCAGCTGTGGAAGCTGGAACAGATAAGCAAAGCTGATTATCGGAAATTTGCTTGCACCTTTACATTAGTAAAGCAAAAATAGTTGAAAACTTTAATAAACAACATCTGAAAAGTGTCACACATTAAATGAACAAAGAAAGTATTTGCTTTAATATTTGCAACTTTTTCACAATTGCCTGATAACCACGTCTGTAGTTTCACTTTATAAAAACAAATACAGCAAATAAAACCTGTTTTCATAAATGTAGAAAAAATGGAAATGAATCAGAAACAGAAGTGCTGAATTTCAAATGCCCGGTAAACAAAGCACATGTTAGAAAAAGTCTTTATTATTTCTGACAAATGAAAAGTGATGCAACGAGTTATAATTACTCTAACATGGCGTTAGAATTCAATAATATTCTTTAAAATATAATATAACTTGAATAACTAAATGTTGTGGTTATCGTATAATTAGTTTATTCGGAAGGTACACAATAAATATAATTTTATTATTGTATTTATATATTAAACTTTCGATCAAAGTTTTTTAATTTATTATCCAAGCTTCTGGTATATCATAGTCACGTGCTAAGATCAAACTACTCGTACAACAATAAAAAATACACATAAATCCAAACACAGAACACGTACATTCATACATACGTACAACTGTACATACATTTATCAGATTGATGACTCGAGGTCAGTGTGGGGCATACAAAGCGAAGCAACAAATTGTAGGAAAAGCCTCCCCATTAATAGCAAGCCCCAAGCCGAGGGGTAACAGCATCATCAATATCAATTAGTTCGCTTTCATTCGGCAGCACAAAAAAACCTCTCGTCGTACATCATAAATAAATCAAGGAATTAAAATAATAATTTAATTAAGCAGTTCGAGCATCTTAAATAATTAAATGCTACCGAAAAACATGATTTTTCATATAAAGTGCACTCTTCGGGCAGCTTAAATAATTAAATGCTACCGAAAAACATGATGCAATTTAATGAAAGTTTCTGCGTATTTAGGGTTGCACACAAAGATACCCATTATGCACATTGTTTTGTAGTTTGCATAAAACTTTGTAGGATTGTAAAGTTTTAAACTGATTTAAACTTTTTCTAAAAAGTTATCCTCTCTGAATACTTACAGAACTTAAGCTACCATATAGGGTATTTTAATATGATTTAAACAAAAACAACACAATTAAATAAAAAACAAACAATAAAATGGAAAGACAAAAAAACTGACAGAGATTTCCATATGCTAACAAACCGAAATCGTATACTGCATAAAAATATTTATTTACATAAATGAATAAAATGCGGAACTGTGCAAATATATGTATGTATGAATAAATAAACATACAAATATACGTCTATATTATAAGCATACGTCCATACTTGTGTACGTACTCGTGTCCACATATCCATATTCATTCACTCAGCTCCGGAGACAAAACTTGCTCCCAAATTGCAAAACTAGAAGCAACGAAGCTTATGAACAGTGCGGTTGGGGCGGGGGCGGGGGCATTAGAAGAATTGCTCGAGGCGGTTTTATGACTCTCGTCCGACTGTTTTTGTCATTTAGGAAATCACATGCGAGTGATTCACAAAGATAAATGGCATCTGTTTTGCGAATGTTTGAATCTAGTCTACACATTGTCAGCAATCCTCTCCTGCTTCATCTCATTCGTCTTTTTTTCTCTCTCTCTTTCTTACTTAATTTTTTTCTCCGTTCCTATGCAAATTAGTTTGTTGAAATTTTGCTGCTGCTCATTCACGTTTCTCTATATAAAGAAAACATTGAACTAATCTCAATCTCAATCGCATTGAGTCATTGTGTAATTTTGAACATGATTTGCCGCTTAATGCAAATGCCAATGGAAATTACGCTATTGAACCCACTAAACGATCCAGAACATCGTTCCCTCTCACTCCCCCAGGGACCGAAAGTAAACACTCACAATCACACACACACACGTAGGGCACAAATTAGCACTCAGGGGAATATCGAAGGCAAAGTTTATAATGAGCTTGCCATAGAATCGAGAGGGTCGAGCGGTTCGAGCTATTGAGATTGTGTCCTCTGTGTGATTGGGAATTTAAACAAGCTCAAGCTGTTCAGAACTCACTCAACTCAGCAAACAGCAAGCCACTCACATACAAACTCGTGAGAGGTCGGCTGTGGGTGTTGAGTGATGTGAATATGTAAGTAGATGTACATATATTAATGTACATATGTGTGTTGGGGGTGTGCGGAGTGCAGTCAGCGCAAGATAACAATGGCGGCGTCATTATTAAGTATATTCATTAATTATGTGCATGTAGTAGGGCCTACAACAAGTTGGCAATTTCGATTGCATTATTAATTAGTACTGATAGTCATTAATCAGTTTGAGGTGTACCGCACACAAGTGCCTTATAAATATGCGAATACATTAAAGCATAACTGAGTGTTTTGTAATTACGGGTTCTTTTTTAACACTTACATAATAATTGCCTTATGAATGTGTAAAATAATACCCGGCATTTAGTAAACCATATAAAAGAGCCTACATTTAAGAACCTATTACATTTAAATTATCTTTAAATTTGATATTCTACACTTGTTGTCACTAATTAACCGTGACCAAATTCTAAATAGCAATAAATTCTATTATTCTCTTATTAAATTTCTATGTTGATAATAAACTGGATTTGTTTATTATATTATATAAATTTATTTACTTGTGCTTCGTGCACTCTTCCTTTCTTTTCTACATACGAGTATTACGAGCAAGTGGACATTAAACTGCATTATGTTATTTAACATTTCATTATGCTTAACCAGAACAGCTGATTTACGCTTATGCTAATTAACATTACAGATCAAGACGTGCACATTTATTGCAACACTATCAAAGATGTATTTTATAATTTTGTAAAAGCAAACTTCGGGGGCTCATCTCTTCAACTGCAACAACTCGACTTTGTGACAAGACAAATTATATAAATTGTTAGTTCTTAGAACCTTTTGAGCAAGTTAATAGTATATCATAGTTTAAATATAAACTTCAAAGTATTAGAAGGCTCATCGCTTCATTAGAGACGATTACTCAACTAATTTTCTAAGAAATTTTGAAGCTTGTTTATCCGTGACCCAATGACAGTACCCACACACACCCACACAACAAACACACCCATACACAGGGAGAAAACTCGTTGAGTGGGGCTTAGGCATGGGGTGTTCTTGGGTGCTCATCTTTGCAAGGAAGGAAAGCAGAAAGCCAGCGCCGTCAAGGCAAATGTGGTCATTAAAAAGCTCCTAAACACGCGCCCATCATCATTTAAGAGCGCGACTTGGAGTCTTGGCAACGTGGCGGCAGCTCAGGCAGCTTTGACCTTGAGAGCAAGAAATAAAAGCTACAGTTTACACAAGACACACACACACACACACACAGATAGAGACAACACTTTGAGTCGGATTTGGATCTCCCCGGGCGTTGAAACTATCACCCAAAGAGCGCACAGCAGGCAAAGATGTGTTGACACTTTGGATAATACCGGTTCGAGGTCTGGGGGCGTTGTAGGCCCCGTGGGCGTGGTGCGTGTGTTGTATGTATGTATGTATGTCGGTTTCTGTTGGCAATAAATAAATTTCGTAATGTTAATAAGAGTTGTAGACTTTTGGCTTTTCGGTAAGTTTATTTATTTATACGTTGGTAAAGCGTTTTAATTAAAGCTTAATTAAAATCAACAATTTATACCAAATTGCCAATTTGCAATTTGCCGTGCGCGCTCTCTGTGCATCGTTCACTACGCCGTGCGCCGTGCGCTCTGCTCTGTGCCCTGCTGCTCTACCATGAGGCTTCTCTCTTCTCCCAAAGCGCGTTCGTTTGCCTGATGTTGTTATTTACGTCAATGCAATTAAAGTTTTTCAACATTGCATCAGTTAATACCCAAGCGCTGCTACACCCGCTCCTCCTCCTGCTCCCCCGTCCAGGAGTCTCTTCTCCTCTCATCCTACTTACGCGTCGTCGCCTTCCGCCCACAAAAGCCTGTTTACAGAGCACTACAGCCAGTTGCAGGCAGGCAGACAGAGGCAGCGGCATCAGGAGGACTTTCGCACCAGTTGTCAGATGGGAAAAGTTTGTATGGGAGTCATGACTTTATGTCGTCTATATGTACGGTATGGCATAATGACATCCAGTATCCATGGAAATTCATAGAAAGAGAATTATAAAGTTTTAGCTGATGTGCAAAAAATGTGCAGTACAGCTTTGGCAGAGTAAATAGTGGAATTAACACCTCGCCATTTAAAATTACACAAAAACATTTGCATCAGTATTGTTTGCGGCAGATCACTATTTCAAATACTTTTTTGGTAATTGTTTAGTGGTTGTCGATAGTTAAGGCTGGATTATCAAATAAAATCAGCTGTTTATTGAATATTCTTAGCAAGTGTAAAACACTTTTTATTCCTCGAAAATTCAGAGCAGTATTTATTATAAAGCAGTATTAATTATAAATACTTTTTGATAATTGATTGTTATCGATAGTTAAAGTTGTCATATTAATCAGGATCAGCTGTTGATTTAGTATTCCCAGCAGCTGTTAAGTTGCATCCCAAGCAGCTGTTAAGCACCTGTTAATGTTTTTCTTTCTATTGCAGCAGCACATATTACAATTAAATAGATGTTTTGTGTTAATATTAATATCTAAAACTCTTGCTTAGGAATTGCACAACAGATTCTGTAATAACTTTATAATAAAATTATATGAACAGAAGGTGTATCTATTCCTAAGGCAATTCCTTAAATTACCTTTATTAACTTGTTTGCCCCCTCAAAACTGTATCTAATTAACCTAAACGGATAAGGTTAACCAGAATTGAGCTGGGTTGGTGCTCCCTGGCAGGCACCAAGCAATTTCTCCTTGCTTTGGCTATTAATTCCTGATGCATTTTGCTGCAGACAAGTGCATTAACTATGCAAAGGAGCTTACGACTGCCCAGGCAAACTGCACCGTGAAGTTGGCTGCGCTTTTGCATTCAGTTGCCAGGACAACCAAACCAAGCAGGAGATGCAATCTCTGCAGTCATCTTTCCTGTTATCGTATGCTAACTTTGGGGTGTTGCTTAAAGTGCCATAAAGTTTAATTGAAAAACAAGCTGCAAACAAGTTGCAGCAGCAGCAGCAGCAGCAGCGGCAGCAACAAGCTTAAACAATGCCAAGACCGAATCCATCAAATCACCCAACTCCTCCCCGCCATCCACACAGCATAATCAGCTGCAGCATCAACCAAGCATCAGTGTAGCTGGCACTGGCAACACTGCTGCTGCTGCTGCTGTGGGCGCTGCCTGCTGCTATTGCTGCTGTGGGCGCTGCCTTCTGCTACTGCTACTGCTGCTGCTGCTGGCGTTGACTGCCTCGATGACGCAATTGCCGTCAAAAGTTTTTATGCAGTTTTCGGCTTTTTGTCACGACGCAGACAGAGACGTCAGCCGCCAGTCGAATGGAGGATGAACGACCAAAACGTCAGCAAAACTGTCTTCTCTCTTCTGCCTTCTCGTTGCCTTTGTTCCCTCCGTCTATCTCTCTTTCTTTCTCTCTTACTCTGCCCCTCTTGAATCTCAGCTTAATCGCTGCGCTGTTACAGGGCAAAAAATATTTGTTTAGCCTTAATGACTTTGAGCAGTGAGAGACAAAGCAAACAGCTGTAACTATAAAGATTATTAAGGTAAATATGTAAATAACTTAATTGTCAAAGGCTACTTGAGGGATGCAAAAGGATACCAGGTTAATTTTTTGAATAAGGCTACAAGCTTTATTTTAGCTACAAATACAAATATTTTTAATAAAGATTTCTTGATTAACAATTCCAAAAGTGTATTTGTTACATTAAAATGAACCCTTAAACTTAGGAGCTAAAATTACATAGATAAGTTATCTTCGTATTGTAAAGGTTTTCCTTTTTTTATTTTTTGTCAAGATATGGTAACCTAATTTAAAATATAATATGTGTGTACAATTTCAAACAATCGGGAGAAACGAAGACTTTTTTATAAAGGCCAGTTCTGATTTTAGGAATAACTTAACTTATCAGTAGCAATCAAAGTTAGACATAATATTATATTTTGTACCATTAAATATAACTAAAATAGGAAAGATCGGAGTGTATAAAACCATGTTGTTTATGGCTAAACGTCTTTATTTATTCTTTTAGGTATATCACATATTATATTTATTATTTTAATTCAGCTTTTGTGGATATTTATTAGAATTCGAATAATTGGAAAATATTTTAGTTTAAAACTTTAGTTTACATTATTTACATGTTATTGTTCAATTGAAACCTATAATTGTCTTAAGATTTATGAAAAATTTATATATTGTAAAGGGAGAATTCTTCCTTTCGGCTTTTAAAATGTTGAGCTGGAAGAGGAATAAAAGCATTTTCATTGATTAAAATTTTTTCAATTGAGGGAATAGATATATTTCGACTACTAGTATAGTATACTACTATATAGGTTCATAGAAGAACGTTTCTAATATGCTCCCTCTCTCCCTATCTCTATCTCTTTCTGCAAATCTGTGCCTCCCTTTTCACTATCAAACTCACATTAGGAAAAGCTCACATATTTTTTCGCTCAGTGTAATGTCTCTGTTTGCGCACAAAGGCGAAACCTTTTGCGTCAGTTGTGTTTCTTCTGTCGGTCGTTTCGGTGCTTTTGATTTTTAAATTATTCAGCGTCTGTTGACATCGTCCGTCTGTTTTCGCCGCCCTTTGCCCACCCCCCTACTCCTTGTCTGCTGCATTTTGCAGCTCATCATTTATCGATGAGTTTTGTTGCAATCCTTAAACCGGTTCACTGCATTGCGGCGGCTGTGCGGCGTGATGTGATGCGGCGTAATGCGGTTTGGTTCACTTTGCATCGATGGTTAATTAGTTTTTGTGACCTGCCACAAACTCAGCGAAGCGTTGTTGCCGTGATTGACTCGATTGGCCAAATGTCTTCCATCTCATTCGCTCTCTCGCTGTCTCTCTCTCTCTCTATCTCGCTGTGTGGTTTGTTTGTCTCTATGCCACAATGTAATTGCAATTATGCTGAGTTCATTAGGCTGCAGCAGCAAAGGCAGCTGTGCAGCGGGGGAGTGGCATTTGCATGGTGCCTCACACCATTAACGCTGTCAATAGAGTTTCAACATTTTTCAAGGGTTTTTTCCGGCCTGTAATTACATCGATCGATTTTACAGTGCTCAATGAAAGGGATAGAAGAGGGAATTGAAGTTTTGAAATGATTGGCATGTTTGCTATCTGTAGCATGTAGCAAGATACCCTGAGGTAATAAATAGACCATCTTATACGGGTGATGAAATGCCGTTTTAAAATAATATCTTTAAACTGAATTGCCCGATCAAATTTTAAACTTACATATACCAAAGACAACGCACTTGCTTTAACAGAGAAATGTTACTGGTAATGTTGTGAACAGAAAGTTTATGTGAATACCTAGAGATGGGAAATATTAAATTAACTGACAGAGTTGCCTTCCGTACCGATAATATCTACAGTGCCATTACCATTATATTATTTTGATATCATCCCATTGATGTCAACCCAAATCAAGTGTGTGCAATCCAATCAGTAAATCTGTTGCTTGACTTGTTTTTGTTGTATAAATTTGATTTACTTTATAGATAAGCGTTTTAAACATTTTCTCTGTCTAGCTTATTCTTTGCTTCGGGCCATGGTGAAGGCAAACACACACACACACCCACACACACACACATGCATAAATTCGAAGACACGCACACACATACGTTCATTTCATTTAGCCCACATTCTCAACCACACTTGGCTTGCTGGCTGAACTTACACTAATCCCCCATGCTTCCGAAAACTACACTATGTACTCGGTCTGGGTTTTTGTCAAGCCACCCCCCACAACCCCATCCCGTATTCTCTGTTTCTCTGTCTTAGTGTGTGTATCCACCTTATACATATGTGTTTTGCTTTCTGTTTTTGTCTTTCTTTGCAACACACACGAACACACACACACAACTACGAACACACGACGCACGCACACATGCACACACAAACACAGACAACCGACAGCACAGCAGAGCGAAACGAAGAGCAACAACCGATCAGCGAACCTCCCATTAAGTTGGTCCATGTCCTCAATCCCGGCGAACGGGAGTATCTATCACCGAACTTAATTGGTGTACAGAATATAGCGATGACCTTTTTACCACTCTCGATGAACTTTATCAATATCATTGATGCATTTCGTGAAATTGTGAATGGGGTACGCTATGAGATACTCCTGAATGCGGTAGATACAAAGCAAAAGGATGCAGATACAATTTGTCGCCTTGTTATACTGGAGAAACCATGGATAACCACACAATGGGGTGACAAGCATCGCGAACTAGTCAACTCAAATTGCAGTGATATTGCGGATAATGCGTTGGACACCGATGCCGGGGAATTGGATCCAGAGCAGCGTGCTAAATCCCTCAACGACAAATACGTGAGTAATAGCATCTTCAATGGCGGGCGACGCAACGAGTTGAGTGACAGCGAAATGGCTCAGCTGGAGGCGCAGATTTTGCCATCAACTCAAAGCAAGCGACAGTACAGCAGCAGCAGCAGTGGCAACAGTAGGAGTGGCAGTGGCAATAGTGGCTCCACCACAAGCAGCACCAGCAGCAGTATCAGCACGACAACCACACCCCAGAACACCCCACAGGCTGATCCAACTAATGAGCCCACAACGTCAATTAGCGTTGATGAGCCAGCCGCCACTGGCGAGGCTGGTGAACTGGTCGAGGTTGAAGCGACGCCAACGACGCCAGCAGCGGAGCTCAATGATAATGAGAAACGTTGGTTAGATGATTTCCTATCGGTGGGTGCGTTTAATTTTGAAAAGACCATCGAACAGCAGCGCACAGAGCTGAAACAGCAGCAGCAACAGCAGCAGCAACAGCAGCAGGAACAGGAGCGGGGGCAGCAGCAGCAGCAGCAAGAGGAGGAGCCGCAACAGGGAAGGGAGCAGCAACAGGAGCAGTTGCCTGTGCAGGAAGAGGAGGCGCAGCAGGCAGAGGTTTCATCATCGTAATCATAATGAATATGAATATTATTATCATCTCCCCCTTTTTCACTATATCTCATGCTCCCCTCACACACTCACACACTTACGCACACACTCCCAGTTAATGTCTTATATATATATATATATATACACTCTCTCCCGCCTTATATACAAATACTCGTAAAGCAAATGCGAACAATAAAAAGAAAATGTTATTTAATTGAATTTATTTAAGCTCGTCGTTTTTCTCACTCACCTCAATGCGCCGCCACATGCCACACCTGGGCACCTCCTGCGTAGCGTGGCAGGGCAGGGCGTGGCTGTCTGCCAGGTTAACCCAACCGAAACGCTTGCTACAGCCCCCCATACCCTACCCCCTTGCTACTTGTACACCCCCCCCACCCATTTTGGTGCTCCCCGCGCAGCACTTATTTCACCTTAATAATCAAATGAGTTTCCGCTTTCAAATTACGGCCGCAATCTGTTTAACCCGGCCCGGTGTCTCTCTGGCCTCATCTGCCTGGCCAACCTGAGTTCCTCTCTTCCCCCCATACCCCCCACCTCCTCTATCCATCGTTCCTTTGGCACAGCACCTGCGTACGTATACACGTATCTTAGCGGGGCCACCTCAAGTGCCTTTAAGAGGAGCAAGTGTGTGCGACAAAGGGGGGCGAAGAGGTGTGCTAAAGGTGTCGACGACAGAGCGTACAGAGTGCGCCCAGTGCTGTAAAAGAGCTCTCATTATCCTTGATGCTCTACTTTTAACACCCCAGCAACTGACGTTGGAATGCTGTTCCTCTCACCAGTGCTGGAGGATGTGAATGTACTCCGCACAAAGGTGCCTACAAGATTGCTGCCCAAGATAGTGCTGAAAAATTCTTAAGTATTTGGGATCATACACGATGAGTTTCTTTATACATTTTTAATTACTTCACCGCGTTTCCGTTACAAATAATGAGTTATCTCAAAGATTTTATAATACTTAAAATGTTTTTGAATACAAATTGTTGAGTTTGCTTAGGAGTTTGAAGAATCATGACTTTTTCCACAAATGTTATTTGAAAACAATCTAGATAAATTACCGAAATTTGTTTTGATGAAGGTAGAAATAGAAGATCTTTTAGAATTTCGGAGGTTTCTTTAGAACAGTTCAAATAAAATAAATAAAACATATTCCTTTTGAGAATTCTTGGTAATTATACTTGTTACATACTTAGAAATGATTTAAAATTAATTGAAAAATATGAAAGTAATCAATGTGTATTCCCTTTGCTGTGCTGCCATTAGGTGTACGCCTGCAATTCCCTAACCCGATTAGAACACTCCATAAATCGCATGTGAAATCAGGCCAGTAATGCTGTCACTGGGCACGATGAAAACCATTTGAAATTTATTAGGCTGATTGGAACTCCTAATTCGTTGGCCTGTAAACGCTATGAAGTGGCTGGCTGTATGTAGGTGGGAGGAGGCACTTCGTATCCGACTGTCAACATATCGAAATAAATTTTACGCTCCATTTGTTGCCATAGACCGGCGGCGGCGATGCGTTGATATTTGAGAAGGTGGCGGAGGAGAGATGCATGGGGTGGCGACATTATTTACGTTTTAATTTTTATTGAAATACGCAACAAACGAACCAAACGACAGTTTGGGATGACACAAAAACGAAGAGGGGGTGATGAGAGTATTGGGGGGGGGGGATTGTCATCGAAACAGAGCATGACAGAATGGAACAGGCTCTGAAAACATGGCGCTTAATGAATTCATGTCGCGACAGGTCAGACGGAAACAGCAGCCGGAGTTCAATCCCGGACTCGTTCCGGGTGATGCCATCCCTTGCTCTGCCTCCTCCTCCCTCCTCCTCCGCCGCATACGTATTTTAATTATACACACGTCGTTGCCATTACATTTCATTTCGTATTGTTGTCATTGCACACTCTCTCTCTTCTTCTCCAACTGCGACCTCTGTTCACCTGCACTGCCTGCTGCTGCTGTCGATGGTGCTCCAGACTCCGAACTACGCCTGGTCAGCCACGTGAATTTTACGCCCACACAATGAAAAGGTTCAGCCATTTAAGCTTCCGTCGACCAGGCCCCTTCAGGCCTTCAGTCAGCCCCCCAAGCCGAGTCACGATGGCTCCGAAAAGACAACGAATTTCCAGGCAAAATGTTTGGTTTAATTGGTTACGGGCCTGGTTCGGGTGCGGGGTACATTGAATGGTTTGGCTTGGTTTGGTTTGCTTTATTGTATGCCATGTGTAGCCTCGCATGTGTCTCTAGAAATGTTATTTCATTGGTTGCGATTACTCGCATCTGTGTGCGCTCTCCTGATTGCCGGTTAAGTGAATTGTGTCCTCCTTTTCTTCATTTCTCTTTTTGGGCAGAAAAAATTTCATCATTTTTGCAACTGTAATCGATCATGGTGCAAACAAGAAAGAGAGTTTGATGCACTGCAGTAATCCTAGAACCAATTCGAGTACTGGGAACTCAAACTTGAGCTGATGTTTCAAATTAATATACTGTGTATATATCATTCATCTTTCATGTGTGTGTATAGCCTGTTGAAGAAAGCAGGCAAAGCTTTAAATATTTTTCGTCGAAATTCATTTACGTTCTTCATTTAAACTTAGGCAGGTCATACTATAGAAAAAAAAACGGTATTTTAATTTAGTTTCTACCAGCTGTTCTCTTTTCTTTCTTTGGGATATCATCTGTTTGAATTGAGAGGATTAAGATTGTGCGAGCAAGCGAAATACATACACAGTTAAATTACAACATTGGAAGATTCGATTTCGATTTGTGCGAATTGTACTCAAATTTTATAAGAAACAAAAGGAAATTATTTGCAAATATGAAACCTTCTTCGTTGCTACGTCTACGCAATGTGTGGATCGCAACTTGTTGGCTACGCAACGAGGCTGTGGCCGCTGCCGCCATGGTAATTCGTCATCGGGACTGCGACGAGACGGATGATCGTGTGGGATGCGACCAAAAACCCGAAGCGGAAGTGGGACAAGTTGGCGTCGATGGACGGGGTAATCTGCGAATCGTACGGATAATGGACGATTACATTGTGCCAGCAGAGTGTGGATTCTGAGCAGTCTGCGGAAGGTGGAGATCATGGTGGAGCAAAACAACTGCAACTAAACCAAAGTTATCGAAATTTTCGTTCCCATACAAAGAAAGGATAAAAAAAAAATGATTTGATTAATTAACTATTGAATACAATAATAATTGATTATTATATGTCGGGGGAAAATAAATTAAATCGAATTTATTTTTATAGATCGTTCGTCTTTTATTTCTCTCTTTTAGGTGTCTCGCAGCAAACGAGGACTGAACGATGTGCATCAGTTTGTTGGCGGCAGCAAACCCTACGACGAGAAACAGGCACAGGCCCAGCTGCAGAAAACACTGGACAAGCTCACGGAGGGCGAGGGACCCCATTACAAGTAGGATATACAAATCTTCCCTATATCTCACCCATTTCTAAACTAAATTTTAATACTTCTAGAATTGTCAAAGTCTACTCGGCGTCGCGTCAGGTTGTCTCAGGCACTCTAACCCGCATCGATGCAGATCTGACCGATAGCACCGACGTACAGCATCGCTGCATTGTCGAGATCTGGGCGCAGCCTTGGCTAGAGAAGGGACACGAAGTGACGTTCAAGTGCCGCAATCAGCCTGTGGTGCATGCGCGTCACTCTCGCTCTGTAGAGTGGGCCGAGAAGAAGACACACAAGAAACACGCTCATCACACGCTCAACAAGGTCGATCATTTGTTCCACAAGTTCCAGATCAAGTACAAGCGTCGTTATGCCAACAGTATCGAGCATCAGATGCGTCTGCGTATCTTCCGACAGAATCTGCGCACCATCGAGGAGCTGAATGCCAATGAAATGGGCAGTGCCAAGTATGGCATCACTGAATTCGCCGACATGACCAGCACGGAGTATACACAGCGAGCAGGTCTCTGGCAGCGCACTGAAAATCAGCCTACTGGCGGTGCGCCAGCTAAGGTGCCCGCCTATGCGGGTGAGTTGCCCAAGGACTTTGATTGGCGGCAAAAGAACGCCGTCACCCAGGTCAAGAATCAGGGACAATGCGGCTCCTGCTGGGCATTCAGTGTCACAGGCAACATTGAGGGACTGTATGCCATCAAGACAGGTGATCTGCAGGAGTTCTCCGAGCAGGAACTACTCGATTGTGATTCCACCGATAGCGCCTGCAATGGTGGATTGATGGACAATGCCTACAAGTAAGTTACAATGTTAGTTATAACTTAACTATAAAAGAATTTATGGTACTTCTGGCTTACTCCCTCTTTTTATTTCTTAATTTATTGATAAAAATTTATTCATAATGGAGTCTTCTCTAAAAATCGAAATCAAATACATATCGATACTTGGCAATTCAAATTTAAATCTCTCGATACATTTTCTTGAACTACACTCAAACAATATATTTGATGATTAAATCAAATTCAAATTCATATTGCTAATGCGTAATTTAAATTGAACTCACTCGATTCGATTTATTATTTAATTAAAGTGATTAAATGAATATTGTTCTTCCCATTCCTTTTTCCTTAGAGCAATCAAGGATATTGGTGGCTTGGAATACGAATCGGAGTACCCCTATGCGGCCAAGAAGAAGCAGTGCCATTTCAATCGCACCTTGTCGCATGTACAGGTCGCTGGCTTTGTTGATCTGCCCAAGGGCAATGAGACAGCGATGCAGGAGTGGCTAGTCACCAATGGACCCATTTCAATTGGTGCGTAGTGTTTGTCCCTCAGTAGAACTATATAATAATATTAATTGTTTTCTTCAACAGGCCTCAATGCCAACGCCATGCAGTTCTATCGTGGCGGCGTCTCGCATCCCTGGGGACCACTGTGCAATAAAAAGAATCTCGATCATGGCGTCTTGATTGTCGGCTATGGCGTCTCTGAGTATCCCAACTTCCACAAGTCACTGCCCTATTGGATTGTGAAGAACTCGTGGGGACCACGCTGGGGAGAACAGGGCTACTATCGCGTCTATCGTGGCGACAATACGTGCGGCGTCAGCGAGATGGCCACATCGGCTGTGCTGGCCTAAGCTAACCCCAAAACCCATATACATATACATATTATATATATATACATATTATATATATATACATATAAATCTGTATCTACGTTAAAGTTTTGGCAGCACAAAATTCTTCTTGCTTGCGTATTTTGTATTTAAGTTCTGAAGTTCGTTTGGAACTTTTGTTCCGCCTACAGATCTGAGAGAAACCTCCCCAGCACCAATATAATCATCTTTCATATACATCTTGTAATCCATTTAGGCATCATACACGACAGAACGCAGTATAACAACGCAGCATATATTGAAATTAATATAAATAAAAAAATTGTAAAGAATATGCGGAGTTTTAAATGGGATTGCAAAGGGACACAATCGGGGGACGGGGATAAAACTAAACTAATAATGACACCTTCAGTAATTCTCATATTCACTAAGTTTAATGAGCAGCAGTCGCAGCTTACGCGCTTCCAGGCCAATGGTTAAGGGTTCCTTGGGCACTTGCTCCGTTGCCGTGTAAATGTTGGCGGGTGTAAAGAGTCCGTATGCCTCGCAGGATTTGAGAAAGTTAAGCACCTCCTGCACAGCAGAATAGGGTAATATGATATTCTGTTTGGCCATGCCGGTGAGCAGGCCGAGCACACAACGCTTCACATGCAGCCACGTGTCCGCATAGAGACGCGCACCAGAGCCGCCCTCCAGGGCGTGGGCAATGCGTGAGAGACCGAACTCATAGTTAGATTTGGCGCAATACAGTGTGCCCACTACCAGATTGACAATGCACAAATGATGATACTGTTTGCCCTGATTGCCCTTCAGCTCCTCCGCGTTCTCCACCTTGCGCATCAGCTCCTCGGCCTCCTCGTTCTGGAACGTCATAATGTAGGAGACGCATAGGTTGGCCAGCACGGCAGCCGATACAGACATGATCTGCAGATGAAGATAGATAGAAGGAAGGAGAGTGTAAAAAGACTGCACTCCGAGTTAAGTGTGTCACCACCTACATCATCCGAGTGCTGGCGCACAATGGGCTCATAGAAGGCAGCAGCCTCCTTGTACTTGTCCTGCATGAAGAGCACGTGGCCGGCATTAAGGCGCCACACGGAGCAGATGGCATTCTCGGAACAGAACTCTGCACTGGAGCGAAACTCACGCTCCGCGCCCAGAAAATCATCCTCACGCCAAGAGATCCAAGCGCGTGCCATCACCACGGGTAAATAACTGTAATGGAGAACAAAGAGTAGCTAAGGGTAACTCCAAAGAAGCAGCCCCACTTACAGTTCCAATGCCTGTTCGTAGTCCTTGAGGGCATCCCGCAGTGCTTGCTGCTCACTGGTGGCGCGCACCTCCTGCACACGTGCAGCCAAGCTGCGCAACTTGCCTGACAGACTGGAGGCCAGTGTGCCCAGTTTCTTTTCGGCCAATTCGCCGCTGGTCTGAGCCGTAATCAGTGCATCGAGCAACTCGTACAGATATTGCGACAGGTATTTGTAGGTGAGATCGGTGTGCTCGGCCAGAATATCGGCGGCGGTCTCGTATAGCTCGTGCTTGCAGCAGATGAGCAGTATATTGGCGAACGTCTCCTTGGGGCAGGCCGGAGCACCCAGCTGCAACAGGAAGGCCAACTTACGTAGCCCCGCCACAGGTCCTTGGGCATCGGTTAGTGCCATGTTGTGCAGACTCACCGGATCAAGCTCGCTCTCAGCCCGCGGCGGCAGATCGAGCAGCGCATCCCGTGCTGCCTCCACATTGCCGTCTTGATATTCCAATGCCGCTTTAAGATTCAAGGCCTGCGTAATGCCCGACAAGGCCATCGTTATGGGATTCCCAACACTACGTGCACTGCCATCCGTGTCCACCTGTGCTCCGATACCTAGCTCGGGATGATTGCGCATGCCGCGCTCCACAATCTCCGATGTGTAGTCCAGCGCCTGGGCACGTTGTTTGCGCTGGAAATGGGCCAGTGCCACATTGTAGGCCACCAGTGGATTGAATCCGCCCACCTGCAGAGCGGTCTGGAAACGCTGCACTGCTGCCTCATGTTGATCGGCCTGGTAGAGTAGGCAGCCCTCGTCGTTCAACGTTTCGGCTGTTCCGCCAGCGCGTTGATTGAGCAGGCTCTGTGCGCCCGCGTAATCCTCGCTAGAATACAGTATGGCGCTCTGCAGCTGCAGGCAATGTTCACGGAGGTCCGTCTCCTTGTCCCCAATCTGTTTGAGCACACGCAATGCCTCTGCAAAGATGCCAGCCTGATATAGCGACTGGGCGTAGTAGAATCTATCAAGAAACTTAATGACCATAACATAACCTCAAAAACTTATCGTTTCTCCTCACCTATACTTTGCATCCTTAGGCACCAACTGACAGAGCTGCTCGTAGCAGCTGGCCGCCTCCTCGTATTTCTGGGCGTGGTAGTAGCAGTGTCCCAACGTCGAGAGTCCCGCTCGGGTGTTTGCTGCCTCACCGCAATTCACAATGCACTCGATAACATCCTCGTATCGTTTGTCCTTGATCTAATTGGGGGACTGTGATCGCGATATCGATAGGGCTATTTCGATAGTTACTTACCAGATTATAGATGGTACGTGTAACGTGTCCCTCACGCAAGATAATTCCCTGATGCAGCATTTTCTTCTGTTTGTTGTTTGTTTTCCGTTTGCAGGAAATGAAAATTTTCTGCCGGGATTTGTTGTGGCGTCTTTGGCCCTCTCCATGGTTACCATTTACCGTTACTTACCTACGGGTATTATCCATGAGCGCAGCCTTGGCAACGAGGCAGCGAGGCAGACAGAAACTGCTGCAACAGTTGGACAGCGCAATGTGGGGCAATATTCGAATCGGAATTTAAGTTTACAAATAAAGAATTCGCGGCACAGTGGGGCAAATAAAGAAAAACGAAAATATTTTTGGGTACTTAATTATATTGTTTGTTTTGGCAGAAAGATGTTCTATAAATACTATTTTCAAACAGAAATAAATTAATTTTATTCGTTTTAATCATTTATTAATATTAAAGAAAGTTTATATTTTTCGATGAATTCTAAAATTAAACGGTGCAGATATTCTATTGCAATATTTAAGTTTACAAATTATTTTTCCCTTGCCCCACTGTGCCTTCAATATGCTAATTAGATTTAGACCAGGGCCGCCGCGCCCCTGTGGAAGCCACAGAAAGTGTCTGCAACTGCAAGCGCAGCGGCGACAATGCAAGCTCAGTAGCTGCTAGAGAAGCATCGACTGCAGTCTGCGTGAGGAATTCTTAGTTCCTTTAGAGAAATGGCCATGGATGACTATGAAGACGACAGTAAGTAGTGGTTGACAATGAGATGAATCTCTCGTTCATATGAAACTGTCACTTGATTGCAGTGAGCAGCGTGGGCGTAACCACGGCACGCATCGAGAACCAACAGCAGCACCCACATCACCATCAACAGGGTGGGCATGGACATGGACCACAGGGCCAGCAATACAGTTCGGGTGCCGTCAAGGTGGGCGGCTGGCGTTACGAGGATGCGAGTCGCTACATTGGCGAGTGGAATCAACGTGGACAGAAGCATGGCATAGGGCATCTGCAGTTTGCCGATGGCACACGCTACGATGGACAATTCCAAGAGGGACTGAGCCAGGGCCTGGGCTGTCTCTGGTTTCCCGATGGTGCCAAGTGAGTGGGTGGACGGGCAGGGTATATAGATTAGAATATATTGTTATATAATTCTAGATATGAGGGAGAATTCCATCAGGGTTGGTTTCACGGCAACGGCATCTTCTGGCGCTCGGATGGTATGAAGTATGAGGGCGAGTTCAGGGGAGGAAAGATCTGGGGACTGGGTCTGTTGACCTTTCAGGACTTCACACACGGCTTTCCACGCAACGAAGGCTTCTTCCAGGACTGCCGCTTCATGCGCAAGCGACGCTGTCCCGACATTGTGCAGCGTGCCCAGAAATGTGCGCTAATGGCGCGATCCCAATGCGAGCATCCCTACTGAGCTCCATATCAAAGTGAATAAACAAAATACATTTCTAATTAACATTTGTGCGTAGTACTTTCTCTATTTGTCAATTGGTTTAACAGTGTTAACAGTGTGATCGCGGCGTGTTAATCTCCGCCAGGTGAGCCCACCAGGTACCAGGCATTGCGTGCATCCACTGCAATGTTACGCACAAGTCGCTTGGGATCATCCAGTGCCGGTGCCAGTGCCAGTGTCACATCTACTTTGTGCGGCAACAGCACATAAGTGGGATACTTTGTGATTTCCAGGAGCAGCTCCAAGGCTTCAATACGCACTTGCTGTGTGGGCCAGAGGAGAGACAGAGATATTAGCTTAGACGTTCCTCACAACTCGTTGGCATCCTCACTTACCATATTCGTCTGCGTCTGCGGCTTGGACAACTCCAGGCAACTGGGAATCAAGTGTCCCAGATGCGCCTGGAAATAATCATCGTGCTGCTGCACAAAGCTCTTGCAAATGTCCATCACAATGCACAGCGAACTGGCATCCTTGTGCGCGTCCAGAGTCTTAAAGAGCATCGGGCCCAGTTGCTTAATGTTGAGCTTAATCACGGACAAGGGTGTCTCCTTCAGCACATAGATAAAGGCCTTCATATGATGCTCACAGTAGCTGGACAGCTTGGAGCCCAGTTTGTTCATGACCGTGTGGAAGAATTTCTGTTTGTACAGGAACTTGATGACGGGCAAATCCAACTCGGGAAATTCTGCTGAAATAATGTCAAAGGCCAAGGCGGCTGCGGTGGCCAGCTTGGGATGCTCCAGCAGATCCGATAGCTAAGAGGGAAAGAGCACATTAGATTAGTTATAGATACTATATAGTCAAATCTACTACTCACATCGCCCACAATGTCGGCTGCCTCCTCGAAACCGGCTACCATGAGTCCCTTTCCAATCCAGGCCAGCAAATTGACGGCACGTTCATCGCCCGTCTTGAGGACATCCTTGAGTTTTCTTGTTATGCGTTTGATCTGGTCACGATTCGCTTGGGTGTTGTCCATCTTGTTGACCAGGCTGCAAAGCAAATGATGTGCCGTTTCGCGCAAATTCTCATTGTCCGAGTTGAGGGATAAATTGGTTAGGTCATCCAACAGACGTTCAAAGTGATCGTCCAGCGTGATATCCTTGTGCAAGTAGCCCAGCAATCCCTTGGCCACAAACAGATGCGCTGCCAGCTGCAGCTGCAAGTCAGGCAAGTACTCACTGACAATGGCGCTCTGCTCCGACAGCGGCAACTGCTGCATAATGCGACTGAGTGCGGCGGCAATTTGCTCAAGGGATTCCTCTGGAAGATCTGCAGTTTTTTGCGCCAATTCGATGAGCTTGTGCAGCAGATTCGAATTCTGTTGCAACTCCACAATGAACCGTTTATCCTCTTGATCCAGCAGCGAGTTCAGTGCCTCTAAGGCGAGCCCACGCTGTGGCTCCGCTCCAGTTCTGGCTGTGAACACCTGCTGCATGACCAACTCGAGGATGCGCTGCGTGAACGCCATCTGTGGCATGAGAGGCATTAGATTTTCATAGATCTTTCGCTTGATGAAATCCGAAAATATGTCAAAGTTTCGCATGCAAATGTCGATGAAATTCGACTGCAGTTCCACGGGCTGCAGTGCACCCAGACTAATGGTCAATGGTTTGAAATTCAGATCGAGATGTGGATGACTGATGAGCTGCACCAGGGCCTTGTACACGAGTGCACGTTGTGCCTCACCCAGTGCCGGAGCGCATTCGCAGAGCACAGAGAGTGCGGCACGTTGCAGTTCCATGTCCTGCTTTGCCACATCGAAATCCTCCCGCTCGCAGAGACGTAGCGCAGCAATGACATCATCCTGCAGTGGCATCACTATTGATTTGTCCAGCTGCTGCAGTGCATCACGCAAAGCCGCAAGCTTATAGACCTGAGATATGATGTGATAGTACCGTATGCGTGGCTCATCGTAGGCTATGCCAATCTCTGACTCCTTCAGCTTTAGTAGAAATGTGTTAAGGATCTTATCCCCTGCAAAGGGTGCATCTCCAGAGACACACATCAATGCTATCGAGGCGGCGGGATGGAATAGACGCTGATGCACATCGGTCAAGTGGGTGAGCACCACACCCAGTACTGTGCTCTGATAGTTATGGCTTATGCTGGGCACCTTGGCGGCACTTTTCAGCAGCTCTGCCAGCGTTTTCAACGCACAACGCAGCACATCCGCATTGTCCGAGCCGGGAAAGGTTTCCGCTTTGAGAGCCTGCCAGATTTGGGTGAAATGCGGCTCCAAAGCAGTCGGTTGGAACTTGAGAGCTGCTTGATGCTAAGGAAAAAAAAGGAAATTGAATCACTAAAAGATTGAAACTAATACAAAACTTACCAGCAACTCAATGGAATCCAACTTGGCAACCACCAAATCACTGTCCAGTTTCTCCACAGCCAGGGCCACTGTCCACTCGGCAAACTCTTCGTTGGCCACCAGACAGCTGTTTAACTTCTCGGCAAGTGCATCACGTGTTATGGACTCGGGATCCTGTTTGCTGGGATTGAAATCAATGGGAAAGTAGCAAGCAAAGATCTCGAATATCTCTTCGGCTAAATGCAGCAGGGGATATTGCGATAGAAAGTCTGGCATAAAACTAAAGATAAGGTCCAGATTGCGAGGATCACGTTCCCCGTCTATGGAATTGATGAGTCCATACAGAAAGTCACCGGACATCTTTACAAGCTCTGCAAGATTGTTAAAGTGTTATTGAATTCTTTCTCTCTCTCTCTTGGGGCACTCGCTTGACTCACCTGGTTCGAAATGCAGCGTCAGGAATTTGAACATGTTGAACAGCTTAGTGCGGTCGCCGCGAGTCTGCGACTGGCAGGTGCTGTATTGGAAGAATGCTTGCAGGATGAGGGGCACATTATCAGCTGGCAGCTTTTTCATGCGCACCAAAGCACTGAGACCGTCTATGATAGCGGGCATCACATTGTGATGATCACGCAGACGATCTGTATAGAATTTAGTAAGAAATTCCAACTGTTTTGCATTCAAGACATCTCGGGGGAGATTAGTCAGAATTGCAGACAATAGATTTGTGCCTGCAACACGTTGTTCAATATCTGGAGAAGTTAGCGCAAATCCCAATTGTTCGGCCAGTTCCGAAATGTCATAGATGCCCCCTGTGAGGTCTGTATTTGTTGGGGAGACAAAAGAAGTCTCATTAACAGCTGATTTAAAACTTCAGGCAGGGGGTCCACTTACCATTTGCAATTTGTTTGGCCGCCGCTTGCAGCTTGGCATCGCTTTTCAAGGCTTTTTCCAGTGTTTGTTGCGTGGGCGTTGTCATTTTGGGCGCCGTCGCTTAACGTAAGCGCTAAATTTAACAAATAACTTAAGCCAACTTAGTAGTCGACGGCGGCCTTAGCAGTGTGCTCTTTTTGTTATCTGTTGTGGGGCCCTAGGCACGGTTAAATGGGACGACAAAAAATAACAATCGTTTGACTGCTGTGAAGCACCAATCGATAAGAGCCACGAAATATCGATGTGAAACACTTTAAAGTTGCCACACTTTTAAAATTAGTTCGGCTTTCGAATATTAAGCAGCAATATTTTATGTGACTGCTAACTTAAAAAGCTAAGCACACCTAGTATAGTCTATTTATTTTATATAAAATTAAATATTAACCTAACAATTGTGAAACACGTACACTTTGTTGTGATCCCATATCTGATGCATCGTGAACTATCGGAATGCAACAACTACCTTGTATTGTGACCATCCCTAACACAGCCTTAGTATTAAGCAACAACAATCGCCGCAGAAGTCGCAGCACCCGTTTCTTTAAGCTGGCGCATCGCTTTAATATTTAAATAAATAAAGTTTTTTAACATAGTTTGAGTTTGTAACGCCGTGTAACAAAGCCAGAGTACTAATGTCCATAACCGTAAGTAATTGGGCCGCCATAATAACATAATAATATCGACATAAACGTCATCGACGTCGCCGTTGTCGTCGTCTCTGCTGCGACGCCCCCACGTCGCGCATACAAAATAAAAATCACTTAAAGATGCAAGTGGAAATGCAGTGTAAATTACAGGCCCATTAACTGAAGTTGAATTCTATTTCAAATGTTATATTATGTGCAAACAGAAAGTAATTGCAAGTGAATGAGTATGTGTCTGTGTGTTTGTCTTCTGTTTGTGTGTCTGACGAAACTTAAACGCCGCAGAAATTTGAGCTCTGTTTTTTCTTTGCTTATTCTAGTGTGAGTAAGTGTGTGTGTTTGTGTTTAAGAGCGCGCGTGTGTTGGTTTTTTTTTTTGTATTTTTTGCATACAACGTTTTGAACGTCGTTGACTTGAAAGAATTATTCAAAAGCCTCAACCGACGACGACGACTCAACAAGGTCAAGCGCCTTATTTGTCGTCCGCAAGGTTTATAATAATTTTATTACATTTTCCCAATCGGATTCGGATTTGAAATTCGGATACTCGGAAATGGGAACGCGCCGCAGTTGTTGCACGTTCAGTTTTAAATTTGGTGACAGCAAAAGGAGGAGGGAGGAGGAAAGGAGGTTGCTGCGGCAATTGTGCTTATAATTAGCGCACTTAGTACTTTTTGTAGTTGTCTTCGGTCGTTGCCATTGCTATCTTCTTTTATTATTTTCGGTTATTTTGAGGCTGGCACTTTCCATTTTTACCTGCAAGTGTGCGTGCGATTGTGTTCGATTGTCCCCAGTGTACGTGAGTGTGTGCATATGAGAGAGTGTGTGTGTGTGTGTGTGTGACTGAGTGACAAAGCCGCTGCGTTGCTTCCGTTCTATTGTGTGAGAGAAACTATACAATGACTAGATAGGTAGCAAGAAAGAGAGGGAGTGTGAGAGAGCGGGAGTATGAGTATGGGAGAGAGCGAACCTATGAGAGAGCAGCTTACGCACTTGAGCGACAACTACAGTAACAACAAGAACAACAACAATGAGAAGAAGAGAAGAGAAGAAGAAGAAGAATGCCTATGCCTTTAATTGGCACTAATCTTTGTTTCTTTTTTGGTTACAATGACAACAACCTGTTCCGATTCCGAATCCGAATCAGTTACTGCGAGGTGGCAAGCAAAAGACAACCACTTGCGTAGGAATGACCGTAATGGCCAAAACTACAATTGAAGAAATATGCGAGAATGCCAAATTAGCGCGAGACATGGCGTTGACGGGAAACTACGATTCGGCCTGCATTTACTACGAGGGATTACAGGTAGAGTATCAGGAAGAATACCATCTAGCGAATACTCCTTAATCTTGACTTCATGAACAGGGCATGCTGGCGCGCCTGCTTAAGAGCACTGTGGATCCCATGCGCAAGGGCAAGTGGAGCATGGTATGTAAAATTAAAATTCCACATAAAATCTCTTATTGATTTGTTCCCCTCTCCTTGGCAGATCAATCAACAGATCAATCAGGAACATGCCAAAATAAAGGCCATACAACGCACACTGCTGGACATATCGTTAGATTTGCAGAGCACTAAATTCTCTCACAAGCTGCGCTCGCAATTGAGCGATGAGACGAACGTGAATAAAGATCCCGCTGCTTGGTTCAAACCTGATCCGGATATATGGACACCGCCACCAAAGGATCCCGATGTCTGGGGACCACCGAAGCCACCGCCGTCCATACAGCAAATTGGTCGACGTGCCACAAGCACAACTAACAATCGTCGAGCTACAGTGAACTCTGCGCAAGGCAGCAGCGGTGGAGGCAGACCCAACACAATTTCACAGATTCCTGCACGCAATGGTGGCCCAGGAACAGCGCGCAATAGTCGCAGCTCGACATCAGCGACCACTGCAAGAGGAGGCGCCGGTGCCAATGGTCGTGCCGGGGGACGCAAACTATCGACATCGAATAGCAACAACAATAACAACAACAATGAAAATAAAGACGAGGATGGCACAGCAACAGGCAGCAATGGCACTACAGGAGATGGTGAAGGCGGCGAGCAACAGGCAGGGGAGGAGGAGCGTAAATTTCAACCTAACAATCACATCGAAGCAGAGCTTGTGGATATACTAGGTGAGTAGCGGTGGCAGGGGGAGCTCTAAGTGTGCCAGGGGTCTAACCCAATCTTGTCTTTCAGAACGTGATATACTGCAAAAGGATCCCAAGGTGCGCTGGAGCGACATTGCCGACCTGCAGGATGCCAAGCGGCTGCTGGAGGAGGCCGTTGTGCTGCCTATGTTGATGCCAGATTACTTTAAGGTGTGTCATTTACAACTGATTCCGGCTGATTCATTAGTCAACGTTGATTCTTATCGCTGCAAAGTGGACTCAACGTGTATATAACGTGACGTGTTCAGATAAGCACAACAGTGTTGCCAGCAATCAGAAATATTTATTCATTCTTTGATCCTGTCGGACAAGCAAATCGATACACAGTATTATTTGAATGCATATAATTATGTGGTGGCACGTCGACAGAACTATCCGATAAGTTATGACTAGGCAACACTGCTGCATGTCTGTTAATTATTTTTATTGAGGAAAGATCAAAGCGCGATAGGCGACTCGATAAATCGAGATAACAATTCGCATACTAATTATGTGGCGACAAAATGACTGAGCTGGCAACGCTGTTGAGCGGGAGTAGTCATTGAAATTTGATTATAATTTCGCCTACTGTGACTTGTTATATTATTTTGCAGGGCATTCGCCGTCCCTGGAAGGGCGTGTTAATGGTTGGTCCACCCGGCACGGGCAAAACAATGTTGGCCAAAGCGGTGGCCACCGAATGCGGCACCACCTTCTTTAACGTTAGCTCTGCCACACTGACGTCCAAGTACCGCGGGGAGTCGGAGAAAATGGTGCGTCTGCTGTTCGAAATGGCGCGTTTCTATGCGCCCAGCACAATCTTTATTGATGAGATTGACTCGTTGTGCTCACGACGTGGCTCCGAATCGGAGCACGAAGCATCGCGTCGCGTCAAATCCGAGTTGCTGGTGCAAATGGATGGCGTGGGAGGAGGTGAAGAGCAGGCAAAGGTGGTTATGGTGCTGGCAGCCACCAACTTCCCATGGGACATTGATGAGGCGCTGCGAAGGCGTCTCGAGAAACGTATCTATATACCACTGCCCACAGACGAGGGACGCGAGGCGCTCCTAAAGATTAATTTGCGTGAGGTCAAGGTGGATGACACAGTCGATCTGAACTATGTGGCCAATCAGCTAGAGGGCTACTCTGGCGCCGATATAACCAATGTGTGCAGGTGAGTGAATGGAGAGTGGTTGCTTGATTGCTTGATCTCTAATTGGTTGCTACTCTTGCAGGGAGGCTAGCATGATGTCCATGCGCCGTAAGATAGCTGGACTAACGCCCGAGCAAATACGTCAGCTGGCCACGGAGGAAGTGGATCTGCCTGTGTCCAATAAGGACTTTAACGAAGCAATTAGTCGCTGCAACAAGAGTGTGTCCCGAGCGGATCTGGACAAGTATGAGAAATGGATGAAGGAATTTGGTTCGTCATGATGGCGCTACAACAACAGCAGCAACAACACCGCCCACACCATCACCAACAGCAATACCAACAACACCACCAGCAATTCCAACAATTTTAAGCGTATTTCATTGCGTGTTAACATATTTATATATTTTTGAACAACAACAAGATAAGTAGAAAGAAAAGGAAACACGCGCGTAGTTTTAACAAGCTTTTAAAGTGTAAACCGGCCGGAACAAAGATAACAAATTGAACATATTTTATATATAACATTTTGCATATATGCATATAGAAAGTTATGTATGTATATACAATATATACGATGCATGCCCGAGAAGAAGCGTTGGAATTCAAAAGACTAACAGATCTTAAAGAGGAAACTTAAACTAGGCGAACGTCAATTGGTTTGTCTTAAGATTTAACTAAAGCAATCAATAAAAAAACACTCACAAACACACATACACACCTACACCTGCACACTCCTTCCAATCCTTACTAATTAGTGAACTCATTACTAAACTAAGCCCAAGTTGAACATGCCGCTTAGCCTTTGGCTCCATTTTTAAACACCAAGTTATTTATACAAAGTTTGTTTGCAATTAAAACTTTAACTTTATTTTTTAACACACAAACACACACACACATTGTCTTTATAAAATGTACTATTAATTTTGCTTAATTATATTATTCATACTGTATATCATAGGGAATAGTGTTTATTATATGAAGAAGAGCCGCCTATGTACTTAAAAAAGGAGCAAACAAAACCGAATGTAATATGGAAATATTTCAAAATAAACACGAAAAGTTTTTAACTCGAGAAGCGAAAGATTCTCTTTATTTAAGATAGAATTTAGAGCTACGTGTGTGTTATTTGCATATAAAGATAGATAGATCAACAAAGCACTCGCTGGTGACTCATTCCCCTGACGTGATCGCTATGGCAGCATCCGCAGACTTAGACTAAGTGCGACTCTCTCTCTCAGTAGGGTCGTGATGGTGGCGGTGGCATCGGCATCATGGGTCCCATGGGATAGGGCACATTGCCAGCGGATGGATAGAAGCCACTGCCGTGTATATTGCCATAGGCGGGCATTCCACCACCTCCAGCACCACCGTGAGTGCTGTGACGCTGTCCAGCTGAAGATTGCTTTCGTATGAGTTCCTGCATTTTCTCTGCCTTCAGCTTGCGCAGATGCATTGTGCGACGCTCGTTGATGAACTCATCGAGGAATGTCTCCACATTGATTTCGTTGTCTGTGAACTTCTTGGCGCACTCCTCTGTCTTCTCTTCGCTCTCAGAAGCCGCGGTCTGCAGCAGAGCCAGCGCTGTCTCCTGACTCACTCCGCCAGTTTTTTCTTTGATTTGTGACAACAAATCTTGGACTGCAGTGCAGATGGTCCGTGACTCCTCGGTGAGTTCAGCCAGCTTGCTGCGCAGTTCAATTATTTGTGGCTCTTTTTCAATGTTCTTTTCGGCTCTGCTGCGATTCTCTTCAAAGAAACGCACCTTCTGTGATTTCAGTGACTCCAGCACCTCGTCCACTTTCTCGTCCAGTTTGTCGTCATTGTTTAGCAGCTCCTTCAGCTGATCCGAGTTCATGGGGAACAGCGAGGATTGCAATTGATTTAGATATTCCTGATACATGTTTGTATTATTTTTTTCGTTGCGTTTTCAATTCGTTTTTTATTGCTTTTGTTTGTTTTTTTATGTTCTGTCGACAACACTGTTAAGTTAACATAAGCCCTAACATAACGTAAGCATGTAATCGAGTAATCGAATGAGCTATGGTAATAACAATATACAATAAATACAACAATACACAAAATAGACGCATGGTTAGTTTGGATATTTCGTTCAACAGTTATAGACGTGTAAACATGGAGTTCACTAACGCCGAAATTCGCGCTATTTTAAAGTTTTCCTTCGTTAAAGGCAAATCCGCTAGAGAAACGTTCCGTGAGATTAATGGTGTTTTGGGGGATGGTACTCTATCACTTCGAACCGCGGAGGAATGGTTTCGACGATTCAGAGCCGGTGAAAACGACACCATGGATAAGCCAGCCGGCGGAAGACCTGTGACGACAAATACCGATCAAATCATGGAATACATCGAGTTAAACCGGCATGTGGCATCTCGTGACATCGCCCAGGAGATGGGAGTTAGTCACCAAACCATTTTAAACCATCTGCAGAAGGCTGGATACAAAAAAAAGCTTGATGTTTGGGTGCCGCAAAAAAAGACAAAAAAGCGGAAGGGAGATAACCTAAAGGAGACAACCTAAAGGAAGAAATTTCTATTAATTTTCTTAATAAATTACTGCGATTATTGTTCACTTGCAATTGCTAAACTATCGATTTAAAACTGTTAAATTGCAGTAACAGAGTTGCCACCATTCGGAAATTTAAAAGAAAATGCAACAAGTGTTATTTACAAATTATTTATTGCCATGATATGTATTAAAATTTTATCTAATCAAGAGATTATAGGTTTGATTGGGGGCATAGATCTGCAGGGGATTAGCAGCATAGATGGTCACGGGTAAATTCCACACCATAGTCTCGACGGGAAGTTCAGCGGGCGCCTTAAGTTCACCAGAAACGGGATTGGGAGTTCCAAAATCCATCATAATGCTGGTCACGAATTCGAAATGCAAACGCCACTTGACATCCACTAGATCCGTGTGGAATGTGGGCGTCACATGCAATGGAATGGGCACAACCACCTGTGTTTGTAGTGTGGCATAGCAGACCTTGAAAGGAAAAATTATTGAGATTCCTTGCGGGAAATTAGGAAAGTCAACTAACGCACCTGATGCGATGTGGATATGGTGGTCAATTTGCCTGTTGGCGACGGCTCGTCCTTGTTCCTAGCACTTCCAGATGTCTCTGATCTATGCATATTATCAACAGCAATTCCACTGGCTATGCTCGCCATATCGAAGGAGTTCACAGAGGAAGCATCATCACCGGTCTGGGCTTGCTGCAGCTCTGCCTGCGGTCGTATGGGCAGCTCCTGCTGCTGTAGCTTTACCGAGAACTGCACGCAACGCACCTGACAATTTCCAAAGTCCAGGCTACCCACAATATCCTCGCCCAGCTTGTAGGCCGGTTTGAACAGACAGAAGCGTCCAACGAATCCGCGCTTGTTCGATATCCTATAGAACTTTGGAGCACGCCGTGCGGTCACATTCTGCGGGAGTGGGAGAAGGGTTAAGGGTTTGCTACAGAGATTGAAATAATCTTGTCACCTTGAGGTGATGCCAGGAGATTTCCAGCTCGCTAATTTCACGCTTCTCGAGAAACGGATTCGTGGGCGCCAGTTCCTCATTAGTTTCCACCGTCACGGGCAGCTCATCCTGTCGAGCTATCAGCGGTATGGGCAGCACTCGAATGGGCACCGTCAGTGTTTGCACCTTGGACTTGACTCGCTGCGTCGCTATGGTGATCTTGTAGAAGTAGCGTATGTCATGACCACGATACGTGGGTGGACCATCACGGGGCACAAACTCATTGAAGAAATCTGTGAAGTAAATTTGGAATTAGTTAAGGTAGCTAAGGCTGCGATGGGCGGCACCTACACATCTTAGTCTCTCCCGGCTGTAACTTAAGATCGCAGAACAGAATCTTTGGCTTTGTGGCCACAATCACCTCGCCAGGTGTCTGAGTCACTGCATCCAGTGCAGTTCGTCCAATGAGCTCGGTCAACTCTGCCGTTTTGTCCGACAATGAGGTGCTGTAGCTTGTCTTGCGATAGCAGTGTAGCTGCACCGACGCCCAGGCAAGGTTCTCCAAACTGTATTCATAAGTTTAATCATTATTGTCAGTTAAACATTTCCAATTTTCTTCTTTTGTTTACCTTGCAGCGTTGGCATTTCGCTCACTCGCCTTTTGTTGCTCCTCGGAAAACACTTTATGCGTGAATTCTATCAAACATTCTACGCATTCGCCCGTTGCATAGATTGCCGAGTCAGCACGTACCAATTTTGCTTTGATTTCAATCATTTAATTGCATTTTCTTCAAATTTTATTATGTTTATTTGAGCTCTTTGCAAGACTACGTCGCGAGAATATTATGCCCTGACTATCAAAGACAACTTTTGTGTAAAACTAACACTGTTGTCTCATTATATATATATGTAATTTTTGTTATTAGAAGTGTTTAAATCTTAATAAAGTTGTTTATTTTCAATCAATTCTCGGTTTAATTATTGTCTTCGTGTATGCGATGTCGATATCGATTAACCCTAACAGTCACTGTATCTGTTAATTGGCTCTGCAAAATAATAACATAACAGAATGTAATTTTACATTCCACGCAAAGCCACCTATCCTACAGAGCTTTGTTTAACATAACATATTGTATTCTTCGTGTATGTAATGTCGATATCGATTAACCCTAACAGTCACTGTATCTGTTAATTGGCTCTGCAAAATAACATAACACGCAAAGCCACCAGTCGGCAATGATGACTTTTATTTTTCGTGACTTTATTACCGATGAGTCGAACTATCGATATTATTCTTGTCATTTCATTTTGTGTTTTGATTCGTCTTGCTTGCACTGGTGTTTCGTTTCGCTTTCCGCTTTGAGTTCCAATTCAGACGTCGTCGCTTTCAAATGTGCTACGCGCGTGGTTCGCGCTTCGTTTTCGTTCTACAAATTCGTTGAATTTCCAAGAAAATAATTGCAACACCAACAACGACGCAACAAGTGTAACGTTTTGTGCAAAAAATTGAATAATTAAATAAATAAATAATCTAGTGCAAAACGAGTGCTTAAAGCTGTTTTTTGTATTTTCTTTGCACAGCGATCGTAGATTCGCTGCGCGATCGATTTGTGCGTCAAAATGTGCAGCAACAACGGCAAAGTTAACAAAAATATTTAATTGCTGCGTTAATTTAATTAAGCGTGGCTGCTTTGTTTATATGTGTATTAATTATTGTGCAAAAAATTGTGTGTATTGTTATCTCTAATTTCGGATTATAAACGTGTTCTACTGGGATTTGGATACGGCGGCGAAACGTGCCAATAGGTGAGTGAGTAAGCCAAAAAAATAATAATTAAATTCGCAATGCCAACAACAATAACTGCGCCTGCTGTTCTTAATTATATTGCAAATTGCGAGTGGACGATTGTGTATTTAAAATGCATTTGCAGTTGGCCTCCCCCAGCAAACAAGCAACAATTGCTGTGTCCGGCTTAGCAACAACAACAACAACAACAGCAACAACAACAAAAGTAACATTCCAACGGCGTCGGCATTTTGCCTACATTTTTCTCCTCCGTTTTTTGTACGTATTTTCTGTGGAGAATGTCGAACGCCACCCGCTATAGCTTTTGCCTCTCCCTTGCACACACACACACACACACACACACATACTTGCATTGTCGTTGTAGTTGTTGTTGTTGTCGTTCTTGCATAGGTAAAAGACGCTACACTAATTCGGATGTGGTTTTGCGCTTCAATCTCTTCGCAAGCAACAACAACAACAACACTGCAGCAACGGCAGCTCTACAACAATACAATAAGAAAAGGGTGCGTCGACATTCATAGTTGTTGTTGTAGTTGTTGTTGTTCTTGCTTGCTCTGTCTTCTTTTCTGTGTTTTGCTGCTTTACTTTTTGCTGTTCACCTTCTTCTTCGTATGCGCCGCGGTCGCGTACGGTTATCACAGCGTACATTTTGCTCGACCGTTTCGTGAAGATGTTGCTGGGGCTGTGTGCTCCACACTCAACTCTCAAAAGTCTCCACTTACACACACACACACACATGCAAAGAAACACGCACAAGCGCGCGCACACACATACACACTCCCTCACGCATACAAACACAAACACAGTTATACCTGTTTTGTTGAGCGCGCAGTCGCCGCGACTCGCGAGTCACTCCATTGGAGCCGAGCCGAGCGCCGGCGCGACGGTAACGACGTCGACGTTGGCAGCGACTGGAAGATCGGAATTTTTAGTGCAGCTCTACAACGTCGTTTTGTTGTTGCTGCTGTTGTTGTTGTTGCTTTTGCTATTCGCTTTGACAACAGGTTTATAAGTGTGTACTTACTTAGTAGAGTAGCTTTTACATACTACTACTTAATTCTACTATGTTTTGCCACGCTGCGGGTGTTATGGCATGAAGAAAGAGAGAGCAAGAGAGAGAAAAAGAGAGAGAGAGAGAGAGTGAGAGAGACAGGCTAGGCTTTTGAGTATTTCGCAATTGTTTCAGCTACTTTCGGTCATTGTACTGCCTGTTGTTGTTGCTGTTGTTGTTGTACTATGTTTTAGACTTGTGTTGTCTTGCCCACCGCCACCGCAACAAGAACAACAGCAATTACCACTACCACAACACACACACACACACACAAACGTGTGTACAAACTATTTTACATACACACTCACACACACACACCTTCTTTATGCAGTCAGCCAGTTTTTTTTACGTTTTTCCTTTTTATTTTTGTTGTTGCTTGTGCTGCCTTCGTTTTGTTGTCTTATTTATTTTCCACGTTAATTTGCAGCTCCATTTTGGCGCCTTGCCTTGCGTTTTGTTTGCTTTGCTTTGTTTTGCTGTGCTTTTTTTTTTGCCCATTGTAAATTGAACTTTGTACTTTGGATTTTGGCTTTGGCTTCACCATTGCGATGCATGAGTCACTGATAAAAGAGTTTCATTTGACTTTGGCTTGGCTAAAATTGAGATTAAATTCATGTACAGCAAGTAAGGAAATATTAAAAATATTTAGAGTTTAATAGACAAACCTTATAAAGAAACATAAATTGTTGAAGTACCTTTGAAAATATATTGAATACATATTTCCTCTGCTGATATCTCTGATTTCTGTGCTCATTTCTGCTGTAATCTTAGAGCGCTCTTAACTGACTGAACTAAATTCAATCGATATGCACATACCACACAATTTCGCTTATCAAATACCACAGAAACGGGGACAGATAAACCAAATATGTCCATGTATTGCCCCACAAAACATAAGCCACAACAACAACAGCAAGAACAACACAATAATGCAATTGCATTCAGTGCAAGTGATAAGAGAAACGTGTTCCAAAAAAAAAGAGAGAAGAAAAAAAAGGTAAACATGACTTGAAATTAAATTAGTTTCAAGTTCCGAGAAGGTGCGCAAAATAAATAAAAGAAGTCGAAAAGTAAACTCAAAAAACCAAAACAAAAACCCAACAGCAAAAGCAAAAACAAGTGTAGGCGAATGAGAAGGAATAGGGGAGTGGGGAGAACGGGGAAGGGGTATGTACATAAGTATGTGGGCCAAACGATCCCAAAAAGTAACCGTAGACGCAGAAAGAACGAAACTAGCACAAACCACACACACATACACACACACACGTACTCGCATTGTGTGTTTGCTTGGGCGGCGTGTGTTTGTGTTTGTAGTTACAGGTGCCAGCTAATCTAATTACGACACAATACTTAATCATCGTCACATATCAATTATTTGCTCATTGATAAATTGTAGAAAATAATGAACTAAATAGATGGGAACACACTTTCTAATGTTGCGCAGGTAGTGCAACAACAAAAACAACAACAATAAAAAAAAAGCACGTGCCCTGCAAGTAACTGATAAATTGTTTGACTAAAATGAATCTTTTTGTGGTTAAATGTATCTATGATGGAGATTTCGATAGATAAGTGTATCTAAAATAAATAATTATTAGGAGAATTGTATCTACAGTAAAAGTATCAATAGTTAGGTGTATATTCAGTAGTATCCTCTATAGATAAGTGCATCTGTAGATATGTATTTCTACAATAGAAGTATCTATAGTTAAAGTTTTCTATGTTAGAAATGTCTAGTAGGGTTTCTTCTTCGCACTGATCACTCTTGCCCAGCATGCTCCAATTTTAAGCCATATTAAACATTGAAATATTTAAAAATATCTGAAGCTTATTTATACTTTATGTTCCTACCGCACTCAATCTCTTTATGTCTTTTTGCCAGTTTTTTTTTTTGTTTTTTTTTTTTGTTTTTTTTTTTTGCTCATTTTGCAATTCGTAATTGGAGTCTGAGAGTTGCTTGTGCAGTGAATGTTTATTTTTGGCATATGCATGCCCCGAGTCCGAGTCCGAGTCTCTTTTTCGCCTTTGCGCCTTTGTTTACTTTTGTTTTCGTCGACTGCCTTTGGGCATCATATTCGGTATCGTTTTGTAGTAGGTATTGCTATCGCGATGTTGAAGGCTTTTTCTCTGCTCTGCTTCTCTCTGTTTTGTCTTGCACGAGTTTTATAGTCTTATTTATTATTCTTTAGCTGGAAATAGGAGCTTTTTGTTCTGCAGCTGCTCTCAACTGTTGTTGTTGTTCTTGTTGTTCTCTTCTGATGATCGTATAAACAATTTGAAATTTGGAATTTCGTCGTGTTTATTTCGTGTGAAATCGAACTTTAAAAAAAAATTGCAAAAACGAGTTTTTTTGATCGGACAATGAAATATTTGTGCAATTATTTATAGCATATCAAAAGAGGCAAAATAAATGCGTTTCTATAACAAAAATACACTGATCAATGAGTTAGAAAGTTAACAACATAATATATATAAGACATATGTATGTAGGTATAGTATTTTTAAAATAGTACATTTTTATTCTAATTCCACGTCCGATTTGACTCTTTTGGGTCAAGCTCAGTCTCTTTAAAACCGGACGCTGTCAGATGAAAGATAAATCATAATTCGTAGCTATTTGGCAAACAACTTCCGGACCTGAATCATAATTTGAATAAATGTACAAAGACTCTGTTGACAATTTGGATTAAGCAACGGAAAATGAAAATGTTTTTTTCCCCCATTTTTTTCTTTTCTGAAGATCTAATGAAAAGTTTTACCCCATCAACGTCATCGTCAGCGACAGGAGGAAGAAAGACCCGAAATGGATTAGACATTTGCGTTGATTTAGTGCGGTCAGTGCCACGCCCAGCCGCTGGCCACATGCCGCCCAATTTCTGCTATTATTATTGTTGTTGTTGCTGGTGTTGGAAAAGTATATGTAGAAACTCGTTTGGCAAATCGAATGCGCCAACGGCTAAACTTGTTTTCCTCAACCGCCTGACCGTGATTTTGAGCTGAATGTTTGCGCCCGTGAGTGTTTGATTGTTTGCCAGCCAGAGTGAACCGAGTGAATCTCGATGTGTGTGTGTGTGTGTTTGTGTGTGTTAGCTATTGTCGAGTACCGATTCGAACGGGCGACACACATGCATAAGTACACTTAGAGAAAGAAGGTAATTAAGTTGAAGAAAGTTAAATAAAGAAGAGATAAGCAATAACAATTAAAATATCTATAAGATGTGCTTAGTAATAATAATACAAAATAATTAATAATAATAAAAAATATCATATTTATTAGCTATGCCTTGTCATATCTCCTTAATTTCTCTCAGTGCACATTGTCGTTCCACTTTATTTGCCTTGGCTATGTGCGGTTTTATGCATTTTGCAAAACACTTACTTCACATTCATCTTGTGTGTGAGAAAGTTGCTAAACAAGAAGCTGAACGAACGCTCCTAACAAGTAGAAGGGCTCTGCAGCAATTGGAGAAACAACACCCTCATGCAACCTCATCATGCAACTGCCCAGCCGCAGTCCCAGTCCCAGTCCAGTGCAGGCCAGTGCAATTCATAAAAATGTTCCCAGTGAGTACTATTCGTACCCGTAGCCCGCCTCTGTGGACGATTCGTGTCTCTTCCCGCACATTCCACTCACTTAACACACACACAGACACTCGGCTCACATTACCGACAACAACTTCACTTTGGCATTGCTAAATCTCTTCGTAATGCTTTGTTATGTCTGCCAAAGGGGGCACTCAACATGGGGAACATCTAAATTTTGCAGTTTCGCAGAGTTTTCCTGTTGCCAAGCGAGATATTTTTAAATATTCCCCTCGAATGTAAAGTAATTGAAACTAAATTTAATAAGAAATACTTTTTTAAAAGATAGTTTATTTAAATACTTTTACTAATTCATCAAATTTATCACTGTAAATTAGCCATATAAATTTCAAATAAATTCCATGATGTGATATTGATATGCGTCATAGAATTCTTGAAATTCCATGAGGAAAATCAAAAGCAGCCCATTAATGTAGACATTCCCGCCACCAAAGCCATTAGATGTCAGCTCACAGATCGCCATTAGATGAGTTCAAAAATATACTTCTAGGCAACATGAAACAATCGAATGTGAGAGGGACAAGTCAAGAGGCACTCAAGACGAATCATAATGCTTCGATAATCAAGAAGCGAAGGGAAAGGAAAAAAACATTTGCTTACAAGAAATTCGCTGACTTTTCATGCAGTCTAAAGAGCCGAGACGAAAAAGGGGCTGATTGACAAGCGGCATTAACATTGATTGAAGGACAGAAGTGCGACAAAAGGTGGCACAGACATGGACACATGCAACAGGGGCGCAAGAACTAAGGAACGTCTTAAATGACTGTACTTTTTTTTTGGTTTTGGTTTTGGTTTTTGTGTTGCCCTAAAATTGTCAATTGGTATAATTCATAAAACTGAAAAACGGTTTTTCCAACCACGTTCTGCGCCAGTGCACCGAACCCTGCTAACCTCTTGGTCTCTTGCTCTCCCTCTCTGTCTCTCTCCCTCTTTCTCACGTGCACTGTACGTTCGATCCTGGTCTGCTACCTGCCTGATGATGATAATGATGATCTTGATTTTGCTGTTGCTGTTGTACCTGGGCCCCTACTCGACTTTTTGTTATGTTTCCACCCCTAACGTAAACAGAATGCCGCCAGAGTGAGAAAGAGAGAGGCAGAGAGAGAGAGAGAGAGAGTGAGAGACTGTTGCTAGGGCAACGAAGATGGAGTCCAAAGGAATTCGAGTTGTTCACTGAACTGTAAGGAACTGTTGCTTCTAGGAGAGATTAGAAAAGTCTTAGAGATTGAATACCTAAAAAATTAAACAGCTTAAATATTTGTAAAGAAATTGAATATTTAAAGATATTTAATCTTATGTTAATCATATTCTTTAATCGGATATTTCATATTCACTAATGCATTTCTGTTGATCCAAAACCAAAACAACTCTATTGCGTCTGTTGCGCCTCCGCGGTATTCAGGAAAAGATACTTCTGGTTCAGCTTTGGTTTCGTGTTTGCCGAAATCTTTTGCCTGCTGTGTTTGTGAATGCGCAACGAGTGTCTGTCTGGGTGTCTGAGTGTCTGTCTCGGCACTCAAATGAATGCATAATGTGGGCTTAATGCGCGTCTGTCTGTCTCTCTGTGCCGGCAAATGTATCTCCATTATAATGTATGTTTTTTTTTTTTTTTTTTGTTGATGCTCTTTCAAGAGCTGCAGCTCATTGAAACTAATTATTTTGTCTGTCAGTCTGACTGTCTGTCTGTCTGACTGGCTGACTGTCCATCTTACTGTCTCTCTGTCTGTCTGCCAGTCTTCTGTTTGCCTTTGCGGCATCGCGCCAGCTGATTTACCTTTGGCTATTTGCTTTTTGGTTTGTAAGCCGCATCTGTTTTACAAATCTTTCGATGTTGTTGCACCTCGTAACCCCCCAATTGTTGTTTCATTTGTTGTTGTTGTTGTTCTCCTTAATTCCCGTTTGTTGCTCGAGTTTTTAACAGCTGCAATTTTCACGCTTGGCATCTTCACTTATCTGCAGAAACATAAACCCAAAGCGAAAGAGGGAGAGAGAGAAAAAATGCTATTTTACAGGTAATTACAAAGATCTTATCCTCAGCAGATTTTCTGGGTCAGCAGCTGCTGAAAATGTTGACTACATTATGCTGCACTTTGTGTGAAATAGTCGAAAGTTTTTCAACACTCTTAGATATATCTCTACTAACTACAAGAAGGCGCTGATATTGTTGCTCAAAAATGTGTCATAATTTGCTGGTGACTTTGGAAAATAACTTAGTTGGAATGCTTTCTATATGCTGATGTTATTCTTCCAACTTAACTAATGCTTACTGTATCAAATATTATATAATCTATTACATTATGCAATTGGTTTAGTTACTTCTGAATTATTGAAAGTGAAGGTAATTTGTAATGCAAAATTAATCAGTTTTATAATGCCAAAACTTGACTTAATGTGTTGCAGCTGCTATTAAAAAACTACACACAATAAATAAAACGGTAATTGTTTTACAGCATAAAGAGTAAATTTCAAAATCTCTAAACTTTTTCAAAACACTCATTAGGCGCGAGAGGGGCGTGACCTTTGCGGCAATGGGGCGTTTATCAATTGCCTCATGACATGACGATAACTGAGAAAAACATTTAAGATTTGGCCACACACACAGGTTTGCTGGTATGTTTTTTTTTTGTATTTTTTGCAGTGTATTTCGCAAAGTTGACAGTTGCGGCTGCGCAATGACGCAGTTGCATATATGAAAAACAAAATAAACATGCCCCAATGTGCACATCGGGGAGGCATTAACAGATGCCAAAGCCCGTTCCACATTCCACAGCAATACTCCAAGCACACACACACACACATACACACACACACGCATACACATGTGGCTGTCTAACCGGTTACGCTGTGATTTTCATACCATGTCTGTATGGATGGATGTGCCATATACTATCTCCGCTTGTATCTCTCTCTCGTGCTTCTCTTTCTCATCTTCCCTCTCTCTTTCTCACTGTTGACTGCATTATGATCTCTGTTGAGTGACAAGACGACGCACGTGTCCAATTGCGATTTGGCAAATAAACAAACCAACTGCAAATTGCTTATGGCATTCGATAAAGCCAATATAATCCGAGACCAGCCGGCAGGAAATTTGCTAAACGTCAATCTCAAATACATTGGGCAATCCGTGGGATATTGGCCAACCATACGAGAGACTCTTAGCCACCCAAACCGGTTAATTTTACATGATATTTAATTAAATTCACATAACTCTTGGGAATTGATTCTACATAGACTTTATTTTACAATATGTTGAATAAAATTTGCATATCTGATAAGCATTGAAATTCTTGCAATTAAGAAACTCATTATGCACTTGCAGTGGGTATATTTATTTTGCCCAGGAGTTTGCAACGCAAAGGAGACGTCTCCAACTCCATAAAATGTATTTATTCTGAATCAGTATCGATCTAGTTATGTTTTTTTTTGTCCTTGCGTTCGTTTGTCTGTTGAAACTCAAACTAGTCTCTCAGTTTTAAAGTTATCTTGATGCAACTTGGCACACTTGTTTCTTATT
The DNA here is from genome assembly GCA_018904595.1 of Zaprionus indianus. Lineage (NCBI taxonomy): Eukaryota > Metazoa > Arthropoda > Insecta > Diptera > Drosophilidae > Zaprionus > Zaprionus indianus. The sequence continues at coordinate 7,992,345 of JAEIHA010000320.1, forward strand.
GCTGCACGCTATAAATAAGTCAGAGCGAGCCGGATCGGACTGATATATCGTATAGCTGCCATACAAACCATTGTACCATTTTTGTTATATGTCAACATATTGTTACTAAATTTCACATCAGACTTTTTCAAACTTAACTATCAGTGCCAATCGAAGTGAGTCAAAATATTGAATATATATACAATATCACTCAATTCTGTTCCATTACAAATAATTAGTATTTCAACAATCAAAGGAGATAACAGCCCGCAAGCCCATAAAACTTTTGGCAATGCAAAATACGCCTTTCTTTCTGGTTATAGAAGGATTCTTAATTTCAATTTTTATTACACTCTGTTGCCTTATAAACTCTGAGCTAAATTTAATTGTTAAATTTCAAGTACTGCCCCCCCCTTTTTGTTTCCACTTTCCACCCGCTTTTCTCTCGCTTTTCACTCGCTCAAAAAGTTTCTTCAATGTGTTTTCTGTCTTCATTTCTTTTTTTCTCTTACCATTTGACATTTTCACGTTAATTGAAATTTTATTGCCAATTGTCAATTGTCACATTGTCTGTCGGTTTCCCCCTCTCTCTCTGTACGTTTGTCGGTCTCCATCTCTCTCTCTCTGTCTGTTTATCTTCGCCTAGTCTCGCTGGGGTCTTTTTATGGGCGTTGCTTGGCTTGTCGCAGTGAAAGTTGCGCGTTTCCAAGAAGTGCGCCGAGATATGTTTCATACTGGTCCCATATCTTGTAGATATATAGCATATATACATAGTACAGACATAGATATATAGTTTGCCATTAGATATAGTAAGTGCATGGCCATTTGGCTGCTGTCTCTTTGGGTTGGGGCGGCAATCAACATCAAAGCGGGTTCCGGCCAACTTAACCGCCATTATAATTTTCCCACATTAAAAATGCAAGCAAAGTTAAGCTCGAATAGGGGTACGACAGACTGTAATTAACACTCGTACACTGAGACAAAATTAAAGTATTATCTTAACTTAAACACAAAGAGAGTTCTGTTCGTTTAACAGATTATGTTGATTTTCCTTTTATAAAGATAAAATAAGCTTAATTCTTTTGAAGAAATTCTTCTCAGTGTATGCATTTTAAGTAGTATTAGAGTCTGTGCTTGTGTGTGTGTGTGTGCATTTCCATCTTACACCTCTCTATTAATTTAAACGCCTCAACGTTGCAGCTCGCACAGCGCGCAGGCAGGTCTATTAACCGGTTAAATTGCTTCCTGGCCTAATTAGACTGCAAACAAACAGAAAGGAAAAACAATTATAGTATCGCAACAGCAACAACAACACTTATAACAATTTAACAACTTTGCAACGTCATTTTCGCACTGTGCTTTGCTATAACTATGATTTTCCATGCGCCTTATTTTTATTTAATTTCTTCAAACTTGGCACTTTTAATTTGAAAAGTTTTCTCTTTCTGTTTATTAGCACTATTTTTATAGTTTTTACTTTTTTAATTATGCATATTGCGAATAGTTGCGTAAGTTCCACAGAGCAGTGAAAGAGAAAGAGAGAGAGAGAGAGGGGTGAGGGTAAAGCAGCATTTGTTTCGATTCAGTAAACCTTCATTATAATATGATATCACATTTCTGTGAATTGTGCATTTTATAGAGCGAATAATAAAAGTGTGTATAACAAAGCCAAGCTTGGTTATCATATTTTAAAAAACCTTAGGCATTTATACATAAATTATAGCAATTAAAACTGTCATAAAGTCAATACTTACTATGTGTATTGTGAAATATATTTGCTGTTTTCCCTTTCGAAGTCAAAATGTAATTTATTTTATTAATATTTTCTTTGATTATGTGCAGTTTATATTATATAAAAAAGATTGTTTGCTGCCAATTTAGTTCTGTTTACAATCAGGATGTATTTCAAGTGTCAATATATCTTTCTTATAACCCAAAGAGTTGACAGCAATATCTCTAACCCACTTGGTTCTTCTGCTTCTTCTTGAAAACACCCGTTAAATTATGTCAACAAGAAACAGTTTCTACCTCAACAATGAAGTTCGTTTATCAGTTGAGAAATTCCAAACAAATTCCATGACATGTTGAAATTCCTCTATGTCATAACATATGAGACTGTCGTATAAGTATTTACCGAGGAAGCACAGCAAAACGTGATCACAAAAAAGAAAACAAGAATATTTAGCATTTAAATGACAAATTTAAAAGACATAAGCTCGAGTAATTTGTGTGAGTTTTTGCTATAACACCTGTAATCAGGCAAACGAACGAATGCTCAGGTAATCAAGATAAAATCGAGATAATGTCACAGAGATAAAGCCCTAAATATAATCAGTCAATAACCTGTTGAACAAAAACAACAAAACGGAAAAAGAAAAACTACAAAATGAGGCCTTAAATGGGCAACTTCATTAATAAACAAAGCCATCAAGGTTGGATAAATAAATTGAAAATCGAACGGATCTAGCTTGTTTTTTTTCAAAATATCAAACAAGTGAAAGTTGATTAATAGTTTCCGTTTATGGTCGCGTTTGAATTTTGCTCTTTTTTGTTGTTGTTGTTGTTTTTTATTGATCTTCCCAAGCGCATCTACAATATTTGTTCGTATTTATTTATGTATTTTATTTAAGTTTTTCGTATGCACAGCACGCAATGTAAAAGATAAATCATATATATTATTGGGATAATGCGGCGTATGAGCAATGCGTTAATGTGTGTGGCATGCAAAGTAGTTGCTATCTCGCTCTCATGCATTTTTGCATGTTCGCATAATTAAGTTTTCGTTACGTTTGTGCTTTGTTTATGCACAAATGAATATGTATTTGGCTTTTTTCTATACACATATTCTCACAGTTTCGAGCACAGTTTATGGGAAATTAGCTAATTAAGTATGCATAGAATGCGATGAGGAGAGGAAAGGGGTGTGCGTGTGTGTTTGTGTGGGGAGCGGCAGCAATGCGCGGCATGCATAATTATGATGGGGCTTGGCCAGGGCCGTCGTAGGTGCCTCAATTTGCTGCAATTGTTAAATTGGGTTAAATTGTTGTTCCTGTTGCTTAACTTAGGCAAGGAAATAATGTTAACAAGTCTAATTGTAGACGCAATTAAAGAGTAGCAGTTCCCTTCTATTAGTCACACTTTAAGGTGTCGTGATCACGACGCTGGAAGAAGTGTAGCAGATCGTGACTCTTGATTTGATTGAACTTTCGAAACAGAAAGTACACGACGTATCCCAACCGTGTTGTCTGCTGCTCTGCATATGTAATTTCACGATGATCAGATCTGAGTGGAGCTAACCGAGTTAGTCATGATCGTCATTATATTATGGTATTTCCTGTTGAACATCCTCTATTTAAATTCAAATCTAGAACTCATACGGGGCTTTGTCTGCTTTTCATTTTTAAGCATGACTCCCTGCTCCCTTCTCCCTGCTCCTCCTACTGGTCTATTCAAGCACTTCAGGCCTCATTACAATTTGCGCTCAACCCAATTCCGACAGACCAATTAAGCGGGCAACAACAACAACAGAGGCTGGCAAACTTGACTCATATTCGCATTCTCCTCAACTCGCTCGTTGGTGCCATGGCTAAAAAGGCATGAATAAAAAATAAGTGTTGGGCTTGTAATAAAAGTAAAAAAAAAAATAAAAAACACACACGATAAACAAGCAAAAAAAAGTCAACAACCACTTTGGTATTTCTTTGTCGCCGGTTCGCATTTGCCGGTTCGTTGTGTTTTTTCATTTTTTCGCTCTTTTCTCACACAAACTTTGTGTGTCTTTATTCCACAACAATAACTAAAGCTAAGACAACAATAAAGCTCTAATAACAGTTAGGCGGCTGAAAAGCAAATCAAAAAGTTGAAAAACTAAAATAAAAAATTATAAAATTCAAAGAGCTTTTCATAGAAATACAGAATAAAAAGAAAGATAGTAGAAATTTTGAACAGACGTTGACCGCAAATGACGCCGCTCAAATTGCATTATAAAACAATGTGTAGGACATTACCTAAAGAGTGCCCTTCAAATGGGGTATAACGGGAATTGTGGGAAACTATAACCTGAACTCGTTGCAGACATAAAGAATGATATAGTTGAAGTATCAATTTTTATCCAAATATGAAGCGCATTTTGTTCAGCTAATTCTCAATATATCATGTTAAATTTTTAACCGACTCTGCCATATTCTATTATATCATATATCATTATGTCATCTTTACTGAAGTGTATACAAATTTCGGCTATGTTTACAGTTCTTTACTGTTTGTTTACCTCTTTTATTTTGTGCTGACTGTGCTGGCGAAAAGTGTCACAGGCTTTTTAAAGCCGCCGCAGCTACAGTGGGAAGAAGCCAAAGAAAAGCACATCAAAGCAAGAGAGCGGAAAGCAGAAAGACCCAGCTCAGCAGAGCGCTAGCAAATCTGCAGAAAGCAAAGCGAAGAAGAAGGAAATATAAAAAGAAACGAAAAAGAAAAACAAACAAAAGAGCGAAGCCGATGAATGGTTTGTGTCATGACTAAGCCGCATTGACTGCTGTTGTTGTTACTATTCGTGTTGCTCATGTTGTTGTTGCTCGTGTTGTTGTTGTTTTTGTAGTTCAAGTTGAGCATTTGTAGGATAAATTTTGTTTGTTGTTTTCTTTTAATTAGACATTGCTCAATGGCAGCGCTAACTCAATTAAATGTTGGCTGAAGAAGTTCAATTTCAAGAGGGTCTTCAGAGGGCTTACCCAGTTTTGAAGAGCCCTAACGGGTTCTGTTATTGAACTACTGCTATACCATGTAATATGAGCTACTTCTTCCCTCTCTCCACAATCCCAATTGTGGTACAAATGTACCGTACTACAACGATCACTTTGGGATCACCATGGGATTCTACCAGAGACTGTTGCTCCTGTGGAGGCCTCCAATAGATGTCTTTTGTACCATTTCGAACATATCCCAGTTCCAGTTGAGGTTGAGGTTGCTGTTGCAGGTTGCCAGTTTTCAGCTTGGCGCGCCCAATTGAAAGAGATCGTTGTCTTTGGTACATTCACCTCTCTTTCTTTGTCTTAACTGGGCTTTGTCTTGCGGTACTTTTATTTATATTTCTATATACTAGACATACATTTATTTAACTGTCTGTCTGCCTGTGTATTTATCAAGCGACAGTTTTGCTCTCTCCCTCTCTCTTTCTCATGGTTGTTAATGCTCTTCTAGGTGTTGTTGTTGTCGCTACTCTGTTGGCTTTGCGGTTTTCCGGCTTTTTACATTTTTATCAATACCCGCAATCTTTGGGCTCAGTGCACTTGTGCCCAAGAAAGAGAAGCAACAACAACAACCACAAAGAGAAGAAAACCAACAACCGACAATAAACATGGCAGAGACAACAACAACGACAACTTGATTGTTGACTCTGCTCGTTGTCGGTGTAAATGTCACTTTTATGACTTTTTAATAATGTTGTAAAATTACCTAAATAATTACAAAACACACTCACTCTGTCCCTGTCTGGGTGGTGTTATTTGAAGCGAAGCGTTCAAGTAATTTTCAAAATTTGTTGTGTTGGGAAAACTTCTTTATAATTTTGCTCAAGGCTTGTCCAGATGCCTATCAAGTTTGTTGACTTACGATACCTTAATTACTTAGTTACAATTGAACAGTTTTAGAATAATAAAAGGTGGGAAAAGGTTTATTATGTTATGGCAATTAATGTTCTTTTATAACTTTAAAAGTATTTTCTATAAACTGATTGGAAAGCCCTTGAAAAAATCATTGTTGCATTCCTAAACTCGCAACGAGAACTCAGTCTATGGCACCCCGACAAACAAAAGCCCTGAACAACCCTTGCCCTAAACCTAAACCTGCCCAGCAACCGACTGAGTAGTCAAACAACAACTCCATTGAAATGCAAGCCAAAAAATAAATACCAAAACACAACAACGAAAAAAAACTATTTGAAACTGAAGAGAAAACCATTTCTGGTTACGCACGACTGCAGTTCCTTCGTCCTGGGATTAGGGGAAGCCTTCAAAGGCAGCAACTGAAACAGCAACAACAACGACAAGTCAGCTGCTTGGCAACAGAGAACGTAAAAATTGCACTACAATTGCAACTGACAACACGCCCTCGCGCCCAATACAAATTGTTCTACTTAAGCGGAGGTTTCCCCCTGCCTCTCCCTCTCCCTCTTGAAGAGAACATGTAGTTCTGCGTTGATGGTTCTATCCCCTCTGCAACGACGAATTCTCTGAAGCGTAACCGTTGACGGTTATTAAACTATATACACACACAAGCACAGCAGTCTATGCACATGTATAGGAAGTAAGAAACCTAAAGAACATATATCAAGACATAAAGCAGTTGTTGGTATGCTTGGTATGGGGGATGTGCTGTCCACAGACAGTGAATTGTTTCAGGCATAGTTCCGCTTTTTGCTTTGACATCGCATCGCATCGCAGCGAACTTGATGAACTTTGCGCTTGTGGACACGCCCTGAAAGCAACAACATCATCTTGAGGTTGATTGTTTGTACTTTGTTATAATGAACATTTCTAAACATTTTCTGCACCGTTGCTTGTAATGGAACCTCTAATTGGCCAGGCAATTTAAATAGAGGGGAGATTCTTTGTTCTTCAGTTTAACATAAAGCATATCATCAATGGCAGAGTGAACCATATGTGCTGGCAACAATTAAGGGGTATTTTTGGATGGGTTTGCATGCCCAAGAAGTGCTTGAAAACACGTCAAAATAAATTAAAGAGTGTTTATTAAATTTTATAAGAATTTCCAAAAAGTTTTTTGTTTATCAAAATAAAGTTCAACAGGTTTAGGTTTTCTATTTAAAATTTGTATAATTTTCTTCCGGAAGTGCAACATATTGTTGTGCACATCTGCAAGTGCATTCAGCTTTTTTTTTTTCTTGTTTTTACGATGCTTCGTGGAAGTTGTAAACCTAAAATCTAATTTTATCACAATTTCTGCTTTGTTGTTTACAGTTAGCCGGGTCTCCCCTAGACACACACACAGACACACTCTCACACAGCAAACAGACAGCAGATAAACGACGTCACACTGGAGTCACAAAAACGATAAAAGAAACATTCCAAAAAGAATTCCAAATACCTCTCTTCCTCCCCCCACCCTTCGATTAAGTGCAGCATGTCACATGATAAGAAAATGTTGGATCGCGAGGCAGTACGTTCAGTTATACAGCAATGGAATGCCAATCGATTGGATCTCTTTGCGCTCTCCGAACCGGATGAGGTGAGTAGATGATGGGAGAGAGACTTATCTAACATTTAATACTGTATATACCTTTTAGAACCTGCTCTTCCATGGCGTTATGCGCTTCTACTTTCAAGATGCCGGCCAGAAGGTGGCCACCAAATGCATTCGCGTTGCCAGCGATGCCACAGTCACAGATGTCATAGGTGAGTTCGAGTTGCTTTGAATGCTCGATTGATTGATTTAAATAACCTTGTATTCTTCTTTATAGACACACTCATTGAAAAGTTCCGTCCGGATATGCGAATGCTGTCGGTGCCCAATTATGCGCTCTATGAGGTTCATGCAAACGGCGAGGAGCGTCGTCTGAATCCGGATGAGAAGCCGTTGCTAGTGCAGCTCAATTGGCACATTGACGATCGCGAGGGTCGTTTCCTGCTCAAGAATATTGATCAAAAGACGACGGTGAGTTTGCAGTCTAAATTGACAATGATATTGAGCAACTAAATTAACTAATCAATGGTTTCCTCTCCCCCTCCCTCCCGCGCAGCCCATTGAGCAATCGGATTTGAATTTCAAACGCAAACTGTCAAAGCGCGAGAAGAAGGAGCAAAAGAAGAAGGAAAAGATGGCCAAACTCAGCTCGGATGTGCCACTCTCGAATGGCAGCCAGTTGGGTCTGAGTAGCAATGGCATTGGCGGCAGCGGGTCCTCGTCGGCTCACATGAATGGCAATGCAGGCGGCGCCGGTGGAGGCAGTGGCGCAGATGCTGGTGGTGGTGGCGATGCTGTTGCTGGCAAATTGTACACAGAATTGCCAGAAACATCGTTCACACGATCGATCTCAAATCCCGAGGCCGTAATGCGGCGACGGCGACAGCAGAAGCTGGAGAAGAAGCTGCAACAGTTTCGTTCCCGTGATGGTGGCCCCGACACTGGTGGCACGTTGAAAATATATGGCGAGAGCCTGTGCCAGGATGTGCCTTACAAGACGCTGCTGTTGTCCATACGGGACTGTGCTCAGGCCGTGGTTCGAGAGATGCTCACCAAGTACGGTCTGGAGAAGGCGGATCCATTGCATTATTGTCTTGTACAGGTTGGAAAAAGGATTCTGATAGTTCTAAAGAAGGCTTAGCTAATGTCTTGTCTGATTTATTTTGCAGGTTAACAGCGATGGAACGGAGTACATACTTGACGACGATGAGTGCCCGCTATCGATACTCATGAATCATCCAACATCACGGGGTAAGCTAACGCGAACTGTGAACCTTTACTGCGGCCCATTTAAAATCACTTAGTGTGTCAGCTCCTTGAAGGGTGCTGGCATTTGGAGAGGGAGAGAGAGGAGGAGGGTTAGACACGCAAGTCATTCATAAATATTGATGCCCTTAACATGAAATTAGGAGTTGTTTTATCAATAATTATGTTCACTGCTTGCCAACAACAACACGGCTCGACTGTTGCTATTTTCTTTGCTTTGTTGTTTGTTTCATATTTTGAGTAATGAAATTTCTTTCGAACTAGTTTCTCAGTTATTTACGGACATTTCAAAGTGCTGCCTCGCAAGCAGAGTTATTTTATTGGATATATATATTCAAGAATTATATTAAATAATAGGCTATAAAAATGAAAGATGAATTTTGTGAAAAACTACGTAAGTTTCCATTGAAGAACTAAAAATTCAACTGAATATTTAGTCTAAATTGATTTAGAGTAATTAGACAAAGTGTTCCATTAAAGATATATGAGTATGTTACATAGAAATGACAAAATAATATTTAGAAAATATTTGTAAAATATTCTATTTAATTTCCAACTGTGTCACAGTTAATGTGCACTAGAAAAATATATTTAGTCGAGACACAAACCACCAATGGCTTATCCTTGACACGTGCTAAGGTTGTAGAAAAAGCTTCTCGGGTAAAAGCTTTTAGAACAGTGAATTAAATCCTTCTTTCAATGCCTCAATAACAACTGTAAAAAGCTTAAAGCTGTGTTTGTGCTTGCTTGCAGCATTTGAAATATTAATTTAACAATTACTGTGTGCTTTAAAAATTAACAATACAGAATGTGCAGGCTTTAGTTATACAAATTGAATGGTTCAGTGAATAATTTAAACTATATAAAGCATTTTTAATCTTTTAAATAAACACAGAAATTAGCTGACTATTTAAGATTTTTGAAGACACCTTAAATTCATTAAAAGTGTTGAAATTTCAACTCAAAAAATTTACAGTGGGGGCAAGGACATGGTCTGACAATGCGCCGCATGCCTAAAGTAGGCAACAAAAATGATAACCAAACAAAGCTCACTTGAGCAAGCGCAGGCGCAACAAAAGGAGGCATCTAAAAACAGAGCATACAGACGCACACTGGTGTCACACATACACAGACACAACACACACATATCTCCCACACACACACCCACCCGGCACACACAGACTATTACATTTAACACATACAAATGAGTTGAGCGCAATGACAAACTTAATACACAATAAGCCCACTGGGAATTCAACGTCGCACATAACAACAACAGCAGAAACAACAACAACAAAAACAATAAAGTAAAACGGCAAACATAAATGACATTTAAATAAGGAAGACATGAAGAGAAGCCAAAGTAAAGGAAAAAGCAAAAAGTGTGGCCGGAAATGTTGTTGGCAACAAGAGCAGCAACCTGACACAGCAACAGTAGCAGCAGCAACAGCCACGGCAGACAAAAGCAACGAACGAAGTGTTGAGACTCGCAGCAGCAGCCACTTAGCTGCCACATGTTGCCGCTCCTGCTCCCACATCACTCATACATTTCCCACTCCACACACACACACACATAGTCTCTCGGTTCACCTTCCTCCCACTGCTTGAGTTGAGGCCCTTCATTGTGCGTGTGCAATTCAAAAAGGTGTAAAATGTAAATGCCGCCGCATTTATATAAATATTTTATGAGTTGTCTCTCTCTCTCTCTCTTGTTGTCACTGTCGCTCTCCCAATCGCTGTCCTTGTCTAGCCTGCGATGCCTTCGTCCTAATTGTGTGGCGCACTTGTAATAAATTTCACTTAGAACGTCAACAATCAATTTAGGTCAAGTGCCCCAAAATGCTTAACTAACGCGTAACTGTAAATACAACTTGGGAATGCTGTCTAGTTGACTTTACAACACTACTCAGGGGATTTATTGGTTTAACTGGAATAAACTTTTATACAGTGTGTTTTAGAAAGTATAAAGTTGGTTAGTTAAGATTCGTTTTACTTCAGTTATAATGCACTTGCACTTCCTGCTTAGATGGCTTTACAACACTGTCAATGTTGTAAATATTAAAATATTTGCAGGAAGTGATTAGTATCCAGTAAAATTTTATAAGAAACAGTTAAAACAATATACCATACATACAGACAATTTGTAACACTTTCTTTTACTCATGGTGTACAGTACACTTTACAACACTGTGCATATAACTAATTGATTGAATTCGATTTAATTCAATTGATACACTACAAAATATATTATAGAATGTTTAAAGACACATGGAAATTATTAAAAATGCCATTTACCTAAAGCTTTGGTGTAAATATCACCTACACATGGTACATAACTGACTTTACAACACTGTAATCGCTGTTATACTAGTTTACAGCACTATACTGGCTGTAAAATAAAGATATTTCCATAAAGTAATTAGGTTTTGACTTGTTTACAACAAACAGTTGAACTTATCTACTTACAGATAAACTGACAGAGTTGCTACACAACACCGCATGATAAAGTTCTAACACTTGCTGCCCAATAGACTTTACAACACTTACGCATGCTATCATATTATCAACTTAAGACATTTTGTTTCTAATTAATAAATTAATTAACTTTGGTGTAGGAGGGCACGTTCAATAAGCTACGTAGATAAACTGGTACAAAGCTGACACACTTTACCACACTTTAGTGAATAACAACAAGAGCAACAATAAACAACAACAAACGACAAAAGCAGCCACAGTAATTGCAACACCAGCTGCATCAAGATTGCATTTCACACACAAATTCCATTTAGTCAACGTGCGAGAATGTTTTCCTCCCTCTCTCTCTCTCTCACTCTCTATCTTACTCTGTTGTGCTGCCTTTGTTTACCTTGGTCACAGTATTTGTGGCATTCTAACGGCATTTCGATGTCACGACATTTGTTGTTGTTCTTGTTGCTGTTATAATCTAAGATGCGCTCTTAGTGCGCTCAAGTCACTTGTCATTACGCGTTGTACTTCCCCCCCCTCTCTCTCTCTCTCTCTTCCTCTCTCGCTCTGACTTGCTGTCTCTCTGTTTTGCTCTTAATATGCCTTTAATATTTATTGTCGCTAGGGGTGAGAGACAGACAGAGAGAGAGGAAGGAGAGAGAAAGAGAGCGAAAGACATACAAAAAATGAGAGAGCGCGCTCTCTTTGCGCTACTTTTGGCTGTGGCACAGTGGTTCAAGTTGCTTCATATTGCTCACTAAATCGCCTGTAAATGATTTCGCTTTTTGTTGCCTACTTTAAGGCTGTGCAAATTTTGATTTCTATACAAGTTCAGCGTAAATCCTTTTTTACCGAGCACGTTTTATGATTCACATTCCTGGCACACACACACACACACTCTGACTTATCTGGCATATCGTTTTATGTTGCACAGATAATATTTAAGCATAATGGCGTTTTTATAGCTATATTTCCGAATGCCTTGTCGGCCACCTGTGTACAACAACAACCACAACAACACGACGAACATGAATTGTGCCTTGGTTATTTTCGAACACGTCTCCACACTTGCTCCACTTGTTGTTGTCGCTGTCCTCGTCAATTTCGAGGCGTCCGACTCAAGTGCCGAAGCAGCGTTGCTCCTGCTGTGGCCCCTCTCGCTCCATCAGCTCCACTGCGCCGTGTATATTCGGTAGCGTCACAGTCACACTTTGCCATCGTCGCCAGCGTCGCTGCCAGCGTCGTCGTCGACAGCAGCGTATTGTGTCTGGGTTCAACTTTCGTTTTCGGCTTCGCTTTCAGTCATAAAGCAAATGCTGCTCGGGCCAGCAGCATAGCACGGCACGGCACAGCACAGTGGGTCCGTCGCCAACGCAGTCGGAATTTGAAATTTTCGGAATATCGAAATCGGAATCGGAGTCTCCTTTGCTTGCCACTGTCGCTGTCACTGTCGCAGTCACAGTCTGGCTCGGTGTGTTTTAGTGATAACGAAAGCGAGCGCCCAAGCGGCGGCAACAGTTTTTGCGCTGCGTTCTGTGTTGTTGTTATTCAGGCTAACGTTGTGTGTGTTGTCCTCTGTCTCCTTCTGCTCCTTCTCTTCCTCCACTTGAGGCATACACAAAATTGTCAAAATTAGAAGCCGTTCAATTCAATTTATGCGTGTTGCTGTCGTCGCCGTCGCCGTCGCAGTTGCCGTCGTTAAGTGTTTTTGTAGCCATGTAGAAACTGATTGTGGGACTACGCGACTTTGTAGCACCGCCGGCTTTACTGGCCGGCATTCACTTGGTGTTCGCCTGGCGCTAATGTTGTCCACTTATTGTCGTCTGATTGCAACACTAAAACAACACCTGGCGCCGCCTTCGTCGTTGTCGCCGTTGCCTCTTCAATTGCAACAACATCAACAACAAGAACAAAATGATGGATTGGGGCATAAGACGTAAGTACCTTTTGAGAAGAGAAGGGAATATATCCCCCCAGTTTGACTGGATTTTGGGTGGTTTTATAGCGGTACATTTGAACTGTTTGAGAATTTACGCTTGGCTCGTTAATGAGTCGACTCTGAAAAGTATGCTATAAAATTTGTTGCAAACAACTTTGCGACGGCTTTAAATTTGTTCCTTCCTTCCTTCATTACTGCTTTGTTGTTGTTGTCTCTCTGCTCGAGTAGGTGAATTTCCAAGAATTTGCTAAAGTTATTTCCACAAGTTGCGCTCTAATTTAACGGAATAATTTGATTAATTACTTTGATTTAATTGAAGCGCTGTGCAAGAAACAAAGTGAGAAGAACCAAGTTTATATATCTGTTCAATAGATTTGAACACTTTCACTCTGATTGAATGAACTAAGTTTGCTGTAATTAAGTTGACGTGTTGCTAAAGATAGAAATTAAAATATCCAAATAGTTGCTGGGATTGCTTCTTTTTTATCAGTGTTGTCATAAGTCATTATATCATATTGATTGTGATCAAACAAAGGAAGTGCTTGGCTAATGAGTCCCCATATTAACTCAGTTTATCGATAAGCCAGGCTAATAGCCGGGCTGATTACTGAGCTACGACTGACGTGTGCTTTGCAGGACACAGTCATTTATTATTCACTGTGTCTCTAACTCACTCTTCCTCTGACCATGAAACTAAATTTAATGTGCTGCTGACATTTCGTTTCTCATTGGACATGAAAAACAAATCTAACATTTGTTTTGGTACACAAAGAAAAAAAAAAGAGAATAGTAAGGGAAAATCGAAAACCTAATTTAATTTTAAAATTTAAGCCCTTTGCCAGAACTGCGCCTCTGCGTCTTTTCTCCCTGCACATAAGTTTGCACAATGCATAGACATAATTTTGATACCTCTATCTAGGGGGAAACTGCGCGTTGTCGTCCTCGCTTTCCGTTCTGTTCTTAAACTTTGCACTGCCTGTTTCCCGTTTGGAGGTGTCGCCGTGCTGTCTCCGTGAGCCTTATGTGCAGGCAGTGCACTTCCGAAGGTCGGGCAGGCAGAGTTGGGAGAGAGAAGAGACTGTCTGTCTCTATTCTTGGGCTCTACCTCGGCCACACGCCTCACATTCCCTCCCCCCTTGCCGTGTGAGGTTCTTTCTAGCGCTGTCGTTTGCAATGCGCTTAGGAATTTGATAGCAATGTGAAGCTATAAGAAAGCAAATTGGGTTAACAACTTGTTCTCTTGGTTATTTTTATTGTCCTCATTGTTGTAGTTGTTGTTACCCTGACTACGTCGACGACATCTTTGGGCTTTTAAGCTTTAAAAGGGCAAGACAAATGCCATTAGAAAATTGCACAAGTCGCTCGACTCTTAAGGATAATTGAATTTGATTGATGCGATTCTTAGTTGCTTTCATCTGGCGAAGGTATTTTGTAGGTTTCAATGGAGATGCTGAGAAAGTGTATTGTAGAAAAAATAATATAATAGATTAATAGATTTGATTTTAATTATAGGAAACAAGCAATGATCAGTATCTTTCTATAGTTCTTTCTGTTTATATTTGGGTGAATTTTATTTATTATTTATTTTTTGGGTTATAAATGTCACTCAAGTTTTCTTCTGCTAATTACCTCTGCCACCTCATCTCATATTTGATATTTGTTGAGTTTAATGTCAACAGATTCGGTTCATTTCATCGTTCATTGTGTGTGAACGTCGGACAAGTCTATTGTGAACAGGGCTCATCATAATTGTCATGATGCTGCTCGATTGCTCTTCAAATTTTTGTTGTATGACACTTGTCAGATTAGAGTTAGTTGAGTGGGGGGTCAGAAGAAAGACTAGCGCCAAAGGACCAAACAAAACTGTTTGTCAGCCAGTCAGAAACAGAAGGCAATTCTGATGACACACAACACAAACAAACACAAATACACACACACTCGTATATAGACCCAAATACAGGTCTCTTCTAGTCAATTTACATGGAAACATGCAAATGTCGCTCTTGGCTCGTTGCCAATGCCAAAGACAGACTCCAACGAGAGGACATTGGAGGTTGTCTTCCTTTCTGTTTTGTTTTCTTTTTCTTTTCTGAGAATATATTTCTGAGAATATATTCCTAAAAATAGAATTATTTCACGTAGTTTGGTGATTATTCTTTGGGATTCCGTTTATTTTGGGAAATTGACTATTTACTTATTAATGAGTTTAGGGGATATAATATGGACTAATGCAATGCTATTCATTTAATGCACAGCATCATCATCATCAGGATAAAGCAAACAGATTTATGTTTGCCTTAATCAGAGTGAGGCACATTGCTGAGGGGTGCTTGCTTGGGTACCGGTCTGACTGGATGGGCACTACCCTGAGAACCACCCTCAGAGTGAAAGCTAAAGTGTAGCGCATGCAAAAGCTATTAGAACCGGTTCGCAGGATGCACTTCCTCGATCAATGATCATAAAAGCGTTTTTTCCCATTTTTGCGCTTGCAATTCTCAAACGGTTTAAGCTTTTTATGCTTGATGTGCCGCATGAATCCAACGATCTGTCTTCCTTGTCTTGGGGAGCAGAAATGTCCAATGAACGTATAGTGAGGATATTGCTGCTGACACCAATGATATAATATCACCCCCGTTCGCTAATCGTTTTGTGCGATAAGTGTTCGGAATTTTTGGCAAATGACTCCCTTACTTTATAGGGGGTCGTCTAATGAATTCATTTTATGGTTCTTTCATCTTTTACTATTGCAATCAAAAAAGATGGTAGCAGGAAGCAGTTAAACGCAGGATCATAGTTAAGATCGTGACGGTAGTGAAGTTAACGACCTTGCTTGGATTTATTGCACATATTTTATATACTTTTGTTTAATATCCTTTTCCACTTCCATTCATGGCGAATCCATCTAGCAGACTCGAGTGCTAGTTTGGCCCCGCCAACAATAAAGACGTTCACTCTGCGACGATGCTCGTTAGCCGAAAAGTAGCTTCAAGAATACATACATATCTCATGTTTTTATGTGTATATACAAGCACACACTCACACACACACTTTCACAGTGTATATTGCTATTGTTGGCATTTGTGGATTTTCTTTGTTTTCCTTCGTACTTTACTCCTGTGTGGGGTATATCGATTGTATGTCTGTATGCGAGTGAATAAGTGAGTGCTTCAAATTATGATGACGGCGATGATGATGATGATGATATGCTCAGGTTGATTTATGCGCTCCTCGCATAAAGCGAGCTATGTGAATAAGTTAATATGCAAATGCAAATGAGGAAGTATTGCTGTGCGATAGTTGACGATAGTTGTAGATTGTAAGCGATATTTATGCATCAACACAAGTAGAAAAATATTCGAGTTGGTAATGGTTGCAGTATGATAAAAAATTCTTTAAAAAAGTGATAAATAATTTGATGAATATCGATTAATAGTTGTTAAAATATCGATATTTTTGAATACCATCGGTGTAAATTAATATAATTTACTTAATTTATATTTATATATAGTACAATAGTCAGAAAAGTGATTAATATATAAAGAATTAACAATTCCTTATTAATATTTCAAAAAATACTTGAATATTCACTTTATATATTGTAAATAACCGATCTTGATGTGTGCTTTTCCCAATTGATAGTGACTTTTAGTAAATTACCCAACGTTTATTTGGCATTTAAAACAAGCTTTACCCAAAAGCTTTTGAGCTTTGGGTTCAAAGCTCTTAACTGGCTAAACCGCATACAGTTTATCACATCGGTCACAATCTAACCTTGACCGTTCCCTAGACATAGGGCATTTATTAAGTTGTACTGGCTGCGTCAGCCCCATTTGGGGCATTTGAATATGGTTTGTGTGTGTGTGTGCGTGTGTTTGTGTGTGTTCGAGTGACTGAGAGAGTGTGCCATGCTTACAGTGAGGCATTTGCTGTAACGCACTTAAGCACACAGACACACACACACACACGCTGACACAAAGTGTGGGCCAAAGATACACAGAAACCCACAACAGACACCCATTGAGAGCAGTGTAAACTAAATGTTGTTTAACACACACACACACTCACACTGGCATAGTTAACTGTGCTTGCTTATGCGCTATACACTTTCCCGTTATTTCATTCATTCATTCATTCATTCACACTGAGAATGAGTGTCTGTCTGTTTGTCAGTCAGTCCTGTTCAGAGAATTGGTAGGTGACTCAGTCAGTCACAGAGTCATTCAGTTAGTCAGTCGGTCGGTAAGCGCCTTTGCCTTCGCGTTGCTCATACGCTCCGTGTGCCAGCGCCGCAGCACGCTCAGTGCTCTGAGTACATTGAGCTCGGCGCTGCTGCTCGCTACTTGCTGCTTGCTACTTGCTACTTGGTGCTTGGTGCTCAGTTATCCTTGTGCTGTGTCAACGCATTGTTGTGGCCAACCGACATCCGCCAGAGCACAGCTCAGCTTAGCTCAGCGCTCAGACAGAGACGGTTAGTCAGCACGACCAACAAAAAAAAAACTTAAACAACAAAAAAAATATTCATCGAAAAGTTGCAAAGTTCATTTCTTTTTACGCGACAAAGTGTTGTTCCTCTCTCTCTCTCTCTGTATGTGTGTGTGGTGTGTCTGTGTGTCCAGTTTGTGTTTTCAAATCTTCGCCCCAATTCGATGGCAATTTATTTTGTTTAATCTCCAACGGTTTTTATGCGCCGTCAGCTTTATTTTGATTTCAATTTAAAATGTTCAATTCGTTTTTGTTTTAGTTGCATTCCTTTGAGATTAAATTAGATTTGCCGCATGCTTTCTGGCTTTCATTTTTACTCGCTTCAATACGAGTATATAGGAGGTATATACAATATATATATTTCTGACCCTGTCACGCTTCATAAAGCCTGGGCAAATGGCGCAGTGAGATGAGACGAAAAGCCGAACCATTAATTTTCCAGAGAGTCATATAAAAAAAAATATATATATATAATTTTTTATTATTGCGCGATAGAAAGGGAGTGAAGGGTGGGAAAGGAGGGATACGGAGGGAAAGAGATGAGAATTTAATGGAACAGTACCGAACCTGTTCCTGAACAATTCAGCCCTGCCAAAACAAACAGACAAAAATCAATAAATTTCGTGAGGAACAACTCGAAATATGCTGAAAGGCCCACAGAGAAAGAATGGTAGAAAGAGAGGTGGACAGAGAGGGGGGAGAGTGGAAGAGGGGAGGAGATAACGACAGGGAATTAAGCTTTAAACATTTTGGCTTTTTTCATTAAATCGAACCCATCAATTTCTCGCTGTGCTCCTAAATCTGATCTATTCCTCCACCTTTAATAATCGAGAAACCCAGAGAAGCACGAAAATTCAATGATATTTCACTTATTCCACACTATTAAAGACTTGTCCTCCTTTCAGTCTGCTTTTATGTTCTTTCTTTTTTATTTTCTGTGGCTCTTTTCACAATTTTCCTTTGGGCTGTTGCTTCTACATTGCTTCTTCGTGCTTCGCTTTGAGTGTGGCAATTATATTTTTATTGTTTCTGTTGCCAAATTGTCTAGCAAAATTGTTGATAGTCGCCTGGGGTGCCACAAAAAGCGTGTTAAAGCAAGAATATTGTCAGAGGCTGAAAAGGAAGAGGAAAGAGGAGACCCCAAAAGAATGTTAAAGAAGGAATCTTTTGAACTGCGTGTAATTCGATTTCATGCATCGATTACTCGTGTTTGTGCTCTTGTTATGCGCATCTCTTGGTCAATATTGGAATAAGATTAATGAAATGACTATCTAGCCTGCGGGGCTGATAATATGCTTATGTTCTTATGAAGATAGTAAGATAGAAGAAGATATAGAAGCTAGATAAGCTTACAAGTTCTTTCTTAAGTCGGATAAGAAATAAGCTGAAAGTCGAAAGAAGTTTAAGGGGATAAAGTGATTCGAAAGATGAGAGGGAATGATAGTTGAAGATGGTAGAATTAAATAAAATAAAATAGAATAATAGTTTAAATATAGATATATTAGTTTGTAAAAGCACTAAATATTATATGAAGATATTAAAGACAGCCAATGTTGTTTCCCATTTCCGATGAACAGTGTAATTGTCTCCAGTTACTCATTAAATTCCCTTTCTTATTACAGTCGGTTAAGAAGTAAACTATTCAAACTAGTCCCAAGCAACCCCATCAAATATGTAGTTTCTAATTAGCCCCAACTTTAAACTAACTTTTGACCCCATATCTACACACACACACACACACACACATAATTTGACCCACAGTTGCTATGGCTGAACCAAGAGAGGGTACTGCACAAGCCAACAGGAATCTACTGGACTCATTAAATTTTCATTGTTTTAATTTAGATGTATAACTTGTGTGTGTGTGTCTGTGGGAAGGTGTCTGAGTGGCAGGGCAAGATGTGGCTCAGCATGGGTCGCTGTGTGAGTGAGTGAGTGAAATTGAATAACAAACATTCTCAAACTGCGGGCAAAGCAATTCAAGTTTTTGGACGCCCTGCTTTCTTAGCAAAGTCAAAAACTTTGCCACGTTTCACGACTAATTTGGCTAATTTGACTACAGAAGGCACAAGGCCTCGCCACACGCCCACCCAAATACGCCCTGGTCCCAGTCTGTGCTGCATATCAATCTCAGTCAATTAGAAAATGGAAAATGAGAAAAAAAACAAGCTGTGAAAACTTTCCATGAACATTTTCTTTTAATTAAATTCTTTCTCTTGCTTAGGCAATTAAAAATAGTAGCTTTGATCTAGAAAGGAATAATGCATAATGGAATAATGCAGGAGAATAATGTGGAACTTAGAAAAGGTCAAGTAATGCAGATAGAGCTGAATTTAAGGAACACTCGAAGAAATTGAAATTTGGGATAGAAATGTTATGGGGAATGAAATTAAAACTCGTTAAATGCTGACTGGCACTCCATTTTGTCAATATATAAATCACTTACACACACATTAAGTGCATTTACAGGGTGTTACCTAGTCATTGCCAGCCTGTTGCTTTAATTTCCGCAAACCCAACAAATTGCTTTGGTCATTAGGGGGGCAAAAGCAGCGCTAATCAAAATTAATGTGACCAACGTTAGCCTGCCGCATGCCTCGCCTGTCGACCACACACACACACACATGCACATGCACATGCACAATACACATACACACACATGCACAAAGCCAGGCACAACCGTGACACACACACAGTTGCACATGCTGAATAAAAGGATTGCGCTTGTCAGGTTGGCCACATAAATGTGGCATACCTGGCGGCGTTTCACTCACTTAGGGCGTGGCATGGTTTGTTGTAACGCCTGCAGGTGGGCATTGAGGTGTGGGAGGTGGTGGGCGTGTCAGAGCAGTTAACTCACTCAACTTGTTATGCAATTTTCTCGCAGCGTCTCCTTTTGGGTCTGCATTGCTTTTTGCTGCCGTTGACATTGCACACACACACACACACACACACATTTCTGACGCATTCTCTCTGTTGCCAATTTATGCGCACTTATGCACGTGCCCACACACACACACACGCACATATGCAACCTGTGTGTGTGGGAGCTTTTACACATGACTCTGACGCTCTGTTGACCAAATCAATTTCATGGCTCGCAGGCATTTTTGCCCTCTGCTCTCTCTATGTGTGCTTGCCATGTGTGTCTCTCTGTGTGTGTGTGTGAGTGTGTCTTTGTGTAAGTGAGAGCCGCTGTGGGTGTCCTAGTGTTGTATTACCTGCTGCCGGCAAGCTGTTGACCAGGTCTGAACAATTAAAATTCTTTTTTTACATTTTATTTCTTGCATTGTTCACCCTCGCCCAGGCTGTCTCTCTCCCCCTCTCACGCTCCTACTCTCTACCCCTTGCTTTCGCTCTTCTTGCCCTCTCGGGCTCCCTCTACGTCTTTTGGCTTTGCAAATGTCAACTGCCAAGGATACGAGAAGGTACACGGACAAAAGCTGCCTGACTGAAGAAACACTTCATGAAAGACACTTTATTTGCCAGCGAGGAAGCCAGAAGAGTTGTGCTGACCAACTTGGAATCAATTCACAAAGAAAGAAAGGCTTAACTTGAGAGTTTATTTATAGTAGAATAATAATAGAATTTAATACGAGGGTCGTTTGATAAGTCCGTGACTTTTTGTATTTGCCGCGCACCTGCTCTAAATACAACACTGCTCCTGTCAGCAGTTATCGATTAACAGCTGACTGTAAAATTTTGAGAAAGCTGCGTTTTTTGGTTTGCGTTTTATAGGCATTGAAAGCAGACGATCTCGTGAATTTTAACGAAAATGGAAAAAAGTGAATTTCGTGTCAGCATGGCAAAATTTCATAAATTGGGCTACGAACTGCTACCCCATCCAGCATATTCTCCAGATTTAGCCCCCTGTGACTATTTTTTGTTTCCAAACATGAAGAAATGGCTCGGCGGTAAGAGATTCGGGTCATCACAGAAACAAACGACTATTTTGAGGGCCTTGAGAAAACCTATTATTTGGAAGGAATAAAAAAATTGGAAAAACGCTGGACTAAATGTATAGAGCTAAAAGGAGATTATGTTGAGAAATAAAACGCTTCTTTGACGAAAAAAATATATTTTATTCAAAAAGTCACGGACTTATCAAACGACCCTCGTAGCATATTAGCAACATAAGATGAAGAGTTGTACGATGAAGAGAAGGGTTTCTCATGTTGAATATAATATAATGTCATTTATAGACTTGCAGACGGTGAAGGCACTTGGGGAGACATCTACACCCACATAAATTAGATATATACTCAATCAGCATCTTGAGGAAAGTCGAACTTACTTATTTTTGTCTGTTGCCACAAGCTGAATGTCGCCTTTCGTTCTTATTAAGATGAATAGAGTTAATTTTAATTAATTTAATTTAATTTTTTAATTTGAATTCTATGGTTCTTCATCATAAAAAGCAAAAAAACTTTGCTTACTTGCAATGCCGCGAATTGTTTACACTACCTACGCCTGCCTTCAATTTCTTTCTGTGAGAACAGGGGAAACTTGTAGGTTGTTCAGGAAGCTAAACTGTTTCCTTGTCCTAGTCATCGTTCCATCGTGTGGGGCACTGGCTGCACTCACTCACTCATGCATGCAAAATGAGCTTGTGTGGACACATCAAAGTCACCTTTGGCCGCCACTCCCCTCGCATTGCCCTGTCGTACGACTGTCTGTCTATCCGTTTGTTGATTGATTTACAATTTACAGTGCCACGTAAATTACACTCAGGGACACTTCATTAGGTCAGCCAAAGATAATTGAAAAGGGAGTGAAATCAATGAATGCCAAGGTGAATTAGCTAAATGAAATGCAGCAGGTAATCCTTTTAGTTGATTATCTACAGAAAGAGAGATGCAGAGAGAGAGAGAGAGGGAGAAAAATGTGTGTGAGAGAGAGAGGGATCTACTGCTAGCCTTACAGTTGGCTAATTTTAGAAGAGTAGACAACAGCAGTAAATCAAATGTTGATACTTCAAACTTCTTCAATTTGTTTGCCTTTTTGTTCACTATAAATTTTTTTATGGCCTTTTTCGTTTGTTTACTGAATTTTGATAATTTATCTCAAGTTCTTCTTCTTTTTTATTGTTTGCCACTTGAAAGTTATTGAAAAAGTTTCTCAGCTGTTGCTGCAGCTTCAGTTACTAAATCAAAAAACTAAATAAAACATGCCACAGAATATATATACTGCCACAACGCACACAGACACACACACAGAGAAGAAATTACTGCTGATAGGACACACACATGAAACCAACAAGAACAAACCGCAAGCAATGAGCTGAGCTAGAGAGAGAGAGGAGAGACGGAGAGAGAAGGGGCGCATTCCTCTCTCATGCAACACATCTGTCAAATGTGGTTCTTTTGGTTGCGAAAAAGAGGTATTTCACACAAGATTTGTTGTCGTAGTTGTTCGTGTTGGTGTTGCTGTTTTTGTTGTTGTTGTTGTTGCTGCTGGTGGCGTGGCAGCGTGTTTACCACGTTTTTCATTTTTCCTTTTTTTTCCTTATTTTTTGGTTATTGTGGAAATTGAAAGCGTTGCTAGTTTTTTATTTTTTTTTTGTTCGCCCTCCCCAGCGGCAAAAAGCCAATTTCCACATTGCGCATACGTTTTCCCATGCACGTTCTGCACGTACCACCTCTCTCTCTCTTTCTTTCTTTCTCTTCCGACTCTCCCTCTAGCTTGTTTCAGTTTAGTTTTTAATAAGTTTCCCAACTTGACATGCCCAACATGCCAGCAAATACCCATGGACCAGTCTCAGTCCGTCTCCCTCTACTTCTACTTCTTCTTCTACATTCCTTTGGTCCCAGTGCATATCACAATGTTGCATGCTGCATCGTTGATAGCCCAAAACTATGATAGAGGGAGATGCGGGGCGGGGGGAGGTAGAGGCGTATTTCTGGCATCATATTTTGCATGGTTCGTTTAACATTCTGTACAATGCACAACAAGCAGCACCAGAATACAAAGCAAACTAACAACTCGCATATGCATATGTATATATTTTGCATGTGTATGTGTGTGTAGGTGTGTGTGTGGGTGTTGCTCTGCTCAGTTGTTGTTGCAGCTGTCGACTTTGAGAATTTCATATCTACAAAGCTGAAAACTAACAAATTTTGTCAGCTCCCTCGCTCTGCCTCTCTTGCTATGTTTGTTCCTCTGTCTGTCTGTCTGTCACTTTAGCTATCTGCCAGTCTGTCTGTCGCTGCCTTGTCCTATTAAATAGACTCCTTGGGTGTTTAATATTGACTTTCATGCCATTGCTTCTCTCTCATTGATTCTTGTCTCTCCTGTTTCACGTAACTAATCGGAAATTGATGAGGCAAGAACTCAATTTGATTTCGCTTTTTGGATACAACAAAATGATGATGATGAGAGACACGCTGTAGGCAATTGCAGTGCTATGTGTGTGCCGACAGTGCTGGCTTGTAATTATGTTGTAGGTGTAGATAATGTAAACCAAATGTGCAAATTAGGCTAAATTTGTGGGTAGCACATTAAATAACGATTCGCAATGAATTGTGACAGTTAAATCAAAGAGAATATATTATTTGGGAAGAGTGACAGCTACATAAAGTATATTTGCACGTTTATTTTTAGACAGATTCAATAATTGACCTCAATTCAACACGTTCTTAAGTTTATTTGTCTGTATGAACACGTTAATCTCAGTAACTAGAAGACCTAGTGACATCAAACTTGCATTGAATGTGCTAAGACATGCGTAGAACGATTTAGTTTTTAAACTATTAAAATGCCACGCTCATAGTCACATTAAACTGTAGATTAAAACTTTTTAGAATAGTGCTGGTGTTCAAATTCAGTTTATTAGTTCTCCTACACTAACTCTACTCAATATGTGTTGCCAGCACTGTGCCTATGACCTGCTGCACCCATTGTAAACTATATTTGCATAGCGGCAACGCGTTGCTGCTCTGTTCGACTCGGTTCTGCTCTGCAGCGCGTCGCGGCGTCTGTGTGCGGCTTTGTGTATTGCCCAAACAGCATTTCTCGGCGAGATTTGCAGCACAAAAGCCGCAATAGAAACCGTAAATTGCCGTTGGCGGATTAAAATTGAATAATAATTCAAGTTGAAATATGAATATAGCAAGTAAATTTGCGAAAATATAAACGAAAGATTCACTAGAATATATTTACTATAATATTTACTATAAAATGTACTATAATATATTCTCTATACTTTGCAGGTTCCATCATGTTTCACGTGCGACGTCGTCCGGCGGATTCGCAGCCGCGTCGACGAAAGAAAAAACCGCTAGGCGCTGCGAATGGTGCGAATCACATGTCTGGAGATCGTGAAGGACCCGTTCTGGTCGAGGTGACACACAGTGGCGATGGTGGACGTCGGATTAAGCTGGGCAGCGATCCCGTCGAGGTCGGCTCAGCGAATACAAATTGCCTGCAACTGTTTGGACCCTCGATACAGCCAAGGCATTGTCTCATTTCGCTGCATGAAGGTGTCTGCACAGTGACGCCGTTGCACACGGATGCACTGACCTTCGTCAATGGACACCACATTAGCCAGCCAACCATTCTGCATGTGAGTTGACCTTTTTTTCCCATTTCCTGTTTACATCTCTCTGACCTTTAGCAGTCTGTACAATTTGGGTTGAGTTTGGAACGGATTGTTAAGATTCAATATATCCTTCAGTTGATGTTGAGTAAACTATGAACTATATTATACTATATCATTCACGTTATAATACTTGATATAGTACTATAATCTTTTCTATATCATATTTCGTGTTGTTCATGGTTTAATTTACCAAAGACATTTATATTTCTGTTGAGGTTCACTGTGCGTGTTTCTTCTTTGGTCTTATGACTTCATTAGCCATGCTCGACATGTCACATGCGGCGTATACGCAATTTACGTACACTGCACTCAGTGCTGTCAACCTTGACCCAAGGAATTCGGCAATTGTTGTTGTCTTCTTCTGCGCTGTAGCCATTTGTCACGCAATTTTATCTCATATATATTGCTGGATTTTGTGAGAGAACCTTTTTGGATTTTATTGCTCAGGAAGCACTATATACAGCATATATTTTTATGCGAGAGAAATTGTCAACGAAGCATGAGTAAAGTGGTCACTTGAGTGCGCGCCAATTATGAATTTCTCAGGGTTTCCTTTTGGCTAAGTGCCGGAAGAAAGTTTAACTAAAAGCAAAGTTTCCCTTAAGAAGAGTTAAGTAGTGCGAAGAGACTTTTCTCTTACTAACATAATTGAAAGGGAAGTTTATTAAAATTTAAACCTTTTTAAATCGTTAAAGCTTCTTCTGTTCTTTAACTATTCATCTTACTTCGTCACATTTCATAGATTTCAATGCACTTGTGACACTTGATCTGTGTCAAGTTGAACTTTAACTCAATTGGCACAAGAAAATAACTGTGAATCGAGTAGTGACAGTGTTGGTAAATGAATAAAATTGATTCATTGTGAATGCTTTGGGTTCTTCGTCGTTTGTTTTCCAAGTTCATTATCATCATCAGTCAGTGTGATTTGTGTGCTCGGGTTGCACCTACAATCCCTAGCTTTCTCTCTTTCTCTCTCTCTCTCTCTTTCTCTATCTCACTTGAGGCGGCAACATTTATATGCGCTCTCGCAACCTTCGGGGCGCAGTTGATTTATCTTTTGTTTTGACAACTTTTCGACAGACAACACAAACAGAACAACAAATGACAACAACACTGAAATGTACAAAGTTGACTCTGCGTTCTCACGCATTGGCAAAAGGCAGACTGAATAACAACAACAACAACAGTAACTACAGAAACAACAACAAAGTTAACTGCGTGCACTGTAAAAAGTTTTCTGACTTTCCGCTTGATGAATTCGAAACCAAATAAACAAAAGCAAACTTAAGGCCCTCCTGCATCCCAACCATGAGTGAGAGAGGGGGAGAGAGAGTGAGGGAGACCCTGTTACGACTCCTCAACCAAGAGATAAGCCTCAAATGCTCGGCAATAACATCAAACTGTCTCCAGAGACACGTTAGCACGGCCCAAAGATATACCAGATACATTTTGCGTAATTCACTGAACATTTTCGTTTAACTTTTTGTCTTTTTCACTCTTTTATTATTCACCTTTCAATTGGCAAATTGAGGTCTGCTGCGGTTCAATAAATCCGAACAACAAATATTCACAAATCTTCCAAAACGAAAAAACGAAAAAAAAAACAAACAGAGAGAAGAGCATAAAAAAAAGTAACGTGTGTGTGTTGAATTTGAAAAGTGACTAAACAAAATCAGTTGGAAATGTTAAACACAAAATGCAGTGATAAAGAAAACATCACATCATCAAATGTTGTAAAAGTAATAAAAACGACTAACCTATACCCTGTAAATATTGCTATTGATACGTATAATAATGAGACAATCTTTACTCATTTTATTACGTTTGAAAATGTTTTTTTTTTAATTCATATTTTCTAAGAACTTAAGCACTCTATAAAACTTGTCAACTATTGCGCCATGCTAGGGTAGATAGTAAACGAAATTTTCACAGTTCTGAAAAGGGGGGCGTCGCTATCGATGGAGCACTAACTAATTTCGAAACGCCCCACATTTTCTAATCTCCCACAGTGCCCCAGAATCTTTCAGTGCGTTCGCACGTTTCACTTTATTTCGGTGCGTTTCATTTCGTTTGAGTTGTTCGGCGCTTTCAAATATGTAAATTGTACAATTAATTAATTAATTTATTAATCGTCGACATGTATAAAATTGCGTAATTTAATAAGTGCTTTAATTGCATCTCTTGTAATAATATTAAGTGCATTGATATACGAGTGTCTCTGTCTGTGTGTGTGTGTAATTCGTTTAATTTGTAATTCGTTTTGTGATTTACAGAACGGCTCGGTTGTCATGTTCGGGCGCGTGGCCTCGTACAGATTCCTGGACTCACCCACAGATGGACGCTACAATTTGGCTCTGTCACAATCCCAGCTGGACTCGGCATGTCTCTACGAAAGGTGAGCCAACGTTTCATAGTATTTTTTCAGTAAACATTTAATGCAGTTGAAACTTTTCATTGTGTTGTTTAAATCAATTGTATTGTGTGCAAGCACATTAAATTTTTCATGACAATTCATAAATGTGTTTAAATAAACATTGCTAAATGTTGCTTGGTAATTTACTGAGTGAAAGCAAATTAAGCTGCAGATTATATATAAGTACGGATTGTTTTTTATAACGAGAGAGAATAAATCTGCCTCTTTAATATAGAAATAATAACTTTAATCAGTAAAATACGAGGGTCGTTTGATAAGTCCGTGACTTTTTGTATTTGCCGCGCACCTGCTCTAAATACAACACTGCTCCTGTCAGCAGTTATCGATTAACAGCTGACTGTAAAATTTTGAGAAAGCTGCGTTTTTTGGTTTGCGTTTTATAGGCATTGAAAGCAGACGATCTCGTGAATTTTAACGAAAATGGAAAAAAGTGAATTTCGTGTGCTAATTAAGCATTATTTTTTGCGTAAAAAATCCATCACCGAAACCAAGGAAAGACTTGATAAATATTATGGGGACTCTGCACCATCAATTTCAATGGTTAAGAAATGGTTTACTGAGTTCCGTTGTGGTCGTACCAGTACAAGTGATGCCGAACGTTCAGGTCGCCCAAAAGAGGTCGTCATGCCAGAAATCGTCGACAAAATCCATGGAATGATATTGGATGATCGGAGAATGAAAGTGCGTGAGGTAGCTGAGGCTGTAGGCATCTCAACTGAACGGGTACATCACATTTTACATGAATATTTGGACATGAAAAAGCTTTCCGCGCGATGGGTGCCGCGATTGCTCACACACGACCATAAGCGCAACCGTGTGACCATTTCAAAGGAGTGTTTGGCGATGTTCAACCGCAATCCAAACGAATTTTTGCGCCGTTTCGTTACCGTAGACGAAACATGGATCCACCACACCACACCAGAGACCAAAGAACAATCAAGACAGTGGGTTTCTCCGGGTGAACGTGCACCAAAGAAGGCCAAGGTGGGTCTGTCGGCCAACAAGGTCATGGCCACAGTTTTTTGGGATGCACAAGGTATCATTCACATCGATTACCTTGAAAAGGGTAAAACGATCACCGGCGAATATTATTCAGAGCTTTTGGACAGATTCGATATTGATTTGAAGCAGAAACGACCGCATTTGGCGAAAAAAAAGTGCTGTTCCATCAGGACAATGCACGGGTGCACACGTGTGTAGTCAGCATGGCAAAATTTCATAAATTGGGCTACGAACTGCTACCCCATCCAGCATATTCTCCAGATTTAGCCCCCTGTGACTATTTTTTGTTTCCAAACATGAAGAAATGGCTCGGCGGTAAGAGATTCGGGTCAAATGAAGAGGTCATCACAGAAACAAACGACTATTTTGAGGGCCTTGAGAAAACCTATTATTTGGAAGGAATAAAAAAATTGGAAAAACGCTGGACTAAATGTATAGAGCTAAAAGGAGATTATGTTGAGAAATAAAACGCTTCTTTGACGAAAAAAATATATTTTATTCAAAAAGTCACGGACTTATCAAACGACCCTCGTATAAATGAACAATATGTAGAACACTCTTCAGAGCTATTGCTAAAGAAACATCCTCCTAATCGAAAGGTTTCTTAAGTTTTTATTGATGAATAATATTTAAAACTCTCGATATTTTATATTTGTATAATAAATATATATAATTAGTTACAACAATTCAGTTATATTCTTAAATGTTTTGCCTTCTCAAATGGTATTTTATATAACTGAAGCTAGGCAAATAATTTGTTACATCCATTTTAAGTGAAGACAATGTTTTTTAATGCATATGTTTCTTTAATGTCATGCGAATTTATGCGAATACATTTTGCATTTTAATTTTAACATATTTATTTACTTTTATGTTCACGCTTTGTGTGCCTCCTTCTTCTTTATGTGCGTTACGTGTTGTTTGTTTTTATTGTTTGTTTGTGCTCGGTACATTTATGCGCCACGCTCGTCCATGCACTCGCCAACACACACACATACAAAATATGCAAAACAATTTATGCCACATACACCACAAATCTCTCACCTACACACACAACCACCCACAACAATAACAAACACAACAACAACAATCAAACCGGAACAATAATCGGAACTTTTAGTCGGTCGCCAACATCGCCAGGATCATGGAACGATGAGGATGGAGCGCTTAGTTCGGTGAGTAATTTATACAGTTCTATTTGAGAGTGAGAAAGATAGCTAGAGAACAGAGATAGATAGTGAGTTTTGGAGCCAAAGCATACGACGTAATTGTTTCAATCCATGCAGACGCACAAGAGCGAGTACGAGCAGCATCAGCAATTGAATCAATCCTCGGCGGGATTTCTCAGCAACAACAACAACACAGCAGAGACACAGGCACTGCACACGCTCCGTGACGTTGTGGACAGCAAGCACGGTGGTCAAGAGCATCAGCAGCAGCAGTCACAGCAGCAGCAACAACAGCAGCAGCAGCAGCAGCAGGTGATGGCGGGAGCGGCAACGAGCAACTATGATGGTCAAAGTCTCGAGGGTAATCTGGAGAATGAAATTAAATCTATATCGAGCATGAAATCTGGTGGCTCCAACAGTCAGGAGAGGTAAGAAGAAGTGCTGCTCATAAATGTCTATATAAATCTATATCCCTTCAAGACAATCTACTTCTGGTTCTTACAAAATAAATTACAATTTCTCTCAATGCAGCAAAATGAAATCAAATTTAACAGCAACACCTTACACACACACACACATCTACACTCACTTCACAAGTGCATTTTGTTTGTTTCTGTGTGCGCTTTAAATATTTTATGTTTCCTTGATTATGCAGTTTATTTAATGCCTGTCTAATAAATAAATCATTTTCTTTTATTTTGCTTTTGTTTTTGTTGTTAACTCTTATTAACCAAACCGCTCCTCCGCTTCCGCTTTAGATCTCCAAAACTGCCTGGCTCTGGTGGACTTTTGTCTGGCGCCGGTGGCAGCGGATCTGGTGGTGATAATCAGGGACAGGAACCAATCTTACCTGCCGTTCTCGAGTTTCCCGAAACACATCAGGAGCTTTTTCTGCGTCACATAATCAGCGAATTGGACGTGAATGTGCCGCACTTTAAATTGGCCCCCGTCTATTCGCTCTATCTGTGTGCCAGGTAAGTCAAGTGACCCCCGTCTCAGCTTGGCTCTCTAACTGAGTGTTGTCTGCCTGCCTGCCTGGCTTATATGTATCCCACTATATGTGTGTGCTTACCCCAACTACTTTTAAGTACAGCTAATCCTTGCAATATTTAGAAATTAAGCTGAAGAAACTTGAGAAGCAAGAAGCTTTACCCCTTTCAACTAATTAGGGTAGCTGTTTAGGTTCTTGCTTAGGGCTCTCTTTGAGTTTAAGTTAATGTTTGAGTAATTAGTGATATTTATAATTACATATAAGGAAGATATAACTTAAATGCATATCCATATTTAACATTTAACCGAATGTTGTGAAATGAATTGCCTTAATTAGGGATTCCCTCATGTTCAAGACAAGCAGAGAAACATAGGAAACGAATAAAAGAGGGAAAGGGACTACGTTGAGAGCTTAACTGACAAATGTGCGTCCTTAAAGCGGATTTCACTGTGAGAGCTTTCCACTCTGCCCTTCACTCTGCATTTCGAAACCAAGAGAATTCCCAACTGTGTCGTGGCCAATAGTATCAACAATTCATTATCAATTATGATGATTTATCTTGACTGCTGACCCAATTTGTGCGCTATTAATATTAATGTTGAAGCTCTGTGGGGTAGCAAAGTGATTGGGCACAAAGAGAGAGAGAGAAAGAGACAACGAATGATGTGGGGCATTCCAACAGGAAATCGCAATAGCAACAGATGGTGGACAGCTTCTTTTTAGACACTTGTCAAGGTCGTGGCACAGATAGAACAACGGTTGACAGGCAAAACAAGATGAGACTCGAGGATGCGTTGTAGGTCTTGATTTAACTAGGGAATTGATGAAGAGACTAGTAATGGCATAGTATACTAATATATATAGTTAACATTGAATCGAAGTTCGGAAAGATAAAGAAGGGATTGTAAGATAAAGAAATTAAAACAATGATTTTTTTGAGATTATTCTTTGTATATTTAAGTTCCTAAGAAGTGAAGATGCCTTGCAAAAGATTCTTGGGTTATCTTAGAACTAATCTGGGAATCATTATCGATATAGTTAACATTGAACATCTAAGATGGGAAAGTGTCTAGTTCTTAGAGTAACTTTGGACTTCTCAAAGGGATTCTCAATACTTAAATGCATAAAAATAATGTAATGACTGTTATACAGTCATATAATGAGCACAACTTGTTATAGGTTTCTACCACTCTCTCTTCAGATGCTAATCGTATTTTCCCCTACTTGTTTTACTTACAGATACCGCGCCTCCACGCACTACCGTCCAGAGCTGCAGCCCACAGAGCGCGCTCACAAATTGACCATCTTCCTGCATCATGTGGCGAATCTGGTCTATGGTGTTGTGCAGGAACAGTACACAGATCCCAGGATACTTGCCTTCTGGATGGCAAACAGCTCGGAGTTTTTGCATTTCCTCAAATCGGATCGTCACATTAGCGCATTCAGTGTGCAGGCACAGGAGGTGCTCGCCGAGGCGGTGCAGACAGCGTTTCGTAATCTGGTCAATTGTTTTCGCCTCGAGCTGTCGCAGACACTCAATCAATTTCTCTCGGAGACCATCGATCATGACTCGGCCGCGGGACTGGTGCTCACCGTGCTCGGTTCGGCCATGGCGCTGTTGCGTCGCTGTCGTGTGAATGCCGCACTGACCATTCAGTTGTTCTCGCAGCTCTTTCACTACATCAATGTCATCTGTTTCAATACGGTGAGCGGAGTTGTCAGGTTCAGGATTGACCAACTTATTATGTTTTATCATGTTTTCTCTGCCATCTCTAACTGATTTCGTAATGTTTCTCTCTTCACCAGATCGTTGCCAATTCGCACATGTGTACCTCGGATTGGGGCAAAGTGATGACGGAACGTTTGCAGCTCTTGGAGTTGTGGGCAGAGCGTCAGGGATTGGAGCTGGCAGCAGATTGCCACTTGGCCAAGATCAATCAATGTGCGCAATTTCTCCAGGCACCCAAGTCATCTGTAGAGGAAATTCAACAATTGGCCTGCTCCTGTTTCCGTCTGAACTCACTGCAAATGAGTGCGCTGCTGCAGCAGGAGAAGATTCCACGTAATCTGGTCGATACAGCGATACGTATGGCTGAGTCTGTGGCCGATGAGCTTACCCGTGCCGATGGTCGTGAAGTGCGTCTGGAGGAGTCGCCTGAGCTGCATTTGGCATTGCTGCTTCCCGACGATGGTTTCAGCTGTGATGTTGTGCGTGGCATTCCCACGGGTCTGGTGGATTTCTTGAACCCACTGCAGCAGCAGGGCATGTGTCGTCTGGCTGCGCAGCCCACATCGATTGGACTGTGGACAGTCTACATGCATCAGTTCAATGTGAGTAGTAGGCGTGAATTCAGTATAATCACTTTGTGCTAACAGAAAATGTATGCAGTAGGCAAAGAAAGGTTTCTGCGACCTCATAAAGTGAATATATCTTTGTGTTTGTTCGTATGAACGCCTGTATCTCGGGCACTATACAAGCTAGAGCTACTAAGCTTGGTATCAATATCTCTTGTCATTGTATGTAGATACACTGTGCTATAGAACCAGGCCACGCCCCTTGTAGGCCCATTAAATTGGTATTGAACGAATTGCAAGCGTTACTTTAAAGCTAGAGAGTTTATTTTTGGTGTGGGCAATGATAGTCAATCTACAAATGAGTTCTGAAAATTTCATTAAAATTGAATAGTAATCATAGAAGTTATTTTGATATTAATGCCAACATCGCCTCTAAGTATGCAACACAAAATGCGCTAAATATGATTAGAATGGGAAGACGCCTAACACAATCAATCACACTCGTTTAAGGCTTCCTTCATTGTTATTAATCTCTCTCCATTACTCCCCTTTCAGGCACGCAGTTCCAGTTCCATGTCCAACAAGTTACCCCAGCCCGAGGTGCAGTTGATTAAGCTGCACAAGAACAGCAACGGCATGGGACTATCGATTGTGGCCGCCAAGGGTGCCGGACAGGAGCGTCTGGGCATCTATATCAAGAGTGTTGTGCCAGGTGGAGCTGCCGATGCAGATGGACGTCTACAGGCTGGTGATCAGCTGTTGCGTGTCGATGGTCAGAGCCTTATTGGCATCACACAGGAGCGGTGAGGAACCTGAGCTGAATAAAATGATTAACTTGAGTTGTTCTTAACATGTTTTACTCTTTTCTACTTGTGCTTCCAGTGCCGCCGATTACTTGGTACGCACGGGGCCTGTGGTCAGCTTGGAGGTGGCCAAGCAGGGCGCCATTTATCATGGCCTGGCGACGCTGTTGCAGCAGCCCAGTCCCGTTATACAGCGTGGTGAGTAGTTGATCTCATGCGACTCCCAGCCAGACTCACACACAGACACACAAAAATATATATATATATATAAATATGAATACACCTCTGTACACACAACTAGAGACACTTACATGGTGCTGGGTAGCTGCTAACATTAAAACATGAAACTCACCAAATACAACTACAACAAATAAACAAAAACAAACACACATACACACACAGAGAGTCACTCACTCACACACACACACACACACGTATTCGTCGAACGTTGTGTAAGCTAAGCCGCAGTAACTGACAGCTCTGCCCTCTTCCCCGTAACGAACAATTCGTGCGCTCGTCTCTCTTTCCCTCTCTCTCGCTCTCCCCTTCTCTTTCTCTCTGAACATGCTGCCCATGTGTGTAGACAACAATTTTCTACAACAGCCACAGCAACAGTATAACCAGCAACAACGTCGCCATTCATCGTATCAGCAGCAGGCGAGGATTTACAACAATTCCATCTCGGATGACAGCCTGAATCGCAGTCGTCGCGAATCCTTTGCCTGCATGCGCTCCGTCTCGCCACCGGTTCGTCGCCTGAGTGCCTCCTGTCTGCAGGAGGAGCTATGCGCCTTGGGTCATCAGCTGCACATTGATCCACGCTATCGGGACACGCGTCCCATTGCTCGCTCGGCGAGTAGCCTCTATCTGTCCAATGAGCCTGCCACGGCGTCTACGTCAGTTTACTATCCACCTCCCCAGGTGACGCATTTCAGTCCGATGCGTCCGCTGCGTCGCACTCCCCCGCCCTCTATTTACATTGAGGAATATCACGATGATCCGCTGCCACAGACGGAGCAGCAACAGCCACAGCAGCAACAGCATCAGGAGACACGCGCCTCGCAAGAATCATTTAGTAACTTTACTTGCTACAGCGATGCACATCAGCCGTTGAACGAGGAAGGCATCGCCTCCATGGCGGACTCTGGTGACATTCCCTTTATCGATGACGAGGACGAGCAACAGCAGCAACAGTTGCAGCAGCAGCAGCAGCAACGTCCCTGCATTGCCAGCAACTCCACCAGCTCAGTGGCATCGACAGTGAAGCGTAATGCTGCTGCTGGTTATCGCAAGACAGTCAGCTTTGATCTGGAACAGCCTTCGTCGAGTGTGGCGGGCATTGATCGCAAGTATCATACACATGATGCCATCAGCAATTTTGCCATCAGCAACTCCTCCACTGAGTCACTGCTGTCAGCGGACCAGCAACAGCAACAGCAGCAATCGTTGGCCGAACGGATGCCGTTGATACAGAAAATAAGACGCGAGCTCAATACGAAACGTGCCACCAATTGCTCAGCCGTTGACTATAGCTCTGGTGGATCAGGCTCGAATAGTCAACGCTCCTCGACGGAGTCGATTGAGCGCATGCCATTGCTGCGTCAACATCCTCTACAGCAACAGCAATTAGCTTCGCCTTGTCGGCGGCAATTGAACGCGCAACGTTCGCACAAAAGGTCAGCGATCAATTCGACAGCAGCAGCAGCAGCAGCAGTAGCAACAACATCAACGGGTGCTGGTGGTGCTGTTGCTGTTGCAGCTGCTCCTCCTCCTCTAATCAGCATACAAGTTCCTAGTGACAGTTCCTGTGCTTGTCCCCGCACACCAAATGTACATACAAGCAATCAATATTGTGCCAGCACCTCAACTCTTAAGCCAAGCACCACAGCAATTCCCAACAGCAACATAACTCGTCGTGCCTCCAGTCACACGAATTTGAGTCCCAGTTTCCTGTTACCCTTTGGCCAGGGCAAGGTACGCGAAATGGCTGCGTACTTCAATGCGCATCAGGACTTTACGCCCAACAAGACCAAATCAAAGTCTACATCGGCGCTGGCCCCTGGCGGCAACAGCAGCAGTAGCAACAAAAGTAGCAGCAACAGTCGCACACAGTTGTCGCAGTGCGAGCAGGGCGATATAATCAAACAACTCAAGGAATGGAGTCTCTTTGGCAGCGCTGGCAAGGACTATGATGTCAAGTTGTCAAAGGAGCAGCAGCCTCAGCAGCAGGAGCAGGAAAAGCAACAGCAACAGTGCTGCGATTGTCCATGCTGCGCACATTGTCGACGTAGCAGCAATGAGCCCGCAGTGGACAACAACAGTAGCAACAAAATCAACCGGCACAACGACAACAATAATGTGACATCCACTTTCAAGTGCTATGACAGCTGCCAGGAGGCGGCTAAGCAGCCACTTGCAGCAACGTCAGCAACATCAGCAGCAGCAGCAGCAGCTCAGTCCCAGCCTCAATCCCAGACCTTGGCTCTGTCACGTCATTTGCCTTGTCGACGCAGTGTCATGTGCAACAATCGTCAGGCGCACAGCGTGCGACAACTGAAACGCAGCAAGCAGAAACAGCAGCAGCTCAGGCAGAAGCAACGCAATCAACAACAGCAGCACCAGCAACAACAACAACAAGTTCAGCGTCATCATCATCATCATCATCATGTTTCGCATTCGCATCATCATCATCATCGCAGTCATCGCCAGCATCGAGCATCGGTACCAACGTCACCGCCCTCCACAGCCAAATTGCTGCTGTCTTTGGCCAGACGACGCAGCAGCAACAATTGCAGTTGTAGCGATGATGGCGAGGATGACGCGTGTTCCTGCTCATCCACCTCATCCTCTTGCGCGGACTGTGTTTGCTGTGAGACGCACAAACTGCCAGTCAAAGTGCTGGCAAGCGAAGAAGAGGATGACGATGTTTTGGATGATGATGATGATGATAATGACGATGAAGGTGATCGTGTTGATTATGTTGTTGCCGATGTTCATGATGTTGCTGCAGGAGAGCAGGGCGAACCATCGAACTCCACGCCAAGATGACAACCCAATCGCAATGCACCGAGGTTCTTGTTGTTGTCATTTTACGATATTAACTCCTTTTGCAATGCGTTCTCATTAGTTATCTTCTCTCTTACTCTCCTTCCTAGTTTCGTTGAGAAGCTTTCTTTTCGTTTTCTATTGTGTGAATTTGTTTCTCTTTGTCTGTTTTCTGTTAGAATCATTTTCGATTTGATTTTTGAAAAAGTTTTTCGTTTGTATTTTCCATTGGTTATTAGAAGAATATTCAGCAAATTTATACCTTTACAGAGGGTATGAAGCAAAAAATTCTGAATTAGCATCAACAGGGGAAACGAAGTTTCCCGTCCGCGTGTCCGTATATCCGTGTGTCTGTGTGTTGGAATGCAAACTAGTCTCTCAATTTAAGAGCTATTTTAATGAAACTTGGCACACAAGTTTCTTATTGTTGCACGTTTATAGGTCGGCACGAGCCAGGTCAGACCGATGTATCATGCATACTATCGGAAGATTTGTGTTATTTATCAAGATATTGAAACCAAATTAACAACATTCGAATTTTTATTCTATATATATAATATCCATATAAAGCTTCGGACTACTTTAACTACTTTGATCTAATCAGTGCCAATCAAAGTGAGGCAAAATATTGAATATATATATATTATACATCTAGTATCGAAGGATATAAAATCCTGCAAGGATATAGAACTTTCGGCATGCCGGAGGTAGCTTTCGTTCTCTTTATAAAGGTCTTTTCTACTCACTTCAAAATGATATTTACTTTATGCATAATATACTATAAACCCTTTCAAAGTATTTTTGATTTATGAAAATAGCTTTGACAGATATTTACACTTGTGCCTTGAAAATGTTTCATAGTTTCATGCATTTTATACATTAAACTTTTTCAAAATATTTCTCAATTATGATAAACACCTTCAGGTTTTTATTATTAAGTACAATTAAACAAATAAAAACTATCAATTAGGAAGCTTTTTAAAGCTCTTGAAAAATGATTCGATAGTAGCTCAATGCGTAATCGATAGTTGGATCTGTCATCGTAGGTCTTGACTTATTTCTTTTGAATCACTCTCAATTGTTTAAATAGGTTGTTTATTTTAAATATATTTTCTACTGTTTTATGTTATTGATTTGTATAGAATTCGAGACCTTTGAACTTTGTTTTGTTTCATTTGTGTTCACTTATTTGTTTTCTCTAAATTTTATCTTTGCATGTCGTTGTCGTTGTACTCCACTAGTTGTGCTTTGTAATTTGAGCTGCAGCTTAATGAAATTCAATTGAATTATATATTTACCATATATAGTACATTATATACCTTAAATCATGCACCACATGCCGTACATATGCTGGTATATTCATGACTCATTTATGTTTTGTACTTTCGGCCTTCGCAGTTTGCTTTTGTTCTCGTTTTATTCGTATGCTGCATTTAAATAGGCAATCTCGGACCCAATTGCGACAGCTTTTGTTCTGTGTGTTTGTATATATCGTACATATCTACATATATCTATACTATATATAAAGTATATGTACTTTTAAGCTGTAGTTGTAGTTGTATTTGTATCTGTATCTGTAGCTTTTTTTGTTGTGCTTGCACATGCTAATTACATTTTGTATGCATAATTAATTAAAATTGATTACATTTGCCGCACACACACACACACACATACACACTCACACACACATACATACACACGCGTTTGCGGCAATAAAAGATAAACACAAATAATTAAACTGGGATTACGATGACGTCGATTACTAAAACCAATACGAATCTGTCTCTTTTTCCGTTTCCCCACGCCCGCGCACACTCCCTTTCGACAATATATATTGCACCGTTACACCGTTCCCCCCAACAACCATCTCTACTTGCTGCACTCTCTCTCTCTGGATATGATGGGTATCTCGGGCACAGGTAATCGCCGCATGTCCGAGCGCGATTTGAGTCGCATGGGCGGTGCCGAATCGTCGAAATCGCTCATTGCGAACAGCCACACAAGTCACAGCCTCAATCAGCATCTGAATCTGAGCAATAGCAACATCAACAACAGTAGCCATACACTCAGTCACAGTCACACCAACAACAGCATCAACAACAACAGCAACAGCAATAACAACAGTAGCATCATTATGAATCCCCTAGCTGCACACCTGCCCAATAGCAAATCGGTGCCGGCCCTGCATCATCACACGGGATCTGGCAACATATGTAAGTGACTGGGTTAACTAAGACCTTCCCAACACACACACACACACACACCCAGTTTCCTTTCCTGCTCCATCTTGCACCCAGTAACAATCTGTAGACATATCCCTAACAATATCTGGCCCTAATTGATTTCTCTTCCTCTCTTCTCACTCAGCGCTGGCCAATTCCAAATCACGCAGCACGCACAGTTTGCATAACAATGCAGGAGGAGCTGGAGGAGGAGGAGGACCAGGAGGTGGAGGTGCTGGTGCTGGCATCGGAGGTCAGCTGGGCAACAACAGTCTCAACAATCCGAATGCAAATGCAAATGGAAATGTCAATGGCAACGAACAGGGCTTCTATCAGAATCTAAGCGTGTATCGTGCCCAGAATCAAAGTCAACCGATGTTAAACGAAAGGTAGGTCAAGTATATAAAATGGTTAGCTATATACATACTATATATATACATACATATTTTGTGCAGTATATATAGCTCGAATTGGGTCAATATTTTTCATCTAATGCGCAATAAATCTAAACTAGAAGGTCAATTATTTATGCTATGGCCGCATAAACAGCATGCATATTATGTTTTGTGGGATAACCAATGAAAAGTTTTAAAATTGCAAATTAAATTAGAGAGTTGTTTATGATAAGCGATAAATAAAATATTCTGTTGGGTTTTAATGTCCCAAAATGAAAAACAGTTTGGGATTGAGGTTGAGAAAGCAGATTAACGTATAATATATGGGATATTTAAGTTTTATAGTTACACAAATCTATAAAATTAAATTTTAGTGTTGGAAAACACATGTATAACATGTATAACCTTTTAAATTTTTTTTTTAGTTGTTTTGATAGTTTTCAATTGTTTTGTATTAGGTTTAAAACCAAATACGATTAATTAATAATAGGATTAGGTGTAAGGAAGCACAACAAGATAATAACAATTTAAAATATTTAAATCCATTAACTACACAAATTAAATACATTTTAAAAAACAGTTTTCAATGTTGAAAAAAGGTTTAATAAGTCAAAAAAAACCCCCCAATACTTTTGCTAAGATCCTTTTCATAGTTAGGATATAAAAAGCTCAAACTACACAGATAAAATGAATCTTTTAGACTAGTTTTCAGTGTTGAAAAACACACAAGAACTCAAGTTAAACCTATATTACTTTTACTAATGGTTCTTCAAAACCTTATCAAAGTTTAGTTTAGTTTAAAGTGCTTAAATTAATTTAGTCTACTTTTTTCTTATAACGTAAACACGCCTTATAAATTGATAGTCTCAAAATGAGCAAATTAGTGACATTTGTTAGACACATACAATTAATTTGGGGCGTGGCAATTGATTATATTAGCTGACAGTTCCGCCCTCCATTCTCCTATTAAATAATAATATGGCAACCCTCGCTATTGTGCGAGGAAACCAAACAAGAAAAGGGATCCCAACCGAGTCACAATAGAATACATTGGACAAAGGTTCCCCCCTCCCTTCCCGACTCCCCTCGAATTCAACCTGCCAGCGGGCAATTAATAATTTAAAGCAAATTGTTGCTGCGGTTATTGTTGCTCTTGCTGAAATGTGTTGCTGTTGTGGTTAACAATTTGCTGTTGTTGGCTTTAAAACGTGTTCGTATTTCTAGGATGACAATGCGCTTAAAGAAATCACTTTATGGCATCATTCCCATTCAGCGGGAATATCAGCTATACGAAATGTCTCATGTACGTGAGTAATTAGCGTATTGTTGTTGTTGTTGTCTTTGTTTACCTTCATGTTGCCGTCGGCAACAGGCACCTGCAACCTGCACATAAAGTTCAAAAGCGCAACAACCACATTCAGCATCTCCTACATAAACACACACACACACACCCACATATATATATGAACATTTATTGCTGTAACTCTCGAGCAACATCATCAACAATTATTGCAGCTGCAGCAGCAACACATCCCAGTCTCCCACATCATGAACCATTGCCAACACACTAAGCTAATGAACTCTCTTATTTCTTTCTTTGCAGACCGAGCATGTCCGCACATGCCGCCATGAACGCCTACAATGGCAATTCCCCGCATGCTGTCTCACTGCAACAGCAACAACATCAACAGCAGCAGCAGCAACAGGGCTCGCCTTACCAACAACATTTGCCCAGTCGACCCGTTTCCGCTTATTACCATAGCCAGCAGAGTGCACAACAGCAACTGCAGCAGCAACAACAACAGCAGCAGCACCAGCAACATGCACTGCAACATCAGCAATTTGCGCATAGCAGCAGCAACCTTAACGGACAACAGCAGCAGCAACTAACACTGAACAATCGCGCGAAGAGTCAACAGAACTTCCAGCACACATTGCGCATGCAACAAATGATGGCACCCTCTATGCCCAACATTAGCAACATGTACCAGCAACAACAACAGCAGCAGCAGCAACATCCACAGCAACAACAGCAGCAGCAGCAGGCACCGCAACAGCAACCGCTGATGAGCAGCAGCCAAAGCATGCAGAATGTGAATGAATTTGTGCCGGGTGCCTATCAAAATGGCGGCCTCGACTATCAGCAACATGCTCGACGCAGTCAGTTGCACGAGGCAGCAGCACTTTACGAACTGCAGCAGCAGCAACAGCAGCAGGCGTCGCCCAACTTTATAACATTGCCACCAAAACCAATGGGCAGCTTACAGTCGCCCAGCAAACCAGCAGCACCACCAAGCACGGCACCCAAGCCACAACAGCAACAGCAGCAGCAATTGCAGCAACAGCAGCAGCTCCAGCAACAGCAACTGCAGCAGCGTCTTCAGCAGCAGCAACAGGCTGGCTATTTGCCTAGCCATGTGATGGGCGAGGATAAGCCTCCACTGCCGCCAACTGCAACGCATCCACTGTTCAAGGCCACGCAGCAGTTGGCGCCGGGCATGAACTATGTGGCCAGCACACTGGATCCACCCAAGGGTAGCTATCTGCCAGCGAATCAATCTACTGCCTCGGCACGTCCCTTGCACAGCGGCAGCAATCCGTGGGAGCGAGAGGAGCGCGAGAAGGATCTGGAGATGCGACGCGAGCACATACGACAATGGCGGGAGCAGCAAATTGGTGAATTGTCATCGACAATGCAGCGCACACCGCAGCAGGAGGAGCAACTGAAGACACTCATACTGGAGCGTGACTTTGAGCGACGTGCGCAGGAGTTGCAGGAGCAGGAGGATGATCAGGAGCAGCCCTACGACAAGGACAATGTGCAGGAGCTATTCAGACTCTCAGCCAGTGGGATGCCAGTGGGAGTCAGTGCCATACAAACACCCATCACAAGTTACCGTCAGACGGACATAAAGCTGGCTGAAATCAGCGAAAGCAGCCCCGTTGAGTCTGTGGTGGCACCGCCACCCGCACCCGCAACAGCAGCAGCGACATCAACAGCAGCAGCATCGACAGGAACAACGCAGCAGCAGCAGCAACAGCAGCAGCCGAAGAGTATATTGAAGCACAATCGTTACTCGGAAAGCGGTGCTGCTGGCAGCTCTGCCGGCGCACCCTCGTCTCCCTCCAAGTCACAGAAGTCAGCGAGCTTTGCGGACGAACGTCACCTGCAGACCGAGCATCCCATTTCGAGTCTGGCCAAAGAGCTGACCCAACTCAGCATGCTGGACAAGGACAA
Source organism: Zaprionus indianus (assembly GCA_018904595.1). Lineage (NCBI taxonomy): Eukaryota > Metazoa > Arthropoda > Insecta > Diptera > Drosophilidae > Zaprionus > Zaprionus indianus. Next base: position 8,034,865 of record JAEIHA010000320.1, read on the forward strand.
CAACAACGAGACGACGGCGTTGGATGGAGGAGTAGGAGCCGGAGGTGCGGTGCCGCCACCGCCACCACCAGAGCGCAACAGCTCCTACTTGATTATGTCACAGCAGAAGATACGCAGCAGTGTGGGTGGTGGCAGTGGCAGTGGCATTGCAGGCTCCGCTGGCAGCTCATCGATGGGTCTGCTCAAGACGGCAACGAGTAATCAGGCAGCCGCTGCAGCAGCTGCTGCTGCTGTGGAGATTAAGAAGGCCACGAGCAACAATAACAACAATAACAACAACAACTTGAGTGGCAGCCTTAATAATAACACAATGCAAGCGTCACCGCTCAGTGCCATGGAGCTGAATGCTGCCTATGTGTCGGCCACAGGCAGCGGCATGGGAGGATTAGGCATGGGTATGGGAGGATTGGGCACGCCGCCGCCGCCACTGCTGCAGCGGGACAACAAGCGTGTCAGTTTCCACGATGAGGAGAACAATCTGTCGGTGCAGCAACAGCAGCAGCAGCAGCAACAGTATCTGTTGGATAATTACACGCTGGAGCATCAGGACTTGGACACCATTCGTGAGGATGCAAGTGTGAGTTGCAACAATGAATCTGTTGAAGTTGTTAAAGTGAACTAATGTCTTTGTTTTGTTTTCTGTTTAGTACTTGCAACACAATCTGGATGCCTCTATGCTGCCCTCAATGCCCGCCACACCGGATGCTGCGCTCTGGAACACCAGCGTACAATCGACACCCGGCGTCATTGGCGCCCAAGAAGTCTACAGGTAAGCAGCAGATCTCTCCTGCTAAGGATTCAAATTGTACTCACATTTCTTTGCTACCTATTTAGGGATCCACGACAACGTCGTCTGGCTGAGAAGCAACAACAACAGCAACAGCAACGGGCTGGAGATGCGGTGCCAGAGAAGCTGTCGTTCAAGGAGAAGATGAAGATGTTTGCTCTGGAATCGGGAGAGGATAATACGCCCAAGGATAAGCTGAAAATATCGCGGGCACAACGGGACATCGATGCAGTGCACTGAGAGAGAAACTCAGCCGTTGCAGCATGCTATGTACATACACTCACTCACACACACACACACGTAGAGATAAACATATAAGTTACAGGTCAGTTACAGATAGTTAGACCTATCCGCGTACTCAGTTGAATTGGGGGCCAAGTTGTTACGATAAATAGCGCTATATAACTAAGTATATACACACATACACATGCAAACATAGCACATATGACAAACCTAACGAATTTGCTAAGCAAGGCAATAAACAATCCATAGTAATCGCGTACCGATTTATATAGCGAGTAGTTTGAGTAGATGATGAGACGGAAAACCAACGTTAACTGAATTCAATTAGTGAAAAGCAAAATTAGCATACTCGACCATATATACAGCAGAGAACTCTAAATATATAAAAATATATATACTATATATGTAAGCCTGTACAAGGGCAACGAAAATTGGGCGAGCCACATTTGTAAAACGTTTTAAACATACCTATCTTTACCCCAATGCAGAGGTATATCTGAATATTATGCAAAAAAAAAGAAACAAAACAAAACCTGTTGCATTCAATTGAGAAATATATTTAGTATTTAACATGTATAAAATGATATGTGCGTTAGTCTAGAATCTAGAGAGATATTTACCTGGGAATTGTGCGGAACAACAAAAAGAAATATATATGTTTATTATTATAGGAGAATTCTAAGCCACGATGTCATAAAACAAATGGTCCAATTATTCAATTATTACTAACAAGGAAAACGAAAAATGAAAATTTATATTTACACACAAAAACGAAAGATTTGCAAATCTATATATATAAAAGTATATATTTATATATTTTAATTAAAAAACATTTTTCGTAAACCTTTTAAAAGCAACTACAAATCGAAACGAATACGAATATAAGAAACGAGATGACTCTTTAATATGCATAGACGAAATGTACCAATTTAAAAATCAAATAGGATTTCACTACACAAGAACCTAATGGCTTTAAACAAAACATATATACATATATACACACACACACACATACCCTATATAAGTACTTGTACAATGTGTATTGAGCTCTTTGTTAATAGACATTAAGTATATTTGAAACAATTTAAAAAGCAACAAATTATTTTTGTGCATTCCAAGTATTTAAAATATAATAAAATTAATCATCATGTTTAAAGAAATTTAAAACATGAGATGAGAAATTGCTTTTTAGTTCAACTTTAAGCGCGTTTAGTTTTACAAAATTAACTATATGCATATACTATATCAATCAGAACTATAAACAAGAACGAGTAATGGTTAATGCAAATAAATGGTTATTAAATTAATTATATAAAAATACAAAATATGTTATTTATATTTGGTGGGACTATTGAGGTCAAATGAGGCACGTGATTTAATGTATAAGGTACTCCAGAATATAGATCCCTTTAAGATTTTTAAAGTCATATTCTTCTTATATAGTCTCTATATAATCTTGTCATATTTGTCAATTCGTTACTTTGTCTCGCTACGAATGTCAGCTGATTTGTGGGAACACTTGCGTAGTTTGGCGCGCACAAGCAATTTAAATACTGTTCCCAAGGGCATGCGCAGTGTAAACTGTTCCCAGCAAAAGCAACAGGTGCTGGTGGTATTGACCTACCTGAATGCATCTTTTATGAGGCAGGCAAAACTCCTAGAAAAATATATTTTTAGCAGCTACTTTATGAAACTTTCCGTTCATGTGAAACTTTTCAAAGATTTAATTATTCATTTTTGCGCTCAATTTAAGTAAGTTTTCTGTGTGAGCAGTAAAGTGTGGAAAACTATTTCACATAAATGTCGAGCATTTATTTCTATTTCGCACGATTAAATAAGTTGCCGGAATTGGCTGTCGCCTCCGTCACTAGAGATTTCATGTAATTTCCGTACACAAAGTGAGGTTTGTTCTCCCCAGCACAAGTTTCTCTCGCCGGGTCCAATTTGAAACTCAGTGAAGGGCAAAGTTTAAGCACTTGTAGCCACAAGAAAGTTGCCGTAACAAGGCTAAAAGACTTGTTTAGTAACATCACGAATTGCCTATGCCGGTTACAGTGGCTGGAGACGAAGGTGGAGGTGGATGAGGAAGCCTCGGAGCAGGCCAATCTCGCGCCCGCGCGATAAACATGGGGCTTTTCTTTGCCTATGCCTTCGCTAGCTAAATTATTAAAATGAAAAGTTCCTTTGATATGCGGCGACTGTTTGGGGATTTCGCCCATAATGTGTTTGGCGAAAGAGACACTTTAAGATTGGCTGACAGTTGTTGCCAAGTTGCTGCCCCAAGGTATTCCCAGCCAGGGTAAGCGAAAAGTTCAATTCTTTGCACGCGCAACGTGCAACACGCCGTGCCTTAATGCCTGGTCGAGTTTTTGATTCATCGCAAGCTTTGCGGGCCGCCTTGGCTTCTCTTTCATCTCTAAGATTCCGCACCGCAGCACAAAAGCAACAGGGGAGAAGCAGAGCAGAGCAAAGCATAGCGGAAAGCGTGGCATCAACGAGAGCAGCAAAAATATGAACTGTTGCAAAACTTTCCATCCGACTGTGGCAAATAAATCAAAAAGTGATTAGAACGGGCAGCTGCCCTCGCACATCCAACCCAACCCAATCTCGTGCAGAATTGCACTGTTCTATCTGTTCCCTTTCTCGCTCTCTTCCTCTTGCTGTCTCACTCTGCAAATGTCCAGCTGTAAATTGTCTGTTGAGTGGCTATGGCGCTTTGGCGTGGCTAAAAGGAAAAAAGAAAAGCGCAAGGTGTGCGCAGAAGATGAAAATGTGGGCCAAGTTCTGTGGCCAAGGAAACTCGAAGTTGGCCACAAAACTTTGGCCACGTCTTTAACTCCAGCATGAGCTACCTCTCCTGTGCTGCGGCTTCGTTGGCTTTGGTCAGCCGTGTTGATAAATGAGCAGCGCGTGCAGCGGGGGCAATCAAGAAAATCGCGGAAAATTATAGTTGCCACGCCGTAAAACAAAAATGGCCAACTGAAAAGTGCAACAAACTGTGGAAACAGAGAAAAGCAAAACAAAAGGCGTCATCACGCTCGCCACACAGTCTTGAAACTTGGTCCTTCTTTCTTCTATGAATTATGGCATTTTTTTTTTTTTTTTATTTGCATCCTTAATTATGACTGTGCAGAGGTGGGCACCTAAGTACTGTATATAGTATACTCTGGTATATGTAGATAGTTTTCTTGATTATAGATGACTGCAAGTAACAGCTGTTTAATGAGTTTCAATTGAGGTTAAGAAAGGAGACGGTTTTATGAGATACTAAGGGCTGTCGCAGACTGAGATTTAAAAGAGGAACATAAAAAAAAGGGCATCTTAAATGGAAGTGAATGAAAAACGGCCACTCTGATGGAAGTTTGAAATAAAATTGTGGTACTACTCTGAGTATAAGAGAAAAATAATCATTTAATTAAAAATCACTGATATAAAATCGAAGAAGATTATTTATCAAATGACTTTTGTTAGTACAGCACTGATGCCTTTTATACGTATTTCAATTATTTCAGTTCTAAGATGAACTACTCAAGATGAATTGAACCGTAACCAGGAACTGATAACCTTACCACTAACATATTTTCTTCTCTCCGTTCTCGAACATCTCTTTCTTCCTCTCATTACAAATTGAAGATAAATCTAATTTAACGGTACATGCGTCAGCTGAAAATTCCTTATATTATTCGCCTTTGGCTTTATTTATTACGCAAATACCTTAAGTCTGTCTAACACAATGGAATGCTTAAATTTACGTATGCTTAGCAATCTAACTGTAATAGTAGTAGTAGTAGAAGCTAGAACAAAGGACATGGGATTACAACTAGAGGAGAATGGTATGTTATATGAAATATGCTGCCTGGAATGAGGTGAATAAGGAGAAAAACCTTTGCTGCACACGCTGCTTCATACTGGATTCACAATGCGTGGCAGGTGCCGCAGCTGCAGCAATAATATCGAGAACGTACGTAATGTGTGTAATTTATCTATAGATTTATCTAATGCAATATCCCATGCGAGATGGTTATTCATGTCTTGGTCAGTGCGACGAGCAGAAAGATAAGCCACAGATGCAGCATGTTGTAGCCCAGTTCCGATGAAGCCCCGGACATGATTGCAGAGGCGGAGTAGTCTCCTGTAATAAGAAGAATTGAAGATATGTAAGGATATATAAAGAAGCATAATCGAGGTAGTCTTCTCACCACTTAGCACATGCAGCTGCAGCGAAACCGCTTGACTATTTTCCGGCTCGCACGTGTAGTTCCCTGAGTGGGTCTTACGCACCACAGGAATAACCAAGGTGCCAATCTGAGGAGGATTTAAAGTTGAGTACTATACAAAAATTATAATTTTTAATGTTCCTACCGTATTTCGACTGTGCTCTGTGCTACCGAAGATATTGCGGTCGATTTGGGTGTACCAACCGTTCTCATGCCCACTTGCCTCGTTCTCTGGCACCACCTGCTGCTCGCCGCGATACCAGACTATGTATTTGGGAGGCTCCAGGGTGCCACGCACAATACAATGCAGTTCCACTCTGCTGCCTGCCTTAACAAAGCGCTGCTTGTCGCCAATTAGTTCCGTTTTCGGAGCTGAACAAAGGAAGCAAAAGGGGCGAATCAATTATGGGTTCAGCAAGCAATTGCGATTAGAGAGAGAGACAGACAGACAGATAGATAGAGACAGATGAAGGGAGAGTGAGGAAGAAAGAAAGGAATTCAAGCAACAGATGCGAAATTTAAAATTTAAATCAAAATATTGAAAAATATTCGATATGTGAAGCAAATTGTTCATGAATAATTGATACATGTGGAGAGGATTGTACGGTTCAACTTACTTATCACCAGCAGCTGCACTTTGGCACTCATCTTTGGTTCTGTGGCCAGTTGGCATTCGTACCAGCCCTTGTCCTGCTGTTGAACGTATTTGATTAGCAGCGTCCAGCTGAGGCTGCTGCTGCTGCTGCTTCCGTTTCCTGTGTCCAGCAGGTTTCCACTGACATTTGACGTGGACTGCAGCAGAGCCACAAAACGAGCATCATTGATGAAGGTGGTGTGGTCGACGGCTATGATATGTTCATCTCGCAAACGGACCCAGGAGAGCGGTTTGCTCGAGTGCTGATGCAGCTGCAAATGGAAGAGCGCAGGGACAGACCGAGTTGTTGTGGTAGTTGTTTGATTTGCTGCCTTTCAATCATGCTGTGTCTGCCGCAACCGCTTTCACTCACCTGACACGGCAGATAGGCATGCTGGCCCGTCTGCACGGTGACATTCCGAGGAGGCAGGCTTAGCTGGCGGCGTGGCAGAAGTTGCCGTTCTCGTGCCAGCTGCTTCTCGCGTCGCAATTGTTGCTCCTTTTTTTCACTATCGTATGCATGTAGTCGCATGTTCGGCTGGGATTGAGATTGCGTTGGGGTGGCTTGCGGTTGCTTCTCCTTATTAGCAAACTCTGGCATGGAAACAGTGTCCGCGCCATTGCCCATCGGCACTGTGCCTTGCCTCATTGTCAATCCTGTTGTGGTGCGCGTCATCTCTGGCAAATCAGCAGCTATGAAATCCGGAAATGGTGGCAAATACGTGGGTATCGAGAAGCCTTTTGTCAGTGTCGCCGTATCGGGTAGCGCACTCCAAATGTCCGCAACCTGTTCCACCGTGGTGCTCTCCTCAATGGTCACATCAACTTCCGGCGTTGTGCCCGCTCCTGCGGCCTCGTTCGTCACTGCAATTAGCGTCGAGTTCTCGATGAATCCCGCACTCACTGAAAGGGCTGCAAAATATGTTAGAAATGAGGGCATCTGTAACTATTTATACGCTTCAATATGTACTTTGTATGGAATATTTATCGCAGTGCCTTTGCCTGAATAGGTCAAATCAGTGCCTACTAGACGAGGTGGATAATAGGTATATTTTAGAATGATCTAAATACTAATTGCATGTGATTTGAATTTAATTGGTTTCGATAAGCGCCTTTGATCAGCACACTTATCGATAGTTGTGGCGGAACAGCGATCAACTATGTTATTAACATTGCTGATTGACTATCGAAGCAACATACATTTTAGTACTTCCCTTGCTCCTTCAACTATTTGTCTCTCGCTCTGACATCAACTTGGCGTTCACTTTTCGTCTAACTGAATACTAAGTTTAATATATGTAATAGTTTTAAATACTTCAAAGAGTTGTTTAATGTATGAAATAGCTTTAAATACTTCAAAGCGTTGTTCACACATAGGTTTTAAAGAATATGAAGCTTTATTTCATTATTCCTTAGTTTGCAACAGCATTGAAGCGGATTAAAAAATTGCAAAAATACCAAATTTCTTGAAGCAAAAGTCATTCTGTGCCAGCACTTCACCTTTTTGTAAAGCAAACAACTTGATTGCCAAGAAGGAATTGAAGCCAGCCAGCAGGAGGGTCAACTCTGGCCCTGCCCTCATTCTTTCTTCAAACAAACTTATCGGATTATTTCAATCAGTAAAAACTTTCAATAACATACAGTTGCAAGTATGTTGTGTTTGGCACTTAAGACTTGTCGGATAAATCATTTGTTTTCATTGAGGAGAATATTAAAATATAAAAATAAACTCGAATTTCGACAAAGTAGTCGATTTTAACACGTATTAAAAGCTTACATTTTACATTTAGCAACGATGCGTGGCAATTCTTAAAAGTAATAAATGTTTACTCTTGAAAAGCACTAACGCAAGAATAATAAATTTACTGTCTAAAATTATTTGTGTAGTGCAGCTATCAGTTTTTCGACACTGTTTACTAAATAAACAAAAAGCTTTATCAATTTGATGCAATAACGAAACTGCAAAATGACATACGGCTTAAACTAAAAGCATCAGAACTTACTTAGTGATTTGTACAGTATTTGCAAATATTTTTGGACGAGTTGTGGCTTGCAAATACAAATAGAGGCATTTTAGCTTAAAATATTTAAATAATAATATACAATATAACGACAAATGTGGTTACGAAGCATGATAATGTTTACGTACGTTTGAAATTAAATGGTGAAATAGATTAAAGAACTCTCGAAGCTCAGAAACCCAATGAAAAGCTGTCAAAACAATTTGATATCTAATTAAAGCGAACAGCACGAAAAATACGTATACCGCAGACATATCCACAGGGTGACTAAAGGGCATTGACGTCGTATTGCTTGGAAGAACGATAAAGAGCAAAGGGAAAAGGAGCAAAACGAGAAGGAGCAAAAGGAGAAGGAGTATATTCCCTTCATCCAAAAAATAATCCGAGTAATTCCCTTTGGCGAGCATGGAAGTGGATGCTCTGTGGCTGCGAGTACTCTCTCAGTCTGAAGACCTCACGGACACGATCAGCCGACGCTGCCGCCGAGTGCTGCCGACTGTGGCAAGGCTCTGCCTGACGGCCACCTTCCTGGAGGATGCACTACGCATGTGGTTGCAGTTCTTCGAGCAGCTGCAATATCTGCAAATTGTGCTCAACCTTCCCGAGATGTTCTCCGTCTTCCTTGTGCTGCTGCAACTGTTGGGGCAGCTGGTTGGGTCCGTCTTAATTCTGCTGCGTGTGTGGGTCAATCTTGCCGTCACCCTCCTTGCCGGCATTGTGGTGCTTCAGGTGCATTTGCATGTAGTTCCTTGGCAGCTGCAGTTACTTCTTCGCAACTTTGCCCTGCTCGGCGGCCTGTTGCTGCTGCACGTGGAGAGCCAGGAGACACAGGCTGCCGCACGAGTTGTTGTAGCTGGTGCCGGCTTGCCGCGCCTTATCAATCATCGACCACAGCACCTGATGCGCCTTACGGGACGAGTGTTGCTGGCCTGCATGTACCTCACCTTGCTGCGACTGGAGTGGAGTCTCTTGGCAATGATTCTTAATGGCCTCGGCCTGCTGCTGATGGCACTCATCGTCTTGGGCTATCGCACCAGGCCGGCAGCTCTGTTGCTTGCCCTCATTTTGTGGCTGTGGAATCTCTATGCGAATGCCTGGTGGTTTGTTCATGATGTCCACAGGGATTTGTTCAAGTACAATCACTTCCACACTCTCTCTGTAATTGGAGGCCTGTTGATGGTCGTAGTGCTCGGACCCGGCAAGGTATCCCTGGAGCAGTACAAGAAGCACTGGTAGCTGGTAGATATTCGCAACATGTGATAATAAATTCTCGGAGTTTCCCTTTAAAGATTCGTCTGTTCTCAATTTCTCTTTAAAGTTGCCATTATTCTTTAAAGAGTTTCTTTAAACTGCGCGGTGCCATAAATTCCTAAAATATTTCTATAAATTCTTGGCAGACTCCCTTTTTTTCTGGCTTTGGTTAAATTATCAAATTGATCCCATTCGGAAGTGCCACTCATCACTCATAATCCAGGCCACAAACATGCAATAGCCACGGCCACTTGGTACATTTCCGGAACGCCTTGCCCGGCGTGGCCTTCGCGTTTTCAGGCCACTGCTTTATCATCGTCAAATCAAGTTCGCGGCTCGAGGCCACTTTGCAATGGCGTATGAAATCCCACAGATGCCCACAGCCTTTAATATGCCAGAGTGGGCAGTCTGCCGCGCCCACTCATACCATAAAAAAACTTGGTCATTACTTGAGCTCGTTCCCAGCCGAGTCGACTGACTGTGTGGCGGGGTTGGGTGCATTTTAATCCCTGCTCTGCTCGACTTGTGTGGGGTAGGGCACTTTATACGTCAAATATGTTACACTATGCTACACACAAATACTAATAATATCAGACAGAGTATTAGCCAGTCATGCTGCTTTCAGTTATGTCTTCTATTTCGACGGAATTCGCTGAGTTTCGCTTGGGGGCTTTGTATTTACGCACAGCATAACAAATTATGGCCAAGTATTTATTATGTAAATAATGTAATACCAACTGCCAACACACACACACACACACACACACACACCGGGAGAAGCTAATAATTTTATGAAAATATCCGTGCTGAAATAATTTAAAGCTGTTTTCAATTTTCATTATTGCTCGAGTATTGTTTGAAATGCAACTTGGAACAGTAGTTCTTAACTTGAAATTGTCAGTTGGCAAATGGAAAACTGCTAATGAAATTGCGATAAGTCGGAAAGGGAAAGGGAAACGAAAGCGAAAGGGAAGGCTGCAAAGAAGGGGCGTGGTGGGAGGGACAGTGTGCTACTCACTTTCTATTTTTTTTTATAAATTTGCAACTTTCATGGCAACATTTGTTCTGCGGTCCCTTTTTAACTTTATTTTGCAGTTGTCGCACTCATTGTTGGTCGTCGCAATTAAAAACTATTTGCTGGCAAAAGTTTATAAAAATAAATAGGAGCAACAAAAGCAACAACAACAAAAAAACGAAAAGCTTCAACAACACTCGCTGTGGTAATTAGTAGAACAATTCCGTAAACCACACAAACTGATTTCGGGTTTGCCGGTTTTCTGGGCTATTAAAATTTAAATAAAATACTTTTGTAGTGGCCACGAATATAAATATATATAGTAGGTATAAATATATATATATATGGGCTTTAAAGAGCTGCTCGATATAATTTGCTTAATGTGCCGTAGTTGGCCAGTTTTGTTGGGCCGTAAATTTAAAATTCCTTTGCAATCATTGAGCAAATGATTAGTCGGGGAAGGATCCCCACTGAGAGAGAGAAAGCGAGCGATATACAACATTAATTCAGCTTGTTTCTGGCTGATTTGTTAGAGCGTACACAAATTTGACAGAGGAAGAGATAGAGGGGGGTAAAGGGGGCGGCTCTGCCTGCTGTGTTTAGTCGCATTTCGCATTCAGCGAAGTGCAAATTCGGAAGGGAGCATCGTTTCGCGCTGGATCCGCCCATGAATCGTGAATATATTGCCTGCTCTAATATGGAATGATATATAGCAAATGCGTTGGAATATTAAAAACTAGCGACACAACAAATGCTTTGCGATTTGCAATAACAAATTGTCGCTAAATAAATTTCTAATGTTTATTTTGCCCTGCCCCAAAAGGCAATATCTTTATCATTTATCTTTGTATTTTTATGACGATTTCAATTCATTCCGGCAGAGTGCACTTTCTAAATTATATTCCATCAAATCTATCGAATTATATCGAATCCATTTAATACCTGTATTTATTTGAAATCGCAGCCAATGGCCCCGACTAACCGAATTGCTGGCAACTGAGGCAGGTGAGGCAAGCGTTGATGGGCCCAAAAGGGGTTCCATGTGTGGCCAATTGGTAGTTCACAGTTCACTGTTTCGCTGTGTTGCACAGTTGAGCCAGTTTGGTTAGTTGGCTCTGCTCCCGTTCGTTGGCTAATTGAGTTGGCCGCGCTAAATGGCCACGCAGTGCTGGCCTAATTACCCGTCTAACGTGCTCGCCAGGCTTATACCTTTTGCCATTTTGGTGCCTGTAATTTCCTTTATTAATTATTAACAGTGTCACGGTTTGTTTTAATCGAAGCCGAGCTTAGTTTGTGGGTTTCTCTCTCGGTTTTTGCTAGGTCTATAAATTCTTGTACTACTGCAAATTGTGTTTGCTCTCTGTTTGCCTCGGTTAATTGAGTTTGTGGTTGAGACAGTTCTACAAGTGATTGCCAAGGCAGCTCTGGAAACATTCACTTACACCTCTGGTTGAAATTGTAGGGTATCTAACTCCCATTACTACCTGCAAATTGGATCAATATATCATATAAATAATTGCGATTGGTCTAGCAGGTTTCCTTTGATTTAGCTGTTCTTGCTTACTAAATTTATGCTGTGCCATAAAAAGGGCGAAAGATAAAGTAGATAATACATACATCTGTAGTTTATATAGTATATTATTCCATCGTGTGCAGCATATATGTCTGCATTTTAAAACTGCTCCTGCACGTGGTCTTGCCTGCTCGTTTTTTTTTCCCTCGCAGATTTAATCTAACTCATTTTACTCTCCTAACGGACTGTCAACTTTTTGTGCAGTTCTCCGGAACTGGGTGAGCCAGACAGACTGCCCAGTTGAGATAAAAGTCTGACTATATATCAGGGAATTTACTTTGTGCCATTTTTCATAAATTCTGTAGGAGACATTAGCCGCCGGCGGGGCCTTTTCACGGTCGCTTGGCTTAATGCTATTTTAATTTCGGTGTGCGCTATTCACGCCCCTTGGGTCGTGCCTCCCTCCCCCCGCATTTGACCCCGCATGCGGGAGAGAGGGGGACGTCAAAAAGTGACTTTGAATGGAGCGTGCGAGCCCCAAAAAGATTGGAACAGAATTAAATGAGAAAACCCGCCGCCGCCGTCGTCGTCGACGACGTTGACGCTTCCGTTGACTAACCACATGACGTGGCCGCAAAAACGGATCGCTGTTGGCGTCGCCATGGCAATGCGCCCCAAAGGCGGCAACGGTATTTACGAGCATGTGTCGAAATTAAACACTACTCAAGAGCAGAGAACAGCCTCGTCTCCAGCACCAGCTCCAACTCCATCTACATCTGCTGCTCCATCACCAGCTGCGTGGGTCGTAATCAATGCTGTAGCCACAGTCGTCGGCAATCGCATATTTTAGCACATTAATTAGGGGGCATAACTCGTCATTTATTGGTTCATAACACACGGACACACACACACACACGCGTGCATGGCAAATACTCATATTGGGCAGCTCTCACGCACTTGCTGTCGCTGTTAAGCAAGCTCTGGCAAACAGGCACGCACACATAAATAGGTATATGCATAATCGAACAGTCCAAATGACTTTCGCACTCACACACACACACTCACGCAGAGCGTACACTGACCGAAAGTCAAGAGGCAATACATATGCTCAATTCCCTGCCAAGGCTTCACCCACTCCTGGCAGGCAATGTTACCATCTGCCCGCAGGCGGTTTGGCTTGTAAACCAAATACCATAAGCAAACACACACATCACCTCACATCACATCAGCTGTGGAAGCAGAAGAAAAACAACAGCAAGCAACAACAACAGCTGAAGAAAAAACAAAAGCAGACTGCCAAGAATAAAATCATAAATATACTGGGTCACCCATTCCCCTCCTCACACACACACACACACAGACAGATGAAGCCACCTACCCGACCTACATCAACAATGTGGCACATTTTATCACCGCTCGCACACGATTTTATTGTGTTTCTCCTGTCCTGCCGAAATGGGGCAAGGTGATTGTGCTGCAAGTCAATGCTGCATGTCTCAATAGTCAAATAATACTCCCCGTATGCATATATTGTGTATTGATGAGCCAGACAGTTGAAATCTATGTAGATTGTGCGTCTTCTTTATGATGCAAATTCAGTAAGAAGTAAGTAACATGTGGGGGAATTTATCTAAGAAGAATATGTGAAATCGACAGCACATTAAAAGGCGATTTGAGGATCAAGCTTAGCCCCCTTGCATGTTACTGTGGTTCATAATGTCTGACTTGGAAATTCAAAAATATTTAGACTTTCATTCAATAAAATGCAATATATTTCTCTCTTTAAACACAATATTTAAACATATCAAAAGTTGTTGTAATCATATTTAAAAGAATTAGTTACTCGTGTTGCGAGTTCTTTCCTTTGAAGCGAGTTTCCCATTTCGTTTGATCAGTTTTTTCCCAAAATATAACTAAGAATTACAAATAAATTGAAACATAATATAACATGCTTAAAAATGCACTGATTAAACAAATTAAAAGGAAATTTTAACCATATTAAAATACATTTTTTATGCGTATAAAAAATTCCTTCTCGCTTTTTGCTTTGAAGAGGAATTTCTCACGCTCATTTCCAATTTTTTTATTTCAAAATATATACAAAAATATATAAATTCATATTTAACAAATCAAAGGTAGTTTTTCTATATTGTAATGTATTTTTACTCAGATTACAAATGTTTCTTTGCTTTGGCAAATGATGAGGAATTTCCCATTTCAATTGATAATTTTTTCCAAAATTTACCCAAGAATTTCTCATAAATTGAGCTGAATTAAAAATAAATATGCTTGAACTACTCTGATAAACAAATCAAGAGTATTCTTTTACATATTAAATGTATTCGTTATTCATATTAAAAGTTCTTTCTAATATTTTGCGTTGCTTGAGTAAATGAAGAGAAATTTCCCACGGCGATTGCCAATTTTTAAATATAAAATATATATGTGAATACTCAATTCAATATGAAACTGGTTACACAAATCAAAAGTAGTTTTTACCACATTTAAAGGTATTTGCTGTTCATTTTACGAATTCATTCTTTGCTGTAGCAAATGAAGAGAAATTTCTCACGCTGATTGCCAATTTATTCCAAAATATATGTAAATACTCTAACTTAAATAGAATTCAATATACCACTCTGTTAACTGATTAAACAAATCAAAAGTAGTTTTTACCATTTTCAAGGCATTTGCTGATCATTTTGCCAATTCATTCTTTGCTGTAGCAAATGAAGAGGAATTTCCCATTGATTGTCGATTGCCAATTTTTCGCGCTGTTTTCGTTTCGATTGTTTTCGTGTTGTACACGGCAATTACACGACGACTGCTGCGTAGAACGGCATTTCGTCGTTTAGCTTTTGCAAGTGCAGGTGGTGGGAGAAGAGAGGTGAGAGGCACAGCAGGAAGAACGTGATTGTTACTCTTGACTCGTTTTGATTGCCTTTTAAGCGCGAACAAAAAACTGTGTTGCCTACTTTTGTGCGCTCACTTCGGCAGGCGATGCGATGAGTGAGCGATGATTGGCCGCCTGCCGAGAGTTGATTATGTTGTTGTAGAGCCTGTTACAGTTACTCTTGTTGTTGTTGCTGTTGTTGCTGCTGTTGTGTGTGTAATTTGCACACATGAGTTAACAAATATGCCAGACTGAATTGTTGCTCGCCAGCATGCGATGACAACAATAAAAAAACGCGACGATTATTTGCGCATTATTTTGTACGCTTGAGACACGTTGCCAAAAAAAAGGCGCAATGACAGAATGATTTATAAGGATGCTTTAGTGAACTAATCGGTTGATTCAGGTTGAGTCATTGCCACTTCGATTTCAAGGCGTTATGAGGCGATAAGGAGTAAAATTCAGTTATCTTTAGATTCATTTCGATTGAGTGAGTTTGAGAAATCAGCAGTACGCAATTTCGATGGGAACTCTCTTTCTGGTGCTGCTTGAGATGCCCAAAAGTACAGTAAACACTCTGCATATAGAAGAAAAGAGATGTTTTTAAATGTTTAGATCCGTTTAGAAACCTTTTTCTTCCTCTTTCAAATGTTTAGATCCGTGAATTCGAATTCATACTGGAATTTGTTATGCATTTACTTTGCCACGCCTTAATTTCTCGTGATATGCGTAACCCTCATTGCCTTGTTTGGGGACTTAGCTCATGGATTATAAAACATGATTTTGCTCTTGGAGAATTGAAATTGAAATTTACAAGCTCAGCACGAGTTCGGCTAATGGTTGTATTAGCGACGTCAACTCTTTGGCTTCACTTAGCGCAGTTATTTAATTAAAGCTTACCCCCATCCCCCTGCAGCCACGCCTCCTCAGTATGCTGAATGCGCCCATAAATAAATTAAATGTGACATTTGACCGCCATTTGTCTTGGACTGTGGACCATGGCGAAACTCTTGTATCTCTGCGAATAAGGAATAAAGTATAAAGCATAGTTGGGTTATTCAGTGTCCCTTTGTCCTTTATATGCTGTGCACTCTCATGATGTAATTAACAGAGGTCCCTTGGGTTCTTCAGAGAGAGAGATAGAGAACAGAAGAGCGCCTCTGACCTTGCGAGTTGCGTTGATTGATGGCTTAAGTGTTATTTGAGTGTCTATTTATGTTTTTATTTTGTCCTCCCTTTGTGCCATTTCTTTTCTCACTTTCTCCCTGGCATTCTTTGTTCTCTTTCATTACGTAGCTTTCCCACTCTTTGACTTGCCTTTTTGCATGGTCTTTATTTAATTATGTATCACATGGAGGCGCTCGCAGAGCATCCCAGGCAGGCCCGACCAGCCGAACACATGTGTTATTAATGATATCTGCTTGGCCTTGGTCCGCCTCCAGTTCAACCGAGATTGATTAGTGCGGGCCAGTTAGCATTGTAGCGAGTGAATCGAGTGATTCGAGTGAATAATAGTCAGATATGATTGTAATTATTAATTCACATGACTTTGCCAAATGATTCGATTGCGAGACTAACAACTAAATCGGAACGATGCGAATTACTTGCAAACTAAAGATTTATGTTCGATCAACTTGGATTTATCTCTGCAAGGAATGGAATTTCATTTCATTGTTTCGGCATGCATAGCAATTAATTAGCAGACATGTTTGGGTATTCATTCTGCAGCAAACACTGAGCTTTGCTGTCGAAGAGTCTTTGCCACTATGTGCCAGTCAATATGCCTGCTCGGCCTGTTCATTTTCAGTGAATTGTTTTCCTCGACACGTCGACACAAGATTGCCTGAAGAAAGAAAGTTGCACATACGACCTGTTGAACCGGCAGAAACCCAATCAGCTCGGCTCGTGTGACGCAGATGGATATCGAAACGGGTGTAGTTTTGGGTTTCAATTAGAACAGCAGTGAATGGCAAAGGGGAGGGGGGGGTGTGCTCTGAGTCAATTTTGATAAGCTACTCAGAGGGAAAAAGAGTCCAATCTGTGTCGGCACACGCTGCGTATGTGTAATGAATTTTTGCTGTCACTATGAGACGTTGCCTTGTGACAGGTTTTAGGAAATATCACAAATATCTCTCTCTCTCTCACTCTCTCTCCCGCTTGCACATCTGCCTGTCTGCCTTGCGGAATAAGTGCAAATTTGCTTAGTCCGATTAAATGAACTCGACAAGCTTTATAGAAGTCGTGCCAACGAGTTGCCAAACTACGTACGCAATGCTAGAACAACAACAGCAACAATAATAAGAGAAACAACAACAACAACAATGCAGTCGAGCAAATCTCATCATGCAAATTAAATTTGGCAAACGCTTCCGACACTTGCACAAAAATGTGCGAAATTGAATTAAATATGTATGCAAAAACAACAAAAACAAAAACACAAGCAACAAAAAGCAGCAGAGACAACAAAAACAAAACAGCAAAATGCAAAACGAAAGCACGTAGCCAAAAACTTTGCACCATGTGTGGGGGGAACACATATTTATACATACACATACGAGTACATAACTGTACATAGTATGTATGTGTGTTTGTGTGTGTGTGCCATTTGTTTGCCAATCATATGCGTTCCCAGAAGCACTTTCGCCAACCTAACCTATTCTAGGTAATTGAATCCAGCATTGAAGACGATGTTAAAGGTAGAAGAACATGACCCCAAGCAGCTTGGCTGGAGTAGCTTAAAACGAAGCTTAAAGCTATAATCATAATTATAACTAACTCTGTTTTTCTCTCAGTGTTTTAGACTAAGAGATTTACAATATATACAATAAAATATTTTAAACCGCTTTAGTTTGAGCTTCTTTAAACAACGAAGCTCATTGATCTTATCTTTAATCTGTCATTGATTCATTCTAAAATTGCTTTGGCAACAAACGGTACATTGTGTGAGAGCGAGAGAGCAGTAGGAGAAAGAATTTGGTGTTGGGAATTATTAGGCTTCTCAAAATTGAATGACTCCTGCTCGACAGTGGCTTTAGTTTATTGTTCAATGTCTTAACTAGAGTAAACTTCTACATTTTTCAATATTTTAAAAAGGTTCTATCTTAGTTATGATTATCATTATGTTAACAATTTAACTAATAATATTTATAAATTTAATTTATTTTATTTAGCTTTATCTTTAAATTTTTTTAATAGGTTTCGCCTTTAATATTTTTAGAAGAAATTTGCATTGTCGAAATTGCTAGCTTCTTTTATTACATTTATAAATTTAATTAAATTAATTTAGGTATACCTACAAAATTACATACAAAATTTTAAATAGGTTTCGCCTTTAATATAAAAAAGGAATTTGCCTTATCGAAATTGTTAACTTCTTCTTGAATATATATTGAATAGATTAAGCTCTCACAACTGATTAATGTTTCATTATAAATTCCCAACTTATTAATTAACTAAAGCACTCTTGAGCAAGTAGATAAATGTGTTAATTAGCGAGGACTGAGAATTGTTGTCAAATTTCAGTTGAATGCACTTGTCGGAACGGGAATGAACGACTTCCTTAGCGCTATACTCGTATAAAGTAAAAGATGTTTATACTCACAGGCGCCTGGGATGCCGCGAAAGCTGACAGCTGCCAGAAATGCCAGCAGAGCACGGGCAGCAGCTCCCCTGACTCCTCCAGATCCAGCGGCAAATCCGTTGTCTCTCCTGGCAACAACTTTCGCTGAAGCCTTTCCTCTATCAGCTGCTGCTCCTCCTCCTCCTCCTGCTCCTGCTCCTGCTGCTGCTGTCGCTTCTTGCGCTGCCCGTCGACAGCGCATTTTATTGCGTGCGAGGATTGGTGGCTGCTCCGTTTCACACCTTCACTATGTGTGTGCTTGTGTGTGTGTGTGTGTGTGTTGTTGTTGTTGTTCTTGTTGCTTGTGTTGTTTTAAGCTTGTTTTTATCCGAGTTGCGCCAGCTTAAATAGCTTGTCAAGCTCTACAAGCTGCACATGAATATGTATTCATTTGACTTGTTTGTTTGTGCTGCGGCTCTAGATCCGGCTCCGGCTTCGGCTACGGCTTCAGCTTCAGCTGTTTCTATGGCCACGACTTTGTCTCCGTATCTGCTTCTGCCTGCTTGCGGCTCTGGCTCTGCTAATGTTTTTATCTTCCTTTGCTGTTTCGGTTGCTTTTGCTGTTTCTGGCACTGTTGTTTAATTATTTTGAATGCATCTCTCGAGCTCCTTTGCCTGCATTTGCATGGCCCACTCGACTCGTGCTCTCGACTACGTGACTCTCTCTCTCTCTCTCTCTCTCTCTCTCTTCAGGCCCGACTGCGGCTTAACCACAGGCCCGAAACGTGGCTTTAACTTTTGTCGTGTTGTCGTGCCTTATTTGGCATGGCCACAACCGCAGAAGGAAACCCCAAAAACGAGAACAAAACGAGGCACCGGGCACGAGTCGAGTGCGAGAGAGGTAAAAGCAAAACCGCAGAATGCGCCTTGGGGGCACGCCTAGCACTGACAATGGTGGGCGGGGATAGTGTGCGGTGGTGGGAGGGGGGGGTCTGTTGCAACTAACTAGTTGGTTGGGTGGAGCATCATCCATCCCATCATTGCTTGTTGGCCTACTATGGTTGAACTTGGCCCTGGGACATTTCTCTTTTTACTCTCCACTGACTCTGATTGTGAGTCAATAAGTTAATGAACGACCGATCTGCCGTTAGCTAATGCTACCAGGAATCGATATCTTGAGTGATGTGTGTTAACCTACCCAATCTCATTGAGTGGGAGTAGAAAGGGCTGCTTTGCATTTTCAACTACAAACGGAAAAGCTGCTGAGCTGGCGAAACGGCGAAGTGGATTGCTTTGACTGAGAGGAAAGTGGATGAAAAACCCTAAGTACCTCTTTGGACTCTAAGCTAAAATTTAAGGAATCATGCAGCTCATTTCACTTGCTTTTTAAGTTAAGTATGTTGCCATAACTTTGTGCTCATAAAGAAGACAAATATCATTAGCCGTTGGCACATAAACTCATAAGTATTTGCACTAAAATGGATCTACAATAAATTTCTATTTACATTCAGGGTTGTATTCTACAGTTTTTCGTATACATTATGTATCTCCGATTGTTTGACTCTATGTAAAAATTCCAATTAAGAAAATTTGTCATAATTTCTCCGAAATACTTTAATAAGCAAATGCAAAAAGGAAAATTCATAAAAGCGAAACCAGACCCCGTTGACAACTTAAGATAAATGCGAAGACATAAACAATTTATAGACCCAATTTGTGCTTTGCAGAAATTATCATATAGTGGCGAGTTGCTAAAAAGAACAACAACAACAACAACAACAACAACGACAACAATAACAACAAGAGCACAATAGAAGCAAAATGGGGCAATTTATTTGGCCTTATCGTAGCCAGGCAACGAGGCAAAACGGGTAGAAGAATAGAGCGACAAAAAGATGAGAGAGAAAGACACGCATAAAAAAGAAAATGATGACAGCTTACACGTTAACACTACGCAGAGCACTTTGGACCTGAAGGGTCTTCACAGCACACAGAACTTCCCCCAGAAGCTAGTGCTAAGCTGTCCCCGACTCAGTTGGTTGCGTAAGTGTCTCCCTCTCGTAGTTTTTATACCCGTTATCTATAGTTTTGGAGGGTATTTTAGCTTTGTGCCAACCGAAGTTGTATATAATAGATAGAAGAAGGCGTGGTAGGGACCACAGACTATATTGGTTCTTAATCAGCATCTGCAGTAGAGTTGATATGTCCGTCTGTTTGTCTTTTTGTCTGTTTGTCTCTCTGTCTGTTTGTCTCTCTGTCTGTCTGTCTGTCTGACTGTCTATCTGTCTGTCTGTCTGTATTTCTGTTTGTCTGTTTGTCTGTCTTTCTGTTTGTCTGTCTGCCTGCCTGTCTGTCTGTCTGTCTGTCGTTTTGTCTGTTTATTTGTCAATTTTCCTATCTGTCTGTTTGTCTGTTTCTCTGTCCCTCTGTATCTCTGTCTGTCTTTCTAACTGTCTGTGTGAACACCTAGATCTCTAATATCATAAAAACTAGGACTTCCAAATTTGGTATTAGCTTGTATCATTATATCAAGCAGATCAATTCAGTTTTTGAATTTGACCACGCCTCTGTCCGCCCCCGTAATATTTTAATATTTTAATCCAATTTAGGCTATTTTCTATAAAAACAATTACTATCAACATGAAAATGATGTCTGAAAATTTAGTTGTGATTGCTTAATTTATTTAGAAGTTATTTAAGTAACAATTTCAAGAGTTACTGATTTCCCTACCGCTCCCTAGAGTATGCAATACAAAATAAGTTGTGGCATGGTAGGTAGCAGGTATATCACAGTCGAGCACACTAGACAATGACTTTCATTCTTGCTTTTAAGTTGTTTTCAAAAGTCACCTGAAGGTGCCTCCCACTCGAGTCGAGTGCGAATGTTTTATTTATTATTATTTTCTGCAAAATCGTTTCTTCGATATTAATAAATTGTGAATTCCGCCAACAAAAGCAGCTTGTCGTAAGAAATTTCTCATTACTTCACTATTTGTACCTGCGCGTGCTAAGCGGCTTATTGATTCCCCCTTCCTCAGTCTTTACTCCCCCATCTCATTACCAATTTCTTGGGACTTCTCGCTCTAGCCTTTTTTCATTACTTTCTTCTTCTTCTGTTTTTTTTTTTCGTCTGTCTCCTGGCAGCAGCTCAAGGACGCATTAATGAGTTTTAAATCTATTGTTGTTGTTGTTGTTGTTGAGCTCTTCTGTTTGCGCCTCGTTGTTTAAAAAGAGGTGGGTGGGGGGTAGAGTGGGAGTCAGAGCTAAGGCCGAGCTTAGCCAGAGCTGGATGCTATGCGCTCGAATCAGATTATATTTCAATATATTGCATAATATAATATAAAATGTACTCAGAGTACAATTTTCTATCCCCACAACGCCTACGTGGACGAACGTGCCACACGTGTGTGGCAGCTCAAAAGGTGACATGTGTCAGGGGGGGACGGGGGCGGGGCCGGAGTAAAATGTTCCTCAAATGATTTTTCACGTTCTCACGAATTTTTTCCAGTTGAGCCTTACGTTCTTCTGCGCTGTTTTTTACGAGTTTACAACGACGCAATAAACGTTTGACGTGGCGTCTTTGACGTCTCTGACTTTAGATCTATGGCAGCTGTTGTTCGGGACTCTTGTTGTGCTCTTACTCCTTGTTGCTGTTGTTGCTTTTGTTGTTGCTGGCTTGACTGTATCCGTTCTAATGCGCAGCAATTGGAAATGTGATTTTTGTTGATTTATAAAGGACACATTGCAATTCACATTCACATTGCGAGATGGAGTCGAATGCGGATTCAGATTCGAGTTTGCTTTCTGATTTGAATTCACACACACAAAAGGCACTTGCGCGCGACTTTTGCCTCGTCGTTGCACACACGAGCGTCCGCACCCGCACTCGCATTCACATTCACTTTTGTATTCACATTCGCATTCGCATTCGTTGTGCCATTCATTTATTACAGCTGCTGGTGCAGCTTAACCACGCCCAACACCCACTGCCGTTAATAAAGTGCAGTTACAACAAACACATTGAGCTGAGGCAACAACGACAACAACAACAACTTTGTTCCCGTTGTTCACTCAACACATCCGCAAACACTTTGGCAACTTTCGCGTAAATTTCGCGCGTTGCGTTGCCAACTTTGAATTTGGCGCCCCCAACTGACTTCGCTGTCAGTCTGCGTAGTGCTTCTGCTTTTGCTTTAGCTTTGGCTTTGGTGGTTTGTCCGCCCACGCGTCCGCCACCGAGCCATGCAAATTTTCAACTAAGTTGCCACACGGCCAACACGGTGCAGACTCGACCAAAAGCGACTCGCAGCGTGCCAATGCCGCAGCCCTTTGCCAATTTAAAGTTTCATTTGATTTCTGATGTTTCTCCGCGTCGGCAGCAACAGAGGCTTCGGCATCGGCATCGTCGTCGTCATCGTCGTTCCTCGTGGTCGTCTCCTTGTCTAGTTCGTTTCATCTGTCTGTTTCTCGTGTCTCCTTTGTGTCATTCCCCGCGCATCACAGTTGCTCCTCACAGCTTCGTTTAACTGTTTACCCCTCACTGTTTGCCATTCCCCTATTCATTTTTATCGTTCCTCGTTCTCCCCTGGTGTTTCTTTTTCGTTTCACGTCTCTGTTTCTTCCATGTCCTCCTGTGCTGTTCCTCGTGTATCGCAGCATCCCCTTTGGGCTTCGTTTCGCTGCTTTCCCTCACTGCGTGCCATTCTCACATTCTTCGTCGTCGTTCTCCTGTTTCTTGTCCGTTTCATCTCACTGTGCCTGCTTTCCCCTGTGCCATTCCTCGTGTTTTGCAGCATCTCCTGTGTCATTCCTCGTTTTCCCCTCCCATATTCTTCCTCATCGTTCCTCTACTGTTTTATTTTCATTCCATCCACTGTTTCTCGTATCTCACAGCATCTCCTGGCAGGCTTCTCCTTGTTGTGCGCCTTTCCCATATTCGTTTCATTTCGTTTCAAGTGCGTGAGATGCTAGACGCATGACTGTTCTCTGTTATGCTGCAGCATATTGAAAGCCGGCAATGTTAACCGTTTCAGCTTAACAGACAGTTGAAACCAGTATTTCTGTTCTGCAGCTCTGTTGTCACGCTGTTAACACTCTTCACACACAAAATTGAGGTGAAAACTTCATGACAAATCAAATGTAAAGAATATTTTTACTAACACTTAAAAATATATGAAGTTAGTTAAATTACTAAAAAATAATAAATAACAGATTTTACTACAAATATATATTAATATTGTTGTTAATGCAAAAAATAAATAGTTTAACACAATGAAAAGTAAATGATCCAAAAAACATTAAAATATATTAATTCAGAACAATTATAAAAAAACAATAAATTACAAATATTATGAAAAATATTTACACTTCACAGTTGTATTAATATTGTATATAATGACAAAATAAATACTTTAACACAAATAAATATATATAAGCAAAAGTGAATACATTAACGACAAACATAACAGAATAAAAAGTAAGGTCAGTTATCAAATGCAGTAATAACAGAGATTATTTATTTTAAGTACACATTTCACAGTTGTTTTCTCGGATATGCAACTTGCATTCAATTAATATGCAAGCAAACAAAAAGCAGTATTCAAATGAATTTAACAATAATATGCATTAATTCAACTTGAAAAGGCAACAATATAATTGTCAGTCAGTAATTTTATTTAAACTGCTGTCATTTGCCTTGCAAAATACAACTTGATATAACAACCTGAAATTTATCGATATTTCACCTAAAAAATCGTACTCTATTTAAACTTATCGACAACTTACAGCAACTTAAAACCATAAAAGGTTGCTGACAACTATTGAAGTTACTTCTTTACCGGATCCCCGCTTCCCCCTCTCCATCGACCCTTAAGTACACATGAATTGCGCATTTATTTTCACAATCCCATAAAAAACTCAATTGCGCTGGCAATGGCAAAACAAAACAGAACCAAACAAAACAAAAGCAACTTACCTTCTTCCATTCATTCATTCCATTTGTGTGGCAGTTATTTTATAATAGCTATAAGACTACAAGCGGCAATACGAATATGAATACATACGTATATGAATGAGTGCGACGAGGAAGGGTGGGGGGAGGTGGTAGATGGGACAAGGTAGTGAAACGAGTAACGCCCAAATAATTGAGTGCGCTGTGCGTACAAAGGATCCTCCACACGATGACGGCTGCTGCGTCGTTAAGGCACGTCGCAGGCGAAGGGGAAGGGGAGGGGAATCAGACCGGGGGCGACGGCTGAGCTCCATGTGTCATCGACGTAAAGACGGCAACAGCAACGGCGGAAACTGTAAACTGTCAGGGAAATTGTTTCCACTTGTAAATGCCTTGAGAACGAATGAATTGCTGTTAACTATTTGCAAGTTCTCATCAACTCTCTATCTCTCTCTCACTCTCTCTCTCCCAGGCCGATTTTAAATTACTTGATGAGTTGATTAGACGCATTTCTATGGGCAACAATTTCATAATGTCTTTCATAATAAACCCGCTTAGGCAGCAGCTCCAGAAGTGCCCCAAGCTACGTTCGCTGACTGACTCAATTGGCCACTAAAAAATAAAATGCTTGCCAAGAGGGGAGTTGCTGGGGTAGCAGGGAGTGGGGGGGGTACGTTGTCAGTAGCGAATTGAAAAGAGCATGTGCTCGCTCCGAGCAGTTCTTTGCCCTCTTCAATGTCATTAAAATGAGTTTAAATTGCTGCCGTTGCACTACGCTGCGTATACGTAACGTTCGTTTTATGAGCAACTGCAGCTGCTGAGCAACAGTTGCAACAGTTTTATTTGCATTTGGCATCACCTTTGACGCACTTCGAATGTTGTATGCAAATTTAATTAAAGAATTCAAGCACCTTTGTTTATCAAAAGTCTGTGGCCAAGGGCCTCACCACCCCGCACCGCCCCCCTTCCCTTGGGCAATTTGATTCGAATTCATTTTTCGTTGATTACTTTGCAAAATGTTTACTGGGGAAATGCACAATGCAATCAGACGAAGAGTTGCTCAAGTGGAAAGGAATTAGGCTCAAAAATGTTCGAAACAATAAAAATCTTTTTATTACTCTTCTCCTGCCCTTCTCTCTCTTTCTTTCTCTTTACGAAAGCTAAGAAAAACTATTCTTGACTGTTTCATATTCAATATGTTCAATGAACACTTTAATATTTTAATTACGCTTGCAATTTGATATAAATCGATAGAACGGAGGCGAAAGGACGTGACTATATCATATGCGTGCAATATTGCAAATTTCTTAAATTCTTAGAAAACAAGGTGTTCAGACGGACAGACAGAATGATAAATAAATAAAGACGAAAACTTCTGTCTGTTGCATACAATCTTGACAGGCGCAAAATCAAAGATTAAAGCTTATTGTTAACGTGTATAAAAAGGTAATTACAAATGTAAACTTCGAATTGCTAATTGGCATGTGCAAAACTTATGAAGTGCACTCGAGAGTTTATATTTTCAAGTTGCAAGATTATAGAAAGTTGAATAATATGCTTAAAATGCCTTGAGCTCATTGAAGCGAAGGTCTTCATTGCCCGTCGCCTGTGGAGCTAGTTTAATTAGAAGGATTCTTGTTTGTATGACACTTTATGAACATATATGAATGCCTCGCAATTCCTCAAACAGAGCAAAGAGCACAAAGAGACAGAGAGAGAGAGAGAGAGAGAGAGAGAGAGATGCAGAGAGGAAGGTCACTTGTCTCGCTCAGAGTTTCGCCAGGGGAATTTCATTCTGTTTGTGTTTGGCCAACTGCAAAAGGACAAACGACATTCAAGTGCCGGCAATGTTTTTCCAACTTGGACAGTTTGATAAAAAGTTTTTCGGAGCTCTTTAAAAAGTCATGCCTCGCATTGCCTGGCTGTTGAAACGCGATCTACGCTTGAATGCCTAAGTTTTCGTCAGGCAGAAGAGAGAGAGAGAGTCGAGGACAAAGCGCCATTCACGTGAGATGTTTCCGTAAAGCCTACGTGGCAGAAGAGCATTTCCAATTTTCCAGCGAAGTCCCAAAACAGCAGCAGCAACAATAGGAAGAGATCCGTGCCGCGCTGAGATGTTGTGCAAACACAATCAAGTGGTAAAATGAGTAGACAATGAAGCCCAATGGCGCACAGCGGACAGGTGCGAGGGGCAGGCTGAGGGGGCAGGCAGACGAAAGGGGAAAGTGTTAGAAGGAATTCGAGACTGAGAGCCTTCTGGCTTTATAAATTGAATTGTGCGAACATTTTGTATTTGTTTTGGTCTTTTATGATACTCTTAAAGGTGAAGCAGGCAGTTGGGCAGCAGCAGCAGCAGCAGGTGCCAAGTGGCAGGTGGCAAGTGGCAGGTGGCAGGTGGCAGAGGCAGGTGGCTAACTGCAGATGCCTCTCGACTGATACAAAACTGATTAAAGGTGTGTGCGCTACATTTGAAATTTAAAACAGCCCCACAGCCCCCTTCCCCTCTCCATTCACGTGCCAATCAAATGTTGAAGTTGCGGAAATTGTGGCAAGCTTTTGTTGCTACTGATTTAAGCTGCTGATTGGGTTGCTTTGTGTGCCAGCGCCATTGAGAGCCAGTCGCACAGACACACGCACACAGAGACACGCAGACACAGTCAAACTGAGCAGAGACTGAGCCAAGAGTTGCCATAAATAAGTACTGCTTGGCTGAGGGGGCGCCTCCAGCCTCGTCTGGGTATTAGGGCCATTTGTGGCAGGGCACACTCCAAAGTGAGTTGTGGCCAAGTTGTGTCGAGAGTTAACTTGCTAAATCATACACACACACAATACAATATGTATAACACTTTCGGCCTTGACTGAGAAAGAGATTACACATTGATTCTGGCGACTTTAAAGGCAGCGCCATCTGCTCGCAATGGTCACTTGAGCCAGACGAGATCTTTATGCAAATGAAAGCGCTAAGAGGTATTAACATATGCATAGGACACCGCTTGAGTTATATCCCCGACTTTTGATCTTGTTGCCATGGAGTCCTTGTGCCTGTGAACTGCTAATTAGCTTGGCAAATGGTTCCCCTTCTCGTAAGGAATTCATTCCCCGCGATTTCACATGTACGAGTATTCAACAATTTCTGTAATTTGAGAGCTTGTGGAAGTCTTTTATTTCATTTACTCCTGTAATAGTTTGCCACAACTCTTTCTGCGGCTCACCAAATAATTAATTAGGCCCCCAGTGGCAAATAGAGAGATGTAGATACATATATTGATATAAATACTATATTAAATAGTGTAGTGTGCTTTGTGGGTTTAGCCAGGGCCGCAGCGGCGGTCTGGGGTGCCTTCGCAGGGGCTCCGACACAAATGCAAATTCAGTATTTTTGCTATTAATAGTATTTTGTTAATGCCTCAGAAGAAACCTTATACTAATTACATCGACTCTTTTCTTTATTTTGATATTGGAAAAGTCTTTAATATATTTAAAGAAATCTATTGCTGGGGCGCTCTTTTAAACAATTGATTATATTGATTATTCATTTAATCATTCTTGCTCTATGGTGCTTGTTAATTATTAAATATTTTTTAATATTCATTATCTTCAAAATTAAATTATCAATTGCCCGATCAAAATTAGGTGACGTTTCACATCCCCCTACAGGAAGACATATATTATATATTAGTATTAATATTCAGTATTATAATAATAGCAGTCAATTTACCCATAAAAAACAAAAAAAATTAATTTATCATGAAGTTTTCTCTATGCAAAAGGTCTGACTACTTTGCCTACTTATTTCATTTCTCTCTAAGCTGGGGCCCCCAAAAGGTGGTGGCCCTTGTGCCCCGCACACTGCACTGCGGACCTGAAACCATCTCTCTGCATGTGGGAATGACGAGCAAAGGCTTTTTAAAGACCAAATGATTTAAAGTATTTGCGCGTGCAAATTATTGAATTGTTCGGCACCACAGCATTTTGTCCCCCGATGGAAATGCGCATATTGGTAAAATAAATAAATTACATATCAGGTCAATTGCAATTAATTATATGAAAATTGCGCTAGTTTTGATTTCGGCATATTTATGCTGCGCCATTTTTTGCCAAGCCCGAAAAATTTGCATAAATGAATTGTAAACAACGCAAAAGTCGCGCATTATAAATACAGCGACGGGTCGCATGTGGAGGAGGCAAACAAACAAACATATTCACCGATATATATGTGCATTATATGGTATATATATCGCATATGGAATAACTATAATGTGCGTAGTTAAATTAATTTTATTTACCTACACTATGCCCTGGGGTTATATGCACAAGTAGCAGCACATGCAAACATGTATATCATAAATATACATATATCGGCCATATATATTTTTGTTTCCTCCTGCTCGTTGTTGTTTGTGGGCCACATTAAATGCGACCAAAATTTGTAGTTGTCACTTTTTCGTTGGCCAATGATAAATTGTCCCATTGGCAAAGACAACGCCAATTGTATGCAAATAAACATTACACAGGCCAACACAACACACAGTTGGCACAACTGTTGGGCGGACGCGAAGAGAAGCTGCCGTAAATCAGAAAATGAATTATGCCCTTTTTTTTTTGTTGTTGTGTTGCTGCTTGTTGAAACAACACTTTGCCCAGGCAACATTCACAGTGCACTCTTACTTAGCTTAGCTGCCTGTGGGTTTTTTCGTTCTGTGATAACCTGGAAAATGATATAGCAAATTTGTAATGAGCAGATCTTGACTAATGCTAGATGTAGAGTCATTAAATTTTGTACTCGGATTGTGGTTAGCATTATGTAGCTGGTGATTGTCGTAAATTCTTTTAGCCTTGCACACATAAGGCACAATTTAAGAAAAACACTTTATCTCTGTTGTTTTAAGAAATAGAAAGATGAAATTTGGTAGACTGATGCATATTGACTGTGTGCTGCATATGTGGTCTCTAGATTTTCGTTTTCAATCTCTACTTGTTCAAAAAACCCTTTTTTCTATTATAAGGTAGAGTTAAAATTAAATAATTTTAAATAGTACAGTGCAATCTGTTAGTAAATATTGCTAGGGTATACAAAAGTCGAGTGCACTACGTCTGCTGCTTTCTCAACTTGTTGAAAGTGATTGAAAGTTTTCTTTTGTTATTTTCCCCAGCTGGAAAGGATCTCAAACTGTGCAGTTGCGTGTTGTAATTGCTGCAATTTGTCGATAGTGAAGTTTCAACAACAACAAACATGCAGAAACATGTCGAAAGCATTTCGAATTGATCGAAAACTAAAAGACAAACAAAATAAAATGCGCAAAATAAAATGAGATTTCAATGAATATTTAAAGTGCTGTCGCTATAAATGCTTAATACGATTTCTCAAACAATCAATGAGTGTGTCGTGTGTGTGTGGTGGGAGAGGGGAGGTAACCTTAAAAAATTGCAATTAAAATCAAACAGAAAAGCGAAAAGGAAACTGCAAAAACAGCAGAGACAACAACAACAACAGCAACAACAACAAC
This sequence comes from Zaprionus indianus, assembly GCA_018904595.1. Taxonomy (NCBI): domain Eukaryota; kingdom Metazoa; phylum Arthropoda; class Insecta; order Diptera; family Drosophilidae; genus Zaprionus; species Zaprionus indianus. The sequence goes on from JAEIHA010000320.1 coordinate 8,064,455, forward strand.
AACAATAACAATAGCAACAACTGAATGAGTCGAGTTGAGGCAAAGTGAACCACACTTTCAATTTTTAACGAATGCGACCCGCAGGCCATGTGTGACCACGGCCAGGATCATGTGCCATTAAGCTTCAAGCCATCCCCTCCCCCCTCCCTCTCCTGCCTGCCCACTTCACTTGAAGCGGGCTCTGTCATTTGTTGTTTGTTGTTGTTGCTTTTCCCATGTTTGTTTTAAGTGAAAGGCACTTTAAAGAGCGGAAAAAAAATCAGAAACAGTTGTTGTTGCTGCCTTTTCTCTGCCCCCACCCTCTGCTGCAATCATCGTTATCTTTATGCTTTCCGTTTTGCATCGACTCGGCCCATTCGGAGCCTCGATTCCAATCCAGCTGCCCCCCTTCTCCCTTCACCCGCACTGGCGACCCCTTGCCCAATTAGCAGTTAACATAATTACATGGGACGCCGCCAGGTTAATGATGCCCACTTGCCCCGATAACAGTCGCGACCCCTACACACACACACACACACACATCCCCTCTCCGCACCCCGCATTTATTTATGGCCTTATGAATGGCATTCTCATTACTGTAAGCCCCGTCGAGGAGCCGTAGCAGCCTTTCCTATCAGCTCAGCAACCAAATGACACACATTTCTCTCCATTCCCATTCCCAGCTTCACTTACAGATTTCCTTTTTTTCTCTGTGTATCCTCCCCTCCCTTGCACCACGCGTTTTATTATTTGGGGTCAAGAAGGCCGAACGGACGAGCAAACGCATTAAAATTAAATGGACATTAAACAATTAAAAAGCTTGACTTATTTGCTCACGCTGAGGCTGAAACTGACGAAAGTCTACAAACTGAAATTGTATGAACGAGAGCAGACATAACATGTTTACTATATAATGTATTCGTAGCTGAGGTAAGTTTTAAGAGTTTAATTGGCAGTTAATGCAATAAGTGACTTAACTGTTTAAAGAAAGGAAGGTTGTTGAATGGGGAAAAGATTTATCATCAGCTTAATATACATATATCAAGCTTGTCAATAGCTATATCTGAAGTCATAATCTTGCATTATAATATTGAATATTTAGAAAATAAAAATAAAATACAAAATGAGTTGGGAAGTTTTTCAATAGTATTTTATAATTTAGAAAATCCAATAAACAAACAACTAATTCAATAATCAAATTTAATAAACAGAACGAAGTTACTACCAGGAATGCTTTCACATTTAAAGAGATGAATGAAGTGAAGGAAATATGTTCAGCTTTTATGGCAATTTAATGCAGAAAATATACAGTAACTTCTAGAGATAAGATAAAGATAAAAAAACTAAGATGAAAGGCTACCTTCGGTGTGCCTAAAATTGTTTATCCTCGCAGGTTCTTTTCTCTTCCGTTCGTTCCAATACTAGTTATATAAGTTGGTGCAGAATTAAATGATATCATGTATGTATATTTAATATCTCAGAAGGTGACGTCTCCTAAGGTGCTTTGCAAATGCGTTCTTCATCAAAATTAATATATACTCCACGCAAGGGTATAACGAGTTGACTGAATGATTCACAATTAAAAGACAAACTTCATTTTACAGTAATTCAATCAATTTATGTACGTAAATAGTATGCGGAAAAGGAACTATATTATAATCTATCAACGCTACTTGCAGGGTATTTCTACTCCAACCCTCCCACTTAAGTGCACTGTAAATATTATTAATTGTTGGGATACCTGATCACCGTACAGATCTAGAAATATACGAGTATATTCATTATAAAGAAACTCCCTCACTCTTTAGTTCTGCAAAGAGTTCCAAAGATACCTTCACTCTTCAAATAACTGCAATGAGTTATAGGAGAACAACTGCTCCAATAACTTCTGCCAATTACATGAGGAATTCGCAGTGCCTGCAAGCCACAACCTGAACTTGGCTTTTACGATGCCCAGCATCGTGTCATGTACTCGAAGCATGTCGAACAAGTAGGTGAATGGGTACTCAACTTATTCGCTGTGGTCGTGGCGAATGTTGCAGCAGCAGCAACAGCTCCAGCTGTGTCTACTCGGCTTGTTATTGTTGTTTTTGTGTTCTGCGAATGTTTATGCGCGGGAACATTCAACACTCCTCGTAGCACACACACATACATACACAAAACTGGGGCAGATTACGTGATTACGTGATTTGTGCGCCGGAAGCATCAACGCTTACGTCACCGTTGTCTGCGTTGAAAATTTCAAAGGACATGAAAATTTAAATTGCGTCACTTAGAGAGCGACAGCACAAAAGCTGCAGCAATGGCTTAGGGTTGTCACTTGCCTGTGAGGTCGGGTAGGTGGAGGGGAGTAGAGGGGAGTGGTTGCCGTGACCGTGCTTGGACATAATAAAGGGAGACATGTAAATAGTTGGCCTAGGCTTGTCCCATGCTTGGGTCTGCGCTGGGATCACTGCAGCTAAGAACCTTTGTCGTGATTGTCTGTGCGTGGGTGTGCGTGTGTGTAAGTGTGTGTGACAGAGTGTGAGAGTGTGTGACTGTGTCTGAGAGTGTGTTGTGCTTGTGTGTGAGTGTCCGTGTGTATTGTGCCTGTGTGAGTGTGCGTTTCTGTGTGTGTTTGAGTGCGTTTGTTAAGCCGCTTTTGAGGCAGCACTTAAGCACTCATATGCATGTGTGAGTGTGTGTGTGTGCCGTACCCTGCCTCAGCCCAGCTCTGCTTGTGTGTGTGCCTCATGTGTGTGCCTGAATGGGTGTGCGTCATGTTGCTCCAGCGCGGTAAAAAAGCTCACTACGCCTTTGATCCACCGCCGCCATCGCCACCGCCACCGCTGTCGCCTGTGGTTGGCATGTCACATTGGAGAGGGGAGTGTGCCACTACTGGCGGCCACAAAGGATTCCCTTTGGTGGAGGGAGAAAGGTGTATGAATGCTTTCCCCGCTGCAGGGCCCATTTAAGCGCACTTAAAGTTGCCTGCGCTAATTGTGTCGCCTGTCGTGGCCTTTACTCCTCCGCAGTTTTCTTCCTTTTTGGGATACTTTAAGTTGCCAAAAATTAATTAGCTGCTGCAGCGGCAATATAAGTTTGCAAACTTCGAGCTGACATTCTATAAAACGTTATTAATACGTGTAAAAATGCTTAAATTTCAAAACTTGCCGGGGAAAGTTGGCAGTGACAGCAGAAAGGTGCAAGGTGCCTCGATAGAGACAATGGCAATAGTTGCAAGCACATGTGGTGAGGCATGAAAAAGAGGGGCAGAGCTAATGGGGTCACACACACAAAGAGAAGAAATGAGAGACAGAGAGAGAGAGAGTGTCCGTGCCCTTGTGGGAGTGTGCGTGTGTCTCATGCTCCGCCTGCCCCTCCCACTCGTGTTGCAGTTAAATCCGTTTGCCTAGCAACTTTATCTTTCAGCACAGATTTTCAATAGCAGCTGCCTCTGCCTCCGTCTCTGCCACTGCCACTGTCTCTGTCTCCGCCTCTGTTTCTGTCTCTGCCTCTGTTTCTGCTGTTGCAGCTGCAGCGAAAACTTTTGTTTATTTCACTTTGCCACTTGCAGCACATTTTTTCTCTACTGTGCCACCTTCTCTTCCTCCCTCTCTCTCCCTTTATTCTTCTCTGTCTCTCTCTCTTTTTCTGTATTTTATTTTATTTCTCTGCCATCTTCTTTATTTACTCTTCTCCAGCAGCTGTCGTGAGTTTTGCCCGCGACGTGACGCTGAAATAATTAAGTTGCCCATGTGAACTGGAACTGGATGAGGCGCAGTTGCCGCAGCTGCTGGCAGCTAGAGCCGTAGCAGGCTTAGAGTTCAGCAGAATAGATTCTCAATTAGACACAGCTGGCAATGAGTTTCAACTTTTCAATATCAGCGCCGAGTAGCTTCTTCTTCTTCGTTGCACTTTCACTCTTGAAAATCCCCGGAAAAATTCCGTAAATATTTATCGACTGCATTCGAGCTGAAGGTGAGTTGCTGCAGCTGCACAGCACTGCATATTTTAGCCGATAAATGCTTTTAGCCTTTAGCCTAGTGCACACACACTCTCCCACTCACACACACACACACACATTCGCACTTGCCACACTCGTAAGCACACTCTCTGACAGCTGCATGATCGATGAGGTTGCATGCGAATCGCACTCACTCAGTCTGTCACTGCTGCCCTCTCTTTGCCTGTTGCCACATCTCTCTCTTTCTCTGTTACTCCTTATTGCTCCCACTCTCTCTTTGCCTGCTACTCCTTTTCCCTCACTCTTTCTCTTACTCCCTCTCCTTACTCCCTCTGCTCCTTCACATTTTGCTCGCTGCGCAATCATCGTCCTTATTAGTTTGTTCACGTTGATTGCACTGCCTTTTCACCTGCCTCATGCCTCATGCTGCTGCTGCACGTGTGAAATTGCACCCAAACCTGAAACCTGAAGCCTTATACATTCCCAGCTGTTAATGCGATTTGATTGTGGTATAATTCATTGTGCAATCAAACTAAATACGAACAACAATTACACACTTGATCCCCAAGCAGTGCAACACTCAGACATGCAGGCAAATGAAGCCTGCCGCAGCCTAGAGGCACCTTCAAATGTGTGACAGGCTGGCAGGAGTCGCTTCTTCTTCTGCTTCTGCTTCAAGCTCTGCAGCATGTCGAGCAGCTAGCGAGTGTGTGCTGGCATATTACGTATACGCACGAGTTGCGCCCGCAACCACAACATGTCGCTGAATTCGCTGCAAGCTCTGCTGTTTTTGCTGTTGCGGTGCCAGCATGTAGCATGCAACAGCAACGACTGCGTATTAGTCGCCTCTGCTACACATTCGTATCAAATAACTGCAGCAGGTCCAAGCTGACTGACTGACTGACTGACTGACTGACCGAGTAAGGCTGCTGTAGTGATGCTTTAACGTTGATTCATTTTGTTGCAACTGCAGCTGCAGCAAGTGCAGGCACACAAAAGAAACACAACATTAGGGGCAATTTGGGCAGAGCAAACAGAGCAGCAAAGAATAGTGGAAAAACACAGTGACGTGTGTGCGCACAAAGAAAATGAATGCAAAACCAATCGATGGCTGGCAAATCGAACATCAGCAGGGATAGTCAAATAGAGCAGCACGACAGGGAGCAGGAACAGGAGCAGGGGGAGGGAGCAGCAGTCGAGCAGACATTTTTATGCTCGAGTGAAGCTTGGAAGCGTAAAGGCAATTTTGTCTATGCCACCTCAAGTAGCTGACGCCGGAGACAGGCAAGGCAGGCGAGGCAGGCGAATTCGGTGAACGCATCAGTGAATATTGCTCAGCAAGGCGAGCAACACATTAAGCAGCAACAGCAGCAGCAGCAGCGGCGGCAGCAGCTAAAAACTTGCCCCAAATGCTGCTCTGGCAAATTTTCAATTTTTAACTCAATCAGCTAGAAAACTAGCTAACAAAAAATTTCGAATATTCGAAATCAAAATTCTCTCGGCTCTCGTTGCGTATACGTAATTTGCAGAACAAAAACTTTTCCAGCGATTAGGCAAAACTTTTGACGGCTAACGTAACTTTTACCCTTTCAAGGAAGCCGCCACAGCCGCCACAGCCGCCACATCCGCAACCACATCCGTATTCGTATCCGCATCCGCATCCGCATCCGTTTACACGCATAAATTATGGAAAGCTTCTCGAGTTGCGGCTTCGGCAGCAGCAGCAGCTGCCATTCGATGCGAGCGCATTCAACTGCCGTGGATCTTTGCCAGAATGATGTTGGCCACGCCCCCACCATCTGCCGCCCCTCTGATGAGGACGTTTTCGTGCAGCTCCGCCAACTGCAAGATAATCATCTGTGTATGCAGCAGCAGCTGCAACAGCTGATACGCTGTGCCTTCACTCGCCGCCTGCAGCAGCAGCGGCGACTCTTCGAGAGCTGCGTCGCCCTGGAGACCAAACTGCGTCAGCTGCAGAACAAATACCATCGACACTGGGGTCTCTGAAATGCCCGGCGAGTGGCAGGGGAGGGGAAGAGGGCTGCACAAGTGGCGATGTGGACCCGAACTAATTAAGTTTGCTGTAGTTAAAGTGTTTCTCAAATTGTTGCGCATATTAAATTAAAGTGACCCCAAAGACTTATTTTAAATGATGTGTGTTTCTAGCCCAAGTATGTTAGGTGTACGAGTATGTTATGAATATGTTATATTTATGTTAAACATAACATCGATGGATGGGAAAAAGTTACTTACCCAAGGCCGCTTTAACTTAAGTATGTTTCTTGTATGTTAGATTAATGTTATGGAAATGTTATTTAAATGTTAAACAAAAGCCGTTTTTGGACTAACTAATAACTAACAAATCATTAAAAAAAGATATACTTGAGAATTGAATTTATAACAGCTTTTAAAATAGATTAATAAGTAATATAATTGCCAAGATCGAGAACAGCCCAAGTATGTTAGATGTATGTTATAAATATGTTATAATTATGTTAAAAATTAACATCGATAGATGGCAAGAACTTACTTAAAGTTCTGTACATACTTATAAATCTCTCCTGGTAAGTCGTTTATGGATTAAATTATTATAATTTACATATCATTAAATAAGATATAAAAATATATCTATTTTCAATTTTTAAATACTTGTGAATTGAATTTATAAAAGCTTTTTAAATAGATTGTTGAGATATATAATTGCCAAGCTCGAGCAAACTTACTGAAAGTTCTATTAATAAGAAAGATGTTTAGGTAGATTAATCGTTCTTAGATCGAATTACGTATATAATCAGGTTAACTTGAAATAACATATGTATATATTATACTTTATACTATACTATGTATATATTAGTGTATATTACGTATATGTATATTAGTATATTCTATACATACATATAGTTTGAGTTAATTATCTGAAAAGTGTGTGCAAAAGCGCCTTTAACCTTGGCAACATCCGTCTTATCTACTGTGTATCGCATGTTTCACGCACCTCTCAAGCAATTAATGTAATTTGCGTAATCACACATAACCCCAGCCACGCCTCTGAGCGGGCTAATGCGCCCACATTAACAAGTTAATCCCCAAACAAAAGGTCATCGCTTGACATTGCTGCAATATAGCGCTATAAATCTGAGCACACTGTCTAGCCACAAGTTGACCCCACACGGACATAAGCGAGCTCTGCACTGAAGCGAACCATGACAGAAGACATCGCAATCTTCCACCAATGCTCATTCCACTTCCCCCTTGGGTGTTAGTCTACTATTTATGGTGTGGGAAGCAACAGCCACCGAATGTTTTCAGCCATGACCCGGACTCCCACCCCCCGTCCCCGCCCCGCGCACTCACTTGCTGGCACAGGGACAGGCACATTCATGTCGCCTGTAAATGACACCTAGCGTGTTATCATTAAATCCTTTGCCTGTACAAGGATGCGAATGACAACACTTAAGTGGACCATAAATGCCAACAAATGCAAATGCAGAGAGGCCAGAATGGAATTATTGCCACAGTCGACGCAGCGTTCACAATGTGCTCGAGGCGAGTGGACGAATAGGGGAGCGGAAGAAGGGGGAAAAAGAAGTGTAGCTGGGGGTTCGTCGCAAGCGTGTTTGCATATGCAAAGGCACATGGCTTGTTGGGGGGGGGGGACCACGCCCAGTCATAAAGCTGGGTGGGCGTATGGACTGCATTTCACCGATATAAATATTTATATAAGTTAATCGGTTTATGGTGCACGAGTAATTGAATTCCGGCTCTCGTCTGGATCGTCTGCTGAAATGGAGACCAACAACTGGAACTGGCCAAGCGTTTGCCATTTACCTTTACCACGTTCCCAACACCTCCCCCCCTCCACCCCCTATTTACCATTTGCCGACTTTCGACGTTGACCGTTAACTGCTGCAGGTGAGGGACGCACGTGGACAATGTGGCGAATTTGGAGCTTGGTTCTTATGTGAGCTTGCCCCACTTCCCTTTCCCCTCCTCCCTCTTGTTTTTATTAGTTTTGTGTTTTCTGTTTTTCGGTTTTGCAGGCAATGCGCAAATTCTGTTTTTGGCTCAATTCGCTGCAAGTGGCGTCAAATTATATTTCGCTTTAGCATGGGCGCCGGAAGTGCTAGCGCCATTGCCCGGCCCGTGCTGTGGCACATCCGCTCAGCTGCACATTAATTGCAATTAAATTTGGCATTGCAGACGCCTCCCACAGCCGGACAACCTGCCACCACCCCTCTCTCTCCCTGCCCCCACCTTCGACGCACATTTAACGCTCACTGCAGTTTTTGTTGCGCTGCGTTTGCCACTTCTTGCATAATTTAAGTTGTTTGCTTTTGCTTGCTGCCAAAGTTGCAGTGTCTGCTCCTTGTGGGCAGGGGGGGGAGCAATGGGCCAGTCTGGCTGGGGGGTGGTTTGCGGCACCCCTTTAATGTTGTTGTTTTCAATTAACTGTGCGTCTAGCTAAAATGGCAAGTAAATTAATGTTTATAGTGCATAAATATGCATTTTATATGCGCATCGTTGCTACGTATACGTATACGTATGCGTGTGTGTGTGTGTGTGTTTGTGTGTGTGTGCGCGCCCTTGCATGTGCAGTAGGCGTCAGCATTATGGCGCCATTGTTGGTTTAAGTTGGGTTTATTGCGCCAAATAAACACTTTAATGAGTTATTCATAAAATGTAATTGCCGTGGAAAATGTTGCAGCTTAAACATCGATACTTTCCCCTACTTTGCCCCACAAATAAAAAAGTCATGATGCAGTTACATGTATTTTGGATCGCTGAGTCCAAATTCGCCATCACGTCTGGACTTCGACATAACCTCAAAATACTGATAAACCTCAAAATACTGATAAACCTTTGAACATCCCCCAAATGATAAAGAGTCCTGATCTAGAATATATGTATGCTTTAACATGTATTTTGACCTTCTAAGACCGAATCCGAAGTCAAAATAACCCTGGAAGTCTAAGTTTGTATGCTTAAGATACATTTGTATCTTTAAGATACATTTGTACCGCAACCCGATTTTTAGTTTTTGAGTAATTTGTATGCTTAAGATACATTTGTATCTTTAAGATACATTTGTACCGCAACCCGATTTTTAGTTTTTGAGAAATTTGCTTGCTTAAGATACATTTGTATCTTTAAGATACATTTGTACCGCAACCCGATTTTTAGTTTTTGAGTAATTTGTATGCTTAAGATACATTTGTATCTTTAAGATACATTTGTACCGCAACCCGATTTTTGAGAAGTTTGCATGCATAAGATACATTTGTATCTTTAAGATACTTTTGTTCCGCAACCCGATTTTTAGTTTTTGAGAAATTTGTATGCTTGAGATATATATGTATCTTTAAGATACATTTGTACCGCAACCCGATTTTTAGTTTTTGAGAAATTTGCTTGCTTAAGATACATTTGTATCTTTAAGATACATTTGTACCGCACCCTGATTTTTGAGAAGTTTGCATGCATAAGATACATTTGTATCTTTAAGATACATTTGTACCGCAACCCGATTTTTGAGAAGTTTGCATGCATAAGATACATTTGTATCTTCAAGATACATTTGTACCGCAACCCGATTTTTAGTTTTTGAGTAATTTGTATGCTTAAGATACATTTGTATCTTTAAGATACATTTGTACCGCAACCCGATTTTTAGTTTTTGAGTAATTTGCATGCATAAGATACATTTGTATCTTTAAGATACATTTGTACCGCAACCCGATTTTTAGTTTTTGAGAAATTTGCTTGCTTAAGATACATTTGTATCTTTAAGATACATTTGTACCGCAACCCGATTTTTAGTTTTTGAGAAATTTGCTTGCTTAAGATACATTTGTATCTTTAAGATACATTTGTACCGCAACCCGATTTTTAGTTTTTGAGAAGTTTGCATGCTCAAGATACGTTTGTATCTTTAAGATACATTTGTACCGCAACCCGATTTTTGGTTTTTGAGAAATTTGCTTGCTTAAGATACATTTGTATCTTTAAGATACATTTGTACCGCAACCCGATTTTAGTTTTTGAGAAATTTGCTTGCTTAAGTTACATTTGTATCTTTAAGATACATTTGTACCGCAACCCGATTTTTAGTTTTTGAGATGTCTGCATGCATAAGATACATTTGTATCGTTAAGATACATATGTACCGCAGTTTTTGCATGCATAAGATTGTGTAAAACATCGAAGTACCCCAGCCGAGCGTGCAGCCGAAGTCTCTACTCTCAATGCTTCAGGGTCTGGGGTACATCGATCGAAAAACTAGCAATAACAGATTTACCCCCTGTTTGAGGTCTCTATGTGTTCAGTGCTTAGTGCAGATACGCCTTTAAGTAAATTATCGATATCCGTTGATAACATCAGCTGCTTAAGTTATTTGATAACTGTTTTGTATAGTTTTTAACTATTTGTGGACAGTTTTAAGGAATCTTTAATTGAAACAGATGAAATGGGTTCGTTAGCATTGAATGCAGTGTTTATGAGGTCATTTCGACTGACAGAATCAAGAATATCTGCCATAACAATGCACTTAGTTGGCATAACTTAACATACAAGTTCATTACGATTGTTGGCTGTCTCTCACTCGTTAAACTCTGTGTGTTTATACATATATTGCTGGCAGTTCCTGAAATATCTTTCAAGTGTGGTCCCCCCCTCCCCCATCCCACGCACGCTCGGCACTCGCTAGACAGACAGACTGAATTGCACTCTCGACCAAACACAATAAACATGACTTAACGCCAGACAGTTTTTCGACATGATAATGCATGTGGAAACTCATAGAGTCTTACGGCACGCACACTTGCACTCGCATACGTATACGTAACATATCTATATGTATTTGTATTTGTATTTGTACTTGTTTAGTTGCGCTTAAATTGTGGCCAAGTCAACAGCAGACGGAAGAAGAATAAGTATGAAAAATATACGAAATGAAAAGCAAAGTCGGCAAACAAAAGATGAAATTTAGATAAACAGACAGGCAGACGTCCGTAACTGGGTCACACACTGTATACACATACCCTGTAAATGGGGGGAGGTGTAGTTTGATAATCTCTCTGATGCGGAATATTTAAATGAAATTGCAGAAATAATAAGAGGAGACAAGAAAAGCATTGGATGTAATTAATATGAAGGCAGACCTAAGTATCCTTTTCATAGAGAGAGAGAGAGAGAGAGAGAGAGAGTATATTGACTTCAGGATATCTCTAGTTTGCTGGTGTCATTTCCCTTTTGTGGCAAATGTAAATTACAGTAGGCGGACGTGCGATATGCTTGAGGAGGAACAGAAAGAACAAGATGAAGGCGATGAATAAGAGGAATGGGAACGAGCGCACTTGCAACTGTCACATAATTCTGCCCAACTGAAATTCGCTGAATGCCACGCCCCTTCCCCTTCTGTGGCTGAAGGACACAATTCATATTTGTTGCTGGCGTTGTTTCGTCGTTGGGAAATTGCTGAGAAACTCATTAGCAAAAGCATCCACTACATGATGCGATGGTTGCCACCTTCTGCCAGGAAAACTCGAGGAAAATTCGAGGAAAATTGCTTACTGTTGTCGGTGGGAAAATGCAGTGGCACCGATTCGATTAAAGCATCTTTGTGCCGGCACTTTTTAATTGCATAACACATACTTCTCCACGCCGCTTGTTGCTTACACTTCACTGAAGTTCACTGGGAGGGAAGCATCTGAACAAGGGTGAAGGGTGAACGAAGGAGGGGGGAGAGGCAGTGCTGCTGCAATTGGCGCCAAAGGCAAAAGTTCATTTTAACAAGTGAACAACTTTCAATGGGCAATTAAAAGGGCATACAAAACAACGGGGACAACAACGCAGGAGATGGAGGAGAAAGGCGAGACGAGACTCAGCTGAGGCGAGACAAGTCGAGTCTTTGGAAACTAAGAGCTGCAAAACACTTGGTGACGATGCGCTGTGGTAGACCAACAAAGAGGGGGAGGAAGAGGAGGAGTTTCCTCATGGCAGCTCCGGAGTTGGTCGCCAAAAGTCACAGGAAATGTTAACAAAATGCACTGTGCAGATTTCCCAAAGTTTTTGGCCGAAAGGCAATTAAAGTTTTTGGCACTGCCTGCAACGACAACAGCTAAAACAATAACAACAACAAGGACTTCCACAACAACAACAACTAGAATAAAATCAACAAAAACACCAACAAGAAATGCTTGAACAAAGTGGGCGTGGCCATTGAAGCCACAGCTGGACAAGTCGACCAGCAGACCCGGTTATTAAAGTATTACAAGATAAACAGCGGAAAGTGTTGCAAAGTAATTGCCAATTGCAATTAATTAAATCAGTTTGCTGCATTGCAACACTGTCTGCTAATAGTGTTTGGCGAAAGAGTTAATCTACTGTCGAGTGATTTTATAAATATAGTAAATATCTTAGAAAAAAAGTTTTAAGCTAAAAGAATTTATCTTTCTTTCTCTTTATAAATTCTTCTTACTTTCCTTTCTCCTTTATTATGTTCTTTTTATTATTTGCACAGTACAGAATATAATTTTCGTTAGAAAGTTTTATTAGCATTACATTTATAAAGTGTGAGTAAGAATTCTCCATGGTAGAATGTTTCCCTGCATATATTCCAGTGTTGACTTTATATGGCCATTCATGGCCAGAATAATAACGTGTTTCTTGGAGTTTTCGTATTATCAGTATAAAACTCTATCAAAGAACTCTAAAGAAAATAACTCTAACAAAGAAACTAAAAATAAAGGTTTGCATTAGCTAAGAATATATTAATATAATATAGAAAAAAATAATACAAAAATGGGGATTCATTTCATTATGTACATATCTATATATTATATTATGTATGTATATTCTAAATAAAGATGGCATAAAAAACTTCCCACTTCTTAGACCATTCTTTCTCTTATTTCCTGCCCAACTCAAAAAGAGAATATGAAATTCTTCTTACTTCTCACACTTTTTACTTCGTTGCGCTTGTTGACAGCAAATTGCATGCCCCAAGTGTTCTGCTGCTGCAAGTTGCGCTGTTGCAAGTTGCAGCTGATGGAAAGTCAATAAATTCTTGCCCCGCTCGGCGCCAACTGATGCCGATGCAGTTTACTGCAATGTGTCCCGAAATTGCATTAGAAGGCGCCGCTGTGCGAGGCACGTTTATTTACTGCGCGTCATCTTGACTGACTCCTTCCTTTCAATTAAGTTTGTGTTTATCTGGGCGAGAGATAAGTTGCAGTTTCTAATGCTCAAGCCACGCCCACTTCTCGAATAATTGGCAACAAACATTTTAATGAGCGTCGCCGTGTCAATGTCACGTTTCCCCGGCAGGCGGCCATGGGAAAGGATGCAAGGGGGAGGGTTGCAGGTGAGCCTAGCAGGCTGACAAACACGAACGGCGTCTCAAAATATTTGCAAGAAATGGAAGCGGAATAATTAACATTAAGTCAAGCGCAATGAGGAGCAGTAAGTGAAGAAAGGAAGGGAACAGGGCAGGGAAAGGGAGGAAGGCTGATGCTGGTGCTGCGGAAATTCAAATGCCAAGGCGTTGCTGCTGATGTGAATATGAAGATGATACGTGTGCGATATGGCCACACGGAGGAACACACTCGTAGCTCGTTTATTTCCATATGTTGGCTACAGTTGCAGCTTGCTGGAATTTCAATGTACTCGCACATTACGCATACGCCTGGCATGCCAGGTGCAGCCAGGTGACAGCTGCATCAGGCTGCAGTCCAGGCATTCCTTCCTCTTCTATTTCTCTGTCTCTCTCTTACACTCTCTGTGTAAATATACTCCAAACTATGCTGCACCTCATTGTAGCTGCATTAACACCTCAATGCCAAGGCAGGCATCTCGGGCTTTCCACGTCCTGCACGTTTTGGAGACCCTTTCACATGCTTCGCAGAATGCAAAGCGCCTCCTCTTTGGGCTTCTCCTTTTCCAGCTTCTCATTCCCCCTTCTGACCGACCTGGCCCACTTACTCACTGCCACATTGTCGCTGTCACTTCATGTGGCACGTAATGACATGCGGCTGCCAATGTTGCGGACAGACTCACTTGCCCCATCTCCATCTTCGTCTCTCGGCATCAAGCAGCATCAACCAACTACGCGCCACAGCTACGGCATCGCTGCCACAATAATTTATGCAACTCGAGCCGCCAAAAAACCACAAATCTCGCAGCGCTTCGATGCGCAGCACCCGCAGCAACTGCAGCACCGAGCTGAGCAGCAACTTTAACTTCCAGCTGCGCCGCACTGACACCTCCTGCCGCAACTCCCTCTTTTCCCATGTGGCATCTTGATGCCGATTAGCCCAGTAAGCCTGGTTTGTTCAGCTCAGCCGCAAGAGAATTTCCAGCAAGCGAATAACGTTGAGGTTTAATGACTTTATGCACATTGTCAGGTGGAGCAAGGTTTGTTTAAACTTATTGGATTTAATATACGATATAACTAGATCTGTACTGTAATCGTAGATGGAAGAGAGCAATTATAACAGATTAACCCTTTTTAAAGTTATTTTTAAGTGTTATAATTATAACGAAATATTTAGTTGGTTTACTATTTGAAATACTTTTAGAACACTACATTTTTATCACCTAATCCTAAATTTCCTAATCAAATTGCTATAATTATTGCTCAATATTTAGTTAGTTGACTTTTTGAAATACCATTAGAATAATTAATTTTGATAAACCTAGTGGGTTGAGTTAATGAATCACAAAATAAAAAACACTAAAAGTTTCTGTGAGTCTCGTAAGAAATGTCTGCCTAATAAGACTTCAACCTTTCTTTAGCATCTTTGGCCGCTCTCTCTATAAGGCAGTTTCTCCTAGGACGCTTTTACATTCCTGTTCCTAGTTACTTCTTAAACCTTAGCTGACAAGCCTTATAAGCTTCTCCCAACCCACCTCTGCCAGCAACGGTTCTTAAGCCGAACTAATCTTACTGAATCTTTACAACTTTCTCTCCCAAGCAATCTCGTTTTCTAGCCTCTCCTATGGCACAAACTGACACACTCTATGCATTGAGTACCCTCTCCACAGCAGACTTCTTGTAGTAGCCTTGACTAAGTAGACTCTCCGTATATTCCACAGCATCCTTCCACACTAACCTCACCCTAGCAGCCTAACCTTAGCAACAAATGAGTATAAGCACTGATTGCATAATATATATATTTTACCATACAGCGTACTTCATTTCTTTATTACCATGTAAAGTAGTTTATCAAATAGTGTGTGTGTTCAGCAGTGAGCATTGATTATATAAAGTATATGGGGTATAAATTATTTACAAGCATGTACAATGCACGTTTCTCTTAAATGGAATACACCTACCAAGCTAGTAAAACAAACATATGCATAAATTAAGACTGTTCTTGTAAACTAGGATAGACCACAACAGCCTGAAGTGAATTAAGTCTAGAACTGCATCTGCAGATACCGAAAATCTGTAAAAAGTGAAGAATTAGTTAGATTATTATATTATGTTTTTATAGATCCACATACCCTTGCGTGTATATATATAGCTCCTCACCTACTGCTCAGCTGCGGCAATCTTGTCGGCCACAATGAGATAGTGGGAATAGGGATACTTTGCCGCTTTGATGGGCAGCTCGAAGAGCTGAGGAAAGTGCGAGGATTGCGGCCACTTTGCCAGCGCCAGTTCCATAGTCCAACGTTGTGCCAAGTCTTTGTAGTATCCACGTCGGAGTGCGTCGACCTGCTCCAGTTTGACCAAGTGCGCGAGACTCTGTTCGTGGTACGAGGTGGCATCGATGGCGCGCATCAGGAGCGCACTAGTCAGCAGAGTCCATTTGCTGTCTGGTTCATATTCGAGCAAGTCCAGACACGATTGCAGCTGGGTCTGCAGCTCCGTAAGCAACTCCTTGCTGCAACTCGAGGCAGCCTGTGGTGGCTCAAAGCAGTAAAGGGATTGATCAGTGGGATGTACAGCCAGCTGATGTGGCTGCCCTGCCAATTCCAGCACATAATCCTGGCCAGGTTTAATATCAATGTTGTGTGTGCATTGCCAGTGGGTTTTATTGGCATCAACAGGAGTCCAGGAGTCCAGTGGGAATGTCTCGTCGCCGGCCACCAGTTGCGCCTTTAGCTTTGCCAACTCTGGACAAGGTTTCTTCAACGACAACTGCGCCTTGTGGGGCCAACAGCGAAAGGCAGCCACCTTCGCTGGTTGATCCACATGGACACCGCTGCCCAGCAGCCAACGCTGGTAGAACCAGGCACTGCTATCGTTGGGATCAGTAAAGGCTGCGGTCAGCACCATCTCGAGTTCCTGCTTCAGTTTGTGCTCACTCATAGGTCGATCCTGCTGCTCATTGGGATACAGCACGGGCAGGAGGAGACTCCGATGATGCCAACTGGAGTAGTTGGAGAAGTTCACCTTGATTTTTTCCGTGCAAAAGTCCAGCTCTTGCTCGGCAGGCACCGCTGCCTTGGCACTCACGTATCGCCTGTAGTCCCAGGTGTGGAAGTTGCGCTCGTCGTACTTTAAGTACTTGTTGCACAGCTGCAGCTCCCGTTGCCAGTCTGCCTGGGGATTCTGTTCGAGGGTCCAGCAACGATGGTGCCAACTGTTGTATGACTTTGGATTGACCATAAGGCACTGTTCGGTAAGGTCCAGCTCAGTGGCATACACAGCCTGCAGTTGTTGTTCCTTGGTGGGACTCTTGGTTATCTCCTTGTCTTCCTCTGCTCCTTCTGCTGCCTCAGCTGGAACAGCCTCTTGCTCCTCGGGCTCCTTTTCTATTTGTGCTATTCTCTGTAGCACGCACTCGCGTCGGATGTTCCACAGTGTGCTGATGTCCGGATTACGCTGCAGAATTTGCACAGTCAAACTGAGCAATTCGTCATCGAGTTCGCCGGCGCTGCGTTTCTTCTGGATACGTGTCATTGCTGCGCGATAGGCGCGCATCTTGAGCACTTGCTCCTTCTTCTTGCGCTCCCGCTCTTCCTCCGTGGTGCGAACCTTAACACGTCCGTGCATTTTGTCTTATTTGTATATATTTTACAATTATTTTCTCGAGTATACGCGCAATTTGCGTACTCCCAGTCAACACCTCAGCCACAAATCAGCTGTTTTCTGCATTAACAGCAGCGACAACATAAAACAGCAGTTCAGTTAACAGTGATGTAACATAGAAATTCAAGCTGAGCTGTTTGATAAGGAAACTTAGAAGGAATTTGAACAATTTACATGCAATAAATATTAAACACAGCTTGGGAAGAACAATTTATATGCAATAAATAAATAAATAAATTAATAAATTTCATTAAAGCTGTCCGCTTTTAACTGAAAATTAATCTAATGCTTTGCAGTATGTAAAGTAATGCGCCATCTTGCGCTTGCTGGCAGCAACAAAACTGTTATGATATAGCGCAAAAGCTGCTTGCTACGCACAAAAGTCGTTTTGTTCGTACAGTAAGTGAGCAATAGATGGCACTGCAGAAGACGTTGAATTTAAATGTGTTATGCAGTAAAGAAAGAGAATTGTTATTATATTTATTTGTATTAATTTAGTTTTGAAACGCTTCACTGCTCAAAGTAATATATAACAATACAAGTAATTATTTAATATCAAGCTATAATTTAAATTCAAGGAAAGTTCAGAATAATTAGGGCTTATTTCTCAATTCTGTTCTAAATATGTGGAATTCTTTACTTATCTCAAGATATTCCCGGAATTGAACTCTACATTAAAGTCTTCCTTATTAGAATTCTTTACTTGAACTTAGATATTCTCAACATGGAACTATACACTAAAGTTTCCTTATTAAGAGTGTTATCACACTTCTCCAATCGATACATTTTCTCAATTTAATCACGAAAACTTCATAGAAGAGGTCATAAAATTTAATTAGGAAAGCATTTCCCGCGGGGTGGACGAACCAACCAATCGAACTTCAGCACAAATGCGAGAAAATTTTTATTGTTTTATTGCCGAGGCAGCAATAAAAATGGGAAAGAAAGAAGTCGCACACAGAAGACGCCCATAAACGGAGGCGGCGGCAGCAAGACAAAGGACGAGCAACGGGCAAAGGCAAACGGGAAACGAGGACATAAACTTCAATTCGTCTGGGGAGTGATTCCAGCCAGCAGCAGGCAGCGACGTCTGCGTCAGCAGTAGCAGCAGCCGCGGCAGCAGCAGCAGGTGCGAATGAAGGACACGATTGCCGACAGCGCCTTCGCCTTTTTGGAACGAGAAAATCAATCGCGCTCTGCAAAATCAAAGAGGATATTTTCGAATAAAAAACGAATGTTCCTCTGTGTGTGTGTGTGTGTGTTTGTATGTGTGTGTGTGTGTGCTCTCCCTCGTTTTATTTAACATCAAATTTAGCTGCGGCGCGTTGAAATGAAGGCGTGGCAACGCGCCTTGCCAACGCGCCCGTCTCCGTCTCCGACTCCTTCTCAGCTCCAGCCTCGTCTCTCCCCCGCTCAAACACTCGCTTTCAATGGCCCCTGGGCGCATTTATCAAAGCCAGTTCCCGAGGGTTGCAGCAACAACAACAACGGCCTAACGGTAAACGGAGTTGCTGTAGTTGTTGTTGTTGTTGTCGCCGTCTAATGTGATACGCATCAATTTATGAAATTTGAAATATTATGACTGATTTCGCAGCTCGTCCTGGCGCTGCTGCTCTGCCGCTGCCGCTGCTGTGCTGCTGCTGCTGGTGATGCTGCACGTTAATCTTGGTAACAGGTCAGGGGGCGCAGGGCGTGCGCGTGGGCGTGGCCGAACACGAGTCTGGCATTTTTAAGGCTGACAACAACACAAAGCCAGGACAGGCAGCTTAGGTGCAAACTGTCCACGTTGTCATAGCTCGTATATCACATAACGCGGCCCCGTTATGTGGCCTAAGCTGATGACACTGACAGAGACAGAAAGAGAGAGAGAAGGGGAGATGGGAACTCTGCTGAGGTAATTGGAGTAACAAAAACCATGAAAACGAAATGAAGCGGGATTTTCATTTTTATGACACAACACACACTGACAAAAGGCTGGCGATTTAGAGAGTGAAGGTCGCTCAGGGGCGGGACGCATCAGGGAGGGTGACAGTTGATCCGCAGACGGGTAAACAAGCAACAAACGTGGCTAATATCAATTTTGGGATTTTCGAAAGAACTTCAGACGAGCTCAAATTGAAGCAGCATTTCTAGGGGTAGTTGAAAATACTTTGCTAAATTTAAACGATGTTCCCGGAACGAGACATTAAAATCATTCCGTGACGCACTTAGGCAAAGCCTTTAAAGCGGGGAGTGCTCTTTAAAGTTTGTTTAAGCGTTCAATGAAGTACGAGGGTGCTCGCCAGAAATAGACACCCTTTTCTTAGCTTTCTGTGTATTGCTAATGGAAATTGTTGCTTAAATTTGCATCCAATAAATTCTAATCAAATTCTTTTCTTCCTTTTTAAGTTTTTACCATTAATCAATTCTTATTTTTTTATATATTTAATTAATATAATATATAGTATAGTTCAGTGTAGTTTTTTTAGTTTTATATAAATATTGTTAATAATTTGTATGTTGATACTATGTGTTTTTAGCCCTGAAGACGGTTACCGAAGAGTAACCGAAATACACGTATATCGGAAAACAAAACTGAAATATAACACAATTGTTTTTATTTTTTACCAACGTTGACCTCGTGTCATGCTTTTAAACAACAAAGGTCGCCAAAATCCTATAATTTAATTAATTATTTTACTTTAAAAAGTCAAAAATAATTATTGTGTTGATTAACTGATGTTATCAAATAAAAATAACTATAAACACTTAAAATCAATGTTTTAACCTAGTTTTGCAACTTGAATTTAAAGATTTACCTTGGCAAAAGGGGGTATTGTCGAATTCTAATACTTACTTAAGGTTTGCACACTAATTTGGCATAGTCTAAATGAATTTGTTAGTTCTAGCTCTTATAGGCTCTGAGATATAGGCGTTCACACGAACAGAGTACTAAATAAATACACTTTAAAGGGTCAGTTATGCCTTCTACTGACTGTTACATACATAGACATAGAGAGTTGAGCAAGCTTTATACTATGGTATTAATTTAAAGTAGAGAAAGGCCTTTCCAAGCTGAGGTTCCTCTGAATAGATGTAGTCCAGCTCAGGTAGTGCCAATGATGATGATATACGGTCTTGACTCCCCTGGGCTCTTCCATTGGGACGATTGGGCTTTGGTTTAGGTATCATAGCCATAAACACCATCGTTCATCACCATCGTTGACGCCATTCAAGAGCTCTTTAGCGATGCTCATGCGACGGCTCTTTTGGTTAAAATTTAACACTTATAACCTTTACATCTCTCACAACCAAAAAAAATGCTAGACACTTGAAACTTGGTACAGATGTTCGGGAAGAGTGTATGTTTATATACCACACTATATAGTGAGTAAATTAGTTTGCCATTTGGCAAGTTGCGCCATCAAGTTCGCATAGCATACTATACCTGCAATAATATAATCATTTGTGGTAGCAGATGTTCTCTCCTATCTAGATTAAATATTTAAGGTGTTGCGAAGTGCAAGTTTGGTGCTCACGTTCGTGACATCTGAAAACGACATGCGAAGCAAAGCGTTAACTTAGTTGGCGACTTCATAAAAGTTTCCCGAAATTCTCCAGACATTTCGCGGCGACATTTGCGCTGTTTACACTCCCCGTCTTCTACGTCTGCTTCTCCTACTCCGGGCGCATCCAGCAAAAGAACGTGACAAATCTCCCATATGGGCATGTGACGTCTAAGAAAGCAGGTAACGCAGAGGGGGGGGAGGGAGTGGAAAAGGAACTGCAGCAGTTTTGTCTATAGACAGGGCAACCCAGCAAGTGCCCCAACATTCTACGGCAAATGCTGTAAATTGACACCGCAGGCCCACGCAGCAGCAACAGCAGCAGCAGCAACAGCAGCAGTCAGCGATTTAGATGCCAACATTGCCGTCATCGCCAAAGGACTCCGTGGTGCCGCGGCGAGTGCGCAAGCAATTGACGCAAATAAGCAACTGCCAGAGTTGCCAGGGCTGCCAGGGCTGCCTGCTGCCTTGACTGCCTCGATGGCCGCTTCTGTCTGCCTGGCAGCCGCATCGACAGCGGTAGCGATGAAGCTGCTGTAACTGTAGATGGACCCACGTTGCTGTTACTGCTGCTGCTGCCTGACTAGGGAAGGGGGCGTGGGCGGGACTGTGTCTATGCTGCTGACACATATGTCCGGGCAACGGCCACAGCTTGAGCTTTGAAATTGAAAAAGTTATGCAAATCTGCTGCTGATGCTGCTGTAGTTGCTGTAGTTGCTGATGTTGTTATTGCTGCTGCCGTTGCTGCTGCTGCTACAGCAGGAGGCAAAGCACAGGAAGCGCGCACACAAGAACTGAATTAGTTTTGTGCAATTTTCTACAGCTTTCCACTGCTCTCCCCCCCCCTCTCTCTCTCTCTCTTTCTCTCTCTGTTGCCTGCGGGGCAACTTGGCAAGGACGTTGCTGCTGCTGGCTGCGCAGGACGAGTGCCAGAAAAGTTGCTTGCGTGTAACTGTCGATTTGTGCGCGCAATTATAATAATTGCTATAATAACAACAACAGCAGCAGCAACAGCAGAAACAGCAATAAGAGCAACGGCAGCAGCAACAACTCGTTGCAGCAACTTGACGAGGGGTGCGATCTGCCCAGCAACAACAACAGCGACTGTGCGCTGCCTCAGTTGACGCCTCAGTCGCTGCCCTCATCATTGCTGTCGTCGTCGTGCGGGGCAGCAACTGTGCGTGCGTAAGCGCCTCAAATCGCATCTTTGTTTGCCCGAGGCATTAAAGGCTTTGCCCGGGACGTGGCAGGGCGTCAAGGGGTGTGGCACGTAGTGCGCCTAAATAAATATGCGAATGCCAATGGAAGGACACGGCAGCAGTAAAAGGACCAAATGCTGCTGCTGTTGTTGTTGTTCGACTGGCAAAACTGGTCGACGCTCCCCTTCCTCCCCTCCTCTACTCATCCCTCTGCTTAGCACACTCTCTCTGTCTGTCTCGCTCGCTCATCCTAATTACAATTGCAAACGCCTGACTGGCTCTGACAACAACACTTTATCCGTCATCAGCGCACGCAACAGTCGTGCCGTGCCCCTTCCCCACTCTCCCTGCTCCTCTCCCGCTGTAGCACAGCCGTCATCTTTATGTGCTTAATGCCAATTAAGCGTTTGCCCAGCGTCACCCCGCACCGGCATTGCTTTAAGCCTTCCCTTGCTCCCTTCCTTCCGCTCTTTCTATTTACATTTCGCTTTCGATATTGCGCAATCCATTGGCGTTTTTATTATTATTTTTAATCCTGGTTGCGCTTCATGTTTGTCCTTTAAATTGGCAACGAGGACGCGGACCACTTGAAGTTGTCAATTGTGTGTGTTCAGGCCACGCTCGTATTTCTGTCGGGGATTAGGCAGCCCCAGTTGTCAAGGAAATCGTTCATTAATTTCCCCTCCGCATTCTTAAATTTCCCTGCACGCATCTGCTTGGCTGAATGTCATCATCGTCCAGGGTCGTCGACGCGCCATTCCCAATCACAAATTCCCACTTTATCGCGGTTTCCAGTGGCATATGCTGAAACATGAGACAAAGCCTGTTCCAGGCCAGAAATGCCATACAGAGAGGGAGCAGTAGAAGTACGTAAGAAAGCTACAGTCGAGTGTGGTGGACACTCAAATACCCACTACGCAAAGCTTTACATTTTTGCTTGTTATAATTTAAGTTGCATACTTTCTGGCGGCGTTGAGATCTCTTTTGCAAGAAAACCCTTTCTTTAATAACTTTTATGTTTATTATCCCATTGCAACTAAACTTTCAGGAATTATTTGTATGTTAAAGGTCATTGCACATAGCATTAATTGTTGTTTATGACTTTAAATTACGCTTGCAATTCGTTTTAATCTAGTTTAAGGGCGCTCAGGAAGGCGTGGCTTAGTTCCAAAACATACATTATCTGCGCGCAACAATAACATTCACATTATCACAAAATTTTCAGTTCCAACTCTAATACACACTTAGTTAAAGCTGTTCATACGTACAAACTAATAGATAAATTCACTTCCTGGGCTTGCAGATGCCTTCTACTACAGCCTGTTACATACAAGATTGCCACACAGTTATAATACCCAGCTAACCCATAAGAAAGGGGTATTAAAAACCAGAGAAAACCAAAAAGCGAAATGCGAAAAAAGCGATAAAATAGCTTGCCGCCAGGCAAAGATCAAATGTTGGCTGCGTCGCCAGTGCAAATCTGCCAGATACGCAGATACACGAGACTGCGGTTAGTTGGACTGCCTGGCTGAATGGTTGCCTGCTCGGATGACTGGTCCAATGGATGCTTGGCTTCACTTGGTCCATCGCCGTCGTCGTCATCGTCGTCGTGGTCGTTGTCGTTCGTGGTTGGTCGTGGCAACCGCAGCAAGGGTCGCCCAGCGGCAGCCAAGTTCAAATTGAATTGCACATTGGAACTTTCGGAACGGTAGACGAACATAATTTTAACTTAGAAGCCGTGGGGAATGGGGAAGGAGGGAGGGGCAGGGACGGCGCACAGTTGACGGGGGCGCGGAGCCTTTTGGCCTTTTGTATTCAGCAATTTCTACTGCGAACCTCAAGAATAATAATAATAATATGAAATTATCAATGTCTTGGCCGGGCTATTGTAGCTGCCCCCCCCTTCTCTCTCTCTCTCTGTCACACTCGCTGTGCTGCTCTCTCTCTCTCTCTGTTGCTGGTCAAAGGGTCTCCTTTGTTCCTGTTGTTCTTCAACTGTTTTCCGCTTGCTGTGTTTGCTTTATGATAATGTCTTGTCCCCCTCCTCCCTTCCCCCTTTGCCAGTCACCCTCTCACCCTCTCGCAGTCGTTTTTTTAGTTATTCTACGTCACTCAGTCGGCATTGTTGTTGTTGTTGCTGCTGTTGTTGGACGACTGCCTGTCGATGATTATTATGTATGCTTAAATTCTATGCACGTACCGGCACTGAAGCTTATCTGTATCGAATATGATTAAGTGCGCTGCGCTGCCTCACCCTAGACTATGACTGGGCCGGTACTGTGCCTGGGCCTGGGTCTGTGCCCGGGACTCTGCCTGGTGCCTGGGCCTGGCCCTGGGTCTGGTCTCATCTAGGCGGCAACGTATGTGCGCTCGTCGAACGTGCAACATTGAAAAGGGCACAAAAGAGCGAGACCGAACGCTTAAATAAACACACAGCAACAACAACAACAACAACAATAGCAATAACAGCAACAACAATTATGGCTTCGCCTGTCTTGGCTGCCAGCCAGTCCCAGGTTCCAGGTCCCAGTCGCTGTCCCGGGCTCTTCCAGGCCCATCCTCAGTCGCCCATCCCGGCGGTCCAATATGCGGCAGAGAATGGCGTCGCCATCGCCATCGCACTGTAAAATGACATTTGAAATTTGCATGTTTTTGGTTTTTGGTTAATTCAATGCAAGCAGAAGAAGAAGAAGAAGAAGCAGGAGGAGAAAAAGGAAGAGAGAAAGAGGAGCAGAGGCAGCAGAAATAACTTGCCTTTTATTGAATTGAATCATTCGCATTTGCATAACGTTCATAATTGAATCGAGCCCCGCAGTGCTTATATATGCAAATATAACGGTCTCTATGCATATAGACATACATTGTATATATATTGTATATATGTCTGTAGTGTGGGCAACAAAGTGGGGAATTTGTTGAATTTCCTTTTGCCATTGCCAGCTTATCGATCATCTTAGTCAATTATCGGCAATATCCAGAGATCTTGCACGACTTGAGCTTAATTTGCGAATGCACTCTGTATAATTGTATTCGTTATTAGCCATAAATCAGCTGACTCAATGCCCCAGCCTTATTTGCATACAAATCGATCTGCTCGAACATGTTGTGTCTTGCTCAATCTTTATTTCTCCCTCTCCCTCTCTCTCTCTCTCTACTTACGATTACGTTTCGATTGTTCTGCAAAGCAATCTCTAAATTTACGACGCATTTACTCATCTTTTTCTGTGACAGCAATACACGAAATATATTTCATATATACTCGTATGCATACAATTTATTCCCATCGATCGATCGAGCTTAGGTCATTGTACGAAGTGCCTAAAATGTTCCATAATTCATATGCAAATGCAGGAAACGCCAAAGCTTCGTCTATACTTTATACTTTATTTGATTTACAGCAATTGCTGTTGATATATTTTCATCGTGTACGAAATTCATTTGATTCACAAGACTTACGCAGGGTATTATAATTTAAAGGGTATTTCGCAAAGGTTATACTGTTTGAAGGTGATATTAGGTGAAGGTAGATATTATTGGAACTAAGGAAGGGTGCGATGGAATCTATTTCGTATTGAAGTTAAGATAGATAGATACATATTTTATAAATCAACTTCATTTATTATCATCTAGATTTGTATGCCCAAAAATATTTTAAGGTCTCAAAATAAAAGGCTTTAGTCTTAGATAAGACATTCATTTCTAGCTAGTTTTAGTATAAACAAAGTGAACTAGAGTAAAGTTTCCTTTAGAGATTAAATATTATTGGAACTAACGAAGAGTTCAATAGGAACTATTTGTTTTTGAAGTTATGTGAAAGATACATATCACAAGTATGCATCGTTTACTATCGTCTAAATTTAATGACCTAAAAGAACTTAGGATCTTCAGACAGGATGGATAACTTATCCCTTTCTAGCTACTTTTGATATAAAGACCCCAAAGAAGTAAAGTGAACTAGTTCTTACCTAATAACCTTACCTTATACACCACACAAGAGCCTTTAGTTTCAGGTTACATGTGGACTATCGATGAGGGCATTTCATATTCGTCAGGCCTTAGATAACGGTTCCATCTCGTTCGGGTTTCGCCTTTGTGGAGCACTCGAATTTGGCACTTGAGAGACGTGAACAGCGCGTTTAAATTCAGTTCGTAAGCACTTAAAACGCAGCCCTCGTCAGCCTCGGCGGCATGAGAAATGCTTAATACTTGAGATACTTTTGTGTTTCTGTTTGTATTTGTATTTGCATTTGCGATGCTTGGGATACTTATTCTATGAGTTTATGCCCCATTGCCGTGCCCGAGTCTCTCAAGTGAATGCGGCCTGGCTTTGAGTTTTCATTCACACTCACACTCGCACACACGCACACACATGGGAGTGTGCTAACAGCTTGGAAAAGGGGTTTCCCTTTGTGCCATTAGGGGTTGCAGGCAGATAACGAATATGTCGTTTGCTTAGGTGAGGCGCAGATATATTAAATTGCTTTCGAATGGCATTAATAGCCCGAGGAAGTCCCCCTCCCTCGTCGGAGAACCTGTCATTAAGCAACCAGATCTCGTTTCTCGCGGAGCAGCAGCCAAGGCTCAGCTAACTGTGAAAGGTGCAAACATCCTGTCTGAAGAAGGAAGAAGGAGAAACAGAAGAAGAATGCAAAAGATTGCAAGGCAGCGAGTGCAAATCCCGAGAAATTCACACGAATCCTGCTCGATTGAGGCGCGTCCTTTCGGGGCCACAAGACAATGGGAATGGGCAACTTTAGCCGGGCAACGGTAAATGCAAAGCCAGATAAAAACCAGCAGCAACTGCTGTGCAAACAATTAAACTGCCACGCAGACAGGCAGACACACAGAGACAGAGAAAGAGAAAGCAACAGACAGTGCTGCAGAGGCAGGCGCAGGCGGGGGTGGATTCCAGCTCGGGCGAGCAAGGTGCAGTCTGTCGTTCTCGTCGTGGTACTTACGCACGCCCAGGCGATGCTCGGCAGATAGTTGCACACACACACACACACTCACACATAGAGACAGGGACATGCAACAGACACAGTTACACGGACAGACACGCACACTGAGACAGATGCAGATGCCGGCACTCAAGTGTCGAAAATAAAACGCAAAGCTGATTCCCGCTGCTGCTTTCCCTACTCCTCCTCCTCCTCCTCCTTGTTCTCCTTCTCATCCACCTTCTCCTGCTGTTGCTGTTGCACGCTCTACTGCTGCTTCTCTTTCAATCTCTGTCCTTGGCTCTCCCTTTTGATGTTCTCTGCAGTTTTATTATGATTGATGGGCAGCAGAGAGGAAACTGAAAAAAACAACATGTAGAGCAGTGAGGGGTGTGACTTACGAGCAGATACCTAGGCTCAAATCCAGGCCAGATGTTGCTGATATCCTAACTAAACAATACCATAAACAATAATTATAGGGAAGCAATTTAAATTTAATTTATTTCGATAGGCAATTTAAAGATTTCCTTCGGCCACACACTGCGATAACTAAGAAGTTGTGTGGCGGCTCTGCGATAGGCAACTTATGTTAATTAACAGTTCAGCTTAACATAAGCTGTCTATCGGGCTTAACATGAGAATGTAAAGCCAAACAATGCAAATCAATGAAAAATTTTACAATATTCAAATGCAAATAACTTAAAAAAAAGCTAGTGCACAACGTAGCACACCCATTTACATAACTCATTGTACAGGGTATTTAAGCCAACGAGAACTTAAGCCACAACTACAACTAGAAATCCGTCTTTGGTAACCAAACCGAGTCGTCGAGTCCAAAGCCAACATGACCATGGGTCTGTCACTCGTCTTTCAGTCTGTCTGTCTATCTGTCTGTCCGACTGACGTCGGTTCTGCTGGCGGCGGCGTGTGGATCGTTGTCTGAATAGAGCGAAAATTATGAATTATATTTACTTGTTTTGTACGCGCACAAGGCAACACGAGGCGTGCCGCGGTGCGGTGCGGCGAGGGAAGCGACGCTTTCCACTTAAATGAGGCATGCAACGAGCGCACTCAAAATTAGTGGATATACGCAGCGGGTCCGCAGGGTTTTTGTGTTTGCGAAAAGGATTCGTTTTTCTCCCGTTTTTCCCATTCTACCAGCGCTCATTGAAAATGAATAGAAAGGGTATATTGATGGTATGGAACAGGCAGAAGGAGGCGTGGCAATGTTGTGTTTTGTTGAACAGATTTTAGCAAGTCTAGTTTGTTTCAAATTTCGCATGCCACGCCCAACTTTCTGGTACAATAAATTTTCAAATTATAAGAGCGAGGATAACCCGATTGGGAGTGGCACCTTGTCTCTCAAAGAAAGGTTTCTGTAAAGTTCCTTATATGCATATAAAAAATGTTTTAATTTATAGTACAGTCTTGTAGGAAGGTTAGTTCTTAAAAGTATTCTGATAAACTTGAAATATGTGTATTAATATTAATATTATTATATTATTTTAACTTTCTGATTCGACTCATTTGTAGCGAACTAAGGAAACTTCAATTCGATACGTATAAAATAAAATAAAAGAAGAAAATACTATCTGTGAATCAAAGCAAAGTATGCACCATAATATTAATATATTTTACTCTGTTAAACTCGTACAAACTGAAATTCATTTTACCAACTTGCTGTGAATTTCGCACTGAATGTGGGTATCTAACAGTCGAGTTCGCTCGACTATACCTTCTTCTACTTTCTGTTTTTTTTCTGGTGCCTGCCTGCGCATTCATTGCGCGGCTCTTTTTTCGGCTTGTCATGCGTATAGAATTTCATTTGATTGAGCGCTTAATCAAGCAAACATTATCGTGCACTTATTAATAATAATAAGTGCTCGGCATTCACAGTATATTCCCCTATTCGGTGTTCGGCATTCAGTTTTTTTTTTTTGGTTTATCTGCTCAGTCGTGGCTGAATGGAGCCGGAACCCAGTTGGTCATGATGACAGGCCAATGCGGCGACATCGAGTGAAAGAAGACTTAAGGAATATACCCTGATTTAATGCGCCAGTACACAATGCAGTTTATTCTTTTGAAGTTCATTTGATATCGATCCTTTCCTGTTCTCTGATATTGTTCCACTAACAATCCATGTTTCGTCTTGATTTACACGGAATATTATAAAACATATACAATATTCATTTCTCTACTCCCTTCTCTTGTATAGTTTATTTACTCAGCCTCTAAGCAAGCCGTTAAGCAAAGATCGTTCCTTCTTATTCCCTTCTAAGACTGTTGATAATACTTCTCGACCAATAGGACCACCCATTGGTTGTGTGCAGCTGCCTCTGCATCGTAGCCAGCATAATCCCAGCTGCGCTTTAAGCTTCCAGACACCGTTAAGGATTATCGGGCATAAAGCCAAGTTACGAGCATGTCATCATGCACAACAACTGCACATTGCGAGGCAGCAACAGCAACAATGGGGCACCCTTCATCAGCAACAGCCTACCGCGTTCCCCCCTCCTTCCGTTTCTTCTTTCTTTCCGCATACTTCCCTCATGTCTCATGTTCCTCTCTCTCTCTTTCCATATCTGTGCGTGTTTTATGCATAGAAAAAAGTTGTTCTAAACCTTTCATTGTCTGAGCTTGGGTTGATTGTTTCTGCCTCCGCTGTTGCATCTTTTTGTTGTCGTTGTTGCCGTTGTTGTTGTTGTTGTTGCCGTTGTTGTTGTTGTGCTTGTTATTATTTTGCGTATTATTAAAACGCCTGCATTTCTTTATCCAACTTCTATATCGGATTGTTGTTGTTGTTGCCGATGGCGGATGCGACGGATACGGATGCGTTGTGGTCGCTGCGAATGGCGCAGTGAGCTTAAAGCGGCTTTTCGTTTATCTGTGTGCGAGTCTGTCTGTGTGTGCTTGTGTGTGTGTGTGCGTGCGAGTGAATGAATTGAACTGCCGCCTTTTGCATTTTTCAACTGCCATTCGCCCTGCTTTTTTCAGCTTTTTTTTGTATTTTGTTGTTGCCGTTGTAGTTATGTATTTGTTTTTGCCCCGCACAGGCCTATAAAGACAGGGCCCCAGTCGAGAGGCAAACGAGAGGCTCCCCCTCCCTCCCCACCAGGTTGTCCGTCCCTGGCCCCGTGGCAGCGCATAGAATTTGTATGAAATTTAAATACCCATTCAGCATTCAAAATGCGAAGCGACAGCCGCACAGAGACCTAAATACTTAAGTAGTTTTTGAGTGGCTGCCAGCCACAGATGCAGATACAGCTACAGCTACGGCTACAGATACAGATACAGATACAGATACACGTACAGAGATACAGCTAGAGCTCTAGGTACGAATTTGGACTAAGACTGGCGCAGACGGAGAGGAATAATATGCCACATGGCGGCGCTTTCATATATGCGGCCACACGTTTTGTTACTTACAGATACAAATAGAGACTCGGCCAGAGATTACACATACCGATACACACACACACACACAGATACAACTGCAGATACGGCAGGCAAGCGCGCTGGATTATGCCTACTCGACTGAGTGTGTGTGCCATGTCGGTGTCGCTTTGTCTCCCACTGTCTGTCTGTGTGTGTGTGTGCCGCACGTAAGATTTAATCTTTATTGATTTATTTTGTTAGATTTTAATTTATGACACCGAAGTAGGCAATCATTTTCAGACACTGCATTCTGACTGCCTACCTCCCCCACCCCGTGGGAGCTGGGTAACTATCCAGCTGTGAGATTAAGAGACTGTCGACTGCGCAGTTTGCATTGTGGGCGGACTAATTAATCTCGAGTACTGTCGACAGATCGGCAGCAGCATCGAGTCGGTAATCAATTAGTGCCGACTTAACATACTATGGAGTAGGCTCCTTCAGCGCGGAATGACCAAGACAAAGAGTGGAATTAGCAAAGGAAATGCCAAGGAATGTTGGGCAGTGCTCAAGGCTGCATTCCAGACATGAATTTAATTTACTGTTAAGTAGTGTAATTCAATTTAACTGCATCGATGTTATTCGTATGTATCGTTTATTTTATGTTATGTTAACTCAATCATCCCAAGCTTATTTACTCAATTACATGCCTATGTTTGTTAACATATTAACTCAATTTAACTTAACATAATCAAAATTAGCAGCGAATATTTTCGATACTATCGATTAAGTGATCCTTTAAATAAGTTAAGGGTATGTTATGTTATGTAACATTAAGTAGCTTCGTATTAATGTTATTCTTATGCTATGTTAAACGATACCTAACTATCGATATTCCGAGCTTAGCTATCGGCCTGTTACAGTGTGCGTGTGTGTGCTTTGCACTAATTCGCACATTTATCAAGCTTAACCGCGAAGGACTTTCAGCTTGGCTTAAGCCAAGGCGAACCTTGACACACGAGAAGTGAACTTTTGCACCCCTGACTAACGTACCTTCCTTCCCTTCACCTCCCTCCGGCTGACACGTCACTTAAGCCACCCTCGAAATGTGAGAGAAGCCGCTGGCAGTGCTCGAAAATTTTGAATGGGCCACGGCAAGTTACCTCGACAAACTTTTTGCTCGTTAATCAAAATTAATTACAGACACACACACACACACACAGGGAGAGACACCGGAGTGCCTCCCCCAACGGCATTGTAAAGACAGGCATGGCCATGCCACGCCCACATGCGACATGCAAACCAAGAAGGCAAAAGCATAAATTGTAATTTACTTTAATGAGCCGCATTTAGTCCGGCCCACATGTCCAGCGCGCGGGTCTATGATTGGACCAGACACGTCACAAGCAGCCACAGCGAGGAGAGACACACTGTGCCACACAGTGGGCGGCGCTGGTGATGAGGAGCAACAGCAGCAGCAGCAGCAGCAGCAGCGGAGGCACGTACTGGGCTATGGTGAGCAGTGACCTCGTCTCCATGGCGACCCAAGTGATCCGTTGTGTAATTAAAGTTCGCATGACCAGCAATTGCGATTTGAATTCGAAACGGTTGATGGCTGCGAGAAGAGGCAGCCAAACGGACAGGCAGCGGCACAGAGGGAGGGACACTGGGACAGACAGACAGTTAGATGAACAATTGTCGATTGGCTCACTCGGCCCACTCAGACAGAGACCACGACGACGAGTCCAAGCACGAGTCTGCAGTGGCCCCTGGCCAGACTAAGCTGAAGAACACCATGGCATCGTTATCGTCATCATCATCATCATCAGCATTTACTGCCGGCGCATTGTTCTGTTCGACCATTCTCGCACTGGTCTAACGCCATGTTCGAGTAGTTGGCATTTAATGTGCCTCTTTGTCAACGTTCTCGTTGTCATTGTCGTTGTCGATTCTCTATTCTCTATTCTCGATTCTGCTATTGATGAGCTGTTGACGTTGCTGCAATACCCTGTGAATGGAGGTGAAGCAGAGGCGCTGTTTGGCACTCAAGTTGGCAGAGCAAGCACTGAGAATTAGTTAGCTTTATGCAAGCAGAGTATGCAGAGTATTCCTCATGGCAGCATAATATTTTTGAAGTTACCTTACATTATGTTTAGTGAGGTTAAACTTGATTGAGTTGCACCTTATAAAACCTTATATATTCCAGATCTAAGTCAGTTTAAAAGAGGAAACTTCAACTAGGATGTAGAGTTTAGTTCCTTTAGCTTAGACAGTCATGAATGCGTTAAAGAATCTTTTTTGAAAGTCTTTTAAAGTGTATATATCTAATGAATAATGAAAATATAATGGATATCTAACCGAATCATAAAAAGACTTTTAATATCACTTCTCTAATGCATTCATGACTGTCTGAACTAAAGAAAACACTTCTAGGAACTGCTTTCCCATCAAATTGCTATACAAATGGAGTTAGTATTTCAATATCAAGCAATTACAGGGTATTTGACTACCAACTCTGTCACAGTTTGTCAGCCACAGTCTCTTGTCGCTTTGCCGTCCAGTTTCATATGCATGGCATGTATTTAAGTAGGCTGCTAAGTGGACATTAGGGGCATTCTGTGGAGGCACACATGTGTGACCTTATATAGATCAGCAGAGCGTCTTGACAGACCCACTTGCCATTCTCCATTCTCCGCCAGCAGAGAAATGCAAAGAATCGTCTTGAATTCTTACGCTGTAAATAGCCAGAGCTCGCCGGGTTGTCGCTTCACTGGAGTTGACTTGAGTTTATGTTTCTTAAGTGGACAGAGCTGAGTATGGCAGCTCACCCACTGATAAAGCTGATGCTTATAATGGGAAATTTCCTGGCCAACGCTCTCCATTTGTAATTATCCGACTATCTAACAAATATTTGCCGTCGTCTTTACCATTTTCAAATATATATTTTTTAACGACGCTTTGCGGTTTTTGTCATTTCTCTTTACCCCCCTTCCCCGGGCAACGAGCACTTGCCACCCCTTTGCGGTGTGTGTGCCAAGTCTGTGGCGCATTCATGTGGAAATGAGTGCAGCCAGCACACAAAGTTGCATACAACATAAGGAGAGGAATAAAAAACAAGAGGCAAAAAACAAAACCAAACCAAGCCGCGCCACGCCGCGCACAGTGGGAAAACAATGGCAATGCCTGATGGCTGATGGCTGATGGCCCCGGCTGGCCTGGCTTTTGCTCCGCTCCGGCTACGGTGCGGCTTCTGATGGTTATGGCAACTACACACAACATACTCGTACTCGTACTCGTACTCGTACACACATAAGTGGTAATAATAATTCCGCTCAAGAGGCGTCGCCCGGCGTTTCATTTCAATGACACACAAACCCGTGACGCCAACTGCAGCGATGAGGTTGCCATCCGGGCGACGGCGATGATGATGATGACTACTACAAATGGTAGGTGCAGCCCCTGTTCCCCTTCCTCCTTCTCAGCAGCAGTCCCCCTTACAATGACAGTCGCAGCCCTTCCCTTTCCCATTGGCAGTGCCCCTGTCAGTGGCACCGGCTGTTGTCATCGGCAAAGCAAATGCGACCCGCATTGCCTAAGCCAGGCACATGAGCCGATATGCCTGCCCTATGGAAGCTCTGAATGCCAGGGAAGGCTTAAGCTGGCAAGGCAACTAGCGTATGCTCTGCTAAAGGGGGAAATATTAGGGACTTTATCTGTATTTTAATTGGTATTCTGGAGGAAGTCAAAATAAAGCGCATTAGTTTCTACATAGTATATAAGTTTATACTGATGTTTATTTTATGTATATACTGATGTGTATGTGATGTATGATTAGTATATGTAATGCATGATTTATATCTCTATTTAACATGCTATCTATATAACTATCCATCATTTGTATTGCCTAAAGATCTCTCTCTGAATGCCGAACTGTCCAAAGGTCACAATAATGCTATCAATATCTCGATGTGGATGTCTTTAAGACACTTATTTGTTATATCTGCCTTGATGCCCAACTGACCCTTAGTCAATTTAATTCTATTAGTACCTCGATCTAGCTGTCTTCAATACTTAATATACTTATCTGTTATATCTCTCTGAATACCCGATACTTCGACTTGACTTATTTTATGTAATGAAGAGAGCAATTCAAAAAAATGCAAATCATTTCTTTAATACATTCTATAATATCATATATATCTCCTTTATTAATCCCAAACCTACCTTGTAAAGAACTTCAGAATATATTTAATTACCTTAGCTCTCTTCTCTTACATAGCTCAATTATCATACATACATATATATACTATATATCTCCCAATTACTGCGCCCACTTCAAGCTAAATAACATTTTGCGTATTCAAAAAGAGTTTCCCAGAAAGCACTTTAAAACGTAATTAAGATAAACAGGGGAGAAAGTACTTAACCCTTAGAGTTGCGAACACTGTATAGAACCCGATATACCCTAGTAAAGTGGAAGGGAGAGAGAGAGAGGAAGGTAAAGAGGAAGAGGAAGACGGGAGGGAAAGAAATGCACCGCTCGATGGCTTAATATTGCGTATGCACAGCTCGTCATTCATTCATTGCTCGATTGTGCC
Organism: Zaprionus indianus; assembly: GCA_018904595.1. Classification (NCBI taxonomy): domain Eukaryota; kingdom Metazoa; phylum Arthropoda; class Insecta; order Diptera; family Drosophilidae; genus Zaprionus; species Zaprionus indianus. The sequence goes on from JAEIHA010000320.1 coordinate 8,099,064, forward strand.
CGCTCGGCATTCTCTCTCGCCAATTCCCTTACCTACCTCCCCTCCCCCCCCCCCACTCACTCTGCCCCCTTGCATGCCTTTAGTTCTTTGGTGGTACTGCTGTGGCTCCTTTGATTGCATTGTCTCGTCATGGTCTCGAGTGGTTCCTGACGACCGCCCCTATGCCAGCCAGCTATCCCTATCTGTCTCTCCCCCTCTCCTCTCTCTCTCTCTCTCTCTCTTGCCTGCTCTCTCTCTCTCTATCTGTCTCTCTCGTGTCATTTTACTTTTTATGCTGCTCTTCCCCAGTTTTTCTCACTGCGCTCACTTGACATACAATTATGTTGATGACATTGTTGTTTATGTCGCCAGTGTCGCTGCCATCGCTGCCGTTTCCTTCTGCCGCAGCAGCAACAACAATGAGCAGCAGCACAAGAAGAAGAAGAAGAAGAAGCAGCAGAGCGCGCCGACAATGCCGACAAGTTTTATGTGCATTCTGGGCCTGCTGCCGTTGCCGCTGCTGCTGCTGCATGCCCCATGCCCATATTCGGCTCGGCACTCATACTCACACTCATATTTGCAGTCGCATTCATTGTAGGCCCATATATCTCTCTTCCCTGCCCTTCCTCCCCTCCCCTTACCTTCCCCTACCCTGCTCTGCTCTGCCCCCTCCCCTCTGCCGTCGTCAGTTCGCGTATCTCACGTATCTCTATGGCCGTAGCTGCATTTTTTTATTGTTATCGTTTCATTGCCATTTGCTGACGTTGCCGCAGCAGAGACAACAACAACAGCAGCAGCAGCAACAACAACTGCCAGCAGCAGCAGCTTCCAGTTTAGCAGTTTACGCTCTTCTTTTTTTTTTTTTTTGTATTTTATTTCTATTTTTATTTTCAATCTGCCGCGGCCTTAATTAAAAATTCTTTTGGTGTCAAATGCTGATGGCGCTGCCCCTTGTCCGCTGTCCGCTGCCAGCTGCTCTAGGGTTTCCCTTTGGTCTCTCAGGTCGCCAGCATGTGCAACTGTTTGGCTTCCCACAATCAAAGGAAAACGAGACCCGAGTAATGATCTCATTCCTTTATCTTCTGTTGCGGATAATCAACGCATCCTTTCTAACCCTTGAGACTCTTTCATCTTCTCACTGCTGCTGACGCATAGAGATCGATGTTAGCTTTGAACTTGCAAATGAAAATCAAACTGATAGCCTTTAAAATTATTCTTGATATTTCATTTAAAGTAACATGCAAATTTAAAAAATTAAGAACGTTCTTTAGAAATTTGTTAAGGCTGAGGCCTATTTAATACTTCGATGTGACCTGCAAACTGAACCTTTTGTTCGAAGAACAAATTGATAATCAGGAAAAGTACCATCTCTAATATATATTCGTCAGTAATATTAAGCACAAATATATTGAAAGCTAAAATCTGTATGAAAGTCTTGAAGATTTCAAGAAATTCCATATAAATGAGACATATTTTCACTGAGAAAATTGAAGTTCTTAGTTTTTTTATATGTATTCTTTCCGAGTTGAGGTTTAATATTTTTTTATTGAAGTTTTTCCATCAATTTTCTTTTTTCTATATTTAATCCTTGTTTTACTTTTTCATAGTTGACATCAGAATAAATAATCGGTAAAGAGTTGCTGTCTCTTAAACTGCAATCTTTAATATGTATTTCATACAATAATGAAGGAAAACCTTTTCAAATCAGCACCTGTAGCCAAGGTCTTTGGGGCCCTTGTGCAAATTTATTGGGGCCCCTATTACATTTAATTCCCTTTCTTTATATTACAGTATGAAGATAAAACATTTTATAAAATAAGGAACTTAAAACTAATTTTCCATTTAATATTGACAAAATCATCAAAAACGTATTTATTTTCTCGGCATCAGAAGGCCCTTGGACAGCGGTGGCCCTTGTGCACCGTACACCTTGCATATGCCCTTGCTACGGGCCTGCAAAACATTCATCTTTCTGTTCAAATTGAAGATTAAAGAGGCAGCATTTAAATTAACATTTGGTGACTAAGCCAAATCCTCGAAAAGAATATTTTTAGTTAGTTATCTACGCAGTTCCCCCCTCTATGCTCGGTTGCTCCGTCTTCAAGTTGCGTTTACATATTTTGCGAAAAACAAATTTGATGAGAAAAATTGGAATTTGCGAAAAGTTTCGTACAAGTTTGCGACACATGCAACGCCCTTTTGTCTGAAAGTATTGGGAAAAGCTTTCAGAGAATCACTTGAGCAGTTGCCATCGTTGTCGTCGACAGGCAGTGGCAACCGCAGCGCACAACCCATTCGAGAGGAGCGCCCCAGTTGCCAGTTGCCAGTGCCCCAACCGATGCTGACATCGCTTTTTGGCAGCAACGAAGTTCGCCAGCTCTCTCTCTCTCTCTCTCTCTGTCTGTCTCTCGCACTCTGCCTGGGCAGAAATCTAATAAATTTTCCAACACGTAACACAAAATATGCGTGTAAATTTCATTTATTGATTTATAGATGCCTATGCCAGGGACACACACACGCACACACACACATGGGGGGCTGCGCTGGGCGTGGCATGCGAGAGCTTCTCTCCGAAAACATTTGTATAAATACGCCAAGTAATGGCGTCTCCAATGTCGGTGCGAATGGTGCAAACTTCCTGCCATAAATCAAGATGAGCTCCGGCCAAACAAAATGCAGCGCGATTCTCGACTCGTTGCCACCATTTGCTCCCATTCCCATTCCCAGTCCCGCTCCCGTTCCCGTTCTCTCCCTCATCATGTTCTTCTTCTGGTTTTTTTTTGGGTGTTTTTTCATTTCCATTTTCATGGCTCAAAAAGTTCTATTTGATTTCGTATTAGGGCGAAATGCTGCGCGCACATAAATTCTGCTTTTAAGGCGAAATTAGTAGAGGAGCAGCCTGCAGCCTGAAGAGGGAGCAGGAGTAGCAGCCGGAGCTGGGGCAGCAGAGCTCGAACAGAGCAGAGATTAAGTTGGCTACGTGCTGAAGTACGTGGCTGGGAAATCACTGGCAAGGCGAGGAGCAAAAAATACAACTGAGCGTGGAGAGAAAAGAAGTCAAAAACTGCAGTCTCAGCTTGTCGTGGTGGGGGAGCAGCAGCAGCAGTGGCAGGCTCAAGTGGTCACGTGGCTGCGACGGCGACGGCGGCGGACGAGGAAGTTTTCGGACCAAAATTACTTGAGCAAATATTGCTTTGTTCAATAGTCCAGACCCAGTTCCCCCAGCAGCCTCTCTCTCGCTCTCTCTCTCCAGGCCAAAGCAGCTGCAAAATTATGAACGCTCACGCACACGCAGCGCAGCTAGGAGGAGGAAGCAAAGGGGAGGGACAGGGGGGAGTGGCAGCGGGTGTCGACTAAGTTGTAAGGCAGCAACAGCAACAGCAACTTGGTGCCAGCAATTAGAAAAGTTCCGGCCAAACTGTCAGTGGAAGGCAAAGTTTGCCTAGGAGGAAGAGGGTGCTGAAGCGGTGAAGGGGGGGGGAAGGGAAATTAAAAATCAATAGCCATGACGGGCTAAAACTTTATTGTCACAAATCAAAAATTGAATTTCGCTTGAACAAAGCCGACGAGGAACCCTTTCTCTGCCTTCTCCCTATTGACTTTGCAGCTCTAATGAGTCAAGGGACGCGGGACGCGGGACGCGGCGCTGTCAAGGCTGAGCGCATGCCCAACGCCTTTTCCCAATCTTTTAATTACACACGATCGTAAAAGGGACTGCGGCACGGGCAAAGGTAGGCGAAGGTACGAGCACAATACTACGAGCACTGGCCAGTCCACTCGCGCTCTACCTGAGCCCTTTGTCCGTCCGCCCGTCCGTCCGTCCTGACGTCGCGACGGCATATGGCGCAGTGCGAGTGCCTCGTAAAAATTATCTCTGGCATTGTTTCGGAGCACGGTTGGGGTGCCATAAAATCTCGCAATGTGCTCGGCTCGGGCAAGGGGACTCTGTTTTCGAAACAGTACACAGCGTACAAGGCAGCGGACCGAGCAGCCCGACAAAGCCGGCGACGGCGGCATAAATCACTAGGAACTTGTTAATTGTGCGCTATTTATTGTATGCATTTCGGTTTTCAGGAAAACGAACGAGAGACAGAGAGAGGAAAATGAAATAAAAATTGAGGTGGTAAGTGATATGCATCGTCAGCGGGGAGAGAGGAGGGGCAAAGCGAACAGGTGCTTCAGAGTTGATAAGATAAGTTATTCCCGTCGATACATTAGGGAGCAGGCGAAGAGGTCCATCAACAAACTATCGAAAGGGTAAAGACTGAACAGTTTAGCATAGATCGTAGAACGGCATTTGCTATAAACTGCTATAAACATCGCTTTATAAAGTCAGCTACAGTCCAATCAACTTTACAGATCTTCTATCGTCACAAGTGGAAACCCTAAGCAGGTTAGTTCTATCGATTTTTAGACTATCCAACTAGATGTTACGAAAAGAGTAAAGAGTGAAGAGTTTAGCATACATCGTAGAACAGCATTTGCTATAAACTGCTATAAACATCGCTTTATAAGGTCAGCTGCAGTCCAATCAACTTTACAGATCTTCTATCGTCACAAGTGGAAACCCTAAGCAGGTTAGTTCTATCGATTTTTAGACTATCCAACTAGATGTTACGAAAAGCCTAAAGAGTGGAGAGTGTATCATAGATCGTAGAACAGCATTTTATGTATGGTGCTATAAACATCTCTCTCTTTAAATTTCACGCATCTTCTATCGTCCAATGCATAAGAGGTCTATTGATTTTCTAACTATGGAACTACAATAGATGTTAAGCATAGTCAATAGAGAGAAGAGAAGAACGTAGTTTAAGCCTGCTGCTATAAACATTGCTATAAAATCAGTTTATACAATAAAGTTAGTTTCCCTAACTTTTTAGACCTTCTCCACACTGCAGACCCTCTACAAGTGTAAACCCCAAACACCTTTTTCCAACCAACATATTCGAAAACTGTTTCTTTCGATGTCTGTCAATTATTTTGACTGTTTATGGCTGCGTAGAATTCTGTAGAAACGTGTCAAGTCTGTTTCATGTTCGAGTTTCTATTTGTTGACGAACTGGGTGCCCCCTCTACCTCCCCCCTCTTCGTTGCTTGCAGCCCCGTTACTGTATCAATCGAACAAACGATCGTCAATCCAAACCATTTGTATCAACATAAGTGCCGACAAATATTGATAGACTTGTTTCCATTTCAAGCGTGCGAGTATATGAAACAACTTTTCCACACAATGGAATATACCACAAATACGAAATACGAAATACCAAATATATACCGTCTAGTCGAGTATTTTATTTTCATGTTTTGTGCCTTTGCTTGCTTGCTCTCTAATGTTTTTATTTGGTTTCGCCCTTGCCCCGACAATGTTGACATGTTTTCGTTTCGCGTCTGATAGACGAGAGTGGAATTGGAGCTGGAACGGGAACGGGAACGGGAACGGGAGCGGGGGCACTGAGCTCAAGACGCGTCACTAACGAGGAAGGTTCTGTGATGGGGGGGGGGGGGAGCATGGAGCCAAGTCTCGGGCCTGGGCTCGAGTTTTTATTTATTTAGTTGGCCGCCGACGCTGATGATGATGATTGCCAACTGTCGACAAGGGTCGCTTTTGTTGTCTATTTATAAGAATTATATTTGCACCCATTGGGGCCTCCACGCACGCACACACACACACACGCACACGCACACACGCAGATAGACGGACAGACAGACAGCGAGCGGAACAGGCATGTCGAGTGCGCTTCAATTGCGTTCATAATTTATCGATAATTGGGGCAAATGCCTATCGAGCAGCAGATAGGCGCGTAGCCAGGCAACTTGCTCTGGGGCAGCTGTGCCGCCTTCCCCCTCTCCATTATCCCCTTGGCTTGTTCGTTGGAAATTCATAAGCTCATTAAATTTTCAGCAGACGACAGCAGTTCTCAGTTTTCCGTTTCGAGTTTTCCGCTGCGAGTTTTCGTGCTTTCCCCGAGTCGAGGCGAGTCGAGGCGAGTCTCGGTCTCGAGTTTAAGTTGGGCAAATACAATTAAAATGCCATAAAGCAAATTAGCCCAGACAAAGTTTTCATATTCTGCCGCGAGCTGGAAATTAGAGAGGCAACAACAGACACAGCGAGGCGTGGCAAGCAGCCGAGTGGGAGTGGGGAGAAAGAGAGAGAGGGGGAGTGGGAGTGGGAGGGCAACTGTGTTTCCTTGGGTTGGGCAGTAAAACACATCCTGTGCCTGGGTAATTGCCAGGCGTGTGCTGCAACTTCAGCAAATTGTCGGTAATTATGTGGCACAAAGTAACGTCAAATACACACACACACACACACACACACACACACAGATACACTCATATATACAGGGGGGGTTAGCTCAGCTTGCATTCAAATCGTGTCGAGTCTGTTTCTGTTTCGGAAAAATCTCTACACTCTGGGGTGACTCTCCCCCTCTACTCGTCCCGCTCCCCTGGCGACAACCTGCAGGCCAAAGTGTATTAAATTATAATTATTTGTGCATGACAAAGGGTCATGAAACATGCCTAATGACACATTTGCCACAGTCTCGAACAAAACGCGCCGTTGCCGCAGCACTTACCAGATACGAGTATGTCGAGTGAGGCAGGGAGTGGAAAACGGGAAAGAGCCAGAGAGGGGCAGCTATGTATATCACGCGCTGCCTGCTAAACCCAAAGGGGCAGGGCAGGGCAGGACAGTGTAGTGCAGGGAAGGTGGGACGAGTCGGGTCCTCTGTTGTGCTGTGCTGTGCTCTGTCTGGGGTACTTGAGCTCTCTGCGTGCCGTGGATATCGGCTGTGCGGCGTCGTATATGGTTACAATTAACAACGCTCGTTATGTTCGGGGCGTGCGGCAACCGAAAAAGAAATTAAACAAAATTGCTGCAAAACTGCACAGAATTTCGACTTGTAATGCAACACCAACAAAAAGCCATCGCAGAAGTTGTTCGTTCCCTGGCCGACACCGACCCCGACCACGACCCCTAGCCGGAACCCGACGCTCTGCAATAGTTGGCAGCTCTGCGGGAAAGTTTCGGACGAAACGCCCAACAACCCAAGACCTCACTCAGTCAGCTGCAAGTACAGGTCCAACTAATTTCTATTGGGCGATGCCTTATTCATTTGACTTGACCACACAAAAAGCAAACAGATAAAATGAGAATTTAGTTTTATACTGCATGTGTAGATAATGTAAAAAGAGAACTTTGCAGTGCATACACTGCGCTGAATTCTTACATTAAATATACGAACAGGAAGTACACAAATATTACAACACTAACTTACAATAATAAAGCAACGATATTTTAATTATTTAACAAATTTAAAAGTTACATTCCATTTACATGTCCTTTTATTAGCCGCATTTCGATAATTATGTGGCGGCTCTCCGATTAGCCGCCTAAAAGAGCTCCACCTGCAGCTTAACATAAACTGTAAGCTTAGCATAATCAGTCTGCATTTAATTATCGAGTTCGATAAATAACATTGGAGCCTAGCATAAGCTGCAGTGCAACTTAACATAAATTGCGAACTTAACATAACCTGCTTGCACTTAATTATCGAGCGCGATAATTAATATTACAGCTTAGCATAAACTGCAGTGCAAGTTAACATGAATTGATAACTTAACATAAATTTCAAACTTAACATAACCTGTCTGCAGTTAATTATCGAGCTCGATAAAAAAATACCAAAAACAGCAGGAAGGGGAAATGTGTGTTTGCAACTTTTTAAAAACTATGTATATCAATTTCTGCCCACTCACAATCTACAATCTTCAGACTTAGACTAAAACGTAAGTGCTGCAGTAAACTTAATACTCTCCCGCTGGCTACCAACTAAATAACTATAATATAATTCCAGAGAAGCCTCTAAGCCACTCAAGTTGCAGTTCCACGGCATCCATGATGCGTGTCAGTTGGCTTACTTTCGATTTTAAGACACGATTTCAAGCGATGCAACCGAATACCCGTGTGGTGTATCATCTGTCCCGGGGCTTAGGACCGGTTCCCCCCACCCCTACCGCTTGCCACTCACTCATTCACTCACTGCAATCCCCTGCAAGAGATTCTTGCACTGCTCTGACCAGTCTAGGAAACATGAATCGCCCGCAGCTCGACTGAGTGATCGGCTCAGCTCAGCTCAGACAGACAGACAGACAGACAGAGAGAAGAATGCGAGATGCTTATTCCAGATGCTGAGCAAATACATCTCCATATGGCATATGTTCGTATTTATATTTGTTTTGATTTCCATGCGAATTTTCGTAATTAAAACGGAAACGTTACGAAATTAGGCAAAAGGAAATGACAACAAAGTGAAGGGGGATAGAAAGAGACACATAGAGAGGGAGGGAGGCGAACTGAATTATCCAGTTTACCATATGAGTCCAGAACACACAGAACCGGAGAGCGCAAAGATGATTCCCTGGTGGTTATTACGACGCACATGGCTGAGCTCTGTCAGCCCATCAATTTGTGTCAGGTTCCCAGCAGCATCAGCAACAACAACAACAACAACGACGGCAGCAGCAACAATTGCTGCCAGCTGTGTTCATAATTTGATATGCGCCAAATTTGATTCGAGTTTTGCCTGCTTTAATTAGCTACAGTTGCTGACTTTTTAATGGACAAACTGGGACAGGGACCAGGACTGGGACTGGGACTGGGACTGGGACCGGGACCGAAACTGGCACCGGGAATGAGTGTACTGAGGCTGGGACATATGACGCTGCTCTTTGACAGTCAGGCGAGCATGGGCGTTGTCGGGTTTCGGGCTCAGATTCGCCCTCAGTTGTTCCAAGCGCTTATCGATTGCGTTTAAATCGCGCACATCAATTACACGGCCGGAAAAACTGGACAGAAACAGGGACAGGGACAGGGATTTGAGGAGGGGGAAGGCGCCTGGAATTGAGCTGAAAACTGGCACTGCACGCTCGCTCTCTCAATGGGGACCTGCACGCGGCGGCCTATCGATAAATTGTGCTGCGTTTCGGGTTACTTTAAAGCGATTAAATTGAAATACAAGACCCAACCCAGGCCCAGTTCCAGTCGCAGTCGCAGTCCCAATCGGGGTGCAATTCAATTTCAACTACGGACACGAAGTGGTAAAATAATATTAAGTCACGTCCGACTTACAGCGAAAGCAATCGATCTGATTAATTTGCCCGCTGCATTCACTGAATCCATTCGAAAGTATTCACTTCAGATTCGATCAGGCAAAGCAATGCTAACTGTAGGGGGTCTTTTAATGGTAGGGAGGCGGATGGGAATACATACGTGAACACATGTATGTGCTAATGCTTACCTTAGTGAATTAGCACATATGCACATACATGCATGTGTATGTTGTATTCATGGCAGACATTTGAATGGGAATACACTTGTAAGAAGGTATAATTTGTATGGAATTTAATTGATTTCTTTTGAATTTCCAATTCTAAACAGTTTGTTTCAATTGTAGGTACATCTTCTTTTTTATATTGTTTATAAACTATATTTTACTGTATGTAAATATATTCAATTGATTTCTTTCGAATTTCATATTGTGAAAATATATATTATTAGTTTTTTTCTAAGTACACACCTTTTTAATATTGTTTATAAATGATATTTTATTATATGTACATAAATTTAATTAATTCCCTTTGATTTCACAATTTGGAATAAATGTTTACTAGTGTATTAATTATAACTATAAGAACTTCAGGCCCGTAGCTAGGTGTGTGCAGGTTGTGGCTATCGCAAGGGCCCTTCGCGGTTACCAAATATTTTGGGTATATGTTTAAACAATTCAATTCCTTTAGTAAACACTTCTATATACATTGTATATAAATTTTTAAAATAAAATAAACTAGAGCCCCCAAGAAGTATTGCACAAGGGCCCGTGCTACAGTCGTTATGACACTGAAGAACACTCCAAATTTTGAACACATTGTACATATGTACAAGAAGTTATAACCTAAGTTCCTTTCCCTTTACTTTCAGTATACAAATTACTTTACACATTTCAATACCTAAGTCAAAAAGTGCTATTTATAAATAATAGAACTCAATTGATTCCCCTCGATTTCCCTATATTGAACATATGTTTTATTTTCCATAGTGCTCCCGTTACCTACTCTATGCAACACACTGAGTGCATTTGAATAACTAAATACTGTTTATAAATTCATTGAATTCCTCCAAATATATTAGAGCAGCTTAATTGAAATAATTCCCACCAGGAGAACTGGTCAATTGTATGCACGACTTTTGCTCCCATCAACATTATTCCCTATATATATACATATATGTAATATATCTCGGACTGCCCCTGTCGAGATCTGTTGTTGTTATGCGTTTCTTTATCGGGGCTGATGATGACGACGTGCAAGATTTACGCTTCAATTGGTTTCATTTAAGCGCAAAAATGCAGGCGGGCAAACCTTCGCTATTGTTGTAGTTGTAGTTGTTGTTGCAGTTGTTGTTGTTGAAATGCTACATTAATGATTATGGAAATGAATTTTGGGAACGACGGCGAGCCAGTTGCATTGATTTACATGACAATTGCGGGAGGCAGCGGCAGCGGCAGTGAGGCATGAGAAAATGCACGACGATACGAAGGAAACGAGTGCCAGGCAAGGCAAGGCCAGGCTCGACCCTCGAACGAGTTGATCCCGAGCTGAGCAACCCCTTCGCAGGCAGTCAACTGTGAGTGTGAGTGTGTGTGTGTGTGTGTCTGTGTGTGCTGTGTGTAATTTATGAAGAGGCAACTCCCCCGCACAGCAACCGCCTGATATCTTTATGTTTATCGGAGCAAAGGCAAATCATAAACGAATACTTATACGGAAGTCAAAGTTGCAACTTCCTACCCCATTAAGCTGCCCCCTTTCCCCCTCCTCACTCTCCTTATATCTCTCTCTCTCTCTGTCTGTCTCTCTCTTGCTGGCGCACCTCTGACTAGCACGGTGAAAATTATGCCCAAGTAAAGTTATGCAAAAACTTCCAGGGGGAAGCAACCCTGAAAAGTCCCCACGGGGAAGGTGTCTCTGTGTGTGTGCGTGTGTGTGGGTGTATGTCTGGGCGGTGGGCAGAAGTGCCCTGCAGGCAAGTAAATAATTTTCAGAGGCTTGCAAAAAATAAGCAAGAAATAAGAAACGAGCAGAGCCCAAAGAAATGATCAAAAATAAAATGAAAAGTCAGTTGTAATAATTTGCATTTTGCTGCCAAATGAATTTAGCCACTCGGGCGTGCAGTCAGAGGCAGCCTCGGAGTCGGGGATGGGAAGGGAACGGGGAAGGAGTTGGGGTCCCTCGTTTTGGGCCAAGATAACTTTTAACTTTTCGCTTCAATTTGGACGAGCGAAAACTTTACTCTGCCTGCTGCCACAGCTGCCGCTGCTGCCTGCCACCTGCTGCTAAGTGAAGTTGATATTTTGATATTTCTGGCCCGATACTCTCTCTCTCTCTGGGCCTCGCTCTGGGCTATGCGAGTAGTTCGGGGTTGAATTCCCCACTCAAGGGCTGCGGCTCGACAGGCAATTTGGTAGCCTTAGAAATACACACACACACACACACACACTGGCACACAGAGCCTGTCATGCGAGTCACAGTGAAAACTCAGAGTGCACTTAAAGCAGAATCGAAATTAATTGACTTGCCTAAACAAATTAGTTAAACAGTTGCCATGGCGAACTTGCCATCGTCTGTGATAGGAAAACATAAAACGAAAAAATTCCACTTTTAATTAGAGTTTCCATTTATTTACATTTACCTGTTCCTGCGAAAATGGGCAGGTGCTTAACGGTAAAGCATGCACACAGTATTTATATGTTTGCATTCTGCTAATTAAATGTCTGACAGAAAGTGTTTTCGAGCGAAGAAATCAACTGGAGTTGGGGATAAAATGAAATATATGCTTGATATGCGATAGTGAAGTAGGTAAAGAACATATTGTAGTATGGTTTATTGAATTAGATAATATAAATTATATAGTATGGTATATTATAATATGGTATGGTATATTATAATATATAAGACAGCACTGTATAGTTTGTATGTACAGGCTGCGCCATTTCTTTTGTCGGTATTGAAATATAACTTGATCTTTTGTTGATGTTTAAAAATGTGATGGAAAATCCACAAATAAGGCTGATTTTACTGTGGCCAGTAGAAGTGGTTACTTAACAGATATTGTATATTGAATTAATAAATTGAAGAGCATATACATATGTAGGTATATATGCAATATACAATTTTAAAGTTTAGAAAAGTGTAAAAAACAATATAGAAAATTTTAAAAATTCAAAATAACTACGAAATAAAATACTATAGCTTCGTAAGGAATACTTACTTATATTTGTAGTTTAGTGTAGTTATTTCATGGTATATCAGTTTAATATAGTCTTTTATTAATATATAATATAAAGAATAGTCGTTTGGTCATATATATGTTAATATAATTAAAGAATATAGTCCTGTGTAGTCTTAAGTATTTTAAATTTTAAGATAGTAAAGTGTGATGTTATATAGAATAGCTCTTTAATATTAAAATATAGTTATTTAATGTTATACCATAATATACCGTAGTTAAGTATAGTTCAGTTAAGTATAAAAATACAGAATATAGTTGCACAGTTATCGCACTATATATTACAGCAAACTCCTCCCATCCACCTGGCATCTTTCAACTCAATCGATAAGTTTACCAAACTTATTAAACTAGAAAATCAAAATCAAACATTACAAATAACCAAAATAATAAAAACAAATATAGATATGATTATCAAAATGTTGCAGTTGCTTTGAAATTCTTCTCTCATTGGAATTTTAACATCTGCACAAAACCAAAGCCCTAACCAATCCTCCTCACCTTCTTCCCCTTTCCACTTGCCAGACATCTTCCTTAGCCCTTCTGCCTGTGTGAATAGTTGTTAAATATTTACAGAAACTTCACGTATTTACAGTTTGGAGTTTTCGTTTTTCACATTTCATTTGTGCAAGAAAGTATTTTGTATTTTATTTTGTTATGCTGGGCAGGGGCGAACAGGGGCGGGGCGGGGCATATTTCTGTGGAAGTATTCAAGCTTTTGTCTGGCATCGTCTCAGGTTGAGGTACTTGAAATTATTTCGCATTTTCATGAGCATTTTCAGTGGAATTTTAATCGACATCGCTTTGATCTCTGCCTGCACGATTCGCTCTCTCTCTCTCCCTTTCTCTTTCTTTCTCTCTCTCCCGCTTGGTCAGTAAAAGAACCTTTTATCAGAGGAACTAACTAACTGGCAAACTTCTAGGCTAAAAGCGTGCTGCCTGTCTTTGCTCCTTGGTTACTTGCCTTGCCCCTCTCCTGCCTGCCCTCCTGCCTGACCCTCTCCTGCCTGCCCTCCCGCTTGCTGTTCCCTGCTCTCCAACTGTTTCTTCCCTCTTTGGCCAATTGACCGCTACAATCGAGAGCTGCCTTTCATCTGTTTGGCAGTAACAAACGGCAACCTGACTTATACCCCGGGTCCATGCCTAATTGCCTCAACAGAGTCGGGCTGACCGGCATCGGGGGGTGGGAGTGCGCACCATTTGGCCGAGGGTACCCTAAACAGCAGCGTGCCAAAAGATCTAACTTACAGGCAATGCCAGCAATAGCAACAACAACAACAGCAGCAGCAGCAGAAAAGCAAAGTAAAGTCCCAGCCAAATTGCGAAATATTTGTGCAAATGAAACGCCTGCAAGGCTGCCGGGCTCAGGCAAGGTGTTTACACACACACACACACACACACACACACACACACATGTGCAGCTAGTGCCTGCAAGTAGGAGCCACGTCCTGGCAACTGCCAGTGGCTACAAGGAAGCACACGAAATACAACTGGAGCCCAGTGGAAAGGAAAGAGTTGAACTAGCTCGAACTGTAGATGCGCTGTATGGAGTTCTATGGTGGCCTGAGATGGTACTGTTAGGTTAAAAAGTTGTTTCAGGAGAATTACTTGACTACCTCCATAGAAATGATACCTTGTTTTAATAATGTATATAAGAAATCAGTTAACTGTTTTGAGTGTATATATATGCAAAGTTTTCTAAAAAGTTATTCAAATTTATTCGCAACATATTTATAAATATTGATGGGAATTTTATTTAAAATAGTACTGAGTATTCAAAGTATTTTAGAATGATATTAATTTGCTGATATTTTAAATTATTTTCCTTAAATTTTATATAAAATATAAAAAGACAAACTGAAATGAATTCTATAGAACTTTGTATTATTATTATTTTATTCTTAGCTAAACGATTTATTCATTCATCAAATGATTATAAGAATTTTTAGTTACAGAAACTTAAACGAAGATTATAAAGAACAGATTCATGCTCCATTTTAGCTGTTTATTTTAATATATTTATTAAAAATAATTTAAATTCGATTTAATGCAGTCCACTGAATGAAAAACAAGATATTAATACAATAAATTATGATATGATAATTATTCTGTTAATTTATTTTAAACCTAAACTGAAACCAAAAGGGAACAAAACAAATTTGTTTCTATTTCGTTAAAAATGTACTATGCCCAAGTTTAACAATTAGAAAGTGCAGTAAAAACCCTAAGAACTGCTCAAAAATCTCTACATACCTTAACGGAGCTCAACCATTTTGGGGCGCATTAAAGTTTATAGGGTATACAAACTACATGAGCGCGGCAATTACTACGTGAAACATCGGTCGCAAACGAAAGTTGGCAGGCAACGGCAATGGCAAAGGGCGGACAGAAAGACAGAGAGAGATATAAAGAGAGAGACAGAGAGGTAGACAGGTGGACAGACAGTCGTACCTGCTCCAAGCGAACTGCAGCAGCTACCGGATCGCATAGGCGTTTCAAATATTTGAACAGAAGGCAGACAATTGAACATGGCAGGGCGGGAGCGAGCGAGACGGACAGAGACGGACAGACATTTAGATAGCCGGACGGAGACGTGCATAAAAATTTATAGAATATTTACGTGGCTGAAATTTTGTTAGCCACCACGTAGCATGGCCAGCGCGGCCAGTTGCCAAAATTTATAAAATTTTACGGTCTACAGGAAGGAGGAAGTGGAGAAAGAGGGGGAGAAGGAGTAGGAGGAGGAAGGTAGCGCATGCGAGGGGAGTGTGGCTCATTTAAATGAGCTCTGCCTGGTCATGTGCTGCGTTGCAGGTTGCAGGGTTGAAACAAGAACCAATTAAAATAAGAATTGAAACGTAGATATAAAACAAGAGAAGTGCAATAAATATGAATATCGAGAGAATGAATGTATTCAAGTTTGATCTAAATTTGAATAACTTCAGAATTAATTAAACTCCAAGTGTGCACACCCCTTGACTGCCTTCAAAGGATATTAGCGAGTTTCCTTTTGTGGCGAAATTTCTTTTGCCTTTTGTTTTATTATCGCCGCAAATTTTGGCAGTGTGCCCAGGCCCGAGGCACAGGAATGCAGCCTGGCAAATGCAGCACACACAACTCTGGCAAGTGGCACGAGGAAGAGGGGGAATGGGGCTAAATTTTAATTACATTTTATTATGGCAAGACGAAGCCCGAGCAAGTCGTTAAAGAATCATCCAGGCAACAACTTAAGCAACTCTGACAGAACTCTGGCAACTCTGGGCTGCTGTTCTGGTTGTAAACTTTGGATTTGGTTCTGTGAATATTTAATAAGACGTCTGCGTCGTCAAAATAATAATACACCAGCCAAATTAATATTAATTCGAGGCAGAGCAAAACTTTTTGCAGAGCCTCTACAAAGTGGTGAGCACACTCACTCCCCCCTCTCCTTCCTCCACTCTCTCTTGCCTGCCCGCAAACTAAGACAGCAATTTATTGTAAGATAACGTGGCTCAAGAAGGACTGGGCTCCGGGCCCGGCGGAGGGTGCCAGGATACACTTCGGGCATGCTCCATTTAGAGCCAAATTTATGGCACGTGGCAGCGGTTGGAATTACAAAAGGGCGTTTGCCGAGGTCCTAATGAGAAGCCCAAAGGAGGCAGAGCAACCTGGCAGAGCACGCACTTCTCTTGTGGGGTTGGCGATGGAACTGCTCGAAGTGCGACACTTCATTGACTGCACGTCAGCTGGGGCCAAAGTCATTTCGATTAAAGACTTTAGAAAATTCTCTTAAGGTTTTCTTTTGATTCGCATAACTTTTCATTTGCTTGGCCGCTTTTCATTTGATAATTCTTTTTCTTTTCATTTCATCTCTTACTAATTTCATTGCCGCCTTTGTGCACTCCAGCACCACCAGCCACGCCCACGCGTACGCGGTACGCCCTTTGTTCTCGCCAGTCGCTTTGATTTCCGCTGCTGCAGGCGAACATCAGGATAATTAGAACAGAACGAGGGGCGGACATTTGGGTCGGGTGTAACCTCGGTTCTTCAATGGTTTAAAACGGGCATTGTATATACCCTGTAGTGAATGGTGGGAGAGGTATATATACTTTATTGTCTCCTTATATTAAATATCCTTCGTTTCTCATGGTGTTTTTGAGTGCATTGCATTTAATAATAAGTAAATTTGGTTTATTTCTTCTCTATTTAAAATAATTTCCTCTCTCTCTTTCTTTCATTAACTTAGTGTGTTGCTCTTTCTTCATATCTTAGTATTTATTTCTTACTATCTCTGTATATTGCTTATTCTATTTAGTTTGTTTGTTTCTCTTAGTTTTTTTTTCATCTTTCTAAATTTCTTTTTATACTTTTCAGAAAGATTTGCAATCTTTTGCATATCAGAAGAAAACGTTCTGCCTTATCCTTTCTCTTTTATGTCTATTTTTATCTTTTCTGCACATTTTCCCATGTACTCTCTACTTTATCCTTTCTCCATTTTCCCATCTTTATATTTGCATAATCTTTTCTATCTATATTCCTGCAAAAAATATCTTTAAATATCTTTCTTTCTAGATTTCTTCCTGAATCTCTGCTCTTAACTGTCTTTCTTCTTGTACATTTCAGTGTCTCCTTCTTTCCCTCTATTTATGTATCTGTCTTTCTCTCTCTATATCTGTATATGTATATATGTATCTATCTGTCTAATTTATATTTCTATAACAAATATCTGCTCGTCGATCAGCTAAGCCCAGCTAAACAGAACCCAAACACCCTTCACTCATTGCGGATGATAACAAAGTTTCCATGTGCGCTTTACGCCGGCCTCGTCGCCCTGACAATCTGCCAATCTGGCAACCCTCCTCACGATTGGCCATAAAAACTGCATGCGATTTATAATAAAAAGAAACTTCTCGTTTTCAACAGACATTTCATTTACATAGTCGGGGGGATATGGCAAGTCAAGTTTGGGGTCTCCAGACTCGCTCGTCTGTTTTTGGCACTTTCCGTTAGAGTTGCCCGTTGCCGTTGCCCGTGTTGCCCGTTGCCAGTTGCGTGTTATCAAACGATTTACAGCCCGCAAGTGCGACTGCATAATTTATCAATAAAAAACAAGTACCAACTTCGAAAACAAAAAGCAACAACAACAACAGCGACAGCAACAAAAAACAGTGCACATTATAAAGCAACAGCCAGCAAAAAAATGCTAATGAGCCTCAGCCCTCAGTCCACGTCCCTCCTTGTAGGTCTCACTGTGGTCTACGGCCAACTGTCAGCATTTCTTCAGAGACTGCTAAAGGGAGTAGGGGATAGGTTAGGGGAGTGGGTAGGGGTAGTGGTTAGTAGGGGTAAGGGCAGGGGTAGGGTGAACCGGGCCAAGTAATTTCGTTTCGCTTGATTTTGAACGACTTCCTGGGCAACAATCCAACCCTGTCCCCTTTCCCTGCCCGGCCATCACAGATAGATCCCTGCCTCACCCCTGACCCGGCAATTAGCGACAGTGGCAGCATGGACATAACTCTACTTCATCGTGTTGTTGTTGTTGTTGTTGTTTCGTTTTATTTTTTTTTTTTTTTTTGTTTTCTTTCTTTGTCTTCTTCTTTCTGTGGTATTTGCTTTTTGCCCTCGCTTCACTGAGTTCTCAGTCTTGCCTGCACTCCCTCTCTTTCTCTCTCTCTCTCTCTCTCTCTCTCTCTCTCTCTCTCTCTCTCTTTCTCTCCCCCTTGCACTCTGCTCTTGCTTTTTTAATGACAATTTGTGTTGGTTTGTCTCGTTGCCCATTTTCGTTTTATCATTGCACCGGTTAATTTGGAAACTGTCGATTTTCATTTATTCGCTTCCGGTATTCCCTCCCCCTTCCCTCCTGCTCAGCCAGCGAAGCGTGCCAGCTGCCTGGGAGCTGAGCTGAACTAGTTCCAGTTCCGCCAGACGAGGCATAATCAACCGGTAAACCAGCACGAATAGTTTTAGAATCCGGAACCGGACAGACTTCTAACTTTATCCCTCCCTCTCTCTTTCTCTCTCGTGCTCTCTCTCACTCCATTTAACAACAGATTCCAGTTATCGAATGTGTTATGCCATTTCATTTTTTATACTCCTGCTCTCTCCCCTCAGTCCTCCTCCCCTTCCAGGCTTTGCTGAAAAGCGTAATTAATGCGTTTTCCTTTCACAGTCGTTTTGGGATTTTTATTTTTTGCGCTGAGCGTGCAAAAATACGCAAAAACCCATGGCCCGAGGGGCGGCTTCGCATGGGGCGTGGCACATGGCACAATGGCAGCCACACACACTCACGTACAGACACACACACACACACAGGGAGCTGTGCAAACACTGGATGAACGCGTAGAGGAACTTCAGCTTTATCATTAAACATCCAAGAGTTGCTTTTATGTTTTATTTCCGTTTCGGCAAATCGAGATGGCGATGGGAGAGAGAGAAGAGGAGAGTGAGAGAGGACTATAAAAATAAAGCTTAAGGCCCGTCGGTTTCGCACTTGAGCCGCAATATCGCACTCAAGGGTTTAATTTATAGTGCGCATAGCACACAAGGCACCAAGCAACGGGCAAAGAGAACCAGGAGAACCAGGGCACCGGGCACAAGGGTGGCTGGATGGCAAGATAAATAGATGCAGGATATTATGGCCAGCTGCGTGTGGAAATTATCGCTGCCATTGCCATTCGATTTGTTATTGGAGCCAGCGGCAGCGACGTCTCAAGTGCTGCGCAATGAGAATTCGGTTCCGTTGCGAGTTTCGCTCGATTCATTTCATCTGCAGCGAGAGTTGAATGCGGATTCGGATTCAATTCGATTTGGTATCGAGATTGGGGTTCGACCTTATATAATAAGTGTGTGTGTAGCGCATAAAGGACTCGTCCGAGTGCGAATGAATGCCAATTTATATATCTGATGAGCTTAGCATGTGACCGAGCACAGAGCGAACCCTTTGAGACGCAGCTCCATTGAGAGAACTCGCCGAATGACTCTGAATGGGAACAGGGAGAGAACTGTGCTGTAATGAAATTTTTAGCACTCACTGTGCGATTTAATTATGACAAAGAAGCTGTCCCAGCAAATCCGCTGAGATATCATTTGAGGCTATTGTGAATTGTGGAATGAAAGCTGATTGCGAAGCCAGACGAATGAATAAAAATGCAATGCACTGAGCAGAGCTTTGCTTTGAGTGGAAAGAATATCCTCAGCCTAACCAATATGCTAGTTTGCTATAGGATATTGAGGTTATGTGAAACTAATTAGGTTATGTCACCTCACATATGTATGAAGGTGTATGTGACAGGGTATTCCATTACCAAAGAAAATGATTAATTGAAAGATCTTGTTGTTATGTAAGAAATATTAGGTTATGTTGTTGATTTCCTATCTGATGGAATTTTTATATATGAAATAACATTATTTTTATGTGTATTTAGTAAGAGATTTAGGTTACATGTGTAGAGTGAGGTTCTCTCTTGGATTAGAACGTATACAGGGTTTCCCAATGCGGAAAAAAAGAGTTTAATTAGAACTTTTGAAGGTTGTATAAGTAAAATAGGTTATGTATTACATATTTACTTAAACAAGTAATCAAAATACAAAATAACCATATTTCAATAACGATATACAGAAATAAATCGAGGATATTTAATGAATTTCGTTATGTTACCTCATAAAAAGAGTTTCTTAATGTAAGATAAACAAAGTTTTATCAAGGCATATATAGTTCTGCTAGTTTAGTTTGAGGTTATACACGAAGAGAAAGGTCGCTTTTTCCTTTTACTAATTCAGTAACTCAAACAAGTTATCAAAATACAAAATAGTCTGATTAAATATCGATGTACAGAAACAAATCAATGATATTCTATATATGTTATTAATATATGGTATATGTATAAGACATTAATAGAGTATCTAAATGCAAAACTAACCTCAAAACATTGAGGTTATGATGCAAGTAGTGAGGTTATGTCTCTCATTGTAACTCACATCATAGAAAAGAAACAATTAAATCTCAATACAGTGATGTAAGGTAAGACAAATAATGTTTTTTCAAGGCTTATAAAGTTCTGCTGGTGTAGTTTGAGGTTATGTACAAAGAGAAAGGTCGCTTCTTCCGTTTACTAATTCAGTAACCCCCCACTTCACTTGCTGACTCAGCCCAGCATGTATCGGCAACCACAAAGCTGTCTTTGATAACACAAATACATGTACATCCAAAGACCTAGAGCCGTTAGCCGGATTGCATCTAATCCTGGGGCGCGCACCGTGGAGGAGCGCGAGTAACTGGTGCAGACAAAAAACAGCGCAGCAAACACATTCGTCGAGTGGTGCAGAAAAAAAAAAGAACAGCTAGACAGAGAAATACTTGTGGACTGGGCTGAGGCTTTGCATGTTGTGCCAGTGGCTGTGGCTGTAGCTCTGGCAGGGGATGTGGATGTGGATGTGGAGTGGCCACTGGCCAGTGCAAAATCCTATTGGACGCATGATTAATGATTGCAAATTCATTTCCGCCCGACGGAGTTTGCCCGGCCCGCTGTGGTGCTCATAAAGATCTCGCTCTATGTGTGTGTGTGTGTGTGTGTGTGTGTGTCTGGCTCGCCTGGATTCGCTGCCTGCTGTCGGGTCTTGAGTCTTGGGCCGTTGTAGATATCTTTTGTGTATCTTGTGCACACTTCCTGGAAGCGCGACGGGGCAAACAAAAAGGTAAACTGCGCGCATGTGTGTCCATGTGTGTTTGTGTTCGTGTGTGTGTGTGTGTCTATACGCTGGAAATTACTGTAAATCAGCAAATCAGGTCATTAGATACATTAATCTCGACAGCCTGGACAATTTATGCTAAATTATAGCGTGACAGCCGCGCTGGATGCACGTTTCCCTCCACACACACACACACATACGATTTGCACAGCGCCTTATAATCCCCTCACTGGGTGTGTGTGTGTGTGTGGCCCTCAGCTGGCTGCTCCCTCAGGGCAGGTGCGACCCTTATAACGAGCTGGCGAGCAACAATTTGTATAAAATATTGCGCCCGCACCGGCAACGCACACGCTAAATAACGCTCAACAACAGCAGCAACAACAATAGCAACAAGAACAACAGCAACAATAGCAACAAAAATAACATAAACATAAAGGGGAGAAAAAAGAAAACGGTTATCAGTAAAAGCCCCATTTATCCATTAGCTGAGCCCGTTTCCAAGTGCAAGTGACAGTTCGCAGTTTGCAGTTGTTCGAGTTACCCCTCGCAGTAGTTGCTCTACTTGTTGTTGTTGTTGTTGTTGATGTTGCTCTCTGTACTCATTGCGCACATTGTAAGCGCCTAATAACTGCAATTTGAAACTGCAATCAAAATGTTAAGCTGCCACCGCATGCGGGATTTCAATTCCCTTGAAATGCGTCTCAAATAAAAACCCGCGCCAAGTGTCGGGAAAGTCCGTTACGCACCGTGCAACAGCGCGACAAAGTTGCCGCGCAAAATATACTCTATAAGAACTGAAGGGGGACGCAGTAGCTGATGAATGAATGGAATATCCCAAGATATTTGCATATATAAAAGTTATGGTCATTGAATAATAATTAGAAATGTGAAAATTATTAAATACTATTTTTTGTGGAATCTTAAGATTGTGATCAGCAATATACCATATACCGTACTTTTTTCATTTATATACATATGTTGAGTCATGTTTATATAAAGAACATTAAATGTGATTATAATAAATGCAATTTCGGAAACATTTTTAACTGGAAACTTGAGAAGACTATTTAATAATTATGATCATTATATCATGTCATTGAATCCAATAAATTCTTATTAAATTCTTTTCTTCCTATTTAAGTTTTTACCATTAATTAATTGTTACTTTTATAATTATAATTTAATTAATTGTTTTACTTTAAACAGTCGACTAAATAAAGTTGACTTCAAAGAAAGAAATAAATAAATAATTTAAATGAAATAGTTGTTAATTTTATAGTTTCATGAAAGAAGAATTTCTTGAAAATCAATTGAAAATAGTTCAAGTCTTTAAAAATATCCATACAAAGAGAAGTGTTTACTAAATTTTATTGTATTTATTATTATATAAACTCCTCTTTACTGAAATTATAAGTAATACCTGAATATATTAAATTTCTGATCATCAAACTATATTTTTAAATAATAAAAATGCAAATTTTTGCTACTTTTTTAGTTTCATAGAAGAAGAATTAATTTGAAATAATCAAAAACTTATAAAATATCTAAAAATATAAATATTTTAAATATATATATCACTATAGAGCAAAGAAAGTCTCAACTATTAAATTCTCTTTCTCCTTATTTTATATAAGTAAAGATCTGCTTTTTTAATTAAACATTCCTCTTTACTGGAATCTAAGGAAATACCAGTATAATTTCAATCATCAAATTATTTCTTACTATCTATTTAATGCATGAAATATTTTGTACTTCTTTTTAAAAGAAGAACTTTTGAATGCAATGGGAAAAATAAAGAAATTTTTAAAGATGCAAATAAATACATAAAGATCACTATCCAGCACTATATTTGATGTCTCTCCTTATGTTATATACTTGTAAGTAAAGAATTGCATACTTTAACTACACTCTTCTTTGCTTAAGTTATCAACAGTTTAATCTGCTTTCGACCCTCATAAGTATTAAAAAAAAATAGGAAAAATTACCCTAATTTTCAACCCTAAGTACACCTGCCCTGCATAATCAGATTGCAACTTTTTGTCTACATTTTGAGGCACCCATTACCGCTGCAAGTTGGGAACACCCTGCCAAATGCGAACAAAGTGTATAAAAAGTGTCTACTAATTGGGGACCGAGTGCTACCCTCTTAAAGGCGCAATTTACACGATTTCTTCTGCTGCTTTTTCTTCGTTCTTTGTTCCTCTTCTCCCATCTCCTTTCTCCGTTCTCCGTAGAATCTCGTAATTGTTGTAAAATACAGGCAAAATTATGGCAATTGCCTTCGTACTGACTGTCTGGCGAAGGCGGGCCACAACGGGCCAGAGGAACTGTTATTATTTTGAAATTATTATAAACACACAGAGCTTTTTTTCTCTCTCTCCCTCTCTCTTCCCCTGTGAGGGAACCCTCTTCAAGGCGGCTCCCTCGAAGAAGAAGAAGTGTTTACGAGGAATGTAAACAAAGGGTTACTAAACGATGGGCGATCAATAGAGCTGCACACAGACCATACAGTCATTATTATTATGTTTGTCTCTGGACAACTTCAACTTGGACTTCTAAGACAACATTACGAGTGAGTTATGACCCATAGGAACCCATAATTTCCACAACGATAGAGCCTAGAAACTTCGTCATTCTCTCCAACAAAGAGATCATTATATTGTGCATTCTTTTTTCTCTACTTTTGCGCCTTTATCATCATTATTATTTCCGTTCTTCAGTTCTTTTTTCAAAGCGAAATATTCGTTTAAATTTATTATGAAACGAATTCTTCAAATACCCAAAGCTATAACTATAATTTCATGTCAGGGTCATTCCGAATAACACACGAATGCAAAAAAAAAAAAAAAAAGAACCAAACCCAACGACATTCCATGGGCTCCAGGGCTGTTGTCGGGCAACGGTTTGTGCGCTCTCAAAAAGTATTTCAACGGAATTCGTTTAATAGCATTTGCAATAAAATGGTTCAGAAACCAAAAAAAAAAAAAAAAAGGAAAATGAAAACAGGGTATTCGGCGCACAGACACACAGGGTATTCCTGTGGATAACTGCACTGGATGAGTTCCCTTTCTCGCGGGAAGCGACTTTTGATTGCTCTCTCGAAGGTCGGCTTAATTACCCATTTGACAGCTGAGAAGGGGAAGTGAGCAGTGGAGGGGAGCTGCAGCCCCGACTTGAGAGACCTCGTTTCGGGAGCTAAATAGTTAACGTGCCTGACAATTAGTTGCATAATTCGAGCTCCAACACGGCAAAAACAAGAGAAGGAGAAGGTAGAAATACTGAAATAACTGGCATAGCTTATGACTCGATCGGGAGATCGTACACAGTCCGCAGTCCACAGTGCGCAGTACAATGAAAATGAATAATTCCCAATGGGCCTGTGGGGGCTATTAAAAAGATGCCAATGTGTGCCCAGCAATCAGCCACCAAAATGGCCATGATGAATCAGTAAGGAGCTGTCTCTCGACTGGGAAAGGAAAAGCAGCCCCAGCTCCAGCTCCAGCCAGAGCCACAGACAAAATGTATACAATATACAATGCATTATACGAGGAGGCCACTTCTGCGAACTCCGAACGGGAGAGAGAAAGAGAGATACAGATACAAAGATACATTTTTAAAATGTTGAATTGATGCAGGCAGCAACAGCAGCAGCGGCAGCGACTCGCAGCGCTAACCATAAAAAGGTATTTAGCAATTTAGATGCATTCGACGTCGTGTCCGAGACGGACTCCAGCTCCGTCTCCAGCTCCGACTTCGACGTAGAGTGTTCAGTTTCAGGTCCTCCTCTTAAGTCCCGATCGATGTTGTTGTTGTTGCTGCTGCTGTTGTGTTTTTTTCCTGAGTATCGCACGCTTCGATCTTGGCTGCTGATTGCGCAGCTGGAGGGGATGATGCGAGAGGATTGTCTTCCTCTATGCCTCCCTCTCTCTCTTTCTGTCCCTTGCTCTTGGTCTGAAAAATGAATTGCTTAGCGCTCGCTCGCCCAAATAGTCCATGGCATAAATTCCGAATGGGAAACGCATCAATCAACGGTTTTGGCTCAGTACACACAGCACGAACAGGCAGAGAGGAGCAGGGGAGGGGAGCGGGAAGGCAGCATAATAATCGCTGAAAGCTCTGCACGCAAAGAGTAATCAGACAGAGAGAGAGGGAAGGAGGGGAGAGCCGCATTAAACGACCAGAGTGTTGCACTGGAGGAGCGAACTCGTGATGATATTGCTGGAAAGATTAGACGCGGCGCAATGGCAGCCAAAAATTAAATAAGAAAAGATAACAACCTAGGCACATGATGGGACCAGGCAGAGGTACACAGGGAACGGGAACGAATACGTGGAACACGGGCAACAAACAACAAAGTGAACAACAACAGAGAACCAGAGAGAAAGCGAGCGAGGAGAGTCGAGAACAAATAGGCGAGTCATCGTCATGACCATGGCAAGCGGATTAGTTTACCTGCCCCGAGGTTGCTTGCGCGGCAGAGAGACCAAGAGCCGAGTCTGAGGTTGAGTCTGAGCCGCTCCCCTGAGTGCCAGTCACAGTGCCAGCTAAAAATTTACGATTTTAGCACAGATTGTAAAGTAAATTTTCCTGTTTTTATTTCGAATTAACAAGCGGCCCAGGCAAACAGGCAGACATACGGACACACGGACAGACGGACAAACAGACGGACAGATGCCTAGATACATAGTTAGAGAAGTGTGCAGAGAGAGACAGGGAGAGGGGAAGATACTAGAGAACAACACGTTGTGTTGTGAAAATAAAAAACGAAAGTTTCATGAGCTGTTTCTACTGCTTCTCCTCCTCTGCTTCTTCTTCTTCGCTGTCTTTGTGGTTCTTCTTCAGAATGCGCATTACAGGAAGCCAGTCGGATCGAACCGGTTCGTCTCAGTCCAGTCTGAACTAAGCCGTACCCAGTCGGTTACTTAATAATGCAAACAGGTTTCTCACTCTCGGGTTCTCCAAAGGATGTTGCGATTGTTGTAGAACCCAAGCAAAGGCACCAAAGCCAAAGTAGAAAGGCCCGAGCTAAGTTATGGATATTGATATGGCTGGCTGCGCGACCCGAACTCGCTGGCTTTTTCCCTCATCCTCTCTCCTCATTCCTCTTTCTTTCTTTGTTGTTGTTATCAAAGCGATGATGACAAAGCGCGATTAGAACGGGCAGCAGCAGCAGCAGGCACAGGAAGTCTGAAATGTGGGCTGGATTTAATGAGCGAGAGAGCGGCCAGATTAATACTGTGTGTGTGCACAGCCTGACTGTGTGTGTGTGTGATGGATGAACGGGGCATAAGAGAGTGAGAGAGGAGGAGGAGGCAACGCAACGAACGTTCCATAGATAATTGAAAGGTATTGGGTTTCCTTTGTGTTGTTGTCTCAGGCACATTTAAGAATCCATCTGATAATCTCACGAGACCAGGCTAAGATTGTCGTCGCGCTGGAAATTACCAATAGAATTCTAAGATCTCTCTTTGAGTTCTAATCGGTATGGCAAGCATGCTCTGCTCAGGCTTTGTTTCTGCATTCTATTTATAAATCTATAATAAATTGTAAAGATTATTCTTTTGCAAGCTATTTGTGAATCAGTTATAAATTTAATGCTCAAAATTCAAGATTAAAATAAATGTGTTTTAAGATTGTAATGTCAAGGTTTCAAGATTATATTATAATCTAAAAAACTGTGTGTACTTGATGAGAAAGCAATTAAAACCAGTTGCAATTTTTTTTTATACTTTAATTATATTCAAGATTGTACCGAAAAATTATTGATTCAAGATTGCAACCTATTAATATCGAAATTTAATGGTTTTAAAATTATAATTTATAGCCTAAAAACGAACCTTCTTAGATAACAGTACTTTTTGAAATCTCTCTAGATCTTGTTCTTCATTGTCTTCTGTTACTAAATGTCCCCATAAATTTATGAATCATATTAATACCAAATTTTTTAAATGATTTTATCTAAATTTCAAGATTACTAATAAATTTTAATTTTTAAATCTTAATAAATGCTTGGAAATAAGCATAGTGTGTCAAAGATGGGAATCCTTCTCAATACTGCAACTTTCAGTATGTTTTCAGAACTACTCAGAGTATTTTCTCCACAATAAATATTTATTTCAAAGTACGTGTATGAATCTCTGCCCTCCTCCATATAACCTTTTGATTGCAAGTGCCAAAGTAATCAACATAAAGGTCCCTCACTGCAGTACTTTATTATAGAGAAGGGTATACTAGAAGGGATCTATATAATGCTATATAAAAAGCTCTTCTCTATTATACCCTTCTCTATAATAGTTACTCTGCATTGCAAGTCCCAAAGTATTCAATATAAAGGTCTCTCACTGCAATACTTTATAACATATAAATATATACAAAATGTACATGTATAAGGTAACATATAAGGTTGGAAAATATCTCCCTTCCGCTTTTTAGTCTTTGGAATTTCGCGGCTATGTACAAAGCGCTACAGAGCTCGTATCTGGCAACACTATATATAATGTCGATGTCACGAGATGCCATATGCCGGTCTAACTCGATGTATTCCATGAATTGATCGGTATTTTTCGTCACAGATCTTCCGCCGGGCGGCTTATCCATGGTGTCGTTTTCACCGACTCTGAATCGTCGAAACCATTCCTCCGCGGTTCGACGTGATAGAGTACCATCCCCCAAAACACCATTAATCTCACGGAACGTTTCTCTAGCGGATTTGCCTTTAACGAAGGAAAACTTTAAAAAAGCGCGAATTTCGGCGTTAGTCAACTCCATGTTTACACGTCTATAACTGTTGTACGCAATATCCAAACTAATCATGCATAGCGTTGTTTTGTAGGTTATGTCAAGACCTTTCAAATTATGTATAGTGTTCCCAGATTCGAGCTCTGTAGCGCTTTGTACATAGCCGCGAAATTCAAAAGACAAAAAAGCGGAAGGGAGATATTTTCCAACCTAATATATTGATTATTATAGATATACATATATGTATGCTCTTCATATGTATTCTATCAAACTCTACACTTTACACCTTTCCTTACACTACTTACTTTGCACTGTAGGTTCCACAGTGTTCAATATAAAGGTTCCTCACTGCAATACTTTGTCCATACTTCCCGACAATACTAATTCTATGTGTTCTATCGAACTCTACTCTTCACTTTATATCAAATCGTTATCTAAAATACTTACTCTGATTTGTAGATCTCAAAGTGTTCAATATAAAGGTACCTATATGAAGCTCTTCTTTTATCACTCTACTTTGCACCTTTTTTTCTATAATACTTAGTCTGCATTGTAGATATATGGTATGTAAAGGTGCTTCACTGCAATACTTTATAGCATCAAATAGAGCTCTTCTCTATAATACTCTTCATAGGATAAGTACCCTATCGAACCCTTCTCTACATTGTAGGTGTGGAAATATTGTACAGCTCGTTCGTATATCCGAGGCTGCCCTGTGTAGCTACTCGTAATTATGGTTGATTCAATTTGCCCATAGCTCATTTTCTTTGGGCAATTTCCTGTTTCGCTTTACCTTGTATTCTTCGCGTAGTAGCCGTAGTTGTTGTTGCTGTTGTTGTTGTTCTGTTTTGTACCTATTTCTTTAATTTGAGCAGTTTGGTAATTTAAAAATTGGAGCTCCCCCCCTATATAATCAACTGTAATGCGGCCGACTCGGCGTTGAGCACGCAAGCAGCAGGCAGTCAGTAAACAGCGGCAACAGCAAACAGCAACAGCAACAACAACAGCAAACAGCAGCAACAACAACTGCGGCAACCATGCAAACAAAACATATGCTCGGGCAACAACAACAACAACAACAGCGACGACGACGGTGGCAACTTTGTTGGTACAATGGGCACGTCGAGTCCAAAGCTTCACTCACCAGACAGACACACAGACAGGGACACACACACACACCCACACACAGAGAGACAGAGAGACACACACACAGCTAGACAGTGTCGATATATGGACACTGACACACCTCCCCATTTTCGAATACTACTTGTAAATTATCGCCGACAACTCTGTGTGTGTGTGTGCGTGTCTCTGTGTGTGTGTGTGTGCGTAAACGGGCAAACAGCTGATTTGTTATCAACGGCGCTGAATGAGCTGAGAGAGCAGAGAGTAAAGAGCGCAAGAGAGCGTGCAAGTGAGTGTGGGAGAGAGAGAGAGAGAGAGAGCGCACACATGGCAGGACGGTGCAAGCGAGAGCGCACTAGACTCGTCGTGCTGAATTCTCACGCTCAGCCAGCAAAAGCAAAAAATAAATAAAAGAACAACAACAACAATGACGACGACGACGACGGCGTCGGCTGCTGCTGCTGCTATGGCAACGACCTTCCTTATTTATTACAATGTGTGTAATCGCCGACTGCCTTGCCTGTGTGTGTGTGTGTGTGTGTGTGTGTGTCTGTGTGTGTGAGCGAGGCTGCTACAAGTGTGTGTGAGTGTCGTGTGTGCAGACGACGAAACTGGCGCTGCTGCCTACCTCTGCTGCTGCTGCTGCCGTTGTTGTTGCTGTTGTTGTCAATGATGATGATAGAGCAGCGCTGCTAGCAGAAGGAGGACCGAGGGGGGGACTGACTTAAATTGCTTAGTTTTTAGTGCAGAAATGTCTGCAACATTTAAGTTTAATGTTGCCTCGTTATTTTGTTGTTGCTGTTGACGCTTCTTATGCCTTGCTTCGTTTGTTCGGCTTGCAACAAAGTGTACACTGTACAGAGGGAGTGGAGGGGGGGGACACACAGAGGGGTAATCTCTTTTGGTGTGTATTATTTGCTGGCAGTGCTCGCTGTGCTCATTGCGCAGTTTCCGTGTGGCTTAGTTTGAATTTTATTTCATTTTAGTTGTTGTTGCTGCCTCTGCTGCAGAGCTGCTGAGTGTGTGTGTGTGTGTGAGGGTATTTTTGGGGGTATTTTATGCGAGAGTGCCGCACCTTAGCAATGTGGAAAATTGGGGAAATGCAGTGGAAACTAAAAGAGAAGCGCAAGAGCAAAGTGAAAACAGTTAAAAAGTACTAAAAAAGGCCGAAAATAAAGCTGATTAGCAAGGCCTAATTAGGTGTTTGGTATTTAGTATTTTAGCACAGTATTTAAGAGTATCACAGTTACACTGTGCTACACTGCATTACAACAACAACAAGAATAACATCAAGAGCAGCTTTTGGTGCCGTATGAATAATCAAAGGCGACACATAAAACTGAAACTGCGCAGAGACTGCGACGGTGACTGAGACGCAAACGAAGACGTAGACGGAGACCATAAAAGAAATCATAAAAATTAAAGCAGGGCAACACTTAACACACACACACACACACACGCACACATAGTTGCACACGCTGAAAAGAGCGAGAACGGCAGCAGAAATATGATTACAAAATAAAAAGGCAGCGGCGTCGACTGCGGCAGAGCCAGCAGCGGGAGCAGCGACGTTGCTCTCTCTCACACGCAGCAGCAGCAGCAGCAGTTGTAAAGATGGCCGCCGTGGCCATTATATGGCTGAATTTGTAAACGATACCAACACAGTCAGACAGAGAGAGAGAGAGAGAGAGAGAGAGAGAGCCAACATGTGATGCGGCATGTGTTTCTGTGTCTTGACTCCGTTTCGGCCACCGAATGCAATTGGCTTAAGCGTTCGCAGCAGCAGAGCCAGCAACAATAACAAAACAATCAGCCAGCCAGCCGTGCCAGTGTGCCTGTGTGTGTGTACGTGTGTGTGTGCCTGCTGAATTGACGGCGACGTCACAGGGCACTGGCAAATCAGCTGTGCGGTCCACACAAACAGCAGGTAAGACGCCGCTGCTGCTGCTGCCGCTGCTGCTGCTGCTGCTGGCCTGAAAAAAGGGCCTCGACGCCGCAGAGAGACAGTCGCTTGAGAGAGCTTGTCGCGTGCAGAACACAGAACTGCGAAGAACGCAACGCAGAACGAATAAAGAAACAGCAAAAACAAAATTGAATAATTCAAGTTCGCAGTGCAAACTAAGCGAACTAGTTCAACATTTTTTTAAAACAAAGTTAAAAGTGCAACAAATTACGCGAATAACAAGAACAACAGCAAAAAGAACAAGCGAACATTATCGAACAACGAAAAAATAAAAACAAAGTCATTGCACGTCAACGTTGACGTCGACGCCGGCGTCGTGTAACAGCTGTGCGGACGCGCTCTCGCGATTCAGCGCAGCAACAACACTAACTCACGCGCTCTCTTCATACGTTACGTCGCGCTCTCACAATTCAGCGCAGCGCACTCTCGCTCTCTTTGCTCAGCTGAGTTTGGAACGGCAGCAGAGGCAGCGGCAGAGTAACGGCAGCAGCGAGGTCGCTTCATTTCGCTTGCGCTGCTCAACGGGAACGGACGTGTTCGAGCGAATTAGCCTGGGCAAACGTTGTCGTCGTCGTCGTCGTATGAGGAAATTACTGTAGTAATTACTGTAAATCACACACGGTCTCACGGCGTGTATTTGCATAAAAAGACTGAACCAACAACCTACAAACAACAACAACAACAACAGAGCAACAAACTCGATTCGCAGCTATTAAATAGAATACAAAGTACGATAAAATATAAAATATATAAATAAAATATATATTCAAACAAAGACTGATTAACCAATACAATAATTAAAAACAACAACAAAACAACAATTGAATTACGGGTGCGACTAAGCAAACAACAACAACAACAAAAGAAATATTTATAAAAATAAACCAAAAACCAAATCAAAAGAAAAGCAAAAGCAAAACGAAACAACAACAACAAAACATATGGATTAAGGTTCCTCCTCGCACACGGATTAACTGCAGCCGCAACTACCGTTACGCGCTGCCCCCCCCCACACTCACACTCCTCTCTCTCTCTGTCGCTGTCTTCTTCTCCGTCTATTTTGGATTACCAGTGCCAATTTCTCAATTCAATTCTCAGTTTTAAAGTGAAGTGAACAAAAAGAAAAGAAAAGAAACAAAAGTTTGCAATTCAAATCGACAAAATGAAATTCTAAAAAGAAAAAAAGAGAAAACCCAACAACAACAACAACAACAACAACAACAATACATACAACAACTAATTGTAGTGAGGCAACAACAGTTGCAGCCGCAACGAGAGCAAGCAACAATGACGATGGCTGCGTGCTATGCCAACTATGACATGTCGTCCATGTCATCCCTCTCGCTCTCGCACAGCATGTCGGCAGCACTGCAGCAGCAGCAGCAACAGCAGCAGCAGCAGCAACAACAACAGTTGCAGCAGCAGCAACAGCAGCAACACCATCACCAACAGCAGCAGCAGCAACATCAGCAGCACCAACACATGTATCATGCTGCAGTTGCTGCACATCAGCAACAGTTGCTGCAACAGCAACAACGTCAGCAGCAGCCTCCCGCCAACAACAACAACAGCAACACACGCCACAGTCACAGCGCTGCTGCTGTGGCGGCGGCGGCCGTCGCCCAAACTCAGGTGGCTGCCGCCGTCGCCGCCGCTGCCAGCAATCAGCAGCGTTCACACCACAGCAGCAGCAATGGCACAGCGGCAACGCTAAGCAGCGCTGCAAGCAACAGCAGCAGTGTTGTTGTCGGTGTGAACGCCAGCAACGTGAACCTCAACCCCAGCAACAGCAGCAACAACAACAGCAGCAGCAGCAACGGCCTCAGCAGCAGCAGCAACAGTAGCAGCAACAACAACACAAAGGATTACAGCATTCCACTGCACGTCGACTGCAGCGTCGAGTACGAGCTGCCCAACCAGCCAAAGCCGCCGGCAGGGCAGCGCGTGGAGCCGCTGCTGATGATTCATCCGTGCTACTTCCGCAAAATGGAGTCGCAGCGCCGCAGTCCGTTCGTGAACAACATGCAGGCGACAGCGACGGCGAATGCACGCAACGCAGTCAGCAGCGCCGTGAGCAGCGCAGCAGCATTGGGTGGCGGCGGTGCGGCAACAGCTGCTGCAGCACCCAGCAGCGCTGCCAGGCGCAAAACACAGTTGCAACAGCAGCAGCAGCAACAGCAGCAGCAACAGCAGCAGCAACAGCAGCGACAGGCGGCGTATCAGCAGCAGTTGCGACAGCAGCAACAGCAGCAGCAAATGTCACAAATGTCGCAGCAGGCGCTGTATCCAGTGCAGCAGCAGCAGCAGCAACAGCTGCGCCAACAGCAGCAGCAGCAGCAACAGCAGCAGCGCAACCAAAGTCGTCAAAGCCAAAGCCAAAACCACTCAGCCACCTCAGTAGCAGCAGCAGCAGCGGCCGCAGCAGCCGCAGTGACGTCTGCGTCGGGACAATGGGAGCAGTTGCAGCAGCAGCAGCAGCAGCACTCACACACACATGCACACGCCCACCCACACACACATGCACACCAGCAACAGCAGCAGCAGCAGCAGCAACACATGCAACATGCGGCAGCGCTTTACTCCACAAAGAGTTCAAACGCCGCCGCCGCCGCCGCTGCTGCCGCCAACTCCTCTGCCAACGCTGCCGCTGGGAAGCGCGATGCGTTAATAGCCGGCAGCAGCAGCTACGCCAGCAATGCCAAGCAGCAACAGCAGCAGCAACAACAGCAGCAACAGCAACACTGCCTGCCACCGCCTGTGGCACCGTGGGATGCGACAGCTGCAGCCGCGGCGGCTGCGCTGCTGATCGATCGGTCGCCGATGGCAACAGTTCCTAGCAATTATCAGGCCGGTCCTGAGGCCACGCCCATGCACCGGCTACCGCCCACAGCGACTGACAAGCTGAGCGGCAAGTATCGCCAATATTTGCGGACCCAGCATCGCATGCATCCCTATGCGGCAGCAGCGGCAGCTGCATCCCTCGCCGCGGCCGCTGCCGGCGCCAATTTGGGGCCCGCGTCGTTTGTGCCCTTCGGCTCCGCGGCGGCGGCGGCAGCAGCGACGTCGGCGACGGCAGCAACGACAGCGCCAACATTCCAGCAACTGCAGCAAATCTCCTGCTACAATGTGTGATCATCCAACAACAACAGCAACAACTGCAACAGCAGCAGCAACACCAGAGGCAACAGCAACAAGCAGCAGCAACTACAACAACAACAACTGAGACAGACGCTTACCAAGTAAACGTCAATGAGATAAACAAACAACAACAACAACAAGAATAACAACAAAGGAAACTTGCGCAAAAACGCTTTTTAGAGTTTTGAACATTTCGAAATTATCAAAAATTTGTCTTGTTTTTTAGTTGATGATTAATTAATAATTAATTTTGTAATTGATTTCTATTGATTTTGTAAGGGCTGCAGCGAACTTCCGCCCCCGCCCACTCCTCTAAAAGTGGAACACAAAACGCGTGAATCGCCCTCGAAAAACGAAAAAAACAAAACGGAATCGAATCGAAACTAATTTTTATATCGTTCTCCAACGCTGTTTTTTTTTTGTTTTCCCAACTCAAATAGAAAATCGCATGAGAGAAAAATTTGCCATTGTGATATCTTGAGAATTTCGAGAATTTGTTGAAAAAAGAAAATCGAATCCAATAATCTAATAATATTTATAAACACTATCGATTCAAGAAGGAAATGCCATGCGATGTTGTCGTGTTTGTGTTCCCTTTTCCAACACTGGGCGTGGATGCACTGCAGTACCCCCCCCCCCCCCCCTCGCTCCCACAACAAAACTTGTTCGATTTTGAAACCAAAATTTTTGTAAATTAGCTGCGAAAATTGTTGCCAAAACAAACTGAAGAAGAAACAATTGAAATTCACTTTCTTTTAGTAATTTGTAGTAATTCGATAAAGTTGAAGAAGACGAAGAAAGAAAGTAAAGAAAAATGAAAAGAAAAGAAAAAGGAAAACAAAAACAAAACAAACAACAAAAAAATGCAAACTATTGTAGTGATATTTGTTATAAAATAATTTTAGTAATTAATTTAATTTAAATTAAACAACAACAACAACAAAACCAACAACAAGAATGCGTGTAAACCAACAACAATAATGATGTTGATGATGATGATGATGATGAAGATGATAATAATGAGATAACAAGTAAATGAGAAAACAAAATGCTAAAACGAAACTTGCTTATTTAATTGCATCCTATACAAGTCGAAGATCTTTATCTTAACTCAAGATTAACTGCAGACATAACCTATAAATCTCTCCCGATTGTTACGAAAATCAAAGAAAATACAACTA
Organism: Zaprionus indianus; assembly: GCA_018904595.1. Lineage (NCBI taxonomy): Eukaryota > Metazoa > Arthropoda > Insecta > Diptera > Drosophilidae > Zaprionus > Zaprionus indianus. The sequence goes on from JAEIHA010000320.1 coordinate 8,134,198, forward strand.
AATAAAACACAAACAAACAAACACACACACACACATACACTTACACCCATTCACACACACACAAACACTCAGAACACACCCATAAAAATGAAAAATAAAATTATTCCAAATTATGCGACGTAATTTGAGGCAAAATATGCGCAAAGATAAAGCAAAAAATGTAAAGCAAATTGTGTTTTCAATGCAGTCGCAAGACGAAGAAGAAGTAGAAGTGGAAGCAGGTGAAGAAGAGGAAGAAGTAGAATGAGAATTAGTTGAAGTGAGCCAAGGGAAAACACTCCCAAATTGATTTCGAGACATTAACGGCACTTGCCGTCGCTCGTTCGCTGTGGATTATTTTACAGGTTCCCCCTCCTCTCTCTCTCTCTCTCCTTCTCTCCCCCTCTCGCATTACAGTTTTTTACTCGCCTGTCACACTGTGCACGCTGCTTTAATTTGATTTCTTGCTCGCCTCGCACTTTGTTTTGCTTTTGGTGTCAGCTTCGCAGTTATTTCCCCCATCAGCCCCCTCTCCCCTCTACGGCACTGCCCGCAAGTCACTGTGATTGATTGTTGTCATTGATGGAAGACTCTGTCTACCTTCATCTCTCCCTCCCTCCCTCTCTGTATTACTCTGCCTCTATCTCGCTCTCTGTTGCCCACAAAATGCTCTCATTGTGCCTCATTCTCAGTTCTCTAACAGGCCCAGCAACCTATATATATATATCACACGGGATATTCCATATTCGTAATCCCCAGAAATGTTGGATAAATGGCATAGGGGTGCTCTGCAACTTCTCTGAATCAGAGTTGCCATTCACTATCGCATCAATTATATCGTATATGAAATGCTTCGCATTAAAAACGAATCATAAAAGTTGCCGACATCCGTTTCCCATTGACCAAAACTGGACTCTCGTTTAGCCATTTGATTTGTGATTCAGTTAAGATCGAATCCATTCACATGATTCACTCTGGACGCTGCCCTAAATTCAAACGGGTCCAAGACAAGGCAACAAAACCAGCGCCATGGCAGGAACTGGCCGCGACAGCTTATGTAGACCACATGCGAACCTATCCACACACACACACACACGCAGACACAGACACAGACTGGGACATGCTTATATAGCCATGAGTCCGCTTATAGTATGCCAGACTGGCCAGACATGTGCACTACAATATGTTATGTAGTAGAAAGCAACGTCAGCGGATCTTGTTTAATCTGAGTCGGGGCAAAGGGGCAACTCGAAGGTGGTGAAGGAGGGGAAGGGGGGAACCACTTCGTTTGTATGCTGATTTAGCGCTGTGAGCTGCGATTGCAATCTTCAGTATTCGCTTTTTATTCATTTATTCAATTCATATATTAAAGTGGCCCTCAAAGATTAGAACTTTTTTTTTTCAAAACATGCCAATTGGCGGTAATTAAAATTTACTACAATCAATGCACGTGTGTGTGTGCCTGTATGTGTGTGTGTGTGAGTGTGTCGGGGAATCGACAGATCTGAGTGTTTTGTTTATACTCAATTGGTTACTCGCAAATCAGCTGTTTTTTGCCCCCATTCATTGGAATTCATTGTGAGGTCGTTGTCGTCATGTTGTACAGACATATAGACTATATACTGTGGGGGTACTATGCCTGTGTGTAGATACTCTATATGCATAGGTAGTATATCTGTATAGGTACTAAATATGCATAGGTACACTATATCTGTATGTTACCTATACATACCTATATCTATATGTTAGGGTACTAAATGTACTATATACATATGTATAGGTACACATAGGTACCATTTATGCATAGGTACTTTATCGGTATATGTATTATATCTATATGTAAAGGTACTATATATGTTAAGGTACTATACATATATGTAGTATGTAGAATACTATAAACATGTGCATAGGAACTATGTATGATTAGGAACTTTATCTGTATAGATACTTTTTACGAATGTTAAAATACTATATACATTTGTATAGGTACAATTAATGTATGCATAAGTACCATTTGTGTATAGTTTCTATAAAGGTACTATATCTGTACGCATATGTTATATATATATATATATGCATGGGTACTATGTATGTTTAGGTACTTTATATACATAGATACTATAAACATATGTATAGGAACTATGTATGATTAGGTACTTTAAATGTATAGGTACCATTAATGTGTATGTACAATACTATATCCGTACCTATGTATGATTAGGTACTTTAAATGTATAGGTACCATTAATGTGTATGTACAATACTATATCCGTATAGGTACTATATACATACATATGTTAATATACTCTATACATATGTTAAAGTACTATATACATATGTATAGGTACATTTTATGTACACATATTGTAGTTACCATTTATGTATAGCTAGTAGTACATGTACTACTTAGGTACCCTTCATTTTTAGGTACTTTATATACAATACATATATAGGTACCCTTTATGTATAGCTACAACATACATATATGTATCTGCTTAGGTACTATAACTGTATAGCTACTCTATCTGTGTCTGTGTCTGTGCCCCAATCAGGTGCTTGAGCTGCAATTTCGAAACAGACTGAACCCATAAGCTGCACTCGATGCGATTGTCGATTGTGTTTTGTTTTTTTGAGGGAAATCTTCAGAGATAATGGGCCCCAGTGCTCGAGTGCTGTACTCGAGTTTTCAAGAGGTTCGTTTCGTTTCCCCGAAAATAGAAATGAGCTCAGTCAGTCTCAGCCCTGAAGTGTGTTCGTGTTGCCAAAAAGTGAATTTTGATTTTGATTTGATTGAGATTTTCTTTTCTTCGTCATTTCTTGTGGTTTTCTGATGATGATGATGATAATTACGATGATTGTGTTGATGATGCATCAATGGGGAAGTTGGCAAATTGAATCCGACAAATTTGTAGCCTGGCAACAACTTTCAACGAACTTTGAAGCGCGACTAATTGAATTATATGTGTGCGAGTGTGTGTGTGTGTGGCCTTTCGATTGCCATTCATTGCTCTCTCCCTCTCTTTGTTCTCCTTCCCCCTCCCTGCATTCCACGCTGAGAGCAGGTGCCATTTAAAAGTCATCAACAGAGATAAATAAACTAAATAATGGAACAGCGAAAACACACATAAAGCGCGAGGCAGCACAAAAAGGAATGCAAATAAAACGGCATAAAAAGCAAATACACCCAAAAAAGCCTGCACACAAAATCAAACACACTCACACACACACACACACACACACACGTACACACACTGGCAGGCGGATGATTAGTTATTTTTAAATTTAAGCACAAAAATTGTTGAAAATGAAATGACGCAGAGCGCATTAAGCAAAGTCACAAGAGGAAGAGGGAGAGAAAGAGAGTGCAAGAAGCAGAAATAATAAAGTCAAAGTAAGCGCCAGCAAAGCAGAAGCAGAAAAAACAACAAAAATTGCGATAAAAAAACTGAAGTAGAGCGCAAAATGAAAAGCAAAGACAGAAATGCGGCTGCGACGACGTCAGCGGCAGCGTCAGCGTCGACAGCGACTGCGGAAGCTGTCTAACAAACTGAGAGTGACTGCAGACGGGGGAGTAGCAGAAGAGAGTAGGGAGGCAAAGAGGGCGACTAATACAGGGACACCTCGCATTGAGGTTGGTCGTAAAACTTCAGCGAGAGTGGGAAAAAGAGAGCGAGAGGCAAAGGGAGGAAGAGAGGGAGGAGGGCACTCCCAGACACTCACTCGCCTGGGCAACCAGTTTAGGTTTTTATGCCTTTTTCCTCCTCCATTCATTCATTCAGATTCGTTTATGTCTGCTCATTTTGGCTTCTTTTTTTGGCGTTTTTCTCTCCGTTTTTTTTTTTGCACTTTTTGGGGTCAGCTTTATCCAAGCGCTGCATAATTTGCGACTTAATTAAAACAGAGATCCATTTATAAAGCTGAAATAAAATATGTACATAACATTATATTATATTAAAATATCTCCTCTATGTGCGTTCATCGTTTATTGTTTTTTACGTCGATTTCTGTAAGTTTTGATTCGAAATTAAGGCCTTTAATTAAGTACCGCAAATGCAAATTACAATTTATGGCTGTTTTTTTGTTTGCGCGACAGTTTTAATAAGCTTTAATTAAATTGTACAACAATGCAGAATGAAAATCAAACAAAAAACGTAACAGAAAACCAAAAGAAACAAAACGAAATGAAATGAAATGAAATTTATTGTCCGCAGAGCGACGGACAGTGTAACTAATTAACATAATTTGTATGCATGAATGCACGGCTAGATTGGGGGGGAACTTTCGGGGATTGGCGGCTTTAAATAAATTAAGAAATTTATTATTAATTAAAACGCAACTAATTGGACGCTCCAACGAAAAATATAAATCCCCAAAAATACATTATATGATATGTATACGAGAGACAAGCCCAAGTTTAGCAGAAATATGTAAATAGTTGTGTATAAAATAGAAACTCTTTTCAATTTTGATTATGGCCAGGGCTGAGTCACAGAACCCGCTAAATCAACATTGAGTTTTGGCCACACACTCATGATAAATGAGCACCAAGTTAACATGGGAAAGACTCAGAGCTGAGCTTTCCCTTCTCCTTCTGTTTGTAGAAATCAAATCGTTTATCTCACTTTTGTAATATGCAATTAACCTCGAAAATTGCGACACCCTACTTGAACTGGTTACCCTGAAAAAGAAGCATAATTTCTGTTTGTAGAGCTGCATTTTGGCTGGCCCAAAATAAAAGGCTAAAAAACTGAAAACCCACTCTCGTTAAATATGAAAAATCTACTTAGTATTAAAGCTAAAGCTCATTGCAAAGCTCAAGCAAAGTCAAAAAGCACTTAACTGCCTGCCAAGTTGGAAAATACTGAAAAATATTCAAGAGACGAGGGGACAGGGGGAGGGAGAGACGGAGTATCGAGAAGGTCAAAACGCTTTCGAAAAGGCCTACGAATAAAACTTGAACTACAAACTTTAGACTTGGCAACAAGCAAAAAAACAACAACAGCAACAACAGAGAAACATGACAACATGTAAAACTAGTTAGCTAGCGTAAAAAAACCAACAAATATAAAACTGAAAAAAATTAACAAAAGAGAAACAAAAACAAAACAAAAGTAACAACAAAAAAAAAGAAGAAAAAAAAAACAATTAAAAAGCATTAACGCTTAGAGCTGCCTAAGTGCAGTTGGGTATACCAAAATACTTATAAAATATACATATATATATATATCTATATACAACTATATATAGACGAGCATGTAATTAACAGAGCGAAAGACACGGCAGAGAAGGAGAGGGAGGGAGCGAATCAAATGTCAAACTAAATTAGAGTATGTCGCAGGGCAGCCAAAAAATGTTTAGATACAGATACATCTAGGCAGTATATATAGTACGCATATAGTGCTTAACCTATACTTACTTATAGAGAGCCTCACACACACACACACACACACAGGCAGAGAGGGACAGACACGCACGTGTAGACGTGTTTAGATAATCAAAAAACACTTAACCAAGCGACTCGAATCGGAGGCTAGATCTACGGCTAACATAAGCACACACAGACAAACATATTTATTCATGATAATTGATACCCCATACCCCGTAAATTAGCCAACCATATTGTGACTTACAGCAACAACAAGCAACAAGAGCAACACCAACAACAAAACGGTATGAAATACAATACCAACATAACATATAGTATAACAAACATATATATGACGACGATACAATGCAACTAATTACATATACATCTAGACTATATAGTATACATATACATATACCGACTACGCCTATGCCGAAAAGCAGAAGAAGAGAAAGAGAAGGAGAACACATGAAACAAGAAAAACTAGAGAAAGCATGGAGAAAAACCTTATACTTACAACTTATACTAACTAGGCCATCAACAAATTGCATAGTTTGTAAGAACATATGCAAATGCATGGGGAGAAGGCGTGGCACCTCTTAGAGCCGACTTACCTACGACTACAGCACGAAGAAACCAGATATATAGAGTATATATATATATATGAATATATATAAATTATACATATAGTGCATATTCATATTACAATTATTATGAATTTCTGCTGTGAACAACAATTAATGTTTGACTTTGCATTAATTTCAACATGTTTTTTTTTTTATTCTCTCTCTTGGCATCGATAAGAAAATAAAACTGGAGAATATGCTAAATGAAAACTGGAATTTATTGTATTACTTCAGCAAAGGGGGCACCACAAAATATAAAAAATTGTTCATAATTTGTTTTCGATTTAAATCTTGAAGTTTCTTTCGAACAAAGTAAAATGCTTGGGGCATTTGTGTTGCGCAGCCGACGACAGACACACCCTGTAACATATATACACACGTATGTATATATGTGTAGGTACATCTATTTAAATGTGATAGTAGTTTTATTCGTGATTATTATGCATTATATTATTCAAAGAGCACAGAAGGCAAAACCTTCTTCTATTCTTTTTTGGAATTTCTGTTTCCGAAATCTACTGAATTTATTACGACTTTTAGCAGCCTAACTATGTACATGAATCTACTAAATATATTGAATATATATATATACTGATACTTGTATTACATACTGTACTATATCTTGACTCTAACTCAGCCAAGTCGCGATTGATGCTGCGGGTAAATTAAAAATATTGTAAATGATCTAGAAAAACCAACTGAAATACCTTAACAAAAACAGAAAAGAAAACAAAAAAAAGAAAAAAAACACAATGAATATATTCTATATATGAATGAATACTGTATAAAAGATCTATAGAACTGTAGCATATGAAGGAAAGAACATTACTGTACGATTAACGAATATATTGGGCTGCATGCATAGAGGCGAGAAAACATAAAACATATAAGTAAAATAATTCAAAATTAAAATGCAAATGAAAATGAATAATGCAAATTAATAAAAACGATTAATTTGAACCAAAAAATGAACATATTTGATTATTAATGGGCTGCAGAGAGGCTGCATCGCTGGGACTATATACAATATATATATATTATGATGGCACATTAGATGCGCTTCAAGTATATTCAGAACGATGATCATGATAGTGCTGAATATGATGAATAATCATGTGAAATATCAGTTCGTGCTCGGCTCCTTTGGCCACCTTCGCCTTGTCACTTGTCAAGCGTCAACCTACCCTTCTCCCTCTCACCCAAACGCAGCCCGCACACTTTGTGAATACATACGTATTCACCAACATACCCAATACGAGTATTATCAGCACTCACGAGGCTCATGTTTCAAATGCTTGACGCTGTCGTCGTTTCTGCTGCCTTTGTTGTTGTTCAATGTGGGCTTCCATTTTCACTGCCTCCGTGCTTCGTTCTTCTCCGTTCCGCCTCCTCTTCCTGTGCACTGTGAAGTGTTTTCACAATCGCCGCACAGCAACAACAACAACAGCAGCAACAACAACTATGCCACATGACTCGCGCATACTCGAAATTCATGTTGTGCTCGTTCTTCCTCTTTTTTAGTTCTCTCCACTTCCAAATGAAGCTGCAAGTTGCAAAGGTCTTCACTCTCCTGTCTCCCTCTCCCTTCTTCATGCCCAGCTAACCCGGTCGCAGTCACAGTTTCCCTCTCCCCACATTCCCCTTCCCATTCGCAGACCCTGAAACACAGACGTCAGTTGGTCTGGCGGCGATTAACCGACTGAGTCGGCAATTAAAAACGCTTTAAAACGGCCAACGCCCACACGGCATCGTCAGCAGCAGCAGCCGGGAAAAGGCTAAGGCTAAGAGAGGGAAGGCAAGGGAAGGGAAGGGGGACTGTTATAAACATTTGAATATGCAAATAATTAAAATATTTAAAATAGTTGCTTGGCGCGTCTTTTAATGAGGAGGCATCAGAGCTCAACACGTAAATACATTCATATATCATTCACAATCGCATTTCATTTTCTAATTTTCTATTTTCTAGCGAGACTAGTTTCTCGCATTCTGTTCTTCATTTCATAAAATACAGTCAAGTCTGCTCAAGGTGAATTTATTTACGAAGTAATCTGTAGCTAATATAAATTCCAGAGAATTCTTAGAAACTTCCTGAAATTTATTTAAATTAATATAATCAAAAATAATTTTCCTTAACTGTAGTTTACTTGGTATTCATTTATTTATTTACTTATTTATTTATTAATTCATTTATAAATTCATTTATTTATTCATTTATAAATTCATTTATTTATTCACATATTTATTTATTGATTTATTTATTATGTAAAGTATCGTTATTTATAAGTATCTTTGTTAATATTTATTTGATATTCTATCAATATTTCTTTAGACAATTTCTATTTTATTTTTCAACATCTGTTTACAGTTCTCCTTGGAATTTAGACATTATATCGTATGTCTACTGTACAACTATGATAAATGAATCACTTTTCATTTTCCGCTTCATTTCTGAATTTTAGTATTTCTTTTTTTTTCGTAATAACTGCGAAAAAAAATTACAGCGCTGAAAGTTGCCTCGATTTGAAACTAAACAAAGATAGAATTGGTTTGGGACGGACGGTGAGAGAGAGGGGGAGAGAGAGGGGAAGAGCTGCCCCGAGGCATTGCGTAGACAAATAAACAAATGAATCGAATTGGAAGGAATTCTATTTTGAATTTCGAATTGAATTTGAAATGAAAATGAGCATAAAAAAAAAAAAAAAACACGATGGCAAAGGTTTAATAAATTATAATTTATGTTTATTGAGCGATATGTCATTCAATTTTCGTTGCGTTTATTGATTTAACGACGAGAACAACAAAGGCGCTTTTTATGCTCGTCTGGTGTATCTGTATCTGTATCTGTAAGTGTATTTGTATCTAAGAGATGCTGCAAATGAGTGAGCATTTGTGGGACATTTATGACTTGTCATATTTTCAGGCTAAGACCGTGTGGGAAGTCATAAATTGTGCCACAAAAAACATCTAGCCAGGCATGAGATTGTGTGTGTGTGTGTGTGTGTGTATTTAAACATGTGCCTGAAATGTATCTTATATCTTATATCCGCCCCCCTGTGAGTCGCTCATTGTTTGCGCCATTGACAATGCCCGAAAAGCAGCATGAGGCATGCGGCATGCAGCATGCAGCATGCAACATGCCAGATGAGTAATGATTGCAGGGCTAGGCGCACTCGTATTGCACACCAGCTTAAAACAAGCAGACAGCCAAAGACCAGAGATGAGTGAGCTGAGACGAGCTGAGTCCCGATCCGAGCAATCCCCGGCTAAGCTGGTGCGAGGGGCACACAGATACATTTACGGCCGGCGACAGGCACCGCAAGGCAGCTGCTGGACAGACACACTGCGCTCGTATCTATGAGATACAATTTGGGCTGTGCGTTGGCCGTGCCGGCACCAAATTATACATATCGAAAGATTTATTGCACACACACATATCGTGACAGTGCGAGCCGTCAAATGAGTTTTTCAGCGTAATTACCGAGCGTCAAACAATACCAGAAACACACTCACACACACACACACACACACAAACACACTGAAGAGACAAAAACAAAAAAAGTTGGAATGAAATGTAATCGAATTAAGCGAGCACTCATTCGAAAAACAGAACCCAATCCCGAAGCCAATCCATGTGGGCCCCACTACAAGTATTATCTATGTATGTGTGTGTGTGTGTGTGTGTGTTTTTCTCTGTTCTTTTTTATGGCCTGGCATCGAGTTTTATTTTCCTTGTGTGTTTTCATAATCGCACAGATAAGGCGAACATGAAAATGGGGAAATGGAAATGGGAATGAAAATGTCTCTGCCTACTCACAGTGCTGAAGGTTGTCGCTGGCCAGGCACATTCATCAATTATGAATGACTTGTTTTCGTCTGCAGACTCGAAATTGAAGCTGCTTAATGACTGCAAAAGGTGATGGCCAGAGCGGTAGATGTGAACTGCGATAAAGAGATGAAGATAAAGATACTAATGCACAGTTGCAGCCTTGAATGGAGGATGAGTTTTTTGAATTTGTGGTAAATGTTTTGTTTCATTACTGAATATTGTATTATTGATGCATTGAAATGGATTAGATTATGATAGATACGTGTTTAGATTAGACATTATAGATGGATGTATAGTTATGGTTGTACTTACAGACATATGTATAGTGATAAACACCGATACCATCTGAAGATAAGCGTAAATCTTTTGAGCCTAAACTAAGATTTCTTTTATTTAGCTAACATCAGAGTAGTTTGTACTACGAACTTGTCACGAAGAGCCCATAAAGAAGAAGACAAAAATAAAACCAGAAGTACACAAGCCATAAAAGTATAAAGTCAAGTTGTTAATTTCGACAATCTTGTTTTCAATTCCATTTCATTAGCTTACAAATAGTTTTATAACTTGAGAACTTATTCCGAATGAATGAATTATTATGAACGTAAGTAGAATTCGGTTTATAGTTCGCTGTAATCGGGCACCAGCTAATCGAGCAAAGTTTCCCAATCTGTGTTTTTTCTGGGTACGCAAGTTAATCGAATCGAATCGAGACGAGTCGAATCGAGTCGAGTAGTTCCATTTGGCGTCAACAAATTACGACACGATGCCCGGTTCCAATTCCATGAAGCATCTCACAATCGCAACGCGATCACAATGTGACTCCGCCGGTGACTGTGACAGCGATTGAAAAGTCACACTTGGCGGACAATCCGACAATCTGAGCCACAGACAGAGACAGAAAACAGAGACGGAGCCAAATCGGTCGTGGCGCTTTTTTAATGGAACGTGTTTTTCTTGTAATCGTTAATCTGGCATTTGCACTTAATTAAAAACATTTTAGCTATTATTAACAGCAGTTGTGTCTGTAGTTCTTATTGCCGTTGCTGTTGTTGTTGTCTTTTATTATTTGCTTTAACGATTTGCGCTCGAATCCGAACAATTTGTTGCACTCAATGTGGATATGGTTATGGATTTGCGTGATTGCTTCCACATACCGCAAAGAAATCGTGCTGGCCTCACATGAGATACACGTACATGCCATGTGTGTATCTGCGTGCATATGCAGATACGAATGTATCTATGCAACTGTGTCGATATGTGTGTCGATATGTAACAGTTGCATGTGGCGTGCACGTACGAGGGTTGGGTACAAGCTTGCAGACTCGTGGCGAGGGAAATGAATTCAGTTGAAACCTCTCAAAGCTGAAGCAGAAGACAGCAACAAGAAGCGAATAGAGTGAGACGTACTGTACGATAGTAAAGCGATACTTGAGCGATAGTATTTTGAATTAGCTGGAAAGCATCTTAGATTGAGGAAAATAAAGGCAAAACTGAAGACAAACGATTAACGCTACAATTTTGCATTTGTTGCATAACGATAGTAGCGCGATAGTATGAAAATATACGCATTAAATGGAAGAGAAGCAGAACCACCAACAAAACGATACTAATTGAATCGGGATAGAATCAAACTTATTGGTAGCGAAAAGGTACAGCAAAGAATGCAGAATTACAGCTAAAAGTACCGATAGTAATGCGATAGTATGGGAATATGCGCAATAAATTTATTTCAATATAATATATTTTGATATAATATTCAACACATTCAAAAAGGAAACAGTTACGGTGGAGCAGAACCAGCAATAATACGATAGTAATGCGGTAGCTATTGAAATGGGATAGAATACAGAGCGATAAAGTACAACAAAGAATTCAATATTATTGCTTAATGTACCGGTAGTAATGAGCTGAAACAGAAGCACCAATACTACGATAGTAATGCGATAGTAATTAAAATTGGATAGAATAAAATTTATTATAAAGAGCGAAAAGGAATAGCACAGAATGCATTTTATTGCCGAAAGTACCGATAGTAGTGAAATATACGCAATAAATGCAATTCAATATAATTTTAAACATGTTTTGTAAGAGACAGTTTAGGTGCAGCAGAACTAGGAACAATACGATACTAATGCGATAGTAATTGAAATGGAATATAATTAACTTTATAAATAGCGATATCGTACAGCAAAGAATTCAATACTTTTGCCGAAAGTACCGAAAGTAATGCGATAGTAGAGTCAATGAGTTGCAATGAAATTCTCAAATTAATTGAAATGGAAAATCAAACGAAATTGAAATGAAATCCAATGTAATTAATCGATACTATCGTCGATTGCACTCACAGCCCTCGTGCATACTTAGCACCAGAGTGTGCTTTCAGTTCAGGCAATTCGATTCAATTCGAATTCGATTCGGAATTCAGAATTGAGAACTGAAATTGGAAACGCTATCGTTGCGATACCGCGAGACACACGAAGTCGATGAGGCTTTCAGTTTCTGGTTTTATTGCGAGAACTCGTTAATATCAATTTGCCTGAAATTGTTAATTGATTTTGCAATGAACAAATATTACGCGATGATTGCCATTTGCTCTTGTTGTTGTCGGCGTCGGTGTTGTTGTTGTTGTTGCTCTTTCGAAGGAATTTGTTTCTACTTAATTTTCGAATTCGGCGCCTGTCGCCGCTGCGCATTTTGTGGGCCTTTTAAGCCGCGTATAATTTGCTGAATTTTATTATTTTGTTATTTACAACAACGCTGGCGTCTGCTGCTGCTGTCATGTGTATAAAAATATTTTAATGCCAGTTTGTGACTTTCACGAAATCAACAAAATTCGCACGTATGCCTTGTCTCTCGTTGTCTGTCCGTCGCACTTTGTTGTTGTTGATCACTTTGTTGTTGTCTGTTGACGTTCACGACTCGCTGTTGTTCATGTTGTTGTTGCCGCTTAACTTAGCTATTTGGATCGCAACGGCATCGCCCAAGTGCGATAATAAAATCTCGTGACGTAGGCGGTGCCCACTCGAACTCACGTTCTCTCCCCTGCAAAGCACCTTCCAGTGCAACGGATTCAGATCGCAGGCCTGGGATCTAATGGCTCCTAATGAATTGGGACAACGGCGAGGCGAAGCAACTAATTAGCTGCCAGCGGAGCCAGTCGGGAATTAGCACAGATGTCGCGGTGGCTTCCGATAAAAACGATAAAGCGAAGCAAGTGAATGAATTCATAAATATTTACCTTAGCTCTTTTTTTTTATTTTTTTCTATTCGAAATCTTGAAAGCGTGAAGTGGCCACGGTTAGCACGTGGACGGCGAACAGGGCGCTGACGTGATATGGTTGTGTATGTCCAATGCCCCGTGAAAATGATATGGTATACCATGTGAAATGGTGTGGGGTACACACTGTGTGCTGGGTGTGTAGATACCACTTATAATACTGTATATCGCGAGTGCAAAGTTTCAGACTGCGCGAGAAATTCCACTTTGCTTTAATTGGAGCGACCAATTTGATTCTTCTCGTATCGCATTCGCTAGATCGCTATCCACAATAAGTCTTGGTTAGTCAGTATCCAGGGGAGTTATGTGTGTGCGACTGTGTGTGTGTCGTCTTTGAAAAGCCTCCATTGTTCGCATCCATTGAATGAACCAACTCGATTCAGTTTCGCCTCCAATCCCCACTCTCCATGGCGGTCTCCGCGACGGTGTCTATGGCCATAAATGGCATTCAAATTAACTACACTTTTGAGAATGTATGCGGAGGCATTCAACTTATTATTACACAAAATTAACGCTGAGATTTTCTAAAGAATTGTGAAATGAAAAGAGGCACACGTTGGGGGAGGGGGAAAAGGGGGTGGCGAGTGGGCTATATAATTAAATTATGAATGCTTTATATGGTCGGCTTTATTGTTTGCTTTATTGCAGAAACGACAAGGCGCACAACAAACACAAGAAACACACACAGAGAAATAAAACAGAAAAAACAGAAAACGAATAAAAAACAAAACTTTTGTTTTGAGTTCTTTGAAAGGCCTCCGACAGACCCTACTTAGAGAGGAACTCGTTTCGCGTCTCAGAATAACAACAATACCTAAAAATAATACTTCATTTGAAATCTGCGCGTGTGTGCGAATCGATACACAACAATCGCAGTCTAATGAATTGAATGAACATTGCAGATACATTCATAATTTACCTTTAAAAATAATAATAATAAATACGAGACTTTGTGCGGCACAATGCGAGGGGGGGGGGGGCGTGCCAGGCGAATTAAACGAGTACATAAATAATTTATTGAATTACAAAAATTTTTTTGAGTTGCTCGCTCGACTTGGACTTCGACTCGGGGCCGGGACTGGGGCCGGGACTGGGGCCGGGACTGGGGCCGGGACTGGGGCTGATTTCGGCCATAATGCCTTAAATTATGGCCTCATTGTTCATGCTACTTGCTGCCACAGTTACGTTGCACGCAGGGGGAGCGAAGAGTGGGGGAACTGGAACTGGCACTCAAATGGCAATGGTACTCAAAGTCGGGGCGATAATCGCGCCAAGTTTGCGCCGCATTTCGTTGGGTAATCTAATTTATGGCATTTTTTTCTAACAACTAATTGCAATTTCCGGATGAGGAGTGAAGAGAGAGGGGATGGGGAAGGGATGGTGGGGATGGGGCAATCAAATTACGCATGCCAGGCGTAAATAAATCTACATCTCATGCAAATGGCAAACAAAGCAGCGCAAAAATTATTCAAGTCATTCAGTTCTACTGCTGCGACGACCTTTTTCTGCCCAGATTCGAAGCCTAAATGAATCAACTCGAACTCTAGACTGAACTGAACTCGACTGGATTCGTCTGTGGCTTTGTTATGTTAATTAGATGGCCAAACGTTTGTTTTAATTAAGTTTTTTTTCTCTCTTGTTGTCGATTCACTCATCCTACTCAAAACCTCCTCAAATTCCAGCAATGAGTTCTGCTCGGGCTGAGTCAGGTTCGTTCCCCAGCACGAGTGCTGTGCCCGCTGCGCAGTCACACATATTCAAATTCATAATCGTATTCATAATCGTATTCATAATCATTAATAAGACCATTTAATGTGGGCTGTGAGTCCAAAAATGTGTTCCCGAGGGTATTCGAAGGCGCGAATAACTTAACAAATTTCAAACGAATTTATTTATACTTGTTTGTGATAAATTTAAACAAATTTCTGGGAAAATTGTTTAGTTGTTTTTAGAGGAAATTGTGGAATTTTGTAATCTTTTTTAGGTTTTTATTAGATTCAGATTTTTGATAAGGCCACAAAATTAAAATATATTATATTGATATACCTTCCATTCAGCATACAAATTTGATATTCCAGCTACTGTTTTATCTGTAAAGTATTCGTGGAATTAATTTATATAACCATAAGTTAAATTCTTTGAACTTTTTCTTCTTCTTGTTAGTGCATAACGTAGTCGGTGTGACCGTCTGACGCTCTGCTACTTATGCTTTTAGCATTAAAAATTAATGATAATTAATGCGTGAGGTGTTAAGTTCTTTTGTTATGGGGCGCTGTCTGCGCAGCCGACGCGACGGCGCGACAGAGCAAGAGAAAGAGAGGGAGAAAGAGAGACAAAGAGAACTGCATTGGCAAGCCGGGGGCACATACGTGTATATTCTGGGGAATAGGTTGGGCCCGACAGAAATACTTATAGTCGTATAGTCTTTAATTGATTTGCCACCCAATGAGTTGCCCGCAATTAACCCAAGGCGGCAGGGCGATGGCGACGGCGACGCCGCACATCAAAGGCGCCCGAGTGATTAAGCATAAAGGCTGCTGATTTGGGTATCCAGCAGTTGTTGTTGTTGTTCTCCTTCTTCTTCTTGCTCAGGTTCGCGTGGAGCAGTCGGCCTGCCCTGTGGGCTCAAGTGAGGGCATATCGATCGACTTGTCATATCTGCGCCGTTGCTATCGGTATCAATGGGGCCGATTGCTGCAACGTCGCTGCCTCTGCCACTGCCTCTGTCGACGTCGCAGCTTGTTGCAGCGAGATAAAGATCTCGTTTTATAAGCGATTATAGCCTATACATATATTTCTGACTAATTAAAACCAATGAAGAGTTATTGTGTCTATAAATCTTGATAGAGATCTACGAATGCGATTGAGCTACAGTGGAAACAACTGTGGAAACACAAAGCAGCTTAGCGAAGGTAGTAAATGATGATTATTGTTCTAGCGATACTTAGCGATACTTCAGTAAAGTTCCATCCCAAATAAATATTGCATTAGTGCCGTGAAACCTTGGCAGACTTATAAACCAAATGATATTGCTGCCATCAAATCTGAAAAGGTTTTTTCTTTGTTTATTAACTTTAAAATATTCCCACAATTAAAATACATGAATATTTAAAAGGTTTAACAGTTAGGAAGTTAATTTAATTTGGTTTATTTGCTTCGATTTGGGGAAATACAATGTATGCAGAGTGTTTATTCAAGCTGCTCTAGATCTGTTTAGCGAGATAAGTTGTATTAAAATTTCCACGTGCTGGGAAACGCGAACTTATGCTACCGTCCCCAGTATTGATAAGATAACGCAAATTGCCGCTAATCCAAATGAAAATATATATATATATATTGTACAATAAACATGTACTATATATAGAAATAAATCTGTGCGGATTTATGGCTTGTTGTTTTCGCACAGCTCCGTCTACACGCTTGAACCCTAAAGTCAAGATCCGAGTGCGCACACGTAAACCCAACGGCATCGTTTCCCTTTCCCCTCTTCCTCTTCCCCTTTCTTTTGCCTCTGCCCCTGCCTCGCTTCACCTCCCTTGGATTTAGTTTGGCGTAAGCAAGTTTCCAGTTTGTCGTTCACTCTCGTGACTAATGTGTAGGCCCCGCATTGCTATAAATAATTTCACTATCATTATCTTTGGTCTGCGGGGGATTGCCGCCGATTCATTGACGTCTGACAAGCAAATACAATTAAGTCGCCTCGTAAATTGTGGACAATTTAAATATAAATCACACGAAATGCAAACGCAAAGTCTCGCAAGTCGCGACTGTCCGCAGTTATCTAATGAAAAGTATCTTAATTAATTACTGATTAGGGCAAAAATAACAAATATAATAATAAAAAAAGACTGCTATCAAAGAGGGGGTGATAGGGGAAGAGAGGGAGTGCAGTGAGTGTCTCGTAATATCGGTCAAAAGCCGCAATTGCGATTAGGTCTGATTAATCGGCATTGTCCCCCCTCTCTCTCCTTCTCTCTCTCTTCCTGCTGCCACCCACACAAGAGTCGCCGCTTTGTCATGTACTATTTCCCCATTTCGCCGCTGCTCCTTCAGCCTTATCGGCCAAGCAGTGCGATCATTTGCTTCACTGTGAATGCCCCAACTCGAGTGGAGTGGAGTGTTTGGGGATTTATGACGCCGATAGCTGGTCAAGTGGCAACGCTGCTCCACTCGACCGATCGACAGCCTGCCTGACTGGCCCAACTTGTCTCGTCACGATTCGATTGATAGCCAAGGTGCGGGCCGATCGATCTTTAGAACGTAGCTCAGGTTCTCGGCGCTCCATTCCATTCCAATTCAGTCCGTGCCTCGCAACGGGGGATTACTTTCAATCGACAGCCTCGAAATGTTCTGTGTATTGTTCTGTTGCCTTCTCAGAACCTCTGAGGTTCTTAGCTAATTGTTGGAAAAGCAATAATTTGTAAGCTTACGTTTAGTATTCTCGGTATTAGGCGATAGCTTATCGGAATTCCTCGAGGGATTTTCCACGGCTTGACAAATGCAACGATTGCATTCAAGACTTGGAATATTCAAGATCATTGCCTGCCTGGCAATGTCTTTTAACTGGTTTCTATTCAAACTAGAAAAACCTATCAAGACGTTTAAATTTCAACACGTTTGAATTGATAATCTTTGAGAATCTATCGAGTAACTGGAAAACAAAACCTTTGAGTGGGCACTTCCAACTAATCTGCAATTGCCTGACAAGGCCATCGCATCCTCGACTTGCCTCTGCTCATATAATCATAAAAATTCGACTCTCACGCGTCGCGGCCATAACCATAAGAGTTTTAGTGCAACCGAAGAGAAACCAGGCAGGTGCGTAGTTAAGGCCGTAAATTAGGGCCAATATCAGGTACATACATATACATATATCTGTGAATATGGCATCGTATGGAGTCCCGATGATTACGCATCTATGAATGTTGTGTGTCTCATGTTAATGCCGTGACGGATGATGATTGTAGCAGACACTCGAGTGTGAAGAGTCTCGACTCTAGAGTCTAAGGGGGCACCATAATTGCATTTGTTGTTTTGCCACTCGAATACTTTTGTCAATATCATTTAGTGGGCATCGTAAAGATTGCCAAAGCCCACTCGAGACGACTCGCTGTGTGGCGAGTCATTGTGCGGCGCTGCGGCTTGACTTCACTTTTCAGTTTCGGTTTTTTATTTCTCATATTTATTTCTGTATGTCTTCTGGCAGGTTACAGAGGGGGGAGGGGGAGGTACACGAAATAAAGCCCCCGCTGTCAGTCACTCAGCTCAGTCAATTTGTTTTGGGCTGAGTGTTTTATTAATTAAAGTGCTCGCTGGGCTGTGCTTCTAGTTCGGTTTCCTCGTAGTTTTGTGTCTCCTGCTCTTGTTCTGCTTCTTCTACTACTGCTTCTTCTTCTTCTTCTTGCTCCTCTACTGCTGTGGGGCCTTTCATAAATCATCAGGGCTCGACGACGGCTCGGCTGACTGAGACTGAGACTGTTAATTAAAAATAAAACAAGCAAATAAGTTGGCGCGACGTTTAAGCGCTTTTAATGAAAATTAATGCGCCGCCCTGCCCCTCTCCCCACCACTGCCTTCACTTCCCTTCTTCTCCCTCTCTACACTGCGGACTATCCGACAATGGCCCTGCGCATTACCAGAACATAAATAAAAGTTTCCTGCCGGGACGCGTACGACGCCTCCGGGAACTGCTGCCCGGACTTGGCTGCCTCACAAAATTGGCCTATGTGCTGTGCAGGCAGGCAGGATATTGAGGTTTCATTAGAACAAAAGGCTTGGCCTAATGATTTATGCAACAGCAGCAGCAGCAGCAACCTGCCTTGCTCCCCCCTCTCTCTCTCTCTCCCTTCGTTGACCAACTGAGCTGCGCCTGTTTGCATTAAAATTTCATTTGGCGCTGCTTATCATCGGCATAAAGACAGACTACAAAGTTTACAGGGCTCAGTTCTTGCTGCCTTGGCAACAGGGTATCAGTGCGTCGAGTCAGTCACGTACTTCCGCTTTTTATGAGGCATTTTCCCAAGCGGGCAATCGTCGCTGATAACGCGCGCCATTTATAGTGTTAGAGCTCTCTCTCTCTCTCTCTCTCTCTGCCTTGGCCCTGCATACTATTTGAACATGTTTATTCTCGGCCATAAACTTAAAGCCCAAAAGCAAAGCCTTAAAACACTTTAATTACACGCGCTTTATGGCCAAATGTTAACATAGGCAGGTCTACTCAGGCCAAGAGCCAGCGAGAGGCAGGCGACGCTGTTCTAGACGCGCTCGATGCCAATCTAATTAGTGCCTGGTCACACCTTCGCGGGCAGCTCAATTTTTCCCATTGGTAATTGCATTATTATTATTATTATTCTTGTTCTTATTCCTTTTGTTGCTACGTTCTCAAAAGAAAAAAATCATTAAGGCGCTTTGTGCCCAAATGGCTTTGTCGGGGTCTAAAACACTTTCCGGCAACCGAACCCGATCCCAAGAGCCGCAACCGTACCCAATTCAGATCACGCTGCCTGTCGGGATTGTTTCATAATCAATAGTTTTTCTCCTTTGGTGCTAAGGGGTGCTCTCTGATATTCGAAGAATCGAGAGATGTCGACGATTTGCTGCCCATGAATATTTATTAGCTACGTTTTTTTTTCAGTTTGTTGGGGCGTTGTTCATATTTATAAATCAGGCGAATTGGAATTTATGCAAGATGTGAAACAGCAGCTGCTGCCCCGCACCACTCCCCTCTACTCTGCACCCTTTTGCCTGCCTACGCCCATGGAAAATGTGGCCAGGAAATGTTTGAGAGTGAGCCAGGAAATGCTTGTTAGCAGGTAAATTGACTGTCAATGTGAATTAGAGAGCTGCAGCTTACAAGCTAAATACATCAGAGAAGGTGTATAAGTGTGTGTGTGAGTGTGTGTGTGTGAGTGTATGTGCCTGGATGTGTGTGTGAGTGTGTCTGCATACAACCAAGTCAGGCCAAGTCAAGTCAAGTCTGCAGTGGGAAGCGACTCCTCATTAGAGCCGTTGCTGTGCCTAGTCAACCCACTCACACACACACACTCAGGCACGCCCTCTATGCTTTTTAGGGGGCGTGGCAGATGGCTGAAGCTGCCGTAAAATACTGTGACATATGCGGGTAAACGAAATTGCACAAAATACGTATCACTTGAAGGGAAGCGCAGCAAGCAGAGGGTGCAGAGGAAGCACCACAGAGAGAGGGGGAGAGAGAGAGAGAGGGGGGAAAGAGAGAGATGGGTAGAGGGGGTGCTAGCAGGGGGGAGGGAGGCAGAGGTGTCAAGGGGGAAAGGGGCTGGATGGAAGTTTTGCCAGCGGGATGAGACAACGACGTGCGCTGGCAAACAATGTGACCGCATTTTAGTCACAGTCACACTCGACAGTCGTGGTAAGTGGAAGTGCAGCTGTGTGTGTGTGTGCCAGTGAATGTCTGTGTGTGTGTGCACTGCAGCGGGCATAATTGAGTTTGTTTCAAATGCTTTTTACGTAGCACGACCAGCAGCAGGCAGGCAACTACAGCAATAATTGTGGAAACTACAGCAACAACAGGCGAAGCAGCAACAACAACAAGAGCAGCAACAACAGTAAGAGCAACAACAACAACAACAACAATGGCAATGGCAAACAACATTGTCGCCTTCGACATCGTCCGTCGTCGTCTCTGTCTCTTTCTGTGGGTTGTTTGGCTGCCTCTGCTGCTGGCTGTGGGTCTCTGCTGCCTCTGCTGCCTTTGCTGCCTCTGCCTCTGCTGCTGCTGCTGCTGCCACTGCCTCTGCTGCTGCTGCTGCCTCTGCTCTTGGCACTTTTCAACATCAGCGACGCTGCCTCGCATCGGCAACGGAATCTTAATGAATTTTACGAATTTAACATGCTGTGCACTTCAAAAGGAACACACAGACGACCACGACGATGACGACGGAGACGGAGACGCACAGTGGGGTTGCTTGCAGAGTTTCTCGCACGAAAAACTTCAACTCGATTCTAATTACTTTGAAATAAGTGAAGGGTCTTTTTTAAGTGGGTTATGCGATCAGGGGTTTGCCTCCTTAACGAGCATGGGAAGTCATTCAAATCGTTGCTGCATAAAAGTGAAAAAATGAAGAGAGGAGTTTTTAAAAGTTTTAAAGCCTTTCTTTTATTATTATATTCAAATTTAAATAAAAGTCTTTAAATTTAAATTTCTTATAAAAATTTTTACTTTGAAAGTAAATGAAAGTAAATCTTACAAACTTCAAAGTAATAAGAAAAAATCAACTAAAATTAAAAAAGAAATAACAAGATTATTGTTTTCAAAATACACTGTCAGAATAATCAAGTAAAAGAATTTTGCTTTTGCAAATTAGAATATTAATTATATTCTTACATTAAAAGTAAATTAAAACTTTGAATGAAAGTAAATCTTACAAATTCAGAACCAGTAAGAAAAAAGCAGTTACAAGAGACGAGATTTTAATTATTACTTTCTTTCCTTTTATTCAAACTTAAATAAAATTCTTCAAATTGAAATTTCTTATTACATTTTTTTTGAATAGTAAATTAAACCTTTGAATCAAAGAAAATTTTATAAATTTAGATTCGAATAATAAAAAATCAATTGAAATTGAAAGAAATACCAAGATTATTGTCTACAAAATAAACGGACATAATAATCTTTATAAATATTATTACTAATGTAAATTAAAGTATAAATATTTCTACAAAATTAATTAAATATTATAAAAAATAAGAAAAAAATATAGAATTTAGCTTACAAGTGAAATGAAATTTAATGAGCAGTTAAACTTGATCTGGATTTAAATAAATCTCCTTATTTTTATTTATTTATTTAAAGTCAACTATGATTAGTCTACTGTTTAGAGTAAAACAGTATAGACTAAATATATAAAAATATAAGAATTTATTAATGATAAAAACTTAAAAAGTTAGAAAATAATTTAATTAGAATTTATTGTATTGTTCCTTCGCTGTCTCCTTGTTTACCCTCTCCCCTACCATGCAATAGTGCAACAGTCTTGACGCCTCTCGCCCCACTGTGCGACGAAACAACGCACGCACGTCGCCGATAAGTAGAAGTACGATATGTTTGTCGTGCCATATATAAAATTATTACTTTCGACATGCATGCGACCGGGGCACAGTCGCAGGCAACAGCAACATCAGCAACAGCAACATTCACAACAGCAACTGTTGTTGCTGTATTGCTGTGTTGCTGTTCTTGTTGCAAGTTGTTGCCGCACACCCCATAAGTGACTGTTGGGACTGCGAACTATGGACTGCGAGTGCGACTCGGAGTGCAACCGTTTCTGGGCAGGAAGAGCCAGCTTACTTACTTACATAGGCCGCATTGCGCACCGGTTGCCTCCCCTTCCTGTCCCCCCTCCCCATCCTGTGCTGCCTGTGCAGCAACTTGACAAATCTTCATGCGCCTGAAAATTCCATCCAAGTCGGCGAGTGGAAAGTTGCAAGAGCTGCCTTGAATCGTTTATTGGATATGGAAAAGCTGCAACCGAACGGGGCAGGCAGGTCAAACAAGGGGAAGGGGAAGGGGAGAGGGGAGGAGAGGAGAGGAAGTGAGCTGGCTGGAGGTGAAATGGCTGCATGTGATTGGAGGGTAAACAATGCCGATTGATGGGAGCATTTCAACTGAACTGAACTCTCTTGTTCAGAAATTGAATGCCGCCAATTGAATGAGCAGAGACGATGCCAAGAAATAAGAAGCAAGAAGTCGAACAGTGAACAGAAATTGTGCGCAGATCCCAAAAAGGCAGCTTGAATACTAGAGAAGCCAATAAATCAGGCCAAATCAAGCCAATTCAATATCGTTAAAGTGGAACAACAATTGCTGAAGAATTGTTAACAAACAAAACGAAACGTTCGATGGGAAGCTTCGCTTCTGTTTGGGCCTTCGTTTCTACTCGAGTACGGGTATTTATCGCCAGCATATGTAAATTTTCGAATTTTATTTCCATTTTTTCGAAATGAGCGTAAAACTATTCAAATGGAAGTTGCGTGACGCACCCCCCCGTCTTAACTCCCATGACTTTGGTAATGAGTCCGAGCTGTCGAAGTGCCTTTTGGGCCATGATTAATGCAGGCAGCTCACTTGAGATTCAGTTCGATGCTTATGGAAATGACTCCAGATAGTGCCCAGATCGAATATCCCAAAAGGTATACGACTCTGTGTGTGAATGTGTGTGTGTTGGCTGGAAATGAGTTTGAGAGCAGCAGCTGTTTATCAATCATGCGATTGGCATGTTCCATAGGCAGTCAACTTCAGGTGACTTCAGGCATAATAATCGCATTAGTCGAGCCAGTCCCAGGCCAGGCAGCGGCCCTCTATGGCCTCAGGAAATACATCGGCATATTACTAATAAAATAAACAGCAAATAAAGTTAATAGCATTAAAGAAGGGGAGAAGAAAACGCGCTAATGAGCAAAGCCAATTAACGCTCGCATACGAAATTCAAAATCAAATAATGAAACGAGTAAACCCAACAGAGGGGGAAGGGTATAGTGGGGGGTCCCTAGGGTATCTATGGATGCCACTTTCCGTTAGCATCATTAAGAGTGCTGTGCGAACTGGCAGCTCTGCATGGAGTATATAGAGTTTATATAGTCAGTAATATATATAGTCAGCTACGATCAATGACAAACTTCCATGCACGATTTCCATATGACACCATGCTGATATATATGTATGATATATATGCTATATTTAAGAGTTCGTAATTTGTTGGCCACACACTTTAATCAAAATTAATGAAATTATTTGCGCGCTGCACTCGTATTAATTATTTCTGCTTTGTTGCCCAATTTAATTAACAGCTTCGACTGCAACGCGACGTCGACGTTCTGTTGGTTAGCACCCAAAGCGACCCAAAGATCTTGCTAATTACAGGCTTAAGTGTTTTATAATTATCAACAACAACAACCACAGCAACAACAACAAAAGCGAGGCCGAAACAAAGTTCGTTGAAAATATTGTTGAATCATTTAATTCCATTTGGTTTTGGGTTTTATTTTTTTATTGAATATTTTTGGTTTCTCGTTTCAGCATAAATTTCCAACAACGTTTGCCGATTTTTATTATTAACTTTTTATTGCTTCGATTGTGTTTTTTTTTGTTTTCCAGCGGTTTTTTTTATTTTCTCCCCACTCGATAATTATAAAATATTAATTTATAAATCATTTGCGATCGCTGTTTCTCTTGGAAGGTCTCACGCGCCACGAAGGTGAAACTCAAATCGATTGGCCCCAGTGCGTGTGTGTGTGTGCGTGTGTGTGTGAGTGTGTGTGTGTGCGTGTGTGTGGCTTACATTTCATTATGAGCTGACTTAAGCGCATTTAAACATGATATTATTATACAATTTTTCGCCACATGCATATGCAAATATCCGTTTGGAAAGTGTTTTTTTTACATTTTTATTTTTCATTTTTTATTTTTTGTTTTTCGAAATTTATGCGACAGTATTTAAATACTGCCAGACTGGGCTGAATTTTTATGCTTATTGACATGTTTTTCATATTCAGGCACGTATCGATCAGAATGTGCCATGTGCGGGAGGCGGTTGGCGGGGAACGTGGTGGCTTGAGGCCGTCGAGTTATGTTAAGTGCGCATTACAAAGTTGCCCCCTGGCAGGCCAAGTTAATTGGCCGTAACTGAAATTCGTCCGTCCCTCGCAGTCCGTAAGTGTTTCGACTGAAATTGTAATTAATGAAATTATGTGCTTGGAATTCTGTGCCCGATAATTCAATAGCAATAAAGTTTCGTTAACATTTTATTGCATTGAAAACAGTTTTTGACTTAAAACTGGCTGGGAAGTTTTAGCTGCAAATGACTTAGCTTTAAATCAGCTTAAACTGCTAATAATTTATTTTTTTGCAATTAACACTTTAGGCTAAACAATCTAAAAAGCAACACCTAAGATAAAAACAATTTCTTGATTTCTTAAAACTGCTTTTTAATTTTTGTTGCATACCTTTGGGAACTGTTGAGAAATTAGTAACTCTTATAACTATTTTTTAAATAGCTTCCATGTTTATGATTCAATTGCAAACAAATTTGGAGAAATCATTTTTTCTTTGACAGTCTATGTGTTTACCAAAAATGAACTATTCTGCATTAAAATTATGCTTAGAATTCGATTTATATTAATTTACAGGATCAGAGGGAGGCGGGGCCAAATTCTAAAACAAACTTGATTTGCGTGCAATAATAATAAGACATATCTAAAACCAAATTTGGTAGTCCTAACTATCATTTTCTCAGTCTTCTAGCAATATTGATTTGTTGTCTTTCTTGTTGTTTTAAATTGACAGCAATCCTTGGCTAGAAACTGCAAAGTAAATACTTGAAGTTTAGTTTCAGTGTAGCTTGCCTACTGCTATGCAAATTTGAAGTTAAATTTACTCAAGTTGAGTTCAGTAAACTATTTCTATTTATTTGTTTATTTTTGCTATCAATTTTCATTAAAATCTTAAACATTTGCTGACCAGAAAATGGTTATATTTTCAAAAAAAACCCTTTAGCTCTTCTTTGCTTTAATTCCGCTACAGCGCGCTGTTCACAATCTTAGCTTATTTTAATTGCGACTAAATTCAATTAAGTCTTTCACTTGTTTTAGACTTTTTTCTTAGACTGATTCATGCTTATTCCGGCCAAGCTGCAACGGAAGCTGTTAACTGCTTTGCATAGTCACTCATCGCATGTGCAGAGTGTGTGCGTGTGTGTGTGTGTGTGCACACGCATATCTTTTATCTGACTGGGAGCATGTTGCGTGCTGCTCTAATGCTGCTCCGTGTTGCCGCTGCTGTTGCTGCCGCTGCTGCTGCTGATTTTCATGTTTGTTTTGGCTTGTTTTTCTTTTGGCACTTGGAAATGATTTGTGGCGGCGGCAAATGTTGTGTTGCCTGTCTGCCAAGCAGAGGGCGGCCGAGGGGAGGGGGGAGGCAGACAGTACGCTGATCGACCGCTGCGGGCCACAGTCGGACAATGAACGGCCACGTGTGGGCGAGTGCGCCTTAGCTCTGGCGGATTCCCGCTGCCGTTGTCATTCCGGCTGCCCACACAGTGGCGGCAGCCAGTCGCAAATCTTGTTTGTAGTTTAGCACAATTTCGTAGCGTCTTCCAGCCGCGCAGCTGATAAGCTGAAGCCGTCAAGCGGCAGCAGCGTGGGTAGTCGGAATATGTTCCCCAAGGGGAGGGAAAGGGGGGAAGAGGAAACTGTCTTTGGTATTCGTGCGAAAATACATTTTGCGTTTTTCACTCTTCTTTTGCTGCACAATTCATTAAAATGTCTGCCACACCCAGCAGCAGCAGCAGCAGTAACAGATAGAGATTCAGAGAGACAGATACACATGCAGCTATAGATACAGATGCAGCTACAGATACACATGCAGCTAAAGATACTGATACAGTTGCAGCTACAGCACTGAGTATCTGCAGCTGAGGCCAAGCGGCGCTTTTAATTGCAGCGCGCTTAATTTGCCATTAGCCTTTGACTGCTGAGCTGCCCTGCACTCAGCGCCCTGCAGCCTGCACTCCGCACTCCGCACCCCTTACCCTGCTCAGCAGTATCTGCGTATCTGCTAGATACTTTCAACGCTTCAATGAATTGCCAGTCAGCCAGTCAGCCTTTGTTTTCCGTTAGCAGTTATTGACGCGCCGTCTGCATCCGCAGTGTGTTTGTATCTCGTGAATGTATCTGTAGCTGTTTAAGTATCTGCAGCTGCAACTGAGTGAGCGAGAGTGTCTGTGTGTGTGTGTGAGTGTGTGTGTGAGTGTGTTCGCTGTTCGATTTATGCGCGTCCGGCATTGGTTGCGCGGCTCAATTAGTTACGGCAAGTAAATTACTTGACTCTGCAAAGTTCTTCGTTTAGTTTTCGGCTTCCTGCGGCGCCCGTTGCAGCCCTTCCACTGCCCTGCCCTGGCCCTGCCCTGCACCTTTCCCCTGCCCTAACTTCAAGTGTTGTTGCCTGCAAAATTTCCTAAAATATTTTATGCCCGTTCGCCTCACTTATTGGGCAACATCTTCTCTGCAGTTGTGCAAAGCATGCTCGGTCCGCCTTTTCTCTCTCTCGCCCCCTCTCGCTCTCTCTCTCTCTCTCTCTCTCTCTCTCTCTCTCTCTCTCTCTCTCTGTCCATCTCCCTGCCTGTGTTTGTCTTGCAGCTTATCTTTGCATTGCTGACTTCTTTCCTCAGTGTTCTTGGCCTTCTGCTCGCCTGTCCGAGTTGCTTAATACTTTATATAAGAAGAATGCTTACATGACTGCGCGCCCCGGCAGTATTCGTATCTTGCAGATACTTGAACGTAATGCGGATGTATTTATCACACGTCTCTCTCCCTGGCAGATAAGCTTGAGTTTTTCACGTTTTCACACAGCGAAACAATTTCAAACATTTTCAGCTGACGCTTTTTTATTTGCTTTTTGGTTTTTTCCCTTTTTTTTTCTTTTTCTTTTTCCATGAGTAATTTGCAAAAGCCATCAAAATGCCGCTGGCAGAGCGCGTCAATGCCGGCGGGGGAAGTGAACCAAAAAAGAATAGAGGAATATGCCAAATAAAAGCAGGAGGAAGAGGAGGAGGAGTGTCGCCAGACAAAGAGAGCAGTTTGTGCAGATTTAATGGGAAACTCGCTGTGGGCATTAGCCATAATCTTACCTGGCTGCCACACAAACACACACACACACACACACACACACACACACACACACAGACAGACACAGGTGATTGATAATGCTGAGACAATGTACGTAAGTAAGAACGTTTATCTGCGCATCTGTGAGATACGCGCGACACATTGCAATTTTCATGGCGTAGTTTTTCGTGTGAAAACTACCTGATTTTCCAGCTCAGCAGCGACAAGCTGAAGGTCTCTCCTCCTCCCTCCCTCTCTCCTTCTTTCTCTTTCTCTCTCTCTCTCTCCTTCCCTCTCTCTCTTTGTCTCTCCCTCTCCCTCTGTCTGCCCTTGCCTGCATTAGCATATTTTGAATAACTGCCAATCAGCTGTGAACTTGTCCGTCCTCCCATTACCCATTTCCTCTGCACATTCCCATTCCCTTCCTCATTCCCATTTCCATTGCCATTCCCAGTTCCACTTCCAGCTCAGATTCTCGACAATTGCGCCCATTGTGCCTATTCCTATTCAAATTACTTTACGCTCCACAGTGCGTCATCTGCTGATTCCATAAGCTTCGCTTCGTAGTCGGCAAACACAATAAAGATATTAAGCAGGCAGCTGATACGCTCAGACACACACACTCAGACACACACACGCATGTGTGCGCATCATAACTATATATAGATACTCAAGATATGTGTGTGTGTAGCACAATTTAGTTACACGCATAATTTTGTTAAATTCGCATTTATTATAATGACTGTAGGTCCGGCGAGTCTGCGCCATATGCGGCCAGTTACAGCACAATGCTGATCAGCTGACTAGATACACAGTTGCACACAGTTGAGGAAATCTGCTATAAAATGTATATTTTATTCTATTGTTATTAAGACACAATCGTTTTAATGAATTCGCTTGGGGTTGCTTTGTTTATTTTTAGACTTGTTAGAGGCGTTTTCTATGGCGAACAAAGCCTTAAATTAATAACCACAGTCAAATATGTTTATATATGTGTTTAAAGATTAAAGATTTTGTGCCCAACCCAATGTCAGAGTTATAATGAATAAAAGTTAAATATATTTCGAGTGAAAAGAATAATCGTTAGTGGCCCTCAAACTTTCCCCTAACAAATGTGCAATAACTATAAAAATCATTTATTATATATACAGACTATATGTCTGCACATCAGTGTAGCCACACAGACATTCTTCACATCAGATACACAGAGAGATAGATATGTTCCCTCGGTTCCCTCGCTGCGGTCGGTTTGTTCGCTGTGCTTAAAGCATTTTTGCATGAGCCATTAAATTTTTTGTGTGCTTTGCTGTTTGCCTCATTTTCATTTTGTTGCGCGCTTCTGATGAATGACAGCCCATTGAGAGCAGCACCCCCTCCCTCCCCCCCTTCTCTTCCGCCTTCCTGTCTCTGCAGAACGTCAATGATTTCGCCAGCGATATTATGGCATATTTAATGTGCGAAATTAAGTGTTGTTATAGTATCTATAGGAATTATTTCATCAAAATTAAGTAGCGCATAAATTACTTGTGCATGGCTTCGCTCTGCTGTCACTCTGTATGTGTGTGTGTGTGTGTGTGTGGGTGGGGGTGAACTAAAATGTGGCAACAGTTGACGGAATCGATCGAGCGAACTTAAACAAGAAGGAGGCCACAGCTGTGGCACTGTGTGTTGGCGCTTCTAATCTGGCGAGTAACTTTTCAACTGTCTGTCGCGACTTGAAAATACTCTTAAGCTGCTCAGCAGATTCTGCGGACAGCGGACAACGGACAACGGACAGCGCAGAGCGGACACGACTGAACCACGCAAACAGAGTCAAAATTGATTGCTTCAAGGTGAAAAATGGCAACAATGCGCGCTGTGAAATTAAAAGAAACAGCAACCTAACTGGAATTGGAACAAAGAGAGAGAGGGAGAGAAGGAGAGAGAGAGAGAGAGGGAGGGGAAGCAAATAACAGGGTGAGTCTGCCTTGCATGTTGCCAGCCCATAATCCTCTGAAAATATATTTGGTATATGACGTGCGCGATAAGAAATGCAGACGGTCTTAGCGAGTGTTCGATATTTTTGGGCTGGCCAAGCATCTATCAATTATAAATAGTTAGATAGTAGTAGTACCCCTAACCAGTTGCCTTATCTGCGACAAGTATTATCAATTAAAAGTGAGAAGCGAAGGGGATATCGCAGTGAGTGGGTAGAGACTCGCACTCAGTCACTACCCACTCACGATGGCAACGTCACTGGCTGGCGACGTCAGGGCACTAATTGCTGCACAACATTTTTTAATTGACCTTCGCCTCCGACGGCGCCCTGCGGTATGCTATAAAATAAAGGGCAGGCGACGACAGGCCGCATAATTAATTAATTACAACGAAGACGGAGATGGAGACGGAGACAGCGAAAGGGAGAGGGTAAGACGTGCAACAGAGACGAGACAGAGACAGAGAGAGACAGAGATAGAGAGAGAGCGAGAGACACTGGCTGCTGAGGTTGACGATGACGACGACGATGACGATGATGAAGTGCAAGTGCGGCGGCCTTAATGGATTCCCCTCGGTCATTGCGTGCCTTAATACCTTTTGGCTTTTCATAATTTTATTTTAATGTTGATTATTTTGCCATTTGCCGCATTTGCTTTGCAGATGACAAGAGAAATGACAGTAAATGTCATAATGCAGCAAGAGAGGGACGAACGCGAGGAGGGAAGAGAAAGAAGGAGGGCAGGAAGGTGCTTGAAAAACATGAACGTTGGACCGCAAGTGGAGCAATGTCGTGCCAGACGAGCAAGAAAACCGCAAGGCGACTGGAGCGCACTGAAGTGATGTCTTCTCTTTCCCAGCTGCCTCTACAACTCTTCCTTCCCTCTCCCCTTCTCCCCCTGCTTCCCCTCCCTCTGCCTCCTTCTCCGTATGCCGAACGATGCGCATAACGTGACCAACATGTGCGTGCCAGGCGAGACTCAGACTCGCTTACTGATGCCCAGATGAAGCTGCAGAAGAGGATAGTATTCGAGGGAAGTGAGGGGGGGGGGGGTAGACTCGCTTGTAGACTGGTTGCAAATAAAGTGACTGCGATGCTGGCTGTGACTGCGTACGGTTTGGTGTGTCTATCTATCGTTATGGCAAGCACAATTCACAATCCACACACGCCACATGCTCGTACACATGTATATGTATGTATGTGTGCCACATTCGCATTCGCATCCGTGTCCGTTTCACCGTTTGCCTGCCTCCCCCCCACCCTCTCTCTTCCCTCTCGCCGAGCAGCTTCTGCACGCTCTTGTGTAACCTTTTAATCCGTTTTGTAAGCAGAACGTAACGCACGTTCCCGTACAACAATGCAGCACGGCGAGCGGTGCGGCCAACCCCACACAGCAGATACCCTTTGTTGTAGTCTGTGAATAATGGGATTAGTCTGCATACAATGCACCAATACCTAGTTGGGATTACTTTCCCTAGTCTGCTAGGCTTTCCAATTTGAAGGTTAATTCTACAGAATTCTTCGCTAGTTTTTCCATCAATTCACTTTCCAATTCGTAGGTTAATTCTTCTAAATTCTACGAGGTTCCACTGCTGTAATTAATCTTCTATTCGAGAGGGAGAAAGACAGTGAGGGAGAGGCAGACAGATAGAGAGGAAGAGGGAGAAAGATAATGAACTAGAGGCAGCTAGACAACTCTAGAGAGGTTGCTAAGGCAATGCCACCTGTCCGCCTAGCAGAGGTTGCTGCCTCCTGCTGCGCGTGCGTTACAAACTGCGTAGGCGAATGCATTATGCCCGACACCATGGTACAGGGTACAGTGGACACTGGACAAGGTGACAGTGGGACGGAAACGAGCTGCACACAATGCGACGTCGCTAGCAGCCGCAAAACTGAAGCCGCAGCAGAGTCAGGGACGATTTTCCGCTGCTGTGTGAAGCTGTTGCTGTTGTTGTTGTCTCTTTTCTTTGTTGTTGTTGTTGTCCGATCTGTGCTGGATTTGGGTACGGCACAGTGGGTTGGGTCTTTGTTGTTGTTGTTGTTGCTTTTTTGCGAATTGTTTGCGGATAAATGGCGAAATTGGTATAAATGATGGAATTACATTGTTTGAGGTCGCTGCAGACAGTTGCACAGCAACAGCAACAGCAGCAGCAGCAGCAGGGGCGGCAACCTAGTGGGCGTGTCATGTTTCATGCTCAACTCATTTTCGAGGCTTAAAGTTCGCTCTGGTTTGCAGTTCGCTTTGGTCTTTAAATAATTAAAGAGACAACGTCAAACGGCGATAACTGTAGTCGGGGCTGCTAACACTTGTTGTTGTTGTTGTTGTAGGTGTTGTAGTTGTTGTTGTTGCAGCTGTTGCTGTTGTTACAAGAGTTGTTGCTGTTGCCGTTGAAGTCCATTGCACAGTTATGTAGAACAGCATTGTGGAGCGTGGGCAATCTAAAAAGCATTTGCCGCCTCCTTTTCCATGTCAGTTGCAGTTTCCATTTTCCATTTCCCATTTTCCATTTCCCATTGCACTACGTTAGCTGTCGAATAACGGCAATAAAAGGGGAATATTCACAGGGCAATATATCGTATTTGGCTGATTGTTGAGTGACCTTAGATTGGACAGCAACTGATGCTCTGGCATCAGTAACAGGAATCAGACAAGGAAAGTGTGTCGAATATCTTCTAAGGGAGAAGGCAAAGGAAACTGCTAACACGTGTAAGTGTAATCGATAATTATCGGGGTTATGAATAAAGGAAGTTGGGGGTAATGCATCTGGCAAGCGAAGGTACTGAACGATAACAAGTTAATCTCATCTCACGCCAACCCTCAAGTGAAACAGAATATCCTCAGCTGATATCACATTATAAGCAGCCTTAGAAATCATCTTCGGTTTGGTATCGATGGCTGTAACAGCCATAAAACGAGCATAATTTTTAACACTGTTTATACCCGATATCTATAGGGTAGAAGCGACACCTCCGATTGCACAAAAAAAATATATTCTCAATCAGCATCAGCTACTCAATATATTTGTAGCTATGTCTGTTCATCCGTATTTAAGCCTAGACATCAGAGACTATAAGAGGTACAAATAATATATGAAAAAAAGTCTATGTTCTCCTCATAGATCAAGGTTATTAAGATTTTGGTCTCTCCCTTTTCCTTATAGCCAAATATCAAGCGTAATTTTAACGCGGGATTGTTCATTTTTAGTAAACACAATAACTATCACTGCCCTAATAAGTTATGAAAATTTGATTGCAATCGGATTGTTAACTTAGAAGTTATTAAAGAAATAAATTCAAGAGCTACTAATTTACAATGCGCTCCCTCAAGTATGCAATACAAAATACTCAAAGCATAGAAGATGAATTTATACATATCACAGTTGACTGTAGTTTTCCTGCCTTATTATTTTCTAACTTTCATCTTCAACTCATCATCGGGCCCTTGAAAGGGGGCTGGCAATAGAGATGCCAATCACAAGGAACAATCTGGATAGAGTTATTGAGATACAGTTTAAATAATTAATAGGAAAATAAATCTCACATATACAGAATAACATTTTGATTTTCCCACTCTATTATTTTTATAAAACTCAACTTTTAATAAAACAAAACTGCCCGTGTGAAATCAAATATAAACAGTCGGAACTCAGTAATATTTTATCCGAATGCGTCTGCAATATTAATCAATTAGTGTGCGGACAGCGAACTGCACTTATGCCCCGCCCGCCCGACTGACTGGCAGCATTTGCAGTGGGTGCCACAGGGATGGGGCAGAAGAAGAGGGCAGGAAGTTCAGTTAAAACCCCATCAGCGGCATCACGCCCCCAAGGGCAGCCGAGACTGCCTTCCCTGACCAACTGTCGGGGGCACAAAAGGCAACAAGCAAATCCAATAATACAATTTATTATCAATGCCAGACGCATGAGGGGAGGGGCAGGGGGAGGAGGCCAGGGAGTGCTACGCAGTGCGTCGAACCACCCTCGAAAATTGACAAATAATGCCGGGGAAGAGCAACCCATAAATAATGCCACAAAAAGGCGACTAAAATGGGCATTAGCGCACGTAAGGGGGTGGGAAAGGCAGGGCAGGGCAGGGGAGGGTGGTACTGGGTTTCATATAGAAAATGATTTCATATTTAATGAAAAACCAAGTCGAGACAGCACACGCAACGCTGGCAACGCTTGGCAACTGTGGCAACTCTGGCAGCGCGAGCACAATTAAAATCTAATTAGGTTTCAATTAAGGCGCCTAATTAAATTATAATGCCGGGCATAAATAATGGGAAATTCGTATTAATTAAGGCGAAGCGCGATACGCGGAAAGTGCCAAGCAAAATGACATTTGAAAGTGCAACACTGGCAACGTTGCAACGTTGCAACTGCAACTGCCACAGTCGCAGTCACAGTAACTGCCTCCCTTCTTGGATCTCTTGCGCTGTCTACCTCACTGTCTGCCTCTGTGACTTCGCTCTTTTTCTCCATCTCTGTCTGCCTCCCCTCTTTGTCTCCCTCTCTGCCTTTCTCTATGCCTTCCTTTCTGCCTCCCCTCTCTGCCTTCCTCTCTGCCTTCTTTCCTGGCACAATAACTGCCTCCTCTTCCGTCTCCACCTTTAACGCAGTAACTGTCGCTGCATCTGCCTCAGCCTCAGCCACTGCAACTTCTGCTGTTTGCCCCCATCCTCCTCCTCCCCCCATCTCTGCCTTCTGCATCTGCAGCAGCGCTGAGCTGAGCTCAGTTGAGCTGAGGCCAAAAGCATCTGTTGTGCAAGCTGAAGCTGAGACTGAAACCGAAGCCAAAACGGTCATGAAAGTCGCCAAGCTTGGCAGATACAAGCAGCAACAACAACAGCAGCAACAACAGCAGCAACAGCAACTGCTATGAAGATACAGATACGCAGATGCAGATACGCAGGCACATATGGCCTGTGCGTATCTAGAAGATTACGTTAGCTCGTTGCGGTTTCTTCTCTTGTTTTCCTACTTCTTCTTTTTTTTTGTGTGTGCCTCGTTTCGTTTTTTGTGGTGTGCATAGAGAATGCGAACTAAAATACAACCACAAAGGACAGCAGCAACAGCAGCCACGACAGCAACAACAACAGCAACAATTACAACAACAACAACAGCGAAAATTGTGCTAAAAATGCAAACAACAGCGGCCACGAACAGATACAGATACAGATGCAAAGATATCGCAGCGATTCGGTTACTATGCCAAGTCGGGGCCGCTGTGCGAGGCTGCGTGTGTTAGTCTGTGTGTGTGTGTGTGTGTGTTTGTATTTGTATCTGCAAGATACGCATAAGGCCGGACAACAACGACGACGGCGACGGCGGTGACTATTAAGGGGCGTTTCATTTTATGTTTCATTTGCGCCGACGTCGCTGATGACGACAAAATGATAATGACGACGACGACGACGACGACGACGACGGCGACGCCAACTGCGACGCTGGCTACCTGTATGAATGGGCCGGCAACAACAACAAGACCAGCAACAACAGCAACACAGCAGCGTGCAATGAATGATTCGTCTGTCTAACCGGCTGGCAGTCTGTGAGTCTGTCTGCTCTGTCTGCCTGTCTCCGCCTGTGTTTGGCCAAGCTAAAAGCCAAGTTAAGCGCTGGCCCCGGCGCATGACTAACAGCGTTGGCGCGCTACAACAACAAGAGAAACAACAACAGCAGGAACAACAACAACCAAAACAACAAGTACAACAACCACTACAACAACGTCAGCACAGCTTGTCGTGTCGTCGTCGTGCAGCGAGCAGCAAATAAGCAGCGCAGTTAGTCGCACTGTTGATACCCTATGCATCAATGCGATGGAAGGTTTAGTCAAATAAGATTCCTTTTCGTGTGTAAAAGCATAATAAAGTTTTTTTTTAATTAAATTAAATTTTAAATGAATTTAAAAATATAAAAATAAATTGACTTTATCTTAAATTAACCTTAAAAATAAAACTTTAATTTGCTTTCATGGAATTTAAATTAAAAAAATCACTTTTCCAAGGTTAATTTAAATCATGATCAACTTTAAGTCAACTTTAAATATATAAATAATAATTTTAGCAGTTAATAGTCTAAGGATTTTGCTAATAATTTTAATTTTTTATCTTAATTAGTCAAGCTAAAATAAATAAAAAATAATTACAGCAGTTCATGTTATAAATATTTTGCTTACTTAAGTTTTTCAAATAGTTTTGAAGTTTTTTTTCTTATCTTATATTTAAACAAAGATAACATAAATATTTCCCTTTCAATTGAAATACATTTCAATAACATAGAATACATACGGCTTTATATTATTGTGAATACAATTTCTAGTTGTATAAATTAATTTCAAGTTATATTTAATTTATTTGTTTATCACGCCTTGTTTAATACAGATTTACAAATGCAAATCTCGAAATTGCCACACAATTATTGTAAATATTCACACGAACTGGAAATGATTCCAGTTTGCAAATACCTTAAGTATTTCAGATGTTATACAATTAATACCACGCTATATATCTCAGTCGTAATTACAATCTCATATGCCTGTCTTTCGTAATATTACTGAATGCACTTAAATTGAATTTTAATTTTCCCCTCTTTGCTCTCAGCTCTTTGCAAACTCGATCTCTGAAATTCATTTATATGCAAAAATCGTGATAATATTTCTCAATATAATTGTGCAACTGATCTGAAAATAATGAAATAATTAATATGTTAAGTCGCCAGGGGAACCTAACGAGGGTATTTGTATGTATAGCATATGTATAGGGTATAGAGAGAGTCCACGTATAAATAATCAGATAAGACAAACGAGTTTGACGCTTCAAATAAATGATTGCCAGCGAGTCTGTCTCTGGCTTTGTGAGTGTATTTGTGTGTGTGTGTGTATGTGTGTGTTTGTGTTGTTTCTATCTATGGGCCTCAGCTCGGAACTCGCATGTTTGGCGTTGTTTGTTTGCCGGTCATGTTATCTCAGCAGTTGCATCTTGCGGATGCGACTAGCCAAACCAAGTCGAGAGTAGGAGTGGGGGGAGTGTGCTGCAGGGGGGGGGAGGTAAATCGTTAGCTGCAGGGGGTACACATTTATTTATCCTCTCTGTTTTAGTATTTTTTATTTTTGTTTTTGGGCAATTACCGCGGCAGCTGTTGAGGGCAGTTCAAGAAGTTGCCCGCTCTCCGATAAAGCTCACTGCGAATGCGAGTGGGCAATTAATTTTATCTGCTGCACAAAAGTATCTCGGGGAACGCCCCTCAGTGGCACGTGCTGTGCCGTGCTGTGGGCACATGGAAATGCCAATGAATGTGGTATATGAAATATATGTATGGCCGACAAATGCGAATAGTTTTCCAAGTTGTGTCCGAGCAGGCGACCCCAATGCACATTTGTCGCACAGAAGACATAAAAAATGACACGAGACGAGAGACTGAAGCAGCGCAGAGAGACAAGACAGGGGCAGAAATAGAGGCAGAGAGAAGGGGAAGGAGATAGACACTGAGTCTGAGACAGAGACAGAGACAGACTAGGTCAGAAGACACAAGAAGCCATAAGCCGCAGCACAATGAGAACATAATAAGCCAATGAGCCGCTGGCCTTGTGCCTAACAGAAATCCAACTAATTTCATTTGACAATTGTACAGGTTGTTAGTCAGAGAGGGGGGGAGGGGGTAAGGGGCTCTGTCTGTGCTGCATAAGTGCAAAAACATGTTTTGAAGAGCCCAAGAAATGCGAGCATCCCTCTAACAAATTTGTGCTGCGCTCTTCAATGGCTTTCAGTTTTGTTTTATCAAGGGAAGAGGAGAGTGCAGGGGGAGGGGTAGGGTAGTGACAACTGGGGTTATTTTGTGGGGGCACTGTGGGGGGTTGCGGTTACGTCGAGGCGACGCTGATGTTGTTTGCGGCTGTGATAATCAAGTGAGTGCATTGAATGGACGCTTTTGTGCTGTGCCATGCAACATTAATGGGCAGCGTGATGTGGCAACGCCTGACGCAGACTGCAGACAGTAGCAGCAGCAGCTGAACTTAATGTGGCAAGCAACCCCTCACTGCCCTGCTCACTCCATCAGCTGGCAGGAAGTTTTAAATTACGCGCACAGCAAAGTTGACAAGTCACTTGTGCCGCGCGAGAGATGTTTGCTATAAATGCGCCGCGATGACATTGCTTGAATTATGGCAGATCGATTAGGCGCGACATAAATGGGCAGTAAGAGAAAGAGAGGGAGAGGGGGGGGGAAGAGAAACCCTTGAGGAAGTTGACGTAATGCGTCATGAAGAGAAACGTTTCCAAAGTGATCTCATCTGCCCGGCAACCCTTATGGCAAATGGAATATCTCGCGCTGAGATCACATTACAGAAATCGAGATCTATAACGGCCATAAAACACTAACAAAGGTTGGCGTTTTTATTCTCTAGATTAGCATAACTAATGCGGGGCTTGCCCAGCCTCAGATTTACATACTTTACTCATAATATTTGTAGAATCTGTTCGGCTTGTGCGACGCATGCGGAACAGCCTCTAAAAACAAATTGCTCCAACGAAAAACTGAACAATTAACAAATATTTAATTCGTGTTTCCTCGAGGCAACCTTCGCGAGTGAAAATCAAATAAATATTAACAAAAATACAAAACGAGAAACACGAAACGAAAAACATAAAACAAATAATAATAATAATGCGAGGCGACTTGACTCGATAACGCGATGCGACGAGGCGACGCGAGGGTCAACAGATAAAAACGCGTCGCGAGAGGAAAGAGGACAAGAAATATAATAAAAACTAAATGAGGCACAGCCAGAGGGGCAGCAACAACAGCAACAACAACAATGAAGAGCGAACAAATGACTTGGTATTTACAAAGAAAAAAGAAGTTGCCATAATAATGACATCAATAAAGCGAACGATTGTTATGATGCGATAAGGCTGCGACTACGACGAGCAAGACACAGAGAGACACACATATATGTGTGTGTGTTCGTTGTGTGTGTGTGTGTGTGTGTGCAGGGAAAAACTTTGATTGCCTGCAATGGAAGGTGGACAGGAAAATGTCATGACTTTTCGCCAACACACGCGCAGCAGCAGCGACGACGGCAATTACAGGCCTTCTCTCTGCATTATCGTGCTATTCCTGCCGATTCGTGTGTTGTAGTTGTGATTAATGAACAGCCATTAAATGCCAAAATTCGATGGCTCAGTCACAGTCACGCCCTGCGTTGTTATTCCTCTTGTTGTTGTTTGGCTACGGCAAAGGGGGCGTATGCGTGATATGGCTTTAAAGCCGCTCGCATGGGCGGCCAGTTTGGGACTGCTCGAACATGACTGAGTGATGGAAACGTTTGTTTAATTATGCCTATAAATAATCCTCACCGAGTGTGTGTTTATGTGTGTGTGAGTATGTGTATGAGAGCGTGTGTGTGTGTGTGCTTAGGTATACTTCTGTGTGTGTGCACACTCATAATAATCAACGTGTGTTTGCTTTGTGTTTGTTTCTCTTTTATGGACTGCAAGTCATTATAATTACTTGAGAATTGGGCATATTGACGCAGGCGGAAGTGGGCGTGGCAGCTGGGAAAACATAGTAATAACCTGGCAATAATTGTAAACTATCATATTCCCCTTCTGACTCAGACACACGCATGATACATGCAAGTTCTTTGTCAGCGTTTCAAAAACTGATTTCTCCACAACATTTTCAACTATTCAGAATAAAAATAACTTCGTTTCTTTCTTCTAGATTTCTCTGCTATATTTTCAACTAGTCAGAATACAAACTTCATTTGCTTTTCTGCTTTCAAATCTTCAAGATTGCAGTGCTACATTTTCTTTCCCTAACAAAAGCACTTTAGTTTCCCAGTCTTGTTGTTCGTCAAGTCATTGAAACTTCATTAAAATGTTTCACATTGCTGGCGTGTAAAGCTCAGCGAGTCTAGTCTTCACACTGTAGACCGAAACACCCCTTTTGCCAGTTGCCAACTGCAGTTCCAGTTTTTTCGAGCGTTGCTAATGCAATTTGCGGCAACATATGACGGGGCTCTCTAATTATATATGAATTTGGCGCTTATCTCGAAGCAAACACGACAAATGGAAATGGAAATGGGCGGCAGAGTTGTCTCGCTCCATAAAAAACATGCGTTATACACGCACACACACAGTGACAAGCTGTTGCTGTAGCTGGTAATTTTCACTTGGACTGGCAAAAAGATTTGCCACCAAAAGCGGCGACAATTATCCATGTACATGTTGGGACCGGGGCTGGGGCTGGGGCTGGGACTGGCTCGATTCGTAGACGATGATTTCCTTGCGAATGGCCAAAAAAGTCAAGTATGAAAACATACGGCAACATAAACGGGCAATTAACACAGAAAATACATGGAAAACACAACACACTGAACGTGTCGAGTATGGCAATCTTTTTCCAGTTTGTTCGTTATGGACGTGGGCGGATCATTATAAAAATGCAATTTGTGCGATAAGGCGCAGAGAGAGAGAGAGAGATGACGCAGAAGCAGACGCAGACGGAGATGGAGAAGCAACTTTATACAATATTTTATTTTACGACCTGGGTGGGGCCAGGAAAAGGGCGGCTGCGAGCAGAGAACAGTAACATGCTGAGCACTAAAGCCGTATAATATTTAATCCGTGTAATTAAGTCCAAGGAGAACGGCTGCCTCTGCGGCCTGCAGAGTTTGCCGTGCGCGACCAACTTGCTCGGCATATAAAAATAAAAATACAGGTTGACTGCGTGTTGCTGTTGTTGTTTTTAATTACCCGCACACACACACACACCAGCACAAACACTCACATGCATAGAGAACACTTATGCCACACACTCGGCCACATGTTGTTTGCGCCATCGCCATTACTATTTGCCCGCCTTCCTCCATCTCTCTCTCCCACTCCATCTCCCTCTTCCTCTTTCTGTCCTGTTCTTTGTCGCACGGCTGCGGGCTGGCAAACATTTTGAGGTCACAGTGTGACATTGTCGTGGAAATGCCCATCGGGCGGTCGAAAGCAAATACACATTGCAAAGGAAACCAGATAGCGAAGGCAGGAAAAACAATTCACAGAGAGAAAAGTGCTGAAGATTTTCATGTTTACCTGTGCGGCCTCTTTAGAGACTGTCTATGTGTGTGTGTTTGTGTGTGCTTGAGCTGGCATTCAAGCGGATTAAGACAAGTAGTTTTGGGTTTCGGCATAGCCAGCATGCAAAAAGATCTCCTAAGAATCCTTGAGAACGGCGACTCACAAAGGAATTACGTGAACGAAGCGTGAAATGAACCACATCTAAAGAAAAACCACGAATATAATACAAGGAACCCATTAGAAGTATACTTATTGGTATCTTAAATTGCAAAAATTCCGTGAAGATCGTGATAAAAGTTAAAGAAAAACACAACTGCGCATTTATCTCTCTTCTTTTATTCTTTATATTTAATTTTAACAATAAGATTCAAGAATTAAATATCAGATATAATATTAAAGAATAAAACTTTTAATACAATGTATTGTAATGTTTAAATATTTCTTAATTTGAAAGGAGATTATCGTGATCGAAACATACTTAACATATCTGATATATTGATTTTACTTTTAGTCTATTCTTTACATTTTTTCTTACTCGAGAATAATAATATTTTAATTATAGCTTATTTGAATATAAACTTCTGCCTAAATTTTTATATAGGTATAACTTAAATATTATTATTTATTTATTGTATATTTTTTACTTTCTTGTTCCTCTACATAATCAATTAGTTCCTTAATTGTCATGCATCAATTATATTTTAAATAAAATAATTATATATATTTAATAATAATTATAATATATTGACTTATGTTTTTAGATTTTTTTAAAGGTACCGCAAACTTAAATATTATTTAATTTATTTTGGATAGTTAAAACATTTATCAAGCTGTCATTTAAAGTTAATTTGTATTTGAAATGTCTCATATATTTAAGGATTTACTTTAGAAAATCGACTTAATACAAATTTAAGAAATTAACATTTTAATTTAGATTTTATATGATAATATTATTATTTTTATATTATATAATATTGAAATTTAATAAATAAAATATTAAATATTTTGAATTTCATATTTTAACATCTAAGCGTAGAATGAACATTTTTAATTTAAAATTTTCCTTGCCCCACTGTGCCACAAAATGCATGCAGCAAGAAAGCAAGTACACTACACCGCAGGTCGCACTGCTATCGCCACCATCGCCTGTAACTGCCCCTGCAGGCCACTCCTCTCCCATCTCGTTCTTCCTATCTCTCTCCCTCTCTTCGTGCGCTTCTCTGCTATTTGCTGCGCTGAAGATTAGGCCAAGACTGCTGCTGGCTGCCGCCTCAGACTCTTAAGAACTGACATTACTTGGCCGCCAGCTGATACCAAGCAACGTGTCACTAAGCCGCACTTGTAGGTTTGTCTCTCCCCCTCTCTCTCTCCCCCCCGCTCCCCACACGTGCGCATTTGCGGTTGCTGGCGATGACCGTTGTCAGCTTTGCCAGTTGTTGTCGCGTCTCTCGGTCTGCGGCTTTATACCCATTACACCTTAATATTTCGTGCAAGTGTCATAAAAAATTCACTTTAACTTGGAGCGTGTCGTGCCCCCCTGCACGCGTAACCCAATCCCAGTGGAAACCCAATGAGGAGTGACCCCAAGGCGACCAACTGGGGTGGCTTGCTCCTTCCTCCTTGCTACCTCAGCCTGTCAGGTTTCCCTAGGCCGATCAATTCGATTATTAAAATATTAAATTGCTTAATGACCTCGTTTTGCGTACTCGGCGACCCCCTTTCCAAATGGCCACGTAAGCGAAGCACTGAGCTGAGCTGAGTCCAAAATATATAAAAGGGTAAACTATCTGGGAACAGCAACGGGTGTCGGACTTGGACTTGGACGTGGACTCGGATGTCGTCTAACACTGACGTGTCAGTCACTTTGCGAGCCGGCAAACCACTTAATTACCAACTCATGACGCGGGCTCTGTAATTTAGAAGCTCACACGAAGCTACTATATAGCAAACAATATATATAGTATATATGTATATATATAGTACAGCGAGTCGAAAGTTCGAAATGCGAGGTGGTTAGTCAGCGGGCCTCTAATTACGGAGCCCTCTAAACTTTGTAACCGGGCCGGCCGCATGTTAAACGATTGTGCAAATTACATGCCCGACTATATAAAGAGTGCAAATAGAAGGCAGCGCGGCGATAAATAATGCAAAGAGCGCAAAAATCGAAATCCAAATGGGTTTGGGAATGTGCCGCCTGTGCCGGCTCGCTCGTAATTGTCTGGCACTTGGGCTGTGTTGGCTTTTGTAATTATGGGTTAATATAATGGGCGGCATTGTGCAGCGCGACCCGATTACAACTAACTAAACTGACAAAGCAGCTGCACGACACACACGCCACACGATGCGGTACGATACATACCATACTTCGCTTCAAGGATTATTTAGCTGGAAATGGGGCAAGCGATACTTATGAGTGCATTGGAAGTGTGTAATTAAGCAAGCAACTAAGCCAAGATAGATACGATCTCTGGGGGAAGGAAGTCTTTGTCCGAAACTTGCTCAATTAATTGTATAACAATAGATGCCATACTTGGTCAGGTTTCACTGGCAAGTTTTCAGTCTGGCGGCCTATTCGTCATCATCCCCTGAGAGCGAAACTGGTTCGATTTGCAGTAATCTATCAACTTCATGGCAAAGAATTCGAACAAATCACCCGCATATGTGACTGCGCATACAAAACATACACTACATATGTATGTATGTGGTGTATGGTTGGTGGGTCTCGTTTTGTGTGTTTGTTTGCCTAACCATCCATCCATATTCCATGCACACTGTCGGATATTCGGCGCACTGTTTGCATACAATTAGATACAAATCAAAATCAGCTGCGTCTGGCAACGCCCTCGAATCAGGCTTGAATTCAGTTCCATTCCCAGTCCGCACTTTCGTTCCCATTCCCATTGCCATTCCCGATTCCGTTTCCGACAGAACGTTCGCTTATCGTTTGTCAGGCGTTTTGACAAGACAAGAAAAGGGCAGAACCTGAGCATAGCGTGAAATCTTGTTCGGCTTTGCCCCCGTCTTGTCCCCTTTTCGCTCTTCCACTTCTTCTCGGGCTGTGCTGCATTTATTTGTATTCCCTTGCAGAGGGTACATTCATTTTGAAAAGGAGTGTGCAAAGCAGCTTACGAAAACATCTACAACCCAATAAAGTCAATATGTTTTGTAACAGCATCAACAGAAGAGTCCAACTAGCTCATTCCGTTTATTTGTGTGTCCGTTTGTCCGTATATCCGTGTCCGTTTGTTGCAACGCAAACTAATCGCTCACTTTAAAAGCTATCCTGATGAAACTTGGTACACATCTTTCTAATTGCTGCACGCTGTATATAAGTCCGAACTAGCTGGATTGGAGCGATATATCGCATAGTTTCCATACAAACTATCGGGCTATTTTTGTTATTTGTCAAGATATTGCTTCCAATTTTGCTATATCGGACTATTTCTATATAAGTAATATGCATATTTAATTTCATTAACATCCGACCACTATATCATATAGCTGTCATTGGAACAATCGGCGAAATGAAGGTTTTTGTATAAAGACAAGTTTTCATTTTTGGCATAACTTAGCAGTGGGACAATATATTGAATATACACAGTTCCTTTTAATTCTGCACCA
This sequence comes from Zaprionus indianus, assembly GCA_018904595.1. Lineage (NCBI taxonomy): Eukaryota > Metazoa > Arthropoda > Insecta > Diptera > Drosophilidae > Zaprionus > Zaprionus indianus. The sequence goes on from JAEIHA010000320.1 coordinate 8,178,575, forward strand.
TTATATATAGCTAGCATTGGAGCAATGGGATTATATAAGAGCCCCCAAGAGTATAAAACCTTCTCCATGCTAAAAGTAACTTTGTTCCCGTTTCAGCTTCTTCTTGCACGTTGCGTTGCGCAAATATAAAACCAAATGGGGGAGGAGGACTGTGCATAACAGTAAAGCTAAAGCTGCTCCGCCTTCGTTCGTCTGCCAGGCGAAATAAAGTTTTAAATTTCGAATATTTTACTGTTTGCATTTGGCATACACACAGTTTGAACTCGCTGCAAACCACCAACTTCATTGCGGGCTTTTTGTATCTTTATCTCGCTTCGGTTGCCTCCCCACACACTAAATGTGCCACTACTGCATCGCTCCCCCACCTCCCTCGCTGATCCAGCAGGCTGTCTCAGTGCTGGCATTGGCGCTTTAAAGAGTAAACAGACGGACAAACTGGGACGACGGCGACGGCGACGGCGACTACGATTGCGAATTGTTTGTTGTGAACAGTGCCGCCGTTTTGTTTAAATAAGAAAAATGCGATTTTTTTTTATTTCGCCACTGCGATATTTTCTTTTTGTTTATACCCTGCGGACAAAGAAGTGTATACTTACTTCGAAACATGCGGAAGCAGGCGTGGTGAGTTCCATAAAGTGAAGATATTCCTGCTAAGCATCCAAAACCATTTTGACTGTTCGTATGAACGCGCAAATCTCTGTTACTATAAGAGCTACGCACATTAAATTTGGTATGAGGATTCTTGTGTAACATACGCAGATAATGTTCATATCAATTATGGGTTATAATGCCAACTGCCAGCATAAATCAATAAATTAACTTTTCATTTCCATTATCAAGCGAAATATATAAGACACGACTTCGTACTTCAGCATATAATAAGATTGTTTTGATATGAAGATATCGTAAAAATTTCATAACGATCCAACTGCAAACACAGAAGTTTTTAATGAAACCCTCCGTCACTCCTTTGATCAGCGCTACCCGTGCAAAGTGCCTTGTTAAGCTTTAGTTGAGACTCCTGTAAAGGGCATCTCACTGTCGGGCCGCCGTCTGGGGCATTCTTAATTTGTTGTTTCTGTGGTTGTTGTCTCGTTCGGTTTTGCCGCCCGCCTTTAATGTAAAATTCAAATGTTTACTTTCGACGCGGGCTTCCTCAACGCACTGGAGGGCAAGGCTGTTGGCCAAGGGGAGGAGGTAGCTTATACAAGCAGCGGGCCCCGGCATTTGCATGGCTTGCCTTGTGCAGTTGTAGTGGCTGTTGTTGTTGTTATTACTGCTGTTGCTATAAGAAAGAAATTTAAATAAACCAAAAACATTGTTTGAGTAACGTGTTGAAAATAAACGAAGCCATTCAGCGGCAAACTGTGAATCGCGCGTCTGAGTGGGTTTATGTGGGTATATGGAATATGGGTGTGCGAGAGTGTGTGTCTGTGTGTGTGTGTGTTGCTGTTACTGTGCTGCTGCTGCTTGTGCAATTTCCAGGCCAGACCCCTCAATCATGCTCAATCATGCATCTTGGCGCCTCTTGCGCAGAAAGAAGTTCAAGTTGCGTCTCCTACAGATGAATGGGGCGACACTCACAAGCACACTCACTGGCACACACGCACACACAACTCACACACACGTAGAGACTCCAACACACACACACACACACTGTTAAGTGGCATGCATTCATTTCGCTTCACGACAATTGTCGACGGACGCCGAGACAGACGACGGGCATTCCTCCAGCAAGTCGGTTCCTCTGTCGCTCGTCGGTTCCTCTCTGTCTCCCCTTTCCCCTCTCTGCCTGTTTCCCCTGCCCTGCCCTGCCCGCTTCCTCTTTCCTGATTTGCACTTCAATTGGTTTCTTTCTTCTGTGCTGAAATCTTTGGCAAATGTCTTTGGCGAGCACGTTTTTTATGCGAATATTTGAAGCACAAAGGCGACGTGGACCCCAGCACACACACACACGCACACACACAGAGAGAGTACCCAGAGTAACCGGGGAACACGAACTGCGCTCGCCCCTGACACATTGCAAATATTTATTGAGAACGATTTTTGAAATATGAACATTTTAGTGGAGCCAAGCAAAGCGGAAGAGGCAGGCAGCCCTGCAGCGCTTCAGGTTACGCAAGCAATTAGCAGGGACTTAAGAGCATGTCCTGCCGAGGGTTGACACACAGACACACACACAGAGAGACACACACATAGCGAGGCTACGTGAAAAGGCCAGCAGAGTAGAGCGGCGGAGGAGCCCCGAGGCAGTCAAGAGGAAGTAAGCATGAACTACTTGCTCATGAAGTGGGTACGTGAGGGGTCTCAATGACATTGCTCGAACAAAGGACATTGCCAGATGCCCTGAAATCCTGCACAGCGAGAGGAACAACAACAACAACAACAACCGAAAAGCTTCTGATCTGGCCAAGAAATAAGTGAAGCGAGAAAAGCCTCTTTGAATACGAGCTGGATTATAATACTGGACTCGAGTGTGCCTCCACTGCGCCTCACTGCAGATGATTGCCAAGCGGACTTTCAATTGCTTTCAGCTGCCGTTGCTTCTCCTGCTTCTTCTCTCCCTCTTCTTCATAATCAATTTTGATAACTGCTTGGTAGGGCATTACTGACTTACGATTCCACGACATGCATCGAAATTTTCAATAACAGCTTTACGAGCCTATTTTTCTCGTTTATGTGCGCACATTTTCCCCCATTTAATGGACTTCCTTGAGGGGCCTTGAGTCTCTCGGCCTAATGAAAATTCCCACATGCAAACTGCACATAAAACACCACCCTCCCCTCACTCCCTCTTCAATTCCTATCTCTGCCTGTTTGGGGCCTATCTCGGCAAAATTGGCTGAGTTTGCCGTTACGTGCGTGTCTCTCATGCAAGGGGTGTGGCCGGCGCGCAGCAGAATTTATTTAATAAAATAAAATACTGATAATCATGAAATTTATGGGCGTGTGCCAACACATCAAAGGGGGGCGGGGCTGGTCTCTTGTGTAATTTGCGGATGCTTATCAAATTGTAAAATCAACTGTCAATTCTCGTCGTCGAACATGGAGCGAACATGGAGAATGGGAAGCAGGAGGGGAACATGTAGCCGAGAGAACCAACGACAAGAAATCTCAAATCAGAAATCAGAAACGTGAGTTGCAACAACAACAACAACTCTTACAACTACAACAACCTCTAGGTTCGAACATGCTGCAGCTCGAGTGATATTTTGTGTTCTTGATTTTGATTATGTGAAATCGATAGAAATCAATTTGCAATCGCCGCACCTAGCGCAGTTTTTGCACTAAAATGCCTAACATGCCTCCCCTCTCCCCCCTTCTGTCTGCCCTCCCTCCCCCCTCTGGCTTCCCTCATCGATCAATCGATTAATGCAGAGCAAACTTTTAATTACGCGCGCCTGCAAATTACACGCAATTTATTTCCAAGTAAATGAACGAATTTACTCACTGATTAAGCCAATTTGTGTGGGCGGGAGAGAGGGGGAAGGAGGGAGAAGGGAGGAAATAGGCGCTCTCTAATTAGACTGCCTGGGAATGTCTGCACCTGCGCTGATGTGGCTTTTACTCAACAACAAAAAATCAATTTAAAAATGTCACAGACAACGCATGGGGCAAGCAATAGTCGAGGGAGAGCAACTGTCTCTCTCTCTTTCTTACGCATCAAGTGCTGTGCAATCGGGCGTGTGAAGTGACGAGGGTGACAAGAGTGACGCCTGCCTGACAGCCTGCCTGTGCTCCTCCCTCCTTCTAGACTTGACTAAGAAATTTTGTGTATTTTAATAGACAGAATCTAGTGCGGCCAACAAAGGTGACTGTCAAGTCAAACAAGTCAAAGGCAGACAGAGTGACAGACAGAGAGAGAGAGAAAGAGGGAGAGAGAGGGGGAGAGAGAGAGGGAGAGAGAGAGGGGGGAAAGAGAGAGATAGAGTGACAGAGACAGTGAGACAGTCGCGTCTGGCAGACTCGCAAAGGAAACCAATCATCGTTGTCTCATGCTACGAGAATGCTTCCAAATTTAATTGAATCACTTCGCTGCACGTACCCCCCTCCCCCACCCCCCTCTTGGAAAATGAAAACCCCAAAGAAAAACTTTTTTCACAAACATTTGGCCAATAGATCGTCGTTCCGTAAATATTTCAGCACAGGCAGCATTTGTTTGCGCCTCCTGTTTATTTGCCCTCAGAGCTGCCAAGGGGAAATGAAAAACGACGAGAAAAACGAAGAGAAGCAGGAAGAGGAAGAGAGAGAGAGAAGAAAAACAACGCAAAATTTTTCAGCTGCGGAGCTTGACATTCGATCTGCCAGCAACGCACATACAAAGTTGTTTTGTGTGTGTTTTGAAAACAAAAATAATCATAATAAACTAAGAGCCAAAATTATGATGAGGGTCGATGATAGATATGCCGAGGCGCGAGGAATATCTCACGAAGTCGAGACAAGTTAAATGCAGCCCCATCATCATCAGCAACAACAACAACAAGAACATTCTCCCTGACAGAGATGGAGCTGAGAGCAGCCACAAATTGAGTGTAGGAATCTTATTATTTAAGTTAATCCCGCCCAGACTTGATGTCTTTCTTTCTTTTTATGGCACAATCAGCAGCAAGATCTTGCTTACATCAGGAACGTCTCGAAATTACGATAGATAGTAAAGCCTGTTTGGGGTTATCTCTACTAGCCAGGAAAACAGTTTTCGGTCTTTTTTAATCGATCTCTTGCTCATAACATGCCTATCAACTTTGAGGCAACTCTCGAGTGACTTCATTGCTAATTTTTTAATTTAACGATTCAATTTGCAACGCTTTCACGGTGCTACCTCGTAGTTTGGCCAACAATTTATTAGCTTGGCATACCCTGCAGATGAGGGCAAGCCATAAAGGGTGTGCAATTTGAATAAACAATCGATTTGATTGGGTTCTAAAGGTGCTTTAATTAGATAAATTTTCTTTTACCTTTAAATTGATTAAGTTAAGCTGCAATTTGCTAGCTAGTTTGTTTAAATTACTAGAAAATATATATAATTATACAATATAAATATATACATATATAATTATGGTAAGTTAATATTTAATGGCCATTTAGTACAGGGCATCTCTTAGTCTATGAGCTTTGCAGTGTCGCCAGCTCATTTGTTTTTTTTTGGATGTGGCGACTTCATGCGGCTTTAACGCAGCTCGTTTTTTGTGCTCACCAAATATGGCATAGACCTGTAGACCTGAGAGTGTGTCAGTGTGTGTGTTTGTGTGTGGAGTGTATGTGTGTGGAGTGTATGTGTGTTAACGTGTGTGTACGCAAAAGCCGCCACATCAATCACCGTCTGTGCAGGCAGCAGGGAGAGAGGGAGGCAGGCACAAACAGGGACAGAGGCTGACAGGCACCCAAATACATTATGCTGGCCGTGTGCGATAGTATGCGATATACTGGTCGTTCGCATATAGTATGTATGGCATTATAGAGAGGAGCTGCTTCGATATAATCTTGAGTAAGCCGGCGACTTATCGCATATGTGCATTACATTAAACTTAATTAGTATTTTTAAATCTCAGTGGCCGCTCCGGGGTCGCTCGGGTCGGAGTGCGAGGCCCCTGTATGTGTGTGTGAGTGTGCGTGTGTGTGTGTGTGCGGGTCTGTGGGAATACTATACATGGAATGGGCTCTCTGATTAATGGAGCGTTTTGTTCGGCATTTTATGCATAAATTGCGGCACGTACAATAAATAACGCAAAATAATAAATTGTAAATTATGCAAACAACATGAAAAAGTTTCAAATAATGAACGGAAGGTCGGCCAGTTTGCCAGACGGGGTGAAGAGAAGGAGAGAGAGAAAGAGAGAGAGAAGGACAGCAGCAGGGGAGACAGGGGTCAGTCCAAGCCGAGCAACTCTTGGAAATTCATCGCCCATTTGCAAACCCGCACCCGACCCAACTCACTGCAATTGCAAACAACTCCAATCGAAATCAACTTACTTATTCAGTATTTTATCAGTATTGCAGTATTTTATCAGTAATTCAGTATTTTATTTGCCTAATTGCAATTGAAATTCCCATTTGAAGTTCTCTAAACTTCTCAAGTGAAGTGAGTGAGCAATCGAGGCGATTCCTAATTGAAAGCGAGACTTGCGAGAGAATTTCATATGAATTATTGCAGCACTCGCTTTGCATTCACATATTCACATTTGTATTCGTTTTCGTATTGGCCTTTTGCACTCCCGTTTGCATTGCAATTCGTCGTAATGAGTTTCATTTTTATTGCATTAACGTGTCGAGTGTTGAATGCCTCGGCAGCCGTGGCAGGTGTGGGAGCCAAGTGGCATATGAGTCAGACCAGACAACTCCCCCTCCCTCCCGAGTCAGTCAGCAATTAATTTCGAAAATGAAGCACCTGCTGCAGTACCAGGAGTTGCATTTTAATTAGAAATCACCCAAGCTGAAGATATATCAAAGAAATTCAACGTTTAATGCGCATCTGAAGGCACAAGCAGCTGCCCTTCTCTGGGTACCCTTTCTCGTGAAGTGTGTAGATCTTAACTTCATCAAATTTGGCAGGAATGCTTCTTAATTCTTTACCAATTTCACGCTATTAGCTACGCTTAACTCACTTAGACAGAGCAACACAGGCAGCGCTCCCGTCGCGTAGATCTTGGCTATTGTGAGTTTTAGATTCATCAAATTTGATGGAGCTGTTTCTTTAGACCAAAACACATCTCTGAACATCAAATGTTGAGTAATGTTTAGGTATGCGCTGCTCAGATGGTGCCTTTATATAAGAGAGAGTGTAATCCTATGATATTAAGAGATTAAAGTGCATCAAGAACAAATAACTAGTACAGAAAAGAAGTGCACTACATTTTACTCTAAGTAATTTTCCTTTCTCTAAAAACAGGTTGATCTTAGTTATTTCAAGCTTCTTTTTTAACAAATTTGTTAGAGTTGCTCTTATATATAATATTATACTCATTCCGTCTGTTAAAGTAATTAGGTAACGAACTGTAGGAACCCAGCATTTTAGACTTTCGTCTCCATTAATATCTAGATCTCATTTTTATTTCTTTTAATTACCTTATTTGCAATTCAGTCGACTGCATTTAGTCGACTTTAAATAAATTAGATTAAAATTCAATTAAATAAAATACATAGAGTTGCGCCTAAATATAATAATCACAACAAGATTATTCCTCTGCTAAAGTAATTGAGTGATGAAGTGCTGGACTCTTGTTTAATTTGAGTTCAGTTAAGTATTCCATCTACATTTATACTTATTTTTCAATTATCATAAACTTCACATTCATTAAATTTGTTAGACTTGCTCTTTAATATCACCACTCACAACAGAATATTCTCATCTCTAATGTTAGCGCAAAAGAGTGCAAGAATTGCCTATTAATTAGACTCGAAGTCAGTCTTCCATCTCCGTAATACCCTGAATTTGACTTCACAGTCATCCATCTCAATAAATACCTGAATCTAAGTTATCATAAACTTTCCATTTAAAAAATTTGGTAGAAATGTTCCTTAACATCAAACACACCTTAGAATATTCGCTCTGTTCAAGTTATCAAGAGATTAAGTGATAGAATTCCTTTTACTCCCTTAACTCAAATTTGGTAAGATCTAGTGACATCAAATTTGTTATAGATATACCTATATATCTTTCGCATTTAATACTATGCTTCCCTCCTAATTCATGCAAGGGGAAAGTGCAAGAGCCTCATTATATAATTAATCTCAGCAAAGAGCCAAAGTCATCAGACTTGGTAGAGATGTTCCTGGAGGATCCACACATTTCGGGCTCTTCACAAATGTTGAGTTATGTAGCTGCCTTGTACAGTAAGCAGCTGCTACAGAGAGAGAGAGAGAGAGAGAGAGAGAGAGAGAGAGAGAGAGAGAGAGACAGACTGCATTAGCGAACCTTGTGGCTTATTTACGATCATGCTGTGGCAAAGCAAATCTTTTAGCACTTTATCAAGACTATAGCGGCTTGTCATGGTGCCGCGCAATGTCGGCCGACGGCTCTGAAGATTGATGAGCACGGCACACAATCTCACTCCCTCTCTCTCGCTCTTTCTCTCTTTCTCTCTCTCTCTCGTTCTCTCCCTCTTGTCTTTGTCTTTGTTTTGGTAGATCTGAAACATTTGGCAATGCAACCTTAGTGCAATCGCCCGAGCAACAATTTAAACGCTTTAATGCCAACACTTAACAGCTTCCCCCAGCCCCACCCCTCTTATTGCTCCCTCCACCTTACTCCCTTGCCACCCGCAACTGACTCACTCGTCCCGCTTGAATCGTAAAACAGACAATGGGTCATTTGCAGACGCGGCGGCAACTAAAAACAATTTGAGAGCTACGCTAATATGCATTGTATGCAAGAGTGCGAGCGAGAGGGGGAGAAGAGGAGTAGGGGAGCGGGAGATCACCACATGGCATCGCATGTGCACTCGCTCCCATTGAGACCAGGCCGGGCCGGGCTGCTCCATTTCAGTGTCCGTGGGCACGGCAAGTGTGATTTACAATTTACGCGATTCACATCGGTTAAGGCGGCGGCGGAGGCACGCTGCATCGTAAACCCGAAATATGTATGTCGGCATCAACATATCGTATCGGCATTATCTGGACAACCCCCCTCCTCTCCACCTTCAGCTGGCAGAACCACTTTCGTTAGCTCGTAAAACTGTCTATAAAATGCAATGATAATAAAAATATCAGTCGGCCAGCGTCGAATTTGTAGGCCGACAGTGACGACGACGACGACGACGACTCATTTACGTATTGCCACGGGGAATAGAGAGTGTAGAGAGAGGGGAGGGGAGGGGAGATGCTGTGTGTCTGCCTGCCTGCCAAGTGATCCCAGCGGAGCAGTCGTCGCTGCTGCTGCTGCTCATCATCTCTAAGAGATGCAAACTGACTGCGACGCGCTCTTGCCAAGGCATTCGTTGCGGCTCAGCGCCTTCGTTTTTATTCCCCCATCCCCCATGCCCTCCTCCAGTGATGTCGTCTTCGTCATCGTCGTCCTTTAGTGGCACTTAGAGCTGCAACTCTGGCCCTGGGCCCGTATCTGGGTTCCGGCCCTTGGCTCCGTGTCTGTGTGTGTGAGTTTCTATGTGTGTGCAAGCGTATCGCCTTTCACGTTGCCTTTTGTAAATTGCTTTTTGAATTTTGTAAAAGCGAGCAAACACACACACACACACACACACACACTCGGGGCACACACACTCACAAGCCAAGGCACAGTTTGCCTGCTCGTCGTCGAGTCTCGACTCATAAAGCGACGCGTTGCAGCTACAAAATCTTTTATGGATTTCTTTACTGGACTCGTTTTTATTGTTGGCCCGCTTTGTTGCTCTTGCTGCTCTTGTCACCAACCGTTTTTGTTCGTCTCCCCTACCTACCTCCCTCCATCCGTCCGTCGTTCGTCTGTCGTGGCCGTCGCTTTATCTCCCCGTCGCGTTTCACAGATCCTTTGACATTTGAATAGTTCATTAATTTCGCAAAAGAAAGAGAAATACTCGACTCATGCACGGGTCGAGGCACAAGTACACACACGACTTACTCTCTCACACACACACTGGCACACACTCACACACACACACCAACACACTCTTAGATACATGAGCATTTCTGGTGGAAACTTTGAAAGTATCGCGCGTCTCTTTCTATGCAACATTTTCCTTTGTGTGCCTGGACTGGCTTTTGTTATTGCTCATCAATTTGAAAGGCAACTCCGATATGGGAACACTTCCCCCCTCCCCTCGGCTACACTCTCTTTCTCTCTCTCTGTGTGTTTCCCCTGCAGCGCAGTAAGGTACTTCGCATTGGAATTCCTGTATACTTTGCTACTGTTGCCACGAATGAATGAACTGTCCGGTCCAGTTTCAATTGAAAAGCGATTTCGGGTGACAATTTTCCTGTTTTAGCTCATTAGGATTCCTCTGCGTATTGGATTTATGGACGATTTGCATAAAACCTTGGCCAAACTGGGTTGGAACTCTGATTCCGCATTAGCATATTGACAAAATGAAACGTCTTTGAACTCTTGAGGGAATTCTCTGGAATATATGTATAAGTCAGAGTTGAATAAAGTTGGGCGAACTAGCAGAAATTGTACAGGAAAAAAGGCTTTAGTTATTCGTTATATGCTTTTAACATAATATTTTTATACTATTTATAAAGTATTAATTATCTCTGGTATTTCATTAATTTGCTTAATTAAGTGAGCAAAAGGCGATAAGCTCGAGGCTACCTAGGTAACCAAGAAACCCGAACCCCTTTCTTTGGGCAACTCCCTCATTTGAAAAGGTCTCTCATTTGTTGTTAAGTATGGCATTCCATATCACTAATCTCCATCGCCATAGACCTTCTCCCTCTACTGAACCAGTCACAATTTGGGTTTCAAATTGCCAAAGTAGAAGCAAAATGATTTCGTAATCATTCACATGAAAATATTTATCAAGTAAGCGCAGAACACAATTTCGCAGAAAACCTTACTTCGAATCCGAGCAACAACAACAACAATAACATGAGGAGGTCTGCTAACAATAACAAAAACAACAAGAAATTTCAAGTTATCTGACTTTCTGCACAACTGAGAAACACAGAAAGAGCAAACGGCAAGTGAAGCAACTTAAACCGAAGCCGAATCGAAACGTAAACGAAAAGAAAAACACACAGAGAGAGAACATTTTCGGGGCAGTCAAGTTGCTGTTCAGCTAGCTAGCTTGGATTTCCTAGAATGCTCTCTATCTGAAGAACACGGCGCACAGCACGTTCAACAACAGCTACAACAACAACAACAACAATGGAGTAGCAGAAGGAGGGCCACAGCCTCGCCGGGCACTCTTCTGGCTGCAACTCATGTTCGGCACACACACACAGACAGAGATCCATGAGTATATGGTGTATATGGCCAGACATATCTGTTACAATTTTACTGCTTTATTTTCAACTCGACTCGAAAAAGTCTTCCGCCGGGACCGTCGACATGCACATGGCCGATTCTCATGTTGCCGTCAAAGATGATTACGAATTAATAAATGTACAAAATTTCGGCATAAAAGAGAGAAAAAGGAGAAGAAGGCTCAACAGAAAGCCCACAAAAACAGAAATGGAAGATTGTGGGGCGTCATAAAAACGCCAAATGTAGTTAAAATAGCAGAGGACACAACCAAAGATGGTAAGGGTTCTTAGAGGTGGAGCGAGGTCAGAGGAGAGATTACAACTGCGTCCGTGCGTGAGTTTTGGTCATTCATGCTGTGAGACTGGACTTCAGTGCCAGGGAATCAGCCAGTCGTGTGCATTTCAATTATGTTGCCATGTGGCTCCAGTTCTCCTCTCACTCTTTGGGCTTAGGGCTGCCATCTATTTGTGTGACTGCTGCCTGCTTCAGACTTTACTTTACTTTTGTTTCACAGTTTCGGTTTCAGCTTTGTCATCGCCGCAGCAGACACACAAAAGTACACAGAGAAAACCGCACTTAGGATGAATCCGAAAAAACAAAACAAAATACAAAATACTTTTCGAAGGATTTTCGGGCCGAGAGGGAAAGGCAGAGTCTGTTGGGACTCTGAGTGATTACGTGCAGCAAGGTGTCGATTCACAGATAAATAGAAATAGAATCCATAGATACAGTATCTGCATAGAAAACTCTCTTTTAAGTCCATTTATAATTGATGATTCAAGGTTTTACGCTGTGATCGATTAAGGGCTCTTCTTCTCTCAGCTCCTTCAATAACTTGCAAGTTCCATGTGCGACAAATCGAATCCTTGCATGAAACTCAATCAGTATCCCTCGTCAGTATGTATTCTGAAATATAAAAGAGATATTCTCCATTCAATGATACAATACAATGCAAGTTTTCAGTTTCAGGTTAACCCCTTTTTGGAAGAGCATGCTGAGTTCGTTCTTTGCATCCTGTTGGCTTCGGCTGCTTTTGTTCTCCAGGCAGGCGGGGAAAAGTGTTCCAAGTTTTCTTTGAACAACAATTCACTTTGAAGGCATAAATTATGCCTTCAGTTTTCACTGTGCATGAGTTCTTGTTGCCTGTCAGCTCAGGCTCTGTTCTGCTCCGTCCTGCTCTGCCTAATGCCTCTTTATACCTCCTTCTCTCCTCCTCGAGTGGCCTAAGTCGCCTGCTTTGTGCAAAAAATTCGGGCTGCAGCCCCTTTTTGGCACAAGAAAACAATCTTCAAGGGTTGTCTGACAACAAGTCTGGCCGACCAGGCGACTCACCAACTGACTGACTGACTGACTGACTGACTCACTCACTCAGTGAGAAGCTGCCTCTGGCTGAGCCAGCTCGGGAAGGGTTCTCCCTGGCCGCTTTTGGGGCCTCGCTGTAATTAATTTGATATGCAACGAAGCGTTTTGAAGTTTATATTGTTTGTTTTAGTTTGAATGCGAGCTGAATGCGTCGAGGTCTCGACCCAGAGAACGGCCTGAAGTGCCAACCAGCCAGCTAACCAGCCGCCAGGCAGGCAGGCAGACAGATAGAAAGACAGACAGACAGTCGAACAGACACTCAAAATTCTGTAGCACAGCTCAGCTTTGGGTCGACGCGGCTCAGCTCTTCATTTCGTATACGAAATTCATAAATTTTTTGATTTATACTTAAGTTTTCGTGCACAGCAGAAGACTCTTGAGCATGGGGCTCAGACAATAGTTTTTCCATTCTCCTAAGACTTTTTGTCAGCTCCGACAGCCGGAACACTTGTCTTCCTCTCTCTCCCTTTCTCTCTTGCCTTTTCGCTCTCGTTCTCCTCCCCTCGAGGATCGAAACTGGAACGAGGCGGCAACTGAAGCGCTCTTCATTGTTATGCATATTGTACAATTGTTATGTGAGTCTCTTAGACACTCGGGAGTCGCTTCGAGTCGAGTCGTTCGAGTCGTACAATAGATTTGATTGTCTGCGCCATTTCTAGGAATTGTTGTTTATGTCTTTTCTTCATGACAGCAATTTTCAATTAAAAACACACACGCTCCACCTCAAGAGGTGTGGCCGGCCCTCTCGGTGTCGAACAGATTTCCAACTTGCCTGATTGATTTGAAATTGCAGCTGCCCATAAACTGAGAGATGTGAGAATTATTTCAAAGCGGCCAACGAATTCGTGGAGGTATTTATAAGGCACGAAACAATAAAGAACTGCACAGAAAGGTATCTACATCTTAAGTGTCTTATGTCCCATATATCATATGTAGATTGATCTAGCTGTCGATGAATAACAAAAGTTATTCATTCATATTTCATGCATACATCATTTGTTGACATACATTGAGATCTTGATAGCTGGATTGAAACTATCATGAGATAGAGTTCTATGCATGTTCTGTATATTCTGATTATATGATATTATTTTGTATTTTGTTCGATTTCTATATGCAAATCTTGTTCTTCTTTATATTAAGGATCAATCTGAATGTTTTTATTTTGAGATTATTATACGTTTGCAGAGGGTATATTAATGTTACCTTAAGAGACACCTCCGACCCAAGAAGGTATATATATTCTGAAGCAACATCAACAGAGGAATCGAAAGGCCCCTGTCGGTCTGTCCGTTTGTCCGTATAACGTGTGTCCGTCTGTTGTAACGCAAACTAGTCGCCCAGTTTAAGAGCTATCTTGATGAAACTTGGTTCAGACTCTTTTTATTACTGTCTGCTGTATATAAGTCGAAACGAGCCGGATAGAACCGATATATCGTATAGCTGGCATACAAACAATCGGCTGATTCTTGTTATTTCTCAAGATATTGCATCCAAATTCACTACATCAGACTTATTCTATTTAATTAATATGTATATTAAATTTCATCGAAATGAGATCACTATATAATATAGCTTCCATAGGAACAATTGGCTGAAATGAATGTGTATGTTTGAATATACATTTTCTTCGATTTCCAGATCCAAATCTTGTTCTTCTTCATATAAGTATCAATCAATGAATGACTGGTTCTTTATATTTTGATCATATTATATTTATTAGTTAAATAAGCTAAATATTAAGTATTCTCAAATAGAGTGTCGTTAGTATTTTAAGTAAATATTTCATATATCTCATATTATATATGAATTGTTCTTTATTGAATTCCTATTTTTGTTGTCCTAAGATATACTTTCATTTCTTTTACAGCAAAGCTCATCACACATTACAAAGCATACGAAATGTTCTTCTATTTTCCTTATAGTTCCTTAAAGATCAGAAGTAATCAAAGTTGAACCTATTTCAAGTCGAATATAGGTTTATAAAGCTCATCGCAACTATCGCATCAGTTGCCCAGCTGGCTGAGAATGTTGCACATGCTAGGATTAAATTCCTTTCGCAGGGAATGCCACTTTTTATTTTGCTAAGTATGCAAAGTCCTGTCAGTCTTTCTTTTTACCTGCCACCTTCTATCTCAGTCAACCTCACAGTCCCTTTCCCTTCTCCCCCTGCCTGCCAACGAGTGCCCTCTTGCTCTCCATCTCCTCAGCGCTGTTGTCGCAAGTGTTTCCTGTATTTTTCTTGAATTTCTCTCTTTTTTACTTATTTCAACTTTCTTGCGCAATCTATTTATGCCATATGCAGCATATGTTATACTTACAGCACTTACAGTGCCAGCAACAACAGCAGCAACAACAGCAACAACAATTACATTAAGCAAATGTGCTGGATCTTTTGTTAACTGGAGCCTCGCATATGGCAGGCCCAAGCAGAGCAGAGCCGAGCAAGCCATGCCACATGCCACACGCCACACGCTGCCATATTCCATGTACTCTCGAGAATGGCCCGCATAAAGGCATGAAGAAGCATCAACTATACATGCACACATTAATGTTGTATGTATATGTAAATGTGTGAGTGTGTGTGCGATATATATATGTGAAAACATAACATGAGTGTCCCAGCCATGTAGGAGCAAGTGCCGGCAAACGACCTCGGCCACACACACAGATACGCACACACACAGGCAGGCAGACGCCCACGAATACACACGAATACACTCACACACACACATGTGTGCGAATATATCCTTGTATATATGGCGCATTTTTCAAATGACTGCAACATAAAAGTAGCCCGGTCTGAGGCCGATTCTCGCGCCCCACAGCCGATGCCGCTGCCGACGTCGCTGCCGATGCCATGGGCCCGGCTTTTTGTCTCGGCAAACATCAACAACACAGGCAACGTGCTCGTCCTCGTGCTCGTCCTCGTCATCGGCAGCGTCGGCATCGTCATCGTCATCGTCGTCATCGGCATCGACATCCAAATCGACATTTGGTCGGGCTTAAGTTAATTACTTTGCCGGTCGACGCCTCGTTGCATAAATGTGACGAGTCTCACTGTCTGAGTGTGTGCCTCAGTGTCTGTGTGTGTGTGTGTGTGTGTGTGTACAACCCCTGTCTGTGTGAGAGTGCGTATGCGTGCGTGTGTGTGCGTGTCTGTGTGTGCGTGTGTGTGTGTGCGTGTGTGTGTGTGCCTTGGTCCAGCTGTGCGCTGCGTCGTTTTACAACTGTTCGCAACGACCTTCCCAAAATGCCGCTGTTGTTGTTGCTGCTCTTGTTGTTGTTGTGTTGTTGTTGCTGTTATCCTTTTGTTGTCAGTTCACTGCGGTCTTGGCTTCCTGTGACACGCCCGTCCAGTGCGCAAGTGCCCTGGCTGAATAAAGAGCATGCCAGACAAGTGCGCCGACTCCAGACTTCGCTCCCGGTTTGGGACTCCCGCGGGAGCGTTGGCTTCCAATGAACCTGAAACTGAACGCCGCACTGGAAGCAGCGCAGTCGACGGCGACGTTGAGGAAGCAGTGCGAAAACTCCTCCACCTGCCGTGGTCGCTACCCCCTCCCCCTCCCCCAGTCTGGCTTTGGCTCTGGCGCGGCTCATGAAGTTACTCAGACATGCATAAAAATGCCGGTTTTATTATGTCGTTTGGCCTGTGTAGAAGTATCTCTCTATTGCGCTCTCTCTCTCTCACTCTCTCTCTCTCCCTCTCTCTGTGTATCTCCTCCTTCCTCCCCTCTCTCTCCCTCTCTCTCTCTCTGGTTGCGTGGGTGTGCCACTGCGAGTGTCCTTCGAGCGTCTGCCTCCCCCCGTGTCTGCTGCGAGACGCAGACAGCATCGGAGACGCCTTTAAAGCCGGCACTCCCCTGCCTGCCACGCCCCCCTCCCCCTTCTCTCTCGCTGCCTGCCGTCGCCCACAACTTACTACAGTTTGCTGCTTCAACTTTTTTATCTATTTTTTTCGGTTCTTGCTTCCTTTTTGATGGGGCGGGCAATTTGGCAGCTTTCGGCATGTCGTGGTGCAAGAATGGATAAGGGGAGGGGAGGGAAAGGGAGAGGAGTGTAAGCGAAGGGAGAGCAGGGACAGCAGCGGCGGTGGAAGTTGCAGTTAAGCGCGGGGCCACCCACGGCAAATACTCATGCAGCAGGCAGTAAAACGTGGCAGCAGCCCAAGACTATGTCGTAAACTGGGCCGTTGCTGCTCCCTTGCCCCAGTGCTTCCCTCTTGCCACACCCCTCCCCCTTTTCCCTGTTGGCAGTGCAACCCTTGCCCTGTTTGGGCTTTATGTAAGTGTCCTCTCCGCTCATAAAATCAAATATATATAAAATGTTCGTCTGTCTGTCGTTCGTTTTTTACTGTTGCCTGTTTTATTGTCGACTCGTTGTATCCTTGGCCCGCCCGGAGAGGGAGAGAGAGAGGGGGGAAAGAGAGAGAGAGAGGGGGAGAGGGGAAGACAGAGTGTGTGTAGAAACGTTTTATGTGTATATTTTTGAAATATGCTTGTGACTAATTTAATTTATTTGCCATTGTTGTGCGGGAATTGTGGGATTTCCTTTAGCTGCCTCTGTTGATGCCTCTGCTGCCACAGCTGCTGCTGCTGCCTCTGCTGCTGCCTCTGCCTCTGGTGCTGCTGCCTCTGCCTTTCTATGTTTTCATTGCTGTTGTTGCTGCCACATTTGATGCTGCTACTGCTGCGGGCACAGCAATTGCCCTGCTGCCATTGATTTGTTGCCCCGTTCTGACCATGAGCAACGTTTCTACTGCGCTTCCCCTTCTTACTGCTCTCTCTCTCCCCTCTCTGCCCTTCCCCCTCTGCCTGCTCCACCCACTCTGCCCTTTAATATATCGTTATAATTTTGTCATAAAATTTAAAAACTTTCGCAATTAGAGGAGCTCGCTTTTTATATTTACGATGCGCACTGGCAATTTCTCTGCGTCTTTCTCGTTTTAATGTTGACAAGACTGGCAGAGAAAAGGAACCGGAAACGGAAACGGAAATGTTGATAAATTGGCTACGAGTGCAGAGTCAAGAAAGCTGTGGAAGGAGGAGGGGTAGTGGGGAAGCAGCGCCTTGCTCTGCGCTGTGGGTCCAGCTAAGTTGCCGCTCTTCTTGAGCAAGTTCAAGTTGCCAAACTGTGACGCAGTTTAGAGAAAATATTGTATTGGCCTCTCTTTATTTTCCTGCTCCTCCCTCTTCTGTTTACCTTCCCTTCTCCTCTATTTCCTTTATCTCCCCTTCCCCCCCTTAAATATTAAAGATAACTTTTTCCCGATTGAATAATTCAATTTGCTTTTATTGTGCATTGCACATAACAAAACATTTACCAACTGGCATTTATCACAATTTTCCAATCTTTTACTGCTCCGCACACACACATACACTCGAACACACACACATACACCGATAGTAGTCTAGCATTGATTTTGGCTTTATGCATATTTTATGCCCCAGGCAAATGTTTGCTGTGTCTACCAACTGCCCACACAGACAGACACCCACACGACCTTCGCACCGCAGGAAACACACTGATATGCATATCTATTCGAGTGTGTGTGTGTGTGTGTGCATTAATTTAGTGTGCTTGGCAATGCCAAAATATGCCAGCGACAGCAGCAACAACAAGCGAAGCCAACACAATAAATTAAATTAAAAAGAAGCAATAAAAAGGCTGAATGAAAATGTATAAAATAATATTAAAATACAGCGAAAAAAAAGCTAAATAAAAAAACGGCTGAAAATGCATTGCGAATTCCGCTTTACGTCTGCGGGCAGCGGCGACTAATTTATGGCATTTACAAGACGACAACAACAACAACAACAACAACATTTTTGCACATCAACAATTTCCACTGCTTGCTGTTGCTGTTGGCTGCAGCAAATTAGCCAGGGAGCAGCAACAGCAGCAGCAACAGCAGCAGCAGCGACGGCGGAGGCAGCTACATTTTTTGCAGCAGCCGCGTGCATAAATTTTGCAACATTGCAGCAGCAACAACAACAACAACAGCAAAGGCAAGAGAACAACAACAACAGCAGCAACAACAACTGATGGCAACAGCAACTTCAAATGATTTGCCTGCTGCTGCTGCTGTTGCTGCTGCTGTAATTGTTGTTGTTGCTGTTTGTATCTGTCGCTTGTTTTTGCTTAAATTATAGACATTTGACTGGCTAGTGCAACAACTGCTACAACAACAACTACAGCTGCAAGTACACAGCCTAACAACAACAACAGCAACTACATCAGCAACTGCTACTGCAACAACAGCAGCAACAAGAACCACAGCAACATCTACAACAACTGCAAGTACAACTTCAACAGCA
The DNA here is from genome assembly GCA_018904595.1 of Zaprionus indianus. Classification (NCBI taxonomy): domain Eukaryota; kingdom Metazoa; phylum Arthropoda; class Insecta; order Diptera; family Drosophilidae; genus Zaprionus; species Zaprionus indianus. Next base: position 8,197,148 of record JAEIHA010000320.1, read on the forward strand.
GCAACAACAACATTGAGCATGCAATTTTTCTTGCTTATTTGAATGAGTGACTCGCACTCACAATCGCACTCGCACTCGCACTCACACTCACATTCACATTGGCATTCGCATTCGCAGAACTTCCTAGCAATATTTTTGTAATTAAGCAATTTGTTTGGTTGGCATCGCAACATTTCCGCTTGGGCCAAATTGATTGAGGAGGAGCCTGGGCACTTGTAGCGGATGTGTCCGTTTTCGCTGCTGCCACATGCCACATGCAACATGCCGCAACAGCAGCAGCAACAGCAGCAGCAGCAATTAGTGTCGACTTGTCGAGCCCTTGCACATATTGTAGTTCGCGACAAACTTCTTGCAAGGCAGCAGAGCACACACGAACTCACACGGCGTATGCGCAATGCTCGACCAGAGCCACACATGGTATATAATACTCGTGTATATACAACATATATAGAGCATATGTACCCACACATACTTATGCAAATACATGGCAGACTGTCGCTTATTCTTGTGATGCCATTTGCCCTCGACTTGACTCGCTTTGTGTCCTTCTGGCGACTTTGTGGCTTCTTCTGTGGCAATCTGCAGCCTCACGCACAGTGGAGCCAAGTGGCAAGAATTTCCCGAGAGAAAACTGCAATAATCAATTTGCACACGGCAAAGTAATTAAATAAATGTATGTTATGTTCTTCAATCTTTTTACAGCTGCAATTTGAGAAATTTAATGATAGTTTTTAATCGTATTGAGGTTAGAAAGCCACTCAATGTGAATTAATCAGAGTTTAACGACAGTTTTAAATCATTTTGACTAATGATTATTGCTGCATGGCTTGATGAACCAGTTTCCCATTGCATAACCTATTAAAAGATCTAATATTCAACGATTTACAATGATTCTACAAAGTTTTGAGGTTAAAGAGAGAAATAAAATTAATTAATGAAAATACCAATGTATTCGGGTAAGTGTTAAATGATTTGATGGGTCTATAATTCATTGCATAACCACAGAACTTGCTGGAAGATTAACTTTAATAAAAAGCGCATTGATAAATCAACGTTTTGAGCTTAGAAAGAGTGTTTATATCAATTAATGAAAAAATCAATAACTTTTGATATTTTTAAATGGGTTGATAAAACCATTTGCCAAAGCGAGATCTACTTTTATCAATGTGCAATGATTTTTCAATGTTTTCAGGTTAGAAAGAGCATAAAAATTAATTAATGAAAATACCAATGCGTTCTGGTAATTGATAAATGCTTTCATGAGCCTATGAGCTCGTTTAAAAACCTATTTTAATAACAACTGCAATGATAACTGAAACTTTTAAGGTAAGAAATGATTTAATGAAAATGTCAATGAGTTATTCCTTATTTATTCGTGATTAGTTTTCTAACTGAATGTTTTGAGGTTAGAAAAGAATTAATGAAAATTTCAATGAATTTCTATAAATATTTTACAGCATAAAATATCAATTTATCTACTTTTTCGGGGAACTTGAATGATTCTTCTTATTTCTGATTAGTTTTCTGGCTTTGATGAAAATTTATTGAGGCACTTTTAATTTGAGAGCGATGAATTTTGAAGCGCACAAAACGACAGTCGACTCCATTGTGTAACTTGCTTGCAACATTTGCAACGCTCGTCAATATTGATTTTTCACAGCAACAGCAGCAACCGCAACAACAACAACAACAACAACAACAACAATAATAATAATAATAATAATAATAAAAAGCGTAGAGCAATATAATTGGAATTTGAAATTGGAAATTGGTTGTATTTTTGCAACGAAAAGCGAATAAAGCGAGTCGAGGCGAGTGACTGTGAGTGCGAGTGAGTGAGTGGCAGTGGCAGGCTGAACATGCGAGTACTCGTATATTTTATTTTGATTATTTATTCAATGAGCGTTTGCCGTTGTATTTGGCTTTTATTGTATGCATGTCCGATGGACTGGCATGGACAGCTGAACAGAGTGGACAGTGGACGATGAGGAATCGGCAGCCGATGAGGAATGGAACCCATCGAACATGTGTGCTCCGCGCCGTACATTAGTCTGCCAATAACCGCTGCACAAAGGCCAATTTAATTTGAAACACAACGCTGACTGACAGCCAGACAGACAGACAGACAGACAAGCAGAGAGACAAACAGAGAGACAGACAGACAGAGAGTAAGAGAGGCAAAGAGACAGTGGAGGCAGGCAGGCAGACGGATTTAAGTCACCGAGAACAGACAAGGAAAGAGACCGAGGACAGACAGTGGCAAATAACTCAATTTAATTGCACAAAATTGAAATGAAACTTTGGCCGAGACCGAAAAACTAAAACAGCAACTGGAGAATAAAACAGAAACTGAAAATGCAACTGCAACTGCAACAGCAACTAAAACCAAAGCGAAACTCAAACGGAAACTCAAAGTTGGCATGAAAATAAATTGGAAAAACATTAAGAGAAGCGTCCCCAGTTCGATGCCGGACTAGACGATTGCATGACCAAGTATTTTTCCCTCCTCTCCCACTCTTCTACACTGTCCTCTCGACTGCCCATGGCATGCTCAAGTGTTTATAGGGAAAATATACTAAGCCAAATAGTGTCCCAGACATTGGTAAACAATCGTCGGAGTTCGAAAGCTGATTGAAGTGGTAATCAGTTTTGGCCCCGGGAAAGTCATCAATGTTATGGGAAAATAATTGGAAAAACTGCACTTTGAATTGCATTAAGACAGTCAAACGACAGTCATTCAATTGTGAAACAAGATTAACGTAACTCTCTGAATATTTTGCATTTTACTGATTGCTTGCTAATTGAAATGAGATAGTAAGCCTCAAGTTGGGAGCTCGTCCATAAACAATGCGGCTTATTAAGATTGCAGATTATAAATAAATGCGAAGTTATCCCATTAGTGGAGTGATATATGGGCATATAAATGGAATACTTAGCGATCCTATACAATTCCGATGCAAATGCTGAAATTCCAAGACATTGCCGAGAATAATCATTTGCCTAACTCATGAATATCCTCGTAAACAAAGCTTAACTCATTAAATCATTAGTTTCTAACCCACTAGTTTAGTTTAAGTAAACTATATACGATATTTGCGAGATCTATTATCGATATATATTTAAATGCTAAGTGGCTTGCGAGATATCTACAATTACAATCCACACCAACTGATGACTAACCCGTTAAGCGAAGCTTGACTCATTATATCATTCGCAATTTGCAACCCACTTTCAACAATATAAAACCATATACGATAGTTGCCATTGTCATAATATCACTTAGCTTTATTGTTTGTTTTTATTTAGTGCGTTTATAATTTGATTACCTTGTGTTATCGATAACCCACTTGCGCTGTACCATAACTAATTGTCGTGCAAGCCAATTGTACCGTTACAAATTGAATATGCAGCGATCTGAACATGAGTGCGATACGATACGAAACAATGCGATACGATACGATACGATATGCAATAGATCGCAGTTATGCGAGTCCATCAATGACAACGGCGGCCAAACGAGGTCGCTCCATAGCAGCACGTTCGGGCGGACGTACATGCTATATGCATGGATCCATAAACCATATGCTAACAGCCCGACACAGCAACAACAACAACAGCAACAGCAGCAGCAGCAACAATGAAAGCAGCAACAATTTTACAAGCCGCAAGCCATAACAAAATTCGAAATAGACTTTTAGCATTATTCAAGCCACACTTATGCGGCTGAAAATTGTGCTTGCCCGTTCGTTTTGGGGCGTGGCAGAGAGGGAGGGCAAGCATTTTTGTTAGTTATGTGTGTGTGTGTGTGTGTGTGTGTGTGTGTGCGGGTAATTATAATGCGCCACAGTCACGCCAGACAAGCTGCATAAATATTGAAATTAAATAATAACAAATGCTGGAGAATAAATAAGCCAACCAACTGTAAAAATAATACGTAATAGCAACAACAACAACTCAAAACAGCAACAACAAAGAGTGAGTAAATAACGAACTCAAACAACAAATTCCAACTGAATTCTGTTTGTGTTTTCCAATAGGGTTTTCCAGCTCGATCGAGAGGTTTCTTCTCCCACATCGCGCAAACACATCGAGGGCATTTTTCTTCCTTCTCGTTCTCGTTTTTATTTTAATTTCTTTTATGACGCAATTTGAATTTTGAAAAACCAATAATGTGGCGCAACAGCAGCGAGAACAACTAGAGCAACAACAACAACAACCACAATAAATGGCCATAAAAATGGCATAAAATTCTAAAATGAAAGCTAAACGAAGCTTGGCAGCCCCCTTGACCCCACCAGCAAACCAGACGAGGCCACCCCTTGGCCACCCCTTGGCCACCACCCCCTACTCGTGAATACTGCTACTCTGCGCTGGCAAGTGGTGCGTCGTGCGGTGCATAAAAATAAGTAATATCGTAAAAATTACAGGAAATAAAAATCGCAACGTAAATGCGACGTGTAAGTGCAGGAGGAGACCCAAATGCGACAACAAAGCCAATGCCAGAGCCGACTCAGCCCGGAGACCCAGACACAAAGTCGGACACGAGTAGGAGGAGTGGTAGGCGGGGCAGAAAAGGGGGGGGGGAGGTGCGGAGACATGGCTGTGGAGTCGGCCAACTTTCTCGCCGACTAAAATTGGCAGTAAAATTATGGCAAACAGCGACAGAGAAAGATGAGGAAAATTGTAACAGACGAAAACAGCAAGGGGGGGAGGCAAAGGCGGGGAGGCAGGGAGAGCGGGAGAAAGGAGGGGGAGGGGGCAGGGGAGTGGCAGAATAACGACTAACGTTGGGCAAGCTGGATGGAGGCAGTTAAAGTTCAAGTTGCTTATTACAGGGCAGCATTCTGGTGATGGTTTTGCGAAATAAATGTTTGCGCACAAATAGAATGCAATTTTAGATGGTCAATACCCTGTAATTTGTGCAAGAGGTTAAGCTGACTGAGAAGCATAACATAGGTATCATAAGTTTCACTGTATACTTTGTCAAAGGTTTACAATCATCGGGGAAATACACTTCGAATACAAGTTGAGTAAAGCAGAACTGTGTAGAGCTGTACAAGGCATACCCTGTTATAGCTGAAGTAGGGTATACACATAAAAAACTATCGTGCTGGCACACCAAACTAAGCACCCTAACTTCTTAGCAATCTTAAACATTCAAGATTTACTTTACTTTATTCAGACTCAACTACAGCAAAAGTTCTTCATCGGATCAACCTCCTGAACACCCCTTAGATTAGCAAGCCAAACAAGCCAGGCCAATTTCCACAACACACACAGACACGGGCAATCAGAACAGCAGCAGCAACAACAACAACGATCACATTAGCAATATAGCAATAGCAATAACTATCTATATCCATGTTATGCACATTTCCTTTACAACATCAGCGATGCAGCTGAAAATGCAATTACAGAATGTCTCTTTATGTGCACGAGCCTGTGTGTGTATATATGTGTGTGTGTGTGTTTGTGTGTGTGAGGCCCATAATCATTTCAAATGGCAAATTATGACAGCGAGTTGGGGCCAAAGCAGCAACAACATCAACAGCAACAGCAGCAGACGACGCGAGGCTGGCAAAATGAAATGAGCTTTTAATCAATTTCCGGTATTAAAGCGCAGACAATTATTCAATATTGTTGTTGTTGTTGGGTTGTTGTTGTTGCTTGTTACTGTCGCTGTTCTGGCGCTGTTGCTGTTGATGTTGATGTTGCTGATGTTGCATTTAATTAACAAACAATTTATACTCATAAACCTCAATCGGTCACATGCAAATGCACATGAAAGTTGGGAGTGTTGCTTGGGAGAATAACAGCAGCAACAGCGATGGGAATGCAGTTGATGGACGCACAAATACCCTGTAAGAGAAGGGAACAAGTGGAAGAGACTGCACTATATCCTTACTTTGTACTATAAAGACAGAGAGAGAGAGAGAGAGAGAGAAGAAAGATGCTTTCTCAATATATGATGAATGCTGTGAAGAAGACATCATACATATTCCCGGATATATTCCAGGGTATTGCACACAAATAAACACTGCGTAACTGTCCACACAAAAGTTTGTTGTGGCAAAACACGCGTTCTATGTGCAACATGTGATTAGAATGAGGAGTGAGAGCGACAGGGATGAGAGTTGTTGCCGTCTCCACTTCGTGCACAAATCAGTTGCAAAACGGATGCACAGCAGGCGGCCAACAAAGCGTTGCTGTTGCTGTTGCTGCCACGTGTTGGCAACACATGCGGGCCACATCAACAGCAGGCGAGGTGGGAAAAGCAGCAGCAGAGGCAGCAACAGTGGCAGCACTCGCTGCTTTTGATGGCCACAATTCGATGCGGACTTTGCCAGAGGGGGCGGACCGAGGACTGAGGACCGAAGCGACGTGCTTGCCAAACAGCGGTGAATGGGTGCAGGGGCAAGAGAGGGAGGGGGAGGGTGGAACGATGCCAATGCTCGCCAAATTTCTAATGCCCCTGACACACAATTAACCCCGGCAATGGCTGGGTGAGACAACCGACAACCGAACGAGCCAGCTTAGCGAAATCATTAATTAAACCTGGCGAAAACACACAAACACACAGACACCCTAACCTACACACACACACAGAGAGATAGCTAGCTAGAGAGAGAAAATTATAATAATGGACGCATGGGAAATAAAGGCAAAAGCTTTGCCAGCGTCGGCTAATTAGCATGCAGGGTATATAGTCAGCAGTACCTGGCTGCGACCTTAGCTACCTCTCTATAGGGTCTGTTTTAGTCGCAAATATTTTTGGGGGCAGAGCGTGATTGCGGAGGAAATTGCCAGGCAAGTGCAGAGGGGGGAAAAGGAGAGAGGGGACTGGGATGGAGAGATGAGGGCAAAACGGCGACTGGAGACAACAAGAAACTCGTCTCGAATATCGCGCCAAAAAGGGCAAACGAAATTAAGAGCAAAGGTTAGACGCGATACACAAGTACGGGTAGGCCAACAGCAACAACAAGAACAGTAACAGCAACAACAGTAGCAACAACAACATTAACAACAGGCTGACAACCCACAGCTGAGAAACATTGCCAAAACAAGCATTAGCAGGCAAGAAAGTAAAGAAAAGCCCAACAGCCTCGTTCGACCCATAAAAGAGCTATCAGGACTGTTGTATAAGATCTGCAAAAGTAAGATAATTATTGCTTATCAATGTGAAATTAAATAGCTGTACTTAGCTAAGCTACAATTTATAAATAAACTTATAAAATATTCAGAATTAATTCAAATATGAATGCATTACAATATTTTATAATCATTGCTTCACTTTCAACTCCAGAAAGTTCAAAGCATCTGCATTTCAATCCAATTTTTTTAAATATTTTTCTTTATGTCATTTTATTGTATTAGTTTTATTATATGTTTCAAGATATTTCCTACTGACTTCAAGCATAAAGTAATAAAACATTTAACATAACAACTTCACATTTAATTGTCTTTTTTTCTTGAAATATTTGCAATCAATTTCCTTTCTTTTGTTACAATAATTGATTTAAATTTCAATCAATTTCACAAAAATGCTACCTATGATTTGAGGTCAACCTTCCAGTGTCCCTCCCTCTCTCTCTCTCTCTCCCTCTCTCTCTATGTCTGTCTCTATCTTCTTTTCTCGTGTAATTACGCATATTTATGCTTTGGCATCTGCTCACCACAAAACTCATTCCGTGTCGAGGAGGCATCAGGTTTTTGTTTAATATAGACATTGTCTATGCTCCCCTGGAAGAAGAAGAAGAAGAAGGAAGAGCAGGAGAAGAAGTCTCTCGGGGAGGGAAGAGGCCAAAATAAACGGCTAAACAAACTGGCGACCAAAGAGCGACAGCGAAACCACAAAAACTGCCTTTAGTTAGTTATTTTATGTCTGCCATTGTTGTTGTTTGTCTCGTTATTGTTGTTGTCGCTTGCCTTGTTGTTGCTTGGCCAAAACGTGCAATTAAATGCTGTGTAGAAGCGGCACACAGAGAAGAAGATGGTCAGGTCGAGGAGGCAATGGCCAATAGCCTATGGCCAACTTATTGGCAGTTGGTAACAAAATGCACAGAAAATTGCACAGAAAAAAAACAAGAGAAGAAGAAGAAGATGAGGTAGAAGCAGCGGCAGCAGCAGAAAATAAATGAATGAATAAAAAAGGAAAACTTGCCGCACAATTACAGCTCACAATGAAAGGCAATTCACAATGCAACTTATTGACTGCCAACCACAAGATACAGCAGCGCCACAGAGATACAAAGATACTCAGATACTGAGATACAAAGATATATTTCTGGTTCTCATTGCATGCTGTTGATGATGATGATGATCACATAATGCTCGTGTCGACGATCTCTAATCTCTTCTGGGTTCTGGGTTCTCTCTCGGCTGCTGCTCTGCACTTTCTTGCGCCCTGTCATTGACATTCATTCGCAGAATTGGCCAAATTTGCAGTTAGTTTCTCGTCGCGTCGCGTCCCACGAACAAGTTTCAGCAAAATTAAATTCAATTTTGGGTAAATATTTCATTAGAATCGTGTGGAAAGACTTCTAAATGCGGGCCTTGCATAAGACCCTGAGATCGAGTGTGGAATTTTTAAATAATTTATTTATTTGCCCCTGGGGAGGCGGGAATGGGGGGGGGCAGGGACGTGATTGTGTATCGCAAATTGCTAATTGTCGATTACTCGCGGCGATTATTTATATCGAAAGTTCAATCGTGCGTTTGTCGGAAGTAATTTGCTCATTAAAGGCGGCTATAAATAGGCGACAATTGCGCGATGTCAACGTCAGTGCTGTGGCATGTGAGGCAGCCAAGGCGGCGTATACGTAATGGCCTGATAAAGCTAACCCCCCAGTGGCACCGCCAGCAGAACCGTTCGGCTTCGCTTTTAATTCTTTCTCTCTCTTTCCCACTCTTACTTCCCAAGTGGGTCATGCAAATGGGCAGTTGCCGATTGGCCCGATGAGGAGGGGTAACTGGGGAGTAAAGCGTGCCAAGATTGCGAAACGAGCTAAAGAAGCCTTGCTCCACTTACAAGGCAATGGGCGTCGCTGCAAAGGCAAATGGCAAATGGCGAACGCCTTCCGCTAATCTCGCTCTGCCACTGCCTCGCAATGCGAAAAGAAAATTGTGTTCCATGCCGGGCAACATCCGAGGGAAATGATTAGAATTTTCGCAAAGATGCCTCAAGTGTGCATCATAATTGAAATGCTTTGCTGGCGCTAAAAGCGAATTCCTTTGCTTAAAGCAAAGTGCACTCTTAATAGCCTTGTAGAATCAATGTAAATTTTCTCCGTAATTAAAGTCAATATCGGACTTAAATTAGGGGAAGGAGAATTTGTAAACTCTGCTAGATTGAGTTATTTTTTCTATAGAAAATCTAAATTAATTAATGAATAATTTAATCTTCAACTTCTTTCAACTGGAAATATCAAAGACTTTTAATCGAATCTAAATGATAAATAATCTGTGATATTATGATGTGTTTTTCTATGTTTCTGAAGTCTAAGTACACTTTATAGAATTAATAGAGTAGTTAAAATAAATTGAAAACGAGAGCGAAGGCCACCTTTAGCATGCCGAAGGTTCTTCACCCTTGCAGGCACTTATATCCTGCAATCGTTCCAATACTAGCTTTATATAACGGTCCAGAATCAATTAAAAATTTTGTATATTCAATATAATGCCTCACTTTGAAAGGCACTGATAAGTTATTTTTAAAATCAGAACTGATTTTAGTACAAAAACCGTATTTTCGCCGTTTGTTCCTATGGCAGCTATATAATATAGTGGTACGATTTTGATGAAATTTAATATGCATATTATATATATCGAACAAGTTCGATGTAGTTATTTTGGATGCAAAAACTTGGCAAACAACGAAAATCGGCCGATAGTTTGTATGGCAGCTGTACGATATATTGGTTTGTTCCCGCTCGTTCCGACTTATATACGGTGTGGAGCAACAAGAAACCTATGTACCAAGTTTCATTAAAGTAGCCTCAAAACTAAGAGGCAGCTTGCATTGCAACAGACCGACAAACGAATATACGGACAAACGGACAGGGCTAGTTCTATATTTCTGTTGATGCAGCTTCAAAATATATATACGTCAGGGGATCAGTGATATTGCCTAAGCTTTAATCTGCTTGCCAAACTTAATACACCCTCTGCAAGTGTTTAATTTTCATCTCGGATACTTTCCCATTCAGAAGTTCTTAAAACAATTTAAAGTTTTAAATTCGTAACTTTCCCATGGACTATTAATGTGAAATGTATTTCCAAAGTTTATTGCCTGGTGTATTTCAAACTGCGTCAAATTTCCCTTGTATTAATTGTATTCCATTAATTTTAATCTCCCTCGCTTTGAATGTTTTCCTAACTGACAAATTGACGCACTTCCTCGAATCACAAACTAGCGAGGAAGCATTCATTATGGACAGACATTCCACTCAGAAATTCCCCATCAAGCGAACGACGTGACATCGATCAGCGGACTCACCTATCAATTATCAACAGCTCAGTGCACAGTTCCGATTAATGGCACCGGGCATTAAAAGCAGAGAGAGAGAGAGAAACACAGTGAGAATCGATTTTGCCTTTCCAGCGCATAAAAATAAACGGGGGGGAAATTAAAATTCAAGAGAATCGTATCGAATCGAATCATATGCGAACAGGTTTCTTTTAGAGGCACCATAAAGGAAGCAGGGGGGGGGGGAGAGAGAGGGACTAGAAGGCGCTGCGTAGGTCCCAAAGGGCCGTCGCATTAACATTTACATTAATCACTCGAGCGTTTGCCATGCAATTAACCAAATGAAGTCTGCATTTAAGTGCTGACAATGGCAACAGCAGCAGCAGCAGCAGCAGCAGCAACAACAATAGCAATAACAACAACAGCAACAACAACTACAAAGCAACAGCAACAACAACAATAGGAGTGTTGGAGCTGGCAAACTTGACGAAATCATTAGGCTAATGTGGTCGATAAGTGGACTCGCCTGTGGGCAGAGGAAGCCACACGGAGGAAATGTGCAAAAGAGAAGTGAAAGCCAAAGGGGTACTGAAGAGAGGGAGGGGGAAGGACTATGACTACGCTTAATGCGCATTTAATACGCCTCGTGTGGTGATGAGGCCCATTGGGAATTCAATTACAAAGAACGCGCCATACATCGCATCAAAAACGAATTACAATTAAAATGCGATTTTGTAATTGCAAATGAAATTGAAACAAATCACAATCGACTGGGGGAAATAAATAAAAACAATATATATATATAAGAAATAAATCGAAATCGAAAACGAAATCGAGTTAAACGCACGCGTGTCGCACATGTTGCAGGCCGCAATGCAATCAGACTTGCCCGGATCCAATTGACAATGCACTTAAATGGCAAAGCGATGTCAAACCCCCGCTCCTCTCCCCTACCCCGCTCACCTGCAGGCAGACATAATGAAATTATAAATATTAAAACGAAATTCTTTTCGTATTTCGTATTATTTTTTGTAGCACAATTTAAAATGTAGAAAATGTGTTCGCATTGCGCATACGCCGCATTGTACGCATGCCAAATGCATTGAAAATGCTGTCGAAAATTGGCAATAGCGATAAGCTTGATCGAAGTCAGAATATCCTGTAAATTGCCGTACTTATAGAATATAATGAATAAATGGAAAAGAAGCAACTCATTAATTTTCCATTGAAATCGAACTTCTTCTGCTCTTGGCAAAAGAATGTGAATTTTCTACAATTGTGGGAGGAATTTGGCAACACTTTGCCACTCTTTAAGTGTTGCCAACTGCATTTATTTCATGAATTCATGACGAAAGCGCGCATCGATTGCGCAGCGTGCCAAATGCGAAATTATGACGTACAACATGAGCGGCACAGAGGCCTTCGAATGCCGACGCTCTCCAACTGTCTGTACGTCACTCTGTATGTTTGTCTGTCTCTCTGTCTGTCTGTCTGTCTCTCTGTCTGTCTCTCTGTCTGCCCGACTGACTGACTTATTTCAGTGTGATTTTATTACGTTTGCTGCAAAGCATTTTCTATTGGAATTTGCAATTTCGCAAACGGGAAATTACATTTAAATTGAATTGTAAACCGAATATGAAAATATATGCACTGCCTGTGCATATGTGTGTGCACATGTGTGTTTGTGTCTGTCTTCTGGCTTGCGAAATTATTCACTCTTGCTTGATTAATCACTGCAATGGCACAGAATGAGTGCAATCACCTGAGTAATTAGCAGAGCATTAGAAAAGTTAAGAGCAATTCCACTCTGAAGTGTTCTTCAAACTCTGAACTTACTCCAAAATAATAGTTCAATGAACTTTCTGTAGTTTTAGTTACTTTTCAGGCGATTATCAAGTTGAATTTGCAACACAAATTCCATTTTGCCACGCCTTGTTTGCTCTCCACTTGCGCGTAATGCAAATGTGTTTATTACACAAACACACACACACACACACGCACACGCATGTGTGTACATATCTGGATAATGAAATAAAATTTTAATTTATTTAGCATATGGCAAAATTCCACAAAGCCGACAAAAAACAAACGAGAGGCAACCCGCATTTGAATTTCCATTTGCAAACCATTTTCGATATCTGCAAACTGAATAAAAGCCACATTTCTATTTAATCTCATTGTTGTTGCCCCAGAGAGTTGCACGAATCCTACGGGCTCTGTGCATCATGTTGTTGATCGGTAATTGGAATGGGAGGGGAGGAGTATGAGGAGGGTTCTTAAAACCACAAAATGCCAACTAATTAAATTAATACGCAACAAATGTGAAATACAAACAGCCAGAAGTGAAAAAAAGTAAACACAAAAACAAACTAGAAATACGTTGGGAGAAACCCAAGTACGCCCCGGAGTGGGGGAAAGGAGAGGGGGGTAGGGAAGGGAGCCCTGTTGTTTGATTGCTGCTGTGGTGAGTCAATTAAAATCGCTAAGCACAAAATAATTTACAATTTGCAATTAAAGTTGACACAAGTGCAAATTGTCAAATAACCAAAATAATTTCAGTATTCAGTATTTTATTCATTGCAGTATTTATTATTATTGTTTTCCGCAAACTTGCAGTTTGTTTTTCTCTTTTGTTTCCCCTTTTTTTACTCAATATTTGCACAGAGTGCGCAAATGTTTGTTCGCTATGCAAATTATGCAAATGCCAGCTAAGCTGGTGCGCAGACTGCCAGCAGGCACTGTGCGGCGGTACCAGATACTATGTATGTAGTGATACCAGATACCAGATACCATGCAGTAGATAATACCATACCATATAGCAGAGACAAGAGACAAGAGACCAGATATCGCAGACGGCGAAGGCAAGAAGACTTTTATCGCATGTGCATTTCTTGACGCTCACGACACCGACGCCAACAACAGCAGCAGAGACAACAACAGCAGCAGCAATAAATGCAAATCTTGACAGTTTTCTTTAAATATTTTTATTTATTTTTGGCCACAGTTTTTAGCACAGGGCAGCAGCAGCAACAACAACAGCAGCAACAGCAGCAGCAACAGCAACTAAAGTTCGCATCGTTTCTCGTTTTTATTTTGTCATTGTCTGTCTGATGTTATTGGGAAAGCACGTTTCGCTTCTTCTGCATATCCGTTCGCAGCAGCAACATCAGCAGCAACAGCAGCAGCAGCAGTTGCAACAAAGTACCACACACACACAGGCACACACACAGCTCATCTACGACAGATGTAACTGGGGCTCTTGCCGAGCGCCGCTTAGTCATTACAAGACAAGACTCTCGTAACAAGCACGGCGACAACATGCAACACGACAACGCCGACAACTGTTGTCCAAATACTTGGAAAGTACTCACACTCACACTCACACTCGCATTCACACTCAGTGCCGCATTCATACTTACGTATGCCACTTGGGGGACTGGCCAAAGAGCACGTTCCGCAGTCCGAATGTGAATCGCTGCAGGCAGGCAGCGCTGCAGTATCTAATGGGTATTAAATGCGGTATATACCAACTGCATAGAAGTCCTGCTGCTGCTCCTGCCCTGTGATATGTTTTCAATTTGATTATCATAATTGAAATTGATGAATCGCAAATGACTTCTCTCTCCCTCTCATCAGACTTGCTAAATTGAACTTCAGTTCAGGTGTGTGTTTTGTTTTTGTATTTATTTACATACACACACACAAGGGTTATACAATTCCACAAGGGAGAGGGGGTTAATGCTACCTTATGCATTATTCATTCAGCTGACGTTTAATAAGAAAACCAATTAATTAAACGCTCAACAACAAGCGTCACGACTAAAAGCTTAGAAATTACTTAATAAATTACTTTCATTAAAGCCACAAAGGAAAAGTTGAGCCAGCGCCGCCACGCCCCCCTCCAACCTACCCTAAAAAGATCCCCACACCCTGCAGCAGACTGAGCTGCCCCACGACGTTGCCCCGGGGCAGAGTGGGGGATGATACAAACGGGCGTTGATTTATATTAATCGAGCAGCTTGCACAGCTCAAAGCATTATTTATTTCAAAACGAAAACAATGCGAAAGAAGGCGAAAAATACAAACAAGTATAAAATACGGACAAACAGACAAGCATACTAAAATATAATGTATATAGCATGGAGACCTTGTAGTGTAGTGTAGTTTGGGGAGTGCCCAGGGTGCCAAGTAATAAATCTAATGATTGGGTGGCAGGACAAGTGCATAATACATAAGTATGTAAGGTATATGGTATATTGTATATAGGTATATGGTATATAGGTGTATGGTATTTATTATAGATACATATATATATATAAATATTGCAGTATATGCGTTTTTAAGTGTATCCCTTGAGGCTTTAGCCTGCTGTGCTCTCTAAAATATAGTTACGACTTAGCTATGCTCAATTTAGTATATTTAATCTTCAGTTTCAATTCAGATTTTATAAAAATATTTTCACTATTTTTATAACCTCAACAAATCAATATCTGCTTCATGAAATAAGTATATATATTTATATATATTTTATATTGGATTTTAAATGGATTTCAAATGGATTTCGATTGGACTTCCGAACTTTCTTGAAACACTGTGAACTTACTAACTAACTAATAAAGAACATTGTTTTAATATTAGAATAACATGCTAAATCATATTCATATTCATATGTATGAAATATATATGTATGATAATATATTATTCATATTCATATTCACATTTAAATGTCTTTATCTTCGTATTAAAATTTAAGTCATAGTTCTACCTAAGTTTCTTGGTAAAGTTTATATTCAAAGACAAAGTTTTCTTTAAGTTTCTTTAAAGATCAGCTACTCAAGTGACTTCTTCCCTTTAGCTGCAGAGCATCCGCAAGTGGGTAATGCTTTAGTGCTTTCTTGCTTACTTTTTCATTCAAATTGCAAATACAACAAAATAAACGGAACGGAACCAACTTGTCTCATGATTTATTTGCCAAAAAAAGATTAATTCTGCCCAAGTAGCTGCGACAAGAACGAACACACACACCCATACACACCCTCTGCAGCTGTAGTGGGTAAAAAAACAGCAGTCCAAATCAGCTGTCCCATTTGCCCCCAAAAATTCCAGTCCGGCGGAGGCGGATGCGGAGAAGGCTGGCTAAGAAATCGCTGACTACAAATTGCAGTTGCCAGTTCCGAGAGAAGAGAAGAAATTGCCTCATGATTACGTCCGTCTGTCCATCTCTTTCCCGCTCCCCCCCCTCTCTCTCTCTCTCTCTGTTAGTCCGTTTGCCTGTCCGTCTGTCCATCACGTCCATGTCGACTGGCTGTCTCAGTGGGTCTCTTAGGAAATAAAAGTTTCCACATTTCTTGCGCTATAAGCACGTGCTCTGCTCTGCAAATGCTCTGCTCTGCTCTGCCATTGCGAATGCTTGCCAAATTTTACGTTTGTGCCACCCCTGCCCCGCCCCCTCTCTGACGTTTCTCTGTACTTATCTGCACAGTCTGCGCCTTTCGAAATTCACTTCATGTTAATTTTCTTTTCTTTGATTTTGCGTTTGGCTTGGCACTTGGCGCGATTTTAAATGTAATTCTTGCGCTGCTGCCGTTGCTGCTGCTCGAAATGCTTTCGAAATGGGGTTAAGCTGCCACACAATGCTGCAGAGAACTACAGACGGACTACATAGTATTTGTATGTGTGTCTGTGTGTGTGTGTGTACTTACTTCGTATCAAATGGGTCACAGTAGCAGACTGTGGGTGGCTTGGCTTGAGCACTGATGCCATCTATGCCATCAGCAGCAATGCTCGGCCGCCTTATCTGGGTAGATAGTCTCGATGGATTGAGAACTGAAAGTGCTGTGGATATAGTAATCTATGAGAACTATAATTATGAGCTCTGACATTTGAGTAGGTCCTAGTGTTGTCGGAATTTTGTAGTAGGATGATAAATATGCCTTTCTTTTGAGAGGTTTTTATTTTGAGAGGTTAAGATTTTTAAATTTGTTGGCTTGGAGTGTGTAATAATAATTATTTAGTACGTCTATTTCTTTCATTTGGAATTTGCTAAGCTACTGCAATTAAATGTTCTTTAACTATAAATTATTTGCAATATTTATTAGATGAAGAAGAAGAACAGAAGGGTAAAACGCTTTTTCAGATTAATACTGAAAAAAAAACTTAAGGAAACCAAACTCAGAGAACATTTTAATACCTTTTGAACTTATTCTGCCTGATTAATAGGACCGCTTATGTTCGGACTACCTAGCTGGTAAAACAAGTACTTAGAATTATATTATATTTATTTATTTAAAGTCAAGTATGGCCAGTCGACTGTAAAACATTTAATTAAATATATAAAACAAGAATTAATTGATAGAAAAATCTTACTTTCTTTGTTGTTATCACGTTTTATGTTTTATTATTTCGTTTCATGTATAAAATGTCAGAAAAGAAAGGATCAATCGTCGCGACATCGTTTAACAGTAAGTAGAGAAATGGCTATACATGATTGGTATCCACAAGAAGAGTACTTAAGTAGGTGCTCATAAAGGAGACCTTAAAAAGAATACCCCTAACTAGAGTACTAACATAACTATGTACGTATGAATGGTTGAATGGAAAGAGAACCCTTGGCTCGGCACTTCCCTTAGCGTAGGTTCACTAGGGTAGTTACACATGCAGGGAATAGTGTAGTTTAAGTATGGCTAATCAACATCTCTAGAACTACAGGCATCTTCATCAGTCAACCTAAGCGCTCAATCTTTAACTGATGTATCGCCTTTATAGTGCCCCCTAAACTCATAAAAACCTTAACTTCTATAGATTTAATTCCTAAAAAGTAAAACTATAACGTGTCATTTGAAATCCCCACACAGTTAATTAGAGCAACCTACACTCTAAATTCTCGTCTGAAATGTGTTTTTAATCCTTTTGCAAAGTTGATAAGAGTCGCGGCGCTCTGCCAAGTTGTTGTTACGAGGGTCGTTTGATAAGTCCGTGACTTTTTGAATAAAATATATTTTTTTCGTCAAAGAAGCGTTTTATTTCTCAACATAATCTCCTTTTAGCTCTATACATTTAGTCCAGCGTTTTTCCAATTTTTTTATTCCTTCCAAATAATAGGTTTTCTCAAGGCCCTCAAAATAGTCGTTTGTTTCTGTGTTTCTCTTCATTTGACCCGAATCTCTTACCGCCGAGCCATTTCTTCATGTTTGGAAACAAAAAATAGTCACAGGGGGCTAAATCTGGAGAATATGCTGGATGGGGTAGCAGTTCGTAGCCCAATTTATGAAATTTTGCCATTAGCACACGAAATTCACTTTTTTCCATTTTCGTTAAAATTCACGAGATCGTCTGCTTTCAATGCCTATAAAACGCAAACCAAAAAACGCAGCTTTCTCAAAATTTTACAGTCAGCTGTTAATCGATAACTGCTGACAGGAGCAGTGTTGTATTTAGAGCAGGTGCGCGGCAAATACAAAAAGTCACGGACTTATCAAACGACCCTCGTATCTCTCTGAGTGTGCACAAAGTTGAATGAAGTAATTGGGCAAGGTTCTTTCTAATGGATATTTAATGGTTGCCTCCGCTCGCTGAGCATTGCGTATGCACAATCATTACCATCGTCATTATACACATTACCTGCGCTGTTCCACCTGCAGCTCGTGCAGTACGAGCCCTCGAAATCTCTTCGACTGTCTGTCTGCCTGCCTCGCCCAGAGAATAGTTCATTAAAGCTCTTGATTGATAAACAGTTAATAACGAGCGACCCTCGGCCAAAAAGGCCCCGAAAAGGCAGACATAACATATGTTAGATGGGGCAGAGAGAGAGAGGGAGAGAGACAAGCTCATGTAACTGTGCTCATAACTGCAATGACTGGCCATATAATTTAACACACGGCACGCAGCCCCCGGCTGGACAGTCGGACAGGGCCATAAATGTAATTACAGACTCGCCTCAGCGCCGAAGAATCGGCCAGAGATAATGACTACGCCTCAGCTCAGCTGGCAGTGCAGGAATTATAAATAAATGAAGAGCGCCTTGGGATGATGAGCCGAAAAGAAAAAGAACAGACAGAAAGAACAAAACACGAATTGAGAAAAAAAGAACTAAATCAGACAAACAACAAAATTAACAGAGTGAAATAATAAAAGAAACGAACGGACGAAACGAAACGAAACGAATATAATGCGAGTTTAAGTGCATGAAATTACAGGCAGGGTGCCTGCGGGGGGGGTGCAGCGGGGTTTCATAGGGAACTCATCGGGGTTGCGGGAACAGGGAACAGGGAATAGGGAACAGGGTGTCTGCACCCTTTTTTGGCTTTGCTGCCTGCTGCGGCAACTAATTTCAGGCCATGTAGTTAGTCAGAGAGGGAGTGGGGGGAGAGAGGGGCAAGGGGCAAGGGGTGACTGATAAAAAGGGGTCGTGGCATAGAAATGTTGTTCAATTTAATGGGATATGCGACGGCGTATTGTAAATAATTGCGGAAGTTCATTCGAGCCACACTTGGCCGCGATTTTCCAACTCACTCTCCCTCTCTCTCTCTCCCCCTCTCTCTCTCTGCTTATCTGCAGCATAATTGTTGATTTAGTGTGGCACGCTCAACATTCATTTCTGTAAGCTTCTCGTATCGGCCTGCGGCATCGCAACACCCTCTCCCGCTGCGATCGTCCACGAGGTTCATTGTTCGCCCAGCGCCCATCCCCATCGATACCGTTGCTCGTACGTAGTCGGCGCGTGACAAATGACTTTGACGTTGCATTTCGTCTCTGTTTGTGTGGCATGTGTCAATTGGGCGCACCGTCAGACAGATAGACAGACAGACGGACAGACATGTCCGCGTTTGCGTCCACATTCACGTCCACATCGACGTCCACGTCCTACGCCATCAAGCAGCCGCCCAGTCAACAAATTCAATTGCTGCTGCTGTTTGCTCATATATAAAGTATTCACACACACACTCGCACACACACACACGGATACACACAGACTCATTACTATATCTACATATAGCACATATTTACTATATTCGCCTGCACACGCTTGTTTATTGGAGCCAGCACTACGTCTATAATTGACAGTTGTGTTGGCATTTTATTTATTTGCTCACAGAGAGTGAAACAGGGAAAGAGAGGCAGAGAGAGAGAGAGAGTGCACTGAACCGGGGTCTAAATTTGGGCACAGCTCTTTACTGGGTTCAACGTAACCCCACGGGGCACTCTAGACTTGTAAGCGATGAGGCAGCAGCGATTGCAGCAATCCATTTCCATTTAGGGGCACATTGAACCCCACATATAGTAAACTAAACACAACTACAGATTGATAACTGTTCTTGTTCGTGTTCACGTTGTTGTTGTTGTTGTTGCTGCAGGGCAAACAAATGTTATGTCAATCAGGGAAAGCGATTGAGTAATATTGACATTTAATAAAGGTTTTTCTGTTTTACAAATTTCATTCTCATTTCTGAGGAAAAACTGACAGGGTTCGACGCTTGCAGACTACTTTGCATATATATTAAAGCAGCTTGTCAAACTGATCAATCATAGCTAAAAGGGGGTTGAAATATAGCAGACTTTTAATGAAATTTTAAAAAATTCTCCGTATTATAATGAATGTTAGTTGGCAAAGAAAGGAAAGATTTCTTTTAAGATTTAATTTAATTTTTAATTTAAATTTAGAATAATTTAAATGTGGCAAGTCTGCATCGCTTCTCTCTCTTTCTCCCTCTCTCTCTCTCCCTCTCTCTTTCTCTGCCTTGCCCACCTCTTTAATGAATCCTCATCATGTCTGTTCCAATTCGGTTGTCAATGCCAGATACAAGCTACCATAGTGACCTATCAAATCCCACTCTGGGGTTACACAAAACGTCAATTTGGCGTCGTGCAGCCTCCCCAAACAAAACTAACTAAACTAAAGTGCCCACGCAGAGACAGAGAGAGAGCGAGAGAGAGAGAGAAAGAGAGCCATATGAGTAGCTGCAGGTTATATATAGTGTGTGTATTCTGTCTGAAATCGGCGAAAACTGTCTTCTGCTGTTGTTGACACTTGTGCGTACCAAGAGAGGTTACCCAAAACTCGTATATCTCGCTGTCTTTGTCTCGCTCCCCTCTCCCTGTCTCTTTCTCCTGCAATGCAAGTATTTATGTCATGCCAAAACTCGTATATTTCTTTGTTTCTAATTTCAATGTTTTCGCTTTTGTCGGCTTCGTGTCCCTGACAATCTGTCGCCCCGCTCGATTTCTTTAGCTACGTCCCTGGCCCGTTCCCAGCCCCGTCCTCGGCCCGTCCCTGGCTTGGCCCTGGTCCTACCCTGTCTGTCTGTCCATTTCTCTGTGGGCTGTCTCTTTTATGTGCTGCCTCGTTATTTCGGTTGACAATCAAATTCTAACGAAATTGGATTCTCTTGTTCGTCGTCTGACGGGGCTCCGTCCCGGACTGGGTACATCATTTAAAATACAGAGAATACAGTTGGAAAAAACGAGGCGAACCAAGTTGGAATTATAATAAAAGAAGCGAGAATCAAGCGGAGGAAGTGCCTGCAATTGTTGCAGTGCCTCACCCTCCCCCCACTCTTTCTCTTTTTCTGCCTCTTGTTGGCAACTTTGTTCCAACATGTGTTGCCAACTACTTGGCTCGGTTTGTTTTCGCTTTCGTTTTTTGTTGTTTTTTAATGCGAAAATGATTTCATAAATTTCAAAAACTCGTGGGTGGGAAAGGGGTTAAGGGGGAATAGGGTGTAGGACGCCTTCTGTGAGGGGTCTTTGCTCGTTGATGTTATTTTAAAACTTTAGCTACCCGCAGGGAAGTGGCAGAAGGGCCAGCAGAACCCAGAGAGGTAACAGCCATTGTCAGTGCTATTCCCATTTCCCCTTCTCTGTTCCCAGTGCTGAGTCCCTTTCCCTGCCCCTTCCCTTTCTCTGTTTACTGTTTTCCCGTTGCGTTTGCCCGCCATGTTATCACAGCTGTCAGGCGTTTCGACACTTGAAATCGAGCGTGTTTGTGATGTTTTCATTTCTCTCTCTCTCTCTCGGGGAAAAAAGGGTCGAGTAGGTGGTTGCCCGTCGGCACTAAAGACAGACAAAATATTATCGCACATGCCGCGGAGGGTTAAGCCGTGCAAGAAAAATGTGAAAACGAGAAAATTAACAGAGTTTGGCGAAAACAGGAACTGCCTGTAATTGGCCAAGAGCAAACACAGAACGGGGTCAGGCAACAGCAGCAACAGAGGCAGCAAAGGCAGCAGCTGTTTGCAGGGTTTACCGGGTTTGCTGATAAGGCCCGACTGCCTCGCCTCGCCTTGCCTCGTCTTGCCTGCCTGCCCCGGGCTCACACAATGCCAACTGATTGCCGTCTTGCGTGTTCTTTCGCTCTCTCTTATTCGGGGAGGGTGAACCTTATTAATTATGACGGGACATGCATTGATAATGATAATCGGCCCAGGCAGTAACATAAGAGCATTAAGAGCAGCAGGCGGCCAAGAGGGGCTTAGAGAGACCCCAAAAGCGAAGTGCTGCAGATGAACAGCATTAGATAAGCAGGAAACCCCGCGTTGGTCAGGAGGGTGTTCCAAGAATCCCATTAATGATCATCGCACTCAACTAAACACAACAGTTGAATTAATATTGACTGCCTGCAGATAGCCGAATGTTTCGTTACTAACTGCAAATGGAAACATTTTCCAAGCGATTTCACAATACAGATTTCGATCTGAAGAACAGTTGGTTATAAAATCGATAGTTTTTCTGTATTGCAAATGAAGGGAGTCAAGTATCGCAGTGATTACTTTTATATAACTTGACAGACATGAAAGTAAGACAAGCTTCCCTGTTTTCAACTGTTTATTGTCGGTCGAATTTAATGAAATTTTGAGTATATCTTGTTTACTTAGTAAGATTTCGATATGGGAAGTTTAGTTGTCAGATCTCTATAAATAAGATGAATATATCGATTATTTCTATTGTATGATAATCACACGATATTTGTTATTTCTAATTCTAATTTTAAAAAAAATGTGTGGCAAGTTTTGCTGAGATGAACAGCTTTCAAACAGAGAATCGGGTATGCAAAACTAAAGGCGACTTAGGCTCTTAACCTGTTCAAGAATATATATAAATATAGTATATACCCCACGTTGCCAACATCTGCCCAAATTCAATGTACCCCCCTTTAAGGTTATCAATTTCCTCATTTCAATTGCAATCAAACTAAGTCGAGTCGAGGCAACTTGTAAAGTATATAGACTTTCCCAGGGCCCCAACTCGCTGCACACAGACTTCAGAAAATACACACAAACAAGTTAAAGGGGGAACAGGGGAAGGGGGCGTAACACGCAGTACTCAGTGTTTACAATTGCCACGCAGATTGCATGCCCCAAAACCCCAAACCAAACCCTGACACCGCAAATACCATACTGAATGCCAGTTCCAGCTCTAGCTCCAACTGCAGCACCCGCTCCGCTCCGGTTCGGTTCAGTTCAGTTGAGTTCGGTTCGCTGCGGTTCGTCTGGGTTGCCACGACATGTAAATATCATAAAGTTGTGTACAAATAAATCAAATCATGGCGCAGCGAAGAACAAACAGCCCGCATGCAGCCGCCGTCGACTGAAATACACATGTTTCAATATGTTTTAAACTAGCGCGCACCGCCCCGTCCCGCCCGCAGCTCGCTGCAGTCCGCCCCTGGCGCTGTAGCGTACGAGGCCCCCCGCTGTTGGTGCCGGGGCTGCCGCTGCTGCTATCGGGCGCAGGCAAAGTTCAATAAACAAGAGCCGAAAAAAACAACACGGCTCGAAATCAAATAAAATATTGTGCATGCTGCAAAGGTACAAAACGGTATCGGGAACACGTCGGAGGCGGCGGCGGTTGAATCACAAGTTCACACCTTGAGATACTCACGAAAGATACGAGACACAGATACGAGCACTGGCTGCAGATACAGATACAGATACAGCTACAGATACAGATACATTCGCCGATCGCGTTGGCACTCTTGGCTGCAATTAGCGTCGTCGTCTGTTGCCTCTTTGATGTGCCACTTGTGACAACAACAACAACAACAATCATAACAACAACAAGAAGAGAGGAAGAAGGGGGCGAAAGGGGCAGCAGAGGAGGAAGCGGAACAGCAGCGGAAAAAGTGTGAAACGACGAAAATGTTGTGTGATGAAGCCGAAATCGAATTGAAAATGAATTGGGGAAAAAGTTGAAAGCACCAGCGAGTGTGGAAAGAGAGAGGAAGGGAGGGAGGAAGAGAGAGAATGGGGGACAGCAAAGTCAATAATCATATTTAATAAAACGAGTGTTTCGTTTAGACAGCCCTCCCCCCTTCCCCTGCTCTCCCACTCCGCATCCGCCCCAGCAGCAAAATAGACTGTAAATTTAATCAGAAAAAACCAAAGCAAACTGTAAAGAATTAAATTAAATGAAATGTTGCAAGTGCCGTCGACGACGACGACGACGACGACGGAGACGAAGACCAACAGGAAGTGCGCCATGGCATGAAAGCGATGCGGGGCAGCAGCGGAGGTGGGCATGGTTGCCGGCAGAGCGCAATAAAATAATAAAACATGAAAGGAGAAAATTACACGACACGCTCAAGTCGCACTTTTAATGCGCTTTCAAAAGATTAAAGTCAGTGAAACATTAAAAAATGTAAGAAAACTTAAAATAAATTAATTTAATAACTATTTCGCTTTCAAATATAATGCAATAATAAATAACAATTTAATAAATCAATTCATAATGATGTTATTAGACAAAGAAATAAAGAAAAAGAATTCATTTGATATAAACGAATAAACAAAAATATAATTATATAGCTTATCAAATAATTAAATGTATCAATAAATAAAATTATACACTCATAAATAAATAAATTTTCAAATTAATAAAATCCGTAATTGGGAAAAAGAGAGAGTCGAAATTATAAGACTTTAAGATTAATCTATTTAAAAATATTTAAATGAATGAAAACTATGAAAGAAAAGACCTAAAAATCAAAGATTAAACTAGAAAAAATATATAGAAATACCTTCAAGAAACTTAAAACATTTTATTTTTTATCTGATTATATTTTAATGAAGTTTCAATTCAAGAAAATATACAGTAATATTTGTGTGAACTTTAAATAGTTAAATATAGTTATAGTTAGTTAAATATAAGTTAAAAAAAATATAAGTAAGATATAAAATTTCATACAATTACCAGAAAACCTGAGACACACTCGCCTTAAACCCTTAGTGCAGTGCATACCCCACAATATGCTCCACATTCTTGTAGGGTATTGCCAAATGAATGGTCGTATAAGCTGCTGAAGCCAAACAACAGCTGCCAGTCTCGACTGCGACTGCGACGGTGACTGTAACGTTAACTTCGACTGCGACTGCGACTGAGACTGCGACTTGGACTTGGACTGTGACGTTGCTTGGCAGCCCGCGCTGGGCAACATCAAAAGCGCGTCCAAGTGGCGGCTGCCACTTTTCAAAAGTGCGAAATTAAAACAAAATGTTGCAAGATGCTGCAGGCTCCGGTTTGGACGCGGCTGCACACGCCCCTCTACATCACATCACCTCACTCTCTCCCTTTCCCCTGCCCCTGTTGGCAGTTCCGACTGGCTGTTTGATTCCATTCGCCTGATAAGCCACAAGGCAAATGCGCCGCAGCAGCTCGAGCGAGGCGTGGCGAGGCAGGGCAAAGAAGGGGGGAAGGGGGGTCGTATCCACATGATGCGTAAAACGGCGTCAAAATGCAAATGTTGCACAGGAAACTGCCCTGGCAGTTGTTACCCCTTGCTACACCTCCCCCCTCCCCTCTTGCCACACCCTTCATTGATTCATCCTGAACGTAAATAAACATTTTAATTTTAATTTATGTTCTCCCTCTTTCACTTCGCTCTCATGGATGTTGTTGTTGTTGTTGCCATAGTTTTCTGTTGTAGGTGAGCGCGAAAATGATTTCTGGGCGGGGGGAGGTAGGGAGCTGTATGAAATTTATCGTCATGCAGGCAAATAACTTTGGTGTGCATACAAAAGTGGCCCAAATATACGAGCCAGTCCAGAGGGAGGCAGGGGAGTAGGGGCACTCGCAGCTTGCAACAAAGTGCAGCCAAATTGTCAGAAAATGTGAATAAGTTATGAACAAAATGCAAATTACCGCTACGAGATTCCATTTTCCATATTCAATTAACCACACGCGATTTATAGTCGCTGCAACAACAAACGATATACGATATAAGGTATACGGTATACGGTATACGGAACGTAAGAGTAATAAATATGTTACCGAGTGCGGACAGCTGTTCCAGACCATATATCATTTGCATGCGCCTCTCTCTCTCCAGCAAAATGATATAATCGCATCAAGTGAGCGACAGAATGATGCAAATGGCGGCTCATTATTCTCGCAGTTCACCTGAAAACTTTCCATTAATATGTTGTAATATCGCTGACATTTTCCAGGTATTATTCGAAGTTTGATTACATGTTGTCAGTCTATGTAGAACTTACGAATCTGAGGTTTAGTGAAGTTACTTTGATGAATTACTTGTATTTTTTACAATAACTAAATTTATAATTGGTGTAATTGTTTCAAGAACTTGGCTTAATCTGTTTTTACAGTTTAGAATATGGAATACGATATATCTCTTATTAAACTCGATGCTAGTTCAATTTTATAACTTAATGAAACTGTCAACGAGTTTACCTTTAGAATTTATTGCAATTTCTGCAGAATGCACAAAGGGAAATAATGCAAATAAGTTTCATTTATCAATTTTACTTTTTAATATATTAATTTAATGAATAACTAGGATATAAAAGTACTTTAGTACACTGCCAAAACACTGTGTAACCCTCAATGATATTGATAAAGGCACTTAATCTTTAGTTTACTTTCTAATTTCAAAAAGTTCCTTCTGTGCTAATTAAGTTTTATCTCACAAACACATATCGTAGCTGCTCTTACTAAGCTTATTATACATCAATATTGCAAACTTCAGCACAGTTTAACTATTTATAGCGGCTCTCAACGAGCTCAACAAAAAGGGGAAAGACCTCCGCTGCTTTGGTAACTTTCTGTGGCACTTGTGCCCTCATCTCTCTCTCTCGAATCAAGTGTCAAGTTCAATTGGCGCACTTTGATTTGCCGCAGTGCCCGCAGCTGCCGCTACTGAAGGGCATCCTCAACTGCCGCAATGAATCCCTGCCCTCTACCCTCCCACTTTCCTTCCCTGCCGGCATCCCTTTGAAGGCTTTTCATGTGGTCGACGAGGCACTCTGCTCGCTCTAATGAAATCCGCAGCCAATTGCAAATAAATGTCACACATCGAGGCACTTGCGCTGCTTGTCAGCGTGGCTGAGGGCGTTGCAGGGGCAGGAGACACACATAATCGCTACGGGGCGTGGCAGGGGGCGTTGTGCGCGCAGTGTTCCATCAAGTAACAGATGTCAAGAGTGCGAGTGTGTGTGTGCGTGGCGAGTACACGCAACTGGAATGCCGAAATACACGAAATGGGGAAAGAAAAAGACAAAGACGAAGCACGAAATTTAATTGCGAAGAATGTTTCTATCCGACAAATGTCGACATAATGTTTCTAGTTGCCGCACAACAAGCACAAACGACAAGCAACATAGAGAGAGAGAGAGAGAGAGAACACGAAAAGATTTATCATATTCACTCGACTGTCATAAAAAGCAATTAGGCCAGAGCGTCAGATACTCGCACTACTCCGAACGGGCCAGGCAGTTCCTGAAATCAAAGTGTACAATGCAATAAAAAAGCCAGAAGTGCTGCAGTGCCGACTAACAGATACTCTACAGACAGTTTGAAGTAATAAATAAGAATGATTAAATATATAGAAAATGCTATATGCTATGTATGTTTCTATATCTTAATGATAGTTAGTTAATGAATTTTACATTTCTTATCTCTTATCTGCTACTGTTCCCATCGTTTATCTACACAGATCTCTGTTTGATACCATCTCGACAATAACTTTATATTATCTACAGTTTCCTCTGTGATTTGAAGTATTTTCGGGCCTAATGAGCCGCAGATATAAAGTGGAAATGGATGTGGAAGTGGAGTCCGTGTTGTAGTTGGGAGTTACGAGTTGATGTTGATGTTGCTGTTCCCACTGGGGTGGGGGAGTTGTAAGTTGAGGCAGCGGCAGTTGTTGAGGCTATTAAAGTGCCTCGTCTACACTGACGCGTATGGCACGTCTGGCTTCTTGTTGTTGTTGCTGCTGCCATTTGTTGTGGCAGGCATTGTTGTTGCTGTTGTAATTAGTATGCCCGCACACACACGCACACACACACGGCAGGTTCACTTTGAAGGGCACACACAACAATAGGCCATGCCGTCGCTGTTGCCTGCGCTCGGTTACGGTTTCGGTCCCCTCATCCTCGGCTCCTCCCCCTTCCTTGGTCTGGTAATTTCCGTTGGTGTGAAAAAGTATACCTCATGGCAAATTGCAGGCTGCCTGCCTCGCTGCCGTAGCTGCCTCCGTCTGTTGCATATTTTCACAAGTAATTAACATGTACACGTTGTCGTTGTCCCGTTCGGGCTGCCGCCGTCCTTGCTCTCTGCTAGGACCTGTTCGTGTACGTGAGAGAGAGGAAATGGTTTCGGGGTCGGGGGGCCAGTGGAATTGCTGAGCAACTGTCCAAACAGGCCGCGTTCTCATTCTTGTTTATCAGACGCGCCTCGCTTGCCTCACCTTGGCATAACAAAATGTTTCCTTAACATTAATTTGCATTATATTTACATTTAAATTTTAAATGAGCTGGCAATGTTCGAGGTGCACTTTACTCTATAAACAAAACAAAGTGTAGGAGCGAAGGCTTTTGTTATTGTTGTTGCTGTTGTTGTTAGTATGCAAAGAGTGCGAGACAGGTGCCGCGTGTCAAAGTGAGTTGGCAAATTGTTGAGCCAAGTACTCAACGCTAATCACTGAAACTAATTTCGTGAAAGCAATTACGAACTCCACAAGAGATGCTTGGCAACTGGAAGCATAACAAACATTTAGTTTGCTATAAATTAATGTTGAGCTTTTTAATCAAGATGAAAACTTCTCCATAAACATTATTCAAAATTTCACCAAGATTGCTTGAGTAGTTCCTGAGTTGCGCATGAATAAACATACAAATAAAGTAAAGATAACGTCCGACAGTTTCCAGTCTTTGTTGAGATTATTAAACGAGATAGGAAGCACTATCTAAAATTTGATCGAAATTGGTTCAGTAGTTTATCATTAAACGAACCAAATGCAGATTAGTTTATTTTTAGTCAGTTAATTTCAAACAGTATTCAAAATCTGTTCAGTAGTTTAAGAGTTTAATGGCAACAAATACCTTTAAATACGCAAAAGGGAAGATTAGTCATTTTGCAGATTCGTAATCCCATTAAGACCTCCTCTTAAGTGATCAGGGGAAACATATATTGCACTAATCACTTTCGGGTTTTTTTCGGTGATTTATTGAAATTTCTCTGGCATTTCTCTTTTGCAGATTGCAGCTCGAAAATGTTTCGCAATCTTGTGAATTTGACAAACAAATACAAAGTGCTGCGCGGCATGATATCATACGGGACGCTGTGGCCCTGCGGCTGCCTCATCGAACAGACGCTGATCGAGAAAAAGACATTCCGCACCTACGACTGGATGAAGTGTCTCAGGTGGGACAGATGACGATGAAGGGTTTTCTTCGGGTTGGTAATCCCGTTTCCCATTGCAGATTCAGTTTATTCGGTTTCTTCTTCATGGGACCCACCATATACTGTTGGATAAGACTCGCTGGCGTCATGTGGCCACGCACCGACATCAAGTCATCGCTGTGCAAGGCGATCACCGAGCAGACGGCGTATGATCCCATGGCCATCAGTTCCTTTCTCTTCTTCATGACTCTGATGGAGGGCAACTCGTATGCCCAGGCCAGGCAGGAGGTACGTTAGCCCGTTAACTGATCCCCGCTCAATCCGATCAATTGTTATAAGAATTATTATTACGGTTGCTGCGCGGTACAAAGCATTAAGTCACTAAAAGATCGATTCCATTCGGTTTGCCGTCTTTCATCTGCTTTCTTCCTCTCTGCACAGTTTCTTCTTTCTCGCGGCGGCTTTCGATTTTAAGCGCATCTGGAAATTGTGTTTCTTGGTCAGCGCTCGATTGGTTATCGTTATCATTATTGATCTTCCAAAGCTCTCAAATTGCTTACTTTGTAATTGGGTTTCGGATTCGGCTGCAGATTACTTGCCCACACACAAACACACTCACACGTATGTGTACATAGATAGGTGCACGTATGTGTGGGCTTTTCGGAAACACATTTTCTCACGACAGCTGCCGTCGACTGGCCCAGTATCTGGCTTTATATCTCGGCCTCGCAGCAGTATCTCAGCATCTGTATCGCAGTATCTGTATCTGCAAATGTATCTGAAGCCGTAAGCGTGCATAAATATACGCTGTCCGTCCCTCCGTCCGCTCTCCGTCGCTGTCGTTGTCTCCGCACCGAGTTGTCAGCATTGATTTGTTGGCCTGGCAGGCCCAACTCCTCGTCGTCGCCGTCGTCGTACAGTGAGCTCCTACTTCGATTCGTACACCGGCCAACTTCTATATCATTAGAAACCATTTATCTTGATAAATGTAAATGTTTTACCATATATTTATGTCAAGTCGGCGTTGTCTCATTTGGCTTGCATGCGTTTGCGAGATCTATGACATGCACTAACTCGACTCCGACCTGGAGTAGCTTGGTGATTGGCAAACTCTGCCGCTCCTGACTCGGTCTGCCGCGGCTAATGAAGATGTTGGGAGATGTTCGCCGACAACTTTATTACAATCCCGAGTTACTGAAAAAAAATAAACAAAAGAAATAAATTTAAAAGTATCTAAAGTTGCTCGTATAAAAGTGCATTAAGCGTATCGTTAAAGCTCTCCAGGGGGAGGTGGGTGTGCCATAAAAACAGTTGCCCAGCCCTTCCCGCATTGTGCTTAATAAGCAGACCAACGGCAATTCGGCCATTTTGACTGGCCGCGCGTTGCCAACTATAAATATAATTTCAACAATTTGCCGCCGGCAACGTATGTTACGAAGAGTGAACAAATTTCCATGGAAAAAGGCTTTTTTAATTAACAGCATTAACCAAAAGAGTGCCACGCCCACGTCACACACACGCACACACACACACACTCTGACAATGCTCGTAAATAAAATTTGTAAAGATTTCGGCCTCACTTAATTACAATTTTCCGCGCAGACATTTTTCACGGGGCCCCATTGAAAATTGTGTTGCATGCGGGAAAGGGAAGTGTTGCTCTCCGTCTCTCACACTTACTCACATGTTCCCTCTCTTTCTGCGCCTATCTTTCATTTCATTGTAGGTTAGCGATAAATTTCTGGATGCCTATAAGGTGGGCGTTATTTATTGGCCCTGCGTGCAGACGGTGAATTTCGCCTTCGTCCCGGCGAGGAATCAGGTCGTCTTCACCTCGTTCTTCAGCATGTGCTGGACTACGTTCTTGGCCTATGTGAAATTCCTGCAAATGCATCCGCCCGTCGATGTTCATCATCATGCCGTGGACATACACTTTCTGGAAATGTAGAGTAGCAACTATAACTATACTGTGTACCTTTATAAACATATGTTAAAATATATAGAAACCTTTTAGTCAATTTCAAATTACTTTCTAACTATTGTGAATAGTTGTGTTATCGATACTTACATATGTATTGTATGTGGCGGCTCTGCGATTATTTTAAGTTGCATTTAACATAACACTGTTGTAGTTAACATTGACACCATGTTACACGCCCCCCAACACGCACTGAGCCACAGCGTCATCATTTCCCCTACCCCCACCCACCCATTACATCTTAATGACATGTCATTTGAGTTTCTTGTCGACGTACGCAATAAAAAGTACTCATATGTATACGTTTGTGTGTGTGTGTGTGTGCTGCCATATAATATACATTGTCGGTCGTATGTTTGCTATGTTAAAGCGGCCATTAATTGCCGCTGATAAATGAGTTGTGATAAGTTTTTTACTTGCACTCGCAACACTACACGCAGGACAGAGACACCCCACCCCACTCCACCCCACACCCTTTCTGCAGGGCCAGCACTAAAATTAAATTGGTTCTACAGGGTCCAAAAACCAAAACCAGATCCAGAAAAAAACTCGAACACGACGACGTCGAGGATGAGGATGACGATGACATGGGTCGCTGTTTTATCATTTCATATTAAAGTTACTAATTAACGGGGTGTTCTCTTCCAGCACATCGTATCTATGCACACACACATATACATATATGTATGTTTTGTATGTTCATATGCCATGTTAGAAACTTGTGCTCTGACGCCTGTGTTTGTGGCGTGTTTTATGGGGCTCGTGGGAGACCGGGCGAATGGGTTGGGCGATAAAAGCGTTGCGTGGGGCTTAGTTTGAATGTTGGCGCCAACATATCATACGATACGATAGCATCCAATGTGTTTGCGTCACTGAAGAAATTAAGGCAAATTAAAAACTAGCTAACATAACGTTTGTTTATCTTTCTTTTTATAACCAACAACGGCACCCGTTGGAGACTGACTGAAATGAGGTAAATAAAGTAAGTGTCCGATCTGTGTCAGTGACTGAGGTATTTTGGTATTATCAGTGGGTAAGAAGTCTCAGAAATGAGGTTTATTTGAAGCTGAATACAGAAAACAATAGTTATTTCTTTTAGAAATACATTTTGAAAAAATTAAAAACTAAATACCATTAGATTACACTGACTGTAATAATCCGTAAATGTCTTTTCAACTTAATTAGGAAGAAAATTATATACAAATTTAAAGGAAATTCGGGCACAAAACTAACATATAAAGTAAGTTCGGATCTGTATCAGTGACAGAGTGAATTGAGTATTAACAGTAATTTAGCAGAAAATTAACAATCAGAACAAATTTATTTATTTTAAGTAACATTTCAAATTTCATTAAAATCGAACCCTTTGAGACTCCTCAAAATTTTCACCGACGTTCCAAACTATTATATATACTCCCAATTTGATAGAAATACTTTTCAAATCAGTCAAAAATAATATTTTATAACAAATTAAAGGAAAGTTGGGCACAAAAAACTGAGTCAATTGAAATCAACAGCAATTAACAACAATCAAAAATTAGAGAACATTTATTTATTTTAAGGCACATTTCAATATTACGAATAGTGCAATCCTTTAAAACACTTTTAATAGGTTGCAAAGATACATGAAAATTCAATTGAAAGTCGAGCATAAAATCCACTGCAGTTGTCCCTTTCTATATGCCACACATAACAAAAATATATGCATGTTATATACTATATACTCATGCACATGTGTGGGTGTGTTCACGTATGCCGCATTGAACCAGACAACGGATCAAAATTAATATGCGTATGTGCAGCGCATTAAAATACAAATGAAAAGCAAATACGAATCCGAAAGAATCTGTAAATGTTGCACACACAGACACACGTGGGGGCGGGGGGAGTGGCAGCTGGGATTGGGTTTGGGATGCGGATTCGGTTGCGGATTTGGCCGCGGATTCGGATTTGAGTGCTCGACATGCGGCGTCTGCGTGCTGAATGCGAGCTGAATGCATAAATAATGCCGATTTAGATTATTCTGAATAAAAAGTGCTGCGCAAACCGCAATGTGGGGAAGGGGGAGGGGCGAGGCAGCACGATGACGACGGCAATGACGATGACGACGCCGATAATCAGCCATAGGCTGTATGAATTAATATGGAAATTTATGCAGCAGCAGGGGAGGGAAAGCAGCAGGAGGAAGGGGGGGTGGATAAAACGCGTAGGAAAAACGAAACCGCAAAATACATACACAAATACACATGAAGTTGGGGACTTGCTGTTATCAGTGGCCATGGAAAACGTGCCGCACTTCCTGGTCACACTCTCCGCCCACCGCCCACTCCCCCCCTGCTTCATCCTGTGAGCCCGCATTCACAGTCAAGCTGTGAAAAACAATTCGAACAGAAAGTTTCATTAAATTTGAGCAGTCGTCGCCGTCATCGTTGCCTCACCCACCGCATACCACCCCCCTCTGCTTCGTCTCTCCGCCCCTGCCCGTGGCCGAGACAAGGCAATTTCCTATCCGCAGAGCGGCCATTTCTCAGTGTCGTTGCAGCCGTTTCTGCTGTTGTTGCTGTTTTATAGCGCATTAATTTCGAAAGTAGCGCTACGTGTGCCAAAAATCATTAGCAACGGAATTACGCTCAATGAAATGCAGTCGACGTCGTCGACAAACAACAAACAACAACAACAGCAGCAGCAACAGCAAGAGCAGCAAAAAAAGGGGCAGATGATAATAAAGCGTGGCCGGGCCGATGTCGAGGCCGTGCCCGGGACCGAGGCCGAAGTCATCGCGTCAGAGAGGGCAAGGGGAGGAGAGAG
This sequence comes from Zaprionus indianus, assembly GCA_018904595.1. Classification (NCBI taxonomy): domain Eukaryota; kingdom Metazoa; phylum Arthropoda; class Insecta; order Diptera; family Drosophilidae; genus Zaprionus; species Zaprionus indianus. The sequence continues at coordinate 8,231,029 of JAEIHA010000320.1, forward strand.
GAGAGCGGGCAAAGGCCGGGACAGGGACCGGAGACCGAGAACCGGCGGCAATCGAGGCTGCTGCGACGAATGCCTGACGCCCGACCGGCAACAGTCGCAGAAGCTGCTTATAAATTCACCCTAACGACAAGTTAAATGCCCAATTCGAAGCGAAGGGTGCCCGCTCTGACTTCTACCTGGGTGGGGAAAAGTAAATAACAAGCGAACACGACGAACTTGCAATACTCTTACCTAAAATTTTACCAATTTGTTTGTTTGTTGTTTACTTTGATTTCAAATCGCAAAAGTATCGATACTTATGTGGATACGCATCGATTGCCGCTTCGAATGTTAACCTATTTTGAATCTAACATAAATCTGTTATTAACATTGATAGTCGACTGATCTGGCAAGCCTAGGGATAACTAATTAGTATTTTGTTTGCAATTGTTCAAATTTAAAGCTTTAAAGCTTTATTGTTGATTAAATTCAATTCATCATAAAACTCATTGTACTCGCAATATACCCTGCCATCAAATTCAAATAAAATGTAATCAGCATAATCAGTGGAATTTTCAATTTCCCCTTGGCCACATTGGGAAAACATTTCGTTCTTTTAACGAACGTCGTCACGTGCCACCCTCGAAGGCTTTCGCGGGTATCTCATCACGACGCAGCTGTCTTTGGAACGCCAGCAAGGCCTGCTGATAGTCCCAATTGGTGTCCTTTAGGAATCTACTGCTCCAGCGGGATTTGAGGCCTGTCTCAGCCGACAATTTGATCAACAAATGGCGCTGCTCCGGATTGAAAATGGACTGGAATTGCCGCGGACCATGACCCTCGCGGGCCAAATAGATCAGTTCATTGGCAATGCGAAAGTCCTCGGAATCTTTAGACCTGGTGAGTATAAAGGAGCGCATATAATGGCGCAGAATTTCTGTCGATGCGATGCCTTCCTGGAAACTACCTGTTATTGATAGACACAATATTCTAGGTTGTACCAGCGTCAGGTCCATGGTCAGGGTTGATATCACGTGCTGAGTTCTTGGCCAGGAGTCATACATATCCAGTACTACGTGACGGTTTGCCAGAAGCTGCTTGCCGTACTCTGCATAAGGCGTCGCCCTGCAGCAAGGAATAGTAGAATAGGATTCTCATGAGCTTCTCCTACTTACCAAGATGCCAGCAAGCCGCGCTCCTTGGACAGCGTCAGCGAGACCATGACATGCTTACGATAGAAACGCCTCAGACTAGAGCGCCTGTCGTCCCCGTCGAATGCCTTCAGGAAGCGACGCACAAACTTCCTTATGCCCAGCTGCGGAGTAAGCTCATGCGGCGCCAGATATGTGACCCTCGGCTCGGGCATCACAGCAGGTTTGCATTCGCTGACGGACACGAGCTCCACCTCGCTCTCACTTTCACCCTCGCTCTCACTGATGCTGATAACAACTTCTTTTCCCGTCTCCCAACTGGAGATTCTTGGTCTGACGGCGCAAGAGTTAAGAACTTGGAGATGGGGAAACATCAGCAGCACCTGCTTCTCATAGTTGCGTGGCAGCGGATTACGCCGCAGTTTCAACTCGGTCAGGTGCAGTCGCTGAAAGACACGCAACGATCGCAGCGTCTTCAACTGGTTACGCTGCAGCGAGATGCACTGCAGCCGGGGCAGACGATGTTCCACGTTGCGAAAGCTGCCCAAGTAGCACAGATGATTGTTGTCCAACAGTAGACGACGCAGCTGCGGCATCTCCTGCTCTATTATGTCGACGATCGCCTCAAAGCACTCGACCTGCTGCATAGCACAGAACTCTTCCCTCCAAGCCTCATCCGCGTGGAAGCGAGACAGATCTAGGCAGCGTTTGCCGGCATCGTAACGCGACGTGATCACCTTGCGCAGTTTCCATCTGAGGGCATCGTCCACCTTGATGTACGGTGTTCTGTCGTTCACCAGCAAACCCAAGATTGGAGGACAGTGCCCACGCTGCTGCAGCTCTGCGGCGAGTTTGTAGTTGTCCACGTAGAAGGTGAACGTGGCACGATTTTCCCGTTCCACATCCTGCTCGCCACCCTCGTGCAGATAGTAATAGCGAAATCTGCGAGGCGCCACTGCCAAGCGCAGCTTGTCCAGCACCTGATCCACAGTGTACCCGCTATTGTGGCAGTAGACAAGCACGCGGTACCAGCCATATCGACTGATCGGCACAGGGCGTAGTTGCCAGGGTAGGGATTGTTTCTTCCGCTTGTAGAAATATCTAGTGTAGGTTGTCTGTGACTTGGATTGCTCCTGCTCTTGCTCCGCTGAAAGGGAGCTAGCTGATTGGGGTGCCTCCTTTTCTGACGGCTCTAGCTTTTCGTTATCTCTAGTCATGCTGTTTAAATTGATTTGCACTTGATTTTTAATCGAATGATTAAACTATGTACAGTGAAAAAAAAAACTGTGACAGATATATCATATGGTGCTCTGATTTGGATAGAGTAAGGCTGAATACTTGCTACTTTACTTGAAGTTTCTTCCCAATTCTCGCAACTCTTCAAGGGCCCTACTTTATGAGACTCTTACACTAAAGAGTAAAAAGATATATTAGCTACGGGTCTTAACGATTTTCCGATAAAAACCCCTTACGATGCTTTACTTTCAAGCGGACTACAATGTCGTAACCAGCAGCCATTAAAGTTTCCCATGCTCGTAGAGGCAATCCCCATTCACTGCGTCCCCTCCTCCTCCCTCCCCCACCTATCACCCTCAGCTACAATTAGCTACTCATCAGCTCCGCCGCTGAATGCGCCCCCATTGTTCGCACACACCATCAAGAGGCTTCCTCGCTGCTGGGTGCTCTGTTCCCAGTTCTGTGTGCTCTGTTCTGTGTTCTTGCTTCTTATCCATCCCCGGTTTGTTGACTTGCCGCATGCACAATAAAATATTTTTGTAAGCACTTTTTATGGCTGACATATCTTTATTTTCTTTTTAGTTCCAACATTTTGCCAATTTATTTGCTCTACCCCAACAACTGCGCCTCCCCCTGCACTCTGTCATTGTCGTTGTCAAACACGTTGCTTTTAATTTCCCAAGCATATCCTACGACGAGCTAGAACGAGTACTCGTTCGTATATAAGTATATATAGAATATAGTATCGCATTATGGCGCAGGGATTCCGCGTCCAGCGAACTCTCTCGCCGTATGTTACACACATTATGCTTACTTAACAATTAGAGACGCTTTTGTAATTCCAGCAAATTGCTTTGTTCGCTTTTTATACCCTGTAACTATGCGATAGATGGCAAGGCATGTGCAAGAGAAGAGGCAAAGAAAACTATTCTAGGATTATGGGAGATTGATTTAACTCTGCTTTGCGAATATATATTTGTTGTGAAGATACTATTATTATTTTGTGGTCATCCAACATCTGCTAGTCGAGCACCCTCCCTGGACTTGAGTCCATTTTTGCTTGGCACTGCGGGGGTGTCGCTGGGTTTGTACTTATTTTGAGAGCTCTTTGCTCATTGAGCTGTGAATGGCGGCAAATGAGCTTTAAGCTCCACTAGCCAACTGGCCACTGGCTTTGATCCACCAGCGGGCCAGCGCCCTTACGCCCTACGAATGACATCTAGACAAGGAGCTGGACGAAGAGCAAAACTCCCGCGACGAGCCACAGAAAATGTAGTTGAAATTGAAATTGAAACATATCGCGAGGGGGTAATCGCACATGCTTGATCGATACTTGTCCCTGGGCATAGTTCATGGCTCAGTTGTCACGCGGCATTCATTTCATAGATCTTTCCGTTTCGATATTAATGATTGCACACACACACACACTGTGCTGTCAGAGTCGTTAGAGTATTTTCATTTTTCCTTAGAGATAAATTTCTTTATGCATGATAACTCAGCGTGAACACACACAACTGTCTCGCCTGAGGGGAAAAATTCTCTGATTGCATGCTACACACACATACACACGCACAGGCACACATAGAAAGCGGAGGCGTTGCTATCTACCCCGAAACGGGGCACAGAATTTGAGACCCGAGGCACATTGTGCTGGCAGGAAAATCAAAGACCATTCTGACCATTTACTGATAACAGACGGACAGACAGACACGCACACACACACATAGACTTGCACACTGGCACAACAGGCGGGCCCCGTAACACGGCATTTGTTTAATGGATTAAAAATAATACGCGCACCGAGTTGATAGACAGGCCGAGCCGAAAAGGAGAAAGGGAAAGCGAAAGGTAAAGGGAAAACAGGGGGGGGGTAAACTGATAGGAATCGTTGCACGTTTTCCTTGTGGCAAATGGAAAATGTGAGTCGTGTGATAAATTAATTTCGGTGAGCTCTGCTCGCTCGGATCGGGCTAGAGAGATGCTTATTAATAATTATGCCATGTCGCTCCGATAGCAAAGCGACAGCGACAGCCCGAACAGGAGCAGGGCAGAGCCACAAAGGATTCCACCAGAAGGAGGGTGGTGAGCAGGGTGTGCCCTGCCTTTCATTTAAGTTTTTTTTTAGGGTTCAGCATCTCTCATTGTGTGGTTGTGCAGGAAGTGAAGCCCTTGCTGGAAGAACCTTTTCAAAAATTATGCAAAAATCATGATTAGACCGTTTTCTTTATGCGCCACCTAATTAGCCATTTATTCAGGGGGGCCAGAGAAAGCCAGTTCTGGGAATTGTGCGCACACTTCAACCAGCCACTAAAACTCACAATCCGCGCTATCTCACGAAATCATCTATGCGAGCAAGTTTCAAAACACAAAAGAGGAATGAATGGATAAAAAGTCAATGCCAGAATATGGTGAAGTCTTGGGGTTTGTTCTTAAAGTCTGAATATTGAATACTTTACTGAATGGTATTTGTAAATATTCTGCAGTTATTTCAAATTAAATCATTGCAATCTCTGGAAGCTCTTAGTCAGCTCTAACTTTAGTCGTTATATTCACAAATGGAGTCAATCTACTTCGTATATACTTCGTGTCATTGCACCCAATCACTTTCATTAGGCACTTCACCTTCCATGCACATTAAAGCACAGGTCGCATCTATGGACGTAACTCTTCCCGTTCTAGGTCAGTGGACACACCCAATTATAATTTCAAGGTAAATGCGAGTGCAAAGTCTGGACTCGTTTGGAACGAATATATCATTGTTAATTATAATTCAAGCTCAAGTTGCGCGTCTAGTGACAGACGCACTCGAGACAACAAGCAACACGGAGCAAGATTGCAGGTTCCAAGAAATATGTTTGAGTTCCTAACTATTCCTGCTGCTGATCCCGTGACGCTGCCATTTGCCGGCGGACCAGGACCCGTGATTTTCATACTGTCCTCCTATCTGATATTCATATGGCTGGGACCAAAGTTCATGGCGCACAGGGAACCCTTTCAGCTGCGAGGAGTGCTCAAGGTCTACAACCTAATGCAAATCCTCTTCAACAGTGCTATTCTTTTAGGGGTGAGTAATATTTTATGCAACTATATATAAATATTAATGTTATTATTTTGTTGCAAGTTCATCTGGAATCTCACTAAGGAAAGACTGTACGACTTCAGATGCGTAACCATTCTGCCCGTAGATCATAGTATGAAAGCATTGGATCGCGCTGTGTGGTACGCCTATTATATCAACAAGATTGTGGATCTGACAGACACGGTGTTCTTTGTGCTGCGCAAGAGTTACAAACAGCTAACAATGCTGCATCTCGTCCACCATGTCGCAATGGTGCTCACGAATTACGTTGTGATTCGTCTCTACGGCTATGGAGGACACTTCATAGTGTGCATATTCCTGAACACCCTCATCCATGTCGTCATGTATGGCTACTACTATCTCTCGTCGCAGCGGCCGAGCATGAAGCAGAGCCTGTGGTTCAAGCGGTACATCACCATTGTGCAACTGACTCAGTTTGTTCTCTGTTTCGGCTACAGTGCATGGACCTATGCGCAGCCAGACTGTGCTGTGCCGCGTTGGAACATCTACCTGGTGTTCGTCATGGCCACCGCGATGTTTGTCATGTTCACCAACTTTTACATGCACGCCTATGTTCTACCCAAGAAGAAGACGAAGAGTACATGAAGAATGCTCGATTGTTTTAGTAATTCGAATCTACAGTAACTCTGCTAAATTGTTATGAAGAATGTATTTATGTAGGGTCATTTATAAGGCTGCTTGGTTTGTAAAACTGCAAATAAAACTAGAAGATTTGCTTAAGTTAATGGTGTGTTTAGTTACCATTATCTATGGTAGGAAGTGTATAATAATGTCATAATGTCAACATAGTTAAAGTTATTTTAAACCTGCATCAACCTGTTCCTCCCCTTAATACTCTTTCGTATGTGTATCTTTTCTTTTGACGTCAAAAATTAACTGTTTTCATATTTTTACTATTTATTTACATTTTTACACAGCTGTATTTATATATAACCAAATTCTCTGTCTTTACTCATTGCCGGCATTTCGAAATCTCTGGCAAAGTATGTGTTTTCAATATCGGATCATTGTGAAGAGCTGAACTCAATATTTGTGGAACATATGAAGTGATTGCCAAGTGAAAACAAAGAGGCATCGAAATGCTCGAAATATTCGATAGACCCTACGCCGATCCAGCTGATCTATACCTTTGCTGCAGTCCCTGGCCTATGATTGTCATTGTGTCTTTGTACTTGTTGTTTGTTCTCAAACTGGGACGTCAGTTCATGGCGAATCGCGAGCCATACAATCTGCGGAGTGTTCTCAAGGTGTACAATATCGTGCAGATCGTCTATAACAGTGTGGTGCTTGTTGTGGTAGGTCGCAGCGATCCATGTTATCTTGTTTCCTAACCGATCTCTAAATTACTTTTTAGTCAATTGGCTACATAGTTAAGGATCAACCTTACGACATGAGCTGTCTGGTGGTAATGCCCGTGAATCACCCCAAAAAGGTGTTCGATCGTAGACTGTCTTATCTGTACTACCTGAACAAATATGTTGATCTGCTGGACACGGTCTTCATAGTGCTGAGAAAGAGTTATAAGCAAATATCGGCACTGCATCTGCTCCATCATTTGTTTATGCCCATCTCCGGATACTTTGTGATACGGTTCTGTGGCTTTGGAGGTCATGCCATAGTAACTGGACTCCTCAATCTGTTTGTGCACATCATTATGTATGGCTACTATTACCTCTCCATCGATCGGCCACAGATAAAGCGAAATATCTGGTGGAAGAAGTACATTACGATCCTGCAAATGGCGCAGTTCGTTGCCATTTTCGTGCACAGTTTGTGGACTCTCAAGCAGGAGAACTGTGCAGTTCCCCGAAGTATGATCTATACATCGCTCTTTATGTCGATTGTTATGTTCTCGATGTTCACCAATTTCTATATACATGCTTATATACTGTCGAAGAGAGCACAGTTGAAGGAGAAGAAGGAATAGTGTGCTGCGAATTTATGAAGTTGATAAACATATTTTGAAGTATTTGAATGTTAAAAGTTAATGTTAAAAGTTTGTGATAAATAGATGAGTATTTAACAGGCAGACGAAGGACTCTTATATATACTATATATTCTTGATCAGCGTTTAAGACATGTCTGCTGTCTGTTTGTCTGTATGAACACTTTGAACTCAGGGATACTTAGAGATATAACTATCAAATTTGGTGGCAATATAACTTATACTTGAACATATCAATACTTTGGACTTAAGCTTCATTAATTGTTTTTATTGATATCAAAACTCAAAGATGAACTACTTCTAAATATTTTCTATCAGTCAGTTTATCAAAACATAAACCTAACTCAAACTTATTTAGTACTTTGGCAACACTTCATACAATATTTCGAAAGTCTTCTTCATTGTCTTCATGTCTCTTCTCTAGTTTCCTGCTCTAGAGCAGCTATATAATAGAGATCTGCAGCATCTAGCGCACAAATAGACGACTTTGCAGCAATTCTAAGGAATCTTGGCATTGTGCATGCCCTTTAATGAGTCAACGCAAATGCCAAGCAGTGAAATGCAACGAAATGCAGCAATTAAGCGAGAGATGCTTGCTGGGAATGAATGACAAAAGGCGCGAGTGAGTGCTTGTACAAAGTAAAAAGTAAATGCAGAATGCAAAATGTAAACGTAAAATGTTATAATAAAGAGAAGCTGCTTGGGAACAGACCCATCCAGCCAGCCAGGGAGGCAGCTCTCAAAGCGTACAAACAACAACAACAACAACGACGGGCACTCAAAAGATGAAACATAAAACGAAGCCCGAGAGAGAAGCCCATAAAAAACCACATTGTGCCAAGGCGCACTTAAAAAGAAGGCAACCGGCAGCCAGGCACCTCCCAAATATCATATGGCAAGCGATGGGAACAGGGGGAGAGCAGGAGAGTGGGGAAACGGGGGAAGGGGGGTCACAAGAGTCGGCGGTCTCGGCGAAATGCCATAAAAATTGCAACATAAAAATTAAACCACTAAACGCAGCAAAATTGCTGGCTTTGGGGCGCTGATAATGTGCCCAGTTCAGTTCGGTTCAGCTTTTTTATACTCTTTTTGTAGAGGGTACTCTGAATTGCAGTCCAAATTGGTGACTTGAGTTGAGTAACGCCATTTTGCTTACTACGTTACTGGCACAGGAAGTTAAATTATAGAAGACCTTTGAATGGGAAGAAATTCGTTATATATTGACTTATTTTTAATCAGATATTTAATACAGAATAAATAATATTCTACATATGTATATGCACTATTATAATTCCTTAATACTCTATAAATTATTTTAATGACCTATACAACCCATTCCGATATGGTATTAGTTCAAAAAAGAGGGTATTATGCACTCAGTTCTTGGAAACGTTGCACTTCTTTAATGACTTTGACTTTGGAGTTTCATGGTTTGGTTTTCTTTATGTGCATGTTTCAGTGTATCAGTGTGTGTGTGTGCGTGTGTATGAGTGTATCTGTGTGTGTGTGTTTTAAAGACTGCAGCAGTTCATAAAGCGACCCCCAGTTAGTTGTTTTAGGTCGCCCTCACGTTCGCGCTGCCAGGGACAGCTGTTGTTCACACTGTGTGTGGGTGCGGGAAGAGAGAGGAGTGCGGGCTGCGCGGGGTGCTACACTTACTCGTAATGATATTCAATAATAATACATGCGCACATTTCAAATATCGCATAAAAAGCACTTGCTCAACATTTCAGACATGCTTCGACTGCGCCTTTAGAATTTAATGTGCTTATAATGCCGCCTGCTGGCTCAAGAGCCGCCCAATTCCATTTCCAATCCTCAATCCCAATCCCTCAGCCCTTACCCTTCCCCTTTCGTCAATTTCTCGCTCCTATTACCATTCCCATTCCCAATCGCAATCCCAATCTTGAATCCAATTCGAATTCGCATTCGACTCGGCGCACACACGTTCACGTAATTGTCAGTGCAACCCTCGTCGCAATTTTTGGCTCTTTAACGGCAAATGATGTCAATTTCCATGCCTCGGGCATCCCTGAGGATATGTTGAAACTCCCCCTCCTCCCATCTGTTATCTTCTTTCCATTCCTATCCCATTCATATCCCAAAATTGTATTTAATTGGTGCGTGAAGTGTGCCGTACGAAGAGGATTTCATCGCGCTGCCAGGCAACAACTATCGCCAAACCAAACTCACGCTCGCGTATTGTCAGTGAACCGTTACGTGGGCATAGGTCTGGCATATAGTAGGTCTACCAACGTCTGGCAATGAGCTCATTATAATTTGCCGGTAAGCTGAAGACAGCAACAATCAACTTGGCTCCAGCTGCGAGGGAGACTCAATTAGAAGGAGGGTAAAACGAGATATAAATAAGATCATAAATTGACTCATGTTAATATATTTTAATGAACATAAATATCCTTTTGGCTCAGATCTTCAACATTTGAGTTATTGCTCTAGTACCGGCAAATACGATTATCGTTTTAAGATAAGGATGTTTAATATCATATTAAGTATAATATAAAATGGTCTGAAAATGTTTGTTATTTAAGGCCTAGTTATAAGCACCCTTTAGCATCCAAATTCTCAGCGTAATTTAAATGCTAGACAGTTAATTTTTTGGTAAAAATAATAACTATCAAACTCCAAATATTGTCTTAAAAATTTGTTGAGATCGGATATAAAACATAAAAGTTATTTAAGAAATAATTGAAATGCACTGATTTCGAAGCTGCTCTTGGAAAGTATGCAACACAAAATTATTGTTATTAGTTTTATTATTTTAAGAATGTATTTTTGATTGTTAAGCGAAGCAACCATTATCAGTTTAGCCTGTCATTAAGGGAAGACACTTCAAAGTTTCCAATTAAAAAACCAATTTATTTACTTTGAACATTATAAAAGTGTTTTTCTGATTAATTTCAGATAGAGAATTTCCGTTTTTTAGTTTGAAGAACCTAATTTGAAATATTTAAATTCCCATTCGAAGTTTAGAGCAGCTGTTAGTGATATGGAATATGTATTTAAATGGGATTTTATTTTCACAGGAACTGCTGGGAATGTAATATGCATGTTTTAAATATTACAAAAACAACCCTCGTGCTCGTATTCGCATAATAATGTTCAGGCAAGCATCCAAACTGATTAGCATAAATTCGTCTATGTCGTTGCTGGCAACGTTGTCGACGTTGTTGCTGTTGTTGTTGTTCATGCTGCTGTTGTTGCTATTGTTGTTGTTGTTGTTGTTGCTGTTGTCGTTGTCGTCTTTTGTCAACGTGTCTTGCATGGCAAGCAAAAACTTTAGCAACGAAATGCAGACAGGCACCACGGACTAGGATCTGTGCTTGGTCCCGTCTCCGTCTCCGTCTTGGCTTGGCTCTAAGAAGATGAGGGGGCCACGGCTTCTGCCTGCTGCCTGCTGCCTGGTTAACTTGGCTGGCACATGGAAACATGTGTCACTGAGGGCTGTCTACTTATTGCACGACTAATGTCAGTTGCACTGGCTGCCTGGGCTGCCTGGCCTCCGCCGCTGCCGCCTTCCTGGGCGGCTCCTTGGCAGTCCGGGCAAGCCAGCCAGGCAAGCCGAGCAACAAAAGGTAGCAAACTTCCTGGCACAAAAAGCTTTTTAAACTGCAAACTGCAAGCGACGGAATTCTTTGGGGGTTGCCAGGCCAGGCACAGGCCAGAATATGGTAGTAGAGAGGGAGCAACGGGAGGGAAGGAAATGGGCAACGGACTGTGGTTTTCCATTCAAGCGCAAATTATTTTCTAGCCGAGTGAAGGACGGCGCAGCCGACATTGCAAAGGCAATGCCTGGCCTAAGTAGTTTCCCATACCCTGTGCAGAATGGAATGCATAAAGAGGGTAGCTTAGCATACATACTAATATAAAACAAGGTTAGATTCACTAACTGGCAGTTTTATAAGTCAAAACTCTAATTATGACCCACTATCACTAAGCTCATCAACTTAAAGATATATTTAATAAGAGGTACCCTAATATCCATCAATCGAAACACCCTTAACTTACTCTCGGCGCTCCCAATGGGCTTCTTTATTTGGCAGCCTTTTCTTCCTGTCAGCTACAAATACTTTATCGCTCTTCTTTCTCTTTCTACTTTCCACTCTTTCTTCTTCTCACTTACTACCCCTTCAATTTCTGGCATTATCGATAAAATTTAGCATTTAAAGGCCCAAGGCAGTTGCTGTTCTCCACCTCGACCTCGCATTATCTCACGCATTGCATCTATTTTTCAAAGCCAACGCCTTTTCAGGATATCTTTGGGAACTGTCGGCAATCTAATTAACGCAATTTCTCTTCGAAAAAGGAATTCCGAATGCTTGCCATCAATTTATTTTGAATGTGCCCAACTCTGAAGCAGGCACAGAGAGCTCTAACATTCGCTTAACCCCGGGAACGAGGATGACGCTGACTCTAATCATATTTTAGTGCAGCCCAACTAATTGTGGATGCGATTGCTTGACAGTGCCTGCAAACACGGCAAACGGGAGAGCAATTTACACCTTGGCAGTGTGAAATTCACAAGACTTTGCGGAACCTTAAAAGCCAGAGGCGCTAACCACGACCTTCGAATGCACTCACTAAAGGGTTAGGCAAATAAACCTCAGTGGAAAATATCGTATGTGGTTTTAGAGATGTTCTCTTGAGGGAACATCTTAATATATTACGAAAATACAATCTATAGATCGACTCTGCGAAGTCAAACCTGCGCTAAAAGTTTGAACTTTGAATATGAGCAAAAAAAAGTGGAGAAAAATATTCTTATAATTCACATAATTCTCATAAGGGCGCGATAATTTCTGAAAGAATGTCGCAAGTTTGCTGCCACTGGCCATGCAGCTGCTCCATTCATAGTACAGAAGAATCGAGAGAAGAGAAGAAAAGAGAAGAGAAGCGCAGCCACTAAAGACGTGTTAATGAAGCAGACATGCGGGCCAGGCCAGGCCAGGGCAGCACAGAAAGAACTCTGGGCCCCAAGTCGTGGTCGCACTTTCCTGCTTAGCTGTTCTTATAGTTGTAGCTGTTGTTGTAGTTGTTGTTGTTGTTGTTTTTGTTGTTGTTGCAGTTGTTGTTGTAGTTGTAGTTGCTGAATGAATTTGTATAACTTGCAAATCATGTTGACTGACGATCCAAAGCGGCTACGTCTGGGATTGGTGTTGGAATCGGGATAGTAGGGATGGGGTTGAGGCTGGGAATGGGGCCTAAGACTGCTGCGGGGTGTGGGCAAAGCACACACTAACACACAAACTAAGACACACACATTGTGCCACACATATGATGAAAATGTGTGTCTGAGGCCCATAAAGGGTATGCAAGAGGAAGAAGGAGGAAGCCAGGGACAGGGACAGGGACTGGGGCAGAGGCAGCGTGGTAGCAGTTGGCTGACTGCCTGCTTGGCTGGTTGGTTGCTTGCTTCTTGGCTGTTCTACTAAATCAACATCATTAAGTTTTCTGTTTATAAAGAAAACACTCGAACATCACAGTGCGAAGTCTTCTCTCTTTTTATTATTTCTCCTTTCATGTTCACTTGTTCAGCTTATTTCTTTGTATTTACAGAAACCGATGATGCGAGCTGTGTTATTTTAGGCTGGTTCGATGCAAGACACGACACAAGCAAGCTTTGGGTGGGAAAAGGGGAGCTGGGGGGTTGGGGGGGTTGGCACTCCAAAAGGCGATGCAGGCACAAATTAGTAGGGAACTGAACTGAACACGTAAACTGAAGTCTCTTGCATATTTGCTTAGCCATTTTGACCAAAACTCAAAAACTGCATTCACAAGTTAGTTCCCAAAAAGGGGTGAGGAGAGAGAGAGAGACAGAGATGGAGATAGCGAGTGCAGCCGACTGGGCCTGTGCCTGGGCAGGGTAACCCATCCATTATGTATGTCGAACGACGAGCCAAACAAAATGTGAAAGAAAGAAAATAAACAACAAAGTCACGAAATTGTTTATACAATAAATAAAGAGCCGTCTCTGCAGTGCTGTGCGCTGCGCTCACCGAACAGCAAAAGTATCTTAAAGATACAAACAAGATTTCAGCATGGCGCACGCATGCCGAACATGCCGCACAGACTTGGGCCTGTGCCTTGCACTTGGACTTGGCTCGCCTGGACTGACTGGAAACAGAGCTGGGCAGGATGTGAATGCTCCCAAGCCACACACACACACACACAGACAGAGAGACAGGCTTGTGAGCATGTCAAAATGGATAGATACTCGTTATGCTCGAGCATGCAGCTCAAATTACAAGCGGGCAAATGTTTAAATACTTGAGTGCTCGGCCCAAGCAGCCGAGCATATTAACTTTTGCCTTCGCCGTTGCCCCTCACTCACTCAGCTTTGTCAACACAACAATTCACTTAGACACAGTGTAGTCGACAGTTGCCGGTTGCCAGTTGCCGGTTGACAGTTTGCCGCCAGTCGGCTGCGATGCTGCTGCTGCAGCGGCAAAGAACATGTCGTCAGCGTCATCGTCGTCATCCCACGCAGCAGGCGCCAGCCAGGCTTTTGCAGAGCTCATGTCGTAATCAGTGCAAGATGCAGTCAAGGTTGACTCTGCAGAGAAGGGTAATCTATCTGGCAGTATAAAGCTCTTTCTCAGCCAGCTACTTCAGGTGTACTGGGCATTAATAGATCCTCACTGACAATGGATGGGATAATATCTGATAATACCCAACAACGAGTGCATCGTTGTATTGTAATTAATGCAGAGTACCAGCACTATCCAAAGATTTTGAGATCTTTGCGAATGCCCAGGGACTGAAGCCATTTCGTTTGGTGTTGCCAGGTTAACGTTATTCCCATTGAATCTTGCTTTTTATAGCGGAAAAACAAAAAACAGCATGAGCACTGCTTTATTTATTCTTGCGAAAAAGAAGTGATAAACGTGAGAATTTCCAGAATTTTTATCGAAGAAAACCGACAGATGATATTTTAATTAAAACATAAAAACCTACTTTGGTAGAGGCAGATACCTGCACATCTGTTATTTATTAAATATTAATCTTTTACCTGTTTTATTTCATATTTTTTATTAATAATTTTTTTTATAGGGTTTATTAATAATTAATTTTTTGCCGTGTACATGCAACTTAGTAATAAATATACTGCATTTTTTAGGCGCTGTCAACATTTGCTGGAATCCGCTTAAACAAGAGTGCATACTTTTGCGCGCACTTGAAAAACTCTGTACGGCGCGCTGTTAAAACGCGTTTTTTAGCCGCCCACGCCCCCCCAGCGCCTTTTGGGGGCGTTTTTGAAACGGTTTTTTCTTAAAAAAGTGAGAGGATTCCAAATACGTGCTCCAATCTTTGGATCCCCCTCCACCGCGTGCTGTGCACGCTGCGAACTTGCAAACTCGTGTATCGTTAAACGAAGAAATCCAGTACAAATTGAAAAAGCCGCATTTCTTTATTTTTTGCGGTTTGGCCGCAATTTCGAATTGAAAATGGAAAAAAACTGCCGTTATTTCAAATGAATTACTGCTTGTTTTATCGCTAACAGAGTGAACCGCTTGGACTGCTTGCAGTGAAGTGAAAAGCCGTGACACGTGCGTGTTACACGGCTAAACAACAACAACAACGTAGTGCCAGATCGATCAAATTTCAGGGAAAATGAGAAAATCGCACGTTTCTCTTGAATTAAAGTATATTTCGATGATCACATCTACTTTTCCTATAGGGATCGTCTTGAACGCACTTACTCCAGTGCAAATTCATACTTTCAAGATTCTGAGCGGGGTATATTACGTTCAAAGATGCTTTGAAAATTTATTCAATCGGCACACCCCTCATTCGCCCACAAAGGACTGTGTTTTATAGTTTTAAACTGTGGTTTATTTACAGCTAAAAACAAGTTAACCTCCCTTATTAAAGCAAATCTGAAACGCATTGAAATGGTTCTCCTATCTACCATTTACTGACGCGCAACTAACATCCAGAAAATTACATTTTGTAGAATATTGAACCATATCCAAGTCTGCAAGCCTTCATAGATTGAAAACAGTTCAAAACGTAATCAAAACCCTACAATGACGGTAAGATTTAGCTCTTTTCTACTGCAATTATTATACAAAGTCTTCCCTCACTGCCAGCTAGTGCCAAAACTAATTGTGCTGAGCCTGCTCTTGCTGCTTCTATGTCAGCCAAGTCAGCCACAATCACTGACTTCAGCTCCATTTTTCAAGCATTGCTCTGACATCTTTCGGCAAGAAGGCATGGTGGCGATTGTCATCAAGAATATTCTGGAGAAGGTGATGGACCGCCTGCAGAAGGCTTGTATTGTGGACGAGTACATCGACAAGGTGCCCAAGATTATCGGTGGAGGTCTCTACTGCGATCTCAACTTGCCGCACACAATCGATATGCTGCTCAGCTACGTGAAGGACAAGGCCGATCGCGATTGCAGGAAAATCGACGGCTATATGAGTCGTTATCTGCTCCTTTAGAAAGTGCGAAGATTCTGCCAGAAATAAATATAAACACAACTATTGCAGACTCTCTTTATCAACTGTTTCTTTTGACAAACTCCCAAAGTGATGAAAATAAGAAGAATCTAGTTGAGTAGCTTGTTCAGCTCGAGCGACACGCTCTCCAGGCTTCGTTTGCGGGCAATGCGATCGCCAGTCGCCTCTCCTGCGCCGGGCAGCACAGCCTCCAGCAGAATGGGCACAATCTGCTCGCCCACCGACTGAAAGAGCTGGGCAATCTTGATGATCGTTGCCGGATCGGGTAGCCCAGGAATGCCGGCACGCCCCGTGCCTATTGAATTGCCGGAAATATCGCGTTTGCGTCGTCTGCCTGCCTCCGCTGAATCCTCAACAGTCTCCTCCGAAGACGAGTCATCATCGTCGTCGCCGTCCCCATCTCCGTTGTTGTCTCCCTGCATTAAGTAAGTGGTAAAGTTGATCGACCTCAGTCTGACTAGGATTAGGGATTACCTTCGGCCTGGCCTCTGTCAAGTGCAGGAGCAGAATCAAGCCCAGACTCAGCAGGAGCAGCTGACGACCCACATGGAATGCCATCATGCCTTCAATCCGAGGCAATCCCTTAGGGAAGGCGTATTTATACTACCTAGGTGGGGCATTGTTTTAATGAGCCTCAATCTCAAATGGGTTTGCATGTCTCCAAATTGATCAATTTGCATGGCTTAATTCCGAATCAAAACTTGCAACTTGCAACTGTCTAACAGTTGTTGGCGTCACGTTAACTGTTCGTTCTGGCCATGTCAAAAAGGTCGACAAGAACTCGCACTCGAACTTGAAAACGCTGTCAGACTAGTCTTCTCGTTGCTTCTTCTTTTTTATTTTGGTCATGGAATTCGCCAACGACTGCAGTTTTTGTGCTCAGCCAAGACCCGACCAGACCCATTGCCGGCCAACAACTTCGCGCTTACTCAGGTAAGATGCGGACCAGGTAGTTTGTTTGGACCCGCCAGCCGCCGCAGGCACATAAATTGTAATTTAAACGCGGCCCGTGCGTTTGCCTCGTCCACTGGATGTGGGCATATATTATTATTAAATCAAATGCGGCTGCAGCAGCAACGGCAGCAGCAGCAACAATAAGAGAGGGGAAACAGGTGATTGAAGTTGCGATCTCAGCTTCATTGCAGTCGCAGCAGCTTCAGTGCTGCGCGAGCTTCGCATTCGGACAGTCGCCAACGGGAGAGAAACGTGTTAACCAGTGTCCAATAGAAGAAAATCAAGTGAAACTCGCAATTTGAACTGGAAAAGTGAAATATTAAATTGCAAACTGAACCACTTTTTGACTTTAAACTTGATCTTTCATCATCTTTAAGCTGTATTACTTATAAGTTTTAATTGTTATTTTGTTTCTGTTGTTAATTAATTAAGGCGCACAAAAAAGCATCGTGATGAGGCTGTTCTCGCAATTGAAGCGCATTAGCGCCGCTAACAAGGTGGGTCAGAATGCTAAATAGGTTATTGCACTCCCCAAAAGATCATGTTCCCCGCACTTCCAGTTTTAAATTTTTAATTTACCGCCGTCTTTGGCGTTGCCAGACACTAAACACATGCTAACACATGCTAACTAAACACATGTACTCCTCACTTAACATTCGACTCCTCTTACTAACAGAGCGCCCTTCGTCAACAATTCACAATGATAATACATGAATATTTTTACAGAACTCGGTCACGCTGCCTGTCACAGTTCCGGGTAAGTCACGAGTGAATATATCGCATCACAGTCATGCGATATTTCTGTTAAATGAATGTTAAATAACATTTTAGCTTCAAGAAGCCTCAGTTCTTTTTCTTCTTTGAGCATTATTAATAAAATCTTTGACTGCAGCGGTTCAGCCGAGTGAAAAGGAATCGGAATCTCCGGAAATTTACAAGGTTATAGCAGAGGATAAACTCCCAGCAAATAGGGAAACTAAAACGGAAGGTATGCATACATAACTAGATTAAATTAGACGCATACATTAGACGCATGCATAAATTGTCTGATGTAACAAATTCCATGGGCTCACAATACAATTTAGATGTGTGTGGGTCGAATGGGTGGGTGGGGCATATTAGGCGTGTCTTTTTATCAGGAATGTACACAGATAAAGAAAATGTGTTGCCTATGCATATTGATTTTCCGCGAATATGATTATGTGTGAGAAAACCACAAAGCAACTGAGACCCAAGAGTGGCTTGTATGACGTCAGCAATTCAAAAAAATTTAGAGATAGAGAAAAATTCACGGCATCCGCAATGTACAGAAAATATTTATAGACAACTATTTTACATTGGACTAATCTCTATTTATAGAGAAGCATGTAAAATCGAAATAATCTTAACAAGTGGCAGCTCAACATAACCTCGAATGCACTCAGCATCACACGAGAGAAAGGCACACACAGAAAATCACATGAGAATCCACACCAAATTGCAATCCACACACGCGCTAATACAATCCACATTGAGCTTAATTGATGCTGATTTAATACAATTTAACTATTTAATTTAATCTGTGTAGCCGTATCAGTTGAAATGGTGAAGGAAGAGCAAGTTTTGCCTGATGGAGCCGATGAGGAGATGCTCGGAACTGGAGGAGCCGAAGACAAGCTGGCAGAGCGCCGCGATGAGGTCAAATTCATCAAGGGCGATCATCAGAACGGCGAGGCCAAGATTGATATACGAAACCTTAGCAGTGAGAAACCGGTAAGTTTTGAAAATGAAACCTAAGGAAACATGATAAGCTGGCTGGGTGATCATGTTTCCAGGGTATACAACTACTAAGAACTACCCCCTCCTAACGCAATAACATACTTCACAGGCCTTCACCGGAATGAGCAAGGAGGAGCTGATGAAATATGCCAATGATCCGTTCTGGGTGCGTTTGCGTTGGATCTGCTTTGTTGGCTTCTGGGCCATTTGGGTTGGCATGTTGGTGGGCGCCATTCTCATCATTGTCGGTGCACCCAAGTGTGCTGCACCACAGCCATTGTCCTGGTGGAAACGTGGACCTCATGCCAAGTTTGCCAGTGTGGATAAGTGCAAAGCCGAAGACGTTCTGTCGGCCAAGCAACTTTCTGGCTCTGGTGCCATTTACGAACTGCCAGCACTGAACACCTACGAAGTGACAAAGCCCGATGTGGAGGCACAGATCAAACAATGTGTGGACCTGTACAAGGAAAGCAAGATCAATATCATACTCGATCTGACTCCCAATTTCGTGAGCAAGGAATCGAAGCTTGTGCAGGAAGCATTGACCAATGAGGAGAAACGAACTGCCTTCGTGTGGAAGAACGCAGGTCCCGAACTACCCAACAATTGGAAGAAGGTGGGCGGCAACTCGAGCGCCTGGGAGAAGGTGGATAGCAGTTATGTGCTCTCACAGTTCCAGCCAGGCACTTATGATTTGAGAATGAACTCGACGTTGGTGCGACAAGAGTTTGGTGCAGTGCTAAAGCATCTTTTGGGCCTAGGCGTCAGTGGATTCCGACTGAAGAACACCAAGTTCTTCTTGATCAATGATGATTTGGAGGATGAAGAAATCTCGCAAACACCCAAAGACTTCAACATGGTAGATTATGGATTCTACACCCACACGCACTCCACTTTCCAAGAAGGACTCGGTGATGTACTGTATGACTACTTGGGCATTGTGAAGAACGTCTCGGCTGACGCCTTCCTTTCGGTTGCCGAGGACACAGTCCGTCCCGAAAAGTATAAACTGAGCAACTCGACTGAATCGCTTGGCATCGAGATACCCTTGTATGGTGACTTCATCAAGACACTCAGCGCCACCAAAACAAGCAAGAGTCTCAAGCAGGAGCTGGAGCAGACTTTCGCAGAGACCTTCAATCACAACTGGTTGCAGTGGAACCTTGCCGATGTCTACCACGACACTCCTGCCGATCCCTCGGCACTGGCACTCTTCGTGTCCCTCCTGCCGGGTGTACCCGTTGTGCCAGTGGACTCTATCGAGTACAAGAAGGTCGACCAGCAAACCTACGCAGAGATCGAGTTAATGCGCCGCTCGCCTTCCTTCATGCACGGCACTGTGAACGTTTACGAGATCAATCATCTTATCGCTTTCAGCAGGTAAGAAACCTTTAAATATTCTATGACTACAAGTATTATAATTACTAATCGACGTGTTGCTTACTTTCACTGCTAACCCTTAAAGGCAAAGGTATTTGAACAGTTTAACTAACTTTACCTAAATGAAATCCTTATTATTCACCTATTTGTATTGATTATATCTAACTCATCTTTTTCTGCACACTTACAGGCTCAAGTCTGGCAGCCCCGGCTACTTTGTAATCTACAATCCCACCGAGCTCCCACAGCGAAGCAACTTCACCCTTCAGGCCAATCTGCCGGATAAGATGACTGTTTCGTACCTCAGTGAGGATTACCCAAGCAACAGCGCCAATGCCACCAGCCTTGCCAAGTCCAGCAAGGTGACCAAGGCTGACGATCTAAAGATCGCTCCGCACTCGACAGTAATCTTTACCTACGTGCCGGTACAGAGCGGCTAAGTCAGTCCTGAAGGAGTTTCGCCATAGAGCGCACAAATGAATATTCACATGATTAAGTGAATACTATATAAATGTATTAAATTGCTTTGAAAATGCTATACAACAACAACAACGCTTGCTGACAATAACGCAACAAATTAACGTAGAATTGTTCAACTATATATTTCTTGGAAATACTCGTTACCAAATTGTTTTGGTTTAAATTTATAAACAATATATAATCCCCAATTGCATTCCAAATACGTTGTTTTCATTGTGATAAACTGATTGCAGAAGAAAAAAGTAGATCTGGGACAACTTTTACTTTATCAGTATGATCCAACCAACCGATATAAGTTGGATGAGTGTATGTATAAGTTTGTGCCCGACTTCCGGTGAAATCTAAAATTGAAAATATGTTACGCGCTTTAATTATCAACTATGTGTTATTTCCCGATTCAACTCCTTCAATTTGGTCAGGCTTTTGCCCAAAAATCGGTTGTTTTTCCTCGACTGTTTTCCCTTATTCAACCAATTACTGACAATACTCGTCAACAGTGAATGTTCGCCTCGTGGCAAGAGCTCAAATTAGATCACACCTCGAATAAATCACCAAATTCAGACAGCGGTACCTTAATCGGATGCAATCCTCCTTTCATCACAGGTTTTGCTCCTTCGTGTCTTCCTTTGGGTTGCACATTGTTGTAAAGGATCCAATTTTCATTTTGATACATCGACTTTGGATACTTCGCAGCAAAGAAATTTCTTTTTTCATTCGGAAACTGCAATTTCCCCTTTTGATTTCTACATTTTATTTGATTGCGCGCTGAAAACCTTCGATATATCGATAAATGGCAAACATCGATGTACGATGCTTTTAACTGAAGCAATTTTGATGCTGTTCGCAATGCTTCGGAATCTGGGATGGCTGGATTAAAAATCAGCGTAGCAACTTTAAACACTGTTTCTGGATTCAATGATTTCACAGTTAGTGAATACAGGTACCAACCATTAGCCAAGACACAAACCCAAAGCACATCTTGCATTGCCCGCCAATTTGTTGCCTCCCATTTCCCCTTGGAAATTTCACTTGTTTCCTTTGTGGAAAACTTTGAACCACACGAAAGAAATTGCAATGAGCTAACGCATGTGGCACGAACACGTTGAGAGGTGTGGCACAAGACAAGGGGGAGTGGCAACTACGAACTTTCTGATCCAAATAGTTGGCAGAGCAGTTGGCAAGCGGCAAACAAAAGGAGCGCAACCACAGACAAATAATCAAAATCGACAAAACGAAATGAGGCAAAAACAAAGCGGCCAAAATGTTTTTAGTTTTTTCCGTCGAGTCGACAATGGCAGCCTGGGGAACAGACAGACAGACAGACAGACAGACCGGGCCAAGCAAGATGCGAACACAGAGGGCCAAAGAGGATGTGCGCACGTGCTAATGTGATTAGATACACACCCACACACACACCCATACACACACGCACTCTCACACATGCTTGCGCTGCGAAAGTTGTTAGAGGCAACCGCAACATGAAGTGCAGTTGATTGCGGAAAGAGCAGCCAAGCCACGTTTGCAACAGCAACAACAACTGCCACAACAACTTCCACATTTGTATCTGCAAGATGCAAACTATTGTTGCGCAGGTCATCATCATCATTATCAGGAGCAGCAGCATTGTCATCATCACTTTCAAAACTTTCGGTCAGTCCGCCGAGCATTTGTATCAGCGGAAGTATCTGTAAGATACAGATACAGTTACCCACGTGTCACTTGCACTTGCTACTGCTGCTGCTGCTGCTGCTGTTGTCGCAGCAACTTTTCCATCAGCAAGTCATCAAACGCAGACGCCGTCGGCCTCCAACCAGGCAAGTCGCACTAATTTAATTGCAACGTGCAACATGCGGCGACTGTGGCCCGCCACAACACACACGCACATGCACATACAGAGTAGTCCACTCATGCCCACTGTACATCCTTTAACCCTTTAATGACTGCGTGTAAACAAATAGTCTTTCAATTTGAAGCGAATCCTTTGCTTGGGGGGAACTTGAATAAACCTGAAGATGTATATATATTCATATATATAGTTTAGTTTATGTAGAAGCGAACTGATCCTTCACATATCATTTGCATATTCTGTCAGTTTGCTTGCCCGTTCTCTCCTAACGAGAGGATACGCCCCCAGGCCAGCAGACTGCACAGTCCGCACTTATTTATAGAAATAGAAGGCAGTCGCCTTAATAAATCGCACTGGCCAAAGAAGTCTGGAATTTCCAGTTAGAAGTCGAGTGTGGGTGCTGCAAAAGTGATCGGTTTGGTCAAGGCGATTAGGGCGTGGCCGATGAAGGAGCATGTGCTTAGCGCGTGTTTGTATACCCTGGAATTGTGGTTGCTTCAAGAAGGGTATTTTGTATATAATCAGATTGTAAATGAAAGAGAGAAAGTTATGGAGAGGGAGAAAATGAGAGGGGTGAAGGGATATATACATATTTAAAGTGAGAGAGAGAGAGAAAGAGAGGGATAAAAGGAGAGATAGATAGAGTAAGCATTTAATTAGATAATTATCGAAAACATAGGCAGATATTTAAGCAATACTCTTTGACGACGGGATATAGTGTGTTTTTTATAAATAAATAAACTAAACTATTATAAAATATGAACAACAACAAATTTCCTTTATTTTCTTTCAACTACTCAAACTGGAAGTGAAATGGCAAAGTTTTTAGAAAAGAGTCATTCTTCAACTGATTTTTATTATGATTTAATTTAGTCTATAAAATATATTTCAAATTACAAAAGACCATTGTGGGGTTAAGGAAACAAAGATAAAGCAAGACACAAGGCCAAAGGATGTGCCGAAAATGTATAATCCAAATAAGCTGTCGACTAGTCAACACCAGAGAAGCAACCGCAACAGCAAAAACAACACGACAGCAACAGCGGCAGCAAGAGAACATCAGCAACATCACACAAAAACGAGCAACAGCAACAGAAAAAGTGCAGCAGCAGCAGCAGCAACAACAATAACGAAACAACGTGGCTAATATGTATTGATTTTTTATCGCGTTCGCATTTGATTTTTTGCTGGAGCTTTTGTTGTTTTTATTGCTGTCGTGTTGTTGTTGTTGCCGTTGTTTGTTTTGAACTTTCCCATGCATAAATTTTGCATATTAATTGGAGCGACTGTTGGCCATTTCCGATAGAGCAATCGACACCCCCAGCCAGGCAGCAACACCCTCGTCTGATGAGAGTGGGAGAAAGAGAGGGAGAAAGAGTGAGAGAGCGAGAGGGGTTGCTGATTAGTTGGCCTAAAAAAGCCATCAGGCTTTGATTAACATTTTGTGCGCACAAATGACGAACAAACGCGACGAGCTAAATGAGTTGCATCTAATTGAGTGACAAGCCATAACAGCAACAGCAACATCAGCAACAACAGCAACAGCAACAGCAACAACTGCAGCAACAGCAACAACAATTACGACTGCGACAGCGCACAAACTGTGCCAATTTGTTTTAAAATGCATCGACCTGGCGCTCAATCAGCCCATTCCAGTTGGCATCGACAGCTTCCCTTCTGCATGGACAGTGTCAGTTCATCCTTTTTCCCTTTCCCCTTACCCCATTCCCCTTCTCCTCCCTCGACTCTATTTCAATTTGCATGCAAGCGCAAATTATCCGCACAAGCCGCTGCACCACCGAACCGTAGCTGCTCCAATATCATCCTCGTCTCGGGCCAAGCAGGGCAACCTGTTCCTTGTTCCCTTGCTGCTGCTCCCTTCCTAATCATATTGTTGCTGCTCCCCTCCTGCTTCCTCCTCTTCCTCTTGACTTGCTTTGGCTTCCCTTTGCTAAAAGGTTTTGTCCTTTGCAGCTTTTAATATGCAGATTTTCTTGGCCTCCGCCTGCCTTTGCCTGAGTGTGTGTGTGTGTGCGTGTTAGTTTTTTTTTGATTCTCTGGATCGTGTGTTTTAAATTACTTAACTGCTCGGCTTGGCTCATGCCCCGGGTGCATGTTTTCTGGCACTCAATTTGTCATTAAGCTCAATTTCGAAATGCAAAAAAAGGATCCGAAAAAAGGCGCGATAAATATTTGGCAGATCACTCGACAAAGATGTCAAAAAACATAAGAAAAATTAAGAAATAATAAAAAAACAAAGAATATTATTTCTCGCTCGATACGCATTCGCTATGTTATTAGGCTCTCTGGGCCGATCTGGCAGCCATTATGTGCAAATGATCGTAAATAACTGCCTGTAACTCAGCGAAAGAGGCAGAGAGAGAGAGAGAGAGGGGGAGTCAAAGTTGTCGAGGGGGAGAGCGATAGGTGGGAGGGGAGAAAGAAATCACCGCTTCCGCTTGGAATGTGAGCAAAAAACTCAGCTCGAAAAACCAAGTGTAAAAAAATTAATGCGAATATTCTGCGGCCAGCGATTAATTAGATGTTATCAAGAGAAATTTAAATAAATCATTCATTGTCGAGCAATTACACTGCGCAGCATGCAGCAAGTTCCACTTTGAGTTCCGAAAGGACGCCAAGCTGTTTCGCCAGCCTCGTAGATCCCCTACGATCAATCGAATGAGCTATTTGAACTACTTAAGCAGTATGAAATCGAACTCAAACTGAAAATACTCCGTAAAAGTATAGAAGAAAGATATATTTATATGCTCATAGTTAATTATGAACCGATTTATTTTCAGTTTTATCCAAAATTTAGTCAAGCAAATATTTTTTATATAAAGCGACTTCGTGGTTGGCACAAACCATGGAAGAAATCCGTTTTCGATGCGGTAGTTGGCGGACAACGTAGAAGAGGTAGACCAGGTTGGATACCAGATGGACGCAATTTAAATCTGGCGGGTGGCATCAGGCTGTACCCCGTTAGGGGTGTTTATGCCATATATATATATATTTATCCAAAATTTCCCAATCTTGTTTATATAAAATCGTTTGTTGTGCAGAACGGTAATCATTTTATATGTAGATTTAAATCAGTTTTTTTTAAAAGTAGGAATGCTTAAAAAGCTAGTGCAAATGATAACTTTGTCCCAACTGAAAATATGAGAGGCAGAAGGAAGCCTGGCATACCCCACAAACACTATATAATCTGAATCAGCATCAACATGACCGTCTACCTTCAATCTGTCCTAGATCTTAGGGACTAAAAGCGGTGCCAAATTCGGTATATTGCACGCAGATCAAGTTTATTTTAGATACTGGTCACGCCCCCTCCCGCTCCTTTAAAACAAAATGAACAGCCAAATGATTTCCGAAAATTTGGTGGTGATCGGATAATTAAGATAGAAGTTATTCAAGAAATCTCTAAACATGTACTGATTTCGATGCTCCTCCCTGAAAATATGCAATACACGGAAAATACAGAACTTATATTTTAAAGAAATCGTTTTGGTCAGGCATGTAGCGGGCATATCACAGTCGATCACACTCAACTGTAGCTTTCCTGCTTGTTACTTTATTCATTAACTTATTTCTCTATTTAAATTTTAAAATTATTAGATTTATGTTAGGCGTCCGCATACAAAGCTATTGTATCATTTTGAAATGTCTTTTAAATTTCAATATAATTGGTAAAACAACTAGTAACTTATTTAGTAACTCAAAGATATACGAGGGTCGTTTGATAAGTCCGTGACTTTTTGAATAAAATATATTTTTTTCGTCAAAGAAGCGTTTTATTTCTCAACATAATCTCCTTTTAGTTTTAGTTTTTCAATTTTTTATTCCTTCCAAATAATAGGTTTTCTCAAGGCCCTCAAAATAGTCGTTTGTTTTTGTGATGACCCGAATCTCTTACCGCCGAGCCATTTCTTCATGTTTGGAAACAAAAATAGTAGGGAAAAATATGTGGATGGGGTAGAGTTCGTAGCCCAATTTATGAAATTTTGCCATGCTGACACGAAATTCACTTTTTCCATTTTCGTTAAAATTCACGAGATCGTCTGCTTTCAATGCCTATAAAACGCAAACCAAAAACGCAGCTTTTAAATTTTACAGTCGCTGTTAATCGATAACTGCTGACGGAGCGTGTTGTATTTAGAGCAGGTGCGCGGCAAATACAAAAAGTCACGGACTTATCAAACGACCCTCGTATATTCCATAAGAACATTACTTACTAATGTATATAGTATTGAAGTATTTCTTAGGGCATAAATAGTTCATTAGTTTCTGGCATACTTACTTAATGGGGCTATCCCGAGTTATTCAAATGGTGCTGAGTACAATGCAAATGACAAACATTCTACGGGTCAACGTCTACGTCAATGCCGACAGCGACGCGGCGTCGGAGACACTGTCGTTGTCTTCTTCACAGTCGGCATCGGCATCGGCATCGGCGTCTGCATCTGCGGTTGGTAACTCAAATTACTTTGGTTGGCGGTCTTCGGCACTCGTTCGGTGAGCTCGATGAGTTCGCCTGAGCATCGTCGTCTAGGTTCCATTGGGGATTGAAGTGACAACGGCGACAGCTAAACGTCAATTTGTATTATTGTGTGCAATTGCCACCGTTTGCGTTTTGCGGCGAATACGATAAAAATAAAACCCATGTCTAGCTATGTGTGGCGAGGGGAAAGGGAGCTAAGCAAGAGGGCACTAGTCCAAGCGAGAGAAAGTGAGAATTCTCACAGCAAGTCATAAGTAAATATTTCCCCCTCCCCTCGACAGCATCTTCGGAGAGTTCTAAAGTGTGTGCACAAACTGGAAACGGGTTTTGCAAACGCATCCGTAAGATACTGCTTGTTCCAGTCCGCCCTCTCGTCGTCGTGCAGCGCTCTCGGCTCTAATTGATTAATGTAGCCCAAATTCGAAATTCCTTTTGAGGTAGCAACAGCTCGAAATGTTCGGGAACTG
This sequence comes from Zaprionus indianus, assembly GCA_018904595.1. Lineage (NCBI taxonomy): Eukaryota > Metazoa > Arthropoda > Insecta > Diptera > Drosophilidae > Zaprionus > Zaprionus indianus. The sequence continues at coordinate 8,258,306 of JAEIHA010000320.1, forward strand.
CCCCAAATTTACGAACTTACGAAAGGAACTTAATAATGGAACTGCGAAGTACAATTGCAATTGGCAATCGGTCAAGATTAGATAAGGTTATCGAGGTAAGTTCTATATATAAACTGTGTAGTAGTTATCGTAAAGTTATATCTAGAGTTTAAAAAGCTGCCTTGCATTGTTAGGGAATATGTGTTATATAATAACTGGATTACATTATAATATATATATAATATAATACAGTAGTTGCTAAGCCAACTCTCCTTTCCCGCTGTTCATCTCTCTCCCTTTTCTTAAACTGAATTTTGAATTATTTTATAATTTCTGTTTAATGTGCTCAATTTATTAACTCGAGCAATTTATGTTGTCTCAACTCTTTCTTGAGCAATTGTAATTTATTTTTTAATTTTCTCAAGGTTTGCTTAATCAATAATCGAGAGCGGCTGAAGGGATCCGCTGCAGATCGCACTCAGGGACTCAGCGGGCAGTGCGCAGGAGGCTGCCACGGGACCGGTTTACTTTGGCAACGTAATACTTATGAATTTTATTGCATTTTTATTTAAGGTGCTACCTTGGCAACAGCATCATATCTGGGAGCATCGGCAAGAAGTACCTTAAGGGGCCAACAACGCGCCTTATTTGCACCCATTAGTGGTACAATAATGTTTATATATATTTTCGATTATTGAAATTAGAGGGTAGAGTGCGGTTGCGAGCCTTGGTGATGTCGCCGAAAGAAAGAGCACGAATGATGCACGGTCGGAACGGAAGCTCTCAAAATGTGATTAGTGAGGACATTTCGCAACAGCAACAGCAACGACAGCGACAGGCAACATTTAGAGGCAGCAGCATCGCGCCCCAGGCAGGCGACCGACTGATCCCAACCGATGCCAAAGTCTGCAACAGCAGAGAGAGAAAAAGAGAGAGAGAGAGAGAGAGCAGAATGAGCAGACGAATGTTCGTTCGTGGGGAGAGCGATGTTTCGCTCTGATCAAATATGCAGACGTCAATGTACGGCAACAAAGTTGCTCCACTTAAGTGCCCTACGCGAGTCAAGAAAGAGAGCAGTGGGAGAGAGCGCGTCGCCAAGACAGCCCCAGAGAGAGAGAGAGAGAGAGACGCCACTCAGGCTGCCGGCAAGAGAGCGAAGTCTACAGCAATGTCTTGATGCATATGTGCATGTTGATGCTCGCTCTCGCAGGTTTGCTCTCTCGCGCTCTATTTTCATCTCTTTGCACTACACTTGCAGTAAGTGAGCATTTTGGTTTATTAGGAAGTAGAACTTAATCTTCACTTAAATTAAAAATAACTTAAAATATATATTTTATTTAATATAAATGGCTAACTGAAGGTCAAAGATGAGCAAGCAGAACTTCAGTTTTACTTTAATTAAACTAAGTTCAAAATAACTTAAAATAAATATTTTTAAATATGCTAAGTGGCTGAATGACCTATTTGACCAAAAATTCGGCTTGACTTCGCATTGCAGATTGTCATTTAGCAGAAATGTTCTATCAAAAACCTCTTGACCTCAAGTTAACTAAGTAATACTTAATAATATTATATTTCTTTATTATTGTTTGTATTAATAATATATGAATAATAATAACTATTAATATACTTAAAGAGGAATATAAATAATCTATTAATCTATTTTTAGGTGCATCTATATGTAAATCTTAATTTAATTTTAACAGTTTCTTGAGTCGGAAGCTGTTGGTTGAGTTTAAGTAAAAAAATAAAGTAATAATTATTCAATATTATTAATAACTGAATTAGGTTTTACTTATTGTCAAAGTTCTGTTTGATTAGAAACTTTTCCATAAATTGCTTCAAATTCTTCAAATACCAAAATTATCAAATGTTGTTACCCAACTTTAAAAACCTGTATTTTATTATTTCTATTTCTTTTTGTTGTTTATTTTTGAACTCCCTAACTATTCATCATCTGTCATAATGTAATGCCTTTAAAGTCTTCTGAAAGTCTCTTCTCAAGTCTTCATCTCTTTTTTCTCACTTACAGCGCATTTGTCAGTCGACCAGAACATGATTTTTGCAGTGCAGCCAAGTGCAAATACTGCAAAACCTAAAGACAGAGGCCAGACGAGTGAGAAGGAGAGAGAGAGAGAGAGAGCGAGAGAGAATACATGTGCACAGCCGGTCGTGAATTGCGCTATCTCTTCCTCTTCTTCTTCTTCTTCTGGGCTGAGCTTTGACGGCAGCAGCAGCAGCAGGTCCCCAGCGGCATCGGCACGACCCGACAGCAGACAGAGCAGACCGAGAGCGAGACCAGTTTGCTTGCAACGATCGTCCTTAACGCTCGCATCGCACGCAGCGTCGCATCCGCAAACGCCTTCGTTATCGTCTACGTATCTCACTGTGTGATTTGTAGATACTCGTGATAGTTATGTGATAGCAACTAAACAGACAGACGTGCCTCTGCCCCTGATCTCCATCTCTTAGTATGCATATGTGCCGAGAGATTCACTTCGAAAGAACCAACAAATCTGCCAAATCTCAGTCAAGTCGGATTCGAAAATGAAGCTGATGCGTCGGAAGTTCTAGTGTGGTCAAGATATATCCGCATGTGCGTGTGACTGTCTGCCTGTGTATGTCTGTTTGTGTGTGTGTGTGTTTGCACAGACTTATGTATGTCTTTACTCCCTCTACATTTGTGGCACGTTTTGCATTCGCACGTTCACGAAGAGCAACGCGTCACTCTCTCGGCACGCAACTTCAACTCTTTGTGCGCCACTCACTCACTCTCTCCCGCACTCACCGTCGCTTTCTCACTCACTCTCTCTGTGTCTTTCTCTTTCTCACTGGTTATGCAAGAGAAGCGCGCCTCGTCTGAAAGTGCAACAAGCTGCTCGCTGTGATCCTCTCTCGGGTAAGTCAAACTCAAGTTAAGCTTCAGCTAACCCTTTCCCCCTATTTGCCCCTTTCCGCTCTGCTGCCCCCTTGCATTCCTCCTTCACACCTGGCACTGGGCGTTACCTCCCCTTCCCACAATTGTCTCGTGCTAATAATTATCATCTTGGCGAACAATGGCATTGGAAGAAGAACGAGAAGGAGGTATTCTTCAGCCCAAAATTCATATTTGCATACAAGAGCAGTGCAAGTTCTGCATAAGGTTTCTTTAAGCATAAAGTATGCCCAAAAGCATCTGTAAGACAAACTAAAAGTGCATGTTCTCTCCAGAGATACATTTAGATAAGACGCGCCCAAATGAAGGCAGAATCTTTGGCTACCTTCACCCGGGGCAGACATTACCTCGGGGCGCCATTTGATGGTGCAATTTGTTGGACATTCTCGACAAGTTTGCCTCCAACAAGTGCGTAAGAAAGGTCTCAATAGTTTACGGACTACGAAATACCCCCTAGTAGTAATATAATTGAACATGCCAATATACTCTAAAATACATTGCAACAAAATAAACCTTTATTAAATACCGTTTAAACTACTACAATTATAATTGGTGCAGTTGATTGATTGACTGATGCAAATGAATGAAAATCACCTTATTCTATTCAGTTATGTAAAGAAGCAATCGAAATACGTAACTTGTTTATTTATTTCATATCCATCCAGTACTTTTCAAGTTGTTTCTAATAAAATATTGCATATAATACTATAAGAACTTGTACAATAAATAAATTGAATGAATAGTATAAGAAACAAAGTAGAAATATAATTGAAAAAAAATATAATATAGAAAATGCAATTTCCGATCAGATCTTTTGCATATCTCCATTATATACCCACCATGATGAAAACAGGGTATACTAATTTTGTGCAAATATATGTTACAGTCATAAAAAGGCGTAGCAGACCCCATAAAGTATATTTATTCTTGTTCAATATAATCAGCTAAAGTTATTACAATACAATCCTCTCACTTCTTTTCGCTTTTTGCCTGCTATATCTCAGTGTTTCATTTAAATTGAGCATTATGTCGTCTCTAATGGATACAACAGTGCGTGAAGATTGGGCTTCCATGAAATTGGGCTATCATGCAACAGTCAACTGCAGTTTCAGCTGTGATCTTGTCAAACCTGCCCGCGTTGAAACCAGTTGCCGTCTATGACTTCGACATGCACTTGCTCTATTCACTCTATTCACTCTTGCCATGTAAATGACGACGGACATAATAAGTTTTGCATGTTTATCACCATATCACGGCATGAGATCGCTCACGATCGGATCGCAGATCGGCTGATCACGCTCCCCCTACACACTCTGCACACACAACACACTCAATACACTCAACACACTCTGCACACACTACAATTTTGCAGAAGTTGTTCCACCCCTGTTGTCGTTCGACACATAATTAACTAAATAGAATTGCTTTGAGGTACTCCCTATGCCGGTGTGTGCTTTCTCACTGCGTACTCACCAGGTACTCACTGGGCACTCTTCGGGTATTCGCTCACTCACTCGCTTTGAGTCAGTGCGCTCTGTGTAAATACAAATTAGCTGCGACATGCGAGATAAGGGCAGATCGGTCGGACGTCGGTTCTGTTTGGTGCTGTATAAATAAAGAGGCAGTCGGAACAACAGTTTGCCGTGGTCGGAATTGGGCGGGACATGGGCGGTAAATGCATGCAGGCCCTGTAGAGGGGTAAGGGGAGTACTTCGCAGCACAAAGGCTGAGCAGTTGCGTTTATTATCTGCGATCTTTCACGCTCAATTACCGCTCTGAACTAACTGAAAACCCTCTAAAAAGCCTTTTGAAGCGCCATTCGCAATTCTTCAATTAACTTTTTGATCACATAAAGAATGGGAATATTTCCACCCCAAACTGTTGTCAATCGAAACTGTCACTTATCAGCCGCACATTTAAATACATTATAGTATAATAAATATATAAAATATATTCATAATTATATTTAAACAAATATTAATACTATATGTGTCTAACATGTCTGATAAGAAATAGCCAAGTCATGCGGAGATGAAATACGAAAGAAATGCACACATGATTCAGACTGCATTCTGGAATATGCATATGTGAATACATTCTTTAGTATTTAAAAAATTATACTCATATATTACAAGCAATTAAAAACATGTATAAACAACGATGATGAGATTGTTCGCTGCAGATCCCTGCTCAAGGTTGCCATATGATTAGAATCAGCTGTTCAGGCTGTTAAGTCTTATGCTAAGCAGCTGTTATCTTGCTAACAGCTGTTAGGTCTAACTTTAAGCACTCCTTAAACAGTCTCTTCTCGCATCAACGCATACAAAAGCACAATAATAATTGGATTACGATATCGATAACGATAATAATAATCAAATCAGTGTATTCGTATAGATAGAGGTTCTTTGAAAAATATTATGAGACAAATCTGAAAATACTTTTTTTTTTAGTTATACAGTATTGTTTTTAAATTGATTGTTACAATTCGAATATTATATTAAACTATGATTATAAGAAATTGCTAAATAGGCAGCTTCAACGACAAACTTCCCATTTAACCTTAAAATACGATTCGCATGTATCGTTTAAACAAATTCAATAGCTAAATAATTGCTTAATTAAACCAGAAGAAACAGATCCAGCATATTCCCAAACAAGAAATAACTCTGCGTAGCCCCCAAACCTGCTTTCCCTATCTGATTGATGCAATCGGAGATGCTTAATGGGTTCTACTTTAGCTGAGCTGCAATCATATTTACATGAATACAACACACACACACACAGAGAGACCCCCATACACACATGCATGCACAGCTGAAGACGCCAACGGGCACTTCTAATTGCTACAAAGTACTCATATCTGATGCAGTGCGCACCTCGCAAATCTTCTGCCTGTATTCGCACATTGCTCATACGCCCCGTGGCGCGAACAAATAACCAAAACAAATGCCACAAAAGTCGCAGCAGCAGCAGCAGCGGAAGCAAACAACAGAAGCAGAAAAAACAAGGAAATAAAAAAAATAAAACATTGCCGGCGAAATGAAGAAACCAAAAGAAAAACGCGCAATGCAACGTCGAACTCGAACATGTTGCGTGTGTGAATGATTGCGAGTTGGACTGCAACAGCGAACGGCAACGCAACTACAAAGTGCAGCGCCGACGAAAGGCAGCGCTTCGCTGCGACGCAGCAGCAGCAACAACTACAACAACAACAAGAGCAACAGCAACAACAACAGGGGCAGCAGCAAGCAGCCAATGTGTGTGAGGCTGGCTATGTACAAGGGCGCGCCTGCTTGTCTGCGTGCGAGCTTGCGAGAGGGGCACCGGCACCCTCTGCGCCTGTATGTATGTGTGTGTGTTTGCTCGTGTATGTACAGCGTACAGCCCCCAAAAGCATTTCTCCAAATGCAGCGACGTCGACGACGCTCCACGACGTCCACGTCCACGTCAACGTCAGCGACAGCGTCATTCGGCGCTCTCTTTGGCTTTGGCTTTGGTTCCGTTTCGTCGCCCGTTGCATTCAGTCGCAGGTTTCAGTCGGTGCCCAAGCAAACACAGGCAAACATCGCACACACACACACACACACACACACAGCAGTGCCTGGCCAGAGTAAGAGAGAGAGCAAGCTGCCCAGAGAGTGACAGAGAGAGAGCAAGAGAAGGAGAGAAGGAGAGAGAGACGGACGGACATTCGCTGCCTGCTGCGCTCGGCGATTTCTGAGTTCTTTGCATCCGCGTCTTGGGACCCAACGTGAGTTGCCTTGCGCACGCCAAAGATTTCAGATCGAACAGCAGCAGCAGCAGCAGAAGCAGCCGCCGCAGCAGCGACAGAAGCAGAGAAAAGCTCAGCTCGCGTAGTGAGAAAGTCAACTCAGGCCCTCGATTCATATGTAGATCGATCTCGAGCGACACACAAACTGAACTTGCCTGAGGACGGGGCTGCATTAATCATCGATTAATTTCGATAGACGTTTTGTTCGCCGCTTGATTTGTTGTTGCCCACTCTTCTTGTTGTCGTCGATGTCGTCGCTCTTGTCGTTGTTCCTCTCGTCGTTCTCGTGCGCGATTTTGCCGGCGGCGATCGTTCGAGAAGTGCGAAAAATTATTAAGTGATTTTTTGTTTGTTCTGTGACAATATTAACTCGATCAAGCATTAAGTGCTATGCAAGGAGAGCAATATAAATAAATACAACAATATATTAAGTAAAGAATACACCCTAAATAACTTACAGTTTATCTGAATATCCAGTGAGGAAAATAGTTCAAGTTTTTCAAACTTCAATAATTAATATAATAATCTTCAGCTTCAGTGTAACTTAAACAAAATATGCAATACATAACCCTAAATATATAATATATATCCAGCATAAATATCACAGTATACTACACTCTAATCGAATGCAAAACTATTAAATATTCAAACATATTCAAACGTATTCACACTTTGCGATTCTACTTCTCACTACAAGGTAAAGAAATATACTTTAATTATAACTAGAACATTACTCGGAAACAAAAAGCAAATTGCCTGTTTAGTTAGTATCGTTTACTATATATTTAATATATTCACGGCAGATTAGTGTACATTGTCGACGAACCTTAACAGACAAAGTCTAGTTCCAACCAGAGCCGTAACTAATGTGAAGACCTTTACCGATTCATCGACCCCGATCGTCATGCCCATCAAGATGTTATATATACATATAACGAAACATTTCTATCTGTTCGAAATGTCATTCGCCAACTATCTAAGCACTGTAATTAAATATTATTATATGACACGTTAGATAAGTGACAGTTGTAACTGGACAATATGGTTGGCTCCACCTTTAACCTGTAATCGATATCCCGAACAAAACATCTCCGCACCTTGGGGCAATTTACCTAAAAAGTAGGCGTGCCAATGGGCAACATTTGTCTAATTGTCCAGTCACATGCAATGCCAAATAAGTTGAGATCTCTCTCGCTCACTATATATAGTAAGTGTAGTAAATGAAAATTAAGTGCGTGAAAAAAATGTTGAGGAAAAATTCTTAGGCGTAATAAACATTTGCAATTTGTTTGCCAACGTCAGCGAAGCGTCCCGAACAGTTGTCCGAATTACTTTGCCCGATTCCGATATTGTTCGCTAACAAATGGCCAATTGTTTGCCAGAGTTCCCGCCCTCACGCCTCCGCCTCCAGGCCACAACTGGCTATTACATCAGCGTCGTGCGAGAGGTTGCTTTACGGCTGGATCTAGCGGGAAACTAGCTGCACTTCTGGCCTGTCGGGCTTTAGAGGCCCGATGTTGGCCTTAGCGAGTGCAAGAGAGCGTGGCCCCGTGCCATAGCAATTGTTTAATTGCCATTTAAAAATAGACATACATATTATATACATATATATACACGATATCTGTGTGTTTGTGTGAATAACTTTAAACAAATCAAATGTTTGTCTTCTCTTTGCAGTCAACGAAATTATAAATAATCCTAAGGCTCAACGCGAAATATCTAGGCGAAAACCAACATTGATTAACTGCGAAAACTACAACAAACAACTATATGAATATATATTTACATGATATCGTATAAATATATGCTTGATATCATATACTATAGCTGCTGCAAACAGTATAATATGATATAATTAATTAATGCTTCTAATCTACCACAACGAATTAAAAGCAATTTGCAATCAGCTGCAAAACAAATTCAGTAAGTTCAATAAACAATAACGGAATTAAACAATTAACAAAATTAAAACTAAATTTATTAAGTGAATTAAAATGTCGACAAATTAAGAACGGATTGCGAAGCGAAACCTAAATAAATTACGCCCACAGCAAGTTATTGAGAAGGCGGGGCAGTTTCACAGATAGACAGAGAGAGAGAGAGTGTGTATTAGAGTGAGAGAGGAAGAGCGCGATTACTGGCATGGTTTCCGAGGAGAACTGGAACAGCGACACCATGTCCGACTCGGACATGATCGACTCGAAGAACGATGTGTGCGGCGGCGCCTCCAGCAGCAGCGGCAGCTCCATTTCGCCGCGCACGCCCCCCAACTGTGCGCGATGTCGCAACCACGGGCTAAAGATCACGCTGAAGGGTCACAAGCGGTACTGCAAGTACCGCTACTGCACCTGCGAGAAGTGCCGCCTCACTGCGGACCGGCAGCGCGTGATGGCGCTGCAGACGGCACTGCGCCGTGCCCAGGCCCAGGACGAGCAACGGTCGCTGCACATGCACGAGGTGCCGCCGCCGACAAGCGCGACCACGGCGCTGCTCAGCCATCACAGCCACCATCATCACGTGCATCCACACGCCGCCCACACCCACGCGCACCTCACTGGCCACGCCCATTCGCATGCCCATGTGCTGCACCAGCACCAGCAGCAGGCAGCAGCAGCAGCAGCAGTGGCGGCAGTGGCTGGTGGCGCAGGTGGAGCAGCGCCACCACCACAGGCCGCACCACAGTCACATCTGGGCACCGCGCACAACGGCGTGGGCCACGCCCATGCACACGCCCACGTGCATCATGCCCACATTGCTGCTGCGGCAGCATCGGTGGTGCAGCAGCATCACCAACAGCAGCAGCAGCAGCAGCACCAGCATCAGCAGCACCAGCACCACCATCATCACCACAACACCCACCAGCAACAGCAGCAGCAGCAGCAGCAACCACATCAGGCTGCGCTCCGATCTCCTTCGCATAGCGATCATGGCGGCAGTGTGGGAGCTGCCACCAGCAGCTCGGGCGGCGGCGGCGGCGGCGCCAGCTCTAGTTCTAATGTCGCAGCGGCCTCCAGCAGCAGCAACGGCGCAGGAGGCAGCACTGGCACCGTTGCAGGTGCTGGTGGTGGAGGAGGTGGCGTAGGTGGTGCTGGCAGTGGTGGCATCAGCGTCATAACCAGCGCCGAGCAACACATGTCCACCGTGCCAACGCCCGCACAGTCGCTGGAGGGATCCTGTGACTCATCGTCGCCATCACCCTCGTCCACATCGGGCAACGTTGTCTTGCCCATTTCCGTGTCCAGCACTCGCAAGATTATGCCGCAGGGTAAGTGATCAAGATTTCAATTTAGCATCATTAAAATTAAGTTGAGCGATTCACCAGTTACCCTACCCCAACTCTCCTCTTCCATTCCCCATTCCCCATTCCCACTCCCTCCGGTTCGAGGCAGCTCCTCGTCCAGGCTCACGAGTTTCTCGCGCATTATTATTATTACCCGGGGAATATAGTTACAAACTTGCAAGCTTATGATTAAAACGAGTGCATCGTTTGGCCTTCGGATAGGGACAGCAGGACGGGAACCCGAACCCGGAACCTCATCGTTCGCGCCCTATAATCAATTGATCACTTTGAAAACTCATCTAGTCGGGATCTTTGGTGGTTTTTTTTTTCGTTTCTTTTTCTCCTAATTTTATAATTTCTGATCGAATTTAGATGCGAGTCTAAGATGCGGAAGATTAGTCGTGAGATTATAGAAAGTTTTGACCTCCTATGCTACAATTTAATGTATAATGTAGACCTTTCAATCTTCGTATTAAGTAGCGCTGTGTTGCCTTCTAATCACAGTTTGTATAAACTTAATTTGTAATTGACGTAGGTCAGTGGAGTATTAAGAGGAGTAGTTCTTTAGTTATATATGGTGTGTTTGAAAAGTAAGGTGACATTTTAAATTTCACGGCCAATGTACTTTCGATTATCGATTTTTTTGTATAGCATTTTTTGTTTGGTTGTGAGAGGCGTAAAGGTTATATGAGTTTAGCGTGCTCGGCGATTTTTTGTTAAATTTTGATCAAAAGAACCGTCGCAGGAGCATCGCTCAACAGCTGTTGAATGACGTCAAGGGTGACCATCGTATATTATTAAAGTAACCTTATATATATATATTTAAAGTGCCTTTGCAACTTCCCGAAAATTATATTTCTTTTCATAAACTTGCAATCAAAACTTACTGATTGGTTTAATTTTGCAAATCGAAAACCCATAATAAAAATGTTTATGGTCTGTTCAAATATTAATTTTATAAACCGGGAGAAAAACAAGAATAGTTATTAGTGTTAAATGTCATTGATAAAGCCAATAAATTTTTTAAGCTCCATATTGAAAACTGTTAGGTATACAGTAGTGATCCTTGTTTCCAATGTGTTATAGTACTCTAATCTCTACAACATCTTGACAACGCAATACAAATGAGAAGAGCCTTGTCTTCCTTACAATATCTTAAACATAAATAATAAATCATAATGTAATACTCCAATATTAGGTAAACAAATCCAAACGTATTTCTTTGGTTCAGGAAGCACGTAGCACGTGTAGTACTCGTCTCTTGATACTTACGTAAATATAGTAGCGCAATTAAATGCACAGACTACTTAGTATGCTAATTTCCTGATTCCTAGCACATTTGTCATGTTCGTTTCATTCATGACAATTCGTCAAAACATTTATTTACATATCATACTTAAGTCGCTAAGACGAACTGATTAAGTCGCAGAGGCACTGGGAGTGGATAAGTCTGCGCCGTCCTGCGGCCAACTTTGGGCACGCATCCACATATAATTTGATTTTTATGCGTCATTTAGCGGACAACGTCAAAATTATAAAGAAAGCCAAATGAGATACGTCTAGTGGAGCGTGTTCGTCTAGCAAATGCCCTGTGGCAAGTGCTGCAAGAGCCCTGCACTCGAGATACTCTACAATGAGGCATGTCTGTTAAGCAAGAAAAAGTTAAGAGTATGCCGAGCTAAGGATTCTAGGGAGTTATAGACGTAGACTAATCAAGAGGTTCAAAACTTAAGCAAGGGGCGTCACTCACTGGAATTGACTAATAGACCCCTTGCAGCTTTCGATTACAGGGAAGCAGAGCTCTGTGACAGCCGATTGCGGTGTCTGACAACTAAATAATTGTCATGTGAGTGGAGGAGGGGCCTTCTCGAAGGGGAGAGGGTACTGCAGGGTATATCATACACTGGGCACGTAGTAGCGCGCATGTTGTAGGACAACTTTGACAGCAAACGCCTGCGACATTCGGGCCTAATCAAGCTGTTGTTTATCGCTGAAGTCCCACCAGTTCGCACAGTTGGGGATTTGAGGAGGGGAGGAGACAGGTCTGGGCACTTGCCAATTGCCGACGGGTCTGCTGTCGGGCTAATTGTTTATAACGTGCGCGGAGCAAACTCTGTGTTTACGCGCCAGATAATCAATTATAGCGAATCATCAAAATTGTCAACAGGATGCCAGGAGCATTTGCATAAATACGATACGAAACGTGTAGTTAGATCGTGTACGGTATCGTGTAGGCACCTTCATGTTCCCCATAATGATGCCAATTTGCAGCGTTCTCTCTACGCCTCTCTCACTCACTGTCTCTCTCTGTCCCTCTCGCTCTTCCCATAACATTAAATAGCTCAATTTGGAGTGCAAGTTACTCTGTGATCTGCGTATGATCAAAGGGATGACAAATGGTTCCCATTTAGCTGGCAAGGCATGTTTTCATTCATCAAAGTTCATTACGCAGCATTAGGCATATATTTCTAGATCTGCCCTGCGATCGGGTAACCCAACAATTAATAATATTTGCAGTACACTTAAGTGTCAGGGTCGACGCAGGAATACTCTTGCAAATAGCATTGTTACATTGGAAATATAGCAAATATAGAATATAATTTCTTGAAGAAACAGGTCAATATGAAGTTCTCTTAGTTACTTTACCCTGGACCTTCTTTAAGTAGTGGGTACTCTTCGAAAATGTAGTTCCTTTTCTATAGAGTGTATATTATTGCGATTATATATCATATAACTTCTTGAACAAATCGGTCAACATAAAATTACCCTCAGTACCTTGCCCTGTACCTTCTTTAAGTAGAAGGTACTCTTCGAAAATGTAGTTTCATTTATATAGAGTGTATTATAGAGTATATAGCATATTACTTCTTAAAGAAATCGGTCAATATAAAGTTCAATTCACTTAATTACATTTACCTGAACCTTCTGAAAGTTGAAGGTGCTCTTCAAAAACTTAGTTCCTTTTCTCAGTATGTGTAGTCGATATAAAATTCTCTTAATTAACTTATCCTGAACTTTCTTTTAGTAGAGAGTGCTCTTCGAAAATGCAGTTCCTTTTCTACAGAGTGTATACTATATAGAGAATATAACATATAACTTCTTGTAGAAATCGGTCAGATTATAAAACCTTACCTTACCCTCGTACCTTCTATAAGTAAGCTTCGAAAATGATGTTCAATCTTCCTTCTTTCAATATAGGGTATTCTTCAAATAAATAATTCCTTTTCTTGGCAAACACTTTAAAAATTGAATCAGAAATATTTTGCCAGATCCTCGGCACGTGTAGCCAGGCTGGTGCCCAATGTGGCAGGCTATAAAGACGCGTTCTTCTATCTAAAATTAGATGCAGAACAAAGTGAATTCGTGAGGTAGATAGAAAATCGAGCATAGGCGCCAAAAGCATCACCTCTCTCTTGTGTGACAACCTTGAGAGCGAGTCACCGGCGAGAGACGGTACTCTGCTCTCTTCTTCTTTCCTTTTCTCCCCCTCTCTTTCTGGTTTTTATTGTGCCGCAGCCAAATGAGTGGGCAGCGCCGCTATGTGGCTCGGCAACAGCACGAGTTGCAACAAAGTTGCCAAAGCGGCGATCGATGCAAAACCCGAACCCGAAGCCAAGCTCGAGGATACAAGTCGAACGGGTTGTATGGCAAATAATGTAACAAGCTTGCATACAACTAGTTGGGGCACGGACGAGGAGGAACAGACCGAGTCGCAGTCGGAGGTATCTACACATGCTTACAGTGGGCGCAAGCTGTCAGCTACCGTTTCGATGGATTGTCCTGCAAAGCGGCTTGGGGCATAAGCTCATGTTCTGGCTAAGCGGCGACAGCACAGTGGGAAAGATGTTGGCAATTCGGGGCAACTTTCTTGGTGAATGTATTGCCAGATAATTCTAAGCATTAAGGATATTTTATGGATTGAGAAAAGCGCGTGTGGAGTGTTTATGATACTGGTTATATAATACATAACCTTAACTTTATGGATAAATATGATTATCATTTTATTTATTGGTAGTAAAAATTAAACTTTAATGAAACTGGTTACTTATTTGCGACATTTGAAAACTTCCCCGTACACAATTTACTGTTTGCCTATAACCGATAATACCGATACATTATATAAGTACATATATTGAACATTTCAAAACTCTCTTTTAATGGCTCTTTAAAGTGATTTCGCCACAGGGTGCCTCCCTGCGCGCGGCACTTGCATTGTCTTTACACCTGTGCCCAAATGATCATTACAATATGTTCACGTATGTCTGTCTGTCTGTCTGGCTGACCGTTTGACTGTGTCCGAATTGTCCCATTTGTCTACATGGCCGCTAATAATATGCAGCATACCCATTATTGGCATATATAATGAAAATGTACTGTGATATTGCTCCATGTCTGTTTCAGTCTGTTTTTGATGAATGGTTTGCGGCGGACAGCCAGACAGACAGACTCAGACTTGGCCATAGGCTGGTCTGCAAGTAGTTGAAGTCGGAGTCGGAGTCGGAGTCAGTGCGCAATTTAATTTCGAATTTGCATGCGATGTGTGTATTGGTGTTGCGCTGCAATTAGAGAGAAACCCAGCTAAATGAGGCATGCGACGAGGCGGCTGCCATTACCGTGCTTGCCACTCCAAGACCTGTTGCTCATGCTCGTTGTGTTTGCTTGCTAATCCCAAATGGACTGAAGCCGACACCTTCCCTGTTCTACATACGAGACTCTATGTAAAGCCAGTCAATTGAGCGTAGCGTAGCAAGAAGAAAATGGTGTACTTCTCATTGTTGGAATTAGCAAAATGGAGAAATTCAGAGCAAGTTGTGTAGAGATTACAAGAGTTATTGCAAATGGTGCAATCAATTGGGGCTTACAATTTGTGAGATTAGAGTGCTTAGGTTGCTAAGTTATGTCTGCATTACTTAGAATAACTAAAGAATTGGGAACCTTTATGTTTAGTAAACTAATGTAATAGCAAACAAGAACAGTTCCCTTGTTAATAATATTGTAATATTGAATATATACTCTTAACTATTTCTCCAGCTATTTCTTGGTCAATCTCACCTAAGCACTTCCAAAGAACTTTACATAGTAATTTGAATATATCTATTAGAATACCAAAGGAGTTGGGAATTTTTTACCTTTAGTACACTTCTGTAGTACCAAGAACAAACAAGAATAGTTTCTTTCTTAGTGATATTGTAATATTCAATGTATATGCCTAACTGTTTCACTCTTGGTCAATCAAACCTTTAGTAAACTTATGTACAGTATAATTCGCTTAGCTGCATCGATAGTTGCTCGGCAGATATCTGCATTATTTTCCTTTTTTGTGTGATGAAAATAGAAAATGAAAAAAATTAGTTGTGCATTTTTAAGTTACCTGTCGGGCATTTCAAAGTACTCGGGCAGCTAACATTATACTTAGTACCAAGAAAAAATCATGAATAGTTTCCTTGTTAGTTATATTATTAATATATTCAAAATATATTCCTTACTGTTTTATTAGCTACTTCTTGGTCAATCTAACCTAAGCACTAATGATGATAAGTTCCAATGAACTTTACATTGTAATTTGAATATTTGTGTTAGAATAACTAAGGAGTTGTAGTACCAAGAACAAACAAGGATGGTTTCCTTATTTAATATTTTTATATTTTAATTCAATATTAATATTCAATATATTCCCAACTGTTTCATTAGCCATTTCTTGGTCAATCTAACCTAAACACTAATGTTGGAAAAATTCCAAAGAACTTTACATAGTTATTTCTACATTTCTCTCCATCACTATGCTCAATCAATTCCTTCTGTCGCAAATTACAATATATTCCAAACAATTTTTTCATAATTATGTCTCTAGTATGTCTCGACGCTTAGTTCCCCCGTCTGGAGTTCTTGAGTGTCGTGTCGCTTCTATTCACAGTCACGTAACTGCAACTGCGACTACCCGAACGGGTGTAATTATGAGAAGTACAGTCGGAAGGGAGGAAGGTCGGGAAGGGAGTAGGTAGGGAGGCCTAAGTAGTTTAGCAGTCATAAAAGTCGACTGGCTTTGGCTGCATTCTGCATGGGATTTAGGGAAGGGGTTTGGCCCGGGGTCGCCGTCGTCGAATCGTAAAACGAATGTACGGCAAACGTCAAGTGGTTCGTCCAAACGGGGCTCGTCTTGGCCAGGATTGAGGCGAACCGATAGACTTCGGTTTCAGTTAATTAATTTAATGCGCTTGCGCTAATTTCGGGCTCATAAGACAGGCAGCCGAGGAGGCCCCTGAGGGCTTGTCTTCACCAGATCTTCTTCAAGGCCCCAAGCGCAGGGAGTATTTCGCCAGAAATCTCCAACAAACTTTGGTTCGCTCGTAAAAATCAAGTTGTAAAATGTATTTCTGTTTGCTTGCTCCCTTTGCGTGTTGTTGTTGTTATTTTTATTTTATTCCTGCGGTTGTTGCGTTTTCGATTTCATTTCAAATGGCAGCCATATTTTGTTGCTGCCGTAGTTTTGCATTTTTTTCCAGTGTTTTCTTTTCTTTTTTTTCGCCCTTTTATTTGTTGTGTTTCACATCATTTGAGGAAATGCGCTCCGGGGCGGTCCGAGGCTCAGAGAAGAGCAGGCCCGACTTGACAGGTCATTTCGCTGGATAATTTACGAGATTTCCAGCTAATATGTTGGTATTACTTTTTAATACTCCTCGCAAAGGAGTATTGAGTAGCCAGGATTATTCGCCTCGATGGCTCTTTAATTATCGACGCCAGCCAGCCAGAGCTCGACTTAAACCCGCGTAGATCGAACAAACGGCGAACCTATTTAGCCCGAACTATAAAAATAATATGTCTTTTGCAATTAAAGTTGCTTTTACGAGCAGAAAATTAGCCCGGGATGAGACTGGGGATCGTAGTCGCGGGCACAATATAGCGATATCAGCTTATATATATCTGTATCTGTAGACAATTCAGCAACAGCTGCATATGAAACGTATCCTGTTCAGGGTGAAATCGTTCCAGCTTACAGGGTGCTTCGTACTACGAATGCTGGCATAATCAGCTCAATATCCTCGAGACCAAATTACACCTCCATGGGGCCCCAGTAATGATATGCAACTGTTCTATAAGTAACCCAAAGCGAACCAAACTCTTCTGGGGTTTTTTTTTTTCTTTAAGCTGCCTACCTAATTGAATTAAATCGTGTGGCAAAAATGCGGGCTACACTCACCTCACCTGGCGCCCGGCTTTGTTTTTTTTTGGGGCGTGAAAACATGAGATAGTTGCCTGTTGAGGATCTGCGAAGAATTGTAATGGCTTTGTAATGGTCCGAAATTATAGAGCTCGTCGCGACTCGCGAAGCCCCCAAGACGACGACGATGATGGCCCCAACTAAATGCGGAAGTCGAGCGACGGAGCCAAAGGAGACGGCGAATTGAACAGGTTTTGATTAAGTCACGGCCAGGCAATAACCCATTCGAACAACCGATCGATCGATCAATCGATAAGAATATGTTTGCTTAGTCCCCCTTCGAATCGATTGAAGAGACCAAAGCGAGGCGCAGTTCCGATTCCAATTGCGAATTTTGTTAGTTCTCCTCCGATTAGCTCCGATTTGTTGACTGTCTGAGTCGAATCGTAACTCAACTCGACTGCTCGTGGCGATAAACCAGACACTTAGCACTCTCCGTGGCAGATGCCACCATAAATATGGCTGTATGCGCCACAATGCATCGTATAAATCTGCCGCGAGCTGTGGCCGCACTTGAAGTTGCAGTTGCAGTTGCAGTTGCCGGTGAGGCAGGCATTCCTTATCCGAAGCACGATAAATTGCGTGTCTGTTCGAATGTAAACACAGAGAGAGAAAGAAAGAGAGAGAGAAAGAGAGTTGCAGTTGCAGTTCGGAGTTGGGGTTGGGGGCACCTGCGTGGTGCCGATAAGTGAGTGGCAACAATGATGCATCAATCTTTTGGGAGGTCTATCAGCGCCTTCTCACCGCGTGGCATGCAACAAACTTAAGAGCAACAGACCTTAAGCACATGTTGCCAGGCGACTCATAAATATTTTCAGCCTGAAGATCATAATTGCCTTTATATGCTTGAGGTGGCGCTTAGCGATGATTTAGATAAGAAGAGGCATAAGAAGGGAGTTAAATTTAATTAAATTTAATTACATTAAAATTTTATTGTTTAAGAAAGAGAGAGTTAGATGTACGTGACTGTGAGATACCCTGTAGTTTAGCAGGGAAGAAAAAGAAAAAGATCTAGAATATTATTTGTTTGTCTTGCATTGTGAATGTTGATTTGGTTATAAAAAGTAAATAAAATTTGGTATATAGTATAGAGTAATGTATGGTATATATAATATTAATGATCTAAGGCAATTATATCAAACATAGTTCAAAGATACTCTTTTTCTTCGAAGCCTCTTCCCGCTAAAACTCTATGAACGTCCATCTCAAGTCCTGAGTGAGACTTCTACAATTTTTACTCCTCCAGCCCCATTAAACTTTCTGTGCTCTATAATTTACTTTAATTTTAAATAATATAACAATGTTTTAGAATCCAAGGCGACTACTTCCGACTTCAGACGAGAGCATTTCAATTCTCTACTCACTTTCCGTGCTAATTAAAACCCTAAGCACGCCCCCAATCAAGACCAAACTAGCTTAATGCACTTCCAGCAGCATTCCTACTCTAAGTCAATCACTTGACTCTCAAACACACTCACACACGCACTACATATTCATGTGGTTTTAAATTACAACAATCAAGAGAGCAAGTTTGAAGCCAAAGAGAACACTTGATAATAATTTAGACAAATAATGCATCCACTTGGAGTCTGGTCGCCGTCTGGGCACTGGGTCTGGTTTTGGCGGCAACTGAGACTGGCTGCGAAAAACTGTTACATAGCCACCAGATCAGCTGTTTATTGGCCAAGTCTAGCCCACATCGGACTTCAACCGGTTGTCGCAACTGTGGTCAAAATGCAAATTGTGGAAATATGCGAAACTGCCAGTAAAAGGTTAGAAATATCATCAAAATATGCAAATTGCAATCTATTTGATTTCACATTTATTTTGTTTTGTTCTTTTCTGCGTAGGCACTTTCCACGATATTATTATTTATTATATTTTGAATAATTTCAGCGATGCCAGAGGTTGGGCAAGGTTAGACATGTTGACAACCAGAACTGACTAACTTACGCAGACTGCAGAGTACTATGTAGTTAAAAAGTCTGTGTTAATCTTCTGTCTAGATTGTTGCATGTCTTACATATTTATAGAGATTATATAAATGATATGTGAGATCCTTGCGAATTGTTCAGTTGCAATTAGCTGGCAACAAATTGCATAAGTTCTGGGATATTGTGATAACATGCATTTTGATGAATGTATCGCATAATTGTGCAGCTTAGCTCCTTCATGAATATGCATGCTAAACTCGGGGGCAGCTTAACACGCAAACGTGCCTCTCTCTCGCTCTCCCTCTCCTTCTCTCTCTTTCATTTATGTGCCGCGACTGGCAGGTTTGCACAGGTGCGACAGCGAATTAGCAGCTGCAATCTTTATGGGGGTAGACAGGCATTAAATCATCTCATCCGCGTGTTCTAGTTCAAGTTCATTAAGTTTGGCATTTCGATCCGAAACAGTATCGGCGAGCAAGTACACGCATATTATCGTGCATACATATAACGACCAGGGGGCCAGTCGCCTAGACGGACAACCGGTATTTTGTGTGTGCAACTAAGTAAATTGTTTTTTTATGCACTGTGCAAGTGATTCGAATAATACCCGACAATCGGCAGTCGGGCTCTGCTCCGGGGGCCCTTATCAACGACTTTATTTAAGGCCTGGCCCGGTCTGCCCCCCCTCTGCCCCCTCTCTTCCTGCTCCTTCGGTGCCGGCGAGCCAGATCAAGTTATTGTGCGAAAAGCTTGGGCTAATGCGCCTCGTGCCTGGACCATTAAAATAAAATGCATATAATTGCGAATCCATTCGAATACGCCCCGAAAACACAACCTGAAGCGCAAACTGACACAACAACAGCAGCAGCAACAACAGCAACAACAACAACAACAACTACAACATGAAGTGAATCGAGAGAGCACGAGATGGGTCAACGACGGCCTGTCACATGCAGGGATTCCTTTCGGTTCGATGCTGGGGTTGGTGGGATTGGGATTTGGTTGGGGTTTGAATTTGTGGCTGGATCCATTCATTTACATTCACATCAGTTCATTAAAAACTTGTTGCAATTTCCATTTGAAGCTGTTCCAATTGTTGCTGAATTTCCAAATTTAAATTGAACTCGAAATCGAAATTATAATTGAAATCGCACAATTTGATTTGGATTGATTTACATAGTGCCCAAATAGGTTATGGACAATGCAGCAGGCACTTGTTAGTGGAACTCTTGTTCTAAGGGGTAATGTATCTGAATGAATTATGATATACATATGTTTATCAAAGTGCTATTGATAAGGGTCGACTATAGGAACTCTATTAACCCTATGTCTTTTTGCCTGTACTCAGTACATAAGTTAATCCCACACCTCGCATCTCTTTAATCCCTAATCCCTGCTCTTTAACCCACACCTCTCTGACTTATATCTTCTGTTCCCATACGCAAATCCCCCTATATACGAGTATATTGGCAATCCCTGCTAATGCCAGCGGTTAAACGAGTTTGTCCATTAAGCAATAACTACTTGAGTAATTTATTTGTTTTTCTTGCCATCATTAATGTGTCCACGATTTGTTATGCTTCGTGTGTGTGTTTGTTTCTGTATGTGCTTGTTGTTGTCAAGTTCCGATGTCTGCCCCCACACAGGCAACAAAATCAGCGCTTTTAACTAGGACCCAAAATGCTCACAGAATACGATCATAAAATGCGATCCAACGACCCTGCGAATGCTACTCGAAATTTTAAGCGCATTTTTAATTTATTTTCAACATTTTTACAATTCGAAAACACTTTTGGTTGCCACAGTGTTAGGCAGGCACAGAGAGCACCCCAGTCACAGTCGCAGTCGCAGTCGCAGACTCTCCACTCTTTACTCTCCATTCGCCACTCTCGACGCATTCGGATGCTTTGGCTTTTGCATCAAAGTTGTAAATGTCGCGTCGAGTCGTAAATTTCAATGGCTTGGCCAGTGTGAGTAGTGTCTGAGGTTATATGGTGTGTAACGACAAACGGTGATACGAGAAACATGCCCAGTTTTTACAAGGCATCGGGCATGGAGGAAGTCTCCGTCTTAGTCTCTGTCCCAGTCCCAGTCCCAGTTGCGGTCGCAGTCGAGAACGTGCGCGCCTCAAAGGCAAATTACGTTGCGCAGACGCATTTAATGAGCTGAGTTCAGTCGAGGCGAGGCGACTCGAGTCGAGTCAAGTTGAGTTTGCTTGAGTTCAGAGCCAGCCTAAGCTGAGTTCAGCTGCGTTTTTATGAGTTTTCTTGAATTGAATTTTTTTTTCTTTGCTGTTTATTTAAACACAATCGTACAACAAATTTTTATTTAATTTTTACGATTTATTTAACAACAGATACAGTCGAGACTAGCTATAGATGATCGAAAATGCAATAAAATTATTTCTGCGAACTGAAAAATCGTGAATGATCGCTGTTCTGCTGTTAGTTTAACATTAATGTAATGTAATGCAATCGATGCTATGTAATTTAACATAACTATCGATAAGGTATTAAGACTTAACAGTTCTTTAAAGTTAAGTGCATTTAATACATCGATGCTATGTTAATTAACACAATTATCGATAAGTCCAAATGAAAACTAAAGAAACTTAACAGTTTACAATGCCACTACAGTTTTGTAGAGTTTTGTGGACTTGGATTCATTATACTGAGGCTAGACCGTGCCGCATTTTATTAGCAAACGTCGATCGGGTGTTGCGTATGTATTTTCATGTTTCGCCATGCCAACTTGTTATCTACGCGTCTTTATATGCTGTGTCAAAGATCATCGACCGCTTCATGCCTGGCCATTTCGGAGGCTGCTGAGGCTCTCGAGCTAGGCTCTGCGCATAGAGTATAGGAGGGCCTTTCTTTGGTTGCACATTTTGTCTTGGGATTTCAAACATAAAATTATAATTTACAACTTTGTTTATTATTTGCGCATTTCCATTGTTTTTGTCCCTTTCTTCTTGCTGTTCTTCTTCCCGCTTCATGTTCCGCTGTCAAAACATAAAACAACGTGAAGTCCTCTTAAGTTGATTTTTACAGCACCCTCTGCGCAGCTGAAAGTGTAGATGGAGCCTGCAGATTGAAGATCCTAAGCCCAGCCCGGCTATATGACCCTGTCCCTGTCCCCTTTCCCGTGCCAGGTTGAAGGACGGGAACCCCGCAAAGGGTTCGTTGTACGACTGGGCGAAAATAATTAAATTAGCTTTGCTTGTGGCTTCCTCTGATTGCGCCCGCGAAATGACGTTCCGTTTTAATTTCGATGCGCTTCCCGTTGGGCTTTATGCTTGCGTTTTATAATCGCAAAAAGGTACCGAAAGTGCCGGCAGGTAGTTTAATTGCTGCCCAACCAATTAATACCATATTATGCCAGTGAGAATATCGGGAACCTCAAAAATTGTGTTGCCACTATGAATGGCAAACTGGTTACCCAGTGCAGTAAGTCCCTTTTCAGTTCTCCGGCATTAATTGCACGCAATATCTCATTACGCACCCGGCGAACCTCAAGGGAACTTTCACCGCGGCGCATGATACTATATCAACGAGAAACATCAGATAAATCAAGAAATTATTACAGCAGGTGACAGATATTTTATTATCATAACTCGTTCAGTTCGAACATGAATTCAAGATCTCACAGCAGGGAATCGCAACTGGTTGAACATTCAAATGGCCAGTCCAAAGTGTCGAGAAGTGAGAGCGAAAGTATGAAGTGAAAACACACTCACACACACACACGCAGTGTGTGTACATTGTAACAAACATTTGCATAGATAGCGCACGTACATATAGCCGGGCATATTGCATAATATCAACAATGCCAGCATATACAACGGCGACCTCATCATCATTACCATGCTCATTATGAAGTCAATGTCTTGTTCCAGTTGTTCCTGTTGTTGTTGTAGGACAGAATCGTCATTGCACAGTGGCACACAGTACACTCAAAATTCACATTGAATTTACAAGCGTAGTTACACTTGAGAATCTGTTAAATATTTATGTATTTATATTGATTAAAAATGAGAAGTGAAAATATGCCAATAAATCGAACTTAATATGTCCTTGCAACCTTGCATATCGAAATAAATTTATCGCACTGCAACATATATGCCTTATATACGGATATTGATCAGAAAGAAAATATGTATGATACGAAAACACTGTACAAAAACCATCAAATTGCTAAATATCGTTAATTATTTCAAAATCGTTTACCTATCGATATTATATCGATTGCTTAAAATCGATGTACATGACTCACAGTGCTTAACATTTTTCAACCCGCAACGAACTGTGATCCCACTGTGCGACATGGTGTGGCTCACCTTGAACTTGAATTGTTTTCCATTGCACTGGTTTTCCATATCTATATTTATATACATATGACTGTGCATATACAACACATGCATGTGTCAGTGCACGTATCTCCTGCATATGTGTGGGCGGGTGAGTGTGCCATAATTTATATTCGCACTCGTGTGAATACGTATGTATGTATGTGCGCTAGGGAGGATGGCCCGCGAAGCTGCACAAGCGAGACCAAAACAAATATTTACATTCAATTGCGAAACGAGACAGTTTAACAAATTGATTAAATATTTGATACTATTATATGAGTGGAAATGTATATGTGGCCCACTTAAATAAAATACAAGGTGTTCTATAAATCATTTATAATTGCACATTATTTATCATTGGCAAGGCGGAATATACTCGAGAAACAAAGATACTGTTTTAATCTTTTGTCTTTAAGCACCTCATTAAGATCTTTGCCCGTTGCTTGTTTATTGCTTTCTTTCATATTTCGTTTCTAACATTCTATTTACTTTTATATTCTCGCATGCGGAATCACTTAATCCCCAATGAACCCGTAGGCAGATTTATGATACTTAAAACACCCCTCTCAATATGCGAATGGGATCCTTGCCAAGAAATATACACAGAAAATGATATTGCAAGAACTGTGAAGTGTAAATAATATTACGCATACATAGAAATACTTATATATATGATTGTATGTATTCCACATACAAATTGCAGTGTCATTTTAATGCGAGGCAATTAAAGATCTTGCCAGAAAAATTCTCAAAAAGTTTAGTGCATAATAATTGCCACACTTCGCGGTGACAAGCAGAGTACGTTGGAAAATATTTGTAGTTTTCCTTCACGCACACCCACACATACGCACACACACATGCACGTCGCATTGTTTTTTCGCATAGCTTTTTTATCAGCATGTCAATTTGTTTCCCCAAGACATTCCCGGCAGCGCGTTCAATGCAACACAAATTACACGCCGCATTATAAGACAATAAGGCACGTAGTGCCCACTGTCGGCTGTCTGTGTTGCCCGGTTTAGTTCCGGCCAGCTGGCCAAGGACTCCGTAGTTCATCGGCTATCGGGAGTGCAGCAGACACGTCTGACCAATTGGAAATTAATTTTCACACACTCAACAGTCAGCAGATATGAAAGCTACTTTATTTTCCTTCTATTTATTGGTCAGCTTTCTAGATACTCAAAATTTAAAGTGACTGAGCTCAAATTGTGGCAAAATAAACAGAGAGGTGAGAAGGTTAATCTATTATCACTAACAAATTAAATGCTTTATGTATTATTTGAAATTAATTGATTGTTATAAATATACTAAAACTTGTCAGTTTTTATTTTTGGAGAAAAAAAAAAAAAAATAAAACATACGGAAGCAACAATCGGAATGCAAAGTAATCGATGAACGTGCGTTTGTAAATTCCACTGTTAACGTCTTGAGTTAACATAACAGCAGCTATGTTAGCATATTTAATTATCGTTGCTCAACACCGAATAGCAGCAATTTGTGAAAGCATCGATGCCAAAAATTGTTAATGACTTTTGCTAGTGGTCGATTTGTCTTTATGACTATCGATGATCACTCTGAACTAGCGCCCACAAAAATATTATATATACTCAGACTTGTTGGCATTTTATAAATTGTAGCTAATTTTATAATTGTTTGAAATGTTAAATGTGCTGAACAGATAAGATCCCGGAGGGGAAAGCGGCATATGGCGAAGGGTTCCTCAAACTATTACGCAGAAAAATAGAGAGAGAGAGAGAGAGTGGAAGTGCGCTCTCTGGCAAATGCAATTGCATGCATTTGTTTATGGCACACACACACCAACACACACTTATACACGAGCCATCCGACAACAGCTGTCTGGGCACATTGCACCTCCCTCTTTCTAGCCCGCCGCGCCCCTCTCACTCGACGACATTCGGCACGTGTAAGCAATTTTCTGTTATAATCGACAACAAATACAATATTTGCATTGCGCTCTCTCGCGTTGCCACTGCTCACAGTCTCACTGCAAGTTCTCACACGGAGAAAAGAGAGAGAGAGAGAGAAAAACAGAACAGTTTTGTTCGAGTGCACTGTGTCAATTAAATTCCGCTGCTCTGGCCTGGCAACAAGTGCGGGCAACTGCGCAACTGACGCTTGTTTGAGCCCATGAGAAGTATATAGAAAGAGAGAGAGAGTGAGAAGGAGGGCCAAGAGGGGCGCCTTCATTTCCACATTACGCATACGCAGCGTAGTGCAATGTGGTTACTTTAAACGAATGCTTAAATTTGTGTCTAAGGTTTTCACTGCATGTGTGTGTGTGTGTGCGTGTGTTTGCTTGTTTAATTTATTGCACGCGTTGCGATAAGCCCGCGGCGGCAAATTTACTTAATATGCGATAATTATCCCGTCAAGTGTCGCAATTTCGGCTATTTATGCCTGGCCCGCGGCAGCAGCGACAACCTGCCACTTTTGGCGCATACCCCTTGATTTACGCACTCAGCTGTCGCGCCTCCCTCTCACTCTGCATCTCTTTCTCTCTCATATTTTGGGCCATAACTCATGAGCTAATCAGGCAAATTGTCAGAGACTTACCTCGCATTAGCCGCAGATAGGCCTCCTATTCAATCAATTGAATTGAGCATCTCGAATGATTACCATATGACTTGCCATAAAATTACATTTTATAGCTGCGCAAATCTGGTCTGTCCTGTCTGGCCTCTTTATGGCTTCATTTCAATCAAGAATTGCAACTATTTTGTAGAATTTTCATGTGCAATCAATGTGATTAATCATCATCAAACACGGGCCTGCACATGTGAATGCAATTTAAATTTGTTTTTTTTTTTTCAGCACAACTTCAGGCAAATTTCATATTGTAATCTTTTAATATGCAGATTTGACACCCATTATAAATGTCACACCCGAGGCACTTAATCCATTAACCACAACAAGCGATGAGCTTTCAATGTTGATATATGCAAAGTTGCCCTTTCCCTCCAACAAGATCAAAGTCCAGCTGGGTGAAATATCGGAAATTGAATCGCCTCGATTAACGCGAGGGTTGCCACGACACCTCCCCCCAACCCCTTCGAAAATCAATTGACGAGTTTCCTGTTTTAAGGACACGGGCGTCATATCAACTGATTTATATCACAGTCGCAGCAATTAACGCGAATGTAAAGGGCGGCAATAAAAAGCGGAAGGAACGAATCAAACTGTACAAAATAAAAGAAAGCAATAGAGAGAGAGAGAGAATAGAGTGGGAAAGAGACAAGAAATCAACGCTCGTTGCGATATATTTTTGGGTGCTTTTCATTCTTAATTTTACGAGCGTCAAACTCCTCATGCGATGCCCAAATGTTACAGAACCTTTCTGCCAAATAAATATGCTTGTGGTTGTTCCTGTTGTTGTTGTTGCCGTTCCTTGTACAAGTTGAACGTCGTCGTCGTCGTCGTCATCATCATCGTGAACGTCAACGTCAACGTTTTTGGGGGAGCTCGTAAAAAGCGCAAAGGAACATTTTACGACGCCACAGTCTAGCAAGCATTCGGCGTCTGTCTATAAGACGAATTACCGCTAAAGCCTGGCGGCAGCCCAGCTCCCAGCTCCCATATCCAGCTCCCATATCCAGCTCCATCTGCAGCTCGACCCTAGCCGACTATATCGAAATCGTGTATGAAATTAGTGAGTGCACAGTAGCCTGTGGAAGTTAGCCAGGCCACATTATCTCCGGCTGGCGGCCACTTAGGCCGCGGCCAATGGCCAATTGACTAACAGACGGAGCCGTGAAAGGGGCTACCCAGCATAATGTCTTGAGTTTTTTCTACCCCATCTCCCTCGAGCTCGACAGACAGCAAACAATTTTACAACTATTAATTGCGCTTCTTCTTCTTCTTCATGCGAGCCCTGATTACGCTGTCAGGTTGCTCGGAAATATCAGAATGCCTCATGACACTTATGACTCGTCACGTTTGCGACGACGGGTGACAACCCTTGCACAGTACATACATACATACATAGGTACATACATTGATAGAGTCATCTCCACTCACGCCCTAAGCTCGCCGCGTGCTTATCGCGCGTGAAAGGGCAACCAGAGAGACTTGTGCAAGTGGCGAAAAACTGATTATCAATGCTGATAAGTGATAAGCCCCACATGTGCATATAAAAGTGAAATGAAAGCAACGTGACACACGCACACACACCAGCACACACACGTACACACACACGAGTGGTGTCTTTCGAGTTCCATTCGCCATGCACCTCATGAATATTAAACTCGTTCCGGCAATCACGTTACTATTCGAGTACCAGAATCACTTACGTTACAAGAATGTTTGGAATTTGGGTTATGCATCAGTTTCACTCACTATTTCTAAGAGAAGTTTGAATATTTAGCTATAGTTAAAGTGTGATTCACTTATTCACATCACATGTTGAAGGGTCTGCAGTCTATTGTAAATGGTACATATACATACAGTATTATCAGCATTAATGAATATAGAAAATTTACTTTTATATTTCATTCTGAGTTTGCAATGGAAATGAATATGGAAATAGTTCCTTTATACTTTTTATTTTATTCAAATTAATTATTGTTAATAAAATAAAAATAAAGAACTTGGTTTATTTAGTTCCTTAATTAAGCATTATAATCAAATTATCTTTTATAAAAAGTTCTATCATTTCCCAAAACGATTATTACTATTATTTTTATTATTATTATTATTATTATCATTAGTATTATAATTATTATTATTATTATTATTATTATAATTATTATTATTATTATAATTATTATTATTATTATAATAAAAATTATTATTATTATTGTTTTTGTTATTATTATTATTATTAACATTATTATCAGTATTATCATTATTATCATTATTATTTTTATTATCATTATTATCGATTAGAGCTGGAGAAACATCGATGTTACATCGATAAACATCGATGTTTCATATGAAAACCCTTAGCAAACATCGATGTTTCTCCAGCTCTATTATCGATATTATCATTATTATCGTTATTATCATTATTATCATTATTATTATTATTATTATTATTATTATCATTATTATTATTATTATAATTTAAGTTGTTATATACTACAAATACTTACATTTAATTTGACTAGCAATTCCAAATTCCTTGGCTTTGCTTCTTAAGATCTGTCGCCTACATAGGATACGAACTATACATGAATACGCGAAACATTCCTGCGCTTCGATCGCTTAAGATCTCTTGGCTACTATACTGATATTTCGGAGTTGGACTGTCTAAAATAAATCGTATTCGACTGTTGCCAAGCAAACTGATTCAATTCGCTTGCCAGCTGGGGAGGTGTCAAGAAGTTGAGTTTTAATTTCTAAATTTATAGCTTCTTTTGCTAGCCGAGAGAAGAGGCCGGGCCGGGCCGGGCAGGACAGGAGACCCCCACACACTCCGGGGCCGGGCTGGACTGCCCGGGCTGCTATAAATAGTCGAGAGTCGCAGCGCGACTTTTCGCAAGTTTTTTGTCCAATTTGCGGTGTTATTTATGGCGAATCATAGGCGGAACTTGCCAGCGAATTGGATGCTTCATTTAGTCCAAGAACCGAAGTGTCTCAGCCAGTGTGTTCAAACGCGTGCTCCCCGATAGAGAAAGAGAGAGAAAGTCTGAGAAACTGAGCACTTTGTCAAGCGGGTCTTGCGCAATTTGCCAGAGACGACAACGACGACGACAAGTTTGCTCGACTTTTGAACCGTCACCAATTACCCAATATGAAATTACAAACTGTGCACAATTCACTCGCGAAATAATACAGAAATATTTCTACTATATACTCATATATTCTATATACCACCTGGGAGAAGTTACGTGTGCGCAGCAAATAAGGCGCAAAGGTTTATGGGACCCACGTAGCCGCGTAATATTCCGGGGAATATTATTGTAAATACAAATTACTCAATCAGTTGGTTCACTTTGGATAACCAATATGGGAATGTGTGCAATAGTTATTCGGTCACTGCGGGCGCCAATCGCAGCTCTTTGATCTCTTTGTGAAGCGCCGCCCTAACCAGGGTAGGGGCACTTGGCATGCCCGACACGTGTAATCCATAAACAGTTGAGGAAGTGTTGCAAAAAATGCACAAGTTACGCGTTGCATTTGCATTAGAACTAAATAGAAAAGAGTGCGAAGCGAAGAATGCAATTACACTGAGAGAAAAGCTTTGATCCATATCCAAAGTTTTAAAGTAACGCCACATAAATTTTCACTTGCAAACCAATTTATTAAATTCTTCATTTCTATGACAAGTTTTTGGCTGCAATCTCTGTCTTGGTTTTTGATGCGTACACCCTGTAACGATAAGCTAAATAGGTAAAGTGAGTTTATAAATTAAATAACATATTATAATTAATTAAATAAATAAGATGAATGATGAGTTAACGTTCTGTTCAAATAGGGTTAAACGCATTTAAGGCAATGGATTCAAAGATTCAACTATTTTTGAATGTATTCTACATATATAAATACTATACTTAATATATATATAGTATATACTAATATATATATACTATACTACATACTAAATATATACTAAACATACTATATATTATGCATTCTAGTTCCTCTATACTCTTCTTGTTTCACATAGTACACAGTATTCCTAAAAGATGACAGCATTCTTAACAGCTTATACACTATGTTATTTTAAGAAGACTTACAGGGTATCTGCCTGTTAAGCGTGCGACACTTTGTTGGGGTTTGAACTGGGGGTTAAGGAGAATTAGCAACAGCTGCTTCTGCCTTCCACTTTGTTTGCCCTGCTACTTTAGTTTCAATTCCCCAAGAGGGGAAAGGGTTCTGGGGGCTTGTCGTGTGCGTTTTGTTTGCATAGTTTGGTTTGCCTTGAGAGTGCCACCTTGGCAACAGAATTACATTATTAGCAAGTATTGAAAGCAATTTTAATTTAAAATCATTTCTACTTGTAGGGAATAAAATAGTTCAAATATTTCCTATATATATTCCTTGAAAATAAGATATTCATATCGTCAAATCGTTTGCCAAGTTCATCGACCAACCCCCTTGATTGCGATGATTTCGAAAAGCTATTAAAACTAATTCCCACAATACAATGTTGTCAGATCGAGAGACAAGAGCAAGTTCTCTGAGTTTGATATATATACATACATATAAACATATGCACATATATCCGTATGGCAACAACAACCAACTGTGAAGCAATGCCAACTTACGATATAAAAATACTTATCGCACGCGAAATCGGTGCAGTTACATATCTTGGGATTGCCGAGAGATGCTTGGAATGGTTCTTCTGGCAAGTTGCCGCATTAATAGTCATGCTGAATGATATCTGCCACGTGCAGTGGCAGCTATGAGGAACTTGTCAAGAGAATTTGTAAGGCAGCTCAACTATTTCAAGTTCGACTTGTCGATAACTCAATATCGATTATAGATTACACTCTCATATTGTTGTAAATATAAAATATATGACACGATTTATGTAAAGTTAATGCATAATACATTATGTGTTATGTGAAATGAATTATGGTGACATATATACATATATACAGTCGATAATTATAGGTTAGAAATTTCTAAACAAGTTCAAAATGAATAAGTAATAATTCTTCACTTGAAGCATCGTTGATTAATTACATTAAAACCTTGTAGACATCTCAATTATCGATAATCAATTCAGATAATACCTGTAGCTATATTTTACACCTCTCTTATTATTTATTACTGTCGGGGAATTTTCGCAGTAGACTCTCGTTTTGCATAACTGCGATTACAATGTATGAAAAGTCAGTGCGACACTCAAACATATATGTATTGCGAAGGTACGTAACGAACCGTTGATAAGCTATAATTCTGGGGAATATACTATATGTATTTATATGCAAACTGATAAGGGCAACAATGGCCAAGCACGGAACGCTACCTCGTTTGCTACCCTAACAAAAGTTAATCAGCTACAGCAACAAATCAGCCTGACAATCCCTTCGACCTGCTCTAATTTTTTTTAGTTTGTATCTGCAAATTCATTGCAAACATGAAGGAAAATATCTTCAAGTCCAAATGTTAAGTAAAAATACAGAAAAAAGAAAATATAGTGAAATGTATATTTTGTGGACCATAAAAACAAATCGACAGCGCAAGCTTGTTATTTTCCATAATAAATATAAAAAAACTGTATAAATGCATGCAAA
Source organism: Zaprionus indianus (assembly GCA_018904595.1). Classification (NCBI taxonomy): domain Eukaryota; kingdom Metazoa; phylum Arthropoda; class Insecta; order Diptera; family Drosophilidae; genus Zaprionus; species Zaprionus indianus. The sequence goes on from JAEIHA010000320.1 coordinate 8,289,977, forward strand.
AATGACGCATGATGAAATGCGAGGGGGAGGAACGGCTCGGCATGGGGCGGGGGATGAGGGAGATAGGGAAGTCCATGTGGATGCGGATGGCACGAGTTTAACCCAAAAACATTACACAAGTTCAAGTGAATTACGACTACAAGGAGATGACGACGACGACGACGATGACGAAGTGGAAGAAGAGAAGGAAGAGGAAGACGGTAACAACGACAACTGCGATTACGAAAACGACAATGACGGAGACGGAGACGGTGCCGAGGAGGAGGTTGGTTGACAAAAGACAAGCGGGAGCTAGACTGATTTTGCTGCTGCTTCTTCTGCTTCCTCTTTACTCTATATAAGTCGTAAAGTCGCTGGTAAATGACAAACGTTTTAATTTTGAGATTAAAACTGCTTTCGTGCCAAGCTTAACAAGCTTAACTTGGCTAAAAGCAGCTAAAGGATAAGCGTGGCCAACTTCCGCCTCCTGGCCACCCTCCCTCGCCACAGTTCCATCTCCAGCTCGATTCTCATTCGCATTGTTATCCTCGTAAAAGTGTTCCATGGATGACATGCAGTTTTATTAGCGTTTACTGCATTTCCTGACGAATGGTTAAGGGTATTCAGGGTGTTGCACCAAAAAATAAAGGTAAAACTGAAACTGAAACCGAATTTAGCGTTAGCGGGTTTCTCGCCAAATTGGCAAAGCCAATTAAACCAGTTTACTGGTCGAGGCCGTTGAGTGCATTCCACTATCGAAAAACTATCGTTTAACTTGTGTTTTAATTAAGGGCAACATATTGCAACACATTCAAAACTGAAACTGAAAACTGTTCTGGAGGAATCATTTTCAAAAGGTTCCCTAAGCCCCTTTGCCTAATTAAAAAGCTTTTCGCGCATTGCTGCCCCTTTTTTCCCCTTCAAATTCCTATGCCACATTGCTCGAGCACCCTGTGAGAACCTCTGCCCACTTGCCACCCCCTTGCCACCTGCCTGCACTTGCTGCATCCTTCTCGTGCAGCTGCGTCTTGGCTCCGCTTTGCATGCTGCACATTTTGTGCTGCCATTTCGCGGATATTTCGATTTATTATTTTTTATTGTTGTTACGTTTTACGACCCGTCCGTCTCCAACTCTGGTTCTCTCTCTCTCTCTCTCTCTGTTCTCATCCGGCTGCAGATATTCGCAGATATTGCCACTTTATGCTGCTTTACGCTGCTGTTCGTCGTGCAAATTTCTTCAAAATTTGACGAATTTTGCTTTATTTTATTATTTATTGCATCAGTTAAGTTTACAACTTGCAGCCAGGGACATTTGTTTTGGCTGCGTATATGTTTTAAAAGAGAGAATTATTTGGCTGCAAGATAGCTGAAATAGTTAGAGGAATCTCTTCAAATTTTATTTGCACCCGCGTGAGTTGAATCCGCTCCTGGCATTAGGCCGAAGTGAGACAGAGCCGAGCGAGAGTTGTCTAGAAAAGGCCGAGCAAATTACTTTGGCTGCAATTGGTACAAGGTTGTGCACACACCAACAGAGAGAAGTATATAGAGAGCCTTCTCCTGTGCTGGAGAGCCAGATGCAGTTGCCGCAGCACGAGCAGCGACAGCAACAACACGAGCAACTTCGTGCTGCATACAAACTCATAAAAGGCACAGAAAAAAGACGATGCTGGAAAACGATGAAAAACTTTGCTAACGACTTAAACGACGACGAGAACGAAGTCCTGCAAAGCAAGCGGAAAAAACGGGCAAACAAACGAAACGAGATGCTGAGGATGGTGAAAGGATTCGGATTCAGTCTCGAGAGAGCCAAGAGAGCCAGCGTCGAGTTGGAGTCGGAGTCGGAGTAAGCTGCACTTGGGCAAGTAATAAAAGTAATAATGCAGGGCAAACGCAGCACCAATCCGACTTATACTGTATACTGGCCATGCAGATATACATATATATTGTTTGTATATATATCCCATATATCCCTGTGTACATATGCACTGTCTGTGTGTGTGTGTTGGTGTTGTGGGGCTGCGCAGTGCCGTAGCTCGTTTATGCGCGTTAATGGCATCGTTTACTGGCTAACTGTAAATGTTCTTCTCCCCCCAACACCCCTTCCCAGAAATGGGTGTGGCGCTCACTGTTTGTTGCAGCTGCTGCTGCTGTTGCCTGCAACATGCGATGCGATGCGATGGGGCATCATCGGTGGGTCGTGATGGGTTGCACTTCTCGCCAATGAGCTGGGCGTTGCCAATATTTTCGGAATTTTCGCATTACCCAAAGCAAAGCCCGCATTTTGTGCGCACATTTCAGGCTTCCCTTTTTTTTTTTTTTTTTTCCCCCCGAATACCCCATTCAGCATCATTACCTTTATCGCCTTCCGATCCCGATTGCGCCCCGAGCTGTGCGTGGCATCGACAGAGTTTACCTCTTTGTTATGGAAAGTAGATGTCGGGGCAATTATAACGACATTAAGGCAACACATTGAACACACAATTCCTGGCTACAAATTGAACATCAATGTTATTATAAAGTCATCTAGAAATAACAATCTTATTACTTGTCAAGATTATTCTTTTGTTAACAATGTTTAGCATTATTAAATTGTAAACATTTTGAAAAGGTTTTAGATTTTATTTCTGCAAGATGAGCTTAAACTAATTGCTATAGATGACTAAAATAAAATATGAGATTTTTGAATTATTATTGTAGATCTAGTCATGTCTACATGTCTGTCCGTCCGTCCGTCTTTCTGCCTGTCTGTTGCAATGCAAACTATTTTCACAGTGCTTTTTTCGGTCTTGGCCCACCAGGGCTCTTCCATTGGGGCGATTGGACTTTGGTTTTGATATCATAACCATATACCCATGATTCGTCACCACCTATGACCCTTTTGAGTATATCTATGTCATCGTTAACGTCATTCAACAGCTCTTGAGCGATGCTCATGCGACGGTTCTTTTGGTCAAAATTTAACAAAAAATTTGCGGATGATTCGGGCTTTCCAACAATTCAATAAACATTTTATATGTAACTTAAGTTTAGTGTGTTTCTTAGCTATAGTTTAAAACCTGTAAATTTCCATTTTGTTGTTTTTGTTGTTGTGTCTTATATATAGTTATAAATATATACATTACTATACAATTCTGCACCTTTATGTATAACTAATACTGCCACAATTGAAGGAGATAAGAAACTGCAATCGTTAAAATACTTGGCACTCCAATGGAAGCCTTTCTTCGTTGTATATTTGATAACTTAGTTCAAAAGAGTTATCAAATAAACAAAAAAAAACCTTTTAAACATTGTATAAAAATGTCTAAAAATCCACAAAAAATTGTAATTATCTCTTATTTAAAAACTTGGAACAGCTTTTACTGCTCGAATACAAAGTGCTTTACCTTTTATTGACACAATTGATAATACAAACATCAACCAAATACAATATGTGCATAAAAAGTCAACAGTCAGAGTGCACTCCCCGTACACTTTGAGCATTTGTGAAAGCAATGATAGCTTGACCAAAACAAATTGGGCAATCAAATTCGCTTTTGGCTATGGCTGTGTTAAACTATAAATCAATTTATTAAATTTATGTGCGGTTAATAAAATAATTTTTATGCATAAAATGCAAAGAAGCAGCAGCAAGCTAATAAAACGCTGCACAGAGCGACTAATGGCTTAATTACTAAATTAAAATTGCCAAAGAAGGAACCACAACAATAACGAGGCAGGGGTAGAGGGAGAGTGATATGGGATAGGGGAGGAGAGTAATAACAACAATAGATCCAACAATTGCAGTGCGTGCAGCGGGCAGAGAGTCTTATATACGCACACAGCATATGCACACACACACACACAGACACACACACACCTACATGCATACATATGTATGCAGAGAGCGCAAATTATGTAAACTAAACAGCAGGAACAGCAGTAAGAACCACAGCAGCAGCAGCGGCAGCAACAACACGAACATAACAGCTTCACACGCAAGGCAGAAACACGTTTCACACACACACACACACACACACACACACACACTGGCTCACTCACCAATGCAAAACGTGCGCTGCAAACCCCACACCAACAACAACAACAACAGCAACAGCAAAGCGCCAACTATTCAGCGCAGCAGTTGCATGCAACACAACAACAGCAACAGTAATAGCAGCAGCAGCAGCGAAGGCACTGCAAAGAGCAGACCAGAGAAGATAGAGGAGGGGAGGAGAGGAGAGCCGGGGCGAAGCGAAGCGCAGAGAAGAGAAACATAATAAAACGGGCCAATGACTATGAAGCTCCGCCTACTACGGAAACTACCGACGGTTGACGACGGCATCGCAGCTGCTGCCATTTGTTCTCGCCTCTCTCTCCTTGTTGTTCTTGTTCGTGTGTAGGTAGAAAAGGGAAAAATGGCAGACACAAGACGAACGGACAGATAGACAGACAGACAGTCGGACAGACAGACAAGGCGAACACAGCAAGCGAAGACTGTGCGACGATTTAGAAGAAGAACATTTATAGATACACACGAGAGCATGTGCGGGACAGACTACGAGTATGTCTACCCAATGCTATATAAACATCAGAGAACTATATGCACATATTGTGCATATAATGCAGAGTGGGCTAGAGGGTGCGGGGAGGGATATAATAAATGCAGCGAATGTCTAACACATTGAAGTACGCATCTGCAATCTAGTAAGGCATACTCCATCAAAGTGTACTCCACGTTCTCCAGCTTTGATCAAAGCGAGGTGCTCCATCGTAAATCATTCACTGGTGTTCCAAGGCGATAAATGTGTGCTTATACTAAGCATATCTATAATATATGCTATACATCTGTTAATCTGATTAATGAGGATCGTCCGTTCTGCTCACTTTGCTAGAATATATTAAGATTTAATGAAGATTAAATAAATTTAGAGCTATTACATGCTCAACAAACTTTCAAGATTATGTTGGATAACTTAAACATCATTTTGCGTTATCAAGTAAATCTAAAATAATGATCCGTATAGAATCTTAATGCGCTGCATTTGAATAGAATAATATTAATGAATTCTATATCATTCGGTTAGACACATTGCATGCAAACAAAGTCTCAAGATCTACCAATGATTAATTGCTGAGTCGTTATAAACTATATTTAAATTGTATTCCATTTACTTTCTATTGAGAACTTCATTCTTTATACAAGTATCTATAAGTGATATTTTACACAAAAATAAAACATGGATTCGCACATTAGTAAAACAATTTTAAAGGTTAGACTGTTTACAGGGCCGTAGCGAGGTGTGAGCTCTGCACAAGGGCCAACGCCTGCGAGGGGCCTTCTTCTACCAAAAAAAGAAGGAAAGAAGCAGCCAAAACAAGAATACATTTTCATTGTAGGATCTTATACAGCTCCAGGGAGTAATAATGGCAAATATACAAAGGGGCAGGAGTGATAAAATGGATTAGAAATATTATCAATTAAAATTATGAGGTCAGAAAAATGAAACCTGAACAAATATTGATGATTACGCTTTAATAAAATAGAGAAACGTGTAATTAATATTATATTTATTCATTTTGTGATAAGTTTCATGAATAAAATTCATACGATGTTAGAGGCAAGGTAATTACAATAGAGCCCCCGCAAAGTTTTGCACAACGTCCCCGAAAGCGTCGATACGGCCCTGACTATTTCCTACTGGTTCAGAAGCCATTTTTGCAGTTCCTTGGTCATACTGACGAAAATTTCAACTACAGATTAACATTCATACAGCCAAATCTATCTATCTACATATATACCTATAAATTACCAAAAACTCTCGATTTCAATGTGCTACATTCAACATATATCAGCAAATTCCCAAATTCAAACTGATTCGGTTCAATATCGCCTTGCAGTATTGTTATAATGCGGTCATATATCAAGTTCAGCTGCAAATCGGCTTATTTCTGACAACCTTTTCCGCTTTGCTGATCTCAGCTTTGCGTTGTCTTTGGTCTTCAGTTACCATTTTCTGCCTACGTGTTTGCCGTCATGTTTACTGTCATGTTTATTGTCTGCCCCACTGTTCGTGTGTCCATCTGTCCCACTGTCTGTCTGCGACGCGATTCGCTTGCAGTTTTCAATGGCCGTCGTTGGCGAAGCGTAAAAAAATGAGAAGGCAGCTGAAAAAACATAAAGAATATCAATGGAAGGTTGCGTATACGCCCCAATCGCCTCAGTGGCTCCACTCGAGCTTTATTTATTTGCACACGAATGTGATTTGTTTATAACGATCGCGGCTGACAATGAATCAAATTTGGAATCCACTGGGAGGGTCATGTGAATGTCATGGGAATTTGAGTACCCACAAAGCGTAAACTTCTATTATTCACTTTATCATATTAATTTTGTTTTTTCTCTCTTCATTTGCAGGCCAAGATGGCTTCTTAGAACATTGTCAGAAGCTGTTAGAGAAATTTCGTTATCCGTGGGAGCTGATGCCACTCATGTATGTGATATTAAAGGACGCTGGGACGGACATTGATGAGGCTACGCGTCGCATCGAAGAGGGTAAGCCAAAACTGAATAATGAGAGCGCCCTCACACGCTTTATGCTTCCCTTGTGATCTACATGCAATATCAACATGTCTATAAACACATATATATCTATATATACCTATTTAATCCGATCCCGCCAGGCCAATATGTTGTGAATGAATACTCCCGTCAGCACAATTTGAATATCTATGACGGGGGTGAGCTACGCAACACAACGCGGCAATGTGGATGATAATTTTTCTATTAATCGCACTACGAATATATTGCTAAAGAACTTTGCCTAGTTAGTTATTTACCGTATTTATGGTTTAATGACGTCGTAAAGTAAATCAAGTCTTAATATCGATAACTTTAACTCTAGCTAAAGCTTTGAAAAACAAAATAAAAAGCGCGCGCAATTTCAAAAGTAAAGTAAAGTAAAGTTTTTGGATAAACCTCTGTAAATATTTCGAATTTAACGTAAAAAAACAAAATGAGCAACAACTTTTACTACTTACTACTTCGTGGAAATCAACTATATGTCTTCAATCAACAAACCAAAAATCAATCTACTCTTCAATCAACAATCCCCCACTGACGATGATGATGATGATGATGATCAGCAGCTCCGACTTCAATCAACATAACCAGCCAAGGCGAACGATGATGATCAGCTCTATGAAAGATCTACTCAGCAATCAACACACACCTCAGAGACGATGTTTATCAGCACGCAACACGATAATTAGTTTGACCATAATAACATCTTATCATCATCACTGCAACCCGGTCTCGATTACCATGTACTGGAGTTGTACCCATCGGTTGTTTAGCTTTAGTTATATGTAGCCTACCATTGTAAGGTCGCATTAAGCTAGCTTTAGTTTAGCTCAGTTCGCTAAGTTAGGACTCCCCGAATGCGGTGTCTGGGTTGGCGAAATACTTAACAAGCTCTTCATATTGCCAGTTACCTTATCAGGATTGATATTTAAGGCTTCTTAAGTATGTACCATACTTTATTTTAATCTCTCAGTTGTCGCTAAGTTTTCCACAACCTAACACCGCGTCGCACTCAAGTCAGTTTTCGATAATTTGTAAACCTAAGTAAGTATAATGATTATATAATATATATATAGAAGATAGTTCGCCAGTCTGAAGGTTTGTCATTACTTTGAACGGATAAGGATATTTCTTAGAACCGATAATCTCACACTTTTACCAAAACTAGAGACCTAACCAGCTATCGCTCACATAACCTCAACTACTAAGTATTGCCAAACTCTTCGATCTTTATAGCAACCCTAAATAATGTTCTACTTGAAAATTGCTTGACGAGCGAAGCACATTTGAAAATTTTACTAGTATAGTGTTAGTTTCGGAATAGTATCGATGTTTATGGTAACTAATAAATTAACAGAAGGAGATACGATACTTAAGGAGCCCCCTTATATTGCTAAACCTAAACCTAACGATACTTATTACCTATTGACTATGTATAAATATTGTTATCGATTATCGATTAAGCAGTTCATAATTCATATGCCAAGTTACACAGCAACAAGAACAGCAGAAAATACCATACAAAAACAAACAAAAAAAAAAAAACTAAATCGAATGTAAAAAAATAAAGTATTTTCCTTTAACAAAAGCTAAGGCAACGAAATCGATATGGTAGGAAATCGCGCATAATTGTTGGGGGTACATAAAACTCCGAAACTGAGAATGGTAGATTGGCCGGAGCTAAGATGGAGCTGTGTGTCAGCTGCTGTTTGTTTTTGTAATTGACATTAAAACTGTAAACTGTAACGATTGCTTTCTCAAGTTGTTGCCGCTTGCTCGAGAACCGTTACACGTCGCAGCATTTCACTTGACAGCAGATGGGAACGCGGAGCAGGAGATGGTGCTGGAATTGGGATCGTAGTAGGGATTGCTGTTGCTACTGCTGCTGCTGCTGCGCCGGTGCTGGGATCGTAAATGCATCATTAAACCGAAAAATGCATGCGAAAAATTTACGACATTGCCAACACCGTCGCTGAAAGGCTTCCAGCTTTGGCTCCACATCCGACTCCCTCCTGCTACGGCTCCAGCTCCAGGTCTGCTGCTCCATATTCATCCAGTGCACCCGGGCACATCCATGAGAAAGCTGACAGGTAGTAGTGGCTACAATAACATCCAGCATCGTTTGCCGGCACTAAACACGTCCAGGCAAACGAAGGGGGAGGGAGAAGGGGGAGCTGCACGTGGGTGTGAAAGCAGGTTACCCGGGATAGGCAATGCGACGTGTAAATGTGTGCGCTATAAAGCTTAAAAGTGTTTATGCTTCAATTGTTGAGGCAGTGGAGCGAGGGGAGGAGGTAGAGGTTGGGGCGCAAGAGATTGGAAACTGCGAGAAACGCTTTTAAAACTAAAGTTGCTGTGAGAATCATTTTGAAGTCTTTCAAGTAGTTGGGGATTAAGAGCAAACTTTTGCCCAAGAACACTTGAAGAGCCCGGGCATAACTGTATCTATGTGTATTCTATATATTCATACAGTCTACAGAGTGATATGAGGTACCAAGCTAACCTCCAAGCTATTGTTCCTTTTTTATGGCACAGAGCTGGCACTATTCACGCCCATTTAAGCAAATGAGTCAGCTTAGAGCAGAGTTTTATGGCGAATTCCTCGCACATATTTCATTCATATTCGAGTCGAGTCTCTCTCCGCCCCCTCTGTAACTCTGTAAGCACATAAAACAGCGGCCCGCATCATCACCATGGCGGATGTACGAGTCTATTTCTGACCTCAGACCTACTGTAAATTCTTCGAACACCGAAAAATGAGCACTGACTACTACCGAGTCCGCCCGGTGCCAGTTGCCAATCCTTATTAAATACAAGTGCTATAGGAAAACGCTGCCGACTTCGCCAGCAGCAGGAGGCAAAAAATTTCAACTTTACGACTTCATATTGTGGGCGGGTCGTAAAAAATGTGCAGCGTCAACTGGCACGACAAATACTACTGACATTTTACTGCTCGCCAAGTAACATGCAAGCCGGAACTAGCTGCCACTTTTTCCAGACATCTGATGCACAAGTACATATATATCTATATGTGTATGTATTCACGTGTGTGTGGGAGAGCAATGATGTATTAGAGTTAGTTCTTCTTGCTACGGCGACTTTCTTTCCTTCCGTCCTGGCGGACTTATAATAAGTAGCCCAGTTTGTCATCAATCGCCCGAAAGTAGCCCGTACGTGGCCTGCACTGGTCATGGCATCCTCCTACTCCTTCATCAGTTTGGCCCATTCTTGTTGTAGCATCTGCTGCTGCGTCCCCTGCTGGCCCAGTCAAGTGTAAAGTTATTGCCAAGGTTTTGTGGCCTGCAAACGTGCTGATTAAAATGGTTTTTAGGATGCGGAAAACGAATTTGTTGACACATTTGTTAAAGTTCGATTTCAACAATTTTTAAAGAACTTTTTATTCATCAAACTGAAAAATAAACAAATGCTTAAGGATTTGTAGTTCAGAATGGTATCGAAAATTCGTTTATCGAGTACCTTTTAATTGGTATGATCTGACTGCATCTATCGATAGTTAACTAACAGATTGCTGTATGCTCGCGGTTACGATTTATTTCTTAATGTTAATTCAAATTGAATACTGTTCTCATCTTGTGTGAGACCACAAGTACTTTTACATTTTTCAGCACTGAATTTGCCCTGATATTTATTTTGTATATTTTAAATTATTTCTTTAAAAGCATTTTTTCGTTAATTACAATGCAATTAGTTAAAATGATTAAATTATTTTATAAATTTCTAACCTATTTTTTAAACATTTTTTTTATATTATGATAATCTACTGGTTAATTGCACAGAGATTTTAGTGTCACAAAATAATTAGCAGCAAATTGAATTTAATTTGAATACTAATTTAAAGAATTAATAGGAAATACATAAATAGAATTTTCAATTTCTCATAAAATTTAATATTAAATTCGATTGCTAGATTTTGTTTTATAATTTGAAACACCTCTAGAACTCAACTCTCTCTTTACGAAAGGTTTTAATGTGTTTTTGAAAATGCATAAATAAGTGGTAAGAAATATTGTTTTGAGTTTCACATGCACCCTTAAAATGCCATAAGTTGGCAAGTTTTTTACGACATTTTGACTATTCACTCAGCTAAGCTTGACAATCGGGGGCGTAAATCATCGAAATACCCTTCCCATTTTTACCAGTTTGGGTCAGTTGTTGCCTCTGCCTCTGCTGCTGCCTCTGCTGCTGCTGCTTCAGCTTTAACTGTATAAACTTTGACCGGCTGTTGGGGATGCACTCAGCTAATTGATCCCAAGTCAAGCCGAAATTATCGTTGAGTTCGTTCCGAGTTTACGACTTTTTATTTCGTCAAATTGCACAGGGCACAGCGCATTAGTATTAGTTTCTGGCATTCACTGTACCTGGGCGGAACACACTATACAATTACAGGTGGTGGGGAGCCTGCGGATGGGGGTTGTGAATGGGGCTGGGCCTGGACCTGGGGGTGTGTATGCTAGGTAGTTGGATAGTTAGGCACATACTGCAGGTGCCTGTGGCACACACTCGTGCGTAATACTCCCGTGTGCCTGGCTCTGTTTAATGCATTCTGCAGTTGGCGGAAGAAAAAATCCCATTAAAATTAAGTAAAATTGCACCAGCAGCAGGAGCAGCAGCGTCAGCAGCAGCAGCAGCAGCAGCGACGGCGGCAGTGGCGTCGGCAGCGTAATCGTAAAAACTTGGCATTTTGATGTTGCACCAAGCAGTAAAATTTTGAAAAGTTTCTGCCACGCAGATAAGACCAAGGGGGCAAGCATGAGCTGGGGGTGGACAGAGAGAGCCGTGGAGCAGCAGCGGCAGACAAAGGTTCTGCCAAGGCATATAGTATAGCGGGTTGGGCTCAGTTCAGGGAGGCAGAGTGGACTGGAACGGGGGACGGGGAGCCATGCGAAGGTTGCACATAAAGTGCATGCCGAGGCGTCCGTGGGCTGTCCAAAATGGCGCATATCTCGGGCATAGACTTTTAGTGTCGGGCATAGTTAATATTATGGCCTCAATAGTTTATAAGTTGGGTGTGAAGCCCGACAGTTAAGCGATATAAGTAATAAACCGGCGAATACGTGCGAAATTTTTCCATACAGAGAGATTATTTTGTGCTTAAGTCGCCAGTGCTCACAGCAACAGCTTGTGGTGCTCCCTGGCGAGACTCGCAATGTTCTTTAGGGTCTCTTTGATGAAACCTTGATGTCGTTACTGTTACTGATACTCATTTCGTTCGTCTTCGTTATCCACAGCGCATGTGGAGATTAACAGAATTGTAGCGCAGATCTATATCAACTACTACACACCGATGGCAATCGATCTGCACGCGCCCATGTACCTGACCTACCCCAGCATCGAGCGCTACGGCACCCACTTCACCCACCTGCCGCTGACGCAGATCCGAACGCCCGCACATCCGCACGAGCCGCTCGCCCTTAGCCGCACCCCGCCCAGTCCGGCGGCATTGTTGGACAGTGCGGACAGGAACCATGGCCACCAGAAGCACTCGAAGCACTCCACCACCAGCAGCAGCAATGGCACCGTTCATTCACCGGTCTCACCCAGTTTGGTGTCGCAGAGTGCGGCGACTATTGCGACGCCACCGACGAGTCACCATCACCAGCAGCAACAACAGCAGCAGCAGCAGCAGCGCTCAAGATCTGCATCGCCAACAACACCACCGCCGGCACACAGCAGCAGCAATGGGAGCAGCAGCAACGCCTACCATCCGCATCATCATCATCACCATGGCCAGCATCTGGTCAGCTCCACATCGGCTGCGGCCGTTGCAGCGGCAGCGGCAGCCACGTAGCAGTATCGCAATGTTGCTGCCGCCGCCGCTGCAGCAGCAGCCGCAGCTGTGCTCTTTGTGTAAGTAGCAAGTCGCAACCCTTGAAGCGAACAATTGGTTGTTTCAAGAGAGTATTGAGCAAATTAATATGACCCACACTTTAAATACCCTTCCCTTAGCAAAGTATTCCATTGTTTTCTTTCTCTAGATTGCTTTTTAGAATTGGTTTCGATTCTCAGTAATTTTCAAGTTATTATAGGACTTGATTACATAGTTTTTTTACCATAATAATATAAATTTCAAGGTGAATTTCAGATCATTTGGGCTAAAGAAAATACCAAAGTTTAAGTCTTTAAGGGAATGTGTTTGGGAAATTTTCAGAACTATGTTCTGTTTAAAACTTTTACCACCTTTTACAATTGCATAAAAAACAAGTTTTAGCAAACTTTTTCTATGCAGATAGACGAAGTATGTTCTTCATAAGGTTAGTATCAGATATGAGTTGTCTGTGCCTAGTTTAAGTTAAAAAGAACAGATAAACAAGTAAGATTCGATTACCTCGTTTGCAGATTTTAGACCTTGACCTTCTAGACCTATGTTATTTAATGTATAGCATACTTTTTGAGGTCTTTAGTGCCTTTTCTTGTCTACTTTACATATAATTTTTACTATTTGAATTTTTTGAACGCAAATGCAATCCAAGTCAAGACACATAACACAAGAAATCACACAATATTTATCTGAAGTTGTCACTCCCAGGGTACCTCAACGTCAACCTCTTCCAGGCTCGACTCCAACTTATTTGGCATGCAGCACCAGGCGCGTTGCCTTTAATCAAATCAATTTCGCAGCATAGTTTTATGTTTACAATTTAAGTTGGTTGCCTGCCCCGGCAGCAGCAGCAGCAGCTACTGCTTTTGCATCAGCAATGCTGCCACTTGCAACTTGCAGCATAATAGTTTTCATTCCTTCATTTCCATTTCCGGCGGCTGACGACGGCGTTGTGCGTTGCATTTCCGGGCAGCGCACGAAAGTATGCAATGGCTTTTTCATCATTTGGCCTGATGGCTGGAACGTGGAAAGCAACAAAAGCTTCCCATCCAGACGCAGCGCTCCTGCATCCAGCGTCTGCAACAGGAGCAGATGAAAAACAATTCCTTTGCCACACCACACCACACCCTCCCCTTCCCCCACACTATTTTGCTTCCCCCTCTTCTGCTACTGCTTTTGTGCTGACAATTGAAGCATTTGAGCTGGAAGCATTCGTCTTGGCCATTTGCTGTTGCTGTTGTTGTTGTTGTTGCTGCTGCTGTTGTTGTCGTTGCTTAATTTAGAGGCAAGTGTTAAATTTCCATGCTGCCTGGCTGGCATTTTAGTTCACACTCTTGGCCCCCGCCCCCCTCGCTGCTCTTAACATTTTGTTGCCTTTTGTTTGATGCTTTGCTTTAATTAAAAACTCAAGTGGCGTCACGGAGCGAGGCAAAGAGAGAGGGGGGGGAAGGTTCAAGAGAGGCAGCTGGGGTCGCATTGCGGATTGTCTTGGTGGCATTGCATTGGCATTTATGCTGCTGCCACAACAAATATCACAAATATCATTATGCTCTCTCTCTCTCTATTTCTCTCTGTGCCATCCAAAATATACATCAAAACTTTCGCCTGCTTGCCACACACTTTTATGAGGCACGGACAACACGCCAGAATGCATATTTCAATCCGTCTGTCTGCCACAAGGTAATAAAATATACGCATTTTGCAACAAGCAGCAACAACAGCAGCAGCAGCAGCAGCATCGGCACCAGCGGCATCTAAATCTTGTCTAGAATTGTGCGCAATGTTTCCGTGCTATCCTTCGATTGTTTGTGCGCCCTTTCGGCACATTAAAACCTCAACTGAACTGAACTCAACCCAGCCCGACTCCACTCGATGCGAGGCGACTCCACTTCAGTCTCTCATCTCCTGTGGCATTCCGCATCAAAGGCGCGTCGTGCGTTTTTACGAGTGCATCATAAAACTGGAACGCACGAAACCTGCGGAGCGCGAGCAAAAAATTTATTTCTGATTCTTTTTCTATATACTTATGTACAGCCACATATATATATGGTATACTATATGGTATATGCTTGAGTATTTCTGGATGCGGTCTAAGCCTAGGCAAGGCTGCAATTAAATCGCACTGTGCGACTACAAAGTCAGAGAGGAACTCCAAGGAGACTCCGCTGGAGTTGAAGATGGAGCTGGAGATGGCCGCATAGAGAGGGCGCCAATAAAACTATCACAGAGTTCATTTAACTCCGTCAGTCGGAAATCAAACTTATCAGCGAACTGAGCTGAAAAATCAACAACAATTATTCAACTGAGGTCATAAAAAAGTGCTCGAACAATGCGAGAGAGAGAGAGTCGAAACTTTTACGAGCCTCCCAGGCTCCTGTGGCAGGAGCAGGAGCAGCACCAGCTCCCTGAAATGCATTTCATTTGTTTCACTTGGCACACACAGAGAACAATATAATACTTGCGAATGCCACTTCAATTCCATGTACCCTTTCAGCACCCTTCTTCCACACCCTCCCTGGTGCTGCTTCGCTGCCTTCTCGAACTTTACCGTCTCGTTGTCCCTTTTGTTGGCCAAAACGGCAATAAATGCATAAGTTTCCATTTAACGATATTCGGTTAGCATTTCTGGCGCAAATATCGTGAAAATTTCGCACACCTTCTGGCGGCAATATAAAGGGAATGCTTTCTTTATAGAAACACTCTTTTTTTTGCTTCCTCTCACTCTCTGGTATTTTTACTGTATTATCCATTTACCCTTCAAGGTGTGTCAAGTAGCAAAGCTAATCTACAGCTTAAATTGTAAAGTCCTTTTTATGGTTTTAAGAAAATGTTTTCAAAACTTGCCTTATCTTTGATGCTTAGGATGAAGGGTTAAAGAAATAACAATTTAGTGAAGGCACTTGGGATATAATACACAGATTAAAAGATTTCCAAGTTCCAAGGCACGACAGAGTCCATTAGTTCCTTCGAGAAACATGTTAAATATTTTACAAAACATTAAAAAAAACCAAAATAATAATGTTTCAAATCATATTTTGTATAAAGAATCGTTGCCATGATCCTCCACTCAATGTACTCATGAGTAGGAATACTTTGTGCAGCCACTCGATAGGTCGCCACTTCTTAAATGTTTATAAAGATATTTGTGTGTGTGTGTTTGTGCTCGACAATAAACAACATACAATATATTCAGTGCTTTTGTGTTCTGTCGCACAATTTCCGCTGATTTCTAATTTCCTTTGAGTCGTCATTAAAAAATATACGAACAGCAAATCCCGAAGTTTTTTAATGGTTCGCTCTGCAGTCATCACATGCGTCGACGTCGTCGTCGTCTTCGAGGTCGCAGCGAAGCATAATAAATGCAATGCTTGCCATAAAATAAAATATAAAGAACAAGACGTGGAATAAGAGAGAGAGAGAGAGAGAGAAAGGAACATGGAAGGGAAATGTTATAGTTTGGCGAGTTCGGAAGTTTCAGCTGACTCGCTTACTCGAATTTCTGGCAGCGCGTTATCCCTGGCGGCAGACCGCCGACTTCTTCGGTCCCCCCATGTTCCCCCTTTCCGCACTGTTCCCGGCGATAATTCGGCTTGGGTTGTTTATTATTGTTTTTCGTCTTTCGGTTCGGTTTGCGCGTTGAGAGCGTTCTCCGGTTTTTATGGTGCCGCGTTACGCCGTTTTTTTTTTTTTTTTAGTGGACACGCATTATTAAAAAATAAACAATATGTATACGATGTGCATACGGCTCCAGAGAACCAAAAACCCAGACCCAGACCCAACCCCCAGAGCACATTTTCAACAACTCATTTTTCAGGGGAAAATTTTGTGTTGATCATAAAAAGTTGAGTTGAGCAAATAAACAAAGTAAGAGCAGATTATCGAGTCGAGTCTACGTTGCGTTGAATCTATAGTACTCCATATAGAAGTATTGTAGATACACATATACATGCGTGTTTGTGTATGTAAGAGTACTCGAAATTGTATGAGAAACTCTTCCCATGTACGAGGGTCGTTTGATAAGTCCGTGACTTTTTGTATTTGCCGCGCACCTGCTCTAAATACAACACTGCTCCTGTCAGCAGTTATCGATTAACAGCTGACTGTAAAATTTTGAGAAAGCTGCGTTTTTGGTTTGCGTTTTATAGGCATTGAAAGCAGACGATCTCGTGAATTTTAACGAAAATGGAAAAAGTAAATTTCGTGTGCTAATGGCAAAATTTCATAAATTGGGCTACGAACTGCTACCCCATCCAGCATATTCTCCAGATTTAGCCCCTGTGACTATTTTTTGTTTCCAAACATGAAGAAATGGCTCGGCGGTAAGAGATTCGGGTCAAATGAAGAGGTCATCACAGAAACAAACGACTATTTTGAGGGCCTTGAGAAAACCTATTATTTGGAAGGAATAAAAAATTGAAAACGCTGGACTAAATGTATAGGCTAAAAGGAGATTATGTTGAGAAATAAAACGCTTCTTTGACGAAAAAATATATTTTATTCAAAAGTCACGGACTTATCAAACGACCCTCGTATTTATGCTCATAAATTATAAACAAAGAGCTCAAGTTGGAATTGTATTGAACATATAATCCTCGTATACAGTTTAATATTCAATATGTTAACAGGAAAACTATCAAATTTTTAATCTAATTCCTCAATTTCGTTACACAACCTGGCGCCATGTCGACCTTATCCAAAATCAGCTTCACTTCAGCTTAATAACAATATTCCATCTTCACCTCACAATGAAATTAGATACAGTTTTTATGAATACATGTGCCATATGTGTAGATTCTCCTGCCTGGTAAATAGTTCCCTCAGAGTGCGTGTTCCATCTTCATGCAGACTGTTTGCAATTAGTTCGGCTGTGACAATTGAAAAGCAGCTAAGGCCTCCCCACTCCCCAAATGCTGCAGCATCAACTTGAATTGGATCATAAAAATCACATTTCGCATTATAAAAATGTGAGCCAAATGCAGCTGCGGCCTGGAAACCAATTCCAGGTCCCAAGACTACCTTCAGGCTGGACAATGGCAAGATGCTGTTGCTATAAAATTTGGTTTTACGAGCGCAGAGCTCTCTCATCCTTTTCGAGGCAGGTAAACGTAGCTCCAAGTTCGAGTCTAGTTTGAGGTGCAGGCTCAGAGAGGGTGGAGGATGGAACTGTTCTGCTGTCTCGTTGTCTTCGGTGCCTTTTGACGGGCAAGTTACAATGATTTTAATGCTTTTTATGACTGGGACACAGCAACCATATGGGCACGACGGGATTATGGCAATGGTCGTTGGCATTAAAACAGTTTTATGCCGCATTTGTGCTTAAGATGATTACCAATAGCATATTGGGTTTCTCGCTAATCAGGCCCAGGATAGTCCACCTTTATTTAATTGAATTCGAATAACATTTAGCAGGCAAACTAATAATTCTACATCGTCTTTTTATCCCTTACAGCGATAATTGAAAATCAAGTGGAAGAACAGCACCAAATAGCGAAGTCTGTTTCCCGGGCTATGTCACTCTACAACTATTATAATATATATGAAGTATCTTCCTTCGATTGGCAACCACACTCTGTTATATGCTACATAGGGATAAGGATAAGGATTATCACGCAAGGATTTCTCAAATTTCAAACCAAGCTATGCAACATAATCGCGGAGCCATAACGCATACACTGAAACTACACCCAGGCTGGGCTTAAACATATTCAAATTGATCTCAAACTAAATTTAAAGAATCTGTAATCACACACACACACACACACACACGTACACATCTGATGCTGATTGTATTTACTTGATATATATAAACATAAATATGTACTTCTATATTAATAAACAACCAGTTAGATGTCTGTTTCAGCTCCGTAAGCAATATTAATCAATCTATGCAATTGCACAATCCACAATCGACTCTTCCCCTGAGAAGTGCATGTTGTGCACACACACAAATTCACACTCACACACATCACACTTACATTTAATGGTATCTAGTCCTAAGCTTGCACCACTTAGAGCACCAATCACATTGAAAAATTTTAAGGAACCTGTACAGCATTTGGAGAATATATAATATTAAACCCGTCAATCACATTGTATGCGTATGATACTTAAATCTGAGATTATAACTGCTTGCAACTAGCATTATTATTTAACTTAATCTCTCTCTCTTCCTCACTGTAGACTCTCTCTCTCTCTCTCTCTCTTGATTCTCTATTAAAGTTACATTTCCTTGGGCTGTGCGCTGTCATGTCGAGAAAGCATGCGGTTTTATTGCATAATGTGCATAATATGTATATGATATTTTTATTTTCTTTTTTTATAAGGGGTGGAAAGTCCAAATCAAGCGAAAATAAAGCACTGGCTTCTTACATCTAGTTCTTAATTAAGTTTAAACAATGTGTTTACACCGAGTGTTAGGATCGACGAGAACCAAAAACGTTATGCTATTCAAATTGTAGTTGAATTTATTATGTCTGCTTAAAGAACAAGAACCTTTTATTATTATTCTTTTTTTTTTTTTGAAGTAAATATTAAATATACATAAGTATTAAATATTAGCTCAAACATTTCAAATTAGAACGAACTTACATTGTAAATCACTTCAAATTGTATCGTATTGAAAAATAAATGAAAACAATGCTTCAGAATAAAATTTAACTTGATTAAACTAAACTTATGCTGTTAATACATAACTGGAATTCAATTGCTCGATAAGAACTGGCTTAAAACAACTAAATCACGTATAGTTTGTAGTGCGACATTCATTCTTTACATACTGAACAAACTCTTGAGATCATCAATGGACAACTTGGTGCTGATCTTGCCCGTTAGCAGTCCATCGGCCAGCCCCAGCTTGTGATCCTGCAGTGCCTTTATGCGTTGCTCCACTGTGTCCATGCAGACGATCTTATAGATAATGACATCTTTCTTCTGGCCAACGCGAAATATGCGATCCTGCGCCTGCGCCTCCAACTGCGGATTCCAATGCAAATCCAAGAGAATCAAGTGATTAGCACCAATCAGATTTAAGCCAACGCCGCCAGCTGTCAGCGAGAGCAGAAGGATCCGTTTTCGACTTTGCGGATTGTTAAACTCATCGACAATTGCCTGACGATTCTGTACGGGTATTGTGCCGTTGAGAGACAATGTTTTGATCCCTTCATTTGCCAACATTTCACCCACGATGTCCAGCACCGATTTCCACTGAGAGACAATGATGGCTTTGTCGTCGGCGGGCAGAACGGATGTCTGCAGGATCTCTAGAGTTTTGTTCATTTTCGTGGAACGACGTGCGAGATTGAATACCGGATTGCTTCGCTTTAGTACATTTTTGGAGGCTTTGGCAAACCGTGAATCTTCGCTGCCCTCTTGGCGACACTCGTCATCAATGCTCAACTTGTTCAGCTGGGATAAAAGATCTATTTCTGGTATACAGTTCTCACTTTCATTGAAGTTATCAGGAGTTTCTTCTTCCAGCATCTGCAATCAAATAAAAAAGATTAGAAATGAATCTGTTAAATTATGGAATATATCTAGACTGTACTCACTGCATCTATGAGTCCAGGGTGACAGCAAATTTGCCTGAGACGCAGCAGGAGAACTAAAATTTCATGTGATTTGACTTGCGTATTGTGTCCCGCCATGCGCGCAAACTTCTCATGCATTTTGTAGTAAGCTCCATTGGGATCCTGTATTTGATTATACGTGGGCCGCTGCGCATCATTTATAAAATGTGAATCCGAATCCTTTTCGGCTCGTTGAAATAGGAACTGAGCAAAGAGTGTTCGCGAATAGGACATCACCCTCTGGTAGACATTCATCTCGTCGGTATCAAGATTTATTTCCACCAGGCGAATCTCCTTGTTAGGTAAACTATCTAGTTTCCCCTTTAACTGCAGCTGTGCCTTGGTGCGCCTGAGCATTATGGATTTAATTAACAAATTAAGCCGCTCCTGTCCACCTGCACTCTTGTTATCAATCCATCTCTTCCACGTGACCAGATCATCGAAAGGTTTGCAACGAAGGAACTTGAGCAGGGCATAAATATCAAGCTCCTTGTTTTGAATGGGTGTTCCAGTCAGGGCCCAACGGTACTTGCCACGCAACTCACTCACGGCTATCGAGGACTGCCCTTTGTGATTGCGCACCACATGAGCCTCATCCAGAATGATACGGCGCCACTTGACTCCGTAAATTGCACCAGTCATCTTATGCTCTCTGCCCACAATGTTATAGGTGGTAACGACGATGTCATAGGTGCGCAAATGTTTGCCCCTTGTCTCCCGGTTGGGTCCGTGGTGCAAGCAAACATTGAGCTTATGCCGAGATACTTTCGAATCAACTTCTGCCTTCCATTGACCCAGCAAACTAGCTGGACACACCACCAGGGTGCCGCCTGCATAAGCTATAAATGAAATTATGCAAACATGAAAAGAGCTTCAATGGATTTTAAATGTCTCTGTACTCACTCTCTTTTCGACCCTTTGAATTCCAGCCACCTGCATTCTTCTCCGCATCGTCCTCTCCGTCACTGCTATCATCCTTATTGCCATCGTCGCTATCCTGCCGGTTCTTACAGGCAAGCACAAGCGAAATCATAGTAAGAGTCTTGCCTAGACCCATATCATCAGCCAAAATGCCACCACGTGGACGCTGTGTCTCCCGCCAGGCCATCCAAGCTAACGCGTGCCTCTGATGGTCCATAAGATCCACCTTCAAGCCCGTTGGATTATCGGCCAAAACATCTTCTGCCGGGCATCCCTTTAAAGAATCGTGTAGGTCCTAAAAGATACAATAACAGATTAGCAAAGGATTAGCAGGCTTTGTATTAGACAGCTGCAGGCACCTTCAGTGAATCCACGGTCAGGGCTTTCTGGTTGTTAAATGTGGCCATGCCTCGTGCTCCAGTATACTTTGGTTGTATGTCATTAACCGCTGCCGACAATGTATCCCAGTCCAGCTCATTATTGACAGGTTCTGATGGCAAATCAGGTTTCTGGGGCTTAACTTGTGGTATATTACTCCCGCCATCCAGCAATTTGGTTTGCACTGAGATTTCACGGCGCAGTCCATCGATGCGTTTCTTGATCTCAGCGCCCCCATCGGGCAGCTTGTGGCCAACAGTTAGGTACAGTTCCTCCGTCTCCTTGAGAGCCCTGTTCAATTCAATAAGCTTTGTTGATTCTGTATTTGAATCGTTCTGGCTTTTCATAACACTTTTTTTGGACAAAAGATCCAATATTGATCGTTGCCTTTTAGGTGCTGGAGTAAGATTCGATTTTGGACGTATGTTCTCGGCGTTTTCATCATTGTCTTCGGAGCCACTGGATATTTCAATTGTTACCTCTTTGTTGCTTAATATCATCACATCGCTGCCTGAGGAATTCTGAATCTCTTCCTTAGAGTTTTCCTCGATCGGCAATTTAGTTGAATGCAACGAGCTCTCGATACTGCCTGAGGAATTGTGCGGCTCGTCCAAAGGAGTTTCCTCTATCGGAAATTGGGTCGAATGCAAAGAGTTCACGATCCTGTCCGCAAATTGGGTGCTGTAACGTGGTGAGTCACTATGCGCATTAGTTGTTTTTGGCACATCTGCATCACTGTAGTCTATCTCGCTGGAATCATCATCGATATCCTGAGGACGTACGCCCGTAATGCTCATGCGCGTGTGCGGCGACAACGCACGTTGGTCCAGTTCATCGTCCTCTTCCGAATCAGAAATGATTAAGGCAGCACGACGGCGCCCCACCTTCCGCGTAGGTCTACGCACACTGTCATCTTGGGAATCATTGTAATCATTGTCGGAGTCCTCAATGGTCAAATCAATACCACTCGCAGCAGTTGCTCTGCTTACACTCGGACGACCTTTAAAAAACAAACAAACACACAAAATTTATAATATCAATGAGATGTATTTATTTTCTCTTACCTGATGGAGAGTCACTTATAACACTGGCCGATTCATCAGTGTAATACACCTCGCTTTCACTTGACATATTTTTCACGACAAAACACTTTACAAAAAACAAAAGAGAGACGCTAACACAATATTTTGGGCGCCAGTTAATTTCAACATTGATCTCGGATGGGGCTGCCAACTAACGTTTATCTAAATGAACTAAAATATCGATTACAATATGTTATTAAAATCTGTTTGGTTCCCATTCACCTTCCTTGCAGTATTTTTATTTTAAAACTGTGATCATAAATTCTGATATCGATAATGTCGATAATTATACGCAATATCGATACACTCTCAAATCGAACACTAAATAATTTTAAAATGTGTTTTCAGTAAATAAGACTATAAATTGGATTATAAAATAAATTTAATGCTGATACCAACGACAGAGTGCGTGTTTGATTGAACAAAGTAAAATTTTAAAATTTTCGATTCTTTCCTCCTTAACAAAACGCGAAATATAATAGCAGAATTCAACTCTTGATACGTTTAGTTGCTTCAAACGAAACGGCAACATAATAATTGAATAAAAAATTAATTCAAGTATGTTGGTTAACGCCATCACACATTCCGACATGAAGGAGCAGCGATCGAGTTCAATTATGTTACGGCCCCAGTGCTTTGTTGGATTTGGTATTTCTCTGCAGTCCCTAACTTCACGCTTTATTCCCCAACCGGAGCACTGCGCCTTTATTTTATCCACATTGGGTTCTGGACTGTTAGTTATCTCAGAATATTCAAGTAATCCAATTCTGGGTATAGCAGGATAGTTCTCAACGGGACAGTCGCAGTTTTTGTGCGTTCTATTGTTGTTTCTGCATATGTGAACCATGAACGGAGGACATGTCTTCAGCATCGGACAGTAGGGCCTCCTGTCAAGAATTGTATCACCAACTTCTATCCACAAATCGGGGCCGGGTGTTCTCCAGCGTATTTGTTGTTGCCAAACTTTTTTAATTTTGTTCATATTTATATAATTGTTTTGAATAATTGTGCACAGGTTGTTTTTTAGATGTTTGTGCTTTACAATAAATAAATATTTACTTCATATTTAGATATATATATATTTTCCTTTATTCAGATTTCAATTGTCTGATACAATTTCATCGTTCTTCACTATACATACATAACATGAAATGAATTAAATAACTATTCACTTAGATCTAATTAAAATTAATGTCAAAACAAAGTGATTACATTTTAATTTCTGTCTGTGTATTTGATCTAGCGTGTGTATGTGTGTGTGTGTCGGGGTGCTGTAATGGAATAATGTTTATGTAGTTTCTTGTATAATTGTGTCTTAGTTTTAGTCGTACTCCTATGTATTTCTCATCTAATAAATGCCTGGTAATTTTCTATATTTGATTCTAAGGATTAGCCAAAGGGACAGTACGGGGTAATAATTTGGTTGTCCAAGTATACATACGTGAATTTCGACTAATCGTATGATTATATGCAATGATTCGTTTAATTTAATAATTTACCTGTGTCCATCCGAAAGTTATTTATTCTTGTTTCTATAATTGTATTAGGCCATTATGTCTTATGTTCGTATGTGTGTATATGTATTTATGTGTGGGTAGATCATGGAAGAGCGTCCAGGTGGAAATAGAGGGAGCCAATCTCTATAAAACTCAAGATCCGAGTACTTGAGTGTTCTTCCCTTTGTCTTTGCTTATCAGATTGTACACAGAAGAAGCGATACAGTAAAGAAGTGAACAGTTTTTGCAATTTTAATGATAATCAGTATACAGTTTGCTATACGTATGAGTGTGTGGGTGTGTGATCGATAATATTAAGGGGTGTACATGTGTGAGAGAGTTGTGTAAATAAACGTAATGAGAATTATTGCATACAAGTGTGTGTGTATACACATTGAGTGTACTTGTGAGTGTGTGTGTGTGTTTCGAGTAAATATGGATTAAATTTAGTTGGATTTGTGGTTTGCTTTGTTTTGCTTGACCATTATATAGTGTAGGGGGGTTCTATGCAACTTACGAGTCTAGAAATAAAATTAAAATAAATCATTGATTTATTTTCTCTTAAATTATATTGCTAAAATTAAGCAAACATTGTAATAGTTAGGTATACAAGTTAATGAAACGTAATCAATACATACATAATTACAAAATTATATGTAAAATATGTACAAATTTATTTTCAAGGTTTTCTCTTTTATATTTTCATTTAATATAAATTGTGTTCTCTTTTCTTTATCATTCTTGATTATTTGTCGTGCCTAATGTGCGTGTGTGTGTGTATGTGTATAATAAATATTATGCTTTATAGGTAATGTTTTTTTTTGTGTTTTGTTTTTCCCCGTTTTCCATCAAGGATGAAAAACTGATATTTCGAATATGAGTTTTTGGAATTTGAAGTTTTCGGATCAAAGTTGGTTTTGGTTTGTTAGTTTCTTAATTTTTTTGTTGTTGTTTTTTTATCGCGCATGTTTGACATTATTCGCTTGAGAATGTTTTCGTGAAATTAAGTATTAAATGAAATTTGCATGTGTATTAACTTCATCAATGCCAAACACATTACATATCTATGCAAATTCTCCTTGTTTGTTTGTTTACTTTTACTTTTAGAGGTACTATAATTTGTTAACACTTCATCCGCACACGGAATCGGAGTCATCCCATCGATGACTCGTTTGTGCGGTCTCTGTTTGTTCCGTATTCCATTTTCATTCCCGATTTCCATTTTCGTTCTTTGTCCATTTACAAAGCAAGATTATTTCTTCGTCCGTTGACCTTATTCACTAAATTGCATATTTTTAAGGCTGGTCCTAGCTTGAGGCCCATGTATTTCATCATCATCTCTGAGTTAAGTAACAGTAAAGCTTTTCCATCGATTTCCTAAGAGATACGCATCAGTAAAATGAAACTCGATGATGAATCATTATAATACTTACATGCTTTCGAAAGAGATCCCCGTGCACCGCCAGGGAGTTGTCATTGCTTTCAATGTACTGGATAACCTCCTCGATGGACCAATCGATGGGCTGTGACCGCAGGTGTGAACAGGACGCTGACGTGGGTGTGGCATGGCGTGGTGAGGTGATGGCTGTGCTCGCATAGCTCGTCGAAGCAGCAGCTGCAACTGGTGCTGTGGCTGCTTTAGCCGCACTGGCAGCTGGAGCAGCCGGACAGGCTGACTGTGAGGCGGTGAATGGAGTGGATACCGATGACGGGAATGAGGCGCTTGAGGAGAGTGTCGTCGGCGACTTGTAGTAGGTGCTTTGCGACTTTGCTGTCAGCTGCTCTGGATGCACTTCGGCTACCAGGGGCGCAAGATACTTTCCGATCGTGCTTGTATTCGCTGTACCACCAGCCAGGCTACTACTGCTAGTGCTGGAGGAGGAGGAAGATGAAGAGGAGGAGCTAGTGTTGTTGCTGTTGGCTGACGAGTCCACGTTGCTACTGTTTGCATCCTGATTGCAGGTGCCGTTGTTGTTGCCACTGGTGCTGTTGTTGTTGTGATGCTGAAAACGAACCTGGCGGAGCGCCTGCGCTTGACTTGGAGGCTGCGCTGCAGCTGACGAAGCTACAGTTGGTGCAACGCCGTTAGGTTCCGTTTTAATGGTCAGCTTTGCACTGCTTCCGTTATTGCTATTACTACTGTTGCTGTTGTTGTTGTTGCTGCTGTTGTTATTGTTGTTGTGGTTTAGTGCCTCTTTAGTGGCATTCAAAAGCGCTTTGGTTGCTGTTGCCTGCGACGGTTTAACGCCTGCCTCCTGCTTAATAACCGGTGGCTTCTCTGCAGGCGAAGTTGGCGTGGGTGTGGCGGATTTAGATTGACGACCGCGCTTCTCAGAGAGCACAGGTGATGACGGTGGCGTGGCCGTGTGGACCAGCTGCCGCTTGCGACTGTTTGCACATTTCTTGCACTCCTCCGTCTCCGCCACCAGCGATATGAGATTAGCACATGCCCTGCATGTGGTGCACAATGTCTCGATAAACTGCGCCAAGCTCTCGTCATCCTTCATGCGCAAAGGCGACGGTATTTTCACCTAAATAAACCGGAGATAATTATAGATTTGACTTCCTCTGTTGGGATGTGATGACTTACCGTGAAATTCTTGCCAGCTGCAGGCACAATGTGCACATCGCCATCCAGGGCAAAGAGCAACTTGGACAGCTGCTGTGTGTCCGTGCTGGCAGCCAGAACCTCTTGCAGGCAGAGCTTGGCGAGCGTTTGATGCGTTGGCCCCGTTACCATCGATGGCAGCTTTGAGCTATTGATGAATGGTCCGCCCTTGCAGTTGGTGTGAAAGTGAGCCGTCACTGGAGATGCTGGCACCATGGCATCTGATTCGGCGACAACGGTGTATCTGGGACGCGCGCAACGTTGCTTACCGGAGCTTGAATCCATACGCGACTTGTGACCCGGAGGCTGCATGGGATGGCAACTGCGGGCGCACCAACCGGCGGGAAAGATGTCGCGTGATCGATAGTTACACCAATAGTCGAAAGCGCCACGCCAACCATCAAAAGTGACGTGGATTTGGTCGTCTTTAATGGCATCAACTGTTGCACAACAGATCAGTTGGGGATTCTTCTTGTCTACCGCCTCCAGCTTCTGGCCCACCTTGAATAGATTCTCTTCAGGAGTTGGTGGCTCTGGCTGGAATATCTCCTCGGGAGCAACCATTGCATTGTTTAATATCTTGCACAGATAGCCGGGCCAACTGGAAGCGTTCATACGGAACCCAAGTGGGGGCTGCAACATGCCACCATTCTTCTCACAGTGTCCGATTGCATGAATTTCCGTGGAGTCCACCAAACGCCAGAAGTCGTTCTGCGAGTCGCTGCCATCGAGACGTAGACGTAGCCGAGATCCCAGCACTCCAACCACTGTGGCAATACAGGTGGACGTGACGTTGCGTGGATCCAGGGCTTCCAGTTTCATTCCAATTTTGAAGTCGTTGTTGGGAGGATTTAGCGCTTGTTTGAAGCATTCAGCGGGAGCTGCATCACTACCAGTTTCCTATATCACATAAAAAGATTAGCTAATGATCTGCAAACTGACTATTCAAGTTACTTACCTCCAGGTATGCATCCCAGTCAAAGACATGGAAGCTTTCGTACTGAAAGGGACCCGCTGGTGCTCCGCTGCTTAGTATTTTGCGATCACCATCGGCTCCCCCAGGCGTGCCCCCGCCACCGCTGTGTTGTCGCGTAGATCCGTTCTTCTTCTGATGCTTGTTCATGCACATCATGGAGCAGAATTCTTTGTTGGGCGCGCCTTCGCGTATCACATTGTCGCACTGCGTACAGGCGCCTTTACTGTACGCCTTTCGATACTCGACGATACACGTCTCCGAGCAGAACTCTTTCTTGCCGGTCTGAGTGGGCAGGACGTACTGCAAAGGGAGTTTGCCCTCGCCGCACCACGTACATGTTGCTTTCTTCGCTGGACGCCCGCGCGCCCGCTGCTGTGTGGGAGTTTGCGGTGTTGTGGACGTTGAGTTTGAGTTGGCAGCACTGTTTCCGTTGCTGCCACTGCTGGCGCTGGCACTGCTATCGCGTCCGCCAGACATTTTTGTGTTGTTTTCACTATTTTTCACCGTTTTGCTCTTCTTTACCGTCACTGTCACAATTAAAATCAATTTAGCATCTTAGTGACGCATTAATGATTCGCAGAGTTGCATCTGCGGTTGAAATGTTCGTTTTGTGGGCACAAAAATCTTTGCCACGGCTCGTTCTGGTTCTATGCAATTCAATTTTAGCGGCGTTCTCGAGGTCACGTAATAACAATTTGTATTTGTACGCGCTGTGCTATTTGTTATTACACACGAATACGAAAACATTCGAACGTAGTTTCATTTGCTTAAAAGATCGCGAAATAAATTAACTTCTTAAGCATTTTTAATATTTTTCAATTGCGAATTAAAGTTATTTTTTATTTTTCTTTGCAATTGCGTTCCGCCATATTTGTTTTTCTTGCGATGACACTTGGCTAGGAATGTAACTACTTGTGTAACTGTTAAAATCACTTTGCAGTTTCCGACAACATGTCTCTTCGAAGTGATTTATTTATTTGCATCAAAAATAAATACAATTGTAAATAAAAACTGTCAAACTTTAATATTAATTTATTTTTATACTATTTAGCATCATTAAAAATTTCAATCGTTGAGTATTTATCGTGGTATATATTGCACCTGTTATCGATTACTGTGTGCAACACTATCGGCACTGTTGGGAAACTGTTTGAGTTTCGCACAGCAGCGCCATCTACATGTAGAGTTTAATGAGCTCTCAACAGTTTTGCAACTATTCGGAATTTACTGAACGAACGCATTTGGCGCAGCAGCTCTAATAAGACCTAAAGTGATTCCCGAAAACAGAACCTCTTCCAGATTAATTGGGAGTAAAAATACATCTGTATGTGACCTAGTTATGTGTTGCAGGGTAATGAAGTTAAGCGCGCAGCCTTAAATTGCCAAACCCTACACGAAATTACACGAGTAATGCAATTAGGCTCAGCACAATGGGCTCCCACCCGCTGCGACCTCTTCCCCCACACCGCTCACCCCTTCCTGCACACCATCCCCATAGATATTGATTTCTATCCCCTTCCTCTCTTTGCATATTTCGCACTGCGCTCATAAATCATATTTGGTCTGGCCGCAGGCACAAAACGTTGACAAATGGAAGGCAGTGGGCGTGGCATGGACGGCTGCACGCGCTTTTAATCGCTCCCAACACCAGGACAGCAACAACAACAACAGCAAATCAACGCCTGCAATCGCTGTGAAAAAATCAAATTTACAAAACGCACAAATCGCACGCGCCCCATGAGAAATATATTCGTCAGCTGTCTGTCGTGCTGTCTGTCTATATGGCTGGCTGACTGTACATCTGCCAATCTTCTACAGCTTCTGGCTGCTGTCGTATTTCACTCCCACGAGCAGCAGCTTCTGCTGCGCAATGAATGCATACAAATTTTCGCGAATAGTTTGCCCAAAAATACTCACACACACACACACAAAGA
The DNA here is from genome assembly GCA_018904595.1 of Zaprionus indianus. Classification (NCBI taxonomy): domain Eukaryota; kingdom Metazoa; phylum Arthropoda; class Insecta; order Diptera; family Drosophilidae; genus Zaprionus; species Zaprionus indianus. The sequence goes on from JAEIHA010000320.1 coordinate 8,319,317, forward strand.
GTGATGCATTAAATCACAATAACGGGACATTCGTGGCAACCTGCCCACCTGTTCAGCAGTTTGACTTAATCAGCAACAGGGAACATCAGCCGAGTTAGCCCAACACGGGAACCCACTTTGATAACTGCCCAATCCACGAAAAGTTCGCCACATAATTATTGCTGTCCAGGCACAAAAGTTTTGCCAGCTCCCGCTTAGTTGAATAAATATTGTACAAGTATTTCGCTTTGCTTTGGCCAAACTTTTGGGCCACCTTGATGGGTTGATAGAGCAGGTCCGTAACGTGGCGTATGCAGGGTGCGCGGTGTACAAGGGCTGCCATCTGTAGGGGCCCCCTACTGCCGTAAAGAAGAAAAGCTTCATGTCCAATTTGGTGTTTTATTTTTTTTAAGTATCTGTAAGTCGAGATCTCCAACGGACAGTCATAGTTAATTTATCATTATTGATACTGAACAAGAATATACATATGTATATACTGTGTGGGTTCTATTCGCGCCTTGTTATATGTATATACATTGCCATTGAGCAAGTTATCATATAATCATAACCATCACCATCACCCATAGGGTATAAGGGTATACTATAAAATAATTACTAAGCAAGATTCCTTGAATGGACTATCAAGATTATCTGTCACTTATAAGAGGGCCTGAAATATATTATATATCTTTGCCGAGAAAAGATTCGATGAAAGGTTTTATGAAATTAACCTACATATTTATTTTATAGAAAGGCAATAAAAAAGGGCCCTCTGGAAGTTTTCCTCTGGGGCCCTCAAAGACCGTCACTACAGCCCTGAGAGTGAGGGGTAGAGAGTGGGAGGATGGGATATTGTGGTAACTTACTTGTAATTTGCTTCACTTTTGCCTGCCTTTTCTGGCACTAATCCGCTCAAAAATTACGACGTTAATGAAATGAAATCCCTAAAAAAGGTTTTAGCTCTAAGCTGGAGAGGATTGCAGGCAGCAAAGAGAGAGAGAGAGATCTGATTGAAGTCGTCTGGTCTCTTTCTTATCAGTCTTATCTGTTAATCAATTAAGCTGCGCTCATTTGCGAAGCGTTGAACCAACCCGCGGCCGTGGCTCACTCGGAGTGTCATAAATTAATAATTGGTTTGCTTTATCGGCGGCAGCTGCCACGATATCCCTCAGGTTCTTTGACATCACCAAGCATCAATGAGAGACAGTCAGTAGAAGGGGGGCGGACGTGGGCAGGGCGTGGCAGAGGGAGTGCTCTCATCAACATGCATAATTAAGTCGCGTCGCTGCTTACCGTTTTGTCGCCTGTCAACTTGACGATGCTCAATTAGAAACAGCCGTCGAAGTGACGGTCCCTCCCCACCCTTCTCCCCTCGGGTACCCCCTCACTCCAACTACCATTGACTTATTGCGCAAATCAAACAAAAGATAGACAATCTCGTAGTCCAAGAGTTCCATTGCAGATTTGAACTTTGTCGTGATTCTAATCAACATGTTAATGAGTTTATCTTCTTCCCCTCCCTTATGACCATTCGAGGGCTTCGGATTAAATGCAGCGTTAACGATTCCATTATCAGTTCAACAGGGCTGCGGCCGTCGACTGCGTATCGAATCAAGTTGTTGCCACGAAGATTAATGAGATTCTTAATGTTTTGGCTTAGCAGGTTTCGAGCAAAATTCCCGAAAAGGAAATCAAATTTAGAATTTAAAAAATAGGAAAATATACTTCCTATGTATGTAAGAGTTTGATGGGTTAAATTGTCCATTATTTAAGGTAACCGTTCTCTTCTTTTCTCTGTCAAGTTTTCTCTCTCGGTTCACTCTTGAATCTCTTAGTTCTTCATTGCGCCATACTCAGTAGAGTCTGTCACTAAATAGCTTATTACGCACTTGTTAATCAATAACTCAATCCGATAAATTCAATGTTATCTTTTGCATTTATACAGTTTAACCACTAAGCACTGAACACATAGAGACCTCAAACAGGGGGTAAATCTGTTATTGCTAGTGTTTCGATCGAAGTACCCCAGAGCTCGAAGCATTGAGAGTAGAGACTTCGACTGCTACTTCGATGTTTTACACAATCTTATGCATGCAAACTTCTCAAAAACTAAAATCGGGTTGCGGTACAAATGTATCTGAAAAATACAAATGTATCTTAAACATGCAAATTTCTAAAAAACTAAAAATCGGGTTGCGGTACAAATGTATCTTAAAGATACAAATGTATCTTAAGAATGCAAAATTCTGAAAAACTAAAAATCGGGTTGCGGTACAAATGTATCTTAAAGATACAAATGTATCTTAAGCATTCAAATTTCTGAAAAACTAAAAATCGGGTTGCGGTACAAAAATCACTAACGAAACTAAAATAACATATACATAGAAAGGTAATGTCTTGTATCTTGATTTATCTGCGAAACTTTGTCAGCCTAATTCATTCTACAATATAATCCAATTATAGATAAGCTCATAGTTCTTTTAGGTTTTACGACATTCCATTATAACCGTAGATAACTGCACATTAACCATTCTCACACACAGGCACACATACAAACGTGCTGACTTTGTGATGCGTAGATGGACGTCAGCAACTTTTTGACAGATTTCAATCAGCCGCAAACCAAGCGGAGCACATAAAGGACACACAAGTGGACAGAAGCTGACGCTGATGCCTGGCGCCAGTCAGAGCCAGGAAATATAACGCTGCCCACGTTTTTAATTACACCTGAACACGCATTGACAGCGATTAAAAAGCGTGTCAAGCTGAGGCAGAGCAACAGGCGGCGACAGTTCGCCGATCACCAACCAAAGGTAGAAGGCCAAAGGCTGTTGGGGCATGCAGGATGTGGTTAGGAATATGGTCTACTTGCGCAACACTGTTGCCACGACACATTGACGCCTTACCTGTGCAAAAGGTTAATTGGCTACACTCGGCGTGGGGCAATGAGACACCAAAAAAAAAAAAAAATCGACTGTAACAGAAATCAAAAAGATTTCTATTTATAGAGAACAGTATTGTTTATTTTAATCACAAATACGTTCATGTATATTATTTATAGATTTATTATTCAACTTGGAATGATTCTTAATTTGGAACTAACTAAGGTTGGAACTAACTAAAATAAAAGTATGTTCTGTCCTTTAATTTCATAATGTACCCTGCACATTACAAATAAATCAGTCTTCGTTTTCAGTTCTAATTTAAAATGCATACTTTGTTAACCTTCCCACTTGCCACAGATGGGATGATGAACGTAGAGCAATTTCACACCTGATCGGCGTTAGAAGCTGTCGTGTACCGTTAGTCGGGGACTCATCAACAGCGCTCGCCTGCTAGTTGACCCAATTGCTTTGACTGTGTTTAAGCAAACAATTAATGTGCAAATAAAAAGTGATTAAATATTAATTGAGTTCGATAATTACAATAAAACAAAACGCAGAGCAGAGTTTGCCAAATGTTGCAGCAACATTCAACACTGGCCAACAGGTGAGTGAGTAGACAGGTGGCAGCAGCTACGCACGACTCACGACTGGCAACATTCCCCTGGCCTGGCCTGCCTCGGCTCCACCTTGTTTCCACCTGCGAGGATGTGTGCCGCGTGCGTTCATTCATAACTAGTCGCGTGGCCCGTCATCTTCGTGCCCCACTCGGTTCGACTCGGATCGGCTCGAGTTGCCTTCGTGCCTTCGGCTCGTGCCTGCTCGTCCAGCGTCCTTGCTTCGCAATATAAAAACAAGCGTGCTCCGCTTGGAGCTCTGAGTTCTTCGCTCGTCGTCAGCCTGTTGCGTTCGTAGACAACGGAACAACCAGCCCAAGATAGAGCAATCTGACACAGAACCGAACCGAGCACAGGTCTTCAATAAGTCCTTAGCAGCTTTATCACCAGCCTCAACTCAAGATTAAAGTGTCCTATCCGCGTGCAACATCTTTTGTGTGCAAGACTCTGAGGCAAATTACTCTTGTCTTGCCGCGCCAAATAAAATATTCAAATTTCTCGTCTAATTTCGTTTGATTGCCGTCGCGCGTGAAGTCATAAAAAATTTGGCCAATTTAACAGCCAAACGAAACGAAAATCTTGAAAACCATAAATATTTTTGCCCCAGTGACAAGATCAAAAGGAATTTTCTGGGTAATTACCAATTGATAACGTGATGCGTTTTATGTGAACGAATTTACCCCCTCCCCAAACAAAAAGTATTGTAGAAAACGTGACTTTGCATTTGGTTGAAAAGTGAAATTTATATTTTGTGGAGTTTCTTAATTTAAAAATACAACTGGTAAGGGCATGGAACCTTATAAATTATAAAAAATTATAGTTTAATTTGCAAGTGAAGAAAAGTTTCTAGTAAAGTTATTATTTTTAAGTAAACAAATTTTTGGAGATTCTTAAGTGAATTCAGTTGAAAAAGAAATTTCAAAAAGAGTTACATTATATAATATAATAAAATTCAAACAGGTTCTGTTCGATTATTGATAGACAAACCTCTCAATGATTTATATTATTTTTTATTTCTTAAACGATATTTTATATATGTTTTAAATAATACGAGGGTAATAAAAAAAAAAATTTTTTAAAAATTTTTAAAAAAAAAAAAAATTTTTTAAAAAAAAAAAAAAAAAAAAAAAAAAAAAAAAAAGGGGAAAAAAAAAAAAAAAAAAAAAAAAAAAATAAGTTATATAAATATGCTTAATTTTTCCCTCAATATTATTAAATTCATAAATTTTGTTGAGCTGATAAGCCGTTTAGGTTTTTTTACAGTTTAATAATACGAATATATTTATTATGTTAGATTCATACACAATATATTTAAAATATTTCCCCCCTCTGATTGGTAATCAATCTTGAAAATATATAATCACTGCCCGCTGAATTCACATGACGAATTTCTTGAGGACCGAGTAAATCGCAGCTTATCCCTGAGTTAATTAAGATTCCCGCTATTAATTGCGCTCCTTCCATAATTTATAGATGTGTATTGATTGGACAGCGCTGGGCAAGAATTTAATTACGTGTAGCTAATTTATTTTGCGCTTAGTTGGCCGAGCTTAGCTAATGATCGGAACGGCGATTCGTTGAGTGTGGCGAGTGTGATTTTTCAAGAGCACTCATTGACTTTTCAGTGCAGGGAAACAAACAGAGGTAATTACTACGGTTTGAGAGTGCCAATTAAAGAGTGGATAATTCCAACACGCCTCGTGAGTTCTCCATGCGAAGCTGCCCACGTCTAATTAGTTTCCTTTTGTGTGGAGGAGAGAGAGAGTGTCAAGTGACGGAGACCGTAATTTAATAGAGTGCAAACACGGTCGGGAAAACTCTCAAGTTGTGATTGCGAAAACTTGCGCCCTGTGCCCTGTCATTTCCAACAAGGCAGGCGATAATGACGACGTCATCTCCGTCGGGTCACGTTTTCCCGTCTCATAAAACAATCATTTTATAACGGAGGGGGCCCAATTTCGATTCAATTTTGACCTAAACAGCGTGCCCGCTGTGAATTTTAAAGGAAGTATCGAGTGGGGCGTGACATTCGCTTAGCCTAATATGCCCGCAAAGCGTCAGGGTAGCGAGCGGATGGATAAACGCTTTATGTGCAATCGAAACAAAACATTCGTTGGCACATTTCAAAAACATTCATTCAGCTCTCCCTCTCTCTCTCACTCCGTCTGAATGTCATCTTTATTCTCTATTGCGAATCAGATGATTGTTGGCTCGTAAAAATCGTTTTATCTGGCAAAAAGTTCGTATGCGATTTCTCGCTATTTGCATATGGTATTTGGTGTATGGCGAATGCAAATATGCGACGGGACTTTCGCTTCATGCCATATCTTATTTTATTTTATTTTATTTACTGCGTTTATTCATTTATTTACTTTGCGCAGTCTTAAAGGCGCAGATAAAAGAGTCCCCTCGCCGTCGCCATCGACATCGCCTTGGGCAGTCACGGCTCCACTCGGATGGGCCTCAGTGGGGCAGGGCAGGTTTTATTGCCCTTCAATATTGTTCTACAGCATTGTTGGGGAAGCGCTCTTTCTCTATCTCTCCTCCTTGCCTAGCCCAAATTCGATTTCAAATTCAGGAATTTATTTTTGATGGCATTCTAACAATTTAATTATGACAAAAACATGTACATTTTCAATGGAATTCGATTCGTTCTTACCTGAATGGGGTTGTAAGAGCATGTTGCCACATGCAGCTGTCAACATTTCAATAGCACACAAATCCTTTGGCGTGAAATGGCACAAATATGACAGCTGCCTCAGCTGCAAATGCCAGGCGACACAGTTACTGCCAAAAGTGTGACAACAGCTTCCCAAACTAGCTTTCGACTAGTTAAACGTCGCAAGATTTGCGCCTAATGCTCACGATGACAGCTCAGCTTAAAGGCAGCTCAACGCATGTGTAGCGTGCTTGTTATGGGCAACCAACGCCTGTTTGACAAAATATATATTAGAAATCCTGTGGAAACTTGGCATTCCGAACACATTTGTGTCTTTAGTTGGTGTCACTTAAGTGCTAATCAAATAGAAATTAACAAAACAGTTGTGCCAAGATAACATTTAACTCAGTTCTCAAATGAAGTGAAGAAATTTCTCATTAATTTGCATTCGTTTTGTACAAAATGTTTCTTTGTGGCATTTAAAGAAATATTATGCATATTTCTCAAGGGACTTACAAATATTCAACGAGTGTCATTCCATTCTGAATTTATTGGGAATTTGTTTGGAATTTATTTTGAATTTATTTGCAATTTGTTTAGAATTTATTTTGAACTTTCCTTGTTGATTTTCTGTGAGATATTTAAATTTTCGAAGTTGCTTCCCACGGCGTGCCTAAAATTATGCTACAAAAATTATTCAAACGCTGCGTTGCGCATACGCTACGTTGTACTACCTTTCTTTTGTTAAAACATGCATATTTCCTAAGGATTAAAGAGCTTCCTACATAGTTTCCAATCAGAATTCCACAATTACGACTCCTCTCAGCAAAACTGAACCAAAAAGCAAAGAAAACTTGTGGGAAATCGTGCTCTAAGAGTTTTATCAATTAAATTTGACGAGGTAAATCGAGGGACGTCTCAAGTGTTTGAGGGCTCTGCCACGGGTACTCAACAATGCTCGTGTATTCGAATATTCGAATCGCTTGTTGCACAGAAGAAGAGAGGCAAATCATTTGCACGTCAATCGAAGCTCTCATAAAGGATGCTGCGAGCCAAAAATATAGTAGCAGGATGTGAGAGCACCCACAATCACACAATCACATGGACTGCCAGTGGCAGTGGCAGGGCATGAAGGAAGCAGTGAAAGGAAAAGGGAGTGAAAGTCAAATCAATTTCCCTGCATTGATTCAAATTGAAGAAGCACAAAATATGCCTGACCCCAGGCCCGGGGCTCAGACAGGGACCGCCATGAACGGCTCATCTGGTCTATTCTTAGAACAGCCGGGAGACTTGTGCTCTTCCTGCTCTTAGCCGACCAACGGAAATTGTAAGCCAATCGCGAGTCATTGCCCGCTGGGCCAACGAACAATTGACCATTTAGTTGCGGATAGTTTGAAATTGTCTGCTTGTGGTTGCTTGCGCAAATTGCCCAGTGACACTAAAATCCTTTTGGGTCTGGAGTGCGAGTAGGAAAAACAGAGTGCACTCTCTCTGGCGAGCCACGTCTCCATCTCGTGTCTATCAAGACTCTGCGTATATTTATGTTATTTCCACACATAACGTTTATGTTCCGTTGCGGCAAAGTCATTCCATTTTGAGGCGAGGTGGAGAAAGGTTGTGAGAGAGGTCAGGCATGTGCATGTGCCATAAATTATAAGAACACACACTTTATAATCTACAAAGGTTGCGTCAAGCACGTGAGATTCCGCTGTCGGTGCCAAGAATGATAAACATAATAACAACTATTCATGTTTGCATATTTCAACAATAAATCTGGCAGGCACTTGATAAATGGTTCATATAATGTGCTACAATGTGTAGAATATAAACGAAAAGAGAAGTGAGTGGGGATGAAAGGAAGAAAGAAGTTGTAGAAGAGTTTTAAAACAGAATAGTTTCATTGTTTTTAATGATATTTTAGTTTGTTACTATGCATGAAATTAATTTAAGTATATTCAGAAATTAGAAGTAACTCAATCTTAAAGATAAACTGAAAAAATCTAGTAAGATATCATCAACTAGAATTTGTTTCTTCATTTAGATTAGTTAGTAACTTCTCCGCGCTTATCACCTTAAATTCATTACCTTCGCTTCTGAATTGAAACTTAATCAATCAGTCTGTCAGTCAAGCCATCAGCCAATCAATCGGACAGTCAGTGAGCCAATTAATCGCACGCATCCTGAATAATTGCATTCAGTTCGCAGACTGACTTCATGTATATTTATATACACTATATACGCGTATGGATGAATGTCTGTTCACCCTGATCAGCATGCAATTATTCACGAATTGAAATTCGATTTGTGTTTTATGCAATTTTGCCAACAAGTTGCAAGTGGCAACGGGTAATTGCATCTGGCAACTTGCAACTTGCCGCGTTAATCGGCCAATTCGTGCGCTCGTTGATTTTTCATGCAATTATTTTTTGGTGCTATATATTTTTTGCTGATGCTGTTGTTGTTTCACTTTTTGTACCATTGCAGAATGATGAAAGCCACAGCGTGGTTTTGCCCGCTTTTATTGACTCTGCTCAGTGCCACAAGGCTCGTTTGTACGGCACAGCGGGGTGTGGCAGTCGGAGGAGGTGGAGCAGGAGGAGCAGCTGGAGTGGCTGGCGCAGCAGTCGGTGGTGGTGTGGGCTATGCCAACGGATATCCTCTGGACTACCTCGATGCACAGGTCATACAGGTGCGTATTTTATACACTGTCAAAATGCCTCTTCTCTTCCCTTCCCCTCTCGCGCCTCCTCACTCGTCTCTTTGCGGTTTGGCAACAGATGTCGCATATTTTTGTGACAGTTTTTCGTGCTCGCATTTTCATTGGCCATTTCCGTTTTTTATAGCCAACTCTGTATGCGGCTGGCTTTGATGTTGCAATCATAAAATGAATTTTTCACATTTCTCAATAAACTGCGGTCAGACAGAATACCCCAAAAAATGAAGACTAGACACATAAAAGACTTTGCAATTGACTGCAAATCTCTTTATAACACAAAATGTGAAATTTGAGAACAAAACAGCCGAAAAAACGAATCAGAAATCAAAGCAAAATAAGCAAAATTCAAATCTGAATTATTCCATTGAAAAACCTTGATGAATAATTAAGATCATTTCGTATCAAATTGCACTTCAGTCAGTCTCGCGTCACGAAAATAATCAAGAGATTTCCCCAGTCAATTGCCAATCTACGTCTTTCTCTCATCAACTCCCACCTGCAACGCAAAACAATTCCAGCTTTATTTGTCTACAACTTGCGTATGCATTGAGCTATACTATATTGTTAGATAACTCAATCGGTAGCCGTGTTTCATTGGAAATCTTATCGCATGCTTCAAATTATTTGATTTGCAAGCTGCATCAGAGAGATTCCCGGAATCTCCGCACCTTATCGATACAATTAGTAAAACAAGTTTGAAGTAGAACTTCCGATGGAATGTCGCAGTACGCAAATATCGCATAATCTAGGGGAAGTATTCGTCGCAGCAGTATTAAAAACATATTTTGACGGTCAATAAAAACTACATATATATACGTACGTAATACTCTTAACTAATCTTATCGGATGCGTGCCAACTGACCAAACACGAAGATACTCGGCAGAGTAATGCGTACAAACAAATTACTCAATGTTTAAAAATGGATTTACAGTATTTTGAACAATGTTATCAACTCACTGTAAAACAGCACAAAACAAATGGAAATTTTTTTGTCATTGTTGTTCGTTAACAACGATTTATATGTCTGCTTCATTAGAGCGCCAAGAAGTATTATTATTATTGGGCCTGTTTATTTGCCCACGACAAGAAGACAAATAAAAGTTGCACCTTTGTTTTGCTCTGCGACAGTAAAAGTTACCGTTTTCACGCCTCCAAGAAAGATACAGAGAGGGGGAGTGAGAATAGAATTGAATATATACATATTTGGGAATGGGAAGTGAACTTATCATATTCACAACTTTGAGAGGACCAACTTTTCGCAGGCACTCCTCGATTGACTCACCTGCGTATTCGTAATTCACTTGTTATTCATTCGCTCTAATAAATCTATCTGCAAATGCGATCAGAAACTTTTCAATTATGTATGTATGACGGGTATTTATATAGTTAGTTGGCCGTTTAAGACCCGGGGTGGTCCCACCGCCCCGCCCAGGAAACTACTGCTTGGTGGTGCCCGGCGGCGTGTGCAACTTTTGCCAGCTGAGTATTTTTTGCAAATGAAAACTTATGCAGCAAGTTGCTGAAACAATTTATAACAATTTTCAGCTGAAAGCGTACGAGAATTCTTAGCTTGGCATATTCGAACAGCAAGGGCTTTGAAAGGGGCAAAGGAGACGGACAACTACAGCAAAATTGTTACATTAATTAATCCTATTGAAGCTGGAAACAGTATTATGTTTGCTATATGGTTTTCCTTCCCCTCTTCCTTCACTCCAACATATACACTGATCAGTTCAGCTGTTCCCATTGTGCTCTTTCCTTCCCTTTTTCCACATCTCTTTCAGTTCAGTTTTCAATCTTTTTTGAGACTTGTTTCTGCTGTGCTCATGACTAAGCATAGTGTTCTTTCTCTCTCTCTCTCTCTCTTTTGCACTCTTTCACCTCCCAAATATTTGCTTATCAAACGCACGCATTGCGTATACGCCTAATGAACCCCAATCTGAGATAAGATTTTGATAACAAAAAGTATTTATTGAATGCTGTGTTCAGAAGAAAGAGACTTTCTATTTACTCTTCTTCTGCTGCTTCTGTACTCTGATCCGCATCTGGCTGTTCACTTGAGGAATCATCGTCATCATCCTGAGGTGGTCCCTGTCCTTCACCACCTGGACGTCCACCAGGGGGACCGCCACCAGGGGGACCACCACCAGGGGGACCACGAGGAGGTTGGCCACCAGCAGGTGGGCCACCACCAGGAGGTCCAGCAGGGGGACCGCCACCAGGAGGACCACCAGGTCCGCGCTGAGCGAACACGGCGACCAACAAAACTGCCAAGATAACGAGTGTTAAAGCTCTCATGATTATTGTTTTTCAATTGAATTGTCCACAGCGATCTTGCGTTCTTTTATAGCCACAGTTACTTCCTACCTGGGCTCGCAATATTTACACAGTTGCGAATTCAAGGCAAATAATTACAACTGACCTGCGACTTTGTTATGCAAATTCGTGCGAACAGCAGCGAACAAATATTTTGCTGCTGATGCAATCTAATCGCTCGCACAGAAAGTTTCCATTATTTCCAAAATATCGATTAGAAATGTGACTAATCGTGACGAGACGACAAAGTAAACGTATGTGCCATGTCGATGGGGTTTTATGGCTGTGTAGATTGTGGCCAAATTCGACGCATCGCATCGCGATCTGTCGGGAACAATCGACGGGCAATTCAAACTTCGAATAGCAACTGGCAAATATCAGCAGAAATTTATAATGACGTTATGAACCTTATCTCGGCAATGAGGGTGCTTCAGCCACAAGTGCCCACGAGAGACATATCTGCGATAATGTCATGTTGACATGCCAAATTACATTCGAGACACTTTTCGGGGCTTAATCTTTGCTAACTTGGCGACGGTACTTTTTCCATTCCCCAAAAAAATAACTAGAAATCACTTCATAATACTTGTAAATCAGATTTGTCCGTCGTATAATGAAAGCAAAGTCAAGTACTTAAAATAACACTTTAATTTCGATTCTTAACTGATGTTTATCACAACGAATAAATAATGAAATTGTAGGAATCATGATTTCTATGCTTTAATCTCGTGTCGCTTTAATGACAGCTCAGCCTATGCGCTACTCGAGCCACTGCCCTCCTCGGCCTCTGTGGTTGTTTCGATGGGCTCTTCCGTTGACTCGCCGGAACCTTCAGGCGTTGTGCTCTCGGGCTCTTGAGGTGCTGGAGTGGATGTCTCGGGCTCTTCTGGTGCAGGAGTAGAAGTCTCCGGTTCTTCTGGAGCAGGGGTAGAAGTCTCGGGCTCCTCGGGTGCTGGGGTAGAAGTCTCTGGTTCTTCAGGTTCTGGGGTAGACAACTCTGGCTCTTCTGGAGCAGGAGTAGAAGTCTCGGATTCTTCTGGAGCTGGAGTAGATGTTTCTGGCTCTTCAGTTGCTGCAGTAGTTTCATCCGAAGCGTCCGTTGTTGATTCCTCAGGCTCCTGTGTCGTTTCGGTTGGCTCCTCGGGTGCAATGGTAGTTTCTTCGTTTTCAGCGATTGGTTCCTCAGGTGCTAATGTTGTCTCCTCTGGATTTTCAGTTGTGGATTCATCTGAAGTTTCAGTTGTGGACTCTTCCGGAGCTTCAGTTGTGGATTCTTCTGATGCATCAGTTGTGGACTCTTCCGGAGCTTCAGTTGTGGATTCTTCTGATGCATCAGTTGTGGACTCCTCTGCAGCTTCAGTTGTGGATTCCTCTGAAACGTCAGTAGTGGATTCCTCTGTAGTAGATGCCTCAGTTGTAGATGCCTCAGTTGTAGATTCCTCAGTTGTAGATGCTTCAGTTGTAGATTCCTCAGTTGTAGATTCCTCAGTTGTGGAATTCTCAGTAGTGGACTCTTCAGTGGTAGATTCCTCAGTGGTGGACTCTGGTGGTGGTGGAGGAGTAGTTTCTACTGGAACCTCAGGAGAAGGCTCTTGAGGAGGCAGGGTAGGCTCTACAGGCACCACGGCAAATGGTGGCAGCGGACGCCAGCCGTGTTTGTATCCATTGCGATGTTCCCACGCTCTGCTCTTGTGCCAGCCGAATTGATCACGATGCCAGCCATTGGTATTTCCATTCCATGTACCCGCTTCGCCGTATTTGCGATTCCATCTAAGTTGATCTCTGTACGCTCTCCTCTCCTCCCGGGTTTGCCGCCAGCCATAGCGTTTGGGCATGGAGAGCACAGCGGCGAATAGAAGCGCGAATAGGAATATTGTTATAACCTTCATTGTGAATTGTCGTAAATGCACTAACTGCTACCGACTTCACGACTCTCTTTTATATGAGGAATGGCAGCTGGCCATGGACAGCGAAGTTACCATTGACCGTCCACCCCTTTCCCCCACTATTATCTAATCGCAATCAGAGCTATAGTGCTTGATAAGCGGCAAACAAAAGTAAAAACTCAATAACTGGCCACCGATAGGTTCGCACTCTCGTGCTCTCTTCACTCGTGTAGATTGCCATTAACTAATTGAGTACCCGTATCCGTTTAAACGTGAGCTGGCTGCCACGAGACACAGACAGCTCCCGCTAGAAGAGTCTGCTCCAAACTGAGCAAAGATGGCAGCCAGCTGTCTTTCATTAGATTCCTTTCTCAATTATGTCTCTTCTTATCAGTTCCAAAATCGATCGATCGTAATCTATTGCTTACCTTCGGTTATTTTCCATAGTTCCCACACCCATAATCGATCAGTGAGTAATCAAATGAAATCGAAATTCGACTTAGTCGCCAAGGCCTTGAATGATGCGCGAGATAAGACCAACTAGACAGACTGCACAAAGATCTTGACTGAGAGAGTTTCACACGTCTAGTTAATTATCGACACGGCCTGTTGGCATGCGCCCCATCTCGCCTATTACTCACCCAAGAGATCTTATAGACCTCTTCAGTGCGCTATCTGCCTGCAATGGGTTTGTTTACACGCAGACAGCGCTATCTGAGTTTGCTGCCTGCCGAGCTTGCAAATTATTGTAAATATTTATTTTTGTACATTCGTCTGACGACGGGAAACCAGAACCTGAAGCCCCGAATACAACCAGAACAGCCAGAACAGCCAGAACATAATTGTCAACATCTTTTTAATTAGCTACCATAAAGAATCGTCGGTTCTGTGGAATTGTTTTGGCAGACTGGCAGACGGGCTCATCACGTTTGATATATTACACAATTTCAAAGTCATTTGCAGAGAAAGGGAATTAAATAATTAAGCCCCGCAGTGTGATAAAGTGTCGGACGTCAATTTGTTTACAGATTTTCAGTTTCGATTTCATATCAAGAAACTTTTGTTTTTCATTTTTATCATTTTCTTTTCTTCACTAATTGAAGTTCAAGCGGTGTCAAGGGGAACAGTGCTTGAAGCACCTTGAAGCTTGGCAATTGAAGTGCTTAAGTCATATTGCCGTTATCTCTGTGTTATATTTATAGATTCGATCTGCTCTGCCTTGCTGCAGCTTGGGGAAGTTTGCATAATGTGACAATTTCATGATGCAAAGTGTTTAACCAACTCAAACAGTTTCAATCGTGAAAACTTTTTGCATTAAGATCTTAACAACTTTGGCATAAATACATTTAAAACGTCTCTCTCTCTCTCTCTCTCTCTCTTTCTCTTTGTCTCCGCCTTTCTTTAGGACGAGTATTCTACACTGGCGAAGCGGAACAAGCCGTCGTTGTCCATTGTCAATCCGTTGGATGTGCTGCGCCAGCGGCTGCTGCTGGAAATAGCGCGCAGGCAGATGAAGGAGAACACGCGACAGGTGAGAGATGTGGGTGTGAAAGTGGGTTGTAGCTGCGTGGGTGGTTCAGTGAGTGCCTTGCCACGGTCCACTTTGGTATTTTTAATAAGCGCAAATGAGCAAAAGAAAACTTTTCTCTTCAGTTCGCAAGAATAACAAAACAAAAAGCATTTTCTGCAATGCGATTGAAGTTGAAAGTGCAATTTGATGTAAGTGGCGAGCAGAGGGAAGGGCGAGGAGCAGCTAATCAAAATTAGAGCTGCAAATGAGAAAAATATTTAGCTGGAAAAATGCTCGAGAAACGAGCGAATCAGTTGTGCAAACCTGCAAAGTTTTTCCATTTTCCAGCAACAAAGAAAAGAACAATAAATTCACGTCCAGTGGACAAGGTCACTTTGCGTTTGCGTTTTCCATTTGTCAGACACATACAGAGGCCCAGCGGCGCGTCTTATCGCCGGGTATTGACAGTCCCGCATCCTGGCCAGACACACACACACACAAAGGTTGATATGAAAAGGTGCGCAGAAAGCCGAAAACAAAGCTAATAACAAAGGGTTCCTCAATGCAACTCGACTGAGAGATGCCCTGGAAGTACAAATAAAGAAGGTGCTGCCTTCTCTTACTTAGCTTACCCTTTATATACCCTTCCACTGCCTATGCCAGCAACTGCAGGGTATATAAAAGGCTTCAAGGGCTTAAAGCTGATGCTGGCAAACCAAAGGCTTAGGCAACGCATCATGTAAGCGCCAACGAAAAGCGAGGCGACCAACGTGGCGTATGCGTAATACAAATATTTCGTCTTGGCAACAAAGCGAAATTTATTTGCTTACCAAAATGTTGATGCACCCCATGGCGTAGAAGGGTGAGGAAGATGAGGGGAAGAACTGGCAAGAAAATCAAACGATTTAATGCGAGGAATTCAAACGATTTGGCCCTCGGGTGCCTCTTGAATAACGGTCCTCAGTCACAGCCAAAACAGGTAGGCAAAAGAGAGGCTGCCAAAGGGGTGGGGCAGAGGGAGTGGCAAGAGGAAAGAGGCGTTGTGCGCTCCATTTACACATGTCAGTTCGTATGTATGTTTATTGATTTGTCAAAGGCACACGATAAATTGCTGTATGAATGCGATCCCTTGAAAGGCCACCAGAGTTAGAAGCACCCATGAGTGCATTCAAATAATTGATTTGAGTTTACGAAAATACATATATATATTATATTTACACTCATTCTATGCGTGTGCGTGTGTGTGTGTGTGAACTCTCAATTACATTTAAACAGAGCTTAGACTTTTAAGCTGTTGTAGACTCTTCGGGTGCCGCCGTGGTAGACTCTTCGGGCTGCAGGGTAGTAGACTCCTCCGGCAGCAAGGTGGTGGACTGCTCAGCCTCGGCAGTGGTTGAGTCTTCTGGCTCAGCTGTGGTCGATGCTTCGGGCTCCAGTGTAGTAGAATCTTCTGGCTCCAATGTGGTAGAATCTTCTGGCTCCAATGTGGTAGAATCTTCAGGCACAATTGTGGTAGAATCCTCTGGCTCAGCAGTAGTAGTCTCCTCCAATGGTGGTGGTGGAGGACGCTCGCCATGAGGAGGACGGTGGCCATGGGGAGGACGGTGGCCTTGATCATGGCCATGAGGAGGGCGCTGTCCATGCGATGGGCGTTTATCCGGTCGTTCTTAAAGTGAAGCAACAGTTAAGACATCGTCTGCCGAGTAGACCAATGCATCCACACTTACCATTTGAATCCTCATCGCTGCCCGATCCAGGGCCCACGGGCCATTGTTCCTCACTAGAATCCGATCCCGGTCTCTGCTGTGGTCTCTGCTGTGGCTTTCCCTGCTCCAATCCAGATCCCCATTGATTGTTCTGTCGATGAGGCTTGGCTGAGACAAAAACAACCAAAAGGCTGATTGCCAACACTGCGATTGCTACGGATGCCTTCATTGTTAAACTGTTTGCTGTGTACTGACTGAATTTGGCTGCCTCAATTGGTTTTTATAATGGTAACACCCCAGCGCGTGAACTCTCCACAGCTCGGAGCATAATAGTGGTTGTTAGCCATATCTTATCGCGCACTCTAGGAGACTCATACAATCGACACGGCGCTCACGCATTTGCAGTGGGAATTGCCCAAGAGTGACTAAACGTGTCTTTATCTCAATAATTACAATAAAGTTGCCCTAGCACAGACAAATACAAATTTCTTTAATTTTTTTAAGGTATTTCCAGGTATTCCGATCACCTACTGAAGGTATGTTTTGATTGATAATGCAGTTATGCCATTATCATTATCATTATCAGGACAAGGGGGGGGTCGAACTATATCAGTTTCTTGGGGTATTCCGATTAGCCATCGGCAAAATGCACTGATTGCACAATTGATAGGGTAGAACGGTCGTTATCAGTGCAAAGAATTTCTCAAATGACAAGTTGGGAATACCTCAGTGATTCAACTTGGCGATGTTTACAAACAAACTTATCAATCTTGGGTTTTTATGGTCCTTAAACTTCAGATACACCAAATGCTGACTAAAATAACCTTTCAATAAGTCAACAAGGAAGTGCATAAATATAATTAACCTTGTATATTCTCTTGTATAACTCTACATTAGCCCACAATATTATATAGAGCACGAAATAATTGAATTGTTTTACATAATCCAACATAACCTCACATAAAAACTAACCTAACCTCACAAATGAACGACAGATAACAACTAAAAAAAGTTAATTTTTTCTAATTTCCTCACAATATTATATAGAGCATTCATTTGCTAAAGTATCTTTTACATACTCGAAGATAACCTCTCATAAAAGCCAACCTAACCTCATTTAATGATATACAACCACGTATATATAACTATTTAAATAATCTAAAATAGTTTATACTTTCTAATTTGCTCACAATATTATATAGAGCATTAAATAATTCAAGTTACTTTTACATAATTCAAGTTGCCATAAAAAGCAAACCTAACCTCACATGCGAATATAGAGCGAGACATAAAAAAAAGTTTCTACTTTCTAATTTGCTCTCTATGTTATATAGACCACACAATAATAGGATTTTGTTTTACATAATCCAAGGTAACCTCACTTAAAAGCAAACCTAACCTCATATAATAATAAAGAACGAAATATAACAATTTAACAAAGTTTATACCTTCTAATTTGCTCACAAAATATATAAAGCATACAACAATTCAACATTGTTTTATATAATCTAACATAACCTCACACAAAAGCAAACCTAATCTCAAATAATAATAGAACGACAAAATAATTTTAATAATCTACAATATAAAAGTTCAGTAACTACTATGAAATTTGCAGCATAGTTTTGGGCGCCCTTGAACTTTCTCAGCTTTAATGACATTAAATGAAATTTTATGAGCAAACTCAGTCTGCAACTCTTTTTAATACATATATAAAACACGTTCCCTCTGCTACTGCAGGCAAAAAGCCAATTAAAAACTGCTAAATAGGAGTGTAAATCCAATTTGCAGCGAGAAAATCAAATATTTATGCCATTTTAACTAAATGTGTGCTCACTTGGGAATTATTCCCCGACACAGAGTCGGAGTGACACACACAGACACACACTCTCACACACACACACACTCGCATTCTCAAGCTGCTTTAATGTCAATCATTTCACTTTACGTCTTTACTCCCCACGTTCACAGGTCGAGCTCAACCGTGCCATACTGAAGAATGTGGGTAAACGTGTGTTCCTGGAACCGGTGAACGGGCCATGGGCCAGCAGTCGCTACCAGGAACGTCAGCAAGAGCAGCAGCAGCAGCGGGAGCAGCTGGAGCGACAGCAGGCAGCTTTGAGGGAGCAGCTGCGTCGTGAGCAGTTGCAGCAGCAGCATTTCCCCAGTCAACTGTGGAGCATTGGCTGGCCGCAAACCACCGGCTCCCAATCGTATGCCCCATCATCATCCTCGTCATCATCATCATCAGCATTATCAACCTCATCAACGGGCTCGTCACGCTTTTTCGATTTTCTGCAACGCCCAGAAGCGCAGGCAAGACACCAGCAGCAGAGGCAGCAGGAGCGGCAGCAGCAGCAGGAGACGGCTGGAGGACAACAGCTGCTCGACGATGCCAGCAAATCCCTGGGGCTGAGCCTGGGCGTGGCAGACGTGGCCAAACATCAGCAGTCGAGGTCGCAGTCAAACGGAAATGAAATTGCAAATGAAACAAATCATGAAAACGGCAGTCGCAAGTCGCAGTTGCAGTTGCAGTCGGCAATCGGTAAAAGCGCAACAGGCGATGAGGATGAGGATAATGTGGATGACGATGCTAAAGACCAGGAGGATATGCTGGATGAGCTCTACTACCATTGGGCCACCGAGCAGCCAGACGAGCTGGAGGAGCAGAACAATGCTAATGGCCGATTGCCGTGGCGTCTCTTCTACCGCATGCACAAAAATTCGCACTATGCTAATTAAATCGACGACAGACGGCAGCAAACAGACAGAAGCAGAAAAACAAAGACACACACACGCACACACACGTACACACACACACACAGATATTCACGCAGACAAACACAAACGCACAGCGACAGTTTAGAGGTTAAATAGACGTTAGTAGTTGCTAAATTGCTAAATTGACGGTTCCTAATGGCTGGCTTTAAGGCAGACATATATCGTGTGTGCGCGCAGAGACCCCTCCGATACTATCCCACTCGTTCCCCGATCCCACGATAAGTCCTGTTATTAGATGTACTACTCACTTGTATTGTGCTACCAAAGTAACCAACCAAGCTGACTAAGGTTCAGTTCGGTCTACGTAACACTTCATGCTACCTCTTTCTCAGATGCACTCCGGTTAATCTATGCGAACGGTCCCCTTACGCCCCCCAGTGGGGCCAAGGCCCCCTCAGTCTTACGTAATATCGAGTATATTCAAATTGTATTTATTGACTAGCAAAAAAAGTTACAAAACATAAAAAAGCACAAAAAAAAAAGTAAATGAAGTATACTAATATATGTGTATATGAATCTGTTTAATAGCATAAATGATGTTGATTGATAAAAAAAAAACTTAAATGAAAAATACTATCTGTATGTAGTTTTTAATAAAGATATTCCAGTGCAGTACGTATACACTGCATACGGCATGTGTTGGCGTATATGCTTCTACTTGTAATTAAATGCTTCCGCTTTAAGTATCAAAGTTATATATTTCTTTCAATTTTCGTTGGGGTTTATTCATTGTGCAAATCCGCGGGCGGAGTTTATTTATATCTACAGCTCACTTTGGAATCGAAAAAAAATATTTTCTTAATTTAAAATCTCATTTTTAATGGACGGCAGCTAAACTAAAGAGTTATTTATATTATGTTCTTATTAAATGAAGCTCAAATCGGAAATATATGAAAATAAGAAACTTCGCAGTGTTAATCTTCGTTTCAGTGTTGTGAAGCAAGCGATGCACCTATCGTAAATCGGTGTTGGAAATTTTATTGAATATATATTGTAGTATTTTACCTAACACTTTTGATTATTTTTCTCTGATTGCGAATGGTTACAAATCATGCAAATACGACTAACGATTTTAAAGTAGACGAGCTAATCAACTTACTAACAATCCACACCATTTTATGCATGTGCAAATGAATCTTAACTATATTATATAGAATCGAGTTGATTCCAAACACAAACACACACACGACGCACACTCACACACAGAGCGGCAAACACTTATGTAAATTAATGAATTTTACGCGACGATTATAATAGAAAATATGTAAATAAACGATGTTCTCATAAATAAAATGGAATAAATCAAATGCAAGCATGATTAAAACAGAAAAAAACAAAAATGATTAAACTTGATTGGAATTCGAAACTAAATATTACATGGATTATACTCGTATATGTGCGTACACATGTATGTTATATGTATGTGTTTATTTTAAAAAACAAAATAATTATAAAAGACAAATACAAAATATTGAAATGGCATTCAATTTACAAGAACTTCGATTTTCACTGGGCATCCATCAATAGTAACTGGGAACAGCTGGAAAAAAATGAGAAGTGATTAATGTTATGACAACACGCAAATGTTCTTACCCTTCTTAACAGTCCAGTTCATTCAAATAACTCCGGATTACATTTTAAATTTATTGGTCAACGTTAATTAAAACTCGTTTATATTGTCTACAAATTTCGGTATGAAACCTTTATTTCTCTCTCTCGAGAAGTGCACTTGATGTGGAGCTGCCGCCCAAAACACTTAAACATAATTCTAAACATGGGCTAAAACAGCTAATTGTTGTGTACGCTGGTGGCTGGTGGCACGAGGCACGAGGCACGCGGTTCCCTTGTGCCTCTTGAGCAACTTGAGGGTATAATTAATAAGCTTGTTGTATCTCTGACGCACAACAATGCGAGACAACTGACAGACAGTCCAGTCCAACGAAATGGCGTAAGACGGACACAAGTTGTTGGACCTTTCTCCCCGAAAACGATAATTATCACAGGAACATTACGAGTGCGCAGCACGTGCAACAACAACAACAACTGTTGACGGGCGGACAAAAAAGTATGAGCAGGGAGCAGGGAGAGGAGGGAAGTGGGTGCCATTTGTTGTACTCCTGTTGCTGCCTATTTGATGTCACAGAGCAGTGCGACGCCGCGCAGAGTCCAGTGCTTGGGATTGAAATCGGTCTCAAAGTCAATGGAGCCGACGTACTTGAGGTCGGTGCGCTGCGGCTTGCGATAAATGGGGCACTCGTAGAGCTTGGGATCCTTGCCGGCGGTCGTGTTGATGGCGTAGATATAAATGACGGGCATTTGTTCGTACAGTACCTTCATCTTGGACTCAATCAGCTTCCCACTGCGCCTGTCCAGCGAGGCACCTGCAATTAAAGTATAAAGCAAAGCAGTGAACACACATACACAGCGCACAATTTAAAGCAACATTCGGATTTGGCTGACCCTAATTGCTGCGTTGTTCATAAGTTTCCATCGTAAAATTGGCCAAACGCCCGGGGAATACGTGTTACAGTCCAGCCAGCCCCACGCATGTTGCCCAGCCCAGAGAGAGAGAGAGAGAGAGAGCAGGCCGGAAAATGTTTATTAGCGAAGAGCTTTGGGCAAGCAGAGATTGTCATGTTTAATAGAGAACCACAGAGCCCTCAAAGAACTTGCCACCTTGCGAGGCAGCGTCAAGGTAACAAGCTTCTGCTTCTCTCTCTCTCTCTCTCTTTTTCTTTCCTACTATGCGCACCACGCAGCGTATACGTAATGTAATTTTCGCATATGCACAGCATGGCAAATTGGCATGGACACGTCTCCACATGGAGCTGCAGTTGAATTTATGCAAATGGCGACAGTCACGGATCACTTTTGAGCAACGCAAGCAATCACGATTATTCGAATATTCAATTTGGTTTGATTACGTCACGTAAATGTGACTTACGTAAGGCAAATCTACATTAACTCCCACTTAATTGTTGCGCATTTTGCCAATTTGTAAATCAGCTTTATGCTCTTTAAATTAATGTGACCCAAAATCTGTTGAAAAATTCCAAAGACTGCAAAGTTCTTTAGGCCAATCAACAGATGGCCACAACAAAGGTTGCCGACTGAAGGCAGCAAACAAACAGACAGACGAAAGGGAAAATTGTGCCGTCGGCATTGGGGATTATCACACTTTCGCAGACCCCTTAGCCGGGTCAACAGAAGGGCATGACCCCACAACAGTTTGTCGTCATCTTGTGCCCGCATGCAAAGCAAATGCGGAAACCATCTTTGACATTTGCACACACTTGTGGTGCAAATAAGAATAAGAAAAGCGTGAATCGAAATAGCGGAAAACTTCACAGTTAACAATTGAATTGCCGGCAAGGAGCTAAGCACCAAAGAAGCAAAGAGGTAAACGGAACTCACCTTCCAGAAACAGTCCGTGCACGTAGACTCCCTCCGTGGGATACTCGGTTATGTCCTCCTTGTTGTAGCGCGTTATTTGATTCTGCAGCACGACCGAGTCGAGGGCCCAACCTTTGTGCGCTCGGGTTACCTCCTGAGTAATGCACGGCAACACGGCGTATACGCAATGCGCACGTCAATGTCGTCGTCGATAGCGTTGCAGTGCAAATTGGTTAAAGTGTTGTGTAGCGCAAAATAAATGAGAAGTGCACAAACGATTGAATCACTCGAAACATATTCAATATCAATAAGCAGAAAGAAGGAAAAACCTCTTGAAAGTTCTAGTGGCGAATCATATTCAAGTACGAATTCCATGTACTATATAAACCATTATAAACCTAGATCCTTTTCAAGTGAAATTCTTGTCGTATTCCCTGCAGACCGTCGCGTGCGTGGTCGTAATTGCTGTGCGGGCCGGCTAAATACAGTCTGGGATAGCCGATTAGATCGACTAAGAGTACAGTTTGTAATTCCATACGGGTTGCCCCGACTGACAATGTTTGACATAACAAGGGAGAGAGAGAGAGAGGAAAGCCCTCTTTAATTCGACTCCGACTCCGTTGTCATAACAAACTGGTCAGCTAATCTGTCCGCTTTTGCGTGGGCGGAAACAAATGGAAATAATTCGTCCTCCCCTAGCCCTGCTCCAGTTCTCCAGTACTCACTTGTCGCATGGCAGTCAGAAAACCCTGCGGATTAAAAAAGCCCGTCATCCAGAATACCTTCGTTGTGTTTGACAGAGCGGAAGAGAAAGAGTTGAAAGAAAAGTATTAAACAATTAGTGATGTTCCCTACGCGAGAGTTCTTTGCCCACATTTTTTTCCCCTTTGTTACCTTAGGTCGATCCGTGGATATCCAGGTACGAAATTGTGCATTACGCTCCAGCAGCTCCGTGTACCAGAAGCCAAGCGTTGTAGACTCCCAAGATATCTAAAAGGAAATTTAAACATTGACAGTCAATTATTATAGCAGCGCGCGATATGAACATCTTTATTAAGGTACAAGTTGCCAGCTTAGTGACTAGTGACTAGTGTAGAAAAAGACTGTAAAAACACAGTAGTGCAGGCTTCTTCTCAGTTATAAGTGGCGAATGTTATTTTAAAGTTCATCATGCGACAAACTTGTTCGAAATCCTTATGATCAACGGTCTTCGAACTTTTCTGTGAGTTGGCCGTGAATGTATCTGGGATCCGATGTATATTCTCGCTGGTCTTCTTGCCCTTGGTTATGGTAAACTCGGCCTCGTCAAACTTTTTACGTTGCAGTTCGAAGGCCGAGTATTTACTTGTGGTTGACGGCCTCAAAGTGCATTCCTCCATGAGTTCATTGTTTGAAAACGAGCTTGACGATTCAAATGGATTCCATTTTGCTGTATTTAAATTGGAAAGACTTTGTTTTCGTAGCTGGTAAAGCAGCAAGTCCGTATCGAGAGATTCCCTTTTAGGAAACGGTGTTCCCTTACTTGTTACCTTCATGAAACCATATTCACGCATTTCGGTCGGAATATGAGATGTCTGTAAAATGTTTTTGTCATGGAAAAGTATCTTGGTCGGCATTTTGCGAGAGTGTGTGCGAACAGGCATTGTTGAACTTTTTATATTCTTTTGACTCATTATTATTTTTCGAAAATATGTTTTTCTGTTTCAATGCTTTTCTAAGTAGTTGGAAGTGTTTTCTGACTGGGTTTCTATTTAATCTGTTGTCTACGACTTGCCAAGGCCTGCTTGGCATTTGAGACTTTTTAAAAATTCAAATAAGCACCTTCATTAAAAACGGGTTAAAGGAGTTCAGCCTGTAATCGATTACAAATTTTGCTAATTATTTCAAGCAACTCAAGTTATTCGCCCTGTTTGCTCGCTTTGATCCACTAAGTTGGCTAAGTGCGACCTCAACTTAATGAAGTAACTGCCCGCAAACGGGGACACAACTTTGGATGCGTTGGGGCGTTAAACGTTTACACGCATAAATATTAATGATTCAACGCCGGACACACGCACCTGCTCCATTCTCCTGCTGCTCTTTCTACTCTCTAGGCTGCTTAGAAAATGGCTGGGAAAATCAATCAAATTTTTATAAGCGGCAATTGAACACAGCCCCAGCAATTTCTCACCTGACCCACCCAAACAACCGGTGGGTACTTCTGCTCTGAATGTTTCCTTTATTTATTTTATATAGTATATATAAAGAATATACCCTTACAGAGGGTATTTTAAATTTAGCTTGCAGTGTGCAATGCACAGAAGGAAGTAGCTCTCGTTTTATTTTATTATAAATATTCTTGATCTGTTTGTGAGTCTGTACCTCTGGTCAAACATGTATATATGTGAAGATAAGTAAGAATGATCCGTATTCGATCAATAGATTTTATTGTCCTAGTCTTAACATTACCCTGTTGAATGACGTAAACGATTTACTCAAAAGGGTCATAACAGGTGACGAATCATGGGTATATGGTTTTGATATCGAAACTAAAGCCCAATCGTCCAAGTGGAAGACCCGGTAACCAAGACAAAATTAGCCTACGGTTTTATTGTGTAATCTCCTCCAATGGATTTTTAATTTTTCACCTTATGCAGTTCTGGATCATTTCAATCAGTTGTAATAAATCTATCAACATTATTTACCACCTACTAAATATTTCTATGTTCTCATTATCTTCAACGATTGTAACTTTCCAAGAGGGTAACTTATACTATCTGCTAGGGTATTAAATAATCGGCTTGCGGTCGCTGACCTTTGTCATTTCTTATTCTCTTTGCTTTATTTTCGCTGTTCTTTGGGGGGCAGCAGCAGCAGCAGCAAATTTGGGGCAAATTTGTTTGCGCGCCGATAAAAATCTCGTGAGACAATAAAAGCACGCAGCGCCTCCGACGAGCAAATCGCACATTTAGATTACTTAGGCCCACGTTCCGGTATGGTCAACGCAGCACGTACGTAAGACCGGCAGGCACCCAAGAGAGAGACCATAAAAATCGGACTGCAGCCGAAGCAAACTGAGTCGAGGCAACGTTTAAAGCCTGCGCTTAATTCTAGCACATGGCAAATTAGTTGTATATGTGTGTTTTTGTTACCTTCATCCAGGTCTCAGGTATGCGGGCATCATACATAGCATCCAGTGATTCCTTCAAGGCCGGACTCATTACGATGGTGCCATCGATGGCCAGCTTCAGATCACAGAGACACGTGTGCACGCGCTTGATGACGCGCTGCATGCGATCAATTTCCTGCCTGCCAACGATTGAGAGAGTCGCGTAAGTCCCACATGGGACATCTATCAAACTAGAACCTACCTGAGGAAGATGTTCATGGGCAGCAGAATGCCCATGCGTGTCAGATTCTCACGCACCTCGTACGCATTATACTGGACCGGCAACTTGCGCAGCATGTCCTCAGCCAGTTGATAGACGATGCTCTCACGCGTCTCGCCGCCACCGCCACCGCCCTCCTTGGGCTGCACACTGAGTATAGTATCCAGGATGCCTGTAAAAGGAAAGAGAGTAGCGTCGGTTAAATTGTCTTTGATATGCAAATGGGTTAATTGGTTCCTCGCTTGGTTCGATGTTTGAACAATAAACCGTAGGAAGACAAAACCACAAAAGCCGCAACTAAAATGCTTACAAATTATTCATGAGTTCACACACACACCCTACTCAAATGTGCTAATTGAATAAGCAATGTAGATTTATATTAAATCAAGAGTATTTGGCGAGAACAAACAGAGAACTATGTGTGAAGTTTGAGAGTCATTCTTCTTCTGAATTGTTTTTGGAAATAGGTGACCCTAATTGATTTATAGCTAAGATTGTAGAAAAATTATAAATAAATTGTATGCCATATTATAAGCATATAAATAAAAGATAAGAACTATTTATCTGCGTAGCTGCTTTGCATATCAATCGATTGAAAAGCCGCCAAGCACCTTTACTAAACCTATATTTAGATCCTCCATCCTGACCAGACTGAATTCGTATTAAGCAATTTCACATTTCATTCACCTACTAGTTAACCCCGATGGAAGGTCATTGACCCCACTGCGGACGTAAATTTCAATTGGCAATGACAATAATCGAGTAGCAAAAGTAAAGCCAAAGGCAGATAATAGTCAAACGAAGGAACACTCCCTACCCTGTCCAAGGGTTTCTTTTCGCTTACCTTTGGCCGAGTTAATCTGGTACGTGATGTCGGCATTGGAATGCAAACCAAACACTTCGGGCGTGTCGTATGCCGGCAGACTGTTGATATAATCGATAAAACCCTGCAGACTCTTGGTGCTAGGCACCTTGTAGCCTTTGTAGAACTCGAACGAGTTCGAGAGCAACTGTTCGCAGAACCACACCGAAGTGAAGGTCGTCAGCAGACGCTTGTCGAAGTCATCTGTCACCCGCCCGCCGTACTGCACCTCGCCAATCATGTAGACAAGTGTCTGCCAGGAGACACCCTTCTTGGGATCCATTTCATCCAGATGATTCTGTATAAACTGCACGCTGGCAGCGAAATCAGCTTGATTGAATTCGTAGGGTATATTCCAGCCAAGTGGACCGAACTTGCGGCGCTCCTGCACGATGGTGTGCAAGAAGGCGACGGTGTACAGCAGCGATGGCCATTGCGTGGCCGATGTGTAGTCCAAGAAGTCCTGCGTGAAAGACTATTGCGAAAAGGTTAGACACATGTGAGAAAGAAGAATCTTTTAGGGTATCACACTCCCACCTGGTAGCTGCGCTTCAGACTGGCGCGTATGCCCTGCGGCGGTTCGTTGGTGAACTTGATGGCCATCTGCAGCAGGCCAATGGGAAACTCCGAGTGTGGCTCAGTGGTGACCCACATGCGGAACGTGTTGTCAATGTGTTCCGTTTCCACGAGCATGTCGATTACTTCCGTGCAGAAGGGTAACGACAGATGCACATTCTGTAGCAGCACCCAACCACCATTGGCCATGGACTCCATGATCATCTTACGCGCATGGTACTCCTGTCCCTGACCCATCGACACCGAGCGCAGGTCTACAAAGATATTAGATGAATAGATATAGACCTCAATCAACTCTGGATGCACTCACTGATTCCCTTCTGCTTGGCCAATGCACCGATTTGTGTGGTAGGATCGGAGCCAATAGACAGCAGGCAGACGAAAGGCGTACGCGGCTCGGACTCTGCCCAGGTAACTTCAAGATCCAAAATCTGCATCTCACTATACTCGGGACCCAGCGACTCTGTGGAATAAGCCAAGTGAAGAGTAACAAACAAGGAGAGCACATGGAGCTTTTGCTACGCACCCTCGATGTACTTCTTGGCCTGCGATATGGTGCGATCGGGGACACCAGGAACGAATGAGCAGTAGCTTACGGAAACTGTCGAGCACAACGTTGTAGCCACAGGGTATCTCCTCGTTCTCGGGCTTCTCGCACTCGTACCAGCTGCGCCAGTCACGTTCGTTCAGCTCGATGATCTGCAGCACTGTGGAGAAGGTCTCCAGCTTGCTAATCTCCACCAAATTCAACCAGGTAATGTCGAGAATCCAACGGAATGGCTTTGGGGCGACAGCATTTAGATCCAGCGATGCACCGCCTTTGATGAATGTCAGGAACTCCTCGTGACTGATGTTCCCATTGTGATAGTCAATCTTGATGGCCAGCATCAGGGTGAAGAGCTGCTTGTGCCGCTCGTAGAGACTGCGATTGGTGAACTTGTACACCTCGTAGGTGAGGTAGCGCAAGATGATGTTGATGCGCTCCTCGGTCACACTGGACTTGGTCGACTTGGTGATCGAGTTATTGAATATGACCAGGAACTGCTTCAGCGAGTTCTGGTACATCGCATTCACGTTGCTCATCTCAACAATCAGAAAGTAAAGTATCGATCCCCTCTTGGCTACCGCACGGAACTCCTCGCGTGCCTTCATTATCTTACGCTCGGTAACTTCGGAGATTTTGAGCTTCTGGTTAACCTCTTCGGCCGTCGTTTTGGTCACACGCAGCACCTCGATAAGCGCCTCATCGTCCACCAGTGAGCCTTGAGATGAGCTCAAGCGCAACAGGAGATTCGCCTCGAGCTCCTTCATGTTGCGTTGATTCTGCATCACAGTCTCGAAGAGTGCCACACGCTCGGCTTCCAGATCGGACTTCTCCATGAGGATGACGCGTCCCAACAGCTGATCCTCCAGGCCGCGCATCGTAACTGTAAAGTCAATAATGGAGGTCTTCGCACTCACCTCGGGACTGAAGGCGGGATTGGGCAACTTTGTGGTAATGTAGAGCATAAATCCAGGCATTACATCGCACTCCTTGTCGCCCACCAGCACCTTCTCGATGCTGCCCGACTTGATGAAGTTCTTCTCCAGCACATTGTCTATGACCGGATCCAAATCGATGCCCACGTCCTCGATCAACAGAGGCCTGCCCAGCGACAGTGAGTCCTCCAGATGGGTGCGAAAGTATTTGTGATTGAGCGATGTTATCTGCAGCTCATTGCGATCCTCCTTGCACTTGATCCAGATCTTGCCCTGCGTCTGCGGATCAACCAGCAGTGGATAGCTACTGGACTTGGTCGCAATGAGTGCATTCTGCACAGACAAATCATCGTTGGGCAACCCCTGCAGCGTCCACTCCGACACGGTGGACGAGTCCACCAGCATGTTGATGATGTTCAGGCCGGTGGTGAAGGGAATGCTCTTCTGCTTGAGTATGCCCATCCAGGTCCTGATCAGGTTGGCCCGAAACTCCTGATTGTACGGGCCGCAGTAGGACAGGAAGCCAGTAGCTAGCAGCACGTCGCCCACCAGCTTGCCCAGTTGTATTTTGAACTCCTTGCTCTGATTGGTCCAGCGATGTTTCTCATCGGACAGGCCATTGATCAGCGCCGTGGCTGCCGTCATCTTGCGCAGACACACGTTTGCCGCGTCCATCAGGCGTTGCTTCTCGCCGACTGCCTTGTCATATTGATCCTTGACAGCTTGAAGTGCATCCTCACGCTCGCGCAGCTGCTCCTCGGCACCAGCCAGATCGTCCATGGCAAGCTGGCAGTGAAGCAGGGCGAGGCAGAGTTACCTACGAGTCAGGGTTACCAGGGGAACATGTAACTTACCTTGAGACGCGCCTCCTGCAACGTGAGATTCGCCTTCAGTGGCAGTACCTCCTTGTTGACGCTGTGGAAGAAGGACATGGCCTTGGTCCAAGACAACAGGCCGGCAACATCGCCGCACACACGCCGTGCCATGTCCATGTTGTAGTCCTCCATGCGGAAGTAAGGCTGCAGCAGATCGATCATCTCGTCGTTGATGGTGTCCTTGGGATAGTTCTGCAGCTGCAGCAGGAACGTTGCACTGGCCATCATCTGCAAATGTAGCGAAGCATCACAGAGAAGGAGAGAGAGGGGAGGGAAGAGTAAACAAAGGATGCACCCACCTTAAGCGACTCTTGCCAGGAGGGTTTGGGGCACGGTGTGCCCGCGTCGGGTATGCAGGGATGCAGCTTACGCTTGAACAGGATGAGCACGCAGTCCATGATGCGCATGATGAGATGCGGCGGTCTACCTAACTTACGCACTGTGGCAATGTGTGCCGGCTTGATGGTATTGAGAGCGTTCTCAGCCTCCTCGAGCGCCGGCTTGGCCGCCTCGAGCTTCTCCTCGGCCAGGGCCTTCTCGTTGGCAATGCACGCCACGAGAGCTTCGGCCTTGTCCTTGACAATGAGCACCTGATTCTTGACTATCTCCGCTTGCATAGCACGCTCGGTAACCTCGACTAGCACTGATTCAGCGTTTTTGGAGGCTTCGACAAGCTCTTCCTCCATGACAACTAGATCTTTCTTAAGGATCTCAACCGAGGCGGAGGCCTCTTTCAGTTTCTCCAAACCCGTATCCATCTTCTCCACACCATCGCGCAGCTCTTGCTGCTTCAGCTGGTAAATGTTTTTGTAGCCGGCTATGAAGTTCAGATAAGACTTGGGTGTCACGTGAGTGGCGCGACGGAATCGCTGGAAATATTCCTGCGATGTTTCGGCGACAATGTCCTGAATGGAGCCGAGCGCATTAACCAGCTCTTCCTTGACGGCCGGTGTACACTCAATCTCGAAGTGGCTCAGAAAGTGTCTGGCAACCGAGACCAATGCGTCCTTGGGCCACGGATGCAGCCAATCGATGGTGCAGCCGGAGACCAAGGCGGGAAAGCGTTGTACCCGCGATCGAAATGTCTCACCCACCGGTGAGAAACAGAACGCCACATGCAGATTGCTGCAGGTGCGTGCCAAAAAGAATTCCATCACACTTTCCGGGGTCGCTGTTTTGCGTTGATTCTCACGTTTCATGACCGGCGTCAACTCCTGCACGATTTCGGCCTGCTCATCGCGCGAGAATAGATTCGATATGACGCCGCTCGAGAGTATATTATTTAGATACTCGAGGAAACCTTCCTCCTTGATATCCATGTCAGTGAAGAGAAAGGTTGTGCCCTTGCCCTGTACGCCGCAGGTGCGATAGAGCAGCTTTAGGTCCTCTAGAAAATTGGCCACATTGTACGAACGCGTCAACGCAATTTGGAATGTCTTGTAGCCGGCAATGAATGATGCCAGTTTGGTAAGCGACTGTTTTCCAGAACCCCCGACCCCGACAAGCATGACGTTGCCCCTCGGATGCCGAATGATGCGGGAGATCTTCACCAGATGTAGCATGGCATCTGGGAAGAAAACCAAATCCATTCCGGAGCCTCGCACCATCTCATTGAATTGTGCGAGAAACATGACGAGACGCTCGCGAAGCGCTTCATACGAGTTATGAGAGTTCACCGGTTCGTATACCTTGGGCAATTCCATATCAGTGTCCTCACCCTCCTCGCCCGTTGGCTCGGGGGCATCCCTCATGAAGTCGACAAACACCGGATTCGGTATTATCATTTGGGAATGGGACTCGCCCAGTTCCTCGCGCACTAGCGCGGCCAACTCTGAGCCGAACCACTCCCTGTCCTGGAACGTGGTAAAACGATCGGCAAAGACGCGTGTGCATTCATGCTTCCACAACGACATGAGCACACTCTCCGCGGTGATCACTGTGGATAAAGTGCCAACCATGCCCTGCCAGATTCGCGACAAGTCGCGCAAACTGAATACATAGTGGAATTTCGCCGGCGTAGGCAGCAGTTTCTCGCGCGTGCGCTGCCACAGATGACGTGTCACCAGGATCAATTTCTTGACCAGATTGCGAACCTCGGGCACAAAGCCGCGCTTGGCATTGTAATGACCCTCACCGATAACGCGGAAGATCTTATCGATGGAATCGTTGTCGGGTATATTGCAATTGAATACACAAAACTGACGCTTCAATCGGGACGGTATATCGTTCCTTCCACCGCCGGGCAGGCCCATGGCCGCCACATACTGTACATCCACAATGGTGGTGAAATCGCCTGGCTTCTCCAGACTATAGAAACCCTTCATGTCCATCGATTGGCGCACAATCTCGTTGGTTATCTGATCGCCCCATTCATTGATCTCGGGCAAATTGATGTCATCAATGAAGACAATCAGTTTACGGCCACCTGGTGGACCAAATGTGACACCAACTCGCTTCTCCACATAGCTTTCGATTGTGCGCTGAAACTGATACGGACTAGTAGCCGATGAGAAGTTAAACGATCGTCCCATATACGTCTCAATGTTCATTTTCTTCATGAAGTTCTTCATGATGACCGTTTTGCCAGTGCCCTGTTCGCCGATGACCATCACGGCGCGCTCCTGATTGGCAATGGTGCCGATCAGGTAGTCGATACGCACATTATCCACAATGGGCACCAGAATGCTTAGATAGTCCGGTGTGGAAAGCTCCGGATACATGTAGGGTGTGACGAGCGTCTTCCACGACTGCCACACGCCCGTTGGAGAAACGAAAAAGTCAAATATGGTATTCTCTTGGGCACTACCCTTGGGGTAGTCCAATTGCGGAAACGATTCCTTAACATACAGATTCATTTTAACGCGATCGCTAGTGGAGAGGTACCCGCCAAGGCCCCAGGCCAGCGCGAATACATACAAGCGGTGCAAGTGTTCCGGCGTGCAGGTGTCCTCCTTCTCCTCCGGTCCGCTCTCTTCGGCCAGTTCCTCTGCAGATGGTGCAACAGTTGAGGGTTAAGTATCAATCACATATATATCAACACACACACATATATAGTTAAGAGAAGTAAGGTAAGTTAAGAAAGAACTAGAACTAGTACTAGAGTTGTTAGTAGAGGACGAAGACACAGCCTACACAAGAACTACGACAACTAGACACAGATTGGAGAGAAAACTGAATTTGAATTAGCTAAATCGACGGAATTGAATTTCCTTTAGTCTCCCAATTGCAATGCAATCAAATTCAGTTTCATTCCATACAGACACGGCACAGTAAGGAGGGTGCAATAAGTAAAGAGAAAAAGAACAAGACAGAGAAAGAGAGAGAGAGTTCTTTCAACTCCAGCTGAAGTCGCGCAGAGACAAACACACACACAGAAGCAGAGTTAGCAGAGTTAGGTTAGCGCTACGAGAAGAAGGAAGGTTTACTTTCGACGATATTTACATACTATTTACACAGAGATATAGATTCATATACTTTACCGACAATCTGACTGCCAATCGATTGCCGACGCGCTTCTTCAACTTGTTTTTGATGCTCTACACGCTTTGCCGCTGAAATGTTTTAATAATTTTGTTGTTGTTTGATTTGAAGCAAGCACAAACATGCAGCAACATGCAAAATTGGCATGCACTAACATGCACTAGGCAAATCCTTGGGAACGTCAGCTGCTCTGAAGGCAATACGCATTCGCTGCCAACTTACCATCTTGACTCTCCTTGCTGGACAAACTGACCGCCTGCTCGTCATCCTTCTTCGAGGGTATCAGTCCCTCCAGTATGAACAGCATCTGCTGCACAATGTTGCACTGCAGCACCGGCATCTGCAGCTTCACATTCTGTGCTCCCCAGTTGTAGACATCGACGAACGTCTGATCGAACAGTTGTGAGAATGTTGCCTTCTCTCCGGGTGCACGATTCTTCAACCAGGCCTGCACAACTGAGGGTGGTATGAATTCCTGGTAAGATCAAGAAGTAAACACTTAACAGATCTTCCCTACTTGGTCGCGAGTCCAGGCCGGATGAACTCATGTAGACCATTCCATTGCGGGAAACTGTGGCCGGCGACGCGTTGTCAATGTTGTGCGGCTCAAAGATAATCTTCACTGTGGGCGCCATGGTCAGTCGATCACCATTGGCCAGGGTCAGTGTCTTGTTGTCGTCCAGCACAGAATTCAAGTTCTCAATCCAAATACTGTCCACTGGCCCATCGAGGACCAGCCAGACATGTTCGCCAGGCTTCAACCTGAGCGTCTTACGCCACAGGGCCGAAAAGATGCCATCGGTCCAGTCATTGGTGGCCACATCGAGGCGCCCAAACATCTGAGCTGCCGTTATGGCCTTGGGATTCATACGCATCTCACGATGATTGTCGCCCATTTGCGTCATGGACTTCATTAGTGTGTGGATGCAGGTGCTCTTGCCTGCGCCACTCGGACCCAGCGTCATGATGCCATGTCGCACATTTTGGGTCTCGTACAGCTGTATCAGTTTCAGAACCCATGGAGGATGGTAGACCAGACTAGCCTCTTCCGTTTGCTGTAGTATTGCCGCCTCCAATTCGGGATAGTTGGTCTTTTCGAGAGTCTGCAACGAGTAGCATCGGTCCAATTAGTCAACATAAATAGAAATGCGAGAGCGAACTTGAACTAACCTGATTGGGAAACAAGTCCGACACCAGCGATATGAACAGCGGCTCGTCATCGTCAATCAGCTTGGAGAGATTCATGTCGCGCAGGACCCGCATCACAATCGTACTCTCGCTATCCTTAGAGTTCCGTCGCTTGGCAGCGCCCAGGGTGCGCAGCACTGAGAGTATGTTCCTCAGGCCGAAGTCGTAGTGCACCTGCTTGGTCAACTGCTCCTCGCACAGCTTGTACAGGGTATAGAATTTTCGGGCCAGCGTTATGTTCTCCAGAAATCCACAACTGGCCAGCTTTACCCTTATAATAATCTGTCTATCCGGCACCATCATGGCCACCGTACGAAATTGGATTTTCAAGTTCTCTGGCAACTCTTTACGGCCAGCATATCCGGGATTCTATACGCCAAGTGGGTAAACATTTCAAATCCCTTTTGCAAAACTTTCCACGTGTGCAAGCAAATAATAAATAATAAACATGTGCAAATAGTGCGCATAGTGCAAAAGGAAAGGAACCTCATCTCCCCATGGAACTACAGCAACCCAGCAACTACACCACAGACACCTGGTTGAAACTATTTGATGCATCTGCGGGATACTCGCATGACTCGCAGCCATCAATAAGTTTATCAAATACAAATTGATTTATCATACTCGCACTCTATGCGCCCGTCACTCCATTACGAGCTACCGTTCGATGAGGGATTGACAGGAGAGAATGATAGAGAGAGAGAGAGTGGAAGAGGGAGACGGAAGCGTTGCCTGCCAAGCATTCCATAATTTGATAGTAAATATTTCACAAGTAAATGCTAGAAAGAGAAAAATTAACCTGGCTCTAAGCATTTAAGAGTTGAAAATATTTAAACTTCAAGCATGAATTTTGTTGAAAATTAAACAAAATATTTGAAGAATTTCACATAAAAAGGGGTGTTTGGGTTCTGTCTGAAGTTGCTTCATATAACATAATTCTTAGAATTCAAACCTTTTTACCTTGTTCTACAACTGTTCAAGCAAAAACATTATAGAAAGTCGGAACCTTTTATAATATAATTTTATGAAATAGTCTCCACACATGGAGCAACGTCCATCGAAATCTTCTAGAGCTCTCCATGCCACAGTCTTAGCAACAGCTTAAGCTCTGCCAGCTTGCTCTACTAATAACCCATTTAACTATTACACACTCCCGGCAAACTCTTCAAATGTCTTTGAACCACAGTCCCCGCCCAGCCATGTGCCATGCCGATAATATCCATTCTATTGCCATCAAATCCCATCAAATTAGTACCAAGTGTTTAGAATAAACACACACACACACACACATGCAGAACGATATCCCACATGGCAATCAACCGATTTGCAGGGAAAAGTGTCCGTGTTAACCAAAAGTAAAAACTCATTTGTCAATTTGTGGCGGGAACTGACATTTGATATGAGAAACAAGCGAAAAAAAAGAACAGAATTCAATCGATTTTGTTGCTCGCTTAGCCAAATGCAAACAGAGACAGAGAGAGAGAGGGGGTATGAGTATGAGCGGGAGCGGGACAGGAAATGGGGCTTGGCAAGCGCATGTGACAAGCGGTTTTGTTGCTGCTGCCGTTGTTGTTGTTGTTGTTGCGGGCGGCTCCTGGTGCTGCTACTGGTTTTCTACTTTTTACATAAATAAACAAGCCAACCACAACAAAGGATTTAGCCAATAAACTAGAACGCACACACAGTGACACAGCACAAAATCCAGCTTGGCTGTCAGTCTGCTGTGTGTGGGTGCCTCTGTCCAGTGTGTGCGTGTGTGAGTTTGTGTGTGCCGTGTGTTCTAGTAGATTGTCACATAATGTTTCATTAAAATCAAATGCAAGCGCGGGCGAAAAGTGTTACATAAATGAGCCCAATAATTCAATGTGCAAATTAAAATTGCGCATACGCCCTGAGTGCCAGCAAATAACAATGAATATCTGACTAAGTGGATAGCAGCACGTGTGGTGGTACGCATATCCTCGTGTCTCACTCTCCCTCTCTCCCTGTCTGTGTTTGTAATGGGGATTGGTTATGTCTATGGTGTACAGAACAGACAACAGGTTCCCATTAGAAAGTGGCCACATTGCATGCAACCTAATCGCATTACCCAATGATAGTTGCCGTCGAAGGTAATTAAAATGCGGTGCTCGAAAATGTTGCCGCACGTTTGATAAGAGCAATTCGCATAGCTTCCATTTACCAATGTAAAAGCCTGAACTAATCACATTTTGACTAGGCTGTCAGTCGGGATGCTTGGCCTGTGTCGGGCACAACAACAGCAGCCGCCACAAAGCCCATAAAATGTTAACACATCGCACACACAGTCTCTCTACGTTTGGGAGACAATGTATGTGTGTTTGCGTGTGTGTGTGCTCCCCGCTCCTATGGGTTACTGTCAATTTTATTATCGCTTAAGTTGAGCAACATTTTACAAGACTAATAACGTCACAGACTCGACTCGACTCGGCTCTGCTTGTTCCAGCCCGTGGCCCATTAACGTTCCGCGGTGTGCTGATTTTCTGTCAGGCCCATCTTCATATAAAATGTAAATATTTTGCCAGCAAAAAATAAAAGGAATCGTGAATGTATGTGGATATTTAATAAATATCAATTTGGCTTGTAAGCCACGTCGCTTTGGCCTTTTTTCTGCGAGATGAGACTTGCCGGTCTGTGCGTTGGTATTTAATGAAAGCAGACGGAATATTGATTATGACGCGGCTTTAAAGTAGAGTTTAAGGTGCATTGCAAATAGCTATAAAGTAACCTTTAACCTTTAACTGAAAGCTTTAGTTTATCTTGCGATTTTTGTACCACTCCAGAGAGTATATTAATTTTTGCAAGAAGTGTGCAAAGCACCTTTGGAGACATCTCCGACCCTATAAAGTAAATACAAGGTGTTTTCAAAAACTCGGGCAATGTACTTTTGATTATCGATTTTTTTCTTCCCGAACATCTCTACCAAGTTTCAAGTGTATAGCATTTTTTTTTTTTTTTTGCTGTGAGAGGCATAAAGTTTATAAGTGTTTTGAGTGCTCGATTTTTTGCTTAATTTTTACCAAAAGAACCGTCGCATGAAAATTGCCCAAGAGCTGTTGAACGACTAGGTACATAGTTATGATATCGAAAAAAAGCCAAATCGTCCCAAATGGAAGAGGCCAGGTGAGCCAAGACCGAAAAAAGCATGCCAAGTTCGATAATTCGATAATTGTTTTTCCACAATTTTGTATTGCTTCTCGCAAACGGAGCATAACTTCAAAATAAAATTGTTTATTGACCCTACGACAATATGGTAACAGCTCTTGATGCACCACGTCATGTTAATTGAAGAAAACAGTGAGCAAGACTTTGACATTTGATCGCATATTCTGAATCGGTATACCCAAGTCAATCGAACTAGCCCTGTCCGTCTGTCCGTGCACCGAAGGTAGCTTTAGTTCTCGTTTAAATATCAATATCATCCCTTTAGTCTGTGCTTTAATACACACACTTCCACGCTCATATCCCCACTGCGCTACCTGTGCAATTTGATGAAATGAACAAGAATAATGAGTAAAATGCAATTGAGCTCGCCTGAGTTGAGTACGTGATAAGGTGCACTAGTTGAATCAGTCGACTCATTAACTTTCTAATAGCATGTAGTGCCATAAAGTGGAGCAGCAAGGAGAGTTGCAGGTAGATAGATAGATAGATAGTTAGGGCAACATTATGCATTCCTACCATCGTTATGAAAATTCCAAACTCGGGGTTCATTTCGATTGTGTCGCCGTCGGTGAATAGGAATGTCTTCTTCTTCTCCTTCTTAGCGGTCAGCACCACCGCCACCTGTTGGGCGGCCACCGAGAGAACGGGCAGCTCGATGCGATTGAATTCGTCGAAGCAGCCCCAACTGCCGGACTGGGCAAGACCCTTGTAGATGCGACCCAAGCCCCTGTGGAAATTGAATAAATAAGGGGAGGAGGGGGTGTCTCACTCTCTTTTTTTAGCAATGTGTGCTGCATTTTAAGTGCCTTGTGCGAGGGCGTACCTGTAATCCATTTGGTCGGAGCAATTAAAAACGACAACATACTTGGCCAGCGTCTTGCCCATATCCTTGACCGTTTCCGTTTTGCCAGTGCCCGCGGGTCCGCACGGAGCACCGCCCATGCTCAGTGTCAGCGCTTGGGCGAGAGTTATATAGCAGCTGAAAGAAGAGGACAGGAGCAGAAGACAAAGGACTCAGTGATTGCATTTAAAATGCAAAAGTCCAAAAATTAATAGCGTCCCATTTCTGAGAATATTTATAATTCTGTGAACTCGCGAACCTGAATATACATAAATATACTTAAGTTCCTATATGTTAAGTATATTTATGAAATGCCAAAGTTTTCCTCTGTGGCAAGTGAAGTTTGCGTAAAGAAATATTACGCATACGCCGCTTCAGACACTCGCGCCCGTTTAACTAGAGCAGGTGATGAGCCGCCCACGGCCGCAATGGAGCAATGGAGATTGCTGAGCAATTCCCTTTGGCATTCCCGCAAGGATAACAACAAAACGGGAGCAAAATTTACAATGACGTTCAGCCAAGAATCGAGCACAAGGACTCTGGCTGAAAATGAACAAATTTGGCTTAGGAGGCAGAGCAATAAAGAAGAAAAAGCAACATAAGAACAGGAAGTATGAGCGCAAGATAGAAAGGGAGTAGGTTGACTTGGAGATACCCCTTACTCGAGTACCCTCTAAATAACTGGGTTTTCTTATGGCCTTAACTGTTCAAAGAGCGATTCAAAGAACAGTTTACAATTAACTATACATCAAATTCGTGAATCGAAACAGATACAACCCTCAGTTGGGGTAAAGGGTATTAAGAACTGCCTCGGGATATTTGGCATGACGAAATATGCCGTCACTTGGCTTGTTCTTGCAAGACTCGACAACGTGTTGCTGTCCAAAAACTTTATTTATCTTCCGCTAAGTGAAATTTATCTTTGCGAACATGTCAACGTCGGCATCGCTGTCGACGTCGTCTACGTCATCGTTCTGCTGCCGGCCTCATGAAAAGGATTCCATTGCTCGTGCTGGAGCTGCTGGTGCTGACTTTGAACTTGGTCGAGCAAGTTTTGTTTGCCCAGCAAACGGAATGTGGCCAAGTCTCACTCACAAAATGTTCGATTGCTCGATGGGAAAGTTTTGCACGTGCCATGGAGGAATGTAAATAGTACAATAAATTAATTGATCTTAAGTTGTTGTTGCTGTTATTTTAGCCGCACACAATCAAGCGGAACTCTGGAGTAGCATTTTAATTGAGATACCAACGAAATTTATGGCAATGCGAATGTGTGAGTTGATTAAACTTAGTCTAGAAGAGGCATAAGAGATACATAGCAGGTTTATTTTTATGAACTTGCTACTTCAGTATCTAATCCTCTCACTAAAGCTACAATCTTTAACAATGCGCTGCAAAAACGTTCTATTTATAGAATATAATTATGTGATAAATAAATTATGTTACTTCTGCTTTGCCACCCTCGCTTTTTTGTAGCCTGTTACAAACTGGTTAGAGCTCAAAAGTTGTAACCAACCTCTAACCAAGCTGTCGACTTTGTGCAATCTGTCAGGCAACTTTCCTAATTTGATTTGAATACAGCCACACGGCTTAATCTGACGCTATTCACAGACAGATTTCATTAAGTTGTTGAGTATAAAATATGTGAATATGAGTAAAGTTTCACATACCGATCTGTTAGGGGTGTAATAACCAGTCGATCTGTGCAGCCCAAGTACTCGTTCTGGTAGGTGAAGG
Source organism: Zaprionus indianus (assembly GCA_018904595.1). Taxonomy (NCBI): domain Eukaryota; kingdom Metazoa; phylum Arthropoda; class Insecta; order Diptera; family Drosophilidae; genus Zaprionus; species Zaprionus indianus. The sequence continues at coordinate 8,359,352 of JAEIHA010000320.1, forward strand.
TAACATCCGTAACAGATATCCAGGTTTTATCCAAATCCTCTTTAAAGTAAAAGCGACACTGCTTGAGCCATTCAAAGTCGTTTGAGGATTTGATGTTCATGCGACACTGAAGATAACAGACATATATGCAAGGTTGAAGATCAATACAAAGATGGAGTATGATTATAAAGGATAAAGGATAAAAAATAAAAGAAGATACATGTTAAGGGTATACGAATAAGGATAATATATAAAGTTAAAGTCATGGATACACTAAAGAAAAAAGAAGTAATAAAACAAACATAGGTTATAAATAAATAAGTTATTAGGATATAAATTATAATTCCAACACAAAAATAAAAGTTCATTTATAATCGGTAGTCCCCTTACCAGTATATCGAATATATCGCGCTGATGCACATGAATGGTAATCAATGTTTCGAAATTTGTTCGCTCTCGTTTCGATAGATTTCTTGTTGTCTGATCGATTAACGTATTGAGCATCTCTAGAAACTTGTTGTTCGTCTCGGACATGACCTTCCTCTCATGTCTGGCCTGCATCAGAGCCATTTCTGCATCTCGTGTCCATATCATTTGTATACCCAATAAACCGATTTGAGCCGGCACCTTCTCGAGGAAGCTCAACAGGGTGAAATTCGGATCGTTTATTGTCGCATATGCGGTGCGAATAATCGAATGCAGTGACTGCTGTGCTGTGACCAGCAATTGAGTTAGCCATGTCTCGACGGAACCCTCGGCCCGTATGGCACGATCCAGCTGTATCATTTCACCCTCGCTGCTAATGATCGCCATCATTTTGTTGTACTCAACATCGTGGAATCTAGGAAAATAATCATATATAAATTACAACAATATAATCACTATTTCTGGCCGACTTACTTGACGCATTTGGTATTGTCGAATATGTTAAGCAAGTGATTTTGAATGGTATGCGAATCGGATCCTTGGCCAAGTATCTCAAGCAGTGCCGGATCCGATACGAAGAAGAAACGCGGAAACATTATGCGTTTGCGTTCTAGATAACCACTTAGGGATTTCTAATGTATGTGGAAGATTAAAAATTAGATTTAAATATATTTTATATTAATATTTGTTGTAAACTGATACTGATTTACTATGGAAAAAGAATTTTAGAGAGATTCGAATTGGAATAGCTTATAAATAAATAAGATTGAGCATGAGAAAGATTTTTAGAATGCCAAATAACAAGATAACAATCATGACCAAGAGTTAGAGTTCCTGAAAGGAAGTATTATATAGTACCTGGCATATTTCTAGCTGCTCCTGTAGATGAGGCAACAGCTGCTTTAGCAGATCGTCGCCCACACAACAGGCCACGACGCCTGTTGCAATTTTAAGATTATTTTACAATTATATCAAATTTAAATAGCAATATCAAATTGGGTTTATAAATAAAAGAGAACGATTATTCGGTAGTTTTGTAACATTCATTACTTTCTTAGAACTTACCCGGTGTCTCGTGGGCGCGCTACATAAAAGAGCATGAGGCAAATCTGATTCGGAAAGTAAATAGCAAGATTAGAATACCTGCATGATCTTCTGCCAGGACTTATCGATCTTGGAGAATCGCTTGGCCTCCTTGGGCAGCTGTTTGGCAATGTCGCCGCCAACGAATACAGCCTCCAGATAGACCCACATGTTTTGAACGAGCAGCCAGCGTTCCAGTATCTCATTGGAGTTGGACAGATCGTAGACCCATTGCTGGATTTGTTTGCGAAAGGGCGCATTATAGCGATTTGATAGTAGTGAGCCAAGCACCATTAAACTATCCTCCAGCTGGCCAATGGTCTCAGCTGTGGTATCACCTCGGAGCAGCAATTCGCCGCGATTGTTGAAGCTCATGAATTGCAACTCGTGGACAGACCATTCGTTGGTCACCTGCTTGAGCTTTGCCTCGATATCCTTCTCCTTCATGGCGCTGATACAGATATCCTCGATGTCCTCCTTGTGCTTGAGCAGCGGCGCCTCCAGTATGTTCTTGAGCGAGAAACCCTCCGAGTCGAACTCGAAGATGTAGCGAGTAACGTCCATGATCCGTTGCCAATGGCGTGGCTTCATGGCTTTATTCGCCATCAACTCCAGTAAGGGGCACATGTCGTTGAAGTCATCGATGGTCTTTTTCAGGGCATGGAAGGCGGGCCACTCCTTGAGGCCCTTGGGCAGCTTGCGACAACGATTCTGGAACTCCATCAGCTCGTTGTTGATCTCCTCAATGTCCACCTCGTTCCAGGGTATATCATAATAGCTGCTAACCCTATCGATGACATCGTTATAGAGCTTATATAGCTTCTGCAGCAGATTCAGCTCCTTGCGTATCTGGCCCAACTCTGGATAATCCGTTTGTGGCAATCCGAAGAGTTCCTCGCCGCTTTGGTATGTCTGCAGGCGGCGCCACATGCCCTCGAAACGATTCTGGAATAATATCAGACGATCGGAAGCCTCGCGCGGCGTCAGACCCGCCTGCATGGGTCCCGCTGTGCGATATTCCGTCACATAGGCAATCTTATCCTGCTTAAAGTTGTCTAGATTGCTGCGCAAGTCTCCCTGGAACGCCGGCTGCATGTCCAGCAGTTTAACCTGCGCCTGCAGTGCGCCGGCCAGTAAATTCTGGAATGTGGCACGCAGATTGTCCACCAAATCAAATTGTTCCCGCTCCACCTGCACCTCGTAGCGAGTGAGCACATTGAAGGCTTCCTGCAAGGCAAGGCATTAGCATTAAGCACATCGCATATCATATCAATTGGACGTACCTCAATGGGATCAATGCGCAGCTCCATGTCGACCTCTTGCTCACGTATCTTGCCCAGTGTCTCCATAATCATGCGCACATCATCAAGATCCCGAATGGGCCTATCCAGTTTACGATCCATTTCATTGATCACCGCATAGACATAGTCCATTTCCTTCTTGTACTTCTTCTTCATGGCCTGCCCAATTTTGTGGTTGCAGGCTGAAAATAGAAACCAAGCCAAAGGTGTTTAATACCCAAGATATATCCATGAGAATCACCAAGGACATCGATGCCCATTAATCAATGCGTGCCAAGCCGTCAATGGCGTTGTCTACTCCAAGCGGGGGCAGGGACAAGGGCAGGGGCTAATTGATTTTCGCATTCAGCAGTCCCAGACGCACACACACACACACACACACACACACGCACACACGCACAGATGAGAGATATATCCCGTGCCGTCTGCGTTGGGCATTTATTTTTGGTGCTTCCTTTGCCGCAGCTAATTCGGTTAAATAAATTTGATTACCTAATTGGAAACCAATAAATTTGAATAGCTTCCTCCGCTTACGCGTATTTGTCTATCAGCCCCAGTCAGCGAGTTTCACTGTGCGAGTGTGTGTGTGTGTTAGGGTACGTGCGTGTGTGCGTGGGTGTCAAATTTGCGGCCGATAAGCTGATATATGTCTGTTAAAGGTGTTGCCAATGAATATTCCAATTGGAGCCCAAAGCAGCCACGACAGGTGATAGGTCAAGAAAACAAATTTAGATAGACAAAGGATGAGAACAATTGAATGAGGGTTTCCTCTTGGGTTAAATGAAATCTAGGAAGGAAGGAAATTTGAAATGGTTTGCCATATATTCAACAAGCACGTCAATGCATCATTCTAATGCCAAAACTAAGTAACCTAAAGTTGCTTAAAGACCTAGCTTGGTTAAATATTAGACCTAACCTTACCCGACCTAACCTTATCGAACATAGCATGACCTTAACTCACCTTACCCCTTTAAGCTTAAGACCTAAATTTCCTGACCAAACCTTACCTCGCATAACCCAAACTTACCTCACCTAACCTTACCTAACTAACCTATCATTACTAAACCTAACCTATATTGTCTGCAGGACCATTTAAATATGAAGACGTAAGAATAAATATAAAAAAAATAGGCAATAACAGCAATTAATTTCATAATAAACTTTTCCTACTATACTATACCTTCTATGTAATACCACCCCATGTAATCAACACACTTACACTTTATCTCAATGGCCAAACCATACTTGAGCCTTTCATTATAGACAGCCACACATTGGCCAAAGACCTCCATGTCGGGTTCGATGAGTAGATTCGCATCCAGTTCGGCCAGGCAGCGCAATGTGGACTCGAACTGTTGCAGACCGAACTCCATAAGTTGCCGCGTAGTGCGATCATTCTTCCAAAGGAAATGATAGGGTTTCCAACGTTTGATATAGACCTGTATCTCCGGTTTGATGTTCTTTGTACAGCTGGAGAGCTGATTGAGCGCCTTGGCCACCTCCTTGTTATCCATAATGGCCGAGTAGAAACTCTTGAGCATGTGCGGCATCTGGGGTCGCTCCTCGGAGGCCAGACAGTAGATCTTGCGGCGTCGATTCTTTGCACCGCCTGGACCACCACCAGCCGCATCGTTGTGGTTGCGTCCGACGCGCGGCTGCACCGTCATCGAAACTTGCTGCGGTTGGTAAGACAAGATTTTTGAGAACATTGCGAAGCTATTTATCGGTGTGGTACGAACCGGCGGATCCTTGCCGCTGGTCCATTGCGCCACACCCTTCGCAATGCCTGTGATATTCTTGCCAGCCGTCACCAATATATCCTGCAGCTCGTCCAGACTCGGCTTGATCACCACATTGGGTATCTGCAGCTGCGCGTGCAGCGCAAAGATCGGCGCCTTCTTTGACGCCGTCTCGTGCTCGTCGGCGATGAACCGACGCCGCATTGTGTCCAGTGCCGCGCGTATCACCTTGATCAGCACATCGATCACCTTGCGACTATAGTAGCGACGCATCTCAACGACGGCATTGCACACCATGTCCTGCAGCAGGCAGGTAGTTTGATTAGCAAGTGCAATCAAGAGAACTAAAGTCTTGCAATCACCTGCATTCCCTTGGGAAGACTGTCCGTGGTGGAGAGCAGAGTCAGCGGATTCTCAAAGCAAGACCACAGAATACTCCAGTCCTGTTGTTGCCCGCCTCCTCCACCTCCCCCTCCAGCCGCTGCTCCACTAGAAGTTGCTCCTGCTGCTGCTCCATCATCTGCTTTGCGTCCTCCTGAGCCAGTCTGATCGCCCTTGGGCGTCGCTGAATGGCAAAAATTTGCATCAATTTACCTTTAACTGCGTGACAAACAAATCGCTTACCATCAAATAAGGTGACCACATCGTCACCGGCAATCTCCCTAAAGGTTTCCGTCGCCTTGTCTACTAGACTCAGCACCTCCTCCACTGCCTCCGAGACCATTTGACTTTTGCGGTTTAGTTCAATGGCTGCTTTTCTGTGGGGGAAGACGGAACTTTAATAATATTTACACAGTTGGCTGGTTAAACAAAAAGCTTTTAGTTTCTCCTAACTGACCATTTTCTACTTCAGAAAACGTCTTTAAGAGGCAAAGTAAACATGGGACAAGAAATTGCAAGTTGCAAATTAAAGGCGATGCGAACACAAGAGTGTCTCTTGAAATACTCAACAAAGTAATCAAGCTTCTACAGAAACTATTTGGAAAATAATCAAATCGAGGAGGAATTAGATAAGGCATAAAAAACAAACGTCATTTGCATTTGTATACAGGTTGATTGCATGATTTTGTATTATCTGAGATGGAACTGAATGTGTTTTACTAGTAAACTTTAGTAGAACAGTTCATTTCTGTTCTTAAACAGCTTTAAGCGACCCTCAAAACATTAAAAACAGTTCATAAGCACTACCTATGAAAATCAGATACCTGTTTCCTTCCTTTTACTATTTGTCAATTACTCGAGGAATCACCTGCGTTGTCGCACCTTGTACCCTCAGCAGAACTCACTCTTGTGCTATGCAAATGTAGAACCTCATACATAAATTAGAATTGATAAACCCAATAAATCACCCAAATACCAAGGCTCCCTCATTTTTCGTCCCCCCTTCACAGCATGTCCGCTGCAGAGAGTTCAAAAGAATCACAAGCACAACGAAGTGACAGGTATAACAAACACACACACACATAGATACACGTAGATACCCAAGGATACGCACCTGCAGGCCTCCTCACTGCGCTCCAGAAATTCATCAACTGTCCAGATTTCATCGTCTGCGTCAGGAACAAATGTGAAAAGTTTTCAAGAGCATTAAATGGAGCATACACACACATGCAGACATCGCTGCCAGACGTGGCAGCAATTAAAGAAAATCAAATGAAGGAGGCAGGCAGCACGTCCCACACAACACACTCACCTGCTGGCAGTATCTGCAGCGAGACATCCTGCATCCACATGAGTACATTGAGTATACGATTCGAGTAGATATCGTGCACGCGGGCCACCAGTACCTCAAATGTTTCGATGGCCTGCTTGCAACGGTCATAGAACTGGGTCCAGTTCTGGTTGGTCCACTGCGAAAAGGAAACGTAATGTTGATTAGATGACATCAACTGTGAAGGGCAGGTGGTAAGGTGGTTAGCTTACATTGATGCTGTGCAGTCCTGGCTTGAGCATGGCTGTCAGACGCACCAGCTGGGGCAGAAACAAGGGACGCACCTCCAGCTTGACAGCTCTTACAGTGGACAAAAACATTTTGATAAGACTCTGCAAGAGCAAAGGCAAAGAGAAGAGAAAATAAGAGAAGCGATAATAGATGCTGCAGAGATTCATTTGCTGCGACTTACGTTAAGCGAGTCCTGTATGGTGAGAAAGTATTCATGGCGACTCATCAGCGTGGCAGCTACAATGGGTAACTCAATCTTCAGCTTCGCCAGCATTTTGGCCTCGCGAATCAGCAGTGGGATCGTGGGATGCAAATTAACAAACAACCGATCGCCCTGCAGGCAGAGCAGAGGCTGCAGTAGGCAGGCATCTGCCACACTGATGTCCTGATCCAACCAGATGGAGACAATCTCATCTTCGTACTCTTGCAATACGCCCATCACATTGTTGTAGCGCACATCCAGATCTCTGGCTAGTGGCTGAGTACTGAGTACACTGTGATCCATCACGGCATCCATTAGCTCCGTAATGTGCAAATTCAGGGCACGGCACCAATGAATTCGCCCTGCAATTGGCGGAAAGTTGCGCGCGAGCGGAGGATCATCACGTTGCTTGCGAAAGGTTTTCAGAATGCGATCAACCTCCTTCTCCACATAGCGCAGAATCCGTGTATATTTCTCATCCATACGAGTTAACGGAATCTTCTCGCTGACCTTCTCGAAACGCACCAGAAAGCGAATGCACTGAGGCGTCTCCCAGACAGTGTCAAAGTCCCGCTCGATCAGTGTAGCAATTGTGTCCTTAAGTGAATCTGTTTTATGTATGAACCGATCGAAATCATCATTGAAATCGGCATTGCGATGGTCCAAGTAATCGTATTTCTTTGAGATGATCTCCTTCTTGGCCTCCTCGAAATGATTGGAGGCATCTTCAAGAGCCTCACCCAACAACAGTCCCTCCAGGCGTCTCTCAAAAAGATGGTTATAGTCGTCAATCAGATTGAACATATTGATAATTTTCGACAAACGTTCGCAGAAGGTGTCGAATTTGCCTAAAGTAAAAGGAAATTGATGATTTATTTATTTAGAATAATATTATATCATTTCGCATACCAAAAACAAAGTTCTCCGAGAAGCCAAACGGCGTCTGATGGGGCAGAAATGGCTGCTCTCTAACGGTATAGTATGTTTCATGGTAGATGTGATTCAGCTTGATGCAATTGCTCAGTTTGGTGCGTATCAACGTGCGATCCTGAGACCAAATAGTCTCCTTGCAGCGACATGTGATGTACGATTTGCAGGTTTCAATCATTTGATTGGTAATCTATAAAGAGTTAGAAATTAGTAAAGGAACTAAAAATTGTATGGGCAATCTATAGACGAATTTCAGCGGTATAGTGCAAGCACTTTCCAACACTGTTATTTGTAGAACACGAAAGCGCTGCCAATCGATAAAAGTTTATTGCGTTTATTCCAACTTTCAATGTCACTAATACTTAATTTTACAAAAATATCTAGAGAATAGAAAATTGATGCATCTACGGAACACAGGAAATTGTTTCTACTGGCCTAGGAACTATGCAAACCAATTTATATACTCACTAAGAAGGTACCCTCACTCACCTTAACCATGAGCGCGGAAGTGCGCTCTGAAGTGTTGTAGAACTGCGAGACACTGTAGATCAATCGCACTGTCTGCAGCAGACTGAGGATGGACTCCTTCATGCTGACAGGATCGTCCAAGTAAAGGGAATGGCAACAGTTCTCCATGGCCTGAATGAACTTGGAGTTGTCACGTGCCTCGTTGTAGCAGAAGGTTATCTTGCGATCTGTCTCCTTCCATTGCCGCATAATGCGCGAGCCGGCGAGGAAGAGACAGTGCAGCGTAAACTGCACCTCCTTGTCTTGCAGATGGGCGAGCAGCTGGGAGAACTGAGCACCACGCTTCTTCCAATACTCCAGCTCATCTTGTGGACCACTGTGATCGTTCTCCTTGCGCAACTGTTCACTCTCGCCGAGTATCTTTAGTATACCCTTGGTCCAGTTGTTGACACGCTCCTCCAACTGGGCACAGAACTCTTGATTCTTGGCCATGTCCTTGACCTCATCCACTACAATGCAACCGTCGAACATGTCGCAGCCATCGGCAAAGACATTGTAATGATCGCACACCTGCTCGCAGACTCGCAGGGCGCTGCAGAAGGAGCGTAGACCGGGGAGCAGCTGGCCCTTGATGAGGCCACAACTGACGTCCTCCTCGTCGCCCTCGAGGCTGGGAAAGGCCAATGCCTGCATAAACACAAACTCCACAATGCGCTCGATGGACGTGACTAGGCCAATGTTTTTGGCATCGATGACGCCGCAGTATCTACGAGTAGACGAGTCAGAAAGAAGAACATTCAATTACCAATCCCCCCGCTGGGAGGAGGATTTGTCTGCCAGTCAGTCAAGCGATAATCCGCGTGCCAACAAAGAAACCCCAAATTGGCCACGCTTAGTTAATAGTTTAAAAAATCAACAAGCGAAGGAAACTTATGAAAGGTAAACAAAGTGAGCAAAACTTACAGATCCTTCTGGAATCCCTCCTCGGGCAGCTGCTTGGATGTATTCACGCGAAAGATGTAAATACAGACGCCAGTGAAGGCACAAGTCCAGCCGTCGGTGAGGAACAATTTCTTGTGCTTCGGCGGCGGCAAACCACTTGGCGAGGCACCACCTAAGGATGAGAAAGAATAAGGTAAATCAGCTAAGGATGAGAATGAGGAGACCTTTACCCTGCGGCGTTTTGGAGCTACTCGATGCCATGCCCGTGCGTGATGGTCCCGGCTTATTGGCATCCACCACTGGCGGCGGCTCGGGCTCATCGACCTCCTGGTAGAACCACAGCAGCTTGTTCTTCATATTCGGCAGGAAGAGCTGATTAATCTCATCGAGCTGCAGAGCAAAAAATGTGTATAGGGTAATTGCATGGAGAGTGAGTAAGCTACCATATCCCCTTCGAATATGTAGTCCATGAGCTGATGCCTGGGCAACTGGGTGGCGTCTATCAGCAGCTGGAACGTGAACTCCAGCCGGGGATCCATCTCCCCTCGTCGTGCCTTGCGTTCGCATTCTTCGCGTCGTCGCTGCGCTTCGTCCGGGTCCATTTCGATATTTCAACAATATTCCATATAGAAATTGAATATGTTTTTCGATTTTCAATTTTGTTGAACACACACACACACGTCGTGAACCGTTGGGGTTGACGAAAAAGAAGGTGCATATTGAAATTTGATTTGATTCATTATCATTTTATCGATGATGTGAATTATTTGTTTTATTTATGTTTGATGTGATTCCGCCATTGCAAAATTCAAAAACGGGGGAAGACCAAAAATATATTAGTTTTAAAAAGTCAAGAAGGGGTTTGTTGTTGCTGCACTTGCGTGCCAAAAACTTTCAAAAATACAAAAACAAAATACAAATTTTAAGTTTGCAAAATACAATACTACTTACAACAACAATTGCCATTGCAAAAAACTACAACAACTCTACAGTGTGGAGAGATTTTTTTGTTTTTCTTTGTGCTGCTAGAAAACGACAGTCGTGGAGGCTCAAAAACAAAATGTTTGTTTTCTAGGGCACTAAAACATAAGTATTTATTTATGAGTATTATTAATTTATTTTTCATGTAGTGCGCAAGATTAGAGAGTCTCTGTTTGGTTTTAGTTTTTAGTTTTAATTGCGCTGCAACGAGAGTGAAGTACCAAAACTTGCATTATAGTGTATTAATTACTTGCTCGGCTAAAATGAAATTAAAATAAAAGTTTGGATTAGTTTTATGTTCAATTTTCTTTTTCCGTCTTGGGGTTTGTTTTTCTGTTATCCAACTACAACAAATATGTTTAGCAATTTTACAGTTGCACATTCTCGTTTTCGTTTTTATACATTACACGACGCATACGGAAGGAAGGATTACATAATCAGGCAACGAGTACAAGGAGCTAAAGGATTACATATTACATTTCTTACTGAAGCAATAATTATTTATAATAATCTTGCATTGAGCAGGTTACAGGTTACTGGGTACAAGTTGAATTGGTTAAATAATTAGCTGCTAATTGGAAGGCAATTGGCACCTGCAAAATGTCGCCCTCGTCCTCCTCCTCCTCCTCCTCTTCGCTGCCACTGCCACCGTTGGCGCGCATTGCCAACACATGCTCGACTAATTTTTTCTTTTGTACGAACATTGTGCCAGCAATTGAAAGGCAAAAACCAGAGTTACTTGTTTAAATATATATTTACTATCTGTGCAATTCGATTTGTCAGACGATGTGTTACGTTTCACTTGCGTTTAAAAGAAATCAATGACCGAAAATCTCATCGAACCAACAAACTTGCTGAGGAATCCCAATTTGCATCTGTTGCCAAGGCGACCAGGGACTGATTACAACTGTCACGATCAGTAGTAGGCGCCAAATTTAAAAAATTAATGCTTGTTTGAGTGTACATCATACTTATCACTATACTTTACGTCCTCTAAAAGCATAACTAAGCAATATAATCATCAATAAAAGTTTGTTGAGTGCTAAAAGTAAATTTTAAAAATTTATTTCACCAGTTGTGATATTTTCCAACACCAACAAATTTGTATATATCGATGTATCGATAAGCATTTTTCATCTGTCATTGTCAAAACCCTTATTCGATTTATTTTATAATTCATTCAAACTACACATTCTGCAAGATAGTTGCGCTGGTTTTAGATATTCTGCTTCTGCCATAATTTAATAAATTATCAGTTGCTAGATAATAAATTTGTTTTAATCGTACGTTACAAACCTTTTTGTGTTAAATTCATCCACATACACAGTAAGTAGTTTCAATTGTTGACAGGGATTGAATTCGTCAACAAGGGCTGCACGAGTTTTTTTCAGTTCATTCACTAGTTCACAAGAACTGCGCGTGTTATCGGTAGTCTAGTTGTTTTTCGATTATTCCGAACGAAACGATACCACTAGACGCGTGCTGCGTAAGAAAACCGTGCAAAAAGTGCGAAAACAAATAAATTAAATATTCGGAAACATTATTAAACATTTGAAAGAGGTAAGTTTTACATCACTTTGTCAACTCCATGGCTCGGCTAGTTTGCTGCCGGCTACATGTGCTTAAAAATATGAGAAAAATTCACCGCATGAAAATGAGACTGCGGCAGACAAGAAAAACCAAAATGGCGTAAGCGGCGCAAAAACAAGCAAAACGAAGCGACTGTGAGAAAAGCGAAACATACACGAATGAAAAAAAAAATTGTGCATTAACTTTGGTTGACGTGCGTTAAACATTACATTTTCCCACCTTTCCCAAACTTTAGAAGTACCGCCTTCTAGAACCAGCAGCAGCAATGTCGAACGCCGATGTACAATACAATCAAGGCTTCGGCCAGGCGCAGGACAACAATGATGACTACAACGACGACAACGATCAGCAGCAGGACGATGACGATCAGTACGACAATGATCAGAACGATGGTGACGACGATTCCAATTTAAAGATCGGCGATGTTGGTGAGAGTCCTAAGTTTATCCGACTACGCGGACTTCCCTGGTCGGCTACGCACAAGGAGATTCTCGACTTTCTGGTCAATGTGGAAGTCATCAATGGTTCACAGGGAATACATCTTGTAACCAGTCGTGTAGACGGCAAGAACACCGGCGAGGCCTACGTGGAGGTGGCCACTCAGGATGATGTCGAGGAGGCACGCAAACTTAACAAAGCTAGCATGGGTCATCGCTACATTGAGGGTAGGTGAAACTGAGGCAATATAACATTAATTATTTACTATCTTGCATTCACACACAGTCTTCACGGCCACGCCCAAGGAGGCGAAAGAAGCAATGCGAAAAACTGGTGGACATGGACACGCCTTCGTTGTAAAGCTGCGTGGTCTGCCCTATGCCGTCACTGAGCAACAGATCGAGGAGTTCTTTACCGGTAAATTCATTTACTTACTCTGTGCGTGTGTGTGTCTGTTCCAGCTTACATGTAACTAGCGGGCAAAGGACAATTCGTTGTGTACTGTTTCAATCTCTCTCTGTTTCTCTACCTTAATCGGCGGTGATCGCTTTGATCAAGCGAATTGAGTGTTAGTTGCGGGCTCTATGAGTTGAGTTGAGTACCCAAAGTCAGTGGTGTTTGCATCCAAGGACCTGGGGTCGGTATCTCTGCGAACGCAAGTGTCCTCACAACAGGAGCCATATCATCCAGTCAATCAATCCCAAGTTACACACTCATTCACAAACACACACATGCACACAGATTTCTAACATCTTTTTGTCTAACAAAGTACAAAGTATTAGTTTGTTGAAATATTTCTTTGATCAAGGTTAAAACCTCGAAATATTTGTCTTATCGTTTTCAAAACTCTCTTTTTGATTAATTTGCATTTACAATCCTAGTCTATTCACACATTTTATTTGAGTAATCATTGCTAACATAATTTATTTCATGGACGTTATTGCATTTGGATTATCCTTTAAATAGGATATCATTTCGAAAGCTCTGCGGAGTTAGACAAGCGAACACTCCACTTAAATATTCTATATAAATATATATATATATAAAAATCGCCCTTTCTCTCTATCTCTGTATCTCTATCTCCTATACCTTGAATTCTATATATATATATATCTCTATATATTTGTATAAATCTTTGTTGGTTATCGTCATGGGCAGGGTTGGAAATCAAAACGGATCGGGAGGGCATACTTTTTGTTATGGACAGAAGGGGTCGTGCTACTGGGGAAGCTTTTGTTCAGTTCGAAAGCCAGGATGACACTGAGCAAGCCTTGGGCCGAAATCGGGAAAAAATTGGGCACAGGTGGGTTCTTACACATCATATTTACAGCTTTACTATAGCAACATAGCTATAGTGCAACAACCACAACAAAATCTGCAAAATAAGAGTCAATCATTCAATGGTAACACGAATATGAATTCTTTACTTTACTATACTTAATGCAAAAAAAAAAAAACAAAAAAGAACACTTTTAAATTGTTGCGATTATCATCATCTCGGCTCTAACCTGTATACATTCCAATTTCAGTAAACGGTAATCAATTTATGAACTAAGCAACAATTTAACTGTCCACACATATAGCACAGGCTAAGATGGGTCTGGTTGGGTGTTTCACTAATTGTGAGCCAGCAACAAAACGCATACAATTAACCAGAGACAGCCTTTTGATAAGTCTTATATACCATACAAATAAAGACAATAACCTCTTTACGTATGTACACTCTTATCAAAAGTCTAAAAATCGAAGTGTTTGTTTACATCTAACCAAGGATACACATTAATTATATTCAATTATTGTGTCATTAACCCAATCAATCAAATGCCGCCGGACATAGCATCTATAATTCTTTATATGAGGATTTCTAGTTCAACTGCATCGCATCTAATATGATCTCTGGCATTTCTCTTCTGCTTTTCTTTCCGTTCTCCCAGGTACATTGAAATCTTCCGCAGCTCAATTGCTGAGATGAAGCGCGCCACAGGCGGCGGCGGCAGTGGAGGCCGCCCAGGACCGTATGATATTCGTGATCGTGGTGCCAATCGCGGAGGCAACGATTTCGGTGGCCGCAATGGTGAGTGCAATGAGTAGAGAGAGATTCCTTAAGATTCAACATTTAAAACATTTCATTTCAACAGATTGGGGCAACAACAGCAACTTTGGTGTTGGAGCCAATAATATGTTGGGCTTTAATAACTTACCCAGTCTAATGAACTCGGGTAACTTTGGCAATAACTCCGGCGGAGGTGGCAACGGTGGAAGCAACAACGGCGGCGGTGGTGGTGGTGGTAGCATCGGCAACAATGGTAATTTTGGTCAAAACTCTGGTAATTTTGGCAATTTCGGCAATGATTTTGGCGATTTTAACAATTTTGGAAATAATCGCAACAACAACAACGGAAACAACTTCGGTAAGTGGCAAATCATGAGCCGTCTCAAGAATTTCCGATTTCCGCAAGAATCATATCATGGTGGCTCCATTTGTTGACCACTATCACTAGAGTAAGGGTAACTAGAACTTTCAAATGGGATCAGAAGTGTGTCCTCATATTGTCTAGAAAATTGGCAAAATTCTAACTGACCGAACTTAAAATTGGGCAAGAGATTGATTCCATACTAAAGATGATTTCTGTTATCTTTTAGATATGCCTGGAAACTTTGGTAACAACAGCGGTGGTAGCGGGGGAGGCGGTGGCTTCGGCAACTTTGGCAACAACTCCGGCGGAGGTGGAGGCGGCTTCAACAATGGCGGAGGTGTTGGTGGTTTCAACAGCGGTGGAAACGTAGGTGGTTTCAACAACGGCGGTAGCTCTGGCGGATTTAACAGTGGTGGAGGCGGCGGTGGCGGCTTTGGAAACTTTGGCAACAACTCCGGCGGAGGTGGCGGCTTCAACAGTGGCTTCAATAATGGCGGAGGCGGCGGTGGCTTCAATAATGGTGGCGGCGGCGGTGGCTTCAATAATGGCGGAGGCGGTGGCGGTTTTAACAACAGCGGTGGCGGTTTCAACAATGGTGGCGGCAATTTCGGATCGGCGGGTGGAAATTTCGGTCCAATCGGTGGCGGCCGCAACAATGATGTCGAGTATTACACAATCCACATGAGAGGGCTACCCTACAACTCATTCGAAAATGATGTATTCAAGGTAGGTTCCGGAAAATGCAGATGTACAGTGTAGTCCAATAATCCTAACATGCTTTTGTCCTCTAGTTCTTTGATCCCATTCGTCCGGCTAACGTGCGCATCAACTACAACAAGAAGGGCCTGCACAGCGGCACTGCCGATGCCTACTTCGACACGTACGATGACTCGCAGCTGGCAATGAAGCGACATCGTGAGCAAATGGGCTCCCGCTACATTGAGCTCTTCTACGATGGCAAGACACGTGGCGGCGTCAATATCGGTGGTGGCGGCGGCGGCGGTGGCGGCAATGGTAATGGCGGAGGCGTTATGGGTGGCGGCGGAGGCGGTATTGGTGTCGGAGGCGGCAATGGTAATGGGAATAATGGTGGCGGCGGCGGTGGAGGAGGTTTCTCACGCCGCATTTAGATGATGTTGCCTTCAGATTAATTCCTTCTACTTACATAATACTTTAAAGTAAATGCAACTATTTCATAAGACAGCTTCCGCATCCGTCGAGCACACCTAACCAGCAGAAAAGGATTAGAGCGAAAAACTCGCTCGGGGTACTGCATAGAATTAAATATTTCGATCGCATAAAAATACAAGTACATAAAGTCGCATAAAAAAAGAAAAACAAAAAAAGGAAAATAGAAGAAGAAAACACTAAAAATATATTTTATGTAGCCTAAGGAGAAATGTATCCAATCGATTTAAACTTGTAATTTAGTTGCAAATGTAAAGCAATTGCATTATAGCCCAGGATAGAAGAAACCACATAAAGCCAGCTTCAAATTTCATTATTTCAAACTTAACCAGAACATGACAAAATACAAATTGTAAACAGATATAATACAATAAAATTAATAAAAAAAAAATACATAAATAGATAAGACAATGGGGGAACATTGTAAAGTAATTGGATATGCCTCATAAATGTTAATTGTGCCTGCAATTCGAACAGTAAAATCTTGACAAACTAGCAAATTATGGCAGAGCAGTGCCATTAATTATGGCAAACGCGATGCGAGTGCATTCAGTATGCCCGATATATATGATCTGAAAGCATTCTCCCGATTCTCCCATTCCCATAATTGATGCGAGTGGAAAATGCGCTCAGCTGTTGGGGGCTCTCAGCTTTCTCAATCCGCGATCGACTTGAAGCTGCAAGTATTTCCCAGACTATACTAATTATAGGGCTATACTCGATGCTAGATACAGCAGATCAGCAATAGATATATGCACATATGCGATACTATATGTGCTAGACGCCAAAGCAATTGCATTGTTGTTCTTGCTGAAACCGCGCGCGCATTCCGCGAGTGTAAATTCGCTGTTTTTATCTCGATTGGCTTTATATGAAGCTGGAGTAGGTTAGTTAATCCAGTTAACTTAGTCGAGTCCAAGTGAAAACAATTGTGAATACAACAGTCAAGTCAAGTGCGGGGCGATTATGTGTTGAATGGAATATTTTACTGTAAATATGCAATATTTGCTACTGCATTGTTTGGATTTCAAAAATGTGTGAATACCGATCACTTGTTATGCCTTCTCCGGATGAAGCGGGGCGTATAAAAAGTGCTAACAAGTATGTGCTATAAATTGAGTATATAATGAATATGGATCTATACTAAACGACAGTGGTAAGTCGAAAGTAAAGGGAAAGCTATAGAGATATATTTATATTTTTTTCTGAATTAAAGATTCGCAAATAAATAAAAGAGTTTATCATTATCATTCTTTAATTTACAACTGCAAAGTGAGTTTTGATTGTTTTATAACGGCATGTCTGGACATGCTATAAGATAATCCCCTGACAGGCTCGACATTTCACATTTGTTGAAGAACTCATCGACAGTTTTGTATCTCGAAGATAGGTTCGGCACTTGTTAGGGGTGACTTTGTGCGAGACAGAGAAATAGAGAGAGTGAGAGAGAGACAATGACAGCGATAATTTTCGCTAATTATGCCAATAAAATACGTACACACACACCACGAGTGCAGGCCCAAAATAGATAAAGGTGTCACATTCCATCCAGCACGGCGAGACGTTTCATAATTCTAACATTGACGGGCCTCTACAAAGCTCTGCCTGCGGGTGTCTATAAATTTTGAATATTGCTGAAGATCTGATTTGAGGCAGGCTAATTAAATTTACAATCCAAGTATATTATTGTCTAGGGGGTGGGGCCCTTCCTCATTAAAGTTGTGGCATTTTATAGTGGGTGCTATAAATTAAGAATTGTCAGGACGTTATGTAGATGCCACCCCAAAAGGGGAGGGGTGGGTGGTAGGGGAAAGGGATCTCATGATCCGACGACAAATGGAAAACAACTGTATCGCGCTCTAATCAGTTGTTTCTATTTGTCGGGCTATTTACCTGTTTCACGGTGAGGAAACAACGGTAAGACGCAGCAGATCAGAAAACACACACACAACACAAACAATTGTCATGTTTTGTTGTTGTTGTTGCTGTTTTTCGTTTGATTGCGTCGGCGTGTGCGGAGTTTATTTATGAAAGTGCTTGGTAATTTATAAATCAAATCGTGTTTCGTGTTGAATTTTGCAATTTTACTTAAATAACTCACAGCACGATTGATCTGTTTGCTCGGGTCCCCAAAAAGCGTGAGTATATACTAGAAATGATCCGGTAAGATATAGGCAAATTTTGTTTACATTTCCTACTGGATACCCCGCAATTCCTTACCTAACTACATATGTATGTATTTAAAACCTTTAGCCAAATTTGAGTACAAAGTAAAGCGATATTAAATTATAGCAATCTGCTTGATTGCAACCCATTTTCGATTTACAATGTGCTAATGATATGCACGTACAACAATTATTCATTTATGATGCCACCAAGTATAATAAATTGCCCTTTATTTACGTAATGCTCGTAAGCGAATGAATGTCTGTTAAAGTCAAAGTATTTTCTGGATGTGAAAATATTTAATGCACGTTCAAATTTACATATTGCAGTGGGGTGGAAATGGGATTTATGTAAGGCAGATTGATTGTTCGAAATACTCTATATATTTCTTTTGTTAATGATCTGAACTAAGTGTGTTTAAACTCTGAAATACTCAACAACAAATAAGGTAATAACAGTTATCTTACCCCCTCTAGCTACGCCCCTGTTTCAATTTAAGTATTCAACGCTTTATTTACTGCAATGCAAAATTTGTAGATTTTCCCAATACCAGTTTTAGAAAAATCCCCCCAGTTTGTTTGAAAAATTCCGAGAAACAGCTCCAATATCATGAATAAATAATGCATTTTGACGAAATCTTTACTTAGAATAAAAAATAATTAAATATCATAAACAAATAATGAATTTGACAGGTTGAAATTTTACCAAATCGAAATATTTACTCAGAAAAAAAATAATTAAATATCATAAATAAATAATGAATTTGACAGGTTGAAATTGTACCAAATAAAATCTTTACTTTTAAAATAAATAAATAAGCTCAGAATAAAGTTACAAGTTGCGCTCACTAGATGCCGGCAAAAACTCGCGATGAATTCGAAATCTGATATGGTTATACTAGAAATTGAGAGCCCTTGTCTCTCTATCTCCCTCTCTCTCTCCATCTCCTTCTCTCTCTCGCTCGTTCTCTATCGCTCTCTTTGGCAAATCTAACTGTTTGCAGTATGCAAATCAGCTGATCGTTTAGAGCGGCAAGCTCTCTCGACGTCATCAATCGGAACAGAATAACAAGCTCTGACCGAAGGTGATAACCGGGTCCGCAGCGCCAAACACCTAACAACAGCAGCAGCGGCAACTGTGACGGCGACAGCGCTGACAGAAGCAGCGACAACGACGGCGCCAGCAGCAGTAGCAGCAGCAGCAGCGGCAGCAGTCAATGCCAGAACGCGAAGCGGCCGCGTTGACAACGGAGCTGCTCTAGAATCGTGCTCCTCCAAGTCTCTCCATCTCTCTCTCTCTCTTTGTCTCTCTCGATCGCTTCTGGCGGGGATCAATCAAAGCGCAGCCAGTCAATCAATCGCACATCAATCAAGCGTGAACATTGTGTCTGTGAGTGACAAAAAGAAAACAACAACAATCGAATTGGAATCGAAATCAAAATCAAAACACGCGCTCAGAGTGTGAGAGTGTGCAGCGTGAACAGGTGTCGCGGCAAAGGTGGGGAAGGTGTTGCGGTCTCTCTGCCTGTCTCTGTCTCTATCTCTGTTTCGCATTTGTTTTGTTATTGTGTTATTAAAATTCTATTTAAATGTGAGTAAATTGGTTAAACTCATTAAATGTAATTAATGGAATATCTGCGAAATTATGCAGTCAGTTTATAGCAACAAACGATCAGAGTACTATATACGAGTATATATACTCTATTTACGTACACAGAATACTTGATTAAGCCGATTTTTGGTCTTTTTTGAAAATATATTTTGGCAGTGTTTGTAGCTTTGTGTGTTTTGTGCTTAGTAATCTGTTTTTTTATGTATCCCCCCCGCACCCAAAGCTATATATATACAGTGGAAGTTCACATTCACGGAATGTCTCGCGCTTAACACTCGAAAAGCTAATTGAAACTGAATACTGTGAAGTGTTCTCTTCTTGTTTGAGTGCTGACTAATCGACCCTCTTGGTGGCTGAGAATTGAAAATCAATTCTTCGTAACATGAGCTACCGCGAGAAAGGGTCTTATAAGTTGTTAACAATCACACAAAACGGTTCTTATCAGGCCCCATCTCTAGCTTGCCACTGTGATGGACGTGTTGTAATCCCTCATACTATATATATTTTTATATAGAGACAGTTAGGCATCACGGCAGATAATGAAAATAAAACCTAATTTATATGCCAATCGCATTCTATCGTAAATATAATTTTTATGCCTACTCGTTACCAACTTTCTTGGCAACAGATATAACATATATTATATATATTATCAGTTATATATATTCATATGTGTTCTCAATGCTCATTAAGGGAGATTTCTTTGCATATACTAACTAAATTTAGCAGCTCGTTAAGCGAAACCAATCTGCGAAGAAAGCCAACACATTTTCGGACGTTTATTAACGTCTTTCGCAGTCCCATAAACAGAAATATCACAAACTTAATGGCATCGAGAATTCAGTATACAGTATGTATATTCCCGTATATATAGCCACACACTTGGACATTGCAGTTTCATTTGCTATATAGTATATATTCGTGCATATATATGCAATATATAGTCGGTACATCTGAAGTAAAACAAAACGCGAACAAAATCCGAGTTGCGGCTCATTATCAGCGCGTGGACGAACTGAAAAGTAATAACAAAACCCGCTAAAACCGCTTTCGACTTGTTTGTCGTTGTTGTAACTTGGCTAGGAATTTCATATGCTAATTTTTCGCTGACGGAAGGCCCTTTCCGATACTACGAGAATACTGCTAGTAAGTCGAGTAAAAACTTCCGTCTATTAGTTACTGCAGAAAGTAAAGTGCAATCGCCTTCATAAATCTTTCGAAATCGGGCCAATAATTGTGACCAAAGATTAAAATAAGTTAATAAATTAAAAAGCACAAGCCAATTGTTTATAATACACAGTAAATCAAAACGTATTAAGGCACTTGGCTATGGGATTTCTCGGCTAAGTTGGCTTACTCTGATATTGTGATAAGAGAAGTTCGCTACTAGGAAATGGCCGCCAAAACTGAACGAAATATCACAGATAATTATCACACACGCATCTAGATACTACTCGCATAACAGTGCTAAACAACGTGAAAAGATAAATCGTTTCTTTACATAGCTACATAGTCTACATAATAGGTAGCATTAAAGCGGGAATACAATGTTATCTAAACATAGAATAATAATTTTATTTTAAGATATTCATTGAGAAAATATTTGTGAAATTTAAATTCACAATTAAAGGATTCGTTAAGATCATTGCCAACATCAAAACATCTTCTCTTATTGTCACTAGATTCGAAGAGAGACCTTAACCTTGAACAAAAAAATTCCTATGCCAATGTTTCCCTCTCTCTTTTTCTAATCTTACTCTCACCTCCTTGCAGTCAGTCCATACTCTAGCATACTAGACCAAAGAGCGGCTGCACTCGAATCTAATCCTCTCTCACTTTGCACTCTCTTTTGCTTTCTGCCCGCCTGGCAACTCTCATTTACATGCACCCGTTCATATTTATGCACATGTCTGTGTGTGTGTGGGTGAGCCATGGACATTGGGTGGGCTGGCAGTGCATAATTTAATTAGCTTAGCTAATAAAGCAACTCATTTGTTATTATTTACAAGCGTTATAAATTCTACTTCATTTCAGGCCTCATCGGCAATAAACAAACTTCCGCTGTGGGAGCCCGAAAATATTGTGAATAGCTAATTAGTCTGGCGATCTCAGAGGGCAAAACAGGTGCTAATTTCTGGGTATTTGCCGCTAATCCAGACACATACAACGCACACACACACACACACGCACATACATAGATAGAGGAAGAGATAATGAAACTGTGATACATTTGCGATTTTGTTGTCGCTGTTGTTAATTAAGCCTTCACACGCTCAAGTGCGCCGCCACTTGAAATCGTACACACGGACGTAGTACAAGCGCCCCACTGTCCGCTGCTGCGACCCCCGACGCGTCATTATCTCAGCAAGAGCAGGAGGCGGAGGCAGAGGCAGAGAAAGAACAACAACAAACATAGCAGTGATCAGAGTCGTACAAAGTCATCACCGGTAGCAGCAGCAGCAGAGCAGCGGCAGAACTTTTCCCAAACATAAGCAGCGCTGCCAGCGTCGTTATCTGCGAAGTTTCGCAGTCCCAGCCGCAGTCAGCAGCAACAGAGCTCTGCGGCAGCGAACGTTCAGCACAGTCCACCTCATTCCTCACTGCGACAACTTCACCTTCTCCACTCTTCAGTCGGCTCTCTTTGGGATGCGTAAGTCGCTGTCGCTGTCGCTGTCAACGTCAACGTCGCGGTTGTGACTGCGTCCACTGCGGCCGCAAAGGAAGTCAGTCTTGTGACTTGGTGCAACAAAAGTGCAGCTAATTGAATTTAATGCAGCAGCCAAAGGAATTTCATTTCATTTTTACATGTGACGCATGCGAAGTACCTCAGCCACAGAGGCGCAGGCAATGCGGAAAGAGTGCAAGTGATAAACAACGATAAGCAACGAAAAAACGCATAATAAGCGAATGATCACAAAAGAGAGAATAAAATTAATTTACAAACACACATTAAATATTCACGTAGTCAGGCATTTTATTGTGATATTAAGTGCAACTTGTTAAACAAATTAACAGAAACAAACTCAACATGAAGATCAACAAAAATGGACGCGAATCTCTGCTCCTCGTGCCCGCGCCGAACCACACGTTCCCGATCCGCACGTGCTCGAATGCGTCCTCGCTGCGCTTTAATATGGGTCACGATCACGATAAGAACGGCGATTCCGAGGAGGGACTGGGCTACACGCACACACTGGTGAGTCGATGGGCATGGCCCAGATATTTTATATATATTATATTATATTACATTTACATAGAAAGTTCAAAATATCAATAGTTTTCTTAGTCAAGCTGAAGAAATTAAAAAAGATAATCTTTCTTGAAGATTTCGAATTGAAGGTTAATCCACAATTTACAATATAATTAATTATTACATTTGAAAAAATTTATTATCTCAATTACAATACATATTTGGATAAGTGAGATTAGTTTTCTTAGTTTTTTTGCCTTTATTTTTTACAACTTACACCCAGTCGATTCTTCGATCACTATCACGTGACAGGCAATCATATGTTTAAGCGCCACATGATCAGGCTCAGTGGGCAGCAGATCGTCAGGCCAACCAGTTGGTTCATGAGAGTCTATACATGTTGCATGCCGCTCTACAGTGTGTTTGTTGTATGCACACACACTGTACACACACTGTACAGGTGTGGGCAGATCGCGACAGTCAGGTTTTCGCTGCTGGACCTGTTGATAGGCTTATCGTCGAATTAATAACAACTCAATGCGCAGCACACAAACTTGTGTGTTTTTATTCAAATTTAATTTTTGGGTATTCGTTTCTTTTTTTTGGTCTTACAAGGGAATTCCCCCTCCTAATTGTGTTTATCAAAACAACCAATTACAAAAACTTGAATGAGAAATGCAAATACTTTTGTCTGGCTGACCGGCAAAAACATCCCATTATTTATTACTTATTTGTTGTTCTACATTTTTGAATGACACAAACCACTTGAACACCCTGTAATCTAAAGGATTGCATGGGGTGTGTGCATGTTGTGGAGTCAAATAAAAAAGCTCACAGGGTATTATTGCTAAGCACATTCCAATTTGCATAGCCTACGCAATTTGCGTCATAGGAAAATTATGAAATTAATTTCTTCTCGTTTTGAAAATTCTTTTATGGTGCCGCCTTTAAGTTGTTTTGACCTTTGCGTCATTTCTTTGTGGATGCTGCGAGTAGGTCATCTTCCCGATAAACGCAAATTAGCATGTGAGCAAAAGCCGAATAAAATACTTTTATTGGGCAAACATTTGCACAGATCTTACCACATTCCAGTTTCCAAATTCTTAAGAGCTCTGACTGTGCGCCCCATTTGCAGTTTATAGCCACTTTGAGGTCTTTTATCTTCCATCTCAGTGAGATAAAACGGCACGCGCAAGGAGAAAGATAAAAGTTATTTATATAGATATAAAACTTACAAATAATACGCACATCTGGTTAAGACAAGAGTCCAAATAAGGCTATGAATATTTTACTATATACGTGTAAACTCACAAATTACATACAAACCGAAAATACATATAAAATAATGTTCGAATCAGACTTTTACCTCAATCAACACGATGCACCGCATGGTTTTCACACTTTTCCCGTCATAAATTCGTTTTAATCTTGATTAGTTATTTATTAACTTGCCGATTGATTTCTCATTGATTGATTGATTTAATAAAATCATTGGAATATATGCATCAGTCGATTACAAACAAAATTAGCCGAAACAAGGGGAAAAAAAGTAGAACCCGTTCGAACCTTGAAACGCAGAAATTTACCTTAAAAACGTTTGCACTCTTAATGAGACTCATAAAGGAATTGCCGTAAATAAATATTTTCACATACCATATGAACCATAAGTATTTACTTTTCAGAAGCCCGCAAGATAATTAGCCCATCAACTGCTCATTTGTCATTAACTCGCTTACTTTTAGTATATGTTGAACTTATTAAAATACCCAAATTGGTATTGAATTGTTCACCGACTTAAGAGTTTACGACTAGGTGTTATATCGTATAAGTGGGCTTTCTACACTGCTTTTCAAGTTGCCGACAGCAGCAAACTTCTAAACATGCATCAGTTGTATTTCATAATCTGGTTCAAAAAGCTGTTTAAATATATGGTTTTTTAAGGTTTTGCGTTAGTATGGAAAATTAATATGAAAGTATTATATTAAAAAAGGCACCAACAAGTTTTATGGTTATGTTTTATACTCAACAACAAATAAAATACTAAATACTTAATAGTTATCAGTTAAAGATCTATATGAATCTGTTTAAGAAAATATATGTTCATTATCTGTCTTCGTTCATCATAACAAATAATTTAGTTTAAAGCACTGTCCTATTCAATGTTAAAGTGATTTTGTGGCTTACTGAATTCGTCAATTGTTTTATGGTTATTTGTTTAAATAACAAACACTTTTTCCCTTCCTAACCACAAATCGTGCTCCACAGAGTTTAAATATATAGTTTTTTTTTAGTACTGCGTCAGTACAGAAAATTTAAATAAAAGTAGGACCTGTATATTATAAAGTACAATGGAAAGGGCAGCAATAAGTTTTATAGTTAAGTTTTATACTCAACACCAAATAAAATACTAAATATTATAATTTGTAGTCAAAGAGATGGATGCTCGTTAAAAAGTCATGAATCGGTTTAAGAAAATATATGTTCAATTTCTGTTTTCGTTCATCTTAACAAAGATAATTTATTTACTTTAAAGCAGTGTCGTATTCAACACTAAATTGATTTTATGGTTTATTGAATTTGTCAACTGTGAATATATTTATTACTATTGACTCGAAGCGTCAGTCATGTTCCATTGTCGTCACTCGAATCGGCTGCGGTTATTGGACCCCGTAATCCCCCAAAGCTTGAAAGCCCTATACCTATATGGGGAAGGGTATCAGAATCATCAATCAAAAGTGTTTCCCTATCGATAATCACTTTGATTTAGTGACGACGATTGGCGTGAAATCCACAACGATTTGATTTCTAGCCTCTTTCAATTGGAGGCCCGATTCGTAGCACTCATTGATTATGAATGTTTATTGGCCGCTTTATTGTTTAATACAATTAACAATGTGTTTTATTGTGGGTCTTAAAAGCTGTCGGCAGCTAAATACTACTACCCACTACGCTACTCTGTGTGGATGCCCATTGCTGCCAGTTGGCCGGACTGTAAAAATGGATTTCACCCGAGATTATATTTGTCTATTTGTGGCATTGCGTGATATTTGGGCTTACATAACTCTCCACGCATATCGTATCTGTAGAATCCATGCAAATATTACATGAATACGATATTTGTTTGCGGATTTCATTGAAATTTAATTAATTTTCACCAGCTCTCGCTCTCTCTCTCTCTCTCTCTCTCGTTGTTTCCCATGCGAATTGTGCTCAACAGGTGTTTCTGTTGTCGTAGTATTTGCGCCATTATCTTGGCCAGATTTCGTAGTGTGAAAGATGATGATGGGGCTGGAGCTTAGCCAGATGCTGCAATTCTCAGTTGCCCTGGAATTGTTGCCAAGTTCGCGTTGTTTTGTCGCCAAAATTATTAACGCCTTTTGAAAAGTTTTAATTAGTCTGAAATTAAATTAACAGAAATGTTCAGAAAAAGAAATCGTAAGGTAACGATTAAAAATAGCAATATATAATTTTAAGTTCCTCAATATTTTATTTAATTAAATATGAAATGCAAACTTCAATATCTATTTAATAATATCTATACACTCACGACCGATTGAGTAAAATACTTATATAAAGTTTTAGACATTAATAAGGTTTTATTATTAATTAAAATCCATTACTCAGTCTAAAATAAATATGTATGTACGCATACGGCTTATAGCTATTGATTCATAGACCCTATAACTTGCATAAAATCAACTTGTATAATGAATATATATTATTAAAGTTGAATCACCCTTTGTTTGACCTAAATACAACTGTGTTCCTCTCTTTTAAGAGAGTCCTCATCTACTTCTCTCTTTTTTCAAATTCAATATACAATTCAATCGCCTTTTATAGAAAAGAACGTGCAAATACTGTAGATTATTGTTGTAGTAAACTCTCTGAAGTGTTTGTTATCAACCGATTTTACAGCATATCGCTCTTAATGGGTCTCCGCGCGACGCTCTTAGTCTGAGTAAACTCAATCCAAAGAACACTGCAAGAAACCGCTATAAATCAACATTGAATTTGAATATATATTTATAAGTTGTATTAGATTAAAGCTTTTACCACTTGAGACCTTTTTAGAAATCTGATTGCAGTATATCCTTCACAGTTATATTATGTTTGGTATGTGTGTCCAAACTGATTTAGACGTGTAATAGAAACGACAGGCTATTCAATTGCGCGAGTCTTAATCAGAATTTATGTCGTGCACAGACAGAAACTCAAGTAGATTATACTAATGAGGTTAGGGTAGAGCAAACCTCATGCAATATGTATAAAAATATGAATAAATATTACACAGTTTTAGAGCCTTTTAGACACTTGAAATGATCATGTACATAGCTCGATCTACTAATCTCAAGATTCCATACTGTTTTTGTATAATAAATTAAAACTGTACCTCATTATATTGGCTTGAAGTCTGTGCTTCAGTGTATGCAACCTATTTAGGATTAGGTGTATCATTAATGTCGTCATTTGGCCGGGCGTCAAGAAATCTTAAATTCAATCATAGCTTAGCGCACAGATACATTTGTATCTAAGAAATGCCGCATAGACAATCACAAACATGTGACTCTGACCCATGTGCATAATCCATCCACCCACACACACTCTGCCAGGCACGCACACACTCACACACACACAGAAACATACACACACACACTTGAAGAGATTAAAGAGATGATGTCGTCAAAAGTAAGCTCAATTTGAGTTGCTTAAGTGACACGGCACAGTGGAACAAAACTCTGTAGACTTTTAAGTGCTCTATAACTGCAAACCATAATTATGTAGCTTGCCCCACTGTGCACTGCGCTTGTCGTCAACTCGGCGAGAAGCATTTTCACTTTTTTTCTCCAGAGCAGGCGGCAAATTATTAAATTTATGAAATTTTATTGATGTTTTACACACAAACTTTGACCGCTCGAGTGTCGCTGTGTGTGTGTGTGTGTGAGCATGTGTGGCAGTTGCAAGTTAGACTAAGTATTCACACATTCCCATATGTCTCTAAGTACTTGAGACTGTCACCGGGTCGCAGAGTGGGCTCTGCTCTCGTATTGGTGTGCTAAATTCAGTGGAATCTTGAGCTTAAACAAGACCAAATCGGTCTATGCATTATATGAGTATCTCGCATTCTCAGTCGAGTTGAAAACTTTGTGCGAACCGCACGCAGTGCCTCAAGTATCTTGTGGATACAAACGAGACTTACGCAGTTCGTCGGGAGGTTTCAAATTGACAGAGCAACAGTTGCATAACGCAGATGCTTCACATTCCCCAGAAAGTCAAAAGTCTCTTAGCCATGGCCGGATCCAAGGCAGACAGTGTTTGATTAGTGGCAAAACAAATACGCGATACAACCAATTACCCGCTCGAGTATTCGTATTCGTATTCATATCGATATTGATCGGTTCTCGCCCCTCGCACACCCCCTTCCCTGAGACTTTGCCAACATGGTGTACTTTGCCAGCCGCGATAATCGTGATCGCAATGGCAAAGCCAAACAACAAGTCGAACGGATCATACACGATGAAGAGTTTGGCGAAGAGAATGTCGAGCTGGTCGACTCCGAGTGGGCCGATTTCGAGAAGTTCATTCGTCAGTTGCGCCAGAGACGCACCAGCAACATATCCATGGAGGCGGAACTTCGTCACGTTCAACGGCATCCCAAAGTCAAGTCGCAGGCCTTCTATCCCTGCCCACCGCCAGCGGAGAATGGACCCGATTCTGATTCATCCGACGAGGATGATCCCTTCGGATATATCGATACACTTGTAAGCGAAGAGTTCAATAGCCAAACAAACCACTCACACACAAACACAAACAAACACACACTCTCTTAGTATCCCAGCTAGGTTAGTTGTCTTCCCTCGTTGGTAGTAATCTACTTCCCAAAGACATTGATAAGATTTCTTCACTCACACATACACATGTCTGTATCTGTATGTGTCTATATATCTGCATCTGTATGCGACTTAGTAACGCGTTAGCGCTCAGCGACAGCGTTATCTTTATATCAGACATGAATGGCCAATACATTCAAAATCTATTAGCTATAATGTCTGGTTAGTGTTTATAGCACTTCAACGATACAATTGACGCGCTTTCTTTCCCACCATATCATTCTCATAGGTCTCTTATCGAAATTGGTGAATCCATAAAGCAATGAATTCAAATTTGTTTTGGACTCTGAGATTGATGTTTACTCAATTCTAATAGATCAAAAGAATCTTTAATAAATGCTTTAAATTACACTTTACATAAAAAAAAACTTTCAAATTAGAAATATATTTTTTCATATTTTAATTTATAATAACGTTTCAATAAATATTCATAAGTAATTTAAAAAAAATGCATAGCTAGGGTAAATGTTTTTCAACTACAGAAAAATAAGTTTTTTTTGGTTTGCTTTGTACTCTCTTCCGTTGTCTATTTCCTTTTCCCAGAACTATGAGAAATAGTGTCAAAAGCGAGCAAAAAGATATTGCTATTTTTAATCGGATTATAATGAATAATGTTTAGTATTTATAATAAGTTAAGAAATTATTTCTTTGCAGAAGGTAGTAGGCTGCAACGAAAAGGGTCGCCAGGCTCAAAACAGAAAATGCATTTTATTTAACCAATAATAATAAATGTTTCTAACAATTTCAAAATATGTACTCAGAATTATATGATTCCATTATGTTTTTCTTTACTGGACTTTATTCAAAACATTTTCTGAATTCTTCACATGCCGTTCTAGTTTATTGCATCTAAATTGCTTTTATGATTTCCAAAACGAAGCTTTCTTACCAAGTACCAAAAAACTCTAAAAGCTTTCTTAACAATTTCGAATAAGAAATGTTTTGTTTACAAAACCAATTGCGTTGAAATACCGACAGAGTTGGATACCCTGGCAGAATGCAAGACGTTGAGAGGCCATGCGAAAGAAAATTTCAATAATTTTTCCCACAAACGGAAAGCTTTCGACAGCGTCAGTTTCAGTTTCCTAAAAGTTTTCGCAAAGATTGGAACGTTCTTGCGTTAATGTCGGGTGAATTCTAACAGAAATCAATAATCCACAAAGGAAAAAAAATCATTACAAATTACAAAAGCAATAAGCAATATCTGTGATTAGTTGCAGCAAGCTGTGAAGTGGAGATCACGGGAAAAAAGAGAAAAATTGGGAAATCTATTGCGAAAGTTCGCTGATAAAGGCCGTGCAGCGGTATAGAAATGATATAAATAAATTGCAATTGCAATTGCAATTCTACAACTGTTGGGCGCCTCAGGCGGCGGGTCTCAAGGGCAGCGACATGTAATTAGCCAAAAAGCTAAAAATAATTGGCAACAAAATGCGAGACAGAAATTCGGCCAACAGCCGCAGGCGTGTCAAAGGCCGTCGTGATAGCCATCTATGCCAGTGACAAGCAGAAGGAGCACGCGATCCGATCTGTATATTATTATTAACTGTCAAAGAGAATCGAGAATTCGAATTCGAGGGAAAACTGAATCGCTAGTGAATCAGACTTTGAGTGCGGTTGAGTGCGGTCGACGCAGTTGCAAATCGTCTGCTTCATGTTCAACAACAGTCGCACTCACCAGGATGAGTATATACGCGAATACGCCTTCGAGCCGGAGTTGCTGATCAATCGCGAGGAGTATCTGCGTGAGGAGGAGCGGGCGCGCAAGTTGCCCTCGACGCCAGTTCGTCTGCGCTGGGATGAGGCGATTGCCAAACAGAAGGAGCAGCAGAAACGCACAGCTAGCCAGAGCGAGAATGCCAGCGATGACAAGAATCAGATTGAGTTCGAAATCGAGGCTTTCTACTATGTAAGCCCGTGACCCTGTTTCCCCCTGTCTCTCCCTCTCTTTGTTGCTCTCCTTACCTTCGTCACCCTTTCCGCCTTGGCCACGAACAGACCTTCGCCAAGACCTCTGAGAAATTAGCAATGCTCTTGGTACTTGTCGTTCTTATTCTTTATGTTTTTGTGGCATTTTCTTTTGCGCTTTTCTGCACTCAAATTCACATTTATTTATATACAAATATAATATATTATTTTTGTTTTGACCGTGGCACTTTTCTGTTGCATATTCACTGAATGAATGAAATTATACTGCTATAGCCAATCATTTATAGTTCTTGTGAGTTTCCCTTAAGATCGAAACATTTATTTATCTTCAGGTCTTTCAACTTCCAAATGAAGAAAGCTTTTCTGTCAACATTATATAGCAAAATTCTTTACGATACTATAACCGCCTAATCATCTCACAGCTCTTCATCATGCGTTGCTATGCTGTGGACAGATGTGTTTTGTTTTTATTCACACGCATCTATAGATCTCTATAGAGATTCTTTTGGGAATTTCCGTATGGTTTCATGACGAAAATTCTTTGTCTTTGTCGTGAAAATTGTTCCCCCGTTGGAAGAATGCGTGCTCTCTTCTTATTTATTTTGTTTATTTTAAAAGAAGAGAGAGTTTTTCTATGTTATTTATAAAAAATATTGGACTTTTGTCTGCTGCCATGTGATCAACAAGTGAACCAAGCAAAGAGGCCTCAGTAAATGTTTGTCTAGCTCGAAAGATGGTGGACAATAGATATTTGTTATCATGTTGGGTTTAGAGGAACTTTTTGGCAGTATTGATGTAACCAATCGAATGAATACTTGGTGAATAACTATCTTAACTATATAAATTTACAGATGTATGGTCGCTATACAAAGGATCTAGGAGAATTTGCAAAAGATGAGGCCAGAAAACTCAAACTACTCGAAAAGCGACGAAAGCAAGAAGATAAACAAAGGAATAAGGTATGTATTAAAATGAAATTGAGTGCTCAATGATAATTATACTATATATATTTGATAAATATGCAATCGTAATGAGCGAAATGTATTTAAGGTAAAGAACTGAATTGAAATTCTAAAGAAATTCACTCGCATTCGAACTGACACTCACACACACACACAATGTATGGCACTTGCTCGCCATTTTGTACAATACACTTGGCATAGCTGCCAATTCCCCGTGTTGTTGTCTGTTGTTGTTGACTGTCATAAGTATATAGTACCATAGAGTAGAATAAGATAATGTCGAACGCATCGGTTTATAAAGCAGCAGTGCTGGGAAATATTTACAGGAACTGTTGGGCAAGCGAGCGACGCGAATAAAGCGCATCTCATCATGGGTCTGGAAGCACACATTGGCACGTCTGGGCGAGGATTGGGTCTTCCTTGCCCTGCTGGGCATCATCATGGCCCTGCTCTCCTTCATCATGGACAAGGGCATATCGATTTGTACAAATGGTAAGCACTCTTCAGACGTTCTCAACAGTTATTCGATAGTAATAGCATCTCTCTCTGCCTTCTCTCTCTCTCTCTCTCTTGATTCATTTGTTACTTCAGCTCGTATTTGGCTTTATCGCGATCTTACCTCACAGCCCTTCATTCAGTATATTGCTTGGGTCTCATTGCCGGTCTGCTTGATATTATTCTCAGCTGGCTTTGTCCATCTCATCGCACCACAAAGTATAGGTAAGTACCAATGAAGATCTGTAGATATCTGGTGTTATATTCACATAATTATTGAATTTAGTTAGTTGAGTAGTTTTCCGATTGTAGAACTTGTCTGTGATCATCATTCTTGGGTTTTCCAAAGCAATACCAACTCGAGAACATAATACAAAATTAATTTTTTTACTTACTTACTTACTTCGATGGTTGTTTAGGTCTCTCAAGTGATTGAACATGAATATAGAATATAGAGTTACTTCCGTTAGTTAGCACTTCAAGTATGTCAAGAAAGGAAGATCAGAGTTCTTATAGTTTACCCAACATTTACCACTGCACTCCGGCAGCTGCCTGACCAAGCACACTTGGCACCTCCTCCCAATAGCGATTGTGTCTATGCATGTTATATACTCGAAAGAATTACCCAGTCTAATCGCACCACGATCAATGCTATATATCTGTACTGTCTACGAATATCTAGGTTCCGGTATACCTGAAATGAAGACCATACTGCGTGGCGTGGCACTGAAAGAGTATCTCACATTTAAGACATTAGTGGCCAAGGTAATTGGTTTAACGGCAACTCTGGGCAGCGGTATGCCATTAGGAAAGGAAGTAAGTATGAAAAATTGAGGCACACACACAGATGCACTCATGCAATTTGGAAAACTCTCTGTATCTCGTCTCGTCTAGGGTCCTTTCGTACATATAGCAAGTATTGTAGCACAATTATTAAGTAAACTCGTCACATCATTCCAAGGCATCTATGAGAATGAGTCCCGCAACTCGGAAATGCTGGCTGCCGCCTGCGCCGTCGGTGTGGGCGCCTGTTTTGCTGCCCCCGTTGGTGGTGAGTAGACCCCCAGATCCCCTGTCCCTCCCTTTCCTTCCACCCCACACGTCCTGCATAAAGTAGTAAGAGCCAAGACAAACAGCAAGAATCCTCTGCAGGCGTCCTCTTCAGCATTGAGGTAACCACCACATACTTTGCGGTGCGCAACTACTGGCGTGGCTTCTTTGCGGCGGTCTGCGGTGCCACAGTCTTTCGCCTGCTTGCCGTGTGGTTCCAGAATGCGGACACTGTGCGAGCACTGTTCCTCACCAACTTCACCACCGAATTCCCCTTCGATCCGCAGGAGTTGTTCGTTTTCGCATTGATCGGGTGAGTGTTTGCTTAACTTATATAAACAAAAGTATTGGAATAATTCAGTCTATTCTCTCTGCTGCAGTTTCGTTTGTGGCCTGGGTGGCGCCACCTATGTTTGGGTGCATCGACGCTATGTGCTCTTCATGCGTTCCAACAAGCGCATGAACAAGTTTCTGCAGAAAAAGTAAGTGCGAATATCGATAGAGTTCAGTTAAGGTTCTCTTTGTTATCGATAAGTTTATACATACATACATCTAACCTGACTAATCTCTAACCTTGCAGCCGCTTTTTGTATCCCGGTTTCCTGGCCTTGTTGGTCTCCAGCATTTCGTTTCCCCTGGGCACAGGTCAGTTCCTGGCGGGCGAGCTGAGCACACACGAACAGGTGACGCAGCTGTTCAGCAACTTTACCTGGTCACGCAACGATCTGACTGTGGAACAGGCCGCCGTGGTGACGCATTGGATGACCGCCTACACCAGCGTGTTCGGCAATCTGGTCTGCTATACGATCTTCACAGTGAGTAGCAAAAAGTACAGTAGCTTCTTTAGATTCCAAACTAATATTCCTTTTTTCCATGCAGTTCTTCTTCTCGATCATTGCGTCCACTATACCTGTGCCCTCGGGCATGTTCATACCAGTCTTCAAGATCGGCGCCGCCTTTGGGCGCCTGGTGGGCGAACTGATGGCCTCCTGGTTTCCGCATGGTGTGCGCTACGGCGGCCGATTGTCACCCATTATGCCGGGTGGGTATGCCGTTGTGGGCGCAGCTGCCTTCTCGGGCTCCGTAACGCACACCGTGTCCGTGGCCGTGATTATCTTCGAGATGACGGGTCAGATAACGCATGTGGTGCCCGTGATGATAGCCGTGTTGGTGGCCAATGCGGTTGCCTCGCTGCTGCAGCCCTCCATCTACGACAGCATCATACTCATCAAGAAGCTGCCGTATCTGCCAGATCTGTTGCCCTCCAGTTCCGGCATGTACAGCATCTTTGTGGAGGATTTCATGGTGCGGGACGTCAAGTACATTTGGCATGGCATCTCCTACCAGAAGCTCAAGGAGGTGCTCAAAGTCAACAAGGCACTGCGCTCGCTGCCGCTGGTCGACAGCCCAGAGAACATGATACTGCTTGGCTCGGTGCAGCGCTACGAACTGATCAAGATCATCGAGAAGCACATTGGGCGCGAGAAGCGCATGGAGGTGGCACAAAAGTGGCAAAAGGAGGCCGAGGAGCGTGCCCTGGAGGAGGAGAAGAAGAAGCAAGAGGCAGAGCAAAGGCAGCGTCGTCCGTCCCGCTTCGAGGTGCTGCCCGCACCGGACATACTCAGTCTGCGGCAGATTGCCAACGATGAGATGCTGCCGCCCAAGAAACGAGCTGAGACGCTGCACAGCTCGTTGACGCCCCGCAAGTCCATACTGAAGAAGACGAACTCCTTTAATCTGAAGACCTATGCACCCACCTCGCCGCACAGTCCCAATATTACGCCCTACACAACGATCACCGGCAACTCGGAGTTCCGCATACGTTCTGCATTCGAGGCCATTTTCAAGAAATCCACCACGCTGCAAGATGTTCATCCCGATCCGGAGATGGGCTCCCTAACGCCCATGCCCAGCAACAGCGAGGTGCAGATTCAGCGTACACCAAGTGCGCCCAGCACTCCCGGCATTTCCAAGAAAGTTCAGCTGGTAAGTGCACTACACTGATCCTCAAGAGCTAAGCTGGAACGGGGCAAGCTTTATCTTAACTCTAACATTCGCTTTACAAGCAAGCACAAAGCAATTGGGATTTCGTAACCGATCAGATCATGCTGGTAAGTAGCTCATCCACCAACCACACAGCTCTCTCATCCGTTTCTGTTATTAATGAATCTATCTATCTCGGTGTGGCATATCATTAAACCTACTCCATATCTGCAAGCAAGTAAATCCCATTTCCACGGACGCGGCAAAAGCTAAGGAAATGGTAAAGAAATTATAAAGCGATCGTTTGTAGTTGGATATATTAATGTAGTTCGATCTCTCCATGACTTTATATCTGTTGTTCTTCAAGCCTACCGTAGTTTCAACTTTGCTAGAATTCAACAATAAATAAGGCTCGTTAAACATTTCCATTGACTTTGTCAGGTGATCATCTTATCAGTTAAGACTGTGCAAATTAATAAATGTTTTCCCCAAATTAAATTTGCTGCGCGATAAGGATGACAAAGATGATATTGCGGAAGATAACAGAGATTCGCATAGGCCCCTCAACGAAGTCAATAGCGATAAGCCGAGCATTAAACACAAAACAAATAAAGTTGCAGATATCCAATTTAATGAGAATCACGTAGAAGAGGCAAAGCGGCAAAAGAAAAAGATTCATTTCAATAACGATGTCAAGGTAAAAGATTCACCAAATCATGGCTTTACGCTGGACAAGATTTGCGACGATAGTCTGCGCTCTGAAATGGGTTTCACGATAGAAGAGATCCCAGATCCGTCTGGCGATGAAGAAAACCCAGCTGCTGCGGTAAGTGCTCGTTTTCCAGGGTATCCCTTACACTTTTCTTTCGTAACTAACTAACCGAAACTAACTAACATTCTCAACTTTCTACTGTCCAAAAAGTAATCTGTCCTTCTTCTATGTGTATATCCTTCCTCCCCCCACTTGCATACATATCCATTGAACACAGTATATTCCCATAAGAAAGGCGAAATCGGTGCAGCTGGTATGTAGAAATCTCTTCTTTTATCTATTTGTAATACTTTTTAGGACATGTCTAAGTGAGAACATCTTCTTTT
Source organism: Zaprionus indianus (assembly GCA_018904595.1). Classification (NCBI taxonomy): domain Eukaryota; kingdom Metazoa; phylum Arthropoda; class Insecta; order Diptera; family Drosophilidae; genus Zaprionus; species Zaprionus indianus. Next base: position 8,395,350 of record JAEIHA010000320.1, read on the forward strand.
TATTTTCTATCCTAGCCCAGGGAGCGCGTCATTGACATGTCACCGGAGGATCAAAAGCAATGGGAACTGGAGGAAATGCTGAAGCCCATCGATCTGGAGAAGGCACAGATACACATTGATCCCTCGCCCTTCCAGCTGGTCGAGCGCACTTCCATTCTCAAGGTGCACTCGCTGTTCTCCATGGTGGGCATCAATCACGCCTACGTAACCAAGATCGGCAGACTTGTCGGTGTGGTCGGCCTCAAAGAGGTAAGTTTACTGAAGTCTTAATCAATTTTCGGCCTGACTATATCTTATTTATATTTTCCCCTGACAGTTGCGCAAGGCCATCGAGGACATCAATAGCAACAGCTTTGTGGCTCATCCACGGGACGATGAGATCGACGGCGATGCCAAGCCGGCTGTGGAGAAGCCTCTGCTTTCACCCAGCGCCAGTGACAAGGCCGTTGACATGACCATCACTTCAATGGACTCGGCGCTATCGAATTCGGATAATTGTTCCGACATCGAAATGGAGCACATTAAATCAATAGATAACAACGATGTAAAGCTCACCATACCATCAACAGAGACGGTACCCACAACAACAACAACGAGTACAACAACAACAGCAACATCAACTCAAGACACAAACAATACACAGAACTCCAACAAGAGCGTGTGAAAATAGAACCAAATCTTATTCATAACTCTTGTTGCTATCGACGACGACATCCATTACATGTCCGCAAAGATCAGTTAAAACTAATCTAGGTTATGTCATACTTTAATTAGTCTATCACTTGTTATGTATTTATATATCTCTTTAGTACATAAAGTCAAAGATATCGTGATCTATATTTAAGTTGAAATCAATGCGAAATAAACAAGTTTAACTAAAACACCCGTTCCGTTTCCCCAAAAACGTGAAATACATACATATATTGCAGTGTGTTTTCTTGTACAATCTAAGATGGGTGGAATCTTCTAATGAATCAGATAGATTAAAGTAATGAAACTAGTAGTTAATAAAGTTCAACAGATCACAGTGATCTTTACTAGGTTTGTACAACAATTTCATTTTTAGAGATATTACATTTAATTATATGGCAATATTAATGTAACAACGTGAACTATAAACAGATTACTTGATATATCATTTTACATTTTTTATCACATCTAAATGATCATCTCTCTTATAATAAACCTGCCTTCATATGTTTAGTATAAGAGCTTTGAGTTCAGTGAGTGACTTAACACTTTACAGTCTGCTAACAGAGCTTTAACTTATATGTATTTGTGCTTTCATTGAGCACATTTCGCAACTAGCACATACCCTGCAAAGTGTTCTTTGTCTTATCTTATAACGCAACTGTGATCCATTGAGACAGTGATTCAAGTTCAATAAAAATAAATCCAGTTGATTGCAATTATAATGACATTTATCAACTCAGTAATCACATTAATCATATAAATAATAATAATAATTATACGAGTTTGCTAACGCTACTAAATCATTCCCTGCTGCTCAGCGATTAAAGGGTATAAACAGAATCGCGGTTTGGCGAGAAAGAGAGTAAAATGGCGACAGAGGACAGCCAACTCATTGGCTAGTCGGAACTCGACGACTACCCCGACGTCGACGTCGACTGCGCTGTTGCTTTCGCTGTCGCAGGTTGTCTCAACTTCATCGCGTCTATTGGGGCTCGGATTGATAAACCCATTTGGGCAACGGTGCGGCTCAGATGTCTCTGGCTCTAGCTAATCCCAGAATCACCCGATAACACATACGAAAAAAAGTGCAAGTGTCGCCTAGTTTAAACCTGTTGCTAAATCCGTATACGATAATTAAATCGATTAGGACATTCAACGTTTCTTCGTGATTTCGCCATGAAGCGACAAAGCATCGCGGATGACTCCGAGCCCATTGTGGAATGCTCGCGGCAGGCCGCGCCCAGCATTCAAGCAGCTCAAGATAATTGCTCCAATGGCTCCACGCAGCATCAGGAGCAGGAGAAACGTGAGATTGCTGGCGAAGATCAGGAAGATTTAGGTTATACGCACACCCTGGTAAGATATAAGAAGGGGAAAACTACTGGTTATAAAAATCAGCAACATCTATACCCAAATTATGGTAAAAAAAAGGATTTACAACAAATTAGTTATGGTAAAAAAAAAGTCATTTATCAACAGTGAAAATGAGAAAATAAAAACGCGTATATTAAAGTGTCAATCACAACTGGAAATACTTATTCGAACAAAAACCATTTTTAAAAATTAAAATTTTTGTTTACAATAAGTTCTAAATGTCTAAATTTACTAACTAATTTCATTAATATAGACAGTTCAATGATTTAGGTATTGACCTGTGAGAAAAATGTAGATATGTCGAATTGATCACAAGCCCTAAGTTCAGCGATATATAAATAAAAATTCTCGAGTGATCATAGACATCTCCTGGATGCAAATGGGATTGTGTCTTGGGTAACGAGCTCTTGTTTTTCCCATCTAAAATTCGAAATTATGGCAAGAACAAAGAAGAAACGACATGCAGTTTTTTATTTATTAACTGTTTATTTTTTATTTAAAAAACTTCAATTTTCGTAAGGTGTATATCCTTAATTTATTTTAAGAAAAATTGCTTGGGCGGAGTGGTGAAAACCATTTGCTAACATTTCACAGTAAAAAGTATAAGAGTTTTTTCGCTTAGTAAAGACACTAACCACTGCAGAGCTTTCTGCCTTATCGAAAAGGAAAAAGTAAAAATTCAAATTAACTGCAATCGTGTTGTATTGAATTACAATAAGTATCATAAACACTAATTGAACAAATTGAATAATATTCGAAATCAAAATCAATTAATAAATAAGTAGCCAAATCAGTTTCTTCCGTCAGTCACAATTTTTTTGGGGATACTCGCGGCTCGTAATTATAATATGACAACTAATTGGCAAATAGCTGGCGATAATTTGTCAGTTATCTGGTCTAATATTTGATGTCGGTAATGACATAAGTGAGGAACGGCCTGAGGCCTCCCAAAGGCCTGGCCAGCTGCCAGAAAAATGTGTTTGCATTGCTTTTTAGTTGGGCAAATATTTTGAACTTGTCAACTATTCATTCATTGTGGCTTTGATTAATGTCACCGCTCACACTCAGCTCAGCTGATGAGCACCTTTTTTTCGTATTTTGACTGGTTATATATTTCTGATCTTTTGTTGTGGGGATTATTTTCCGGGAGCTGCGTTAATTGAACCTAATTAGCATCGCTTAATATGTGTTTAATTCGCTGCGCATGTGCAAAAATGTGACTTTTTTATTTACAATTCTTTTATTTTTGTTACGAATTCGTGTTCTATATACGATACACAATAATGCCATGTATGATATTGTATTTACACACCGATCAAAGGGAAGCGAACCGGGAGGAATGGTACGAATTGAACGACTATCTAAATATGTTAATTTTTTAGCACCTTCGCTGCGCGCATGTGACAAAAAGGTGTCTGCCTGTCTGTCCATCTGCCTGACTGTTTGTCCTTCCGTCTGCCAAAAGAATGAATAATAATGATATCATATTTCAATACTTCTTTGTACCCACACACACAGATGTACGGTCGGTATTCCAGGGATCTGCAACAATTCGCTGGAGATGAAGCCCGAAGACTTCGAAAGTTGGCAAGGCTGCGCAAACAGGAAGACAAACTCAGAAGCAAGGTAGAGGTATCACTAAATAAGCACTAGATCTAAGTTCCTAATCCCCCATCCATATGCAGCTCTTCGAGTTGGAGAACAATGAACCCAGTCGCTTGCAGAGCCTCTCGTCGTGGGCCTGGAATCAAGTCTCCGAGCGCATTGCCAAGGATTGGATCTTTCTAACCATCTGTGGCATTATCATGGCCCTGATTGCCTTCGGCATGGACGAGGGAATCCGCCTGCTAGTTGAGGGTAAGCAATCTTAATTCACTTTTGGTTGAACTTCATTAATTCGATTTTGTTTTCAGCTCGTTTCTGGTTGTATGAAGGAATTACTTCCGATCCATTTGCACGGTATTTCGCCTGGGTTACTATGCCAGTTGTACTGGTTGTCTTCACAGCATACTTTGTGCATCATATGGCGCCACAAGCTGCAGGTAACTTTCCCTGCAGATAACTAGGAACTCTAGTCTCTAACTCTCTCAATTTCCAGGCTCTGGCATTCCCGAAATGAAGACCATACTGCGTGGTGTCACACTCAAGAACTATCTGACTTTCAAGACCCTGGTGGCCAAGGTAATTGGTCTGACTCTGGTCTTAGGAAGCGGCATGCCACTGGGCAAGGAGGTAAGTACAGTTCAGGGCATTGTTAGTGTCCAGTCTAAGCCGGTCTTTCCTTCTCTAGGGACCCTATGTGCACATAGCGAGCATTGTAGCGAATCTATTAGGCAAACTGACCACTCCCTTCCGTAGTATCTATCAGAATGAGTCACGCAGCACAGAGATGCTGGCAGCGGCCTGTGCCCTGGGACTTGGTACCTGCTTTGCAGCACCCATAGGAGGTGAATTGGACACACACTGCAACATACAAAACAGTCCGGAACATAAACCTATCTATTTTCAGCTGTGCTCTTCAGCATTGAGGTGACCACAACATACTTTGCAGTGCGCAACTACTGGCGTGGATTCTTTGGCTGTGTGGTGGGTGCCTCGGCAGTGCGTCTGTTGTCCGTCTGGTTCCAGGGTGCAGACACCGTGCATGCGGTTTATCCCACCTATATATCCACAGAGTTCCCCTTCGATTCACGTGAACTAATCTTCTTTGCCCTCACCGGGTAAGTGGATAGACAAAGATGGTCCTTCCTTCTATCTGATTAGGCATTTTCTTTCAGTGCACTCTGCGGTCTACTAGGCGCCACCTTCGTCTGGGTACATCGTCACTACGTGCTGTTCATACGTTCCAGCAAGGCCCTGAATAAGTTTCTGCAAAAGAAGTAAGTGCAGTGTACTTTAGTATTCATGAATTCAATCATCCGTCCCTTATTGCAGTCGCCTTCTGTATCCAGCCATTCTGTCGCTGATCATCTCCACACTCACCTTCCCTCTGGGTACCGGAAAGTTCTTTGGCGGCGACCTGGAAACTGAGACACAGTTGGTACAGCTTTTCAGCAACTTTACCTGGACGCACGATGATCTCAATGTCAACCAGACAGAGATTGTCTCGCACTGGCACACCAAATACACGAGCATCTTTGGCAACCTCACTTGCTATACACTCTTCCATGTAAGTAGTGCCAGACCTAGATGAAATCTCCTAGTCTTATCCTTCTTCCTACCTTCTTTAGTTCCTCTTCTCCATTATTGGCTCCACGATGGCTGTACCTCACGGCATGTTCATCCCTGCGCTGAAGATTGGCAGCGGATTCGGTCGTCTGATGGGAGAGTTCGTCGCTTGGTCATTTCCACAGGGCGTGCGCTACGGCGACTGCATGTCGCCCATTATGCCAGCTGCATATGCCATTGTGGGTGCCGCTGCCTTCTCCGGCTCCGTGACACACTCCATTTCCGTAGCAGTTGTGGTGTTTGAGATCACCGGACAAATCTGCTTTGCGGTGCCAGTGCTATTGGCAGTGCTGGTGGCCAATGCGGTAGCCTCACTCCTACAGCCATCCATGTACGAGAGCGTGATACTCATCAAGAAGCTGCCCTATCTGCCGGATCTGCTGTACACCAGCTCTGGATTCTACGACAAATTCGTTGAGGATTTCATGGTCCGCGATGTCAAGTACATCTGGCAGGGCATCTCGTATCAGAAGCTCAAGCAGGTGCTCAAGTCGAACAAGAAGCTGCGCTCCCTGCCGCTCGTCGACAGCCCAGAGAGCATGGTCCTGCTGGGCTCTGTGCAGCGTCAGGAGCTGGTTAGGATCATTGAGCAGCAAATTGGTCGAGAGAAGCGCATGGAAACAGCGCACAGATGGCGTGAGGAAGAGATCAAGGAGCAGGAGGCCGAACGACGTCCTTCCCGCTTTGAGGTTATTCCCACACAGGATGTCCAAGGTCTACGCCAAATACACAGTGATGCCATATTGCCCAGTGCATCACTCGATCACCAGAGATCCATTCTGAAGAGATCCGCCCGATCGCACGATTCTCTGAGCAGCACGCACAGCCAGACGGAGTCACGCCTACGTGCAGCCTTCCAATCTTTCTTCAAGCGATCAAACGAACCTGAACTTGATCTGGAGACAGGCTCTCACGATGATCTACACATCCAAAGCACTCCGTCAAAGCGGGTTCACTTGGTATGTCTACAAGATATTCTGATACACCAATTCTATAGCTTAACTCTGATTTCAGTGCGGTGATCGTGTTGTCGACATGTCGCCCGAGGGCAAGAAGCAATGGGAATATGATCAGCTGGCGAAACCAATAGACTTTAGGGCTTTGGCCATACGCATCGATCCCTCACCTTTCCAACTGGTCGAACGCACCTCTCTGCTACGTGTGCACTCGATGTTCTCCATGATGGGCGTCAATCATGCCTACGTGACCAAGATCGGTCGCCTTGTTGGCGTTGTGAGCCTCAAAGAGGTGAGTTTTCCTCAGGTTTTATCTCATTTTAGGTTATAAAACTGTTTGTTTCCCCCTTAAAAGCTTCGTCAAGCCATTGAGGATCTTAACAGCCACAGCTTTGAGGAATCGCCACGGGAACAGACTGCCGATGTAAAGCCTCTACTGGCAGCCAGCTCAAGTGACGAAGGCGTCAACAACACCATCAACTCCATGAACTCAATGACAGGCGAGATCAGGACTAGTCTGACGAGAGCAGAAGACAACAATGCAACTTCTCAGGATGCTCACACTCATGTGACCATCGATCAGGCCGATGAGCACGCAGAACTTAAATAAGTTAATCAACCTGATGATTTGATTGATTCAAATAGCGTGGAGCAGGACTCAATAACTTTGGTTTGGAACTTAAAACATCTTTTCTGTATATCGACTGACTGGCCTCATCGGATCCCAACTACACAAAAACCTAATGAAGGTTTTAGCCTAGGATTATTCAAATGTTATGTTTGATTTATGGTTTTCTTTCAAAATTACGTAAAGAAATGTTCTATTTAAAAAAAAAAATATATATTTTATGTTTTAATTTAATGCGATTAAGGTGGAAAAATCCATCAGCCGATCTTCACGTGGTAAGAAAGTTATCGGACATTTGAAGATCAACATAGAAATTATAATATCAAATATCAAACCTGAATAATGTTGACATTTTTTTTAGAATCATTAATTATCACCTAAAAATTGATTCACAACGCGTTGCTAAGAAATCTAAAATACCAAAACACTTTCTATGAAAACGACTCGCAACCGCAAACTGAACTGAAGCTTCAAGTGTTGTACACTTGCAAGCCCCAAGCTCCATTTGAAGTGTTCCCAATTGAACTGAAATAAAAGTCGAGTTTCTTTAACATTTTTGTATATTTTGCATTTTTATTGACTTTTTTTCTCGTTTTTTATGTATAAAACAATATCTCATTTTTATTTTGTTTTGTTTTTGCTTTGTTTCGTTTTTCTGTTTAGCTTTTCTTGGTGATAATTTAAAACAATTTCATTCCGTACAAATGTATCTTTTTTTTGGATTATTTGCATTCGTTGCCGGTCTTAGACAACTCTCTCTGAAAAACACTCTTTCTCTCGGCTTTTCACACACTCTGTTTCTTCCTGTGTCTCTTGGCGAGTAAGGCGCAGCGCATTCAACGCTCTCTCTCTCTCTCTCTCTCTCAGTTTTAACTGCTAAGATTACTTGTTATCGTAATTTTAACGGACATTTGCAAAAACTAAAGTTTACTTATATATTATGTATATATGCATGTAGAAGATGTGTGTGTGTGTGTGTGTGTGTGTATAGTGTTGAGTAGTGAGTAGTATTCTTGTGGAGCGCTGCTTGATTAACATGCTGCCTCTCCCTACCTCCCTCATCATAGTTCTCTCTCTCGTTCTTAAGTGTTTTGTTTTTGTTTTTTTTTGTTTCGTTGCGAAACATTTCTCACAGTTTTCAGATTAAAACAAGAGCGTTTCTTAGTTATGCCATTACATCGTCATCGTTTCCTGCTTACAATGCAAACGAAATTATTGTTTTGTTTGTAGGAATACATATTTTTGTATATAAATTAACTTTAAATTATCTGGGTCCTCGCACTTAACTGTTCTTGTTGTTGCTGTTGTTGTTGTAGTGTGTTCAAATTTAATATTAGGTTGAATGTTCCATTTCTACTCTTCATTCTGAGTGTAAGTGTGTGTGGAAGTATTTCAAGAGTTACATTAGTTGTTGTTTTTTTCTTTTTTTTTTAGATTTACTTTAAGGTTACAGTTTTGCTTGTTGGAAAAATAGAAGTATGTTCTTATATACGTACAATGTTTCTTTTTTTTTTTGAGGCGCAAAGCATTCTGACATTTCGATAGTGTGTTTGTGTGTGTGTGTGGTGTTTGGGGCGTAAACAAACCAATAAAAACAAAAAATATAATAATAATTCAACGAATCCATTTGAATTGGGCTTTCTTTCCTTCCAGCTACTACTATACTACTTCGCGACGTTTCACTGTAGTTCTGTTATAGTATTTTGTAGTTGTGGTTGTTGTTTTGATGTTCTTGTTGTTGTTGTTATTGATGGCACAGCGTCAGTTGATAGTTTTTTTTTCTTCAGGTGCAATTTACATTTACATTTTATATCACAATTTTTGTTGTTATTATTATTATTATAATTATTATTTTTATTTTGTTAACACATTTTCCATATTCTTCATCTCTTCTCTTTAACCTTCTATTTACGCCCAGCAAAAAGTCTGTTGAGCAATCTGTGTAATGTCAAGAACTCTCTCTGCTTTCTAAAGAAGTGAGTGTAGTTGTGTCTCAGTGTGTGTGTGTGTTGGTGTGAAAAAGTTTTCAAAAAGATACAAAAGGTTTTGAGCTCTTGCTGCAACTATTCAGGTCTGATCTGAACACTTGCAGTAATATCTCGGCTAGACTGGTCTTAATATGTGCCCAACATTTATGGCAAAGGAATGGGAAACTTGTTGATTACCATAAACATTAAACGCACATTAAGTGTAAATGTGTTTTTACTTTGAGAAGTTAAAGGGCTTTATCCAAGAGTTTAATAAACAATTAACATTTCCTGTGAGGATTGGAAGATGCTAAATGCTTTTGAGGTCGTTGGAACTTCCCTGCGAACCAACTTAGGCACACAGTGTACGTTATATTCATGTGTAGTCTCTGTGTGTGTGTTTGTATGTTTTCTGTTGGTGTTAGTGAGGCCTATCGTCTCTAACCTATCGGGCCTTTTAAGATTTCATTACTTTAATTTAACTCAATATTCTAACCTTCTCGATATCAAATTAATTTTCTTTTCATTTTTTGGCATTTTTGTAACAATTTCTGTTAATTGGAAATTTACAAAAAAAAAACTTCACATAAGTTTATCAAAGTTTCAACAACTATTTTTGTGTTGTACATTTTGGGTTTTCGGTATGCAAAATTCTTAATTTTTAATTGATATTTCAGCTCTAAAAAACATATAGTACATATGCAACAACTTTTTCCTGACTTAGGTAACAGAAAAAGCACAGAAAGGAAACTTTTTTGTCGAACGGCAACAGACGCTGAATTTGTATCTTGAGTTTCTATTTCTATTTAGCAAATTTAATCAAAAAACAAAATAATTTATTGTTGCTTGAGTGTTTGTGTATGTATGTGTGTGTTTGTGAGTGTGTGTAACTCGCTTTAACACGATTTGCTTTCATACTTTCGTTTTTATTTTCATAATAAAAATTATAGCGATTAATTACATTTTCTTTTTTAAATCTTTTTTATAAAAAAAGGTTTTTTGTTGTTGTTTTTGTTTTATTTATTTTTTTGTTGGTTTCCGAACGACTGTTTGGTTCTTGCTTCGTAAACAGCATCTCTTTCACATTTTCTTCTTCTCTTCTTATCAATCCTTTAACACAATTTTTGATTTGTATTAAAATAAGACGGAATTTTAAGTAGTTTCTTTTTGTTTACAGTTTTAGTTTGGTTTTGTTTTTTGTTTTTGTTTTCTTTGTCAGTGTTGCGAATGAAGAAATTTGGCAAAATCAAATGTGGTTTGCTCTGAATTTCATATGTATTTGAGTGTATGTGTATGCGTGTGTGTATGTTCGTGTGTAAATGTATGTATATAAAAAATGATACAAAAAGGAAACATTTAATATGTTTTAATTTTTGCTCAGGACGCCGCCAATCACAATTCGTTGGCCAATCAAATCTTCTTCCTTGGCTCTCTTCGCTCCGCTGAGGCGTCCGCTCACAGCTGCTTTTTTTTGTTGATCCTTACTACGACGTACCCCCTTAGCCACTTGCCGTGGCGGGCTCACAGTACTCGGCCAGATCGCCGGGTCTCTGCTGCTGACGCATGCGACGCTGCAGCAATCGACTCTCGCTCGGTGGCGACAAGCCAATGCCATGGCGTGGCGGCTCCTCCAGCAGATGCGGTGGTATCTCCGACAAGTGCATTAGGCGCCCGGAGCCAATGCGTGGTTGCTGCTGCTGCGAGCGCTGCATACTCCTCGGCGGATCCATGCCGTATACCTTGTTGAACACGCAGTCCTGGCGCCAGTTGCGTATCTGGGTGGCAGGCAGCGCTGATTGCTCATCAGATGGCGGTGAGCCACCGCTGCCACTGCTGCTTCCGGCGCTGTTGTGCCGTTGCTGGTGCTGCTGTTTCAGCGACAACAACGGAGCCACTGGCTGTGATGGTGGTGGCACCTTGTAGCCAGCTGCTCCGCCGCTGTGCGAAAAACTGCCCAAATAGTTACGCTGCTGATTGCCATAGTGACCGCCTCCACCTCCAGTGCTGAAAGGCGGACGATACTTGCGGTATCCACCAGCTGCCACTGCCGACTGCTGCTGCGGGTGCTCGGATTGGTGGCTGCGATAGCGCCAGTTCTCCTGGTTGTCTGCACGAGGTGGTGCAGTGTTGTAGCTGTTGTGCTGCTGCTGCTGACGCTGCTTGCGGGTGTATGCAGTACGAATAGCCGGAGATAGTTGTTTGGATCGATAGCCAGACCTCCGCTCATCGTCATCATCGTAATCGTCATCTTCCTCGTCTATATCGGCGTCCTCGTCATTCTGTTGTTTATCCAATACAAAGTAAACATTGCGTTGCTGCTTGTTGTTGCTGCCTGCCTTCGGTTGCTGTTGCTGTTGTTGTTGTTGTGCTGGCTGCTGTTGGTGCTGTTGTAGTTGCTGTTGTTTGCCAAAAGTCGTTCGCATTGTTGTCCCCTCAGCTGCAGTAGTTGGAGCGCTCTTCGACGCTTTCAAATCATCTTCATTTGTATCGTTATCGTTATCATAATCATTTGGTGGGCAAGTTGCTTCTTTCTTAGCTGCTGCTGTCGGTGCTGCTGCTGCTGCTGTTGCTGGTTTAGCTGTTGTTGTTGTTGCATCCACTGCCGCTGAGTTGACAACAATTTTTGCAGTCTCATAAATTTCAGGTAGCTTTTCATTTAAATCACTAATACTATCCAATAGTTTAACATCATCTTTATCATCATCATCATACTCATCTTTATCATCAATATCGTAATCGTTATCAAAATCGTTATCCTTTTCATTGCCAGTTTGCTGATCGCCGTTCTTCTTGCCATTTAATTGTGTTGCAGTTGTAACTGGTGTTGTTGCTTGCATTTTGTTGCCGCCTATGTTGCCGCTGTTTATATTAGTATTGGTGATTGTAGTAGCACTAATATCACTTGATGTTGGTCGTTGCTTTGGAGCCCCATCAACATCGTCATCATTCGCCTTCTGCTTTGCCTCGTCCTCCTTCTCCTGCGCAACGTTGCGCACTGTGGTTGGTTTAGCAAATTCGTTTTGCTTTGATTTTAGCATATTATCCATAATAAGTTGTTCCGTCTTTTCCTTCTCTTCATCATCATCTTCTTCCTTTATCAATTTCTGCTCTCCATTCACTTCGGTGCCAACACCAATTTGTACAACTTTAGTTTGCAATTGTTTTTGATTGTCGGCTTCGTTTTTCTCTACATCGGATTCATCTTCTACTTCTTCTTCTACTGGATGATCCCCAAGTTCTCCTTCCTCGTCATATTCATCTTCTTCGGCAATTCCATCCGCGCGCTGTTGCTGCTGTTCATACAAATAATCATCGCCTTCATCCTCGTCCAGCTCGCGCCAATAATGCTTGTAGTGCTGATAATCCTCGCCCTCTCTCTCCCTCATTCCCTCGACACCCTCATCCTCGTCGACTTCATCGGCCTCACTGAGGCTACCATCAGCCAAAGGTTCATGGTGTGCCTCCTCCAGCTGCTGCTGTTGCATTTCGCGTTCCTGCTGATAGCGACGCGTCGACTGTGCCCACTCATCATCGACATCCTCATCCAGACGACCGAAGGCCTCCAGTGCCTCATCATCGTCATCCTCCTCGTGCACATTAAGTGTCTTAAAGCCACCGCTGTTGTTAAAAATGCCGGAGGCTGTGCGAGACGATTGACGACTATGATTGCTGCTGTTGCGATGATGTCCATGTTGAGCTGTGGACAAGCGACCCCCATAGCTGGATGTGGATGCAGCTGTTCCCGTGGTACGCTGAGAGCGACTGCGTACATATTGCGCCGGCGGCTTTGGATTGTAGTTCTCATCACTGTACGCATCCATATACGCCTGCGAAGGCTGATAGATGTTCGGCCGCTCCTTCATATAATCATAGCGCATTGAGAAGTGCTGCAGGATCACGCGCTTCACAGCCATAGCCGACTCAGCAAACTGAGATATCTCGCGCGCCGACTGATGATTGCTGTAAATTAAAAATGAAACAATTTCGTTATAGATCTTGAAGATAAATTAAATGTTCTCTTCGACTTACCGTCGAATGTTGTTTGGTGTTTGCAGCGGCCTGTGACGGCTCGTCTGCTTGTTTGCTGGCGGTTCCTGCTCGCACATTCTTATCCAACTGTGATTGAGCACTGCCTCGGCGCTTAGACGTTTAGAAGCCTCCTTGACCAGCAGACGGCAAATTAAATCTTTGGCCTCTTCACTCACATCATGCCACTCGGCCTCGGGAAAGGAAAAACGTCCTTTAAAACAAAGTTCATAAATTAGTTAGTTGAATCGATTGTTTGGAACCCACACATACCTTCTTGAATGGACTCAAAAAGCAGCTCCTGGCAGGTGCGACAGTTCTCGCCCCGATTCCAGCCGCAATCCTCACCACAATTGCCCGAGAATGGCGGATAACCGCAAAGTAGAATGTACGCAATCACGCCCAGAGACCACAAATCGCAACGCTTATCGTAATAGTTTGCCTCGCCCACAAACAGATCGACTACTTCGGGCGCCATGAACTCGGCGCTGCCGACCTGCAATACGCGAGGAAATCAACATTACAAATCTCATGGCCAACAATTCATTACTCGGGACTCACTGGTGTCAGTAACTGTGGCGTTGCTGCTGGCGATGAGATGTCCGTGGTGAATTTAATGCCAGAACCCAAATCGAAATCACAAATTTTAATGGGGCACAATGAATCGGTTTTGACGCACAGAATATTCTCCGGCTTGAGATCGCGATGAGCAATGCCCTTCTTGTGAAGAAAATCTAATCCGGATGCAATCTCCTTTATAATCTGAGCCGCTTCGTGCTCTGAGAAGCAGATGTTCATCTGAATGCGTGTTAACAATGGTCCACCGTTGATTTTCTCAAACACCAAATAGAATTTCTCATCATCCTCGAAGAATTCGATCAATTGCAAGATGCCCGGATGTCCCTGACAGTGATGGAATGTCTCCACTTCGCGAAAGACACGCGCACGCGCATGTCCCGGTATCTTATCGATAACCTTCACAGCATATTCCAGATCGGTATAGATGTTAACGCACGTCTGCACCGATGCATAAGCCCCTTCGCCCAGTATTTCGCCACTCAACTTGTACAATTCTAAAAAGATAATTATATTAAATTATATTATATGATATTATAGTCAATTTTTAAGAGTACTCACCTTGAAATGTTGATGAGTGCAGCGACGAGCTGATGCGTTTCTTGCGTCTCTTCTTCTGCATCTCCTCCTTGTGCCGATTGAGCTCCGCCTGTCGCTCCACTTCGGTCATGTTGGGCGCCTCGCTGGACTCATTACCGGACACATCTTCGCTGCTGTAGCGCGTCAATTCATTTTGGCCGTCTGTAAATGAAAGAACAACATTTATTTAATTAAATTATATAGTTTTCAATTACTAACAGCTTTAATTAAATGATCTGATGCAATATTCTATGATGAAATAGCAGAAAAGAAAGCGAAAGACTATGCTATTTTCTTATTTGCCTCAGCTCAACTACTCAGGTCAACGGAACAAAGCTTACTGACCGCATTCTGTGAGTAACCGTCCAAAACGATTTCATATACCATACATACATAATTTCATTAGTTCAATAGCTTTCTACAATTGTTCACACTATGACACCATTCTTGAAGTTCATAGACAAAGAAATATAATCGTGATAATATACGAATTATATATATTTGTCATATTAACAAAAAATATGTAATTTTTTAGGCCTAAAGTTATATAAATTTACATATTATATTATAATACTTTTTTCACTATTTCAATGAACGTGTAAACGTGCCGGCTTATTGAGATTGACTGACTCACGTTTTGCGGGGTTTTCTACTCGTCTCCCCTCGGCTTTTGCCCGACTGTGGGCGAAATCTACGATTGTCTCCTGTTGCTAACGTGATGTAATTCTAAATAACTGTGATGCATATCGCAAAAGAAACAATTTCACAATTATGTGTTCTCCGCTTCGTGATTGTTTCATAGATTTCATTTGATTTCACTTAAAAAAACACAAAGATAGCTTGATGAATACGCTATCTGTTGCATTCAGAGGTAATGATGGTTCTAAAGATCTAAAATTCTAAAATACAATAGAAAACATAATATAGTTTCATGCACTGAGTGACCACTGTGCCAACAGCTGCTGCTCTCGTCTGTCCAATATTTTCGACATACGAAAGCGTGATAATTTAATTCTTTGGCCAAGATCTCTGTCAGTTTATGGTTTAGTGAGCTGGCGATAAATGGAAATTAAACAAGCGTTGAACAAACAACAACAGCAACAAGAACAGCCACATGTGCTTTCAAGAGACCACAACCGTCAACCCGATGATGACCGATCTACAACAAGAAGAACCCAAAGGGGGCATTGTTGGGTTTGCCATTTGGCTCTTTCGGCATCGGGCAAGCTTGACAAATATTTGCGCACATTTATCGGCGACTACTTGCCATATTTGTATGGCTATTTTCCCACTTTTTATCAATGCATAAAAAATTATAAATAAATAAACGATCAGCAACACACCAAGACACACATACAAATAGAAAAATAGAAAAAGAGCGAGTACATAATTTAGCGCAACTGCGTAGAAAGCAAATCGCGTGTCGTAAACAAGTCGTCGAATCGCGCCATGCAAAACCGAGTATGTCAAATAAAATATGTAAAAATAAAACATGTATGTAGAATGATTATGTATAAGTATGTATTCGCAAGCCCACATATCAAAAAGTTTATTGTAAAAATGCTCCGAGGAGAGTACGAGAACAGGGCACTGACTGACTGAGTAACAGGGAGAGAGAGGGAGACAAACACGAGGCGATCGAAGCCTGACAATGATGTTGATGGCGAGACGGGACGGGCATGTATTTTTGTATCTTTTAATTGTTGTCATAAACCAGGCACGGGCACGAGAGTAAGGGTATATGTTTGCGATACTATTTATAGAACCCATTGGACTTACGGGCTACTTAAAAGCACTCGACCAAACGACAGACCGACCAAGCTGTCCCACCCGATCACCGATTGAAAGTCCCTTTGTCACTTTAGCAAATTCAACGCGTAATCAGTCAATAAACAGAACCCACGATCTGTAGAGGGGTGAGCAGAGAGTGGGGGCAAGAAGAGGGACATCAAGTGGAGTGCAGCGAATGCAGTAGAATGGAGAAAGAGGAGGGCCTGGCACTGCACACACAGTTTGCAATAAATCTAATGTTGATATGCATCGTTGCATTTGTTGGACTTTCAGCGAGAGAGGTAGTTGGCCTCTGGTCGCCAGCGATGATGATACGCATAATAAAATATATTGAAAGACCAGACAACGGTCTATTAGCAGCGTACGACGCAGCCAGATCCCACTGAGTAAAGTCAGCGAACTATAAGAGGGACAGCAATGAAAGATAGTTGTAATAATTGAAGAATAACTTAATTTAATACGTTCATTTGCAGAGAAAACAAACATACAAAGAGTTATTCTACACTCTTAGTCACTTGGCTTATCTATTCTACGATAATCCACCTGCCAATCATAAAATTTCTCAACTGACCCAATTTCTCTAGACATTTCTTCGGCCTTCTGGCAACAACTAGTTCCTAAGAACGCAATTCAGAGAAAGATTCAATTCGATAAACAAATACATACTCTTTTTTTAAATATTTAGACAAGTTTTCATTTTTATTCTCGTTTCTTCTGGTTCCGGTGTGTAGCTATACAGATCCGCAGTTCTCTGCCACCCCCTCAGGCAGCCCCCCCCCCCTCACGCATTTCATCATCATCATCATCATCGTCGGACGTCATTTATATAAAATTCTTTTGTGTTTTGTTGCTGCTGTTTCTGTTTCTGCTTCTGCTAAATTTCCTTAATGCCTCACCGATACTTTGGCTGACAGCCCACCCAACCCCAATCGCGCGTCATCCTTCGCCGGCCACGCCCCGCGGGGTTCGCACACGTTCTTACGCCTTCTTGACGCACACACGCGTTTGCCATGTCTGTCGCACGGTCTGTCCATCATGTTTATTTCTTCACTCTTTGCGGCTTTCGTTCTTATCTAAATTTAAATTTGGCCTAATTAGTGCGTCTCTTTCATTCTTATCAATTACGTAAATTAAATTTAAAAGCAACAAAGAAGCGTGCACGAAAAAAATAGCAACACAAGAGCAACAAAAAATGGTCTGGTGTGTTTATTTAATATTTTTTTGCATTGCATTCATTTCATTTGTTTCTTTTGGCATCCGACGCCGTCACTTTTTGGCGCCTCTTCCGATTTTTTTGCGCATTTCTTTTATAGATTTTTGCAAATCATTTTGTTTATTCCATTACATATATTCATTTTGTTGTTGTAGTTTTTGTTTTTATTCAATTTTCTCAAAGTTATTTCAGGAATCGCTGCCATAAGAAATTAATTATGATAAATTGCCGGCGATTTGTTTTCGCCGCGATAACAATGAGAACAAAATCATGACAAATCACTTGAATTCCAATTGGTTCTCAACAAGATCTGTTATATTTACATGCAAATATTGAAAATATATATAAAATATATAAATCTAATTGAAGATGTGTGGTAAGAACATGTGAAAATAGTATGTAGATATTTATCGAAGACAACCACGTGTCTTAATAATTTGCTGGAATCTCTAAATATACTTATTAAAAACATTCGACGTCTTTCCTTCCTTTCGTGCGTCACTTTTTTAAACTAGCACACTTCTCAATCACCTGATTCCCCTTTTTTATTTAAATAGATTATACAATCAAAATATGCTTGAATTATTGCATCAGCCTTATTTTCAGATCTCGCAACCTTTAAGGTCTTAGGGCAAAATTGTCTTGTTTTGTCTTGTCTAGTCACTTTGATGTGTTTTACGTAAAATCAAAGACTGCGATTGGAACGAGAGACCTGATCGGCTTATCTAAGCAGGCGTCGCATTTCGAGTCTTAGATTGCATTTGAGCTCTCGCCTTTCATGATTATCGAATCACCAACCTTATTTGTGGCTCCTATGTCTCTGTAAGAGACCGCATTGCGAAAAACAATGCGAAAATCGCCTGTTGTTTTCCCCTTTTATATCTTTCTCTCTCTCTCTCAAACGTCAATTGGAAGCCGTAGAAAACTGATACCAAAACAAGCTTAAAATAGTTTTCTTTTCTATGTGTTTTGCTTGGTTATTTTGCGTGTTTTTTACGAAAAAAAAACAACAAAAAACAAAGCTGAAAACCAGCTAGTTCTAGCTATGCCTGCTTCGGGTCTTGAGTCAGATTAGCGCACTGACGCGTTTGCCGGCCGGTCAACAGAGATTGTGCGCAGATTAGGGGGCAGGGGAAGGGGTTAATGTATGCGAGGGAGGCAAGGAGGCCTGGGAGGTTTTAAGCACTATCAGGTTCTAGTTTAACGACGCGGAGCGTACGGAGCAGCGCGGCAAGTGCTCTGTCGACTCATTTGAATTTATTGCGCCGTACTCTTTTTCTCTCGAGAAGAACAAGCACAAAAACAAATTTAAATATTTAGAGAATGGCAACAACCAAAAAAAAGAAGAGGAAAATAATAAATAAATAAATACTTGCTACGAAAAACCGAAAGTTCTCTGATGAGACGAGCAGGCCCCAAAATGGAAGGTAAATAAACGCGAAAAAAAACAAACCATTGGAGGCATCGTTGCATCGCGTAATTTGTTTAAATATTTATACGAGCCAAGCCGGCCAGCAATAACTAACATTAACGTAATGCACGACTTTGAGATACCCATAATGGGAATAACAACAAACAGTCATGTATCACTTATAACTCTTATCGCAAAGTTTAGCTATGATAACAACAATATCATTAGCATATCATTTTTTGGCTCTTTAAAGATAAGAAAACTGATGTTTGATACCCTGTATACCCTGCATATAAATGATTAACTGTTTGATTAAAAAGACGTACACATACAGTTAATAAATATTTCTCCTTTTTTTTTTTTTTTTTGCAGAACAACTCAATAAACAAAACTATATGCAACAAATATTTGCAAAGAGATTGTTGTGTTCATTAAATGCAAGAAATAATAATAAACTGCGTTTCAGCCAAGTGTGTGTGTGTGTGTGTGAGGGTATTGGTATAAACAAGGCTATAATAAATACAGTGTCATAAACACAATTGCTGTCATGTGTTTGCCCAAGTCTTGCAAACTAAAACAGTTGTTGGTAAAGCCCGAGAGGCGTATTTCCTTGCCCCCCTCCCCCCTTCACCTTTGACTGTAGCAACAACTGGTGAGGTGATGCAACTGTGGAATGATCTAGTACTTCCAGTTGAAAAGAAATACTCGGTAGATAATAAATAACAACTTATCTTAGGATAGGTCGCAGGCACTGAGAATACAAATAACATATGGGGATAAATAAGAACAACATTTGCGGGACAGAATAGAAATTGTACAATAACTTGTAAATATTAATTGCAATTATGATATTTACTTCAGAAGAGAACTACTCTGTTTAAATGTTTACCCTGAGAAAACTTACTATTTCTACTGATAATTAAACACTTGCTACCTTTAAAAAAAAAACTTTATAATCAGTATTTATTGAAAATAAGAGGAAATAAATAAACTGATATGAAACTTATAAATAACTACAAAGGCAAGGTCAGAGCTCGGCATAACAAACATGTACTCAAAATAAATGCCCTAAAAACAATACGCAAAAACCGCAATCGCTTGACTATTATTGGAGCAAAGCATATCGCAGACACGATCTGTGTTTTGGACAGACTGTCTGGGGCAATGTTTCCTCAAGGTGTTTGCCAATTTTCAATTGACTACAAAAAGTACCCCGATGACTGAGGTCTTACTCTCTCTCTTTCTACCCCCACTCCCGCCACCAGACCCGTTATCAATAGCATAGAGCAGGCGAAACGAAGCTGATAGCAAAACAACAATCAGAGAAACACAGCACAACACACAATATCAAAACGAACACAAATTGAAACCATATTAAAGGAGACAATAAAAACAACAAGAATAACCTTCAAACGCTTTACCTAACGAGCCAACGCACAATAGCAGCAACAACAACAACAAAACAGTAAAGTGCCATAAACAGTAATAATAATAATTAAGAAGTTCCTATGAAGAGCAACAGAGAAAACAACACGCATGTTTGTATGTGTGTGTGTGAACTTGTTTATAACTCTTTTCGAGATTAACTAACTGTGCCGAAGTGTAGATAAAACACACACAGACACACACTGGGAAACATTAAGAATGTCGCAGTAGCAAACAATTTAAAACGTTCAAAATTTTGTGCAAATGTAATTAAAGTAAAAGCTATTAAAATGAAAACATGCGGCACACGCGGGTAAAGAGAGAGAGAGTGAAAGACAGAGACCAAGAGGGAGATAGCATTGCAGCAAAGAGCGAGAAGCAGCAGACCCACGACGACCGCATGCCGACCAACTCTCTTTGACTGCCGTCGCGCGTTCTCTTTTTTTCAATCTCTTAATCTTTTGCTGTTACTTCATACAAAAAGCACGAACAACAACAAACACTCGGACCAAGAAGAAGAAAATTATTGCGCCGCCGAATGAAATTGTAAAAGCAAAAGTTGAATAAAAATGGCGAGCCAACCAAAAACAGAAACAACAACACCAACAACAGCAGCCGCTAAAGTCAACCGGCAGGGTGTGTGCCGTGAATGTGTATGCGTGTTGTGTGTTTACACGTGCGTGTGAGTTTGTTCGCTCGTGTGTGTGTGTAATAACAGCAAAAACAAACCGAAATGCATAATTATAATATGAATAACAAAATACACACACATACTCATCTTTGTGTGCTCATATATTCAATACAATAAATGGGGGTTCTGCGTATGTGTGTGTGTGTGTGTGTGCCTAGGCCTGTCGACAGCGTCGCGCCTCAAGGTCGGCGTTTGAGGATTGCTAGAGGAGGGAGTGGGTGGCGAAATGGGAGTACAGGCTGCACTGTTTGAGATTGTGTGGGCGTCTGTGCACAGAAAGTGAAATGCTCCCCCACCCCCTGCCCTGCCCAGCTGGGATCAACTCCCCTCACACCCTCCTGTCCACCCTCACTTATTCCATCGTTGTGCTACAACGCAAATTCTTTTGCAAGTGACCGAAAGCATCTCTCTCTGTCTCTTTCAAACACTCCTCCCTCCCTCGCTGAAAACTTAGAGAGGGACACGAAGCGATACTTCCCCTAGTTGTCACGTAGTCACAATAAGATCAAAATACAAGAAAACACTTTGTAATTTATGCGATGTGTCTACAAAAATCCTTGGCCTGAGAAATTGATACCCTAGAAAACAAATTCGAATAAACACAGGGATTTCTCTTCGAAGAGAGAAAGAGAGTGCGGAAGGGAAGGAAGGAGGTATTGGTTGTAGACTTCTTTGCTAGCACCGAAATTTTACACACTTATACATATACTTATACATATGTACACACTTATACATATGTACACACTCATACATTTGTAACTGTAGAGTTCTAATTGGAATTGCAAAACTTGTTTACCGTTTGTCAGTGCAATGCATGAATATGCATGAGAGAGCGAGAAGAGAATATAAAATGTCATTTACTCGTTGTTTCCTTTCAGTCACAAAAACAATACAACAGCCAAAGGAACATAATAACATAGAGCGAAACAAGGAAGTGCAACAACAACAACATCGAATACCAAAAACAAAGCACACATGCACGCAAAGACAGACAGACATAGAGCGAAAGAGAGAGCGAGAAAGATTGCGGAAAGACACTCAAAATGAAACAAATGGCAAAACAAAATGCAAAACCGGCATTTTAATCGATTCACTTAATAACTTTGTGTGTGTGTCTGCCTGTTTGTGTGTGTGTGCACGCGCGTGGATTTCAGGAATATAAACACTTAATAAATATACATAATGCATAATACATATAAAGAGAGCTGAGGCTTCTATAATTGGTAATTTTCACATTGTTTCTGTAGTATTTACCCAACATGTTTGTGATTCTAGTTGTTACTGCGGCCGCCGCTGTCGCTGTCGCTGTCTCGCTGCTGTGCTTTTAGCCGCAACGCAATTTGTCTAAGCAACGCCCGTCCGTCGTCTCTTCTCTACCGGCGTCAACGTCAACGTCGATGCTGGCGTCGCTGCTACGCTGAACGACACGTTTTTTTATTATTTCCTTTTTCTGTTTTCTTTTTTGCAATGCGTAGATAAAACACTACACTCTTGCTTCTTATTCTTTTTCTTCTCGATGTTGTTATAGTTTTGGGCTGATCTATTCTTAACCCAATTTTGAACAGAATATTGATCTAAAGACGCAAATTGGCAGCCGTCATCGCAATATAGAACCTGATCGACCGATGTTTAATGAGTAATAACTTTAGGAAGATCGCGAGATCGACGACGACGACGTGGAATTTGTAGTTGCGACGGCTGCGGAAAGTGTGTACACGTGCCTGTACATGTGTGTGTGTATGTGTACGGGTGCGAATGATAAAACCGAATAGTAAAAAATTTAAAACAGAACAATTCTTAAAACACGGACAAAATTTAGCCGGACCGTCGTCGCACGGCGCAAACGAGGAAAGAAACAAACACGCGTCGCCGAACAGCCAACACAGTGTCAGGCCCAGGCGGCACCAGCAGCAGCAGCCGAAAAACTAACGAAGTGAGAGAGGGAGAGAGAGACCTGCTGCTGTTCGAAAGAGAATAAGCAAAAGCACGAAAGCACTGACAGAGAAGTGCCAAACGCATTTCTAATAAGAGTGCGCCACCGACCGCATGGGTAGCTAGCAGAGGGAACAGCAGCGACGCCCGCGTTCGCTCGGGTGTTGTCTTGTAAATGAGAGAGGGGGGCGAACACAGCATGGAGAGAGAGTTGTTGCTTTTATGCTGGGCAATACCACTCTCTTTGCACGTGCTTAAGAGAGTGTGTGTGTAAAGCAGCGCTGACGTCGCAAATGTTTGTGCATATTTTGTGCTTACGTGACTTTTTTGACACATGATGTTACAAATGTAAATATGTACATATGTAAACACGAACACCGTTATAAATGTACGTTTGATTTATGTAATGTAATATTGGATAGTAAATGGAATAAAAGAAACAAATTATTAACATTAAAACAAAATCGAAAATGATCGCGATACTCATTAAAATGCCGGCTTTTCTGCTGTTGTTGACCCCCCACTGATTGAGGGCCATCATGCACGCACGCACACACAACCATATGCGTGTACATACATAGACAGGACAGACAAACAAACATGTTTTGACATGGAAAGTTTTTCAATTTGATTCAATTAACTGAACCAATCCGATCCCGACCCCGACAATTACAAACACACAAGCACGGCATTTGCAGAAACACAAGTACATAACAGATGTACATACATGTTCATATGTACACTGTATATTCATATGTATGTACATATGAACATAGGTTATGGATACTATACTACTATACTTCGACGACAAGAGAAACCAATTGGCGACTGAAATTTGGCAACATTGCAGGGCGTGTGGAGTGGGAAGCGGAAGATCGGGTTCACTTTTTTTTTAACAAATTTAAATTGCGTTCTATTAAAAATAATGATACATTGCAAACACATAAAAACAAAAAGAGCGCATAAGAAGTACAACGTGTACGGAAGAGAGTAAGAAAGAGAGAGAGAGCGTAGTGACGATAACGAGACTGACATAATCGCAAAGCACGTTTGTTACTTTGTTTTTATTTTGACTTCGGAAGCAAACATATGAGAGGAGGACAAAAAGAGAGAGAGAAAGGAAAGCTACCAGCGAGCAGAGGAACAACAACAAGCAGCTGAGTAAAAACAGTCGACAGTCGCTTTGTCGCTGCAGCTCAAGACAAAAACAACAGCAGCAGCAGCAGCAGGAGAAGCAAAATAACAACAAAAGCGACAAGTGGTGGCCCAACTCGGTTTGCAGAAGGGTTAGAGAGGGGGAAGGCGAGAGATAGAGAGCGGCAACAAGACACAGTCATCGGAGAAAAAGACCGGTATGACCACGCAAAAAAAACACAGACAGCTGGCAACACTATTGACAGCGCCAGAGAGCGCTCCAACGAATGAGCAAGCAAAAGACAACAACGAACAAACAGACACAGGCTGCTGGCTGTCTGGTTGGCGCTCTCCCTCTCTGTCTTTCGTTTGTTTGTAAGAGTGTGAGGCGCATACACACACACAAGCCCAATATCACGTAGGCTGCTGACGTGCTTCTGTGGAGGGCAGAGTGAAAAACGAGGTTAACTCGCAAACAACAACACATCGGTAGACAAACACACTTGCAAACGCAAACACACACACACACACACACGCAAAATATCATCGCCTGATATGCGAATTGCGTAGAAGGGCAAAAAGCATGCAAAAAACAATAACTACTTTGATTGAGAGCCCACATGCACACACACTTATGTACACACCAAGTATGTCTGTGATTATGTATGCGTGTGTTTGTTTGTGTTAGTGGCTCTTTACATACAAACATCATGTTTATAAGTAAATTTGAATGCGGCTGGTTTTCTTTTTTACTGCACAAAACAAAACGCGGCGTTGCCAGATAAGAAAAAAGTGTTTCACTCAGGGCTGAGTTTCGTTTCCATTACATGCCCACGATAAACTTGCGTGTGTGTGTGTGTGCGTAAGTGGGAGTGGGAGGAGAAGCTGAGCAGTGTGTGTGCGTGCGTACGTGCGTGTGTGAGAGGCTGCACGTACACACAAATTTATTGTTAGCTTGTTTATTCGAAATGCAAGTAATTTGCATGGCAACAACAACAAACACTTTGAACCTGGTTGATAATAATGATGATACACTTAGCATTGTTATTGTTGTTATTGTTTAGCCTGCCACTCATCAATGGAGGCAACGCAGAGGCCAGACCAACGCGTGGTGGCAATTAGCCAAGTTAGCCACCCACAAAGCTCTCGTGTCAGACATTTCTGTCTAGCGTCGTTCGACGTGTGCCCAAAATAACGGTGCTTTGCTCTGCTCTTCTTGCCTGTCGCCAAAAAAAAAACAAACTTTCATTGTTGCCTGCAAGAAAATTGCAAAATAAATTATCGACAGTGCTGCGGCGACCCAATCCCGTTTTCGCAAGGCGCGTGTATCCATCGGACAGCTGTACATTGCTATACATAACCCCTTCCACTTCCCCACCCCCTCTCATAACCCCTCTTCAATTTATATGCATTCACCTCTGTTAAAGCGCTGATAAACGTGATTTTTATTGCTTTCATTGCGTATACCCTGTGTTGGTATTGGTTTAAAATATTTGTATATATCATATATGATATATTATGTATATAGAAAATTATAACAGGGTATCTAATAATATAATATACACTGAAAATTAGTACAGGGTATCTAATAATACACTATACATAGAAAATTAGTACAGGGTATCTAATAAATGAACAAGTCATATTTCTTGTCATCTTATATGTTTTTTACTATTTTTTATATGATAACACTAGACACAGGGTATCTTGTGCTCCATCATTCAACAGCTTGAGCGCTCTTTTTATTTTTTTCGGTTTGTCATCATCCTCTGCTGCTTTTTCTGTTGCACTCGTTGCTGCGCTGCCGACTGCTCAGTCGCTGTCTCAGCCGCAACACGTCAGCAGACGCTGGCTCGAACTCGGTCAGCGTTGGAGCATAGCGGGGGAGGGAGGAGATTGGGGGTGGTGTGGCTGTCGGTCTGTCTGTCTGTGTGTGTGGTGTGTGTGTGATGTGAAGAGGAGGAGGACAGAGAGGCAGCGGGCGGCGCTCATCGCTTTGTCTTTGTTCGTACGTTCGTTCGGTTTGTTTGCTCGCTTGCTTTGGCTGTCGTTCTATTTTGGGTTGCACTGCGGCTTTGTTGCTGTTGTTGTTGTTGTTGTTGTTGTTGTAGTTGTTGCCCCTGCTAGTTGTTGCTGCAGCCCCAAAGTGCAATAAACGTCATCAAGGTTATACGCTGCCGCAGCGCTGTCGGCATCGACGTCGACGGCGCTGTTGCAGCTGCAGCTGCAGCGCACTGGTTTAGCTTGCAGTTTATTAACACTTTGATCCGTTTTCATTTGTTACTCGTTCATTACACTTATTTCACTCGTTGCTTTTGTTGTTGTTGTTGCTATTGAAAGACTCGCGCAATGAATCATTGCTATATTAATTGTCTGCTCACTCAGAGCACTCAAAGCGCCAATAGATACTATAGCCGTCTCACTTTGTCTCTCTCACTCATTTGTTTTACGTGCGTCTCGCTCCTTCTTCTTCGAGTATAAAATGCAAATAAATTTCGTCAATTTGTCAATTCCGGAAACAAGCTTCGCCGCGCTGCTTGCCCAAGCATACCAACAACAACAACATCAGCAACAACTACAACAACAATAATTCATTTCACGCTTCTGCCCACGCCTGCCCCCTTTGGAAGACTAGACTTGAAAGACGTTCTGGGAAAGTTTTATATCTCAACAGCTTTATATATGTATTGTATGTAGAGCGCATTTCCTTCCCCTCCAGATGTTTTTTGGGTAACGCACCCACTGTGTTATCTTATCGCCTTTCCCCCACACGATTTAACAAATCATTTTTCAATATATAGTATGCAATCGTACTTTCATTAAAGAGCTACCAATAAACTGGCAGATAAGTTAAAGATAATAGAAATAAAGGAAAGTCCAATGTGCTTGAGATAAGCTCTATTTTTATATGTCTAAGAGACAAAATCATAAACAGTATTTGGCCAAGGCAAATTTTATTCCATTCAAATGCAAAATAAATTTACAAAAAAAGTTCCACTGCTTGCGCAAAAGTGATGCAATATCTGTTGCTGGCAGATGACACATATCATCTGCAGATAACTTGTTTGCACAACCTTTCTACGCTGTATGGTTATCTGATTACGTAGGGAGTTTATGTAACTGTGGTTCTAAAAGAGTGAATAAATATATTCTTCTTTAAGAAGAAATTTAACTGATAGTCTTCTTTCGGTAAAGGTTAAATAGCTGCCTACATCAACGATTTTGTTTAAATTCTTTTTACTGATTGGGTTATACTTATCATGAATATAGGTGAAAGAATTATCATTTTTTTTTTTTAACTAAATTTTGAAAATAATAAAATTTACATTAAAAAAATTAAATGATGTAGGCAGCTATTTAACCTTTACCCTTCTTTATATTGTTATTCTTCGTGGATAGATTCAAGTTAAAACTGATCAACTAACTTAAGGTGTAGCCTGGACTCTTCATACCTATCAACCTTTTTAATTTCCTAGTTATTCCTTTCCATGCACAGTCTTTAAATGTCGTCTACTCTTGTTAATTGATGCATTTTAATGATAACATTTGGAAGTCTGTGAATATTGCGATAATTTGACCTTTGTGAACCACGTTTATCGTGAATAAACGAATGACTTTTGCATTGCAATAGTGAGAATCAATATTCACGTTGAATATGCTTATTCTTAATATCACTACCAACACTCCTCACGTACGTACATACGTGATAAAGCAAGAACAAAGAAAAACGGGTTGGGTGTTAAATTTCATTAGTAACTAGCTAAAAATTTTGCGAATTACAAAGAAAGAAAGTCAATCAATATCAATTTCATATTCAGTTGTTATAAAAATGAAAATAAATTAATAAATGAATACTCGCAGTATATTTGCAAATGACATATGTACATATACATGAACATACTACATTTAAAAGGTAGTCACTTTGTAAAGTTTGTCAGATGGAATTAAACGTAACGTAAACGCAAAAAAAGTGTGAATTAATATTCCGTGAATCAAGAACTGACGTGTCTCTTCACAATTCCCCATTTCTATTTACATAGAGTATGGATCCGAACAATTATCCAAGCGGGAGGGTGGGGGCACCTATCGTGGGACACATGTAAGAGTTCTTGGAATGCAATATTTTCACACAGTGTTTGCTTGTTGCCAGGCACTGTTGGCCAAATTGCAGTGGAAATGTAAACGAAAAGTGCCATACGCACAGTGGAACAAGTGAGTGTAGTACAAGTAGATAATTCTAGAACCTAACAGGAAAAAAACACAGCCCAATATGCGGCAATAGGAACGGCAAGGCAAAGAAGACAAGCAGAAGAGAGAGAAGGAAGCGCAGAAGAGACGAACAAGCATAGCGAAAGGTAAAGGGATGAAGAAGGGCCCCGCAATGTGCATTTTAAAATGTGTCCCCGTTTCTCGCTCTCTCACTCTCTCTCCCTCTCTTATTCTATCTCTTTTCTCCGTCTCTTTTTGTGCGTGCTTTCCGCTGTCGAAGGCAGCTGCAAAGTTTCAATGCACACAGCTTGCACAGTGGGACAAGTAACGCTTTGCATGCAATGAAACGAATATAACAAGCGAAACCCAGTGAAAGAGAGGGAAATAAGGAGAGCGAAATAAAGAGGAAAGAAAAGAGCAAGAAAGAAAAAAAGTTGAAATTCAACACTCACCTGATTGACTCTGGCTGCAGCTGTTGTTGTTGCTGCCGCCTACGCCGCTATCTCCCGAGCCGCTCGCAGTGTTGTTGTTGCCGCCGCCACTGCCGCCGCTGTTGCTGGCTCCGCTGGCGCTGCCGGCGTTGTGGCGCAGCGAGCCAAACTCCTTCGCGGCAGCTGTGCTGGCATTTTTCTCCTCCAAAATGCGTTCAACCATTTTAGATTAGATTTTGTTTTTGGCAATCGGAATTAGGCACTCGGAAACAGTCGTCGATTCTACTGCACACTCCAAACTCCTCTCTCCTTCTTCTCTCCCTCACACACACACAAGCAAGCGCACGCAGTGTTTTTAAAGAATTTTTCCGGTCAAACAGCTGCAATGTGCGTCTCTCTGCCCCTCACACACTCTTCTCTGCTGCAGCGCTAATAAGAAACAACGTTGACGTCAACGTCGCTGCTGCTACTTCTGCTGCTGCTGCTGCTGCTGCTGCTACTGCTGTTGCTGCGTTGCGCTCTCTCTCTTTCTGCTGTTGCGGCGTTAGTTGTTGTTGCGCTCATTCAAAATGGTGGCTGCTTAAAGATTTTTTTCACTGTAGCCTCCTCTCTGCCAAGAAATTTAGTGTGAGTGTGTGTGCGATTTGAATTCTGCTACTGCAGTCGGTTCAAGTGTTGCAGTTGTTGTTGTTGTTGTAGTTGAAGGTGCAGTCGGCGTTGTTGCAAATTGCGCAGCAGCATCAAAATTGTCGCACGAAATTTACTTTGCCAATACGAAATTCATAAACTTTACAGCAGCTGCTCTGCTCTCTGCTGACGTTGGCTGCGCTGCTCTGCTCTATTCTGTCGGTCGGTTGTTGGTAGTTGTTGTTGCTGAAGTTGGTTTTGGCTGTGGATATTCTTTCTCATCACATCGGAAAAGCGAGCAATAAACGGAGAATTCCTTTAGGTGTTGATATCTTAAATTTTTGCTCTTTTACTCAATTTTTGCTTTTCACCTTTCCTTTGCAGGTATTTCTATTGGACTTGGTATGGTATTGATGAAGTTGTAGTTGATGGTTGTGGTTGCAGTAAAATTTAATAGATATTGCAAAATTGCTGTTGGTTATTGCCTGGGACTGACTGGTGGTGGTGTTTGGTCGTTGTAGCTGCTGTTAAGAATTTTCCTGCTGATTACAACACAAAAAAAATCGCTGAAATAGCGGACAAAAGCCGTTTTCTTTGCGTTTTTCGCTTTAAATTATCTCTTTTAGCTACCGATCCATTTTTTAACGTTCGAAGATGATTTCCGACTGAGTAAAATATTTGCTGTTGCATTGAGTGTGACCGAAATGGGCCAGTAAAAATATACCGTTGAAATATACCAAAAAATACTATCTGTTAACTAACATTGACAATAAGAAATAGTCAATTTGAACTTTTAAATTTATGACAATATTTGCGAATGTAAAAATCAGTAATAAGTCATAATTAGGCAGACATACGCAATGGGTCTCCACTTGTTATTGATTTCCAATCAAAATTACCAATTTATTTGATGTTCCGTTATGTGAGGAGTAATTGCTGTTAGCCCAACTGTTAAATGTGGAGTAAGCTTTTAAATTTCAATTCCTTCTAGTAATGCAAGCAGTGAACTGCTTGAAAGCGTGAGTACTAAACAGAAAATAATTTTAATTAACAGAGCTCTGCTGAGTCGCTCTAAGCAAATATATTTTATTTTAAAATTTTGAATTGCGGTAAAGGGAGATGATGCATTTTTTGTAAATTATTTATTATTAATAAAAATGTGATGAATTAAATAGTTTTTATATTATTACTTATTTATGAAATTATCTTGTTATTCTAAGGATTTCTTTTATTCATCATTTAGGTATTTCAGTGATGAGTAGCCCCGCCTTGTGGGCGGAGCTATACAGTTTTACAACCACCAGTCGCCTTGCTGGGCGGTTCTTCCCCCCGGCGTGGCTCAATGCGCTTGCGTAAGTCAACAAGGAGCTACATAAATGGACTCATTGGCTTTGAAACAATTGACCGCAACTCGGTCAAGTGTGTCGGAAAATTTAGTTTCTTTTGAACGTTACAAACGTTGGCAACTTTTTGTGATTATCCGTTTTAATTGCATCATCTCTCCTCAGCCATGGTCAATGAGACGGATGTGGATGTTCCTCCGGTTGGTGGTAAACGTGCCCGTCTATCGGCATGCAACAAGATCTCCAAATCCACGGAACATCCAAAGGTCTCCAATCGCGTTCCCAAGTGCGCTCGCTGTCGCAATCACGGCATCATCTCGGAGCTACGTGGCCACAAGAAACTCTGCACCTACAAGAGCTGCAAGTGCGCCAAGTGTGTCCTGATCTTTGAGCGACAGCGCATTATGGCAGCACAGGTGAGTTAAGAAAGGAACTATTCATATTAAGTACTTGATTTCAACAGAAATATTAAATGAAATAATCTATTAATTTGGGGTTCAAAAATGAGACAAGCTCAGGGCCGTAGCAAGGTGTGTATGGCGCATCAGGGCCTTCAATGGTCAGGGGCTGCTGGTTAATAAACAAAAATAGGTTTTTAATAGGGATATTTTTGTACAATTTAATTTCTTTAGTAAACACATTTACAAACATTAAACATACATTTTACATACTCTTTACATTTTTATAACAGACATGTTGCAGACGTGTTACAGACATGTTACAGACGTGTGACAGAAATGATACAGTCATGTTTCAGAAATGTTAAAGATAAATGTTAATCAAGATATTTCCTCGAGGAAGTATTATCACTAAGATCCTCACTACGGCCTTGGACAGCTCTTAAGATAGTTAGATGTCCATTCAAGTGAAAGTCTCTATTCCACATTCGTTTAAGAACTTAATGAGACTTAAGTATCACAATGTTTAGCTAATTCTTTTTATCAGTTGCTAATTTTTATTTTGCTGTAAAGGAATAAAGTATACTGTAATAAAATCAGACAAAACTTTAATCAGATCAACCTTTTTGAAGTTTTTCCTGACACCTTAAAAGCATTTCAAGTAATCAACATATTATTCTAAACAAATTGACTCAATTAAAACTGATCAACGTGAGATAATAAAAATTCAATAAGGTTTAAAAGTTAGCAAAGCAGAGATAGAAAATGTATTCCTTTTGCGCACTTGCTTGCTTTCTTTCTCTCCTTTTCTCCCTCGCAAAGAGGGAAACTCTTTCCTTTTCCCTCTATTTTTTTCTCTCTTCCCTTCTCTGTCTCCCCTCCCTCTCATTCCCCAATGGATACAACTTAAACATATTTCCTTATAGAACTGGCAAATAGTAATAGTTTTATTCGCCTAGTATTGTCTTCTAATTCGTAAGATAAACATCCTCTAGGGCAAGCCCCTCTCCCGTCTCCCCACCCTTCGCACTCCCTTCACGCAGCTGCGGGTGCGTGCAATGTAAGCAAATGAAATACGACGAACTGCTGTCCAGATTTGAGCTGAATCACTTCTGGATTGTGGCCTGGTTAATGGCCAAGCTGATGATGATAAAGTTGCAGAAGATGATAATGATTGAAAGTTGTCAAAGCATACGAACAAATCGAGCTAAAATATCCGCTTACCAACTGTTTACACAAGTGTCGACAGGGTTCACATTACGTGAAGGGGAAGAGGAAGAACCAAGGGGAGGGGAGAACTGCAACCGAACTGCGACTAAATCTGCCTCTGCTTTGAGGGGGTGTTCCGAAATACAGCACAAATATATAGAAAGGGGGAATGGAGAAAGGGAATTTCCCGCTAGAATCTAGCTTGCATTTTACTTGCAGTTAAGTCAGGGTGTGCAAGGAAACATAATAAAAATTGATTCGAATCCAAAAAATTTCTACTTAAATTCTTCTTATTTAAGTTTTTACCATTAATTAATTCTTTCTAATTTTTATAAATTAAATTAATTGTTTTACCTAAAACAGTCGACTGACCATAGTTGACTTTAAATTAAATAAATAATAAATGAATTCCTGTTGAAATTTCAAGAAAACCCTTGAAAAATTTATTTATTTTATTTTTTGTTTTTCATTATCTTAACTTTTAACTTATCTTTTTTTTAATGTTTACTTATTCTACTTAATTTATAATAGTATTTAATTTTCACAACTAAAACAGTTTGTAATCTACAATTTTTCTCTATATTTTTGTTGGAGTTTTCGTTTGCTGGAACACAGTTTATCTCTGCCGAGTCCCAAAGGAATTGCAGTTGGTTTTGTGTGTTGTTCTTTTGTGTGTCGACGTACAGAAGAAGGAGGGTGCGGGGTCGGAAAGTCAAACAGATTTCCGTGGAGTTGTCCCATCACACTTGCCGCATATTAATTTCAATTGGGCATCGCCATTTGCAGGTCGCCCTGAAGCGTCAGCAGGCGGTGGAGGATGCGATTGCGCTGCGCCTGGTGGCGAACAAGACAGGACGCCAGATAGACGCACTGCCGCCGGGCAGCATATTCGGGCTGACCGTTACACAGCCGGCGGGAAGCCGGGAAGCTGCAGCAGCAGCAGCAGCGACGGCAGCTCAGTCAGTCCCTGCCAGCAGTCCAAAGGCGGAGCACGCAGAGCAGTCGCAATCGGAGCAGAGCGCCAGTCGAGCCGAGCCTGAGCCACTGGCTGTGGCACAGGATCTGAGTGCACCACGCCGTGAGAATGTCTCCCAGACAGCCATCGACATGCTGGCACAGCTGTTCCCGCAACGCAAACGCTCAGTGCTGGAGCTGGTGCTGAAGCGCTGCGATCTGGATCTGATACGCGCCATTGAGAATGTATCACCACCGCAGCCGCCCATGGAGCAGGCAAGCAGGGAGCTGCTGCTGCCGCCAGTGGTGCCTGCGCCGCCTCCGCCCACGTTGCAGTCGCTGCAGCTGGCGTTGCCCACACGCAGCAGCGCCTTCCGGCCCGTCATAGCCGAGCAGCAGCAGCAGCAGGTGAGAGGAAGCCCAAGGCAAGTAAGTGAGTCCAATTGCAGCATCTTCTTCCTTTACAGTTCCCTGAGAAGGCATCGTCGTCCGCGTCTTTGTCGTCTGCAGCTGCTGCCGCCGCCATCTGCGCGTACCCCAAGTGGTTTGTTCCCCTCTCGTTTCCCGTCACCATGGGCCACCTGTCGAACCTGGCGCCACGCTGCACGCTGCCCAACTGCAACTGCCTGGAGAGCTACCAGTTCCACTAGCTCCGACAGCGAATCTCTTCAAGCTTAACCACTTTATTCTTCACTAATCTTACCAACTAATGCTAAACTACTCCAACTAGGGTTAACTTATGACTGCCGTTGTGGGCACGTGGTCATCCTCCTCCTCGTCCTCCTCGTCATCCTCTGATAGATACATGCGATCCTCGTCGTCACTGTGCAGCTGCTGCAGGTGCAGGCTGCCGCTGGCGGAACTGTTCGAACTGGGCGTGGCTGTGCTGCTGTTGCCACTGCTGCCATGAGTTGCTCCTGCTCCTGCTCCCGCTGCTGCTGCTGCTGCTGCACTGCGCTTGGTTTGATTAGCACGTCGCCATTTGGCACGTCGATTTTGAAACCACGTCTTCACCTGGCGATCCGTGAGCTTTAGCTGTAGCGCCAGATGGCGACGCTCCTCGGGCGACAGGTACTTGGAACTGGAGAAGCGATTCTCGAGATTTTTCGTCTGCTGTGACGTGAAGCGTATCTGGCCTCCCTTTCGCTTCACTCCGAAGTTGGACATGTAGAAACTCGCCGCCGGATATGCCGCATTGCAGTAGAGTGCCGCCGCAGCAGTTGCTGGATTACTGAAGCCTGAAGCAGAAGGGAAGAGCAGTTAGAAAATCGTTGGTTCACTCGGATGCAAAGATGAAGAGATTAAAGTGCAATTTACAACAAGTTTGTTGAATACTTTTCAAAGTCTTGAATGTATTAAAGTTTTGCATGATTTCTTTATTTAAAAACACTTTTGTTTGGAAATTTGCTAATTTAAAGATCTGCATTAAGTCTCTGTTATCTACCAGAACATTGAGCATGTTATAATGTTATCATAACAGAGATAACTTAACATAAAGCGCTATAAGAAAGTCAATGCTCATTAAAAGTCTTTAATCCTTCTAATTTTCATCATTATTTTGAGACAATAATGATTGAAAAGTTGATAGTTCAAAATTCTGTTAGATCTACTATTTTCTAAAGAACATTCAACATAAATATACATAATTTTCACATTGAGTAGATGTTAATAGAGTCCAAATTCGCTGCGAAACATCATATTCTAAGCAAGTTCTTCAATATGTAGATTAGTAAGTTTTTCCAGGAGTGCTTTAACTTTTTTTTGTTGATTATTTTAAAGATTTTCAACTGTGCGAATTCTAATTCAGCTTGTATTTCTTAGTTAGCAAAATATTGAGATATATATAAAATGCCTAAACCTTAAAAAATGAGTTCTATCCTTATGACAAACGGTACATTCTATTACTTATAATCAAACTTCTAATCAAAAAACTAAGTCTCTGTCAAATTCATATAATAAACAAAAAAAGAATATATACAATAAATTCATATAATGAATAACTGCAGTTTCAATTTATGTGTTAATAAGAATTATTCCTGTATTAAACAGTACTGTATCCCATTTATTATGTAGTTAGTAGACAAGCTCAAATGACGCAAAGGGAAACAAATATGGCTGTGCCAGAGCTTTGGCTTGAGTGTGCTCGCTTCTGATTGGTCGCGAGCATTGTAAAAACTCTCTAGCGCGCTCTCGCGCTCTCTTTGCCTCTCTTATGTCTGCTGCTTTTGCATATTGTTGCAATGGCAACGCCCATCAACGAGAGTGGGAGAGAAGAAGAGCGCAAAAGGGAGAGTGAGTGCAAGTGTGTGTGTTGGGAATTGGCAAACGGCAATCGAGGCGGAAATCAATTGCTCGCATCGTTATCGGGAGTACCTGGTCAACAACTAATTCGAGTGGATCGCGTGATAAGGTGCGTGGTGCGAATGGAGCGAGAGAGAGAGAGCGAGGGAGAAAGAGAGAGTGAACGGAAATTCGCACTTGGTTGAGCAATTTAAATTACGCTGATTTGTCAGTTTTATAGCCGTGCTTAGTGAAATCTCCACTGTACAATCATGCTATAAATTGGTATAGCATACCATGGCATAACCATACCTATAAATAAATAGTTTTATTTTCTCACTCTACCATTGTAAAACTCGTTATAATGCTTGCGATTTAATGTCATAATTTAAATTGTACAAATACAATTATTAACGGTTATTTTTATTAAGTGGCGTATTGCATGATAAGCCTGATACACCTCTTCCGTCTCCCCATCTACTCCACCCAACACCTCATCCCCATTCCTTCTTTTTTTGAGTCTTTTTTCTTTCTTTTTGGGCCCACACACTTGAGAACAATTTGGTGTTAATCGTTCAAATATTGAATGAAGAGGCGATGTCACCTGCACCCGCCTCTACAAGAGACCCGATTGCTCCACACACGGACAACAAGGTGGACGGGGCTTATCTCGATCTCAATCGCATGGCAATTGTCGCCCCAAGATGATGGACAGCGCCTATTAATCGCCACTAATAGTATTTTTTTATTCGATAAGCTGAAAAAATATTTTAAAACCTAAACACACGAACTCAACATGCTTTCTACTCAATTTGATATGGGCGGGAATAAGTATCAAGTGGAAGAAATGAGTACATTTTTTATTTTAATTGAAATTGAGCTAACGTACTAAACCCTTATACCGCAAAAAAGTAAAGAAAGACATTTGTATATCTCCTAGGTCAGTTGTGTTTAAGAAATTACAAAAAAATTATCATTAGTCTTCAATTTCCGCAATTCGAAATACATTTTAAATCTCTTTAAAGAATCAGGCTACATAAAAGATTGATTACCCAATTTTTAACTATTTTAACAAAGAATAAATTTTCAATTGCAAGTTAATGAAATAATTCATAATATATACAATATATAAAAATAACAAAAATTCTCTTGAATAATCTAACTTCTTTATTCTTTTATATTATTATATTCTCAATGAATTCATTGTTCAGCTGAACTCTCACGCTTCTTAAGGTTTTCAAGTTCAGTGTTTCTTGGGGACACTCAAGTTCACACAGTAGCAGCATAATCTCTGGGGTTAGTGTCTATCCAACTATCCTACTATATGTGCTATGTGTCTTTCCCACATGTCACAACCTTTATGACGAATCCAATATACCTTTGACTCCCCCACTCACTAGGGTCTCACCTCAATTTCAAATATTTGTCATATTGATAAGACCCGAAAATACATGTTTATGTGTGTGAATGTGTGTGTGTGCTTGCGGGTTTTCTGGGTTTATTTTCGGTGCGTTTTGGGGGGCTGGAATCGTAACGTTGTTTTGGTCCCGCCAAAGGGGAAATCTACCGTTACATTGCACTGGTAATGCACACAATGTAATACTCGAGAGGGGAACAGAAAGTGTGGGAGTGTGAGGGAGGTCCACTTGAGACCTGGCGCCAACACTTGACTTTGACAAACATCAATGCATCGATTAATCAAATTGGGCGATCTTTATATCCACACAGAGGGTGTAGAGACTACGCATAATACCCAGCCATCAAGGTCATAGTTCAGTTAATACTGTATACATATTTGCATGTTTCTAGATTCCAAGTTTACACAGTCTTAGGAAACTATTTCCAAGTTCATTGACCCGCAATTTAATTGAAAACAATATCATTCATTTAGAAACTTGAAATATCCCCTAACTTTTGAGGATTTTGATTAGTACTATTATCAATTTGGTAAATTAGTAAGTATTACGTGTGCTATTGCGTTTCATCATCATTATCAAAGTGAGTACGATTTTTTTTTTGCTTCAAATTACAGTTTGGACTTTCGCCTTTTTGCGAGTTGCTTCTTAATTATTAATTATTGTAGTATTTATATCACCTCGTTCATTATATGTATGTCTGACTCACATCCTGTATTTCATAACCTATGCATGATCGTATGATATAGTACTTTAGTACAACAGGCCACCATATTGGGCTCAACAAAATATCTACATAGACTTTGATACTTCGCAGATTATCCAGATTATTTGAATATCAATTTGCTTTCTACACTAAACTATTGTTGGTTCTTTTGTATAGATACTTTATATTGTCCATAATTAAATAGGGAATATATATACAAATAATTAAACGAAAATTGGGTTAGTTTATCATGTGGAAAGCTTGAAATTGTTTCCTAAAAACTAATTTACGAAATTTTATTTAAAAATTGCGCATGCGAATTTTCTATAAAGATTCTTCATAAAAAGTTTCTGTCTGGGAAATTTACGTAAAGATCGTAAAATGCATTATTATTATTATTATTATTATTATTACTATATCTATCACTATGGTATCTAAAATCTTTATAACGATAAATTTAAGCTTCATAAATGCTGCACTATCAACTTTACTAGAGCCCCAAAGATTAGTAAATAAAATGTTAAATTGACTCGAATATTATATCATTGATCTACAGATCTAAAGATTTAATTACCTTCACAATCCATAAACGGGCTGTACTGATCACAGTAGGCTGCGGGCTGTGCGGCGGCGGCAGCTGCCACAGCAGCAGCCTGGAAGTGCGGCATAAATAGCGAAGAATTCTTCTGTAGATTCAGCATTTGCTGGTAGAAGAGCGAGGCGGGATCTGAGTAGATTGCGGCAGGATTGAAGCGCAGTGTTGTCGGCGTGAGCAGAGTTGCTGTTGCTGCCGCCGATGTCGGCTCCAGATTCTTGAGGGCATATTGCGAGGCAGCCATCGCTTCTCGCGACAAATCGTATATGGCCGTCGACGGCGTGGTATTGCTTGTGGGCGTGGCAGGAGAAAAGGCTGTGGCGGGCACAGGACTCGATTGTGGCGGCAGCACTGAATGCCTTTTGGGCGTGACAGAATCACTGCTCTGCGTCTTATGCTCCAATATGTTGTCAATTGAGAAGGATGATTTGCTTGCTTTGATTGTGTTGCTATTGCTAGCCATGCTGGATGATCACACGGCACAATACTCCAAATAATATTTATAAAGCCAACTCTAGCCGAGTCGAGGCGTGGCGAGGCGAGCGAGAACGGTAGCGACGACGCGTCTTGAACGGCCGCAGGCGGTGAACTAATTGCTGGTCGCGCTCGCAGGGCACAATAAATTGTACCAAATCAGATTTCACAGAATATAATAGATTGTACATATACATATAATGTTGTGCTAATGGGTAGATATCTATATTAACAGTAATATAGCGGCGGCATATGTAGATATGAGTGTACATAGATAATGAATGGGCTACTATCATTGATAACGTTGACGTCGCCGCTTCCTCTCCGTCCCCCGCCAGCGATGGCTCTCCAAATTCTCCAATTCGAATTCCAATTCCAATTTTCAATTCGTTTATATAGACAACGAACGCTTGTTCGGCTCGCTGTCGCCTTCGCCGTCGCCTACGTCGTCGTTGCTGCGACCCAATCGCCGATCCACCCATCCGCCGATCCACCAGTCAGCAAGTCATATAAATCAAAACACTCGGGGCTTATTAAACACACTGCCAACAGCTACCCGGACTGGCAATGGTGACTGCCATTCCGACTATACGACCAACGATGACGACGACGAGTGCAGCCATATATCGTTGTCTTGCTCGCACTGCAATAGTGTCGGTACTTTTGATCGAGTAATTGTTAATCACCCGCTTATCGGTATCGCTTGGACGTCGTTGTTGTCGCTTAGGGTTGTCGTAGTCGTTGTTGTTATTGTTGTTGTTGTTGCCTCTCATCATCCTTATTTCGAGTATTCCTCTCAATTGGAACACCGTGCGTAAAGAACGAGAAATAAAGAGCAAAAAAGAAAGAAAGAGTGCAGTACTAGATAGTACGTAGAGTAGATACTCCGATCAGAGTAAAGAAAGAGTCTCTAACATTGATGGAAAAACTCTTCAAAAAAACAAAAGACAATTAAAAAAAACATGTTTAATACTTAAATTATATTTAACCTACTCTTAAAAGTGTAAGTAATCTATCCACAAGGTGTACAATATTTTTTTAAATTATACACAATATTTTTGATAATAAAATATGAATTTTTATCATTTCCCCAATCATTTTTATAGAGCATTTCGCAGTTGTCGTCATTCCTCGCACTCTCTCCCATTCGTTTATTGTAGTTGTAAACAAATTAAAATTACCAATAGGTTCTCACTGTCGCCAGCAACGCCCCCGCAGAACTATCCAGCACCCCGCCTGCACCCGGCACTGCTTAGTCGTCGCCATCGCCATCGCCAGTGCTCTGATTGAGTAATCGAGTTGGTGTTATGATGATTTGAGCCTCTGGTTACCATCTTTTTTTTTTTGGTCGGCCGTGGGGACTTTCGAAACAATTTATGCGTTTGTATAACTGCGCCAACTAAGCTGTCGATGGGGAGTGGCGGGTGAAGCGGGGGGCGCGGTGCTGCGTTGTCGCTTATCAGTCGCATTCGGGGACCCCTTAAAGCCTCTGAGATGATGGATTACTTTTGATTTTCGGGCATTGCGGACGCGATAAAATATACAAAATAAATGCGCCTAATTGTTGTTATTGTTATTTGCTTGATACCTGAGTTTGATATTGTTTTCAGGTCGCTCGTTGTATCTTTTAGATATGCACTTCATTTGTGGGCGGGGACTCTTGCGCACTTTCTCGAAAATATAAAATATTTTTAGGAAAAGAAAAAAGTTTTCTAAGAAGAAGATTGTTTTATATATTTACTAAACCTAACTGACAATACTAAGAAGAAAGGCATTCAATAAAATTCAAAAGAATCACATTTCTTTTGGATCAAGTTTCTTATATATCCAAGCCAGGCCGAACTGATAAGCTTCTAGTTCCCATAAGTAATAAAAGAACTGTATGATCGTATAACAATAAAAGTGTTTCATTGTAAATATCAATCTTAATGAGCACTTTGAACACGCACCGTTGGGATTTTTTCCATAACATTCGTAGAACCACAATAAAATTCGATGATTCAATTTACCCAATTAAGATTTGATTTGAAAACTTCATAAAACGACGTGTCAATAGCTAAAAATAGCAGGAAGTCACATATGTGTCTGTGTATAGGGTATGTACCCTACGACAACTTGCGTATGCTGTGAAATTGATAAGCAAATTTTGAAATTGTCGACTTTGAAATATGATAATTCCATTGTCGATTATTTAACGTTATGAATGAACAGGGGAATGTCAAAGATAATATGCACGCTTTGGTGATATCAACGATTTATAACACCTAACTAATTATACAAAAAGACAACATAAACGGCAAAAGAATAATTAAGAACTACTAAAAACTGGTAAACATATTATTTGTATACCTTGGGCCTAGGATAAAAACTATCGATTATTTTTAGGAATATCAGTATAGTAAAATTCAAAGAAATCCCAACCTCAAAGCATATATAAAATAGAAGTAAAATTTCTGAACATTCTATATAATTTTTAAATTTCACCTAAATAACAAAACCTAGAAACGCATTACCTTAAATATGTTATAAAGATCGTTCGGGAATGGCAATTTTCATAATTTTACAGTTCTACGGCGCATGAATCACAATTAATATCCAATGTGATTATGGGCATTGAACGGTATGACAATCGTTGCCTTCAAGATTGCTGCATATACGAGCCCCAAAAATGTACTCAAAGCACATTACCAAAAAACGAAAACCTTGATAAAAATTCAAAAAGAAACAACTACAAAATGTGTAAAATGAAATCGAAAGCTAAGTAAACATTTGGGCCGTGATAAATGCACCCGATTCGGGGGAATTGATCGCTGTCGGTGTCCCAAATAGTTGGCAAATAAATGATAATGCTTTGTCAGAGTGAGGCTTAAGATCGTCAAGTGACACTAAATTATTAGCAATTATCGGAGACAAACGGTTCGTAACGACTTTAAAATTGGGCATAAATTTGCAGTCGAATATTATTTGAAGTCAAAAAAAAAAAAAGAAAAGGTGAAGAGCTCCCTAGATTTATAATGCGCCTCAAAAATTGAGCTAGGTATGTTGATAAGTAACATGTCAAAAGTACGATTGTGATAGACGTGATGTCTATGATAATTGGCTCGTTTTCCAATTCCCCATGAGTAGCCCCTAGGGGAGGCAACCAATACATCAAAGTTCAATCATTAATGTTAAGAAATTAATATTTTGGCTCTTTATTTATATAACTTTATTCATTCCTCATGCTTCACCGTATCGATCTCGATCCTGATCGTGCTTTACATACGTACACATATGTATTTATGTATATACATATGTTCAAATTGTGGTTTGGTTTTATCTTTCTCTCTCTCTTTTTCTCTTCATATAGTTTGTCATTATAATTATATATGTGTTCGTGTTCTGTTGTGTTGCTCTTTTAGACTACTATTTTAAGTTGTTGCGCAGCATTTGAATTGATTTCTTGTATCTTTAACATTTAATTAGTAATTAGTTAATCCATACGAATAAATATATTTTTATGTATATATAGCACTATGTTGCTGCATGAAACTTTAAGCAGTTTTATTCTTTAATTGTTATTCAGTTATTGCATTCGCTTCGGTTTATAGTACATTTATTTCTATTTATATTCTATATATATATATATATATATATATATATATATATATATATTTATATTTCGTGTTTCCGAAATTGTGTTGAGAGTTCTATTGAGTATTTTTCTTGGCTTTTGTGTGAAATCGCTTAAATGAAAACATTCGAA
Source organism: Zaprionus indianus (assembly GCA_018904595.1). Classification (NCBI taxonomy): domain Eukaryota; kingdom Metazoa; phylum Arthropoda; class Insecta; order Diptera; family Drosophilidae; genus Zaprionus; species Zaprionus indianus. The sequence continues at coordinate 8,437,360 of JAEIHA010000320.1, forward strand.
ATAAATAAATTAGATAAAAACTTCACACACACAACTTGGGTTAACAGTTTCAAGTGGAGTTTGAATTTAACAATTACGACAATTCTGCATTGGATTATATATTCGGTTCTTTTTTGGTTTTAAAAGCACTACACGTTACAACGTTGACAATTCTGAGTATTTGTTGTTGGTTTTTTTGTTTGTTTTAAATTAAGCAGCCTAGGTATTTTTATAAAATTAGATTAATAATTTCGTAGCAATTAGTAAGAAAATTCGAGTAGCAAAATTATCATGGTTTTAATTAAGTTAGGTGTTAGTTAGGAGCTGTTGTTCATTCTTTATCTTCTTCGGCGTCTTCTTTGACTTTTGATTTTGTATAAATACAAATTAAGAATTACAAGTTAAATCGCGAAGGTATTTAAGTAGTAATAGTAGTAGGTAAGTTAGAATAGGTTAATAACGTTTACATATATGTAAGGTTTGCTTATCGGTTTTGGTTAGTTGGTTGGTTGGAGCTATCAAAGCTGGAGCTTTAAGCCAGATTGGTCACATGCGTTGTGTCCATATGCTGTATCAAGACGTGTATGAAGGACATCTCCTTGCGCGCATTCTCCAGTATCACCTTGGGATCATCGGAAGTGCAACGCAAGCAGTTCGGAGCAAATACCATGGCCAGATTCGATGAATCCATTTTGGTGCAGCTAACAACCTCTGGGTTGGAGAATTGTTGCAAAAAGTGTATTAAATACGTTAGGACCTGTCGAGTAAGATTCGAAAAAAATATGAGTATATTTAAAGAAAGTTTTAAACTTTTTTCAACTCACCAATTGATTAATTTGGGGCAACTTATTAACTATTTCTTTGGCTTTATCGGGATCCTCAGTATTCACGCAATCCTCGTAATAATCATCGGGTATAAGCGGATCGTACAACTCACGATACCACAACTTAAGCAGACTAGCGGGCGCATGTGCATCGACTGTGGTAATTAAATAAATAATAAGGTTGAGTTACTCTTTAATGGGTTGCGGTCTTACCCATTGTGTTCTTATAATCAGGAACATCCCACCGATCCAAGCGATTCTTTAAGCAATTGACTTCATCCACATCGGCGGAGACACGAAAAATACCTTCCGTTTGTTTGCCATTTGAGCAACAACACCTGAAATAAGATAGAACCAGGAGTTCAGAACCTGCAAACTGGAATCTGCTAGACTCTTTACACTCACATGCTCCGACAACGTGGTCTGTATCCAGGGCAGCTTCCTAAATGGAAATTTGTCCTTCTGCAAATCCATCACCTCTGATAACGTGTTCCCGAACATGCTGTTGCGCAAGATTTGTTGCTGCACAAAGATTTGGATAGGTTATTAGTGATCTATATAATGGCATAGTACGCAATCAACTTACCCGCGCCTGTTCCACTTCATCTACAGTGGGCTTCTTGGCCAAACGGCGACCACTGCTGCCAATGCGATCCAAGCGGCGGCAGCATACGGTGGCATAGTGCGATATTTGCACATGGATGGGCCATTTGCAAACCTCCGTGAAGCCAGTGCCAAATGAGGGATCTCTATGTCGATTCACATAGCTGAAAGGCAAGAAAGAACAGATTAGAGTGGGTTGGAAGTTGCAGGAACTAGGCTTAGCTTACTTGAGCAACGTGGGCTGGAACGTTGGTGAGGGCGGCACAAAGGACAGACAAATTGCCATCAGCTCCCAGCCGCGTATAAGTGATTCGCGTTTGGGATTCTCTGTTGTCTGTCGGCACAGCTGCACATAAAGCTCATCGCGCAATCTGTGAAAAAAGTATTTAAAATTCATTGGATGATCACAACCAGAGAAAGCTTCACTTACTGTTGCTGCGGCAGCGAGGCAACGATTATGTCAATGGCCACCGAATTGAGATTCATGCCAATACGCGCCTTGCGGTCACCCATGTAGATTTGCACCAGCTTAAACAACTCAATCGCTATCTTCTTCTCGGCCTTGTCGCGGGACAACGCCAGCATGGGACGACCAATGGCCTCCGCCGTCCAGCTGAGCATATCGCGCACCGATGCCTTCTTGCGGAAGATGCCCTTCGAGTGCAAGTTCAGATTGTCCGCGGCAAACTTCTCAATATCACATTCCTTCATGCAGGCCAACGTTGTGGCACCGGGCGCACGCTCGCTGGGCGGAAAGATCTGCTGTATGGTGGGTTTGAGCGATGGTGGTGCCAGCTTATGATTATTGCCACCACTACCAACACCTCCACGGCTTAGACTGCTGATTCCGGCTGATTGTGCGTTTGCTGGCGGCAAATGCGGCGGCTGCGGTTGGCCATGCTGATGATGGCTATGATTGGCCTCCTCTTTGGTTAATTGGCCGGCGACTAGACGTGAGATTTGTCGATTGGGCGAGGGCAACGTCTGCGATTGTTTCTGCTTGGCCGTCGACGCATCACTGGGATCCAAATGCAGTTGCTGTTGATGAGGTGGGGCCGGTGGCTGAACCGCACCATGGCCACCGTGACTGGCAAATGGATACGATGGCGTATTCGAGTACAGCTGCTGATTATGCTGTTGGTTGAACTGATGACCCTGACCCACCGACGAGGAAGGGCTGTGCGAGACAGTGTCGTAGTATGAGATCTGATATCGCGGCTTCGGTTTGGGCACTGCAGAAGGTTCTGTTGTGTTGCCGCCAATACCCTCCAGCACGGCCTCCACATTGTCGGAGCTGTAAAGGTAAAAAAAAGTTAATCAAAGTGTTTACATAAATGAAGTGAATCACTTACATATCCTCGCGTCCAGCCGCATCGTAGGGCGGAAACTGATAGGCATAGTAGGAGACACTGTCACCCATATTGGCATAATCATCGATCATGCCATAGTTGTGCTCCAGGTAGCCTCCATGTGTATCAGAACCACCATCAGAGTCCTCGTTGTCCGGCTCATGGCCAGAGAGCGAATGCTCTGACTGACTGTCCGAATGATACGAGTCCGAGTCACCAGCACCGTCCCCGCCATACTCGTACCGGCCAAAGATCTTGGCCTGTTCGATAATATAATGCCTAAGCGGCAACAGATGTGGCATCTCCTGGCCACAGTTGCTGTACAGTGGCGAGATGTTGCCATTATCGTACTCCACATCGCTGTTATCCACCTGTAGATTGTGCTGCTGCTGTTGTTGTGTCTTGCTTCGACGCGAGTCACGTTTCTCGCCGCCGCCAGTGCTGCCTGTACTGCTGTGCAGCACCTGATAGCCACGTTTATCCAGACTGGAGCTGGCACTGTGTCGCAGCGAACCCTGACCAGGATAGTGATGAGATTGCGATCGAGTGGCCGTTGAATTGTTGGACTTCTGACGTCTCGCCGCCGAGTCGTTTGAGCCACGTGACGAGTGTGTCAGCATGCCAAGATTATCAGATCCTCCGCTGGGTGAAATCGGTGCCGTTTTGCCAACGAGTGACATCCGTTCCAAGCTTAACAGATCCAGTCCACACTGGGGATCCTGCATGCGGGGGGAATGTTGCAGCTGCAACTGCGGCGGCGGATTTGTGGCGCTGGTTTTGGCCTGACGCGAACTTTTCGTCTGTGGACTGATGGGACTCTGCGGACTAGAGTCGCTTGAGTAATTCTTATGGCCACTGCTGCCGCTGCCGGCGGTACTGGTGGCCGTATTACTGCCACTGGCACCACCACCACCACCGCCACCAGTTCCAGTTCCAGTGCCGGTGCCAGTCGCATGACCTTTGGCATTGGTTGTATGGCGTCGTCGAGACAGCGGAGTATTTTCCACAGACTTAAAGTACTTCTCGTGCATCGAATCATCGCTAGCCGCACCACCACCACCACCACCGCCGCCGCCACCTCCACTGCTCCCATTCGCCTCGGCGCTGCTTTTGCGATATGATTTACTGTGGTGTCCAGCAGCTGAAGGATTTATGGACGAGGACATAAAGCTGCCGGATCGTGCCAATGCTACCTTGTACTCGCGGTCTGCAGGAGAAAGATGACAATTGGTTAATTGGAGTAACGAGACAAACAGAGAGGAAATTTTAACTTTGATTTACCGTTTACAGCTGCTCCATAGGGTTTGCCTCCTCCCACTCCTCCTCCTCCTCCAACTGCTCGTTGTGCGTTGCGTTGCTGCTGCTGCTGTTGTTGTTGTTGTTGTTGTGCGTAATTATACTGACGTTCGGCATCGGGTGATATCTTTTTCTTCTGCGCCTGCGGCGTGTGTATCGAATGTGTGGGTGAGGCTATATCGGATGACTTGGATGAGCAATAGCCCTGCATGTGGCTGGGCAGAAGCTGATGATCAAAGTACTTATTGTTGTCGCCGCCGACGCCGCTGCCTCCGCCACCGCCACCGACGACACTACCACCAACATAGGATGAAGAGGAGGACGAGCCATGCGGTAAATTATGTGAGCTTGCGCTTTCTTGCAACATTTCAAAGCTGATGCGCCGCAACAAGATTGTCGAATGCGAAAAAGTGTGTGTGTTTGTGTGTGTGTGTGGGAGGAAAGAGATGTGAAAATAATGAGAGAGATGTCATTTAATGAGTGTGTATGTGTGTGTGCGTGTGTGTGTAAGCTAAGGCATGTGTACTATCTTATCAGTGTATGAGAGTGTTCGGTAGTTGATAGATAATCTCAACAAATTAAAAGCGTAGAACCCTATCGAAGATTGTGGCTGATAACTTATGCTTGATAACTACTTTAGTGCTAGAACATCCATCCTTGTTCAGATTAGGATAGATACTTTGAAGTAAGTTTTATCCATTGCAAAAGAAGGATATTTTCGAATTGTGGCAATCTAAAAGATGCCCAAAGATTCACTATTCTGCATAATTCGAATCTGAATACATTATAAAAATTAATCAAATTGACAAATAAACCTGCCAGAGTCTCTTCTATGTTCTATTCCATAAATTAAAAGCCTGCCGCCTTCTCAACCTTACAATATTAAGCGTACGCATAGTTAAACCAAGTCCAGAACAAACCCTGATGCTTTGAAGCTAGTGTGCGCTATTATAAACCATGATTCCATAGAAGCCACAACTTACGCTCCATTATCCTTGCCCAAACGTTGCTGCTTCTGCAACGATCCAAGACGCAATCCATCGTTGACTGCAGCTGCAGCACCATTAGCCGCATCATTGAAGCGACGATAGCCCTGCGCACTGGACAGACTGGAGTCACTGGACTTGCTGGATTCCTTGTAGTGATTACACGAGTCTGAAAAATCAAAACATGAATCATGAATCCACATATTTGAGTAAAGTGAGCTACTCCTCCTTACCTTGTGAACGTCGGGAGGCATAACCCTGCTGCTGTTGAAGTTGTTGTGGCTGCTGTTGCAGGTCCATTGAACGGGATGAGTCACCCGTGCCGACGCTGCAAAAGTTGTTCCAAAGTGGAATGTAAATAAATAAATATTGCCAAGTTACTGTAAACAATTTCTCACCGAAAACTTTGACGGCCTCGCGGACTAGAGATCATTTCACTGTTTGTTGAGCTGCAGAGCTTCTCCTCGGAGGTGGCCACAGTTCCATTGCCGCCACTTGCTCGTTGGCCACGCCCCTTTTTATTGGCTGCCGACATCGGCGATTGCTGCAGCTGCAATTGTTCCTGCGGCTGTGGATGCTTTGGCAACGACGACGATTGCTTCTGTGGCGTAGTCTGTTCCCTGCGTTCGCTGGGATCGGTGTTTTGTTTGAGTGTCTGCAGCTTGGCCAGCGGAATAATGTCACACTTGCTCGGCCGATGCCACACGGTCTTCTGTGTGGCCGCATTGTAGTAATAGAAGCGTTGCGTATTTGTATCAAACAATTCCCACCACTGCGATGAGTCGGTGCGCTTAATTGGCACATCCTGCAATGAGAAATGGAAACGAATCATGAGCAAATCATACACATAAGTGGCTTTATCAACTCTCAGTGTGTGTGTGTGAGTGTGTGCAAATGCGTGTGTGCGTGGGAGGTGTTATAAGCAATTATATTATGTGCGGAAAACATTTCGAGTGTTTTTGCTTTTTCGCTTTATTCAGTTCACTTTACACAGAGACAAGTCCGAGCAGATTTAGATAAACGGAATTTGTTTGGAACTTGAGGAGTATTATAACCAAATTTTGACACCTTTTCTCAATAATCTATGCTCAGAATGAATTTCTATGTAAAATATTAAATTGCAACATCAGCAACATCAGCAGCGACGTCTCAAGTTTGTGGACACGTTTGCAAATCTTGCCAGCAACTCTCTACTTCAACATTTTCGATATTATATTTCAAGAGAATCAACGCAAACGTGCCCCCCTTTGGGGTGATCTCTGACGTTTATTGCACATTAATCCGCATTAAATATGTACAGTAAAAGCTCTGCAAAGTGGCAGCAGTTCTTGTTATTATTGAGGGGAATTTCTCTTTTTCTTTCTTTATGCATCGAAATACGTGACCTACATTAAGTTTGCTTGAATATATATCTGGGTGGGGTTGTAACCCACTGTACTAGAGCATTTTTAAATAAACTTATTCATACTCTTTGGGAAATTGATGCGAATTCAATGTGACAAAGGTCTGAGATACACTTTAGTGGAATAAAATCAATATCAATCAACAATGCATATAAGATTTAGTTTATCTATCTGTTTCTATATCATAATGTCTGCTTAGTTATTCATCATTCCACAAACGTATGTGCAGTAATCTGTGGCTTATTTTGATTTTCTATTCAGCGGCTCCATCGAGTCTGGCTTAATCAGCAATTTTGGCCCAGAAATCAGCTGCCTCAAACGTGCACTCAGTTTCTTGTCTCAACAACATCAGCAGCTCATCATCATCATCTTCATCTCATCAGCTCTTGTAAACGCTTGACAAAACTCAAGTTTACTTTGTGCGGCACGGGGTCGAGGTGGAACTGGACTGTCGAGGACGTGGCCAACAGCAACAGCAGCAGCATTAGCAGACTTGCTGTCTCTTGCCTGGCGCGTGGCAACTGTGTGGCTTTCTCTGTCTGTCACATGGCGAAGTCAGGGTTATTTCAATGTTGACCTTGAACTTTTTGCTGCAGCTGCGCTCAGGCAACTGCTGCTGCTGCTGGTGCTGGCAACCCACAAGAGCAGCCCACAGTAAATTGTAACAGAGGCCCGAGACAGGCCCTGACCCAGGCGTGTTTTCCATTTTCCTCTTTTAATCTATGTTGCATTGTTGTTGTTGCATTCTCTGCTACATGTTGTTTGTGGTTTGTGATAACGGCAACAATTCAGGCCAGTCCGCCCCCGCCAAACACACACACACACACACACACACAGATGCAACCATCAGCAGCACACGCTGAAAGCTTTCGGCTCGGCTGCTTTTCATTTCTGGTTTTCATTTCCATTTCCATTTCGAGCTTCAACTGCGTCGCAAGTTGCATAATTTGTGGGCGCACCCAGAGCGTTGATTGGGACAAGGCTGCGAGCAGAAGCAGCGGCAGAGGCATCGCGGCATCATCGTTACGCTTTTTGCATTGTTGCGCTTGCAATAGTTCGTCAGTCATTCAGTCAGTCACTCAGTTCGTCCGTCGTTTGCTCATTCACACAGCCAGTCAGTCATTCATCCGTTCATCCATGGAGCTGGACAGTCAGTCTGTCAGACAGACCTGCCATAAGTGGGTCTATTTTACTGCGAGGCCTGCCACTCTCTTCTCTCTCTCCCTCTCTCTCTCTACCCCAGCCCTCTTTAGTTTGTTGCGGCGCGTGCCACATGCAGCAGCAAAAGCGAAGAAGCCACATCAAAAGTAATATAAACAAGCAAACAAGAAGGCAATGTTATACAACGAAGTTTGTATGCTCTTTCAAGTTAAGTAACATTTTAGAGATAATACAATATACAACATAATAATAATTATTAATATGTTATGTATATTAATGAGTTGAATTTATTTATACATTTCCCATTTCCACACAAGACTTATATGAATACCAAACAATCCTCCCATTTCCCAAGAGTATTACAAATACACTTGTATCGACACTGATGGCAATGTCTCCATCCATTCTCAGCCTCTGCCTCACTTACACGTCCTCAATTTGGCCTTGTGCGATATTCCGAATATTTTGTAATTATGGAATTATAACAACAGAAATAAGTACAAGTAGCAACAACTACAACAACAACAACGAGAGCACAATAAAGTCAAGAACAGAGGAGGCAACATCTTTATCTCATTGCTGGAATTTGTGTTGCCTCCATTTATGAAAACTGAATTGAGAGCAAAAGAAAAACTGCACATTGCTGAAAGCCGAGCAACGTTTGAGGAAAATCTGTCAAATATTATACACATAGATGATGCGTTCGTTTGTTGTTCAAAACATGCGAGACTCTGGCAATATTTATAATTATTACTCATACGCAAATACAGACATTTCTCTTGATTCACATTCGCGAACATGAGTCAAAAATTAATGTAGGAATCATATTTAACTAAATAAAAAACGATTCCGTAATCCTAAAATCATATTTAAAACACGACTTGGGGTGTTCACCTGAACCAGTGTAAGACAGTGTAATCTTTGAAATAGACTATTTTTAGCCTATTTTGGCAGCATAATTAGAGTTGCTCAACTTCCATTACTTGGTTCGATCCATACATGGCTTTTGGATAAGCTATTGGGGATTGCGAAGTCATTATAAATTCATTAAATCTTTTATTATATTTGGATCGCTTTGTTCTCAATATAATTTGGCTTTTAATCAGCTAAAAATATAGGTCGAATAAGTGAGGCACGCACAATTCTAATCAAAGAACTGGCCTAGCCTCCTATCAGCCCGTGGCCCGTGTCTAGGTCAGTAATGGACCCCTGCGCCCCATCGCACAATTCCCCCAATGCGCAACACAACATCCATGAATCACACGCAAAGAAAATAAAGAAACACAACGGAAAGAGAGAGAAGCACAAGAATCAGAGAAATAAATGAGACGTACAACAAAAATTCATCGTTGTTTGGTTTTTTCGTAAATTAGGTCATCATCGATATTTAAAAAAAAGAAACAGCAAAAACTTCAAGCGCGGCATAGACCAAAAATAACGATGGGCGATAAAATCTGGCTGAAGCGACTGCTAGAATAATCAAAATATCTCAAGCATTTTCTTCATTTTTTTCTTTGCAAATTCAATTTAAAATGTGTCAACAGTTGGATACATAAAATGCTAAAAGAATTTCATTAAGCTTATTTATTCATGCCATAAAATATCCCAGAGAACTCAACAGTTACTCTCAGTTAACATTTTACTCATACTTTAAATACGTTAGACCTTTAAGTATCTGAGACTCTCTTAAACAAATTATATATCATCTTAAAACAACAACTTAATTAGCAAAGCAATTAACCAAGACTATTTCAATATTAATGAGATCTTTTGAGGCTACTTCATTTTCTTAGTCATGGATGCCATTCGTTGTTAATGAAACGAATTGCTGAATAAATAAAGCATGCACTGTTTTACAAAGTATTTCTATTTATACCATTTCTATGGTATGTATATTTTCAGATCCCAAGGGACCGCATGCACATGTACATAAACATTTATCGACTCGGAACAATAATCTATATATTTTTAGATGTCTTCGTCATGATGGGCTTTTAAATTTTCCGGCTTAGTTCTGAGATTCCTCAATTCCCATTGATTCCCATATACAGTTTCATTCTCACTCAAGATTTCCACATCATACATATGAAACCAATTCATTGACGCCTTAGAATTGAAAATCGAGAACTAGGGTGCTTTGGCAATAAACGTTTTTCGAATTTGAATGACAAATAACTTGATATTTAGCGCTGTTTGTGGGGAAACTCTTATTGTGCAATTAATGACGAAGATTACTTCCACTTAAATATATAACAACTCAAAGGTGGTACTCGAACTCAAAGTTGTACTCGTATTTGTATTCAACAAGTCGTAAAACCCACTGTAACTGACTACGAAAAAGTCGTTCACTGTAAGGAGTAATACTACCGAAAGCCATTAGTGATATTTATAAACCTCTAATTGCCACTGTAATTACCCACGAATTTATGCAGCCCATGAAGCATATAACCTACTTTGCAAATACAGGAAGCAACTCAGCGCCTCAGCCCGAAAACGGCAATGGCGATAGCGATAGCTAAACGATAGTCAACGATAAAAACTAACAGCGATTTGAAATTTTTCGACGATTGCGTAGCATGGCCTCCCTTCCCCAGAAACTACCCATAGACAGAGCCGCTCATTCACAAAGCCACCCATTTGGTAGTGTCGAGTGGATTGGGGTGGAGTGTGGGGCATGCCCCTCAAGTCTGTTGGCCTCTTCACAGCCCCGATGACAGACGCACGTAAGCATTATCGTCGTCGTTGCCCTCCTCTCCTCTCCTCCGGCAAGTTTTGTAACACTAAACGAGCGTGTGGGCAACTCTTTTTTGTTGTTTTCTTTTTTTTTCCTTTTCTTTCTTTCGTTTTTCTTTTCTTAACCGGAAGTTTTACAAAGGCAAATGAGCAAAAAGTATGAAAAAGCAGTCAGCTCCGGCACACAACGAACAACCGGAGGGGAAGTAAGCCAAAGAGTTATAATAAAATGTTTGAATATAAGCTAATTCGAGTGGGAAGACTGCTGAATACCCTGTAGCCAGCTTGATGTACAAAAGCTCACTAAATAGTTATGCAGCAGGAATACCCCTTTCATATTCGTCATACTGGGTAATACAAATAGACAGTGGACTCAACTTGCTGTGCATAAATTTCAAATCACGTACAATGAACATAGCAATTGTTGTTGTTGCTTTGTCTTCATTGTTGTTGCTGTTGGCACCAAAAAGAACAGCAGCAGCAGCTGCAACAGCAACAAAAAGGAAAAGAGTTAGAAACAAGAACAGCAACAACAATCCAAAAAGCGACTACGTCATTAAAACAAAAAGAAAACAGCAACAGAAAGTAATAAAAGAACTCAACATAAAATTGTTGCTAATTTAAAGCGCATTTCAGATAGAGAGCGAAAGAGAGAGTGAATTTGTAGAGGGTGAGAAAGTTGGCCAGTCAGGGCGTGTGCAAGTATGTGTGTGTGTTGGTGTCTCTCTGTGTGCGAGAGTTTTGTATTCCTTTTGTTGTGTTGCCTGCCTGTGCACGTTGCACTGCATAAAATGAATAGATTATATTGCGCAGCTAAAAGGATTCTTCATTCTTCATTCACTTCCTCATGGCAACTACAACAAGAACAACAAAAAAAATGCATGCAACATCTGCGTCGGCGCCGCCTGTAGTTGAATTTAGGGCATATGTTAGGGCCTGAGGCCTCCCTGCAGTGCCTGAGATAGTTTAGGGTATGCACAATTTTTAAACAAATTCGCGACAAGAAGCAGCGTTAATAGAACAAATTCGAAAAATTGCATTAGAGATTGCAGTTTCCTGAATTAGTAATAGTTGATTTCAATTATTTATAAAATCGATAACTTTTATAAGCTATCCTGAGCTAATAATAATGTTAACACTGATGGCATAAGATGGGTAAACTTCTCTATGCAGTAGATTATTAGTATTTCATTTTAAATCGATAACATTTCCAGATTATCCTGATGTTATCATTATGGCTACACTGATCATAGTGAGCATGTTTTAATTAGTATAAGGTTGGTGAGCTTCTCTTTCGAAGTGCAAAGTATAAGAGTATTTTAAAATTCGGCCTTACAAAGTGACGTTTCGATTGATGCACACTTCCTGCAGTGCGACGCGGTCACTCAACGAGGGAGACGCGTGTGAAGTGTGTGGGCGATGACTCAAAAGAGAGCGAGAGTGACAAAAACCCGACGAACACACACACACACACCAACACATGCAAGCAGGCGCTTGCATACACGCACACACACATCGTTCAAAGAGAGTGCATACAGAAGGCTTCACTGTAAAGCGGAACAGCTTGATGTAAATTTCGATGTGTTCGTGCGTGTCTGTGTGTGTGTGTGCGTTTGCATGTAGATGGAAGAGGGTCGCAATAAATCACAGCGTGAAATGGACAATAACAGGCAAGCCACGAGAAGCCAAGCTAAGCAAGCGCCGGGCAAGGCTGGGCCTGGCTCTGCATGTGCTGTAAGCAATAAGGTGCTGCACGGCATGCCAACCTTTTCATTAAGGACAAATACACACACACACACACACATACAAAAAAACAGGCAGCCATGCACACGCATGTAAACAGCGAAACGAGGACGCAGTCGAGGACACTGCAGGGCAACAACAAAATCAATGAAATTTTCACTACTTCCGCTAGCTCAAAGCAATGCACCATGAGGCAACTTTGCTGCCTGCGTCGAAGCTTTTCCATGAAGGATGCAGCAGGAGTTTTTGTTGGCACAACGTTGTAGTTCTGTTTGCCTTTGAGCTTTTTTTTGCTTCCCCCTGCTGTCTAAAGTTATTAGCCTGCGACACCTTTGGGTAATGCCGCATTAGCCAAACGTGCCACATGCAATCGTGTAGAAGCGAACAAAAGAGCCGCAGGCAGCAGCAGCAAGTAGAAGCTGCTGAGCAAACACGGCACATTGACTCTTAAAAAGCAAAAGTTGTTGTTGCGTCACTAAAACGGCAAAGAGGGGATGATCCTTCTCTAAACTTTATGCAGTAAGCTGGCTAATTATTCTAGGATTAACACCAAACTGGAAAAACTAAAGATTCATTCAATTTGTTCATAAATTACAATTATAAAACAATTAATTTAATTTTAATTTAGTTTTCAACACATTTGCAATAACCCTTTCCCATCATTGCTAGCTATCTATGTCCGATGCCCGCAACTGTTGCGCAAAAAATTCCACAATTCTTTATAAAACACAATTAATTAACATTGTTCACGCCATTGATGAACTGGGTCAAACAATTTTCCATATCTTCGTATACGTAACTCGTATAAAAAGTGTATAAATATGCGCACATGGCTACACATATATTGTTGTAAAATTTGCAAAACAAGTGACCCATGTCAATTAAGCAACAAATTGAACAAGACTTCAAAAGAGTCGAAGTAAAAGTACCCTATACATGATTTTGTTTAGTGTTTGAACAAATTATAAACAGAGAACATCTACAAAAACATCTTTTACTTATTAAAGAGTTCTAAATACTACTATTTGCAATATATTTTGTACGTCAACATTACATTATAAATGTGTGTTCATATGTATTACTCTCATCTAAATACGATAAGGTATAAGATAAGACTCATGGGTTCATTAGCCCCCCCAAATGGCCGAGGTGACATTTGGCAATTAGCAGGCAGCTGTTAATGAATATATTGACATGGATATGCGTATGTGTGTGTCTGTGTGTGTATGTAAATAAATAATTAATTCAATTATTGAGTAGAGTTATCGAGTTAGTTAAGCAACACTTACTTCGGGTGGATCCCAGACGCACTCGCCAGTTGTTAGATTGGCATACATGTGCTCCTTGGTACGCGGCTCGATGATTTCCACCCATTCTATTCTGTAAGTCAAAAGAGAGAGAGACAAAAGAAGAATGAGTAAGAATTGAGAGAAGACGTAACATAAATAAAGATATTAAAATACGAGATGTGCGAGTGCTGCTTGCCTGCCTATTTTAAAGTTAAAAGGCATCTCTGGAATGCAGCACAGGCACTGTAAAAAATAACACAACTACAACCAACACGAATAAATACATACATACATGCACATATACATATATATATATACGTACATTTGTATGTATGCATATATTTAAAGGAGAGTACAACAACAACAACAAGCGTTAGCTTAAAGAACTTTAAGAATTGGCGCACACACACAACTGAAATTCATTCAATACTTCATTCATTCATTAACACAAGCGCAGGCAAAGTAAAAGTACTGCAAAAACAAAAAAAAAACACGCCCAAAAATAAAAATACCACCCACAAAAAATACCACCCAAATTGCCCTGTACGTGATTCGCCCTTTTTTAACTTTGCGTGTGCGTGTGTATGTGTGTCCGTTGCTGGTTTTCCCCATGAGTTCCTTGTTTTCGGCTTTTCTCCACACACCCACACACACACAGACACACATAAGCACGCATACATTCAAATATATTTTGTCAAACATTTTCCGGTTTTTCCTTATTCGATGTTGCAGTTCAGAACGCCGCACTGTCCTTACACACACACGCACACCACACACAAACACACACACAATTATAGAGAACGGGCGGCTGGCTCGCACTCTCTCTCTCTCTCTCTCCTAAACGGTCGTTCGCTCTCTCTTCTTATATGGACGGCCGCGGGGGCCCAAACAAAACGACGCTTGTTGCCGCGCCTTGCAAGAAAATCGATTTTGCAGCCACTGTTGGTAAAGTACCAAAAATGCATAAATTTGCCAGCCAAGTAGAATTTAATTAAGCTCAGTAGAAAATACAACAAAGAACAGGGGCAGGACCAATGCAACCCACACGCACAAAAACACACACGCATACACACGGTGAACACAACGCACTCATACATATACAGACAGCTGCTGCTGGCGTCGCCTTTGCTGGGCTCGCCTTAAAGGGGAGGGGCTCTTGCTCTACTCTCTATTTAGTTGCATTGCGTATAAATTTTCGCACTTCTCCTACACACGCACGCACGCACACGCATACATATATGAGCACATACAGACATACAGTCGTATGCTTTGTTTTAAGGCAATTTATTAAGCAAAACAAATTACAAAGCGCCTTGTTGTTGCTGTTGTTGTCTGTCTTGATCAGATTGTATATACATTTCGAAATTTGCTTTGCTTGTTGTTGTTGTTGTTGTTATTGTTTTCAGTTTTCATTGCTAGCACAGTGTAACGGCACACACCTTTCACAACTTGAACTCATTTTTTCTACGCTTTATTACTCTGGCCGCTCTGGTTGTCGGCTGTCGTCGCTGTCTCCTTTTGCTATTTCTGCAGCTGCTGCTTCTTCTTTTACTGCTTCCACATGCACCCCACAAACTCGCGCAGAAACACGAACAACAACTTAATATTTTCCACTATTTCCACAACTACAACTACACTTATTTTCCGTTTCGAGGCTGGCAGCAGCGAAATGCAATTTTCCTTTTTCAATTGATTTTTTTCTCCTACTCGCACTCCTTTTTCACTTTGCTTTTGCCAGAGACTCGCGGGCAATACTTTCACATTTATGATATAATTTACAGGCCATATTTTCGCTTTGCTTTTCGCTTGCACAAATGCATTTTCTTTTTTAATATTTATGTGCCCGTGTTTATAATTAAAAAATAATCCATCCGCCTTGCACTCCACACGCCGCCGACGCTGTTAACGAACTGTAAACGTCAGCTGTTTTCGATTGGAAAGACAAGCGATATAAGTTAATCGATCTAAATATTTCATCGCTGTTAATCAAAAACAAAATGTTAACATTTTTGATAACAGAACAGCTGATTGGTTATCGATAAATATCAGGAATGAAATCGGAAATAAAGCCAGATATCGACAGTACAAGGCGTGCAGATTTAAATGTAAAAAATTTGAATACCTTCGTAACTGAAAGATGGTAAAAAAGAATATACTAAGCCCATTAAGCAAACCATTTTTGTTTGCTTTCTTAATTGTACAAGAATAGAGAAATCGTATATTTACGATTTGTTACGTTCATCAAATTTTATTGAAATTTTGCGAGTTAATACAAAAACGAAAACTGAAATTATTGCAAATAACATTAAAAACGCCCACTCACCATTACAATGCCATTGAAAAAGGTTTTTTAATACTATGGTTAACTGATTTTTACAATTACTATAAGAGTGTGTCTCGGTTCTTGTCTACAAAAATGTAAAATAATAGTCACATTTAAAATTGCATAATTCTAGACGATTCTAGACAAGTGATGTTTGAGTATGACGTACATATTGTTGGAAAAATTGTCATGCATTAAAAAGTTGTTTCATTGTGTTTTCATTTATTTTGTTTTGTTTAAGTCGGCTCTTGTAATAATTTTGAATAATTATGCTTTTATATGCTTGAAATTGTTATTGCATTTTATATAATTAAATATATATAACGTACATCTACATCACGAATCACAGCAAAACTTTATATTATTTTTTTTTTTTATTTTTTATATTCTTTATGATAAGCTTTTGACTTTTCAAGTATTTGAAATTAAAAACGATTTAAAGTTAGTTCTTATTGAAAGTTTCAGAAAAAGGTGGCAATAAACCAAAGAAGACGAAGAAGAAGGGGAACTGAAGGATTTGAATAGGGAAATAATCTGAAAAATGTTTATCTAAGCTGTTTTCTTAGTTCGGTTGATTGAGATTTTATTTGTAAATATATATGTATATATTTATATACTCGTAGGTAAGTATGTCAGTGCACGTATAAAAGGTATTCAATTCATATCCATGTATGTATATATGTATATATATATTTGCTTTCATTTTTTTTAGTTTTTTTTCTTCTTTATAACGTTTTTGTATTTATTGTGACAAAAAAATAAACATTTTCTTCTACTAATAAAATTCTAGAAAAGCACAACACCTTTATAATGGTCTTTTGGAAATACCATTTATATTTATGTAGATTAAAAATAAATACACACACATTTTACATACATATATGTTGTATATATGTATTGTTATATACTAGGTATCAAGAATTGTTGTTGTTTTCACATTATGCATTGCATTTAATTGTTAAGGATTGAAATCTTTGTTATTGTTTGGGGCAATCTGAATGTGCTCGTCGTTGTTGTTCTTAATCTTGTTGTTGTTGCTGTATTGCTGTTGTTGTGGCATTATTTGTAAAGTCGATAAAGTTAGCGTCGCTAGAACGGACCCCAATTGCAATGCGCCAACTTTTAAACTCGGGTGGGTACCGGAAACTTTAAAACCGTATGAGTTGCGTAGAGTTAAAGTTAGTTAGTTATTTTAGTGTTATAGCAGCATATAGGAAGTGAAAAACTCTTGCTATAAGCAACTCATCTTCTACGCTCGATTTATAGTAATTATGAACTGTCCGAAAAGGCTACCTCTATGTATTCAATATATGTATTTATGATCTCTATATATTGGTAGTATATTTATGTATATACGCATTTTCATAAAAAAACCAATGCCATATATATGCTATAAAAAACGTTTTGAGTTAGTTTCAATGGTTTGATACGAATGGAGGGCAGGAATCATTTCAATTTACTTGGTATTCTGTATTGTAATGTTAAAGTTTGTAATCATATATATATATATGTATATATCCATCGTTATCATCATCATTGTTATTGTTACTGTTTATATAAAGACTATGTAATTTGCGTGCCGCTTAGTAATAGCACATGTATATTGTTAAAAACGTATGGATTTAAAGTCTAGGTTTTTAGTGCATGTAAATATCGTACTTGTACGTATGCATATACCATACATACATAATTAAGATACACCATATAATGCGATAGAAGAAAACTCTATATAGGTAGATATATGTTTGTAGTTGTGTAAGTGTGTGTATTTGTATATAGGTATATAACTGCATATATAGTATGTATGTATGCATATGCATCTGATGCTCGGCCAGCGTGCTACTTTTAATAGACAAGTCACATTGATTCAAATTCAAAGAGGTTTTAGGTTTAAGTATGTAAGTTTATACGTATGTATGTGTGTGTCTTTGTCTGTATGTATGTGTCTATATCATATAACGAGGAGCATAATAAACACTTTTGCACACTGATTTGAGAATTGCAAAACTACGGAACTGGAACTAACGAGAGACCCTTCCCCGCGTATTTCAAGAGCCGCGTCTTGTGTCCGCATCCGGGATCCGAAAATAGATATATTTACGTAGAATAAAACGACACGACACTACGAATTTACACAACATTGTTAGCAATTGCATAATTACGCGAACGTCTACGACAATACAGTTAAATAAGCCCACCGATATATGTATTTATGTATGTATGTTTGTATGTATGTTATGTATTTAATATGTATGCTAAATTCATATTCTATTATATATGTTTGTTTGTTGTCTGTGTTACCGCTCAATTTGCTCGTGTATTATGCGTAAATAGTTATTTTGTTATGCGTTAAACGATTCCTATACGATTCCCATTTTTGTATTGTGGTATTAGTCGATTTCAAAGATTGCTTATATGTTTCAAAGTTAGTTGCTTTCTCTATATGTATATTGTATAAAGTTATGTAGTCTAATCGAAAAAGGGTTGTTTAAACAGTGGAAACGCAAAGTATAGAAAGAGTTCAGTAACCATTGTTTAAGAACCATTTAGTTTGGGGTTTGTTTTTTTCCTTTTCTTTTTTTTTTTGTTTGCTTAGTGCAAAAAGAAGAAGAACTTCTTCAGTGGGTTCAGTTCGTATAATATACATATATATTTTGTAAGTATAAAACTAAATGAAATGCAAATGTATATATAAAAAAGAAAACGTAAAGCATAAACAAGTAAAAATATATTTCCATTATGTTTGTGTTCTTCCATCCGTTCTTTTGCACATAGTATATGTATATAGCGTTAATTTATGCACATATGTAAGTATGTTTTGTATGAGTGTGGACAGCAACATTTTAAAATACATCATTTAGTAAAAGGAATCGATGCTCTGCAGTTACTAGTAGTAATTTTATACTACTGATAATTGCAGCGCACTGATGGGTATGATCGTACATATACCATATATTATACGGTATGCACTCGTATTGTTATACACTTGTTATACGTAATGCAAAGAAACTTTGTATAAGCACAGGCGGCAGTTGAGAGTTCAAAGTGTGTTAATGAAACGATCCACCTCATTATTGACTCTTCTGCACAGGACTGCATCAGGACAGCGAATGGATTTTTAAACACATTTGCTCGTTACATTCTCTAGCACATTTAACAGGACTATCGATAGCATCGATAATTATGCATATTGTACTTATGCGTGAAATATTGGTGGTATGCATGTATTTTAATTATGATTAGAAGTTAATCGTTACTGTTACTTTTACATATTACTGATACTGTTTACACCGTTACCGTTACTTACATACAACTACCGCCTAAGTAATTTCTACAACAAGCTATTGCAGTGGCCTGGCTAAAAGGGAAGCAATTTGGCAGTTGGATTCGTTGCGCGTTATATCAATTATGTTAATAATCCATTTAGGCAAAGTGTGTTTCTCTGTTTGCATGTGTGGTGGTTTAAATGTGTGTGCGTGTGTGTGTGTGTGTGCTTCGTTCTGCACTGCTTCTGGACGACGTGGTGAATAAGCGTGTGGTTCCTTCTGTTATTACAATAATCGCCCTAAGCGGCCTGGCTCTGCTGTGGGGTAGGAGGACTGGCAACAGCCACTGTGGCCGCCACCGATGACTGATTATTGCTGCTGGCAGTGCCGCTGGTTCCTGCTGGGTTGGCGACTCCCTGTGCCGGCACTTGTCCTTGAGCCTGTGCCGCTTGCGCCTGCTGTTGTTGTTGCTGCTGATGGTCGGCGCTGTCGAAGTAATCTGAGGCATTGCCACGGCAAATTGGGCAAGTGCGATTCGACTGAAATGACATGGTAAAATTTTATATAATGATATATGATTTGGGACTATTCTACACTGTTCAACAACTACTGCCGACTTACGCGTAGCCATTTGTCCACACACTTGGCGTGAAATTCGTGGGAGCAGGGCAGCACACGGAGTAACTGGCGCAGCTCGAAGTCGCACATGCAGACCACGCAGGACGATTGATCACCTGCAGAAAAGGAAGATACATTTAATGACTACTACAAGGTGGTCATACAGATCACACACTCACCATTATGGGCATCCGGATTGTACTTGTAGTTGGGCAGCTGATCAATTTCGTTGCGGGTCAGACCGCGTGGCTTGGCCTCACCCAGACGTTCGGCCAGACTGAGGAGCGCCTCATAGTTCTCTGTCTCATTGGTGTCCGCCGAGGTCAGATCATGTTGATTGTAGGGCGATAGCGGGAACATGGCGCTGCAAGGGAAGATTACGAGATGGCGTTAGAATGGAAATTGGGGAATGGAAAACTCTGATTGACTTACAGGAAATTGAGCAAGAAGCCCGGATTAATGATGCCAGCGGTGGTTTGGATCTGCACTGGGGCCTGGTGAGCGGCCAGCGATTGTGGAGGCAGCACATGACGGTGGGGTCCATGATTTGGCGTCCAGAAGCGCGGGATGCGTCTGTGCTGCGGGAATGTGCGTCTTTCCGACGATATGATTATCTGCTGCGGTGCAGCCGACATCTGCGTCACATGAGCGGCTGCTGCCGCGGCTGCAGCCGTGGAATGTAGATGCTGTGTAGCCGCCGCTGCGGCGGCACTCATCGAGGCAATATGAATGTGACTCGGCGGCAACTGATGCGGATGTGGATGCGGATGAGCATGTGGCGCCTGTGCGCTCACTGGGGCTGTGGCTGCAGCAGCTGCAGCTGCTGCTGCCGCCGCCGCCGCTGCGGCTGCCTGATGGCTATCCAAGTGATGTGCACTAGGAGGTTCCAGCGTCAGATTAGCCACAGCAATGGCGGCCACATCTCGTTGCTGCTGCTGTGCCGTGATTGTTGCCTGCTGGATCATGGCTTGAGCGGCGGCTGCAGCGGCCGCCACTTGCGTGGGCGTTGGCACCTGGGCCACTTGCAGTGGTGCGGCGGCTAAGCCGGCCGGAGCTGCCGAGAAGGGCTGCGTGTAGATGCCGTGAAGATGGCAGGGAGCAAGACGCGTCTGCGCAGGCAACGGATACGTGCAGAAGGAGGCCCATATGGGCTCGTGACGCAAGGCCAAGCTAACGGGCACTTGGTTGAGATTTAGATCAACCATTAGCGAGGTGGGTGGCGGTGGAGGTGCCCCAGCGGCAACGGTCGGGCCCTGCGGCGGTGCCTGCACCTGTTGCAGTATGGTTCCGACTGTGCTGCTGGACGATGGGCCACCGCCGTTGGGATTGCCCATAGCCGAGCCGTTGCTGGCCAGATCCCATGGTGAGCGATGCGGGTGGGAATGGGGATGTGGCGCTTGTTGTTGCTGCGGCGCATAGTGCGGCTGCGACTGATGATGATGCATCCCATGGTAATTGGGCGGCGGAGGGGGCTGCTGCTGTTGCGTGTGATGTTGCTGTGATGTATATTGATGGTGTTGCTGTTGTGTGGACGTAGCCACATCGCGTAGTCGCGGCCTGCGCAACGGCGGACTTCCCTGTTGCATCTGTAAATTATTTTCCATATGCACTATTGAATCTGTTATATTTTTCAGGTAAGCACTTACCATGACGCGCTGTGAACGTCTCGGCTCCCATATAGCTGGCGGTGATTGGCTTGGTCGTCCTGAAATGCGACGCCGCTTTCGCGATGGACTATCCGAGTTGAGGCCATGCGGGCCGGGTCCCATAGTCAAAGACAACGTTGATCCCGATAACCCAGAGCCAGAGGGCATTTCACCCATTAAACCTGGACCCGACGATGATGTGGATGCACCATTGTTGTTATTTGTTTCCGTACCCATTTCCCATATTGTGATAATGGGATCCGTTGCGTCCATAGCCGCCACCGTTGCGCATAAAGTTATAGCCACCTTCGGATCTATGATCAAGACCCTGATCCGAGCTCCCATTGCCAAAGTGCTGCAAGAAATCAAAATTACAACGTCTTGTGGCTAAGGAATGAAACTTAATGGATCTATATATTACATAGCCCCTATATATTGTAGAAGAACAGATAGACAGAATAATCTAGCATCTATATTCCGGCAATAAATACGAATGCCAAATAAACACTTAAGAAAATTGTATGAAGATTATAACAATAACAATAACAGAAAGATTATCTGGATTGTCACTCACATTATTATTCGAATTCCTGTCGTAGCTGTTGTTGTGACGACGATTGTTGTTGTGGCTGTTGCTCGAGTTATTATTGTTACCATTGTTGTTGTTGTTGCTGTTGTTATGATGTTGTTGATAGTCACGCGACAAAGCCGGACAGGCTCGACGGTAACTCATATAATCAGGAGCATTGCCATTGGGGTTACCGTTTCCAATTCCGTTTCCGATACCATTCACATTGCTGCTGCTGTTGTTACTGCTATTATTGTTGCTGTTGTTGTTGTTGCTACCGCGGTTGTTGTTGTAGCTACGCTGATTATTGTTGTGGTGTCCATGACCGGGTCCCTGCTGCTGGCCAGAAGGGCCTTGGTTATGGCTATTGTTAATTTGGGATTCAGTCAGTTGATTTAGGTTTATCATAAGAAGCGACGGCGACAATTGTTGTTGTTGGTTGGTGGTTTGAGATCGTCGATGTTGTTGTCGTTGTGAACACATTTGTTGTTGTGGTGGTTGGTGTTGTTGTTGTTGTTGTTGTGGCGCAGACGACCCATGAGGAATTATATCGGTACAAGAATTTACATTCACAACATCAGTAGGGTTACTATTTGTTGTTGTATTGGTTGAATTTAAAGTTGTTGCAGTTGTTGAATTTGAATTCGTACGTGTTAGCGGGAGGGATTGGCGATTAGTCGGTTGTTGTTGTTGTTGTTGTTGCTGTTGTTGGTGTTGGTTGAGGTTTTGTTGTTGTGGTTGTGGTGGTGGTTGAGGTTGGTGATTATGATATGGCGGATGGTTATGGTTCGTGCTCTGATGTTGATGATTGTGATTGAAGCTTAGGTTCTGGCTGAAATGATGTAGGTTGCTCTGGTTGCTGTTGCTTTGCAAGGAATGGGCGGGAAAGGAAAGTACAAGCGGCGAACGTCGCTGTGCATAGGAAGGCGGTGAAGGCGTGGGCGTGGCAACAGTCAAACACAAGCGTGCTGGATTCAGTCTAACAACGGACACGGACATGGCAGGACCAAAGGTGGCGGCGACGGGTGTCGACGATGCCGTTGTATGGCAAATATCGTAATAGCTGGGAAAGCTGTTGTTGGAATTCGATTGCAAATTTGGCAGATTTGGCTGCTGATGCACGTTGACATTATTGTGAATTTCACCTCGAATACTGTTTAAATTGTGACTTATGTTGTCCGTGCAACTCTGTTGGTTTTGGTTTGTGTTTTGTTGATGTTGTTGTGCTGTGTTCGTGATGGGATGTTGATGATAACTGCTGTTAACGTTACTGTTAAGGTTAATGTTAATGTTACTGTTATTGCTACCAATACTGTTACTGTTACACTGTGAGTGGGAATGCGTTTGTGGATAATGATTGTGGGACGTATTGTGGTGACCGTGACTCTGGCCGTGACTGTGACTATGACTTTGACTGTGACTGTGACTAAGGTTAAGGCTGTTGAGATGATGCGTTTTGCTATTGTTATAAATACAAGTTCCGCTAGAATTACTTGTTTGTACATCGCTGGATTTTCGATTAAGGTTTGCATTTGCGTTTTTTGGTTTTAGAGATAATATGTAATACATATATAATAATATAATATATATTCGGTTTACGAGATACATTTGAAAATTGTTCAATCAAATCAATGCAGTAGCAGTGTGGTGGTAGTATAAACACAACCCATATATAGTTATTTTGTATGCATATACATGTACAGGTAGTAGGTAGTAGTAGTAGTAGTGTACATATGCAGAGTGGTAGCCACACATATACGTTATTTATATAGTTTTTTATTTTGCAGTTTTTCGGTTTTTTTTTTGTATATGAAGAAGAAAGAAAAACGAAAAAGATAAAAATAATATATATGTAAATGGCAAAATGCAATAATTAGATTATTAGTTTAATATAGATATATATATATATATAATTATGTAATATCAATATATACACACACATATAGTATATAATATAATGGCAATGCGTGTATATGTAGTGAACGTTTCTCTTGCTATTATTGTTTTTGTTATATTGTTGCTTTTGTTTTGTAACGGACTATTTTACTACATATACACACATATACAATATGCATTTAGTAGAAACAAATACGTACTAATTTTGCACATTATGTTCTTTTCTTTCATTTTTTTGTTTTCTTCTCATTGTTTTTGTTGTACTTATGCATTTTAAATAGAAATTGTTGTTAGTTTGCTATTTTATTTATTTATTTGTTTGGCTTTCGTTTTAATGCACACTACGCTTACAAACAAAAAAGAGTTCAACAACAAATGCGAGAGAGTATCACAGTTTTGTGGACACTTTTCAACGTAACGCTTTCACTAGCTAAACATGAGAGATATTGAGATATTTGTACTTATTTGTAGTAGAGTTTAATAGAGAGAGAGAGAGAGAGTGCTGTACATGCTCAAAAATATACAAAAGAGAACGCAAAATCGAATACGTAAACCGTTACTCAAGTACATGTACTTCAAAAGCTTGGCAATACCTTGGGAGAGCATGTGGGTGCTGCGCGCTCTGAAGAATCAGCTTTGCGGCGCCCCGCACAACGTAGTTGTTAACGTAACGTAACGCGAATGCAAACGCAACGTTAACGTACGTAACGTAAGCACAACAGCATGCGAATGCAAAGCTTAGACATTTTATTTTTGGGGTGACAGATCAAATGATCCAGCTGGGGTTCACAACTTGTTTATAGTACTAACAAACACATACATATGATTTATATATACACACGCACACACGCACAGCAGTTGGTGGGCGTGACGAAGCGGCAAAATACTTTAACGTTGTACAGTTGTGTCGAAAATCAAATAGAATAAATCATACGCTAAGTAGAAAAGTAGTTAAACAGAGTGTGACAAAGTTCAAAAACAATGTTTGCTGTTGAAACTCGCTTGAGTTGCCGTTACTCGGACTCATACAGACACACACACACAGACACACAATTACAAATATTGAACATTATTAAGTAGGTATATCGTAATATTTATAAACTTGTTAAAGAGAAAACAAATGATATATATTGAGAAAAATAATACAAACGCATTTACTAGTATTATGTAGATAGATAGAGATAGAGAGAATTGAATTGATATTAGAAGCTTTTCTTTTAACGGTTTTTTGTTTTGTTTTTGGTTTTTCTTTTTTGGATCTTCTAGGCAGGTACATTAAAACTGTTCATTAAACATTCTAAGCCGCAGTGTGCATAATGCAAATAAATAAGTAAAACATTAAGCTGAGTTTCTTGATCATTATAGCATTGGTCAGCAGTTCTCTTTGCTATTTGGTCTATTAATTTAGTCATGACTTTTGTAGTCATCTTGATTATGGGATTATTTGAAAATTCCGGCACCAAAAATGCAGTTAGGCGAAAAAAATACAATTACACCAATCTATCTAGGTACTTATGTGTTTTTCAATCCAATCAACAATCAATAAACTCAACTAAAATGCATTATCATTCATAAAATGTTGAATCGAAAAAATTACAACTAAGTATTTACTGTACGGTTGGATAAAGAGGAAATTTTGTAACTAAACTTTATACTTGGCTTGCACTTTGACGGTTGCATTATTATCACATGGTTTAACATCGCATTATTTGATTTTGTTTGGTTTTTTTTGTTTGTTTTTCATGGTTTTTTCTTTTAGCATAAACATGAAGCAAAACTGCGCAAAAAAATAAGTAACTTGGTAGATAAAATTAAGATTGAGATGAACAAATAAAAAAATAAAATTGATTTCCTGTACGCACACGGGGAACAGATCCGAGGTTACAACTCGTCTGAGTGTGGTTTGATTAGTACCAGTTTGGATCTCGAAAAACGCGCGAGATCACTCGATTCTTTAGTTATGCATGAAAAGCACCTGATGCCGATTTAAGTAAAATTAATTAATCCATTTTATTATCTTGGGCGCGAACGTATAGAAAAGTTAAATTCGTTGTAGACCTGAATATACTCTTCAACTTCCTAAAACTTAGGGTTTTTAAAGAATACCCTTTATTTTATAAAGATTTAAACTATATTGATAAATAGTGTTATTTATTTAAATAGCCTCTAAAAATAATATATGTATAGATTTCTCAAAATAAAGAATCGAAAAATTGTTTTAGCTAGGATTGTCCAGTTTATGGCTATATTCTTCATAAGCAAAATTTGTTAAAAACGTATACAAAAGAGTTACAAACACACGTAGCAACTATATTTGAAATTAAGCAAAAAGGTCATATGCAATTGCAATTCGAATAGAGTACGAGAATTTTACCAACTACTAGTACAGGTACACAAATCGGAGATTATGGCTAGCCGAGATAATTCCCTCGACCAGATAAGGTAGGCTTCGGTCTCGGCTGCAGCCTCAGTCTGGTAATTGTGGATTGATGATGGGCATGCTTTGGGTAAAGTTAGAGAGTCCGTTTAGCGCGAGGCATATACATATGTACGAGTATGTATGTATTTTTAGTAAGTACGTAAATTAAGAAGCTTTTGGACATGAATGAAAGTAACAACTACGAGAACTTAGGACATTTTCTACGTATATATAAAGTTTGATCGCCATTTTCAAGTGCTCTTCATGCATTTTCTTTGGTTATTAAGAATTGGTATTGTATTTGGAACTTTTAATTTATTATGGTTGTAAATTAAGAGTTTTCGGATTTCTGTTAGATGTAAATATCTACTACGGAATATCGCCTTATATGTAGTATACATACAATGTAATAATTGTAATTGAAGCGTTTTAGAAAATGTACATACGATACATTTAAGAATTTATTGTTTGAGGCAAAACGAAACTTTTGTGTGTATTTTAATTATTATTTTTTGGGTTTTTGGTTTGTTTGTTTTGTTTTTCGATAATATAATGTATAAATGCAAAGATAATAGATACAACGATAATTAGTAGTTAGATGTATACATAGTATGTATGTGCCAATCGACAAGAACAAACACAAAAAATAATGTACAGTATGAAAGAGAACGAAAATTACAAATGAAGAAACGACGAATTCAAAAAGTAAACATCAAAGCAGCTGCAACAACAACTGTCGCAAGAGTGAGATAGCCACACATACAAAATGGAGTAAGAAACATGTGTGTGTGTGTGTGAGAGAGAGAGAGAGAGAGAGGGAGAAGAATTAGGGTCATTAAGCTTACTCTATCCCTCTTTCTCTCTTTGTCGATCAAGTGCTTATCAGCTGCAGGCTGCAACTGCTTTGATGATGATGCAAGTTTTTTAGTGCTTCGAAAATTCAACGGTTAACAGGGCCAAGTAAAATTCTTGGCTGCGATACAATTGATTTATAGTTTGATTTGGATTAGGCGCGATTAATTACAAAATTCTCCCTTTAACCTAAAAGCGATTTTCATTCGTTTGAGGTGTAGTTACGAAGTAGATAGTTGAGATATATAGAGAGGCAGATAGAGATAGAAAGTTGAGAAAACTGTTCTAGAATTGTCGTGGGGAGCATTGGAACGAGTTACAAAGGATGTTGTTGTTATTTATTTTTTAAATGGCAGATCGAGGCATAGTTCGGTGTGGGATAACGGCAGGATACGGGGGGAGGTGGGATGCTCAAGGTAACGTTGGTTAGGGTACTTCAAATTCGCTTTTATGTCACTTATAGCTAACGTAATTTTCAATATATTTTTTTTGTTTTGCATTTCGTTACCATAGGCAGCTCAGCTCTTACCAATTTAAATTTCTGCCATCGATTGCATCTTTGTTATTGGCATTGTTGTTGTTGTTGCTGTTGTTGCTATTGTTGCCGCTGCCGCTATTCTCATTACTATGGCGATTAAGATTGACATTGCACCAGGGACTATGACCTGCGATGAGGACATTGCTGCTGTTGTTGCTTCGCTGCTGCAGTTGTTGTTGTTGTTGTTGTAGCTGCTGCTGCTGTCCGTGCTGCGTGTGAGGATGCGGCGAGTAGAGCATGCGTCCGCGGTGCGAACGGGCCGATGAGGAATTACGGGAAAACGGCCGCCGATTGTTGCCAGAATGATTGGCATTGGAATTCAGCATATTGCGGCTGTTGCTCTCTCACTCTCTCTCCCAGACACTGAGCGACTTACTGGCTGCTTGTCTATATATGCGATGATCTTACGATGTTACTCGAAACTGTTTTGTTCTGCTCATTTATAGCTGCAAAAGTTGTACAAGAGGGAGAAATGGAAACGTTTGCGTTTTAAAAGTTGCGGGTTTTAACCAGGTTAAGTTACTCGTACTTTAAAGCCGCGCCCGCGTTCCACAACAGAAAGCAAACAACCAACAAGCCAACATGCTCAAAATTAAAAGGAAACAATATCAAATAAAAATAAATATTATAAAAACCAAAACAGAATGAAACATTTATGGGCTCTCTAAGGGGTAGGAGGCAGATACACATGTACTTACTTATGGGAAAATATAGAAATGTATGTATGTATTTGTATGTGTGTGTGTGTGTGTGTGTAGTAAAAATGTAAATAGAATGTGTGTATTCATATATATTCTCGTAATAAATAAAACAGCAACAATTTCAGTTTTGTTTTAACAGTGTAGCTTTAATAGATTGTCAATAATAAATGGAACTGAATGAGATACGTGCGTGGTTAGTCTATGAGAACTATATAAAAAGAGTACACAATATGCCTGAATTGTTTTAAGATATATAATATATATGTGGAAAATCATTTCATACAAAGGCCATATATAGCTAATAGTTATATTTATATATGCAGAGTATATTTATGTGTGTGTGTTTTCTATATGCTCGTGTATGTGTATGTATGTATGTGTGTCAACATGATAATAGTATAATAATAAACAAAACACATTATTAGTAAATGTTCTCTTCGGGGTAGGAAGTCGATTACAAGAGTACTCTTATCAGTTTATGAGGAAGTTAGTACTACCAAGAGTTCAAATATTCAGAGAGAAACACTATCGTACATGTACGAACATATGTAAATATGTTATTGTACACATACGCGACAGCCCAACTTTGATATAGTGCTATTAGAAATCTTATTTCAGTTATCACAGTATTAATATCACAATAAATTATATTCTCTATGTCTACATAATATTTATAACTTAGTTATTATATTATAACTAAACGCAATCATCCACTCAATCATTATCAAATCTTTAGCATTCTTCAATTGATCGATTAGTCCCTGCTCTCTTGTTCTTCCAAGCTTCATTGTGTTTATTCTGAGGGGTATACTCAATAACCCTATATCATATCAAAGTTGTACTGTTAAATTTATATACATAGTTTTATGTGTTTATGTGCAAAAACAAACAATGAGTGTGCTATAGACTTTGTTGTTGTAGTTGTTGGATGGTATGGGGTTAGAGCATTGGAACCAAATAACGTTGAACAAATACAAAAAGGGACAAGTGAGAATAGAGAATGCTGAATAATAGACGAAGAGTAATGACTGTATACGAATAATTTGTTCTGACAATTCGTCTATCATTTCGCACAAAGCTTACATATTGAAATAGTACATATTAAAGATAGTTCATATAGTAGTTTAACAAATTTACAAAGAAACAAGCTTACAAACTAAAGCCGAGACTGTTGCCGAGTTGCAGAATGTTGATGGTTCTTGTTGTAGTTGTTGTTGTTGTTGGTGGTAGTAATAGTTGGTAGTTGGCGGTACGAGGATAATAATACTATATAGATATATAAGTTGGCGTATGGAGGCGAGAGCGAGTGATAGCGCTCTTAACATGAGCTTGAGGTTGAGGTGGGTGCAATTTTTTTGTTGCAGTTGCAGTTTGTAGTTTGCGCTTGCAGTAGTTGGTCAGTGAGATACAGATACAGATACAGATACACGCGTGGCAATGGCAGTCTTATATGGTATATCGTACTTAGTATACATTTCGGTTAAGTTTCAGTACTTTTGGTTGTTTTATTGTTGTTTATATATTTTTTTTACATGTGGGATAGTCAATAGAAAAACACTTGATGGTCGGTTTTCATTGTGACATGTTTGTTTTTGTTGTTGTTTTTTTTTTTAGTTAAAAAGCGGGCTCGTCTGGCCGCGGCCATTAACAAATGCAAATTTACCACCAAAACCAGCAATAAAATATTTGTATGTATGCTAAAAACAAAGAAAATAAAAGTAAAAGAAACATTTGCAATTACATTCAGTTTGAAACTAATTACTTATTTTTTTTTTAGTTAGATGTGTTAGTAAATAGGTAATGGATATAAAAGTGTTTGGACGCATATACATTTATTTATGTGTTTGTATATAAAAAGCGTGGTTTTAATTGCCAGTGTAATGCACATGTTATATAAAATAAAATATGTATATATATTTTACTATACTATGTAAGTTAAGCGGGCAGTTAAAGATATAGATATAGTATGTACGTATGTATGTATGCATGTGCCTTTGTTTGTGTGTGTGTGTATGCAAAAAATAAACAATTATAAGATTGTATCTGAGCTTCAATTTGCTTGCAGGAATCGTTAAAACGTCCAACAATCAAAATACTTTCATTTACACATACACATACTGGCTACACACGCATGTATGTGTAAGGTTTTATGTATAAACGGCATCGCATTTACATCGGAGCACAGAATTCGTGTTTATGTGTGTGTGTGTGGCTGAGGGCCAGGGCCCCATAAAAAGTTGAACACACTTTGCCACCCTCTCAAAATTAAAACAATAAATTATCAAAAGAAAATATGTAAATATGTTTATATGTATTATTGTGTGTTTATGTATGCTGTATATACATACATAACTACATACAACCGCTGTGCCTTAAACTGTGGACAGTTCAAAACCACACACAATGAACGAGAGAGCGAGAGTGTGAGAGAGGAGAGCGCACAAAAGATAAGGCAAACCAAACAAACGGACATACGGATACAAACATAGCTCCCTCCATGGCTAAACGAGAGTAACGACGAGACGATAAGCATAAGAGAAAGAGAAAAGCAAAACCCACCTAACGCAGTCTCGAGTCTCAATGTCTCTTGTCGCTGCTTGTTGTTGCTATTGCGTAGTCATGGCAGTCGGAACTTCAACGACGACGATTGCTCTTTGTACGCGCGCATACATATTTACATACATACATACACACTTCGATTATGAGAATACGTGAATATGTATACTATAAAAATGCTGTCTGACTCTTGTTAACTTTGTATGTATTTTTTTATTATATGCACATCGTTACGTTCCAAAATAACGTAGTATATATGTTAACATTATTCACACTGAGGCGCGCACACACAGTCACACATAGGCACATACGATTGCAAAATGAAACAGGGTAAAATAAATACAAATTTAATACACCAACCGCGAGCGAGAAAAATACCAGCACGAGAGCTCGCTTCAACGGACAAAGAGGTAGTGTGGTAAAATGCTCAGACAAGACCGTCTATTTGCTCCCCCATTTGTTTGAACTCTCACCAGATGTCTCTCTCTTTCTCTCAATATCTCACTCTCTTTACGTGTGGAGAGGCGTCGTATCAATTGTAAATGCGTTGCAACTATACATAGATATGGATAAAAGAAAAAAAAATCGAAACTCAGTGCCCCACAGAGGCTTGGAACCGCTCCCCTTTGGTCATAGCTCACTTCAAATCAACACAAGTTCACAAAAGTATGTGTACGTGTGTGTGTGTGTCTGTGTGCACATACATACATGCATACGTACTAATGTATATGAAATCACAATGACAACCACTTCGTCACCATCCAGATAAAAACTGGCATTAAACAATTGCGTTTTATATAATTCCACTACGTAAATGCGTTCACTTTGACGAGCACAATTTGCGTTGTACAAAAGCTCAAAGAAATATCTACTTTTTATAGCAATTACACTTGTTTTAAAATATATCTGATTTTTTTATGGGAGTTTACCTCTGCGACTCTCGACCTGACAAAAGCGCTGTATATATCTGTATGTATTTTAGTATCGAATCATCGGCCTCACTGTTATGTTCCCTAAATGTGATGCATTTTAAAATAATCGAATATCTTGTCGATATAGCTCTGTAAATTATCGGTTACTAACAGCAACCTTTCGATACATCGTCGGCATTAACTCATCGATGGAAGAACGCCATTGAATATTCGGCTGGGATTTCGTGTTTTAAAAAAAATTTGATTCTTGAAACAAATTATATACATAATTTGATAACTAATAATTGTTGGACATATTTAGCCAGGGCCTGATAACATAATGTAAGTAAAAATGGTATTTTAATTTGTTCTACTATCAGCAAAATCTTTTTTCATTAGGGCGCGTGCCCGGTCTCCCACCGCCGAGGGCGAAAAGGAAAATAAAGAGAAAGATGTTAAAGAGAAGGACGCAAAAACTTCGGCATCGAATTCATCGCGCAGAGAACGGGAACGTAAACGAAGAGGGTCGGCCTCTTCAAGCAGTGACTCTAGCAGAAGGTTCGTTTCGACGCCGGCGTTTCCCTTTTTAAATTCTATTGTAAACGTTTACCTTACCACAGCTCATCAGGAAGTTCATCGTCAAGAAGCAGTTCTGGTTCAAACTCTCGGTCCAGCTCTAGCAGCTCAAGCGATTCATCCAGTTCGTCGTCCTCATCGTCGAGTGATTCTGATCGCAGTGAGAAAAACCGGCGTCGCGGTGCGGGGGGTGCCGCCACCGGCAAAGAAAGTTCTCGTTCGCCTCGCAGAGCAACCAAATCACCACGCGCCAACAGTAAGGCTCGCAAGGAATCTGAGCGTGAACGTACGGAAAGAGATCGCGACCGTGTACAGCGTAGCCGAACCCGTTCCAGAGATCGTGCTCGTCGAACCTCACCGGATCGGGCCGGTGGCGGTGGTGGTGCCGAGGCAAACAACGTGAAACGTGAACGTACCCGCTCTGCTAGTCGCTCGCGTTCGCCTCGTCGCCGTGGTCGCGGAACAGTTGAACGTACACCGCCGCTCAAGCGTCGGGAACGTTCACGTTCCCGTAGTCGCACCCGCTCAAGATCGCCTACACCGAAACCGGTGCGCATTCACGTTGGCCGACTTACCCGCAATGTGAATAAGGATCACGTGCTGGAGATCTTTAGCAGCTTTGGCACCGTTAAGAATGTTGAGTTCCCGACAGATCGTTACCATCCGAATTTTGGACGCGGCATGGCCTATGTAGAGTACGCAACATCCGAGGATTGTGAATCGGCTATGAAGCATATGGACGGAGGGCAAATCGATGGCCAAGAGATAACAGTATCACCTGTTATAGTGCCCAAACAACGACCGCCAATGAGGCGTCCATCGCCACAGATGCGTCGTCCACAAGGTGGACGTTGGCGTTCCCCGCCGCAGTTCAACCGCTTCAACAATCGTGGTGGCGGTGGAGGTGGACGTCGCAATTCTCCACCAAGAGGACGTCGTTCACCGCGTCGTCGCTCACGGTCTCCAATTCGTCGTCGTCGCCGTAGTAACAGCTCAGACAGTTCCCGTTAAATACAAACTATGACAAAATAATTCATGCGTATTGGTATAAAACAACATTAATAACAATAAAAAATGGAAACAATACACTTCAATTCAAATTAGAGAATAATGCAAGAAAATATTTAAAACGTAGACATGAAATATATCAAATTAAACAGAATAAAATGTTGTTTATCGATGAGCGGAACTAGAACTGAAAGAAAGCTTAAAATTAAAAGAGTTGTGCAAGAATTCTGCAGACATTGTAAATTTTAAATACGATTTATCTGCAATGAACTTCTGTATATTAAAATTGTAGTCAAGTTATTTATTATTATTATTTAACGGAAACTAGTGTATAAATGAACACTCGCTATCCTCAAGCGGACACCCTTGTGGATGGTGTAGCTTAAAGAAACATGGTCTCTTCTTGGTAGTCTGCACCTTTCCAGGTATTACACTCTGAACTACTGACTTGGGCTTACGAATACCAATGCGATCATTGCCACAAAATTCGAAAACTTCATGCTTATTTCTCATCAGTGTTTTGATGCCACCACACTCAGACTTGATGCCGCAAAGCTCCTCCTTAGTAAGACCTTGTGCAATATCACGCATTGTTAGTGGGTGTCCTTGCGCCCATGAGGCATCCCTAGTAGCGTCTGTTGTAACATTTCCAAGTAACATGCGAAAGATCTTCAGGACTAGAGAATCCAGAATACTTTTCTCCACTTGGGTGCAGTTCCTTACAACTTCGGCTTTCTCCCGCAACTTTACCGCACTCCCATTTGACTCTCCAGTCTGGTACTTTTGCAACTCCTGCTGCACGAAGTATTCCAAATTTTGGTCATTTTGTGATGCCTGTTTGAGCCCTATTAGTGCCAAGCGCTTTGTACTTGGTATCTTTAAACGATCCTGCTTTGTTTCAAAGCCACACTGATCCGAGATTTGTCGTGCGTAGGCAAAGAAATCCTGATACGCGCTTATGCTGGTGTTGCGTCGATGAAACTTAGCGCCGGAAAGTTCAAACGGGCAGCATGGCAGCAGAAAGAAGCTTGTCTGAAGTCGCGCTGCAAGGACGGGCAACCAGGGTGAGAGTTCATCCGAATGATTGCCGATTAACCAGTCAACGCCATCGAATCCGAAGCTAAAACTCTTGGGCTCCACAGTCTGTTCAATCAAACGAGCACCAGTGCTCTCCGGATAAAGAGACCAAAGTTTCCGCCTGCGCACATCGTAACCATATCCCTTGTAGCCTTCGGCATTTAGCACATGCACAAGCAATCCATTCCCACAGCCGAGATCGGCAAATCCTTTTGGTTCCGTTTTAATGCAGCTCCATAGTGTGATAAGGTACGCAGCGATGGCCAAATCTTCGTAAATGAACTTTAATGGATCGGTAGACTCATTTGCTTTCTGCCACAATTGAAGTAATGTCGCTGCATGCTTCTCCTTAAGCGTCTTATACAAATCATTGTACTTCTCGATATCCAGCAAACTCAGCGACTTTTGAGCACCGTCGTTGCGTTTACTCTGTGACCAGCTGCAGAGCTTTGGTTTTAAAATAAACTCGGCCCAACGAGAGTTCTTTTCTGATTCCTCCTCCGTGTCCAGCAGTTGTAGAGCCAGTACATCCACTTTGATGTCGCCTGCATTGAAACACACAGCAAAGTCATCAAATGCTGGTGAGTCCACAAAGTGACATTTATAGGTTTGCTTCTTAAAATCTGAAAAGGTGGTTTAAAATAACACTCGGAAATATACTATTTAAATCGTCTCACCCACAATTCCACTTGCTAAAATATTTGTCGCCAGTTTCTTGGTCAACATCTTGAAGTAGATCTTAAATCCATCACATGTTTTCGCGCCTGTGTCAGCAGTGTGCAACTGTTGCTCCAGTTCTTCCTCATTGGACTCACATAGTTTTCCATTCTTTTCCTTTTGCACTCCTGTGATGAGCACCTCAAATATCTTTTTATTCAAAGCGTGGTAGTTTTTTATTAATATCGCAATTGCCTGCCAAAATTGCGCCTCATTGATTCGCTCAGCTGCCATGTTTGCACTGTTTACCAACACCAAAAGGCTGGTATGCTGTTAAGTAATTGCCAAAAACTTTATAACGCATGTTAGCGAATACTGTGCGGTAAAAAGTTAAAAAAAACAAATTAAGCAATTGTTTAATATTATTTGTTGTCTTATATTTCATTAAATAAAGTTATCTTTAAATAATTTTTTTTTATTTTTATGTTTTGCTTTTGCAAAAGGTTATGTTCTGCGTACCCTGCGTACGCAACTTGTTGCGTAATTCAGCTGATTGAAGTACACAAGGCAACGGTAGAACCCGCAGCAGAAACAGTCGTAAATAGTAAATTTTCTTTCCGTTCCGTTCCGTTTAAAATATTTCCTATATTCTCCTGTTGATATGTCATTCTTGCGAAAATCTATAAGACTGTTAAATGCTGCGGGCGCAGCACGGCAGAATGTTAAAATGGTTTGTATACCAATTGCAAATTCGACTGATATCGCGTGTTATCTCAATGAGTTTGTTGTTGTTTTCATGTTCTCATGCTCAGCTGGGCGCAGCGAGGGCACAGCGCACCTATAGCTCAAGTCAAAAGGATGATCGTGCAAACTTTCCTGGATTTCATGATGCTGCCTTTGTGAACGATTTAAAACTGACTCTGCCTGAGGATTATGCGCCTATACCTATCTATAGAGTTTTGGATCGCGATGGTTATATACAAAATGAGAAAGAAGATCCTAACCTGAGCCAGGAGGTTGTGGAGAAAATGTTCCAAAACATGTTGCTACTCTCGACTATGGACAAAATTCTATACGAGTCCCAGCGACAGGGACGCATTTCCTTCTACATGACCAACTTTGGGGAGGAGGCTTCCCACATTGGCAGTGCGGCTGCATTGGAAATGCGTGATATCATCTATGGCCAGTACCGTGAGGCTGGTGTGTTGGTCTGGCGTGGCTTTCGCATCGATCAATTCATCGATCAATGCTACGGCAATGTTGATGATCTTGGACGCGGCAAGCAGATGCCAGTGCACTATGGCTCCAAGGAGCTAAACTTTGTCACCATCTCTAGTCCTTTGTGTAAGACCTCATTCAAGAAAGTGCTTCTATTGCAATGCTTAACGTAATCTTATCTTGGTAGCTACGCAAATACCACAGGCTGTAGGTGCCGCCTACGCATTGAAACGTCAACCCAACAACGATGCATGTGTCGTGTGTTACTTTGGCGAAGGTGCCGCTTCCGAGGGCGATGCTCATGCGGCATTTAACTTTGCTGCCACACTCGAGTGCCCCGTTATACTGTTCTGGTGCGTATTTACATACAACCCTATTTATCATCGCATTATTCACAACATTATCTAATTTATAGCCGCAACAATGGTTTCGCCATTTCCACGCCCTCCAATGAGCAATATCGAGGCGACGGTATCGCTGGCCGTGGCCCAATGGGCTATGGCATTGCCACGATTCGTGTCGATGGCACCGATGTCTTTGCCGTTTACAATGCCATGAAGAAGGCTCGTGAATATGTGTTGCGCGAGAACAAACCGATTGTTTTCGAGGCGCTAGCATATCGCGTGGGACATCACTCCACGTCGGATGACAGCACTGCATATCGCTCGGCAGATGAAATTGAAGTGTGGAATACCCTGGAGCATCCCATAGCGAAGCTGAAGAGCTACATGGTGCACAAGGGCTGGTTTAATGAGCATCAAGAAACGGAATTCGTAAATGGTGTGCGCAAGCAGGTGCTTAAGCAGATTGCCGCATCAGAGAAGAAGTTGAAGCCCAATTGGCGTGAGATGTTCGAGGGAGTCTATGATCACATTCCCGAACATCTACAGGAGCAACAGCGCGAACTGGAACAGCATGTTGAGGCCCACAAGCAGTTCTATCCCCTGAAGAGCTTCAAGCAGTAAGCCGACCAGCAGATTCAGGAAACAGGATGATCGATATATCTACAAAAACTTAACCGGAAAGACTCAATCAAAAGTGCATTTATTAAGATTAAGCAATTTTCATTTATGTGTCATGGGTATAACCCAAAAACCAAAACCCTTTGCCAATGTTTTTAAATACTTAGGACAACCTATTTACGCTGGTTAAATACATTTTATTCAGAGGCATGCCATGCAAAACCGTAATATACAATAATTCTTTTTTTTTTTTTGGCTTTTTGCAGCCACGTTAAATAGCTTACTTATGTGTAGAAAACATTAGAAAATGCAACTTATGCAAAATTCCCTATAATTACAGGTATGTTGGTGTGGGTCATTCCTTTTGTTTTTTGGAAAAGTGTTAAAATTTATTAGTTTGATTTACATACAAATACAATACACAGGAAAACAATACATTTAATAATATTAGGGGTATTACCGCAGACGAGTTAACTGAAATTCCCTCTTAACATTCTGAATTCAACTTGGATCAAAATATGTAGCATATAAAAACAATTTCTGGAGACTTTCTTCAGAAATGTTGTCTATAGTTAACATATGAACATGAATTGAATAGAAATATATCAAACAAGTTGTCATCGAACGGAAACAGCTATTCATCTGCGGGAATATATTTTAATATACTTTTGACTTAACGCACATAATTCGGGCGGGCACGCACTGTGAAGATGAAAGCTAGCTAACATACTCATAAATCATACTAGACGAAACAAGAAGGACTTTCGCTCAAGCTTGGCTGGAATGTGTATGTGTTTATGTGTATGTGGAGGTGGCTCAATTGGTGCGCAACTGATAGTCGCCGTTCTGTGTTATGTAGCGT
Organism: Zaprionus indianus; assembly: GCA_018904595.1. NCBI lineage: Eukaryota > Metazoa > Arthropoda > Insecta > Diptera > Drosophilidae > Zaprionus > Zaprionus indianus. Next base: position 8,475,380 of record JAEIHA010000320.1, read on the forward strand.
ACCCAGGGCAGGGCCTGGTATCCGCTCTTTTCAATGATCTTTAGATAGCGAACTTGTATGCCCGATGTTGTGAAATAGGGTATCTCGAAGCGCACCTGTATTGGCGGCTTACCCTCTGTATTGTCTTCGCTCTCCACACTGGGCAGGCCGAAATGTGCGCGCATCAGATACTCCTTTCCGCCCGGGAACGATTTGATCGTCCAAATAATGGCATTCTGTTCTGGCGCATACTTGCAGCTACCGATTGTTGTCTTGAACTTTGGCGAATCTGCGTCTGCCGGCACAGGTATGACTATTTCCACATTATTGGCTGTCGATCTGCGCTTGAACTGAGACTTTGCCTTGATCATATATTCCACGCGAGAATGTGCATGTCGTTCGATGACCGATTCAATCCAAATTAAGGGCTTCACCTAAAACCATAAGAAAGGGAGTCAATTAATAACGGTTTCCCCATTACCTAAACTTCAATCGTCAACTTACATGTGTATTTAAGCGATATGACATCAGCTCGAATTCGCCGTCTGGCGGTATAAATGAGATCGTACGATCGTTTTCGAAACGCGACAGACGCACACACTGATGAAACTTGACATCTTCCAACTCAACAGATTTGGATTTTCCACGTCCGGTGCTCTCAAAGAGTACTTTATCGTTTAGACCCAAACGTAGCTCCGGCATGCCCGACAGATAGACACGCATTTTAATGGCTCCTACGATTTCACTGCGTAATACATTGCCATTGGCATTGGCCAACAAGTTGACCGACTCGATGACGTCAAGGAATACCTCATTTTTTCGATATTTAATGCCCTCGGAACGCCAGGAGACGGCATTGGTAACGGCAACGGGTATGCGTGGTTGCAGCTCAAGTTTGTGACCCTCCTGCGTTATGTATTCCTGCAATATTTTCGAGTCTGTTGTCTGTGGATAGCCGAAGTCTATTAGTTCATCAAGTAACTCGTATATAATGACGAAATTATCCCGTATTGACTCCTCCTCCAGCTCTTTAAAGTACTCGACAAACACCTGTGCGATTTTGTGCAGAAACACAAAGACCAACGCGATGTTGACATTCTTGTTCCGCGGCGTTGTGGATACAATATACAGATTGTTCGTCTTTATGTAGGCGAATGTTGTCTCTGACGTCTGCAGAATGGGCGTAACGAGTCCCTCCTCTTCGCGTTCCATGAGCAGTGGCATGAACTTATCGATCACTGCCATGTCGATGTTGTCTCCACGATAATTTCGGGATATTAACACCTTGCCTTTCACGTCCAGCACAAATATGGCTGAAGAAGACATTTTTGAGCTTTTCTATAATTTTCTTGTATGGCCTGAAAAGTTTCCAGCTGCCACTTGTTCTTGTTGCCGAAATATATAAACGTCAAACTTCTGCGACTACGGACCTGCGAAATTTAAATTTACTGATGAAACTCATCATAAACATTGCGTACACTTAAATATATTACATTTTTTCTTTGTGTGGTTTTAATATTTCTACTACAAAAGATGGACTTTTAGTTTAGTCACACGAAAATTACTTACGTCGTCGACTACTGCTTCTTCTTTACGCGCCCATTCGCGTTTTTAGTGCATTTTCTGTGTTTTACAGCACTGTAACTGGAAATCATTTTGAAATGAGTAAATTATATTAAATTATCCAAATTTAAAAATGACAATAGGGTTTTAATTAAACATAACAAATAAAAATTAAACACTAAAATTAAATTTAAAATAATTCAAAGTTTGAAAGCGATATCTTTAAAGAAAATTAAGCTTTTTTCAACCTCCTGCTTAGACGATTTACAAAATATATCGATATTATATTTTGGTGTAATCTTCACTTGTGCACATACTTGCCAGTGAGTACAAAGTCACAAGTGAAAAGTATCGAAAAAGACGCCTTCTGCAAATGTAAAAGGAAAATAAACAAAAACACATTATATAGAAATTAGCAAATGAATCCTAGCATTACAATCGAACGTAAACGCGTCGACTGCAACGCATTACCAAAAGGTTGGCAGCGCGAGGAAGTGCATAGAAAGTCTGGCTGCAATTCGGGAGTTGATGTTTTCTACTACAGGTAACCAAGCAAATTACTCGGCTGATCTTTAAGTAAAGCAGGTACACGGTGGAGGTGGAGCCTGGAAACTAATGTAAACTATTAAATACGTCTACACACCTATACCACATACACACGCAAACTGCGACTGCACGTGCGATAACGAATTTGTTTTAATCACTCTCACTACTCTTTTGTTATTACATCTACACACACACACACCAACGCACACATATACACATCTACATGCACACAAACACGCCTACTCCCACCATACTTGCCCCATCCAACAATTGGATATGTGTACAGCCCCACAGGCAAACGAATTGAAAGCAAGCCGCAATTGGTACGTCAACTAAGCGCCGAGATGTTTGATATAAGCAATTTTGATTTTCAAACCGGCAAAATGAATCAAATCCAGCGCCAAATGCCCTCACCGTCCATATCGCTGTATCGGTGCAATGCAGCGGGCACAATTATCAGCAGCCCCGTCTCTGGGGGTAATGCTGCCAATGCCCTCAAGCGAAAGTATAGTAGAGCGCAATTACAAAACACTAACAGTAACAACAACAGCATCATTGGAGGGTGTGTTGTGACTCCAGTACCAGCGCCTACGGCAGCAGCATCACTATCAGCAACACCAACGGCAGCGTCTAATCAGAGGCAGCAGCAACAACAACAACAGCAGCAACAACAATTTGATTTAAGGTAGAGCCAAGTCGAACATCGTTGGCTCCCCGAGCTCTCTTGCATGCCTGCCTGCCTTGACTACCTTCTTTTAACCATCTCTAACTATATTTTCAAGTTCTAAATTGACAACAACTGCAAAAACATTTGCCCAAGATTCGGCTTGTTCTGCATAGTTGTTCTTTTACGAGTATTTGCATGCATACTCTCATTTTCCTTCCATACACTTTTATACAACATAAGTATACTTATATGTATATGTATTTTATATATAACCACTAACAAGTATTTTTCCAATGTTATAACAATCAAATAATTCAAAGTGCATGTGATACATTATATAATGAAAACTCATTAAGTTAATAGCCTACTTTACTTCTGGTACTACGCCAACATAATTCGTAATTTCGTAACATAATTCGTAATTTAATTCAGTTATTATAAGATTGTTTTATCAATTGTTTGCTGAATTGAATTTTGTTTTCCGCAGTCGCAATCTACGCTCAGATGTCTCACTGGTGCCGCCTATACGACAGACCGCCTCCATATTTAAGCAGCCGGTGACGGTGGTGCGTAATCATGAACCCAACAAGGTGAAGCACGATGCCAAACACGGTGGCCAGGAGAAACCCAAGCAGTTATTCTGGGAGAAACGATTGGAACGCTTGCGAGCTTGCCACGACAATGGCGAGGAGTTGGATGACATCACACTGCCAAAGACCATAAGAACTGTCGGTCCCAATGTTAACGAACAGACTGTGCTGCAATCGGTGGCCACAGCGCTGCATATGCTGAATGCCGGCGTGCACGGCCAGAGCTCCACAAAGGCGGAGCTTACCAAGAATGCCATGGCATTCATGAATCCAGAGCAGCCCCTAATGCATGCGGTTATTATCTCCGAGGATGATATACGGAAGCAAGAAGATCGCGTTGGTGTGGCACGACGAAAATTACAGGATGCCCTCAAGACTTGAATGAGCACTGAAGATTGCCAGCGCGTCATTCACTTAGTAATTCCATTATGGCATACACATATTCTATAACTATTATATTATACTATATTCAATCTAACAATCGACGAGGCAACCCACTGCTTGACTTCCGTGTCCTCCACTTCGAATCAATGTGAAAAATATAACGCTAAGATTAGTTTTTTAATAAATAATATTATAGTCAAGCAAGAAAACCATACAACTTGAATTGTGCAAAGTCTTTCTTACGAATCTCTCGCTGAAATCACAAAAAACAGTAATGCAGCGTCAGTTGCACGGTTTATTAAGTTTTGGATGGCGCTGTTTCCTTTTTTCAACAAACAATTTCACATAGAATTAATAGCTTAAAATTGAATGACAAGTAGGCGCAATATCAATTTATATAGTAGCTTCACGCAGTATATACATTTCATTTGTGTATCTATATAAATTAAATTTAGGAATTTGTTTGTGTGCTCTCAAAAATATAGACGCCTACTTTGTCGTTCTCTTTGAATGTTATAAATATTCGTAGACTACTATTATCTAAAAATTTACAATGTTCCGCGTCTACTCCAACACCTCGTCCAGCTCATCGTCCTCGTAGTCTATGCCATCGTATTCTGTTGACGATCGTGTTAACTGGAATGATAAAACATATATGAGGATGTTGTTAATAGCTGCCACAGTGCTAAAGTTACCTTTAAATTTTTAACTTGAAAATAATTTTAATTCTGGTTTGTTTATATGTAATTCTTTTGCATGTGTAATTCAGTAATACGGATACCACCAATAGCTCTAATAACGTTACGTTAAGATCTGTTATACCTAGCAAAGAGTTGGTCAACTTACCTGCGTGTAAATACCACGCCAGGCTGCAAATGCACCCATAGCTAGCACTGCGCCAACACCTGCGACGATCTTTGTATTGAGGTCGGTTTCCATAAACTTGCGCTCTGACGACGTCAAAGAGTTGTCCGTGTAGGTAGAAGCTTTTGTCAGTTTGGTAGAACTATAACACTCGTTGCGGAATATATCTTTGGTGATGCGGTTGATGAAATTTACAAGATTTTGACAGCCTTTTATATGGTTTTGCAGTGGATTATTGGGCAGTGTTATTTTGTAAATAATCGCCAAATAACTATACACTATGGCATCCAGTTCACTGTATATGTCGCCAAAGAACCACACTTTGCGTCCCAGTTTACGTGACAGAAGGTTCACGCATTTTTTGGCATTCACAACCAGCTACAACGATGGGAAAAGTTAATATTATAATGATATATAAATTTCTGTATGTGCTGCTAATCCTCTTACATAGTCACTTTCATGCTTCTCCAGTTTATCGTGTATATCGAATCCTCCCATTACTTGGACCACATCACATGCCTCGCGCTGGTACGTTGATGGATAGTAGAAATTGAATGGGAATGGCGTGCGCTTGGCGTACAGACCACGTGTGGTCGTTTCATAGTTGTTTGGCTCTCCGTATAGAAAGTAATGATAGTAGGCATGTAGTTGTGTAAATACCCAGTTGGAGTATGTGGTGGAGAGGTTCTTTTGTTTTGTATTTAAATGCGAATCCACCGGATAACCCTGAAAGATCAGAGGAAAATTATTTGTAATGTTTCGATTGGAACAATGCAGAAATTGAGCCAACGCAAAAATTATAAATAGCTCGATGGATGAGTTTATTCACCCGTCTATTTTTTGTTTGTTTTCAGCTTTGTGCATTGGCCACTCACCTCTAGATCCAGCACACGTTTTATCTCCTTGTAGCCAACAAATTTGTCACTTCCAATCTGTAGATAGGGTAGCTTCCCGCCTCCCGATCTTAGTGGATTCGCGTTTGTTTCAATCTCCACAGGGCAGCGAGTAAAACGTAGCAAGCACTGTTAAGGTATTTCGCGAAGAGACAACACTTTTTCATTAATGATAATTGATACCACGGATAATACGGCCTGATAGCAGGAGTTGTCGTCTATTATGATGCAACTGAACTTACCAAAGCACGCATACATTCGAAATCGATGGACGGCAGCCCCCATTCGCCTTTGTATACGTATAACTTGGAGCCCAATTGCATTTTGTTTTTCTCTTTAGTTATCTTTCAACTCTTCGTGGTATATCGTATTCAGTATTGCACATGCATTTGAATTGTAAAAATGTTAAATCAAAGAAAATAAATAGATTTGCCAAAATGTGCCGGACGATTTCTGAGAGAGACTTTTAATTCACACTCAATGCTAGTGTGACCGTACAGTAAACTAGAAAATACACCAAAAATTAAACATATTGGCTTAATACAGTATGCGAAGTTCTGATAAGAGCACAACGAAATCCATTGGCGCCATTTTAATGGATAAAGTATGGTCACTCTCCTGAATGTTTGTTGTATTGTACATTTGCCCAGCAGAAATAAGCTTTTTATTTATGCGTTATTATAATGGCACTAGTAGATTATGGCAGCAGTTCGAGTTCAGATGACGAGAATCCAGTGAACATTGTGCCCGTGACGGCAGTCACTGTCAAGAGGTATTGTAAATTATATTAAACCAACCATGATTCCTACATTTTAAACCCGGCAGACCGGCTTTACCCACAGCTGCTTCATTGCTGGGGGCCAAGGTAGCAAGGCAATCGCAGGCAGTGGTCGAGGATGATGAGACTGATAACTCCGCCTTACATGGTGGACGTATTCGTAGCTTCAAGCACGAGCGTGGCAATTGGGCAACATTTGTTTATATACCTGTTGTTGCCTGTGCTGATCAGCTGGAAGAGTTTCAAACAGAGGCTATAGAAAAACTTGCACCACACATTGCCCTGCAGGCCAATGATGCACTGCATTTAAGCTTGAGCAGAACAGTTGTCCTGCAATATCATCAAATCGATGAGTTTTCCAAGTCTCTTCAACATGCTCTGCAAAACAGCGCTGGGTATGTAAGAAATCCTTTCTTATTAGCAACAAATTTTTAATATTTGTCTGATTTCCATAGCTTCAGCAGCTGCCTTAATCGGGTATGTTTGAAAACCTTTATATATTAAACTACTTTTTAAACTTGAAATCTTTATCTATGCAGTTGTGGGTCTACACAAACGAGGAGCGGACGCGGACCTTCTTGGCCGTCCAACTAGATGCGGCTTACATAGCCAAAATGACCGATCTCCTGCGGCCCATTGATGTTGTAATGCGTGATTATCGCTTGGCACAATTCTATGAGTCGCCCTCGTTTCACGTTAGTCTTCTGTGGTGTGTGGGAGACAAACAGGAAATTACTGCAGGAGAAGCTCAAGGAATTGCAGCAACTGCTGGATGAGAATGATACCCTTAAGCTACCCGTCAACGAAGTCCATTGCAAATGCGGCAATAAGGATTTTATTTATAAGTTAAAATAGCAATGAATGCTTACAAATTTCATTTAATTAAATCTTCTTCTTATTACCATTTCCCTGTTTGGCCTGTTGTGCCTGCTCCTCAATCAGACGCTCCTCTTCCAGTTCGAGAAAACGTTGCCGACGTCGACCTAAGGGCGTCTTTGACCACCAAGATTCGAAGGCTTCCTCTTCCTCGCGGTAGACCGGATCACGAGTGCTGTTAAGAATGGGTGCTGTTATCTAGGTTTTCTTCACTGAATCCTAGTAGGAAAGCTTACCAGAGTACATTGATGAGTTCTGCATTAGTGAGCGGCTGGGAACGCAGCTGCAATTTACGCTTGCACGTCATAACTTCTCGTAGACAAGCATCAATAGAGCCTATGGTATATCCATCGGATATTTTGGCCATAGCACTTGTGTCCAAGTTAGAGATGCCGCCAGAGTATTCACTATGGAGGGACAAAACAATAAGTATACAACACTTCAAATCCCCAATGGGAATACCTACTGCAGCAGTGTTTTCCATGCATGCGACATGGCGCCATAATCGGGACGCGGAATGTAAATAAAACGATTGTAGACCGACTGCAGAAGCTTTTGATCAGCCTCCCAGGGTAAATTGGATGTACCAACGAAAATAACACGATCTTCGGGCGCAATATTCTTTATCATCTTGGGTAAATCCTTTTTCAAACGCTTTGGATCAGTCCGATCAGTTTTAGGTATCTTCTTCATAAACGGACGCTCTGCATCGCCCATGTAGATAACTGCAGGCTGCAGGAGCCTTGAAACCTTAAGTACCAGATGAATGAGCATGATAAGACCAGATTTTCCTGGATACTTTCCAACAATATTTGCTGGCGTTAGATCAAACAAAACAGCGCCAACTTCAGTGCAAATCGCATGGAGCAAGGCCTTTTTACCCGATCCCCGTGGACCGGCCAGCAAGACGGAGCGTATCAGTGGTGTACAGTTATGTATGGCCTCCGAGCCAAGGGGTAGTATACAATATTCGGTAAGTATTTGACGTATGTCGCCCGGGGAGGGATTAGTTCCGTTGCGAGCAGTTAAAGATTTGTCGCCCAGAAACTGTTTCAATCTGATTTCAGGGTATTTTCGTATTATCCCGTTGGTGACCAACTCCTCGTACAGAGACTCGGTGGTACGATCTGGCGTCAGATCCTTTTCCTTCTTCTTTTTGCTCTTTTTGCCCGATCGACGTGTCTTCTTATTGTTCTTCTTAACCTTTTTGCCAACCATTGTCTGCAGCAATTCGAGCTCCTGCCGCATCACATCGTCGACTGCACGTCGAAATTCCAGCTCCACTTCTTGGTACTTCTCGTTATAGATCATATCCTCGTAGGCCGCCTGGCTAAGTATGCCTGCTTCATCCCTGTCGCGCCAAGTATCGTTAAAACTAGAAAGGGAGAAAGTTGTTATAAGTTTATTCAGTTTTACCGCTTTGCTCACAATTCAATCTCCGCTCGTATGTCGGGAAGGCAAACTGAAGGCGCTGGTTGGAAGTTTAGGTCCTCTTCCTGGTTATCGTTCACATTTAGATCTCCACTGCGTGCCGGTGACTTGGACTTGTCCTTGGTCTTGCGGGATTCTTTAGAGGAACGTGCCGAAGAGCGACTATGCTCACTCTCTGTGCCTGGCCGACTGAATATATGCAGTGAGCCGCCCTGATCTTCAGAAGGGAAGTCGGGCAGTTTTCCCGTTTTGTCATAGCAATCCTTGATCCAGGCACGTATCTCATCAGCAATGTCCTCTTTCATCGTGGGGCCATGTTTTTGCTTGATCTCCTCCAGAACTGCCACCTGACGTGCCTCGAATTGCGCTGCATATGTTTTCTGTGCTACATAGCGACGGTGTACATCGGTCGCTTTGTAGTTCTCAAATTTCTCGGCTCGTTCCTTTAGAACAGCAGCCGGCGGCGGTATCATACCAATCAGTATCATCTCCTCCATCTTGCGACGTCTTGTTATGCGGCGCGCCGTGTGTCCACGCCACATTTTCTGTATCTTCATGGCCGCCATGAGGCCGGAGTCGGTCCGCTCCTTCTCACTGCGCTCCTCCGACTTGCCCTTCTCCTTGCGTATTTCTTTCATGAAGTGCGCACGGAGTCGTCCTTGTCGAGCTCGCTCGTGCATCTGCAGCAGTCGAATGGCTTCAATTTCCGTTAGGGGCTCCTCCAAGGCATGTTCCTCCAGCCACCCCAGTTTGACCAATATCTCATGCATGGTACGCTTACGCTGTTCCAGCTCCTCTTCCCGTTCGCGCAGGAAATAACGTGGTACTCGCAACTCTGTCTCCATGGGCGTAAGACGCAGTCTCTCAATGACATCGTCGTTGTAGCTAAACTCCATCAGATCGATGTTGACCAGATCGTGCTTCAACTCTATGACACGACCCAAGCAAGCGTCGAGCAGCTTACGGACAAGTTCACGCTTCTGTGGTTGAATCATCTACGTAAAAGGAAACAGAAAACTTGGGATGCACTGTAGCCTTGACTCCCAAATAAACTTACATTATCGTACACATCCTCTAGGCGATTGCTCAGACAAATGTAACGTAAATAGAACTCATAAAGACTAGATTGCAATAGAGATTTGGCATCGGCAGCGGCAGCCACAGAACTTGCGATGACACCAGCAACGCCACTAATCGTTGCCACAGTTGTGTCCACATTTTGATGCTGTCGCTCGTAGTCGAGGATGGCCAGTTGCTCGCACTCATGCTGCGACTGATGCCAGATCTCATTGAAATATGTATTGGACATTAGAAGATTCGCTTTGAGAATATTATCCAGCTGCCGCTTGGAAAAGTTAGCAAACAAATAGCGTTGTCATGGTGTAGTTAAATTAGAATTTGTAGGAACCATGGTAATAAATGGGGAGGAAAGACCCTTCGCCTTTTTCAGCAATCCTTAAATTACATACATACATATTATTTATATATTTGTAAAATATCATACAGATACATATACAGAAAAGATAAATACATTATTTGGATTAAGCTATACATTAAGTGTACGTTCATAAATAGTTAACAATAGCAATAGTTGAAGATTGATTAGGAATGCAGAAGTGCCCTTACAGATTTTCTGGGGAACAATATTTTAGCATGGATTTGGTATGTTTAAATTGGGTGCCATTTGTGGCAGTCAACACTTCGTTGATAAAGCTCTGGGAATTATGGATTGTGGTGCCGCCCAAGATCACCCTGTAGCCAGCGTTGTTCAGCTGATGCACGGTAAGGGCTTCTTCATAGGTTGCTCCACCAATGATGAACACAACTACCTCCTGGGGTGGTCGCCGGAATGGTACAAGTTCCGAATTGATGGCCGGATACATTGGATCCAATTCGCGACCCTTGAATACATCTTCAAGTGTCTCCTTTAGCAGTGGCGTGTGTTGTGTGAACACATTCTCAACACCCTTCAGTCCCTTGATTAGAATACGTGTTAGCTTGACAGCGTCTGTGATGCGGACCATGTTAAACAAATCACCCTGGCGCACATGCATGCCAGCGTACTCGATCAGGGCAGGCACAATTTGTGTGTTCCCACCACGAGTCTTGATAATCTGCAACAGGCTGGAGGTATCACAATTCGCATGACGCTCGTAGCGCAGAGCATAGAGTGCCACAAGCTTTGTTGCATCCTCAATGCTGACACGCTCATCGCCGATTAGTTTCTTGATGCGCTGCAGCTGTGCTGAATGCTCCGCCTTGCAGGCAATCTCCTGCTCCAGTTCCGATACCTCAAACAGATTCCGCTTATTTGTTATGCTCGACAATTCACCCATGATGCACAGGTGCTTCTGCACCGTACCCGACATTTTCTTGAACTGCGGATACGAGTCAATAAAGTTTTTCATGTCAGCAATGCTCTCGACCTTTTTATGATCATTTGCCTTGCGTTGGAACTCTTCCATTAATTGTTTTATGGTGGAGCCAATTTCACCGTAGTTGGCATACATATTATTGCCATAGAATTCGTCTTGATCACCCGATAGTACCAGCTCTTTGAATTCCTTAGGCACATTTGGCCGCTCGGACAAGTCGAGCCGATTGTTGCGTATCTGCAGCAGCTCATGCACCATGGCCTGATACGACCACTGGTGCAGCAACGGTGTTCACCGGGTCATCTCTTCGATCCAGTATCAAAAGCAGTGGTGGTGCCGCACCATCAATATTACCACGAAAGTCAAACAGTGATGACTCCTTCGTCGTTTGATCATAGATATGCTTGGCCAGAAGCTGAGCAACCTGGGACCCGGCTCGATAGCGTATGACAGGATTAAGTTTGAGGGACAACAGCACCGCTGTTATACCCTGCACACTGTGTGTTAGGGCATCCGGCAACCAGTTAAGATTCGTCATGCAGTTGGGGATGTTCAAAGCAAATAGATTGGGATTGACACACAAATAGTCGGCATACAGTTCCTTTACCTCGCGCACAGACTCTGATTCATCGCATTCGGCCAAGTATTTGATATCCGTACGTGGTATTATATTGCTAAAGTCTAAGGAAAATATATGAATTATTTTACCATCTTTGCCTGGGTGCAATATATATTCCACTTACATATAAAATACGCGCTGTATTTGGGATTCCGCAACTCATTCGCCAAGAGTTGAATATTTTGTTTGGTGGGGCGGATGAAAACAATGCACTTGAGATACTTAAGCCGCTCATTGGAGCGACCAGAATCAATACGTTCGAATAGATAGACTTCACGTTGCAACATATCAGACTGACTAAATGCCATGGAAATTATGCTAGTCTGTAAATTAAATTATATGTAAGTACATATGTTTATTAAGTGTCAATGATATTGTTGCCACAATAAAATTTTTAAATTATCCCATTTACTTACCGTTTCTTTGTCGAGTAATATTATTTTCATGCCAGGCCCTGACTCTGTGCACATCTTTTCAATGTACAGTTTAATACCGCTTATTAAATTCATATTTTATTCTAGATTTTATTTTTTCGTTTGTCTTCAGCAAATAATTTTCATATACGCAAACAGCTGTTGTCCAAAATGGGTGGAATGTTGCCACCCCATCTCAACGACTGCAATGATTTTGCTATCGATATCTATCGGTTCAAACCGCGCCAGTTTTATACATTTAAACGGAATAATAATATAATTTTAATTTCATGTTTCTACAGTCTTGAGAATGTTTCGTTTATTTGTTGACAAAAATCATCTAAACTCTTATTATGCTACGTGTATTTAAAACATACGCGGAGCCTCCAACATTTTCAACTTAAGCAATAATGAATCACGTCCTTAAGGCAACAATAAACCACATATAAAGAAATGGCTATTTGCTTAAACTAAACACAACAGAATACGGAACGATATGCGTATATTGTTGTGTTCTGTGCGTGTCCACAATCCCTCCATTTTATAAGATCAACTTGACAGTGCTAGCTTGTTCATTGCGTCAATGCGGGCTTCTCATCCTTAGCGGGGTTTTCCTGTTGCAGCTTTTCCTGCTCCAACTGGTAGTTGTAGGCGCGTCCAAGCTGCACCAACTGCGTCATGCCTACAAAGAGATTTACAGCAAACAGGCCATAATTCTTTGGTATAATAACCATCGAGTAACGGGACCAAATAATGCCAGTGGCAGCCAATGCACCGCAGCTTGTTACGGAAATTGTGTCTGCCGGACGCGCCAAATCACTGAGGCCAGCGATAACAAGACCCTGGGAATGAAAAAAGTATAAAGCAATGTCATTGAGGTGTATCAGATCTATGTATGCAGCCAGGCAGTATATCTTATCATAATATAGACACGCGTGCAAATCTTTGAGAGCAAAAACAACAATCACAAATCAGAAACAGAAACACGCGCTAACCTAAAGAGACTCAATACAAATGCGTAATTATCGCACTCTCATTCACTCACTCACTCCTAATAAGCTGTGGGCCAGCACCAACACGTTATTCTGCTAACATAAACAAATAACAATATAAAGCAATGCTAAATAAATACACGTATACTGCTTAATCGCGCCGCGACACTCTCGCTCAGATTCTGTATTATTGCCATTTAGATTTTTATATCAGCGGCAGTGGCAGACTGAGAGATAATGAAAATTGGCGAAGGTCAGAGAATTATGTAACTTACCCATTTGACAACGGGTGCCCAGAAGAAAATCGTCTTTGGTCCTAGAGGAATATAACATTGATAAGTACAATAACAGTAAACTGATATCTCATGTAGATAATATCACACCTGCTGGATGCACCCAAAGGGGTCGCAGTTTGGCGGGCACAAATTTGTCGGCATAGCCAATAATGCCATTGTAGATCTTGGACGAGACCCCCTTTCCAGCGGAAGCACCAACCGATGGCGGTGTCGGAGGTGGTTTCACTGGTGGCGGCGGTTGTACAGCTGTCGGCGATGACATTTTGTTTGTGCGGAATATGCGGAATTCGAAAGAAGACGAAAAAGAATTTGAACCAGCTGCTCTCGCCCAGTGACTAGCGTGCGGACAGACTGCTTCACCCGTACTGACTTCTCTGAAAACAGAACTCGGTGCGGGCAAATGAGTGTGAATAACGAAACGCGTTGAGTTCATTAACGTTAGCGTCGGCGCTCTGTGCTGCTAACATTGTTTCTATGTATCTATGTAGGGCTGTGTGTATGTGTGGGTGCGCGAGAGCGACACTTGTGTGGCACATAGATACAACATGCTCACAAACACACATACACAAAATCAGCTGAGAATGCTGTTAAATGAGTTTTTGACTTTCTAAAATAAGCAAAAATGAAATCCCCAAAAAAAAACTCGTTTTCGAAAAATGAATCTCAAGTCGAAACGATTTAGCATTCATTTTTTCACTCAATACAAAGGCGATTGCAACAACGTCCTTGACCTTGAACACAGCGCATGCAACACTTCCCCAGCCGTAGCAATTTGCCTTTTCTGTGCCAATTTCCGCACCGTAATGTTGACGGAAGCAGATAAATACGCACTTCAGTGCATTTACGTACAATACACATGCATTAAGCTAAAAATAAACAAACTGTAGTTTATCTTTTCCTCCCTTGCTCTTCTCTCTTCCTATCTATGTTGTCTCAGTTATATCACGCGACAGTCTGTTGAAGAGCAAATGTTGATCCTCGAGTTGCTCATACCCAGCACTCAACGGAAAGTTTTTGAAAACCATTAACAATTTATAAATACAAGTACTCAATGTAATTCTTTATTTCAACATAAATAATAAACTTGGCTTTAAATTTCTTAAAAATATAATTGAATTGCAGATCAAATAAATTTTAAGGAATATACAACAAATCAAATATATGAAAGTATAATTAATTATCTAACCTACAAGTGTTTATTTACCCAACATATACAATATATATGTGAAAACATTTGTGCTGCGTACTGTTTTATGAAAATAAATCAAGTATCGATATATCAGTTGGTATCGATTTTTAGATAATTGGCGGCGTAACTAAGGTCCATCCTAAAATACTGATTACTCAACGCAGATACTGCGTACTTATATGTATATGGAAGAAACACACAGCTTCAATCAAATTTCTGTATGCATGTATTCAGTGTGAATCACACACATTTTTCTTATATACAAACAGATGGTATCACTGCCCTGAACAGTGAGACAAAATATTTCGTATTTATTAGTTTTGGACTAAGGTATTGCGCATCAACGTAAAGCGTGTACCTTGTTCATTCAAATGAGTCCATTTACATACATATGGATGTATGTATATTTTGTATATGCATATTTTTTATATTTAAACATTCGTATCTGTAACTTGATTAGTTTGTCGCCCCGTCTTAAAGCAGTAAACACTACAGCTCAAGTGTATTCATATATGTATACACAATTGCTTTATTTTTTCAGCTTGCTAGGCCCCTCATCAGGCGACACTGCGTAAATTACCGGTGAATGTAAATAAAAGCCAGTGAATTTGCAGTTTTTTTTTTATAGTTTTCGTGTTAGAAATGTATATGTAATTTCAATTACAAATCAAAGGCGTACATATCATTAAAATTATCCATTACAAATCAAATAGTTCTACATTTTTTATCGTTCCTGTGTGATTTTGCTATATTTAGCACATTTGTTGCAGTTACAATTTATTTCGTTTGCGCCTTTGCAGCCCGTTTAAGGGTTGGGTGGAGATGTACTTAAATTGAAGAGAGACCTACTTTGAAATTTTAAACTAATAAATTGGTTGAAAACATATAATAGCCAAAGGGTAGACTTTCTTAATTGCAACATGCTTCAGACAAATTGTTAACAAATTTTAGGTTCTTTTTTTACAGTTTACATAAATTATTATGTATGCATAATATTGTTTGTTTTGACAAAAAATCAAAATATTCTAATTGCTGCAATGATTTTTTGTTGTTGTGTATGTAGTATGCAAGTTTTTCTATTATTTTTGTTATTGTTGTATTATATGTATATCTAAGCTGTCATAATGAATGTGCATAATCTTTTGCTGTCAGAATCAAACTTATTGATGGGCACATAGTAACGCAAGGAATTATTATTGCTATGCTATCATTCAATTATACACATGCGTTGCTTGTTGATGAATACGCTATTGGTTACTCCCTATCCTTGTTTTCATCTCGCTTTCTTTCATTCATTGTGTTTTTATTTTAAAAGTTGAAAGAGTTCATTGGTAGTTTGTCATTGTTCGGATCAAAATTGTATTCTGTGCCATCGGAGGTCGGTGCCAGGTTAGCTTGTTCACCCTGTGTGTAAACAGAGAGGATTGTAATAAGTCATATAGATGCAAATGATTCGGTCACTTACCTCTGTGAAGTACTTCTCAATTATTTCGTATGCCAACTTGTAAATCTCAACATTCTCATGGCTCTGTAGGCGTTCTATTTTAGCAAGTCCCTCGCATTCCTCAATCAAATTGGCAACCTCCTCTACATGTGATGCGGCTACTTTGAGCATGTTGCTGAGACCGTCGAGCACAACCTGCACAGGGGGAAATACATAGTAAGCCTATAAAATTCAACTTGACAGAAATGTATGACTTACATTGATGACTTGAGTGTCCTGGCACGAAAGCAGATCGCAGAATGGAGGTATGACACCTTCCTTAATTAGTATGAACACCTGCTCGGGTCTACCACTGATAGTCAAATTGCTTATAGCCCAGGCAGCCTCCTTCTGTGTTTGGAATTCGCCCTTGCTAAGGTTATCAATGATTTTCGGCAAAAGGCCGACATTGATTACAGCCTGCACCTGGGATTCATTGCCGGCGGTGATGTTGGAAAGGAACCAGACAGCCTCCTTGCGTATCTTCTCCTTTGGATGCGATAGAAGCGCTGGGAAGTACGATAGAGCATCGTAGTTGAGCACCACCTGAGTCTGTTCGTCCGATCCGGTCACAATGTTGCCCACTGCACGCAATGCTGCCGTTTGTACCTTCACCTCGCTGTTACCAAGCAGTGGTATCAGTTTCGGCACAACTCCACTATCAATCACCATCTGGATTTGATCATTTCCGCCGTCGGTCAAGTAGCTGATGGCCCAGACCGTATCGACCAATATGTTTGTATCAGTGTGATGGATCAGCACATTAAGTGCAGGCAGGATTTCGTGAATTGTGGCAGCTGGTGGCGGCGGATCCTTGTTCCGGCACAAATTCACAATTACCCAGGTGACGTTGCGCAAGAACGATATGGGTATATCGGGTTTGATGAACGACAGCAATGGCTGCACAACACCATGCTTGATGACAAAGTCACGCAACAGAGGTCCATCTCCAATAATGTTGCCCAGAGCCCAGACAGCTTGTTCACAGACATTCGGAGCGGGTGAGTTCAATAGTTGAAGGAAGAGCGGTACGGCACCTGCGGCAACCACCTGTAATCAAATGAAATAGAATATAATACCATATCAACATGCCATTTCAAGGGAAGTAAATAAAATGTCTGTTTTCCTATTATCGAAAGTTATATTGTATATAAACACAAGTGTTTGCTCACCCGATTGGTTTGATCGGAAGTTCCAGAGGCAATGTTGGTTAATGCCCAAGCGGCCTCGAATTGGAGCATTGTGTGATTATGTTGCTTCAGACATTCAACTAGAATGGGCAATATATCGCTGTGGATCAGATCATTGATGGGTGGATTTTTATCGGAAGAGAGCAATTTGCGTGCCGCTTGTACGGCGGCCAACTGTTGTTCCGGCTTAGACGGGTCTGCGGCTGCCTGAGCAAGCTTCTTCAGATTTATAGAATTGGGCAACTGCTCATCCTCATCTGTGTTGGAATCCATGTTAGGCACATTGCGACGCTTCAAAATAGTCTCATCGCGCTTATTTTTGCGCAGCTCGACAGTCACCTCATTACGGCGACGACGCATTTCCTATTAATTGATAAAACATTTAATATATTTCCCATTTTATAATATATAAATATATTAGATGTATAGATAATAATAAATAGTTCAGCATGAATGTACTCACATCTTGATCTTTTCCTTTGTTTTTAAAGTTTTGCAACCGATTTTGGTCCAGCGATGTCATCTTTACTGTGTGTGTGTGTGTCTGTTTACGGGACTATTAATAACCTCCAAACTAATTGAAATTAAATGCTTTGCGCTGTTATTTCCAAATCAGCGGTTTTCGTTGTCCACTTCTGAGTTAGTTATTTTTCAATTACAGTCTGTACGAGCAGTGCAAATTTTACCATATACACACACAGACATAGAGAAACCAATACCGATGCAAACAAAAGATGGGGCATGGCAAGAAGCGTAGACGTTGTCCGTTCGTTATTTCCGACAAAATCGACATCAACATCGAGAGAGAGAACCAACCAACACAATTACATGCAAGCAGCACGCAGCACGATGACAATGACAGTAGTAGAAGAGGAGGGCAGAACCACCAGGGAAAAAAAAAGAAATGGCGATTAAAATTGTTACGAATTGGCAACCAAATACCTGTTTTAACCGAATGTAAACGAATCGCATTTTTTTCACTTACGTTGCTCGTTACTTTGACCCCAAATAAAAGCACGACCGAAGATGTACAGGTCTACAAAATAACGATTAAACCTTTTTTGTTATAAAAATTGCAATCCGTGACAGCGACGTGACTAAAGTTGGCTGCGCTTGAAAAGTACGGGGATGTCAACTTGTGCGAAGTGTTACAATCAAATTATCGAAATAGTAACATCACAATTAGGTATGTGTAATATCAATATTATTTTGGTTTGTAATATCTATCGATTTAAGCGTGCAAAAATTTATAATATTTATCATTTTATTGCACACAAAATTCACTAGGAATATTGAATATTATTTAATGTGTATATATTTACATAGCTGCCATTTAATGGAGCTATAGAAATGACTGAAATGAAGGAGTGTGTCAACAGGCTAGAGGAGGACCAGCAGCAGCCACCCCAGCAAGCAACACAGCCAAGGCCCTTGGGCTCTGGAGAAGCAGCTCCAACAGTTGCCGTAAAACGAGAGAAGATTGATTTGGAGGTCGAAGCAAAACTTAAAGCTTTGAATGCCAAAATAAAATCTGAGAGCGTTACATCTCCAGTGGACTTTGATGGCAGTGATAGCGATGCTAGCAACAGCAACAGCAACGATTCCTCACAAGATGATAAAAAGCAAATTGCCCCTGTTAAGTCGTCCAATGAAATCCTTGCCGAGCTGTTCAGTGTATTCAATGCGGCACCACCCGAAGAGCTGTTGGACGACAAGAACCTGCTGAAGAAACACAAAAAATCCAAAAAGGAGAAGAAGAAAAAGTCTCGAAGCAAACCGAATCCCAGTAAATCGGATGGCGAATGCTCGGATTCCGATAACGTGTCTGGCGATGGTAAAGTAAAACACAAAAGTAAACGGAAAAAACATAAACACAAGCACAAGGATAGCAAAGACAAACATAAAGATAAGGATCGGGAAAAGTCCAAGGAAAGGGCAACTGGCCAAGGAAACAAACCCCTGGAGGAGAAGACAGAGAGTCGAAAGCGAAGTGCAGCCGATTTTGGTATATCACCAGTGCCAGCGAAGAAGGATTTATCACAACATGAACCAATCGCTGAGAGGGATCGGGACAGGGAACGAGAAAGAGAACGGGAAAGAGAACGAGAAAGAGAGCGGGAACGGGAGCGGGAAAGAGAACGAGAGCGGGAAAGAGAAAGAGAGCGGGACCGAGAAAGAGAGCGCGAACGGGAGAGAGAACGTGGACACAACAGTTTTTACAATGGCTATCAAGACGGGGGTCGCGATCGTTTCAAAGATGCCGTCAGCAAAGCGCCGAAGGTAAAAATCGAACGCCGTCAATCGGACGAACTGTCCCTCTCCGATGAAGAAACGTATCTTCGGGAAAAGGCGAACAATGGACGTCGCCGTTTTTACGCCACCAAACAAGAACCGAGTGACAACAAGCGACAAAGACACCAAAGCAATACAAACTCCCGACAGCGTGTGCGTTCCCGATCCCGTTCTCGGTCCCGATCTCGGTCACGTCCTCGTGATTTGGGCATCGATAAGAAACGCCTACTAGAAATAGCACGTCGTAACGCCATCAGCATGTTTAAGCGAGGCAACATGGCGGGCGTGGCCGAAATGACACCAGAGGTAAAAGATAAAGTGCTGCTCAAGATGCGCTACGGAGGACGGTCTGTGCAGGATCTCACAGACTTTTGCAAGAAGATATCCAACGGCGAGCTGTTGTCCGATCTCAGTTCCGACGAAGATTCGGATGTTGATAAAAATGGCAATGCCAAAGCGTTCCATCATCCATTCCAGCTGAAGGAACGTGAACCCATTGTGATGCATATACGTAACTCAACACCTCTGGTGCCGTCCACTCGCCGTGAAGATCAAACAAAGGCCATCACTATGCAGTTTCCTGTCTCCTCGGGTCAAGTGCACCGTATGTCTGAGGTTTGGGTTCCCGTCGAACCTAAGGAGCCACTAGCCCCACTGCCGACATTGCCACCGGCCAAGCAGGCAACAAATATGTTTAAGGACACTGTGCAACGGAATGTCTTTGCCAAAACCATACCGCATCAGGAGCAACAGGAGCCTGCCTTCAAGCCCACCAGTATGCTTCCAGATGGTGCCCCCAACACTGAAAGTAATGGCATGCAGAGTAATCAACAAATGCAGATGCTTGTACCGACGCCAACTCCAGTATTGCCGCCAACGCCAATACCTCCCCCGACGGTGATGCCAATATCAAAGCCAGTACCGCCGATGCCAGTACCAAAGCCTGCTCAGAACATGGTAACCCTACCACCTATATTTGCTCAGCCCTTTGTCCCTGAAGTGCCGATACCATCGACAGCACTGCCGCCAGCACCGCCTCAGCAAAGTGTTTCTATCTTCCCGCAAAGCAATCCGTTAAACATGGATGTCTCCAGCATAATCACTCAGCGTCTCAGTGCCATACGACGGCTGCAGGTAAGATCGATTGTCGTTTGTAGATTCAATTCGAATTCTAAATAGAAACTTCTTTGCTCTACCAAACAGGATAATCCGTCTGACTCTGAAGCCCTGAAAATGATGTATAATGCGCAGCGTGACATGTCATCGTGGGCAACGTCAAAGCATCTCCCTGGACAGTTCACCGGCAGCACCGGGGCACAGGTTATGAAACAGCACGAGCTAAACAGTGGTCCGCAGCTCTGGGCACGTCGTGATCAGCTGACATCCACCAAGCCGGTCACGGGTGGCATGGGAATGGCACTCCTGCAAAAGATGGGATGGAAGCCAGGCGAGGGATTGGGTCGCACCAAGACGGGATCCTTGCAACCACTGCAGCTGACTGTGAAGCTAGATAAGCGGGGCTTGGTCTCACGCGAAGATATTAAACAACAACCGCCTCGTCCTGCGGGAGTGCGAGGAGGCAACAAGAACACAAACGCTTCAAATATCGCCCAAGCCACTCTCAGTGCCCAGGACAAGCATCCCGTGTGTGTGCTCAACGAATTGACATCGAAGAATAAGTGGACACCGCCACAGTATATACTGAAGGAGGACACTGGTCCATCGCATAGTCGCATGTTCCTCTTTTCGGTGGAGATCAATGGACAGACTTATACGCCTACGCAGGCGTGCAACAACAAGAAGGAGGCCAAGCTGAATGCGGCCAAACTGTGTTTACGAGCTTTGGGCATTTTACCGCCCAGTTAGTGCGAGAGTGTTAGGGAACGTTATGCTCTATAATGTCAATCTAATTTTCGTGTAGTTAGTTGTAATTTAAGCATATAGTAATTGTATATATAATATATAAATCAAAATAAAACCATATGTATGTATGATTATGTATTTAAAAATCGACCTAAACTAGTACGATCAAATTAGGCACTTTTAGTATAAAATAAGTTAGGCAAGTTCTTAATTTTTTATAATAAAATTATTTTTATATTATTTATTTATATTGTTTACTACATTAATATCATGTTTCATGTTTTTCGACCATGGCAAAACTGAAATCGTAGCCGTCGTTACATTTTAAAGCTTTTTCGATTAAAGCTTTTATGCACAGTGGGCTCGAGTCACTTGTTAAGTGAGTGCAAGAAAAATAAGAGCGTGCAAATAGATGAAATAATGTTATTGCATTTTTGAATTCCATTCTATCATCTGTTAGAACAATAATCTAATTTCAAATATTGCAACAAGAATCTGTGGATTTGTTTGTATGTTTCTGTACACTGTCCCCCAGTTTGAAAGCTCTCTCGATTGTTTTGCGAATTTAGAGTAGGGCTTTTGCGCAAGTACACAAACAAAGCAAATCAGCTGAGTGTGCCAAGCTGGGGAGGGCTGCCTAACACCGACACATGCGCCCGTTGCATTTACCCATACACACACATGACACACATCAGCAACATTGAGTCTGTGTGCTTGCGTGTGAGCATATTAAATCTCTCCACACTCACGACGACAGCATAGATGAAACACACAAACATTGAAGGTCAGTTCGCGCGGGAGTGTGCTACAGACAACATCTCGTTCACGTTCAGGATGCGGGCAGAGCATCTGTCTGGCCGCGCATCCTTTTGCTCCTGCCTCAGTATAGGCACAAAACTTTTTTGAGTGGCACAGGTTCATGGCACCATTCCGTGCAGCATCCGATTGCTTAACTTCTGCGAAAAGTTACAAATGGAACAGATGTTTTCATCCAACTCCAGCTGTGGCCAGCGATATTGAAAATTGGCACAATCGAGTAGAATAGACCCAGTACCCACTGTAGGTAGGTATGCGACGCATTGCCTCTGTGTAGGTGGGGTGTGTGTGTGTGTGCTTGGAGTTATTTTTGGAGTTGCATAATTTTACTGGGCATACACACACAGTAATCACAGTGCACATACACATGCAAAGCTGAGGCAAAGCTATGTTATGTACCCATTAAATGTTTGTTTGCATGTCTGCTGCTGTTGCTGCTGCTGCTAACAATTGCAGTTGGACCTAGGCGCCACGGATTTATGTTGACTGTGGTTCAGTTTGTTTGTTGCTGCAGCCATGGAAACGTGCCGCACTTGTGCCAAGTGCGATTTTGAAAATGGCAATAACAACTATTGGCTGGACTTGTTTCATCCGAATCGCTGGAAGAGCGAAATGGCGCAAATACGTTTGGAGTTTTTAAACTGGAAGTTACAGGTAAGTCGGGTCCCCGCAAATAGCATATAACTTCCCTACATGCAATTTGTGAAAGTTTTTGAGTTGCATTTAATTTGCCATTTGATCGTGCAACGGTGAGTATTCGGTTCGATAACGATAGTCATATTTAATAAATAGGTTACGCATCGATAACTGAAGCTGGTATTCATAGGTTACGCATCGATTATTGAAGTAACAAACTTGGTTAACGGTTTTTCTGCTTATTTATAGTATTTTAATTAGCAAAAATGGCGGATTACATGTTAACTTCAAATCATTTTATGTTTAGGCTTATATATATGTACATAATATGATTCAACTTTTTTACCATATTGTTTAGATTTCACCCAACGACGGACTACCACAGAAAATATGCAGCGACTGTTTTTCAAAGTTCTGCTCCATTTATACATTTCGTTTGGCCTGCCAGGACGCACAATTGAAGCTGTCGAATATTTTTGACAAAATCGATGCCAACACGTTGTACGACAGAAGTGACGACGAAGCGGAGCTGGTGGAGGAACTGGGACAGAATGATCCTGCTGATGTCGGGAGAACAGACACGCCAACTGAGACAACTGAAACAACAACAACAACACAAAACACTGCCATTATTGAGGCCACAGAGACGCCCATTGAAATCTATGTAGAAACGATAAATATCAACGAAACAGATTCACTGCAATTAGTAGATGAAACAACAGATTTAGTTCCAACAGATTTCAACGAATTGAACATTAGTTATTCGTGTAAATATTGCTACAAAACCGAAGAGTGTTTTGAACAGCAAAATTTTCTGTTGGAGCACATCAGTAGTAAACACGACGCGGACCAACCGTACAACTGCCCCGAGTGCCCAGAGCGCTTTCAGGATGCCGCATCCCGAACTGTGCACATGAAGAGCTCTCACGTAGTCAAGCATTTCATCTGCGAGGTGTGCGGCAAGAAGTATGGGGATCGGCATAACCTGCGACACCATGTGGAGAAATATCACTCGGAAACGGACTTCGAGTGCAGCCTATGTGAGAAGCGCTTCTTCTCACGCAAAAGTCTGCACTACCACATGAACTGGCACAATCCAGAGCGACAGCTAAAGTGTAGACACAATGGCTGCGATAGACTCTTCATCAATCAAAGACATCTCAAGTGTCATGAGGCAACACATACCACAGGCTCCCGGAAGAGCGAATACTGCGGCTTTTGTGGCAAAGGTACCTAGCATGCTTTCTATTATACTTGTATACTAATATTGTGTTTATATGCATTTCTACTATATGTTAGCTTTTATACATGTAAAGACCCTACGCTGGCATATCTATCGACAACACGGAGGGGAGAAACCGTTTAAATGCGCTATATGCACAGAGGGTGAGTTTAAATTGGCATGGACATTTGCACAATATTTCGATTTAGACATTGTTAGGCAACTAATTTAAAACATTGCAATTGAAATAGATGGCTAAAGGCTGTCGTAATCTAATGAAATCATATGAAAATCAAATATTGAAGCTTCTTAATGATGTTTTGTGGAATTGTTGTGCAAACCTTTATTCAACTTTTTGTTTTGAGCTTTTAACTTGAGATCTTTTAGCTGAAAGTTTCGAAATTTAATCTCACATTAAAAGTTATTTTTGTTAAACATACATATAAGAAGAACTTATCAACTATCCATCTGTCGTATCATCATGACATTCATCGCAACCGTTTTAAGATTTGCTATACATATCGTACTTGTGAAGAAGCCGATCCGCTGCTTTTTGTTGTGTTTTAGTCAAGTTGTGTGTGTATGCGCTGTAAGAAATATAACGGTAAACATGGTTCAGCTATTTTTTGTAGACCTTTTAGTCAAGCATGCAACCAACATTCTTTAATACGTTACTGTTTGTTAAAATTCATTGAGAAATTAGATAAAAATGTTCACTTTTAAAAAATCACTATGCATAAACCCTTTACGATATCCTCTGGATAGCAGCATGCAAAACTTTTAACAGGTTTATTTCGAAATCCATATTGGCACAGTTTATAAGAATATGAATTTAATCTTATGCATATTTCTGTGCCAGCAATTTAAATATGGAATTCGGAAACCTCCTGTTTTTCTCAATTGCTGTTTCATGACACCCAAGTAATAATATAAAGTTTCATAATCAATCATTCTCAACTAAATATTACTAACAAATTCCATCTTTTTGTGATTCAACAAAGTCTTTGCATCATATTTCGAGAAACGAATTCACATGCTGGAGCTGCATACTGAAAATCTGACTCATCAAGAGCGCAGTGAATGCATGTATCAGGCATGTCGCCAGGAGTTCGATAACGAACAGGATCTCATCCGTCATATGGAAACAGACCACCTGCAGAGAGGACCTGCAACGCCCATTATTGCAAATAATAAAAGAGTTCTTCAGCGCAAACAGGAGAGAAAGTTTACAGGTCTCTTCCAGTGCAGTAGCTGCACCCAGCGCTTTAATATGAAGTCAGCCCTGGAGCGTCACATGGCCGTACACTCGGCTGATCGTTTACACGCCTGCACTCACTGCTCTAAGCGATATAAGCGTGCCCAGGATCTAAAGTGGCACATGAAGACACATGCTAACGAGAAGCCCAATGTTTGTGATGTCTGTGGCAAATCCTTTGCGCTGAAATATGTACTCACCCAGCACATGCGAAGTCATGAAGGTAAGTCATAGTGTACAATTTTATATTAAATACAATATTAATATGGATCAATTTTTATTTCAGTTCTTGAAAAGAATTTCAAATGTGAGACATGTGGACGATGCTATCTGTTCGAGAAGTCGCTTCGCCTTCATCAACGTGTCCACACTGGAAATACTTACTATAAATGTGACTTGTGCCAGGAACGTTTTGTGACGCACATCAAGTTTAAAAGTAATTTATCGAATTTCAAAAGAAGTTGAGAATAACATTTATATTAATATTTTTTGTATATTTTAGCTCATATGAAGAAAGCACATGACACCAACCAGTCCCATGATAATGATTCGCTTGAAGGTTTAATCAACATTGTGATTTCTTAAGTGTACCAATGAAATAATCCAAGTGGAACAAGATAAATAATTATGGAAATAGTTACTGTGAGAAAAAGTATATAGGAAAATTTTTGTGTACAGTGCTTTCAAAAAGCCATGACCGTACAAGAATGTCATCTACGAGACCATACCCTCCATTAAACTTTATCACTAGACTTACTCCATTGCCCAATTGAAAAAGTTAAAGTAATCTCTAATCGATCACAGGGTTCACTGGCTCGTTCAGAATATTGAAAGCTTTACTGTTTAAGCTGTGTACGCCTACGATATAGAACTATGTATTTACTCATTAAGTTTTCCTCTCAATGGCTTAGAACTCGTACTGTAGTATTTTATCATCCATCCAAAGCTTAACCTTTATATGTGCATTCATATACATATGTATACTTACAAACATATTTCTATGCCTCTCACGTATTCCTCGTTATATGAGTACATAACTATTGGTGACCATTTTACTACTAAGAACGAAAGATGTTATAACATGTAGTTTTGTTTTAAGCCAAGCAACATTTTAATGCTCAAAAATATTGCATTTATTTAAATCAAAAAACAAAACTACTTATTTACAACTACGAAAAGCATATTTTAGGAAATATCAATAATTCTAGTAGCGTTAGTGCAATACATATATATTTACCAAATTCGAGTTCCATATGTATACATACATATATACATCCATTAAAACCACATCAATGTGTTTCATTTAAAAATTTTGAAATAAAGTTTTAACGAAAAAAGGCGATATTCATCGTTAAAACAGTTGATAACCCTGTTCATACAATGAGCTTGCCAGAAAGTGAAACATAAAATGTGCCGATTGGCTATCTGGCAACGCTGCTACCGTGGCTTCTTGTAGTTCGCATAACACGTCAGTGTTTAGGTTTT
Organism: Zaprionus indianus; assembly: GCA_018904595.1. NCBI lineage: Eukaryota > Metazoa > Arthropoda > Insecta > Diptera > Drosophilidae > Zaprionus > Zaprionus indianus. The sequence continues at coordinate 8,502,077 of JAEIHA010000320.1, forward strand.
TAGGTAGCAGAACTCTTTAAAACTCAGGCAGTCGTATTGCTATAACGAGTCGGTTACCGATCGCGATGCATATAGTGCAACAAATTGTCTAGTATACAAATTATAAAGCTATTCGGAAACAAAGAACTTAAGATTTCTCTGACCAAAAACGAATTTAAAAATACAAAGCAACCATACGAACAAGAACAACAACAATAACAACTCGAGCATCTAGAAAGCAGGTGCAACGGTAAAATTTAGTAGTTCGGGCTTATGCTCTCATATATATGTATGTGAATGTATGCAGAGCGTCCAAGAAGAAGAAGAAGCTCTGCCACGCCAAAGTTTTAGCAATAAGAGTGACGTGTGAATCAAATTCAAAATCTTTATCTCTCAATCAACTGGTTAGGGCGCCCACATACAGACATACGCCCACACTAGCACATTGTCACGCACGCACACACATACATCGAGACCTAGTGACGTAGAGGGGGGACATCATGGCATTGCCATTGAGCGATCTCCTGCTGTTTGGCGGCGGGGAAAAGAAATTAGCCGCATGTTTGCTGCTGCTGCTTCTGGAGCTCTTCATGGAAGGTGAGTCTAATTATATTTACAGTAATTTCACAACAATACAATCGCAACAAACACTTATTGATAACAACTGTTTAAATACACGTCACTCCAAACAGGCGCCGAGGCATCGTCAACAAATCAAGACATAAACAACCATCTGGAGCTGGGCAAAGACTTTCTGGCTCGGGGTCAGCTATCAGATGCTCTAACACATTATCACGCAGCTGTTGGTGAGTATTTAAAAGAAATAATTAATATCCACGCTCCATAAACCTTATGCTGGAATGATTGTTTCATTTTCCAGAGGGCGATCCCAACAACTACTTGACGCTATTCAAACGTGGTACTGTCTATCTGGCACTAGGCAAGACCCGCTTTGCTGTACAGGATTTCAGTCGGGTACTGGAACTGAAACCTGACTTTACAGCAGCGCGCAGCCAAAGGGGAATTGTGCACATGAAGAGCGGAGAATATGATCTTGCTTTGGTTGATTTCGAAAATGTGCTTCGCGAGGAACCACAGAATGGCATCATTAACGAGCATTATGCGAGAGTGAGGCCAGCGAAGGAGCAGTGGGAGCTCATACAGCATCTGATGGATAACGATGATTATCAGAATGCCATTGGCATGATAACACAACTGTTGGAGATCTCGCCGTGGTCTGTGGAATTCAGGCAAGCACGTTCCGATGCCTATCTTAAGGTCAATGATCCACTATCAGCGATCGCGGACTTGCGGCAGGTGAACCGATTGTCACAGGACAGCACCGAAGGACACTACAACATTGCGCAGCTGCTGTACAATATTGGACATGCCACCAATGCATTGAAAGAAATCCGCGAGTGTCTCAAATTTGATCCAGAGCACAAGTTGTGTTTCCCATTCTACAAGAAGCTGCGCAAAGTGGAAAAGCAACTTGTGACAGCCGAACAGGCGCGCGAAGAGAAGCGTTCCGATGAATGTATTGTAGCCGCCGAGGCAGTGCTAAAGCACGAGCCGGAGGAGACAATGATCCGCTATGAAGCGCACAAATTACTCTGCTCCTGCTACACCACAGACGAACAGTACGGCAAGGCGTTGTCGCAATGTAAACAGGCGTTAGACATTATGAAGGATGCCCAGTTGTATTGCGATCGTGCTGAGGCGCTGCTGGGCAGCGAGATGTATGATGATGCCATTCACGACTTCCAGGCAGCACTTGAGATCGATGAGAACAACTCACGGGCCAAGGAGGGCATACAGAAGGCGAAAAAACTGCAAAAGCAAGCGGAACGTAGAGATTACTATAAAATTCTGGGTGTTAAGCGGAATGCCAACAAACAGGAGATTGTTAAGGCCTATCGCAAGGCGGCACAGAAATGGCATCCCGACAACTTCAGGGACGAGGAGAAGAAAGTGGCTGAGAAGAAATTCATCGATATTGCCGCTGCCAAAGAAGTTCTGACAGATCCCGAGAAGCGACGACAATTCGATAATGGTGAAGATCCTCTGGATCCAGAGAGCAATCAGCAAGGCTTCCGAGGCGCAGATCCATTTGCCCACTTCCAGCACGGTTCGCCGTTCCAGTTTAAGTTCCATTTCAATTAAATGAGGCTGACATATACTGGAACCCAGTTGCCATTGCTGAGCAAGTTTTCTTTGTGATGTATCCGATTCAGAGTTAGTCAGTCAATTTTCCCGTTACCCATTTTCCCTTCCCCATAACCCTTAATCATGAATTGCATTTTGCCTTGGCTTACAAATCCCCCAGCACCCAAGTTGTACGATTTTACACTTGTTTTTGTGTTGCAACTCTTAAATAGCGTGTAAATAGTAGCCTAGTTAAAGACAATGTTCGATAACTGAAACGCAAGACACAAAACAAGAATATAAAACACTGAAAGTTTAAATTTAATTAGTTTATTTAATTGTAATGTAGTACATTTTTCTAATTATATATAAAAATGAATAAGTGAAACAAGAACAAATACAATTGTTGTTCAAAGACGGGAAAGAGGGTCAAACACGCAAACTGCGTTTAAGCTGTCATGATGTCAGCTGATTAATGGACTCCAAATAAACTGAGTTGATCATGTATATATAGCACACCTATTTAGTGTGTTGTAAGGATCCAAATTGGATCCTTAATTTAGAACTAGGATAGTTTTAATAGGCTGCACATATGGTACACAAAGAGATTTGTATATATACGTATGTATAAAGTAGTAAACATGATTTTAAAGAAAGAAAAAGTCGTTCATATGTCTTTATTTACTGTTGTAACTGAAAGGAGTATGAACTGAAAGTATACTTAATAAGAGATATAAAAACAAAAATCTCTGACAAGCCAAAACCGTTTACGAAAGTTTTTTAATTTATTATATTCAGGGCGTTAAGATCACGTATATCAATGTAACCAAAACTACTGCTAGTGTAAGAAAGAAATAGAACTTGATATGGTATTGATGATCTAGGGATCTAAAGAATACAAGAAATTGTTGAGTAGGCGAATCAATATCCCCATTCCCAATGTTGGCTCGTCTTTGTGGCCTTGAAAGCGGTGATGATTGTTTTCTTGCATCCAACTGTCGAGAAAAGGTGCTTAAATACGGCGATTCAATGCGGGGGGCGTTGGGAGAACGTCTTGCATGTCGTGGAATCTCGGCCTCAGCTTCACTATCTGTATCCGTATCCATGGGCTCCGATGTGTTCGTATTGTTCGGTTCATAGAACTCATTTAGTTGGGGGTACAGCGTGTTTGCTTGAAATGTAGGTTGTAGAAGACGTCCTGGGGCGAATCCGCTAGATCCGATAGTTTGACGTTGTCTGATCGACGAGGTCGGTGGTCCGGCGGCATTAAAAGGCGCTGCGGAGCCACTGTATGTGTTGCGTGGGTAGTGCGTGGGCTGGTGCGGATTAAAGTCAGCAGTATCCTCGGAATAACTAGTCGAGTTCAACAAAGTTTGAGTCAAAGGTTGTCTGGCATTCTCCGATCTATAGCTGCGTTCGATATGAGGTTCATAAATGGGCAATTTATGCGTGGGCGAAACTTGAGGACGTTGGTAAGTATAGCTTTGTGGCACGTCTTCTTCTTGTTCATAGTAGGGTTTCTCCACTTCCCGGGTATATGACGTAGTCAAAACGCCCGATTTCGTCAACGAAACCGAGCGACGCAATCTTGAATCATCATGAGACGCTTTAGAGATTGGCGAATTACCAGGGTAAAAGTCGTCATCTTCCGACTGCGATCCAACGTCCGATACCGTTGTTGTTGTTTGAATGAGATCGCACGGATGTGTTGTCCAATGGATAGTAATTGCTGGGTGTCGCAGCAATAGTTCGACGGCTGTTGACATTGTTGTTGTTGGTGTTGTATCTGCTTTGAGATGGAACAGCTGCATGATTTGAGCTGTTGCGCGTCTCAGGTGCCGGTGTCACTTTACTGCTGTGGATTGTTTCGCGTCTAGGCGTTGTGTTCTTTGTTGCCGAGCCAGCATTTTTGCTTTTATTCAAGGGTACACCCGAAATTGCCGACCGCAATCTGCGCAAGATTACCTGGCGACTTGAATCAGTGACAGGTATGTTGGGCAGACCACACTCCAAACATTTTTTATGCAACTCCTTGTTCGAAAGCTCGTCAAGGTAGGCCAAGTCAGGCATTCTTGCGGACATTTGTGAAATTCTCTGTTTTTGTTAACAGAAATAGCGATGTCGTCACTGTTTAAAATTCTAATGTGACTGACCTTCGATTGTACACTTACCACCACGCAGATTGTTTGTTGGTATTGTCAGTTAACAACTTTTGTTTAATTATTTAAATTACAATGTTATTTTTCGAAAAACTTGTAAATGTTCTAGAAAGACTCTGATGGTATAAAAAGTGCCTTTATGACTCGCTGTTTTAAAATGAACTAATCGACATGGAAACAACTACGATGCTTTTATGGGATTATGATAGATTTTCTTTGCATCCCTATTATCGAATTTTTTAAATAAGATATCGATGTTTGCCCAAAATTCACTCTATCACATGAAATATCGATGACAGATATATTTTTAAATGCGATAACATCGGAATTCTATCAGCTCTAAATTTGTCTATCGGTCAAAAATATACACAACAAAACAATTCCATTAATTGTGTTTTCCGATATTAAATAGTGCGCCGCAAACATGTCGCTTACAATGCGGATTTTCACAGCATCGCGCAATGGTTAGTGTTTGAAGTCGCGGACAAATAACTAGAATAATAATATAGGAACATTGTTTGCTAATTTCATTAAATGAGGTTATGTAAGCTTATGTCATAGAAAAACAAATCAGCAACAGTACCATTGATGGATTTTGAGCTCCTTAAGCAATTACTCAAATATGTTTTATGAACAGGTCAGCGCATGTTTGGCACTAATGGCGCCCGGATGATGGCCGCGCGTGTTGAACCCAAAGACATTGTGCCAGTGCCCAAGGGCTACGTTTATGTAAACAACAAGGAATTAAGCATGAACATGGATGATATCACAGATCGTGCAGCGAGCACGATGTTTTTGGGTGAGCTCTTCCGCGGGTTTGCTGTAACATTGGCCCACATTTTTAAGGAGCCGGCCACTATCAACTACCCCTTCGAGAAGGGGCCGCTTAGTCCACGATTCCGTGGCGAGCACGCCCTACGACGCTATCCAAGTGGCGAGGAACGTTGCATTGCGTGCAAGTTATGCGAAGCCATTTGCCCAGCTCAGGCGATCACCATTGAAGCCGAGGAGCGTGCTGATGGAAGCAGGCGTACAACTCGCTACGATATTGACATGACTAAGTGCATCTATTGCGGCTTTTGTCAGGTAACTTAAGAAACCGTGGATCCAGGAATGATGAGACCATAATTCATTGCGTTATCTCTTGCAGGAAGCCTGTCCCGTCGATGCCATTGTTGAGGGACCGAATTTTGAATTCTCGACAGAGACACACGAGGAGTTGCTCTACAATAAGGAGAAGTTGCTGTGCAATGGCGACAAATGGGAATCCGAGATTGCATCAAATTTGCAGGCCGACCATCTGTACCGTTAATCTTTATTATACATATTAGACTTTGTTTAGCATGATTTTCCAATTAAATAACATCGTTGCCCAGGATGCACTAATAACGTGAACACCATTGCGTGGTTATTGTATTTAAAATAAAAACGTCGCCATAAATAATACATTTCGAACATGGAATAATGCACTTGTAAATTCCTCTGTAAAAGTAACTCAGTGTCTATTGTCCTGGACCGGCCAGACTCTTCTCCATGAACTTTTTCTTGGCAAAGCAAGTCCACCACTTGTTTGGCTTTCCATCCTCGGTGTTAAATACCTTTTCCACCACTCTGTTTCCAGTTTCGTGGCGAAGCTGCAACAAATACTGACGCATGAGGTCGGAATCCTGGGCAGATTGTGGCTTAGCATAGACGGCATTTAATGGGAATCCAGCATCACCGGGTATATCAAATTTAGAAATGGCTAAACTATACATTTCCTGCTGTCCTTGTGCCTTGCTTACGCAGCGTGTTAGGCGCTTCAGGCACTCAGTTATATAGAGAGTGATATAGATGAGTACACGATCGACTTCAGACTGTAATAAAGAGTTTGAATTATTTGAATACAATAGTTTAATTGAGTTAGGACTAACCTTTACTTCGTAAGTGCGAAAGAATACATTTGCTTTAAAGAAATATAGTGACTCATCAATAATGTCATTGTCCACATTGGCACTTGGGGCTGGTCCGCGTACTTGTGTGCGCAATGGTAGGATGGCGATGTTTCCCACCTGTTGGCGAAATTCCTTGATCTGGGAGTGGTATGCCTACAATGTATGTAAACAATAGACAAAAAATCCTATTTATATACTATGCGTGTGGCTCAAATGTGTATTGGCCAATATTAAGCCCATTTAAAACACGGTTGAGCTCTTCTCGTGTATTTACGACAAAGGATGAGGTCAATGCAGTACTCACCGGCATGCTGAAATCACACTGCACTATATATTCAATTGAAATTGATAATTATGTTTTCACAAACTGTGTCTTCCAACACCAACTTATTTATATACCAGTGTGATCTTTTTCTGCTTTCATGTAAATACTCAATTTATGAAAAAAAATACTAACTTTGCAACCTGGCCATCGATTTTTGTCTATCGATATATTGCGGATAGATACAAATTTTATTTTAGGGTCACTTCAATCAGTTTTAATATCTTTGAAATTTTTGTCAGTTATGGGAACTATTTTTGTAAGAAATTTCTACAGAAGGTTTCTTTTAACATCTAATTTAAAAGTCAAAGGAACATAAAGCAAAAGTTTCTCCATAATATCCAGAACTTTTAGTTTGTTTTCGTAATTTGAATGATTTGCAATTGCTTCATTTAAGCGCAACTTTTTTCTGTAGATCTACATATATCTGACTTATCTATATAAATGGCTAACAACGACGAATCTACCAGATCATCTGATGATACAGGGATTGATATATGCGATCTCAAGGATTTAAGTCTTGACAGCCAAGAAGATAGCAATGATGAGAAACACGAACAAAAATTGGCTGCTATCATAACAATGTCTACTCGTGTAGATCAGCATATTGAAAGAATTATGGATTTGCAAAGCCAGATGACCGATCTGCAAACGCAACAGATGCGTCTCCTTGATGGATGTCTTAATTTCATTCATGAACTACAAGATTTTCACGCTAAAAATAGTTATGAAGCGAAGATATTACTGGAAACATTCATCGAAATTAAAGCCAAGGTTAAAAACATTTTTGAGAAATTTGCGTCCAAACAAAATGAGAGCGGCCTGAATATAATTTAATTTATAAAATATTTATGGTACCAGTGTGCTCTTTGCAAAATATAAGACTACTTTTCACAAAGTTTAGATAGATTTGTCGTTATTTGCGCACGAATCAAAAGTGAACGAATGGAGAATATCGTGACTTATCGAAATATAATTTTTGTTTAAAATAGATAATCGAAGAATAAATAAAATTTTTGAAATACCAATGTGTTTAATGCAACCCTGAACAGGTCTACCGCGTAAATTTTGGTGAAGTCTTAGAAAATTTAAAAGTTAAAACTAATTGCAAACTAAGAATGAACGCGGAAAGGAGTGAACGTGGTGGACGTGCGCCTTCTCGGTTTGTTCGTGGAAGAGCACGAGGGGGTGGTGCATATCGTCCGTATTTCTATTTTCGTCGCAATGGTCGCGTTATTCCCGCCGGTCGTGGTGATCAAACTTCCGAAGGGGACGCAGCCCGAGGGGCGACAGCAACTGCAAAACCAAGAGGTTGGAATAGTACTCGTGGTGCTGGTAATTCACGACGAGCTCGGGTACCAAATGCAGCATTGGATTGTAGTTTTCTACGACCCGAGTATTATGTTGCACCGGAGGATGCACTTAAAGTAAACAGTCTGCTTGTAGACAATCCAAAGGCTTATCCCGGATGGAGATTGTACTTTATGCGCGAAGAATACGTGCCCGATAGCGATCTAGCTAAACGCATTATTGCCATGGAGGCTTATTTCCAGCAGAATCCCGAAGAATATCATATAGCAACGATACGCGAAATGGGCTTTTTTAAATTAAGGGCGGATACGATTGTAAATGATGAGCAGCTAATGAAACTGTGGCCGACCCTAGTTGAAGATGTGCGTAATCAACCACTGCGCTCACTATCTATCATTGGTCTGGCGATGCACACTGTGGTCAACAATGATAGTCTCGACGCTGCCCAAGACGCTATGACAGCTGGCCAGTCAAAAGTGTGCACAAAGGATTTATACGTACCACTCGACGAGCCTCCATCTAAAATCTACGTGCGTCCACAGCAATTCACTACTGTGGAACTAGTAAATAGCATCTCACCTGCCCGAGTAGGCAGCCTGTTTACCGTGCGTGGAATTGTAAGCAGCGTGGGAGAACCCACATATAGTCTGGCCTGGCACACTTTCCGCTGCACACGCTGTAATGCGGAGCAAACCATGCGCCAGCGTGGCAACTTTACGCCGCGTCCCTTCCACTGTCTGCGATCGCAGTGTAAAGCGAAAGATAATTTCCTGGCCCTGCGCAGCTCACCCTATACGCGACTTCTAGTGCGTCAGATCATACGTCTTGAGGAGTCCAGTCTATCGCTGCTAACCGATTACGACAACACCATGCCAAGTCAGCTCGACATTGAGCTGCGTCACGATCTCGTCGATGCTGTTCATATCGGGCAGGAAATCGTCGTTACGGGAGTACTCAAGCTTCATGAGCTCTGTGAAAGCAGCGATGCGACAAGCACAACTACAACTGGCACCACTGGTTCGGCCTCTGCTGGTCTGGAGGCGTATTTGCGTGCTTGCAGCGTGCAGGATGCGCGTCATGTTAGTCGGGAATTCAACAAGTTCGATATGGAGGCTATTTCTATGATCAATTCGGAGCCAAATAGCTTCCGACTGCTAGTGCAATCACTGGCACCAGAGGTTCATGGCCATGAACTGCCCAAAGCCGCCTGCTTGCTCTCCTTGCTGGCAGGCAGTGACGACAATGCCATAAATGTGCTCTTAGTTGGTGATCCTGGAATTGGAAAATCTGTCATTTTGCAGAACTGTGCACAAGTCACCGAACGCGGCGCACACATAAGCGGCAAACGTGGCTCCCAAACGAGCAACCAGTTGGGAATCTCGTTCACTGGTCGCAACAAGCGTGTCACAGATGCGGGTGCATTGCTTATGGCTAACAGCTCGGGTCACTGTCTTATCGATGGCGTGGACAAATTAGCCTCAAAGCAATCACTTCTTCTGCAGACCATGCAAACTGGACAGTTAAATATATCGTTGCCGGGAGCATTTGCCACCTTCGATAGTCGACCCTCGATTATTGCGTGCGCCAATCCGCAACGTGGCCAATACGATCAGTCGCGATATTTACTTCAAAACATACGTATCTCGGCTGCCCTGCTTAAACAGTTCCATCTCGTGTATGTGCTGCTGGACAAGCCGTCGACTACTCGTGATATATCCCTGACAGAGCATGTTCGTGCTCTCCATGCGGGCGCCAAGAAACGTGCCAAAATTGCAGCTAACTACGCAATGAAGGCCAAGAAGAATGAATCCCTAAGCGAGGAGCCTCAACAAAATGTGACAACTGCTTCGGCTTCAGAGTCAGTCCCTGCAGTCGACGAGCTGGATAGCTTTATGGAGCACAACTATGATTTGGATAAGCGATTGATGGTCGATCCTAAAACGGAGGCAGAATTGGATTTGTTACCTCCCATTCTGATGAAGAAATTCATTGCATATGCGCGTGAGAAAGTCAAGCCGAGCTTGAACGAGGATGCTGCCAATGCCATCAAGTGGTACCATCAGGATTTGTGTCGTCACAGCGAGGCAGAGCACGGAGAGAGTCAGATTGGCTTGAGGTGAGTGCTGAACTTATAGTAATATACGAGTATGTTCATATATGTGTATGTCCACTTGATTGATTTCATTCCATATTTCGATACCATAGAAAAAGCATAGATCTTTGGAATTATATTAATATTTTATATTCTTTCGATTGTCATCCAAAATCTGTTTGGTAGTATAGTCTTGCCCCAGGGACACATATTAAGTTAGGTTATTTAAGCGTAAAGTCGAACTATATTATTGCTAATACGTTAGGTGATTAGTATATGATGACATTTGCTTTAAGTCACATTGCCGGAATCCGAGAAGAACTATGGAAAAGGTTTGCATTTTTGGTAAGGGTTTAAATTAAATATTTGAGTGCAGTAGGCAAATGTCATCATTGAAACTACAAACTACAGATTTAATTAGCGCATCATCTTGAGACACGAAGAAACTGGCAACTCCACCAATATGGCTAGCACCAGGGAACTCAAATAAGAGGCGCACAGCACGTAGAATATATAGGCGAACTGTAAAGGGACGAATGTTTAAAAATCGAATTATTTGAAAAAATGTTTCAAGAAAAGTAGCATTATCGATTACCATTGTACCAGTGCCGAAGAAGATGGGCTCCCGCACCGTGGCTAGCACCACGCGAGCCACCAACAGATGAACTATAAAGGCACCATACGTGAGCCGTCCCAGAATGCGGAAGATGGGCAGGCAGGTGAACTTGCGTAGCACCCCTAGAAAGTGGCGAAGTATTAGACTCTTATTCCTTATATTCATAATGTACATTCCACTTACATCCCACTTTTCCTGCCATGCCGACGACAAAAATACCCAATCCAAATGCCCAGAGATTACGCTGCACAGCTGCATAGATAGCACCCCAGATACGTGGAGTTTCAGCATAATAATGCTGATAGATTGGATGTGCCGTGAAGAGCCAAAAGACGCCGGCGGGAATTAGGGTGAACCAGAGAATTTGAAAGCTACGAAGCTCGCGCAGCTTATACTGTTTCAGCGAGACCTGATCGTAGACAAGAGCGGCCAGAACACCACAGAAATACGAACCGAAGTTCATTTGGAAGGATGTGTAGAACTCGGTGAACTGGCGATCCGCTATAAACGAATCCTTCTGGGTCCTAAAAAAAAAAGATCTGTGTAGATAGAACAGTTCATTGAAACTAAGTCTGATACTTACTGCGGTGTGGGCAGGAATATGGGATAGTAGTCCAGGGCATAGGTAAGCACAGCTGGCAATGCCATAAAGATGCCCAGCACTATGACATATAGATGCTTACTCCAGCGTACAAAGCGATGTCCAATCATAAGAACCACCAAACTCAGGGCAAAGGATTGCGTATCGGAAGCCAGATACCAACCTTGGAGCAGGCACTGTGGACGGTAAAGGACTTAGATTGCAGTGCCCTTACGGTGTAGATTGCCCCTTCCTTCAACTTACCCGCTCGTCCGTCCGCACAACGTTGTTGATGAATAGCAAATTGGTCCACCAGTTCTTGCGGCAGGCCAACTGTTCCCGCTCATAGATGTGACGCCAGAGTGGACCACTGGCGTTTTCAAAATAGACGCCACTAAGGAGGACCACAAAGGCATAGGGCACAGTTAGGCGTATGTACCGGAAGATATTGAATTTTATAAAGAGGCTGGCATATCTGGCCACGCCCCATGAGGTGGGCTTATGGTCTGCAATGGCACGTGTCACTGCAAGCCAGTTGATGGTGAGCAGCAATCCGCTGATGACAAAGAACGTGACTGTTATGAGGGAACCGGAAATAAGTAAGGTACCGGCCGCTGTATGCAGCATCCTCTCCGGATCCTGTGGATTACTGATGGCACCCTCGTAGATTACCCAATTGGTGTGCGCAAAAATGACCAAGAACATGGCGAAGAACTTAAAGCAATCGAGAAAGCGCAACTCTCTACCGATCTTGCCATTTGGCTCCTGATTGAGACGATACCAATTGCGGGCTATAGACCAGGTGAGCAGCACACGTGTCACCACGCTCTTTGGCGGTGTTTTGTAGTGATCCCGTTCTTTAAGCATCTTGTCATGCCGGCGTCGTTTCAAATGCAAATCGATGAGACTACTAACACTGGCCAGGGAGATGAGAGCAGCAAGCACAACATAAAAGGTCAGATTCCAGGCATCGTCTGTGTGCGATAGTCACGCTTTACAATCCAAATCAATTTGTACACAGGCACACACACACACACGCTTACCATCTTGGGTGACCTTGCCGGCCGTGTCTGTCGCATCGCAATACTCCACAACGCTTTTGGCACGCACTCCGTAGCCGCGTCTCTGCAGGCGCCAATTAAGGCAGGCATTGGTGAGGTCATTAAAACGCGCCCGGTTGCCAGACTCCATGGCAAAGAGTTCCAGATACGTGTTCACCTGACGAGGGCAATTCAAATTCAAAATGCATCAAAACGAAATTGATATCGAATTGGCCATAAAATGTCACAGCCTTGGCCCTCAAACTGGATGCACACAATGCTCCAATTCGGATCTTTTATCTAATTAATCTCTGCATCGCGCGCTGCTTTGTTTTTCTTTTTACGATCTCATTGGTGCAACCCACGAGGGTAAAACTGCATTTCGATGGCTACTGCTTGATCGGCCAACCGATGGTATCGGTATCTCGTATCCAGCGCATCTTGGTCGTATGACATCAGTCAATCAGTGGGTTTTCCTGCCCCAACGCATCGCATTGCTTATGTATGCATCAGACGCGCCCAAATGATGCGCCACTTGCGAACAAGAAGAAGACAGAGAGGAAAAGCAGCGCATCCAATCATCAAGTTTGCATTACAATTTAATGCATTATTTCTGACAAACCTCTAACCAATTTCTACACAACTCTGAGCAGACGCGAGTAGGCTTGATTTGAGTTGAATAAACTGTGAGCCATTTAACCTGCTCGTTATGGCATCGCTTGCACCTGAGTACTTTGACTAACTGATGGAGTTTGTCGTTCAAAACTTTTAGTATTTACATATACAGTTTTTTCGCAATTAAAAATTAGTACATATAATTTTAACATTTTCATATTTATATTACTATAAAGCTATTTTAAAGTTCTGTCCCTTGTTTTCTAAACAGCTTTTCATTTATATTGCCCCTAAAGTGTACACACTATTCGTTTCATTGAATCTACTCCGAACTATCTCTCTCTGTTTTCATTTCTTATTCGTATTGGTTCGGTATTTTATTGTTGTTAGCTCGAACATTTTTATTTTTCATTCAACACTTTATTTTTGGTCGTTTTTTTTTGGTTAATTTTTTTTTTCGTTTCGAAATCTTTGTTTTTCTTTGGCGGTTGAGCAAAGGCGTCAAATTGAATTAAATTTGGTGCTATCTGCTGCACATGCATTGAGGTTTTCATTGGTTTTTCAAAAGCACTTTGAATTTCATATCTTTGTGTTAATATCTACAGAATGCCATTGATTCAACAAACTGTTAATAGTCTTCGAGTCACGTGTCACATGCGATTCGTGGTCAAGGAAAATTGAACAAGTATTAAGGAAAAATAATGTGTTTTGGACTCTGCAGAGGTGTTAGTTCTCTCTGCAGCTTAGCTCACCTTCACATTGTCCGTGAGAATGCCTGTCTGCAGCTGATGCACAGCATCTGCATCTAGGGCCGCCAGCTCAGCCTCACATTTGTGCACACACAGGCCAAAGTAGAGATGACGATGATCAAAGTGATGCCTGTCATACTTGGAGATCTCTTCGACAGCACGCCAAGCTGCCGCCTGACTGTCCGGCTGGATGTCGGCGCGCACAAAGCAATAGGAGGCCGGACCTGTGGTTGTCTCGCTGCCGGCGAACTCGTACAGGCAGCGATCATAGTCATCGAAGTCGTAAAGTGGCGGCATCTCGTAATACTGCGTCACTGCATATGGAACAGAACAGGGCACATCGTTAAGGAAGTTGGCAACCGGTACAGGGCTAAAACTAGTTTCGATAAAATGAAATCCTACTCATTAGTCAAGAACATGTAACTTTAGCTACAAGAAGAGTATCTCCTTTTGCGATCGACCAAGTGAAAGGAAACTTGTTTTGCTGCTAGTTCTGCGAATTAGCCAAATGACTTAGGACATAAACTTGAATTGGGCTTTAAAGTCCTTGAATTTGGTGCATATCAAATGAAGGCATGGAACCGAAAGACAAACAAACATACACAATATTACTAAGTGCTATAATTACTGCACAAATTTAGAAATGAATAATGAAATGTTCTTGTTATTTGACTTGCGGTCTTCAAATTGATATGTAAATAATGCAAAGTCATGGTATTCTTCCTGTCTCAAGCACTTGCAAATTCCGCCGACTTTTCCATTGCTGTGTTATGAACTTCGGGGAATTTTTTCTGCATTTTTTGCACGTAACGTCAATGTGAGTAATTTGTTTTTGTCAATTTCGGGATGATTTGTTTACTTGAACAGAACAACAGCAACACACTTGAACTGGGAGAAAGGTGATAATTTATTATAAGTCAAGAACCTGCACAGCTCAAATTCTGGTATGTTCTCGTCAATCACTAAGCTAAACCTTTAATTAAAATAACTTGCAAATCGCTAAAGATATTTCTTACAAATTTGCCAAATCATTATAAAACTTCCACTGTCACTGTGGTAAAATAAGAGATTCTAGAGTATATAAACGCCTGAATTCTCATATTGTTGCAATGTTTTGTGCATGTTTATTCATTAGGTTGTGCAATCTGCAATCCTTTAAGTCATGTTGAGTTCATTTCATAATGGTTTTTGTAGGTAAATAATAATTTTATAAATCATTATAATATATTATTAACTTCAATTGTCATTAAACTCTAGGAAATATATCAGACGTTCTTCTCAGAATTTTTTATAAATATAGTTTACCCAGTTGATAAACTTTCAGGGGAATAAGGTGACTGCATTTCGGTTCGTGCGCATTAAATTGAAACTATGCATTAAAATGCATGTTACTCACACTCGGGCATTATACAAACTGTCGTAAACTTTAACTTATCTAAACGCAATAAGAATCATTTAATGTGACGCCTCCGCCTTCTTGCCAAACTGTCGGCACGATCGCGTGCAGCGGAATCAAATTTATCTTTTTAATAGGCACAAAGATGGTAATAAATCCCTTGTGTGTTGAGTAAGTCAATTCCCTGACTAGCACAACGGCTTACTTACTGTTCATCTCGAAGCAGTGAATATTACTAAAGGCGAGGAACACGCCCATGGCGAGGAGAAGGTGCATCTGCCACATGTTGATTGTGTGCACTGCCCGTTAGTCAATTAAACGTGTATTACACTTTGAAATATCGATTTGTTTTTGGGAAGATGAGGGAAACAAAATTGCTGCACTTGCGACACCAAATCTTGCCGCTGGACAAGACGAAAATTTCATCAACGAAGCGTGAGCATTAAATAAAAACCGCTTCAATGCCACTGTTAGGAGATTGCGCTATGCTTCCGATTGATGCTTTCAATGAGCTTTTCCAACATACACTGGAAACGTCGATTGAACCAAACCGAACCGTATCGCAACGTAGCGAACTAAACCGAACCGAACCGTGCGCGCCAACGTGCGAGCCGAGAATGAAAATACAAATTGAAAGTGGAAATGGTGGAAGGTGCGTGTGTGTTGTGTGGTGAGTGCTGCGCAGGCCGTGCTCGAGCTTCACACAGTCGGCTCTAAGTTCAGGTTCGCGGGCGGCCAACTAGACAAACAAGCTGTCAGCTGGTGCCTCGACCAAGCACAACCCATGCAAGCCAGCCAGCCAGCATCTCTGTAATATTGCTCATTATTAACGATTGTTGTGGATGTTTCAAAACTGTTCCGATAAAATGCGTTGGAACATCTTGTTGCGCCCACATACGGATGAGATATATTGGACATTATTACTCGCAAGTGGGCCTTTTAGCTAGGCTCGACTCATGTGCTGGCCATAGTTGTGGCGAAGCGGTTAGTTTTACGCGTCATTTGGTTACCAAATTTGTGTATATAAGATTCGGTCAAGTTTCCGAAAATTCTTATAGTAAATAATTAACACGCAAAATTTGAGAACAACAATGCGGCAATATCAACAACAGGTTGCTGTGGCTTCTTATGGTGCTACATATATACAGCCTTAGGCTTTTGCGATTGAGAGAATGACGAATAGACGAAACTGGCAAAACAGATACGCATAATTACAATCAAAAACAAATGACTGAGGCTACGAACTGTTCTTTAATTTTCTGGTCTTTTTTTTGCAGCCATCTGCTCGGCTTGATTAGCCTCTCGAAGGCACGTGCCCGCATTGACTTGTCCAGCATTGTGACGCCGCTACACGTGCGCGATGTAATTGCAGTGCTGACAGAGAGCATGGCCCAAACTCGGATTAGCGCTGAACAGACAGGCGCAGCTGGTGGCGGTTCCAACAAAAACTCTCAACTGCAGAGCTTCATACAGATGATGCAGTTGCGCTCGGCTGCTGTGAACCGGCGCATCTTTAACTATGAGGAGCTAAAGGAGATCGGGAAACGAGCGGGCATCATAACGGGGCTCGCAAAGCTAGTGGATCTCGCTAACATGGCCGGCTATTTACTCAAGAAGGGGGTAGACATGTACGAAGTGGTCCCAGACTAAGTTAAACAGTTTACCCAGTAAATATTTAACCAATGTTTGTTGTTTAATGCAATGCATTAGGATCAGCAAAAATTACACAAAACCGGTCGGGCTTACAAAACACAACATATCTGTACCACAATTGTTAGTAAAAACTAAGGAAAATGCATCTGCTGAGCAGAGTCATATTTACACAGTAAGTTTTAAATCGTAAGATGAAGAAATTGACGCATTCCTTCAAAACAAATAATTTTAATTTGTTACTTATATCAAAATAATGTGATACATGTACATCTGACTATGGCTTTTAGTTCAGCAAGACTAAAGAGAGTCTAACTGCTGAGCCATTTAGTCTTGTTAAGAGCAGAATTTTGTTTTTTTTGTCGAAATAATTTGGTGCACTGTGAATGGTTACATTTTAAGTTAAGTTAAATATTTATTTAGTTATAACTTACAGAGTAGTATAACAGACAATTAAAGTCAAATTTGTCTCATCAAACGCCACTTTATCGCAAAATAACGGAAAGAAGTTAACTTCCTTTTTTGAAAAATCCAGAACTCGCGCTTTCCACATTCCAATTATTTTCCCTCAGCACAGTGCTGCTGATTTCGCCTTTTCCCGCCAAAACTAGCTTTAGAATAATTCGCCGGCGTAGAAAATAAATGCATACTTTTGCGCTCAATGGATTTTACGTTTACAGTGAAATGTTAAATTCGAAAATTTCCCCGCCCTGCGCCCCTTGGCTAACAGAAAATAAGCGCTGCTCGGTATGCAATACAATAACACATGTTATCTGTTAATTATTCTGTTAAAAGAGGGAGGCAGCGATAGATTTTCATGTAAACATGCTGCTAAACAACTAAGGCTCTGTTAATAAAAGCCATGTTACGCCCAACGCTGACCTATGCCATTCACCTACTGGTGACCTTTGATTTGGGCGATTTTCAGAAGGTAGAGCGTTTAAAAAATTTTTGGAGCGCTCTCCACACCGGGCTGTAAACTTTGTAATAATGGCAAAAATTTTGAAAAGATCCTCGACCCTATTTGTGTCCCGGATGATGGCAGCAGCAGTAAATTTGCTTTCGCCCTGCCCTCGCATGTCATATTTCCAAATAAATATTGAAAGAAACGGAATCCTCCGCTAAATAATTCTTTTACTCCACTTGATTATAAAAAAATATTTCATGATAATCAATCATTCAGTCAGCTCATTTCATTTAATACAGTATTTGTACAACTTTATCAAAGTCAAAATACCTATTTTGACGGAGACTAGAGGGAGACAATTGAAAATGCCAAAATTAAGCCCATCCAAAATTGAACTTTTATCGTTTTATGATTATGGAAACAAACACGGAAAATTGGTTTCAATTAATACTTTATTCATTAACATTCATAAAATTACATAGAATGTATCGTACTCTATATTATTCATATACTCATATTATCAAATATAAATACATAGTCATACTTAGCCTAAAAAACCTAAACTCATAAAATGTCTTTGATTGGATTATTAAAGTGATGTCTTGTTCTTTTTCTTTTGTATTCGGGTTATATTTTCTTTGTATACTCTTAGCTTGAATGTTTCTAATGATCGGTACATGTGATGCTATATATTTTTAGTAGTAACTATGTCGCTTTTGTCGGTATGAATTAATATCAATGGTTCATTTATGTTTGCGTTTTATAAAGTTACAGCACTACATGTTATGGCTTAGCCTATGTGGATTAGTTTAGATTGTTTTAGAGCTATCTTTTACCGTGCCTTTTCATCTATATACAAAACAAGCGAACAGGCGCCTTAAGGTTACAACTAATGAATAAGTGTAATGTGTATATTTGTATATAATATATATGTACTCTCAAGTATTAATGTATTTCAATATTTGGCTTAACTTTTCGCTATCCTTGTTTAGTTAAAAATCTTATGCTACGTCCAAGTGTTCTCTAGTTTCCAATTGAGATATATGTTATTAGTCGTGATTTGCTAGCAAAGCATGTGTTAATTTTGCAAATGTTTTAAGCTAATCAGTCTAAATAAATTAAATAGAAGGCAACAAAAATAACATTTCTTTCTAAAACGAACAAATTTGTCTAAATCGCTGGCGCTATAAATATATTTGCTTCTATATATTTGCAGGCTATATATATATATTCATAGTTCTATATATAATAGATATCAAACCTATATAAAATAGAGTTGCAAAGCTCCTCGAAATTAGCTAAAATCAAACAGGCAGAGGTTACTCATAAAATTCAAATTAAATTATGCCTGCCATGTCAAGTCGTGATTCGAAATTTCCAATATACTTGTATATCTAGAGATTCGATAATACGTATTGCACAAAATATTGGACATTACAGTTTTGGAAAGTGAGAGACAGGTGCTTAGCGGAATGCTGAAGGGGCAGTCAAGTTATCTATTTTGGTGAGTCAACACAATATGTATCTATGCTATGAGGCTTTGTACTTTATAATTGGAGCTAGAATACGAAACGCAGAGCGAAAGAGAGCTGTGTAAATAAAGCTAAATAACATGTACTTGTCCTTGTCTCTTCAACTTATTTTAACTTAACTCGAAATAAATAAATAAATGTAATCGGGATTTATATACGAATGAGATACAACGATCATTTAAACACTACACGAGATACTGGCCTGGCGGGACTTACACTTCGCCGCGAAAGGTAAGATTGTAGGTGCGCAGCTCCATGGGTTCCAGCGTGATCTGCGCCAGAGAGCGTAATCGGTGATTTTGTTTGGGATTCGCAATACCTGTCAGGCTGGTGGATTCGATGCTATGAAGTCGCAAGTTGGCAAAGCTAACAGCACCCAGGCCATCGCCTGTCAGCGGGCAGAGGCTGCTCATGTCCAGCTGTTGAGAGCTCACGCTACAGTCGTAGCCTTGTCGATGCAGCACCAGCAACGCCGAACCGGACGGAAACAGTTGCAGTTGCGGATCGGAGAGTGTGCGCAATGTGGTTAAGTGCACATCGCATGGCAACGCGCCGTGAGGTAGCAGACGCACGAGCGGATTCAGCGCTGGCTGTTGCTGCTCAAAGTTATTCAAGAAATAGAGATTCGGCGGGTAACGCAGCGCATTCGCCAGCTGCTGTGCTTGCAGACTGGGCACCTTGTAGCTGGGCGGTTTATCCACATTCCGTCCCGATGGCATATCCTCTACGAGCAGCCAGAACTTGTGACGTGTCAGGCGACTGTCTACCACGCCCTCACCCATGCCGCGATAATCATCGTAGAGTGTACGACGATCGAGCATAACCTCCAGCTGGCCTGGCTCATAACTGGCGGCACCCTGGGCATGAGTGGTGAGCAGAGTGAGGCGCTGTCGCGCATCTTGCAGAAAAGCAGCCGAGGTAATAGGAAAATAGTTACCCTCAATGCCAATGGCGGGCACCTTGATGCGTCTGAGGAAATAAGAAAAGATTAAGATGGTTACATTGTCTTATGCTGATTAACACTTACTCATGAAACTGGAAACCATTTTGATCACTATAGAAAACGGGCAACTCAGGAATGCTACATGGATCCACTGGTTCCTTCAGAGGATCACGTTGCAGTGGCGCTGGGGCAATATTGTCTATATTCGTCACCAGTCGCATAAAGAGTTCCGTTTCTCGATTCTTTGGCGGCGGCTCAAAGTCAATGTCATTCTCAATGTAAATAGCCGAGTCCAAATGGGTGCGAGTATTGAAGATGCGCACAGTATGCGCCATGAAGGGTCCATAGATAGCGGTCACATCGCTGGCAATGGGCCCCGAGGTGATAATGATGCGCACATCTTCATACTGCTCTAGTACATCCTTCTCAGCCTCGCTCTGCTCGGGATCCGTCTTGAAGAGATACGCACCCGAATGGAACTGCGCACTGCGATAGGCGGCGAATTTGATGGCGCACTGCATGGGTTGCAGCAGCTTCTGCTGTTTGTTCTTTCTGGTAATGGTCTTAAGGAAGCCAGTCTTCTCATCAAACAGTAGTCGCATGCTGGGATTCTCCAACTGGATGTCACCTGGGGGTCGAAAAAGACATATTATATAGAAACTTCTTTAAATTCTTTGTAGAGTGACTTTACCGGCTGGCTTAGCTCGTGCCTCAAAGTCGAAGAACTTTGTGGCGCCTGGCATTGCAGTTGACGATGTGGCGTCTGCTCCATTCCCCTTGTTCGTACAATTATCGCAATAAACTGTGGCGATATTTCGCTTATAGTTGAACTCATCAACCTGAACACGATACGTGGTCAAAGACAGGGGTTCCAGTTCCGCTACGAAAATCACCTCGTACTGACGTGTTGAGGTGCGAATGCGTCCGGCGTTTGCAGCTCCACCTGGCACCATGTCAACATATCCCTGCTCATAGACATCTGTAATGTTCCACACGGGATTGATTTGAATGTGCTTCAGCTCCACGCCTTGATCGTTGTAGATGCGCACATTAGGTTGCTGCACACGCAGTGCAACAACTTCGACGCGTTTCTGGGCAAGCGAATTGTAGAGCACAAAACTGGCCTCGGCATTTTTATTAGTGGGTACAGCAGGTCCTGCTCCTCCTCCGCCTGCTGTTGTGGACGCACTTGCAGTTGTGGCCTCATCGCTGAGCGAAGCACCCGGAGTTACCAGCTGAATGGGCATCTTGCGAGGCAGTTTGCTAAAGTTATCCCGTTCGAATTCACTGAGTAAGAATCCATGCTCATGAGAGCTCCCATTCTGGAGCAGCAGCTCAACGCACGCCTCCTGCATTTTGACCATATTCTGTGTGCTGTCGAACAGTCGCATCGCGTAGTCCCGCATCACTGCCGCCTTGGAGGTGCCCGTGATGGCATCGTGATGCTGGAACAATCCCAGATTGCGTCGAGCGTGTATGATCTGTTCGTAGTTTTTCTCATAGATCTTGATGGAATCCTCATGCCGAGCCTGCCGTGCCGTGTTGTAAGCAATCGTGAAAAGTATCTCAGCTGCCCGCAAATTGTGCTCCAGTTCCGAGCTGAGTAGCTTATAAAATGGACGTGTAGTAAAGTAGCCCGACCAGTAAGCTGGTCTGCCCTCGGAGAAGATGTCCGAGTAGACAAAGAAGTCACCCTTGAAGCTGGGAAAGGGTTTGTTGCCCATTCGCTCTCGTATTGCTGCAAAGTAGTCGCTGGGTGTGCCGAACTTGATGTCCACATTATACAGACGCTTGTTCGCCATAATGTGGCTGATGAGCTTCTTGTAGTTGTGATACTGTTGGTCAACTTCACGTTCCTTGTTATAGCGGAAATCATCACCCACCGGAATGAGTGCAACATTATGCGGGAACAGTGAGGCGGTTCTTTCGTATTGCTCCAACAGCAGCTGGGCCTTCTCCTCCACATTGTCATCGGTGATGTACTGCGCTTTCAGTGAGTATTCCGTATATTCTCCGGGTATTTTGCGGAAATCGAAATTCAAACATATTGAGGGATGTGGCCCGCATGAGCCCTTGATGGAGTAAATGTCAAATGGCATATTATGGGTGAGCAACTTCCCTTGCCCCTTGGCCGAGCGCCAGTATGGTGTCCATATGAAGTCGCCGCTTTGCTGGCGAGCGAACCATTCCTTCCATGCATAGTGTATGCGTTGAATAATCGCTCCTTCGAACTGAGCTCCGGACAATAAATACGGTACAGTACTGCCATGACCAAAGGGGTCAATAGACCAGCCCACCTTGGGTGTCACATTCAGATTGTTTTTCAGCCATTGATGTCCTTCGATTAGTTGATCCAGCATAGGATAAATATGCACATTGGCCTCATCAGTCATGACCCAACCGCCGGTAGTGATCTCGATGCGACCCGATTTAATCAAATGCTTCAGTGCTCGCTGCTTAGTGGGATGCGCCTGATCCCACCAGAGTTGCAAGAAACTTATCTCAGACCAGATGAACGTCATATCCTTATATTCCTGCATTTTGGTAACCAAAAGATTCAGTATCTGCCGTGAGTCCATTTGAAAGTAGTTCAAAAACGTCTTTAACCAGCCAGGATCGTTGTGGGAATGCGGAACGACAATCACCTTCAGAGGTGGTCGTTGTTTGTCCTTCTTTTGCGTTTCGTAACGCTCCTCGAATCCACGATCCCAATATTCCTTAGATCGCATCCATTCGGGCTGTGGGAAAGTTGGAATTAATAACGTAAATAGAGAATTATGGATGATTCAATAGTCTACCTGAAAGTCGAATCGACTGTGCTCCTCCGCGGCTGTGATATTCGTCTCACTCTGCAACAGGATATAGCACTTGTCACCCCACTGCACGTTCCGCTGATTGTCTAGCTCATCATTGCCTCGGAGGTTCTCTGAGTCCTGCAGTTGCTGCTTGGCAACAGAATGACTCTGCTCCAGTTGCTGATGGTGATGATGTTTCGACGCACTGCCGCCTCCCACGCTGAAACCGCCGAGTGCTGCAGCCGAGGGCGCTTGGCCACGTCCCATGCCAACAGCTAAGCCGACTATATTGGCATCCGGAATATGTGTAGGATTGGGCTGACCAATCGAAATGTAGTAGAGGCAGAGCAATATCGTTACAAATGCCGACAAGAGGCCAATGCAACGCGCCGAGCCGCGTCGAAAGAGTTTAAAGGTCATAGTGGCTTCAGACAGCTTGCCTTTGATCTGGTTCTGTTTGTGATCTGTTTTTTGAAGACTCCTCAATTCGTGATGCTCTTGGTGCTTGGTTCTACATCTGCAATATAGACGAGATAGAAGAAAAGTTTTCGTTATTTAATTAAATAAATATTTACTGTATGCATTTTATTGATAAAAAGTAATGTGTGAAGCAAAGATACCCTTGCGAAATAGATTATATAAATGCAATGCATTAATGCATGCCATATACTTTTAATACTTCATTGATCATATAAATGTTGAGGATATAAATAAAAGATTGTTAATCTTTTAATTGCGCATAAATCACCAAAGTCGATACTCGATTCACACGAAGTGGAGGGCATTTATGGGTGTGTGAAACCGAATGCAATAAAAGCATTGCATAAAGTTTCCGTTTCTGGTGTTCATAAATACAAGATGCTGCCGTTTGGCGCCTGCTGCTCTGGCTCCAGCTGCTCCTACTCCTTCTGCTGCTGCTCCCTTTCGAAAACAAGTGCTGTAGTAATATTTCACATCACATTGAATATTTCATGCAGGACAATAAGCGAGCGAACCGACGAGCTCGGCCGGTTGCCGCACATGCTGGATATGCCGCAGGGCAAGGAGCACTGCTTGCTGAAATTTAATTAAGCCACATCCCCGAAAATGTTTCGCATGTCTGCCACGGAAATTGTTCAGACATTTGTGGAACAGTGCGGGGAGAGTGAGGAGCTCTGTGCTGGGCTGTCTTCGAGCAAGTAAATATGGAAGAAAATTTACTAGGAATTTGCATTTATCAAACGACATTTCAAATGCCGAATGCGAATAATTTACAAAGTAATTGCAAAACTTGTCTAACACTAACTATTTTCCGGTTGCATGAATTGCATTATTGGTGTAGAAAATGAATAATTTACATATTGTATAACAAATGTTATTCCCTTTTGATGGAAATCACTCAATCGTAGTTATCTACATTTTCAAGGAAACTCAAAACTCATCAAAGTCAAGATACAATTCATTCCTATAATACTAATGAAATAGAAATTCTTTGTATAGCAAACTTGGGGTAACAGGGAGAAGAAGATGCCTGCGGCATGTCCGCCTGTTCGTCTGAACGTCTGTCCGTCTATCCATTATTATAGATTCCATAGATTAAGTTAATTTAAAATTCAAAATTGGTAGCACTGCAAAATAAATAATGTTAAATTCGATTTCTATGCGACTTATAAAATATAAAACTTTCTGACTGTGTCATATTAATAGACAGTAACAGATATACAAATATTTAAAACTCATCCAAATTTCAATTCAATCGAACAATAAACACAGAAGTTCTTCAAGAAAGTATGAGCCTTTGTGAATTGGTATGAACGTAAA
Source organism: Zaprionus indianus (assembly GCA_018904595.1). Lineage (NCBI taxonomy): Eukaryota > Metazoa > Arthropoda > Insecta > Diptera > Drosophilidae > Zaprionus > Zaprionus indianus. The sequence continues at coordinate 8,526,642 of JAEIHA010000320.1, forward strand.
GATCTCAATTTCGTATGTACTCTACTATCTATTGAGTAATCAGGATTGTTTGTTTATTTAAAAATAAAAGATAGTTAAAATATTGTTACCTAACTAACAATACCCCAATTCGATGTATTTACTATGCACATCACTTTGAATGAATGCAAAAAATGCTAAACAACTTTGTGCAATTAGAACTCGTTTGAATTTTGGTTAAATAAATCATTAAGATAACTTAGCTTATTGCTTTAGTTTAAATTAAGCTACGTTATGCAAGCTATGGCCACAATTTCTGCATATTCCGCACATAAAGTTTGAAAAGTCAGAAAGTCGAGTCAGGCAAATTAGTTTGCACTCGACAAGCCAACAAACTAGACAAACAAACGCAAAAAAAAGAGAAGGTTTACAAAAACGAAACGAATGGATGGTGAAGAGACTCGAAACTCAATCAAAAACTCTTCACATGAACGCACGCATAAAGTTTGTTCAACTTTTTGCAATGTTGAAATAAATGCATTTGATAGTTGCTTGCAAAAGGGATGGGATGCGGGGCGGCACATGGGTGGCCGCACTGGGTGCACACTGCGTATGCGTGATGGCAAAACAATTTTCGAAATCATAAAAAAGTTTCGCTGTGGCTGCCGCTCCAGCTGCTGTTGATGTTACAGTTGTTATTGCTGTACCATAAATTTGACTTGCATTCAGTTAAATTAAAATTTAAAAAGCGTTATGAACTCGTCATTTGAAGTGCTAATCCGCCTCACTATGCAACCCACTTCAATATTTCAATAAGATGCACGCACACACTCACACACACACACTCATGCACACTTACACCGACAGTGGCAGCCCCTCGCATGCTAATCGGTAGCCATTAGGTGATGTTTCCCCTCTGTGGCAGGCGGCGGGCACCTGTCGCCAAACAACATGCAAATGTGCTCCCCTCTCGACACGTTCGCTAGTTAATTTAAGCGCTTCCCTCTCTCTTCCTCTTCCTCCTGCATCCTCCACCATCGCGACTGCACGTCACAATGTGCAAAGCGTAAAAAGTGTAAAATTAATACTTAAGCTCATTAGGTAGGGAGGATGTAGAAAGGGCAGAGAGGAGTGAGGGAAGCTGCCACGTTGGCGGAAGAGTGCCAGAGAACTGTAACTCAAACAGAAACTGCGCGTGCAACACTTCAACTGGGGACTGTTTTTCTTCTACTTCTCTCACCTAACCCTTTCCCTACTTCTCTCCCCCCTCCCCTTGGCCCTTGCTGGCAGATTGCATGACTTCTTGTCACATCTTAACGTTTGCTTTACGTTTCTCCCAAGACACGCGTCGTCAACTCCGTTGCCAGCAATCGTTTATCAAGTGCTCTGAGTGACTCTCGGCGCCTTTTGAGCTCCATTCAGATACAGAATATACATATAAAGCATTTGTTGGCTTTTCATAACTTTGTCAATACGCAAATTGCTGTGCTCCGAGATTGAGATTGTCACTTAACTTGATTTCTATAGCTGCAGTTTGTCAATGGTAAAAAAGTTTCAAAAGCTGTAGTTTGTCAATGGTAAAAGAGTTTAATTCGAAAATATTTATATAAACTAGAAATTTGGGTTATATTTGTAATTCCAAAGTTTACATTAATTTATTTTCTGTCAAATATTTCAATGTTTGCATATAAAATAAACTCTGAATTAAAGTACAACATCTGCAATGTATTCTTCCACTCCACAGTGCTTCGTGCAGGACCTTTCTTATTTCATTTGTTACACAATTAATCTCTTGCCAGTCTGTCTTAATATCATTTCCTGCTATCAACAAGTTCTCACTACCCAAAATTCTATTTTGATTTTACGCAAACATAATTTTTAGCTTCCGGACAGATAACACAAGTATTTTAATTTCATTCACTTGCCTCCGGCCCGGAACAGCATCACTTGCGTGCTTCGCAATTTGAGTATGGGGAGGTGATGCTGAGCACCAGCTCAGACCGTCTAGATATTCACAGCATATCTACATGAAAGTGTGTGTGGAATATTCCATCCAACTGTCCACAAGTTTGTTAATCGAACTGCCTGTTGGGCTTCTCTAACATTCCAGTTATTAGTAGAAACGGAAGGGCAAAAACTTTTTTTTTTGCCAAATTTGATTTCATCGTAAATTGCACTCTGGATATGGCCAGAGGACAGACAGGCGCTTTCAGGATCCCGTCCGGTTGGTTGTGCTTTTGACTTTTTGACATGTTGCCCGGTTTGCCGCTTGCCTCTGGAGTAATTCGAGTTGGGAATGGGTTTTTGGTTTAGTTTTTTTTTTCCTGCTCTTGTACACTGTTTGCATGGTTCCCTAACGCAACAGTAGCAGTAACAACAACAACAGTAGGAGAAACACCAACAACATGCAACCCAAGTCAGAAGTCGTAAAGTTTTTTCGCCTGTCATTTGGGTGCTAAGTTTCCCTTTGTTTTCGCAAACAACAACACCGTCGATCTTTGGCCCCCTAGAAGTTATTGTTTTCCCCCCAATAAAATATACATATGTATGTACATACATTGTACATATGTGTAGGGTCGACATACACTTTCAATTCTAATGCAATTATTGCTACTGTTTTTTTGTTATTGCATGCGCGAATAAAAGTTTAGTTTCGTTTTCAAGAACTTTCCAAAAAAAGGCACTCGAAATCAATTTATAACTTTGTTTACGCGAGTTCAGTTTTTGCTCTTCTTGTTTTTCCAAACTTGCTGTTGAAAGTATTTATGGTTTTGTATGGAAACGAATTTGAGTAGCAGTAAATTTCATGTTGTTTATCTGATATGTATATTTTTCTGGTTCATGAATCCATTTAGGGATTACAAAGTTGTCAAATATGATGCATAACTTATATTTATATTTTGTTCAAAATTTCCTGAACTGTCGGTTAAATAACAAAACATATTCTAAAGTTTCTGTCATAATTAAGAGGTACCTTCCTCCGACTTTGCCTTGGTCTATTCTGTTGACAGTTCCCCAAGAATACGTAGAAAGTTCAACATTTTAATTAAAGAAAGCAACGAAGCAGGCCAAATGAACTAAGGAACTAAGGAACTAACAGGAACGCGTTGAAGTGAGCTCCAAATAAAAAAAGATAGTTAATTGCTGTGCGCTCGTCGTAAATATGGCAATTTTCATGGGGAGCACATCCGACTGAATTATGAGGGAACGTGTGTGGGTTCAGCTCATGCAAATATTACGGCCCAGAGGCCATTAGTCAAGTCAGCCAAGCAGCGAGCACACAACAACAAGACAAAGATCAACAAATTACAAGAGTTGAGCAGCTTTTAACTATCTTGAAAATGTGTATTAAAAGAACTACTGCATATTTAATCATATATGCTTATTTAAGATTAGCTGAACCATGTTAAATCGACTGTTTGTCGCCCACCCACAGCAACACAAATTGCTTTATGTCGATGCTAGTTGCAATCGAGCTAGAAAAGCAGCTTAAACAAGTTGAGAGCCAACGGCGCCAGGGGACCGAGTGCCGTTGGCGAAGCTTAAAACAGATACAGATACACACATTAAGATACGAGTATATAAGCAACAACAACAACAACAGCAACAGCAAACAAGTCACAACAAACCCAGAGTCCAGTTAGTCATTTTTACAGCGCCGACTGTGACATATGAACAACGACAGAAACAACAGCCATAACAGCAACAACAACAACAAAACAACACCAACAGCAACATAAACAACAAGAACGACGCTCCCTCGACATATGACCCATCAAAAGTTGTACACGGGGGACAATTTTTTGCCAGATAAATATTTTTGCTTGTGAAACTTTGTTTATATAACAATACTAAAACTATATAGAGTACATATATATATCTTATATATATATTATATATATATATTATATCTCAATTTGCAAATGGACTATTTTAATATTTATTAAAATTCAATTCTTTTATTCAATTTTATTTATCTTAAAGTAAAGGAAAACTTTGTGTGCAATCTTTGTAGTCTAATATTTGTCCCAGTGTACCTTAAGGATTATTCATTTAAACGGTTTAATTTATTTGTTGAACAAGTAGCAATCCTGGCAACATGTTTGTGTGTGTGTGTGTGTGTGTGTGTGTTTTAGATAAAAAGTATTAAGTCTGATGCTGCCTCTTATACGTATATATCATATGTAATCCATTCATATTACATATTTTCTCACAAAGCTCTTGTCTTGTCTGTTTGTTTGTTACGAGGAGAAGTAACTGGGTCGTAAAACGATTGCCTAATGGGCTTGCTGTTGTTGTTGTTGTTGCCCGCTTTAAGAACTTTGTCGCAATCGGAGCGGTCAATTGACACCAAGGCGTTAACCCGGCCACAGTCTGGTTCCGTCAGATACGAAGCGTCCCATTAGCTAATGACCGTAAGTAGCCTGAAGATTTGCATACAGACTTCCTTTGAAAGTCGTCTTTATATAGCACAATGTGCAATTCAATTAGCCATGTAAGTCTTTGTTTAATTGATTAGCGTAATTTGAAGAGAAAGAGGAGAAAGCTCCTCGCAACGGCTGTTTAAATGAATAATTGAAGTAGTTTAATGTTTAATCTAAAGTATTTGCAATTTAGAGATAACTAAGCATGCAAAACATTTAAAACATTAGTCTAGTTAAGCTTGATTTCCCCAAGGCAATATGTTGAAGTAGAAACTCTTTACTTAAAAGATATAAAGCTGAAGAACAACATAACTTTCAGTATTCTATGAAAACATATATTCATGTCTTATCATTTGTACCCCTAACAACATGTTCTAATCTACGTCAAATTTAACTTTTCCGTTCTTCATTCTCTGCAATAGAAACATTCGTTTTAAGGGTCCCAAGGCAGAATCGCTTATTCAGAGAACTGTTTAGAACAACGAATTGTATGCAAATCGGTAGCCCAATTTCGGATGCTGCATTAATGTATGCAAATGTAAATGTTAATGTCGTAGTTTTAAACGCATGGCAATTAGTTTTGGTAATTTCATTGCATATTCATTAGAGGGAGCTTCGGAGTTGTTTCATTTAGGTGCATTCCATAGTTGGCCACAAGTGTTGTGACTATCATTCCAGTTGATTTGTATTAACTTTAAAGCGTAAAGCAGTAAATGCTGCAAATTGTTGATAGGGCGTTATGTGGAACGTGAGAGTTTCTCGCCCAAAAAGGGCGTCAATATTTTCTTGTTCCTCCTCTTTACTTTCCGAGAAAAATACACGCAAGGGAGTTGAAAATGAAAATTTATTCTTTCTTTTCTTTTCTTTGCCATGTTTTTCTATGCCGCAGCAGAAAAGGAAAACGTACTTATAAGTGAGAAACATTTCCTTTGGAACTTTTAATACTCTTTAACGCAGGCTAAGTACTAAGTGACGCAAGGGATTTTCCGTCATCGAATATACGTGTATTGAACATCATTTATCTTTATATTGAACAACATATACTCTATAAGTATAGTTATATATATACAAATGTATTTGTAACGTATCTACTGACATAATAGAAATAACCTCGGTTAGGCAGTGTAAAAGGTTAGAATGAAGAGAGCACAAACAATAGCGTTATTTATGCATTGATTATGAAATTTTTCAGCGCTTATTTTCAACCAGGTTAAATGCTGGGAAAACACTTGCACACACATGTATGTACATATGTACGTGGTCTGTTTGTGTGTTTGTCTGGCAGGTTTACAGTTACTCACTTGTAATTACACTCGTACATGAGTGTGTATTGTGTACCTTGTGGGAATTCAGGGCATTCGGAATTGTATCATATTGTTACTTCATCAAGGTAAGTATTTAATTTCAATGATATTTCGTATTGTATGGACTAAGTGAACTGAACTACTTGGTTTATCTGATGAACTACTGGTAGACTAAATACTTGTTGGGTACACCAATGACCCGTTACCACCTACCGGTCTAACTGGGGTTAGGTTCTAAAACTATTTGTGTTAACTGTTGCTGTAGTTAGTTAACTGTAACTAAACGGGGCATTACAAGATCCCCACTAATGCGCACAAGCGGAAAACAGACGTGTCCCAATGATTTTGGCCAACTCATGATCCCCACCCGGTCCACACACACACCACACACAGACACACTTGACATCTTTTGTTACGCATCATTAGAAACTGACAATGGTGAGCCAAAGAGTTGTTGTTGTTGATGATGATTATATTGTGCGCCTCGGTTTATATGGTAAAACGATATGATTGCATGATGACATGACATACCATACTAAGTATAACCAAGTCCACCACACACCAGCCACCACAATTGCCGTGCAAGAGAGAAAAAAGAGCTTTGAGCTGCGAGCAGAGACGCCACCGGAAAATTGACGGCACGCCATCAACAATAATAACCCGACAATAGACGAGCATGATGATGACTGAGGGGGGACTATGCAGAGAGCGAGGGACAGGGCAGGGCAGAAATCCAAGTATGAAGTAATGAATTAAATGGAACAGCATGCAACGAGTGCGCCTCGAAGCCTTGTGCGGGGGGTCTTTCGACTAATTTTAGTGACACAAGATATTATAAGACAGTCTGTCTGTGGCTCGCAATATCCACACAAAGATACACGCGTGCACAAAGTACCCGGGGTAAATAAAGTGATATAGGTAATCGATAGGACCCCCCGCCCGGTCAGAAACGGCATGGGGCGAGCACTAAGTATGCAGAAATGGGATCATTCTCGACATCGACTAAACGTTTAAAGCAATTTACTGATTGTCGTTCAACCGACAAATTGCTATATGTCATTTTCTATACACGCTCTAGTCATTATTGCTCGATTTCATGTGAGTGGAGAGTCATTTTCGCATTGGTCACAGTAAATATGCAAATTATGGCGGTTTCATTTAAAGTGCACAAAGTTAATCCAGTTAGGATGCGTCTTTAAACTCTAGAAAACCCTTTGAAAGTACAACAACATTTTCAGGAAAATTTATGAGAACGTTGGGACTCCAAATTGAATAAAATTTACAAAACAACGAAAGAGTTAAGGAAGACAATGACAAAACAGTTGGGAAACCAAGGAAAAGGATACACGCCGAAAGGATGGAAAACGAGAAACGAAAACAACACAACAGGAAAAGGTAAAATTAATGCGAAAAGGAAATTAAATATGTAAAAACGCAAAAGAAAAGCTAAAATATACAACTTAGAGTGGCATTCTACTGTTACGGAGTTGCTTGCCAGATGCTTATCCCTACAAGTCTCAACTTGTTTACTAGACTACGATAAAATTTCATGAATTTCAACTTACAAACATAACGACAGCAGTGCAAGTTTTAATAATATTTTGTTGGTCCTTAAACGGGACACAACAGGACACCGAACGCAGTAAATTACAACACAAGAACCACGAACCGGCGAAAGTTGTTTGGGTTTTGGGGTTTTATGGCGATTACAAAAAGGTCCGGGGGTAAGTGAATGGGAATTAACAATTGTAAGTGTAAGTCTGCCACTTGGAACTAACGTTTCACGCTTTCAGCCAGTCTCCAATTCGACGTTGCTGCACGCACTTTTAAAACGCAACTGAATCGACTTCGTCAACTTCGACTTCAATTTCAACTTCGCGCTCGTTCACCAACAACAACAACAACAAGAGCAACAGCTGCTCGTCGTCTTTTCAGTCGGCTTTGATGTTTTTGGAGTCACTGCTGCCGCTGCTGCTGCTGTTCGGGTTAAGGGGGCCGACCGCGTTGGGGTTGCCCCGTTCGGTTTGTTGCGATTCTCTCACTCCCTTCCACCTGCAAACTTGTTGTCGCGTTTTTTAGTCAGTTTTAAACTCGTTTCTTAAATTTGTTCCGAGGCTCTTAACTCATATAACATATGTCTGTCCAGATGCTTATTAATGCATTAGTCTTCTTTAAATTAGGTTATAAATTTTCGTTTATACTATGCACTTTACTAATTGAATAACATTTGTTTCTGACAAAATTTCTAATTTAAATGTCACCATGCGATCTTTGAGTAATTAGGATTTGTTTCTATCTCTATTTTACTATAGTCAATATTATTATATAAAAAATAAATGAATTATTATTTTTATTATGTTGTCAATTATATATTTACTTTAATCAAATGAAACAAATCTATATTGAACAAAACGAGGAAAAAGGGCTGATTGTTTCTACATTTTATAGTGGTCCAATTTTCCTATTTTTATGCCTTTTATATATATAGAAAACTGGCAATAACAAATTTGGCGATAGTTTTTATGCATCTTATGATATTTCGTCCTATCATTGTTTCGACTTGCTCTAAAGTTGACTTTTGTGTTGATAGACGGACATCGGCTGTTTTACTTTCTCTGTTGCTGATACAGATATATATGTACTAAATTGAAATATATCTTATAGTGCTTGCAAACCCTAGGCAAAAAGTTAATATACCCTCTGCAAGAGTATATCGACTTTAGGATCGCATGAATACATTAAAATTCAAAACTCTGACTAATATTACTTTAACAGGTATTTTTATATTAATCTATGCAAAAACGTTTATAAATTTTGTACTTATTGTTCGTGTTAATCTCAAGATCCCAATTCAGTTCAGTTGTGGAAAAGTTCTTGAACGTTTTTGCCTGTAAGGCATTTGACTTTTAGATAGTCGCACTCGCACTTGTCGGCCAACAACGTGGAAATCTTTACCAAGGCATTAATCTGCGAACCGCTTAGCGCTTTGAGCACCTGCTTTTGAGTGCCAGCAGGACTCGAGAGGGTGCGCTTTGTTCGCTTCTCAGTTCTTAGTTCTCACTTCGCGCTTCTCATTTCTCGTTTCTCGCATCGCCAGCTGCGCTTCGGCTTAGCCGAGCTCTATTCAGCACAGCAATTAACTCTTTAGGAATGCCTGCAAGTAACATAAGAAACCGCAGCGAACACGAAAATGCGAACTCAAGTGGGAAATGGGACGAAAGGGGGTTTGAGAAGCAGGGCAGAGGCAACCGCCAAAGAGCTCTAAAAACAAAGAATCAACTAACTTTTAAGCAGGGAGAAGGTCGCTGCTTATCGATTGCAATGGCGAAGTAGAAGTCAAAGCAAAGACTAAAACAGACAGCAGGCAGCAGACAAGAAGCAAAGTAGAGAAGACAACAGAAGCGCCTCCTCCCGCAGTGTGCTGGCGGACGGGGGAGGAGGCGAGGCGCATTGCAATTGGCACAGGCCCTTGAAAAAGCTGTTGAGCCCACGCAAAATGCGCCGCAACGATGCCGGCAACACGACGCAACGCGACGCGACGCCTTGGCAAGACGAAGACGACCAAGTGCAAGAGAAATAACTGCGTTGGGTAGAGGGTAGAGGCGGGGTTGGAAGGGCGTAGTTAATGCCGAAAGAAGGGCACACTTAAGAGCCAGTGCGCATTGTTGTTGTTCTTTAGCCCACACTTGACACATTCTTATGGTTCAATGATCACAGAAGATTGAAATAAAAGTTTATTGAGTTTACCATTTCAGTATCAGACTGCAATAAATTTGAAAGTGTAATTATTAACCTCTTCTGAACCCATAAACTTCTTTGTGATTCTTTTTTAAATTAACTTATTTCAGGGTGTTTCAATACTCAACTTTAACCTAATGCAACTTTTGTTTACAATCGTTTTTAGTTTGAAATTCAATTAAAGTAGAAATCTTATAAAACTTTTTTTTGTACAAGTATATCTCAGATTGTTTCCAAGCATACTGATTAGATATATTATAGAGGATGCAACATTGTTATATTGTACACTAGTACCATTTTAGCGTAGGGTAGATGCTTTAATGCAGGACTGTAATGTATTCGCATCGTCTTTAAATTTGTTTTCCTCTACCCCAAAATCCCAACATATTCAATGCAGTTTCCATGGCTTTTATATCAACCGCAAATCGGGGGCGTCAATGGCCGGCAAATAGCAGCAACGCCGCAAGCATCACAGAGAAAACAATCTGTTCAAGTGGTGCTAGCAATGCCTCTGCTGCTGCTGCCGGCGCAGCAGATGTGCCTCAAATGGTGCTGACTCATTGAACTACAAAGATGCAGTCGCAGTGGCAGGATATTTCACTTGATTTGCAGGTCAATTGCGTCGACGACAGACAGAGGCAGTAGTCGGTCACCTTCCTTGTTCGCTTAACCAGTTACTAGTTGGCACACGTACACGTCCATAGACTCTTCTGGGCTTGGGTCCAAGTGACAGTTAAGTTGCACTCAACTAAAACGTAACGGTAGAAAAGTCAGTCAGTCGAGTGCGTGCAATGTTTGTCAAATTGCAAACCGGCAACTCGTCGCAGTTCGCAACTGGCAACTGGCAACTGGCATCGCTTTGCCGTTTTCCCATTTTCCCATAGCAATCCGCCATGTGGCTATGTCCATAGCCGTAACCGGTAGCTGCATCAGTTGACAAAACTCAACCGAGCAGCAGCTCACCAGCAGCAGCAACAACAACAACAGCAACAAGAACAGTGGCAGCAAAACAACCACAGCATTTGTAATGGAAATGGAAATTCCTGCATTGAAATCTCGTTTTATTTGCTTTCACTGTGTGTGTGTGTTGGGTCGTGTTGTTTTTTTGCGGTTTATTATTGTTTTATTTGTTTGTTTGTGTTTGTATTTCTGTTTTCTCTCTTTTGCTTTGCCCAGCAGTTCATCTTGTTGTTGTTATTCTTATTTAAACTGTTGCAATTTTGTCTCCACCATCTCCGCCATCCTTTATGTGGTCCCAAGTCAGTGAATTGACCAAAATATATCCAACTGCAACAGTATCCACTATAGCAAACCGTTGCCTCAATTCAAGTCACGCTCCACTGCGAATACCACCCAAAAAGCGAAGTTCAATTACAAACGGGGAAACGAGCTTAATCATTTTGTGAGGTCGTCTTTATGGGACAGTCGCGTTAAGGGGGGTGTTCGTAAAGGGATTTTCCACTTCTCTCAGAGAAATACTGTTTTGTTGCTTTGACTTATTCGAAATTAAAAAAATATTGTTAATTACAGGGTAAATCGAGTAGAATGTTCTCAAATCATCGCGTGATACAGTCAAATTTAGGAGTTGTAAGACCATAAAAAATATGCATCGACACATGTATATAGATAAGATATTTGTATGCATTTTAATTAAAGACAATATGTATAGTGTAATAATTATTTCAACGTCCGCGTTTTTGCATCGCGTGCTGATAACAAGCTGTTCCAAATCATTAATTTACGATCCGCTAATAACAGAAAAATGTTTCACAAGTTTCGTTAGCATTTTTAGCATATCATTGGCGAAATTAGAAAATTGAACTAAGGATTTCACAACTGCAGCCATTAATTAAACTTTATTGATGCACAAAACACATACTGAAATTAATTAGATTTCATAAATCTATCAAGTGGAATGAATTGCCAGCAATTTGATACGAAATGTTGATTACAACGGTGAATTGTACATAAATTCGTTGACATTTGTTCGATGATCCCTTGGGCAAACTGTTTATATTAAGCTTTATCTGGCAAACAAGTCCAAGTCTGTGGTCAGGTGAATTTACAAGACACAAATATACAAACTGAAGAAATAATATATAGACATTATGCTCTGTATATATTACAAACAAACAGCAGAAGACTACAACAACAACTAAACAACAGAGCCAAACCAAAGCGAGATTAGAAATGGGCTTGAGGTTCAAGACCAAATATGGTGTGCGTAGTTGTTGTTGTTATTGTTGATGGAGCCACGCGGCGGGAGGTAAAAGAGACAGGCGGCTGCGATTCAAATAGTGTGTGGAAAAAAAGGTCAAAGAAAGCAGTCGATGAGAAAGGGAATGCATGAGGTACATGAATATATGCATACATATACATATACACACATGAAGGTGTGTGTAAAACAAAGAGGGTGAACACTTTGCCAAGACAGAGACGAACAGAAGAAGAAGAGTAAAATCAATTTAAATTGAATTATACAATACAAACACTTACAACAACAACAACCACAACAACAGTAACAGTAACAACAAAAACAATTGCCACGCCGAGAACGTATAAAATGAAAATTGCATGAAAGGCACCGAGGAGAAACGAGTTTTGCACCGGGCGAGAGTTGAATACAGACTCAATGAATGAATGGATGAATGAGTAAGCAAGAAAGCTAAATAAAGATGAGAGCTGCTCCCCCCTTTCCCCTCTGCTGCTCTGTTGATGCTGAATAAATTAAAGACAACGCACGCCTGCCCAGCAATTTTGTAACAATTTGTAAGAGGCGGCTGCGGCATTGGCGAAAGCAAAAAGGAGATGCAAATATTGTGGTGTGGCCAGACTCTACGGTCTGGTTTTATTTTTGGCCATACAAATTGAGAATACAAAGTGAATTGCTTGCCACGGCTAAGGGGGGAAAGCGATAGACAGACAGACAGCCTTGATGCTGCAGCGTCAGGTGCTATTTAACGGTAATTGCTTGCACTATCACACAAACACACACACGCACGCATGATCTGTAATCTGCAATTGAAATCTCACATTGCAAATTTAGTTATCCCGTTGGGTTAGTTTATGTTGCCGCTCAACTTAACTTGAATCCGCATTTTGTTGTTAGCATGATAAGCTGAGGGTTGAATTTGTGTGTTTGTGTGTGTCTGTGTGTGCGTATGTGCGTGTATATGTATGCCTGTGGTGGCAGGATTGAAAATCTATTGATTGTTATTGTGACCTGTAAATTGTACACACCTTTTTGTTGAGCCCGACACTTGTAATACGCTCACTCCTGTTGCATGATTTTTCTTAAAACCTGCAGTTCATTTTTTAAATTGCTCACACACACACACACGCGAGCAGGCACAGTGTATCGCGTAATCCTTGTGCCCACTCACACTTCTACAAAATACACCAGCACCTAACTGCACAGAGAAACGGTTTTTTTATATTGCATCTAATAAAAAATATCAATTCAAAACAAGTGAACACAAGTTGTTCACAGAGGTCCGACGATTGCGTTGTTAATGCTAATTTATTGTAAACATTTCATTTAATCAATAGAACGCGGAGCGTACCCAAACCAAGCGTTGTTGTTGGGCCAAGACTAAGCGCGAGACTACTTTTCAATGTGACCGTGCGTGTCTAGCAGAAAAACGCCCTGTGTTTTGAGATTCAAAAAATTATCGATGAATCGGTAATTGTCTGTTTCGATACCATGTAATCGAATAGTATTCGCAATTATTTCAAATTATAATGGAAATACGTTATTTTAAAAGAAACTTGAGTACCAATCATATATTAATCACAAGTGAAGTCACTTGTAGCCACAAAAGAGTTTGAAAAGCCCTTGAAATCAAAACTACTCCAATTTAAAAGAGATTGTTGCTATAATTGATATGTGGATTTTCCAATTGTTCCGACAATTCCCCAGATGGAAGTTCATTGTCATTGTGTCTAAGCAATAAGTAAATCAACGAAAAAAAATAACTATGGAAAGACGCAACACACCCACTGACAACTGTTAATTACAGTCACCGATTGTCTTCGGCTGAAGTAGAATACAAGAATTGATAAGCAAGAGAATTGATAAAGAAAGACGTCTACTGCAACTCGGATGTCAAATTTTCTGCCAAGCAAAACTCCAACGATGATCAAAAAACAGCTGTCGTTCAGTTTCGAAGAATCCACGGCATCATGCAGTACATTCTGCTCGTTGCTCTTGTTGTTTCCTTCTTTTGGTTCAGTGGCTGCGAAGCTGCCGCTGCCAAACGTCGTCCAGATGGACGCATAGTCAACGGGCGAGAGGCTCGCGAAGGCGAGTTTCCCTTCCAGATGTCTCTGCGCCGCTTGACCGTGCACATCTGCGGTGCTTCCGTTCTGGACGGTAGCTGGGCAATCACCGCTGCCCACTGCATCGATGGACATGAGAATCAGCCGCAGGAGTTCACTCTGCGCCTGGGCAGCGTTCGACGCTCGAGCGGCGGCAGCGTTATGTCGGTGCGCACTATCTACAAGCATCCCTCGTACGATGCCAGGGACATGAACTTTGATGTAGCCCTGCTGCGCACTCAAACCGGAGCCTTGTTCATGGACACTTCTGTGGCGCCCATTGGTTTGCCAGAGGCTGGCCAGGCCATCGCAGACAATACGCCCGTCGTAGTCTCCGGTTGGGGTCACATGAGCTCCAGCGAAGCCATGCTCTCCCCAGTGCTGAAATACACAACAGTACTGACGGTTAATCAGGAGAAATGCCACAGAGACCTGAGTTTCCACGGCGGCGTCAGCGATGCGTAAGACAAATAAAGATACCACATGAAAAATTCATAATTAATAAATGATTGTCTGTTTTTAGCATGTTTTGCGCGGCAGCTCGTAACACGGATGCTTGTCAGGGTAAGTACTTTTAGCCATGAGTCATTTTCGAACTGTAATTAATCTTGTTTTCCCCACGTAGGTGATAGCGGTGGTCCCCTTACCGATCAAGGAAGGCTCATTGGGATTGTGTCCTGGGGCGTAGGCTGTGCAGGTTAGTTATTTCTCTCTCTCTCTCTGTCTTTTTCTTTATATCTCTATCTCTCTCTTTCTCTTTCTCTCTCTCTCTCTCTCTCTCTCTCTCTCTCTCTCTCTGTCTCTCTCTTGCCCTGTCTTTTTACTACCCAATATCTATCTCTTTTTATTATGATTCACACATGTTCATTGCAGATCCATATTATCCCGGAGTTTACACTCGCCTCTCACATCCCAGCATACGACGTTGGATACGTTTGTTGACTAAATTATAAATGCAACATTTAAATTTCGTCAATGCTTGAGAATAAAACATTTTGTGGTATAAAAAGTTAACTTAATTTTTTCTTTGTCAACTTAGTCAATATAAATTTGATTAGTAACATTTTACTTAACTTAAACAATTTGTTCAATCAATAATAAAAGTTGTACAGGGTTTCAATAAACAGTGGAACATAAATAATTTCAAAATATGTTTTTATACAGATTACAATATCTATATAAGAAACTTAAATTCAAAATGTGCGCCATGAGTTCACGCAGTTATTCTGTTATCGATAGTTTAGCAATCAATAGCATGCTCCCATCACTAGGGAGATTTCTTATTGGAAAATTTACGCACACTTCGGTTCGGCTGCGATTGGATGATTAAGTGACGGTTCTCTCAATTAACAATTCACCTACATACAAAGCTGTGAAGTGCATTTTGTTGCAACGACTTGTGCGAACCAACGAAATACAACAAGAGCACAGTGAAGCCGAGCACTATACGCACAGAATCAACACAATTGTGGGAGTAGCAACGGGCGGTGGTCGGCGGCGCGCATTCTTATTGGGGTAAATGCAAATAATTACCAAACTAACAAAATAGATGTTTAAAAATAAACCACAATACAACACAACAACAGCAGCAGCAACAACAAGAACAACAACAACAACAAGAGAAACACCAGCAATAATTTGAATTTCAATCTGCATCCAACAGTATTGTGGTGAATGTGGTGGCGCTGGTTCTGGCTGTGCCTAAAAATGATCTACAAGCTATTCTGTTGTTCGGTTAGCCTAATATTCTTCTGCTTCAATGTGCTGTGGTTCTTCTGCAACCTGGCGATACCGTGGTGCACATTGACGCTGCTTATCATATGTGTGGCATCGAAATTCGTCAAGCTTCAGCGCAGCCCCAACGAGAAACGTTTGCTCAGTGTGCTCAATACGCCAGACGATTGGCCCAATTACTGGCCCATTGCGAACCGTGGAGCCGGCTACGATGCGCCCGAGAACTCGAAGGCAGCTGTCAAGAAGGTGTGTGTGTGTTTTACCGTCTGTGTGACGTCAGCCGAGTCAATCGGTGGTTGTTTCAAGACATATGTATGTATGAAAATCAATAACATCCCTCCTTGTTCTGTAGTGCCTCGCACGTGGTTACCGCAATGTACTCCTGGATGCCGGTATAACATCCTGCAATGAGATTGTCATCGCGAATAGACTGACTGTGGAACGGGCCAGTCTAACGGGTAACCTGTCGCATCATACGCTGCACGAGCTGCAACAATTGAATATCAGCGATCATCATCCAATGCGGTAATCAGTTAAAAATAACATTGTGTAATTCAATACTTAGTAATGTTTGTTTTGCATCAACACAGTTCACAGTACGAGGCCGAGTCTGTCTCTACGCTGAAGCAGCTGGCTGATTTCCTGGAAGAGCAGAGCACATCAGCCACTTTGTTCCTGCATCTGCAGGACACCAGTGCGACTATGATAGATCAGCTACAGCAGTTTATGCATGCTAACGAGACGTTTACCCAGCGTACTGTCGTGATAAGTCGTTCGCCGCTTGCCATATATCAGGTGTGTGAGAAAGTCAATGCTAAGTATAGCTAATCACTACGATTAGTGGAGGAATCAAATAACTAAGCAACAACAACTGTGGTGTGATATATATTATTTTTAATGTTCGATTATTCGACAAACTTGTCTAATGATAATGCTTATTCTTTATCATCGACAGCTTCGCAAACTGAGGCCCGAAATCATTTGCGGCCTGTGGCATGAGAGCTACCTGTCGCTATCCATACTCAAATCTTCAACGCTGATTACCTCAATCTATGGTGCAATTCTGCGCAATATAATTGCGCCGGTAATTGGCATTAGTGTTGTCTTCCTTAACAAGGAGGAGTTCAATTTGTAAGTAGCTTATCAATTGTATTCAGTATAGATCTTTATTAATTTATTATTTTTGAAGGCATATTGGTGATCTATGGCGAAATGTAGGCGTGCGGCCGATCGTTTACATGGTTAATTCGCCCAACGAAAAACGCTATTTTCAGAAGACAATGAAGACGCAATACCTCACGGACTCGTTGCGTTCCGAGCCTCATCTCTTGATGAAGGCCTAAACTAACGAACAAATCTTAAGGAATACAAAACGTGCGCGCACAGAAATCACTTGCATTTACATTTAGTTATTGTAGGCACAGTTTGTTTTTGAAAGTTGCTTAATTTATTTCATTTAGTAGACTCTCTTTATATACATGGAAGCTTATGATAGTATTACCCAGTGCAACTATTCGTACATATGTTTTATGTATACACACGTATTTATGTTTTATGCTAAGTTTATATTGTGCTTTGTCTGACGTAAAGATGCTATTTTTTATGGGGAACTGTTGCTATATCCCCTGACACCAATCCTCACGCGTCCCTTATCATTTTTGTAGTATGTATTTATTATTTCATTTTGTTTTTATGTACCACTAATGTATTTCGCATGCTTCAACTCTCTCACAAACATTATCAATCGCTGCCACAACATGTTCTCAAGCCTTTTAAGCTAAGGTGTTTCTATTCATGTACTAACCACGCAATATATACACATATGCTTTGAATAAGCAGCTTTTATACGGGAGATTTTACTCTATTATACCAAATTTTTGTAGTCTATTGTTATGTAGTCGAACCCCAGAACCTCTCCTGCCCATATAGAGAACTACTTCTTATGCTTGTCGAATTGAAAGACATAGTCCAACCTACTTAAATTAATATAATGAACGAACATTAGTTATACGATTATACCAAAAAGCAAAACATTTTTTGTAACAAAATAATTATATTGTGCATGAGTGAAACAACAAAACCAATAAACGATAATTGAGAGCAATGCAAATATAAACGCGAAACATATATTTTTACTTGGGTGTAAATGGATCTAATATTTATTGAAAACTAAGGTTTTGTTTCCATTTGAAATTTTCTTTATTTAAGTGATCTCTGTTAGAGTTATTTAAATTCTTATTTTATTCATATGCATTTATTTTTTAAATACATCTAGACTTTAAGAATTATTAATTATATGTGTGTATGTATATGTATTTGTTAGTGTGGGGGCATGCTTGTTATTTTCTTCTTATATATATAAACGTACAACATTATTTTTATTTTATTAACTTAAAATTAACAATATTAGTTACCGTTCTGTAAACTTTTTGTACACAGGAGGCATATATAATAAACAAAAACTTTCCAACGAAACATTAATTGTGTAAGTATTTAAAAAGTTAAAATAAAATTAAGTAAAATGCTTATTTTCGGCGTGAACGAGTGGCACGTTTAGGTGCCACGGCAGGGTCTGGCTGGGGTTCTGTCGCCGCTGACGGGTTGTCCTCAGTCGTCTCGAAGTGCACCTTACGTCCTCGTCCGGTACGTGCTGGTGGCTGCGTCTCCTGAACGATCTCTTTTTCATCAGCCACCTTGGCACTGCGTGCCGCACGGCTGCGGGCTGCTGGAGCTCGCTTGGTGACCGGCACCTCTATCATATCGTCTAAATAAATCATTTCCTCAGGCTCCACCACGGCCGGGGTATTCGCGCGTGCTCGACTACGCGGCTTTTTAGCAGCCGGTAGCTCTTCTGTTGCTTCGTCCGTAGTTTTGGCATTTCGCTTTGCAGGCTGATTCTGCTCCACCTTTGCGACCGCAGCTTCATCGGCGCTCTCTTTGCGGTTGCGTGCACCCCTCTTAGTGGTTGGGGCCGGCACAGGTACGGAGACTTCTGCAGCTGAAGTTGGTTCCTCTACAACCTGAGCCTTACGTCGAGCAGGAGCACGCGTTTTGGTTATAATAGGAGTTGATTCCTCCTCTCTAGTCTTTTTCTCGGCCGGCTCACCATTATCGCCGTCAGCAGCATTCGCCACGCCCTTACGTCGTCTGGGAGTTGCCGGACGAGTTGCTGAATCCACCAGCAGCTCAAGAGCTTTAGCCGTTGGATGCCGAACACGACGTGTACGCGATGTGCCTGGTTTCTCGTCATCTGATGTTTCATTATAGTTTTTGCGCGGCACATTACGTCCCTCGCGTTTTTGTGAAGACGATGGCTCTGGCAAGGCAGCAGTATTGGGTGTTTTCAATTCCACATTCTCAACTTGAGGTTCTAGTAAAGCGACCGGTGTCCTTCTCTTCGTGGGTAGAGGAGTTGTTGGTACTTCCAAAGTATCTGCATCTGTAGTTTTGCCTGCCACTTTACTGGACAATGCTTTGCGACCTTTGCGTGCCGATATCCGTTTATCCTCGTCGGAAGTTTCGTCATAGTTCTTACGGGGCAAATTGCGTCCTTCTCGTCGGCGAGGTGTCAGTTCGTCCTCAGAGCTGGGAGGTTTCCGAAGCCTTGGTGATACAACCTCAACACTGACCACATTTGCTTCAGCAATAGGCAGTGTTTCAAAGTTAAGCTGCTCATCTACATTGTCGGCGGGTACTGACACTGAACGCTTGCGTACCCTGCGTGTTGTCTCCTTCAGAGGCTCTTCAACTGTTAGTGCTTCAACATTCGCTGAAGCTTTTTGACCGTGTCGTGTGGCTTTCTTCTCAATGGGCGTCTCTGTCTCAGCGGCAACATCAGCGTTGGGCTTTTGTCCCCGTCGAGTGGTTTTCGCAATAGGCTCTTCAGAGTGCGCCTCATTGGCCGCTACCTTTTGTCCGCGCCTTTTTGGTTTTTGCTCGGGAACTACAGCTGATGCATCTTCATCTGATGTCACCTTACGACCTCGTCGGGGTACGCTCTTTGCCCGGGGAGTTTCAGTCTCGACCAGAATTTGTGGGGCTTCCGTTGGCAGTTCCTCTGGATGGCCATCAGAATGTACCTCTTCAGCTGCATTCTTTTGTCCGCGACTTTTTGGTTGGTGCTCGAGTACCGCACTGTTTGCTGCTGCTGATGTATCTTCTGTATCTGTTGTCGCTTTACGACCACGTCGAGTGACGCTCTTTGCTCGGGGAGTTGCAGTCTCTACCTGTATTTGTGGGACTTCCCTTGGCGGAACCTCTGGATGCTCTTCAGAATGTGCCTCATCGGCCGCTGTCTTTTGTCCGCGCCTTTTTGGTTTATGCTCGGGTACTACAGACGATGCATCTTCATCTGTTGTCGCTTTACGACCTCGACGAGTGACGCTTTTCTCCCGGGTAGAAGGCGAGTATTTGTGGGTTCTTGGGTTCCTCTGTATTTCTGATGTGCATTTGCTGTTTGTTTTTTGGTTTATGCTCGGGAACTTAGACGTGCTTTCATCTGTTGTGGCTTTACGACCTCGACGAGTGACGCTTTTTTCCCGGGTAGCAACGGCGTCGACGAGTATTTGTGGGGCTTCCCTTGACAGTTCCTCTGTATGTTCTGCAGAATGTGCATCATCTGCTGCTACCTTTTGTCCGCGTCTTTTTGGTTTGTGCTCGGGTACTACAGCTGATGCATCTTCATCTGTTGTTGCTTTACGTCCTCGACGAGTGACGCTCTTTTCCCGGGTAGCAGCGGTGTCGACCAGTATTTGTGGGGCTTCCCTTTGCAGTTCCTCTGTATGTTCTTCAGAATGTGCGCCATCGGACGCTGTCTTCTGTACACGCCTTTTTAGTTTATGCTCGGGAACTACAGCTGATGCATCTTCATCTGTGGTTGCTTTACGTCCTCGACGAGTGACGCTCTTTTCCCGGGTAGCAGCGGTGTCGACCAGTATTTGTGGGGCTTCCCTTGGCAGTTCCTCTGTATGTTCTTCAGAATGTGCCTGTCCGCGTCTTTTTGATGGCTCAGAAACGACAGCCGGTGCATCTTCATCTGTTGTCGCTTTACGACCTCGACGAGTGGCGCTCTTTTCTCGGGTAGCAGCAGTCTCGACCTGCTTCTGTGGGACTTCCGTTGGTGGTTCCTCAACATGCTCAACGGAAATTGACTTCTTACGCCCACGCCGTTTAGTTTCATTTTCCGTATCCGAATTGGTTGTTTTGACAACTTTCTGTGCGGGCGCTGGTTGCGGTTCTTCAACGAGCTCCACAGACATTGATCGCTTACGACCACGCCGTTTAACCTTGTGATCTGCATCTGGGTCGGCTTCTTTAATATCCTTTTGTGCAGGACCATCAACAGGGTCTGTAGATATTGAAGGCTTGCGGTCTCTTCGTTTAACTTTGTGGTCCGCCTCTGAATTTTCTGGTTCAACTTTTTCGGCTGTAACCAAGGGAGCTTCTTCGACATTAACTACTGATATAGATCGTTTGCGGACACCTGGTTTTTGTTTATCATTTGGACCAGATTCCACGGGTTCAACATTTAAATTATTTTGTTCTGGCTCAGCGTCTTCCTTTATATTTTCCAAGTGGTCCTTTGAAGTCGTCTGACCATCGATTGCCTCGGCTAAAGCTTTGCGGGTATTTCGCTTCGGTTTCGTTTCGGGAACTGAATCCTTTTCGATTTCATCTTTTACCTCGGCCGATGCTTTACGAGTGTTTCGTTTTGGTTTTGTTTCGGGAACTAAAACTTTTTCGATTTCGTCTTTTACCTCGGCCGATGCTTTGCGAGTATTTCGCTTTGGTTTCGTTTCAGGAACTGGGTTGGGTTTTTCCTCAACTAGCTCTGGTAATTGCTTTTCGATGGGCTTTATCTCTTGTACAACAGCAGCTTTAACAACTACAACATCCAATTTGATATCAGCTGTGTCTAACGAAGCTCTTCTTCCACGCCGTTTGGGTTTTTCTAAGGCAATTTCTTCCTCAGAATGTGTTTTGGCTGGGCGTACGTCGACCGATGGATGGCGTCCACGCCGTTTTGGTTTTTCAGAGTTGGTAGGTTTCTCTAAGTGCGCTGTAGTTTCGACCACATCAGCCGATGGTTTTTGTTCACCTCTCGTTTGTTTGTCACTGATAGTTGCGTCCTCTGTTTTCGGTCTAAATGCATCTACGTCTACTGAAGCATGACGACCACGACGTTTAGGTTTCTCCACTTGAATTTCTATGGGAGTATTTTTATCAACTTGCGACGTCGCACTAGAGTGCTCTATCACTTCAGATTCTGTATTATCTGTTGCCGTTGACTTTCTTCTTGTTCGTTTGGGTTTCTGCTCTATTTCCTTAGTTACATCTGAATCCGGTTCAACTATTTTACATTCATCTTTTACTTCTGTTTTCTTTTCTTCGCTCTCGTCAGTTGTATCCTTTGCCTGCCGTCTAGGCAGCCGATTTGAAGGCGATTTTGCTCGACGGTTAGTTGGTTTCTCATAGAGTTCTACATTACATTTTTCCTCCATAAGCGTTGGTAGTTGAAGTTCTTGTTTAGTGACTTTCTTTGATGGTTGCTCAGCTTCATCCGCTATATTATCGGGCAGGGTTTCTGGACTCTCTGAGAGGAGTTTGTTTTCTTCTATGATTGTTTTCTGATCGATTTCCAATGTGACTTGTTTGTCTGCTACTTTGTTTTTAGATTCATCGTCTGTTTTCTCAACGCTCGAACATTTATTTTCTGGATCTACATTAAGTACTGGGTCCAATGTTTTTTCGGTTGGCAAGCCCTCAATCTTTAAGTCGTCGTGTTGTTCGTTTGCAATCAAAGTACCGTCTTGCTTAGATTCCGAAGGAGTTGACAGATCATTCCTGGGTTTGTTGGTCATATCTGAAGATGGCTCTTGAGGTTTTTGATCTTTTCCGTCCATAGGAGACTTCTCTTCGATTTGAATTGATTCAGTTAGTTTAATTTTACTTTGCTCTAACGTCGAAGGTTGTGATTCTTCTGCTTCTTCAAATGTGGCTTGATGAATTTTCGTCACCTCCAAATCAAGTACTTCCATAGATTCCGTTGCTTTTGATTTCGTTTCTGGGAATGACTTTTGATTACCTTCCACTTTATTTGAAGAAGGTGACTCCATTTCTTGTTGGGCTGGCAGTAGAGGATTACCTGTTTGACTAACAGTATCTTCTTTTAAAACACTTTCTGTCTCTTCTTCAGTCGCATCTTGAGATTCTTTAGTTGTCTCTGGTGATTTTATTGCAGTTCCATCATTACTTGGAACACTCTCTAACCTTTTCTCTCCAGTTTCTAATGTTTTTTCCTCAAGTTCTTCTCGCTTATCATTTTTGTTTTCATTATCTAATTTGGTTTGAGCTTCGTTCTTAATGCCAAGGGAAGTTGTGACCCTTAATTCACTTTCAGACATTGAAGAGTCAGCTTTGTTTATTTTCGCGCTATTATGAACGTCTTCCATGGGTTTTTCTGTAGATGTTTTGTTTTCGATCGGCTTAATAACTTCAGTGTCCTTGTCTGAGTCATCCAGCTTAATAACTGGATCGTCTGGGCTGCTGATGCAAATAGTCTCTATTGCGGGTTGTACTATTGTCGTGGATAAGTTTGCAGAATCTGTTTTAAGTATTTCATCTTCTTTTTCATCTGTTTTTGCTGTAGCCGTGGCATCCAGTACTTTCAAGGGTTCATTAATGACTGATGACTTTTCAACTTTTTTTGTATCTGTAACATCAAGCTTTAGCACAGGTTGCTCTGTGGATGTGAATACATTTTCTGAAGCTGGCTCAGGTAGATCATCATCTTTCCCATCTGCTTTTTCTTTAACTGAATCATCCAGTTCTTTTGAGGATTCATCAATTTCCGCAAGTAATTCTTTATCGTTTTGCACTGTTTCTGTTTTCATTGACTTTTGACTTATTAGGTCCAATGATTTTTCAACTTCTGTTACATCTGTCGAATTCTGTTGCAGCACAGATTCTGCTTTAATTGTCGTAGTGTCATCTGCTTCTGATAATTTGGGGTCCACCGTCTCGACTAAAGAAATTTCAACAGATGAAACGGTATTGCTTAAAATTTCTTCAGCTTCCTTGGGTAACTCTGGGTCCTCTGTCTCTTGCAAGGACTTCTCAGCAGGTAATACGAGATCAGCTATAACTTCTTTGTGTTCTTTTTGACCATCGTGAACATCATCTGCCTTGGTTTCATTGAAGGTATTACTTGTATCTGATGGCTTTTCTAAATGTGTACTAATGTTGGAAACGTTTTCTGTGTTTTCTGTGTCTTCTAAAGGCAGGCTAGTTTCTGTTGCCTCGGAAAGTTCAGCAGGTGCAGCAGTTGATTTATTGATTTCTGATGGTACGACTACAGCATGTTGTCGATCTGTCTGTGTTCTATCCGCTTTCGCAATGGGTTCTTCATCCACATTAATTACAAATTGATTTGAATGCTTAACTTCTACACTGTCACTTAACTGTGATTTTTTGTTGATCTCATCTGATTTCGTAGTTTCCACATTCATATCCAGTTGCTCGTTACTGATATCATTGCATTCGTCTGAGAATTTTTCTGTTGTTGTACATGTTTCAATCTCAACAGAAGTTAATATAGGCGCTTTAACATCGATTGGTATTTCTTTTTGATTTTCATTAGTTACTTCTCTTACTCGGGAATCATCAAGATCAATTATAGATTCATTAACCTTATCTTCCTTGATAGTGTTTGTTAAATTATCTATTTGAGTATTTGATGTGCCTTCAGATTCAGATGTTGGTAAGGTTTCAGAGGGAATAGAAGTTTGATCAACAATTGCTTGCTCAATGTTTAGCGCAGCTGATGTGTCCAGACTAATTACGGATTCATCTGCAGTTTCAATTTCAACCTCATCGTGCAATATTTTTTCTTGTGGATCATTAATGTCAGGATTATCAGGTTTAGCTTCTACTCCCAACACATTGGCTTCACATGACGAGCTTTCCAAACTAATTGATTCTTCGCCAACTTGAAGTGTTTCGTTTTTATTCAATTCAGAAGAATCCATGTCGATCATAGGCTCGTCTAACTTTACGGTTTGAACTGGTTCTGTATCAGATCCCTCTGATCCGGTTGACTGATTTTCTGGTGATGCGGTAACAATTTCCGGAACGATAGTTTCACATGCTGTAATGGTCTTCACAGTCTCGTCGTCCGTAGCTTTGGTTTCGTCTTCATCTTTACTGGCGTCGTTTAATTTCACGTCATCTGATTCTCCTTGCTGAAGGCTCCTATCATTTTGAATGTTACTTGAAATGTCAGCAGCGCCTTCATCAACAGACTTATCTGTATTTCCTTTATTTTGTACTTCTGAGGTATCCTGTTCAATTTTTTCTGACGCATTCAATTCATCATTTTTTTCGACTGATTTCATGTCTTCTGGAGTCTTTATGACAATGTCTTCCGATGTAAGATCAACTTCTTCAACGACTGATACATCTTCGGTCACAGATTTATCCTGAAGCGTTTCCCTTTTATCGGAGTCGTCAACACCTGACTCATCCAAATCAATTACTGATTCGTCTAATGTTCTGATTTCTTCTACTGGTTTCGATTGGAGTTCTTTTGATACATTCCGTTCATCTTCATCTTCGACTGATTTGATTTCTTCTGGGGACTTAATGTCAATATCCTCAGCTGTTAGATCAACTTCTGTAACAACTGATACACTTTCGGCTTCTGGTTCATCTTCATCCGTAACCCTTTTACCAGATTCTTCAACAGCTGACTCATCCAAATCAATCACTGATTCGTTGAGTGTTGGGACTTCTTCTAATTTAGTTGAGAGCTTTTGTGTAGATGCATTTAAGACTTCCGGAACGGACTTGATCTCTGCCAAAGGCTCATTGTTACACTTTTCAATGCATTCATCGTTGTCCGATATTTCCACGTGCTCTAGACTTTCTTGGTGCAAGATTTTATTGTTGGATACGTCAGCGTCCGCTATAGACAAGTTTTGACTATGGAGTTTAGCTTGGATTGACAGTTCTTTAGTATCATTAGGCTTAGCAATTGAACAGTTCGAATCTACTATTAATTCGTCTTCGATCTTAGCATCGCACTGGACTGAGTCTAACTTTGAAGTTTCAGCATTTTTGGATTCACAGTCAATAGGAGTTGTTCTTTCGTCTTGAGGTTCATCCGTTACTTTCTCCGTCTTATCAGCTACGACAGAACTCTCGAGTTTAACAACTGACTCATCTGCAACTGTAGCTTCGATACTGGTTTTAACCTCGGTCTTAGCTTCGCACTGGACTGAGTCTAACTTTGAAGTTTCAGCATTTTTGGATTTACAGTCAATAGGAGTTGTTCTTTCGTCTTGAGGTTCATCCGTTACTTTCTTTGTCTTATCAGCTACGACAGAACTCTCGAGTTCAACAACTGATTCATCTGCAACTGTAGCTTCGACACTGGTTTTAACCTCGGTCTTGGTTTCGCACTGCACGGAGTCTAACTTTGAAGTTTCAACATCTTTGGATTCACGGTCATTAGGAGTTGTTCCTTTGTCTTGAGATTCATCCGTTACTTTCTCCGTTTTATCAGCTACGACAGAACTCACAAGTTCAACAACTGAATCATCTGCAACAGCTGCTTCCACACTGGTTTTAACCTCGATCTTGGCTTCGCACTGCACTGAGTCTAACTTTGAAGTTTCAGCATCTTTGGATTCACAGTCATTAGGAGTTGTTCTTTCGTCTTGAAGTTCATCCGTTACTTTCTCAGTCTTATCAGCAACGACAGAGCTCTCAAGCTCAACAACTGACTCATCTGCAATAGTAGCTTCGGTTTCAACCTCTGTATGATTGACATCATCCGGTAGTACTATTGAAGATTCTATTTGACTGTTGTTTGATTTATTGTCAAGTTTTTCTTCAGGTAAACATTCCTCAGCTTTTGTTTTATCTTCTTTGTTTTGGTCATTATCTTCCTTTTCTTGATCACTTTGAAGGCTCTTCTTTGTATTATCAAAATCTGTTTTGGTTTCATCTGCAGGATAAATAGTGCTTTGTTCCTTGTCGAATTGTGCAAATGATTCATCCGTAGTCGCAATATCATTTATTACTACAATAGAATCTGCATCCTGTTCATTCATTTCTTTGACACCTTTTAATTTAGAATCTTCCCCTTGTTCAAGTTCTTCAACATCTGCCTCATCATCGCTTACAACAAGAGGTTCAGCCAACCCAGACATTGAATCTGTATCGGATCCTTCATCTTGAAAACCTTTTCTTGACATTTGATTCGATGTTTTAACTTGTTCTGCGGCTTTGGTTTCTTCAAGTGTTATGTCGACGGAATCCACACCAGTGACAACCAGAGCTTCCGAAAACATCGAGTCCGTTGTCTGATCAAGCAACTGTATGCCACTCATTTCACAATCATCTAGAGATTTTTGTGTTTTTGAAGAGGACCCATCGTTTATTGCACTTAAATCGGTTTTACTACTAGGTGATTTAGGTGCATTTTTGAGAGTAGTACTAGTAAGGGGATCTTTACGCGCGCTATCTGTATTGCAAATATTCATAAGTGCTTCAGAATGAACGGTGTCACTTGCTCCTGGATTTGATGAAGCAGATGCGGCCAAGGGATCAACTTCGGAAGCATTAGCTTTACAAGTTTCAGTCAGATTCATTTCATTTTCGGATTCATCGATAGCAATAACTGGATTACTTGTTTCCGTGGTAAGAACGTCGTCAAAGATCTTATCCAAATGCAACGTTGCATCGGTTGCGTTCAAGTCGTATTCTGTCTTTGTTGCTAGAGAACTCTGGGTTTTCAAGACGGCGCTTGCAGGCTCGATTGGTATCATTATATTCTTTCCGCGTGGCGTTTTAAAGAACTCGTCCTGAACATCTGCAGTGTTGGGTTCGGACTTTGACATTTCCAATGTTACGCGATTGACAGTTCGCTGTCGTTTTGGTGTGCCCGATATATCGCTTGTTTCAGGTTCCAGCAGTTCCACAATATTGTCTAGCATGGGTGAAGCAAGTACTTTAGGTGTGCGCATCATTTCTCGCAGACCTTTGAAATGTGGGGTACTGCAACTCTTGGGCGTCTTCAGCAGCTCCCGCATTCCATGGTAGTCTATTTTGTCCTGTTCATCAATATCTTTTGCTGGCAACTCAGTGCCGTAATCCTCATCCGTCATCGGAGGCAATTTGGCAGCTATATTTAGAGACAAATATTTTTTACATTTTATCTTTCAATAGAAATATTTTTACCTACCCTCAGCCTGTTCACCATCTACATCCTCCTCCACAATGACACCCATGTCGCCAACTGCATCGTCCACATGCAATGTTCTTTTCGGTGTATTACATAAGCGCTCAGATTTGCGCGTCGGGGTAGACAACTCTTCAGTAAGACGTCGCTTCCGTTTGGGCGTCGCAAGAGGAGCTGCGTCTGTTTTGTTTTCGAAAACAGACGAGCACGAAGCACGCCGCGTTGGTTTTGTCCACTGCTCGATCTTCATGTTCGCTTCCATGGATGCACGTCTTGCACTCCGTCTTGGTGTCATGCTTCCAGTATTTTGATCGACTGAAACACGCCGTAAGCTTCGCCTTGGTTTTGCAGTTTCACCTGGGGGCGCTGTGGCTTCCACATCGTCATCTTCTTGCTCATTTGAGTTTACATGGACTTCAAGTAAATTAAAAAAATATAAATAATAATAATAATTAATATTATTGACAATTTATACTTATATTCATGTTATTGCTGTCTTTTCTCCTGATTTTTTTTTTGTTTTATTGTCATACATTTTAGAGTCTACGTTTTTTTATTTATTTAAAATATGTTAATATAGGGTTTGGCGACCTTTGTTGATTCTACGCATGATTGCTGACCTCGAGCCAGCAATCATGAGTAAAATATTTTAATATAGTTTGAAGGACTCACCAGCTGGCGAATCTTCTCCACTTGTTGGCACCTCGTCGCAAATGTTATCCTCGACAAGCTGCAGATCCTTTGTTGTGCCCATGTCTATGTGGGAAATACTTTGTTATGAACACAATCAATATTAAAAAGTACAAAACTTCTTGACCTACCTTCATGTTGACTCTGGGTTGCAGTTGTGGGCAGCTCCTCGCATATGCTGTCTTCAATAACGTCAACTGTGCTTTTCTCGGCCAATTCTTTATCGAGCTCAGCCAGTGATTTTACTTCGGGTAAAATCTTCTTCTCACCATCAACAGAGATATTTTTGTCGAAAACTGCAGGCTCCTCAACAGTATCTTTCTTTGATGTATCTGCAGAAGATAATTCTAAGTTCGTCTTTTCTTGAGAAGTATTCGCATCGAACGTTCTGTTTAATGGTTCCTTTTCTGTAGGTTTGTTAAGATTATCATTATTTTGGTCTTCCTTATGGGGTACTTCCAGCTGTTTGCAAGTTATTTGATCAGGTTTACTTGCTGGGGTTGCCTTTACACTACTATTCGGTGCATACTCATCGGTTATTAATTCAGCCACAATTTCTAATGCTGAACCCTCTTTGGATTCATCTTGATCATTGTCGTCAATCGTAAACGTGCGACTCAGCTCAGCTGATGAGTTCGATGCTCCATCTGCAGTTGAGGTTTCGTGAAGGGATAACTCTGCTGATTGATTTCCATTCTCCGTGTCCATCTTTGGCGATTCAATTCGTTTTGGTGACTCAATTCGCTTCGGCGAGTTCTGTTTGGGTGAGTTAAGAGCCCGTCGTGCTTTGGCAACTAGCTTGTTGCTTAAGCCAACATTCGGACTAGTCTTTGCGGCGGCTGCCAATGATTTGCGAAGCAGAGAGATTTTGTTTTCACGAGGACTGCTTAATGACATCGATTGACGTTTACGAGGCGACGTCTGAGGTGCCTTGGTGGGTAGTGCTGCTGGTCCCTGACGACGTCCAGGTGTCCGCCACTGCGGCTGTGGATGAAACGGAAGGCGACGAGGCGCTGTTAGACACTGACGTCGTGAATCAAGAAGCGATTGTCGAACATTAGGCGATGCCACAGGTGTCTTCTGGCTATTCATATTCGCAATTATCTTCTTCTTGGCACTTGTTAATAATGCACGTTTTATTAGCGATTGCGGCGTTCGTTTGGGGGTGGAGCCTGCCGCCAGCAGCTGCTCTTTTGGAGTCTTCAAAGCTGTGCGTTGTTGCTCCTGTTTAGCAGGAGTTGATGAAGCTGGTGTTGTCGAAGTAATGTCAATTAAACTGGGCGAGGAATCCGAACATACTGAGGATTCGACGCTTATGACATCAACACTGCCTGGTGCAGTTTTTGGTGTTGTGCTCAATGTTGGGCGTAGCCTTTGCGGTGTCGTCAGATCAATTAAATACATTGACGACTCCCGTTTGCCAGCTACAGCCTTTTTGGATGTAGACGGCGTGCTGAGCTCTAGTATATCACGGCTGCAGCTGTCATCGTTAAGCTCGGAGAGCACACTCTTCGGTGTATTGTTAACGCTTTTGGGTGTTGCTGCACCAAGTCCAGTTGTTGGCTTTACCACGCGCGTAAATGAGTTTTCAATCCGAACGCCAGTCTCACGCGGTGAAAAAGAGGTGATAACAATGTCGGAGCGAGCACAGAGCTCCAGCATTAGCTTGTTGCTTTGTGTGCTCGTGTTCTCCTTATTCTGCGTTGCCTCCAGCAGGTCAACTTTAGGTGTTGTCTCATCAAGATCTTCGGCTGGAGGTGTAGTACTACGTTTTTCTTCTGCCGATTGTCTTTTCTCGGCATTGACACTCGAGTTGGCCGCCAGTTCTCTTGATTCGACTGATGTATTGCCTTCATCATCGGAATTGATGGAGTACCGGAAACTGCAAATACCACAATAGAGTAGAAAATATATCTAGGTTACAATGTTTTATATACCATTTAAAACACAGTGTCACAGATTATGCGATATAATTTATATATAGAATTTTACATTTCGAAAAACTAGACTCACAAATATAAAAAGCTGTCCTACAAAATATGATAAGATTATAACTAAAAATGCGGAAAGTCAAATATGCATGTAAGATGCCTACATAATATTGTGTTGACAATTACTTATTTATAGTTATTATGTTAGGTTAGCAAATCAAAATAACAAAACTAAAAATAAAATAAACATATCAATCATATTCATTACTATAATATACATAAAGATATATATATATATATATATTATACAGGTAGCAGATTACCACAAAGGGAGGTCTTGATTTTCTTGAATTTCAGTGTAAGGCATCAATTTTAGGGGTTAATTGTCAGTTTGCTCTTGAGGGCAATCTATGGCTACCTGAGTTGTGGCATGCGCTTACTTACTTGTGCACAGTGAGGCGACTGTCGAATTGACGCCTTTGTCGGTGACTCTGTGAAAAAGAAGAAACGAATTTCCAGAGGACGCCAGCGGCATTAGCAACATTAACTGTACCACGTATTATGGGTAACTTACCTTTACGGTCGGCGATGAATTTGGAGCTTGATCTGGTGGAATTCTATCCGGAGTGACACGATCATCGGATCTCGGAAAGTGCCAAGTGTAGACTTCATTCAAAATTTGAACGCGTGAGCCATGCAGCAAAGGACGTTTGGCCGTTGCGTGCATGACCTGATCATTCACCATTATGGGCTCATTCTTTGAGTGATTGTGAATGGTTACCTACGCGAGAAAACAGCCATATTTATTTAATAATTATTTCTAAAAATTGATAGAAACAGAAGACGCGCGCATTTCTGAGTTACACAAAACATATACTCACCCTGCCAAAGGCGTCGCATTGTATTTCGCAGTGCAGGCGTTCGGCGTCGGGCAGAACCAAATCACAACCGAGAAAGGAGCCTACATTGAATTTGCGTCCTTTGGCCGCATGTGCCACTGTTGCACCAGAGGCATTCACAAAGTTTAACTGAGCGCCATCAAGCGACATTATACATTAAAGCGTTAAAATAAAGCTAAACACAGTTTTACAATGCAGTTGCGAAAAAATAGATTGTGGGCGGGTGTGAGAGCGTTAGCGGCGGCTGCAACTTTCGCTTGGCGTGAAAAAGGAAGCCACAACCAAAACTAAGCTTAACTCAAAACGAACAGCGACAGAATGGTAAAACAATTTAATATCTATAACACAAAACTGTTTTTCTTCACTTCTCACTAGTTTTTAATAATTTTTATCAACTTTTATTATGTTTTCTTTTACCACAATCTGCCCGGTTTTCTGTACAGGAATTCTTTTTGCAAGGGACGCGCGGGTTAGACATGCCAATCTGACTAAAAACGCAGTTAAATTCAAAAGTAGTAAATATCTCAGACTTGTAGAGCTGCCAACTTAATTAAATTTATATTCTTTATAAAAAATTCAAGTAATACGCATTTATTCTAGTGATTCAAGCATGTAATATCATTAATTTACTCTTCAGTTTAAATAAAAATAATTTGTTTTCCTTCTATTAAATTCTTCAGGAAATACCTCACCTGAAACTATTATCGAAGGGGTGTATTAACTGATATATCGATAATTTGAAGATAGCAAATCCAGCCCTGGGATTGAATTTGCTGCCTAGGGCTTATAGTTTATATATTTATTATTAATAATTTATTTGTGATTAAGCTTATTAAAATAAGTATTATCAACAACTAAACAAAATGTCCAAAATTTTATTAAGTCAACTGACGCATCCACAGCGTGTCCGATTATTGTATAAAACCATTTTAAGGCTACATAGAGGTAAGTTTTGCCGCAAAATGTAAACATAAACAATGTTTTTGACTTTATCAAGTTTTCTCCCAAGGCCTTCCGACCGAGCTACGCGCATTGGGCGACAATTACGTGCGCGATGAATTCCGGCGGCATCTCAAATGCAATCCCATGGAAGCACAACTTTTCATGACCGAATGGGCGGTAAGATTTACGTAAGCGATCTCTAGGCTCTCTAATGTCTGTGCTTCATTGTAGCGGTACGCCTCGACAATAACACAGCAACTGGGTCTGCGTGGTAAACCGAAAGGCGAGTTGGGTGAGGAACTAGATCCACAGTCTGTGGAAATGCTCAAGGATGACCAAGTGGTACAACTCTACGAACTTATGCTAGCCGCTAAGGGACTCGAGGGAAACACAATAACAGCAGATGATGTGCGTGGCAGTAGTAAAAAATGATACAAATATGTATGGTTTTATTACATGTTATTGTTTTTCTAAAATCTTGTACTCGTATTTAATGCCGTTCTCCTCTTGCACGCCTTTGGGAGTGTCGTCGTCAAGCGGCACCTCGTGAAAGTCTTTCGGTATTTCGGAAAAAAAGGTGTCACACTCGAATTTATCTTGTATTTTTGTTATGTACAAGCGATTACAACGTGGTGATGACATGGCCTCGGCATAAGTTCCACTTCCGCCAACAATCCAAACCTTTTCTATTTTGTCGCGCCATTCCTTGGTCTCCAAGGCTTGCATTGCCGCCTCTAGACTGCGGTAAAGCAATACATCAGCTGGTAGATCGTTTGAGGTTAGTGTAGTACTAAGCACGATGTTGAGACGCTCTGGCAGTGGACGCTTGCTAGCGGGGATGCCGTAGTAGGTCTTCCTGCCCATAATAACGGCGTTACGTTTGGTGGGATCACTGACACGCTTTGTTGTGAGGCTGAAATACTTTAACTCCGACCTACCAGTTGGGAAAAAGAAGAGTTAAAAACAATTGTATAATAATGTGGTCCGTGAACTAACTTCAGACTCCATGGCAGTTCGCCCTTAAATCCAATGCCAAAGTTTTCACAAACCGCAACAATTAAATCGTATCTCAGCATTTTGTGTTTAATTTTATAATGTGGTCGCTTTATCACAATCTTTATTTATTCAAAAGAAAAAATGTTAAATGCAGCGACGCCATTAGTTAGGAAACTAATCTTTCCATGATTGATCGATAACATACTCGATTACCTAGTCCCCAAAATTTAGGAGTTTTATGAAAGCTTTCATATTTGGTACATTTGTGTTGCCTTGAAACGTATTTGCACCAGTGTTGCCCACTTAGCCTTTTTTCGGATACATATTTCCGGATTTGAATAGCGTCAGCCGGACAAAATTAAAAGCAGTCCCTATCCGGAAAAACGTCCTTTTTATTTTTTGGTTTGTCCTTTCTATCTATTCTATCGTTTTTTGATTCTGTTTAATTGTTACAAAATCATCCAAATTGGCATAAACTAATAATGGCGTATAATCGATATAAAAGCATATCGAGTTACTTTTCGTGAAAAATTTCAAGATGCATGGCTACAACTGCCGGTTTTTCAGCAGTGTTTTTGTCACCATGTGAAAGATCGTGATAAGACACATTGCAAATACCGTATTAATCCAAAATTTGAACACATCTGCAGAATACTGTGTCTTTTGATAAAAAAAACAAACTAATCTTCAAACCAACAGTAGCAAATGCAGTATGAAGACAATGTTCTGTTGGTACCTGATCAATATATAAAATTTGCTTGAAACTAAAAGTTTGTCTTGTTTTATTTTTGCTCTTTTTTATGCTTGAGCTATTTCTATAATTTTTTTACTTATTATTTTAGCCTTTTCATCTTTTTGTAAAAGTTTTGCGCACTGTGCCCAGTCTCTCGGCTCTTGGCGCCGAAACACAAAATAAACTTCAGCTGCCAGCACCCTGGCCGAAGTAAGCGATCGGCTTTCTTTAGTGAGCAAACCCGAAGAAACGAACAGCGGCATCAACTCAGTCGCACAACAACAGCGGACCGATGAGTACGGGCGTATTTCTCTGCGCTGTGCGAACGTTTCAATGTGTGCGGATGTATATGCATACACCAGCTCGCATTTGTATGTATGCGTGGCTTGAGAAGTGAGCTCTCGAAAACTGCCTGTTGCCTGTTATCAAACTTCACAAACTTCTTCATAGCATCAAATAAGTAAAATCCGCTGTTTGAGTACTCTATATGTTCGATACTTAGTTATGTAATGTAATATTATAAATCCAAATAAATTATATAAAGGATCATGTTATATTTCATTGAAACATCAAAATTAGTTGTAGGTAACGAAAGATGTCAATGCGCTGCCTTAACAGTCTGTTTACAGAGGCTTTTGATGCACTCCGCTGAAGATCATTCTGTCAATGTTAATTTTCATTACTGTTAGTTATAAACATTAAGCTTCAACTCTGTTAACTCACTGTTAATATAATTCCTTCTGGTTAGTTTAAATATTGTTCTGCTCCAAGTCGGTTCAGTTTTCGATCGCACTCCAAATATGCGTAAATATTTTAATAAACACGAGGATGGCAGCGACGATGAAGATGAAGAAATGCCTGGAGAATCCGATCACGAAATGCAAACCGATGAGGAATCAGTAGCAGGCTCTGCTGATGAGGATGAGGATGATGAGGAGGATGAAGATGAGCAAGAGGAGGCAGATGATAGGGGAAATGAGGATGAACCGAATGAGGAAGATGAAGAGGAAGATGAGGTTGGTGAATCAAACGCTCATCCTTATCCGACACCTCCACCAGATGCTGACGTTGGTAATGCTAAGGAAAACATGTTGCTGGGAAATGGCATAAAAAAGGTTAAAATTGAAAGCTCCAAGCCCAAAATGACAAAAGAAAAGAAAACCAAAACGGCAGCTACGGTCCCGACTGATGATGCAAAGCTCCCTAAGAAAGGTGGAACGATCTTGGATCATGCATTAGAAGCTATCAAAGTGCTGGACAGTCGTTCAGGCTCCTCAGCTAAGGCCATTGTGGCCTATATGAAATCGACTGGATATGAGGTTGAGGACGAGACACGATTTGCCAAGACGCTGTACAAGAGGTTAAAAGCTGCAACGGCACACGGTAAAGTACAGCAGGTGAAACAATCATTTAAAATATCGGTCGAGGCAAAGAAGCAATCCATGGCCATGGATAAGATGAAGGAGAAGCAGCAACGACAGAAGAAAAAGCTTAAGGAAGCCGAAGCAAAGGCAGCGGAAAAGAAGAAGGAAAAAGAAATGAAGAAGGCAGCAAAACCGAAGGTGAAAAAAGATAAGGAAGAGAAACCGAAAAAGAAGGCAGCTGAACGCAAGACCAAAGAGGTGAGTAGCCAATGCAATTATATACCGTACATCGTATATCATTTGGCATTGAATATTCAAGCCGCGTGAGAAGAAAAATCCAAAGTTGGCCGCAGCTGCTGGAGGTGCCAAAATGGCGGCAGCTAGTGAGGCTATGGCTGAACTTGCCGCCAAAGACACATCGACTGGGACACCGACCGCGGAGACCAAGAAGGGTCGCGGGGCAAAGGCGAAAGCTGTACGTAAATCTATTGGAACTCTGGCACAGCACAAGCCGAAGCCGATGGTGGTGGAGCAGAAGCGGATCAGGCAAATGGTGGCGGGTAGAACAACGAAAAAAGGCAAAGCTGTGGATGATATCGATTCCGAGACGGGTGAGCCAACACAATCTTCAACTCCTATTGCGCCGGCCAAGCAGAAGCGCAATCAGCGTGCTGTAAAATGAAGAATTTTCATATAACTATTATTTATTCATTATTTAGACGAATTTCATTAATTTATGTATCCATTCAATGGCAATGTTTTGCATTTTAATGTTTATTTTATTAAATGTTTGATCAATTTGTGCTTTATGTTAACACTTAACGCATTTTACATTCTGCATTCACACATATGGTGAGTTGTGTTTTCAAGTAAAAAGCTCGGGTGCGTCTTCTGTTAGCAAAGCTAACGTATTCTGTTAGTTTTGAAACTCTACTGCACTGTTAAGTTGCATGTTAAGCCTGCTAATATTTTGCTGTTACCAAAGCTTTGAGCACTGTTAAGCTGCACTGCACTGTTAAGTTGCATGTTAAACCTGCTGATATTGTGCTGTTACCAAAGCTTTGAGCACTGTTAAGCCGCACTGCACTGTTAAGTTGCATGTAAAACCTGCTGATATTTTGCTGTTACCAAAGCTTTGAGCACTGTTAAGCTGCTGCCTCACTCACACACCCAAATGCAAGTACCTGTGTGTGAATGTGTATCTGCGAAACGTTTATTTACTCGTTTTAATATTTTTTTAATAGTAATGCTTTTTGTTCTATTTTCTGTTTGTGTTCAATTAATTTATAGCAAAACTTGCCAAATGCCAAAAGTCGAATTTCAACTTTAAGAAGTAAGTTTCGGTATGTAGTCGGGCTTTTGAGCTTAAATATCCCTAAGCGCACGCCGGTTAGGAACCCAACCTGGCAAGTGCTTGCATAGTTCTTGTTCTTGTTCCTGTTCTTGTGATTGTTGTTGTTTAGCCAGAGTTTTCTCCATTGACTTTGCAAATTTATGCAATTATGCAAAAGTTTTTAATGAGTTCTAAATGAAGTTAAAAATTTTCGTTGACGACAGCGGTTAGCTTGGTGTAAACTACACCAGGCGACCGGCTCGACGGACGGACCGACGACCAAATGAAACTTTTGTCGCAGGCAACAAAAGGCGCCAAAAGCAATGAAAAAAGAAGCAGAAAAAGTTGCATGGGAGGAGGGCAAGGGAATATAGTGAGAGCGAAAGCGATAGCAATGTAGACGGAAAACAAAACAAACTTTTCGACCCGCAATTGTTTGCGAGCGGACCTGAACTTTGGGCCACTGCTGCGCATCGGTAATCAAAGCTGGCCAAAAATTAAAAATTACAAAATACAATTTAACAAATTAACGATTACGAGAATTGCGCGAGCTCACTGCAGTTACTTCCACATTGCCCCTATTTGTGTGCCTGTGTGTGGATTTGCAGTAATTTTGAGGCGTTTGTTTGCCCGTTTTGTTTGCCTCATTACGTAATCCCAGGGTTGGGGTCAGAGGCAGCCGTAGCGGCACAAAGTTCAGGGCCAGGGTCACTGTGTGTGTGTGTGTGTGTGTGTGTGTAGTAAATGCGGCCCACTTGGCACTGGCTACCTCCGGTACTGGGCACTTGTCACTCGGTACTCGGTACTGGGTACTCGGCACTCTCAGAGTAGCCACGGTTACTACCGAGCACAAGCGACTCGGATTTATGCAAGGCGGCATCTTATGACTTTATCAAAGCACTCGCCCAGCTGGCAAGCTGCCAGCAAATGTGGCAGCTGCTCATCCGCAGGATGTAGCGGTGCTATCCCCCCATCCCTCCACACTCTTTCAACAGGCCCCTGGGGACGCTGCGTGCGGCCACAAAGTCTGTGTGATTAAAGAACTCGCGTAAAAGGTTTGTTAATACCCATTTGCAAAATGTTTCAATGCGTATTTTAATGAGGCTCCCAGGTAACTCTCGGGGTGGGCGTGGCAACCATAAAAGCCGCAATCAGCTTACAATGCTCTGCATGTGTGTATATGTGTGTGTGTTTATGCGTGAACATGTAAATAATGCTGTGCAATTTGTAGGAATAGAAAATGGACAAAGGGGGAGAAGTGCGACTCCTGTTTGGGCTCAATGATTGATGGGGCTTGCGGCCGCTGAAAAAGCGGCAACTAAATCAACTAATTAACTCATTTGCCATAAAATTAAATGCGACAACTCTGGCACCGCCACACGAAACATGCTAGTCCAGCTGGCTTACCAGAAGGGTGTGAGTGAGAGGGGAACGAATATAATATACACGCAGGGCCGCAGTCACAGTGCCGGGGGCTCTTTTGCGAAACTTCTCTTTGGAGTCTAGTGAATTTGCTTTGCTTTTAAATATACATTAGTATGTATTTAGTTGAAACAATTCACAAAATAAAAACCTTATATTAATTTTATGAATAATTACATTTTTCTTAATATATAATATTTCAAATCCATTTAATCGGTATTTGTAGTTAGTGATTTTACAATTTGTAAATAACATAAACTGTATGTGGCATAATCTGTAAATAACATAAATATAATTAGCAGCACCTGTTAATAAAATAATCGTAAAATAACCATCGAACATTAGAAACATCGATAAATACTACTTGAGCAACTGCGAAAAGAGACAGAGCTGCATTTTTCTTCATAGCGCCTAAATATTGTACGTTAAAATTACTAGACCCGGGTGTATAAGATTTGTTTACTTCTGTTTTGAAAGCAAGGGGCCTGGCAACGCATACCCTGCACAGGCCTGGCTACGGTCCTGAGTACACGCTTGAATACGCGCCATACA
The DNA here is from genome assembly GCA_018904595.1 of Zaprionus indianus. Lineage (NCBI taxonomy): Eukaryota > Metazoa > Arthropoda > Insecta > Diptera > Drosophilidae > Zaprionus > Zaprionus indianus. Next base: position 8,565,220 of record JAEIHA010000320.1, read on the forward strand.
AATGAGCTGGCATATTTGGCATTTTGCAACACTCACACAGAAAAGGTTGCGCCATTTCGTTGACCCGCATGTGTCAAGCGGGAACTGTCACCTTGTATAGGCGCCCCCAAAAGTATTCGGACAGTTCACTCGTGCGTGTACAGAGCATGATGCATGGCGTGCCATCGCCATGCCAAATGAACTTTGAAGTGTGCTCAGACCAGCCCACGCACACACACGCACACACACACACTCACAACAGGCAGATACTTAAGTCCAGAATATACATATATATACTATATAGTTTGTCCAACTTGATTGGTCAAACGGTGCCGTCGTTTTCGACACTTGCGCCCATAATTTGTGTGCAGGATTTCGGGCATTGCTTGGCTTTGGCACAGCTTAGCCAAATAAATCACAAAAGGGACGACTTGGTTGGCATCTATATAAGCATCTGTGTGTGTGTGTCTCTGTGTGTGTGTGTGTGTCTCTGTGTGTGGGTGTTTGCAAAATTTGCTTGAGCATTCAACAAATCGCCAGCCGTTTGATTGAGCCGCCCGATGCTTATCCCGCTGTTAGTTAAGCTGCTGGGCCCGGGCATAAATAGATAATTTGATATGGCGGCATGGTATCCACTGACAGCATTAGAAGAGATATACGCTGAAATATCGCATGGTATTGTATTGTACAGTATACTAAGATATGTATGCTTAGCGCACATGTCCAGCCGGGACAGCACGTCACGTTGGCCAGCGCAACTGGAGTGTGTGCGGGGCTGGCGTCTTCTTGCGATAGTCTGTTTCTAATTGTAGTTTGATTTCACATGCGTAACGAATGGACAAAAGGCAGGGGGGGGGGGAGCACAATAGGCCTGAGCTCGGTAACTATCAATGTCCTTCGAGTGAAACTTAATAGCAAATTCGAAACGTGCCGCAATTTCGAAGAGCTTTACTCGGCCAGGACCCAAGCAGAAATTGCCACTAATTGCGACCCTATTGGTCAGCCAGACTCGTTCCAGCCAGCTACTTCTCTCTCCCGATGCGTCCTTTCCCGACTGTTTTCCTTATTATTCAGTCAACTCAACCTTCTGTTCCAGACTTTAGGGCTGCCTTAAGCCTCATTGCAAAGGATTTGCGCCTATTTTCATACTCTGCTGAAAATCGGAATTCCTCTTTGGCTATAAATATCGTTCAAGGGCACGCATAAAAAATCGCACACACACACATATGTACGCATACCCGCACATATACCCAGACTGTAAATAATATAAATATTATTCGAGAAAGATCAACAAATTGCATGGGGCAAAATCGGGTATAAAAACATTGGGGTCCTTTGTGTGCATGCAAAACGAGATATGCAAAGCAGATTGATGTAAAAAAATAAGCGACCCACAGGGTATTTGATAGTCAAGCATACTGCCTTTTGTTTTTGTTTTTGTACCTTTTTCGGAGACTTTAAAGCCTTAATTTATAAACCCTTTTTTTACAGCGTTGCCGACTTAACTCGCATAACGTTTGTTTTGAGCTGTGTGCGTGTGCGTGTGTGTGTGTGTGTGTGGGTGTATTTGCATTTGTGGGCGGCTTAATTCAATTACCACATTCACAGAGCCAGAGGGGCCTATGAAGGGGCAGTGTATGGGGCGTGGCAACAGTGCAAATAATATTTTTTGCCCATAGACTTTGACAATTGTACGGGATAGAACAAAATGAAAATATTTTTTAAAGGTTACTTTTTTTACAACCAAACCTCCCTCCACCACTGTCATCGGTACGGTGCCTTCTATTTGCCATGTATTTTTGTTGTTGATGATGTTTGGTTTGTTTTTGTACCAGATGTTCGTGTCAATCATGATTGCAATTGGGCTGCTGCTGTCAGTGCTGCTACTTCTGTGTATACTCGAATTGTCAATTTGGCAATGTGCAAAATGCACTTTTTGTTGTCTACAGTTTTGGAATAAACTCAAAAAAATTACCTACTGACAGTCAGAACATTCATAATATCGCTTTTGACAGTGTGAGTGGTGAGTTGACAGTTGCAATCGGGTCAAGTCAATTAGCTTTCTTTGTACCGAAGTGGGCTGCAAGAACTTTTATGTTGTGAATCCTTAAGTCGAACAAAATACATTTAACGATTTTATTTTTAATCATAGTAAAAGAGAATACTTAGATAAACAGGAATTTAAGTAAAAATTGAGATGATATTATGAATAAGATTTTAAGGTTAAGCTATTCCCAGAAACCTAGGAGCAACTTCCTTCAGTCGATATATGCTTGTGCACTTCGGGCCTCTTTGACGCCGACATTGGCCAACCTGAGACGTTACCACCAATAAGCCACAAAGCTTCCATTACGCCATTAATGACAGCAGAACGAAACGAAATTATATTTATATTGTATAATACAGATAAGAAAAACAGGAGAGTTATCCAAGAAAGATATTATGGGCGTCTAGTATCCTGGTTGTATTTTCTAGAAAGCAAAGTAAGAGAGTTAGAACTCTCTTGAACTATATCTTAAACTAAATGAGCATTTGTTCTTAAAGCTCTTAAGAGCCGAATAATTGCTTAAGAATGATATAAAGTCGCTTAAGCATCGTCAAAAATAATCTAAATACGCCACTGAATACCTCTTTTAATGCCTTCCGACAATTCATGCCATCAATCATCCTATGTAAGCGTTATCTTTTCAGCAGCAAATACAATACGAATAAATCGAAAATTGTAGAGTGCAGGCAACAATTTACCGGCATCGAAACCTATAATAGACGTTGAGTAAATTTCGGTGTAGCTCGATGTGAATTTTATAATTCAATTGCACAAGTTGAACTCGAACTGCGATTCGATTTGGTTGCCTGCCTGTGGGTAATCTAGCCGGAATATGCAGCATGATAAACCGCTGAGAGGAAGAGAGGGGGGTGGGGGAGAGGCCGATGGAGGATGTGGGATGCCATAGAAAGATTGCAACCGGGTCGAATGTAAAGTATACATAAAAATTGCATATTACGTGACTTGCAACATAATCCCGATAAGCGACGACATAGACGACTCGAAATATGAGTCAGCCAGCTATTTTGCAATACATAACTGAGTACACTCGAGTCGAGTGTGTGTGTGCTGAAGTTAACTACCTTTATTATGAGTTCACTGCGTGCTGCAGCGGATTGCAAAATTGTATGAATAAATACGAATTGCAGCGCCATCGATGAGCTTTCACTGGCTTGGATGCTGTGAAGCGAGTGTGGGTGAGTGAGTGGGAAGACGAGTGAGTGTAGGTGTGAGAGTGTGTAAGCAAGAGAATGAGTGAGTTAGTCAGTGAGTGCGTACGTGAGTGGGATGTAGACGTACTCACATGCGGCGCTGCTTTAAATTATTTCCGCGACTGCCGGCGCATCGGAAGTTGCCTCAGGCAGCCGATATACATATACATACCATATATATATATATATATATATATGTAGTATGTCTGTATACATATTTTCCTTCTGCCAATAAGACTTCAATAGCTTGATATAAATTGCAAATTACATTAAACAGATTAAGGCTTGAGGCTACCCACGGAGGTGCGAGGCGGTGTACTCGACCTCAAGTACTCGATGCCTTAATGCTTCGATGCCTGTTCGTGCCTTGTGGCTCGATTCGGGAGCACCTTTCAAGCAGCTTCCGTCCGCAGGCAACACACAACGTTGCTTTCCCTCGCTCTGTTGACACAAGTGTTGTTAATTATTTGTCACTTAAGAGCTTGACACATGCTGCAGCAGCAACACCGAGCACAATAATGTATTTACATTAATAAAACATTAAATTCATTAAGCATGCACATAAATACCAGAAAGAGAGAGAGAAGGAGATAAAGAGAGAGAGCAAGCGAATAAATAAAATTCCTTTACTTTGTTTGGCTTTTAAAGTACGAGGACTCGAGCTTTAATGACATCTATTGGCATATTTATGCCTGAATTTTATTTATTGTTTTATTATTTCTTTTTTCACATTTCCGTTTCGCTCTTTGTCTTTGGAGATTTTTTTACGCCAAGCAGCAGTTCGAGCATATAAATGTCCGAGTTAGCCAAACAGTCCCTTGACTGGCCCATGGGAAACCCTTTTTTATGCCATCGGTTTATTTGCAGTCATCCATCCCACTCTTACTTACTATCTATCTCTCTGTCTCTCGCTCTTTGAATATTTCAAATATGTCGCCACTTAGCTGGTCCTTTTTGGGCTCGGCCGCTTTTTGATGACGCGGTCGTCTGCGGCCTATTGGTATCCTTTTTTTCATACCCTCTAAATACACAAATGCTTGTAAAGGGTATAATGATGGACCATAAAAAGGTAGTTTGTTTCAAAAATTAACGGTAGTTCACTTTTGTGGCGCGAATCTGTGGATATAGAAGAGTAAGCATCGTGAAATTTTGAAGACAACCTGCTCAATAGCATAGCAAGAGTTTCTTATGTAAAGTAAAGTCATTGTACCCATATTAAATTTATGTGGTCATTATAAAAGTATTGCCCAGAATAGTGTGCAATGGTTTTTGTACAGCTACCAACTAAGTAAAATTCAACTGCAGGGTATCTCTTTGTAGACCATCATCAGTGTTATATTTCGTTTCGTTCGTTAGGACTATTGGCATTAACTATACATATATACATAATATTGACTGTTTGTCATTCACAGTTGGTCAAAGTATTGTAATTAACTTCCAAACTGATTTTGATCTGTACGAAAATCAATATATCCCTAGTTAGTTAAGGGAGTCGTAAATTTTGAATGAAAAGAACCCTATTTCCAAGTACTGCTTTTGTTTCTATGAAGGTGCTCTCGTTAAGATTCCACATAGGTTCGCGTGTAAATGAGCAATTGATTTTTTTGTTGTATTGTACATTACATTTCGACTGGGGCATTTCGGGCATCGTTTCGTAATTGAAGTGAAGTGTGACTTTCTTTGTCTGAATGCTCTGTTCTTATTTCGTCGTGGGGGGCAACAATCTTTTTATTTTTATTTATGATGCGCTTTGTATTCGCTTTGTCCTCGCCGTTTTTATTTGCTCTTCAATTGGGCAGCGCTCTGGGCTCGTTTCAGGTACCCACTTAAGAGCATTTGGGGGTTCGCTGTGTAGAAATCGGTTTATTTATTTATTTCATCCAAAAAGGGACCACATCGGCGAGCCAGAAAAGAGTCCTTTTTTTCGGTTTGCTGAAAAAGTTTGTTGTCGTTACTGTTGCTGTTTATTGCCAAGTAACTTAACTCTTTGGACAGCCTGAAATTAAGATAAATATCGCACGAAGTGCTTAATTTATTTTCTTTCGAAATTTCGCTAAAAATCTGAAACTTCTAATGGAACGAGGCATCTTTGAAAGCGACTGAAAGCTGCTCCAAAGGCACGCACAGCCAACTAATGCAATTAGCTCAATTGTCATTTGGAGCATGCTATATATGTATATACCATATATACTATACAAGTATATGGAGCTTGTCCTCTCGTTGCCATTTCATTAAGTTGTAAAGGCAGCCAACTTTCTTGTCGAAACTTTTTCCTGCCATGCCAAAAAGTGTGCACAAAGTTGAGTATTGCAGTTGATATATTGATGGGCTATCAATATAGATTGATGAGAGGAGGGAAAAAAATCAATAAACATCGTAATAATAATCATAATGTGAATATACATAAGCTTTCTGCTTTAATCTTGTGCGCATTTTAATTGAATTTCAAATTCGGATTGAAATTCGGGTTTGAATTCGACCGCAAATGCATAATTAATTGAAATGTCTCCGTGTCGACAGATCCGACCAGGCGACGACCCCGACTTATGGCCATAATCGCATTAGCCCCACTGCTTCAACATTATCGCATGCTACGTTCAATGAGCCGTTATACAATTTATAATTTAATTCCATTTTCATTTCCATTTCATTTTCCATTTTACATTTGCCATCTCTGCAAATCGGTTAGAAATTGCGGCCAAGCTCTATTTGCATTCCGGACAAGACATAAATAACAATTAGAGCAAAAGTTTTGTACTCTCTCTCGCTCTCTACTACTAACGAGGATGTAAATGCGTTGATTTATTGGGTTCAGGGTTCTTCAAGTCTGTTGTGAAATACACAAGGCGACTAAGGACTGGAGAACTGTAAAAGGTTTTTCTCTAGAAGTGGGGGATTTATTGTGGTTAATTTGCAGAACAAGCAAGTTTGTTCAAGCTAGAATAAACTCATTTGCCTTTAATGGTATAGGGAATTTACTTTTACGCAGATAAGCTGGAGTTCATAAACGTATTTAATAAAATACTAAATATAGTAATACAGTATTGCATATAGTAATACTAGAATTAATGTTTCTCTTAAATGGGGCCATCATGAGTAGATTTTATTCACAATTCATCATAAATATATTTTTAGGAAAGCTGTAAATTCGAGTTTACTGCCATTTCAATTATTTATTTCTATTTATTACGATATATTTAGGTTTATAAGTGTGACTTTTTTATTTGCCGCGCACCTGCCTAAATACACATTTTAAGTTTCGTTAAGCTACTGAATTTAAAGCTTTTTTTTGTTTATAATTATTGCGTAAATTTTAACGAAAATGGAAAAATTGAATTTCATAACAAAGTCTCAAAATAAGAAATTTCCGATTTTTCTATTTAAAATGAAGAAATCTCGGCTCCTCCATTAATAACTGGAAAAATGCTTATGTTCTAAGGATTATGTGAGAAATAAAACGCTTCTTTGTCGAAAAAAATATATTTTATTCAAAAAGACGGACTTATCAAACGACCCTTATGTTGATTCACCTACTATTCGTGCGAATGAATATTGAATTTCATAACAAAGTCTCAAAGAAACCGTTTTTTTTCTTAATAATATGCATGTTCGTGTAATCTCTCTTATAAAACTTTTTTTTTAACCCCAACAACTCAAGTCTCGTCGCTTCATAAATAATTTAAGGCAACTATGTAAATAAAACAGCATAATAAACAAATATGAGACACAATTCAAGAGAAAATTCAAAAAGAAAATATTGCTAGAAAAACTAGTTTCCACAGCTGGTAAAAAGAGTTGTCCGGCAGTTGTGCATGCGATTTTTTTGCAATTTTTTTTTATAAAAATCGCATAAATATTCAAGTAACATATGCACACACACCAGAGAGAAGGAGAGAGTAGGAGAGCAAGGGAAAAGAAAGAAGGAGAGATACACATGCTCTTGTTCAGCTTCTGTGGGGCTTGGGCTGGGCTGCTGGGCTGCCACGCCCTTGGACCATTTATCAAATGTTGCTTTTGACATTGCGCACATCCGGCGGAAAATTAAGACACTGCCTGGCAAGCTTCCCGACCAATTCAAGTGGCCATTTTTTATGGCACGCACAAGATGCACACGTTCACTTCCCTCTCCCCCTCTCCTCTCTCTCTGTCTCATTCTGTCTGTGTGCGTGTGTGTGTATTCGCAGACCGTTTTCAAATTTGAACTGCTTTATGTTTTATGTGCATGAAGTGCGGTCGCTGTTCAGAGTTAGTTCATGGACCAAAAAATGATGCAGTTCGTTGCCAGGACAACGCTCGGTCAGCTCTGGTCGAGTCTGTCCCACTGGTTGCCAATTAATGCGGCTTAAATGTGGACACTTGCCTGCACTGGGACACAGCTCAAGGCTTGTGGTAATGAGCTGCAGCTGCTGCTGCCTCCCACTCATTGTTTGGCACTTGTAGCGGGCGCTCATTTTGTCGCTTGTTCAGCTGCGTCCAGTTGCACACAGTGCGGCCAAATGCATTACAATTACAACATATTTAAGGTGTGGCATGCAGCAGCAGGTGCCAGGTGACTGGGGCCATCGATAATGCCGCAGCGCATATCCGCTTTGTCAATCAGCGGGCGGCATCTGCCGCACAATGGGACCATGGTGCGTTTGAAGAGTGTGCGATGTGCACGACTCGCGTTGTCAGGGAGGCACACACACACATGCACAGGCACACACTCACATACCCATTTACCTGTGCATAAGGGTCACTTCCGTTGTGAGCTGCACAAAGTGTCCTCAAGTCTGGTCGCATTGCCTTCTCCCTTCTCCTTTCCCCTCTCCCCACTTTGATCACTTTGCTGTGCGATGTTTTCAAGATGTAAATCTCTTTTGGGGCTGCTCGAGCGTGTTTTTCAACTCCACTTGACCAGCTTCCCTCCCCTTCCTGTGTGTGTGTATGTGTGTGTGTGTCTGTGTATGCGCATCCTTTTGGCAAAAACTGTGCATAATTTAAATGGCATCCCTCGTTGGCTTCCGTCGCGTCGAGTTCGACATTTTGCGCTTAAATTACTTTGCGCTGTTAAGGCGCTTACAAAACACAAGCCGACAAAGCAACAAAGAGCGGCAAAGCGACAGTGCAACAGGGCGACAAAACAAACCAAAGAATGCGAGTACAACAGTAAAATACCCTTCACCTTGTTTTCAAAAATTAAACAAATAAACTAAGCACGAATTTATAATTAATTTTTTGATTTGCGGCGGCGGTAGACGTAGTAAATAACATTTGATATAAAATTAATTAAGTAAAAAAAACAATCATCATTGCAAGTGGACTTTCTTGCCGTGTGTTCACATATCGAAACCAACAGACAGAGAGACATACAGACAGACACACAGAGACGGAGAGACAGACAATTCTTAGTGATCGATAGCAAGAGTATTTATTTAAACTGTAGAGTCTGTTCTGGCACGGAGAAAAAGGGTGTCTGAGTTTTTAAAAGGAGTTCGCTTTCTAAAAGTTATCAGTATAATTTCATGACTCTTTTAATGCATTAAAGAGTCATTGCTATATATTTGTGTTAACATTTACCTGCACTGATAGAACTTGCCAAGGAGCCAAGAGGAGCCATAATAAAAATTCTATTTATTAACAATAACTTAAAGTTAATGTAAATATAATCTGTATCGATTGCTGTGACAAAAAAAAACTAATAATTTTTAATTAATTGATTGATTTAGTTGAAATGAAAAAGTATTGTTAATTATAACCTACATTAAATACATTTTTGTTAAATTTTACTATATACAAATAGTTATTTTTTTTTATGTGGACTGTTATTTAATATATAAAAATAATCTCTGGTGCAATTAGTAGCTCAACAAATTTCAACAAGTGTTGCAACATAAAACACTTGCAACTGTTCAACAGCGATAACCACAACCTACTCCCCTCTCCAGGCGCAGCCACTACACGTGGAATGTGCAACAAGCCGAACGGATGTTGGAACGTTTAATTTAAATGTCAGTTGAAGGGAAAGTGCGAGTGCGTACAGTGGAAATTAGTGGAAAAGGTTGAAAGGCAAAACAAGAGGAAAATGCCCAACACACGCTGGATAACTCTGGCAACGCTGGGGCAACAGTCGGGCAGCTGCAACAGATTGCGGTAAAGTAACATTAGAAAAGGCCAACGAGTGCAAACAGCATGAGAGAGAGATAGAGAGGGGGAAGGAAAGAGGTATGAGGCCAGAGAGTTGCTTTGGGCTCAGTTGAACTGCTGATTTGATGCGAGGGAGATTGTTAGGGCAACGATTGAAGGAGCTGCTGTACGATTGCTGGAGCTGGGGAGCGCCTGAAGCAGTTGGGCAGCTTGTTCGTGTTGTTGTTGTTGATGTTGCTGTTGCTGGTGGTCGGTGATGGAGATCGACGATTGGAGATTGGGTCGTATTGGCATGCAATGCTCGTGTTGCCGTTGAAATTTAATTTACACCTTTGCACGTACACAAACAGCACTTAAATAAAACCGCTTTTTCACCCCCAAACAGGGCACATGTCGATGATGGGCTCGGGCAGTTACACCCCTCGCTTCCCCTACCCCTTTCCTGTCTGCCTGCTGCAGCGTTCACCGTATACAAAAAGTTTTCTTTTGCAATTTAGCTTGTTGCTGCTGCTGTTGCCAGTTTTGTTCGCATTGTTGCTGCCTCTACCTCTGCTGGCTCTAACGCTGCTGGTGCTGCTTTTATTGTTGTTGTTGCTATAATTGGCGTTGTTGTACATGCGTCGGACGTGGCCGGGTTGTCGGTTAGTGCGGTTATATTTGACTTTTACTCAGCACTCGCTTCTGCGGCGCCGCTAATGCATGTCGATGCCAATAAAGGATGCCCCACCACCCCCTGCTTGCCACGCCCTGCCACGACAAACCACACAACCAAAGCCACAAGGTTTCCCTTCCCCTCATTTTCCCTCTTCTCCTTTTCATCTGTTTATCTTGCTGTTCACACCTGCAAAACTTCTCGGCGCGCATAAGTTTTTGTCTGTTTTATATGGCAGTTTGTGTGGTATGTCCTCGTGTAGCGTCCTCCTCTACTCCTGCTCCTGCACCTGCTCCTGCTTCTCTTCCCTCGTGCTGCTCCTCCTTGGCAATCGCGATGCCTTTACAAATTCGTGTAAATTGAATTTATTGAGGCGTGCGTGGGCGCACTTGATGACTTTGCTTGCCAAATTGGGTACAAGGTATTTTTCAGGCCAAGCTTGACAAGCTGCCGCCAACCCCTACCCACCTACTCCTCTCTCTTCCTGCACCCACTAGCCTCCATTAGGCAGCAACAGTTGCAGCTGTTGGCCATTGGACGCTGCATTAGCTTAATTTGCTGGCCAGCTGATGCCGCACAATGAAAAATGTTGCGACGCGCCCAAAGTTATGCTACGAAATTTAATATGAAATCTCTCTCGTTCGCGACCAACAGATTGCATTGAATTGGAAGAAGCAGCAAAAGAAACGAGAGCAAAAGAATATAATAAGTCTGCACGAGCGACGGAAGGAAGTCATCTTTTATAGTGCCAGTTTAGAGAAAGAGAAGGAAGCTGCGACTAGAGAGAGAGAGAGGGGAAGAGTGATAAAGTTTTCCTTTCGTTTTCGTCATCTTTTCTTTTGCATGCGCCAAAGTTCTGGCGACAACAGCCCTGTGTGACTTTTCTGCCAGTAGGAAAACTTGTTAAAGTGCAGAATTCTGATTAACATAATCCCCGCAAGGCAGCAGAAAGAGAGAGAGAGAGAGGGAGAGAGCGGGCTGAGAGCGTGCGATAGTGACAGCTGCAGCTGTAGCAGCTGCAAATGCAGCACCGATGCTCAACAAAGTCGCCCAAAAGGTTAGTTAAGCATTTTAACAAGAGCCAAATGAATTGTAAGCACTTGTCGACTACTCTCTTCGGCTCCTTTCTTTCTCTCTACCTCTCCTCTCCGGCAAAAGTTACCCCCTCTTTTTCACACTTTACACAAAAGTTTCGCTGTGTTTACACGGCACAAAATTTAATTTCCTGCACACACACACACAAAGTAAAATAAATACAACACATAAAGAAAGAAAGAAAAAAGAAAACCCGAAACGAATACGGAATCCTGTAAAACCAACAGGGGAATAATGAAGTTTTTCGCTCAATCAAGTTTAATAAGAATTATGCCGCCGGCAACATCAAAAACTGCCAAGGACAACAGTCGCAGTCGCCGTTGTCGTTGCCGCCTCGCAGTGGCAGCCATAAAGCGTCAAAGAGCATGTTAACAACGTGTCGCCAAATGACGCCAAAAAGCCCTACCTCCGCCTTCCTGCTCCCCCACCTCGTTCCTCATAAAAGAGGCCCGGCCTGGAGAGTGCTGGAGAAAAAAAGGTAAGTATTTCCGTTGTAAAATATTGTGTGCGGAAATGAAAGAGATCTTTGACCGCAGACAAATAGGCGCACGAACTGAGGCTGAACTGAAGCGAATGCACTTAACGAAAATGGACAACATGCGGAAATGACAACAGAAACTTGATGAGCATTAGAATAATAAGAATTATAACTACATAAGCTAAAAACCTTATGGAGTTTGCGATCGCAAGGTCACAACACAAGTCAACATTGCAGACGTGCTGTTATACAGTGGCGGTAAGCGGCATTGATGCTGGCTGAGTATGTTAGCAGGGCTGCTGTTTGATGTAAAGTTGGAGGGAATAAATTTTGATAACCGGCAAGGTTCTTTTGTAAGAGAAATATACTATTTTAGATTTTTCATAAAAATTATTATATTTGCAAGTTTCGTATAAAAAACTAATAAAGTCCTCAAAACGAGAGATCATATGTAATTGTTTCATAATAAATTTGTTTATTGATATATAGTATTTATATACCTTAAATATCTACCTATGATTAAAAATAAGTTATAAATCATAATTTATTTATTAAACTTACATTTTATATGCCAACACTTACATTTATAATAATAGCAGCATCAGGGTAATAGTATCAATATATTTCACCATCACTGTACGGCACCGAGTCGGCATGACAAACAGAAACCCAATCCAATTGGATTATGTTGTATGAGCGATTATTTGGCGCACTGTTAACTGTGCAATTGACATGAAAGTTAACAGTGGCGTTGCTTAACAGCGCTCGCTGCTCGCTGTTATCAGCTTAACAGCCCTAACTTCAGTTTCGCGTTTCTTTCTTCACTTTGCACTCAATATTTCACTCAAAGGCAGTAGCCAACAAGAATTGGGTGAGTCGAATTCAAGGTCGTTATGTGACACATTTCTAGCTACGGAGTTTACATTGGCTGCTGCTCAGCGTCAGCTTTGAGTGGCACAGCGAACGTGCTGCGATGTGATGCTTCGGATGTGGGTGCGGTTGAGTGAGTGCGTGAGAGCGAATGAGTGCGATTAAATGAGTAAGATACAAATGAGTTAGAGCTTTGAGTGGAAGTGTTGTAGGCATCACAATAGCTTGAGTCCTTTGCTGGCGAAGTGAGTAAGAATTGACTGTTGTTTTGTTCTGGTTGTTGTTGTTGCTGTTACTGTGTTTGCTGTTGATGTTGTTGTTGTTGTTGTGACATTGTTTCCACACTCTCACTGCGTGGGCTCTTGCCGTTTTTTTGCATAGGCCTATTTCGTTTTCTGGCCAAGTCATGAATATGCCCCTGACACAGACACAATGACACCCCACACACACACAGATACTCAGCACATTTGCACACCCACACACACACACACCCACGAAGGATTCATCGTGAATGGCGGCGCGCTTGAAAAACATTTTTCATCAACATGAATTTCCTGTCAGACATTTCCTTTGTTCTTTCTTTCTATTTTTTGCGTCAACATTTTTGAAACTTTTTGGCAGTCTTTATTATACTTATTATCGTTTCATACTTTGCCCGCCGCTTTAAATTGAGCAATGTTTTGTTTCGCGTTGCTTCGCACCTTCTTTCTCCCTCTCTCTCTCTTTCTTGCTCATTTTGTGATAATGTTGTTTCTGTCTTTTCTTCGTCGACGCGGCAGCTGTCGAACTTTTAGTGGGAACACTTGACTTAAATGATGGCAATTGATTGGATTAGGTTTTCACCTGCTTAGCTTATTAACGGCGCAGCTGCTAAGGCATACAGGTGTGCTGTGAGTGCGAGGAAGTGTGTGTGTGTGTGTGTGTGTGTGTATTCCCCTCCCTTTCTAATAGTCTCAATTACTTTGCAGCGTTGCTTTTTTTGTCTGGGCAAATTCTAAACTCATAAAAAGGCTAAAATGCGACCAAATTAAGTTTTGAAAATTGCCGGCCAGGAAATGGGGCTGTTTTCGAGCCCATTAAATATTGATCAGCATTAATAATCGAGTGGATATCTTGGCATTTCTAAAACATCTGCTGACAGCCAAGTCAGAAACGTGGGTGGGATACCCAAAGGAAATCAAGTTTTCTCTTATATTAAAGTCTTAAATAGAGATTTGAGTTGACTTTATGGAAGGGTTAAGGAAGCAACATGTTAATAAATGAAACTTATGAATAAGTCTGTATCAAATTACTAAGTTAATTGAACCTTTAATAAAATAAAATTCTATTCGATTAATATAAATCTATATGGTATTATTGAATCACGTTCTTAAAATAGTTTCAATATATTTCCTCATCTGATAAAAGATAAACTTTAACTTCAATACCCCTTAAACACATAAATAAAATTTCAAATAATTTCTTTAGCTGCTTTTAATGTTCTTAATAATTCTGTATTTATTTTCCCTTCTCCTCTTTGCTGTTGACCTTCTTCTTCGCCCAAGACTCACAGAGCAGAAATTGGCACAAAAAGTGAAGTATTAAATTAGTAAGAAGAGTCTGCATAGTTGGCCCTATTAGGGTCTCTTTTCTGAGTAAAAATAGAAGATAGCCTCGAAAATGTTGCTGGGAATTTCGTTTGCTTTGGTCAGGCACAAACATTGCTCTCCATTGTTGCCTCTTAATTGCTGCCTAATTGTTGACTGCGACAAGAGAGACTAGAGAGTATTTTTTCTTGAGTGGATCGAAGGACAAGAAGCAGGAGGAGTAGGAAGAGGGGGTGAGTTGGGTTGGGACACTTTAAGGGAGTCCGAAGTCAACTTGTGCAACTCACATTGAACGTTGTCTCACAATTTGCAGACAAAAGTTTGGCTTGGCTTGACAAGGCTTTGGCCTCCATGCGACAAGGCAACTACACTTGCTTGCCCTGCACCTGCAATACAGTACCCTGCTGTATACTGTATATACTATATGTAGCATATAATCTTTATTGTATTATTTTAATTTAGAAAACTAAGTTTGCTGCCGGCTGCCGTCAAGGGAGGTTCGACTGGAAGTTCGTGCGCCCAAGCAGAGATTGCAGTTTGTATTCAATCAAAAGTTTCAATTTTGTTGTAACGTTCATAAAATGTTGCCAGCTTTTCAGTTTGCCACCAGCTCCATCCCCTCCTTCTCCGCCTTCCCCTCACAGCACCTGCTGTCCTTGTGCTTGGCATCAGTTTGTCAAACTATGCGTAGCATTGCTTTAATGACGCTCGTACAGGGATATCCTGCATTTGCCCAAACTTTCTCCCCTCCGCCCTTCTAGTTTCAGTTTTTGGTACAATTTAATATTGGAACTATGCACGGGAGATGGGAGCTTTCTGTTTTTAGTTTTGTCGTTCACTTTTTAGTTTGGTATTTTATTTGTCTTCCGCCTTTCTCGTTGTCGTCAGTTTGTTTTTCTTGTGCGGTAAATGCAGCAAAGAATTTAATTTGTTTTGAATTTTCGACTTGAAAGTGCACGAGAGATTTCTGTTTACGCTGCACTTCTCCAAAATAAAGTGAAATACTTAAGCGGACATCGAGGGAGGGGGCAGGGGTTTGGTGAGCTGCTCGCTGTGTGTGGCGAAAATGGAAATTAAATTCGAATTAAATAAACAATTTAAGGCAATAAACCGAATGTTTCCACTTGACGGGAAGCGCATAAAATCAATGAAATTAAATGAAATAACGAGCCAAGTGCAAAAAATCTAGGGTGGTCATGCACGACTGGCAGATATGACACAGTCCAGATTCAAAAGAGTTAAGAAAACGGAAAATCGATATGTTCATCTTTCATTGTCGTTTTTTATTTCAATAGTTCTTCGACTTGCTATTTATCATCTCAAAAATGTCTTATGCTTTCTTTTTTCCGACATGATCTACAGAATGAAATTAATGTCAACAATTTTCTTTACCTCATATTATTTTAATCTGTCACATTTTCGCGACACATTTAAAATGAAAACTTCAAACTGTCGTCAGCCTGGTTGAAAAGTTGGACGGTCTTGTGCAGTCTGTATACTGTCACACAATCTGTTTCCCCTCAAATATTGACTATGAACCCATTTTCATAATATGCCACTCAGTGTGACAAGCAATGTGTCATCAGTAAATTTTCATACAGCGTTGCAGTAAATATTGAAATATTCAAGTTGATTGTGATGGACAAATAGGCCAAGAGTTAGTAGAGATTAATTCTCTCACTCTCCACATCCTCTTACTTTTTACAGGGTATACGATAAAAACACAATTGTCGTCTGCTGTCCAAGGCGTTAAGGAGGCGTGGACACTGTCCATCTAGAGCGGAAATCGAAAACGTGTGGCGTAAATCACTCGCTTAACTCATGTACAGTTTGTATATCCAAATGCCTCTGATTGTTGGCATTGAGGGGAATTAAAAGGAGTTTATGGGGCTTCACAGATGTTCGTTGACAGCTGCAGCTCAAGAACCAATTGCAGTTCGTGGGTTGGGCAATATCATAATTAATCCATTTAAGTGATTTTCACAATTTCATATGACGAAGCGCAAATTGAGCGAACCAGTGTAAACACTCGAAATTTAAGTACTCCCACAGTATCTTTGTGTTCGCTTATATATGTGTGTTTGTTTGTGCATGTGTTTGTGTTTCTCTGTATGTGTGATGGTATTGTGTTAATATTTTTGTTCTCGTGAAAACTCAATTAATTGCTTAAACCCACGCGGTCGGTCGTAATTTTATTCTTTATCTCTTTCAAACGTTCTATCGAAAAATATCAATAAGCAGCTTGTGCTTTGTTAACGGCATAAATAAATATTCCTTATACAATGCATGTACCGTTTTTTTGTAAAATGCGTAAAACAAATGTAATCAATGGAGGTTAAAATAAATATTCGATTACATCACAGTGGTATATTTGACCGTGTAATGCACACATTGAAAAAGTATTATTATGAACGAAGGCCATTTGACTGTTGTTTGTTCAGTCAAAATGGTTGTTTTATACTTTCAGTTCGTGGTTCCTTTGTTCAGGCCTTTAGATCTGAACAACAGTTTGGGCTGGAGCTATGGAATTTTGCAGGTAGGTTTATTTTTTTCTTTTGAAGTTTGGGCATTTTGAACGTTGGGTATCCCATAAGATTCGTTGAGGAAACACGAAAAAAGGCATTATAATGGGAGTAATTTATATAAACTCGACTTGGTCCAAGATATTTCTTATATTTAATTGTAATTTATATTAATAATTGTTTATTTTTATTATTTTTTGTTGTTACAAAACTTACAGAGTAAATCATAGTCAAGTTGTACTTGTATTACGAGTTTTCTCGCTTGTTTTAATTATTTTTTGTAAGCTCATAAAAAGCAGCTTTGTTTTTATTTTTAATTAATTCGTGTGTGATTTAAGCAAACGTAAAGGGATCATTTTCTCGTTTGTTCACCACTCTCCCTCTCCATCTGCGCTGTGTTTCTAATTAACCGAGTAAACAATAGAAATTGCGAGTGGCAATTGGTAAAAAGGAAGAACGTGAGGGGAATGAAGGACTAGTGCTGCTGATGGTAAATGGTTAGATGAAATAACATTACATTTTGCAGCCTGTGGCTGCAATTTCGTACTTGTTGCAAGCGGAGCAATATGACCTTTGGCTGGTGGTTGCCACAAAGCGCTTGCCAATTGGTATTCATACTTAATGAGCCGGCATCAGCTCTTGCGCACGAACAGAAACAGTAACATTAGCTTGTATTATATGCAAAGGGAGAGAGCGAGAATGTGCGAGTATGTGAAGGTGTGTGTGGTTGCCACGCTGCTTACTGCAACTATGGCAACATGCCTCACCTGCTGCTGTGCACCGAATATTTCATGTAGTAGCTTCATTTACTGAGTGCGCGCGTGAAGCCTGACCCCATTTTGTGTGAGCTCCTCTCTTAGTAATTTTAAGCGAAATCGCGGCTTCACGTGGCGTATGAACAATGTGCTTGCACCCCTTCACTCCTTCCATCACCATCCCTCTTATCCTGTTCCCCCTTTAAGTAGCTGTTAAACAAGTCGTGCAACATCGCAAGCTGCTTTGGCTGCTTAGCGACAATTGCAGCAGCAATTAAGTTTAATTGCAGCTAAGCGTTTTCGTTGTCCCTCGTCCCCATGGCTTCCCCCTTTCCCCGTTTCGTCTACGGTATTTGTTGTCTGCCTTCTATTGTCAGCTGGCAGGCGTCTTCTGTTTCACTGCTGCTTCTGCTGCCAGCTCATTAAATTTAATGTGCATACTTCAAGTGCAATTAATTTTGCCGCAGCTCCCCGAAAATATGCAATAAAAATAGTTGCCAGCGCGAGAATGAATCGAGTCCCGTTAGTCAGTCAGTCCTTCGCACTGTTAGTGTGCCCGTCTGCCAGTTTGTAGGGCCATGCATCTGTTTGCCTCCCTGTCTGCGTGGCAACTTTAAGAGAGCACTCTCTCAACGCAAAACGCAACTGGCTGTTCCCCTCCATGCATATTTATTCCCAGTTACTTCTATACCCTGGCGAGCGGTATGTGCGACGGGAGAACACGCATAAGATATTTATTTATTTATGAATTTCCATATGTATTTATCCTTATTTATATTTTCTTAGTTATTTATTTTTTTATTTCTTTCTTGATTTGTTTTATATATTCATTTAATGACTTATTTATTTATTTATTCTTATTAATTAATTATTCTTTCTTTATTTATTTTATTTATTAATGAATGTGTATATTTTTTTATTTATGTTACTACATAATATTTTTTATTACTTATTTACAAATCAAATCGCCGTGGAAACTAATTAAAATCACTCAAGTTACTGCCTCCTTCCACAGATACTCAGCTAAAATTAAGCTAATCAGCTTAGAATTATTTCTAACCCTCAATTGGCAATTTAAACCACTAATGAGTACTCGAAGCACTCACTAAATATCCCAGTAAGTACTCGTATAAATGCCACAATCATGCAGCAAAATCAGCTTAGGTTGTAATTGAAGTAATCTGATTAACAAAACTGCATGCTTAACCCTAGCGTAGCTTCCTCCTCTCCTTAAAGCCCCTCTAGGGTATGCTGCAGCTGCGCAGCCCACACACAATACCCTGGGCTACAACTTTGGTTTTTTATCTGGCTGCAGTTTCCGCTGTTTGCTTATTGAAAATAACTTTGCTTGGCACAACTTTTTTGGCCTGTTGCGACCGCAGGGCGAAAACATAAAAAAGAAGAGAGAGAGCCACGTGTGAGCTACCAGTTGGGAATATACTGGGCAGAGCGAAAGAGAGAGAGAGAAAGTGAGAGACAGCAGCTGCGAGAATGGCAGCTTGAGCCGAGCCTCGGCGGTCCCAAGTGCAGTAATTTCGTGCACAAATGCGCATTTTATTACCTGGCACTTAGGTGGCCCAGCTGGCAGTTGCCTTTCTCTTCCCTCTCCCTTCTCCCACTCTCTACTCCATACTGCCGCCTCGGCTGTCACTGCTGCTCCCTTAGCCGTACCTTCGTCCGGCAATGTGTCAGCCTTTCAGAGCTGTCAGTCTGTCTTCTTTTGCCGGCTTGCTAAGTATTTGTTTATTTACACTTTTCTGCCACAAAAGCTGCTGTTGACACAAACAAATACAGTTACAATGGGCAACTACTACTATTCTTATGCGTGTGTATGTGTGGGAGAGAAATGGGGATGCGAGAGTGCGCTGAGTGGCAGCTACTTTGCAGATAGCTGAATAAAATCAACTGATTGCGTAGTGCGGATTGACATGGCGACTGTCGCAAGCTGTTGCTGCATGCCACACACACACACACAGACGCACACTCACACACAAACATAGACCTTCCCCACTTCACAGTCACACAACTGCAGTCTGCACATCAAATTGCCATCATCGAGTCAACTCGACTCACGGATTCAACTCTAATTGAATCGCAAAATAAGCGCAAAATCTATTCAAATTTTTATTTGGGTCAATCAGCGAGTTTTCTGTTTAGCTCGAGTGGAAAAGCAATCCTTATATATACATATAGTACATATATACAGCAGCGACTCGAGCTTGCTAGTTTGGTGATTGGCACTTGAAAGTTTCGGGGCCAACACGTGCATACAATGGAATGGAGACTCGAAAAATCGTGCACTCAAATTGGCATAAAATATGACGGATACGCCGCGTTGGCCTTGAAGTCGAGGCTGCTTTCCTTGCCTTGCGAACCTTGCCAGCCTACGTTGTGCTTGAGCTTGAGTTTACCTTTCGAACAGTGGGCGACCTTTTTAAAAATCCATTTCCATTTTATTGTGCACACATTTCGACTGGCGCTTTTCGCAAATGGCCTGTTTTGTTTGCCAGTTGGTTTGCTTATTTGCTGTTTGCTTCAGTTCGGTTCCCGTTTGCTTTGGTTTGGTTTGCTTGAGTTTCGCTTCTCGGCTGGCGGTGGAATATTTCTGCATTATTTGACAGGGATTCGAGCAGAAACTTGGCCTGAAAATAATAAGAGCACATAAATAAGCATGGTATTTGTGCCCGGAGAATATAAATTGCCTGTGCCAAAGCTGGTAGATTTTCGTGTACAGCCAATAATAACTGTATGAGGGAGCGAAAGAGAGTTAGCAGAGAGAGAGAGAGAGATAGAAATACTAACTGAAAGAATGCTTTAAGACTGCGAATTGCCCAAGAGTTCTCTGGTTGCCTTTTAAATCTGTGCGACTGAAATGCTCAGCAGAGGCACCAGAAATGACTGTAATTGTGTGGAGAAATTCAAGAAAGCGAAGTGTGAATACCCTATAAATAGATGAAGAACTGAAATTGGTAATATATTTGGTTAAAGCTCGTCAAACTTAAATGTTCTTTTTATGTATTAACATCAGCTACTTGTTAATTGACAATAATATCAAAGAATCTCATTTTAGAGTTGTGAAAATCTTAAAAAATATACATTTATTTTACATATAGAGTATCACCATATAATTGAAGTACCTCGTCAACTACCGATGCTATGGTATAACGGCAATATGAGAAATGTCTAGAACGAACCGAGAATGAAGCACATGTGGCGCACGCTGACTGATGCATCGCTTGCCACACTGGGGCAGCTTGCTCTGGTTGCCTGCCTGGCGGGCTGTCATGGAGCAACATGGCGCCTCGGGGCGGAAACGGAAGTGAAAGCTAAGTACGCCAGCAACAAGCTCCCAATTGATTTAACACTACGGCTGCAGGACGATGCTCGACTGTCTCGAGCATTGCAGAACGCCCACAAGCGAGCTGCTTTGGCCCTCACCTCATTCCTTCAGCCAGCTTGCTGAACAATGAAAGTTCCCCTGTACGTATGTGTGTGTGAGTGCAGGCGTTGCCGCCTGTGTGCAACATGTGTGTGCAGCATGCTGAAAATATGCGCAAAAAATTTCAAACTGTCACATACATTGTGAAAAATGCATTTCACTCCAGCGACTGCTGTTTCAGCTCCAGTTCCAGCTTGCTCGCCTGCAACAAAGTTCAACTTTAACTCCTGTTGAGCACACAATCCCCTGCCCCTGCTCATGAGTGAACTGGGGATCTTGTCACATATCTCTAATTGGAATTTCTTCGAAAATTAAAACGCATTGTTTGCTCGCAGAGACTCTGTGCCCTATTAGTGTTTCCTGTTTCCGACACAGTCTGAAGCTCATTTCTATTGTTCGTTGCAAAGAGTTTTGCGGCATTTCAGAAGGTTCGACTGCAGCTGAGCCGGGCCAATTAGGATTTCAAGGGAATTCAGATGAAAACAGTGCAGTTTGGTTCTGCTGCAGTTGTGCTGGGCATAGGCATAAGCACAATGCAGATATTTCTTGTGCCTGTTGAATTATTGATCTGAAAATGATTTCTGCAAATTGCGTTCCAATCCGACAATAAAAGAAGATTTTTAACCTAGTACCCAGGCGGAAGAAGGCTTTGTATCTCATATTGTTAACCAAACGTTTTATCATTAACTTACATTTCAAAGTACATTAACCGTACTTAGTAAGTCTCTGACAAAGAAGACCATATTCCTTCTGTGTTCATCGTTCTAATATAGATTATATATAATCACTATAAAAAGGAACTTCAAACAATGATAATTTATTTTGTTGGTATATTAAAACATTAACATCATACTGAAAATACCTTTTATGCTTATCACTAAACTATCCTCTCAAAAGTTGTTAGCTAATCTTTCACTACCCTTTTAAAATTGACAAACTATCTCCAAAAGATACTAAATAATCATTCTCTACCCTTTTTAAATTGACAAATTCACTTTTGTTATGTCATTCTATGGCAAATTATTATTCAAGGTCACTACGATTAGAGCATCAGGCACGTGCTGCTCAGCCAGGTCAAACTTGGCAAACTAAATATCATGGCAAACCATTTGCCATGCGATTTGTGGCCTCTTCTTGCTAAATCCCCAAATGCTGATTCAGCAAAACCTGAACAAAATTGCAAAATCTTAAGCCATTCAGCGTAAATGTAATCAAGATGAATGCTGCAATTTGTGTGTGGCAACTGGCAGAGCTGGCAACACTGGCAACTAAACGCGTCTTGGCTGTCAAATCTAATTTAGCTATTTATCATTTGGTTAACTTTGTTGCCGGGATGTGGCTTTGGCTCGCTTTGCCTTTGCGGCATGCCTCGTCTCTTCACTCACTCACTCACCCGGCGGGCAACTTAATTTTTAATGAGTCAATTTGAATTTGACAAGCCGCAAGGCGCTTTGAGGCACAGTCTGCCAGCCAGCCTGCCACGCCTACAGTGACTCGCACTTTGCTTTGAGGGGGGTTCGCATTGTAATGGCCGTTGACAAATTAGCGCTACATCCACGAAATCCATCAGGCAAATTCAAGTCAACATCTAATTTCGATAATGAAATTCGGAAGTTGCTGACGATTTCGGACAACAGAATGAAAACTGGAAGAAGAAGTAATTGCCGTTAGCTTTATTATTTGGCCAACTTCTGCGTGGCTGCTCAATGCAAATTGGTATCGAGCCGAGCTCGAGCTCATTAGCCTGGCCAATGCTAATCGACAGGAGCGTCGAGTGTGCAAATTTGTTAATAAATTATATGAACTCTGAACTCTGAGCTGCAGACATGTCCATAAAAACCAAAGACATAAAAAATCGAGTAACTGCCGAGTATATGTGTGCGTAAGAGTGTGCGTGTGTATTTTGACAGCCCTTTGTTAATTACAAAGCAGAATTAATTGCGTGTAACTGAAGCGATTAGCAGCATATCAGACTGAGAACAGGCTCAACAAAAGCAAGAACAGCTGCGGCATCGACATCAGCATCAGCATCAGCATCATGAGGCCCGCAATAAATGAAATGTTAAACAATGCCTCGGACTACTCATAATGAATAGAAATGTGCTATAAACCACACACACAACACATACAGAAACACCCTGTGCGCTGAGGGGATAGCAAAAAAATTCCACTTTGCATTTCGTTGGTTCATTTGCACTTGGCCAGTCTCAATGTGCCGGCCCCAGCCCCAGCCATTTGCTATTTAATGCTAGCTGGCCTCCAACTCCTCCATCTCCTTTCCCTTCTACTTTCTCTCCCACTCCAGCTGCCTGGTAATCTCCTTTTTATGGCCTCAAGCGTTGAAAACGTGCACACGTGCAGTGCCTGTCAAGAAGGCAGCGTGTCGAGTTCTTCTCCAGACCCCAGTCCAGTCCGTTTTGAACTCTCCAACCCACCAAAGCTGAACCTGAGAACTCCAGCCTGAACTTGAAACCTGTACAAAGCCCACAACTGATAGTTGAATTTATTTAAATGACCCAAAGAGAAGCTAGCGAAGCCGCGTTCGTATCTGCGTTGACATTGCCACCAGTGGGTCAGGCAGGTTGACTGGTGGTGTCCTGTTTATGACTATTGCCTTTGCCGAGTTGGCAGCACATGTTTCCAGGCATTGTGTAAAGGATTTCTGTGTCTAAATGTATGTTTTATATTACAACTGATTGCTGGACTGACCACGGTATTAAAGATGTTCATGATTTATAATTAAAGTTTGTTTTTGAAATGTTTTTCTTTTCTTTTGAACGGCAGTTTATCTATATTGATGTAAGCTTTCTTGTAGACTTCCAGCAATGATATTTATTATGTCTTTAATCTAGTATTTCACATAAGTTCCAATGTAAGTAATGAGAAATAGCTAAAATGCCTATTAGCTCTATTAATCATTTCATGTGGATTTTCATTTCAAAAGTAAATAGATTTGAGATCCTAATTTCTTTTGTAATGACTTCATGCCACCTCCCAGTAATTATTTAAAAATTATTTATGAAAATTAAACTCAAACATAAGTTTTGTTCTCAAAACTGCTGAAGTTAATAAGAATTCATTATAAAACTGTTTCGAATCACAGTAACAAAACTGTTGCCCAATCTGAAGTGTCCCTTCATACAATGATAATAGAACTGCATAGCAATTTCTTTCATTTTAAGCTGTTAACATCTTGTAGATCAAGCACTAGGCATAACTCTCTGTGTGCAGTGCTCTATGAATCATAAATCACTCTCGTTTGCTGGCAATTTGCATGCGCAGATTTAAGTTTATTATACGCGCTGGCTTCGCTCCCCTTCCACTTCCGCCTCTTGCATATGCTGCTCAACATGTACTTAAAGCTGATTTTATGGAAAGGATAAACACGTTTTTATGCAGCAGCCAACTCAATTATTGTAATGCAATGAGGAAGCAAGAAGGCGAGTAGGAGATGAGATGGTGGGAGGCAAAATAAGCTGCCTTGTAGTTGGTTTTGAGCTGATGTATTGAATTGAAATGCAATAAGTTTCTTCGGATTAGTTGGCTCCTGTGTAGGCGTGTGTGTGTGCGTATGTGTGCTTGTGAGTGAGTGTGTGTACGTGTGTTTGAGCTAAAGCAATTATCGTTGATTACGTTTGCCATTGTTGCATGGCTGAGTTCAGTTGCCGGAGTAAGGATAATGTTGACATAGTGAAAGGCACAAACAATCTATTGACGCAGCTGTAACTTTGCAACAGGCTGCATAAACAATCGGGCAACAAAGCACAGCGACAATGCAACTACAAATATATATAGAATATATATAGAGGGGTATGATAAGTCCGTTTTTGAATAAATATATTTTTGTCAAAAGGTTTATTTTCAACTAATCTCCTTTTGTTTTTTATTTAGTCTTTTTCATTTTTTTAAATAATGGGTTTTTTGAAATTTTTTTTTGCATGTTTGGAAACAAAAATGTAGGGGCATAATTCATGGAGAATATGTGGGGGGGGTAAAAATTTTAATCCATAACTGTGACATGTGCAGTGTTGTATTTAGAGCAGGTGGCGGCAAATACAAAAAGTCACGGACTTATCAAACTGTTTTCATATGGAATGTGCGTCGGCAATTCGCAGCGAGCCATCAACTTGTCTCTGGCAGTGCCAGGCACTGGGGTAATAACTCAATTAAACTGCAGTTGTCAGCAACAGCAGAGCAGGACACGACAGGATACAACAGGATCTCGGGAAAGGTAACGGGAATGGGAAGCGGGAACGGAGCAAATACTCTCGTTGGACATGCAAAGTTTCTGCCCAGAAGCACATAAACTGAAATTGCGCATAAAATGAAACAAATAAACGCAGCGAGTGCATGGAAAATAAATTTGCACGCAATTTACTGTAAAAAGCGACGAGTTGTGAGTGCAAAAATAGAACAGTTCGGAGTGGAGGGGAGGGGAGAGCGGACTGAGTCAGGTATTGCTCACACGTGCAACCGCACATTTGTATATTTCCAATTTACTTTCGGGCTGTGCGTCAACGTCAAAGTTTTGTTTTCATTTTTTTTCGTGACTACGTTTGCCTTCTCTCTGCGTTTTGTCACTGAACCACGCCCACTCGAGCAACAAAAGTCGCCCAGCGAAAAGTCATAGAGTAAACACAAAACTTTTGCCTCTGCTGTGCTGCAATAAATTATGTTCACCAACTGCAATCAAAACAAAACAGAATTGAAACACAGAGCAGAACTCCGACTACATTTTGGTTGGCTTTGTAACAGGGCTAACCATCCCCCTTCCTTCCTCCCGCATTGCCAACTCATCCTGTTTTGCGTCTCTCTTTTTACTGCGCTTAGAGTGCAGCTAAAGCAACAATAACAGTCTGTGAAAAACATTGTTGCACACTTGAAACTCAATTCATTTGCAGAAAATACAGAAATGAAAATGAAAACAACCAGAACGACTTGCACGCAGACGAGGGGAAGGGGCCACCTCTGGCTCTGGCGCACGCGGCGTATGAGCGATTCGCGAGCCCAGACACTCGGAACTTTTTCAATTAAACGTGAACATCATAAACAGCTACCGATTGTGTCGTGTGTGTGTGTGTTGACATTGACAGAAGCAATTCACATATGGCTTAAACGGTACCAGATTTACAAATACCTGAAACTTTAAGAGATTTATTAAAGGTACTTTTAATGGAAGCAGATGCGTTAAAAGAATAAGTATAACTTAAACAGAAATCAGGAATATCTGTTATATATAAAATGTACATATCTTATTATATATTTGGGCTACCATTGACTGAAGCCTTCTAAATATTTTTTTATTTGCGTCAGATCAAATTTTAAGAGATTTCGAATATTTTGAATGGAAGTAAATTAGTTTAAAGTCTCTAAAATAAATTAAATTATTATAAATATTCTGTTTCGTGAATAACTTTAATCTCTTTTAATAAATCCTTATGAAACTTGAAGATTATACTTTCATATTAAAAATGTTCTTGTACATTCATTTTCATTATTATATCTTTAAAGAGTTGCTTTAAATATGCATACACAAAAAGTATTGCTGTCAGCTGAAATCATGTAAAAAATGTAACCTACATTCCACTCTTATATCTAGCAGACAGGCAAACATGACAAGCTCGCTTCTACATTTTGATAAGGAATTAATAAAATAAGGGACCTCAAAGGCTACAAAAATAGTTCTTATACCTGTCATATAAAATTTCTCCAATCACAAATCTCTTTCCCTAAATTGAGTCCTTTCGACGTAGGCATCTTGATTTAAATTTCCATGTGTTTCGAGAGCTTATCACAAGGACACTTCACATAATAGTTTAAGTTTATTTAAGTTGCCCGACTTTCATAGACTACCATAAGTAAATTGATGATGGGCATTTAAAGGCGCCACTTGGCATGTTGTCCATTTGTGCGGGCTATTGAAATTGCGCTTAATTGGCAACAGGCCACAAAGCAGGCCCAGATGCGTTGCGAGGCCAACAGAAAAGAAGTCGAATTTAGGAATTAATAAGAGAAATTTCTTTAGCTCAGCAGACGCGCGATTACATTTGCCATTGCCATGACAACAACAACAGCAACGGGGAGGCAGAGGGGCAGGTAGACATCAAGGGCACCAGAGACATCTAGAGCAGTCTGGGAAAGGAAGTAGCACAGACTGGGGTAGGGCAGGGTTGGGCTAACGCATGGCCACCTAGTGGAGCCCGCAGGCAGACATAATTGTGAGCTTTTTATGTGGCATAGCCCTCTCCAGGAGCATTTGCCATAGCTGTCATTCTGATATTACATAGCTTGTAAGCTGCTCGACAGACAGCACAGCCCAGCACAGCGCAGCAGGGACGGCTTCCCCTCGACTGAGTTGAGCATTTTTATTTTATTATGCTGCCTGCATAATGCCGCCTCGCACTCTTTTCCCTTTTCTCTCTCTCTCCCACCTCTCTTCGTCTCTTTCTAAGCGCCCACGCCCAGTTTTATCTGGTTGCTCATAAAAATAAAGCGCTGCGCATTCTTTCACGCCATTTGCAGTTACTCTGATAAGAGCTAGCCACTTTTTGTTGTTGGTGTTGTTCTTGCTGCTACTTCTGCTGTTATGTAGTTCAAAGGTCAAAACGCAAAATGCCTTTGTTTTGATATGCGCCTGTCAATTCTGCTGCTGCTGCCTGACTCCTCTCGATGCGTCATTATCAAGCGCAAATAATAAATCATGACAAACAAAGCGGGGGCAGGAGCAGGAGCATAGAGCCTGCTGTAGATACAATTTTCCCTCTATTGTTTGCCACAAGCATGTGTGTGTGTGTGTGAGAAAGTGTGTGTGCGGGTGTTATGCTGTGGGTGTGTGTGTGTGATTTCTTAGCTATTGTTCGGCATAATTAATCACAATTTGTGTGCGCTTTGCGGCAATTAATAATTTATTTGGCATTTGTTAGATATGATACAAGTTTAAACTTTGCTATTTAGTTTTGTTTACAAGTCACGCTCGCTGTTTAAATGCTTGTCAAGTGCTTAATTATAATGTGCATCTAATTAGTTGACCCCCATTAAGTACCGTTAAGTTACTGTTGCCAGCTTGACGAAGGACACTTTAGTTGGATAATTACAGGGAGTGCTTAACTTGCTTAACTAATAGATACTTGATTGGCTCTTCCTAACCCCCTCTCTGCCTCTCCCTCTCTATCTCTCACTTTGCTAATGATGGACAAAAGCTTAATGGTAAATGGTGGCTTTAAGCCTGCGATAGTTTTTCGATAGTTAATCGACTCGTGATTGTGTACTGTAGCTTTTTTCCATAGTGACCATAAATATATTTAACTAATTAAATTTTGATCTTTTTTTGAAAAGATAGTTGTCCTAAACTAACAACTACCGGAAATCCAAAAAAAATGAATCGATAGATATACTATTGATAGTATTTCCTTAATAATTTTATATTTATTATTGTTGTTTCACCTAACTGTTTATTACAAAGAAAATACCAATATACTTATGTAGTTATTGCATACTGTTACTAAAAATCGAATTATATAATCAAAACATTCCATACTATCGATAGAATTTCTTTCAAATCGATCGATTGTGCCCAAGAATAAAGTAAAACTGAATCGATATTATGTCCTTGATAATATTATTATTAAAATAAAACAATAGAGCTCAATTGAGATTGCTATCGTTGCTCTGCTCTAAAACATCGCAAACCAATGTTAACTTAGCCGATATTTCTTTATTACTGTTCCTCGGCTATAGCTTACATGAAGCGATAGTTTCGCAACTTGCAAAATCACATCACGAAAGTCATTAAATCTGGCAGCTTTTTGCGCTAATTAAAAAACTTTGTGCTGCAAGCAACTCGAACTTGGTTCACTTTAAAGTTTCATTCTTCTACCAGCTTGCTTAAAGTCCTGTCAATATTTGCTTCGATAATGTGCTGTGCAGTTCCATCTCACAGTTCAGTTAATCGAGAATTAGCTTTCGACATTTGTGCTACGGCAGTTACACCGCAAATTCAATACTGATTAACGATTGCGACATGCTTACACAGACGCCGTGGGGGAGACACGGAAACACAGACACAGACACAGAGACAGAGACAGAATATGGTATTAAATCGGTGTTGAGTTGGGAGTGTCAGTGTGTGTGTTGGTGTAAGTGGCAAGCAGACACTCTAAAGCATTCGTGTGTGCGTTGTGGTTGGTGATGGCTGCGTGTGTGTGTGTGTGGGTGTGCGGGATATCTGTAGAGAATATGAGAAATGTCACATGACACGGCAGCAACGGAAGTGCTTGACAAAGTTTATTAATTAATTTTGTTGATTTTGTCACGTGCTCGTAATTTCGGCAAAATCCGCAAAAATCACACACACATAAGCACACACATACACACATGGTAGCACACACTCTTGCCTAGGGACATAGCAAGGCCGGATAGGGCAGGGCATAGTTGATGCGTAAGCCAAAACCAAAGCCATGGCTAACAGTTTGCTGAAAGGCGGCCAGAGATTCAGGAAGCCACAGTCAGCAGGACAGAGTGAATGGCAGAGTGGGAGGAAGGGAGAGAGGGAGTACGAAGATAGAACTAAGGCCAAACGGAGTCGGGGCACTGAGGTAGACCGACACTGCAGCAAGGAGCATCCATTAGTCAAATGGCCTCGTGTTCATCTTGTTTTTCCAGCTGCTCAGGTGTCCAAGGAGCAACCCAACGAGCAACTCGACAATGCCCACCCGCGTCGTTTCTATTATGTTTATGTTTATGACGATTATTGTTATTGGATTTGTTTCCCCAGTTGTTGCTTTGCTGCAAAAGTCAATTAAATGCTTTTGTGGCGAACATTTGCTGATAATTGGATTATGTCACTGTATTTGCCCGAAAAGGCAGCTGACCATGGCATAAAGAGCCTGTTTGCTTGTCATCCTGGCAAGACATACCGTTTTATTTCGTACAAGTATATCAACAACAGTTGGCCTCTGCTTAGTAATCTCATTAGCTTGCTTAAAACTACAAATCGAGTTTATATTTTCTTTAATTTTTGATGGAAAAGTTTTTTGTATAAACATTTTTTATTGATTAAAACTTGTTTTTTAAAGAACAGCCATGGAGTCAAGAATACGTATACAAGAGATTTACAACTCGTAGATAGCTTGCATTTTAAAATACTTATAATATCTGTATTATATTATTATTCATCAAATTGAGCAAGCGAAAAATTCAAATGCAATAGCGTGCTATACTTCTTAAAAATTGTAACGTGTTCTCAAAGTACCAAAATTATTATACCAATATTCAAGAGAATCCCTTCATCTCTTAATGTAGATGTCAATAATCATAATAGTAGTCGACAATCGTCAGTTTAAATCGCATTATATTCGGCCATTGTTGTTGTCGTATATATCGCTGCCAGATCTGCTGCCTTTGCTGGTACTGCTGCAGACACAGCTAAGGCTAATGGTCTGTGGCCATCATTAATGGGACCTGCGGCATCGTTTTCTTAGCCACATGTTCAGCATTATTTGAGACCAGTCGAGGCAGAGTGAAATTGTTGCTGCCTTGGAGATGTCCTTAGACCAGTTGCAATCGCTTGGGCATTGAACTGTGCAAATGTCTGTTGATATATAACGCATACACACACGCACAGACACACACACGGACACATAAGAGCAACATCTACTTATATAGATATGTGTAGTATAACTGTATTAGCTTGTGAGTAGAGAGTCTGGAGTTCAGCTACTTTGCCTCAGCCTTTGGCCCCGTTTGCAGACATGCGCATGAATACGACGCTGGCGTCTTGTGGTTCTCGAATACAATAGAATAGAAACAACCGCAAAAACAAATATATATTAGGTAGAGCTGTATGTCTTATTTAGCTGGGGGAAAAACGAAAAACTGCAAGCTTTTCAATTTCCCAGCTCCCTCGCAAAAACAAACGATGACAGAGAACAGTGCAGCGCACAGGGCACTTATCATTTAAACAAACTGGAAAATTATGCTGACGCATTTAAATTGCAATAAAAAAGGGGCGTTGACATGAAGGGGGTGGGTAGTACTGAAAGTACATGTGTGTGTTCGTGTGTGGGCCAAGCAATTTATGCTTGTCGTGCAGAATGTCAAACATGTCAATCAAAAGTCATTTGCTTGCCGCTCACTGCGTACCATGGGGCGTATGAATTGGCTTTGCTGCGCTTCCTTGCGCGCTTTTCGTACGCTTCGCGCTTGTCGCTTATTGAAATGCATATGTACAAGTTGCAACGACTATGCCACCAGCTGTGGCAGCAGCACCAGCACGTCAATTGCATGACAATTTTGGTGCGACGCCTCGCTGGCTGCTCTAATGGCGGCAACCCGCTTTGCGTCCAAGTTTCGACTGAATTTCTGATTCGACATTGGCAACATTCACGAATGCAACATTTCACGAATTGCGACACACACTCAGCTTCGATATCAGTTCGATGAATTCCCGCAGGAAATTATCCTTTGACTTCGCCGAAACTTTATATTATAATATGCATATTGCCAGCCCTTTTCCAAATTTATTTTGCTTATGCATTGGCTTGCGGTTATTATATCTCCCCTTCTTACTTTATCTCTTACCCTCTGTTTTTCGCTCTCTGTTTTTTATTTTTATACCCAACCTTTGCAAATATTGACATTTCTTTGTATGACCGAACACATAAAAAAGATTTTCGCCTCTTCTGTCTCCGTGCAGAAGAGTACAAACACAATCTGTTTGTGTTTGCGGCGGGCAAACACGCCTAATATGAGTGCGTATTTATGGTGATTGATGGACTACCCCGCCCTCTCTCTCCCTCTTCCATGCATCCAATATTGTCAAAGAACTTGTCGTAGATAATCTTTTGGTTTGGCACGATGAAAGTATTTAGCTGCAAACGGATCTGAAAAGCCTGCACATAGAAGTGCGTAGGAAATCCACAAAAAAATAGGAATAAAACGAAAAACACTATACAAATATCGAGAATTTTGTTGAGGGAATTGTAAAGCGATTCGCGAAACTTTATTTAAATATTTGGCTATTTTTATTTCTCTTGGAACTGTTGCAATTTGGTATAAAAAGCGTTTCACGATAGGGAATAGATAAAAATTGTTTGGAAAAAAATGAAAAATATTTGGCACACTTTTCTCTCGTTTTTCATCGTTTTTACATTTTTAGTGCGTAGGTTTTCCTATGTTGCACTAAAAGATAACGGGGGAAATTGTTTTTAAAGCCAAATTTAAAAATAGAAATTGATGTGCAGTTGCGGATGGCGCAACTGGCTGCACAAGAAAGTAAAACATTAAAATAATGTAATAGAACTATTGCACTTTATTAATTCTTCTTTATTCATATTTATTTATTTTTTACTCAGGAACAGTTGACAAAAAAAATATTTTAATATACAAAAAACAGCTAGATATAATTGCATAAAATAATTTTTAAATTGAATTACTTTATGAATAAATGGATAATACGATTAAAGCGTGAATAGAATGAAGTTTTTTTTTTATTTTTTTCAATTTAAATATTATTTAAATAAATTACAATAAATGTATTAAAACATATAATATATATGTATGTTAATTTATTATAGGATATTTTTTATTTATATTTTTGCCACAAAATGTACTATTTTAATTTTTTGCAGCTTCCAAACTGTTTATTCACTCCTTCCTGTTTTTCCTCCATTGTCACTTTTATTGAAGGTGTGCATATAAAATCAACTTTTTATTTATTATGAATTAAACTGTTGAGTTGATTTTACAAATGCCAATATTGATTGGTTATTATCTATGCCAATATTTGAAAATATAAAAACAAACGTAATTACTTCAAAAAAATTACTTCATTAATTTACTTCATCAATCATCACTCTCTCTTCTTTGATTTCCTTTGCCCTCAAGATGTTTCTTTTTACTTTTTCTAATGTTGCAATTGCAAAGAGCGAAGATTTCTGATTTCACTTGGCAATTGGCAAATATTTAGAGTTGTAAACCGACTTCTTATATATAATATATAAATTGAAGCAAATGCTGTTTACACATATGACTGTGTGTCTGTCTAACTGTCTCTCTGTCGGTCTCTTTGCCTGCCTGCCTGTCGTCTGTCTGTCCCTCTGTGTTTCTTTCTGTCTGTCGTTCTCCCTATCTGTCTCTCTGTATATGTGTAGAGCATGCGTGATGCTGTGTGCCAAAAATCAACCTTTTCACCATTGACTTTAATACGTTGCTTGTTTGATTTGTTTGTGGATGCACGTTGCGTATGCTGCGGGCGTTTCTTGGTTGGAAATTGGGGGGTGGCTGCTGGTGCGGTCGGGTTGGGCGTGTGTGTTGGGGATTTGAAATTTGTGCAAATTGAATTTATTGAAGTCTAATAGTCCCACGTGTAAGCGCTATCGGTGGGGAACGCCCAACACTGCTGACAGCCGCCAATAAAGCGTTCTTTCTGAATGTGTATGAGAGTGTACGCTGTGCGTGTGTGTGTGTGTTTTTGCGGGTTAGTCGTTGACGTTTGATGTCAAAATTGCTTGTTTTAGAGTTCTCTGTGTGTGAGTGTAAATGTGTGTGCTTATCAATTTGTACAATGCATGCTGCTGTGTTTGCAATCATGTGTGAGTTACAGGCTGTACGTACGTATGTGTGTGCGATTGTTTGTGTGTATGCGACTGTGTGTGTGTATTTCAGGGTGCACTGGGGGTATTTATAGTCTTCTTAAAGGATTCCAGCGCGTACGCTTCAAGGCTATTTCAAGTTCGAGCCTTGACAGTCGAGACGCAGTCGGTGTCGTACTCGGACCAGCCAAGCTCCTTCAGGCAGCAACAACAGCAACAACAACAGTGAGTTGCCCTGACAGAGATGTCTGTCTGGCAGGATTTGCGAGCGACCGTGCGCGTCAAGTGAAGGCAAACATTGCGACACAAAGCTAAAGAGGGTTATTGTGCGTTTTGTATGTGTAAGCTGGCCCCCTTATCCCACTCTTTAACTCTCCCCGTATGTGTGTGTGTTTGTGTTTGTGTGTGTGTGTGTGTGTGTGTGCGGGTGCTGACAGGCAACGCACACCGCAACCACAACAGGAAAAACGCCGCTGCTGCTGCCAAAGCCGACGACTTCATTACGCATAATTTACATTTTGTGGCATTTACGTTGAAATTTTAATTGGAATTTACTTTGCGACTTTTTTCCAGAAAGGGAGTAGGCGGATGGGGAGGGGGGGTACGCGAAGCTATGTTGTTAAAAGTTTTAGATGTTTTTCCGCCTGTTGACAGCAAAAATTTGCCATGTATTTAATGGCTTAGACAGAAGGCTTATTTGTTTGATAATCATTTCGGCAGCAGCGATGCTATAAAAAACTTTCTGGCTCACAGTTCGTATGCGCAATAACAGTTTGTTTACATGTAAATGTAAAGTGCTTAACATGTTCGAGCGCTGTTAAGTACCGACAGAGAGCGGGCCAGCAGCAAAGTGAGTGAACGAGTGTGTAAGTGAGTGAGTGGTACGAGTGTGTGAGTGACTGAGCGAACGAGCAAAACGAGCGCATTCGCATTGAGTGCAAGCTGCGCGTCGCTTCTGAGCGACTCTCAGGCGCAGCGCAGGCAGCGTCGGCGTCGGCGTTAACTTCGCAGTCGCTGCTGTAGTCGGCACTCGCATTCGCTTTGATTCTGTGTGCACATTCTGAGCGCGACTGTCGGGCTTCGTGTGGCGCTCACACAAATTCGGCAATTCATTCGTCTGTGAACCGTCTGCGGCGTTGCCACGTCGTCGTCGTCGTTGTCGTAGTCGTTTGTGTCGTTAGCGTCGTCGTTGTAGTCGAGTTGACGTTCTCATTCGCATTCGTATGTTGAGAGGAAGTGGGCGCGCGACAGCGGCAGCAACAGCAGCAGCAGCACAGCAGCATCATCAATAGGCAACAAGGCACAATTAATGCAAAATACTGTTGCAGATTGCAAGTGTTAACGGTAAAACAGCGAAGCACTCACATTCACACACACACACACACACACACACATACGTACATGTAGGCACACAAAGATACGCACACATGCAGAGCTACGCGCGTGCCATTGCGGATACGCAACGTTCGCCGACATTACCGACGGCATCAACGCGTTCCGCTTCCGCTGCAGGGCCATGAAATGTGCAATTCGCGTCGCGTCGCGCCAATTTCTCGAAATGCAATAAGAAAATACTTAAATTGTATTGAAAAACAGCTGGTGCGCGAAGGCTTTGCGAGCCCAAAAACAAAAAGTAAATTATAAAAACAAAAACAAAATAAAATGAAATAAGCAAAAAGAATTGCACGAAATTCTGTCTGTGGCGCATAGAAACAAACATAGTCCAAGGCATATAAAGTAACTAAATGATATATACTGTATGTGTGTGTGTTTGATCTGTGTATGTTTGTGTGCATGTTCCTTCGTGTCGAGTGTGTAAATCGTAATTGTGGTTAATTTGCAATTAGCTTGTTTGTTTAGTTTGTGCCATTTTGGCATTTCTTCACTCGATATTCGCCATAAAATGTGTTATAAATTCTTATTTTGTCGCGTTTGAATATCATGAAAGAAAGAAACGACACTTGCCGCACGTACGGGACACGATCGCAAAGGCGTAACAAATATTCAACAACAACAACAAGTAAAGGAACTACAACAACAACAACAACAACAACAGAAACGTAATCGCCAAAGCTATTTGCAGCGAGTGCACAAATGCAGCAAACACACACACACACACACACATTCACACAAATGCAGGCGACTTGTCATTAACACCAGCGATAACATCGATCCGTACTGCAAAGAGTTCAAAAGCCACGACAGGCTGCCAGGCAGGCAGGCAGGCAGGCGCAGCCACTTGAGTCGGTCTAGTTATGAGCCAAGTGACATTGCTAGGCACACACACACACACCCGTACACGCACGCACACGCCTGCAATAGCACACTGCCAAAACGCCGCGGGCGATGCAATCAAAGTTTCTGCGACTAAACGACAAAGCGGAAGTGTTGATATTGCCGTTGCCTCAGTATCAGCCTCTGCCTCCGCCGCAGCGCTGCTCGAAATTGTTGTCGCATAACGACTTAAGCTGCACAGCACGCAGCGTCAGCGATTTGCCTTCATGACACGCCCCTAACTTAGAGGCCCACAAGGGGACGTAGTACACATACACACGTACAAAGGGGGAGAGAGAGAATGAGGCAGAGAAAGAGAGACGAAGAGAGAGAGGGCACAGCATGCCAAGCTCAGCTAGCGCCACTTTAGTTGCTTAAGGTCCTTCGCCTTGGCCCTCTTTACCTTATCCCTCCTTCCTTATTCCCCAATCCTCCTCCTCCTCCTCTTTCCCTTACTACTTTGTTTACTTTTTCTTTCTATTTATTTTCTATTTATTCGATTTGCATTTCAATCTGGCAGCGTCGGCGCTTTGCAGCGATATTGAAACGCTCAAGATTTATCATGCAAATTCTGTTTTCTCTTCCTGTGTGTGTGCGTGCTCGTGTGTGTGTGTGTGACCGTGGGAGTGTATATGTTTGTTGTGCGTGCGCCAGAGACTACCGCACAATTCCATTAAAGATTTTTCGGCTTTCGCGTTCAAAATGGGTTTATTCGAATGGGATATTGTGGCACTCAAACGATTTGTCGCCTCTTGACTTCGCTCCCTCAATGTCTCTCCACTAGAAACATGAGACGTCTGACTTGGAAATTGAACTTAATGGTAAGTGACAGTAACTAGATTAACTATTGAGCATCTTAATATTTAAATTTAGATAAGTTATGGCAAATTGTAGTAAAGTTTTGGTGAATCTTCATGTAAATGTTGTACTGGATATAAATGTTTAAAATTGGCTTTCTTTATTGAACAACAGAGCAGTTTTATAAGGTTATATTCGGTTAGTAGTAGCAGATTCTCTTCATTAATAGACAGACTATACTAAGAAGTAATACACTGACTATTTTTTAGCTATTTATAGATTTTTTTAAGGATCTAGAGCTTTATATACGAGGTTTAAAAGTCCACTTTTTGATTTTTTTCAAAGAAGCGTTTTTTTTCTAAAACACTTTTAGCGCTATACATTTAGTCAGAGTTTTTCTTTTTTATGCTAATAGGTTTTCTGAAGCCTCAAAATAGTGTTTTTTTAAGTGATAACCCGAATTCTTACCGCCGAAACTAATATTCTTTGAAACAACAATGACTCTTAGGTAACTATATCTGGATGGGGTAAAATTTATATTTTGAAATTTTTCCGACACGTTTTTTTTTTAAATTCCCGAGATCGTTTGTTTCTCTCTCATTAAACGCAAACCAAAAAAACCATCTTTAAAATTTTTTAAAAAAAATTTAAAAAAAAAAAACTAAAAAAAGAAAAAGGTTAGATTTAAAAGAAGGGGAAAAAAAAAAAAAAAAAAAAAAAAAAATCGTTTTAATTTTTCCATAATCGATAAACCGAGTTCCAAGCGTAATTTTATTGCTAAACAGTTAATTATTGGTAAATATAAAAACTATCATATACTAAATGATTTCTTAAAATTAGGTTGCGATCGGATTATCAGCAAAGAAATTATTAAAGTTATTTATTTCAAAGAGTACTAATTTCAAAGCCGCCCCCTGCAAAGTATGCAATAATACTTTAAACATAGCAGTTTATTATTAAAAACATTGTTCTGGCTAGGTAGGTCACTCGACTGTATCTTTCGTATTGTATATAAAGTTCAATTTTATACAATTTTATGTTACTTTAACTATATACAAAATTATGTTTGAATTAAACCATTCATAAATTGTTCAAAATTGTGTAAACCACTGAGAAAAACCAAAGAAATCTCACAAAAATTTGGTGTATACAGCTCATCTATCCAAAACAGAACCTTTTATAGACACTCTGCATTATTTGCATTGCTTTTATCACAGTTTTCCATTTACTAAAGCAAAACGGAAACGGAAATGCGTGCAGCAGGCAGGCCAAAATGTCGCCTGGCTAAGCGTTATTAATGCAATTGATTTTCTAAACCAAACGATTTGCATTTACAGCTCGCTCGCTCTCACGCCCTTTTGCCCCACCCACTCTCTGTCTCACTTCAACTCTCTGTTGTCCCTTCTCCCTTCCGTTCTAGCCTTTCTGTCTGGCAGTCTCTATCAAAGTTTTATTGCAAATGCAATTTAAATGAGATTACGTTACACGCAGCCTGCCACGCCCCACCTTGCAACGAGGGGCGGGCAAACAATTCAGGCCGCAGGGCTGGCTCATTAATTATGATACTTTGAGTCGCCGCGAGCGATATAATGGCTGCGGAGTGGAGGTGCCATTGTTGTTGTTGTGTCATGTATCGGAAATTCTAGTTAAAGCGGAACCTAACCGCAGGCCCCGCCCCCACTAGACGCCCACACACAGACAGAGTAGCAGCAGCAGCGACAAGTGTTGAGCAGCGCTTTAAAACTGCACGCAGAGCTGCTGCTGCTGCTTGGGGCATGGGGCGTGGCATGGCGTTGCGGCGCGTTCCCGGCATTTTCTTGCTCAATCAACATCAATGGGCCAGGAATTTTCAATGTAATTTACGAGTCGAGTCGAGCCGAGTCGAGTCGAGTCGCTTTCAAAGCGCCGCCAAGCATGTTGTGGGCCTCCTCTGCTTGAACTGGGCCTCTTTCTGGGCTCTGTCAAAGCCAGCTTACAGCCAAGTGTGTGTCTGTGTGTGCCTGTGTGTGTGTGTCTGTGTGTGTCTGTGTAGCAGGGCAGAAAATTGTCGAGAACAACCGCAGCATAGACGCAGCCGCAACGTGCTGCCCTTTCTGCAGAACAAATGAAGCAGCGTGAAAATTCAGCGCCAGCAACGTCTTCCTTTCCACTTGATTTCCCGCCCCCGGGCGCAGTTCGCACGCCAGCAGAGGAAGGGGGGCTGGGGAAATGCTCGTTGCCTCTTGCGACCATTTTCCAGCTACAAGTCGGGAAGCGGCATTAGGAAATGCGCCCCGTTTGTCCGCTTGATTAGAAAAGCTGCAAGCGATAAGAATAAGAGCGCAAAAGCGAAACGCAAAGAGAGAAAAGGCAAGAGAGCGTGAGAGAGAGGCAGAGAGGGAAAATAGAAATCTAATTGAATTTTATATGCTGGTTGTTTCGTACTCACTTCCCTCCCTTCCTCTTTATGCTTATGCATTAAACACTGCACGCTTTTCTTTAATTTTCATTTCACACTCTTTGCATTGCGCCTCTCTATGCTGCTCGTTCGTTTGATGTCCTTGTCTTGTCGGCCTGCGCTGATTTATTGGCCAGTGCGCTGTGCTTTTTGGGGCCAGATTGTCTAACGCTTTTAATTGCCTGTCAGCTCGCCTGTCCAACTGTCCAAGTGTCCGACTACGCCCGAGTTACCCGACTTGCTCGACTTTCCCGCCTGTTCAGCATATCAACAACAACTGCGGCTGCCATCACACCTAGTCAAGCCTCTCTCTCTCCGCCCCCTCACTTTCTCACTCATTTATCTGTCCTTCTCTTCCTCTTCCTCCATTTTCACAGACAATGTGTGAAAAATGTGCCAACATTTTTGCTACAGCATTTTCCAAACTTGTCAATGACAATTATGTGATAGACAAAACCGCAGTCGTTGTCTATGTGTATGTGTATACGTTTATTTCTATGTGCATATGTGTGTCTGTGTGCGTGTGTGTGCGTATACTTGTTGTGGTGCTGTTTCAGATTACACAGCAGGAAACCACAAAATCGAATAGAAATATAGTCCCTTTTAGCCAGCCAGCAAACTGAGGCAAAACTTGTGACACTCACACATACAAATACACTTACTCTGACATCGACATACACACACACACACACACACACACACACACACACGCACAGAGAGAGACCTACTCGCATGTGAAAAACAAATCAAATATTTAAAGCTCATTGAAGCGCAAACTTTGACACATGTTGAAGGCGGACGAGGCGGCATTTCAAGTGGATGTCAGGGCCAGGCAGAGTGGTTCGCTCTGCTGTGGTTTGCTTCAGCATTTGCTTAGAAAAACTTTCATTGATTTGGCTTATTCAAGTGGTCGATAGAGAAGAAAGAGGGAAAGAGACGGAGGGAGGGAGAACAAGAGCGTGGCAAAGGAAATGCGTAGATTAAATCGATTAAATTCGTGGTTTCTCTCAGCTTCAAAAGTTTAAATGGAATTCGGGGGAAAACCACAAAGAAAACTTTAGCAATTTAACATATCGATATCATCTAGCGATTTTCGTTTCCTTAACTCAGCTTATTACGAAAGAAAACACAGTGTTAAGCAATTGTCAGATGATATAAACAAATTGGTCTAACTCGTCCGTGCTAATTGCCACCAATATCATCGCCAACTTGTGCTGCCCGCAAATCGACAACTTAATTAATTAATTGCCCCGGCAGCGATGCTGCAATTATTTATTTATTTATCTACAGCAGCCAGGCATATTCATAGAGTGCACTAAAAATATCCGAACTATACTATAATATGCCATATCACAAGTGGCGCGTGAAAAATGGCAATTTATGTTGATTGCAATTGAAGCGAATAAACAGTAAAAAAAACTGTCATAAATGAAATCGATGAATATTAATAAAAAATGGTACAGAAAACAATAACGAAACAGTTGTTACAGATGTCAAATGTACTATATTTAAGAGTTTATTTACCAGAAAAAAGGTCATAAATCAATATTTGTCTGTTATATTAGATGGGGACTTTTCAAAGATGAGTACTCTTCAAATTGTTGATAGTTTTTAGAGGAATAAGAGAAATAGATTTTTAATAGTATTATTTAATAGATATTTTAATTCCTTTAAGTTAAAAGATGATAAATAATTTTTTATTAAACTATTATTTTTTTGAACATTATTATATCTTTAAGGCGTAAAAGAAACTTCTTACTTAGCACAATTTTGCTTCAAAGATCATTGAGTTGAGAGTAAAAATGTAAATAAAATTTAAATTATTCAAATTTCACAGGTGTTTTTCTCTCTCTTTGTCAATAATTCTCTGTCGTTCTCTCTCTCTCACTCTCTCTGTGGAATCTTTGTTGCGCTCAACTATGAAATTCAATAGTTCATTGTCAAGTTTAGAATACTTGAAATGAGTCACTTATCTCCAGCACACAAACGACCTTGATGTGGGATAAGCAAACACTCGAAATTATTCACCCTTCAAAACGATCAAATAGAAGCAAAGATCTTTATTTCACTGTTAACAATTATTCAGTAAATAATAATGTAGGTAGAGCTTTAAGCTGAAGTGCAAATAGATGGAATGATATTTCTACAATTGTGCGAGCCAAGAGATTTACAACCGGGTGTAGACACTCAAGCGAAATAGTGCTGTTTGTTCAAACTTATATTGCGGCAGTAAAACTACAGAATGTGCACCAGATACACACGCACACACACACATAAAAATAGTTACAGTTACAGCTAGACATGCTGGCGAATGTATCTGGAGAGATGCCGCCCACAGAGACGAGTCGACTCAACTCGCCTGGGGAATCGCTGCGGTTGCGTTCGTCGCACCATAGTCATCCCTTTGTTGTGGTCTCGTCTGTCCCAGTTTTCTGCGGTCGGCATTGAGCGCGAGAAATAGATAATAATCTGAGGGTGGCGCACAGGGAGGCAGAGATCGAGGGGTGCAGGAAGGGTGCTCAATAGTGCCCAATTTGTGGCCGTACTTAAAGATACGACCTGAATAGGCAAGAGAAAGAGGAAGAGAGAGAGAGAGAGAGCAAGAGAGGGAGATGGCATGAAAACGAGGGAGACTGTGTGGGTCAAGTATTGTCTGCTCATTTAGTCTTTTTTATGGGGCTCTGAGTGAAAGCACTCAATGGCAGATAAGCATTGAAACAGGCCCACTAAAAATTGGGAAAAGAAGCCTCTGCCTAAAAAAAGGGCCTGAAAGAAATGCAAAATAGTTGAAAAAGTATGCAAATGAGAGAGAGAGAGAGTGATAAAGAGGGAGCGAGATGCAAGCTGTCAAGCGGCTAAAAAGTCCT
The DNA here is from genome assembly GCA_018904595.1 of Zaprionus indianus. Taxonomy (NCBI): domain Eukaryota; kingdom Metazoa; phylum Arthropoda; class Insecta; order Diptera; family Drosophilidae; genus Zaprionus; species Zaprionus indianus. The sequence continues at coordinate 8,606,946 of JAEIHA010000320.1, forward strand.
CAACAGAAACAGGTTTTTATCTGCGGCTGAAGGGTGCAGCAGGTGTGAAATGAAAAATAACAGAATGAACTTAACACCTGAGGCGAAAGAACAGGAAATGCGCTTTGCCATAAGGGGTTGCCAACGCCAGCCAGCCTCTTTTTTCGACAGTTGCCTGCCTGTGGCATGTCGATAAAAAAATACTTAGATAGAGAACAGCCCAAAACGAGACGAATGCGAAAGACAAAGAATAACTTAAAAGCCAAGTTGAGAACACTTTTGGAGACGAAAGGATTTGGCAATGAAAAGCAAACAAGCACAAGGCACAAAGCCAGCAAAGTGACTTCTCGTCAAAGCCAGATTAGCACCAGCACAGTGCGAAGTGATTGCTATGGCACTCAGTGCGTATGCGTAATGGATTTAGAGCTTAGTTCAGAAGGGGAGTTCATTTAAGCGACGCTGCACACAAATTAAATTCCATGCGAATCGCACTCCAAAGTATTTAAATTAAAAAGTTGCCCATCCAAGCGAACCAAAGTAATTCTACGCTAATAAAAAGACAGAAAGAAATGGCAAGAGGGATAGGGAGAGAGAGAGAGTGTGGAAAGGAAAATAGGCGAAAGCAAACGCAAAAATAAACAAACAAACAGAGCAGCGGAAAACGAATTAAAAATTAAAGCCAAAGCTGCAGCGTCGCTTCGTAATGCAAATGAATTAAGAAACTTAAATGAAAGATATCTGCAACCGAAGAAAATCGCTCAACTTTTAATTAGTTTGTCGACAGGTGGCAAAAGAGAGGGGAGGAGGAGGGTGTAAGGTTATCTGATCGCAGCTGGACTGTTTCTTGACTTGCGTGCAGTGAGCATTCACTAAGCTTATTCATATTTAATTTCATAGGCAAGTGCAGCATACCGCCAGGGTCGAAGTTCAACAAGTCAAGTGGGTAGCTCGAGTAATTGCTATGTACATCCCTCTTCCTCCTCCCATCTCTCTCTCTCACTTTTTCTCAAGACTGTACTACATTTACCAATTGACTTTGCTCGCCAGCTGCAACAACAAATCAAATTAATTGAATATTATGCAATTGGCATGGACTCATCTTTGCTTGGCCTTCAAATGATTCACATGATTCACATATGATTGCAGCGACTTTTGTCTTGATAGATAAAAAACTGAAGGTCAACTGGTTTGCATAGTATTTATATTAATTACGATTTTTGTTAAGCCACGTCACCAAGCTCGAGCTAACGAGCTTACAATGCAGTAAGAAGTCGCATAGGAATCAAAACCAAATCATCTCTATTATTTCATTATGTATTACTATTATTTAATTTATTAGAATAATATATACAGAAAATTGAAAGCCATAATTATAGTAAGTTAAATTGTTTGGGTTATAAATTCCATTAAGATTATATAAAATATTTTTTCCATGAAGATTATATAAAATATTTTTACGATTCACTGCGAATAAAGAAAGAATTATGTTTACCAAGTTCTTCATTACAAAAACGTATTCAACACCTTGTTGAGTGCAAACTGTGAACATCGCATAGTCGTGCACTCTGGGAAGCCTCTCCACTCATTTGCCATTCATTCTTCACATTCGAAACATTGTTGACTTCGCATTCATGCCCAGCCCGGTCCAGCCAGGCCCGGTCCGGCACAGACCGACCCGGCAGCAGCAGCATGTTTATTTGTTTTCATTAAGCCGTAATCGATGACAAAATGCCTCATTATTGGCATTTATGAACTGTGTACGCGTACCCAAACTCATCGTACGTAGTACGTATGAGTATGTGGCAAATGTTTCGACTGTTTAGACAACGCGATCGAAAATAGCCACAAGAATTATGACAACAGAGGAGGGAATATCGTATTTGTTTAATATGCTCGACCAGGCGCGGACACAGATGAGCTTTATGGCCAATTATCTATTCGATGGATACCTATTAATGGGCGGTTCGCATTCGCATTTCGAATTGCAAAAGAGAGAGAGAGAGAGAGAGAGAGGAGGAAAAACAACAACATGAACACTAAAGAAAGGTATCCATAGTGAAAACACTGTTTGCTTTGTAATGCGAAGATAATATGACAATTCTAGGCCCATGTTCCGCATAGTTATCATCCGTAATTGGGATTGCACTTTATGAAGGCAGTGTACAGCGTTAACTTGTGCGTTTTTACGAGCACAACATGCACGTTACATTACTTTTAATTGACACTGTCTCGGCCAGTCAGCTGAAGTTGCCGTTAAATTTATATACCACAAACACTTGTAATTCCACTTGACGCTGTTGTTCGCCTTCTCGTTGATGCTTTTCCCATTGTTGGGTCTAAGTGAAACTGAAATCTTCTTTGGGACGTACTTAAAATATTATAGCACAGCACCCACCTGCCACGTCTATTATTAGAGCCATAATTTGCTCAGTTATCTCAAACATTTTTATGCACCTCATCATTCAAATAGTTCTTTCCCGTTCTACCTCCCTTTTCACTTTATATTTCTCTGTATCCGTCTTCTCCTTCGTTTTTTATTTCATATTTAAAGTTTATTTGCGCAAACCGCAAACCATTTTCAATTGACTGCGTGTCATAAAAAATGTATAAAGTTAAAAAGTAAAAAGTATCCATATAAATTTGTTTATACCCTAACAATACGAGACCGTCGGCAGTATACATTTTTGATTATTCTCACACAATTTCAATTGAAATTTCTTTATGTTTCAATTGGAAATTGGTATTGAAATTGAAATATTTTATTATTTCAGAAATAAAAGACAGCATACATTTTTTATAACATCTGCAGCTTATTTTAAAATTCTTGAGATGTTTGTGCTAGGTTTGATAACAAACAGGCCCTGATTTCATAATGCTAATTTTTAAAGATAATAACATTTAGTATTAAAGAATTTGTTCTTGCTCGTCCTAATCAAGTTCTTATATTGATTTCAAACCATATACCTTGACGTGTACTGTATTCAGAAAGCGCATACAAAGCTCCCCAACATATAAACGATGATTTTCCTCAGTTCAGATCGAGTCACATATCATATTTTCGTACGCTTGTAACGGGTGGGGTTGGGGGTGGTGGTTGCTTGTTGATGTGAGAAAACTGTGAACTGGCAGGGAGATGATTGAGGGGAGAGCATTTTGCATCAAGTGCAGCGGTAATGGGCGCAGACTCCGCGCTCTGTGCCCGGTTCTGTTCAGCTCAGTTGTGTTCCGTTTGACTGGCTGCAAATGCAATTAAGGCGTGATGGAATTTTCATCAATTAATTTCATTTTAATTGACATGCCACATGAGTCATTGCTTCGCCGTGGGCAGCATCGCTGAACGGACACCAGCGAAATATTTGTATTTGCCGACTTTTATGTTTTGTTGCCAAAAAATGGCGATAAAAATTAAAGAAATTAAGCCGCGCACAGTGTCCGTTGAATGTTTGTGTACGCACGTAATTGTTGTGCACTCAATGAAATTAATGATACGTTCCACTAGCCCCTTTGAGAGAGGGCCAGGGGGAATGCCTGTTGATTTGCTCTTATGATTTTTTAATAACGTACCGAGTCGAGTCAACACACACACTCACAATCGCAATCGTATTCATATTCTTATTCGTATTCGAAATTCATTCACAAAAGGCGCCGCGCCGTCAATGCTGCGGGTCAGTTTATTGTGACTTAAGCACAGAAGCCACAGAAGCTTGAATTGCAGAGCAGAGCGCTCTACTTACAATCGGCAGCAGCGACTAAGTCAACGTCAGCGTAAACGCCAGCGTCAACAGCGACTGGAAATTGCAACTGCGACGCTGACTGCGGCGCCGACCGCGACTACGTGCGGTCTGGGTAGCGCGAGCCACACATAAGCACGTACTGTAATTGAAATTCATAGATGCCAGTCGCTATATGCGAGCACTGCTCCTACAAGTACACGAATGTATATGTAAATACATATATACAATATGCATATATAGTAGATAGACATACTTATTCACTCATCACTGGCAATATAATAATTCTTTTGTGCTCGTTTTGTAAACAATTATATATTAAGTTGGTGGTTGCTGGCGTTTGGTATGCAAAGTGCGAGTGCGTTTATTATGGATGATATCTGTGTGCGGATCTTGAGATGTACTATATACTAAAATATATGCATGAACAAAGTTGAATTATCAGCAATGTACTATCTCGCAGGGGGATGGTCTCTCTCTATCTCTCTCTCGTTTCACAGCATTAGCTGTTATCGGAACTGCTTAGGTTCAGTTCACACCGACAATTTATTTATAACGAACTTGTTTTGATAATGTAATAGCAGTACATAGTATAATGACAGTCGGAACAGCTGTTTTGCTCAGACTTTGATTCAATTACTTCGTCATAGGTTAAGTGAAGACACGAAGACAAACAGGCTCCCACACAACGATAAAGCCGGCACATTTGTCATATTAATTATTATGATTAATTTTTGGCATATTGGGGTCATATTTTTTAATAGAAGTGCATCATAATATGCGGTTTATCATACAGTTTTGCACTATATCAAACAAGTAATAGTCATACAGTCAGAGAGAGCGTCGTGCCGATGATATCTAATTGCATGTGATGTTAATTCGAGAAGATTATCGAGTACGTTGCTGTTTATTATCCAGTTTAATTGATGTTTTAGCAACATTTTATACCTGTCTGATAAAAGTGACGACAGGGCAATATATAACCATATAACTGCAGCCAGCCGGTGTCATATTTAGTGTCATATAGGAAATGCAATCAATTAAATATGTCTATTGAAACAAGTTATCCAACACTTAATTTATGACAGCTCAAATTGTGCGGGCTATGGCATATGTAGACTGTGATGTATAGAAAATACATACATAGTAAAGTGTGATATAATAACATATGACACAAGTTATTTAACATTTCACATATGACAGCTCAAATTGTATGACATATTCGGCTGTCATTTCGAATGGCATATAGAAAATGCATGTAATAAAATTAAATTAGGGCATTTGACACATGTTAACTAACATCTTCCATATGACATCTTAAATTGTTTACCATATCGAGCTGCCAGATGCAGTCATTTCAATTGACATATAGAAATGCATACATTCAAATACAATTTAATGGTTTATGATATAAACTAACTGCAAGCAATGTGAGATTGCATGCCATGCGGAATGGTCAGATAGTGACATATCAAGTAACATATAAAATAGGTGAAAACGAGGGATATATTATTATAACACATATATATGAGATATAGGTGAACATAATTAAAATGTAGAAAATTCTCTCGCTTGTTCAGAGTTAAAAGCCTTGCGTGTAATTAGCTAATCCTTTTGCCAACAACTTCTCCAACTATTCATCGGGCATTCTCTTTGTCTCCGCCCGCTGGCTAATTACAGGGCACTCGGGCAGTCAGTGTTGCGTAGCACGAGCAACGCCCAGCGCTCTTAATGATTTATTTCATTCAAACTGCACATGAAAATGCCACAAACAGACGTTGCACTAAAAATGCTAAAAATACTTGGAAGCTTTTACTTACGTTTTTGTGTGAATCGTTTTATTTTTGGTTTGCTGTTTTTGTTTTTTTTTTATTTTTGTTGCTTTTATTACGGTTCGTTTAATTGCTGGGGCCCGTTGCGCTTGTTAAAGTGTTTTTATTTAATTTTGTGTGTGGTTCAAGTTCACGGCCCCCTCAAAAACAAAAAAGAACATAAAAAGCTTCCTTAGTTTCGGCCGGTTGTGTGTACATACGTGTGTGTGTGTGTGTGTGTGTGTATGTTCTGTTCTTCGGGCCGCATTCTTCTTGCTTTCAATTAGCCCAAAATGTATTTTCGTTTCGCTCTTTGCGTCATTTTGGCAACAACATGCGACGATCAGCTGCCGCTTGACTGCCGCCAAATCGTCGGTCGGTCCAATTCATTGAGCGCGCTTCAATGCGCGATTTGACAATTGAAATTTACTGCCGGTTCGAAGTTCTGCTAAGCATTAATTGTAGCTGAGAAAGGGCAACAGGGAGGTGGAGGTTAGTAAACTCATTGTTCATTTGGTGACCCGCTAGCCACTCGCATTGGCAGCCAAACCAGTATCTGAATCTGATTTCGTTGGCAGTGCTGCGACTGACATTGATGCTGCTGCTGCTGCTGTTGCTGCTGCAATGGAAATGCCGGCGGGCGTGTGCAACGTGGCGTATGAGCAATGGGCCGACGACGATGTTGTGCATTTCACTGGCGATTGTGCATCATTTTGTCGACAAGCTGCCCCCGTTCTCGCCACTTGCCACCAGTCGACAGACGCTCGTACCGCATGTAAATTTGATGCCATGGCAGTTGCAGGCACAACAAACACACACACACACACACAGGCAAACTGCCAGCGCCCACGTGCCAATCCAAAGCACTGCTCAGTCCATGCCAGAGACCCACAGCCAGACCGAGACCGAGACCCAGACCCAGACCCAGACCGAGAGCGAGTTGGCGCTGATTGCCCAGGAGCACGGCACGATAATCGTCGCTTTGTGCAGCCCATCAGTCAACCAATCAATTTAGCTGCCGCAAACAAGTCAGTCAGTCCCCTCTCTGACCACGACGACGACGACGACGACGTCACGATAAGCTGAGAACCTTTTTGAGTAGCAGAGAGAGACAAGAGAGAGAGAGAGAGAGAGGCTGACAGTGATTTTTATGTCTCCGGTTCTAATTAGAAATAGTACATTGCCTGACATTGAGCGTTGATTTATCTGAAATGCGAACGGGTTGCCGCTTTGTCTGTGTTCGTGTGTGTGTGTTTGCTTTGCCTTTCCCACAGACAATCAACGCTGGGGTGTAAGCAAGTGTGTGTATCTGTAAGTGTGTGTCTGTGCGCTTGTGTGGTGCTACCTTATCTCATCCGCTGGGCCACCACAAAGCCAATGACTGACTGAGCGCTTTCTTAATTGTTTGTAGCGCAGTTTTCGTCTCGTTCAGTCGAATTGCAATGCAATTAACATACAAAGCACGTAGCATATTCAAAGTGCAATGAAATTTGTATTAACACTATGATTGTTATTGTTTTTCTTTTTGTTGTAACTGTTGTTGGCTTATTACGGAGTGTGATTTGCTTTTTTCACTGCAATTTACAAACAGCAGGTGAGACGAACTAGCAACCCATTGTCTGGCAGGGAGGGGGAGAGAGGGGGGTGAAGATTAAGTGACAAATCTTATTCACAAATGACTCAACTGGTTTTATCTTTTGCAAATTGTTTGCAGGCATTAAATGCGGCTAATCATTGGCGTGACAAATTTCCTTCACAGCCTCAAACACGCAGCGCCAATTGGCAACTTGGCGGCGTCGCGTAGCCCGTTGGCTCTCAAGTGAATTAAACCCAATAAAAATGTGAATATTTATTTAACACATTTCTCATTTCGAGCCTTTTAAACGACACGCACGCGCTTGTTGGGGGTAGTGCAGTTAGCCAGTTGAACTCAGAAATGACTTGAATTACTTCTGTGTTTATTGAAAATTGAAGAAGAAATATATATCGTTATCAGCCAAGTATACTCTGAAGTCAGAGAGTTGTATCTATTACGTCGTTTACAAATCAAACTTATTTATCTCTTTAAATAACATAGTTGACGTATGGTATTTAAATAGACAGACAAAAAGTTTGATCATCGAATACGGACAGGAAAATATATACTTTTTGGGGTCTGCAACGCCTTTTTCTGTCTGTTTCACACTTTTACACAAAGTTAGTAAATCTTTTTCAACCATTTTCAATAGACGTAGGCCACAAAGTGAAAGCTTAAAGCAGCTATCTATTTTCTTTTATACTCAAAGGTTTTTCAGCACAGGAGTTTCTTTTTATTCTTTCTTTCTATTTGAATATATGTATTCAAGCTCTCAGAATTGGTTTGCAATAAAATTTTATTTAATTCTTCGAATATATAACAAAACTTTTATGTTAGCCTAAAAATATATTAGAATAGCCTAAAAAGATCGAGTCAACTGTGTTTTCTTGGAACCCATTGTCATTGAATTTGCATCTCTATTCATAGAAAAAAACAATACTTTTATTGATATATCAAGCCTTTTTTTTGCTTTTCAACTGAAAATTGCACGATAAATCTTTTATTGTTTCCTCTGTATATTTTTCTTTCTCAGAGGCAAAAATAAAATTTTCTTTCTTATTAGTTTATATTCTAATATTACTAGATATTCTGAATAGGATTTCCTTCAACTCACAGTTAAAATAGTTAGGTTCATAAAATAGCACCCTGACGCTCGTTTTTGGCTTACTAATTTTGCTTGCCTCACAACAGTCTGTTACCTCACATAGTGCTGTAGTCTATACTCAGTTTAACTGGCGACTTTTGTAATTTAGCTCAAGTTATACAACTTGTGATTTATTGGAACGTGTTGTAATTATGATTTACAGCCGCTGCTAGGCCAGCATCTCATTTGTGAGAAGCCTTTACTATCTGCAAAGTACATAGATAATTTACATAAATTTCTGGGATTCACCAGCTGCTGCTCCCGCTTCTGCCTTTGTTGCTGCTGCTGCTGCTGTTTGTCAACCCTTGACACGAAAAACTCATTAAGACGCTTGGCCGAGCCTTAAGGCTAATGAATGAATGAATTTTGGTGTGAGTAAGTGAGTGAGTGCGAGTAAGGGTTTGCTTTTTGGGTTTGAGTGTAAATTATGAAATTTGTGCACACGTATAACAAGTCATAAATGTTAAGCCCGCCAGCTGACGGTGATAGTGACGGCTGCACGACGAACCGACACCTAGAGCCACACACATGCAGGCTTAAAACTACACACCCACACAGACACCCTCACCACAAGCAATCACTTTTTGCCTCAGTATTTGGAAGTAATCAAATTAAAGTTTTATGTATACAGAGCGAACATTGTTGATGCAGCCATTAGTTCGATAGTCGATGGCTAAATGAAAATAACATTATGCCACGCCCCTTTACACCCATTCTATTCTAAAGCATTTTAACTATAGCATTGTTATCGTACATACGTTAACTGTAACTCGTTAAATTGAATGAATCCATTGAGTGCGTGACGTTAATTAGACGCATTCAATTTTAATAATGTCATTAAAATGCACAAATTGTATGTTACTTGCAGCAGGGCGGGGGTGGCAGATGCCATTGGCATTTCCCTCACATTCTCGGCTTAAATGAGCTTTAGTTTTTATTGCCCTCTCAGCAGTCAATGTAAATCAATTACATCAGTGTCAAATAGGCAAGAGTGTGTCGCTGTTTCTGCCATTGTGTGTGTGTGTGTGTGTGTGTATATGTCTGTACGGCGAACCAGTGAACCGAGAAACCGGAGAATCGACAAGAGAGAAAGCAAACGGATAGTCAGTCCACAAACGAAAACAAAAACAGAAGCACAAACAGAAACAGAAACAGAAACAAAAACATTTTCACTGATTTGAATTAACAAGCTGAACCGCAAAAAGAGAATGTAAACAATCACTGCACAAGTAGATAAGGGGTGTATTAGTTTAGGGTGTGCAACTAGGATATACCCTGCAGGAAGAAGAATTGCATAAAGTGTTAAACATTCCTATTGAAAATTTGTTTATGGTTTTATAGTTATGAAAAATAGTGTATAGAAAACATTTCTCATTTACTTTTGGTTTTGAGCTTGCAACATGATGTCAGAAACAGCAAACCCAACTTAACTGACGGAGCAAACAAGACATGCCATAGTATTACAGCAATATTTACATACCATGCCCATCCATAATAGTTTTAATGTCCGCCACTAATAAAGCTCATCAAAATTCTATAAATATGTGCAAAAACGAGCAAAAAATCAAATCATTTCGTATTCGATTTTCTATTTTACAACTATCATAAAATAAACAGCGAGAAAAACCATCATTAACAGAGGAAAAACTACTACTACTCGTACTCAACATCTGCTCAACTTGCACCTGGTGCACAAGGTGAAACACTTGTCGACAGTCCAATTTCGAATCGGATTCAATGCGATTTTCATCAAATCTCTATTTGATTCAAGCTGTTAATCAATTTTCCGCCTTTGGCCGCCGGGAACACTTTGTGTAATTAACACAAGTTTCATACACATGTTTCGATAACACATTAAGCATACGCGCTGGTGACCCCCAACAGAAATGTGCCGAAAAGCAAAATCAATAAATCAGCGGGAAAAGCGAGAGAAGAAGAAGTGGAAAATCAAAAACGTTTTTGGCATGTTAGCCAAAATGCGATGTGAAAAAGATAGCTAAAATTAAAAGCCGCTGAAACACAAGCACACACACACACACACACACACACGCAGGCACACAGACACGGGCGCACAATAATTTATTGCACGGCCAAGTTGATGTCCGCAGGCGCGTAAATATGCCAAATTACATATTTAGAAAAGTGCCGTAAATTTAGTACGGAAAGTGGTTTGCGGCATTTGCGAATCATGGGCATTATTGCAAAAATAATTCCCCCACTAAAATAAGTACAAAAATATGCAAGTAAGGCTCTTAAAATATTTGCATACAAAGCCAGTGCAGTGCAATTAGAGATTGGAGTGCACATTTAATGGAAACTCAATTTATGGAAACGGAGTACAGCTAATAAATTCGAGTGTATCGAATATCTATTAATTGCTCATAATGAATCTCGCAGTTTGAATAAAACCTGTGCAATTTTAAATAAATATTACAAAATTAGAGTTACCCAATGCAGTTTGTTTGTTAAATTCAAATATGCTTTTATACAATGTTGTTATTCTTTGTCTGGGTTGAGTAATAGAAGAGAAGCACTTAAAATACACAAAACAACTGCTAAAGAAAGAAAAACTAGAAAATGCAATACAACACAAAGCTCATGACGATACATTTCTTTATGCTGCATAAATATGCAAACACAAACAAAATAATATAAATGAGGAAAGTCTCTGAAATGCATTTCATTTTCGTTGAGTAAAAACTCTTTTCTATATTGGTGATAAAAGGAGAAACTTCATTCTTAAACTAAATTACCAAACTGAATGTCCAATAGAGCACATCCAAAAAGTTTTCTTATTTCAAAGAGAGGGTATACAGCAGTCGATATATTCTCTACCGGCTGAATGAGTATATCTTAAGCTTTATGTCACATTAAAAGCGCTGGCGCACTCTGGCAATTTCTGTGGTTGTTTAATTAACGTTGGCAAAATTTTCGACGATTGCGCGCCAACATCAAATTTGACAGTTTTGTCGGTTGACCGCCTGTGCCTGGCGTGCAAGAGCGTGCAAAAACCAAATGATAAATTGCAATTGCTGAGCTGATTATTCCCAACATGTCGCCCATCTCTCAACTTTGCAAATCGCCTCAGAGATGGCATAGATAATCATGCCAAGCCACACACCTGTCCATGGATATACCTTTAGTGTACTCCAAGACAGACAAAACAGTTGGGGGGTGGGGAGTGGCTCTCTTTTGTATATATATGTATAATCTGTAAAGCCTGCTTTTATCTACCACTCTTTACATCTGCCTGCCCGCTCCTCCTTCTTCTTCACACTGTGGTTGACAATGCAAACGTTTGTGTTTTTATTTCTTTTATCATTCACGCCATGTCTGTTCTATCTGTTCTGCCAGTTCGGTCTGTTCTGCTGTTCTGTCAGCTCAAAACGCCATCCGCGTCAGCTTAAGCGTTAACAGCTCTTGTTGGCAACACCCACAACAGCAACAACAACTCGACTGCAATTGGAGGCATCTAATACAGCAAGATTGTCTGTCACTTGGGGCTTTTGTTGGTAAAGGGGCGTGGGAGAGGGGGGAGAGGGGGCTGGGTACATTTCATGGGCTTTCTGTTTCTTCTTCTATGCGAAAACCGCGAAGTGCTTGTTGCGAAATATTTTGCGCCAACCTCTTGCCAAGGAATTCGGTCTAGAGGCTTGTCGGGCTTTCTCCTGCCTCCATCACCACGAATAGCAGGAATGGCAGCAAAGTGTCTATTAAATGTTGCCGGCTCAAGACACCTCGTCGCGTCGACTCTTTCTTCTCCTCTTCCTTTGTATCTCACTTTGTGTGCTCGCCATAAATCTGCTTAGGTATATTGTGTCATAGACATGGGGAATTTCGACTTAATTGAAACCTCTTTAACGTCTAAGAGCTGTCGGCAAATTCTCAATAAATTCTATTGAAATGTTTAGAGAGAAAGGTAAAGAAACCAAAAAAAAAAAACAACTTAAAATTGAGATACTTGTGCTTATTTAGATACCTAAACTTTATCAATAAGGCGAACTCGATTTGTGCAAAAATATTTTCTCAACTTGCCACAGAAAAGTTTTCTTGTTTATTTGAAACGATTGAAGCAGAGCACAAATATTTTCTCAACTGAGATTTCTAAATAATTTCCCAGAGATTTCAACTAGTTAAATGGGGCAGCATTTATTGGACTTAACTCGTCGACGTCTTGAGTGCGTTTTAATTGCACAGTTGACAGACTAATCCGTAAGTGTAAAGAAAAGTTGCGATGTATTTGGGAAATGTGTTTAGTAAATTAAGTTTAGATTAAATGGTTTGGATTTGCAGCAAAGATTTTCTTAAATGAAATTGAATTGCTGGAAAATTTAATTTGGAATATGCATTTTCCATTTAATACTTTAAATTCGTCTCGGTAACGTTGCGAGAAACCGAAACCAAAGCGAAAAGCGGATAGAGGGGAGATGGAAACCGCACTCGTTTGCCGGATTTGATAGCCATGGCCAAGATACAGCAGAAAGACACTTTGAAAAGCATCACAACGACAAGCAACGAGCGCGTCCCATGCCACGCCCAACGTTCCACCCCTCCTTCATGGGGCGACCATTGAATGTGCAACGCTTTTCAGTAAAATTGAATGCAAATGCAGAGCGCGAAGCTCTTCCACTGGAGAAAAGCTGAGCCTGCAGCCAGCACTGAAGCGCAGACTGGGGTACATCCTTTACTCTCTCCCTCTCCACCGCTCTCTCTCTCTCTGTCAGTTTTTTTGTGTGTTGCATAAATTGCAACACTAACCGAAGTCGCTGCAAAATGTGAACGTGGCACAGTACTCTCTATCTGTGTATCTGCGTATCTCACGGATACACAGATACAGCGTACACAGCCTCATTTGTAGGTGTTGCTGAATGCGAAATGTTGTTGTCGTTTCACGTTTCGGCTGCCACAGAATTTTATGTGCGACACGGGCAGCAACACGGCGTGCTCGACAACATTTTATGCTTGCCTCCCTGGAACTGGGCGCGGCCTACACACACACACAGACACACACACACACACAGGCAGACACACAACAAGTTCCACGTACTTAGCCTCGTTGTGGGTCTAATTAAAATTAAAATTTCGTTACTTTAATGAAAAACTTTTTGTGCGCAGGCCTCGTTGCCCCATTAAATAACTCAGAACGAGTGCAGAGAGTTGCAGACTGCGATGTCTGCCTGCTCTGCCTCCTGCTGACTGAGGTTGCGCCTCGTCTGCTGTGGCTGACAAATGGCAGCAACGGAAAAGTCACGTAGCCGCAGCGTAAGCCCGTGATGTGAGGTATTTATGGTGTCGAGTTAAGGTTCACAGTTAAGCAGAATGTAGATGCTAGCACAAACATGTACAGACATGCATATATTTGTCTGATAAGTGTGAGATATGTTCAAACTTATAACTTATCGGGCAAATCAGAGCGCGCGCAATTCAATTGAGACGCGGCAGCGGAACAGGTGTTGCTGCTTGTAAATTGCCAACAGTCGCAACTCTTCGCATGTCCTCGCTCACGTTCCATTGTTGTTGCTGTCTCCAACTGTTGTTGTTGCTGTCTCTTTTATTGTTGTTACTGTTTTGCAAGCAAGCAGCGTTTAAGGAGTGAGTTTCCTCAATAAATTCTCCAAACGTTGCATGACAGGCGACAGCCATAACGGTGACAGCGATAAATTAAATGTTAATTTGAATTTACCGTTCACTGACACGAACACCCAACACACACACACACACACACCCAGACAATGTTTATTGTGGCAGGCAAAAAGTGGCAAACGCCACGGCAAATAAAACTGTGGCAAAAAGCGCCAGCGAAATCGAAACCGAAAGCGAAGCCGTAGACGAAAATAAAACTTTATGCACGAAAATTGCTGTTAACGTGACAATAAAAACAAAATACAATGGCAGACAGAACATGGCCATAGCCCACACACACACACACACACACTGGGGCTGTCTATGTGTGTTAACATGGCAAATTTAAGTTTGGCGACTTTAAATTTCTTTTTGTTAATTCGCTCGAGACGTAAGCGAAAAAGGGCTAGGCAAGGGGGAGGGGCAGAACAATAGGCCAAGCCGTAAAAGTTTTCACAAGGACATAGACAACAAATTTATTGCCAAAGTTGTGCCAAGTGCGAGTGTAGTGTGTGTGTGTGTGTGTGTGTATGCAACTTGTAAACTTGCCCACATTGCCGGCTTTTTGGCGCGCATCCCATTTGAAATGCTAAATGTGCCGTGAGTGTGCCTACGAGTGTTTGTGTATCTGAGTGGCTGCGACTGTATGTGTGTGTCTGCAAGCGTAACACACTGACCGCATTCCCAAGCGCCCTAAAAGCGCCGCATATTTGTCAACGAGCGAGGCGACCAGTCCCTCCCCTCCTTCCTTTCCCGAGTTTCTCTAGGCCTCGGCAACTTTGATAAACCGGAAATGATACCCACATTGAGGCCAAGACATCAAGCCGAAGGCAACTGCGCAACGATCGCCTCATAAAACCTGCAAAATTGCCTCGCCTCGTCCTGATTGCAAAATAAAACCAAAAACGAAAACGAAAACAAAAACGAACACAGCACAACAAATAAGCCAAAGAAAAATCAGCCAAAGGCAGCGGTAAAACTTTTAAGCCCCTGTAATAAATACCAAGGTTCAAGCGGGGGCGACGAGGAGAGCACGAAGTCCCAACAGGGGCAACTCGTGCCCACTGTGCGCATAAGCCGAAGTTTTCCACAGTTCAAGTAGGACCTCTGATTTCAACTTTTGTTCCTGTTGTTGTTGTTGCTGTTGCTAAAACTCGCCTTGATCTACTTTGCTGGCGCAGTCAGGCCGTCAGTCGAGAGTCGACAGGCACTGTTCCAACTCAGCTGGCAAATGGGACGCTCGGCTTACAACATACATACATATTAAAGCGGCGCTCTTCCCCTCTCCCTACCCCTCTCTATGTTCCTTCCTCTCTCTATGTGGGATGATTTGAAAATACTTTTAGTTTGCCGGAGCAAACTGTGGCTGCTGCGGCCGCATAATCTCAAATTGAAACTTGCACAGTGGCTCAAGTCCATGGCAAATCTACATACCACTTAAGATGTAGGATTTAAGCTTAAATTGAAAACTGCACAGTAAGGCAAAACTCATGCTTAATTAAAGTGTCTATAAGCCTGCACAATGGAAAGAGACGTCAACAAATTTGCAGCACAATTAAGCTGCATATAAAATTTAAATTACAGTCCAATTTTGCAGTTCAATTGAGGCGTGTATAAAATGAATTGAAAACCTGCACAGTGGTACAAATCCATGGCAGTTCAACAGCTCAATTAACTGGCAACTAAGCTGAAATTAAAACTTGCACATTGGCACAATTTGTTGGCCAATCTGCAGCTCAATTAAAACTCTCATACGCATTGATGAATTATTCAAAAAATAATCCCTGATTGATTTCCCTCTCTCTTTGCACTTGCTGCAGCTGAATAATTCATTAGCTGCGTGCTAATGCTTCCAGTGCTGCCATTGCCAGTGTTGGCTAACAGCAAAAATTCACTTGAAATTTTAATAATATGCAAACAAGGCTTGACCAGGGTCATCAGACACCAAAAAAGGGCGGGGCTAGCGAGGTCCATTGTCAAGGGAGCCTGCCACAGGGTGTTGCATATTTGATTTTCAGCTTAAACAATGTGTGGGCAACATCTCGATGCTGTTGTTTTTTGCGCACACCTTTTGGGACTTTGTGCCCAGCAAATGGAATTAGTTATGCGGTGAGCAGAGGGAGGGGGGGGGGCGTCAGTCTGAAAGCGGTTGCTGCCATTAGCCACAACGGAGCGCAGCAAAATGCAAATGCCTCACTTTGATTGACAGCCGGCAACAACAGCAGCAGGGGTCATATTGATATATCAGCTGTACGGCTAACTGCCAATCTGTCTCACCCTGTCTGTCTCTCTCTCTCTCTCTCTATCTTTGTTTCTCTCTCTTTCTCTGTCTATCTGTCTCTCAGTTTGTGCGTCTGTCAGTGAAACTGTCAGCTCGTCGGGCAAACATCTAACTTACTTTTCCAGTAGCAGCACAAAAATCGGCACTGACAAGTAAAATAGGCTCATGTAGAGCATGAAATATGGTAATAGCCTCACGCACTCACACATGCACACACGCACATACGCATACATTCACACATACACACGCAAGCACACTCAAGCAAGTCCCAAGCGAAGCGTGAAATTTCATACATATGCGATGGCAAGCTGAAGGTGCGTGAGTGCCTGTCTCTCTCTACCTCTTTGTCCCTGTCTCACTTTTTGTCTCTTCTTTTCTCTCTCTGCACATAAACACTGACATTTAGCGCAGACAGACAATGCGCGTGTGTGAGTGGGTGTCTGTGTGTCTGCGCACAAAAGTAGGCAATGCTTTCTGCCAAGAAACTTTTCTCAAGTACTGCGCTGCCTTTGCTCTCTCGCACTAAACCTCTTACTCCCCCCACGCTTCTCTCTTTCTGGCATCCCTTTGGCCAGTTTTATTGTCGTAATACTGATGATGCCGATGTCCTTAGTGTGTCGCGCCAAATACCTCAGGCGGCATTTTATTTATTTATGTCCAGAGAACTAGAGATAAAGACGGAGAACGGGCAAGGGTAGGGAGATTGCATGCAGGCTGTGCACTTGTTTGCCATGTTATATAAGGTAAATTGAATTTAATGGGCCCTGCTGCGCACACACACTCACACTAGGGCACTTCTTGCTCGACCAAATCACACTTAATTGGCCCACAACAAGCTGCGAATGCTTCTACCACGTTTTAAATGATGCTGTAATTAATGTACATATTTAATTAACAATTATGGTATAACATTCAGTTTCAGTTCAACAAATATCGTTTATCGTATAAGTCATACACGCACACACACAAGCACACCTACATGTGCACGACTGTTGCCTTGTGGTTGCCTCAAGCCCGTTGCAGCTGCAAGCAGTTATGTCTCTCTCTTTAACCCCTTTTCCCCTCTATATCCTTACCACAGTACCGACATGTCTCTAGGCTGACATTTATGAGATTTATCGATTATATGGAAGCAGCTTAATGTGCTTGCTAAGTGCGCAATTAACGTGCCACTTTGCCACCGAGTCCAAAGGCCTTTAAATGGCCCAATGTGTATGGTCACTCTGGCATATTTTCGAGCATCTTTCACGGCCACTTTATGACTGACAACTATTTCAAATAGTTATGCGTGTGACTTCCCCTGGAAGTCAACTTTAGCCACACGTACCTCAAAGTGCTGAATGCCATGCGATTCGTGTGGCTTTTATTATGTCAAGACGAAGATGAAGACAAAGACGCGGCCTAATAAGCTCATCAAGTGAATGGCGGGCTGTGCGGCAATTTGGAAGAACTCCTTGCGACTGGAGCAAAAGAGATTACCTAGATCCAATCAGTGTATGGCGACTTACATCCCTTTGCAGGCTCAGCAAAATGGTAAATGGCAAAAAGCGAGAGAAGCGAACGCGGGCACATACGTTCCCCATTTGCACGATGTGCGGCCAGCTAAGGCTGTCGTAAAATATTGCCAAAGTGGGCAGCGTACCAAAGAGCAAAAGTAGAATGAGGAATGGGGGAGTAGGTGAAGAAGCAGGTCAAGGGGTCAGCTTTTGGCATCCAAATTGAATAAACACATAACGAGCCCGTTGCACAGAGCCAGAAACGAAGCGGTAATAAAACTTTTAGCCAGCAAAGAAATCGAGAGAAGGCAAGAGATGCCAAAAAAGCAACCAGTTGTGGAGGAGGAATTGAAGATGGGGTTAAGCTGATCTAAGTTCGTTAGGTTGAGAAAGAGAGTAAAAAGGAGGAGGGGGAGGGGCAATAAAATGCTTTTGGGTCGCAATAAGCGGCAAGGTGAATACTGGCGCGCAAAAGTATGCTACAGTTGCCAGCAGTGAATGTACCTCGCACTCTATGTGCTTCGCAGTGTGTGTAGGTGTGTGTGTGCCTCTCTGTGTGTATGTGTGTCTGCTCTTGTGCCTGTATATGTTTCTTTACTTATTTGCTTTGTCTGCCTTTTGAAATTGTTTCACCAAATGAATTTAAATGTGCTGACGACGGCAGCGTTCGGCGTGCTAAGAGGGCAAAGCGTATTTGCTCGGCTCATACGCTTCCCAATATGGCTGCCCTCCGTTTATTGTTAAGGGGGCGCGGGTGTGTGTGCGTGTGCGTGTGTGTTTGCCGCCTGATTGCTCCCCTAAGTCACATCAATTTGATTCCGTTGTATTATTCTAAATTGCATTTCGTTTCGTTCCATTTCGTTTCGTTTTCTCTTTTCTGTTTCGATTTCTTTTGCTGGTTTCGCTTTCGATTTTGGTTTCGCTTTACCGTCACTGCTTTACTGTTTACTAAGCTTAGGCGTCACAATTTCGTTGATGTGCTGCCAAAGTTTTTAGCTTCTTTCTTTTCACTTTTTTGGCTTTTATAACGGCATTTTATGACTTTTCGATGGGCGCCATTGTGAGGCATTTTGATATTGTTGCTCTTGTTGTTGTTCGTTTGGTTGTTGCTGTTTGCCGTTTCACATTTTATGTCGCCTGTCATGGGCAAATTGATTAAGTCGGCGCTGTGTAATGAATTGTGCCCTAATTGGCATTTACCCACGCTGTCGCAGCTGCACAGGCTCCTCTGAACCCACAGTGCATCAATCACAACGCGAGTATGGTGAGGTGCCTGTCTCGCTATCGCTCTCTCTGTCCCTCTCTCTCGTTTAGCCTCCATCTCTATGCAGGCTTTGGCACTGCAGTTGCACTTCCGTTTTGGCAAATAGCCAAAGCGCCTGCCACCACATAAGCTGCCACTTTGCCCCACAGCAACTGCTGCAACGGCGACAACAGCAACAACATAGCGAGCTGTATTTCATTTTGTTGCATTTCCATTTTCATTTCATTTTCGTTGGCATTTCCATTCCCATTGCCACTCGCTTTAATTTGTTGAATATGTTTCTGCAGCGAAAGCGCGCAGCGTTGTTTAACTTTTCATTTCATTATTGCGTTCCAAAAAGCTGACAAAGCTTTGCCGCAGCCAGGGGCGTAGTGCAGCAACGGGGGGCCAAGGGGGAGTGACAACATGGTACACTTGAAATCACTTTCGGTCATGTAGTACTGTACACGATTTCTCCCAGTGTGTGTGTATTGTTTTAGCCAGCACTTTGTGCGGCGCTCAGGGACATGTTAGAAAGAGAAAGAGAAAAAGGAAGGGAGAAAGAGAGAGAGATGGAGACAGGGCACAGATAAAGTCATTCTCCTCGTCATATGTGCGCACGATGCGCTGCAACTGAGTGGGGAAGCACAGCACGGATAATTGCTCAGCTCCTTTCGGTTTCAAAACGAACTAATGAACTGCAATCGAAATCGCAATCGAAACCAAATCGAAATTGCTATCGAAATCGGAATCCAGTTTGCCAATTATTTGTTTTTTTCCAGTGCGAGTCTTCTGTTCCTTTTGCCGCTTTGCACTTTTAATAAGACAATCTGCTGTTAGTTGCTCTATTTGTGTGCACATTAACGTAGGGGAGTCAACGGGCTCGAGCTCGAGCTCGGGCTCGAGTATCCTTGTGCCTGGTGACTTGTGCCCTGATTCCGTTGCTGGCCTGGCCTGGCATTCTCTCGCTTCACTTCGCATTGCATTTTGTTGAAATACTTTTAAAATGATTGGGCTGTGTTCGCTTCCTTTCTCCCTCTCTATTTCCGTCTCTCTTTCTCTTTTCCTTATTGTGTATGTGTGACAGTTAATGCTCGTCTGTTGTTTTACTGTAATTGGAATGTCCCTTTGTGTCAGACAGGCAACAACGTGTTTGTTCCCACCTCCACTTCTCCCCTACGCCCAGAACTGCTTAAACTAATTTTGCGGCATGTCTATTAAATAATTGTTTAAGCCCGTAATTTAATGGTCATTTCACACACACACACACACTCGCACTCACACACAGATATGAGAGGCGCCTTTACTGGCAACGTTGTGAACTTTTAAATTGAATTTCAGTCGAGTCTCATTAGGACCCATTGAAATTATGCATGAGCGTAGCGCAGCAGGGACTAGTAGGGAACCAGTGGACACAGTGCATATTCCTTAGCAGATCGGGAACGTTTATAGCATGTGATTCAAGCTGCAGGACGTTTGCTCTATTCTAATCGGCTTTGGTTTTAAATATGCACACTGCGTACACATACACGCACATATAAAATGCACACGTATTTGCCGTTGCTTAACTCAAGTCGAGTCATGCATGGCAAAAGTGCCCCTTCTCCCCCTCACTCCCCTGCCTTTACCCCGCCCACTTTCCAACTGCATGTGAGAGTGTTTTGCAGGCAATCCGCTTTCGTATGCGGATTGCAAACTATGGCTACCAAAAAAAAACTTACTACATACTACGCAGTGCATAGACGACTTTAAGTTGATTGGAATAACAAAGCCATATGCTGCTGTCAAGGTAGAAAGACGGTATGGAGGGAGGGGGAGAAGGAACTTATAAGCCGCTTAAAATTCAAAGTTTTCGGTGATTACAATCACTCGACTGTGCCTGGTCCATTAACAAAGGATAAGAGAGAGAAGGCTGATAGACCTCATCCAGGCATTATTGAGGAGTTTGAGAGCCAAGTATAGTGAAGCTTTGTGTTCTCTTGTTGTCGCTTAATAAGTGGCCTACCTAACTTGAAAACGGTTCAGTCTATTCTACAGGTATCGTAAGCATAACTTTTAGGCTCTATAGATTCAGAACTTAATGCTCAGTCGTTCCAACTTATACTCCATCCATATATACGATATAAACGTCACATAATATTCTCTCTCTATCACGAGTTGAGCATAATCAAGTTGTTCTCTGGTTGTCGCTTCGTAACTGACCTTACTAGCCTGGCACAATTTAAATTTTCCCACTGATACTAAACAAAAGTCATACGATATATACCTCACACAATATAATCTCCTTATCAAGGCGCATTAAAACTTTTACAATTCTTATACAATCTCAGCTTCCTCAGATACAAATCGGTTTTAAACATGAGCATAAAATGTGGCAAAATTTGTAGTTGAAAACTTTTTTACGATTTTCGCATTTTACTGCGAAAGTTACGTTTCAAAAACACATCAAATGATGTTTTTCTTTTGATGTGTACGGCACTTTCAAGCCTTGTTAATCCACAGCAAATTGGGGAACATGAAATACATAAAAACTAAGAAGATAGCGCAAAATTTTATATCAATCAAGTTTGTTGTCGAGTTTTATACACTAAAATAAGTATATGTAATTTCTATGAATATGTATTTGGAATAAACATACGAAAAATAAAATGCGAACACGTAATTCGAGTGCATGGCACTCGGGAATAAATGGTGTATTCCCTGATATGCATTCGAAAAAATGGTAAAAATTATTTACAGTTCAAAATGAAATGGAATTGCTGCAACAGCTGCTGCAGCGGCAAAGCCAGCTTACCCAATTCATTTAGTTTTTTTTTTAAGAGGGCGTGGCAAACGGTGCACGGTAGAAGTAGCAAAGAGAAGGAGGGAAAAAGCGCGTTAGGCTGCTGCCGCTTAGCTGTGTGAAATGGCAGTTTTCATTCGAAAAAATTGAACAAACAAATAAAAAGCAAAGTCAGAGTGGGAAAGAGGAAGGAAGGAGGCAAGGGAGCGGGAGTTGAGTGGTGAATGAGCTAAAATACGACCCAATGAACGCAATGAAAATGCCAGCGCACACAAATTTTAATAATCAAACATTGAGGCGAGGCGGCAGCCACGCGTGGAATGTGGAAAAGCCGGCGTGGAAATTTGTGTGTGTGCGGCCTTCGTCGGTTCGTTTGTTGCGCGACATAAATTATAAAGTCTAAAGCAGAAATTTAGATATAAGCACGAGCATATAAACTGCCATATACTATATAGATGTACGATCTATATAGACGTTTCAATGTATATGTTAAGCATGACGAATATATAGTACAGTATTTTATATCTGTTTTTATTTTATTGCGCTACGCTGGACGATTATGAGTGTCTCGAGATTTGACTGACTCTGTGACTACCACTCTCTCCCCTCCCCCCCTTCTTTATCACTCTCTCTATCTTGTTCTGTGGCCCCCAAAAAATGCTTAGCATACTTTGAGGGACCAACTGCTTGGCCTGCTCTCCCACATTCCTTGCGTTGATGAACTTTTTGTGGAGCATTATTGGGTAACCTTCTCTCATTCTCTCTGGTGTGTGTGTGAGAGGGATAGGGGGATGGGGACGAGGGCTGTGTCATGCTCTCATTATTTGATGCCATCACATCGACATCGACATTCGCATCCTGATGTCAGGGCACAAGAATTTCAAGCAGCTCAACGATGTTTCATATTTGCGTTTTAATTTCACTTACAAGCCCAAAGTCGACCCCAAAAAGCCTCGACTAGGGCTCAGGGCGACCCTCGACATGCCCTAGGTCTCGACTGTCGACTGCAGTCGAGCAAAGGTGCCAGGCAAGAGAAAGGGGCAGGTGGGAAAAGGGAAGGAGCCTTCTCTGCCTGTCAGCTTGCGCTTGTCACATGCATTTTCACTTTTCGGGCACTTTTCGCCCGCACTTTGCCAAGTCTCAGCTTGCTCTACCAGCTCTTCCGGCTCTACCGGCTCTTCCTACTCTACCAGCTCTACCTACTGCTTCGCATCAAAAACTTGCCCGAAAATCGAATCGAAAATTGTTTCAATTTACGTGAAATGGCTCACAATTCAAGCGGGCCATGCGAAATTTATGAGGCTCAGACACAGCGTGTGGCACAGGCACGGTGTTTGCCGGAAGCGGATGTTGCACACGCACACACCAATAGAGAGAGAGAATGAAAAAGAGAGAGAGAGAGAGAGAGAGAAAGGAAGAGTGCGACATGAATATGCATGAGCTACAGCGGCAAATCCCTTCAAGAAATGCCAGCACCGTCATGAATGCAACTACGTGCAGCAGCATCCTGCTGCTGCTGCCCGCTGCCAAGCAGGTGCCAGTTGCCAGTTGCCATTAAGCAGAGGCAGGTGCAGCTTTGTAACGGTAACTAGCGCGACACCCACTGCATACGTAAGTTATAAAATGCTCTTTCTCCGTGTGCTTTATTAATTTGCCTTTGCGCATAAATGTTTCGCACTTTCCTTCTTCTCCCATTTTGTTTCATTTCTCTTCTCTCGGTCTTTAGTGAGCATCATCAATTTTGCAATATCTCTCGCTCTTAAGTTCTCCAGGTGCACTGCTGCTGGTTCTGCTTCTGCTGCTGCTGTTGTGTGTCCTGCACCAGATTAATGGCTCTTTCAACCATTTTATGACTGGCTGCGATTGCCAGGCACTTTGCCGGACAATTGCCATTCGGTTGAACGCCTTCTTCGCCCCAGTAAGCGATACCCATCACAGTTATAAATGTCGCCTATCAAATTAAATCTCTTCTAGATGATAGTTCAAAAGAAACTCATGCAGACAAAGTGAAAAGGATTCAATATGCCCGGAATTGAGAAGATGAGGGAAATAAAGAGAAAGCGTACTGGCAAAATGAGTCCATAGTTTGTTAAAGTCAACATTGAAAAAGTGTATCAAAGGGTTAAGTGTAGTGTTTGTGTGGATATCTTTAAGTGATACAAGTACCGTTTAAATTTAACTTCTTCTCATATGAATTTCCTCTGGGTAACTCAATACTTGACTAAAATGTATGAGTATTTATTTGCATTGTTTTAGTATAGTTACACCACAGCCATATTTATTGCACTTATTATATATTTATATGTAAAATATAAATATTAGGTATAGATCTTCAAAAGATTTCACTTACCTGACTGGGTAAAAGCAACAGCAATCTTTAAATACTAATGTCAAAGAGCTCATCATCAATATCTGCACAGGCTATTGACTTATCGTATGTTAATGTGCTGTATAGTTTGACATGGTTTAACGATAGATGTTAGCTGATTTAGTTTAACATTGTATTAACTATTAATGAAAAGTGTTGAGTAATGCATTCACAGCATCACTTCTTCATAATTATTTGCATAATAATTTTAAAGAGCTCATCATCAATCTGTGCAGACACTTTAGGTTTACAGAGTATGTATATGTACTGTATAAATTAAGATATTACATTCCCTGCACTATAATCACTGGTTAATTTATTCAAAACTATCGTCATCCTTTGCTCTCACTTTGGGCTTACACAGTATAAAAACCGCTCTAAAAAGTAAAACATTCTTTCCACTAATAGAAACCAGAGTTTATTATTGAATTCAAAACATCACCACTTCATAAATGTTATCAGGGTATTTCAAACTTCGACTGTACTGCTTTCATGCTCTTAAAAGCAGTTGAAAATTTGTCAATTTACTGTCGCAGTGCTGACGTGGCCCAACAGAGTTGTATAACGAAAGATTAAGCTAGGCTATTTCCAGGAAAATTCAATGGACAAGCATAGAAAATCAATTTCCAGTGCTCTTTACAAATACAAATGAATTAGAGGCAGACGTGGTGGGCGGGTAAGAGTTAGAGAGAGAGAGAGAGAAAGACAGAGAGGGAAGAGACGGGGTCGCGCAAAGTCACTTAGCTGCGATGTCAATGGTAGACAAGCTGCTCATTAAGCTTTGACCCATGGCGCAGGCACAGGCACAGAGATAGCAGGACGAGTGAGCGCGTTAAGTGCTGGCAAACACATTGAATCAACTAACGCCAGGCCTCTCCCTCCACCCCGTCTCCTTTGGCAACTAGTCAAGCGTGGGTTCGTCAATCAGCTGCGCTGGCGCTCGCTAAACTTCTGGCAGCTTGTTGTCAGAAACAGCAAATGCTGCAATGACAAACGGATGCGGGCCAACAGGCAGCTCCTTCCTGGCAGCAGATGTTGCCGGGCTGCCGCTGTGATACCTCTGCTCCCTCCTCTGGTTTCTTCTGCTCTGTAGCAAGTGTCTGGCAGCGTGCTCTGTTTGCGATTTCAGTTTACTCCGGTGATTGCCGAGCTGCAAGCAGTTCCTAAGGCGGGTGCCGTCCATCCCTGCCCTCTTCCACACTGTCTCTCTAATCAATTAGCAGCTTCAGCATAATGTGTGTAAGCAGGAGGGAGAGTGTGTGTGCGCTTGAGAGTGTGTTTGTGCATGCTCAGAGCGCGTGGGACAAGCAACTCTTTTGTCTGCTTGCGTTGCTAGCTGAACAAAGCCAACAAATGGCGACATTGTTGGACTTGGCAGCAACAACAACTGCGGGAAAATAACAACAACAACAACGACAACAATATTCTTAGTAAGCTGTCGCTCTTCGGGTTTCGCTAAATAATTTAATGCCAGTAAGATAATAATGCTTATTAAGCAATTTTCATTAATCGCTGCGCTACTCGACGTTCATTACAATCTCTCAAGCTGTCATCCTCCTTCCCCCGTTCGCCACTACAAGTGTCGCCATAGCGACAATGACAATGCCGGCTGCGACATTAGCAGAAGCCAGAGATAAAAGCCACGGGCTAAATGTCCAATCATAGACAAACTGGTAATACCATTGTGGCTGCTCAAGTAGTTGGTACCTCGTCTTGAAGTCAAGCTAACACCCTCTTCAAAGGTCGTCAAGAATTCAGGGATTTCTAATTAAAACTTGAGTGTTATCGTATGTTGTGCAATTGAATAAAAGGGCGTCTAATAAAGTGTTGTTCTTGAAACTTAATTAGTTTTATTCTCATGTTGAAATCGCTTTGCCATGTGGGATTTATACGGTAGCTTACGTATTTGTTAAAAATAAAGTTTGAAATCAAAGACAATAAATGAGTCAAGTTTTAACTTCATATAATTTGATGTAAAATAATGAAATAATGGTAATTACACATTCTATATAGATTAATTACTAATTATATATAATCTAATCATGGAATATATATTCGTATTCATCACAACTTATAAAGTTCGTATTAGATGAATGCATATAGAATATGGTAAAAAGAATATGGGAACAGCTTAGAATCTATTTATACTTTTATTTAAAATTTACAAGTTACATGTAACAAATATATATTTCAGTTCAATACAAACTAACTTTAAAATTGGTTTTATCCACATGCGACAACTGAATTCTTTGACACAATAGTTATTGTACCCGTTTCTCGCTAGAGTTCAAGTAGCCTGGCTGTGAAATATCAAGGCAATCGATCTATGTATGGACCCATGCTTCTTAGAGCTCCCCAGAGCTTTCACACACACACACAGACACTTGCAGATACTTGCATACATTCTGTCCTGTTTCTTTATTGCCTTCTATGCTTATTTTGTCGTGCTTCCTCTGGGGCTGCTGCTTAAGAGTGTGTGTGTGGGCCTATCTATCTCGCTCGCCCCCTTTGTGTGTGTGGGTGTTGCTATTGGTGTGGGTGTTGACTTTGACATTTGTTTTGTGTGGCTTATCCTTCACACTGCACACCCCACAATGGCATCAATCGCCGCGTATTTTTTATCATCTGTTTAGCCAAGTTTCGGTTTTCATTGTGTGGACTTTGTGTGTAGCGCTACAATGGCTTTTAAATGGACGTTCCTGTCTAGTCCACCCCTCCCCCCCTATACAATTTATTCTCTTCCCACTGATGCTGCCTACGCTCTTCAATACACTCTGTTTTTGTGTCTTCCCTTCGCTGTGCTACTCCGATTTCATAGCTGCCTACTTTACGGCCAATAAAATCTCAACGCCTTAGGCGTACGCTCCACTTTCTGTAAGCCTGCCACGGCCTCCCCAACACTCTAAGCCGACTTTCTACTCCCCCACCGTCCCTTGCAGTGTGTCTTGTCCTAATCGTTTTGAGTTGGCGGCGTGGCATGTTTATCTATGTAGTGGAAATTGAAAAGCTCACTCTAGGCACGAGCTGCCTTTTGTATGTGCTCCGGTCTTGCAATCGAGAGCACGAAAATTAAATACATCTATACATGCATATAGACATCGTTATGTGAATGTGTGTGAGCACGA
Source organism: Zaprionus indianus (assembly GCA_018904595.1). Classification (NCBI taxonomy): domain Eukaryota; kingdom Metazoa; phylum Arthropoda; class Insecta; order Diptera; family Drosophilidae; genus Zaprionus; species Zaprionus indianus. Next base: position 8,634,104 of record JAEIHA010000320.1, read on the forward strand.
GACATGGAGCAGTTTGTAAGCGCCTTTACGTGTGTGTGATTTATTTTCACGCTGCGTGCGCAAATTGGACTGGGAATCCATTTAAAGTTCAAGTGTGTCACTGCATTCAGCATGGCCCATGATAATGATGTTGTTCAAGGCGCTGTTGATGAGCTTCAGCATGAGATGGTTGATGATGATGGCTGTTCACAAGCAAGCATCTAGCTATCATTTGGCACATATGAAAATAAATTGACATTAATCTCACCACAATTTATGTATTAAAAAACCCGGCGGCAATTTTCTCTGACACATTCGGTGTTTGTACTCTCATCATGCTTTATGTATTTTAATTTTCTTAAGTACCCTGTTGGCTTGAAGATTTGTTGGCCGGGTGTATTAGTGTGTTAACTATATAAAGTGAAGGCAATTAGAGAATTGAGAAAGAGTTTTAGGTGGGCTATATATATTTCTATTAGGTTTTAACCAACCAAATCTATGGGGTACTAGCAAAACCATTTAAAAACATAATGACTACAGTAAGTTTTCAATTGAGCAGACTTCAACATCTCTAATCCACTTACAGGGTATCCTATAGCCCCCTTTGTGTACCTAAGTATCTCTTGAATTACTCATTATTTAATTTGCGTGTTTTTTCACGGCTTTCCATCGGTCATTATGCCAGTCAAGCACCTTGTCAACACACATGAATTTGCAAAAATTTTATAATTAAATTTGATTTTCGTTTTTCTCGCACGAATCAATGAGAGATCTGCGAGGGAACTATAGCTATATATAGATAACATTTATAGACAGCATGAATTGGCAGCTGCTGTGGTCCAGCTAAGTGATTACTGACGCAAGCAATTGTCCATCGTGCAAATATAAAGATATTTTGGGAAGAATCAATATAAATAACACTTGAAAGGGGAAAGAGATTAAAACATAAAATATCTTAAAAAAGATTTATTATTCAGAATGATTTTAAATGGAATATTTCTAAGTTTAAAATATCAAACATATAGTTGGTTGGTTTCTGCCGCTTTTATTGTTTTTTTTAAGTAGCGGCAATTTTTGCTTTTATCCAATAACTGAGAAGTAAAACATAAGGCTTGCGGATATGGAATTTATGTTGTTTGAGAAAAGGAGGTGGAAGGGGGTGGGAGGATTGTATAACATGATAAACGATGCCGGCGTCATGTTGCAGGCCAAATTGGAAACTTTTGTTTATTAAATAAAAATAAATGCAAGTTAATCAATTAAAAGTTTAAACAAGATAGAGCATGCACAAAAGCGACGGCAGTGCGTGCATGTGGGCGTATCTCTGTCTGTGTGGTTGTATCTCTATATGTGTGTGAGTTTGTGTGTGTGTGACTGACTGAGCAAAAGACCCATGTGGTTAAGTGCGCTACAAAGTATGTTAAGCTTAATTAGCAACGTCTGTTGTTGCTGTTGATGTTGTTCGCCTGCTGCATTGTGGCTCAACCAAGCGCAGCTGTTGACTCGCTGCCTCCGCTCTGCCCGCGGCTCTGTCTGTCGTGGCGGCCCGCAAGTTTCGCTTGCCTTGCTGCTTTTGCTGTTCGGCATGTGCGCCATAATTTGGCAACAGTTTCAGGCAAGACAAGCAACAACAGCAACAACATTGCGCACTGCCGTAAACTAAACTAAACGTCGACGTCGCTGTCGCTCTCGCCGTGGACGTCGTCGACGAGGACGCACAATGCCAAGAGCAGCAGCAACCGCCGCGTCGACAGCTGAAAAGCAACAACAACAACCACAAGCGAAATAACGAAAAAACTAGAGAATTTTTCTTTTCAAAGCAAAAGAAAAAATAATTTTCATGACATTAACATTGGACGTGGTTGATGCTGTGATGGAAACAAGACAGAGAAACGAACAGAGTGAGGTGAAGAGAGAGATGGGGTGAGTGGGGATAGCGACGTGTAAATACAAATGCCAAAGCACAATTGGCAGCTGACGGAGATTTGTTTTTGTTTTTCATTTTGATGCGTTTCCATGCACACTTTGCTTCCGTTCGGCCTTCCGAAATGCAGTCGCAGTTTGCACTCAAAATATATTTATGCTTTTATCAGTTTAGCACTTAAATTAATGGAAATTAGTTTCGACCACAAAAATTAATCATACGCCCACGCGGCCCCAACCAGCAAACCAGGCATCGCCTCGTTGGGTACAAAATTATAAATTTTCAAATTAATAATAAAAATAAATACACTCAGATACAGTTTATTCGCGTATTTTAAAAGGCGGCGATGCTATTGCTGTTGCTGCTCGACAAACATGTCGTAGCGTGATATTTTTATATTTTTGAAACAAAAATATTATCACACTTATTTATTTTCGCCCCTTGGGCTGTTGCTGCTGCTGATGCTGATGCTGCTTCTGTTTTCGAACATTTATGCGCATTCAATTTATATTTAATATTATTTAATATACACACCTCTATATGTACTATATATTTTGCTGCAGTATACTGTATGGATATTTATGTATGCTTTTTCCATTTCCTTGCAGTTGCTCAATTTGGACTGGCGCCAGGGCGTGGCAATAGCAACAGCAACAACAACAACAACGGCAACCGCAGCAACAAGAGCCCAAGATCGACATCTGCTTTGGCTCAGTGCAGGCAACTTCCTTACCGACAGTTGCCGTTAATTAACGGTTCCCAACGAAACCAAAGCAACCAACACACAAAAAATCAAAACGCAAATCCTCCACAAAAAAAAATAAATGTGTCATGAGAAACCCCTACGCGATTTGGGGGTCTAATTTGAAGCTCGTGGCCGCCAAAATGCGAGTGGCCAATTTGTTCTGTGTGTGTTTTTGTGTGTGTGCAACAAGAACAACGCGAATGCGAACTGTGACTAAAGACAACAACAACTACAACAATAAAAAGACAATCGAGCGTGTGCGAACATGAAAATAAAATATCATCAGGAAATTAATTCAGACAAAAAATCCCAAAGACACAAACAAATACACTTACAAATACAAAGAGAATTATGTAGATAAATACAAAGAGAAATAGATAAATATAAATAAAATATACAACATATATATAGACAACCATAGCACGGTCTATGAATATATCATATACATATGTATATATAAGCAGAGACACGACAGCAAAAAATCAAATGCGAATAATAATAATGGCATTAGGACTTTTTTCCGCAACTTAGTTAGCAGGCAGCACACACGCAAGCACACACACACACACATGCAGTAGTGTTTGTGTGCATACGCGTGCATATTTATATTTGTATCGAGTTAGATGATTTTTGAAAGGGAGCAGTCACCAGAGAGACAGTGGTAAAGAGAGAGAGTGAGAGTGACATTCCTTGGCACAGCTGTCGTCACATAAATCATTAGCCGCGTACAGGGTGTCTCTTAGAACTGCTTAAAGTGTAGTCTGCGCAGAAGAAAGCAAAATGTTAATGATAAATTTGATATGGAAAATAAAATGAAACTTTCATTACCTATACCTTCATCTCAAATTTAAAGTCTCTAACTCTTGTTGACGTTCAACCGAAGAAAAGACAGGCATACGAACAGAGAGACAGGCAGACATGGCCTAATCGATTCGGCAAGCGATCCTACACAAGAACATGTATACTTTGTCGTGTTTGCCACACCTTCATCGGCCATTAGAATGGTATCACTACTGTTTCTATGACTATCCTAATTTACAAGAAAGTTTCATCCAAAATTAGCAGTATAATGGACAGAAAGATAGAAATTGTACGCACATTCTATACTAAACCTCAAAACTATTATGAAAATAAATTTAGGTTTCACTTTTCAATATTTATTCTAAGTTAAGCACCCTGCAGCTAAAAGTCACCTTGTTTAAGACTCTGCAAATGTTTACTCCAAATGTTTACTCCTGTAAATAGCCTGGATTAGCAATCACTATCAATGCTTACATACTCCAACTCTTTGACTAAACACAAACAGACACCCTATAAATCTGCGTACACATAAAAAACAACTATTTGAGGCGCATAACAGCTCAAACGAAATTTCGACGTCAGCAAATAAACAAATATTGACTAAAATCAATATAAATGCGCGACTCGCAGCAACAACAACAACAAATAATAAATACATAATGAATGAATGTGCAGAAAAAAACAGAAGTTGAGGAAAATTGTACGCATGATTTTCCCTACAGTTTTCCGCTAAATTGTGCGTTTTTCTTGTCCTTGTGTTTCCACATTCCAATAATTTAGTTCTTTTCTTTTTATGACAGAGCGGGAAATACATCGAAATACTTTCAGCTAGTGGAATAGATAGAAAGAATGGTAAAAAAGATGTTTCGTAGTGAGAGCCACTTGCACGAAAGCTGAAACTAAAAATAAACCAAAGACATCAAATGGTAAAAATACCGAAACTGAAGCAACAACTCAAATCTTGTGGCAACGAAAAACAACAACAAAATATTGCCGAAAAAAAATGAACAAAATTAAAACGCAGCCGCTCGCAGCTAGAAGAAATAGAAAAACCCAATCAACGGGCGCCAAATATAAAAAATAAAGTGGAGAACAAAAAAAAAAAGAAGAAAATCTGAAAAGTGCGCGGAGCTAAAGAGAAACGGAAAATAGAAGCCGTAGCCAAAGAACGACAACAAGTCCAGCAAAGTCAGCGACGCAGCAGCGGCGACGTCGTCTCCATAATAACATTATCATTAACAGCGGCGGCAGAGGCAGCGGCAGCGACGCCCGTGAAGTGAGTGGGCGTCGATTTGGGGGGCTGGCAAGGACAGCGACAGTGGACAACGTTGCCGTTGACGTTGCCGTCTTCGTGCCCGTCTCCGACCCACCGCACTGCTCTCCCTCCATTCCACTCTCTCTCTCTCTTTCTCTCTCGCTCTGTCGCAGCAGAGCGCGCGCGGCACATTGGCGAATCAATTTCCGTTGCGGTGGCCGTTTTCAGTTTTGGTTTCAACGTCGCAAGCGCCGCGCGTGTCGCGAATCCCTAATGGCGCAGCGCCTTCTGCTCCTCCTCCATCTACTCCAGCACGTCGTCGTCGGTGACTATAGTCGACCAAATTAACGCAAGATCAAGAGACCGAGACCGAGACCGAGTCGGAGACCCCGACCCAGACCCACAGCGGGTTCAAAAAGTTAAGCAAAGCGAGATATCGAGAGAGCAAAAACCAAAACGTTAAACGTTACAACTGACTACAGTGCGCGCTGAAAGTAAACTCCACGTGTTGCAAGTGTTTTTTTGTGCATCATGCAGTGCGTGGAACTGGGACAGTTGCCGGCGCTGCACGCTGCAGCGGCAACAACACAAATGCGCCACAGAACGAGTGCGACAAGGATACGCAAAAGACACTGTCGTCGCTGCCAGAGTCATCAGCTTGTGGCCGAGGCAGCGCCTGAAACAGATATACCTGCAACGCCTACGGTAACGTCGCGCCGCACAACCTACAGCAGCAGCACAGGCAGCCCTAAACTGACGCTGGCGCTCAGCGCAACAGCGGCACTTGCAGCGGCTGCTATGTTGCATACAACATATGCCGCTGCCAGCGATGCACTGGCACTGCCACTGCACGGCACTGCCACGCCCCTGCACGCCGCCGCCGCCGCCACACAAGAACTGAATTCAACGCTAGCGCTAGGCAGCAGCAGCACATCTACAGCCGCCGTGCTGCACAACGAGAGTCGAGCTCTGCTGGATTCGACGGACGACGGTGGCAGTGTGGAGCATTGGTTCGACAGTGTCTTCTTGGTTTTGAAGGCATTTGTCATGCTGTTCATCATCATTGCGGCCATTTGTGGCAATCTGCTTGTTATTATTTCTGTGATGCGTGTTAGAAAATTAAGGTGCGTATACTTAATGTGACTAAGGTAGATATATTACTGGTACTCCCTGCCACTCGCATGGCTACCCCTCTCCCCCATCTCTCTTAATTACCGTCGTGAAGTTACGTTCATTCTAATTATCTGTGAAAAGCAATTAGCGCTGCTTTTCTGCTGCTGCTTCGTCTTCTTCTTCTACTCTCTCTTTTCCTTCTCCCTCGTGTTCCCTCTCTGTTATTTTGTTGTAATTGCATGAAATTCTTTTTGCGCTCACTTGCTCGCGTCCTGACTGCGGGCCTGTCTTGATTGCCAATTTGCGTTGCTGGCCACGCCCACCTGGTGCTGCTGCCTTAGCAGCCCTGTTGCCAGTGTTGCCTTAACACCTTCTAATTATTCCGCCTTTGGTGCGCTCAATTTTTGTCAACTTTGCATGAAATTCATGCACGTTCGTAGCGTTACTCCCTGCCTGCCTTCTGGATCCCCCTGTACCTCCAACTGTTTGTCTTCCATCTTCAGTTGCGTTTTGTTCTTCTGCTTTGTGTTGTATTTTATTTAGCTGCCTCTTGCCTTATTTATTTAGCTCATAATTGAGCATGTACCCAGTCGGAATTTAAGCTACTGCGATGGATGAGAATATTTGAGTGAGTTAGAAATGGACAAATAAAAGTAAAGTCCGTGATAATATTTGGTAGTAGGTCCGTTGGTTAGGATCGAAGAAAGGGGTAAAACATTGAAAAACTGACGAAAAGATTAATAAAAGAGCAGCTCTAAGATTTATATGAAAGAGTTTGATGTGAGAATAGAAAAAGAAGTGTGTGGTTTTAACTTTAAAGAACGGTTCACGCATAAAATGCATTGTAATTATCAATATATAAGACCTATCTAATGCATAAGTAAAATACTTTAAGAAAATATAAGATATTTCCAATTGAATACACATTAATGACCTTCTGCTTGTGCTACCTCAAAGTAAATCTAATGCTCTTTGATCAGGAATATTTTTACACTAGAAGAGACAACCATATAGATGACATATTATAAAGAAAGTATATATGCAATATACGAGCATAATATTTCATTTTTGACAGCCTCTGAAAATGACTTTGTTGAGTTCATTATAAAATCTTTTCTAATTCCATGCACACACAATGTTCTCCATTCCCACTGGGTAACGTAGCAGTCTTTCTCTCTCTCTTTCTCCTTCTGTCCCCACACTCTCAACAGGCAGCTGTATTTGCATTTTTCTTTCGATTTTCGTTCGTGCAGCGTCGGGAAAAAGCAACTGTCCTGGCGGGAATTCATTAATTTGATGACAAATTAACTTTTATGACTGTATTTTCAATGTGCAAAGAATCCAATTTGCATGGCCAAGAGAGAATTCTCATTAAGCCGTCTCTACTACATACATATATAAAGCATGCAAAAATCAACATAAATGCAACTTAGCCACGCCCCCCTCCGACTGGGTCAAGATATTCACAAATAAAACTCATTTTATGAGCTATTTCGATTGATTCAAACGCGCTGCGCTTGTGTTGTCTTTATGCATCAGTGCATAAACAATTTGTGAATTTTCAATGTTTTGTTTACAGTTTTTGGCCGAGATAGAAAGAGCGATAAACCTTCGTTTTATCCATCTGTGAGTGATATATAAATATAGACACTCACACACCCACACACGCACTGTCGTACACACACATGAGTAAGACACTTGTCAACATCGCTGCGAGACGACCTCGTTAGATGCGCTGACAACTGCCGGCTCGAAGCTGGCGTCCTTCGCGCAGTGCAGAGCTGTAAGAAGAGGGGAGGTGAGGGCGGAACAGACACATTACCATAAAAAAGTTTCTAGTGATAAATGATGAGACGTCAGAGCGAAGGAGGTGCGCGTAGGGGGCTCGGGTACGCTTCGGTTCGTTAATATTTTTAGTTATGCCTTAATAACTGCCAGGCAAATCAATTTAGCGCTTCATAAAACTCAGTGGCGTGCCCAAGAAGGGGACGAGGCAAAGTGGGTAAAGTCAAAGGAAGTCTTGGAACTCGGGTTGTGCTACGCATAATCAGAGTTAAGTTCATCACATCATTTTACCGGGCCTGCAATCAAAGTTGTTACTTGCAAGATTTATACAGTCCCTACTCCCCCTTCTACTAACCCCCCGCTTCCATACCTCTCCTCTGCGTCTCTTGCTGACTTTCTTATGCGACTCTTAAGTAATGCAAATTTTTCCCTCAGTAATGAAAAACTTTAAATGCTTTTGGCCCGCCAAAGCAAATAAAAAAAGTAGAAAAAATCGCAGAAAATGAGGCAAACAAACTTTGTTAGATAGCGACGCGTAAAAGGGGCGGAAGGCGGGGCATAATTAAGGTTGAGCGTCGCTTAATTTCTCTTTTTGCCGCTTCTAATGAGCAGCATTTTATTCTTTAAGTGACTTGCGTGTCGGCAGTCTGTGCTCCCTGAACTAATAACGCCCTGTAATGCTCATTATCAACATGCTGATGCTGATGATGTTGATGATGATGATGTTAAAATACTTACCCCGACGGGGCATCTACGTGCATTCACGTACCTTCTCCGTCTATAAATTTTAATTTCTTTAGTCCGCACCGACCCGAAAAAAAAGATTTCAATAAATCCGCGACTAAATCTCACAGCTGTTTTGGGTACACCTACCCTATCTACTTTATCTGTCTGGATATACACATCTATATCTCTGCCTATACTATATAAGCTGCAAATCTATCTATTGTTTCATAGCGATAAAAAACAGGAATGTTTCAAGGCGCAGAAACAATGAAAACAATAATCTAGCATGACAGTTAAGCTCAAAGAGAAATTGAACAATAACACAGCGACACAGAGAGGGAGGGAAGAGCAGAGACAAGCGGAGAGAGTGAGACAGCAACCGCGAGTGACACTACAGAATGGGCTGGGGGTGCAAACCAGACAGCAGCAACTTTGGCAATTAAGGCGGCTTATGCTTTTTATGACAGCATAAATTTTAAATTTTCTATACGATGTGCCGTAAAAACGTTTGCCGCCGTGTTTCAAAATTATTTTCGCCATTTTTCTCACCACGAGCTGCCACCAGTATCTTGTATAGTATGTGTGTGCAAGTGTGTGTGTGTGCGTGTGCGTGTGTTTGCAAGCGGTACACACATTTGCGCGTTACATGGAGGCTGCTGCTCATTAACGCGGCGCCGCCTTCACTTGAAGGATGCTCGCAAACTGTTTCCGCAGAGTGTTTAAAATGCTCCGCAATGGGATTTTCTTTGTTTTTCTTTTTTCCCGTTCTATTTGAAAATTTAATGGCACAACTGGGCCGAGTAGATTACACTGGCCAACAAAGAAAGTGTTATGAGCAAAGAGGTTGCGGGCTGAGAGTAAGCTTCGAGATTTTAGCTTAATGCAGCTTCTGTGGTTTTTAATGACTTCTTAAGTAAGGCTAAAAATCACTTGAACTTAGCTTGTCCGATGCAAGAAGAAGAAGTCTTTGACATTGAAAGAAATATTTTATCCGCACATGGAAAAACTGATACAATGAACTTTCACTAAGCATACATTTCTTTTTAAGATGATCTTTCACTAGATATAAATGTATGTGATATTATCAAAAAACTTTGTATTAAAGTAAAATTTTATCAGAATATCTATATAAAGTGGTAGACTTCCTTTAAATTTATTTTTGTACTTATAAACGAAAATTCGAAAATTCCACCAGAATTCCACTACATATTTTCTATTTTCTTATATGTATGAAAGACTAAATTCCCATTGAATTAAACTTTCAGAACCTATAAATTGTTAGCTAGTGTTATTGGTAGAGTACAAAAAGCAGCTAGACCCCATCTTGAAAGCGCGCTGAGTAATGGCAACGCATTAACAAAATGGCGGCGATTTGTTGCAATTAACGACTGAAACACTGCGAAAGTTATTTAAGAGTCTAAGCGAAGACTGTCCGAGAGCGATAAAACTGCAGATAAACAAGACTTGGCTGAACTTTAAAGCATTCATAAATAATCGACTAGAAAACAAAGGAAATGGTGCTCAACCGGAATCGATTCGGTTGCAGCTGCTAGCAGTTACACATGCTCTTCTACTTTCCCAGGTTTCTCTTTCCTTTTCTCCTTCACTTCATTAAGGCAGCAATTTGCGAGAACTGTGCGTGTCCACTGTGCGGGTACTCGATGAGCTTAACCGCAGATATCGTTCGTTTCGATCCTTTGCCTTTTTGCTTTTCAATTAATGTCCCCTGCTGATAGCACAATGCAAACTGGAATCAAAGAGACACCCCCCCCCCAACGCCCCCCGACTCAGCCCGCTTAACTGTGGTGCTATCAATGGCATGCATTCAACGTTGTACAACACTGAACCACAGCAGATACAGTTACAGGGCGAGCCGCATCCGATATCATGATTAGTCATCTGGAGGGGGCATCGTTACACAGTTCTTTGTGTTATTGTTTATTGTTCTTATTGTTGTTGCCTATGTTGTTGCTTGGCATGAATCGTAATATCTCAATTTTTTCACTTATTCACCACACTCTTCTCTTCTCTTTGCAGAGTTATAACGAATTACTTTGTAGTTTCCTTAGCCATGGCTGATATAATGGTCGCTATTATGGCCATGACATTTAACTTTAGTGTGCAAGTAACTGGGCGGTAAGTACAACAACTACAATAAAACAAAAAAAAACACAAACACATAGACCCCTGTCTACACACCTACACAGGCACAGAGGGAGACTCTCGCAGAGAGACAGCAACAAAAGCGTGCACAGCTGCAGCTGCAACAGAAATTACAACTGCAACTGAACGCAAGACCAAACAAAATGCCAGTCGACTGCAAAAGGGTTGACTGCAGGGGCGTAGCAAGCAGTGAAGAGGGCAGGAGCCATAGGCGATGGGGAGGGGGCAAAGGGGTAGGTGCGCCAACAAAGGCAGTGGCGCCGCACAGAGGGTTCCTTCGTAAACAAAAATGAATTCTTGCAAAAAAAAAATGAACGTTTATTTATGCAGTTCTGCGAGTGTGTACATGTCTGTGTGTGTGTGTGACTGTTGCTGTAAGCTTGTGTGTGGTAAATGCAAATGTACAAAGTCATCTCTGGCTTCTCGTTCTCTGAGCCTCATATGCGTACGCCTGTGTTCAAGTATTAAAATGTGCAGACAAAAACTACAAAAGAAAAGTTAAAAACACGAAAGGGAAAATGACTTTCGTTCAACGAATTGATAGATACACTAAAAATAGTAGTTTTTATGTGATATGGAACTGTAGTTAAAAATATATCTGAATTTACTTTATATAAACCTTAAGAAGATGAACGAAAATTAAAGCAAGTTGGGAACATAAAATGTTCTTTGCCTCTTTTTCTTTGACTTGGGCAACAGTTACAGTTTTCTATAAAGAACACAGAACAAGGAAATCATATATTTAATTTATATTTTGGTTTCTATCCGTCGAAAGATAGATCAATTTCCGTTTCCATTTCCCCTACAACCACAAACCGATCTCAGTCTGCCAAGCTCTTGCAAGGCAAGTACAGTTGCAAATGCAATTGAGTTGCGCTTGGAATTGAAATGCGCAAGTGTGCGCATACTTATAGCCCAGAATGAGCACACACACACAAACATACAAGCACCCACACACTTTGCAATGTGGCACTGGGCATGAGTTGAGGACAAAAACCGTCAGAGTGTGACATGGTCACATCCTTCACACAGCTGTCTGTCTGTTTTTGTCTATCTGTGTGTGTTTGTAATGTGATATGCATGCAAGTGTAGGTGTGCCTGTGCGTATGTGTGCGAGTGTGTGCGTGTGATACCAAGTGTAGATAGCGGGCTCAGTTAATTATGCATGGACGCCGCTTTAAGTCGCAGTTGCGACCTGGCACGGTTCAGTTTGGCTTTAAGCTCGAATTGGGATTTAAGATCAGCTGAAGTGTTTGCAATGTCATCGTCAGGCAGGCAACAACGCGCCGCATAATGTGCACACTTGCAGCCGGGCCGGGCCGGGCCAGGCCAGAAACGTTGTCGGAACAGAATGGAATGAAACGCAAACTTCAAACGCGCCACTTGGCCACGAGAGTTGCATATAAATTGGCATTGGCCGCAGTGCGCGAGCTGAAACTGAGCGCTCGTTACGCTTATAGGCCCTATAGAGCTGTAGCTGAAGGGTGAAACATCCCCCAGCCGTCTTCCCCTCTCCTCCCATCTTTTCCTCGCTGGCGGCAGCCCTTAGCCCACTTGGCATTCATTAGCAATTTTACCTTCAGAGTCGCTAGTTGCATAATTGACACTGGCCCAGGGCGCCATAGTCGGCGCCATCGTCGTGCTGGCACCTTTTCCGTGGGCCAGCTTAAGCGCCAATTCATGACAGTAGCAACAACAACAACAACAACTGCCACACTGACAACAGTACCAACTGCAGCATGGAGGCAAAGTAACAAAAAGAGCGAAGGAGACACCGAAATTCCCGCCACGAATAGTCAAAAAGTTTTCGAAACTGATGCCAAACTGGGTGCCCGATAATAAATTTTCCTACCCGCCGGCTAGTAAAGTGTGGAGAGTGAGAGAGAATGGGAGAAGAAAAGGGATAGAAGGATTCGGAGAGGGAGGCACGTTTCGGTTGCTGTTGGGCAGCGACAAGAACGCGAGTTTTAATGAGTTTTTCATGCAGCCCGTTCAGTTTGTTGGCTCGTTGGGCTCGCCGCCTGAGGCCACAGTTCTCTATCTTTCTCTTTCTCATTGTCTATCTCTTTTACTGCCAGTGCATTAAAGCTTTTCATGGGCAATGTCACCTGGCAGCCGAAACTAAGTAAGATGAAATCGATAAACATAAAAATCAGGTGAAGAACATGAAGAGATAACTCGTTCATGACAAATAAATTTGAAGGGGAAAACGTAGCATACTTTTTTGGGCAGACGAAGATAAGAAACGAAAACAAGATTCTCAGAATCAAACTCTTATACTCAAGGCATATATAGCACACAGCGTGACAAGTACAAATATATAATCTCAATACAAACCTCTCTCTTTGCAGTTGGAACTTTAGCCCCTTTTTGTGCGATCTGTGGAACAGCCTGGACGTGTACTTCTCAACAGCGAGCATTCTGCATTTATGCTGCATATCGGTGGACAGGTAAATATACACAATAAGCACGCACACACACTCGAAAAGGCAATAATGCAGCATATTTGTTCAATCTTTACCAGATACTATGCCATTGTTAAGCCGCTCAAGTATCCGATTAGCATGACAAAACGTGTCGTCGGCATTATGCTGCTGAATACATGGATATCGCCGGCACTGCTCTCGTTCCTGCCCATTTTTATTGGCTGGTACACGACGGAGGAGCACAGGTTGTTCGTCAACGAACATCCCGAGCAATGCGCATTTGTGGTGAACAAGTACTATGCCATAATATCGAGCTCAATATCTTTCTGGATACCCTGCACCATCATGATATTCACCTACTTGGCCATCTTTCGTGAGGCCAATCGTCAGGAGAAGCAACTGATGATGCGCCATGGCAATGCCATGTTGATGCATCGCCCATCAATGCAGCCATCAGGTGAGTGTGAGCCGGAATAGCGCTCATTTTACAGCATCAGGGGGAGAAAAAGTGATACTAAGCCTTCCGCATTTATCATGCTGTTTTCTCACACACACACTCATCATCATCATCAGGCGAGGCGCTGAGTGGTTCGGGCTCATCGAAAACGTTGACACTGCATGAGGTCGAGCAGGAGCACACGCCGACAAAGGACAAACATTTAATCAAAATGAAGCGGGAGCACAAGGCCGCCCGTACTCTGGGCATAATCATGGGCACCTTTATACTCTGCTGGCTGCCATTCTTCCTGTGGTAAGTGTGAATATTTTCCCCTCTTCCCTCACCCCTTTTCCTTTACTGCTCGTTTACAGCCTTCCCGCTGTCAAGCATAATTTATTTAATGTCTCGCATGCATAATTAAATATTACTCATACGCTATGGCACAACGCCCCCGAATTTCGTCTCGCAGTGAATCTTTATGCCTTTGCTGTGCGACTATTAACCCTCTTCTTCGTTGTCTTCTTCTCTGAACAGGTACACGCTCTCCATGACCTGTGGACCGTGTCAGGTGCCCGACATTGTCGTTTCAATACTCTTCTGGATTGGCTACTTCAACTCAACGCTCAATCCATTGATTTATGCCTATTTCAATCGTGATTTCCGAGAGGCTTTCCGCAACACTCTGCTCTGCCTGTTCTGCAACTGGTGGAAGGATCGCCATATGCCACTCGACATCGATATACGACGCTCGAGTCTGCGCTACGATCAGCGTGCGAAGAGTGTCTACTCGGAAAGTTACTTGAACTCGAATACGCCCTCGCATCGCCGACAATCGCAACTTGTCGATAATTTATAATATAGGGATGAGGCGCTGCTGACGCCCATTGCGCAACAGCAGCAGCGTTTAGCAGCGGGCGGCGCCGGCGTTGGAGGTCCGTGTGGATCTAGCCTAACGGCGGGCGGTGCTGCAGCCAAGCCAAGCTTGGGAGATCTATCGTCAGCAGAAGATGTGCAAGAGATCCAAATCGAAATACCCATGGAGTACATTAACAAATGGAATAAGAACAACAACGCGGCAGCCGCCACAGCGTCCAGCCATGTGTGAAGCGCCAACAATGACAACGACTCAATTCGCAGAGCGGCAAAAAGTTGCACGTCAATCGAATAAATGCAATTACAATTTTTCATTAATAATTTCAATCTCGTTTTCTTCTTCTTGTCCTCCACCGCCCTTCAATATGGTTTTGTTCGATTTCTGTAAATTAATATGCCGACTGCATATTCGCATTGTACATATTTAAGTGCAGCACGCTACGCGGCACCAGGCCCACACCAGAGCCACACCAGAGCCCTGAGTCCTCAGCCCACAATTGCCGCTCGTCGAGGCGTGCTGTTTATTTGCGCCACCAGTGTACACAGTGCACTCTACTCTCGTTAACTTGTTGTCTGTTCAGCGTTTTCACTTTGTTGTTTCACTTTTGCATGCATAATTTTCGTCTGGCTATTATTTATTCCCATTGTAAATAGTTAAAGTTTTTTGTCGTATTTTTTTTTTTTTTTTTTGCTTTATTGTTTTCTTTTCCTGTTGTAGTTCTTAAAATAATATTAAGCTCAGGTTGTAAAGCGAACAGACATTTCAAATACACTTAACTCAAGCAGAGTCTTTGCTAACCCACATCATTCACAGGGCAATCAATACATTGAGCTAAACAGAACAAAGAGTAAAACTAGTCCTAAGTAAAAGCAACTAAAAATAAAACAAATACTATAAACTAAACTTAAACTGTGCCAATTAACTAAGAAACGAGCGAGAAACCAAATAAAATAATGGCTAATTAATATTGATAACATGTTATAATGAGATTGGCACTCAATTAAATTGAAATATATATATATTATTATAGTATACAGTCAAGTGGGGAGTATAAAAAACTATTTGAACGACAATCGCATGCAATGAAAATGCTCAAAATACGTATAAATATATAAAACATTAAGAGAGAACATAGTGGAAAATTTCATAGTTAAACCAAAGCGTTATCTCTAGACAGTTAAAGTGGCAGTCAAAATCAAAAGTAAACTATAAACTAGCGTTAAAAACTTAAATAACAAATTCGAAAAACGAAAAAGTT
This sequence comes from Zaprionus indianus, assembly GCA_018904595.1. NCBI lineage: Eukaryota > Metazoa > Arthropoda > Insecta > Diptera > Drosophilidae > Zaprionus > Zaprionus indianus. The sequence goes on from JAEIHA010000320.1 coordinate 8,649,592, forward strand.
GAAAAAGTTCTTCCAGTTCAAGTACGTAAATCGTTTATCGATAGTTTGCGGTAAATACTATCGATTACAAGTGCAAGTTCGGGCGCGTGTGTGTGAGAGTAAGAAGGAAATTGCGTTGCAGTTCCTGGAATTAAGTTGACTGTGTAGCCCCGACCGTGGGAAGGCTTGTGCATTGCTCACTAAGTCAGCAACTTGATTCCAGCAATTGCGGCCCAAGCTCAACGAAATACTGACGAATTCTCGTGCGTTTCTCCTGCAATTTGAATATGAATCAAACGAATCTGTTGAAATACGAATCATAAAAATGAAGTTCCGTGCTTTTGTTATTTAAATTTGAACAAACAGAGTAAAGAAACTAGCAAAAAATCCAAGCAACAATTCGCCATTGTATTTAGTATTTATGCACACTCTGATATTATTATTATTATAAATTAAGCGCCCTATATTATTGTTGTTATGTTTTATTAAAGCCAGCAATGTGAAACATGAAACATATACATTATTCAGGAATTCACCTATTCCTGTGTCCTCCTTCCCCTCTCCACGAAACGGAAATACGTAGAAAGGTAGAGAGAATATAAAAAAAAAAAACAAAAAAGAATGCCAGGCAAAAATAAATGTAATTGTAATCGAAATTGTATAGAGCCAAAGCTCCCTCCCTTTTCAGAGGCATCCATGTTAATTCATTGTGTACAATAGTTCTATGATTTTTCTCTTATAGGAACTTGAAAAGATATCGAAGAATAGCAAAGAAACTCCAAAGAACTTGTTATATTTTTGTATAAGCAAATAAGAATCTAAACTAATTTATATACGCATACGATCCAACGATGTTTATACCTAGTATATGTATTGTATATGTTGTATATCTCATTATTGTATATTATATACGTGTATATGTATTTGTATGAAAATATATTTATGTGAGTGTTATTTATTTTGCGGCTAATGTTTTTTTGTTCTATTATTTTGTTGTGTGTACATTGCTATCTGCGGGTTTTGTATGCAACATTTAAACTTAAGAAACTGTAACGAAAAGCAAATTCAAAAAGGAAAATCATAAGCTTAAACGAGACGTTCAAATAAAATTGGAAACAAAAACCAACAAAACAAACAAAACTTATATGCAAAAACAAAAAATAATGAAAATTAAACATGTGAAAATATATCAAAGAAAGAGTATTTGTCATTCTTTTGGGGGTTCATCAAACAGATGACTGGGGAGAAGTGCCAATCAGAAGGGGAGAGAGAGAAAGACCTGAAAGTCGTCTCAAAGTACATTAACAGAATATTATCTGCACAAAAGTAAAGCTGATTACTGCCGGCGACAGTTATAAACTTGTACACGACCTTGCGTTGATAAATTACAGAATTCGCATCGTCCTGGCCTGGGGTAACAAAAGCAACGCCTCACACACCGCGTATGAGTGATTTTTATTTGGCAGATAATTTAACCGGCGTCATGGTAATGATAGCACTCTCTCCTCTTCACGCTCCGACTCATCATTTTGCCAAAGTAATTTGTCATATTACTCTGTCGCCAATAAGCAAAAAACTTCCGACTCAAGGCACAGTCAACGCGCCGTATACGCAATACGTATAATACGCAGCACTTAACAGCAGTTCTAATACCTTAAATAAGGCAACGGTGTCGCTACCGTTGGCGATGGAGCAACGTTCAGTTCTCGAACAATTTGATAGGGCGTTATTAAATGAAATTTACTTGTCAAACAGATGACAGGCAGCCCTGCACCCTGGAAAGTTGCCACGGCCAGTGGGTAAGTGTAAACCGGGCAAAGTTCTCTTGACATTTTAAAAACTCATAAAGCGAACTGTTGTATTCAAGTGTGTAGCTATATGTATGGGTGTGTGAGTCCTTGGGTGTGTCAGTGAGTACTTGAGAGCGTATGCGCCTCCTTCTGCTCATTGAAATTGCCGAGAAAAATGCTTTAACTTAAATATTTCCTCACGAAATATTCGTGAAAGTCACGCCACGCCCCCTTGCACAGCGCGCGAAATAAGTCTAAATATATTTGCCAAGAAATTATATTAATTTTCAGCATCAGCTCATGGTGAAAACTTTTTGTACATCCATCAATTTAATAATAATTTCAGCATGCTCAACTTTCTAACAAGCGCGCACCCCACAGTGCTGCACACTGGTTTTCAATCCACACAAAAAGAGAGTAAGAGAGAAGAAATGATATCGGTAAAATAAAGCAAAAAACATGTGTTTTTTCTGAGAACTATACACAAAGTGGGTGCAGCATTTTGTCGGAAATTCATATGATTTTCAAAGTTATCGCTGCACGAACTGTTCGACCGACTGGGCAACATCATCATCATCATCATCACCGACATCATCGACAGCGGTGAATCCCACACAAATATGCGCATAATAAATATAACTCAGAATCAAAGTTCATTCATCAAAGTCGAAATGGAATCATTGCACGCTCGACTACTGCCACTTGACATTCTGCAGGAGTCAAAGTCGCCCCGAGGCAAAGTGACGATGAGGTCTCTAGGTACTGGTAGATGATGTAAGAAGGTGCGCGACAGCATTGTCGCATCCTTGGTGCACCCGCCCACATTGCGGGTGGTGTTGGTGATGGTGATGGTGATCCATAATATCAGAGCAGCCAATCAACGCCCATCGCTCATAAGATGCGCCAATTTGGCCTTGTCAAGTGACAGTGACAACGACACGTTGGTGTCAAGAGCTGAGCGCCATTTCAGATGTCTCAGCAGTTGTGACTTTTATACCCTATATTCCAAATTGAGCAGGGGGTGAAGGGAGGTAAACTAAAGCACTGACACGACAGGTTCAAATGTGAAAAGGTTATCAAAGCAAAGATCAGAAAAAGTCCAAATTAAGACATCAAAACCTTTTATATGTTTATCAGATAAGAACATCTCATATCACTTAATACAAAGCTCACAACGAAAACATTTTGAATAAAAGAGGAATACTTTAATCTAAAATACTTTCTTTACTTTATTTGTAGGATATCTTTAGGCCCCGCACTTGCCACTTCCAATCTTCGTTGACTTTGTTTGTTGTCCTGAGCTCATGTTGAATTAATATTTAAATGCACAGGGCACGTCAAATAGATCTGCAGATTTTCAATTTGTGAGCTGGTCGTAGACTCCCAACAGTCACCAGCAAACAGACACCAAAATACACTCATAAACTCATACACACACACATGCACACAGTGAGGGCGACTCGAGCGCGACAATCGACAAATCAAATTCTCAGCCGTTATTTTTTATGAAATTTTAATAACTCTCACATGCACAGGACAGGGACCACACACACATACCTAACAAACACTCACACACACACTTATGCACACTGACACAGCAGCTGGAGCACGACATGGCTACGGCATGTTGCCAACATGACTTGATACTGCCGAATGTTGTTCCTCTTGTTGTTGTTGCTAATATTGTTATACGCCACGCCTGCGCCCCCGCCCCTTTGTTGTTGTTTGCGTCTGCATAGCGCGACACGAAACACGCACACACACACACTGACACACTCATACAGACACACAGAGGGAGCAGCAATAACAAATCTCTTTTAGATTTGCGCACGCATTTCGGGCATGCCATCAAAATATTGTTATTACAAATGCAAATATTGACGCCCTGCATGCAGAGGGGGGCACATCTTCGAGATGGAACTGTGTATGCGAATGCGATGGGAAGTGGAAATGTGGAATGTGGCATGAAGGTAGCGCGCACTGCTCCACTGCTGCCTTTGGGGCAGCACTTGGCGTCTTGATTATGCGGCACACTCGATTGTGCCCGGGTGACTCGAGGGATAGATGGCTGCCACTGCTCACACTGCCTGCCACTGCTGCCCTTGCTGCAGGCAGTAAGCAAGTTGAAGCAGCGCTTTCCCTCAAGTTTCCCCAGAAGTTTTTCCTACTTTTTTGCACTTTCAAAAACGGATTTTCCTACACTTTCTCTGTTGCTGCTACGCTCGCATGCAACTCTGTATGGTATTTTCAAATTCGCCTTGCGCGCCAAAATATCAACGCGCCGACGCGCTCTTCAATTCGCCGCAGCGCGCACGTTGCCGGCAAAGGCGACTTGGCACGCTGCCCAAGTGAATCAGTTGCTGTTCAGTTCCCGGCGAGAGCAGATGCCACAGCGCAGCATCAGCAGCACTAGCAGCAGCAGCAGCAGCCGGGCAAATTGTTGCAGTTGAAACATCAACAATACCAGCAGCAGCAGCAGCAGCAATAGCAACAACAACAACAATAGAAGTAACTGTTACAACAACATTAATAACAATCGAAAGCTGTGACCACTTGTCACACATGGGGCAAGCTTAAGTGGCAGCGACAGTTGCCGGCAGCGTCAAACTCAAGTGCCACCCCATCATCTCCTCTAGCCCAGGCAAGTGGTGTGGGGTGGAGCAGGACATCGGCATCCAGACGTGCTACATGTGCGTGCGTGTTTCGATTTTGGCTTTGGCCGCGCTAAACAAAAACCGATACAGGCAACGTCGTCTACGTGAATTGTATCCGCATTCGCTGTAGTCTGTGTGCCGTATGTGTGTGTGCCGAGTGTGTGTGTGTGTGTGTTTGAGTAAGTGTGTCTCGGACTGTGCGTGCTTGTGCCTGTTTCTGGGCTAGCGCTCGTGCGGCGCCTTCTACGTGTTTACGTTCCGCATTGGCCGAAACAACAACAGCAACAACGTGCCGCGTCCAGACGTGGAAAATCAAAAAAAAACGTTCGCTTCTACAAATCGATTTCACTTTTTCGGCTTTTACTTCGCGAATCGACATAAAAATAGATCGCAAAACTTCAGCGGTAATGACAAATTAAATTGTTTGCCCCCAGCAAAAGGAAACAATAACAACAAAAGTCCTAACATACAAAGGGAGCGAATCGCAAAGCGCGTGCAAGAAGTTTTCGTGCCCAAAGATATCAACAACAAAAACAACAAGAGCATTAATCGCAACAAAAACAACTATAATAAACAGCGATAAAAGCAACAGTCAAACAAGCAACAAAACAAAAAAAGAACGAAAAGTTTCACTTTGGGCGCCACAGGCAAGCACGGCCCCCTTCGACGCCACCCGCCCACACAACTTGGTGCATAGCAAAACGCAAATCAAGAAGGACATTGCGACTTTCACGCTCATCCATCGAAGTCCCTTTTGCCCACCTCCATCAGCAAGTGCGGAACTAGACTCAGCTTCGTTGCCAGTTCTAGCCGAGGGAGGCCGCAACAAGCTTCGCAGCAAGTAAGCAAACAAATAAAACTTTCTTCCTGCTTCCTAACAGCAAAGAGCGCATTCCTCCTCCACTTGATGGTTACGTAAATTGGCACTAGAACAGGCAGAGCTACAGCCTGGGTGAGCACAACGATGATGGGCAAGAAGGTGCTCAAGGGCCAGTTGAACTGGTTTCGTTAGGGGTTTCCATTTAATAAACTTTAAAGCATTAGCGGTCTGGACATTTTTAATATGCTGCCAATGAACGCCTCCGACAATGTCGCGCGAGCCTGCTTGGCCTAAGGCTGTTGAAGGTCCTTGAAAGTGGCACAGTGGAACGCATTGTGGCAAACAGGTGGTAAAAATAAAAATATATCAAAACCCAGAACGAAAGGCAGTCTGCTGAAGGTTTTTTTTGCAGATTGATTTCTACTAAGATGGTTACTACGAAAAATCTATGTATAATGTTGCACAATCATGAAAATCTATTTATTTTGAAAATCTCGTTTCAAAGCTGATTAGTCCTAAGAAAGCTATTGGATAAGGTTGTCGGGTTTCTTTTAAACTAGAAAAAGTATACGTCTAATATTGTTTAATTTTTCATTGACACTGATAGGGTGAGCAATTTTAAATACTTAAGAATTGCTGAAAATCTTAAGAAAAATTCTTAGCTAGTTTCAATACTTTAAAAACATTACATACTAGCTTCAAAACTATCGAATATCTTTAAAGAATTCTGTCAACAGATTTTAAATTTGCTAAATAAGCTAAAATAATTCATTGGTTAAGGTAGAAACTACATATACCTATTGATTGAAGATGCTGTCAGGGAATTCCAACAAACGTATCAACACCAGTAAATATTTCTTGCTTTCTGCCATGTGCTGCCGATTTAAATAAGGCAAAAAAATTTTCAATATTTGGCGAAGAATAATTGCAAATTTTAAAATACTTTTGATATGTGTTTGTAAATTTCAAATCGATCTATGCTCAATAAACTTTTTCGAATGATTGAGAAAAATTTTCAATTTTCCAAACCGTTCCGGAATCAACATATGTAAATATTACCTTAGTTGAGTTGTTACATAATTTGCACCATTCTTCGTGCTGAAGGCCACAGTGCACGCTCCACTGGACCCACTCTCGGGGTCGCGGTGGCTTCTCGCTGGGCCTGCTTGGGCCTTGATGCCAATTGCCACTCGACTCTCGCTACAGCGACAGCCTCAGCCTCAGCCTGGTCTCTTCAAGCTCGACTCTTCAGTGGGCCCTCTTCAGGCTGCCCTCTCTCAGTCTCTCCTCCTCTTTCTCATTTAACCACAGCCTGGTAGCAGGCGGCCAAAGTCTACTGACATTTGCCGTTAGTCTGCAATTTTTTCTGGCATGTTTTTTGTGTGTATGTGTGTGTGTGTTTTTTTAATAGAGTAGCCTACCGCCTTGCGTAGTTGGGCAATCGATTTTATTAGCATAGGACCTTAGGGGTGATTTTACACCTAGCTTTGATTGCTTTATTTGTCGAGCTGCTTTTCGAATCAAATTTAGCAGCAGTTCAGACGGACAGAGAGACAGAGAGAGGCAGACATACAAACAGACAGAAGGCAGCAGTATGCAGCACATCTATTTGGCATTCATGGAAAGTCTGTCACGGCTAATGCAAACTTTTCTGCATAAATTGTAAAAACTACATGGCCAAAAAAACAAGCACACGCACACCCCTCCACATGTATACACACACACACACACAGTCACGGACAGACTGGCACGCACACCCGCAGACAAATTGAAACTTTTTGAGCAACGTTTGAAAAAGTTTGTATCTGAGAGATACACGCTTTTTGCTGCTGCTGGCTTAGCTAGTTTCAACTGTCAATGTTTTATCTGCTGTTGCAACAACTTACAATAGATCACAATGCTCTATACTATATTATCCTTTTGTATTATAATTCAGTTAATGCCTGCGCTAATGCCAAGCTCAATTCTAGCAAATATTTGCGCATAAATGTTTCAAATGTAAATGGCATTATTCATTCTAACGATATTTTATGGAGTTCCCCCTCACGCACACCCAAACACACATAAAGAAACCCTGCAGCCTCTCGAATGTCTTTCGATAAATGGCTGGATAAATGATAAATAGAATAAATGCCTGTAGGCATTTTTGTTTGCCATTCTTACAGCTGTCGCTGTCTGTGCTGTGTCTGTGGCTGTATCTGTAGCTCTGTCTGACTCACTTTGTGTGTGTGTGTGTGCGAGCGTATTTTCCTTCTCCCTGCGGGATTTAGCTGTAAGCTTATCAGATTCATTGCCAGTATAATGAGGCGATGCTGCTGGAAAATCACTGCAAATTCCGTCGTCGAGATTGAAAATTTAATTAAAGAAATTGTGTCGCACTCAGCTCGAAAATAAAAAATAAATAAACCCAAAATAAAGAGTTAATAAAGTTGATTACATTTTTCAGCGAGCGGCGAAACAATGTTAAACCTTTGTTCATTCAAAATTTAGTTCTCATGGCAAAAGCAGAGTGGACAAAATAAAATAAAATCCAATTGTAAATATTACTAGTCAAAATGCTCTTTCCATGAAAATGACCCCATCGAAAGCAATAAAACAATTTAATTACACACAATATTGATATAACGTTTTATAGTGCGATAATTGCATTTATAGTGCTTTCTAGGGCAAAAACTAATTGCCAGAAATATGGTCAAAAACGAGCAGCCAATTGTCGAAAAGTGAAACCAAAAACCGAAAAACGAATCAGCAGAAGGCAAATATAACAACAGCAAATATCACTTAGTTTGCACCTAATCTCTGGCAACAGAGAAACAACAAAAACGAAACCGGAAATGTGCCTACAAAAGCATTTAAATCAGTTTGGCATTTCCCGTTCGCACTCAAATGAAAATGGAAACTGGCATTTTCCCTTCGATATTATTAGCCACTAAATACCTCGCAAAAGTAACAAATTAATAATACAGTGAGAAAAGGAGGGAGCAGAGAGTAGCGTGAGACTTTAAGCATGTTGTGTAAATAAGCGAGTCGAGGTTCTCATTAATACGACTTCCGCTGTCGCTGCCACTGCCGTCGCCATTGCCATTACCATAGTCGACTTAGGCCGGGACCATGTTTACGTCATTAAGTAGCGCTCGAGCTTGGTCTTCTACTGCTGTTTCCTCTTGTTCCTCCTCATCCTGCGCTCGCTTGTATCCTTGTCAATGACTTGAAATTGACTCAGACACTCGGGCTAAGGCAAACACCGAAATGCTTGGCAGAGAGTTTCTTGGAAAATGCGACCATAAATACTCAAGCAATAACTCGACTGAGCGGAAAAGCTATTTTTGACGATCAGATTGAAATAAAGAGCTGCAAAGCTGGCAGGATAATCGCACTTCAAGTCAAAAAATAATATACCCTAAATTACCAAATTCAACTTTGGTTTTTGGAATATATTACTAAAATGTTTGCAATTCTGTTGAGATAATTTCACTGTAAGTAAATGTAATTGTTTAAAATATAACATTTGTTAGGCACACAAGTCTTGTAACTGTTGGTACTCCCCACACTTTGGGCACATCAAAAAAAAATGTCGATGCGAATTTTGTTTTGTATTTGCAACAATTGCTAAAAAAAAACTTTGCCAGATAATCGCATTTCAAGTCAAGAACTGTCGCAACCTTTTGTGGAATATTTAACCCAAGCTAAGGAAGAAACTCTTGTGACAGCCCTCGTTGAGGTTACAGTGTCGGGATGGTGAGTGTGCCTCGTCTCCTCGAAGTACCGTACTTATGTTTGCTCTGCACTCGTCGCATCATCCTGCTGCTGGTCCAAACCTTAGCCTGCAACTTTGGAATTGCCATTGAGCTATCCTTTTGTGCTCCTGCTAGAGATGTCCGCAATGTTTTCCCCCTGCGCATGTTTTATTCGCATGTACACACACACACGCGCACACACTTTGCTATTTTTTGTAGGATTTACTTTCGTTTTTGTGTTGTGTCAGGCATATGTAAGCTCGGTCTATGAGTCGCCCTGTTTGCCTTTGTCCTTTCGTTGGCCCCTGGGCCTGCCTTGTCGGCCTAGGCCATTGTCTCTCTGCCTCGCTAGCTCGCTGGCTCAATTTTTTCATACCATTTTTCATTCGTTTTATATTTCCTGCTTGGTTTTTTTCTGCTGCTGCTCCACACATGCATTATTTATGCTATTATCGATTTTGTGTACGCATTTCAAAGGCGGCAACTCTATTGCACGCCTACTATACAGCCGAACCATTCCCCGAAAAACAGACAACCAACTTGAAATTTCGCCACACGAAAATTAAATCATTCTTCAGCCAAATTTACAGCGAACTTCTCGAGGCTCATCAACTTTCGCTTTGAGCTTGGCAATTTGTCTTGCCTCAACAGCAAAGGCGTTGGCAGAAGGAAGCGGAGAAAGGAGAGCTGAAGGGATATGAAAAAATTGCTTACATTTAGGGTTTTTTCCTTCGCTCGCTCCACGTGGCGTATACACAATGCGAACTTAACGAACACCGCAATGTGGTCAACTTCAGCATCAACTAAGCGACTTCCAACTTCGTCTTCATCTTCGCTTTTTGCCAGTGTTGACTCTCAGCCTGATTTTAATTTTGACTTTTTAACAAAGTTAACCAAATGCTTCGAATTGAATTTGGGGACAATGTCCATTTTCGGGAAAATGGCCAACCAACCGTTGCGCCTAAGTACACACCGCGACCCATTTACCCCTCCCCCATTCTGCGGAGTATTTACACAGCTAACGCCCAAATTAAATTTTAAGCTGTTGATTTGCATTTTTTGGCTCCGCTCATGCGACTTGCTGTTTATTGAACCCTGATTAGATGCGATGGAAGGCATCTCCACGAGAGTTTCAAGTGAAACCTCATTAGGACATGGACGAAGGTCACGAAAAGGAGCTTCTAATTAAGCAGCTTACAAACACACACACACACACACAAACATTAAAAATGTATACATTTGTGCCTATATATAATTTTTTGCACATGAATGTAGCATGAGCAGAGGCAGAAACTCATAAAAAGGCTGAAAAGTCAAACAATGCGGCGCGTTTTTTGAGTTGGCCCTGCCAGTCTTGTGCCGTTAATTTTCGGTGCTTTTGCAAAAATCTGTTGAATATATGCAATGTTTTACACCCTCTTCTTCTTCTTCATTTGCCACTGCTTCTTGTTTGGCCCTTAATGAAATTAGGCGGAGCACCGTTTCGTGGGTAGCTGCCACATCAGTCAGCATTAGGTCGAGGTCGCGAAGAGCCCGAAATGAAATTAGCCGCCATCGACAAAAACCATAATCAAATTCTGTTTTTTTTCCCATCTTTCATTTTGATGGAAAATGTACAGACACGCTCTGTACAGGGTATCTAGTGAGTGGAGGGGCGAAGGGGGTGAAAAAGAAGCAGCTACATTGCCTGCTCCTCTACTGACGCCTTTTCCTTGGCGCTTGTTTAATTTACGCGACGAAGTAATTTTAAATGAACGCGCAACACCTGCCAGCTACAACAAGGATGACAGCAGTGACAACTAAGAGTGGAGGCGGGGAGGAGTGGGAGTAAGGGGGCAGGCTGAAATGGGCTCAAGAATCGCGCTGGGGAAAACCAATTTGCAAACAAGTCAACAATGGTAGCCGTGGAATAGCAAAGTGCGCGAGTAGGTAATAAGCCAAAGTGCAGCTCACCTCTCACACTCACACACATACACATCCACACTGACATACATACACAGACACACATATACATACATATACATATTTGATATATATATCTGTTATCCCATGAGTGCACTCAGTTTAAAGTAAACAATGCCAACTGCTACGCTTCACTATTGATTGGCAAGGCCAAACGACCTTGATGACATAATCGACTTACCTAACCCCAAAGCTCACCTGTTGCTCACTTGATGCTGCTCTCATCACACACACACACAGACAGACAAGCATACATACCTCAATTAGGCCGTCCCTTCGAGCAGAGTTCTCAATAAAATCAAAGTAATTTAACTAAGTAACAAATTGAACACTTCGATTCGCATTTGAGTTCGCATTTGGAAATGCGCAAGCAGAGTAAAATTGCATTTTCTTAATGAATTGAATTCACTTTCTTAACGCTTTAAGTGAAATCAAACGAGCTCTGACCTTTTGAAAAACTGCAAATCGATTAAACTCAAGTTTTACTACAAATTTTTAGCAGTCAAAAGCTTGAGAACAATTAAAGAATTATATCCTTTGCCACATTTCTTGCCTTTAACAAAAATTGAAGAAACAAGATAAGGCTTGTAATAAGCAGGTTAAGGTTTCGCTTATATCCTTTGCCACAATTTCTTGCCTTTTAACAAAAATTGAAGAAACAAGATAAGGTTTGTAATAAGCAGGTTAAGGTTTCGCTTCTTCCCAACGAAAATATACTCTATACATATATATTTTCCACTTTCTTCTGTACTTCAAGCAAGCCCAAATAAGCTTAACTTAACCTACCCTGTTTGAACTTAAAAAATTAGCAATAAAACTAAAGAGAAATGCTTCCCTACTAAGTCACTTTCAGTGTTGGTTTGTTCCTTATCAAACACAAAGTGCAGAGAGTGCAAGCGTCGAGTTGGGCACACGTATTTAAATATCACACCACAAAGAAACGCGTATAATTTGTATTTATAAATAAACGAAAGCAAATATTTTGCAAGTACTTTTTATACGTTTGTCAATGTTTGCTTATCATTCTGATGGGCTCAATTGTTGTTGTGCAACACGCTGTCCGCCTCACTTGGCTTTAATTGAGAAACAACACGAAGCGCATTAACAAACTGCTATCTCACTCTGAGACAGCCGTCACTTTCTCTCCCTTTCTCCCAGTCAAACTCTCTCTTCCTGCCTGTTGCTGCCCCCGATTGCTCGTAAGCTGTGAGCTGAATCCTTGTGCACACTTGGGCGCGTTGCTTGTTGCTGTTGTTGTTGGCTGCTTCGCTTGCCGCTTGTTGTTATTGCCGCAATTGTTTGCACAAATCGTTAAAACGTTAATCAAACAGTAAAGAGCACAAATGATGCGCCTGTGGCGGCTGCTGCCACCTGCTGTGGCAAACAAAGCGCACACCTGAGCTGGGCTGACATGTTGTGTGCCCTGCTGGTTAACTCAAGCCGACGGGCAAACAGAGCAGCAACCACAGCAACAACAACAAAAACAACAGCAGCAATAGAGGCATGCAGCGAAGGGACTATTGGCAGCGACATGTGTCGCAGCATTTTTTGTGTCCAGCTTTCCTTTTTTTCACCTTCTCCTTTTTACGCGCTTTCAAATGCTTTGCCGACGCGGATTAGACCACAATAACAATGGAAGTCAAAGTGAGTAAAATAGAGATGAGAACGAAGAAGAAAGGGTATCTGTCTGGCTGTCTTTCTGGCTGCCTGCCGGACATGCAAAGTCACTCAATTGATTTCAAGCGACTCGTACAGTCAATTATCTGCAGTGGCTCGTGACGAGCGAGCAGACAAGGAAACGAAAAGCAGCCCAGACATAGCACAGATACTCTACAAGAGCCTCTTTCTACCCCCTTCCTCTGTGTAACTAATGACATTGCCCGACCACAGCGGACTGTGGTCTACACTGTCGACGACCTTCGCAGCGACCACGTGGACACACACACACACTCGAACACGAACAAATGCACAATGCGAGACACTTGGCGCACTAGATGGTCGCACTTGAAACGTATCAAGGACACCAATCGTTGCGCCAGTACACGCATTTTCCCACTGCATGTGTGTGTGTGTGTGCAGCCCCTCAGCTCATAAATATAAATCAGCTGTTGTCCATGATTCATTGAGTAAAACGATGCACTGCAAAACAATTCCATGCTATGCCACAATCACACACTCTGTCCATCTCTCTCTATCTCTCTCCCACTCTCTCTTTCACTCTCACTATGATGCTCTTTCCCTTTCGCTATATGTTGTAGTATGCGTGAAATTCATTGTTGGCCCTGCTTCTAGTCAAAACTTTTCATTTCCATGAATGTCGCCATCGGCAAACGCTGCCACCACCACCGCCGTGTCTACAAACTGCCGACTACCTTGGCAGAGTGCCAGGCATTGTTCAATGTCCTTAAAATTTGTTGCATTACAACGCGGCAACGAACAAAGAACATGCCTGGATGTTCCCGAGACGAGTTTCAAGAGAATTATGTTAAATTTGTTTGAAATTGCGACCTTCGAAACTTACATAGTAGAACAGATTAGCTCTGGAGTGCAGAAGACAATGTAAGTTCACTATCAGCAGGAAGTGGTCTTCACAAAGCAACACATAATAACAATAAGAAATTCAAGTAAAATATCATCATCAGTGTTTTAAGAAAGTCTTTAAATGTATGTAAAAGCATTGAAAATATAAATACTGAATAATTTTTTGCCATATTTTATATAGTTTTCAATGATTTTTGTTTTACTTTATTTTTTATATTTCCTGAGTTTCCATGTTTTTGTTTTCTTTATACATTTCATCTATAAACAACCTCTTCTTTTACCCATTTCCTCCTTCAAATTTCTTCCTGCCTTAATTCCTATTCCTGTTTCATCAACTTCATCAACTTTGTTTGCAAATGCTGCTTTAAACTAAAACAATATTATTTCTTTAGGTATCTTTCCTTTGTCAACATCATTTCCCCGTTTTAAATTAGCGAAATTGTGCGGAAATTAATTTGAGAGACAACGCCAGCTGCCTTTGGCCCAGTTCTGCATAATAATTGTGGAACTAACTGAGCGCTCGGTGCAGAGTGAAAGTTTCGTGTCGCTGTTAAATATTGCCAGCAAAAGAGGACAACACAGTGAGCGAGACGGATAGAATGTATGTGTGCGAGAGTGAGAGGCGCGAGAAAGGGCCCGCCAAATGGCCGAGTACAGGCGAAAAGGACATTACAGCGCACTTGCGAGCCAATTAAAGGTCGTTTCTCTGACCCACATAAATAATGCATAAGCCTTAATCAACGACAGACTGCGTTGGCAGCGAAATGGCCCAAGGAACATCCCAGCATAAAGGTGGCAGCAAGGGGAAACGAATGAAGATCGCAGAGACACTTCTCTAAATTTTTGATAATCTCTGCCTTGTCTTTTTCTCTCTTTATCTTTAATTCTCTCTCTCGCTCTATTGGACAGCTCTTAAAGCGCTCATCAAGTGTCGCTTTATGGTAGGGGCAGACGATTAAATTAGAATACGTGTACGGTGTGTGGGGGACTCGGATTGTAGTCCTCGCCCTTGATTTCAGTTGACAGCTAACGACCTGGCATTAGGTTTGATTTGTCCAAAGGACACGGGCAACAACACGTGACTTGCTGTCTGGCTGGCTGACTGGCTGTTGGACTGTGCTCTTTCTGGCCAGGACACTCGTAATTACATTCGCTCTCTTCATAATTCCCAACAATAATTGCTCAAAATCTGACAATATGTACACTCAGGGCCAGCCAAGAGGGAATTGGTCTTTCGCTTGGAGTAGCCTTGACGTTGCCTGCTTAACGCTTCGCTGCGTTCACATAAAGTGGTCTTAAGTGTGCGTATGTGTGAGAGTGGGAGGGTGTGAGTGCATGAGAGAGTGTATATGTGATTGTGTGTATACTCTACTTTCGAGCTAACAAGTGAAGGCCCCACTGAGTATCTACGAAAGCACCATTAAATCGGCTTAGTTAAACTCAGCTTAACGGTATTTATGAATAAGCGGAAAATCGACTCAGGTTTACTTTCCTTTTTTGTTTAAATTCACTTTGAAATATTGCCAAAGTTTTTGTGCAACTGGCTTAGCTGGCACTGAGATCATTTGCCCGACTCGTTTTCTTGGGGGTGTCATTAATTGTAGTAGCAGCAAGCTGAAATGAGAGAAAGATTGAGCGAAAGAGTGAGTGAAGGAGAGAGCGGTAAAGTGGATAACTTTGACTGAATGCGAGCTGTTGGTTTCCTTGACGAACTTGTGGCTTCACTTTCGGGAGAACAAATCTAATTGCTTTCTTTAAAACTACCGCAAACTCATTGTGATTTCGCGTCATTAAGGCATGTCGCTCCTTATGCTGTTGTTGGTTTTACTTTGCTAAGGCCACGCAAATTAATTAAAAGCAATTTACGCGTCACGCACATGTTTCAACGGCACGTGGCGTATACGCGATTCTATTATTATTTTCACTTTTTTTTTTTTTGCAGCACATCAAACTGCTGCTGCACTTGCTCTCGTGAGTGTGGGTGTGTTCGCTCGCTCTTTCTTATTTCTTTTAATTAGCGCGTGCCGTTTGGATGCCTTCGCAAAGCGAGTGCGAATACGAATGCCACAAGAACCGCACGAAAAACTTTTCGTAGCATACTTTTTTGCGCCGCTTGCTAAAATTTTTTGAAAAGCATTTTATGCTAATGTTTTTGCTGTTGCTTTGCAAATTCAAATGTGAGCAAATACATGAGCACTAAGCAGCGCAGCAGAAACAAGAGGAAGCAGCAGAGCGGGCAAGAAGAAGGAATAGAAGAACTGTAACAAAGCGTCAAGGGAAAGTAAATGGGCATGCACTGTTTAAATTTTGTCGGTCGACATTTTTGCGGTGCCCTTCAAAATTTCAAAACCAAACAAACAGGCACACACACACACATGTGTGTGTACGTAGGGTAGTATAAAAATAAAATAAATTTGGTCAACGCATGCAAATTTTGGCGCTACTCTCAGGGTCGGGCACAGACATTGTTGTTCCTGTTAGAGAGCAGCTTGGTTGTGGGCAGCCCCATAAATTGAAGCCATGTAGAGCAAAAGTTTGGCAACAACAAATCAATAAAACTGCCATCAAGTAGTGGTTGGGCTGGAAACTAGCCACGCCAGCGCTTTGCCCAAAAACTTTATTTTATGACAATCAAATCGAGAATTGAAGCCACAAAAAAGGTTCGGCCGGATATCTTTTACATATCAGAGATAATTCTATTGAAAAGGAACTTATTCTCTTACATACTTACTTTAGAACTTTCTGTATGTTTCACCATCACTTTAGCAAATAGTATGACTCTATCTGTTTTTAATTATCTCTGTATCTATTGTTTGACTATAACTCTTTGCCTTTGTATTTGTATTTGTGTATCTATGTTTCTACCTATCTGACTATCTTTTTCTGTCTCACCCTACCTCTGCCACTCTCTAGATATCTTTATCTATCTCCATTACAAGCTTCCTTTCTTTCGATATTCATTTACATCTCTTGCCTCATTTATCTCCGCTTGTATCGCCATTGCTATCTGCATCTCTCTCCCACTAGCAAACTCCCAACCTTCATTTCTATTCTATCTCTCTTGCCTTCTTTAGGTCTCTCTCTTTCTCTTTTTACATGTTTCTACATATTTCTGTCTACTTTGTACTTTTTATGTGTACTCAAGATTCTTCTGTCTGTCTCATCTTCAACTTGGCTTATTCACGCGTTGTTTTTCGCTTTTGACTTGCGCCTAATTTGCGCAAATAGCTCGCGAAACAGTTCATTTAACTTCAATGGCCTGGCAATTGCACTCAAATGTTTTGTAAATTGGTTCATTAGCATGAAAAAAGAAAAAGAAGAACTGGAGCACACAGTGGATTTTGTTGGCTTGCACGCGTCGTCCGATTATTGCGTGCAATTAGTTGGCCATTTATAAATTGACACACCGATTGACAGTTCGCTAACTTAGTTTGCCACACTCTCCTGCTGGCCCCAACCTGTTTGCCACGCCCGCACAAGCAAAAACATACACTTAACGGGCACTCACTCAATCTCGCACACTCACTGCTAGCCACTCCCTGCCTTCCTCTTTCGCTCTCTCTTACGGTCTCCCTCGAGTAATTAAAAGTCACAAAATGGCCACAGCGCTGGCAACGAGTCGCATGGTTTATTTGCAACAGAGCAGCCTCATAATTACGACATAATTGCCATGCATCAGTGGCAGCAGCAACAATAACAATGCCAACGAGGAGGAAAAACAAAGAAACCTAATTGCCAAGCACTTTTCATGTCCATACCGTCCATTGATGTGCCACGTGCGGAACAGTTTTTGATTTTATATGATTATTTCAAATATTTCGCACGCAATCGAATTACGCATACGACGCGTTGACTGGCCAAATTGCACTTGACACTAAAAATAACAACATCATGGCGATTGACCAACACAATTTTGAGTAGGTGTAAGCGTGTGTGTGTGTGTGTTTGTGTCCATCGGGTAATCAAATGGGAGGGCCATTTACCTATAAATAATGCCAGTGCGAGTTTATTGTTGATGGACAGCGAATGGCGAAGTTCAATGTTATGGCACAGCCCACGTGGCTAACCTATACGTGTATCTATATCTGTGTGTAAGTATGTGTGTCTTTGTGTGCTTGACATTAGCCCAGCCCACAACAACAGCAAGCATTCGAGAGGCAGTGGCCTACAATGAGCCATTGTCACGCAGTCCTCGAAGCCCAATATAACCTTCGGGCTTAAGGATATTTTCCTGTTCGGTTTTATTTTGTGTGTTTGTGTTTATTTTTTTTTTTTTGAAATTTTCATTCAAGAAATGTTCATTTTTAGCCGTGATTAAATTTGACATTTGACAGGCACGTACACTACCTGTGAAAGCGGACCTCACCTGACTAACGTACAACGCCCAAAAGCGTAATAATTGCCCTGACAATATATAATGAAAAAAGAAAATTGGAAATGCCTGTCGACCAAATTTTAATTAAGACTCGCAGTCACTTAGCAGTGTATTGAATAACTGGATACTTTTCACAATAAAAATTTTCTGGAAAACAGTTTGGGCAGTTGACAAATTAAAAGTTTATTTATAATCATCTTTTTAGTTCCGAAATTCCAGGAAATATATTTGGAAACTTCAAGTGCTATAAAGCAACTGTTATGAACACTGAAAATTCCTAAAAATGGCACTAATTAAAAACAGCAAATTGAAACTTCAACTTGTCAACAATTTTGTAAATCTCAAAAACTCATGGGCACTCTAGAAAATTCTGTCAAATTTTGCCCCTCAAACGCACAACTTGCAGTCTCTACTAATGCAATTCCGCAATGCCCTTTGAACGTCAATTCGAATGCTTAATTACTCAACAGTGAGCAATATAGCAGTTAATTGACCCCGTTTTAGAATTTTTAATGGATACAAAAACGGAACCTTTGACAGCAGTCAAACAAAGAAAAGCGAAAAGAGCAAAACATTGTAAACTTTTTTTTAGCTTTTATTGCCCGAGCTATTTGAAGTGTCAAAAACGAATTTCCAATTGATTGATTGCCACATATCGATTGAACGTATAAAAATATAGCAATGAAAATGGCAGCTCAACGTGAAGTCACCCAGCACTTTAAAAGAGTTTGTAAAAATTCATGAATAGTCCAAATGTTATGAGTTTCCTGCATCGGAAAAGAGTTTAACTTATTTAAACAGCACATCATATCCCTCCATTCGCTTCCTGCAGGGTATAGTAACCACATATAAAATTTAAACGAATTTTCGCTCGTTTGTTAACCCGGATGTCCGCTTATCCAAGTACGCTCACCTTGCGTGTGTGTTCAGTTCGATTACCGAATCGAACCAAGCTAAAGAGCACATTGAGGCATTTTCGTTGTGTATTCTGCTTGTATGTGTGTGTGTGTGTGTCATATAAATACTCGTCTATATACAAATTGGCGTTTGTTGTCGGATCGCTTACATCATTTGCCTGCTCGCGTGCCTGTTTATTTAATTTTTTCATTACGCGCGCCTCCAAAACGTGTTTAGCATGCAATTCTCGGAGGGAAAAGCAAAGCCAATTCGCCGGAAGCCGATTCTCCTGGGCACCCAGCACGCACACACTCACACACACACACAGCTATACAGATACAATTAATGGTCTTCGGGGAAGGCCACCTCTGAATTTGATTTGTATTTGCCTTATTACACACACACGTCGTGGCACGGCTCGCAACTGATTTCTGTCGAGGCAGCAACAGCAGCAGCAGCAGCTGAGGCAGTTAGCCAAATGAAATCGAACAAATATTTATAAGCTCAATCTGGGCCTGTCCAACTGTCCGACAGCCCGTCGAACGTGCAAGGACATGCCTGGCGTTGTAATTGAAAGTGATTTCCTTGCAACACAACTTCAAGGGCAGACGCCAGTCGCGGCGACGGGCGCCAGCTTTATTGATATACATTGACATTGACCGTGGCTCCAAGTTTGACTTTGACTTCGTCTGATTGCTTCACGGAAAATTATTTACGGGTTTAATTCCACAGATTTGCAAGCCTTTCTCGCACAGCCACCACCAGCACAATGTTTGCTTAATTGATACTAATTAAACACAAACTGTCGAGCTGAGAAAATTGCCGAATTGATGATTGATGGTTTGCTTCGTGTGGCATTCGACACGCACGTGTAATATGTGCGTACACAGTGATTTGAAGCGCGGTAAGTGCAAAGTCATTTGTGGAGGAGCAGCAGCACAAAAAGTGTTGCATACTGCGAGGCGCATGACATTGTGTCTCGCGCGTGTGTGCTGTCGGCCTTGTGGGGAATACATGAGCAACAGAAGCGGCGACAGCAGCAGCAGAGCAGCAGCTAGCAATGTCACTGCCAACTGCCATTGCCATTGTCCGCGTTGCCAAAATTCGATTTTCGATCGCTTTTGTCCGCTTTTTGTGTAGAATTTGCAGAACGCGCCAATCGCCGGAAGTGCTGTGCAACCGCGGCAGTAAAGCCACATTTAAATTTCGCTCATGGCGTCTCTGTGTGACTGCGTGCGTATGTGTGTGTGTGTGTGTGTGTGTGTGTCCTGTCCTGAGAGTGGCAGCTGAATTTGCAATTTCGCAACGAGGCTACAAACTGCTGCGCCAAGAGCCAACAACAACTGCAAATTGAGCACCGAAAAGTTTGCTAAAGTTCCATACAACCAAGCACCCGCGGGCGTCTACCTGTCGATGCCTCTACCCAATGCCAATGAAGCTGTATTTTTTTTGTTGTTTTCAGTATCCCATTCGATTATTCTCACCGTAATTGCAGAGCTTGCTTTTAAACTGCATATAAGCCCTAGATATGGTCACGCTTATTGAGCTAATTGCAAAAAGGATTCTTCTATAGTATCTTTAATTTGATTTCCGGCTTTAGGCATGAAACATACTTTGAAACTGGATATAAGCCCTAGCTATTGTCACCCTAATTAGGCTAAGTAAATATCTGTAAATTGATTATTTGATTAGGTTTCAAAGCGATTTTTGCCTATATATAGAAAAAGGGTGGAATTGATTCCTATGCAACGATGTGGTGTCAATTTTCATTTGAACCTTTTCTTTTATCCTGAGTTATCTCTTCACAAACACACAAAGATATTTTGTGTAGCCCATTCCGGTTGAATTGTCTCATGTGAATCTGATCTGGGGTAAAGTTTAATTATTTGCGAAAACACAGCCCTTTAATTGGCTGTGAAGACAACAAAAGCTTTTAAATCTGTGTCATTTGAGAGCAGCAACAACAACAATGCCGAAATCAAACACGGCAAAGCGTCGGCACATTGCTTGAAGTCGGATATCAAGTGAATCAATCAATGCACCGTGGAGTCAACATGGAAAATTCTTAGTGGAAAATTAAAGATGGCAGAAAATGCTGATGGAAGTAAAAGTGGAGAAACATAGGTATATTAATTGAAATTTTGTTGATGTTTTCGCACATTTTAAACTAACAAACATTCTTTATATTGTACAGACAATATATATTTATATAAAAATTATAAGAAGATAGTTCAAAGAGCTTGGTGCAAAATATAAATACTTTTAATCCATGAAACCATTTACATTCCATTTACCCTTTTCAATTATATTGAAATCAGGTATAAATATAGAACAAAGTGAAGAGTTTCAAATAAGAAATTATTAATTAAACTTAGACTTTTGTTTGTTAATGCAGCCTTAAGGCTCCATTGTGACTAGCTTGCCGTTGGCTTTTCCACACGTACACACATACTCGCATACAATTGAGTGGCACGGATCTGCGGTTGAAGCATTGCCCCGGCAGTTGCACTGGCATTAATTAAAATCTGATAATTGCGATAAGAGACTTTCTCATTATGCGGGTTGTAGGAAAGGGGAACAAACACACAGAGAGAGAGAGAGAGAGGGGGGAGGGGGAGATAAGCAGTGCAAGAAATAAAGAAAGAGAGAGAGTAGCCACAAATGCGCGGCATGCCTGCTGGAATTAAATAAATAAATAACCTCTTTCACTTTTGTGCCCCATACAAAGCTAATTTAAAGGCCTTTTTCATACCTGAAAATTTGATTAAGTGAGTGCCACGCCAGGAGTGGAGGCTGGCAGAGTCTGCCGCAGGTCTGGAAACCTGGCGCAAATGTGGCCATCAATTTAAATCAGTTGCTTAAATACAATAAATAAGGGACGAATGCGCGCGACGATCAATGTCTGAAGGGAGCGGGAAAGAGCCTTGCTCAATATTAGCAGACATTTTTAACAATTCACCGTAATGGTGGGCATCAATTTCGGCCAAGGTGCATGCCAAGTGTATATCTGTTTTTTGTCCAGCCTACCTTCCGTCTCAGACTGCGTCGCAACTCCTGCTGCTTCTTGCGGTTTGCGTCATTTAATCAGGCAAAGTGATTTTCACACAGACGCACGAAAAAAAACTTATCATTTTACTGTTACAGCTACACATATGTCGGTGTGTGTGCTTGTGTGCGAATGTCTGAGTGTGTGTGGGCACGTAGCAGACAGGAAGCAGGCTCAGTGGCAGCTGATGTTGAGCGCGTTTAACCTTACGCAACGACCGTGCTGTAAATTTACGGCTATCATGCAAAGTTCCTGCCAACTCCGGCTACGGCAGCTCGCAGCGTGCGTGTCTCTGTCGCAGTCTATCCGGCCTGCCTCGAGCTCCAAGCTGCCATTCCCGGTAGGCGGTCCCAAAAATTTATTACCATTTTGCAGTTATAATGTTTCAATATCTCGTGTTCTCTGTGTATGTGTGTGTGTGTGTGGGTGTGTTTGCATGCCCATTAGCGCTATTTTAGAAACGATTCGAGCAGATTTGGGTATATCTGTAAGTACCGCTATGAGGTGCTTCATTGGCTGTTCATTTGTTCACCGGCCTACGTGACGTATACGTCATTTGTCACACACATTTCAAGCTCGACCCGTTTACCTTTTGGGCCCGCATCTCAAGCTCAAGCACAAAGGGTAAGCCTCTAATTGAACTTGACAATGACAATGATGGGGTTCAACTGATTGTAAGACGAAGCCCCGACAAATTTCGTCCGCTTCCTTCAACTAATTGGCACGTGCCGTGCGCCTTAATGACTTGCTTAAAGTTTTGTTCGTTCAGTTGAGCGGCAACAAATGGCTTTTGATGAATAAACCCCCCAGCTGGCATGAGTTTAGCATTTGCCAATTTGAGTAGTTGAGCGCAGCTTGCACAGCTTGCAATCACCGCCCTCCCGTTCCCCTATTCAATTCTACGCCCTTTAATGAGCAGCTGCAACTACTACCAGAGTCGGCATATTTAATCGTGCAACATTTATCTAGTCGCAGCTCAGTTAAACTCTTCTTGCGTCTGCCATTACCATAAATTGTATAAGCCCTGTGGGGCAACGAAGCATGCCACACATACGTGAGCACATATACAAAGGCACACACATACACACCATTCCATATAGATAGATATTATGCAAATGTGTGCTAGGATTTGGGTTTCGTGTCGGGATACTTTGCTTACATGTGAAACGATATGATTTGATTGGTCAATAAACTTGGAGAATTTACAACCTTTTCGAAATCAAATTACGAGCTATGCGAGCAACAACTATAACATACATATATCGATGAATATATCGATATCATGTTTGTCAACTTTAAGTATAATTTATTTAAAGGATTTTTGAGGTGTGAGATAGTGGTAGATTGGGAGAGCTGCAGTGTATGATAGTTTCTAGCAATACATATTTATATCGATGAATAAATAGATATAATATTTTTATATATAATATTATAATCAATTCAAAGCGATGCTTTAGCGATGTGTGTAAGATTGGGGAAGCTCCATGATAGTTGCTATCACATTTTAACTATCTTATCGATTTGTATCGATAAGAAACTATTCTATCAACAAATCCAACATAGGTATTCTGATACATATCGATATCATATTTGTTTATCAATTTGTAATGCTTTTAAGGGTTTACAGCGGTGTGAGAGTTTACCAGTTTGCAGTAGCTGCAGTTTTCACAATATTATTCATCGATAAATAAATAGTTATGAGTTAATAATTATTAAATTTAATTTTCTTAAATAACAGTTAATTTTTCTTGAAACTTTGCTCTGTTATTTCTTTAACTTTTGTACAATACTGATAACGATATTTTAAACTGACACACTGTCAGGAATTAATAGCAAATAAACAGCGAGCTCAACCAACTAGAGCAAATTTATGCATCGATTCGAGAATTTAATTTCCCCACACGCATTATTAAGCGTATGTAAATTTCCATCTACATATTTAGAAGCATTTATCCAGAACCAAATGATAATGTTTTGCCAGCGCTTGATATAGTCAATTTGCAATTATCGAACGCATGACTGAATTTACAATACTAAGCTATTTTCTCTCACTGTAACAACATGCAAAATTGCTATGTAAATTCGGTAGTCAAAACGTAACAAATAAATAAAATGAAAATGTTGTTGGGTAATAAAAAATCAAAGATTAAAACCAAAATACAGCAAGGAATGCACATAAAATTCAGTTTTATATGCCTTTTTACAAATTTTCCTAGAGCCGCAAGCATTTGTGTTAACAAAATTATTATTTAAATACTAAATATTGATAAAACATTGTACTTTGTAAAAGCAAACTGACACACCAAATATAAAAAGAATTGGGGAAATAAAATTACAAACAAAATGTAAATTTGTTGAAGCTTTTCTGCGGTTACTTGGCTTAATTGAATAAAATTGAATCAATATATTGACAGAATGTTTAAAGTGGTTGTTAACGTTTGCCACCAATTAGGACGATAGTTGACTAAATCTCTTACTAATTGGAATATTTTTAATGCATATGTATGTGTAGAAATATAAACTAGACTTAAAAAAAATATATAATCTGAGAGGAAATAAAATATTAAATTTACATGCTCAAATCACTGTTAACTTAAATTGAAACATATTGAAAATTCAGCTTGATTTGCAACAAAATTTCAGATTCCGCGCTGAGGTTGTATAATGAACGAATTTCATATTAGTTTGTGCATTGAAAAACCTCTGCATAATTTAGTCGAATGGTTTTAGTTGGCAATTATAACACCTAAACTGGCAGTGCATATGACACGATAGTAAGAATCACAGATTGCATACATGCACATGTCACAAACACACACAAATATGCACACAGACACACCACAGCAGCACATGTTTGTGTAGGCACACATACTGCATATATCAGACATTTATTCATGCTTGATCGAGTTGAATAAAGTCAGCAGCTTTTGGTTAACGCAAGTGCAGGAATTATGGAAACGTCAAAAGTGATGCCACGCCCAACACGAACCACAACGCTGTCTCCTCCCCGCCCAAGAGCACCATCCGTTACCGCAACAGCTGCGGCACTTTTGAAATTATCGCATGATATCGTATGGATGAGAATTTTCATTAATTTACTTTTGCCCAACCAAAAAATAAAATACTCACACAAACGACAAAATCTGCCGAGTGTCGCAGTTCGAGGTCAGTTATTGGCGAACATGTGTATGTGTGACAGTGTGTGTATGTGAGTGTGTTAGTGTATGTGAGCGTGCTTGTGCATTTATTCGACATTCAATTGAATTTTTCAAGGAGCTGCAATTTATTTAAGGAAATATTTTCTCTCGAAACTTGGGCCTAGCTATACAATAGTTTGATAAGATTATGTAGGTTATGTTGCACAGCGTTATGTGAATAGTTTTATCGTAAGTTTCTTAGTAGTTTTCATTTTTTTTTTTTTTTTTTTGCTTTTTTTGTGTTTGCTGTTTCTTATTTAAGTGGAGCTGGCGATGCGCCAATGCATTGGCCTCAACCTTGCTCAAGGGCTCATCGTCCTCCATTCTTGCCTTGTGTTCTCGTGCTCATTCTCGTTCTCTTGTTCTCATTCACGTTGTCGTTCGTCGTCCCGTCTCGTTGTCCTGTTCGCGTTCATTTCGTTTAGTTCCTGCCCCAGCCATGACTTAATCCCCACTGCCGCCGCCGACACCGCTGCCGCACACTTGAGCACGCTTTCCCAGGCGAGGCTTGAACGGCACCGATTTCTTCATCATGCGCGACACGAACTGCCCGCCAGTGGACTCCTCCGCACTGCCGCCCGCATGGCCCTCGAGCAGCTGCTGAAAGTCAATGCTGCGTCCAAGGCGTGGCGTGCGCACGCGATAGGCGGGCTCGCCGTTGCTCTGCACTGCATAGAGGATAAAAGTAGAGAACAAACACACAAAAAAAACACATTGAGTAAGGCACACATGGCGCACAGTGAGAGAAGGAAACGAAAGTGGCATAACCAAAAAAAGTGGAGGAATTTAAAGTGGAACTGAAGTTATTAGCTAAAAGGAATCTGTTTCTAAAGCAACTTTAAATGCACTATCGCATAGTGGTCTTTTGAAGGGGAACATTATTCGAAAACTATCTTAAATAATTTTATGAGAAGATATAACACAAGGAAATATTTTTGTATCTTTGGCTTCATCTTAAGCAAACTTGAAACTATCCAAACACAATTTTTCACTTTCTTTTCGAATAATTTAAAGTGCTCCCCCCTTTATTAATTCCTTCGTGTACTGCAGTTCTTTTATTTGCTCTACCCCTGGGTAATTTCTGTTTCTGTCACATTGGTTAATGACTTCTTAAGAATTTCTTTTGCTGTTCATTGTAAATTATATATTCATTCATAGAGGAAATTAAGTTTCTGCCCCAAAGTTATTCAACTGCTGCAAGCAAACGAAAATATTAACAAGAAGTGCCCAACACAGCGACTCGTTTCTGCAGTGCTTTCTTAACTCGCTGTAGGTTGCCATAAGAGCGCATTAACCATACGCAGCATGTGCCGCCATTGCTACTTACACTGTCGTAGCTTCTGCAAGAGCATGTAGTAGGCCAACGGTGGCATATTATCCAGGTCGAATTCCTGCGTCTGAGCTGGTGGCGCTGCCACGCTTGCCTTCTGCAACAGACTGTTCTCTTCCAGCTCGTCAATGATGTCGTTCAGCTCTTTGTATTCGCCCATGGCGCGTTTGTGGCGTGCTTCCGCTGCCACACTTGCTGCGCTGCCTCTGCCAACGTTAAGACCGCCGCCGCTGTTGATGCGATTTGGTAAATCCAGTTTGTTTGCGCCCTGCGCAAATGAAGTGCCAAGGCAAAGGTAGAAAGGTAGAAAAAAGGAAAATAAAAGAGGGAGAAAATGAAACAAAACAAAAATATTTGAAATATTTCATTCGAGGTCCTTTCGCTTGCGGCGAAGGCTTTCAATATCGTTGCTGGCGGCTTTCAAACTGTCGACACGTGTTAAGTTATTTTTATGCTGCCTATTTATGCGCATACGTGAGCTGCACACACACAGCCCGCTCAGCTCAGTGTGTGAGTATTAGTGCGGCTATATGCGGGTGTTAAAGTGTGTGAGTCAAGCACTTTATTGTTTCAATTTGCAGCATGACAGGCTGCGTGTGCCGCTTGATTAGACAACTCAATGTGAATTGAAATGCCAACACCTTAAATCTCCTCGTAACTTGTACCTCGACCATAAACACAAATACAAACGCACAAATGTGCCCGCATACTGTCTCTCACACACATACACACTGCTACACAGTTGTAAGCAAACATTACGTAACTTAAGCAGCATTTAATTAAATCACTTACGAAATATGCAGCATGATTTTATGAAAAACCTTCAAGATTGTTTGATAAGTCAATTAAAAGCTTTAAAAACAGAATGAATTATCAATTTACAAAGCGTGAACTTGATTTCATCAATCTGATATCAATATGGAGCAATCTGTTTAATTATTAAGTAATTGATCTTTAAATTAGTTGGAGCATAATCTTTGCAATTTGGACGGATGCTAATAGGCTTAACACATCTTTAAAATATTCGCAAGCAATGAATAAACTGATTAAAAATAAATATATGTCGAAATCTAATAATGCTGGACCTTTTCAATTTGGTATTCAGATTCCTTAGATGCTTACACACATGAGTGTAAATTAAAAAGCTTCGAAAATGGTACAAAAATCTGGTAAACTCATGTTTTTATTATTCTTTTCAGATATTTTAAAAGAAAATTTTATTTAAGCCATGAATTTTGAAGACTAGACCAAACTAATCCAGTAC
Source organism: Zaprionus indianus (assembly GCA_018904595.1). Taxonomy (NCBI): domain Eukaryota; kingdom Metazoa; phylum Arthropoda; class Insecta; order Diptera; family Drosophilidae; genus Zaprionus; species Zaprionus indianus. The sequence continues at coordinate 8,677,184 of JAEIHA010000320.1, forward strand.
CTCCTGCCTCTTCTACATTAATTATCGTTACTGAACTAATGATGAACTGACATAAATGACTCCTCGTAAACAGAATAACACTGCACGGCAAGCCTCGCGGAAACAGGAAATTGCAGCAAGCTCTAAGCTGTAAACCTGCAGAAAAACTATGGAACTGCAGTTGCCAAATGCCACATGCAACTGCTGTTGCTGCTACTGCGAGATTGTGCAAAGTTTTGAGCCGCGACTTGAGCCCCGAGCGTGAAAGCTGCTGAAGCTGAATTTGACCGTGGCCGAAAACTTTGAGCCAGCAGTGTGGCCGTGCTGCTGAGGCTTCACTACGGCTTAGGCAAATAAAACTGATTAAGTGGGAGCTCGTTAAGCTTGCTTGTCTCTGACCTTTGGCAACTTTTCGTTGCTCTGCACACACGGACACACACACAAACACAGACAGATACACACTGACACTGACTCACCTGCAGAACCTTGGCCTGGCCGCAGTAGACCAAGTAACAGGATGCTGCGATTAGCAGCAGCGTGCAATAGCTCAGTCTGCACATAACGGGCACAGCTGAACGGCAAGGGCAGAAGGGAAAGGGAGAAGTAAGCTGAGGGCCAACTGAAGCGTAGTACTTGAAACGTTATTTCCCTCTTTTTACGAGCGGAGACACACACACACACACGTGCACAGAGACTATAACAGTCACACTGGGCACAAAAGCGCACTATACTAGACGAGTTTGCGAGGATAATGCGTTGCGCGTTGGGGCTGCTGCTGTGTGGAACTGATGCGCTGGTCAAGAAGCTCGACAATTTTTATAGCCCCATTCGCCGCCGCCCTGGGGGACACAATCTCGAAGCCTTTGACGAGCATGATTAAGCTATTGAATGACAGCCACTAAATGATTTGTTATGCACAGCCTAATCGCAGGGTAAACAAGCCTCAAGCCAAAACGGAAGTGCCAACAATTTATCTCGCTCGTCTCCCATTTTGCGCACAGTGTAGCAGTTGGCGTACAAACAATACCAAAATTTACAATTCAAATAGAATTTTCTTTTTATACTCTCATTCTTTTCCCTCGAGTTCTCTCGAAAATTGATCAATTAAACGCTGTAAACAAAGTGTCGAACTTGCGCCAAGCAATTAGCATATTTTGTACCACTGTGCAGAGGCAGCAGCAGGTGGCCTGCTCATCTTAGCTCGCTATGCAAATCACAGCGCGGGCGCGTGAACAACCAGTCGAGAAGGATAACAGTCTCACAGCCCCCGCAGCCTCACCCCAAACAGTCCCACTGCCAATCGATCAATCTTATTTAAATGGTGACAGTTGTCGTCACAATGTTGCCAAGCCATGGGGAATGGGATTGGCACTTGTTTGTCATTGCCCGCTGGCTGGAAAGGCTTGGAGTGCAGGAGTGCAGGATGGCTTATTGCCTGAGCCGTATTAACTTTAATTTGTTGTGCCAAACAGCTGTGCGCACCTGGGTCTCCTTGACTCCTCCCTCCTCCCTCTTAAGTGTCAGCTGTCAACTGGCATTGCAGGCAGACAGACTGACACCTCGAGAATATTTCCATCAATTGGCAAATCAATGTTAATCTGCGAACCAAAATAAAAAGGAAACGAAAACTGCGAAAACTGCTTTGTAATGTCGCAAAGTCGGAACGAGAAACTAAACAGCAAATCACCAGGATTTTCAATTAAACACAAAACGATCCATCAATAGACCCAACCAGGCCAGGACATTTGACACGCTCGAAGCTTGTTTATTTTTGCCCTGCACAACATGACCCAAAACTGACCCTCGACAGTGTGATAGATATATTTATGCAATAGATATCATCTCTTCTTCACTCTACTGTTCTGTGCTGTCCAGCTGATAGACAATGGAGACTTTTATTTATTGACTTTGTCTTTGCTACGTTGTAAGTTCAGTAACAATTTAAGGCTACATTTATCTAGAGGGGAAGTTGATAGCTCAAGTGTTATCAGAGCAAGCTAGTGATGGACAGCTGAAGTGCAGCCAGTGCGAACGATTAAAGGTCTTCTGAAGAAGAAAATGTCCCGTAGACTGCTCTGTTTATGATGCGCACGTCATCAAATTTTTATCATGCATAAAAATCGCATTAATTTCAAGATATGACAAACCGAATCAAAGTATAACCATGTTTGCTTAATACATCTCTTGTTTCAATGCGTAAAGAATATGTTCTCACCCCTGGCATACCCCTTGTTATACAGTTACTGGGTGTAAAAACAAATGATAGCCACAGTTATCTCTTCCCCCAAGTTGCTAGCCATTTGCTGACCGCATTCAATGACACAAATCGGCATTTCATTTCAAGCATCATGCAACATCTGCAAATGTCCCTGGCAGCGACACATTCTGAGTTCTCCCTTCGCAGACGAGACAAGTCCTTCAAGAGTTCTTTTTATGGCTAGTTTATGTTCATTTTGTTCATTTTGGTTGAGGCAAACAATTGAGTCGAGTAGTTCATCTTAAAGATTGAAATCATTTTGCGTTGTGTTGATAGACATCGTTACAGTGTTGACAATTAGTATTTGTCCCATGATTTGCTCTCTTCTGCTGTGTTTGCTAACAGGCAGCAGTTAAGCCTCTTAGTTGGTGCGAGGCAGGGGGCAGGAATGCTGGCTTGCGCTGTTCTGCAGGGTTACGCAAACAGTGCCGCCCACGCGACATCGCTGGCCACGCCTTATTGGCAAGTCAGTTGGCCGCTGGATGTGGATTTAATTGAATTAGCAGTGTCCTGTGCGCGGCACTTTGAAGTTTGCACTTTGCACCCACCCACGCCCAAGGCTCGAGGGCGGCTCTAACTGACCCGTGCATATTTTTTTTATTCTTGTTGACCCACGCAGCAGCCAGGAGACGATGCTGTTGATGTTTGCGCTTAAGCGCAACTTTGCTCGCCGGAAGAGCGGCGGCTTTATTGAGTTTCCGGCAGCAGAACGCACTCCCAGCCCACACACACACACACACACGCACGCAAACACAAGCGCACATAAATAAACAAGCACACAGAGAGGCAGGCAGGCACTTGAAGGCATTAATTATGCCACAATGGCAATGGCCCCCTTTCTCTCGAGCCGAGTGGCAACTTAGCCAGGATATTAAAAGGAGTCACTGCGGGAAATTCATAAGTTGCAGTCAAAGACAGAGAGAGAGAGAGAGGAGGCGTGGTGGATTGGGAGCAGGAAAGAGGCCACTACAACGATGGTGTCCTCTGTTATCCTCGCGAAATCCGCACATTAAAATATTTAGTTGTCAATCTGCACATAGCAAGCGAGAGAGCCAAGCAAACAGGCCAAAGTCAACTCAACGAAGGACGCCGGACGTGGCAGCTAACAAGGATAATAGCGCTGTGAAGCGTGCAAGGGTACAGTTTGTGTGCCCTCCACTCTCTTTCTCTCTCTTACTCTAGTCCTCTTTCGCCACTTATAAATCCTTAAAAAAATATCGAAATCAAAATACTGAAGGCCAATGGCAGCAGCAGTAACTTACGCATTTGCTCCCTCGCTTGCCAAAAAGAAAGAAATAAAGAAAGAGAAGTCTGAAACTTAAAACTAACGATTTATGTGGTTGCCAAGGACATTTGAATTGCAATGCTTCAATACACACGCACACAGACACAGTGCGGACAGCCGTGTAACTGTGTGGGCAAATAATAGTGCTGTCAATGTCAGCAGTTAAAAAGCTGAATTAAGCGCTTGACATTTAATTAAAAACTGAAAAATACTTCAATAATCAACTGACATATTTGAATTTATTAGTTCTTCATTAACGAACCGAACTGCATTTTTAATGAGCTCTACAGCAACTTAAAAATTCTTAATTGACGGCAGTTTTCTCTCAACTCACTCTCATAAACTTTAGTTTTATAATAAAATATTTTTGATCCATTGGGAAAAGTTGAACACACATCTGTGAAAACAATCGGAAAGTTTTCGTTGAAGTTTTGTTTGTTTGCCCATCAACTTCAAACTTCATTACGGAAACTCAACTTGAAAATGATGATGGAAGTTAAGCCTTTGTGCGGTCAACAACAGTATATAATAACTTACTTGCATAATCGATAAACAAAAGAGATTAGAGACATTAAAAATAAGTTTTTAGCTTGAAATTTCATAAAATGTATACCTGTTTATAGCTCTCAAATTGATAACTTCCCATAAGCTAGATGGATTAGAAACCATTTTAAAAAGAGCTCAACGTTTTAAATAGCATTCCTAAAAACAACATGGTCTCAATGTAGCACAACTTTTTTGAATATATTTGCCTCCCCTGGGCAAAAGTTTGCTCAGTACGCATAAATGTTTCTTGTTATTTATTTCCAATGACAGTTCAGTTCGTTCGCTTTCAATCTGGCTGCTCTAAAGCTAGAACTGGGGCTGCTGCTGCTGCTGTTGGCACTTGACAGCACTGATGACAGTCTCAGGAGATATGCAGATATCTCGTTCTGCTTTCCAATAAAATGCATGCCAAGTGTGCTTGCCGGGCTTGGGCTTGGGCATATATACGCAACATATGCAACATGCAAAAGAGAATTTCTGTTATTCTAATGGACAGAGGGACAGGCGGAAGGCATCCCCCGAGCTGTACAAATTGCTGACACATGAATGAAGCTTGGGGTGGTGGGGCTTAAGAAAAAACTTAAAATGTATACGATTTATATGAAATTTATTTACGACTATTTGATATTTATTTTCTTTTGGCAATTAAATTTATAATTTATTTATTTATTCACTTTCAGTCGTCGCGTCTGAAACTGTACACGAACAACCTTTCGATTCGCGAGCAGCTCAAACAAAAGTCAACGAAGCGAGGCGCGAAGGGAGGCTAGTGGGAGGTGTGAAGAAGAGAGAGGAAGGAGGAGAGCGAGAGCCGTGACAGGCGATGGCAGCGTCGCTGAGCGCTGGCAAAGCACAGGGCAAACACTCGACGCTGCTGCAACGCTACCAGTTGATGAGGCTGCGGATGGAAGTGAACTTTGACCCGTTTGTGTTTGCCTTGCAAATTGCAATTATGCGCACGGGCGCCGAGAAGCGCAGCTCGAACACGAACACAACGAGCGGAGGCAGTCGAGAAGGTTTTAATCAGTGCGGCTATAAATTGAAATAATGTCAGCGCTCAACAGTTATCTCAAACCAAGCACTGCCATCAATTCAACAACGGCAGTGCCCGCTGCACCACCAACAATAACAACAACAATATCTGCGATAGCGACAACGCGAAAAAGGCCAAGCAAATCGATGGCAACATTTGTGGTTGGCGGCGCAACGCTTAATGCAACGGCAACAACAACAAGAACAACTACAACAGCAGCAGCAGCGGCAGCAGCAAGCACAGCCATAAGCAGCAGCATCGCCAGCGCCAGCAGCAGCAGCGGCGGAGGCGGTGGCAATTTGCTGCTTACTGCAGCAACGCAAACATTGACATCAGCGGCAACAACAACAACGGCTGGCACAACAACTATGTCAACAACAATAGCAGCAACGGGCACGATAACAACAACAGCGGGTACAGCAACAACATCATCAAGCTTGGCTACAACAACAGCCGCACAGTTTGTGGACGCCTCGTTGACTTCGCTGTCATTAACGGCCACATCATCATCATCGTCGTCCGCATCGTCCTCGCCGGCAAGCACCTTGGAACTGTTCTCAACCGTCGCCAGCAACATAACGGCAAATGCAAATGCCAATTTCAGCAACAGCCTGCCGACGGGCAGCGATGCCAGCGAATCTCTTGAAGACAGTTGGCTGGATCTATCGCTGTTGCTGCTCAAGGGCTTCATCTTTTCGTCAATTATCCTTGCCGCTGTCCTGGGCAATGCCTTGGTCATCATTTCGGTGCAGCGCAATCGCAAGTTGCGGTAAGTAAAGAGCAGAAAGAGAGAGAAGGAGAGACACTTGCGTAGTGCACGTGAGCTCATAAATTTAATTAGCTCTAGAAGAGCGGAAAAGAGAAGGGAAAAGGATGAAATGTAATTTAAATGAGCGACAAGTGGAATAATAAAACACTAAATGAACTTAAATATGACACACGATGGCACAATGACAACGTACGCCATCAGATGCAGCAGCAGCAGCAACAGTAGCAGCAACAGCAGCGACCTGTAGGGCAAAGCAAAAAAAATGTAGCACGCTTTCTGGGACATGCGGGAATAAAAGTGTAGCATACATTCAACGGCGCGCACTGTGTGACATGTGCATCACAAATTGTCAGACTTTTCTATTTCTCTTGTTGCATTTTTTTTGCAACGTTGGCAAATTGCATTAGCTCAAACGAGCTGACGAAACGTTGACAAATTCCTGTAGATTTTCAATAAAATTCACTGCAATTGCCCCGTGCAAAAGAGAGCAAATAATCAGAAACCAATAGGTTTATCAAACAGCATTTAAAGTGCGGAAAGAAAAACATCAACTAAGTAAAGAGAAGTAGATATAAACGCAAGACCAATTTACAAGCCATCTAAAATAAATAAAGATAACTTTAAAAACTGCATTGGGTATCTAGTGTTTAAATATTAAGTCAAATTGTAGAAAATTAAATTACTTTTATCATTTACTAAGCAAAAATAGAATCGAAAAATACAAAATCAGAGCGCCGTTTACTTAAATTCTAGTCAGATTACTCAAACACTAATTTTTATCATTACCATGACTTTAATTCAGGGAATATTTACGTTCATATTTACAGACACTAAACTCCGAATTAGTTAAGTACTTTTTGCATATATCTTTGACATAATGAAAGCTATATCAAACTGAGTTCTAACATTCAGTTGCAAATTCCACAACATATTTCAAATCGTTTCCCTGTCTATCTCTTTGGTATATAAGCAAATTTAAAGCCTTCTCAGCGTCACAAAGTAAGCGACTTGAGATTTAGCTTGAGTATTTTCTAAACATCTTCCCAGCTCAAGTTATGCCAGCTTTCTTACCACCACCACCACCACCAACCTCCACACACAAAAACTGCTACTATGTTATTTGTGCTATGCTTCATGGTATAAACGTTGGTATTTTGTGCAAGGTATTTGCCTCAAGGCGCTGAAACTTAACCCAGCTAGTAGCTGAGACGACAGCTGCCTGGTCGAGCGAATGACTTATGACAGCCAAGGAAATTGCAGCAAGCAAGTGACCTGGCACCTGGCAACTGCAAATGGCAACTGGTTCCTCATGCCTGGTGCCTCCTGGCACCCAGTAGGGTGTCAGAGAAATGGAATGCATATTTAAGTGCGGCACGACGGAGGGCGGCAGACAAATGCAATGTCATTCGCCTGACATGACTTTCTTTCTGCGTCTGCATGTGGTTCCCGCGGTCGAAGGGCGGTTCGCGGTTCATGCTGGACAGTGTACGAGGGGCGGTTGGCGGGGTGCGATGGTTGTGGTTACACGTTCATTTAATGTGGCGCTTGCCTTTGTCTTTCTCGTTCCAACAGCGTTATAACAAATTACTTTGTTGTCTCACTGGCGATGGCCGACATGCTGGTGGCCCTCTGCGCGATGACATTCAATGCATCTGTGGAGCTTTCCGGTGGCAAGTGGATGTTTGGCCCGTTCATGTGCAACGTGTACAACAGCCTCGACGTTTACTTCTCCACGGCGAGCATACTGCATCTCTGTTGCATATCGGTGGATAGGTGAGTATTACATGAAACATCTTGAGAACACCTGCCAGCACACACACACATACACAAACACACTCGCACACATCTGCAAGGCAGTCGCAAGTCATTAATCTTGCCTACGGCAGACACAGCAACAAATCTCCATCTCTTGCTCTCTCAATACAAAGCACGCAGAAACAATTAATTACGGCGAAAGGCGCGTAGCACATCAAAAGCAAACATTAAGCCAGGGCCCGGGTATGATGAATGCGGCCCAAATGATTTGCACACACACACACACAGAGTCCGGTCGGGTCCGGTGCCGTGTGCGGGCACGCCTCACTTCAATGCTCACTGTTAATTGGAGCTCCCGCCTAAGCGGAAGCCTACGAACAGCTGCGACGCACCCACCTCCTGGCAACAACAATGGCCTCCAATGCCCAGTGGCCATTGGCCAGTGGAGTCCGGATGGGAGCCTTTGTTTGTCTGTTTTAATTAATTTATATTTCACACACCTTTCGAACACGCAGCGAAAATAGTACGGCAAAAGTTCAGGCAAATTAATTAATGTGCAAATCTTGAAAATTCCTCAGAAATTCGGTACGAGACACAAAAGAAATCTCGTGCAAAGAGCTAAGACGATTAGAAACAGTTCACGCTTGATCGGAGCGGGTAGCAGAAGGTTATAAATACCAAGATAAGCCATTAAGGATTAGAGAGAAGGAAGGAAGGCGTGTTGACAGTGCAGTGTACAAGTGGCAGCTTATTAGCAAGTTATGAATAAGGAATTTTCTTCTTAAAATATCCATTTTAATCAGCAAATTCTCTGTTTAAATTTCAATTATTCCCCAAATTTGTACAGTGTATAAAATGCACACATTTTGTAGCTAAATTATTAGAAAATATATTTGCAAACTGGCAGAAAAAATGTAAACACAATAACGCATAATTAATAAATAGTCCCTAGTCGCAACACAGATGCTGTCCGTCATTAATTTACCATTCCGTCCCACCCCCCTCTTAACAGATACTATGCAATAGTGCGTCCCCTGGAGTATCCATTGAATATGACACACCGCACCGTCTGTTTTATGCTCGCCAACGTCTGGATACTGCCCGCCCTCATTTCATTTACGCCCATCTTTCTGGGCTGGTACACAACGGCGGAGCATTTGCGTGAGGTCTCACTGCGTCCGGATCAATGCACGTTTGTGGTCAACAAGGCCTATGCGCTCATCTCCAGCTCGGTTAGCTTTTGGATTCCAGGCATTGTGATGCTCGTCATGTACTGGCGCATCTTCAAGTAAGTGTTCACAAACCAGCTGTCCCATTCCAGTCAAAGGTTACCATGTCTATCCTTCGTCGCTTGTTGACTCTGCCTGAAATTGATTTGTAATCTCTGCGGCCCTTTGCAGGGAGGCCGTACGTCAACGCAAGGCCCTGAGCCGCACCAGCTCGAACATTCTGCTGAATAGTGTCCACATGGGCCAAACTCAGCAGCCCACCAGCCTGAGCTATCTGCATCCCAGCGACATCGATCTGAATGCGAAGTCCGCGCGTGAGGAGACCAACAGCGCACTAAGCAATTTGGAGGTAAGTTTAATCAATTTCATCCCACTGTGCAAGGGCTTCAAACGAAGCCCGTAAAATGATACTTTTTCACAGGTTTCGTACACAACAACAATTGTGTAAAAAGTAAAACAAAAAGCTGTTATTCCAATGAGAGAAAAGAAACTTGATTGAAAACATTTTTCATGGTATTTTTTCAGTTGCATGTTGTTGAAAAATATTCAGTCACAGTATTTTTTAATGCAATAAACTCGGACAAAAAATTGTGGTATAGATAAATTGGGAATTTACGTTTGTTTATCTTTAAAAAATTCATTAATACCGACTAAAATTGGACTTTAGGTTGCGGTTCCCCATATAAATGTTGATGGGCGTGCCCACCCATTTGAAATATACAGAAACCTGCATGCAGAATTTGGTGTGCATAGATTTTATAATAGCTAAGATCTCTCTGTTCACATGGACAGGCGGATAGAACGATAGACATACGGACATGACTTAATCCCCTCAACTAGTGCTCCAAATCAAGAATAAATTTACTTTGTTGGCTTTGCCATGATGTCTTTTTACATTCATTTTATCAAAGTTAGTATAAATTTTCTTATCATTTTTAATGGTCGAAGGGGAAAAAAGGATTCTGAATGAAAACTAAAAAGAAGACGATAAAATGTCGAAAAAACTTTTTACACCAATTAAAATATCATTTTCAATTTTTAGGGATTAAGCCTTGAGGGTGTGCGCATCCCCAGCTCCCTTTGACTGTTGACTTTCTTTCTGGGTATTCCCAATCGATGTTATCACAAATTGAGAAAGAATATCAAATTCTTTTTAAGAGTCCTGTCAGTGAATTGTAATTTATGTGTTTCTGCTTCTGCACCCCTTAAGTCCCAGACAAAGCGGGTGTAAACGCCAAGAGATTATCACAATGTGTTTGTAACCAACCATATATGACTTAATCGACCCCACAGGACATGCTGCAGACGGGGACCGATGAGGACGACGATAAGGACGAGTGCGATGAACTGCGGGTGCCGTCGCCGCCACCGCGTCGCCTGAGCCGCAGCAGCATCGACTTGCGCGACCTCGAGCAGGAACGATACGAGAAGGTCACGCACACGGACAGCGCTCCCTCGATGATGGCACTGCAGCAGCAACTGGGCGCTGGTGGGCAACTGCAAGCACCAGTGCCGGTTTTCAATCCACAGATTTGGGTGGAAACACTGGCGCCGAAGATGCCACAGGCAGCAGCAGCAGCAAATACAGGAGGAGGGGAGGTAGGTGCGGGAGCTTTTCCAACTCAAAAGCAGCTCAGCTTGACTAGCGGCAGCGGCAACAGCGAACAGGAGCCGGAGTCAACAGCCTATCGGGTGTTTGGTCTGAACAGCGATGAGAGCGAGACGACAGATCACTATGACACGCATTTGCCGCTGGCCGAGGACAACAAGGAGCTGAAGCGGCTCATCGAGGACAACTACTTGTACTTCAAGCGGCAGACAGGAGGCCTCGGAGGAGGCATGGGCGGAGCTGGAGGGGGCAAATACGCAGCACTTAGTGAATCCGATTTCATACGACTCAAGTCGGGTGCAATGGCAAGTGGCCACAAGGCATTCGCGGCAAGTGATTCCGAGTTTTTGCGCACCATCAGTGAGTCGAAGGCAGCACAGAAGCAGCAACTGCAGCCACAACAGCAGCAGCTACCCGGCAAGGAGAAGGGATTCAATTTCATGTCGCTGCTGGCGAAAACGAAACGCTCCAGTGCCGAATGCTTTGCACTGGAGAAGAAGCGTCAACAGGCCAATTCGGAGGGTTCCAGTTTCTTTCGACGCTCGCGTAATCGCAAATTATCGCAGAGCTACAACGGCAGTGGTGCCGCTGGCAGTGCATCCAAAGTGGAGACACGGGCGCGACAGCACAGCGACACCGACTCCACGCCCAACAAGCCGGACATATTGCTGGACATCAATGTGCTCAGTGAGCAGAATGCAGCGACAGCCGGAGAGGGGCAGCTCATCAAGCAGTTCAGCGATGGTCTGCAGCTCATCGACTTCAGCAACGATGCTGGCTTGGGCGTTGGTGTGGGAGGCGTGACCAGTGATGAACTTGCCCAGCTTGCTGATTGCTTTGTGGAGTCGCCCAACCAACCAGCAACGCCACCACCATCATTATCGCCACCAGAGTTGCCCGAACAGAGCGGCATGTTGATTACGAACAGTTCGGAATTGGCCGAGATCTTTCGTTCGCTGAGCTTTCCACTGGGCGAACAGTCCAAGACCAGGCGGAATCCTTCCTCGGCGCCGCAGCGCATGAGCACATTAAGCGATCAGGTGTGCGCCAATTATCTAATGTCCCCACCGAATACGCCGGCAGCGGTTGTGGCAGCTGCGAACAACAGCAACAACAACAACACCGTCTCCTCTAACACAGCATCAGCAGCCATCAATGTGTACTTCCTGTCACCGCCGTCGCATACGGGCGGCTACACTCCAAGTGACACATCCACAGTATCCCTGGACGTGGTCACCACATTGCCGGTGCCGCAATCGACGTCCGCGACGTCGCCCCATCAGCCCCATCACCCGCTGAACATATCACCCAAGCCAGAAATCATACTCGACTCGACGCTCTCCCCGGTGGATGGCAATGAGGGCGAGCACAAGGATGTCACCTCGCCGCTGTTGAAGCGTAAAGATAGCAACACGGAGACGGATGCGAATGCTTCCGGTAACCGGCAGCAGCAGCAACAGCAGCAACGTTGCAGCATTCTCACAGGCTACGAAGGCATTCAGACGGTGCGCAAGCGACAGGCCTCTGTGGTCACCTACGACGTGAATGTCATTAACTTCTCGCAGGAGCACAGCGACAGTCGCAGCTACATTCCCATGGGGCGTGTGTCCACCAGCTCAGCAAGTAAGTAGAGTAGAGCAGTGAAACTTAAGCGGGTTAGGGTGTCAAGTGCCAAGAAAGGTCAGCAATCAGTAGAACAGGGTCAAGGGGTCACAGGGTCACGCGCTCGCTTGCCAAAAGAGAAATATGATTCGCTTACTTTGAGTTAAATCGAATTTTCTTTTAATTGAAGCGAAACATTTTTCCGCGATAATTAATGAAAAGAAAAAAAAAAACTGTTTCGGAAAAAATTAAGAAAATAATCCGTTTACGTTTTTCTACCAAAAAAACGGTACAAATTATAGAGAGCTTTAAGTTTCCTGCGATGCAGCGAAGTATAAAAACTCTTAAAATAATATTATTAAATAAATAAATTAGAATACTGATTAAATACATTTTCACATGTTTTTATTGTAGTCTTCATTAGACCAATTAAAATGTCTTTAATCTATTAAAATTTAATTAAAATTAAAGATTAAAAAAGTGAAAATATTTCCAATATATAAAATTAAATTCGTTCTAAAAAACCTATTAATGTTGCCTAAGCCTTGTTTATAAATGTTATATTAATTATTTTGTAACCCCTTGACCGCACTATTGCTTGACCTTTAACCCCTGCTCTGTTTAGATATATAGTTTATACTTATAAGTCGCTTCAATAGACCGTAGTTCTTTAGTCATAGGCAGCAAAGCAAGGACTTTAAATTGTTGCCTTTAGCACTTGTTACGTATACGCCTATTTGAACTGAACAAAAGTTATTTTTGCATTAAATGCAATGCACTGAGAATTAAGTAGAACTATAATATTTTCTTCTAGTAGGTGACACATTTCCATTTCTCTGTCTCCCCCGCCTCTCCCCCTCAAATCGATTGCATGGCACGCATGTGTAAAGTGTGATGTGCCCCGCCCCCTTATTAAATGTTAAGCAACTCTGTGACAAGTTAACCAATGTGTATGTGTCTTTCTCTCTTTCTCTGTACTGCTCTTTCTGTCTCTCTCTCTATCTCTGTGCCTCTCTTTGTATGTGCATTGTGTGTGTTTGTATATTAAACCATCAAAATTGTGTTCAATCCAAAAAAAAAAACAAAATACAAAACCGAAACCGAAAATCTTTTCCAACTCGAAAAACCTAAACAACCGCAAGCAGAGCACGAATTTTCAAATAAATCCTCGCTAATACGACGCGGCGGCATCTGCATTTTTGTGGATGAAGACGAGGCCGAGGCCGTGACCAGTGCAGAGCAGAAGCCGCGTGGCATCACCTTTGCCGCCGCGGCCACCAGCCCGCTGCCAAAATGTCCGCTCTGTGGCCTAGAGATCACCACAACAGCAACAACCACAACAACAACCGCCACCACCAACACCACCACCACCAATAACAATACTACTACCACCACCACCACAACCACCATCTCCGACACCACCAACACCACCTCAGTATGTCACGCAACTCAAGCCGCAGTCGGAGATTCCACTCCGACTCCAACACGCTCACGCTTCTGGCACAAGAGATTGGCGGCGGTGGCAGCGTTCTGGCAGCAGAGTAAGAACCGGAAACAGCGCTTCAAAACCGGATGTAGTCATTGTGGTGCGACCGGTGAGTTGTTTTGTCATCTCCACGAAAAGCAAAAAAACACACAGCTCATTTTCAAAGCTATCCTCGTAACCCGAAACCACTATCCTTTTAATCCCACTCTCGCTCTCTGTTTCTCTGCTGCCTTACCCCTTTCTCTCTCTCTATCTCTTTCTTCCTCTATCTTCTCTACTCGCATTGCCTGTTGCCCTTTCTTTGTCATACTCATTGTCATAAGTCACGCATCAATTTTGCTAACTTCTCCCATTCCATGTACCATGTGCTCTACCATATTTAAAACACCGCAGCCACGCCCCCAACCCAACTGCCCAGCCTTCCCTTTAAGAAAGTCGCATCCTCTGCATCAGCAAAAAAAAAATTATAAACTCAAGCACATCTGTAAATATAATTTATCTGTTGCCATATTTATCTATATATTGCATCGTCTGGAATGATCTGTGATCTGTGCGCAAAATGTGGTATTAAACTTTAAGAAAACTGTACAAAGTTAAACATTATTCCTTATAAAAAGAGTAACAGATTTGCTTTAAAATCTTTTAACATAACAGAAATCCCATATAAAAAGAAAAACATCTATTTGTTTATAGATAATTTTTTTAATAAACAAACAACTTTTAAAAACTCATACCTTACTTCGTTGAAGATTCAAAACATGGAAAACCAACCCCTTATTTCCTGAAAGATCCTTAGGTTTCTCTAAATTTTCTCTGGTTTATTGTAAAAATTCTAATCCAGTTTTATACTATTCCATAAGCTCTGCTTACTATGGAACAATTCTAAAGCTAACCAGGACTTAACCTATAACCCATAAATTTCATCAAAAATTTTCTTTAAAAAATAAACTTAACCAAATTGAATTCACACTTCAAGATTACGAAAAGTCTCTAACATATGTAGGTTAAACTTTATAAAATTAAACCCAAAATACAATCTATTTATTAAATTTAGTAGGTATGGTAGGTGAATTGAATATATTGATTACTATAGATTCAAGTTGCCTTAATTCCGTAACGATTAATCAATGTATGTAAAATAGCTTAAACTTTATCAAATTGAATCTAAACAACCTCTTTTTCTGTTAGCTATGCAAACTAAGTATTTAGGATTCCTTAAAATCATTGAAGAAATCAAACTATACTCTGAGCTGCCTGGAATAACAATCAACAGGCAGTGAATAAACATTTTATCGTTCAACCAGAGAACGACAACAACACATTCGCATTTGAATAAATAACCGAAAATCCAATTGAAAATCCCCAAAACGAATGCCAAATGAGACCCGAACTTGATTTGCTGGTGCTCAGCCTGAGAATGTCTTAAAGCGATTTGAGAACACCTTACTTTGACGCCTGGAGATTTTGGTCACACCCGGCCTCCATGTCGGGCCTTGGGGCTAAACCCGAATCGCCCCGTTCGGGCTACACACTCTCTGTCTTTCTCTCTCCGTTTCCCATGCTGTACATAATTGCTTCCGTTTTGCACGTGCATTTGCTTTGCTTTTCAACGTCCACTTTGCTATGTTATTTCTTTGCCTTTTGCATTATGATTTCATGATACAAGGGGGAGGGGACGAGAATCGAAGAGAGAAGGAAGAGGAGAAAGAGAAGAAGCAGCAACTGAGAGCTGAGGAAGGGGAAGGTCGAGGACAAACTTGTTCGCCACTTCCTGTTGCTCACTGTTGTCTGCTGTCTGATTTGTTTTTCCTTTTTTTATATACATACTTTTACTTTCGATGATGTTTATGTTTGCTACGTCTGTGTGTGTGAGTATGTGTGTGTGTGTGTGTGTGGGCTGGGATGAGGTGTGCGGCTCTGCTGGTATGCTGCGGGTTGTATCTGGCCAGACGCCGTATATCTTTGTGATAACAAGTGTCCTGTGTAAATATTTTCAATTGTTTGCTTCGTTTTTATTACTTTTCCAACGCACATACACACCGCACACACACACACACACACATGCGTAACTTGAGCTCTGCGACCATTTAAACGGGAGGGCTGTGCGGGATGGTTGGGGTTTTTTGTTTGTCATCGATACAACAGCAACAACTAAGCGAACAACAACTACAGCGATATTAATGTCAAAGTTAAACATGCTCGCACATGACCCATGACACGCAAACACGCACACATACAGCAAGTATGGCATTAGTACGCACTCACATACACACACACGCATCGCTGCAGCTACAAAATGCTTGCTGGCAGTCGCGCAGGCTGTGCCAAAGCTGAAATTGAACTAATCAGCCTCGCCCGATTTGCGCCTTATTTTCCCTCAAACTCAACGCAATCTCTTTATCTGCCTCTTTCCCCTATCTGCCCCCTATCGAACTTACCTTCAGGCGGCTCAGTGCGTCCGGCAAAAGGCTGGAAGGCCGAACACAAGGCCGCTCGCACATTGGGCATCATCATGGGCGTCTTTCTGCTCTGTTGGCTACCCTTCTTTCTCTGGTAAGTAGTCGGGCACATGATAATCCATTCCATCCGAAGACCTGTTGACCAATCCTCCTTTTGATATCTGATATAGGTATGTCATAACATCACTCTGTGGCGCCGCTTGCCCATGCCCGGATGTGCTGGTGCTGGTTCTCTTCTGGATTGGCTACTTCAACTCAACCCTCAATCCGCTCATCTATGCCTACTTCAATCGGGACTTTCGTGACGCCTTCCGTAATACACTGGAGTGTGTGCTGCCCTGCCTGGAGAAGCGCAATCCCTATAATGCCTACTACGTCTAAGCGTAATTGATACGTCTCTTCAATATAGATTATATGCTCCCAGCTAAAGCAAGCTAAACGTCAGTCGAAGCAATACTCAATGTGTTTGTGTGTGTTTGTTCTATGTATACGTCTAGCTGTACGATTAGATTCTATCGGAAGTTTTAGTGCATAAATAAGAATTGTGTGTCTACGAAAATAATATATACGTAAAACTCGAAATTGTCCCTAGCCACGAGGAGTGAACTAAAATAACTATAGTAAGAGTAATGATGGTAACTTAATCCATTGCCCCCTCTAAGCAAATGTCACTCGAAGTGCAAATACTCTGTCCTTTCTTCGGTCGTTTCGGTGCTCAAGAGAAATAAAGTAAATCAATAATACTAACTACATATAGCGCAATCCGATTGATGTTCAAACTATAAAAGTGTTCAGATTCGAGATATTATTAGCTATGATGTGCGTACGAGCAAAGATATCCGGCAGAACATACCGATTCGCTGGGATTTCGATATAAACTGAATCGAAATCGCGAAATAGTTATAAATTGTTGTTCTCACATGTGTCACACGTAACTACAGATACAATTCAAAGTAATCGCTGGAAAGAGAGTAATAGTAAATAGGCATTAATTGTAAATCTGTGTGAAACGCATATAGAATTAGATATAACCCGATATTATACTTATACTTATACGCAAATATATATTATGTATTTGTCTTGAAGTTGAAGCAATCTTGAAGTTGAAGTCATTATGCAATCTACTTAATTCAATTGTTTGCGTCATAAAGAATCTTCTAGCTCTATGACAATCTATCGAATGAAGGCAAAGCAAAACCCGAAATCAATTTGTTCTATATACAATACTATATACTTATATATATTATATTTGGCATACGAATATGGTTTCCTTTTTTGAGTTGTGGCTACTTTTGTGATACCCCCTTAAAACCGGGGGAGGCGGCAGCGTAACTTGATTCCGATTTAGTTGAATACTTTAGCAATTTCCGTTATTTGTATCGTTCTTTATGTTTTAAACTTATGTTTAAGCGACGGAAATGCAATCTCGACTAAAGATATATATACACATGCATACACTACATAGATATACTCTGTATACTATATACGTTATATATAAATATATGAACATACGAGGGTCGTTTGATAAGTCCGTGACTTTTTGAATAAAATATATTTTTTTCGTCAAAGAAGCGTTTTATTTCTCAACATAATCTCCTTTTAGCTCTATACATTTAGTCCAGCGTTTTCCAATTTTTTATTCCTTCCAAATAACAGGTTTTCTCAAGGCCCTCAAAATAGTCGTTTGTTTCTGTGTTTTTTCATTTGACCCGAATCTCTTACCGCCGAGCCATTTCTTCATGTTTGGAAACAAAAATAGTCACGGGGGCTAAATCTGGGAATATGCTGGATGGGGTGCGTTCGTGCCCATTTATGAAATTTTGCCATTAGCACACGAATTCCTTTTTCATTTTCGTTAAAATTCCGAGATCGTCTGTTTCATGCCTATAAAACGCAAACCAAAAACGCAGCTTTTAAATTTTACGTCGCTGTTATCGATAACTGCTGACGGCTGTTGTTTTGAGAGGTGCGCGGCAATAAAAGTCACTTTAACACCCTCGTATTTATTTCTATGTATTTACTTGCTGAAATCTAAATAAAGTGTGAAACTAAATAGTAACGACTGTGACTTTCCATCTGGCAGGCACTGTACAGTGGCGTTTATTTATAGCCGACGAAGAGAGCAGCGCGTCGAAATACTACGTAATATCTTTCCGACTATGTGCTTTCATGGGGCATTTGCCTGCGGTCAGTTTTGTTGTGAATCTCTGACCAGATGACCGACGCCCGCATTGAGTATACGTCCACGGAACGACATGAAGGGGACGCCACTTCTGTGGTGTACTTCAACAATCAGCTGTTCTCTGGCGGTGCTGATGGAAAAATTCGCGTAGGTATTTTCCGGACAAACTATTTGATTAGCCTGCTCCATACGTTTCCGCCTCTACCCCCACTAGATATGGTCGGACTCGTTGCAGCTGTTGCGCACGGTAAACGCCCACGATGCGTATATTTATTGCATGGCTGTGAACGAGCACGGAAAGCTTTATTCGAGCAGCTGTGACGGTCAGGTTAAGTATACGCTGCCCCCGTACGGCGATGAGGATGTGCAGGAGCTCTTCCGCTGCGATGACGCCATTCAGGCTATGTACTGCGATGGTGCTGTGCTCTATACGGGTGATGACAAGGGCGTGGTCACCACCTGGAGCAATGATCGTATGCTCTTTAAGTATAGCCTGGTCGAGGAGGTTAAGTCGCTGGCAGGGGAGCAGAATTTGATCTATACAGTGCGTGACTTAGATGTGGTCATATCGGTGGTGGTGGAAGGCAAATCAGGCAAATATAGCAACAAGGCTGTGCTACCAGGCAAATCGCCACTTACACTGCTCGGTCCAATGGAGGAGGGCAAACGTAGCTTTCTGGCCTTTCCCGATCGCAGTGGAATGGGGCTGCAACTAGTGCACAATTTGCCAAAGTACAAGTTCGCATCCGTTTGGCAGCTCCCGGTAAGTTTTACGATTATTTACCCCGGCACGAAATCATATTTTATCACTTGAATTTCCAGCAATGTCACGACATGATCGTGAATAGCATTTGTGGCGATGAGGAGAATCTGTATTCGGGCGGATACGATAACAAGGTAAAAGGTTGGACCGACTTGGCGGCAAACAAACCACGTTCATTGGGCGAAGTCGATGTGGGCAGTTGTGTCAATTTTATTTGTTGTGGCGCCAACAACACTGTTTACATTGCAAGCTTAGATGGCTACATACGTTGCGCAAAGTTTGTAAAATAACGAATTTAATAAAACACCTCAACAAACTTTCAAACAATTTTAAAACACGCGTATTCGCCACTTTGCAGCACTGGCAAACTAACAAGTGTTGCCAGACTGTTGCGAATTAGTGTAAGCGTATTTAAAGAATGCCAGAAAGTTGCAAAAAGATAAAAATACGCCGCTAAGCTTGTGTCGATCTGGTAACTTTAACATACGTTTCCTTCTGTTTACGTAGAATTCGCAATATAGCTTATTTAAAATTAACTACCAACGTTAGCCGATCCTCCAGGATGACGCATCCTGTCGAAGCCAAGTCCCATCCACGTAAATATCCGTTTGTCAACATGCGTATAGCGGATCACTCGGTGCTGGACACCATAGAAGGCCGTCACACTTGCCTGCACTGCAATCGATCGCGGAAATTCTTTTGCTACAATTGCCTTGTGCCCGTTGGCGAACTGGGCAGGGTTCTGCCGCGTGTGGAGCTGCCCATCCAGATAGACATCATCAAGCACAAGAAGGAAATTGATGGCAAGAGCACAGCAGTGCATGCGGCCGTGTTGGCGCCGGCAAATGTGCGAATTCACACATATCCCGATATACCCGATTACAGGCAGGAGGACGGTGTGGTGCTCATCTTCCCCAGCGCTACAAGTCTCACAGTGCCGCAGCTCTTTGAGCGTAACGTGCAACTTAAGATCGATGACAATTACGGTCTGCCTAAGGGTTATCACATGGGCACATTGCTACGCCAGCGCATGGACGAGGTCGTGGGTGAAACGGACGAGCAATCGGAACAAACCATCCCTAAACAATATACCTACGATAATCTGCCAATACGGCGAGCCATCTTTATTGACAGCACGTGGAACCAGAGTCGCAGCATCTTCGCCGACGAACGTGTACGCCAACTGCGCACAGTCGTTCTACAGAATCGTTTGTCGCAGTTCTGGCGCCATCAGCGCGGTAGTCCACGTTGGTATCTGGCCACAATCGAAGCCATACATCAGTTCCTTCTCGAGCTGCATGTGAACGCGTGGGGACTCAATTCCGCCTATCGTGGACTGGACAATCTAGAGATTACCGAGGGATTCCATCAGCTTGCCGCACCGCTTACCGTGGAGGCGCCGGCGGAGTTCGTGCAACGTGAATCACCCTACAATGGCCAATACGACAACCTGTTATACTTTTTTGCCAACATGTATGATCTCATACACAAGTACTACGATCACAATGATCTGATATCGTATCGCCGTCCGATTTAAGATGTTAATTTATTATAAAAGAAGGACTAAACGAATTCGACTTGCTAGTTTTATTCAACTTAATCTAACTATTTCTTCTTCTTCTTTCCCTCATCGGCCGAATCAGAAGGTTGTTGTGTTTTCGGCTCGGCAATCACCACCGGCTTCTGCCACTTGAGAGGATGGCTACGGTAGAAGGGCCATGGAGGAATAGTAATCTGCGAGGAGAAACAGGAACATTTACAGATTCTTGGTGACTACTCCTCTCAACTTTTGCTTACCAGTGAGGACAGAACAAAGCCCACTCCCAGTATGTAAACTGTTTGGGAGAACTGTTGTACGAATGCTCCATAGACGAGTCCAATTACTCCAAAGAATGTTATGATAAGGCGGGACCAGCGCTCTGCTTTGGCTTGACCGACAAAGTCCTGCAAAATATATACTTGATAAGCCTCTTTTTCTTAACGTTTAATATAACGATACCCACCATATGTGTTTGTATGTCGAGCATGTTGAGATTTCCAATATTTTCAGCTTTTTTTATGCGTAAACAATTTAGGTAGCGGCACGTCAGCAGAAGAATTAATGCAACTATCGATACTTTGGCGATGTTCATTAGCTATCGATATTTTTACAACGGAATTTTCCCTCAGTGCTGTCAAATACCGCAGAATACTGACGGGGCAACAATAATTGATAAAGAAAAATATATTTTGGTTTTAATTTATGCAAAATTGCAATTAAATAATTATAAACCATCACAAATGAATATATACATTTTGCTCATTTATACCCCGAAGACTTTTCAATCTCAGCACAACTTGTTTTCCTGCGTTTGGCATCACTTTTCCGATTGGGCGCCTGATAATTTATCGATGGACAATCAGTGCGCCAACTTCGAGGAATGATAAACAAATTGCGAAATTGATTTAAGTTAAACTCGTTCATACATTTATTTGTACAATCCGTAAATAGCGGCTAAAATACCGCGGACGTGTATACATTTAAAACTAATAAATAAGTGGAGCGGAATGTGCGGACGTCATTAATAAACTATAAGGCAAATGTGCAGTCGTATAAATGATACCATTTAGATAGCGTTATTCGTTGTCATGTTTTCGTTTGTTGTTCAGACTCGAGCGGAACGTGTGCGTCGCAGTTGAACAACATTAATGATACTGATGATGATCCAGGCAAATAGAACAAACCACGACAGGATGAGCGTAATGTACAAGCAAGCAGCAGTATTAATGCGTCCATAGCGACGACGTTCATATGAAATGCTCTCGACCAGATAATCCATAAAATCGAAGACGGCAGCGCAGGACAAACGCGCCTTGATAGCGGGCACAATGTTGCCTACACCTTGGATTTCCTTAAGCAACGACTCCCGATACTGTTTGCAGGTGACCTCAAACCCATCGGTGAATATGGCAGCGTAGATTAGTTGATAAATGGCCATTATAACAGATATAACGGTGGAAGGAAGCCCTACAAGTAAGTGAAGTGAGTCATTAGTGTGTGGGAGGGGGGATCGCCACATTAAAAACTTACAGTAGTACGGCGAGAGACCATCGGGTGTTAGCTCCGACTCCGCTGTCACAACAATCATATCCCCTGAGCTGAAATGAACAGAAGCAGGAAGGGGGTATTGAATTCAGCACATTAGTCATTAACATATGGCTTAATTAGAGCAAACATCTTCTCGCAAAGTGTCGCAAGATGCTGCGTCTGCCGATTAACCCGACTGACCCCAGTCAACAATAGAAGTGTGAGGAGGCGGAGGCATCGCCAACCGCCCCATCAAATTATTAGGTCACTTACCGTTGTCTTATCGTTGTGGTGCCTGCCTTGGGTTTGCCTTTGCCTATACACATCCGATAGCCATGATAGACGCCCAGCACAACGGCAAAGATCAGTGGCAGGATTAGTCCGAATGTGGCATAGTGGCAATAGGCAATGTTACCGCCCTCAAATCCACTGTACCTCGATCGACCGTGCAACACGCACCCACAATTGGTATCCGGGCAGGCGTTAAGCACGTAGCGCCAATGGGACCAAGCTACGGCGGAGGTAATGCAGCAGACTGCCGATCCCACGATGATGAAGGGATACAGGAAGGAGAACGCACGTTCGGCGCCGTAAGACATGGTGCAGTTGTTGTTGTTGTTGCACGTTCTTGTTATTGACTGGGCGTGGGCTCTGTGCAAATTGTAAATTAGTTAATTAATAATTATTCAATTTAAGACAATTTTCTTCTTTTTTTTTTTCTTTCGGTTTGTTTATGCATTAAGCGAACTGCGCTGCTTGTGCCACCACCTGCGCTGCCTGCACTGCTCTCTCCCAGGTGCTCTGAAGCGCACTCTCCCTCTCCCTCACTCATACTCTCACTGCATGCGCTCTTGGGGCGTCATACACACACAAATGCTGCACTGTACCAGAATATAAACAAACGAATTTTGCTTGGTTATGGCACTCAACGTGTTAGTTATTGTAAACAATAATTTGATTATTTACATAAATAAAATGTAAAACTTTATTAGTGCTTGGCGTGCAGAAATGGCTTATTGGCCGCTGACACATACACTTACACAAGCGCACTGAAGACACACCTACGGGTACATACACTATGAGAGGGAGTTAGCTGCCAACCGACTGCTTGTGCAGCATAGAAACGACTGAGTAAGGCGACGCTCACTTGCGTTTGTTTTGACTCCGATCAGAAATTTACTGAGAGAGAACCAGAGTGTTAACAAGAGAGAGCGAGCATAAGAAATCCCTTAATAGAGCGAATATAATGAGAGCGCCTATAGAAATCCTCAAGAGAGAGCAAGCACAAGAGATCGCCTATGGGAGAGCGCACATAATGAGAGCGCCAACATGCTCGCGTTCGCTTTGTATGTGTGTTTCCACACATTGAGAAAGTCAACTTGTTCGCTGTGTGAGTGTGTACACATTGAAAGTGCAGGGGAGCTGCCAAAGTGCGTGTGTAATCTGTAAGCAGCTTGGCAGCCCCGCACGTTACAATTCAAATTAACTGCGATAAATAATATGAAATATGTAATGCAGTTGCGCTGCAAACTATACGGGATGAATGAAACACGTGTGTAAACACAGTGACGATCAATTGCATGTTCTTCTTGGCTACCGGCCATCACTTGGCACGCTTGCTTACTTGGTGTAGCCCGGCATTCGTCTCTGCCGGCTACAACAAATGACGCGCGCCCAATTCATCCGCCGATACACCCGACCGACATGATGTAAGTACACAACAAATATATGTACATATATTTCTTTTGGCAGAAAACCATTTTTCGCGGACGCCTGATCTCAGTTGCATGTGAGGCGTTGTGGAGCACTCAAGTACGCGCAATAAAAATTCGTGTGAGGAAACAAAAAATAAAAACAAATTCCCCTCAACTAAAAATTGTCGATCGATACACATATTTCGGTCTGATCTGATCCGATCGTATATAATATAAGTGAGCTAAGTGAAACGGCAATTATTCAATTGAAAGTGCTTTCAATTTTTCGCAAAAACGTTACGAAATTTTATGCAATTACAAGAGATTTTTCAATTTGCAGTCACAGAATAACTTTGCAGAGCAAGCAAGAGTCCTCTATTAATAGCCCAAAAGGTAGAATCGCATCGAGTCTTTGTCGGCGTTTCCTCCTCTTTATACGCATTAATTTCTGCATAATTGTCTACACATTTTTTCGAGTGCAATAAACTCAATTCCATTGTCAGAAACTAATCTACATATATAATCTATCATCTTTTTAGACGCTAACTGTATTAAAAACAACTCCTAAAATTCCTTGAAAATGGGTAAATATGTTGGAAAACAAAAACCCTGTAGCTCTATAGGAAACTATAGAAGATTGTTCAACAAATATTTCAAAAATCCTCAAATAGTTCTTCCCGAATCCAAGTATATATTTACAAAACTGTAGAAAAATATGGTGATATAACCGTTGCAAAAGTTAATAAACTACTATTGAAATTCAAAAAAAAATTAGTTTTGCAAGAAAAAATCACAAATCTCATAAACATGTGTTCTTATGTTGATATAACCCTGGAAAATGCCGTATCACTAGAAAACTTGCAAGAAATCGTAGTTAGTAAAATTTTGGGTGGTCTTATAAGAAAAATCTCTAAAACCCTTACATAGTTTACCCCATATCCTAGTTATTTTCCATCGGAAAATTTGCATGAAATATTATAAACACTTTGCCTCGCACAAGATAAATGTACTATATATTCCACCATAGTGTTCATAATCTGCATAACTCATGAATGAATATTGCTATTCCTTATAGAACTACATATAGAACCAATAGACAACACACACACAATAGACAAAAACCGGCGCCGAGTGACAGACCCAAAACAAATAGCGCATACCCAGACAGACAATAGATCTACACAGATAGTACATATAGAATAGTACCGAGTCGAGCACACGACTACTAATTGCAAGCAAATGGATAATTGGAACGTTTTGGCAGCGCAAACCTCATCCCAGGCCATTGGACGAGATGATCTCAATGGGCCGGTAAAAACGCGTCTGGTGAGTAGGAAATCAAAAAGCAAAGAGAAACGCTTCCATCCCGAAAAAACATAAACAAAACTGATCGATTGCGTAGTAAACGTTGCATATATCAAGATATATATTATGTATGTATGTATATGTACTATATCAGCTGTTGATTTGATGGGGCCCAGAGCATCTTGCGCTCTTTTGACCACCAAAATGTATCGCGACATGCACTAGAAAATCTTCAGCTTCTTCTTCTTCATGTTGTTCTCTAAACATTACTGTCGCTCTGGCAAGACTCTATAAATAGGAACTACTCGCGCCGTGGCCGTGTTTCTCTTGAGCCCATTGTCGGCCTATGTCTTCTTTGGAGATTCCTCACAGTAGCAGCGCCCCAAGTAGTTTTGGTGGCTAATTCAGACAGACGTTGTGGGTGCTCGGCCGCGTATCGCACATACGTCGCGCGTATCGCTCGTTGAATTCTTTATATAAGCACCAAGCGCGTATATAGTATATAAAGTATATAGTTAATAGTGATCGTTGATCCTCTAGCATGGATATTTCTACAGATATTTGGGGTCAACTGGCCGTGGAGGCATCGCAAGTTTACCTCTCCGATGGCACCATGCGCAGTCCCTTCGCCGACACGGTAGATGATTATCCCAATTTTCATTTTGCACTCAACACACGATCTCACTCGATATATACACACGTACCTATATGTATTTCTGATCACCTCTCTCTCTCTCTCTATCTCTCTCAGACCATTGAGAAGCTGCCCGACAAGGTGTTGCTGCACATCTTCTCGTATCTATCTCATCGCGAGATCTGTCGCCTGGCTCGCATCTGTCGTCGTTGGCGTCAGATCGCCTACGATACGCGCTTGTGGAAGAATGTTTCGTTGCGGCCGGAGGTCTCCGGGCTGCATGTGGGCTCACTGGAGATGCTGCTATCGCTGATCTCTGTAAGATTTGGGCCGACATTGCGCTACATTGAGCTGCCCATCGAGCTGATCACGCACACTGTGTTGCACGAGTTGTCGGCGAAGTGTCCCAATCTGACTCACATGTTGCTAGATTTCTCAACGGGTAAGTATGGTGGTTTCGATACAAATATCCATTGCTAATCCTGACGCCTCCTCAGCCATGCAGCTGCACGATTTCAGCGAGATGCAGGCTTTTCCCACCAAGCTGCGCTACATGTGCATTTGCCTTTCCGAGGTGATCTTCATGGAGGGTTTCATGCGCAAGATTTACAACTTTATCAATGGTCTGGAAGTGCTACATCTAGTGGGCACTTACGAGAAGTGCGAGGAGGAGGAGGAGGAAATCTACGAGGTCATCAATGTGCACAAACTCAAGTCAGCCACGCCCAATTTAAGGGTGATCAATTTATATGGCATCAATTTCATAGACGACTCGCACATCGATGCCTTCAGCTCCAACTGCATCCAGCTGGAGTGCCTCGCTGTCAATTTCTGCAACAAGGTGACTGGTTCCACTCTGAAGACTCTCGTGCAGCGTTCCAAGCGACTCACCTGCTTGCTGATGAACGGCACCAGCCTTAAGTCGGAGTTCGTCATGCAGGTCGAGTGGGACAAGTGTGCGCTGCAGGAACTGGATATCACAGCCACCGATTTGACCAGCGAGTGCCTGGTGGACATGTTGACCCGCATACCCAATCTCAAGTTCCTCTCGGCTGGACAAATCAATGGATTCAACGATACCGTACTGAAGCAGTGGATGGAGCAGGGCAACACCAGGTGAAAGGACGAAATTGTTCTCTATTTAATTCTATCGACTCATCCAACTTCTTGTTTTCAGATCTCTCATTTCACTGGACCTTGACTCCTCGGACAACATCACGGACGAGGGCATGCTGAAGTTTCTGCAGCGTCACGGCCATCAGCTAAGCGCCTGCTGTCTGTCCGGCATGCCGCACATCACAGATCAACTCTGGATGAGCATATTGCCTGTGCTGAGTAACTGCAAGTGAGTGGAGAGTGGTATAATCCTTGAAAGAATTCCTATATACTCACTGTTTTTACTCATCATATTAGAATCATTGTAATGGGCACTGCGGAGAAACTGGGTGTCAATATTCACGTCGATCAGTTGATGGACACTATCGCCTCCAACTGTGGCAACTTGGAACGTCTTGAGCTGCGTTGGGATCCCGACAATCTACGTTTCTCTGACAAGAGTCAGAAAGCCATCGATATTTTACGTGTAAAGTGCCTTAAGCTGCGCTGCATGGTACTAAGGTGGGTTCGACATTCATTTTACTTTTTAATCTGAACTTTAATCCTTAACTTTATCCCTTTCATAGCGACGGACGATACTATGAAACGGTCAAGGCGAATTTCGAACGTGCCGATCGCATTACTGTGGTGCGTACCACAACCTGCTGTCGCGTCTCTCCTTATCATCTCTTGCGCAACTATAACGATCTGGTCTTCAACTAGTGTTATTTGTAAACCCCTCCATCCGTAATTGTTGTTCTATGTTGTGATTGTTGTTGTATTCAAAGATACCCGTTCAAGCAAGGTTTCAACAATGAACTAGTTTAAAAGGAATCACTTGAACGATTTGTTTCGATACAGATTATGTACAGTATATCTGTTTATATTAAAATTTAATCAATATAATAATAAATATTAAAGTTGTTTTCAATCGAATTCTGTAAGCACTAAGTTGACTCAAGATTGTCTTCGCCTGACATCTTTCATCTTTCAATATGAACCCAATTTATTTTCTTCTTTTTAAGGGAAATTGTATTTTGGTTAACAATTTTGCAATACAAAATACTTGAATAATATTACAGAGTATACTATATATACAAATATGATGCAATCTGCTGACTTTTATGGTAGATTTTATATATATTAGCTGCCTGGACTGATTGTTCCTGACTATCCTAAATGAGATATAACCAAAAATTGCATTCCATTTTTCATTTTTCCTTCGTTCTGTATTTTTCCGCTTTGCTTTTATTTAATTAAATTAAATTAAATAAGTAATAAACAAAAATTTAGCTAAATTTACTGTGCTTGTACATTAGAAATATGTTCGCGATTTGTTAACTAGATTTCTTGTTGTTTTCTTTCTTTTTCTTGTTTGCTTGTTTTACTTGGTACTTGATTAAATCATTTTCAGACTTCACCGCATTATGTTCTTTTTTGTTTTTGTATTTTGTTTTTGTTTTAACACCATATTTTCAATGTAAACTTAAACCTAACCTTTTTTAACAGTTTTGGGGTCAACTTTTTACCAATAACTTAATGTACAAAGATTGAATTCACGTTTCGTTCGGCACTGTCATATCTATCTATACATATTGTGTGTCCTTATATGCAGGGTGTGTTAATATATAATTTAACTGTGTAAAGATCAAGCCAAAGATCTTGAAGTGCCTTTGAATGATTTTTTGTGTTCATGTGATATAGGTAGGAATAGGTTGCTCGAAACGTTCAACAAGCAGATCATGGTTTCGTTTTAAGATTTTCGAATTTTTACATAAGTACACTAACACATAGAACAGTTACATCAGATTTGCTCTTAAGAGTAGCATTAACGGTTTTATAATTATTTCACTGCTGCTCGTGGGACAACCGAAATATGTGCGTAGTATTGCTTGCCGCTGCGGTGGCCACGGCTGCCGCTGATGTTGCCGTCGGCGGCGGTTGCTGACCAGACGCACCAATATAGCTGACATTGCTGGTGCTACTGCCTGGCGGATGATTGCTGCTGCTCTGCTGGTTCGCTACCCTCGCCTCGGCTGCAAGAGCGGCTGCTTCACTTGGCGACAGGTCTGCAATTTGATTTTCATTGTTGCCACTTGACGTTGCTGCAGCCGTGGCTGTAGCTGCTGTGGATTCAGCGGTACGTTCAGGCGTGCGACGCGGCGCTCCAGCATTGTTTTCATCCTGCAAAGGGAACAAGAGAATCTCAATTAACCTTCTCTCCTACTGGATGAACTACTCACATCTCTGGGGTATATGCGAATGGGTTGCTCAGCCTGTGCCGCTGCTGCAGCAGCTGCATCTGCTGGCACCTGAGCACTGTCCTCCGGCTTGTCCGTGTACATCATGATCTCGTGGCACAGTGGACAGCGATCCTGCACGTATAGCCATTTGCGCAGGCACACACCATGGAAGAAGTGACGACAGCGTGTGATCTTGGCCGAATACATTTCCTGCAAGAGTAAAAGAAGGATTATTAGACCAAATTCGAAATGTCAGTACAGTAGATCATCTCTCACCTGATAGCAGATGGCGCACACATCGTCGAATGCCTGCAGTTGAGCGGGTGTCGCCTCTGGTAGCGCTGAGATCTTGTGCACCGCCGTGCGTCGCTTCATGAACACAGACCAGCCGGCACGTGCCTCGCACCAGATATTGAAATAGGCATGAATGCACATCATGATCGCTCTGATGGCGCCGCCTGTAGCATTTTGGGCTATCAAGTTATAATTATCGGTACACAAAATCAACCAAATAATAAAATTACATGCACACACGGAACAAAAAAGATGGACAGAAGCACGATCACAAGGTGATGACAACTACTCACGACGAAGATCATGAGACGACTGAATTGAGTGAATGATTATTGAATACTATTGACAATGAATATTACTTATTTTCTTCTGAATGCTGTGTTTGAATGTAATTTGACGAGGACATGGCATGGCGGCATTGCGTGACTTACCCGACTCAAAGACCAATATCCACGCGCCATTGATAAACAGCAAAATGCCGAAGCTGAACTCCACAGAATTTCCAAAGGCGCGAACATAATAAAGATAATCGTCTAGTTTCTCCCAGAAGGATTGCCGGCGTGCATCGAGCAGAAACAGCGTGTATGTGGCCAGTGAAACGCAGACCTGATACAGATCTGGGAGATTAGCATGGAATCTCTTGGTGATTTTCCTGCACTCACCTTGACAATCACCTCGACGGAGAAGGCAGTAACCGCCAGCAGCCAAGTGGAGGGCGAATGTTGAGCCCATAAATAGTAGAGCAGACTCACGGGCATGCAAATGAGGAAGGCGCAAACAGATAACGCGCGTACATGTCTCTTGATTGAGGGATTCCGTGCTGCACTCAGCGACATCAAAATAGGCGATACGATGTTGTGAAGAAAGTGAAACAAGGCGGTGATGAGTAGGCACAGATTGCGGCACAGACGCACAAAACGTTTATCTGGCGACAGTGAGGTAAGACCTGTTTGCAATGCTAATATATAGAAGAGAACCGCCGAGACGGTGCCCAGTGACTTCTCCTCTTCATTGTCGTAGGTCATCAGATACCATTGAAAGCAACGACCAATGTAGTGGCAAATCATCGAAATGACACCGGTCATGCCCAGCACAGCGGTTAATGTTTCACAGCCATCCACAAGAAGTTTCTCCAGGGCAGGAAAGAACTGTAGTTGTTGCTCCGCTTCAGCGGTAAGCAAAGCGTAGCTACCTTGCACAATTCTAGATATGAAGAATAAGAGATTAAAATTGTATACAATTATATACATACATGGAGAACACTCCACCATACCTAATGGTCCAAAAGAGCCGCAGCACATTGGGTACATTGAGGCGCTGCCACTCGTTTTCAATCAGCGCAGACAATCCGAAATTGGATACAAAGTTCATGGCGTACTGATACCCATTGTAGACCGTTCGACTGGCGTCCATGGCACTCTGCATGAGGGTGATTTTGGTCAACAACAGCGGCGCAATCCCCGCCACAAGGGGCAACTTCTCAACCAGGCTCGGCGAAAGTGGCAACATGGCAAGCAGAATGGGACTAGTAAATATGATGGGCATAAATTTCTGCAGTTGCGCTATGCGTGGACCTAGTTGGATGTAGGCAAAGAGCATGCCCATAAACCACTGAGCAATGATGTGCGGCGCCAAGGACATGACAACGCCACCTGAATCCAGAAGCCTTGTTGTATTCATTGACATCAGATCCTCCAATATACAAGGGCTGCGTTCCATCAGCGCCAACGCACTGACATTGGACCAGTACGAGAGAAATGTGAGGCCCAGTGAGGTGAGAAACATGTAAACCATGACCAGATGCCGCGTCCACAGCATAAAGATGCAGGCGGCAGAGAAGAAAGCTACAAAGAAAACAGTGGAACGACGTTGAGGGGGATGATTAAAGTCCAGTCCAGATAAGATTGCAGGGAGAGTTTATTGCCACCGGCTACACTTACCTAACAGGCAGACGACAAATTTGACTGTGGTTATACTCAGTATATCTGCTAACATATCATCGTGTGCCAGCTCATCCATGAGCGTATTGAAATTGTTACTCAGCATGCCATTTGTATTTGCCGTTTTGGATGCATCCTCAATGGTTTGTTCAAGTATCTCATGGCTGGTGTTGCTGGTGCTAATCGAATGGGGCATGGATGTGGTGGGCTCATCGTTGCCGATGCCAAAGAACGATTTGAGGGAACGAAATGAGTCTGTTGCACTACTGCCGCTGTTGACTGCCTCAACTGTAGTCAGTGATTCCGTACCGCCGACTTTGTCCGGATAGAGGCGAGTTGGCAGTCCCATGCCTATCTTTAGTATCTCGTCGATAACCATGATGGGCGGCACACGCATCATGACATCCACAAAACCGAGCACCTGCGTCCGTATGGACATGGCTCAGCTGTTTCTTGTTTTGTTGGCCTTTAGCTGACGCGGCGTGACTTAGCAATTTAAGATTGCCTACTTGTGATTTACTTAGGCCGTTTTCAAAGTTTTCAGTGTCTCACGCATTTGCTGCGGTTATTGTTATTTTTTTTTTTGTTGGTGTTGTTATGTTGCTGTTGCTGTTATTCTTATAGTTGCTCCTGCTCTTTCTTGTTGTGGTTGTTCTTGCGTTTTTGGTTGCTTGTCTGCTCGGCTGCCTGGTTAATCGGCTGGCGTTGGCCTTCGTCTTAGATTTCGCAAATCGAAAAGAATCGAGTGCAAGCGTTATTGGTGTGCTTTTCTTTCTTGTTATTTTTATTGTGAATGTGTTTGCTGTTGTGTTTGTTGTTGTTATTGCTGTTGTACGTTATGATGTGCGTCAAAGTATATATATTTAATGGATAGTAGGAGAAGGGGCCCTGGTGACGGTAACTCTTCGTCTTTTTTTTTGGGGGGCTTAAAGCATTTGCACTTGTTTTTTGTGATTTTCGTTTCGTGTTTTCGTTGGGTCCACTTCGTTTTAATGCCGCACTTGCAATTGATTTCAAGCAAATCGCGTTGACTTTAGACGCGAAGTTCAAACTTTTTCACAATTGGTCGAGGTTTGTTATTCTCCGTTTTACTTTGCTTCTTTCGTGTGGTTCTATCGATATTATTTTGTTTTCGACCCGTCTCAGACTATCGCTACGTGTATCGCTATCGACCTGCAGCAGGGTCTGTTTTCCAACACTGAAACCAGGTAGTAGGGTGTTGCCACTACGCCAATCAGCTGACTGCTTCATTTGGCGCGCACACACAATAAGATTATTTGAAAACGCAACGCATTTACAAACACTATCAATGGCAGCAACACATAAATAACTGTTTTAGTTTTAGCTTAATTAAAAAAGTACTCAAAATTTCTCGTTAAATGATTTTCAAAATATAAGCTGTTCTCTATGCAAGGCCTACTTTAAATCATACCAATAGGTCCCATTCCAAAAACTGTTCAACGAAACCGATTTTTCAAATTCTTAAGGACTCGCAAAAAAGAAACTATTGCGAACATTATTGTCAACGTTTCCGTAAAAATCGGTCATTTCATTAGTATAGCGAATGCTCATGTATTTCCATGGTTTTTATAGTAATTTAGCGCAGAATGCAAGACCCAAAGTTGATTATAAATAAATAATTGGTTGTCTCTTATTTTTAGTTTAGGGGCTCCTTCCATTTATATTGATTGCAATCTGAAGATGCCATCCGAAAAATGCATTTAGAAGAAAATAAAAATAGATATGATATTTGTTAACGTTTTTATTTTTTAATGAATTCCTTGCCAAGGCGCAGATTCCTCATTCGTGTTTATTCATATTTTAGAATATCTCTGACGTATTTTGGGTAGTCATCAACACAGCTCAGCTGTCCTCACAGCTGTCATTTATTCATCTGCATAGGCAGCACGACTCGAAAAATAGATTTGAAGAAAAGCAACGAACTTCTGTAGTTCTTGTTGAGACCACTGATAGTCCGAGCAATCCTCACGATCCTTTTCCTTGCCTTTGCTTCTGTATTCTTCGTGGATGACACCCTGTCAATTATGGTTGTCCACTGCACGATACGATACGGTCTCATTGTTGCCCTTGCGTCAAGTGTAAACGGGTCTCATTACTTACGTTCAACTGTCAGCTCTAAATGTATATAAACCATACCCACAGCAACACTTCGGTCTCAACTTGACAGCCCGGTAATTTCCTCCCGGACGTGAATAAAGGGCAAATCCGGTTATATTTGTTTTTCATGCCGCTAGTTATAAGCCTTTGTTGGTCTAAGGTATATAATAATGCGAGTTCGTGAAGTCTCTTTCATCATCCTTTTCCTTGACCTTTGCATTCGTGGAGATTTCTTCGATCCGCTGCCAATCTGGCATTGTCCAAATCTTGATTAAATTGTGTCCACCACATTCGATACGAATTCTACGGTCTGATTGTTTTAGCTTTCGTTTCGTAAACGAGTAAATTGTTGCGGCTTGGAAGCAGGCTGGTTCAGGGTTTGGAGCTTGCGGACGATTGCGTCCCTCCTTGCGTGCTTTAATCCCTTGCAGCATGGCGAATATGTTTTTCGCTAACACTTACTCTAAAGCACTGAGGTCCGTGTACGCCATTGTCGTTTTCGGCTTATAATATTCTTGGTGGAGTCCACATCGTAATCAAGGATGGCGCGCAAGTCAGTCCCCGTTGCCTTCTCGTTGTCAGAGCTTTTGATGGTGGTACTACAAACCCAAACGTTTCGCCTTAATGGCAGCCATCTTCTCCACAGACATTGTTTTCGACAGGAACTTCATGTTGTCCATATTGATTGACGTTTCCTTTTGATTGACATCCCATCGTGCTGCCAGCTGTTCATGCACCACTGGCCGCATCACCCTCGGCCGTCCGCTTCACCTGGATAGGTATCTCTAGTGGGGCACTCTTATAGATGCTGGCGCATGTGGATGTCTCACCATTAAGATAGGCCAACAGTTCCTTACGATCGGGTCGATTAACGGCGGTATTTCCTCGACTGCCGTACAGACACCGAGTGCTGCATTCTTGTGCAAGTACAAGTATAATATTCACGTGGACCACCCTTTTCCCCAGAGCTGCAAGCAGAAATGCGTTGGCAAAAATTTAATTTAATTTGCAAAACATTTTTGCTAGTTTTGCCGGCTAAGTCTAGTACTTACCCATATTTAAAATAGTTGGTTTAAACATTTTTGAGCCAAGAGAATTCACCGAATATTATTTGATTATCACGTTCGATATTCTCCTATTTGTTTATGTTGTATTGCCGCAGCAGACTGAGTGGATCCGCCATTTCTGCGTAGCCTTTGCTTAACGGACCACGGGTAGTCCTTTAGTTATTCTTCACTCTCAAGTAACAATATGTTAGAATAGCTTGAATTCACTTAAAAACTATAATTGAAACAATTGAAATCAGCTTTCTAAAAGCTCTTTCAGTGTATTTTTCACATCGCGTATTATGTTTGTTGCTTATCTTCTTCTTTAGGCTCGAAGCTGTCGGACGGAAACTACTCGATACTTACAACTGAATGTTGCCAGACATCGTTCGCATATGTTGTATCGAAAAAGGTAATCGATATCCATGACTGGGTCATCTGCCTGGTATTATCGATGTGGTCTGCCGGCAGCCAGACCCAAATAAAAAAATGTGGAAATAAAGGAGGAAAAACACAAACAACAACACGGAAAAAAGCTTTACAATGATTTAAATTGATTCAAAATGTGACAAATTGTGTGTGAATCTATTGTCAATTCAATTACGTAGGAATCTAGTGTCTTGTTTAAATAAGAAAGGGAAAGCTGAGTGCTTGGTGAAAGCGAAAGAATTTATACCAGATAATCAAATGTTATAAGTGCATAAGCAATAAATTAGTAATGGGTCAGTCGGCGGGTAAAATCGGTAAGTCATGTCAATACTTTAGTGTTTGCCTTGTGCATATTTAATGTGTACGTAGGGCTTGATTAAGTGGTAAGTTTAGTGCCGGCATGTAAGTGCAGCTAAACCTTTCAAAACGCCTGTGAAATAGCAATAAATAGAATTGGACACCCATCTATAAACTATTTAATAAAGCTGGCTTGCATTGCACATTTGGCAATATCAAAGGCTGCTTGCTGCCTGCCGCATTCCAATAAGGTTTGTGACCTTCCCTCAACACGCGCACCAAAACAGCTGTTTACCTTGCGATGACACTTTTACTGAGTTAGCCGATAGTTTTCAAAATACTCGTAAGGTGTTCGTTACAATGAGGCGTCCGATTTGAACGACTGGAAAACATTTTTTGAATCTTAAAGACTCAATATATGTTAAAGAAAAACTTTAATTGACTAACTTTATACGTGTTCGACTATTCAAATAAAAACAAACAATTTTATACAAATATAATGACAAAGTTGATTGCACTTATATTCAATTCAGTGATACTAAAAATATAACTAGAGAAGAAGTACAATATAATTTTTATTGACAAAAAAAATCTGCTAAATAATGTAAAACCCGAACAACATCAAATAGATCTCAACAGCCATAATTATCGATATTGTTTATAACCTTGTCCATATTCCAACGTCAATAAAGTACTTACTTGGATATAATTTTACTTTGATTCTAAAATTATCCCGCGAAGAACCTGCAATTAGCGGCTGCAACCTCAATAATAAATATCAATTGAATCTTTAAGAGTATCAATGTTGTCTCCATTTAAAAGCTATCTACATTATAGAATTATTTAGTACATGATCCTGCAATTGTCTTTAACTGAACCTGCAAGTACCTTATGCAACCTCAATACCAATAAATATCGATTATGTCTTCAAGGACTAAAATATTGCCAAGAGTTGCTTAATTAAGTACTTAGATATCCTTTCAATTTGACCATACAATCATTATAAAAAGAACCTGCCAACTAGCTTATGCAACCTGTGTCCATTTCTAAAGGAACATCAAACCTCTTAAGCTGCTTAGACGTTGAGAAAGTCAAAATCTGGAGTGGAGGGTCAAAGGAGTGAAAACCCATCACAGGCCTATGAAAACAGATTAAGCAGGGATTTAATCATGATGGGCGCGAACTTCGACGTAATAAGGGCAGATTACAGGTGCTACGATCCTGGTCGGTTACCTGTTACCCATAGATGTGTATAGAATTTTTGATTTCAATACAGCTGGCAGACAATAAATTATTGAGTTTATGGCCATGATTTCTCACAAAAAAAATACGCAGTAAAAGAAAACTAACGAAAGGACGAAGGATAATGGAAAACCCAATAAGGGAAAATGCTGTGCCCAGGTAGTAAGAAACTC
Source organism: Zaprionus indianus (assembly GCA_018904595.1). Taxonomy (NCBI): domain Eukaryota; kingdom Metazoa; phylum Arthropoda; class Insecta; order Diptera; family Drosophilidae; genus Zaprionus; species Zaprionus indianus. The sequence continues at coordinate 8,713,715 of JAEIHA010000320.1, forward strand.
CACACGTTCACATAGTCTTATACATACATATGTACACTTACATTAACAATGACTTGAAACAAAGACCGAGACAAAAGTCCCAGCAAGGACAATGGCAACTCTCTGTATGACTTGCCAAATGCGCGGGGCCAAACCGTCAGTCACGCAGTTTTTCCGAGCTCTAAACGCCGGGAAAAAACTGGCAAACATTGCGATCCTCAACTTCTAACGGATCGTCATTGGATATACGCATGTGCATACAAACAATATGTATGCACACCCATTTCGCGCTCACATATGTTGATTTTTTTGGCGGGTATTTCGGAAATGCGCCAGGGCGCGCTTGATATTTGATTAGCGTATGCGGATGCGGATGGAGAGGAAGTGAAGAATATGAATGCAGCACAAGCTGAGAAGAACGCTAGATTTCGATCGGTTTCACCCTCAACTCCGACGCAAACGAGCTGCAACAACTGCCACGCAGGTATCCCGGCCGGTCGAAAGGATCCTTCTTTCTGTATCTATATATAGACTGTTTCCTATAGACATACGCATACACATACACATGCCTATGGAAGAAATGCCTGCTGTTGTGTCTCAAGTGCTTGCATAATATCCTTCATTCTTCCTTCGTTTCTAAGTCTGCGGGATTAGTTTTTCTATATTTATATACAATGTTTTTCAGTTCTGTTCTCTGTGTCCTTTGCATATGTCCTTCTCTAATTAAACACGAGCAGAAGAAATACGTGTGCATTTGCTACAGTTTTCGATGTTATTGATCCGTCTTTGTAGATAGCCAGAGGTGGTTTGGTCCTGTTACAGCTGCTTCCCCTGCCTTTCCCCATTTCATGCATAGTTATCCAGCTGCCACACTGTATACCCAAGCTAACCAAATTCTTAATCAATTATTTACCTTTTTACTTAACTTCTGATATTTTCAAATATTTCTTAACTGTTATTATTATTACTTCATAAAGCATGTCTACTGGAATTCTTATCTGCCTCCCCCTTTGATTAAAATCCAATTAAAATCAATTTTCGCTTTGGTCACATTTCAATAATTGCTTTAATTTTGTTCTTTGACTTGTCCTTCAAGAACGAAGCGTAAATACTTCCCTGATTATGTTGAACAGTTGCACAATGTGATAAGAATTAATATCCAGTTATGAGTCTAAAGACAACTAATTGTTTAGATAACGCTGTCTTGATATTGTGCTTTTTATTTTATTTTTGTTATTAAAAGAAATTCTTAACAATAATGAAGAAATCAATTTGATAGGAATGTTAATTAAATATATATATTAAAATCGAGCTTAAAATATAATAAAATAAAATTGAAAATTATAATTGTAAATAAAATTTCGAGTGAGAATTGTTATACTTTGATTACTAGCATATTATAAGAAACCTTGGATTAGATCAGTTCTAAAAGCTGATTGAAAAACTATAAAATACATAGGCCTACTACCTACCTATTAACGGGCCTCTGGAAATTTCAAACATCTAAAAGTACAATATTTTTGTGTTAGTTAAATAACAAAGGAACTGCGTTAGATAGAAAACATTGTCTTGTCTTGTCAATCTTTTCATAAAGTTTGAACTTCTGCTTAATCGCGAGGAGTGAAATGCCTATCGTGAGGCTTCTCTTGAGACAACTGTTGTGTATTTGGCTATATAGTTCCAGCCCGGGCCCAGAAGTTCTCCTGATGAAGGATAATAATTGCTTTGGCCAGATACCGAGGTCTGCTTTGCTGTTGCTACGATGCTTTTTCGTCTGCGCTTCGGTGACAGCAGATGCATTTGCCAGATCGGAAGGGATCGAGCTGGCCAACCGGCATGCGGACGGACAAAAGGACAGAAAAGCATTTAAATTTTGATATTAAAGTGGAAATGCATATTCAGCATCCTGGCAGCAGGCGCGCGTCCGTCTAAATGCGAGGAAATACAGCTGCTGTCGCTGATCCTGGCAGCAGCAGCAGCAAAAAAAACATACAATATAAAACTAAAGTAAAAAGGACATTGGCGAAACAGGAACCAGCCGGTTAGAGCAAGAGGGAGATTCAGAGATAGACAGAGAGAGAAACATTGCCGAAGCAGTGCAAAAACTGAAACTACCCCCAAGACATGCAGCAGTTTCGCATCTGTGGTTGCATTTAGGTCCCGAAAAGGGTTTTCAGGTTTGTGTTTGCCTACTGCCAATTCCAGGTGTAAATTTTCTGTGTTTAAACACACTCTGCATATACGAAGAATTGGATCCGGTATTGGGATAGGATTGAGAAGGGGAAGGGAAGGGTATTGTCTCGATAGTGAAACACGTGGCGAACGTGCGCCAGTTGCCTGTGCTGATAAGACTCCTCCATCCATTTGGTATATTCATATATGGAACCATAAGCATATTCATATTTTGCAAACTCTTGAGGCAACAGCCGACCCCCAGAGGCAGCTGCTGTTCTCTGCCTGGGGGAGATAATTCCGTTTCTTGCTGCAGTAGTTTATATTTAAATTTAGATTTCTTTCCGTCCCCATTTGCGAAATTCCCTTGCCGAATCGTCTCTCTTTCTCCCTCTTTTAACCTCCTCCTCTCCTTCTCTCTCCCACATATATATTGGGAACATCTGCTGACGAATGAAGTATAAGGCTCCTTAGCTTCTTTTTCTCATTCTCCGTCTGCTTTGGCCTGCACTTCTTCAATTGCCATTTGTCTTTGCCCTCACAATTGTCGCCCTACGGCTCGTATAACCTTTGGGTTCAAGGTTCTATTGTATTCGGATGTCACATTGATTTTGTCCACCAGGCAGACCCACGAATTCTATAGTATCTTTAACCGTACCATACCTTGCCCATTTAAATCGATGTCTGTAGAAAATTTTCTTAAGCAAGCGTTTAATGAAAATGCCAAGCGAAAATATTTTTCTATGTTTTCTCCTTCTGATGATCTCATCCCGCATGTCTTCGTTCCTATATTCTAAAAGTCAGCAATCTATTGTGCAAATGTTACAGGTAAAAATAGTACATTTAACCCTATAACCATTTCAAAGTCATATCGAACTGTACCATCGATTGATTTATTGTTGTCTGTCACAAAGAGATAAGTTTTAATATAAAATTTATTGGTCTACAAACGATGTTTTATTACGGGTGGTTTTTTGCAAAACAGACTACCCGTCATAGTATGAACTGGGGGTCCTCAAACTTGCATGGATAATACACAGTCTGACTCACTGATCGAGTACTTTTACCAAATCCATTTGGTAATAAATTTATGGCTTATGCCAATAATTGTTTCTGAAGCAGTTGATAAGAAACAGTTTACATAGCTTAGATTTAGCAAATTGCGGGACTTACCCAATAAATACCATTATAAAAAATGCATTAAAAAATAATTTAAGATTGTAAACATCATGTGATTTTAGCAAACAATATAATAAAACTTGCAAATTAGATTAAGTACGCTTTGATTGTTTTAGTTTATTTAGCTTAGCTTTCCCCCCACGGTTTAAAAGCAAAGTGAAGCAAGATCTTAAAAACAATTTACATAGTTTTCCCCAGTTTTTTTCGCATATTAGCACTCATTTTTGGACAGCTAACTGAGTTTCTAGCGCCCCAATAGCAAAAGAAAACCTCAAATGTCTTGAACTTTGCTGAACTGCGGCCCGAAGCTGCCACAAAACAGTTAGCAGAAGTAGCATCCCAGTGCAAAGAGCAGCAATTTTGGGTCGAAATTCAGGCGGCTGCTATCAAACCTGGCCTAGAACCATGTAGCCAGCAAAGGCAAAAACAACAACAGCAAAACTGACGTTCAAGGTGCACAATGATCGAGCAACAAAAACAACAGCAGCAACAGCGGCTCTGAGAAATTATAAGGGAGGTTCAATACACGCGAAAAGCAGGCACAAAAGGGAAACCATAGTAAATAAGAAACAGCTGCAAGAATTGCTGCGTTGGTGTGCTGTGTTGTTGTTGTTATTGTTGGTGCCTGCTGCTGACTGCGCCTAACTCTCGCTCTCTCCTTTGCTTGCTTACTCTCCGTGCTCTCTTTTACGAACGTCCTCTTAGCTAACGATGTGTGCGTGTCGTACTTGGACGTCGGCTTCGAGTCACGACGAATGGACGAACGCAAAGTAAACGAACACACCGACAACAAGCCGAAGCACCGTGTTCATCGTTCGTGTCACGCTGCCATAACCGCTCAGCTGCTGACGCTGGCTGCGGAGCTCAACGTTTTTCTTTGCAATTGCCGCAGCGAAGAAGTTTCAGTTATAAAATTGACGTCGAAGTGTTTAGTTCGCACAGCTCAGTCGCTCGTCGTTCGTACGTCTCTTCGTCGTTTGTTCTGCCTTTCGCGTTGTGTTTGGGGGCAAGCAATATCACAAATGAAACACAACTAAAATAGCCAAAATGTATTAATTACAATTAAAATAAAACTCTTTTTATGCCAAAAATTCAATAGACGCGCGCGCGTTAAAAATTATTCGCACAATTTCTAAGAAAAATTTGTTGCGTTTTCTTTCGTGTTAATCTGTTCGTTCGCGTCAGTTCGTTTTTAAAATACACAATATTATAATGGGTCTTTCGGATATACCAGCCAACTATATGCAACAGTCGAGCCATGCCTTGCATCATCAACAACAGCAGCAACATCATCACAATGCTGCGGCCGCAGCAGCAGCGGCGGCAGCGCATGTCCTTGCCATGGAGAACAGCGAACTGATGATGAGTCCCAAGGACAAAATGTCCAGCAAAAAGAAAATGCATTTGCTGAAGAAGATCAAGAAACGCTTCGGACTTGGTTAGTACACACAGAAAGACTATAAAGAAAAACCCATTATGAATTTTCCAACTGTAAATTACTTTACTCGTGCGAACATTTCTACTTGAACTACATTAATAATTCATGTGAAAACAGCAAGCTGAATTAATTTTTGCATATCTTGAAAATAATTCCCACATAATATTACCATCTCTCTGTCTTTTCTGCTCATTCATTCATTTCGTTCTGTCTGTGTTCTGTTAATTAATGCGGCAAACATAAATAAATACAGAAAAGCGTAAAAAACAACAACAAACAGCTGCAAAGTTTACGAATACATTAGCGTTTTTTGTTGTTAAAAAAAAAATGAAAAGATCAGCCGCACGCAAAAACCTCTTGAGATTGTTTAAACAAAAGCTGCGTGTGGCTTAAATGTTGCCACAAGAAAAAACAGAGTAAAACACGTAGAAGGTTTTCCGACTGTTTCTTCATTATCGAGGAGAAAGGGCGTAGCCAAGGTCTTACAGTGCCAGAAGAGTAAATAGCTTAGATAAATTATGAAAATTATCAAAAATGTTTATCTAACAGTCTTTGGCAGTAAACTGTATAACAATGTTGTACTACAAGACTAGATAATGCGATAAGTTGGCAGCTCTTCTCGCATTAATTTCAAGTAGCCTCGTTTAGGTCATAAAAACTCCAACTCAGATGTGAGATACCCTCAAGATTCTCCGTCTTAGCACTAATGTTTCCCCGATTTGTTGGACAAATCGCCGGAAGTGTGTTGTGTGTTGATCTCCTCTGATCTCGATTTAACAAATTGCCAGCTCGAAGGAACTCGAAGTTAATCAAAAGCACAAGTTGTTTATTTATTTTTTACTCGTTACATACCACACAAATTCTTGGGTTATGTTTATCGGTAGCGATTACTTTTTGGCTTGCAGTCCTCAAGTCTCTTTGGCTCTTTGTTTTGATTGCCAGGCAGCTGAAAAAGCCTCTCTCGCATTCTCGCGCGATCCTCTCTCTCTCTCTCTCTTTTGCTCTTCTCGTGGCAGAAGCCTAAACACGAAAGAGTGAGAAAAAAACGTTACCAAGCCCAAGCCAATGACGCATACATTACGGCTTGGCCTGGCGCACTCTCTGTGGCTCCCCTTTGGCCTACCCGCCCCCGCTGCAGCCCCATCAAGTCTGGCCAAATGCCCCATTCAGCAGTTGTTGTTGCTATTGCTGTTGTTGTATTTGTACGCGAAGCGCCGTTGCCGCCGTCGGCAACTAAGCAAAGCAAAGCAAAGAGGAGAAGAAAATGTGGGCAGAAGACAAGCGCTGCATTAATGGGAGAAGAAGGTGGTGAGCAGAGAGGAGTCGAGAGGGGGAAGGGCAAGGAAAGACTTTAACTGAAGTTGAGCACTGCGTTTTTGACTCTTCGCCTCTCCCCCATTCCACTCCCATTCCGCTTTGGCTTTGTGTACGTGCGGCGTTTGTGCTGCGTATCGGTAATCAATGAAATTACACTGTTTTTTGTTGTTGTTGTTGTTGCCGCCGCCTGGAATCAGCTGCTTTTGCCTTTTTGTTGTTAGCTTTTGTTTTTGTGTTATTTTTTTCTATTACAATTCATTGTTGTTGCTGTTGTTGTTGTCATGTCTCTTCTGCTCTTCGTCTGGTGTTGTTGCCCGTTGGCATGCAGACAGTCGCTTCAACACGGAGTTCGACTTCGTCTTTGGCTCTAAGGTTTATCTGCTTTTACTTGAGCTTCTCACGGTTTACTTATTGAGCTCAGCCGAACCGAGCCGAGTTCGCAGCTGGTGCTGCCAACTTTGCTCAAATTTCAAATGCATTCTGCGGGCTTCGGCTTCAGCTTCGGACTTTCTGGACTCTTTCGATTATTGTTACGGACAGAGAGAAATATTTGCTTGGCGCAAATAACGCGACACCACATTACTTTGCCTCCCTCTGACATACATTTATATATACATATATTGCTTTGTATGTGTGTTTGTGTGTCCATGCGATAAATAAAGCTGCTCAACTTTCAGTTTGCCGATTGCCTATGAGCTCATGAGAGAGCACTGTGCCGGATGCGTCATCCTTGAAAGCTTTTGGTCAGTTCTCCACCACAGATGTGTGTACTTTGTGTGCGTGTGTGTACTGTTGATATAATAAAAATGGTACTACGTTTATTTCTAAGTGCGGTCAAACTGATTGTTAGTTACTTTTGCCGTGATAAGAGTCTAGCGCTTTATTGACGATCGCCAATTTTGATGGTTCGTAAAACTCTCAACAAAAAGTACCGGACACATGATAATCGATATTTTATGATTTTTAATGAAGATTTGTTCCCTTAATATCTGAAAATAGCTGGAAATATTGTACAATTTTCAATTCCATTTAACGGCTCTCCCACTGTGCCCATTTCAAGGGTTGATGCGCTTTTGCAGTCGCTCGATCGTTTATCATCAGTTTTATCATAGTTATCTTGTCGACCTACATATGTTGCATGTTCCCTCTCCTTCTTACTCTCCATCTCTGTCGAGTTTATCAGTTAATGAACCAGGCCGACAGCTGAGCACGTGCAATGCTTGAAATTCTCGCCAGGCGAATAGATAATACACTCTCGCAGCACCCCACAGACAGTAACTTGGATAGCAACTTGGGTGTCGCAAGCAACAGCTGTAAGGCTGGCCAATGCTTGCTACCTGTGGCAACAGGTAAGGAAGGCTGAGATGCGGGTCGAAGCAGCTGCCGCTGCCGCCGCCTCCAGGCTCGGCAATCAACTTTGCCGGCTTCAAGAAGGTATCTCAAGACAATTATGCACGCCCCGGACTAGTCTATCTCTCTTTGGGCCAGCTGATAAATCAACGCCAAGAATGGTCTCTCCTACCTACGGGTCGGATCTGTCCAAAACGAACAGAAACAACATTTGTCGATCGAGTTTCTTGTGTTCTTGTTTTGTGTGCCATGTTTTTTTTTTGGAGACCTCTACGGGCGCTGCGTTGGCATTTAAATAATGCTTGGCTATTCATTAATGCGCAGAACCTATTCCCATTTTATAGGCCAAACTAGATTTTTTGCCCATATGGGCAACAGACTTGTATTTTCATTTCGCACAGCTGTTCGTCGCAAATTTGCATAATTATCAAATTGTCGCAAGCCGTCAAATGCTAAATGTTTTGCATATTTATTATCTATAATTGGTATGAATTGGAGGCGGTTAAAGACTCTAGAAATCGGAAGGAAACTTTTGTCTTGAATTCTGAAGGAAACTTAAGCGAGAGAACAATAAATACGAGATAAAACAATAACATACCACTCGAATTATCTACTTAAATGCATTGTTATAATCATGTTATAATGATGTGCAAGCTCTTCAGATGCCGCCGTCTCTCCCACTCTCCCACTCTCTCTCTCTAGTATATTCGTGCCTCTCGGCTGCTGCTGCTGTAGCACTTCGGGTCTCTTCTACCTCTTCCTTTTGTCTACTTCAAGACGATGCGACTCGGCGGCTCAACGCTCGAGTGATTTAATTACACAAAGCAACATGGTGGGGTAGGTGCGGGGAATGAGGAAGGGTATACGATAGCTGGCTGTGCAGTCAAGTGCGCCGGCTTCATGTTGTATGTGTGAGGAAATGCAATACACACACACGCACTTCTACTATATGTTTCATAGTATGTGTGCAACTCTTCTCAGGCCCTTTTATGATAGCAACAATTGCAACGCTTCGATAAACAACTTTGTCTATAACAAAACAAAACGGAAGAAAACCAAAAGGGTCGCCATCTTATCTTTATAATTACATTATGTATCGTATTACTATACATACTTTTTAGCTCCAAGCACTATATAGTATATACGCGCTGTAGACTCTTCTTCAGTCGAATCGGTATATGTTCATTTGTATATAAAAAAAAACTCTGGCTGTGCTTGTAGGTGTGTATTTATGTAGCTCGCTATTTCGAGCTCAATATTCGGTTCTTCTTGGCTGGGGTCGCATGCTTCACTGCGCATATGGGCCCCTATCTCCTATCGCGCGGCGGCGGCCTCCTTCCATAAACACAGCGATGGGACTTGTAAAAATAACCATGTAAATTTGATTTGGCCACCCTCGCGGCAGCTAATTATATGAGGATTAGTAGCTACAAATTTCTGTGTGAGTGAGTGGAAAGCGCTGGAAAAGTGTTGATAGATGAGGAAATATTATGACTGCAGAGTCAATGAACCTAACACTGAGGTATGATCAATATTTTGTTAGGCTCCCCACCCTACACACCTGCAAGGCACCACAATGTTAAATAACTTTAATGTTGTAGTTAAATATTATAATATGAAAATATATGTAGTTTAGCGGATATATTAATATGTATATATTTATATAAAATAAGGTATACTAACTTCTTGCAAATGTACGTAACAGGCAGAAGGAGGCCTGGCAGACCCCACAAAGTATATATTCTTACACACACCTCTGTTTGAACTTCGATATCTCAGTTATTATAAAAGTTAGAGACACCTAATTTGGCATTAGGGTGTTTGTCATGTTTTGAATCAAGTTTATCTAAAGTGTTGCCATTTGTTGATAAGAATTTAAAATATTAAACTTATCGATTATGTTAATGTACTAAAAGTCCATCCAGGGATAATTTCAATATAATCGCAGTAGTATATTATCGATACGATACGAATATGTGTATCTTCACAACCCTAACTTAAGTGAGTCACGCTGTTTAGCTAAATTGGCGCATTTTAAATAAATACTGCATTTGGTATTATTTCTTTTTCCCCTTCATGCACATGTAAGTTGTTAGGGCAACCATGGCAGTGTCATCAGATTTCGCTTAATCGCATAAAAAAGTGCATTGTACCGAAGCCACGCTGCAGACAGCGGCGGCAGTAGCAGCAGCAAGCAGCAGCAGAACGACACTCAATAGTTTTGACCTCTCGTCGGCCCTCGGCCATTGTCGGCCGTTTGTTGTGCAATTATTTCTTATTTTATTTGCCCATTTCTTTCATTTATGCTGTGCAACTGTTGTTGTTGTTGTTATTGTTGTTGTGCTTTACTCGTTTAGCTAACTGCTTCTAAAGTTGCCTTGTTGTGGGCACTACTGCGGAGCGGTGCGATGAGCCCGGGTGGAGGTGTTTGTGGGGGGCAGACAGCGTGAGAGTGTGAGAATGTGAGAGCGTATGTGTAATTGGCTTTGGCTGGTGCTTTTGCGGTTTCCGTTGCAGCTCACAGAGCGGAAGCGGTTTTTGCATGCAGCAGCAACAAGTTGCACACAGCTCACCCGCTCGATCTCTCTCTCTCTCTCTCTGTCTCTGTCGCTCACTTGCACGCTTAGTTAGAAAGTCGACATTAGCTTCTTGCCTACGCACCGGTTTTGAGGTTATAGGTCACGTGCCGCATAGCATTGCTTTTGTTGCCCACACGTGCACACGAGCCGAACGTGTGGCAACAATTAAAGTGAAGGCCTCTTAATTATGCCGGAAATGCTTGACAATTAAATGGAAGGGGAAGGAGGAGGAAGATATGTTGGCGGCGATCGATTACAAAGTGTATCAATTGATCGACCCACGTTCCAGCCGCGGTCAATTGACGAATTTAGCTAAATTGAGTAGGTGCTCACGCACACACACACTCTCTCTCTCTTTCGCTCTCTCCCTCGCACATAGTTAAAGCTTGAGCTTTATCGTAAGCTTTAGTTGCATGGGCTTGTCCATCGAGCTTAGCCCACATGTATTAGCTCTCTCTCTCTGTGTCACTTTAATGCGAAGCCCACACTACATTCATTGAGAGAGGGAAATTATCGACTGCGTGGGACGCACCGTGCATAGCTCAATTTGTGGGCAGACCTGTCTGATCTGGCTATGGCAATTCTCACACCCATAAAGAAGGCGCTTACACAATGCAAACGCTTGTCGCACATGTTGTATTCTTGCAGATGTGACAAACCGCCGCTAATCAATGTTAATTAATTTCCCCACAATGGCGACAATAAATGTAAAATAAATGTAAACAAATATGCAATTTGCAGCTAAATAAACATTGTGATTAAGTAAAAGCACAAACAATGCAAGTTCATTAAACGCTGAAAGCTTTTGTGCTTGCTTGAATAGTCTTTTGTTAAGCGATATATCGTATAGCTTCATACAAACTATCGGCTGAGTTTTGTTATTTGGCTAGGTATTGCAATCAAATTAGTACATCCTACTTTTTCTATATTCATTTAATATTCATATACAATTTCAACAAAATTGGAGCACTTTAACATATAACTGTCATAGGAACAATCGATTAAAATGAAGCTTATTAGTACGAAGATTAGTTATGATTTGATATAAGTTAACTTAGTGACGTCATATTGAATATGTAAAATATCATTCAGGTCTGCACCACGATCAATAACTAATATTGGAACCATAACAGGAGAAAGGAACCTGCAAGGCTATAAAACTTTTGTCATTCCTCGTTCTATTTGATCAACCAACTGCCCAACAATTTCCCAGAGCTTTCCTCGGAGACTATTCATCTCTAACAAGTTCCCCCAAAAAAGATTTTAATGATCAATTTAGTTACTCGGAATCGTCCAATCTGCAATCGTCCCAGCGAAATGGGCAATTTGATTGCTGGCTCAGCTATTTTTATGACACCTGCATGATTTTCACATTTCTCTGTATTGTTTTCTCTACGCTTTGGTTTTCCACCCGCAAGGGAAGCAACAGAAGCCGACTTTACTCATCGCCTCTGCCGTCGTCGTCGCCGTCTTCGTTGTCTTCGTCGCTGCAATTGCAATTATTGAAGCTTGTTACAGTTTTTTCGGCCAAGCATCCACAATATATATGTATATATGTAGACACACGTATATATCTCTATATATACAAATTTGGAGTCGTGGGAATTTTTTCTGTTGTTGTTGTTGCCGTATTTGATTTTTTTCGCTCACGGCCAGCGTGGGAAATGTTTGCGACGCGTCTGCAGTCGAACGGTAAATCAGGTTTTTCCTTTGAGCTAAAAAAAAAACAACAAAAACAAAAACAACGATGTACGAAATCCGAAAATTTGCCTGCCTCCGATCGTTTGGCAGATCATCGGTTCGTCTGTTCGTTTCGCTGGGTTTGCGTTTTTCCCGCAGCTTGGCTCAGCCCTCCGACAAGTTTTTACTGCAGCAAAGTTACTGAAGATGTCGGCATCAACTCCCCCAAGTAGTTACCTCCCGCGACCCTTGACGAATGTGCAAAAAGATTTGCCAATTTGTGTGCAACTGAGTTCGTTAAAGATCGTCAAAGTGAACAAGTTAATTGAAACTAAGTCAAATTACATGGAGACTGAACTAATTTCAGTCCGGAGAACGAACTTTTGGTAAAAAATCTTTATCACTAATGAACTGATAATCAATTTGTGCACTTCAACTAATGAAACATAAATGGCATGCTATACAAAGAGATATCCCCACATGAATGTAAAAACTGCATTTGATGATTGTATATTTCCTGCCCTAATCTTCAGTTATCTTTAATTCAATTGAGCTGCGTTGTGTTGGGCTCGTTAGAGGATCGCCGAACCCGCTCATGGCGGGTCTAATTAATTGTCCATGTTCCGAGTTGGCAGCTAATTGAAATGATTGTCGCGTAGCGCGTTAACCGTTTGATTTAAGCCTTGGGCAGCACAAGCAACAACAACAAAGAGGAAAGAAACACGATAAATGATATTACGAGTATTTCATTCATGTCGATGGCTTCTGTAATTCATTGAGCACGACGACGATGACGACGTCTGGACTGTCGCTGACGTGCGTCTGTCGGCAAAAAGTAGGCGTCGACGACGACGGCGGCGTCGTGGTCAGGCGACAACATCCTGCAGCTAATAAGAAGAGAATCGGAGTATCGAAGAACCTGGGGAAAAGTGGAGCCGCGAAAACGTGATTTCCGACTTCCTCGTTGCGAGCATTTCATAAATATTGATGGCTTCTCTCTTGTAGTTGTTGTTGTTGTCGCGCTGCATTCTGCAGGCCACAAAATAGTTGGCCGACTTGCTGCTGCTGCTGCTGCTGCTACTGGACGAGCTGCTCTCCAATGGGAGCTACCGGAAGCTGCTCCGCTTCCTTTGGCCCAGACTTCCTGGATGGGCCGGAAGCGCATGTTGAAGTTGGGCTCCGTCTTAGAGATTTCACAGTCGCTACCTTCGTTCTTGTCTCTTTCTCTCCCTCGCCCACTACTTGTCCCGCTCTCTGTCTGGCTTTGTCTCGCACCGAGCTGGGGCAACGAACCAGCGCATTGAATTTCAACCCCTGAGCCTCCCCTCTGTCTCTTTCCCTCGAGTCTTTCTTGCAACTCGAAAGATACTTTGCGCCTGCTTCCAATTTTCTTTTAAACGCTTTTCGAAATTTGAACAGCTGCCGCATTATTGTGTTTTTTTCTCTACTGTCTGCTTTTCTCTTTGTTTCGTTTCGTTTCGCTTGCAACCCCTGTTGATCGCTGCCACCAACCCCTGGTGCGTTGTCTGCGCTTAAGGGTTGCTGCTTTACCTGTACAACGCTCTCTCTATCTGCGCTCTCTTTCGCTGCGCAGCTGCCTCAAAAGGCAACGGCATTGCCTTGACGGCGCAGGGGTTGCCACAGTGTGGATCGGGGGCGGGGGCAGAGACGCTACGGGCAGCTGCCACATGCCGCCTGTACAAATAAATGAGCAGAATTAAAGATCCTTCTTAAGACGCTGCCTGCCTGCGACGTCTGCCACGTGCCGCATATCAACATGGTAATCAAGCGTCTGTCTGTCGGTCCCTTCTTCTCGCTGCTGTCGCTCTTGCTTTTTGATCGTCGTCTGCCACACATTTTGCAACTGTTGCCGCATGCCGCCAGTTACATTCCCTACCCCCTTCCATGCGCCAAAAAAGCCGCAAACCTGTCGCCACACAGCAAAGAAACCTTTAGCAATTATCAACGATCGAAGGATGCCGCAGCCTGGTGGTGGCAATTGTCAAGCAGCTGCTGCTGGCCGTGCCCTCAAGGTCTGCTGTCATTACAATCATTATAATGCTGATATTCAGGCTAGTCGATTTATCACCTAAACACAACTCGAATTAACTTATTTCCAGCACAAGCAAATGAAATACTTGCAGCAAGTTGAAAACTAAACGATTGTTAATTGGATCTTGATTCCTGAATTTGTATTGAATTATGTCTAGAAATAACACATAAAATAATACAATATACATAAGATATTAACTAAATGCAATTAATATTATTTTACCTTGGCTTCTTTTATGCCAATTCTTATATTTGTAGATACTCATATCATAATATATCTTGCAAGAAACATTTACAATTCCTACCCCAACTAGAAAAACAATAGACGCGTGCATCAGTTACAGTTACAGCACGCAAGTTCCGTGGAATAAGGCATTTGTGTATAGAGTTACACAGAGAATAGGTTCCTAAGGCAGGTAGCTAAGAAAAAACATTCACAATTCAGTGCACAGACACTCGAGATATGCAGCGGAGCGAGGAGAAGATTTCTAACCATGTGCTAGTTCTCAAATTACATACAGAAGCCCCGCCAAGGCATTAACCCTTCGGCAGGCATCAGGAGAATGAAACCCCTAAAGTCGATTTTTGGGGCAGCACGTGACTTTGATGGGGAGATTATTGAACTCTTGGTGTTCAGTCTGTGGATTTGATCATTGAATCGATTAACAAACGTTCGATATGCCTGAGAGAATGCATGATTACTGAGCAGCTGTTGTTGTTCTTATATACATAGTATCTTTAGTTCCGGGAAGTTCTCAAGTGTTTTAGGCAAAGGGTTCCAAGGAAAGTGTGCAACCTGTTGCTGAGCAGTTGACAATGGAGTTTAATTTTAGTGCAGGAAGAGAGATTTAAGACATCTCTGAATTCAATTTAATATATCATATATAACATATATCCCAGTATCTCCTCTTCTTTAATCGACTGCATTTTACTCATTCTCATTTCGGTCTTATCTGCTTACAGTTCGCCGTTCTCCCTCCTCCTGCCCGGGTCCCAATAACCTACCGCCACTGCAGTTTCACTCCGTGCACGGCGACAACATACGCATCTCACGGGATGGAACGCTGGCGCGTCGCTTCGAAAGCTTTTGCCGTGCGATCACCTTCTCGGCGCGACCGGTGCGACTGAACGAGCGAATTTGTGTGAAATTCGCCGAGATCTCTAATAACTGGAATGGCGGAATACGCTTCGGTTTCACCAGCAATGATCCGGCAACACTTGAGGGATCACTGCCCAAATACGCATGTCCCGATCTGACCAATCGCCCCGGCTTCTGGGCCAAGGCGCTGCACGAGCAATACTGTGAGAAGGACAACATACTCTACTACTATGTGAACAATGCCGGCGATGTCATCTATGGCATCAACAACGAGGAGAAGGGCGTCATTCTCTCGGGCATCGATACGCGTGGCCTGCTCTGGACTGTCATCGATATCTATGGCAATTGCACGGGCATTGAGTTTCTCGACGCGCGCATTTACATGTACCAACAGCAGCAACAGCAACAGTTGCCCCATTCCATGCAACAGTTACCCCAGCAACAGCAGCAGCACCTGCAACAGCAACAGCAGCAGCAGGCACATCAAATGCACCAGCCGCAATCTCTCTCAGCACATCATCCGCTGCAACAATCGCGTCGTTCATTACCCGGCGGCGTTGTTGTGGATCACGAGCTTGATCGGCATGTGATGCCATCGCTGCAATCACTGCATTTGGCCGGCAGCACTGTGGGAGCTGGCGGCGCCGCTGGCATTGTGGAGCATGATCTGGCCAATGGATTGCCACCACTGCGTTACAATGCCAACGGGCGACTGATTCCCGTTCCATTCCACATCACAAAGGGACGCAATGTGCGGCTGTCGCATGATCGTTTTGTTGCTTCACGCACCGAGTCGGACTTCTGCCAGGGCTACGTTTTTACGGCACGCCCCATTCGCATTGGTGAGAAGCTTATTGTGCAAGTGCTCAAGACCGAGCAGATGTATGTGGGCGCCCTGGCGCTGGGACTGACGTCGTGCAATCCGGCTGTGCTGCAGCCAAATGATTTGCCCAACGATTCGGACTTTCTTCTGGATCGTCCTGAATATTGGGTGGTAAGCAAGGACATTGCAGCGGCGCCGCAGCGTGGCGATGAGATCGCCTTCTTTGTGGCCCCCAACGGTGAAGTGAGCATCAGCAAAAACAACGGACCCGCTGTGGTTGTCATGCATGTGGATCAGTCGCTGCAGCTATGGGCGTTCCTCGATGTTTACGGTTCGACGCAATCGTTGCGTATGTTCCGCCAGCAATTGCCCAATATGGTTGCCTATCCCTCACAGCCACAAATCAGCGCAGGAGTGTCTGCTGCTGCTGCGGCTGCCACCAGCAATGGTTCACGCATGTTGGCGGAATCGATGAACAGCTTGAACGCAGCCCAAATGCTGGGAGCATCAAAGATGCAACTGAGTGTGGCTCAATCGACGAGCACGCTGGCATCGGCAAGTGCCGGCAATGGGAGCCGCATGATTAGCATGCCCTCGAACGGCGACATCTTGCAGATACAACCGAACGGAGGCGGCACCGTGCTCGTCGTGAATCTACCGCCAGCGAATAGTTCGCATGATCTCAACGCACAACTGACAACAGGTCGCACACAGACACAGGCACAGCCAACTGCGGCAGCGACAGTGACCAGCAGTGGCATCCTAGCAGGTGCCTGCTCTAGCGGAACACTGATCAGCACCACCAGCAGCCAGCAGTACATTGAGGTGAGTTTGCAGAAACCATTAATGCCAAGCAATGGAAACTAACTGATTATATTTCTTCTTACAGCCAATTGCACAGAGCACCAGCACGTTGAACGGCACCAAGTGGAAGGACAGTCTCAGCGATCAACAGAGCACCGACTCCAGTGCCGAGTGCACCATTTGCTATGAGAATCCCATTGATTCGGTGCTCTATATGTGCGGACACATGTGCATGTGCTACGATTGCGCCATCGAGCAATGGCGCGGCGTCGGCGGCGGTCAGTGTCCGCTCTGTCGGGCAGTCATTCGTGATGTCATACGCACCTACACCACGTAGATGTTGTCCCCTGTCTGCCTGCCTGTCCAGCCTAACCAAAACGGGAAACTTTTCAGTTTCCGCCAAAGCATTTTCCACAAAGGACGCAGCAGTTTCCTATAATTGAACTCGCAATCGAATTAAGCAAAAAAAAAAGGAAAAACATGAGATAAAAAGAGATTTTTTATGCAAATTTGTACTAAAAACACATATTATATTTATGTGTACATCACACTGGATTGTTTTAAGAGAAATGCTTAGTATTAGCAACTAGTTTTGATAGCAGCAACCTGAAAAAACTGAATTAGGGATTAGATATTTTTGCAAAAGATTGAGAAACAAGAACGAAAAGAAAATCAGAACCTAGTTGTACGCACACTCGGACTTTAGTTAAGCTATATACACTATACATATACGTATATAAATATAAATATTTAATTTTTTTGTGATTTTATTGCTAAGTACTGCGGCATCCAGAGCCAATGATTTCAATGATTTATTTAATTTTTTGTCAAATTCATTTACGACGTTCTTACGTTTTTTCAAAACATGCATGTTATATATAGTTAAAACCAAAGTATTTGTATAGATCGTAATCTGATTTAGCTGAGAGAGCCTGCAATTGTATGCTGAAGTTGTTGCAAATTTAACGAAAAGAAATTTAAAAGACTATTGAATGAGATCATTTACTATTAATTCTTTATTTGGCGTTTTTAAATCATTTTGGTGCTAAATGTTTTCGATCGTATTATGAAAAATTGTTATTGGAAAATGTTGTTTAAGCTTGCAGCAACTACATATTGAGTGCACAATGAATGAATGAGTTTGTTAAATAAGTTTGAATCATCACATTGTTTAAGGTAGTTTTATGAACCGCTAACGCAAATGGAAAAACCAAAACTCTGCCGTCAAATCAAATTGTAACCTAAAGAAAAAAAAATGAAATAGAGAAAAAAAAAAACACCAAGAGATAACTATAACTATAAGCACAGATTGTTAAGGGGAAATTATTCAGCTAATTACTTTTGCACCAAACCAGACAAAGTATAGAAACGTAGATCCTAAGTTTACCATTAAGTACTTAAGTTAATTTCTAGTCAACGAATTATGCTGAAGTTTACACATTTCACTCAAAGCCTAAATCGGAAAAGAAAGCACGCAAAACAAACAAAAAAAAAATAAAAGCTATGCACGCTATGCAATTTTAATGAAGCGCATTTTAAAGTATCTTAAAATAGGTAGTGCAGAGTTTTAAAACAAAACTAATCGATATTTATATAGAACAAAAGACTTTGCTTGAAACAAATATTAAGAGAAAATGGATAACCATCTAAAACAAAGAGGAAGAACGATGAAAGAGAACATGCAGTTAGAGAATTGCCAATAATTAATTAAAGAAACGCAAACAAACAAACAAATAGACAGCCAGACAAGAAAACCAGAACAAACAAAACCTTTACCTAAGATTGTATTAAAAACAAAATAAAATGTATTGATATATAACAAAGAAATAATGCTACTTGAAGCGCATACTAACTATTTTTGTTATAAGATTTGAAAATTGAAAGTTTAATGAAAGACAGTTCACAATAAAATGTTATTGCCACTACTGATAATTAATTTTAATTTTTTAAATGAATACTAGTTCTTAACAAAATGCAGAAAACGGAAATGAAACAATTGCCTAACAATGAATTAAAATGTAAAATTATTTATAAATATTATATATGATATATGTAAGACAACGCAATGCTGTAATACCATTAAATACTAAATGACAACATACAAATTAGATTTTCATTGTTTGATTAATTTTCAGGTACATATTAAATAAATGTGGGATGGGGTAAAATTCGGTAAGAATACTGCCAATTTAGCTATTTTCTCCCGAGATCTATCGCCTTGCAAGTGCCATAATATAATAAAATTTTTTTTTCTAATATAATACATATTTTTATATTTCAAAATACTGACGTCTTTAATAGATTTTCTCAAAGGGATATGGTGTAATATGGTGAATATGGATTAAATCAAATTAAATAAAAAACAAGTATACTTTGTGAGGTTCTGACAGGCCTCCTTTTGCACTGAAATGCAAGCAGAACCAAGCAGACCGCTGCGTACCTAATGTTGCCATGCGGGACACAAATGGGATTGTGTCTTGGGAAAGGGGGTTCAAAACCCCTGCTTATAAGTTTTCTGGCAACGCTGCACAGCTTCTAGGTATCGAAACGCACGGGCATCGATAAGAGTATACAGGTTTTGGTATTTTGAACAGTTGCGGCCACACTGTATACAGTAAACAGTTTCAGATTTTATCGTGTGTGTGCAATTCGTGGAAGGAAAAATTAAGAATTGAAGTTTTAAATCAATGTACATTTTGCTAAAATGCGCATAAATGTTGCTAAATACAATCAAATTTGTATTGTGTTATATTAACAATGTAAAAACATTTGTGGATTGACCAAGTTTTTGTGTCTTCGTCTGAAAGGCTCTCGACGCATACAAGTGTACACATACACCTTCAGAAACATACACACACCACACAAACAGACAGACACACACACACACGTAGACAAAATACTAAACCCTCCCTCACTCACTCGAATCATTTTTCAGAGCAGTGCGCTGGGCCATCGCGTCAAGCGACCCAAATAAAGAAAGCGAACAGAAAAGCAAAGCAAATTAAAGAGAACTACAACACAATACAATACAATACACACACACACACACACTAAAAGAGACCCCATACTCACACTGCTCACAATTATATACTGAGAGAAAGAGTGCTAATTAAAAATTCTGATCATGGATGAGGCCAACATACAGGACAAGGAACGCTTTGCGAGCCGCGAGAACCACTGTGAAATCGAGAGACGGCGACGCAATAAAATGACAGCCTATATAACGGAACTATCGGACATGGTGCCCACTTGCAGCGCATTGGCGCGCAAGCCGGATAAACTAACGATACTCCGCATGGCCGTGGCACACATGAAGGCGCTGCGTGGCACCGGCAACACCAGCAGCGATGGCACCTACAAACCCTCCTTTCTGACAGACCAGGAGCTTAAGCATTTAATACTGGAGGCTGCCGATGGCTTCCTCTTTGTTGTGTCCTGTGATACGGGTCGTGTGATCTATGTATCAGATTCGGTTACCCCTGTGCTGAACTACACGCAAAGCGATTGGTATGGCACCAGCCTGTATGAGCACATCCATCCCGATGACAGGGACAAGATACGAGAACAACTCTCCACACAGGAGTCACAGAATGCGGGTCGCATATTGGATCTGAAGTCGGGCACTGTAAAGAAGGAAGGTCATCAGTCGAGTATGCGACTGAGCATGGGCGCTCGTCGAGGATTCATTTGTCGCATGCGAGTGGGAAATGTTAATCCCGATGCAATGGTTTCTGGCCACTTGAATCGTCTGAAGCAGCGAAACTCGCTTGGTCCGTCCCGAGATGGCTCCAACTATGCTGTGGTCCATTGCACGGGCTACATCAAGAATTGGCCACCCACAGATATGTTTCCCAATGTGCACATGGAACGCGATGTCGACGATATGGCTTCCCATTGCTGTTTGGTGGCCATCGGACGCCTTCAGGTGACCTCGACGGCTGCCAACGACATGACGGGCAGCAACAATCAAAGTGAGTTTATCACACGCCATGCTCTGGATGGAAAATTCACCTTTGTGGATCAACGTGTTCTTCACATACTTGGATACACGCCGACCGAGCTGCTGGGCAAGATTTGCTATGATTTCTTTCATCCTGAGGATCAGAGTCACATGAAGGAGAGCTTTGATCAGGTTCTCAAGCAGAAGGGGCAAATGTTCTCGCTCCTGTATCGTGCAAGAGCAAAAAGTTCCGAGTTCGTTTGGTTGCGCACACAGGCTTACGCTTTTCTAAATCCCTATACGGATGAGGTGGAGTATATTGTGTGCACCAATAGCTCGGGCAAGACGCTGCATGGCGCCACACCCGAGCAGCAGCAGCAACAACAGGCGGAACAACAGCAGCAGCAACAACAACAGCAGCATGTCTATGTGCAGGCACCGGGCGTGGATTACACGCTGCAGCCGCCGCGTCGTGAGATCACACCCACAGGCGGTGGTGGAGATGGCGGCATCTACCAGATGCACATGCAGGCGCCACCGCCACGTCCCGCCTCGGCGCAGAATACGCCCGTGGGTTATAGCTATGACACAACGCATTCACCGTACGGAGCCGCCACAGCTGGCGGAGGACCATCACCGCTGGCCAAGATACCCAAATCGGGCACATCACCCACGCCCAATTCATGGGGTGCACTTCGTCCAACGCCACAACAGCAGCAGCAGCCACAACCAACTGCTACCGAAGCATATTCGGCGTATCAGCAGAGCAGTCCGGCCCGCTCACCCAGCGGACCCACCTACACACAGCTGAGCGCTGGCAACGGGCAACAGCAGCAGCAACAACAACAGCAGCAACAGGCGAGCGCGTACCAAGCAGCACCAGCTGCAACACCCTGGGATTGGCAGAATGCCGGCGCTTCGCATCCAGCACATCCCCGGGCTCATCCGCACGCTCATCATCCACATCCGCATGCACATCCGGGAGCAGCTGTTGCAGCGGGTGCCCAACAGCCGCAGGAGTTCTCTGACATGTTGCAAATGTTTGATCCCAGCGCAACGACGACATTTGAGGATCTTAACATCAACATGTTCACAACATCATTTGAGTAATTTCGATCCCTTCCTCCCCCCCACTCACCCCACCCACTTTCTCTCAATATGTTTCCATTTTGTATTAGAGATGGGTGCGTGTTATCGCAACAAAATATTGTATTATGAAATCCAATTTACGTGTAAAATGATATGGAAATCATACGATGTACGATCGTATTGAATTACGATATTGCTCATATGAAGTATTCACAAAGTAAACTCGAATATTTTCTACACAAACTAGATAGTGGCATTTATTTAGAGTTACAACTACTTGAATATATTTAATATACTTTCAGTTATCTGATTAATACTTATCGAATATCGTATCGTCTCGTGACACGCGCCCATTTTATCTGCTCTCTGCTACACACCGCATACAGTTCTTAATTATTTTCAAGTGCAATCTATTTAACATTTTCCACAAAATTGTTGAAATATTTTAGCAAAGATTATATATACATACATAAAAGAAGTCAGATATAAGGCAACAAATTGTAATCTCGTAAATAGGCACTTAAGTACATAACGGTAGTCACGTACCGTACCGTACCGTACACGACGTTCTCCATATCGATATCATTGCTCGCTTCCATACACACACAAACAGAAGAGCCGCTAATCCGCACACACACTTGCATACATACACGCGTATGTATGTGCACATGGAGACATCGCCGTATTGTCTCTCCGACTCTGCCAAGCAGTGCAAGTGAAATAAAAACAAAGTATTTTCAATTTGTATTTGTAAATCAACCACTCTCATTATGCAAATTTCAAAGTTCATTATCGAACAAAAACAACGCAGTTTTTCTAACATAATAATTTAATACCTATGTACATGTGTAATTCCTAGACTAATAAACACAATCTTAATTGTAAGCACTTGCACAAACACACCCATAGAAACTGGCCACCTCCCACTCAACCCCAATCACCCCCCTTTACGTTTGCTCTCGACATTGCAACATTGACACCAATTTGTTGTTATTATTGTTGCTTGCGGAAAAAGCAGTTCAAGTGCAAATACTGACAAAAAATAATTATTGCTTAATTTTATTTTCTTCAACGAGAAAATTGCAAGCTGCACTTTAACGAATTGCGAACAGTCGCGGCTCGAATAACGATGGCGGAGCTATAATTAAATGTAGAACTCATACACACACACACACATGCAGACATACATATAGATTTATGACATAAAATTTAGTAAACTAAGCGTCTAGCATACAAACAAATCTTTTTTTACACAAAAAGAAACAAATTTAAATCAATTTTTTCTATGCTAGGCCTTTGTAATTAAGTGAAATCATCGCTATACATTAATATCATAGAATTGGGTAATGAGAAAAAACTTTTGGTTTTAAATGCTAATAAACTTAAACTTATTATAAAAAAAAAAAATTAAACTGTGCATTTTTATGGACTCAAACTTGGCTCAACCTTGATCTTGGCCTCGATCTTTTCGTCGTCCGTCTTATTTGCTTCCATGCGTAGCCGCTTAGCATCGATATCAATGTCGTTTGAGGTTATATCAGCATTGGATTTAAGTACATTTGACTTGCGTTTGGTTTCTCCCGTTAACCAAGCCGCCCTAGCCTTGGGTTTCTCTGGTTTAGGAGCCTCCTGAAAGGGCTTATTGCATTCTTCGCCCTTGTTGCGTGAGTTGTTCACCAATTTACCAACACGATGCCAAAGTAGCTCTGTAGCTGGACGTAAAGCAGCTAAGGCCTGAGAGTCGCTTACATGCTTAAAGTTTAACCAATCCTGATAACATAGTATAGTATTATTACAGTATCTATCCTCAATCCGATCATACTCACATTCATTTGCTGCTCCGTTTCTAGTATAGCCGGCATGCGATAGTGCATCCAGGACATTATTTCACTGGACTCGAATGTAATAATGCTATAGCTGTACATCTTGTCGCCGTTGTCGTCCTCCCACACATCGAACAGTCCGGCCATTCGGAGCAACTTCACATTTGATGGCGACCAAGTACTTTTGTCATGGATCTTAACATCCGACTCCTGCGGGACATAGACCAAGTAGGCCTCACGTTCTGAGGATTTGGCTTGTTTGGTTGTTTGCCATTCGTAGAAACCCTCACAGATGACAACACAACGTTGGCCACTCTTAAAGGGACCGCGATACAGTTTGGATTCCATAAGGCGCTCCAGACGGCAGTTATTAGTGGTGAGTCCGTGCTTGCGATAATCGCCCTTGTGCCACACGGGTATCATGCCCCACATCATGGGCACGATGACGCGCTCGAATTTCTGATCTTCTGATTCGCTAAAATGTGCAGCAGAAACGCTGTGAAGTAAATCATTATTATATAGGATATTAGCACAATAAATAATAGTATACAAACGACCTACATAACGGGAGTTATATCGGTGGGAGCTATATTGTAGGACGGCTGATATTGGCGTCCCAAATTGAACTCTGATCGCCATTCTGGAGTTTTATAATCCTCTTTGTTTTCTTCATCCTTAGTACCTTTGCCCTGGTATTTGCAAGCACATAGCACCTGGTCTGGATCCAGGGTCCTAACGCAAAAGAAATATTTTCATTTTTAAGACGCAGTTGCGTTTTTCTAATTTCTACTTACAAACAGGTTCGTCCACACATTATCCGCCTGTTGAATTTATAACTGATTCAAGCCTCGCCTAACTTAGTACACTTCCTTTGTTTAGATTTTTTTAAATTGCAAACCAAAATTAAATTCAATGGTTTAGGAGATTACACGACAGTAATAAAGGCGCAAACATATCGATGGATCGATGTATTTAAATTTCGTAAGACGTCGATGATTTTTAAATAATCGATATTTGCATACCCCTTTAATGTATTGTAAGTTTTAACTGATATTTTGCAGTAGTTGCGGCGCCAAATATGAACCACAGACTCTTTAAGAACTGGAAGAAATAATACGCAAAGATGCATGCAAAGCTATGGTATTTTTGTCGTCAGCTGTGTTTGTTTACAATTTCTTTTTTATTGATATTACAATAAATATTTGCATTTATTTCATAGCAAATTTATCGTTTCAATTTGTAAAATGTCGTCGTATTTATGTTTGTTGTCATATCTTGTAAGAGTCCAAGTCATTCCATCTTTGCGCAATAATAGATCAAATTAAAAAACTTTTTAAAAATGTTTCAATTTATGAAAATATCGATTCTTTTGCAGTCCTTGGGCAGTTCAAAGAAACTAGTTCACCAGTTCATTGTAAGCATTCAACAAAACAAACGCTCTCTTAACAACATACGTATATTTGATACGAAAAATAATAATTAAATAATATGGGTGAACGATACAACATACATAGTCAACTGGAACATCTTCAGAGCAAGTACATTGGCACAGGACATGCAGATACAACCAAATTTGAGTGGCTTACCAACCAACACCGCGATTCACTGGCCAGCTACATGGGACACTACGACATGCTAAACTATTTTGCTATTGCTGAAAACGAATCCAAGGCACGTGTACGTTTTAATCTAATGGAACGCATGTTGCAGCCATGTGGACCCCCACCAGAAAAATTAGATGATTAGATTTGTACCATCAATAAACGCAATTATATTTAACATTGAAAACAGTCTGCATTGTTCATTGCAATAGTGATGGAAAACGGAATGATATGCTGCAAAAAATCGATTACTGAAATTGCATATTGGGGTTTTTTTCAATAGAAAAATCTGGTCACACCGCTGTTGCAGTCGGGGAAAGCTTTTAACTCGATATAACTTACTTTCGTTTCAATTACATATTAATTTGAGTGCTAGTGTTTCATTAAAATAAAAACATACATAATTTAAAAGTAAATGCTGCAATTTAACCAACAAAATGTACGTGTTTTCGTAAAATCATTTTTAAGAAGTGTCATCGTAATGAGCAATGAGAAAAGAGAACGTGTACTCACATACATACATATATGCATGCGTCAGTATGTAATGCGAATTTGTAACAAAGTGCACTAGGAATAACAAATAAACTATAACGACGGAGCAACTTATTTTTATTTGGAAACAATGAAAATTCGCGGCGAACAAAGATCGCAACTGAATTCTTTTTCAATTGCGTAGATTGTGTATATATATAATTAAAATACACACGCACATATACGCCAATTTACATATAAAGATGAATGTGCCATAATTACGCGTTGTTAAATGCAGAAAACGCAAAAAATTAAAAATAGTGCCAGACGTAGATAGTAGAATGTTTTGCCTAGAGAAAACAGCACTTGAATTTGTAAAAAAAATTAAAATTGTGCAATATTCGTTTGCCAAATGTTATATTAATTGTTATTTTACAAACCGCACTGCAAGAGAAAAAGTATAACAATTGCTTCACACCTGGAATATTGCATGCATGTGTTCAACATTTTCACCTATGCTTGCACATGCACAAAGTATGCATGCAAACCTGCCACCCTCACTAAACATTGTAATATTTTGCTTTAAAGTACACCCCTAGTCAACAAAATAGGAGAACAGAGTTTATCAGCTACGAATTATTTCGGCAGGTCACGCGTTTGTCTTATTTAAATGACCAGCATAGTGTGGTGTTACGAGCAATTACGGAAAGCTTCAGTATTTTTCTTCAGCGTTGCCACATAATTTATTCAGTGTGGCAACACTAACATAAAATGATCCAACAGAGATTTTGGCATTGAATTAAAAATTACAATAATGTGTATATATTGTTTATAAACAATTTGTTTACACTTATTACTAATTAACAGCTGTTATGCATCACCACATTCTTGTTGGTGCAATGCACCAAAATTTTGGCAATGTGGCAGCACTCAACACCGCTTGATTCGTAAAGGGGGAGGTGGATAGCACAGCGACACACAAAAGCACACGACAACGACGGACGGGTCGAATGAGTTGAAAATTTTCGCGAAACGAAAAAGTTAAAAATAACTGTTTATTGTGCATGGTTCAAATGCCTAACATATAGTGCTTGAATATTATTTGTGCACTTTGTTTATGTGTTTTCTATTTACACCTCCCGTTTGCCTTCGATATCATCGCAAATGTATTGAAAAATTTCTTTACTCTCAAGCTTGTGGTAGTGTGCGCTGCTGCTGCTGTCAGTGTCAGTGCAAGACGTAAGGAAAAGGGGAAGGGTATGTGTGTGCGATTTATACCTTTTGCTTGTTTCTATTCATTTCATTTTCGGACGACAAACGCGAAAGGTAACACCAAAGAGAAAGAACCGTAATCGACTTCTGGGAGCTTTGCAAAGAAAGGCGAAAAGAAAATCAAAAACACATAAAAAAACGTTGCATCTGCGAGGCCGGGCAGCGTTCGTGAGTGTATATGACCGATTTGCATGTGTATTTATGTATGTGAGTGTTCGTGTAAGGCTTGTTACTTAATTTTGGCGTTTTCTTACTCGCTTTGTTGTCATCTGTTTACATTTGGTGACTGTCAACGCCTCTTTCCCTTTCGCTTTACAGATCTCTTGCATTCGACACATGTGTACATAAAAATCCATCAACAAAAGCAAAAACGAAAAGTACTAAAAGCTCAATCGAAAGTTTTCATAAATCCAAATAAAATCAAAATCTCCGGCAATCTCGACAACGGTAAAGAGCGTCCAAAAGGAAACGGCGTCTATCGAGTGGACGTGAAGACGTCGCTGCTGCTGCTGCCTCTGTCGCCGGCTCTGCCGCTGCCTCTGCTGCTGCTTAATAATAATGAGTCGTCATGAAGGTAAATAAAATAAATCGATTTGTATATCCAATAGTAAATATTAATATTATTTAGGTGTGAGCTGCGATTCATGTCTTAAAAGTAACTTCAATGGTCGTCGCTATAAGTGCTTGATCTGTTATGATTATGATCTGTGCGCCGATTGCTATGAGGATGGCGTTACCTCCACTCGCCATCTGGTCGAGCATCCAATGCAATGCATACTCACCCGTTCCGATATTGAATTGTATTTTGGCGGTGAGATGCTAACAACGGATCAGCCGCAATCCTTTACGTGTCCTTATTGCAAAAAAATGGGCTTCAGTGATGCCACCCTATTGGAGCATGTTTCCGCCGAACATACGGAAACCAGTGTGGAGGTCGTCTGTCCCGTTTGTGCCGGTTTGCCGGGTGGCGAGCCGAATCTAGTCACAGATGATTTTGCTGGTCATCTAACATTGGAACATCGGCAGGGACCACGAGAGTTAATATCCTTTTTGATATCCTTATCTAAAACACAAAACAATCAAATCTCGTACAACGTAGACAAATAATCTCCAGTCTAAACCATCAAGCTGATTTTAACTATGAAACATTATTTAAGAAATGTCATAGTACATTTCTTGAATAATTCTATTTTATAGTAAATTTATTTTAAACATAGAAAAATTGAATAGGATTTAAAGAATGTTGACGTAATTTCCATCAGTATACATTAATTTTTCCAATATTTTTTTTACACAACCTCAAATTGTACAGAGTGAACTGTAAGTCCCAAAGATTGTGCGATTGTTCAAAAAAAATCGTATTTGACATTTCTTTGAGCTCATTTGCCATTTATTCATAAAATTCAAATGTTTTTTCATTAATCACATGCGAAATCTTGGCACTTTTTCAAATTGGCAATATTTGGTTAGCTTTGAAATGCATTTTTAAGAAAAAGCTTTGTGGATCGAAGGTATAGAAAGCTTGTACATATGAAGGGATTATTTTTCTTTTGGGTTCATTAGATCTCTTGGATTACTTTTTTTTATTCCTTCAATTTGGTTGCCTTAACCTGTAGACAATACGACGAGCCCTCGGCTATACGTCATGGCGGTGGTGTTCGTCGCATACCGGGACGCACCTTGGGAGGACCCCGTACACGTCGCTCCAATATGCACTTCAGCTCATCGAGCGGCTTGTCAGCACTGTCGCCATCGGGCCGTGAATCTGTCGATCCCATTGCGGAGCTGCTCTCACAGCTGTCCGGCGTACGGCGTGGCGGGCCACCTACATCGCAGTTGCAGCAATTGCAGATGCAAATGCAAATGGATCGTCAGCAGGCGACGGTAAGTAGCGGCTATTGTTATTGTTGATGCCTTTTGTTGATCATAAAGATTCCCATTTATATACATATGTATGTGACTCCTATATACTTGCACATTCATACATACGTGTCTGTAGTACGTATGGGAAATTTCGTTTGTCTTTATTTAACGCTTTCATTATTTTAGGCATCGCGCCAAATTGATCGGCTGCCAAGACGCACGCACCCCATAGTCTCAACATCGAATTCGAATGCCACCATGGCCGAAGTGATCAGCGGTGGTGTCGGGGTCGGCGGGGGCGTTGGAGGAAGCGGCGGTGCAGTTGGCAGCATGAGTGCCAGTGGTGTGAGCGCGCATCCCAATTTGCGCACCACCGAATGGCCAGTGGGCACGAGCTTTGCATCGACCAGCAGCCATCAGCAGACGCAGTCGAGCAGCCTGGCTGCCAATACACTCAACGCTAGAGAAGTAGAAACATTTTCTATAGCCTAATATACAAATTTCCCAATGTTCACTATATAAACTAACAATGTGTCTGTGTGCGTGCGCTTTCGTGTGCGTCTGCATTTTGTATGTGTTGTTTCAGGCGGTCGGCAATAGTTGCATCGGCGGCAGCGGAAGCAGTGGTGGCAGCAACAATGCTCTTGGCATCAGCGTCGGCACTGGTGGTGCTCCAGCGGCCAATGGAGGTGGCAACGCAGGCGTCATGGCTGCCCAAGCTGTTGGCCAAACTGGAGCTGGCGAGTCATCGCAATCACAGTACTTGCTGGCCAAATTTATGCAGCCAACGCTCACGGATGCCGAATGGGCGGATTTTGAGCGCAAACGCGCTAATCGGTAAAGTTATAAATTGGGATTAGGCTCATTGAGTTCAAGTTTCGCTTGATTGTATAGACTTATATTAATTTGAAATTACTTTCGACAGCTCCATGTTTGTGCAGGCAATGCTGTTGTCGATGCTCTGCGTGGAGGAGCTAACTGAGGATGGCGATTGCTTGGCCAAGAGTGATAATGTAAATAAGGAGCATAATGGCGATGGCGAGAGCCAAAAACAGCAGCAACAGCAGCAGGAGGAACAGGAGACGCTGCTTAACAACAATGCAGATGAGCAGCAGCAACAACAACAGCAGCAGCAACACGCTGCAGTGAGACAGGTGAATCAAATGCAACAGACCTCGCCGGAGGATTTTGTATGCGACGAATATCGCTACAAAAACAAAAAAGCCAACAATTCAACAGCAACCACACAAACGAGTGGTACTGCAGTAACAGGAGCTGGTGGAGTGGGTGGTGGCGGCCTTGGCGCAGGAGGTGGCACAGCAGCAGCGAGTGCAGCTGGTGCTGGCGGCAGGCCAACAGCAGCTGATCGAGGAGGTGGTGGAGGCGGCGGCGGTGTTGGCGTCATTGAGCGACGCGGTCGGCCACAGCCAGCAGAGACTGCCACAGGTTCACAGCAGCAGCAGCAACAGAAATATAAACAGAATGTAAATGCGGCGGCAAACACAAATCAAATACCCGATACTAGGTAGTGTCTTAGTTACTATCTAATAGCAACAGTAACCACAACAACAACAGCAACAGCAAGAAAAACAACCACAACAAGGCGTTGTCGGTGCTGCTGCAGACTAAACAACAATAACAGCAATATGCCAACATCAAAAACAACAATAATAACAACAACTGCAACATAATACCAACCACAAAATTACCACATCATCAACCAATACCATAGCAGCAGCAACAACATCAAACACAGCCGTTAAAGTAACAACAACAAATTTAGCCGCAGCCGCCATCGCAGCAGCAGCAGCCGCAATTTCGTCAAAAACTATATTATATGTATCGTTTATTAAATATATTAAAATTTATATAATTATAAAAAAACACTTGAAGAGAGATGTGCAGAAAGAAATATTATTGTAATCATTGAATTAATTATAATTTAAACAAACAAAATTGTAAATCATTTCTAGTGTTTTTTCGGAGTGCTTACCATTTTCCTGCTATACTTAGTTGAACAATTTTAATAATGTCAAAGAAAGCTGTTTCGAACAAGGGGTCTGGCTAATCTATGTATCAGACAAAAAAAAGGAACAATCCCACACATACATTCTTCATAAATATAAAAGTTCGAATCTCTCTGTTGAAGTTCAGATATTAGTAGTGCAAGACACAACAATTTCGAATTGAAAAGAGCTGTACCGCTTACGCATATGTGAATTTTAAAGATTGAAACTGTTTGCACCAAGACACTGTGCAGTTATTTGTATTTGATACATGCATTCTTGTGAGCAATGAAGATAGTGCTGGAGCACGTAGATTTTTATAGTGCAGCACATCAACTTCCATCACTTTTATTATTACTTATAACTTAATAGACTCGACAAAATGTTTCTTGGTTGTTAAAGTGCCTTTACTGTTTCATTGCGTATGTTATTAATTCTAATTCTGTTGGGCTTCCAGAGCAAGAGGCTCACATCGCTGGCTTAGTGTTTCTCTTGGAGCCGTACAGCAGCTGTGGGTTAACAAACGGCTACAGTAGGGCTGCAACAGAGCAAGTATCCGTTCAACAAAGTCTTATGATTTACCTGTATCAGGGGTATCTCCACGCGTCTTTTTCCATTCCTCCCAAATTTATTCATTTCAAAGACGTTGATAACATGGCAGATACAGATCGGAAGGATAAGAAGAATTTCATGCAGTTGTACATTGATTATTTCCAGGAAAGGCTTTTCAATCATTTGGAGACAATAAGCTTGTTAATAAACAATAAAACTTCAAACGACCTAGACTAACTCAATACACTCCCTTGCCTGCAGCTGCTCCCCAGAAATGGCAATAATCGAAACGGAATTAAACGAACAGGCGCAATTCCCCTATATCATAAGAAACTAGAAAATGAATAATAGAAATAGCATACATAGCTAATCAGATATTAGAAAGGAGTTCAGAGAACATGCTCATAATTCCTGACTAAAGCGTTTGCTAACCACGTTCTTGCTACGACTGCTTGGACAATATGCCCGTTGCGATAATCACAGTCACATAATGGAGCAGAGCAGAGCACCTATACCGTTGAAGTTTTATCTTAGGAAGATGAATTCAATCCTGTATGTGTTATTCGTTAAAGTCAGCCAATTTCGTTATTGTGATGTATTCGCGTTCAGACGACGTATTTGCCAACTATTATTGCATGTATTATTATTATAGTTTTTATTATATTTATTGCATTTTTCATGTAAACACTGTGTATTCATTCAATGTATTTTATGTATGTATTTCTATAATCCAATTTGATTTTAGTACTAGTTTGCTCTCATTTGAATTTAGTATTAATTAATTGTTTATCTAAATCACAATCATAAATTTACAATACCAATTCAAGTTACAGTAATGTGTTAAAATTGTATTAAAACACGACAAATCTTAATAATTAGTGGATTCTTTCAAATGTGGACTATTTAATTATATAATGGATTTTAATTTGAATATTTTACTATTTCTTTGTCAACCTTTTCAGCTGGCTAACATCAAATAGATATTGTCTTAAATTCTTATACACTGAGGTTATAAAAAATTATCCTTAAATCCTAAAAGGTAAAATTATAAACTACATAAGATTGTTCATCTGTCTGTATGAGTATTTCGTGTTGGTAACTAGTCAGTGCAACGAATCGCTTATATAACATGACTTTATAGTTGGGCAAAGTACATTATACTACTTTTTTATTGCTTCAAATTAGTTTCAAATATTGTACACTTGTTCAATAAAAATTGACATTATTTTATAATCTCAAAAACAGTAAATTCGTTGGCAAAGCCTTTCCTCCTACTCAACTTTCGAATCTTTCTACAAATACTGCTGGCAATGAGTCAAGATCACTTGCACATTGAACGCCGCCAGGCTGCATGCAGAACAATTGCTCCACGGCTAAACGCACCTGGCGCTCGCTGGGATACGGATTAATCTGCACGATGTTATTGGCCAACATTTTGGCAAGTTTCTTGAATAGGAACCGATTGGCAATTAGACCCTCTTGCAATGGCATCATTAGATATCGCACTATCCACGGTCGTATGCGTAATATGCAGCTTGCAAGCAGCACCTCATCGACCAGGTCGATGCTAGGACTAGATATGTGTGTGGCAAATTCATCGTCGCTATCCTCCCCGAAGAGCACATGGAATTTATACCTGAGCTCATCCTCACGTCGCCAATCGGCATCCAACAAACGCACCAGGCACGAATTCAGACGTCTCCGTTGCGCGTACAGTTCACAAGGCCAGCGACTGTTTCGCAGATCAAAATTGTCGACACGCTGTGGCACAGTTTGCGGTGTGGCTGGCGATGCCACTTGCCTAGCTGTGTCTTTCACTTCAGGACGCTCAGTCGTCGCATGAGTACTCTCAACTTCAATTCCGAACAAAGCGTTCAAATCGGTTGGATCATCATCAAACAGCTTGGCTAGTTCTAGAGCAACTGCATCCTCTGTCATGGACAACGGCGTTGCGGGATCCTGTTCAACGCAATTGACTTGAGTTCCTTGCTGTCGCTCCTGCATTTCTTGCTGCTCTGTGAGTCTGGTCTGGAATAAATCGATTTTTTGCCCCAGTGTGTAATTTTCATATTTATCTCCATTGACTGCAACTTCCGTTTTCGTAAATGTTTGTGTTGCCTTATCGACAAACTTTCGCAGGGTATACGCGACTTTGGGAGATGCAGTGATCGTTTCCTCTTCGATAAGCTGCTGTTTCTGCATGTGGTCGAACAGTGCATCGGCCAGGCGACATTCCTGTGTGTTACGTCGAACGGCAGCTATCTAAAAGAGGTAACTTCAGCTCAGGGAAAGCCAGTAATTTATGCAGATTTGTTACCATTTTGACCATGGCACGTTGGTAAAGCTGTGCAGCCTGGCTTGCCCTTAAAGCGCGTGTCTCCAAGGTTTTTACACTTTGCTCAATGCATGCCCAGGCCGTGGGCTTGTGATGATTCCGGGAAGTGGATGCCCAAACACATACATTCTCTTTCAGCTGACGTTCCAAATACTTTACATATTGGTCACGCACCTATAGATGTGCGGTATAAATAATTTTTTTTCTTTTACCTAAATAATTTTTATTTGATAGCTTTATTTACCACTTCGGTGAGCACAACAAATTCGCTGCCGTTGCCCATAGTGATTTCCATAATCTAATACTGTTGAAATAGTATGCTTTATGACATAGCATTATATTTCTTCCATAGGAAAATTATTTTTCTTAAATGTTGCGCCTTTGCAGTATAACAACAAATACATTTACATACACATGCACACACATTTACGACAATGAGAACTTTATTAATAGGGTTGCCACTCCGCTGCGAGCATGGACAGCTGACTTCAATTTGTTTGTATTCATTCTTACACTCATTTTGCGCAGCTGCAAATCAAACCAAATTGTTTTGTTTAATAGTTATTGTGATTTATCAATTTCACTCAATACAGCTTGATGTGTTTTACAAATTTGTTTTATAACTAGTTTCTAGTTGCTGTTTATAATCCTTTTTGGTTTTTTAATTATAAATATTATTATTTCTATTGTATTTTTAAACAATATTCGTATTCTGAATAAAGCGCAAGTACATCGGATCTTTTTCTGATGTTTAGTACAATAAATATAATTGATATTATTTATACAGTGTCTATATAATATAATTATACATCTGTATGCATACATAATATATAATCCTATAAAAATGGGTAATTGTATAACTATTACAAAATTTTATTAAAGGAGCCAAAAATAAAGGAGTAACAGTTCGTTATTATTGTTTGCCAGATCATGATCATTATTAACAACAACAAAAAGGAAAGCGAGAATCGTACATTTCGTATTTTTTTGTTATTTAAAAATTGTTATAAATATTTGCAACTGCTTCGATTTTGTATGTTGGCGCAATAATATTGAATATCATCAGATTGATCATGCCTTGCCTGTGTCCAATTAGTCCAAGAACATATTGTCATCATCGAATGTGAACACGTTGTTGCGCGAATTGGGTGCTGCTGTGGGCTCTGATTGGGTTGTTGTTGTTGTTGTTGTCTGACTAGATGGGTTCGATGCGACGTTGGTGGCTGTCCGCCTAGCACCTGAACTATTGTTGGCACTGCTCTGTACCGTATTGGGGCCGCTGCCGGCATTATCGTCGGAAAAATTATGGAGTAGTACATAATCCTCGTCAAGGTCAACGTCATTAGGGTTCTCGTCATCGTTAGCCAAAGATTTGCGGCAAATGGGGCAAGTACTGTGTAGATTCAACCATGGCACAATACAATTCTCATGAAACAAATGTGAGCAGGGTAATTTGCGCACCGTTTCATCAAGCTTAAAATCATCCCAACACACGGAGCATTGCATCTTCCGTTCCACTTCCTCAGCGGTGATTTTCACATTCGGTATTTCATTGATACGCTGTGAAGACAATGGCGGCGGCCCTGATGTCTCCATTTGATTGAGCATCTGTGTAACAATCGTGTCCAGTCCCTCACGACCCCATGCATAGTCACCGGGGTTTCCCATAAAGAACATATGCGAATTTCCAGTGCCGCCAACAGTGACACCAGTGCCGGGCGCAGTTAAATATTCGGCCGTCGCACCGGTTAGTGGCAAACTCTGTAGGAAATCAACCAGCACATTGTCTAGGCGATCCAAGTTAGCCGGGCGAACACGTCCGCCGGCAATGGTACCTCCGCTAACCCCGCTACTGAGGGTTGGTGTACTGCCTGAGCCTAACTGCATGACGTTGGTGTGGCGCCGATTTGGTTCAATGGTTATTGCTAAATTAGGCACATTTCGCATATTGAGCAGCGATACAATCTCATTTCGTAATGATTCCACAGTGAAGAGTCCACTATTTCCGGCTCCGCTACCGGATCCACTACCGCCGCTGCTCGCACTTGTTCCAGCACTGTTCGCATCTTGATTGCTGGTACTGCTGTTGGATGCTGACAACTCTGGTGCATTGGGTGGCAGCTCTTCGACAAAGCCTTTCGAGCATAGGGGGCAAGTGTATTCGGTATTGGGAATGTTGATCTCCACATTGCACATATGACAGAAAAAACGTCTGGGCGCTGCGGGGCGCTCCTCAACGACCATCGCCTCAGCCATTTTCAGTTGTGGATGGGCAACTCTCTTTTTCTTTTCTCTTTCTCTCTCTCTGTGTTCGCGAGTGTGCAAAAATGTTGCTTGTAGTGGGTACTTGCGATTTTCACAATTCTTATTTTGTTGTTGTGCAAACTGTGTCGGCTTACCTAGTGCCTCTTCAATCGTTCTTGTTGCTGGGTTTCTTTAATACAGATCTTGCTAGACCTTGTTAGGTTGTAGAATTAAGCACGAGCAATGGGACAATGTACGCACAACATTTGCTTTTTCAAACATTAAGTGTTATTGTTTTAAAAGTAGAATTTTATAATTTTAAGAGGACATCGTGCTGCTGTAAGCTATTGCTACTCGATTGTAGTGACAGTCGTTGATACAACTTATCGATGACGATAAGACCTATAAGAAGCGTAAGCAATTTCAGGAATGGCGAATGCGAATTCAAAATACAAATTCAAGAACTTAAGTTAATTGAAATTCTGACATTTCAAACCCAAAGATTTTACAGTAGCGTCAAAATATCATTCGTATTGACAACTGTCCTCTTAAAATTTGATGTTGTTATGAAATGTTATAAAATAATCAAATTCGTCGGTAGTTCAGTATTATTAAGTACCAATTTAAAAATTTAGAAAACTAGGTAATATAAATTTTTTTCTATTTTTTTAATGCATGTTTATTTCGTTATAATTGTTTTTTGAGCTTTGAATGTAACTTCGATAACAAGTACGTCTGACAGTGCTGCCACTTGGCTATAAATTTAACGTGTTATTTAGCTCATTTTTGAAAGTGCTGTCTGGCAAGGTTACCCGTTCGGCTAGAAACAAAAAGTCATCTTCGAAGCGGCGTTTAGCATTTTTTGCAAGTTTTATTAACGCCTCAGTTTATTAAATAGCAAAAACAAAGTAATCATGTCTATTCTGGCCTATAACGGTGGTTGCGTAGTTGCCATGAGGGGCAAGGACTGTGTGGCCATTGCAACGGATCATCGCTTTGGTGTGCAGGCACAGACTATTTCCACAGACTTCAAGAAGGTGTTCCACATTGCTCCACGCATGTTCCTTGGACTGACTGGATTGCAGACGGATATATTAACGGTACGCGATCGTCTGATGTTCCGTAAAAACATATATGAAACAAAGGAGAATCGTGAAATGGCACCCAAACCCTTTTCGGCCATGTTGTCCAGTTTCCTCTACGAGCACCGTTTTGGACCCTACTTTATTGAGCCAGTCGTTGCCGGACTGGATCCAAAAACCATGAAGCCTTTTATCTGTAATATGGATCTAATTGGTTGCCCTAACGAGCCCGATGACTTTGTGGTTGCCGGTACTTGTGCAGAACAATTGTACGGCATGTGCGAGACATTGTGGCGCCCGGATCTGGAGCCAGATCAGCTATTCGAAGTGATTGCACAGTCTATGGTGAATGCATTCGATCGTGATGCAATGAGTGGTTGGGGTGCCACCGTGTACATCATCGAAAAGGACAAGATCACGGAACGTTCTTTGAAGACGCGTATGGATTAAACGATCATTATGTCAATAAATATTCTACAGATTTAAACAAGATACACAAATAAAATTTGTAAGGTACCATACGAGGTGAACTTCTTTATTATTGCTTTAATGAACAAGTCGTTTTACTCATCAGCCCACTCTATACATTTAATGGCCATTGCGAAAGCAGCCTCCTTCGTTTTTGTGCCGCCAATGAAACCCGTATGATGCACAAATGTTAGGTCCTTTATTTCTGCTCTTTGACAAAGTTCCTCGTCTCGAAGACCTCTCCACGGAGTGGGCAGAAACTTGCGTCCAACAAAGCTACTTGGTGATACGGGTACACCTGCAACACGCCAACTTGTGGCGTCATTAAATATGACTATTTTAGGTACACCTTCAACAGCATATTCTTTTTCCAGATCGGCCAAATGAGATTTCCAAGGGCAAAAGGTTTTCAGAAAGAGAACTTGTCCACTTGGATGTATCGATTTGGCTTCCTTTAGTGCTTCACGCACAAAATCACGAGCTGCAATCCACGAGCAGGCAACTTCTATAACATTCTCGACTAACTCAGCTCCAGCTACGGTCATGGCTTTTTGGAATAGGTCATCCGCATTGGCGGACGGATCTTGCCACGAGGGATTCAGCTTGGCAATGCGGGCTGAAAGATGTGTCGATATCTTATATCGTGGTTCGCCCCCCTCGAACATGGGAACACCATTGTCTATGGCATCCAGTTCACTTATGAAATTCCTATAGATTTGCAAAAACGCGAGTTGCAGGTTTTCTGGGGATAATTGCAAATTCCGTTCGCGTTTCAAGATACTTTGAATTACCCGTTTTCCATAATGG
This sequence comes from Zaprionus indianus, assembly GCA_018904595.1. Lineage (NCBI taxonomy): Eukaryota > Metazoa > Arthropoda > Insecta > Diptera > Drosophilidae > Zaprionus > Zaprionus indianus. The sequence goes on from JAEIHA010000320.1 coordinate 8,751,740, forward strand.
CAGTATATAAGCCCAGCGCTGCTCAGTCTGAAAGTTATAAATGAAAATAATGACTAAGTCTATATAAAAGTTTGCTATTATATTACCTTATATCAAATTGTTCAACGGATTCGGGGAAAAGCGTATTAAAAGTATCCTTGAATGTCAGTTGATGATGATCATACCATTTCTTCTCGTGATCATATTTACCTCCCACATCCACAATAATATCACACTTCTCTCGCAATGTCTTATCGTCACGGCTCCGGAAGATTTCGGCATTTTCATATTCAGGCAACTGTTTCAGCATAAAACAAGCAACAACCTCATCACAATGAAAGGTACCGTTGTGTGTGCCAATGGTGAGTGGTGTAGCGCGTTTCGCTGGCGTTGAATCCCCGTTGTCTGAACTCATGATTATTCTGGCAAAGATTAGCTGTGTACGAGCTACAGATAAAAAACGCGGTAATAATCGTGTAACCATTTAGTTAAGTGCGTACACACTTACAAATATCCAAACATTTATGTTACTCATTTAACAACACTGGCTATGCAATGAAGTCAGTGTGTCCATACTTTAAAAACGTGTTAAGTATGTGAATGTTCAGCAACAGGGTATTCCATTTAATGGCGCCAAGTATAAAAAGTATTTTCAAAATAAAATTTTGTTTGCAATCAACTACAATAATTTTTTTTTATAAGTTATACTTTTAAAATGGGCAAATTTGACGTAAATACTGTGCGTCAGCTAAGAATAATTTTGCCACTTCACGTCACTCAGTACACCCGCTCAACGTCATTATGGTATGTGCGTTTGTGTTGGCTTGTGCAATTAACATTTGGTAGCTAATTTGCCACACAAAAACTTTATTGGTTCGCTTAATGCGATTTTTGGTCTCTGTTCGGGGAAAATCTTGAAGATATCATTTTAGTGCGCCACGGCAATCGAAGAGAAGAGCACATGGATAAATAGATTCCGAAACTTTTCGAATAACGGATCTTTCACAAAATGGCGGAGGCCCGCTTGCGCAGAAATCTAAGTCGACAAACGCCCACGCTGTACGTATAGTTTAAAAACATACATATGTATGTACATATATGTAGAGTACTCACCTATGATTGAGTATACATACGATTAATACAGTAAACTAAAAGTCATTCCAACGCTGTTTACTACCGATTAAGTACTTACTGTACGTAATCAAACTGCGTGTGTACGCTTATATAATTGCCAGCTGCCTTAAATTATTTAAATTTTGCATTTCCGTTAATTGTCCAGTGGGAAAATTTTTGAAATTTTAAGTGTTGCTGAGAGTGTATATAACAATTAAAAATAAAAGGCAATCAGCCCGACACTCGTGTAAAAGTGAACATAAGTCAAAGGCACATCACGTGTGCGTGGCATCAAAAAACGTTTAATTCAAATTGTATTTTTGTAGATGCAAGCACGTACATATATATATGTATATCTATGTATGTGTTGATGTAGATATGCATGTGTACATTCCTTAGTTGTGTTATCTCCGACGACCTTCGTTTGCATGTCCGCTGAACCGATTGTAATTCAAAAAGCTGTAACTGAAATTCAGATGTGTATGAGTGCATCTTTGGTGTGTGTATGAGTGTACTTGAGTGTTTGTATTGGTGCAGATCTATTAGTTGTTTCAATACAACAGAAAATGATGCATTCAACTTGCAACACTCACTGCTCACGCAGATTTCGAACTAAAAACGCAATCTGACGTACATGTTTAATAATATCTAAGCAAATATTGTTATTTTCTGTATAATACATGCAATGTTATTGGGTGATTTCTTTCTTCGTCCCCAGTGAACAGGTGTATAAATAACTGCACTTGTTATTATTCCCCTAGCACTTTTACACATTCTCACATTAAACTGAAGTTAGCACTAAGCTATTAAAATAAAGATTGATATAAACCTATTAATACAGGTGTGTGAATATTGATACTTACTTTGTATTTTATGCCTAGATCTAAAAATTAGATTGTAATTTTACGATTCATATATTTAGGCTTGCTTGGAATTTATTTATTTATTTTCTCTTTTTGTTACGTTTTAAAATGGGGTTTTAAAATGCCCATTTGACTATTGCAAGTTTATCGTCACTCTGGCAGCATTGTTTGCTACGCTGTTATTTGAACAATAATAGAAACTAAGTATGCTTGGGTACTGTAGAAAAAGATACACACACAAACATATGTATGTGTCTATGTGTGTAAATGCATTGTAATCGCAGCATTAATTGATTTTATTTTTTGATGCCATGTCTGAATAGGATAACTATAGATACCGGTTTCTATATTGGTTAGCAGCATTAGTATTCAAGTATATAAGTTTCCTCGTGAAGCATGCTGACATTTTAAACACACGTACATACATGAGTATACAACCAGGGCTTTGTAGGTAGTTAAGTTAAGTACCGTTGTAAGCGACGCTCGGATATTAATGCTGTAAATGTATGCATGTGTATGTACATACGTACATTTGTGTAACATGCAAGTGTTTCTGATTGACTTTAATCAAATTATTTGCTTAAACTGACAAAAGAGTCTGGTTGCCTCATTGAGCTTTTCTTTGGCAGCTGTTTTTGACTGTGATTTATTGAGCGTATAAAGTATCGTAGAGATTTTACAAAAGCTCACCTTAAGCTACATTTGAACAACATCTGCACCTTTGAAATTCATTTTATTTCGGGAGTGACCATCAAATTTTATATATAGTTCACATATTCCATAACAATACCTCCCTCCCTACCTAGTTTAATTGCTGTATCTGAAAAGTTTTCATACAAAATTACGACAGCTGATCGTTCCTATGGTCGGATTTGTATGCTATTTTAAGAACCTAGTCTTATCATAATAAAATATAGATAATAAAAGTTTTATACCCATGCAGGTTCTTATCCTTTCCGATCGTTCCAATACTAGATATATACATAATGGTGCAGAATTGAAATGAACTGTGTATATTCAGTATTATGTCTCGCTATGGTTGGCACTGATTAGTTAGTTAGCTAGTCTTCATACAAAAACATGTATTTCGGCCGATTGTTCCTATAGGTATGTTAAGTATATGCAAAAAAAAGTTCAATGTAGTCATTTCGGTTGCAATATGGCAGCTATACGATATGGTGTCTGCTAAAGTGCGTTGCAAATTCATGGCCAAAACTAATATACTCTCTGCAAGAGTATAACAAACATTGAAATTTCAGATAAACAAACTTAAACAATATGCCAAGTTAGTTATAGGCACTGAAACTCGCATACAGATTGTTTTATTTAGCATTCGCAAGCTGGAACGATTTGAGCAGCACTGCCGACAGCTGCAGCCGCAGTGACGCCGATGCCGGCGTCAACACCGAAAGGTGGAGAGGCGGACGCGCAGCAGAGCGCACAAATCATTGTAAGCTGCGTTTGAAGCAGCCACATGTATTTGTTTTTGTTTTGCATTCTGTTTTTTGCTTTTGTCGTAAATGTCGAGTCTAGCTTCGGGTTCGCTTACTGTTTCCGTTTTCAGTTTGTTTTGACCGTGCGACGCGTAAAGATGTTGGTCTAAAGCGAAGCGCACAAAAAAGCGAATTTAGGCGTGAAAAAGCGGATAAATAATGAGCAAATAAATGCAAGTGAAAATGTTAGTGGTATTGTGAAATGTGTTACACAATTAAGGCGACATGTGAAACAATAAATATTTACATACTAGGCCCACAATCAGAGAAAAGGTTCCCTCTTCGATCTGTTGGGCAGTGCAACTTTTGGTCGCGTTTCGCATATTCGTTGCGACCATAACAAATCAGAAGTGCCTCAAGGTTTTATTTGCACTTAGAATTCTCGGTTTCGATTGTGGCTATAGCATTTGCATTACCGATTCGATATACAAAAAAATTAAAAAGTTATGTTGTACCATAATTAATATAAATTTGACTGATTAATAACAAAACAGTTGAGTACAGGCTGTTAACTAATTAGTACCAGGAACGCATTCATTATTAATTGGAACACGTATGCAAATTGCATTAAAGATATTCCTGTGGCAGTTACAAACCAGTTCCTATTGCCAATAACAACAGTAAATTTATTCAAAGTGTATTTATAAATATGTATTGTGTGTCTATATGCATAATATGTATACATATTTCAACTCTTCGTTGGGTCTCGTGATGTTTAGTACCAACAAATAAACCGCTCAGGTGCGTCCTCGTACCAGATGATGCAGAGTACGACAAAGATAAATCAAAACAACAGACAGATACGCGAGAAACTACGCGCCTCATTTCAATTATAGCCGGCGGTTAAACGAAAGAGAAGCCAAAAACAAAAACGTGAAATAGTGGGTAAAAGGTCCGAAAAGGTGCGCCAGAGAGATGAGCATTTCATTAAATGGTTAACTGGTTTATTTGTAGGCTAAGCCGTGACTTGTACGACTGTGTACGATTTCTGTTCGATCCGGCTTTGTCCCACTCATTGCGAGCTTTAGTGATGATCCCCAAAAATCTGTTTGACTCGTTGTAAATTCCGTTACGGGAAAGCTTGTTGCCAAACCTGATTTCATGTCCCTAAGTACGCTGAACCCAGTTCTGAACTTTGCTTAACCGGTATACTTCACACATGTACACATCAGCTGAGCAGTTGATGCACACGTGTATGTGCTATATATGTATAGCTTGATCAACTTAGTTTGTTTATATTCGATCCTTAACCTTGTCTCTGCTGTTGCTTGCGTCAGTCCGTGGTGATCTACAATAACTGTTAACGAATAAATTGAAACCAGCATTAAGCTACGCCCACGAAGGCGCACTCTACCGAAATGGTTAAAAAAAATTAAAACAATTTGCACATATTAACACGTAATAACAATTTGTGTCAAAACAAACGAAGTTCCCAGACGAATACTAAACGATGGCGTAAAGCGGGACATAAGTGTGCAAAAGAAAGCCAACAAAAACAACAGCGAACAAGTGTGACAAAGCATATTTTATTTTCAGTAAAAAGCTTTTAACAATCCGATTAATCAGCAAATCGATAACTCACAATAGAGAACAATTAATATTGCGTTAAGAAGCATCGCGTTAGGGTTAATGTGTAAAGTTGGCCGCAATTGGTAAGAAACGTTAAGTAAGCTCTCACACGGAGCGACTCATGATTTGAAGCCTTAAACGGTTTGCACTTGCAATCAATTAATTTCATTTTATGCAAAGCACTTGAGAAAAATCAAAAAATAGAAGTGAAACACAATAAAACGTAAAGCAAAAAGTTTAAAATATAAAAACAAACAAATATTCATCACTATGATCAATGACAAGGCTGGTGCATCGCCTGAGAAAAATGGGTAAACAAAAAAATAACTGATTGGCATAACGAAACTATTAAATAGTTTGCAAATTGAGGAACTTCATTAAAATTGTTTTATTTTTGTTTATATTTTTTTTTATTAATTTAGCGCATTAAACAATCGTCCTTTATTCATGCATAATGGCAGCAATAACAACAATCGACGCACTTCCGGTTTGGTTGACGTGGAAGTAAGCAACTTTCGACGAGCCCTGCCACAGTTTCTAGCTGTTAGTATTAAGAACATATTGCTTTTCGGTAAATAATTTTAAATAGTCAAAATTAAATTGTATTTATATTAACATTAAATATTATTTTAAAAATCATTCAACGGATAATGAAGTTGAACTCAAAAATTATCATTTGTAGAATTCAATTAATATTAATTTATTGTAACTTTATGAAGCTTCATTCTCTGGGTCAAAAATTCAATGATATACAATTTAATTCTGAGCTTAATATGAATAACTTGTGCTTAGAATTAATATTTTTTTACCTTCCTAGGCTATGGTATGACCCTCGGATTTCCAACAATTGTTATACCTGCCATACAGGGTGGCGAAGGACGGAATGAGCAAAACAGTGATATTATCCTAGATAAAGATGAAATTTCATGGTTCAGTATGTGGGGATTAAAAGTTATTGTCATTACCATGCTTATAAATATTTCCTTAGGTTCGATCAATTTAATTTGTGTGCCATTGGGATGTCTCTTTTCGGGAGTGCTAACTCAACCGCTGGGCAAACGCAGAGCCATGCAGGTGCATATTTAAGATAAACATACCAAAAGCATGGTAACGATGAACTAAGCATGAAACCATTGACACAGTAAACTGGAAATCCAAATGAATCCACGTGATTTTTGTTATATAATTATGTTGATGCTGTGTTCCTCGTGATCCATTGTGACACACTGTATTCGCCCGGTAAATGTATCTGCATCTGTATCTGTATCTTCATATATCGCTTTCAGTTTGTCAACTTGCCCATACTGGCTGCCTGGTTATTGTTTCACTTTTCGACGCGCACGGAGCATCTGTATGCGGCTTTATGCTTGGCTGGTCTTGGCGGCGGTTTAATGGAGGCACCCGTAAGTGATCTGTGATCCGTAATCCGGTCGACAGCTAACCAACTAACAAAGTAATTACACTATATTGAAATGCGACCGACATTTGTGGCATGTCCAGGTGACGACCTTGTTGATAATGTCGTGTATCTGACTTATTGACCGATCCCCCGCTTCGCCCAACACTAACTTATCTTTGGTACAACTTTTAAACTGAATATATATTTATACTTTTGAGTGTCACTTCTAAATAATTCTGAAACAAAGATTGATGTTCTCTACCTAAAGACTTTCATAAATCGCATTTCTTATTTGATCAAGATAAAAATATACTCCGTATAAGTTGTAGTACGTAAAAAGCTTCATTTTTGTAGAATAGCCAACAACTGTGTTGAATCTACTTTTTGGGTTTGGTCAACAGTTTATTTGAATAATTTCCGGAATTAATTTCTTTTCGTTGTGTAATTCGAAATTACCTTACGAATGTTTTTCCTCAATCGTATTGTTTCAGTTAACAGGTATTTAAAAACTAGAATGAGTTGGATCTATGACTGATCGGCTTAAAAAACGTGTGGCAATTTTATTTAAATACACATGTACTTAAAGTATAATATAAGTATTTAAGTATCGTACAATGTCCGTATTTAATTAAGAAAGTGACTATTTAAATGATAGCAACTTTATATTGTTTTAAAGTAAACGATTGGTTATCGATTTCTGGCACAACAGATACATGGTAAATGGGAAGACTCAAGAATATTAATATAAGAAAATACTTGTTTTGTAGGATGTGTCCCGTTATAAGGCATTGTGAAATAAAATTAGAGTACCATATACAAAAATGTTGGTAATATTTTCGTTTAATTCGAGTCTTCATGGCAGGGTGTTTTTGAACTTGCTAACTGTTTGTATTGTACACACATATACGTTAGAAGAGAGAAACATAGATTAGATGTCACTCGCATTATTCATATTGTCATTGTCACATGGTCGAGTACCCGAGCACTAGGGATGCCTTGAGATGTCAACTTATGCTGAAAAAACTTGTGAATGCCGATGAGGTAAACGTGATACTACAATACTGATCTTAACCTTTTGCAGGTGCTCACCTATGTGGCCGAGATAACAGAGCCAAAGTATCGTGGCATTTTGTCGGCCTTGGGCACCACGTGTGTCATAACAGGCGTCTTCGTGCAATTCTTACTCGGCTCCCTGATGGACTGGCGCAGTGTGGCCGCAGTGAGTTCGGCTTTTCCTGTGATCACCATAGTGATGCTGTGCTTTGTGCCTGAGAGTCCCATCTGGCTGATACGAGAGCATCGCTTCAGGGAGGCTGTCAAGTCGCTTCAATGGTTGCGTGGATGGGTTCCAGAGCACATGGTTGAGGCGGAATTCAATCAGTTGTACGATGAGCTTATCACACAGAAGGCCATAGAAGAGGCTTCCGAAAATGGTGTGGCAGGTCAGCAGCGACGCACGCTGAAGCATCGTTTTCGCATGTGGCGAAAGCGCACCTTCTTGGCACCCTTTCTGCTCGTCTCTTTCACCTTCTTCACAGGCCATTTCTCCGGCAAGACTCCGCTGCAGACATACGCCGTCCAAATCTTCCACACCCTCAAGGCTCCCATGAATAAATATCATGCTACAATTTTGCTGGGCGTGGCTGAAATGATATCCACTATACTGGGCGTAATTTTAATCCATTTCACTGGCAAGAGACCGCTGGTATTGATATCCACCATAGGAACTGGTCTGTGTTTTCTGGGCACCGCCACTTATGCCCACTTTCTTAACGATGTTCCCGGCTTTGCGGTGAACAACGTGGTAATCAATGCTTCAGCAATTGTGCCCAAAGAGAGCATTATATCGCAAGCGAATATATCAAAGATATTCGAGAATCAACGTCAGGATGAGGAGCAGCAGAAGCTTCAACAGCGCCAAAACCAATTATTGACAACAATGTGGCCAGAACTGGAACTGGATACGACGACAATGACAAACTATGAGACAATAACGGATTTAGAAATCCGAACTAAGCGCGAGTTGGACACCACTTTGCAGCCAGAACTAGAGGAGCAGAATCTTGTGTCGACAGAAATTTATTACCTCGCTGAACTTGAATTACCCACTCCCACCGGAACTGGAAGCTCCACGTCGGCAAAGCCGCCTCCCATTGCCGAAGATCTGCTATTGACTGTGCCAAAACAGGAGACGAACTATTTGGTCTGGGTACCCCTCATCCTATTGCTTTTGTCTGCCTTCTTCTCACATCTTGGAATTCGAATGATACCCTGGATTCTGATTGGAGAGGTTTTTCCAGCAGATATACGTAACAGCGCTTCAGGATTTGCTGGCGGAGTTGGTTATGTTTTTGGATTTCTTGCCAACAAGCTGTTCCTGGTCATGCTCGCGGCATTAACCCTTCCCGGCACGTTTGCCTTCTATGCCACCGTCGCCTTCGTTGGCACCATTGTCCTCTACTTCACGCTTCCCGAGACCGAAGGCCGCACTCTGGGTGTAAGTAAAACTACAAAATAACTCCCATTTTTGATTTGTAATTAATGTTTAATTTGTTCTATTTTTCTCAGGAAATCGAAGCACATTTCTCAAAAAAATCGGATATAAATCTGCTACGCAAGGGGCCCCCATTAAAAGTGATAGAAAAGCCACCGAATCCAAGTACAACGAATGTTATACAGTTAGATAACTTGCAGAATCTACATGTGCCGATCAGCTCACAGCAGCAATCGAAAATTATTCACTTACAGCAAAGTGACTTTGCGCCAGTTGCGGCAGAGTCCTCCCTCGGCGGTACCACCAATCACGCTTACGAGGATAGCTGCAATACCACCCATCTCTAACGAAGTTCCATTAACTCAGTTGAAATCCTTCCAAGCTGCTTGATAACCACCCAATGATATTTTTCAGCAGCAAAGGTTAACCTTACCTAGCTATACGCTATTCTAAAATATCTACGTAATAAAAATACTATCAGAAAATATATACGGTCAGTTTTATTAATTATATATTTTATTATTACTGTCGGGAATAGCTACCCGTCGTCTGACTGTTGTGAAAAATGTGCCTAAACGTGGCACATCATTGAACAATGATTATTTGTTTTATTATTCATCAGTTTCATTAGTATGAATATCGTAAAGTCTTTGGCCAGGCTTCACTGATTTGTTATATACACATGTTATATACAACTTCAATTTAATTTCTGCCCTCATCAATATTCCGCAGCCGACGTGTGTGTTCTCTTGAAATATAACATTTGCAAATAGTTTCTGTTCTTTTGTTGGATTTTCTGGATAACTTTCGACAAATTCTGGATTTGCATACCATACATATGCCATAAAATACCGAATAATTACATCTTTACAGAATCTCTCGAGGTTTACCATGTTTTCTTTTTCTACTTCTACTGAGTTTCGGGAAACATGCAAAAAATGCGGCGTATTCACGCACTGAGTAGTCTCCTCATCATTGCAATAGTTTGTGATGCGCATCCCCATTTGGGATAGTTCCTCATTCCACCGAAGCGGGGGCAGAAATCGGGCTCTTGGTAAATTAGAGAGTGTTGAAATTGATAAGCGTGTGCGCAGTGTATTGTGCATACTCAAAATAACCATCCAAAACAAACTTGGAGCAAGTCCATCACGCGGCTTTGTACATTCCTGGCTCCACTTTATGGTTGAAATAGTAAAGGAATTAAATTAAATTAATTAATTAAATTGTATTATTTTCCCATAACTTACGAATGGTTTTTTACACGCTAAGTGCACCACACCCGGCGGACAGAGTCCGCTTTGACAATAATCGTTAGGTTTTTCAGGAGCCGCTAACTTGCCACGCATAATATACCTTGGCCTTTTTGTTTTTAACAATGGAATTTTGTAAAAATTATCATAGTTAATGGCATAAATAATGCCAATTAATATTAACTGCAATAGGATTGTTACCAACGAAACATTCATCTTAACTAACTATCCCAACACTCTAGACACAATTGAAATCGTTGTTAATGCAATTTGATTCAGTTGATGCTTATTTACTTAAATCAAAGTTCGAAACTAATTTAATTAAGTGTGTAATGGTGTAAAAATGTATGGGATTGTATATATTCAATATCGGTCAGATACGGCTATCGAATTTTTTTAACGGGGTACCGCAATAATAAGCATGTCTGCCAATTTTAATTAGGATAGTTTACATTTTTACAGCCAGATGGACGAACAGACAGTCATAGGTATGTATATTGACTCCTCTGGTGCTGCTGATTCAGTGTATACATCCTTTTTGGGGTATGAGATGTATCCTAAGGTGCCCTTAAATTAATTAGATTAAATTTTCACTTTTTAACTAGCGTTTTATGTGAACTTTTACTTTTAAGCATGCTTAATTATAATATAATATTGTATAACACATTGTTGATATTAGTATGTTTATAATAATATGCATATACAGACGACATAGAGTAAGATCAACTTTAAGTTTCGTCATCCTGGAGCTCCAGAAACTGCGTGCAAACATCGCGACTGCATTCGCCTTTGTTATTAAATAGGAATTTATAGTAGTGTCCGTCTGCGCAAATAGCTGGAAATAAAAAAAAAATTAGAAGCAGAAAAATTAAGGAATCTGTGTGTAACTTACCCACAACTGAATTGGAATCGGCGCCAAAGGCACAAATACAGCGGGGTCCCTGCGGTATTGAAAATTTGACGAAGCTCCATTGACTTGAGAAATACTTAGGTATTATGGGAAGTGAAGATTCACGTGGCTTGTTGTCTTCCAAGTTGAAGACGTGTATTGTACCATGATCGGAGGCAACAACAATCATAGTTGACTGATGATTAAAATTAATGCAAAATATGTTAGCATGGTTGCTACCTCGCCGCAGTTCCGATACCTTTTTGCCATTTTCTGTGTCGAAAATTCGTATAAGAGTGCCCTTTTCGCCAGCGGTGGCCAAGCGTGTACCCTGCAAGTTGAGAGCAATACAACTGATCGCCGCCTCATGAGCTATAACTTCTAACGGAGCACGCTCTGTATTGGCAAGATCGACGATTTGTACATGTCCGGTACGACGGCCGGGGAATGCGAGTAGGCTTTTATTGCTGTGTGGACATAGGACGCACAGACCATTGGGATTAGCGCTCGTCTCGAACACATGCAACTGTTGCGGTTGTTGTGTGAATGTGTACACTTTAATGACTCCCTCCAGCACAACCACAATCCGATCCCGTCTCAGGCGTACGGCTCGCACCGGCTGATTGAAGTCTAACGAAATAGCTGGCGATTTCTTTAGATCATCCCAGACAATCACCTTGTTAGGCGGATAAAGAGGACGAATACCGCCTCCAACAAGTGCCAGATAATTGCAACGAAAGAGCATTTCCACGTGGCTAAGACCACCTTTGATGAAAGAACACAATGGAAGAAATATCAGTATTGTTCACGAGGTGTGAGAAAATTCCCACAAATAATTTTTACAAATGTACATACATACATACGTACACAAAAACATAAGAGCTTAAATCTCTTCGGACTATCGCAACCCAACTACACACTTATCCTCTTTGTTCTGTGATCTTTCAAAAGTAAATTAATCTTAGTCAATTTATATTTCTGTTGTCAGCACGGGAATATGAAAGCTCCATAATATATTGAGTTAAAAATTTAAAGCCTGACCTCAAGACGACGAAAACTATTTAAATGTTTATTAAAGATATTTCAAATATTTAATTCGAAAAAACAACAAAACCTTATAATTTCTTATCAATGTTTGTATGTATAACAGTACAAAAATATAAATATCTACATACATAGTGCATGTATGTGTATGAGAATATATTAAGCCCTTGCTGGGAATCAGGAAAGTTTTGATGACGATAACTTTTTAAAGAATTACCCAAACAGATATCTTTGCGATAACTACATACTGTGTACATATGTATTCCTGTATGTATAGAAACAGTGTTTTCACGCACGTTCATTCCATGCATATATATCCATTTAGTATGTCTAACCACAGCAAATTACACACACAAGCACTTACCTTCGGGGAAGTATTGACGTTCCTTTTCCTTTAAGGGATCGCAGTTGTACACCCGAAATCCGGTGTCTGTGGCACAAGCAAAGCATCCTGCGACGCAATAACATTATTAATCATTAAATAAGTATCATATATATATTTAAAACACGTTAGAACATCGTGGTCGATATGTAAACAACAAAGTACTTGTATGTACATATAAAAATATGCAGTTCATATGTATTTTCTTCGTACCTTGGTCCTGGTTGAACCCAGCATAGAGCAGTCCATTGCCATACGGATTTTGCTCCGTTAAATTCATGTTTAAGTCCTTACACTTGTATGCCCAGTTGTTTACAATTACTTAACGCTTTTTAATCACACCAAAAATTTTTATCTGCGCGACGAATGATTCCTATTTATTTATTTTTTTGTGCATTTTTACCAGGGCTGGTGTTCACTGTTTTGTCGCAGCCAACTTCAATACTCTCAAATTTGCGTCAACTCATCTTTTAAACCTGTGAAATATTTTAGCGCAAAATAAATAATAAATAATAATAATAAACTTCCAAAACTTGCTTTTATTATTTTGATAATAAATCTAATCAAAATCTCATACAAATTTTTAAATAATATTAAAAAATACAAATGGAACTAATTTTAATTGCTAATCACTGTTTTAAGTAACTGCTACAAATATTTTGTGTTGGTTTTCACATTTATTGACTTGTGGTATTTATTAGTTTGCTTTCGACTGCAATATTATATACAACAAATGAAGCGTTCTACGACTCAAATCAAATAAATTTTAACTGATGACTTTGTTGTGTGCAATAAAGAACGAATCAACAGCGATAGCATGGATTGCACTGATCTGAATGTGTTCGACGAGGAGGACGTTATTGAGCCCTGCCGTGCGTGCGGAATTTACTTTATATCGAGCCAAGGAGCGATACAGCCATTATTTGGTAAAATTGGACCCGGCGATTATACGAACATGCCAGAAATAGTGCAACAAATGAACGAATGGAGCCTGGGGGTATTTTTGTGCAAACCAAGTTAACCCAATGAATAATGTTCATATATTTATGGCAGGTGAACCATAACGACGGGCGCCCACAGTATATGTGTATATCATGCATACTGGAGTTTCAGAAGGTGTTGCAGTTTAAACGAAGTTGTCTGGAGACACAGCAACAATTCGACGAGCTTGATTACAAACGAACCCACAATGGTGTTGTCATTAAGAAGGAAATACAACCAGCGGGTGAAGAAACGTTCTGTGGATTTATCTATCTCGATACAGACGAGGAAGAGAGTAGTGAAGAGGATGGTAGCCGTCGTGTCTGTGCACCATTAGATATACCACACGTGCCCATCAAGGAGGAGCACGCGGCCCGCGTACCCAAGGAAATACAATATCAGCCTGCCGTCCCTCAAGAGTTGAATCTTCCCGAAGAGGCCACCTTTTCACAAGTCAAACCCGAGGTGTTGGCCTTGGCAAATGGTTTAAGCTCTTCACTCTTTTCGGATACGCCAGTACCTAACGACTGTCATGAAAGTGACGATGAGATTATTAAATTTACATATGTCGATGACGGCGACGAAGAAGCTGTGGTAACATTGCCAACGCCCATTGAAGATCCTGGAGTATACTGCAAGCTGTGTGGACACGCATCACTCACACAGGCACAGCACATAGAGCATATGGAGCGCATTCATATGCTCAAGGATTGCGAGTGCCATATATGTGGTAAAAAGTTTTCCAATGCACATCAATCACGCCTAAGATTTCACATGAAGTGGCACAAACTACAAAAGCATTTGAAGTGCCCCATCTGTGGATTCTTTTGCAACTCAAAAGACACACTTAAGGAGCACAAGTTAGCGGTGCACACGCAGGCTAAATGTCAATACTGTGGCAAAAGTATGTATTCTCGGATTTCCCTTTAACTAGTTAATGATATTATTATTTTTTTTTAACTTTGTATTGATAGAAATGAAGCACAAACAATTACAAGCGCATCTAAATCGTCATATTGATGGTAAGTTAAAAATAGTTTGAATCATCATAAACTTAAAATTTTATAACATTTTTTTTAACATCGCGCAGAATACGAGGCGGAACTGGCATTTAGGCTAGGGAAAAATCGAGAGAATGAAATGCCAGCAGAAATACCTGAGCCTTGCATGATACAGTGCGCATTTTGTGTTCACACGTTTGAAAATGCAGAGCAACTACAGCGTCACGTACTCAGCATGCACAGTACACCCTCAGTGGAACAACTGATAGAATCACCGGTGGAATTGGCTGTGGATGAAACGGTAGTACCGTCATCAGAACTGCAGTTGGATCAACCCATAGAGTCTAAGTTAGAATTTGAGATAGAGTCAGGGCAAGTACCCATATGTGGGGTGGCCGATCAACTTGGCCAAGTAGAAAACACCAATTTGCCATTTTCTCATAACGAGTTAGAGACATGCACAAATGATGTTCCAGATAGTTTTACTAATAGAAATCATTCCAACAGCGTGGATACAAACGACAGCTTAATGTATAAGTGCCATCATTGCATGAAATCATTTAATTTAAAAATCAAACTCAATCGTCATCTTAAAATGCACAGTCAGTAGCAGCTTTATCTGAACAAAAGAGCGATCATGTCGACTTATGTCGTTTCATTTAAGTTATAATTTTAAGTTCCTTCTTTCATTTAAGAAACAATAGATGTCTTCTAATTGCAATTATTATTAAAAGTTTCCGTTTCGAGCCGTGTCGTTGATGCGATACGTCACGTCCACCATTAACTGACTGCTGTTTTTTTTTTTATAAGAACTTGACATACGCAAACGATTCTTCATTCTGTATAATTATGCGAAGCAAAATTTGTATGTTAATCTTTTTGCCTAAACTAATATACATATTATATATATATAAATGATAATGTT
Source organism: Zaprionus indianus (assembly GCA_018904595.1). Taxonomy (NCBI): domain Eukaryota; kingdom Metazoa; phylum Arthropoda; class Insecta; order Diptera; family Drosophilidae; genus Zaprionus; species Zaprionus indianus. The sequence goes on from JAEIHA010000320.1 coordinate 8,767,122, forward strand.
AAATCCAAACAACTGATAAAGTAAATAATGAAGTTAACAAGCCTCTGCCTTCTGTCTTCCTCCAAACTAATTGCCATGCCCTGCTCCTCCGCCTCCGCTGGCTGTCTTAAGCACAGCTGTGGGCATCAACTTGCTGTTCAGTGTCTTTCCCGCAGCAACCGCATCAACACTTGTCGCCGTCACAGAACTCAATTTAACGCCTCCGCCGCCTGCAACTGTTGTCCCCGTCGACATAGGTATCACTTTCATGCTGGAAAACGGCTTAAGATTGACGCCTTGTAGGCCAGGTGTGAAGAACAATTGCCCGCCATTGCCTTGGACGGCAAACACAAGATTATTGGCAGATGTTGTAGTTGATGTGACAGCTGTTGCTGTCGCTGTAGTGATAACATTGCTGCTACTACTCGTTGACAGCAGACGCAATGTTTGTGCCGCTCCAGCACCAATCAGCAGCGTCTTGGGTGAACTTGCAATGCCACTCGAGGTGCTAGGTAGGCTACTATTGTTACTGATAGTTGTTATGCTATTGCTGTTGCTATTGATGTTGTTGTTAGCACTGCTACTGGTCGCCAGTCGCACTAGTTGATTACCCATGATTACTGTCTGTACAGATGTGCCTGATGTATTACGCGCAGGAATGGTCTGTAAATATTTAAATATTCAATCGGTATTTCATCTAATGCTCTATTAATTTCTTACCGCCCCATGTAGCTTCATTGTCTGTCCACCAATTACAATATTTTGCGCTGTTGTCTTGATGCCGCCTGTGTTTAGTGTTGTTGTTGCGCTTGTTGCTACTGTTGCTTGCGATGAAACAACTGCATTGCCTGTTCCCAGTTTAAGGGTCTTTGCATGCAGCAGCAACGGCTTGCCAGGTACAACTGTTGTCTTCCCAATAATTTTGGGCACCATTGTCGTATGGCCAGAGGTCACAATTCTAGCCGACGCTGGCAGCGGCTTGGCTGCGGCCGACATCTGAGCTGTGTGGACTTGTTGCTGCTGTAGTGATTGTTGCTGTTGCTGGGACTGCCCACCAGGTGTCAATGTAATTACATTGCCACTGGCCGTCGATGTGGCCAACTGTATAATGTTGCTGCCAGTGGTGAGCAATTTTCCAGGTGTTGCTTTTTGCAGCAAATGATCTAGAGTGATTATCTGTCCACCTTGCGCACCTGTGGCTATACCACTTGACACTGAGCTGCCAATCCCCGCCGAAGTTGTCGTTGTTACGGGTGTGGTACGTATAAGACGCGTTGTTGTTTGTGAGGCAGTTGCTGCCGTTGCAGACACAGGCTGTTTAAAACTTTGCAGTACAATCCGCTGCTGCTGCGGCGAAAGATTCGCTGTAGTCAGAGTTTTGCTTTGACCCGGTAGGGTACTGAGTATTTTGGGCGCCGCCTTGGGCAGAGCCTGGAACACAATATTTTTGTTCGATGATATTGCCGTGTTGCCTGGAAAAGAAATACAAATAATAATTAAATCAGTTCCAAACTGAAATATATTATCTCTTCTTACCAACAAGAATTCGCTGTTGTTGCTGCTGCGGTGACTGTGCAGGATTTGCTGCCTTTTGCTTCAGCTGCTGATGCTGCAGAGTTGCGAATGCCTGTGGCGACATTTTGACAATTGTGCCCGTGCTGCCAGTCGTGGCAGTTGGACTGCCTCCGGTTGCTGTCGATGTCTTATTGCTGACAATGGAGACGGATCCAATCTTATGCTGTAATGGTCGCACTGTGGTCTGTGCCAGCATTCGGGGTCCAAGTATTTGTACAGTGCTTCCTGGTTTTGCTGCAACAGTATGCGGCAGGTGCACAACTGAGGGCTTACCAACAGTTGCTGCTGTCGTTGTTGTTACTGTTGCTGTTGCTGCGCTACCAGCTGGCAATAATCTTATTATATTTTTGGGCATTTGCGGTCGAGCTGGCAACGTTTTGGTGCCGATCGCCTGAGATGGTTGTAATTGTTGTTGTTGCTGTTGCTGTTGCAGCTGCGGTTGCTGATCAAGCGGCATAACAAAGCTGCCAACGCCGCTTGCATTTGCTGCTGATCCCGCCGGAGAGTTGATGACTATGGGCTTCTTTATAGCCAGTTTTTTACTGGGTGTTGCAGCCACATGCACTGTCTGCAGTCCTGTGGGCGTGGACACCAATATTGGTGTGGTATTTCGCGTAGGACTAATATTGTGACCCTGCTGCTGTTGCTGCTGCTGCTGCGTTTTTGGCAACGTTTTAAGCAGTTGAACAGTGGATGCAGTGGCAGCTGTATTTGATCTGTCCAGAATGGTAACAACACCACCGCGCTGTGTCGTTTTTAGCAGAGATTTTTGTGCATTCGCGACATGCTGAAGCGCGGCTGAAGGGGCGGGCGAAGTAGCTGTTGCTGGAGGTATGTGATACTTAAGTGGCGGTACTGGTGGGCACTTTACCTGGAGCGGCTGAAGCTGCGGATGTTTTTTTATCAATGCAGCACCAGCAGAAGCAGTGGGAGGACTCGTTGCAGCCACTAGAGCTGGTGGTTCATGCAGCGCTTCCGTTGCCATCTCATCCTTCTTTGGCTTGTTGTTGCTGCTGGTGTTATACTTGCGCTGTTGCTGCTTTTGTTTGACCATCGTTTGGTTCTGTCGATGCATACGCTCAAAGTCAGCCTCATTGCGATTACGATGCAAATATATCCAAATTTTGCGCCGAGCATCGTAGCGTACACATGGATCGATACCGCCGTGCATGCGATCCAACGCTCCACTAACAATCGTCTGTAAAACATTTTCAGCCGCTTGTCGATTGATAAACTGTGAACATTTCAAGAGTTCAGATATCTCAGAGCGAGTACCCTCCCCATTGGGAAGGCGAGCGGTTGCATCGCGCACTAACGTCAGTATGGTAACATATGGCGGTCGATCGTCTACCATGATGGCATGACCTCGTGCCTTGTTCAACGCCAGACTCTGTGTGTAGATTCCCTTGACGGGACCGACGACACTCTCGTATCCGTGCATGCGATACGTAAAGGGACGATGCGGTTGCTCAAAGCGAAGACGCTCTTGTCGCTGAAACTCCAACATCTCGGCCTGTGTTGCCACACGCACTGTCCAAGTGGTTGGGCAGCGTGGTGATGGCGTTGGCACCGCTGAATTGTTAACATCCACACTAGCTCCTGATGTAGACACTGCCACAGGGCTCAGTTGCTGATGTTGCTGTTGAGGCAAATGTTGCAATTGGTGTAGCTGCTGTACAGCTACGGTCGTGTCCTCATTGCGTCGCTGCATCCAGTATTGACATAATGCCTGTAGACGCGAATCTGAATCCCGTCCAGCACCGATCCATTGATATATATTCAGCTGTGTTTTATGTTCAATGTAGGGTACATATTCAGATGGCAACGTAGCAAAGTCACCTGACAGAAAGTTTACGGCGGATTGCAACATTTGCGACCAGTCAGCGGGTAGAGTGCGCAGCCAATCCGGTAAACCGGAGGCACAACTCTCAGTCCGCCACTTGACGAGCAGCGTATGCAGTTCAGCATAGGTCAAACGATGCTGAGGCGTCGAAACAAATAGATCCCGCAACAGCGAAAAATAACAAGCATGAGCACGTGGGGTTGCAAGCGATTCCTTTGCCGACAAGGACTCCCTTGTCGGACTGCCGGTGATATGTGCGCCAGCTTTGACCAGCGCCTTAGGTGATGTAGTAGACATCACAGACCTCACTGCAAATGGTTCTAGCTTTGGCAACTCGGCACACGTGGTTGTTCCTATTATCTTTGGCGCTTGGATATCTACAGTATTCTTCTGTAATTCTTGCTCCTGTTCTTCCTCATCTGGCTCTAAAGCAGCTCTTCCGTACAGCTGTTGCGGCTCGTCTGTGAGTAATTCGGTTGTAGTCTCTGCTTTACCATTGCCACCAATTGGTACCAAGGCGGGCGGCTCATTGACACTGTGATTGATGCGCGCTGTCAACGTCTTTGGTTTGCGTCCTGGTTTGAAGTTACCCACAAACTGAGCACGTGTGCATATATCCCGCAGTCGTATATCGGCTGTGTCAAAGTCCGGCAATTGCTGCAATTAAAATATACATGGAATTCTCGTTAATAACTTTACGCTTGAATTTCACAATTTTATATTTTTCGTACAATATTTGGCTATACCAATTGGATGTCTTCAAGGAACTTATTGCAAAATTCGTCGGATTACTCTAATAATAATTCCAATATAAAGCCATTCATAATTCACAATAACTGCCGACTGCTTAATCTTCATTCCATAATACGCTGGCCTTAATAATCACCCCGTAAAAACTTTCTGATATTCGGAACTAAATAATCCATATGGAAACATTTCCAGTCAAAGGTCTTAAGCACATTTAACATTGGCGTTTGCCAATTCAAATATAGTGTAACCGATGTACAGCGTATGTCATGATATCTTGCTTCTTCTCTAAAGCACTTGGCTTGATACAGTGATCTTGAATTACTCACCGGTTGCTGCAGTTTCCGTCGTTTATAGTCGCGTAAGTATTTTTTGAAGTTCTTCTCAGTGAGGGGCTGCAATTTGTCAGATTGCATGGAACGCAAAACCTGCTCATCTTCGATGCCAGGACGACGCTTAAAGTAGGTACTGTAAATGCATTTCTTGTCAGCTGCATTCGATGGACGCGTCGTCGTTTCCGTCTTTAACCGACGCTCCTCGGCGATTATAGCCAATTGGGCAGCCTCTTCGTCCTGCTCATCGGCACTAATGTCGCCGGGTTCCAATTGCAGTTCACGTGCCACTTCTACAAGCTCCTGACAATAACGTTTTCGAGCACGTTCCACGCAAAACTTATTCTCCCTGTGCAGTGTCGGTGTTTTGCGCTTGCGTGAACGTGCCTGTCCTTTAAAGGGTTTTTCCTTATGGTCATCTAGCTGTGGAGCCATGGCAAACACCTGCTGCAGAATTTGCTCACGGGAAAGAAAGAGCTCTTTGGCTAATCGACTGAGACGTTCTGCCTGTTGAAAGCGGCGCTCACGCTGTTGGGAACGTTCAATGCTTCGGCGTAACTGTAGCACATCGGGTCGAAGACTTCCATCCTCCAGCTGGCGTTGCAGTCGCAGCAGAGGCGATTGACCGAAGCGTTGAAGTCCACCGTTGAAGAGTTGCAAAAGTGTGCGTTGTTGTTCCGCCGCAGCTTGCGTGGGGGTAAGTAATGATGCGTAGCTAGGCAGCAGAGGCTGAAGATGGCCTTGGATGTAGTTGGGAAGAATTTGCCAAGTTTCCACTGAGAAAAATTCGTGAAATATACTCGCACTCTCGCAAAGACCACGGGGCAATCGAAATATGTGCTGTTCACTGAGTTGAGCCAGCTCCAGTTCATCGGATTGCGTTGTAGTGGCATCGTCAGATTCGGACTCGCTACGCATGTCCTGATCTGACGCTTCCTCATCATCGACTTCAACATCGTCCTCGTCGCTGGAATCGTTAGAGCTAGAACTGCTGGCAGTTTTACCACTGCTGCTGGCGGCGCTGCTGTTGCTGCTGCTGCAATCACTTAACTGGCCACCATTGTCATTGATGTTGTAAGACCCGCTGAGCTCCTCCTCCTCTTCCTCAGATTCCGGGTATGGCATGCTGCTGCTGATATTATTGTTGTTGCTCATTGCAGTTTGTTGAGGTTTTTTTTGTCGATTTTACTTCAATTAGTGACTGCAACTTCCGTTTTCTTAGCACACTGGGCAAATTTTTTCTCTACACTAATTTATAATTTTTGTCTCTTCCGCTGCCTCGTTATATCAAACATATTTGCTGCTTGTTTTCCTCTTTTTTATTGCTTTTGCTTCTTCGAATAGGAGCATGTTTTCTCTGCGTTTTTTGGTGTTTTTCTTTGACTTGTATTTTCGACACGCGTTGGCAGTCTAGAACGCTAAAATCCAGGTACGGCAACCTCAAATGAAAGCAGCTGACTTTTCTAATACCACGAATATTATTTATTTAAATTATTTAATATCAATAACTCAAATATTGTAAGTTGACCCTTAAAACTTAAATTTTTTTTCAGCCCAAAACTAAATTGATAGAAGTTTCAGTTTGCCAAAGCTGCAATATTTGTCAGTTAAAGTTCTTGTCTTCACGATCACAGTAGCAGTTAAAAATGAATTTTATCAAATAATACCGCATTTTTTTTGTCCATGTTGAATAAATAAATTAAAAGCAGACAGGTTAAGCAAGCTGTTTCTTGTTAAACATATTTTGATACCGTGGCAATATCCATAAATTGTCTAACCGGTGATAAGTGTTGCTAAATAAAAAGTAAAGCGGTTCTATGGAACAAGTTCTGTTACATGAACTGACTATGAACCGACCGAGTGATTCTTTAATCAACATCTGTGTGTGTGTGCCTGTAAAGTGTGTGTATGTGTATACCAGCAAATAAAATTTTAGCGGCGGCGTAGGCAGCGCGCTGCTTCTAATTTATTTAAATAATTCATTGTTAATCAAAAAGATAATAATTCATTAATACTTAGAAGATGTATAGTGAAGTACTATAAAATGCTATGCGCAATGGAAATGCAATTGAAAAATCGCAATAGGTGAGTGGCGCATTTGCATGTGTATGTATATATCTGTATGTACGTACGTAGTACGCGTCTGTGCCAAAAAGCGCGGTGATAGAATAGTCAGAATTAAATAATTTACAATGTTCATAGTTTCGGCGAATCCCTAAAAGAGTCTTCAACTCTGTCTACGTTTAATAACAATATTTTTTTAAAGTTCTGTAAAAACCGAAGTTAAAATGGAAAAGACCGAAGCATTTTGCAAAATTTCTAGCAAGAAGAAGCAGAACGCAATATAAACGCTAAAAGCGGCCGCTTGCGCGGTGAATGCAGCTCAAAGAGCGAGGTCGAGATTTTCCGAGAAAGAAAAAAGTGGAAAATAGAAACAAAGATAGAAAAATATTAGTTTTATCCATTATTAATTTTTTTGTACACTGTTTTAGTTTTGTTTGAAAATTGGAAGGCGCGAACAAGCACGTACACGCTGTACCTATGGGAGAGGAAAAGTCAGACGCTCGGGAGACAATTGCTGCATCTTCTTTGATCGATCAAAAAGTGGCTGGCGACGTCGACGGCAACTGCGTTAGCAGCAAGAGCAAACCTGTCGACAGGAAGATCAGAGTCAAGATCACAAAACGACGAACTGAGCAACTTGAGAAAATTGTAGAAACTAACAATGTCAAAGAGAATAATTCAACGGCAACAAAAGAAGAAACTATTGAAGCCAACAACAGCACTGGCAAAAATAGTGGCTGCAACAGCGACAAGGGAAACGGAAGAGAATTAAACGAATCCGATGCTCCAAATGGAGAGATAGCTTCGCTAGAGAAACCATCATTCAAAATAAGCATTGTGCCCCTGGAAAAACTGCTGGCACAGCCAGTCAGCCCCAGAACAACAAGGAGTAACATTGAAAATAAAAAACCTATAACAAGTACTAGGGCTGTATCAGCTCTGCCACCAAGGAGAAGTCGCAACAACAACGCTTCCATAATCGAACTAAGCGAAAGTGAGTCTAGCGACGACGAACTCTTAGTTCCGCTTGCAGTACGTGTTGGTTCGTCATCCTCCAACTCCAGCGTCAAGAGTCAAGCTAAACGCACGACTCGCAGAAACAAGCATTCAAACAAAAATAAAAGTTTACTCTCAAAACTTCTGATCGACAGCGACAGCGGCAGCAACGAACCGACTGCGCCTCAAGCAACAATAAAGTTGCGTCGTTGTGTGGTGCGTTTGAAGCGCACAAAGTTATCCACAGCGTCCACAGAAAAATCGGTGGCAGCAACTAAAGCCCCAACTCAAAAGAAGAAGACGAATACAGAACTAGCAGCGAAGATAGCATCAAAAACAATAGAAGAAGAGGAAGAGATAACAAAAACAGCAGAAGACGAAACAGAGAAGGAGAAAGAAGAAAAAACAGCAGAAGAAATATCAAAAGCACAAGTAGAAACAACAGAAGCAGAAGTAGAAAAAACAACAAACGATTCTACAACAGCTGAAAAAGCGGCAAATACAAAAACAAAATCAGTAGACGTCGTTGCCGACAAGAAAGTTGAGAAAAAACGCAAAATGAGCACGGACTCTTCGGATATGGAGAAAGCAAGCACTTCGAAACGAAATCGACGTGATAAAAAAGTGAGTAATAATGATTCTGATTCCGATTATATGGAGACTGTTCAAGAGGAGCAAGCGGAAGCTGAATCCGAGAGTGAAAATGATGAGGCAGGAAAGGTTGCAAGCGAGGCTGAAGCTCAATCGGAAGCCGAGGCGGAGGATGCACATAGCAGCGGCAGTGAGGTAATGCCACAACGTAAGCGACGCAACTTTGGGGGCAAAAAGGCCGCCTCTGCCAACGATTCGTCCGATTTTGAGCCAGAGGAAAAGAAGACTAAAAAGAAGAGACGGCGTATTAAAAAGAATTCCAGCGGTGATAGCGATGATGGAGACGAGGAGAAAAACAAGAACAAACGTAAACATATACGAAAAATAATCAAGACCAAGGACTTAGATTTGACTACCAAGGAGGCCGCCAAGGAGGAGGAGGATCGGCGGAAACGTATTGAGGAGCGGCAAAAACTCTATAATCGCATCTTTGAAAAATCGGAGAGCGTTGAAATAACTGAATTGGTACTGGACTTTGATGAGGAGTCGAAGAAAGCGTTGCTACAGGTGGATAAAGGTCTGCTGAAAAAACTAAAGCCACATCAAGTGGATGGTGTGAAGTTTATGTGGGATGCTTGTTTCGAGACGATCAAGGAGAGTCAAAAGGGTCCTGGTTCTGGATGTATTCTGGCCCACTGTATGGGTTTGGGCAAAACGCTACAAGTGGTCACATTATCGCACACATTGCTTATAAACTCACGACGAACTGGCATTGAGCGCGTGTTGGTCATTTCACCACTGAGTACTGTCAATAACTGGGCCCGTGAGTTTGTACACTGGATGGGATTTGCCCATCGCAAGGACATTGAAGTCTATGACATTTCACGCTTTAAGGATAAACCGACGCGCATCTTTAAACTGAACGAATGGTTCGAAGAGGGCGGCGTTTGTATATTGGGCTATGATATGTATCGAATTTTGGCTAATGAAAAGGCCAAGGGCTTGCGCAAAAAACAACGCGAGCAACTGCAACAAGCACTCGTCGATCCTGGACCAGATCTGGTTGTTTGCGATGAGGGTCATTTGCTAAAGAACGAGAAGACATCCATTAGCAAGGCGGTAACACGAATGCGCTCCAAGCGACGCATTGTACTTACCGGTACGCCACTACAAAACAATCTCAAAGAATGTAAGTAATATAAACTTAACAATTAAATTGCAATTGCTTATAAACTCATCTCGTTTATTATCTAGATTATTGCATGATTCAGTTTGTGAAGCCTAATTTGCTGGGAACATACAAAGAGTACATGAATCGGTTTGTCAATCCAATAAGTAATGGACAGTACACAGATTCCACGGAGCGCGACTTGCGTCTGATGAAGCATCGCTCGCATATTCTACACAAGTTACTGGAGGGCTGCATACAGCGTAGAGATTACTCGGTCTTGGCACCATACTTGCCACCGAAACATGAATATGTCGTCTATACTACATTGTCTGAGCTGCAGCAGCAGTTGTACGGCTTCTATATGACAACTCATCGGGATCAGACCAGTTCCGATATTTGTGGCAAAGGTGCTAGACTGTTTCAGGACTTTCAGGACTTGCGCCGCATTTGGACACATCCAATGAACTTGCGTGTCAACAGCGACACTGTTATAGCTAAGCGATTACTCAATGAGGATTCCGATGAGATGGAGGGTTTCATTTGTGATGAATCCGAGGAAGAAGAAGCCATATCTCATTCGTCGGATAGCGCTGAATCGTTCAAATCAGATGCCAGCTTAACTCGTTTGTCAACAGATGCCGCAGGCGGCAGTAAAGTAAAGGCACGGAAGACACGAAATGGTGCACGCAATGCACTGGACGATAGCGATTCAGATGTTGAGCCCCTAGGAGGTGCATCTACGCAAAAAGATGATCCTTCTGAATGGTGGAAGCCATTTGTTGAGGAGAAAGAGCTAAATAACGTTCATCATTCCCCCAAACTACTTATTCTGTTGCGATTGTTGCAGCAATGCGAGGCGATTGGTGACAAGCTTCTCGTCTTTTCGCAATCTCTTCAGTCCTTGGATGTCATTGAGCATTTTCTCTCTTTGGTGGATAGCAACACAAAGGGCTACGAATTTGAGGGTAAGATTGCGGAACGATCTCTGCTCTTTTACCGGTTAAAACTATTCTCTCTTATTATAATTATTTAGGTGATGTTGGCAACTTCAAGGGCGGCTGGACACCCGGTGAGGATTATTTTCGATTGGACGGCTCCTGTAGTGTGGAACAGCGTGAATCAATGTGCAAGCAGTTCAACAATGTCACCAATTTGCGAGCTCGCCTCTTCTTAATCTCAACTCGTGCTGGAGGATTGGGTATAAATCTGGTGGCAGCCAATCGTGTGGTCATTTTTGATGTCTCCTGGAATCCTTCACATGACACGCAGAGCATATTTCGTGTATATCGTTTTGGCCAGGTCAAACCCTGCTACATTTATCGTTTAATTGCAATGGGCACTATGGAGCAAAAAGTCTATGAGCGTCAGGTGGCAAAACAGGCAACCGCTAAGCGTGTCATCGATGAACAACAGATATCTAGGCATTACAATCAAACGGATCTTATGGAATTATACACATATGAACTAAAACCAAGCGCTGAACGTGAGATGCCGGTACTACCCAAGGATCGACTGTTTGCCGAGCTGTTGACAGAACACGATAAACTGATTTTTAAGTACCATGAGCATGACTCATTGTTAGAACAGGAAGAGCATGAGAATCTAACGGAGGAAGAGCGTAAGTCCGCATGGGCTGAGTACGAGGCAGAGAAGACCCGTGCAGTTCAAGCCTCTCAGTATATGAGCTATGATCGCAATGCTTTTGGAGCTCAGGTGGCCAGTCAGTTTGGAAATGCTTCTGGAAGCGTTACATCCAACAAAATCTTCGGGTTTCGTTCGGATATTCTTCTGCAGTTGCTCAATATGAAAATTTCCAAAGATCATCCAGAGCTAACTCAGAACCAGGTCATCCAGCTGGTGCCCAGTTATTTGCAGCAGTTATACAATGAGATGAATAATGGGGATCCCACCATGTATAAGGATCTGTTACAGCTACATACGCACATTGTACATCCTAGTGGCCTGTACATGAATCCTTTGCTCTACGCAAATCAAAATCCCTCAGCGGCGGGCTATAACCAAGCCACTGGACAGCCCGGTGCACCAGCGGCTGCTGCACCAGCGGCGAATGCCGCCGCTCCAGGCTTTGAGGCGGATAAGGTATACGAGATTGACTAGGCGTATTTATCGTTGACTGACGACAGAGAAAGAGATAATTGAATCGCTTCTTCGGATTTCTTGGAGATGCCTCTGCGAGAAATACTATGATTTTGTGTTTAATTCGATTTAATGGTAGTTTGTGAATTTGTCTCATTTTCATTCACAGAATAAAGCAAAGTGCTTTATTTTCTCAAATTAAAACAGATATTTATGTGGCCCAATCATAAGTTTATATAGTTTTATGCCTGATTTAAGTTTAAAACTGTCCTAATAAATTTATTATTATACTAGATAACGATACCAACATACACATACACACAGCATACAATGAGTTATATACATAGATATATTAGCTATTATACGCGATCTTTGCAAAGGTCCATGAAATTTAACTACACACGCAGAAAAATAACAATAAATTGCACAGAATACCGTCATTTACATACATTGGTTCTGTTTATTTTTGAATACGACTTAAAAGGTCTTACTAACATATACTTAGTATAAAAATTATACCCTTTTTATAGTTTCCGAACTTACTGTTATTGCAAATATTTTTCAAAATGTTTTAACATAATTTACAGATTGAATTTTAATTTGTGGAAAATTCAAAATTAAAACTCAGTATTTATTTTGAAGTATTAAATGTCCTGCGCCAAGTAATTTTTGGGGCTCTGTATTTCAGGATTTAAAGACGAATGATAATTGTGTTGTAATTAGAAAGTCTTGCATTTATTTATATAGCTATTTTACAGATAGAACTTATGTTACATACTACATACAACTGGAAAAACATCACTTGGGAGGTAGCTTGCCCATCATGCGGAGCTGTTGCATCTGCTGGGCCTGCAGTAGGTGTTGTTGACTTGTCGGTAGTTGACCCACTGGTGGCATTCCTCCTGGTGGGATGCCACCAATGAGGCCAGGACGCTGTCCGGGTCCAACCATTGGTGGCATGCCGGAGGGGCATGGTCCTCCCATCATCGGTGGAGTGGGTCTATTGTGGACGCCTTGTTGTATATCCGAAAGACATGCTTTCCACTCTTCTAGGCGGTTGTAGTGCTTTTGTAAAAGAGCTTCCTTACGTTGAATCTCAATGCTTAGATCTTGATTCTCATCCTTGATTAACATGTAGGGTTTCAGCGTGGATACAAGAAATCTTTTTTGCAAAAAGAATGCTTCCATTTGACGTGCCACATCAATGAAACGATTTGTTGTCTTTTGAACCTCTAGCTCGATTTCCTCCTTGTTGGTGCCGGTATTAGGTTCTTGTTTTGTCAGGGAAAGCAGGCAAGCCTGAAAGGCTTCCTCAAACTCGTCCATCAAATTCCCATTGCCGGCTTCGTTGTTTGGTGTAGACATGTTATTAATAATTATTTATGTGTAAAATTTAAGATTTATAAACAACGCTCAGAATTTGCAAATGAATGCGATGCACGTAAATGTATTAAAAAATACCAGCCATGAGTTTTTTTAAATACTGTGTGTGAAATTCAATTTAATAAATTAAAATTAACAATTTACGTTGTCAAATTAACTTCACATAATTTTTAATAAATGGTGTATAAAAACAAATTTGGTACAAAAGTTTCCTGTATTATACCACAATTATAAATAATCAACTAGTATTTTATGTTATCGAAAATTATCGATAGTTGTATCCCAGAGTACTTATGAAACCGCCTTGGTTTTGCAGAAGCAAAACAAAAAATATTTATAAAATGACAACAAGATTTCTTGTTAGAAAATTTAGCACTACACAATGGGGTGGTCTTCGGGCGCGAGTTCCACGACGAGCTAATCCTGGTATGGGGTATCAACTTCAGAATCTGCAGCAGCAAAGTATCGACGCTAGTGAGGATTTTGCAGACATGGAGTCGGATTTTATGAATGTACATAAATCACATGTCCAGCATGAGGCAGAAGAGCGAAAAAAACGCGATCGTATCCGCCAGTTTATGATCAAACACAAATATTTTCGAGATGCCAAGTTACCAAATTTACTGTTGTACTCAGAAAAAGAGCAAATGCGACTGTTGCACGAACGTGATCCGGAAGAATGGAGTGTGGAACGATTAGCTGAGAGTTTTCCAGCGACAGCGGATATTGTACAGAAGATCTTGCGCTCTAAGTGGCGGCCACAGAGTGTTGAACGCATTCGCTCGCATGATGCCAGTGTTATGGAGAACTGGGCTCTTCTGCGCAAGGGAAAATGTGAAAATGTGCCACCAGAACTATTGCAGCACCTGCAGAAATTCGCGGAACGTCATCGACAGGATCTCCAGCAGTTGAAACCAGAGCAATGGCCTACGAGATTGGAGCCGCCAACTCCGAAGGCAAACGTGTTTCGTGCCTTGCTTGGAAATGGAGAAAACAGTAACAATAAGCAATTGGAACCGGGATCATTGGTCGCACAAAAGCCAGAACACCCTGTAAAGCCGACAGCTCTAGATGAAGAAACTTATTTACTTGATAAGGTGCAGAATAAAAGAAAAATGCGCTTGCAAGAGTTGAAAGCGTTACAGCTTGTGCCCGAACTTAAACAGGAGGTGGAGAAGGCGTTGCCCAATCCTGGCGGTACAGGCGTGTTGCCCAGTTTCACTGAAAAGTTTGAACGCACTGAAATAGTTGTGAGCGTTGCAGATCAACGGAAGTACGAGATGACCAAAGTAAAGGAACGGATTGTCATACCACGAAAGTTATACCGGCCAGGGGCCACTTATCGTGTGGAGGATGCATACTATGACGATGATGGAGAATTTCTCTATCGCGTGCCTGGTATGACGGGTGCGAATCGGTAATTAATGCATAGTAAAATGGATAGCGTCTTTTGTTAAAAAATGAACTTTTTTAGGTTTTAAGTATCTAACTTTTTTTATTACAAAAAATACATATGTAAATAGAGATTTTATTAGTTGTATCACTTATTAAAAGCAGCTGCGATTAGATCGCTGCCGGCTAACAATGCATCCGAGGCAACAGTTATTTGGGCGCCCGTCAGTTTGGCTACGAAATCGCAGGCGGCGATCTCAGCATAGTTCGCTCCGCCTACAACGAAAACAAACAAGTTTCGGAGACGTAATGGGAAAACATCTGAAGTCTCTAGTGAGGCAGATTTGAGTTGTGCCGCATATGTCTTGGGCGTGGTCGTTTGATCGCCCACATGCACTTGCATACCTTCAACCATGGCAAGCTTAGTGGCCAATTGTTCGGCGCTGTTAGCGTTAAGTAGTATAGAACACAATTGGGCTGCCAGCGGGATGTACATGCCATTGAATACAAAGCTAGGACAGGATTGCAGCGCAGGATGGGCACTGGAACCAGCTGAAGGGTTTTGTTCCGCGTCCGCACATGATGTGAGTAGCTTAAGACGATTGGCATTGGCCTGAAATTCAGTTTGTTGGAACTTGGGTAGCGGTAAGTTGGACAGTAACTTGGTCGAAGTCTTTCGTTCCGGTTGTAGCACGGGTAACAGGCCTGCCTGCGCCAGCTGATGGAACACGCACAGCTCCTGGTGGCCAAACATGTTACAATAGTTGCGTGCAAAGATTTTTACTTCTTCTGGTGCGACTCCAGCGCACAGATGCAGTAGACAGAGCAAGCGTAGAGTATTGTAACGTTGTCCGTCTGTCGTCAACAATTCGTCGATCTCGGAGAGGAGACGTTTGCGTGATACGTTATTCAGAATGTCTTCTTCTAGTGTCTGGAGGCGTCTAAAGTTACCCAGCGATTGGATGACGATTTCTGAGGCGTTTAAGTGGCGCAATACTTTGGCCTTAAGCTCTGTTAACTTGGGTAGCTTACGTGCCACATAGTCGTGCATTTCCTCCAGCTGCATGTCGTTAAGCTTTTGCAGCTCCATGCCCAATGCTTTGACTTGCCCTCGCACTAAGCTGCTCGCCTGTGCAAAATGCTTGTAGCGATTGTCACCGTAAATCTCATCACAAACAGAATTTAGACGTATACAGCATTGCTTGCCGCTGGGCGTCCTCCCAGGTTTGGGTTGATTTCCCTGCAGGAGTTGTAACTTTTGATTGTGTATTTTGTTGTTAGCATTGTCAACCCTAATCTCGCCAGCGCGCAGTTGGAACACTTCCAGTAGCAAGCCAGCATAAATAGCGGGAGTTAATAGCGACGAGGCGTAGTCCTTGTCCCTATCGACGATAAGCCAAGCACCAAAGTCTGCCGGATTGCTGGACATTGGAATTGGTCCTAGGGCTTGCAACAGTTGCATTAGATGTGCTGAGTAACTGCCAAATGTAAGTGTAAGTGTAGGCTGTCCGCAAATCATTCGCAGTATACGCAAACTTTGAGCCATTGCAGGCAGAGCTGAGGTGTTTCCTTGCAGATAGAGAGACTCGTAGAGCTGATGAGTATAGCGTGTGAGTCATACTTGTATTGTAAACATAAGAGCTCATAGTTACTCACATTCGGCAACTCTAGACTGAGCACACCGTGATCGAGGTATATGAAATCCCAGTTGTAATGATGCAGCTGCACCAGACCCCACAGTCCAGCTTGCTCGAGTAAAGCATGGAAGTATGCATAGCAGCTGGGCACGCAAATGATGTGAAACATGCGGAGTGCAAGATCGGGAGAGTCACCACTAGGCGCGTCCAATGCAAGCGGTTGCAGCTGACGTAGCAGTGTTTTATATGTTTCCAATTGACTTCGTATCATGTAGATGTGTACGTCATCCCCGGAACGAGGCAATCTTTGTTTGGTATCATGCTTATAAATTCGTTGGATGCCTTTTAATCTAATACAATTTTCTTTTATTAAAGCAAAACATACATGGATAACAAAAAACTCACTTTAGCCAGGACGCTGTGCAAACATGCTCCAGAGGCTTGATAAGTTCCGGCTCTAGTATTAACTCTTTCTTGCCCGGTATTGAGCATAGTATTGCCTGCAACTGCAGTGACCACACAGGAATGGAAATTTATATTACCTCATTATATTCTGTAAACAGACCTTTTCCTGAGCGACCAGTTGAAATCCTTGTAATTTCTTTTCCAACGTTACTTCCATTTAAGAAATTTACTTACGATACTCTTACATTTTTTTGCATCGATATTTGGTTCGTTTCGATAACAGTAGGCAATATTAAAATAAATCGAAAACAAGAATCGATCGACAAGAAGTAATCGACGCAGAATTAAGTTTTTAATTCTGTTGTTATCAATTTTGGTAAGTTAACTATTTTACAAGCTTAAAATATTATGTTGTATAAAACGCTAAAAATAAATGTTTTAAAATTAAATGAATCGATAAATATCTTAAAATTGTGTGCAACAAAGCCAATATTTACTTGTGTATGTTTAATTTAATTTTTTTTTTTTTGTTAAACAACTTTAAGCTTAAAGCTTTTAAGCGCGATTTCGTAATTTACAGAAAAGCTTTTCAGCTTTGAATAGATTTCTTTCCAGCTGTGTGGCTTTATTTTATTGTAAAGCTTGCTTAAGTTATGACAAAAGAACAATTTCTTTTTGGTAATATTTTACGGCGTTGGAGCAAAAAAATACATTTATTTCTGAAAGTTGGTGGCACCTGTCAAATAATGCATGGCATTGATTCTTCATTAAAATGTTGGATGAACTTCCCGAAATTGAGAGTTTACAAGACAAAAGTTTAAGAAAGTCAACAAAATCATAAGATGACTTTGAGAACATCTTTCGGAGAGCATCGAGAGAACCACAAAGAAAACGCTCACAATTTGCTGTAGCACGGAGATTTTAATATTATAAACGTGATGTTTAAGAAAGATATATTCAATGGATGTGTGGCGGATTGTATGCTTTTAGATTTCTAGATGAGCAATGTTCCCATGCCAAATGCAATTCACTACTCAATCTATCAGCTGCATTCACCAGTTTAGAGGCACGACTACTTTTACAAAAACAATAATGAAAATTAATTTCCAACGCGAGTTTCTATTATTGTTTGTGTTTACAAATGTATACTATTTACAAAAACTGTTTACCGTAATTTCAGAAATGTTCCTTTTAATTACTCTATGCCATTAGAGGACGGCGGTACAAAGAAGAGATAAGGCAACATATTTACCGGTTGCCGGAATATGTTGGTGACTTTCGAAAGCTTTTGAAAAGCTTCGAGAAACAGCGATAGTTTGTTGAAAAGTACTAAGCTAGTAATTCTTCTCATACTTGAGATAATTCCAAGTCAAATTATTTTAACTTATGCTAGGTCAGGCCCGATCTAATCATTACAAAGCTTTTTTAAATATCTTATCAGTTTCAAAATAACAAGAAATATTATTTGATCAATTTAACCGTGCACAGAAGAGTAAAAGAAAACATTCTGTGAATTGTTAGATAAGATAACAATGACAATTATTTTACGGAAGGTCATATTGCTTGACATTTTTTTATTCGGTATGGCACAAGACAACTATTGACAACTCCCAACACCTCAATAGGGTTGTATGAGTGGCTAGGACATTTTCATTTTACATGAAGCTGAATATACAAACCACATTTTAAGCTTTTATACTTCTGTTTGGTGCCTTTGATAGGTAGCTAATTATAAGAAGTTCAAGCCAGCGCAAATGTAAGAGCAAAAACGTTTGATAACATACAACCACATATCTAATCAATTCGAAAAAGCGATTAATCTTTCGGCGTATGAGTTTTTTGATTTCACAAAGTAATGAACAAACCGATCAGCTAGTAAAAACTCTTTAAAAGCCAGACCTTTCATAGGGGAGATATTAGTCTGTATAGATCCGTTGGCGTTTATTCAACTCACCGTGAAAGTAAAATGGAGGCGGAGAAAAATAGTGATAACTTCAATGAGGATGAGTTAGTAGCACCAACATGGATGAATGCTGAGTTCTTTAGAAAAGTTCTTAGCAGTTATGAGAAGGCGCCGGAACTTAATATCCTGAACGTGGAAATATTTCCAGCGAGTCAAAAAGGGGATCACTATGCGAGCATTATGTTCCGCGGAAAAATCTCATATAACACACAGAAGGGAAAATTCTTCAAATCGCTAATTATTAAAACAATGCCTGAGGTTGATGGTTTTAAAAAGGAATTTTTTAAGGATTCCTTCATCTTTCAGACTGAGATTGGCATGTATACCAAAGTGTTGCCACACTTCGAAGCTGTTTTACGAGACGCTGGAGATGATACCAAACTTTGTGGTCAGTGTATCTATCATAGTTTGGAGCCGCGTCAAGTTATAATTTTTGATGATTTGGTTCCTCACGGTTATGACGTAGTGCGCAATCGCTACGGTACCATTGAGGAGATAAAGGCAGCCTTTCTTAAGCTCGCTAAGATGCAAGCGGTTAGCTATAAAATTTTGAAAGAGGTAAGTTGTTTATTTCGTTTGGGTTAAGTGAAACATGACAAAATTTTCCATCCAGAATCCAGATTATCTTGAGGAATTCAAGAATGGGATATTCTCGATGCCAATCACTGAAAATTATGGATTTCTGACATCAGGGATGGGAAACTTTTTAGAATTTCTTGAAAAGGTTCCCGAATTGTCCAAATACGTTCCATACTTTAAGAGTATTGAACACACTTACTTTGATTCCTATAGAAAAGTATTAGAAGAGTTTCGTGAAAATCGGCAGTACGATGGATATTATGTGCTCTGTCACGGAGATTACCATCTTCGAAATATGATGTTTAAATACGGAAAAACAGATGGAAAATTGGAGGACTGCCTGTTAATTGACTTTCAGATGTCCAACGTGTGCCCCATCACAATCGATGTGATCTACAGCATTTACATGCTGCTCGCACCCGAGCAACGTCTAAATAACTATAAGGAAATAATCAATTACTTTTTCAACAGTTTTGTTGAAACCCTAGAGAAAATAGGTTTTAAAGGCGAACTACCTAACCGGGTAGACTTTTGGAGACAAATTTTGCGTCATAAAATGTTTGGTGAGTTTTGAGTAAGAAAATGTTTGTATTAAGTAATTAAAATAATTTGTTGTATGTTTTGCTTTTTACAGAAATATTCTATCTTACAACATTCCTTCCGATGACATATAGTATACTATCTAAAGCCTATGATATCTCGGAGGTATTGGAAAGCAATGAGGTCCGGAAAAAATCATATTTCATAGAAGGATACGTCGAAGAAGTTAAAGTTCTGTTGTCCAGATTTCAGAAATTGGGATATTTTAATTAAGTCATTAAGAAATAGAATCTGTATTCTATGCATTGTCCATGAGCATAAGATTGACTTTTTTCTTAAATAGAGCTTGGTTGCTTAAGGCATCTGTTTCAGTTTTAGCTTTTCGTGTCTACTATGCATTGTCAACGCCTCACGAGATTTTATTCATCATAATCATATTAATTGTTGGAATTGTTGTTAATAAAAATTGTTCAGTTGTAATAATAAAAGTAGTAAGAAACTAATACTATTAAATTTGATTTCGAGCACGATGTCACGCAAATAGATATGTTTGATAATGTGTAAACCAATTATAAAACGATTAATTCTACTATACGTTGAGCTTAAAAATATTACAACATGCCAGCTTTATTGGGCATACTAATAAGTGAGATTATCATCAATATTCAACTCGTCTATAATAACAAGAAGCTCACACGTTTTCAAAATGAATATATAACGTCTTGCCATTACACAATGCTAATTACACAACCAACGACTGTATCTTGCTCTATCAAAGTTGTTCAAAGTAGCCAAGATGCAGCATTCGAGGCAAAAGATAAGCCAGCTCAGCCTGATATTCCTTTTGATAGTACAGTTGATTGCGTCGATCTTCGACCTCAAGCAACTCTCCAGGATCCCCGCCCTTGCGCATATGGATTATGGCAGGCATAAAAGTAGTGATCAGGAAGAAATCTTAAATGATAAATGTAACAAATTAATATTTTCAATGAATCAATGAATTAAAATCTTCCTTAAATTATTTTCTACTTACCTATATATTTTTTATCATGAAGCTGTTTTCGGAACTCCACCAAACTGGGAACTTTTCCAACAAATCCAATATTTTTTAGAGTATTCAGAAAAGAATCAAAGTAATAATAAATGAGTTCGTCACATTTATCTGCGCGTTTTTCTTCACCGAAGAGCATATAGATGGCGTAGATCACATCGTTGGCCATCGAGCCAATATAGGATAGTTGAAAGTCAAGAAGCATGCACTTCGGCCCCTTGAACATCATGTTGCGTAGATGAAAGTCACCATGACACAACACATAGTACCCGTTCGCTTGACGATTTTCGCGATATTCTCGAATCACGGCAACCCAACGATCAATTAACTTTCCTTGCAAAGCTTCGAAGTATTTACTATAGTCTGTCAGTTCTTTCACATTGCCGAGCATATCGATGAAATTCGAAAGGGAGGACGTAATGAAATCCTGTTCCAAGAAGTTCGGCAACGTTGTCAGATCATATTGCAAACCTTCAATAAGGTGGGGCTGCTCCTTCAGTAGCTTGTGGCTAACAGCATGCCATTTGGCCAACTGTTTCAGCGCTGCTTTCAGCTCCTCGATGCTGGCAGATCTATTGCGCACGACGCTGTAGCCCTTGGGTACCAGGTCTTCGAAGATCATAACCTGTCGTGGTTCAAGACTGTGATAGACACATGGCACACAAAATGTCGTTTCATCACCAGCTTCTCTCAATATGGCCTCAAACTTTGGCAATATTTCCGTGTACATGGCGATCTCCGTTGGGAAAATGTGCGAGTTACTGAGAAATTCTTTTTTGTGACCCTCCAGCTCGGGCATTGTCTTCACGATCAGTGATATATGGGCTTTTCCCTTCGGTGTGCTATAATCGACGCCTGCTCTGAACATAACACTTGCATAGTGATCTCCTTTAGAACTCGCTGGCGACAGTTTGAGGTCGAGAACTTTTAGACCGGGTTCCTTGAGATACCCATCGAGAACTTCTTTAAAGAAACTTGGGCTAAGCCATTGCGGAGCCTCTAGCTCATCTGAGTTGTAGGAGTCTTTGTTCTCAGACATCTTTGATATGTATCTTACCGAGATGAACTAAGCTGGATATTACGAACAGCTTGTTTATATAGGCGAGAGTAAAACATTTTGCAGCTTTTAAGCTTAACGATTTGATAAGTTATAATAATAAAGTGTACTGCGAAGGCGGAAACGAGAATTCCACTTGTTTTTCTATTTACCCCGCAACGTAACTACGTTTACATATGTATGCTTGCGTATGTATGTGAGTGTATAGATAATATATAATAATAATAATCGTATTGTAATATGTTTGGATGTATGTATATGCCCAACTTAAGACGATTGCAATGATAAGAGAATGGCACCTGCAACTGATTAGATTTTGTATAACAGTTCCTGGAGGTTATTGCACTTGGGTGTAGGAATATGTTTGATAAACTGGTATTTATTTAACTAAGTTGAAAAGGTTTAATTATCTAAAAAAATATGACTCTTATCATTAAATTATCGACACTTTCAGATCATAAGGATATGATGAAATTCAATAGCTGCCCATGAAATATAATGTTAGAAAAAGAAAACAATTGGTCGGATTATGGTTAAGGGAATATATACAATACATATTTACAATCAGCTTATATCAAATAAAAGAGTGACAATTGATTTACAGGGGCGGTGTGTATGGCACTCAATACTTAACATACATACATTTTATTTGTGTATGAAATGCAAGAAACGATGAATCAAATCTGATGTATCTACATGACATGATCATTTTACAAATTATTCATATTAACAACTATAGTTTTATTTTATGATAAATATAAAATATAAATTTGTATATATGGAATCAACAAATAAACTTATTTCAACAGAATATGTATGTATTTGGGCAAAACAAATGAACTTGAGAGCACAAAAAAAGCTTTAAAAGCTCACCTTTCGCAAGCATTGAAATAGAAGAGTTCGAGTTCGGTACGCTCAGTTAATTCTGGTCTCTGGAATCACTTACATAGACAGCAGAGTGTTTTGCTTTGTTAATTTCTTTCCGGTAATTGAAAAGTGTAAAAAAAATGTCATCAGTGGAGAACAGCGATAATTTCAACGCTGATGAGTTGGTCGCTCCCGAGTGGCTCAACACGCAGTTTTTTACTGAAGTGCTTAGTAATCACGAGAAGGCACCTGAGCTGCAGGTTTTAAAAATTCAGATTTCCCCGGCAAGTGCCAAGGGGGATCACTACGCGAGTGTTATGTTTCGTGCAAACGTGACGTATACTACGCAAAAAGGAGAGTTTTCCAAGTCTTTGATCATCAAAACAATGCCCGAGATTGAGGGGCATAAAAAGGAGATGATAGGCAATTCGCATATCTTTAAGACAGAGATTGGCATGTACAGCAAAGCACTGCCAAAGTTTGAGGAGATATTACACGCTGCGGGCGATGAAACAAAATTGTGCGCAGAATGTTTTTATTACAGCTTGGAGCCAAGACAGCTTATGATATTCGAAGATCTGCTACCACAAGGTTATATTGTTGTGAGAGACCGTGAGGCAACTACCGAAGAATTGCATGCCGCGTTTACAAAGCTCGCAAAAATACATGCCGCGAGCTTTCATCTGCTTAATGATGTAGGTAGCAAATATCGTTATAATTTTAAAGCACAATTCAAATTTGTTTTCTATTTATTTAGAAATCTTTTGACCTGGGAGAATTCAAGTATGGATTATTTGAAGTCCCCAATTTACAGGATGACCCCTTTTTTTCTGGTGGAATGCGTTTGTTCCTTGAGTTTTTGGACTCAGTTCCCGAGCTATCGAAGTATAAAACATTTTTTAAGAGCATTGAAAACGATTATTTAGATCGCTTGAGGGATGTCATGTTGGAGTACCGTCAAAATCCACAGCCTAATCGATACTACAGCTTGTGCCACGGAGATTTTCATCTCCGTAACATGTTGTTTAAGCACAATAAAACGGATGGAAGCTTAGAAGACTGTCAGCTGGTTGATTTCCAAATGAGCAACTTAACTCCCATTAGTATCGATGTAATCTACTCGATTTACATGCTCATGGGAATCGAGGATCGTAAAAATAACTATAAGGAACTGATCGGTTTCTATTTTAATACCCTTATCGAAACTCTGAAAAAAATTGGCTATAAGGGCGAACTACCGACTTTAGAGAAATTTTGGAAACAATTGGCAGACCATAAATATTATGGTAAGTTTGAGCTCTCCACTTTATTATTCCTTATTAAAGTCGAATTATATTTTCAGATTTCTTTCTACTAACGACGTTTTTGCCCATGTTAAATGGCATAAGGGAAAATGCTTTTCCCCCTGAAGATATTCTACAAAAAGAAGACGTTCGTCGTAAGCTGTATTTCTTGGAAAGTTATATCAACGATGCAAAGATGTTGTTGTCCAGATTTGAAGATGCTGGGTATCTTCAAAAATAAAAGTGTGTACGGAAAGTAAGAAGAATATTATGCTAACGTGCAAGTGATGAACATATTACCTCGTCTGACTTGTTTTGAAAAGATTATTATATTATTAGTCGGTTATGGTATCTTTGATTTTACTTAATAACTTGCTTTAGTAGTAGGAAAATGGATATAATGACAAAAGTTTTTTCGAAATTTTTTGTATGTATATAAACAGTTGGAAAAAAAAGTATATCGAATGTGCTTTAATACTAAGTTGTCCGAATTCTTATCGTCATATTGGAAGCCCTCGTATTGTTTTGATTCTAACAAAATTACGTATCTAGAAAACCTGATAGCTCAAACTCTTTAACGGTACGTTGTAGAAAAGCGCGATATTTGGGATTCTCGACATTCTCCCGACGAAAACGGTCTCCTGTTTCCGTGCGAGAGTTCAAATCCTCCAAGCTCTCGAAACCGGCACCTTCTCTGAATATCAGAGGTGTAAGACAAGTGGCCGCAATCACACCTGAAAAGAAATAAGTCTTTAGTTTGACATAGCTTATTTATCGACTAACTGCTGCTCTACCAATCAGGCTGTTCTTGATTATTTCGATGTGGATCTCCTTCAGCGACGGTATGTGGCCCTGGAACTTTAGTTTCACCAAAGTCTCTCGCAGAAAACGGTGATATTCACGTACAATAAATTTAAAATGCATCTTTCGAACATTCTCGTTAAGGGAGCCGAAGAGGAAGTAGTTCAAATCCACAGCGGGAGATCCCACGTAGGCCAATTGAAAGTCTAGCTGTAAGGTCGGTGATAATATTGAGTAAATGGGCTGTGATGTTGTTTTAGTAATTTACTTACAGCGACCACATCGTCAGGTTCCTTGGTCTCGTTGTTAATGTGAAACATCAGGTTGTTGATCCAAATGTCAGCAATGTTAAAGACCCGAAAGCCTTGCTGCTGTGTTTCATACATTTCCACTGCACTCTGGAGCACATTCTCGGCCAACTTAAACATCTTCTCGGTAATTTCCTCGTAGCCCTTCCAGTGTGCGATCTCCTCGGCCGCGCAGCGAATGTTTACGGGAAAGAAGCTGAGAAAATCACGTCGATCTGGATTACGTGAAATCGGTGCTTCGTTGAAAAATTTCAGCACTTCGGGATTATCTTGACCAATAACGGCACTGCATGCGTGCAACTTAGCCAACTTCTCGATACTGAGCAGGATGTAGTCCAAATTCAGTAGGCGACCACGTTCGAAGTTTTCGAAGCCACTCTGTTGCATGTCCTCCAGTATCAGGAACGGTTCGGGACTCTCCGTCGTGTAGTAGCAGGTAGGTGCAATTTTGGTCTTATCACCAATCGATTCCAGAAGCGCCTGCACCCGCGGTAGCACCTCTTTGTAGGTTAGAATTTCGCGCTTGAATAGTTTGCTGCGTTGTGCAATGGCTCCCGTTTGTCCCTTCGGGTGATCCTTGACAAACACGGAGAACTTGCTCTTCACATCGCCGCGCAGCAGATTGAAATTGGCGCGGTGCATTTCGCTGGCAAAGCCTGCAGCGACATCGCCCACATTGGCGCTCTTGACAACCAAATCGCTAACTGTCAGCTGTTCCTCCTTGAAGTCCTCCTTAAGTACATCCTGCAGAAAATCAACAGTCAGCCATTCGGGTGCCACATAGTTTTTCTTGCCGGTGCCCATTTTCCGTATTGTTTTTTTCACTTTTCTATGCTGGTCACCTGACTGTGAGAAAAAAAAATCGACTTGATTATCGGCTGAGCAGCTGAGCGCTTGTGGCTGTTGCCTCCAAGTGTTTAACGGAGAGTGCGATATGTGAGAGCCGATGAGAGCTTTGTCCGCCAATGTCTCACGTGCTCAGCCGCAAGCCACGCGGAGCTAAAAAGCTCTCTCTGTTGTTAGCTTTCGAGTGTATATGCGCCAAGCTTATCAGCTGTCTGTATGAGGGATTTCAACGAGAAATGTAGCAAATGAATTTCAAAACCGACAAACACTTGTGGCTCTGGTCGACTATACAATGCTCTAACCAAACATTGTGAATTTATACGGGGTGTACATATAAATACCCAAAAATGTATTATCACTCAATAAGTCCTTAGGATGACACATAGATGGCGTTGCTATGTAATAATCCATATAATTCTTACGAAGTACTAACCTTAGTACATTAGTTAGAGGGTGATAATAATTGAATTGTGTTTTCTTAAGTATTTCTTTTAACTATAATAATATATTATATAACATCATATAAGCGGTTAATTGTTTATTTATTTTCGTTTAATCATCAAAAGCGTTTAACTATCGCATAGTTTATGCCTATAAAAAATATAAATGCTCTTAAAAACGTTGGTTTATTAAAAAATCACAAAAAAAACTTTTATTGATGAAACATTGTAGATATTTATGTACAAGTATTGGTTTCAATTTATTTAAGTAAAAATTACTGGTGGTCGAGCACTGTCGACTTAAGTATCGTGAGCATTACGCGCATGTTCGTGTTCGTGTTTAAAATAAACTTTATCGCTGCTAAACAAAAGATAAGACTCAAAGATAGTCAAAGTGACTTCACAGATAGGTAAAATTCGTCTTTAGAAGGCGGACAAACAATCAGAATTCCAACAGGCCACGCCTATGCAGAAACGGAAATATGCTGAGTGCGGCGCGAACGTATAAGGGATTCGTATAGACACGGGCACGAAAACGATCTCCATCGTCTCCAGGTTCCATCAGTCCCGGCAGGCTGGCTTCCTGGTCGACGGGCAGCAAGATGAGTACCAGGTGCATAAAGGTAGTAAAATATCCTGATAGAGAAAGAAAAAGAGTGAGAGAGAGACGTTGTACAAAATCTATTGGGAAATCAGGGACATCAGATCGAACTCACCCCAGAAACCATATTTGATCATGCTCATGTGGAGTTCCTTGAGCTGAGGCAGTGGCTTGGCGTAGTGCAGTAGCTGCAGGCATTGCACCAAATGAGTATGGTAGATGCGGACAAAGTAGTCAAAGTGCTTGATTCGCAGACTGTGATGCGATGAGCAGATGATCAACTCCCATAGGTCCTGTGCGGGACTGCCCCATTTGCAACGTTGAAAGTCCACGAAGCGCAGATCCTTGATGTCGCAGGCCAGGGAGTTGCTTAACAGGATGTTGCCCGACCACAAGTCCCCGTGATTAAGAACTTTAAACTCTTGCGGATCATTTTGAAAGCAACGTGCGGCTGATTGCACAAACTGATCCGCTGTGGGCTGCAATGAAAACAGTGACGACTTTAGTGTACAGAGGATGATACGGAGCTCTTCACTTACAATACGCGAAATGTACTGCTCTGGATTTGAAAAGCCCCATTGGGCCATGGCCTTCTTGTAGCTCTGTACACGCGCCTGATACGACTTCGATCGGTTGTAATTGGCCGGCAAATAGATGCGTTGAAAATCTTCTGGATAGGCACCGTTGCGTTGCTGCAACACTGCGCTGGCTGCATGGAATTCAGCTAGTTTTTCCAGCACGCAATGCATTTGCTTCATGTTGAATCCTTTGAGGCGATTGATATTGCTCAGCTTCTTGGACCTCAGATCCTCCAGCACCAGCGATATGCGACCGTTTATATCCTCCGCCCAATGACATTTCGGTGCAAACTTTATCGACTTGCCCTGCTCGCGATAGAGTTCCTCCAGCTGTGGTATTATCAGTTCGTACATTTGCTTCTCTCTCGGAAAAATATTAAGGGTGTTAATGAAGCCCAAGCCCTGCGCATCGGCCAGCATTGTCTTCATAATATACGATTTTTGTTGCGTGAATCCATCTGTTGTGAGGAGTGCATAACAGTTATTCATTGTGAGAGAGAGAGAGAGAGCGAAAGAGGGAACACCTACTTGAAAATATACGGTTATACATATACATGTATACACCGTTAATTACCTTTGCTCACCTTTCATTTCGATGTCGATGATAATGCGCATTAACAGCGAGGTGAAGCTATCACTCTCGCCTGGCGGCGCCGCTGGGATAATCGAGAGATTCAGTATCTTACGAAAGTCGCTCAGTTCGCGTTTCAGCAGCTTCTTAAAGTACGCCCCATTGATCCAGTCGGGTATATGCACTCGCGTATCGTGCGATTCGCTGAATTTGTTGCTGTTATCGGGCATTTTGGTTGCCTTTAATTATATTTTGTATGTATACATAAATACACATATGCATATATATATATTTATAAATATGCATATGAGAAACGCTCACACAACGCCCCGATCTGTGCGATCTGTTAGCAGCGAACAGCGAGACGCAACTGTTTGCATTCTTATCAGGCACAACTTCAGGCCCCCAATTCTTGGCTCCGCTGCACGCATAATATAGTTTTGAGTAGCTAACGTTTGTAGGTGTCATTGTTGGCGACAGGTAAAGTGGCTGCTCTTCAAGTCTTATCAAACACGATGACATACCTCTGTGCCTCACTGTTCGAGCTATCGTCGTGTGGCTTAACCGGTTCGGCAACCACTCGGCTATGGGTTTACGATAACAATGAGCGAACGAGTGAATGAGAGAGCAAACAAGAGAGAGGATTCTGAAGGTAGTGTGAAACAATACGCAAGTAAGCGGGAGAGAGGCAACAATGGAGAGAGAGAGAGAGAGAGCTTTGCAGAGAGGCTGCCATCGCGATGACATTGTTCGTTGTGTGATCCATTAGTTTTTGTTGTTTGCATAGGTATATATGTAAATACACATAAATTTATATTTACATCATCTGCTGTCAGCTCTCGCGTTTAAATTAAATATTATACTCTTTCTTAAAAGTAGTTTGAAATTGTCACGAAATATGAAACGGTTGAATTGAGTTAAGTTTTGCATTTTCATTTTTACTATAAGGCCAATATAAAAAGTTTTATTTACTCTTAAAGTGAGATTAAGATTTCATGTTTTCGAATTGTTTTATATTTAATATTATTACACTCTGTGTTAAACATAAGTATAATATTTAATCTAATGAAATGTTTTAAACTTTTTAAAATTGGAACTTGGCTTATTTATAAACATTTTGCAAGTATTATCAGTTCTCGAAATATAATAGAATTCAGGTCGATAGTAGATAGCACTAAGTAGCTACGTTCTTGTGTTTCAATGTACACGTATATTCTAAAAATGACAAGCCCCTTTCATAGAAAGCTCATCAAACAACAACCATGCACACATCGAGACAAAGAGGCTGTTGTACAATAGATTGGCATTCCTAACCGTCATCCTATGCATATTAATACCACCTATTTCAGAGGAACATATCAACAGTATTTTAATTGTTATTTTCCATTTGTTATACATATTTCTTTACAAGGTCTGCAATGCGAATTGCGCTATTATTGAATGTGGAACCAGTTCAAACTGAATTCAATTAATTCGCATTGCATTCGAAACAAAAGTGTTTTTGGTCTCTAAATAGAATCCACACGATTGCTAATAGTGGATATAGTAGATGAATCTATTAAAAAGAATTTATGAGTAAGTATTACAATTTTAATAATTCTTTAATTCGGCATATTTACTTAAAACGAATACGCGAAATCATTGTTTCATTGAAATCATTTTTGCCAGTCAGTGTCACAAGGCGTATGCGATAAGATTGTACCACAAACTCAAGATTGATGATAAAAAAAGTTTTAACTGATCTTTGTTATTACGCAAGTTCTTTATTTTCTTTGTAATCATCAAAATTGAAGAGACCTCGGTTGTAGAAAAAGGGATACAACTCTTTCATGATGTTAACAAATTTGGGGTTGGTGACTAGTCGCTCTCGCAACTTTTCTCCTTCTTCAGTGTCTGCCAAAAGCAAATGTAAATTGCTGTCCTTGTCAGAAGGGAATATGATGACGGGCAGATGATTGGTCAGAGCAAAGAAAGCTACAGAATAAAAGATCATGTTAACGAAGAAAATATGTATGTATAATATCACATTTCGAAAACCTACCGTAGAAAGAATTATTCTTGTTGTATAGGGAAGTGTGTAGATCCCTCAGTTGTGGAAGCCTCTTCTGATACTTCAGCAGTTTTAGACACTCTGTCAAGCGCTCCCAATAAATGCAGACGAAGTGATCGAACTCTTTAAGACGTATGTTGTGTGCAGGAGAAAGTGCGATAAAGAACAACAGATCTAGTGCTGGACTACCCCATTTGCAGATTTGGAAATCGACCAGTATAACTTGATTCACGTTTCCATCGGGTAAGTAATTGCACATTAGGTTGCTAGCCCAGAAATCGCCGTGGTTAAGCGTATTGAACTCCGTTGGATCAGCTTCTATTGTGGCAACAGCCTGATCCCAATACTGATCTACAGTGGGCTACAGAAGAAATCGATGAAGGGAAATGAATTTACATTACCTTTAAATGCGGGTACTTACGAAATTTTTAATATATTTCTCGGTATCTTTAATGCCCCAGTTAGCTATAGACTTCTTTAAAGCAGCTTCTTTCACTTTGAAACCGTCTCTAAGAAAATCTTCTGCACTGCGCAATACAAAGCCTTCATTGAACTCGTTAGGGTAGGGTCCATGAAGCTCTTCGTAAACCGAACTGACAGCATGAAACTCGGCTAGCTTCTCCAAGGCGCATTTCATATGGGCCATGTCTAGTCCGCTAACACGATCTACGTCCTTGAAGTTACGGACAGCTAGATCCTCGAAAATGAAGTGAATACTGCCCTCACGTTGCTCAGTGTGCAGACACTTGGGGGCCAGTTTTATATCTTGTCCGGCTGCCTTGTACATACTTTCAAATGCTGGCAGGTAAGTTTTGTACATATTCATTTCCTTTGGAAATAGACCATAACTTTCAATTTCATCACCTCCCTTGTCATTCGGAAGCATAGTCTTAAAGATATAGGTCTTTCTCTTAGTACTTCCATCTGAAATAGGTTATATGTCTTGTCAAGATTTGTTGGAATCGAAGCGCACTCAAATTAATAGTTACCTTTCAACTCTAAATCGATGTAGATTCGCAACATGACCGAGGTGAAATTACCACCTGGTGGTATGGCTGCAACTGGTGTGAACTTGAGTATCTTCACATGATCCGGTTCATCCTTGTCGAGGACAGATTTAAAGTACTCTTCGGTGATCCACTCAGGTATCGCCAGATGCTCGTTTGGGTTTTCAATCTCCATCGAATCAGGCATTGTGGGGAACAAATTCAACTGATCTGCGCTGAGTTCTATTTCGCACTGAGCTAAAATATTGTCAAGCTCGACGACGAAACTATTATAGACTGATAAACCCCTTTTTTTTATCAACATATTCGCGTGTATACCGACAAACTAATTTATATTATTTGTTTTATAATTTGATACTCTTCTTTATGGTAAGTCTGTAGACTATTTCGGTTGTTAAAATAATTCATATCATACGTACGGCGTTACGTATGTTAAGCACACACAGAAAGGGTATAATTATGCACTTATATACATACATATATAGACACATTCATTTACTCACCCACTGAGTATCAACCCATTGAATGCGATAAGCATATCAATCGAAAATCTAGTTCTCATTCACAATTTCACAACATTTAATTCGTTACGTTATATTTATATTTATGATTAATGCGGAATGATCAAAAATATAACATACGGGTGGATATATCTATTATATAGATCCAATAAAACAATTTAATAACAGTATGTTGTATATAAATTATAAAACACAGTCTGTTTTTCGTCTAGCGGATCACAGATAAATTTTTGACATATTTTATATTGCAGTTTACAGTATTAATCAAAGTCTTTAAAGTTAAAGATACCTCGGTTGTAATAAAAGGGATATATATCTTGCATTGCAGCGATAAAAGTTGGATTGGAGTAGAGTCTTAAGCGCAACTGTATACCTTCTTCTCCCTCGCTCATAACAGTTTGCAAATTAGTGTTTTCATCGGCGGGAAAGAGAATTGTCGGCATGTGATTAAATACGGCCGCAAAAGCTGTAAAATTTTTGTTTCATTAGGATCATACACCGATTTATTAAATGCTTATATTGCTTTGCCACTTACCGTAAAAGGTGTTATTTCTTTTGAGCATTGACATTTGCAGCTGCCTCAAGCTGGGCATCTCTTTCTGATACTTCAAGAGCTGTAGACATTCGGTAAGACGTTCCCAGTAGATTCTAACAAACTTGTCAAATTTCTTAATTCGTATATCT
This sequence comes from Zaprionus indianus, assembly GCA_018904595.1. Lineage (NCBI taxonomy): Eukaryota > Metazoa > Arthropoda > Insecta > Diptera > Drosophilidae > Zaprionus > Zaprionus indianus. The sequence goes on from JAEIHA010000320.1 coordinate 8,799,081, forward strand.
TTGGCAGCGGATATGGTAATAAGGAACAGCAGATCTTGGGCGGGATTCCCGTATTTGCAGAGCTGATAGTCAAGCAATATGCTACGGTCAATTGTTCCATCGGAATGATATTTATATAAAAGATTGCTGCTCCACAAATCACCATGCGTAAGTGTGTTAAAGTCCTGAGAATCGACCTCCAGATTGCATAGACACATTTTAGAGAACTGATCGGCGTTGGGCTATGGAGAAATAATAAAAATAAATGAATATAGTACTTTCAAAAAAGTTTCGAATTTTTCTTACGAAGCTTTGCATATATTCATCGATATTATCCAATCCCCAAGCGCGCATCGACTTTACATAGGCCTCCCTTTGTATTTGAAATGTTCTGTCTTGCTGATGTTTAAATCTCTTGGACATAAAACCCTCGTTGAATACATCAGGAAAGGGTCCATTCTGTTCAACATAAACGGCACCAGCCGCATGGAACTCAGCCAATTTATAAAGTGCGGCTTTCATATGAGGCTCATTGAGTCCTTTGAAACGGTTGACATTTTGGAATTTCTGCTCGCCCAAATCTTCAAAAACAAAGTTTATGCCTTCCTCACGTTCCTCGGTTTTCAGGCATTTCGGAGCAAGCTGAATGTTCGCTCCCGCGGACCTATAAATCTCTTCGAATGCCGGCAAATATGTTTGATACATTTTCAGTTCTTTATCAAAGATTCCGCCCTCTTTGATCATTTTTCCGCCCTTATCCTCAGCCAGCATTGTCTTTAAAATGTAGCTCTTTTGCTTGCTGCTTCCATCTGTAAAAATAGTAAAGTGTTGTAAGCTTCTCTCAAAAAGTAGAACAACCTGAACTAAATACCATTCATTGTAAGGTCGATATAAATTCGCAGCATAATTGATGTGAAGTTTTCTCCGGGTGGAATAGCTGCAACTGGTGTAAACTTAATTACTTTTTTGTGGTTTGGCTCATCTTTTAGTAGAATATCTTGGAAATATTCTTCATTAACCCATTCTGGTATTTCCAAATCTTTGTTGGGATTAACAATGAAATTACCGCGTGGCATTGTAATGTCGATGTTAAAACTAAAACTGAGCTCAAATGAGAAATACAGTCTTTATTACTCTAGAGCTTTTCAAAGCTCTATAGAGTAAATATGTTCGGAGAGAACTTTAGAAATGCTTATCTCATCTACAAAATAAACCATACAAGCCACTCATGAGGTTCTCATATAAATAAAACTTTTTACACAGTCAAACACAATGAAAGATTCTAAACAAACATTATTCAAAAGCTTATAGCTTTAGATACGACACTTAAGAAAATAAAACAATAATATACCTAGTTAAAGAAGAAAAAGTGTAAGCGGGAAATTCAAAATTGTGAAGTCACTTAGCAAATAATCATTGATAAGTCAAATAATTAAGTAAATCTCTATTCATTGTGACTTTATGAACAGTGAAAACTGCAGATATGATTGTCATGTGAACAAGTTCTGAAAGTAAGATGTAGCCCTAAGTATGGGGCAGACACGCGTCATTAACTACTATAATTATTAATAGCTGTCGTGTTAATTAAAAATAAATTATTTGCAAATACCAGTCAAACATGTAATATGGAATTAGAGTTCGGATATATGTATGTATGTAAATACCTACTATATACATATATCCATATGCATGCATATATATCTATATCAGTAAGACATTTTTATTAAACCTTAACTTGTGCACATAATATAATATCACTCTGTTATCTACAATGTGCAAACCGATAACAATTATATTCACAAACTTTACAAAATTAAACCAATTAAGTGTACGGCTATGTTATAAGGTCTGTAAGAGACCTTTGTTTCTGAAAAACGGTAAGAGTTCCATCATTGCCTTGGCATACAATGGATTTGTATATTGCTTAAATCGGAATGCATCTCCCGCAGGCCCAGGCGCCATTAGCATGTTGATATTAGAGTCCTTATCAGACGGCATAAGGGCAGCCACTAAAACCATATTTGCTGATAGCGGACCTGATAAATACAATTTGTTGATAAGACTGTGATTCTAATTGTTGCACTCAAAACATACCCCAACCGCCGTATTTGATCATCATAACGTGAAGTTCCCTTAGAGTCGGAATGTGCTTCGAGTACTTCAATAGTTTCAGGCACTCCACCAATCGTTTGTGATAGATGTATAGGAAGTTATCAAATTCCTTTATCTTTATGTCCAGGGCGGCGGATGAGGTGATCAGATACCACAGATCTTGTGCTGGACTGCCCCATTTCGCGATTTGTAGATCAATAAAAATAGTTAGCTCTTCATCACCTTCGTCTGAGAACATTATATTGTTGCACCAAAAGTCGCCATGATTGAGTACATTAAACTCGCTTTCGTCCGGTTTATTCAGCGCGAGACCAACTTCGAAGGCTTTCTCTGGAGATGGAAGGGCTTTAATGTATTCTTCGACATCGGCCATTTGCCACTGCCGCATAGCCTTGAAATATTGTGGCTGTCGCATTTTATACAATCCCTCCAAGAGCTGGCGATTGGTCTCTCTGTAAATGGATAAGTTGAACATTTCCTCGTAGGGTCCATTTTGTTCACGCTGAACCGCAGAGGCTGCGTGGAACTCTGCAAGTTTGACTAGCACACGACGCATATGGGACATGTCCAAGCCCTTGAGACGATCAACGTTCTGGAATTTTCGACGCTTAAGATCTTCCAACACCAGCACTATGCCCTTTGTACTCTCCTCTACGTGCACGCATTTGGGTGCCAATTCAATGTCCACGCCTGCATCCTTGTAGAGTTTCACGAATTTCGGTATGTAATGCTGGTACATTAGATTCTCCTTTTGAAAGAAATTCATGGCCTCCATTAGAGCTCCGCCCTTATCCGAATCCAACGTTGTTTTCAATATATACGAAACTGTCTGCTCACTACCATCTACAAGTGGTTTTGTTAATTGTTACTTAAGTTTCGACAAAGGGGAAAGTTTTCCAACCTACCTTTGACCTCTATGTCTACGATCACACGCACCATAATCGATGAGTAGTTTTCACCTGCTTGAGTGGCAGCTATCGGTTTAAAGCTCTTGATGCTGACAAAGTCCTCAACATCTTTCGCTATAATGGGCACAAAATAATCTTCATTTATCCACTCGGGTATGACGAGATGCTCGTTGGGGTTTGAATATTTGCTGGAGTCGCTATCATTATTTAGTGTCATTTTCCTGTTGGTTTTATTCCGGCTTCACAGCTGTATACGGTTAATTGAATATTATATTTCTAAGTTTCAAGCAAAGCGCCTTTCAATCAAATGTTCGCACTGGTTGAAAGCTCAACAAATACTGCGCGAGCCGTAAACCAGTGCAAAACTACGGGCCGGGGACAAAAGATACGAATCAGTTATGGAACAAACCGGTTTGTCTCACTAGTATTCCACTGATAGCACAAGTAGAAATATTTACGAACAGCTGTTCGCTGTCGGTTCAACATATGATAAATATACGAGAGAGTGGGTGGTTCGGCGAGACGAGTCGGCTCATTGTACGGCTCGGTTCGCCGGCGCAGTACAGAATTGGGTGCGTGTGGACTCACTTCTTGATTTTATAAATGATAGTTTGTTAATTATTGAGTGTATGCAAAAATAAAACATTATATCAAATGTTGTGTGCCTTGCCCACATGTACTTTAACCTTACTTATTTGAATCGGAACAGAAGTTATTCGCGGGGATAAAAATCACAAAAACATTAAGCTAATATTTATTCATTTATTGGATTCAGTTATTTTAGTGTCTAGATATCTTAAAAGTAAAATTTAGGGAATTTAGAACAACATACAAACATTACAAACATTTAAATTTTTATTTATTCGATTTTTTTTTTTAAATTACAATGTTAAATAATATTACATAGCGGAAACATGATTCGAATCCCATTTGATTTGAGCTACTTTGGAATATTTACAAGACACAATTCGAGAGGTTTTTAATTTGGTTTCCTTTTGATTTCTTTATTCCATTAAGAAGATAGGACTTATCCTATAGTTAGCTTATGCAGAATTACTTTTGATTAGGACTGGTGGAAATGACAGTACAGTAAAGTAAAGTAGTTTAATTTTACTATATATTTACAGAAAAAGTTTTATGGTTCTAGTTTTCTTGCTTTTACGTACGGAGAGAATCATGTTGACTTTTAGCCAAATTTAAACTGCCCAAGGGCGCTTTACTGGTTTAATATTAAGTAGAGCTCAGCCGTTCTTCGCGGAGCCTCACAATTTATGTAAGTTAATGTATATATTTAATACCTTCCTCATTATTCAACCTACCTACGAACTACCTTTACAAACACAGACACAACAACACATTCACACCTATTTACAGATATGTGCTACGACAAAGGACAGAAAATTCAACTCGAATCTACTGCGATTTGATTCGATTGCAGTTGTTGTACACCCGTTATGACCTCGTCTACCAGAACTAACTCAGCTGGTAGTATTCAGGTGCGAAGTCGTTGGCCAGGTTGCTTAGAAAATTAAAGTCCGACGAACTGTTGGAGTTCTCCAGGCCTCCAATGGCACCGCCGCCAGTAGCCACAGAACCACCAGTGTTGACAAACGGCTGTACTTGACCACCCGGTGCACCGTTAAGCACGAAATTGGAGCTCGGATTAGAGTTTGTAAGGTGAACATGTGAAGTTGGTCCACCTGGCGGTGGGCCCACCACCTGAATTGCAGCTCCAGTCGTGGGATTGTGATGTCCATGTAAATGAGGATGAGTCTGCGCCTGCATATGATGATGGGGATGGTGGGGGTGGCCATGTGAGGATGGCACTGGTGGCTGTTGCTGGCCTGGAGCTGTTTCATAGTAACTTCCACCAAAGTTGTTGTATCCGTCACAATTTTCCATTTGCAGACCCAGCGCACTGTACGTTTCGCCAGCGCCAATATGGTGCATATGCCTGCAAAAATAAAAATAAATGATGCCAATTGTAAATGCATTTAAGGGCCGCTCATTTAGATAAAATCTAGCATTTTTCTGTTCCAGCGTTTTCGAAAATCGAGTTTTACGTGAATTAAGAGATCGGACTTATCCGGGACACAAATGGGATCGTGTCTTGGGAAACGACTTCGAGAACGGTTGTTCATTACGAATAACGCATGCTTTTCAATTTTTAATTTGAAATTGCGGCAAAACCAGTCAAACAAATAGGGACTTGCGGTTGTTTTAACCTATTTGTTTATTTTTTACTTTCGCAGTTGCGAGTGTTAACAGTCTGCCTTGATTCTGATCTAAAACAACTGTTAACTGCTAGTGTGGAGCAATAAACTGCTAGTGTGGAGTAATACGATAGGGGCAGATCTGTTTGCAGGTTCGAAACTTAACTAAACGGAAAACAGAGTTTGGTACTTACTGTTGGTGATTCATCGGTGCTTGCTGCTGGTTTTGATGCTGCTGTTGTTGAAACACCACTGACTGGTGTTGGTGTTGGAAATTCATGTTGTCGTAATAAGCGCCGCTGGCCTGTGCCTTGGGATCGTAGAAGTTGCTCGGTCCGTTGATAGGTGGCGCATCAAAGTCACCAACGGGATGATGTTGTTGTTGATGATGCTGCTGATGGTTCATGTACGCACTGCCGCCGTTGGTGTCGTTGTAGTTGTAGTAGAACTGCTGGTCATGTTGGTGTTGTTGTTGCTGTGTGTTTTGATGGAAATTGCTATTGGCAGCATTGGTGTTTGGTTTGGGACTTAGATATTCGCCGTGAAGCGGTTGCTGCTGTTGTTGTGGCTGCTGCTGTTGCTGTTGGTGTGGTTGCTTGTTTGGGTTAAGGTGGGGCGAGGCAGCGAATTCAATGTCATATTTGCCGTAGTAGTCTTGCGGCATTTGGTGGGGCGGCTGCAAGGCTTTTGGATTTGGATTCGGATTGGGATTTGCATTCGGATTGGCATAATAACTGGGTCCAGGGAAGTAACCAGTTGGTCCAGCGGCGTTGCTACTCTCGCTCAGCGGCGAGGCCATGGCAATGGCATTAGTATTGGCGCTCTGATATCGCTTCTTGCCGCCGCCCTTTGACGCTGGCGAATTCGTTGCGCTTGTGTCAGAGTCGCGCCGGAAACTGGCCAAACTGGGGCCCGCATCATAGCCGAACGGCGAAGCCTTCGACGAGGTGGAAACGGCCTCCTTCTTGATGACCTAAAGACATAAATATGGAGTTTAAAATTGAGAATTTTATAGATATTACACCACTGTCTCACCTGGCTGTGTGTCTCATCCTTTTTCTTGACTTTAATGGGACTCTCTTCGATATCTTCGTCCAGGCTGACGCTGGACGCGACGCTCGAGTCGGCGCTGATGACATTCGAGGCAGATACTGTGGTGCTGCCCAGCAGATTGGAGGAGATGCCCGTCTCCAGCGACGAGTTGGGAGTTACTTGAATTGAAATGGACAATCAGAGCATTATTTCGATATATATTATATAGAGCTATCGCGGCACTTACGACTTCCTGCACTGGGATTATTATTGGTGGCGCTGGGCGTGTTGTTGTTGTGTCCGCGGGAATTGGACGTCGAGTCGGGTATATCGTCGGAGGGCAGCTCGCAACCTTGACACGATTTCTTCGAATTGGAGTCTGCGTTTTTCACGGGAACCAAAGTAAATCAGTCAATGCGAGTGCGAAAATTGATGATTTGTTTTTATAAAGAAACCACGAACCGAAGAACCAAAGCTGAAGATAGTATCACGAAAGGGGTTAGCTCTTGCCTTGCCTGAGTCTTTGGCCACGCTCTCGTGAGGAGCAAAATGCAAAAGTCGAACCATCCTTCTGACAATGATTGATAAGCTACAGCGTATTCTACTCTTCAGCGTAAAAGCCTCGGAAAGTAAAAGTGAGCGCGTTATTTGTGCCTTCTACTTCTTCTCTTTCTTTTCCTCTTCCTCCAGCTAGCAACGTAATTTGTTATGGCTTTCAGCTGGGGCGACTGCTCTAAAATGACCCAAATCCCAAAGACATCTGCTTATCCGGGCGACTTTAATGAATCGATTCGCCCAAAGTTTGAGTATGAGTATGAACATATTTTTCTATTATCTTTGAGTTTGTAGAGCTTCAGCTTTGGTTCTCGAGTGCAGCCAAAATTGTGGGTAAGGGTTTGCTTCACTTACTGCTATCCGATTGATCGTCATCGCCCTTGAGGCTGTCCTTGTTGTCCTCATCGTCGGTCTTCGAGAGCGTTTGTCGCTTGTGCTTCATGCGTCGGTTCTGGAACCAGACCTTAACCTGCCGGAAGGGAAACAACGCAACACGAATGGAGGTGTGAAAAAGTGCAATTAAAAACAGGAAAATAGCTCAGCCGCAACAAAGATGGGGATCCACCAGAGCCACTCTCTGTCAACCTTGGCGTTGTGCAATTTATCAGAAATAATGAAATTTTTCCACCTGAAGGGTGCGACGTTAAAATGAATGGCGTTCGCATGGCACTGCACACAAAGAGGGGGCAGGGGCATAGGAATGGTAAGAGGTGGGGGGATAGAGAGCGAGAGAGAGAGGGAGCGAGAAGTTGTACTCACCTGTCGCTCTGTTAGATCCAGGCTGGCTGCAATTTCAATTCTTCTTGGGCGGCATAAATATTTATTGAAATGGAATTCCTTCTCCAGCTCCAGCAGCTGCGTGTTGGTGTACGCGGTCCGCAGGCGTCGGGGCAGGCCATTTTCTGGAACGAATTCAGCTGCAATTGAAAATTGCATTTCTTGTTTGAGTCTCGCGGTGAATGTGAATTTGGACTTGGCGCCGCCGCCGCCGCCGCTCACTCGACTCGACGCATCGTCTGCTGTCGACAAATTGCATTCGCTTGGCTTTCGACTTGGGGTGAGTGAGTCGCATTGCAGGTCCTGGGCAAAATCAATGCTTGACAGGCTGATGCATTGCCTCAACTTCGCGTATGGCGCAACTGCTGCAGCATCCCCCCTTTCCCCGAACCTCAAACTCAACTCGAACCCGCATCCGAACCCGTGTAATCCAATCCATCAGCTCGTCACCGACCATAACTAATTCAGCGAGTCGCCAACTGCGCAACAACTTCACGCACTGCTCGCACATCCCAACCTGAGCTGAGCTGAGCTGAGCGCAGGAAACGCATCGCTCCCAGCACGCAGCACGCAGCTCACACAACGCGCTTCTCGCAAGTTTTGTCTCGCGCTCAGCTTCCAATCTGAAGCGTTAAGTAATTAACAAAAATCTAATCAATCAATCTGTGAGGCGCGTGAGGCAACGACACTTCAAGTAGTTCGGCTACTGTTTCGACAGCTTCCTTCTCTTTCCTCTTGCCTCTCCTCATCTTCATTATCTTCTGCTTCTACTGACTCTGACTCTGCCTCTGCAGGCTCATCTTGGAGTGGGCAACTTCATTTGAATATCTGACTGAGGCGATGGTGCGCTTGTCAGCAAATTGTGCAACACAAAATGTGTGTGCCGCAGACAGATGCACATATGTATGTATGTGTGCATGTGGCACAAACACAGCTCTGTATACTCTATCTCCTCTCTTCTAGAGTGCTTGAAGAGCCAATCGGAAAGTACTGCAAACTGCGTGAGGAGTTTAACTAAGTTGTATCAATAAATAAGTAACTTAATATACAAATATTTATATATATATTCAAATTTAAATTTATTTATTATAATTGAATGGAGGTGATTTCGAAAAAGTCCTATGATATGATTGATTTACACTTTATGTGTCAAAACATAATAAAGGGTCGTTTGATAGTCCGTGACTTTTTGAATAAAATATATTTTTTGTAAAGAAGCGTTTTATTTTCAACATAATCTCCTTTTAGTCTATACATTTAGTCAGCGTTTTTCCAATTTTTATTCCTTCCAAATAATAAGTTTTTCAAGGCCCTCAAAATAGTCGTTTGTTTCTGTGATGACCCGAATCTCTTACCGCCGAGCCATTTCTTCTGTTTGGAAACAAAAATAGTGGGGCTAAATCTGGAGAATATGCTGGATGGGGTGGTTCGTAGCCCAATTTTGAAATTTTGATGCTGACACGAAATTCACTTTTTCCATTTTCGTTAAATTCACGAGATCGTCTGCTTTCATGCCTATAAAACGCAAACCAAAAACGCAGCTTTCTAAATTTTACGTCGTGTTAATCGATAACTGCTGACGGAGCGTTTTATTTGAGCGGTGCGCGGCAAATACAAAAAGTCACGGACTTATCAAACGACCCTCGTATATATCAAACAGGAATCAAAAAAAAAAGCTTCTATATATGATATCAATATGTCCTAGAACAGTATAATAAACGAACATGATACATCAGAGATATACCCCTCTTGCCCTATGCTCTATTAGGAAACTATATAAAATAAATTATCTTACTTAAATGTTAAATGTCAAATTTACAGAGCAAACCTCAAGCAGTTCCCAAAATTGTATTAAAAGTAAGAAAATCGCTCGCATATCATTTTCGAATATTTTTGGCGCAACTTATTTGCATTGATGCCACGAAATTTTCGAGGGATAGAGAGAGGGGGAGAGAGGGAGATGGCACAAGAGTTGCGAGAGAATATTTGCACAAATTTCCAGTTGAACGAGCTGCGGCACGGAGTCCTCGCTGAGTCTCAATAGCCGGCAAATGGCAGCCAGACATAGACACTGATTGAATTACAGATGCGAGTTCCTTCATCAATACTCGCAAAGCGGATGCCATAAACACCACCTGGTGGGGCTGCCGCACATACGCACACACACACACACACACACACACAGAGAGAGAGGCAACCCATTTCCTCGAATAGAAAGCACAGGGATACCGGTGAAAACGAAACGATGCAAAGGTAGGAAGAGGGGGAGGTAGTGGGTGCAGGCGGGGTTAAGTCGTATGCACGGAGCACTTGCGAAAAGTGCCCAGATACGAGGAACGAACGGTACGAAAAGCATAAATTTCGCACAAAAGTTGCAACCAAACTGTTTACGAGCAAGTGGCAAGCAGAAAGAGACAGTGCGAGAGAGAGAGAGAGAGGGTTAGAGTGAGAGGGTAGGGGGACAACCTGAAAAGTAAAGTGCACAAAAGCAGAAAATATGATTTCCTTTTTGGCGACGACGAGCAGAAAGATAATTTTCTAAACCAAACAGACAGAGAGAGGGAGACAGAGACAGCGACAGAGACGGAGACGGAGAGTGAGCGAGAGAGGGATAGCAGCAAAATGAGCATGACCCAGAGGAGGACGACATGGTGCTGGCAGTGTGTGTGTGGGGGGTTGGAGGCGCATCCCGCTTGCCTGTGCAAGATTCAAGCGAAATGAAAGCAAAGTCGAGTGCAATTTCTGCAGCCTGGTCAAAATGAAATCCCCGGCAAGGACGACAGCTGCCCGGGCACATTGCAAGGTGCCTGCGAAATTACAAAATGAATTTTGCCAACAGCAGTGCGAAAGAGAGGGAAGAGAAAGAGAGGGGAAGAGAGGGACGGGAGCAGATACACATTGGAAATGTCATCAACATGGATGAAATGCCGGAAAAGTCAAAACGTAACGAAACTTATCAGCAAAACTACGCAAGGATACTCGAACTTTCAGCCTGGGCAGGAAGATTTCGTTGCTCTTCGAGCAGCAGGCGGCAGAGGGAATCTCTTGCAGCGGAAAAGCCTCGAATGATTTACAGCACTTACGCAGAATACACTTATTAACAGCGCCCACAGCATAATTTACATGTTAACACTTAAACGCACTCGTTGCCCGTTGTCCGACTCCGGCTGAGGCTTCTCTCCCGGATGGCTTCGCATTTAGACCTTTCCTTTGCTCGCTGCACTCTCAACTAGGTGTAAATTTTTGTCTGTTTTTTGGTTAGGTAAACACAAAAAATTGCTTAACGCAGCTGCCGCATTTGCACTTCATACCCCTCTGCACCCAACATCCTTCTTCTCGCACGCCACTGAAATTAAAATGAACGTAAATTTTGCAACAATCGCAAATTTTTAACTGGGGCCAAGACTTGTCAGTTTTTTACGGTCTGTTAAATAATACACTGTAAGAAATCTGGGATGTTCTTAAATATAATTCTCAGTGCATACGTATTTACAAACTATATAAGGATGTAGTTTGATGATGTGATGTTGTAGTTTTATATAAACAATATTACCTCTTTCCCTCAACCTTTTTCTTTTCCCGGTGTATTTACCTTACTTAAATCATTCTTGGTTAACATTGCATCCTTTTTTGCCTATTCTCCTACTTACCACACAAAAGCACTAAGCATGGTTACTACGGGAGGGTGGAGCGTAGTTCTGCTCATCCACTTACACATGTTAGTCCATAAGGATGCACATTAAGGACATTTGTGGACACACGAATGGGACAGCGGTCAACAAAACGGACACAATTTGTGGCAGGACCTTTGCACACCAACTATGCCCTGCGTCCCCCCCCCTCCGAAGAACAAACAAGAGCTGACCAAAGGTGGACACACTGGCAAAAAATGACCTCAATTTATCTTGTAAATTCGAGAAGAGCTTGGAAGTAGAAAGAGAGGGGGGAGAGAGAGAGAGCGCACACTGTGGTTTGAATTATGACTGAGTTTGTGGTTGGCCAACGAGCTGTTAAAAACTTTAAGGACCGCTCTAAAGTGCTCTACGAGAGGCAGGAGAAATAGCGAAGGGGGAGAGAGGAGACTGAGCAGAGCAAGTGCCATGACAAATTCAATCAAAGAAGTCAGTCGAAATGTGGCAACAATGCGGCGCATGGCAGGGCAGCATCGGATGCGGCAACTTACCAGGGGCGGATCAGCTTCAGCGTCAGCGTCAGCTGGAACTGCTCTGCCAAGTGATGCGATGCGTCGCATTGCAATGCAGCTAAAATTCTCAACAAAAAACGCAGTTACAGATACAGATACAGCTACAGATACAGATACAGATGGAGCTGGAGCTTGGAAATGGAACTGAATGTGCGCAGCGCAGCATCATTAATCATTTCAGCCAAGGAAGACAACGAACGAGACGTGGATGTAGACGGAAAAGAAGGCGATGACGACGACGTAGCCCAAGCCGGAGCTAGAGACGATGTAACCAGAGAAAAAGTCAATTTCTCATGAAAATATTTTGTATCTGTATCTATTTGATATGCGTCTGGAGAGAGAGAAAGAAGAAGATACACGCTGGTGTTTTGAAACTGGCGACATTCGCATCGAACGCGGCTTAAAGCTACCTTCCTACATACTACATGTGGGCTCTCGCAGGATGAGTGCCCACTGATTGGGTCCCATTTGCCAGGAGTGTCGCGAGAAATGTCTTCAATCATTCAATTGCCAACTTGATTGACATTCATGCGAAAAGTATGCGAGAGTTGCTCAGTCGGATTAGTTTTAATTAGCGTCGTTCTTGCCCAAAGGGTTGAAACCTAACTACCTTATCAGGAGAGGCTGCCTCAACTCCTGCCCCTCCCCTGCCCCATCATATACAGTTTCCTCTTGTTTTGGCAACAACAATTCGTTGTCCTATTCGAAGTTCTACTCGAATGCTTTTACCGAGCTGCCAGTTTCAAAGATAAATTACAGAAATATATTTAATGACTTTTCATGACCAGCAAATGTCAACAAACAGAACATTTACAGAACAGTCACAACAACAACAACAACAACAACGGAGCAGCAACAAACAGCAACAACAATGATAACAAAACTATGTGCCCCTGTGCAACGGCTCCTTGCTGCGCCCTTGTGAGGTGTGAAAATTGTTGATTAATGTTCGCTCTTCCGAAATGTCATTGTTAAAAGTGCATGTTCCAGAGGCCAAGCCTCACAACTTGTTATGCATAATTTCAAATGGAAATCTAACAAAAACTCGAGATAAACATAGAATATTGAAAGCAAATATTGTGTAGATATTATGTACATAAGAAGTTTGTTTATGGGGTAAGTGTTTACTTCCTTATTTATTTGATACGCGGGTATATTGTTCAATGGTTATAAGTAGAAAAAGAAAAGTATCTTATGCAAAAATATTTTTGATCTACAACAAAAGTTTAGTTGAACTTACTTTGCCTGATTGGTTATCCGTTGATTTGAGAAAACTTGGTATAAACTTTACGAGATAAAGTCGAAAAAAACACAAAATATTGATTTAATATTCGCTATCTCCATTCAGTAGAATGGTATATTAACAAATTGATGAAGGAATTCAGTAAATCGTAAATTAATAAAAGCCGAATTGAAGATTTTTGGTAACACAATAGCTATCACCTTTCAAATGGATTGGAATTGAATTTACAATTCAAACTTAAATTCTGATACAAAGAACCGTCTTTGTAAATATATGTACAACACAAAATACGATAAATATAGAAGTTACAAATTTAAGAAATTGTTTTGTTTATTAGATTTTCTTCTTGTTTTTCACTGCACATATTTAAACTCGAATGTCTTATTGTTTTATTCCTTTTTGAAGAGATGATACTTTTCCACAACATCAATATATAAACCCCGAGTAAATTTAATTCTGATATGCCTATACTTTAAACTTGCCCTGAGTGAAAATCTACAAAAATATTTTTAAATCAATTTCCATTATGAAAAATGCATGAGAAATATGAATTTATAGCATTTAAGCCCAACTATCAAAAAGCCATTAGGGAGCTTATGGGCCGAGCAAAGAAAGAGCGCAACAAATCTGCGAGACCAGTTAAAATGTGGTCACATTTTTTCCTTTATTTCGTTTTATGATTTCTAAACCATAAAAAAGTTTTCTCGCATTTTTACTCAACACGTTGTGAAATTGACTTTTTCGGACTTACCCACACACACAAACACACACACAGATAGATACAGTAGAGAGTCGTGGTAAATTGTCATTGAATCAAGTTGAATACTTTAAAGCGGCTCAAATTGAAAAACTTTCAACATGGCCGACGCAACTACGAGTATGTATCGCTTTTGGATACATAAGAGACCTCGATAGATGTATTTATATACATTATGTACGTACGTAGTATATACACAATATGTTTTCCATATATTTTATACACAGATGAGCGCGAAAAAAAGCGTCTCGACTGCCGGGAAAATATGAAAGCTGTTGGCAAACTTTTGTGCTGTGCAGCGCCTAAGCCTCGTCTCTGCTGTCTCCGGTCTGTCATTTTGGCCTGGCGCAGTGCCTCAGCCATGGCTCAAATATGAAATCCATCAGGGATGCTGCTAAGAGCTGTCAATCAAAATCAGCGAGGGAAACTTTTTGCTAAAGGCGCAGGCAAAAAACGAGAATTTACATTTCCCTTTTCTGGGGGTGGAATCGGATTATACCCAGCGACTGCAGTGTGTTTGCCAGATTGAAAGCGAATTAAAAATGGTAAATTAAAGCCGCACAATGTCGATGGCAGAATAAATGTCGATTTAAAAGGTTGCAACTAGCACAGGCGAACCAAGCAGCTATGGGATACGAAAATATCTTAGTATCTTAGAGTGTGTGTAGAGTTGCCAACAATGGCGATCGCTGGACAAAAAGCGCCGCCACTTTTGAGAAAAGAGAGCAGAGTGCTAAGAGCGCTGGGAGCACATGAAATATTATCGCTGCGACGAGACAAAAGCCGCGAACTGAAGGCCAAAAATCAGCTTAAGATCGTTTGAAGTCCGCGTAGTGCGCAGTGCGGTGAATAAGCCCGGAATGAATGAGACCAGACCAGGTTGACTGGTGGCAGTAACAACGACAACGACAACGACAACGGCAGCAATGGCCGACGGTCTTCGTGATTAATCAATATTCTGCTTGGAATGCAACAAAGGCGACGAGTCGCCAAGTGGAGACTGCGATTGTCCAATTGTCCAATCGTCCGATCGTCCGATCGTTCCATTCCGTCTACGGGCGGTTGCCACAAAACTACGACGGATGCGGCTGCCGCATTTCTTTTGGGCTACGTTTGGTTTCGGTTTCGGTTTCAGTTTCGGTTGCCGCATTTGACAGATCAACGTGCGCTGACAGCTTTGTGTTGTTGTCTCCCGTTGTTGTTGCTGTGGTTGTTGTTCTGCTTCTTGTTGTTGCTGTTGTCTTCTATTGTAGTTGCTGTTGCTGCTGTTGTTGCCATTGAGCAATGTTGAGCATAATTGATGATGCGGCTTTGGCTTTTGAATTTCTGTTTCTGCCTCTTTTCTTACTTACTGCTTTTTTTTTGGCTTTGGCAATGGAGGTTTCTTGATCGCATTGGCTCCACACTATTCTCCACATATCGCGGCTATATACAGGCCTATATAAGACACACACACACACAATTGTGTTCGTTTTGTGTGCGCTTCAGCAAATTTCGACTTGTTTGATCGCCTCGGCTACTGTTTATATTCACGCTTTATGGCTGATGATAGCCAAGTCGGACAGTTGGACAGACACTTGTACAGTAGTCAATTACATTGTGTGGACCTTCAATTCAATTCGACTGATGAAACCCACAAGCAAGCACAGCTCAAGTATTGACTTTATCGTATTTCTTCTTCAATGTCTGCTTTAAATTAAATAATATTCCATTCGGAAAACGAAACATTTTGTGAAATTTATTTTCTGCCCGATTTGATTGCCATTAAATAAGCTGTTAAAACGCAAGTAATTCATAAGGGGAAGGGGGCTGAAGCAAGGGCAGCAGGTCGACTCAGCTGGAAATGAAATGCCGCAATCATTTCGGGTGCAACCGCAGGATTAAGCCCGATATCCAACTGGGATAGGCGGCAAAAGCGCGAACTCACGGCCAGCCCAGGAGTGCAAATATTTCTAAGGCCGGAGACTGCAGAGGAAATTGCCGCATTCCATAGATGGCAGACGCGAGATGTGGGGAAAGAGGAGGAAGGTGGGGATGCCACAGCTCAACCTGTGGCCAGTTTCCGTGCGCGGAGCAAAGATGAAAATGTATAGAAATACATATAAATAAGATTTGCGACAGCTAAGTGAGGGGAATAGAGCGAGAGAGAGAGAGAGATAGAGCGAGAGATGGAGGGATAAGTCGAGGGCGCTAGGTAGCAGAGGGAAGGCAGCAAGTTTGCTTGAAACAACGAAATAATGCCTCATTTTTTCTTATCGCGGCAATAAAGCAGCATAAACGCTTCATTTCCATTTGTCTCGCAGGAGAGTCGCCCTCAGCTTCAGTCAGCGGAGAGACGCAACGTCACTGGAGCTGGTGGTGGTCAGTGGGCAGTGTCAGGAATGGGAACCGGAGCGGAGGGAGCGGGGAATACCCGGTGCTGGCCACCCAAACGGCGACGCCGGCTGTCCACATCAGAAGGTTCGCCGAGAAGGGAAGCAGAAGACGAAGGCGGAAAAAACACCGTTTACACGCCTCAAGTTTCTTTTTTTTTTGCGTTCTCTCTCTCCTTCCAGTTCTTCCACTTCTCTGCCTTTGCAGTTTTTGCCAGTTCTCTGTTTCGTCATTTCTTTTACGCCATCATTTTGCTGTTTGTGCTGTTGTTGTTCTTGTGGTTTCTACTTTTCTTCTGAAGCGGCATTTTTATCGCCCGTAAGTTTTGCTTATTTTAAACACGAACGCCCAACAACAACAACAGTAATAACAACAACACCGGCGGCACAATATTCATGTTGTAGTTGGGAAAAACAAAAGTCACTTCCGCTGCGCCAAAGGAAAACGCGAAAAGTCTGCAGACGACGAATGTTGTGGGCAGTGCCCCCTTCGGACACGGGTACAGCAAGAACGAGTAAGTACTGCTCTCTCATTCTCTCCTTCTCTCTATCTATCTCTCTTGCTCCCTCTAGCTCTGTCAGTGACATTCTCTCTCTCTCTCTCTTGCTTCCAATTAGATGTAAAAACAGTTGCAGATATTGTGAAAATAAATTAAATCTCCAACTCAAACCTTTTTGAAAGGCGCGTAAAGGTCGCAATATAATTAAAATAATACCTTTAAAGATGTAATTTTAACATTAATAATAATATACTGTTAAATTTGTTTGCTTAAATATATTTAAACAAATAATAAATGAAGAACATTGTCCAGTAAGACACGTAAAACTTGAACAAAATTAGCAGTTGGAAAGATGAATAAAGTTAGGGTGGAAGATTGAAAATACAAGAAAAAGAGGTACTTTGGATAGGTCATGATATATTCATATTCATATTCATAGATATTAGCTATAGTTAAATATATAATGCATAGCTTTGTAATGATATCATTTTTAATAAACCTTAATTCAACTTCCCGAGTTCTTAAGCTAATCGAAGCATTTAACTGAAGTCTTAAACAAAACCCAAACGAATCTAACTTTAACTGCGTACCGTGTACAGCTAAACTACTCACATACTATATATGTTATATAAACAGATGTAGATACAAAGTATGGTATATTTACTATATGTGTCTACAGTATGACATCCGCATTTTACGTATGCGTATTTGTTTGCTCTTGATAGTGGCTTAATACGCCAGCAAATTGCCGCATTGCAAATCAACTTGCTTACGACAATATCGACTATATAGATAAACCTGTCTGAAGCGCGCACTTGTCGTGCCATATATGCCATAAATATTGGTCGACTGCAGTTTACGTACAGGTTGCGATGGAGGCGCGGACAGAAACTATTTGAAATGATGATAAATCTCAAGTCGATAAAATTGCCGGGTTCGCAATCGTTGCACACGGCTTGGCTAATTGACACGCCAGTGCTGGGTACAGTAAGGCTTAACTGAGTTCGTCACACAGATTGATACTGATAACAATTGAGCTGTTGATTCGTTTTAGCCAGTACTCACTGTACTTTGCGTATCTCGTTCTGTGCTTGCGTTTGGTAATCAACAAGTTTCGTTCGGCCAGTTTCGTTGGCGCAAATGCAAATTAATTAGCAAGCTGCGTTGTGGCTGCTTTAATTGCGACCCCAACAACAAAACAACAGCAACAACAACAGCGAGAGCGACGCAGTTGCGGCGTCAACCGGGCGTATGCGTGTTGCATGCACCGTGCGACCACCGATAATTGAATTCGCCAACGTCCGTTGGCGCTGCGCCGCATGCGTAGAACGCAGCTGCAGATGGAAGACGAAGGAGCCTCCAATTTGCCACAGGCGCCGCCTCAAATTTGAGTTATGACTTGGTATGAATACTCCTGCTCGTATTCATATACATATTCATACTCGCTCTGGCACTCGTTGGCTGTGCGTAAATTTGTCCCCGAAACGGGCCGAGCTAGTTGGCTAGAAGAAGTAGTCGGTGGTTGTTGGCCAATATTAACCCTGCAGTGTGCGTCTTGAGACATAAATCATCTAAATCACTCGAACATGCAGCTGCCCTCCTGACTCCTTGAGACCCGCACTTCCTTGCCTCCCCTCCTATCCTCCACACTGAGCCTCATACAGCACTCTCTGAAGACATTAAATAAATCGCTGGCTGCCAAATGTTTCACATACGATTTGCCTAAGCAACTTCTCAACGACGCGACGCTCTTTGCAAAAGTTTTGCATTTTATGCCAGCTCCAGGGCTGATGGCTCTCCCATTCCCCATGCCCCTCACACCCCTTGCTGTGCACCCACACTCCGCAGCATGTTTTCTGGGTTTGGGTTTGGGTTTGCTCGTCGGGCAGCCATGTCAAGTGCATGTGTATCGTACATTACACGCAGGTGGCGACATATGCTAAATGTCACATAGTTTCAGCTCCCTCTGGCCATATATCATTCATGATACTACAGACTGCAACAGAAATAAGTCAATTTCAAGATTTGATGGTGAAATGAAGACTTGGGGGAATTGGATTCTATATTGTGGATTGATTTGAATAACAAAGAAGAAATGAATCTCATCATATTCAGAAGTTCAAACATAAGAATTAGTTTAAGTTCAACAAATCCAAGAATTATTAAGAATTATTTTGAGTTATACAATTTACTTCGCTGACTTTTGGCAAACGCAACAAGTTTTTAATAGATTCATTGAAAAATTTAACTATTTACTGCGTGAACAACTTTCACCTCGCCCAGTTTTTCACATAAGTTTTGTCACATGAAAATTCTTAAAGTTCGCAGCTTTTGCCAACTTTGCGCATAAAACACGAGCTGAAAGGCCATTTGTCCTTGTATCAGGGCCAAGTGCTGCTCGCAAATCTGGCTTGACTTATATACTTCCGCCTGAGGCAGCGAAACATACGTTCCAACTCCGGTTCCGGCTCCGACTCTGACTCCAGTGCGCCCGTTTTGCCGTATTTTATGGCCGTATTATTCTGGCTACCTTCTGCTCGGAAGCTTGCTGAGTGCCGAGTGCCGAGAAACAGAATTTTATGCAAATATCCTAATCAAATTCACATTTTGAAGTTCAACTGTTTTATCCGAAAGTTTTACCTACGCGGCAAAGCCCGACGCGAGCTGCGGCACTGCCTGCGACGCGTGTTGCAGACGCAGCCCTCCCTCCCAGAGCTGCCGCCCATTTTTAATTTATTTCCACTTAAAAAACCAAGTGCACGACGCAAACACTGGAAAAAGAAGGCCACGGGCGTAGGCTCAGGCTTAGTCCCCGTGCCAGTCTTCACTTCCAGCATCGTCTCCGCCTCTGTCTCTGTCTCAATCTCGTTGTCATCCCCCAGCCTGGGCTTGGCACAGCATCCTGGCAGTTCGCATCCTGTGCGTACGTCCGGTGGAGCGATTGCCGTGTTTGGGCTTGGGCTGCGACTGTTATCGGGTGGTTTGGGCTGCTGGCAATATCCTCATCCGCCCAGGGGGTGGCTCGTCCTCCATATTTTCACTTATCACAGCTCCCGAGCTTGCCGAGGCGGGCAGGGGAAAACTTAAATCCGCATGTCGAAAGCGATTAAACAGTTGCTGCTGCAGTCGCCGTGTGGCTTCTAAAGGACTTGCTTCATTTGTTCGGAATTAAAACAAAAGCAGCCAAAGGATAAAATTAGTCACTGTGGTGACAGTAATGCCAGATCCCCAACACAGCCCCTCCTGCACCCCTCTCTCTCCACCGTTCTTTGAAAGTCAATGTGCTACCTTCTCCCACCTTTCAAAGTGGGAATTCGTTGCGCCACTCGGCAACAACTGTGCAACTCGCTTGCCTCCGACTCCGATTCCCAATCCCACTCTGCCTCGGATCCCGATTCCGCCACAGACTGAGTCGGGTGATTAATTGCAATTTAAACGGTTTCAATTAAGGCAATGCGCATCTTTGTGCTGCAACATCCACAGCCCGCAAAGAGACTTTTTTATATGAATTTCCTCGCAGTCGTTATATCAATGCCATCGATGCCATTGACAGACAGCCGACAGAATATTGCTACAGCTGCCGTTTGGTTAGAATCGATTTAGTCCTCGGTCAGAGAATAAATGACTTTTCCAAAAAACTAAGGGAAGTACACTTTAATGGAACATAAATAATTCAAAATATGTTGATTTTCAAGGCAAGTTTATATAGGGAAAATATTTTTGAAGTTTTTTGAAAACATTTTTTAAACAGATTATATTTTAATAAAATCTGTTTCTAAGTGCAATGTTCCGTATTGATTTTGACACCCGTATAAAACCAATATATACATACGTATGTACAAATTAAACATTGTTTCCTTTTTGATATAAGTACAAAGAACATTCAAAATCAAGATAGTTAAAGTATAAACTGAACTAGAGCTGACCTTATTTCTTTTATTTTCTCTAAAACCACAACTATATATTAATTTCCTAATACAAATTGCTTCAATTCGAATTAGCTGGTCTAATTATAATAAGAGTATTTTTTACCTTAACTTTAATAATATTTTTAACATATATGTCATCTTAGCTGACTCAACTGTGCTAAACTATTTACCCTATCTGTCTTCATTGTATAACCTAGATTTTAGAAATATTTTTAACATATTTAACTAACCATTCTACTGTTGCTCAAACCAAGTTACCATACCGTCTGCCTTCATTGTATGAGATAGCTACCTTCCTTACCCGATTTATTCTAAATCCCTTCCATATGAACAACTTTCTGTTACGAAGTTGCCATGCTCTAGGGAATACCTAACATACAACAATCACTGAACTCGAGTGGTGCCAAGGTTAACTTTCATCCTATTTTTCTAATGCTAAAACAAGTGTTTCCATGTTACGAGTTTTGATAAGTCCGTGACTTTTTGAATAAAAATTTTTTCGTCAAAGAAGCGTTTTATTTCTCAACATAATCTCCTTTTAGCTCTATTCACCCCTTTAGTCCAGCGTTTCCCAATTTTTTATTCCTTCCAATATTTTCATTCAAGGCCCTCAAAATAGTCGTTTGTTTCTGTGTTTCTCTTTTTTTTACCCAATTTCGACCGAGCCATTTTTCATGTTTGGAAACAAAAATAGTCACAGGGGCTAAATCTGGAGAATATGCTGGATGGGGTAGGCAGTTCGTAGCCCAATTTATGAAATTTTGCCATGCTGACACGAAATCCACTTTTTTCCATTTTCGTTAAAATTCACGAGATCGTCTGCTTTCAATGCCTATAAAACGCAAACCAAAAAACGCAGATTTTAATTTTACAGTCAGCTGTTTGTCGATAACTGCTTCGCAAAAAGTCACGGACTTATCAAACGACCCTCTTATGTTTACATTCTGTGCGTTGTGTTTTTTTTTTTTTTTGTTGTGTGTTGTTGTCTAATTTACCTTGATGCCACTGGCGGTGGCAGGGCCAGTGTCCGTTCCCAGTGCCCAAGCCCAGTAACGAGTGTCCCTTCCCATGGCCCAGTTGCCAGTTGCCGCATTGCCCAACCCCCAGGCTGTCTCCGTCTCGGCCTCTAAATGCACCCAGAGCCAGGCGTGCTCTGGACTCTGTCTCTGCCTCTGTCTGTGTCTCTGCCTCTGCCTCTGCCTCCGACTGCGGCTTGGCCTTCGGGCCCACATGCTCTCGCCCTGCCCTGCCATCATTAATCATGACGTTTCAGCTCTGACACATTTGTCCGATCGGCAGCCGCGTCGGCCACTGCGGCGGCGGCTACGCACTGTTCCCATTGTGCGATTGTGTCCGTGTAATGAAAACGTTTTCGAAAAAGCCCTCAGACTGACGTCTGCCTCAACGAGATGTTGCCGAAGAGGCAGACGTCTATGAAGACGGACGTCAGTCCACCGGCGCACAGCGGGCTATTGGGCGACACGTCTAGTGGGAATGTTGCACTGAAGACGCGCAATTTGAAGACAAACATAATCATAATCTGAGCCCACATGAAGTAAATATTAAAAAACTATTTGGTTATAAGTTGGGGGGAAAAAAAAAAAAAAAAAAAAAAAAAAAAAAAAAAAAAAAAAAAAAAAAAAAAAAAAAAAAAAAAAATTTTATAAAAAAGGTGGTTTTTTTATTAATTTATTTTTTTTTAAAAAAAAAATATCAAAAGCGTTTTATTTTTCAAATAAACTATTTTTGCAATTTTTTTTTCCTTCCAAATAATAGTGGCTCTTTGACCCGAATCTCTTGAGCCATTTTTGTTTCGAAAAAAAACAGCACAGGGGGAAAATATGCTGGATAGGGGTAGCAGTTCAATACAATTTATGCAAAATTTTGCCGTGCTGACATGAAATTCACTTTTTTATTTTCGTTAAAATTCACGAGTCGTTTTTATGCCTATAAAACGCAAACCAAAAAGCAGCTCTTTAAATTTTATATGTCAGTGTTGGGTATTTAGAGGGGCAAAGTTATACAAATCACGCTATCAAATGACCCTCGTATTTATTGGAATTATTTTGAGGATATATCAGTTTGAAAATATAAAATATATTGATAAATGAATAATAAACACATAATAAAAATTGTCTACTGTTTCGAGCAGTTAATCTTCATTTAACAAATATAAAATGAACAGAACTTAGACATCTGTATATCAAACTATAACATACATATTGTGAAAGGTTTATTGCCATCAAATAACTAAGCAAAGCGATGGATTGACTTGTACTATGTACATATGTATATACAATATTGTATATGAATTTAGAGATTGCTTTCCAGTGATTCTAATAAATCAAAAAGCAATTGATTTCGGATCTGCAAAAATAGCTTTCATACAAGTCATTATAGAAATTGAAAGATTTAAGTTAATACAAATATAACTATCAAATCTCTTTTCCTACAGAACCATTTAAAATGAAACCGACATTCTATATTCAGCGCTACAATACCTAGCAACACTAGCCTGCAAACATATGTGGCATGAACTCTGTTACATAATATGTCCTGTCATACTTTATGCCCTATTCCTGCGACCTGCGCAAGTGACCAGTTGGCCAATGGGAGTATCGCCTGCAGGAAGCGTGGGCTATAGGCTAAGGGGTGTGGCAGGCACAGAGGCATGTGCAAGCGATACAATAATTGCCCCGAGCTGGCGTTGTCGTTGCTGCTGTTGTCGTCGGCGTCGACGTCGACGTCGTCATCGTCATTGTTGCGGCTTTGGCATGAATTATAAAAAAACGAAACTGAGGAGAAAAAGAAAACGAGCGACAACAACAAAAACAAGTACAACAAAACAAGAATTCAGTATACAAAGCCGCCATTCATTCCATTGCCGGCGTTTGCAAACACACATATGTACATACACAAACATATGTACATGGATACACGAACACACACACATGACCCTGGCATGCAATGGTCACAGGCCCTAAAAGCTGAGACCGGAGTTGGAGTTGAGCTCGAGTCGGAGTTGGAGCTGGAGCAGGCCAGGCTAACGTGTTCTGTTCGATCAGACAATGCGATGGCAGCGGCAATACCAACACAGCCACCACCTGCACCACACCACAATATATGTGTGTATTTGTTTGTGAGTCAGTGAGTGTGAGTGTGCGTGTGAGCTTGTGTGTGCAAGAGTACCTCAATCATGTAATTATTTCCTCCGCAATCGCTTTACCAATACCACCGTGTCCGGGCACCACCAAAGTGACCAACACATGCAAACAGGACAAATGGTATTACAAGTGGGGCCAGGTTATAAAGAAAGAAAGGGAGAGAAAAAGAAAAACCGAAACTGGTAGCGTCTTTTCTTTGAGTTTTGTTCGCTCTTTGTACCTTTTTTTATGCTATGCAAACAACAAACACAAACAAAATGAAGTTTCATGTACTGGTCCGCTTCCAAAATACCCTGTAGAAATTATAAAATATACTTTACTTAAAATGATAGCATTTGCTTTTAGTGCCCACAGCAAATATGATCATGAAGGAATAACAAAAATA
This sequence comes from Zaprionus indianus, assembly GCA_018904595.1. Lineage (NCBI taxonomy): Eukaryota > Metazoa > Arthropoda > Insecta > Diptera > Drosophilidae > Zaprionus > Zaprionus indianus. The sequence goes on from JAEIHA010000320.1 coordinate 8,823,211, forward strand.
ATTATAAAATATATACATATGTGCGAGAACAAAAATTATCTTTTGAAAATAAAGTCTAAATAATCCCTAACAATTTGTGTGTATACCCTTATTTCCCTATAAAGGTATCAAAAAAGAGCCCTACAACAAAACAGTATACAGTATATAGACCTACATACATACTTATGTATGTACAAGTGAGTGTATGTGTGTTCGACTGTCGGATATGTGAAAAAGTTTTCGTGTTTTTGTTACTCAATTTAATTCAGGTAAAATACTTTTTTTATGCAGGCCCCGAGCGCTCTTAAACTTTGGTCACGAACACGAAAAAGCGTCGTTTCCGTCGAATTGGTCAAAAAATGGTTGACGGTTGATTGGTTCAGTTTTTTGTTGTTGTTTTTTTTTTCGTTTGTGTTTTGACAGGCCTCGGGGAGAGGTTCGCTGTCTAGACAGACCGTATTTCGATTCAAAATGGCAGCCAACTTTGATATGAATATGGATATGGATATACTATACGAAATAAGCTAAAATGTGTTCGAAAAACAAAAAAAAAAACAAGAAAAAAGAAAGGAAAAACTGCAGTTCCCAAATTAAAGTAATTATGCTTAAATAATTTCACTTCCTAATGCTTTTATCTTTACTTTGCAGCTTGTTTCAGCTCATTCAAACGAGGCTGGGAAAAAAAAAAAAACACAAATAAATGTTCAAGGGAATGAAAAAAGAAACCACGTTTCTTTTCATAACCTTCACACAGCTTTCAGCTTCAGTTTTTAGTATATAAATGCGAGTATTATAATAACATTTAATCATTTGCGGAAATATTCCCGCGCAGTGGTTTCTTATTGGAACAATTCAAAGCCAAACGAATGCAATTTGTTGTACTTATGTGGCCAATTAAAAATGTTGTGGTTTCTCATGTTGCGCAATGGAACTTTAAAACTTGTTACTTACTTATGGAGTTATCACCTGAAAAGTAAAAGAATGCATTAGTTTGTAAACAGTTTTGATAGTTTGCAACTTCGATGGCTACAAGGTATGCATCATATACCTTGTCTATTACACTTAACCTAAATGAAATCTAAAATTCGGAGAACTACATTTAATTTAACTCAATACGTATAGTGTTTCGATAAGTATTTTGTGAACTTAAATCTATTGTTTTATTATGTAAATATCTTTGTTATGTATGCAAAATTGTTTAAAACGTAAAAAAGAAAAATAAGGCAACCTCATTAAGTATGTTAGCCTTTTTTTGTGCTGCATACTTTGCAGGGAGCGGCTTGGATATCAGTAACTCTTTAAATAATTTCTTAAATAACTTTGATTTTAATTATCTAATCACAACCACATTTTCTGAAATCATTTGTTCGGTGATAGTTATTGTGTTAATCCAATGTGAACAGAACTACATTATGACTACACTTGTAATTCGGTATCTATCGATTACCGGGTGGAAAGGGGCATAAATCTAAAATAAACTTGATCTGTAACAGACGGACATGGCTTTAGTAACTTAGCTTTTGATGCTGACTAGAAAGTATATAGTTTGTATTTTCTGGCACGAATCCTTCTGCCTGTTACATACATTTTCGGTTGACACAAACTTATAATGCCCTTCTATTCTATGGATCTCGGATATTAAAAGTATCTAGTTTTCTACGGAATTTTATAATAAGTCTTTTTGGATACATTTATCCTTGGAAAAGGAACAATAAGTGATTACATTTGCTTTAAATAGGAAAAGTATGAGTATCTTTGTCAAGTTTAATAGAGCTTTTCTTTGTTGTTTTCTCAATCGTTTTTTAAGAAAAAGAGCTTGCAGCTTATAGAAAAGTTTGAGTAGACTTCAGTTAAGTTTGAGTTAGCCTGAAATTGAGCACAAAAGTGGAAAATAATTAACCCCAAGTTCGTCGGGCGGAAGTTTCAACTTGGTACTGCATGCGACTAGCGTCAATGTCGGAGTTTGAGTCAGAGTTGAGGGCCATAAGATGCCGGGCAGCACATGCAGCACGTAACGAGCGGTCAAGAAAGTGTTCCCGAACCCGTTTCCGGAGTCAGCGACATCAGCAAAATACTAAACAACTTTCAAGCCGGAGTAATTGAGAAGTTTTCTGCCGTTCGATAGCAAAAAAGCAATGGACTCAAACTTCTCTCTCGAGAAAGCTGTCTAGCAGATCCTTATGTATATGTACATGAACGGAACAGAGGAAGGAACGATGCGCCCAAGCGAAATATCAGAAGGAGTAATCGCACTGGTTTGGGGGCTTGGCTGACGAGTGTGCGAATAAAATCATGCGCTCGGAAATAATAGCGTCTGGGCTGACATTTCATGCAGCCCGGAGTGGGGCCAACTTTATGCAGTTTCATAGGAAACAGTCGAATAAAGCCATAAATATGGTATAGTATTGTATATAGTGTATGTAATGCCTTGGTCAGAAGCGGCCAGCAGCTGCGTGATTAGCAAATATTTCTATAGATAATAAGTAAATGTGAGTTTATTCATGTTGATGTTTGCAGCTAGGAATATGACTGGCGATTTGCAATTTATTAGAAGATTGAGTTCATTTCGGTTTGCTCAAAGTTTCTGTGTAGAAAATCGATGGATTCCTTCTAACTTGATGGGAAATTTGATTAAATTTCTTAAGTTGTTGGCAAACAGATCAATCTCCCTGAATTGATGCAGTATTCAATTAAAGCGTGAACAGGTCTCGTCAGTTTCTTAAAGCCCATTTACCTAATTGAAAATAACCTCGTCTAATGTGTAGAAAAATACAAGTGAACTTTAAAGTTGTCTTTAGCTGGGGCAGAGCTCAGTTCCAATCGAGAGCCAGACGCTGACGCAAAGTAATGGCAACGCCTTGGTCAGTTCAAATTGATACCATTGTTGTTGTCGCTGTCGATTGTTGTTGTTGTTGCTGGAGTTGCCCCGTAGCTGACTGACAGTAGGTGTGACCAGTCTACTCATTCATTCTGACAGTTTTCCCACCCACTCTTGCACAAAACGCAATTTGTTGGATTGTAGGTTGTGCCCTCTAAGCACGAAAGGTAAAAGTGCTGGCTACGTGAGTGTGTGTGTGTGTGTTTGCTATGCATAAGTGTGTGTGTGTGTGTGTGAACCACCACCGCTGCTTTGTGGTGGCAACGGGGAGGGGGTTGTATTATGTTGCTTGTGGCGCCACAAGCAGCATTTTTCGCAGTTGCCAGTCGCGTGTCGCGCTCTCTCTCTTTCTCCCACCCCTCCTCTCCCACTCTCTTTTTCTCCTTTCTCTGGGTGGAACGAGTAGTTGAGTTTTCATTCTTTTTCCTTGGTTTTTTGGGCTGCGCTTGCAACTAATTTTCATTTCCAGCACAGTGCACCTTTTGCCAGCTCAGGCTCAGGCTCAGGCCCGGCCAGACGCCGAGAATTCTTATTAAAAAGTGAACAGTGCGATAAAATTGAATTTGCATTCGAAAGCCATTAACCGCAGCAGTCACTTCTGTCTTATGCTTGTTGTTGCTCTGCTACTTCAACTTCTGTTCGTTGTTGTTGTTGTTGCTGTCAGACAATGTCCTTGCAGTCAGAAATTAAAAGAGGATATTCAAGAAAAATGTTCGAGCCCGGCTTTAATAGCTTTCAATGCTACCCAGTTCGAACTTGGCAATTTGCTCAATTTGGCGCTGTATTTAAAATTCACGTTTGCAAAATTTTAATATTTCACGCACAGATCAGCGACAGCTGTTGCTTCAATAGCCGTGTAAAATTGCAGGCAAAGAGAATACCCTGGGACTTTTAAAAGCCACCAAAAAGGTGGATTCTGTCTGAAGAAACATAGTTAATCTGACAAACTTAACAGAAGAAACAAAATATAAATATTAATGCAGATAATGTATTCTTCTTGATTATTCATTTAAGTTCTCAGTAAATATTTTTCTATTATATTCCATAATAATAAGAGTATTATTCTAGTTTGCACTCCTTCCAAACTTTCTCTCTTCCCCCCTCTCTCTCTCTTTTCCTTTCCATTTGCAATCTCTACGTGTCGAATGTAGCCCTCAATCAATACCAAAATTATTGTATATTTCAGCGTTGCTCACGTGGAAAAATATTATTTTAATTGCATACAAATTTCACGCTCTTTAGCGAAATAGTCGCAATTATTCCAAAACAATTTGTCCATTGATCTGAACGATGCGTTTATTATAATCACACCCCGTCAGTGAGCCAGTCCCTACACCTACAACTGCCCCTGCACCTGTTCCCTCCCACATGCTAGCCAATTGACATTCAAAACAAGAGCTAAACGCTGCCAATTACACAGCTCATGGGAGCATGTAACCAGTGAGGAGGAGCTCCACTCTAGCTCCAGTGTGGCTCCAGTTGCAGTCATTCGCCTGTTCATAAATGGCCCACTTATTCTATTTTTATCTGTCCTCCACGTACGCGTACGAATATCAATTAATAACTGCCGCCATCGAATTGTTGTAATTACATTTGGCCGAGTACTCGATTCTAGATACTCGATACTCGATTTGTACTGCCTGTTATTTATGCATCGATGTATAAATATTTGTATCTACACACTGAATCGCTCGATTTAATGGCACAACATTATTTATTGATACATGAGCTAAATACAACACAATTTGTGTGTTTGTGTGGGAAAGAGTTAAAGGTTATCACTATAAATTAAAAACAAGCAACTATTAATTGGCTTTAGACCATTTATATATAGAAGTTGTTGTGCATATTGCACAATTGTAAATTGTATTATATAGAAGGAAGTGCAACAAAGTAGTGAAAGAGTTCTTAAAAGTGGATTACAAATATTGAAGGAAAGTCATTTTTTTCTAGGTTTCAAATGATATACAATGAAACACATAAATAAATACTATGTATGTTATCTATATAATTTTTCTCTAAAAAGGTTTATTAACTAAATCGATTAAATATCAATGCCCAAGCAACATCCACAACAAGTCTATTCAATTGATTTATACAAACTTCCCTCATTGACTCTCATCGCTGCCTCATCGATCACATCGGTAAATGTGACTGACATAATTATTGCAGTTTTGCTAAAAAGCAAGCGAAATAATTACGGCAATACTCTCCCTTTCCCTCTCGCTCTTCCGAAATAAAAATGTCAATTTAAATAAGAATTCCCGATGCAAATCAATCAGACTTGGACCGAGTTATCCGAGGGTCGGCTAAAGCAGTTTGATGTATTGGCCGCGTCTGTGATTTTTGCCGTCTGCCTTGTGTCGCCTGCTGCCCGCTGTCTCCGCTCATGTCTGTTGTCTGGCGATTTTCGCAAACATGTCACACAGTTTACAGTTAACAGATGACAAATTCATTTTTAACACGTCGCCAGAGTGAAACCCCGAGTTGGTGGAACAACAACCATATAATCGTCGCCATGTCCACAATGAGCCATTGCATTGCAGATTTATGTCAGAGTTGGAGAAGGTAAAAAACTAAGAATGCGAAAGTGACTGCAGTGGTTGACTGACGGATATCCTGTAAAATTTAACTACGGTAGAAAAATATATGGATTACTTGTTAAACATTTTTACTTCGGTCTTTTTGCAATATATAATATTTTTGTGTCTAATATATGAATGCATTTCATTCGAATTTTGAATCTAAATTCAATATTAAATAAATAAATTAAAGATGCTCAGTTGAGACAGAATTTATTTTAAATTTAACCCACCATCTTTACTTTTACAGGGTATTCTAGCAGCCACTTGCAATAATCAACCTCTAACACATACATATACGATATATGATTGTCAGCCCGTCTGTCCGCCTGGCAAGTGACGTTTGTCTGTCAGCGACCCCCCTAAAAATAACTCGAAAGCGTCGAAATGTGTGTAAAAGTATCTTGAATCTCTCTATCTACGTATCTTGTATCTGAAGCATGTGTGCGCCAGCTTGGTGCGTACCTCACCGCCCAGATAAATGTACAAAATTAAAGATTCTCCTGCTAAACGGAAGCTTAGCTGAAAAAAGGTCAAGTCCAAAATGATGGATGATGCCATGACACTCTCTCGCACTCCACACACACAAACTCACACTCTCACTGACTCACACACGCTTACATGACACCCCAATCGACAGGGAGATGAATGAAATGGCTGAGTGACATTTTGTGCTGCCCTGCGAAAGGTCTATTAAAATTTTCCCGGGGGGAGGTTTGCCGGATTCCAGCAACAGATTCCGACTGCCAGCTTCCAGTTTGAAGGCGCGCTTTAAAGACTTTTCCTTATCTCGCAGGTGGTACGTGGCAAGCTTGACTACCGTGTGGCAATATCCGCTGAGCTTGGGTCGGATGAAGGCGCAAGTTGCAAAAGTTGAACATAATTTTTATCATCGCATTTATCACATAAATAATTCTGTTAACATTTTCAACAAGCCACAAATTAAAACTACAAAACACTAAAAATTCGTGCCACAAAATTTACGACCAACGGAATCACGTGTCATCCACACGCTTCGTGCCCCGGCCCGCCACGGCACGGCCCAAGTCGCACCGAACCTTACCCCGCAGTTCCGCAGCCAATATGATGCATGACTCGGCGGAAGGCGTCCTCGACGGCGCGCGGCAACCTTAAGGATTCGGGTTTCGGATAGGGAAGCGAATTTAATGTGTGCTTGTATGTGTGTGTGTGAGTGTGTATCTATTTGAATACGAAATCCTTGAAGCCTTTTTGTGGTTTGCTATTTGAATATAAAGCAGTGGGAAACACATTGCACACACCACACACAGACACGGACACACACACACACACACACACACACCGGATACCCCGTCAGTCGATGACAAACAGAAAATCCATTTCACACAAACATTAGTTTTATTTAAATCAGAGATTCACATTCATGGACGCACAGACCGACAACAGACAACAGGCGACACACGGCACAGGGCACGACCTCTCTACCAGGATCAGGCCGAGGCATGTGTTCCAGCCCTGTGCGCGCTGTCCTTGTTATCCTTGTTGACTTTTCACGCTCTTTTAAGCGTCGTTTGGCTAAACATTTATCACACTTTAAACAGCGAATACAGTAAATGCTTGGAGATTCGATTATAAATTATTGAATTTCGCCGATTAAGCAGGGGAAATGATGAAATATACCCATCATAAATCAAATGAATGTGTTTCGGAAACTTGGTGATACAATTGAAATAACTTGTAACTTGGGGTGGTCTACATGAGCTGTAGCTAATCTACATAAAATATGATGAATATCTTTATATTTTAAAATAAAGAGTTTTTATTATGAGAACTGAGCTAACGTATGATACACATAAGGAAATGTTACAGTTTCACTCATATTTTATCCCGGAAATACCTCAAATTATCTTGTTACTGAACCCAAAAACTTTATTATCATATGATCTGAATTGGGTTAAGAATATTGTTAACTAGCTATTTTATATATAAATGCCTTGAAATAACTTTACATTTAGCAAATCTTGAAGTTTCTTCACAGATAAACCTTTAATCAGTTAGATAACCTATTTAAATTTGCACATAAAATTAAATATGTTACTACTGATACTACTAAGCATAGCTCGACTCTAGAGTAATCGAAAGGTTTACACCGAGTTTACTAAAGATCGAAGCTAGTTCCTACTATTCGCATATGTTAAATGTAATTTATGATGATTTTTTGCAATTCTATGCAGAAATTTGTCTTGAGGCGTAAACCGCTTAGGAACTACTATTTGTGTTGCCCCCACCACTGAATACCTGGCTAATTACGGTAGTTCAGTGGCTCATTGATAACTTAAATGTCGTTTTATGTAAAACCTGATAATTTATTACACTTATTACAGTCGTCGGGAAGAACTGAAAACTAAATACAGACGAGAAATTCAAGTGCTTCCCCTGAATTTCGCATGCAATCGAGTGAAGGTAATGCGATTAACGGTCTCTGATATGCGGTTATAAATAGGTGTACTTGTTGTAGTACTTGCAAGTGTTTGCAAGCGGAGTGCCGTTAACTTGGCCAGGTCGACTAGGGGGTGGGGGGGAGGTAAGTCCTTTGATAATCTCTCAACAATGCCGCTAACAAGCAATTTTTATGGCTGAAAATCCAATTCAAATGTTTACAAATCGTTTAAACTTGAATCGCGCGAGAGGTACACGGAACCAGGAACGGGAACTGGTGGGAGTGGAATGGGACCACGAACAATGCTTAAGTTCGGGCTGAGAAAAAGACATAAAAATAAATCGCGTACAAATTGAAAATAATTTCGGATTTGATTTTCTTCTTTACGATGATGGCAGAAACGAGCATCGCGACAAGCAACGGCAACGGCAACGGCAAGCCGCCACTGGACAGAGATATTCAAATGTGGACAGCGCGGGTCATTCCACTAAGGACACGGCCAAAGCCACAGAAATCCACCGCAACACCACAGCACGAGGCGGGGGGTGCTGTGTTGGTCCCTTCTTCCATTTGACTAAGTACACAAGAATAGAGCGTAAAAAATTTTTATCGTCGCGCTTTTTACAGAATGTGATCCGCGGCGATTAAGTGCGCGGCTTTTGTGTCATTGTCATGCCGTCGTCCTGGCGCAGGACCTCCTTGATGGGCATGGCGTGTAGTTGGAGTTTATTTGCACAGGGGGAGCGGAGCAACCACCAAGCAACAAACCCCCCACCCCTCCATCTCCCATGCCGCACTGCCCCAGCCCGCCCATCGTAATGTATTCAAATTTTCCAAGGCGAGGCCAGCGTCATTGCAGTCATTTCATAAAATGCTTTTTTAAAATTTAATCGTGGACAAATATTTTCATTTCGCCTCGTTTTTTTTTTTGCTTTCTCGCTCGTTTCTTTTCGTTAGCTCTTCGGGCTTTTAGCTAAATGAGTGGAAATAAAATTAAATCGATACTGGCCGCGAGTTTAATTCTATAGTCAAAGTTTTATTCGCCCCTTCAGGGGGTCCACGATGGACAAGTGCTGCACAGTGGAATATGAATGGGAAGGTTACCAATGAGTCTGTGTACTTAAAAGTTATTTGACGAGTAAATGTTGGGTACTAAGCTGTAAATTAAGAGATCAGTTCCATCCATTTCATCTTTAATATCTCTCAATAACTTGCAATACAACAATTGCAGCCACTGTTCCAGTTCGACTCCAATTGGATTTATCACTTGGTCCGAAAACATTTGCCGCACAATTTCTCACAGCTTAATTTTTATTGGCAACACCCGCGTCAGTTAACAGGCCAAAAATACCGTTATGCCGGGCGCAACATTAATTTTTCATATTCTTTGGAGGGCAGTAAAGAAAAAGTGCGCTTTAAAATAATGACAAATCAGTTTGCAGATAAAAAATTTTGGACTTTTTTTATATTTTTTTCGCCGAGCTTAACTAATCGCAACAGATTTTTTTCACAGTCACTTCGGGGTAGAAGGAAGAAAAGTCAAAACCCTTAGGCGAAACCGTCTGCCTGCGTGGACGATATCCTGCGGCCTGCTGCCAATTAGAACCCTTTGTTCGCCCTGGACACCCCGAAGACGATGGAGTTCCGCCCTGTATCTCGGCGCACTTATCTCCATAATAAAGTCGTAACAATTAATTGCGCGACCTTTTCCGCGGCCAGAGCCTAAGACACTCCCAACCCCCCGTGCGTCTGAGTGGCAGGCTCTGCACTTTAATATAGTCTGAATAATTTCTCAGAGTATCTTTCGTGGTTTGGCGCATATTTTGCGATTAGGAAAATTATTTAATGAGCTCCAATTAATTTAATGCTTTCTCAGGTTTTATGCCTTTTTTTTCGCAAGTTTGGCTTACATTTCATTTAAGTGGGTCTTAAATGTTTCCTTTCAGGTTGCATTATTCTGCAACTTTATTTTCTAAATTCATTATACAATTTTTTCAAATTTTAAGCAAGCGAATCATTGATTCTCTCTTTGATGACAACCAATGAAGCCATAAATGACCCAACTCAAGTCAATACGAACACAAACCACAAATCTGTTTCAATTCAAACTCAATCTACACAGAGATATATGTAGATATGAACCAACATTCAGTGTGCTCATGGCATTATCATTCACGGATGAGTCCATTGAATATTTCGCACTTACCCAAGGCTTGTTTTGAATGAATTCAACTGTAAAGGTTAAAATTATAAATGTGCAAATGACTCATCATAAACAAAATTAATAAAAGGCACGAATGCGAGAGTTCACGATGAAACCGAATCCGAATCCGAGCCCGAGCTAAGGCAACGGGATAAGGGGAAAACAAAGGACGGGGCGTCAGACCCCTTCATTGAGAAAAAGTACAACGCATCAACATAAATATTATGATAAATGGTTTGTTATAATCATAATCCGCAGGGGGTAAGTTTCGAGTCGTGCGCTACGCGTTTTTTATGCAGCGACGCCCCCGAACCACCAGCACCGTCTACTCGTACGCACCGTCGACAGTCCGTTGGCACAGGACAGGGAACTGGCACAGGATGAACTGGCGCAACATATGGTCGGTGGGTGGATTATACAGATGGCGCAGCCGTGGACTGCGATTCGAAAACGGATTCAAATTTCGATTGCTATTCAATTGGGGGGAACGAGCGAAGTCAAGTTGCTTTTTTATTGGTTTCGCTAACTGATGGCCGCGCAGGGATTACGAGCCGAGTTAAGTTGAGTCGCATGTTTTGAATATACTCACAACACACGAACAGTCGCAGCATCTGCACCTCAGACTGAGATAATCGCGCGAGAGCGCATCTTGTGGGCCCATAAACGCATCGTCTTATATTATAACTTTTCCTTGGCTTCTCGGCAAGAGGATGCTTTACGCCTAATTAACACTTTATTCGAGTTGAGATTTTATTGTTTCAATTATGTGAGTGAATGAGCTCGTGCAAATTGACAAAACAATTTGTGTTGTATTCGAGTGTGCACATGAGTACTCGTCGCACACACTCTCGTTACTCGCAACGGGGTACGAGCGACCTCTCCTCGAGGGCACATTAAAATTCAGGATGTGAAACAAACAATTTGTGGTTAGCGCAACAAGCCGAGGGGATGGAAGAGGTCTGCAATCCATTGTTGGATTGTAAGGATTGAAATGTGGAGATTTGGTAGGAAGTATTCTATGACTTATTTATACCATACTTTAATATAATTGTGTACATGCTCTCAAATATACGAAATTATCAATTTAAGTTACAAGAGATCTTTGTAATTCGATTTGTTCAACAGTTCAATGGGGTTTCAACCTGACAAGGAATTAATTTGACAACATTAACAAATTAAACTGTTAAACACACACTCACAAAGAACACTGAGTACCATATCAACGTTTGCCGGCTCATCCGTCCTGTGGACAGACATTTACAACATCATTTGTAATCCATATCGCACAGCATGTCGTCCCACAGTCCCAGTCAAGCAAGTGTGTATGTGTGTGTGTGTGCGGAGAAAAGATGTATTGACCCTTCAACGGATTCTGTACGAGAGTCGGCACTGGGAATGCTTCACGCTATTTATTGGCTCACTTTCACTCGACCGGGGGACGGACTGAACATTCTCAGCCCCAGCTACAGTGAGGGAGACCAAGGAGCACGCCCACAATTGTCCGCAAGAAGTTGCAAACGTTCGCTGGGGAATTCGAGAATCCGTTTCGCATGGGGAAGTGACACTCGGCCACATTCGCCACGTGCCTGGACTTCAGGTTACAGTCGAAACGTTTGTCGGATTAGCACATCCCATTTGTCAACTTGATGCTGATGGTGTGTGGTCGGCATTAATTGGCATTCTGTTGCTCCAAGAGAAGTGTGTAAATACAGGGTATTAATAATAGCCAGGTAACCTTCAGCGTAAGCAAGTGCAATTCTATGTCAGCTCATTTGTAGTCATGGCGTGTTTAATAACTTCATTTTTGCGTAGTTTTTCTTGTGGTTTGTAATTTGTTGCAATATAATCTCTACAGATTATCATTTCTAATTTGCTGTAATATAATCTCCACAGATCATCATTTGATACTCTTTTATAAATGCTGTGTACAGTTCAAGGTAGTTTAACGCTGTGTTTAAATGAATTTAATTTGCGCGCAAATCTATTTTCATTTTATTAGAGTTACCTAACATATATACATAGTATATTTAAGTATATTTAGCTAAAGGTTAAAGGTCTCATATCCCTGTTGAAGCTTGCTTGAATTCGGAATGATCGTTTTAACAGAAGTTATACACATATTTTGTCTACTTTTGAAAATGTTATTTTCTTAAAAAGTTGTTTTACAAAAATTGTAAATAAATATTTTATTCCTTGTAAAATGTTTAAAAGTTGTTCAACGTTTAGGTGCAACCGCCATGGCGAATTGCCAGAGGCGCACGGAAAACCCCCTTAAAGAGCGCTCCACTTGTGTCCAGTTGTGATTAATTGAAATTATGTGCAAGTGAATGGAAATGGAATGGCAAATGTTGATAAAATGCAGTTGCAAGTGCGGCACAAACTGCTGAATTTGCTGCTAAATTTCCCCAGGCAGAAGCTGCAACAGCAGCAGCAGCGGCAGCGGCTGTGCAACTTGCAACTGCAGCTTGCAGCAATTGTGTGGCTAGCTGTCTGTTCGGTTGTCTGTTTGCCTGTCCGTTCCCATTCCCATTGCCAGCTTTCGGCTGTTTTCCTGCCCCTTTTATCGAAACAGGGGGACAGGAAAAATATTTTGACAAATGAACCTAAATAACAGGTTGCAATCGCTCAGGGTAGGAGAGGGAGAAGGGCGGAGAGGCAACCAGAGAGGCAGCATATGCGTGGCCCTGGACCCTGTGTGGACGGCACCCCATGCCAGTACCTGGACAGGAAAACGTATGGCCAGACAACCTTGATACCTCATTTATTTTAAAACGTTGCTGTCCGACCTGACCGTGTTGAGTTTCTGCTGTGCGTTGCACAAATGAAATCGACACATCGGACTAAGGAAACGAACTCGTCTTCGAGTCGTCTTTTTTTCAGACTCAACTCGTCTCGAATTCATCCGTCCGTCTGTCGTAACTGACGAATCGACGTCGACGTCGAAAATTGTTACAAATGATCGCAAATAACAGATCTTTGCCGCACCGCTCTGGCCTTTTGGGCCTGGCCAGGGCCCAGTTCCATCAAAGGAGCCGAACCCGAAAAAACAGACACAGATACAGATACAGAACGAGAAACAAAACCAGACGGGTTGTGGCATTGCGTGTGTGCCGCAGTTTGTTGCACTGCAAATGAGATTTGCCACAGCTGGGTTGGCTTATTGGAATCCAGTGTAAGTGGAATCAGGATTGGGATTGGGAATGGGATTGCGACTGGAGTGCAGGGCGCCGCTTGTTGCATTGATTTCTTGATTAATGCGAGTTTTGCATTTGCTGTTGCAGTTGCGGTTCCAGTTCTTGATTGCGGCTCTTCATCTTGCCGCAAGTACTTACCCTGATTGTTGTTGTTGCTGCTCTTGCGCGACGTCTTCTTCTCCTTCATCCAGGGATACTCTGGCACCGAGTCCATGCCGTCCGGTGTCTGCGGTACACCGACTCCGACACCGACCGGATATCCGCCAGCGCCGCTACCAGCACCGCCGACCACACCACCAACACCAACGCCAACAGGTGTGCCAATTTTCGGACTCTCTGGACTCAGGTGATTGAGAAACTCGGCCATCGATGGCTGCGAATTGATGAAACCCCCCTCGGAGGCCATCCAGTAGGCGGTGTCGGCCGCTCGTTTATCACAGTTCGGTGCCATTTTGTTGACAAGCATCACCGCTGGTGGTGGTCCCTGCGGCTGTGGCCCTCCCGGCCCGGCCACAAGTGGCACCACCGTTGTCTGGCCCGTCTGCACCTGCAGCGGATTCAGTGGCGACTCCGATTTGATCTGGGCTCCCATTTGGGTGCTGTCCAATGTACTGCACACCTCTTGCATTGTTAGCGCACTGATTACTTTTGTCTATTCTACTTGTGAGTTTTGTTTTAGTCTTCGATTTGGGTGTGCACCTGAAAGAGATATACAAATACTGGGATCAATTTATCAATTCAAAATTTTTGATATAATATAAATTATAAAATGATTAGGAAAGCTTCAATCGGAAGGACCACCTTCAAAACCTTAACCTAGCTTAGTACAATTATTTTCTACTTCTACTAATATAAAAGTGGAAGTTCTAGCTCTTATTTTCTTCGAGATCAAGGTTATCACAAAGACAGACAGGGACTGACTGTTAGCTATAGAATATAATACATAGTTGTACGATGATAAAGGTAAAGTAACAAAGGTTACTATATAACTTTCATTGGCACTAAAAACTTAACTTATTTCGAAAAATTATACTAGTCTTCACATTAAAATTATAATTTCGGCTGGTTGTTTCTAGAGTATTTTTTTTTATATCTTATAGTGCCCGATTCAATTTAATTTTACAAAAATTGAATATGGTATAAGGTAAACTAAGTAGCTTTTCTTAAAAAATAACAAAAGCATGTGATAGATAGCTCTTAAGCTGTGCAACATTAATTAAATCGAGACGGATCTGATCGATATATTAACATACAACATATTGGTCTTATTTTGTTATTTTTCAAGAAATTTACTACATCGGTCATATCCTAAGGGTATGAACAATTGGCCGAAAGAAAGATTTTTGTGTGAAGAATAATATATACATATATAATATTTAATAACAAAACTTGTCAAAGCCAATCAAAGAAAGACAATAAAAGTCATATACTTTTTCAAAAGATTCGGACATCTTTATAATATGGCTTTCGTATGATAGGAACAATCATTAGCTGACTACAGTTAATTGTACTCGACTGTGATATACCCTATACATCCGATCAAAATAGTTTCTTCAACCTATACCTTTTATTTTGTTTTTCATAATTTAGAGCCCGGTTTGGAAGTCAGTAAAAAATTAAATTATTTCATTAATAATTATCCTATCGACGCTTAGAATTCGAAAGAAGCGTGGTCTAGTTTGAAAACAAACTTAATCTACATACGTGCAAAACTAACACAATAATAATAGCTCTAGCCGTTTTTGTCTCTGTTATCTAGCTCTTTATATGGCACAGACTGTTGCAACAAAGCTATAAATCCCTTCTTCACTATGACTGACAGGGATAAAAAGTTTTATATGTACGCCCAGCGGTTAGAGTTATTATAATATAAAACTTGCATGAAAAGCAACAAATAGTCTTACAATAGTTTAAATAAAAGCTCTTTTATACACATAAAACAAAATCACTTTTTTAGCTGCGACACAAGTGTTCAGATACTGATAAACACTAACCTGAAATAATAACATCAACATAAATGGTCTAGGTTACTTTCTTATAAATAAAAAAAAGGCCGTCGGAAATTTGTTATTAAAGCATTTATGTTAATCCTTTAATTTATTTTCAAGAGTGGGTTGGTTTTAAATATTATCATAAGTTTTTCAATTTGAAAATAAACCACATTGGCACTTTTCAAAATAAAAGTAATGACCATTTCCCATAATGTGTAGGCAGCATAAAAACAAGAACAAAAAGGTAAATAATAACATTATTGTGCACAACAGCATGTAAAGAAAGCTCTTAAAAATAAATGGGAGGGTGCATTAAACAAGTGGCATTAAAACGAAGTATTCACGCACCATTTTAATAGATCATTGCGGGGTTTTCCTAATAGGTTTCCATTTTACGTTTTTCACATTCTCAGCACTTGTTCACAATGCGGGCTTTAACACTTATCTAGGCGCTGTTGCCGCACAGTACTACACAGTATTATTATTATGTACTTGTTTCTTTGCGATGGTTTTCGCCAACAGGGTCAGATAAGGCTGCAAAGCAGGCACAAAGTTGTCATCGACACGGGCGAACGCGACGCGGGCTTACGACTCTGACAATGGCGAAGGCGATGGCGATGGCGATGGCGATGACGATGGCGACCGTTGTGCACTCGAGCGGGACAGTTCCAGTTTCAGTTCCATCATGTAGAGCAGCAGCGACGGCAGAGGCGGCAGCAGAGCCAGCAGCGGCAGCTGGCACCAACTGAAGCTGAAGCTTTATACACCTTGGCGGTGCCCATGGCGACGCGAATGCCCAAACATAAAACGATAATGCAACAACAACAACAACGCGAAAACTGATGTGGTTGCCCGATATAACGGTGCGTATGCGAAACGACAAGTTGGGTTCGAGTTTTGTTTAGGGTCTGGGCTCAGGCGTCAAGATGCCGATGCCGAAGCTGATCTTGCAATGGCTACAAACGGCACTGAGACGCACACACACACACACATACAAACACTCGCACAACAGTCACACACTGCAATTTGTAGTTACAAGTTACACTTTTCTACACATTCGCGCGGCACTGTAGTGTAGCTGTAGCTGTCTCTCTCTCTCTCTCGCCTGCGGCATAGGTTCAGCTTCGCGTATCGGTGCGCAGAACCGGTTTCAGTTGTGTTGCCGCTTACCCTGCCAATGGTGGCCGTTTGCCGTTGTTATTTGTTAGTATTTTGTGAATTCGATATTCGATAATATTCGATTTATTTATTTATTGCACATTTCATGAGATATTCCGCGAATGTTACTATTTTTTTTACAGTTTACAGTCACGACTTGCAGTTAATTCGCACGTTAAAACTCAGATTCAGACTCGAAACTCTCCCTCCATTCAGCATTTGTTGGGGCAAGACAAGACGACGATGCTTCGTGCGTTCACGAGACACTCAACCAACCATTTCGTCCAATAGCACCGAGCGCACTGAAACTTGTCCGCACTTGTCGCGAGGTGTGGCCAACAATGTGCAGTGCGGCGCGTTTCACGGACTCAAAAAGATGAGCGCCACAACCACCACCAGTCGGGGGGCGTGTCCGACTGCTGTCGTTGTGCCTGTGTGTGAGTGTGTGTGCTTCGCATGTGGAACGCATGTGTGCGCGTGTAGGTAGCGTTGCTCGGCGCAGAGCAAACGTTTGGGGTAGAATACCAAGGCACAGAGATGAGAGTTTTTCGTGCTCGTGAGTGAAAATATCGTTTAGATGCGATGTGATCGTACGGACGGAGGCAATAGATTAATATTAATTTATATTAATAAATAAATACAGAAAAAGAACTAATAGGAAAATATAAAATAATTCATCATTAGATAAGAGAAAATATATAACTCAAATATATAATTTAGAAATTAAAGAAACAAAGATTTAATTAACCATTTTCATTTGACTATAACAAATTTTATTATGTAGCGTAATAAATTGTGACAGTTTGTTAAATTGTTTAAATAATATAATACGTATACAATTGTATGATTGTTATAAATTTTTAGTAATATTATAGATTATTATGGGTTCATTATATAATTTAAAATTATTCACAATTTTTCAATAAATACGTGTACAAATCAAATCAAACGATATTGATAGTTACTTCTGCGATATTTGTTTACTGTTCAAACTAGTACTCATTTGTTTAAAATTTCTACAACAGGATCTTTGGCATAACACGTGTAGACCTGAGCTGATTTGAGAGCAGGCCGACTTCGAATACATGCGCAATAGCCTCTGGGACCGGGGTGGAGTTCAGTCTGCCATACACAGAGACACGCACACACTCACACTGGCATGGCGTGTAGAGTCTCCGCAACGCTGATTGGTCGCTGCCAGTGTTTGCGTTTGTTTGTTTTCTTTTGCCGCTTTGTAGTTTTGTCGCGCTGTCGCCTTGTCGTGCCTCTTTTTACTCTTTGCGCCGAACTGTAAAACGTGTTGCTTGTGGCGGAATTTATTTGCTTTTTTGTTATTTACACATTCCGTCGCCGCAGTGATGCGTTTTTTTGTTGTTTTTCTCTCTGCTGTCGTCTCTCAGACTCGGTGGCGTTGCGTATTTTTGACATTTCGTTTTGCTCGCTGCGCGTCTTTCTGTTTGTTTTGAGCGCCTCTTCTTGTCTAACCATCATGTTGTCAATCTTGGTGGCATTGTTTTTGTCTTCCCTTCTTGCTGCCACAGTTTTTCACATTTTGTTTTTATTGGCAATCGCTTCGTTTCGGGTGGCTTCTGTTTCATTTATGTACGAGCGGCGAGCACAGTGGGCGCCAAAATTAAATGTACCAACTGGTAATATACCTTTGCGCTTCCATACGGACAAATGTCACTAACTATGACAGTTTTATTTTTGTTTGCGCAATTACATGCTTTTACTATTATTATCTGTAATGTTTATATTAATATCTTTATGTTAATAAGTATAAAAAAATTATTGAGAAAAAAAAAAATTTTAAAAAAAATTTATTTATACACTTAGACATTTCTTTAATCCTACAACGGGTTTTTTTACTTTTTAATAAATTCTCGATAGTTAATTTTGCGATAATATAATATAAATATTTAATATATATATTTAAGGATCATTTAAAATGCAGAATAAATGTCTGGAAAAAGGGCTTTTACGTTAATTCCACTGACTGAGAATACGCCGGAAAAGTTTATTATTTTAGGTGTTATTATAATGATACAAGGGAAGGAAAAAAATAAAACAAAACAGATTTTCAG
This sequence comes from Zaprionus indianus, assembly GCA_018904595.1. Taxonomy (NCBI): domain Eukaryota; kingdom Metazoa; phylum Arthropoda; class Insecta; order Diptera; family Drosophilidae; genus Zaprionus; species Zaprionus indianus. The sequence goes on from JAEIHA010000320.1 coordinate 8,841,699, forward strand.
TTTTTGCAGGTCCGTAACCAGGCGTTCATCTCATACGGGCCCACTTGCCAGAGCCCGTAAAAATAACAAGTTGACTAAGAGTATTACGTGAAATTTGGAGTCAAGTTTTTATTTTAGGTCGCGTTTACGGACGGATGTTACGAAATTGACCTATATTTGTTGTTTTCCTGTTACTACATTTTTATTTTTTTTATCCTTTATGCTTTTGTAATATAATAATATATAATAAGTTACCAAGCACAATGGGGAAATGATTGAATCAATTAACAATATTATCAATTGAGAATAAAAGGCACCGAAATATAGATTTATCAAGAGCTATTGATGATATATCCAATATAAAATCGAGGAAAAATTAAGATCTAACTAGTATAAGTTGTATGATAAATACATATTTGTTGAATATGTATTATATATAATTTCCACAATGGCCACAGATCATCACTGCGGCCCCGCGCCTGACATTAAGATAACCTTTGCTTAGTTTTATAAAATGATGTGGAATGATGTTCTTATTACTTATCCCCAGAAAAATATTATCAACAAATATAATATAATTAAATAAATATTAAATAATAATATAAATATACTGATTTTAATAGGTGGAAAATAATATAAAGACTTTGAATAATTTTATGAAACATTAATATCGCCCTTTAACAAATGTACAATAATTTTATTGATTCTCTTAAATATGGAAATATATACATATATTATATTATTGAAAATCTTAAGATAATGTGCAGCTGCGAAGTTTCACAAGAAGATTTCACAAAATCTTGTCCTTGGATAAAGGCATGCTTACGCTGAGCCCATGATTTGGCGTTACTTTCCATAAGCCTGAGATATACGCAGTAGTTTAACCTTAGTCTTGCATATCGTAGCATATGTGCAGCGTTTGATTTTATTGGGGGAGATCATTTTTATGGCCAGGCCTTCAAAGGGATCGAGTGCAATCATAATCCACCTAACCAGGTAGTTACGTCTAAACTATTCACAGTTAGTTTGGAAATCCCGCGGAAAAACCGTTGAAATTCTCTTTCATCGCGCTTCGAGCCAAAAAGAAGGGTATTTACCTGTAATTATGTATAACAAGTGTCAGGTATCGAAGGTGCAACTTATTATATAAAGGGTGCACCTGATATTTTATATGTATGTACATACATACATGCACAAGTATATGTATAAGTATGTAATATGTATGAATGTACATACATATTTATGTAATAAGTTTACATATGAAAGTAAATAGGGGGTAACAATATAAGCAAAGATAAAGTAATATTATAAATGTCTTTATTGAAATTTGTTCCATGGTTTTGTTATAAACAAAATATTCATTTTATTCCTTAAAATTTAAATAAATTAAAATAATTTAAAGGCTTAATGTTTGCTTCTCAACGCAAAAACATACATATTTTACATTATTTAATATATTTTTTGTTATTTATTTTGTATTATTAATAATTTTAATTTGTAAAAAACTCAAAACTTTCTCATCGTGTTATGATTTTAAATATTTTCGAAGTCGATTAAGTTAAGCACAAATATTAATTAGCACCACACGCCGCACCCTGCTGTCCTTTTCAAATCAATCCTTACGCCAAGTTACCGAATTCGAGGCCAGAGCCAGGGCTAGAATCAAAGTCGGTGCCAGAGCCGGAGCCCGCGACGCGGCACTAGACGCGTCACGTAGCAGCCGCCTAGCCGGCTGGTTGACCTGTCGCCGGGTACAGGTAACCCGATTCGCGACACCGTATACCTGAATAGTATAAAAGTGAACCGACTGCACAACCTTGCAACTAGTTAAAAAACCAAAGTGTCGCAGAACAGTAGCTGAAGCATCTCTCTCTGCAGAAATTCAATATGTACTACAATATACAATATTCCAATATCGACACCAGCAATGGCTACATGGTAGGTCGAAGCAAGTCATTTTTGAACACGATTTATTCTAAAAACATTATTTTATTTTTCTAGCCAAACTCAACTCCGTACGTGGCTGTACCCACTCAGGCTGCTGCCAACGCAGTCTCCACCACTAAGTGCAAGCGTCCACGAACCGCTTATACAAGTCACCAGCTCTTGGAACTGGAGCGCGAGTTTAACGAAAATAAGTATTTGGCTCGAACTCGACGCATAGGTATCGCCCAACGACTTTTACTGACCGAGCGACAAGTAAAGATATGGTTTCAGAATCGACGCATGAAGAACAAGAAAATGTCCCATCGCCAACTGCACCCTAAGGCGCCAACTATGGCCATACAACCAGATCTGACTCCAATGGAAAACCAGTGCGAATCACAGCTCAGCGATCATGAGCTGATTGTGGAACGCCTATTGCAGTACGTGAATACGACTCAAGAATATACTGCAAACTATGATCCATTGGATCTGCTGAATGACATCACACCTCTGCAACAACAACAAGAATTCGATTATCCGAATTATTTTGAACCCTCTAATGGCTACGTGCAACAAGCAACTCCGGAGGTTCCATTGCAAAACCAATGTTTCAACGCTGAAGACTTTCAGAGTTTCGATAACTTCGATCAGTTCAATGTTGATCCTCTTTTCGATCAACAATTTGGTTGGGATTCAAGCGACTCCATAGCCACGTCCACATCTACATCATCAACAGCCTCGTGTGATTCTTTCGAGCCTTACGAAATGGACTTTGATTTTTTACAAAACCTATTGGATGCATAAGAAATGTACATATTTGATTATTTAGTTTAGTTTGAGTATGACAATTGTGTGATATTTAAAATAAATGTAAGAGTAACCACATATTTTCTTAATAAAAACTACATTCTAACTTATAAAGCTGCAACGTTGTTATTTGAAAGTCTCGAAATCAAGAAAATATTCTCCATTTCCATTGGCTTGCACTGAGACATATCTAAGAGGTCGCCTTCTGTTGGCAAGCAAGTTGGACAAATTGGTGTCATCACATCATAAAGTAATTTCGACATATTGAAATTTTTCTTGTCTCCAGAGAGAAAGTAAATACGAACAGACACACATACAGATACATAGATATATACAGAAGGACGCCCGATGTATGTGCGTGGGTGTGTTTCCTGTTTGAAGCAGATTGTTGTGTGGACAATATTTCATCAGCAGCTGCTGTGTGGCATATATTAGTTTTATTATTCCAATAACATTAATGCATCGCATTTCATTATCGATAAACTTTCATTGTGGCGCAATATTGATAAGAAAAGTTAGATGTGAAGTGGGTTAGTAAGTAATGCAAGTCGAGGAAGTTGGCAAAATAGGTTTTTTCATAATTTTATTATTCTTAAGTAAAGCCTTTTAATATCTTGATTCAAATACAAAGTTATAGACATGCATATATAACATATTTCTCAGTACATTTTCTATTTGATTTAATTGATTCTAATGACATTTCTTTACAATTAATGGACTTTTAACTACATTAATGATTTACAATATTTCAGCATGATTCGCAAAATGTTCTAGATGAAACACCCTAATGGATGAAGTAAACAATAATTATTAAATAAGATTTACTATGGCAAGCAGTTAAACAAAAGAATTAATGATGAGAAAAAGTGAATTAAGAAAAAATCATACGAATCATTTGAAGTAAGATAAGGCAACTGTATGTTTACGGAAGAAGTAACATATTTATTGGCTTTTTACTTTGTGTGATTTGAGTCCCAAAATACTTGGCTCCCTTTCACTATACTGTGTCTCTCTCTTTAGGTTCAACACGCACACACATACATACACAGTGAGCGAAAGATGGAACTACCGCAACAAGCATGATAAGTACAACATTTGTGTCATCTTCGTGTCCCACTCCACTTGCTCCTCTGTCGCCCGGCCGCAACCTTTGACACGCATAAATGGAACAGGAACAGGCAACCCACTCTGCGACTGGGGTTGTTGGGCTGTGTTTGGAGGCAGGAGTGGGGACTGTGCACCCGGCTCTGCCTAGAACCGACACCGAGACCGGGACAAACAAAGATCGCAATTTGACTCTACACCACGAAGCTGTCAACTCGCGCCGAGTGGAGGAAGATTGATTACCGCCATCGAATTGTTTGCCCTTAACGGGGTGGAATACGTGCGTGATGTACTTGTGGTGCGGGGATGCGAGTTTCGATTGAACGGCATTAGAATCGAAAGAGTTAGGAGCCGTCAGCCGACAGCCTCGACACCGACACGAAATTCCTGCTGTCATATGTAAACAGCACTTGGCTTTGCCTCTACCTCCCTTCCTGCCTCCCTCAATCCATCTTGCTGCCTTAGTCCCTTGGGGATTCGGTTTCTATTTGCGACGAAAACTTTAAATAAAACTTTTAATTAGCCCAACAACCAAGAGAAATAGAATATTATTTATAATCTGGCAATGTTTGTGTAGGTTGTAGATTTAAGTAATCTTTAGCTACTCTTTATTTGAGTGTTTTTCAATTTTTTCAACAAATGAATCTATAAACTCCACTTGCTTTGAATGGTATTTACGCACATATTTGATACAGTTCAAATAGTTGGGCTCGTCATTAAGACCTTTGTAGGCCATGGCACGATAGAGCCAGGCACGCAAATTCTTCTCGTCCAGCTTGTTCAAAACGAAATCACAATCGATAATTCCACGTTTGAATTTCCCCATTCTGAAAGCAGTAGAAGATAATGATGGATTAATATTAGAATTGAGATGGAATATTAGATTGTCTGATGCCCTTTGCATAATTAATAAATCAATTATAAATTAAACATAGATAATGTGATATCTAAATTAGTTACTTCATATAGCACAGCGACCGATTTATATATAAAATAGGACTGTCCTTGATATAATCAATTGCTTGGGTATACATCTTCATTGCATTCTCATAGTTTCCCTGGCGATATTCAGAATTGCCGACTCTGTAAAAAGGAAAAGATGACTAATATTGAAGCAATTTTTCTTCCTTTCTTATCATAATTTACTTTCTGAAATTTTGTGCAATTCGTTCCCGTTCGAGTCGAGCCTTTGAGCGCTCGCTCTGCTCAACTTCCACTTGTCTCATGAAAGGAAAACGATTTCCACTCTTGTTGACAGGGTTCTTCTTAGTTTCTGTTCGATTAGTACGCTGGGTGACCATAAAATTATCGTTCGTAACGTCAGCGGAAGTCTTCTCTTCCTCGGTTGGTGGATCAGTCTCTTCTCTGCATTGTGATATTATTATAAAACAATCATTTAATAGAGTTATGTTTACTACTTACTCATTTGGCGAAATCATGCTGCGCAAGAGCAAGATGACCTCTTCAACCTTCGATTTGGATTGCAGAAAACTCTCATCTACTTGGGGATGCTGTAGGGAATACATTCTGAATTTGTTGTAGATAGATTTCAATTCTTAAAAGTACTAAAAGTAAATGCAATGTTTGTTTTTGTTTATGCGTTCACAACTTTTGCGCAGTATCTCGGGGCAACCAAAAACTTAACCATTTCCTAGCAACAGAATAACTTGTAAAGAAAACACTGTGTATGTTTATGTTTATACTTAACAAAAGTATTAAAATAATCTTATTTTTCTTTTTTTAAAGTTTCACATACTTGAAGTTGCACTTGAGGAAGTGACGGGCAACAGCAGTGGACGTTGTTGACCTCCCAATAAGGATGCGTATCTGTGTACAAAGTGCATAAAATATACTAAATATATACCGGCTCAGTGGTATATTTACGAGGCAATGGCTGGTATATTTTTCATGATGTAAAACCCGCAATTAAATTACATGAAATCCATTTGTAACAATTACTCCGAATGGCAATCTATGCTGATGACGCCGGAACGCTCGTCATATGGACAACAGCAGGACGCGGTGCAGAAGCAGAAGGAACAGGGGGAAGTGGAGAGAGAAGGAGCTGAGAAACGAGAGAAAGACCAGAACTGGAAAAAAACTCTTGAGCACTTGGCCTAAGCGCAATTCGTATAAAAATGCGATGCGTCATGTGAGCAATTTGGTGTCGCTGCAAGAAGAAGCAGAGGAAGGAGCAACGAAGAGGCATGCAGCAGAAAGGTGGGACGGGTGCACGGGGTATGAGGCATGAAGTATGGTGTGCCTGATGGTGCCACAACCAGTTCACCGGCTCGCTTTGAGCTGCAATTACTTATATTCCTGCTGCCCGCCCGCCTGCCTGCCTGCTTGGGTGCCTGGCTGCATGTTGCCCCATTGCGTGAACGTGAATGTTGCCACAACGAAGCTTGCAACGCGCGTCGCCTGGCGCTTAAGCATGTCCATGTCCGGCAGGGCGGTAAATGCTGCAGCCGCAGTCGCAGCCATAGCTGGAGCTGCAACCGGAGCCGGAGCCATTGAGTGTGTGCTCCTAAATGCAATGTGCACACGAGACACACATCCGCCGCCAGCTCCAATACTCGCACACACACACACTCGCACACTCTTGCACTCGCCTAATACAGGACCAGGTAATGTCGAACGACATGCACAAACCGGACCAGAGAGAGAGAAAGAGAGAGAGAGCTGGTCGGGACCGCTGTTGGGGCCTTTGGCTTTGGCGCGCTCAGATTGCGGCTCTATTATTAGATGCCATTATGTTTTATAGTCTATAATTGATCCTCCGAGCTTAGCATGCACTCCATGCATTTCTTTATCTTACAAATTGTATGAGATTAAATGAAAAGTAATGTGGACACATTGCGAAGACGCGTAAACGATTCGTACACAAAGCTCGCATAATCTCAGTTTACATAGCGCATAAATTGAACGTAACGAATAATTATAAAGACCGTGAAGTGCCTACCTGGGACAGCAGTTGTGTTTGAGTAAGGGTTCTAAGATACTTCAGCTCTTTAGCTAAGTTAATATAAAGAAACGTTATATACATTTGATAGACAGAATATTTGGAAATAGTCCACAAACTAATTAACATATGAAATTGAAATAAACAGAACACTAAATGATATTTACGTTTAAAAACTAGAATAAGGTACAAATAAAACTAATGAGCTGCAAAATAAACTATAAAAACTAACAAAAAATAGAAAAGAGACCTATGCATATTTAGTATATTTATAGGTTTAAAATGGGGTTCAGCTAAATGCTAGTTCCTAAAAACCTTTTTATATACAATTTAATCGTTTGATCACCCCATCGATTAGCTTCAATTTTCTGCAGTCCCAAATGTGGAGCAATCAGTTGGTGTATTATGCATGATGTGTGCACACCTGAAAAATAATCAAATATTCAAATTGTGTCGCACATTGTTTTAACCCTGGCCCAACACACGCAGAGGGTTCCCATCGAGCAACAGATGCTTACAACAACCTCACGGCTTAGCCCCATGATTCAAACCCAACAGTTATGCCGTTGTATTGCGCGGGGTTGCGCAGGGTTGCCGAGGCGAATGTGAATATGTAAGTGGATGTGGATCATGTAGATTCGCAGAGCATTCACAAGGGCCCCCATCTCCAATTGGCATTCAGACGTTAAAGTGATTTTTTCACGCGTTCATTTTGAGCAACCTTCTGTGTGGCATACAAAACAACAGCTGTCTGTCCAGCTGCGTCACTCCCTCTCCCACTCCCCCAGCATGTGAGCAACTGCGACTGCTTTCCATGGACACACTCACTATTTTTTGCACGGCACAGGGATCTCATTCGTATTCCCATATTTTGCCACGTGCAATTTTTGGAGAGCTTAAAAAAGTTTTGCCAAGAGAATGTTACAAATGGAACGAGGAGAAGCAGCATACATTCCGGCCTGTTTATACGGCAGGTGTTGCCATATTGGCGGCGTTGAGGGACTAACACGTCTGTGAAATGTCATAACGTTTAAACGTGCGAAACATACTGAAATACCCCTTACTTTATCACTAAACGAGGCGCGCACTGAAACATGGTGAACTGAAATGCGACTGAAAATCGGATAAGGAACGGAGGTTCAAAATCAGAAATATAACAGTGGAGAGCATCTAATACATTTAGAAAACCAAAAATATAAAAGCGAATTGAATAAAACAAATTTACATAAATATTACTTCAAAAACTTTCAGGTACTGTTATTATTTATAAATCTTTAGACAAAGTGGAATGCAACATTGTAAACAGAATTTGCAGTCGACTGTTTTCCACTTATCCAACTCAATTAATTTATTATGGAGAAAGTTGCCAGAGTGCTCGTTTCATTTGCACAAGAAAGGCATTTTCCACAGTTTCCACAATTTCCGCATCTCTTGGTATAATTGACGCGAGCTGAGTAAGCCGCAAATTCAAAATTCCGCGCGGCGATTAGCCATAAAAATTATAGATTCAATCTAATTAGAAAATGTCGCGGTTGCTTGTGGGCCGCGAAATATACCTTACTCGGGCGGGTAATGCGAGAAGCCAAGTGAATATTTAATTTAATTAACAAGAAACCATTTGGGTTTCTATCGCTGATGGGCGGGGAGCGTCGAGAAGGGGGTGGTGCGGGAGGTGGGTTCTTAAGGCAGAGCGAACGAATGCGGTTTGCGATTTATTGTTATGACCAGGCCAAGAAGAGGAGGCAAGCTCCAAGTTGCGTTCGCTCGTTGTCATCAGCTCGGCGAGTGGCAATCGCGAAGTGATTGAGCTGGAGCAGCAACTACAACAACAGACGCGGCAACCACAATAGAAACAATCTGTTGGACATGTTTATTACAATGGCATTTGGCGTAATTGCAAGTGGTCTCATGGTGGATCTCATTCGTCCTCCTTTCTCTCGGTTCATTTCTTTCGCAATTTCTTACTTATTATTTCGCCTGCTGCTTTGATTAGCTGCGCTTATTGCCGGACGATTAGCCACGCCCACCGGCGCCCACCGAAATCACATCTATATTCATTATGGCAGCGAGTGCGGCTTGCGGTGTGCTGCAGGATCTGTCAGGAGTCGACGAGCCTCAGCCCGCCTGCGGCTGTGGCTATGTCTGACACATGCTCGGAAATGTCAACAATGCGCATGAAATTTCCAAAGGTGCCACCCCTTTTCCTTGGCCGGAGCTTGCCTGCTGCTTGGGCTGCCACTATTTCCGCACCGACAATTTCCTCCCAGGGGAAGCAATTTGACACACCAGAGCTAACCCCTCGCCCAGGGTAAACCCCAAAAGTCACTTCAAGCCGGAGTAACTAAGTGTGTTTTGCGGCATGTGTGTGCCGCAGCATGTGTGGCAGCTTGTGTTTGAGTGTCTCTGTGTGTGTGTGTGTACGCATTCCTTGGGGCAACACGGGCAAAGACAAGGCGGCCAACCGCCGTCGCCGCCGCTGCTCGGAGCAAGTGTCCCAGCGAACACGAGTACAAGTAATGTGTGCGGTTAAATAGCCATAAATCAAATCGTGGCATTTTCAAGATGACCACTGAACCTGGGCCGGAGCCAGAGCCACATCCACAGCCTCTCGCATCCCCACACCTCTCCCGATCAGGCCATTCTCGGACTGCGTCCTGCATTCAAGGCAAATGCGGTTGACACTTTTCTCGCATTAATAGATGGTGACTTGGGCCAGCATTTGACTTTTCCATGGAATGCCTCGACTTGACCCTCAAGCCGCAATAGCACATTAAACGCAAAAGTGAAAACTCAGCCACAACTTGACAAGTGGAAGGAGGCAGGCGGAGGGGTGGGGATGTGCTTAGGTATAACCGAGTTTAAGTGTGCCACAAGAATGAACTCTTTTTACGCCCATTTAAGCCCGTTTGACATTAGCTTTTATGTACAGTTCGTGCCTACTAAAGTTAACCCGCTTTTTAAAACATGTCCATAGTGAGTGTCCCACAAAATAATTCCCCATACTTTGCGTATATTAATTTATAGTAAATATCTTCTCTGTCATGGAAGCAGGGCCAAAAATATCTAACTGAAATCAATCGTCTATATGACTTTGTTGTTGTTTTATTACTACTTATACAGAAAGGTTTAATTAACAAACGAAATTTTCTTATTAAGTCTAGCTTAAATCTAATAAAACATAAAGTTATGTTATTTTCTTTTCTAAATTACCGTTTATTGTGTTTATAGGTTATGTATATCATAAATCATATTTTGTATTTATATATATTCTTAAGATTAAAGTCATATAAAAATACTTATTCATTAAGTAGTAGGAACATGAGATACGCTGGCTTCGTTATATGTTTCACTGAGTTCAAAGTGCCTTTTAGGTCGGCGTGGACTCTTATCAACACATCAGAACTGGATTATATATATATTATATATGCTACGAATATGTTGTAGTATTAAAAAAAATATGTAGTTAGTTGTTGTAGTCGAAAGTAGCTGCTGCACAGGGATTGATGTGGGAGACACTCATTTTCCTGGACTTGGCCGCTGGTTCGCCCCAGGAGAGATTCATTGAGATATTTGAATTGGAATGCATTGTCTGGGAAAGTGGCTGAGGGCCGAGCGCAGGTGTTGCATTGGACCTGGACCATGCCTGAGCAGCTGCCTCCAGGTCTTGCTTGATACTTTGCAGCACCAGATCCACATTGTACGAGTAGTGACCCGATGAGGACGTGTTCGCCGTCGTGGAATTTCCAGCCGGCGTTGTCGTTGTCTGAGCAAGATGCTCCAGTATTTCGGAGAGCTCCGATGCACCAGTGGATGCAACTTGAGGCTTTGGCTTTGCTCTATTGTGTCCATAGTAATCTGTCACCGGCAAAGGGGCCGAGGCGACGGGTAAAGTTGGAGCTGGAACCGGAGCTGGAAGTGGAGCTGTAGCTGGCGGCACAGCACGTTTCTCAGCAGCTGGATCCTGTGAGTACGACATGAGTCGCTGCACAATGCCACGATGTGCGCTCTGCTCAGTTTGAGGCTGGGTAAGTCTTGCGTTTGGCTTTGAGTCACGTTGACGATGGCCTTGCACGTCCTTCTTGAACTTCATGCGGCGATTCTGAAACCAAATCTTCACTTGACGCTCGCACAACGACAAACGTTGAGCGATCTCAATGCGGCGTGTTCTGTATAGATACATGTTGCTCTTAAACTCATGCTCCAGCTCCACGAGCTGCACGCTGGTGAATGCTGTGCGGGAACGCTTTAGCTTGACGCGCTGTCCTTGAGCCGGCTGCACTGGCATATTCTCATCGGAGGAGAGCTGTTGTCCTGGCAGCACTGCGGGGGCCATGTGTTGTTGATAACTGGCCATCGGGGGCACAGTTGCCACTGGAGGAGACTGCTGCATATGTTGTACTTGGCCGTGTTGATAAAGCATCTATAAGACATCAGAAAAAAAAAGAGTTAAAAATGCACCTGAGCGAAATTTTCACAAAATTTGACTACTTACATTGTTGTAATTGGCCACCGGCGCTGGGTAGCTCTGGGGCTGGTGCACTGGATAGTAATGCATGACGGATGACATCTTCTGTGTGCGCTGTCCAAAACACTTCTGATGTCCTGTCCGGCAAGACACGCACAATATATACCCCGGCTAGGTAGCACGGTCGAGGGTTTGCCAAAATCGAAAAATTTGCCTAAACTCGCGCGCGATGCCATAAATCCTTTGTGCGATCCAGCTCGACGTCGACGTCGTCGCCTGTCTTGCGTCTCTGTCTCGCGTCGCTCGTCGCGCCTGGCACCGACAGGACTAGCCAAACCCGAGAGCAAGGCGCTGGCAATCTAGAGGCTTGTTTTGATCGGAATCCGGCTGGGCGAGGATTTGACATTACGTGAGTTCGTCCAGGCTCAATTTCAGCTTCAGCTTCGTCTGCAGATATCGCTACAGGTAGCCCTAGACGGCGGCTTGCCATAGCTGATGATGATCTCTAGTGTTGTCCAACTTGTAGCACCTGTTTGAACGACGACGAAAGTGAAGCCGAATGCCGAGGATACGCGACGACATTCCTCCAGTCCTGTCGCGGCCATGCACAATTATCGGCATAATGCAATGAAAGCAAACGCTGCGAAAAAGGATATTTCCAGGGTTTTATGCTTGATTTGACAGTTTATGACTTTATTTGTGTCACGAGGATAGACGATAGAGGATAGACAATGCGCCTGTCTTCTGCCTTCCGTCTCTGTCTCTGACTGTCCCTGCCTCTATCTCTACGTCTCTGTCCCTGTCTCTATCTGTGTCGTTCCGCCTGTCTGTCGCTCTGTCTCAGTTCCTTAAGCGCCGTCCTACTCATATGCGAATTCCGCGAGTTCGCAAATTTTATTGCTGGCGCTATCGGATTTGTTGCTTCGCGGAATTTACTAAAAATTGTCAGAACAAAGGGAAAGTCATAACAGGGCAGAGTGTACTGTACAGTCACCACTCCTTTGTAGAATCTGTACTTTAGAGATGCTACATACATGTGTGTAATCGTATTACTTAAATAAACGTAGAGGAAAATGTAAATGGTGACAGAGCGGATAAAAATTAATGCCGGAATTGGAATTTTCTAAGAAAGGGTTTAAACTATCTTTACAAGTGTATATTTTATTATAATTTAGTATTATATTTTATAAATTAAACTAGATAAATAACTTAATTTGCTTTCAATATCACGATATTATGGTGAGTAGCAGTTAGTGCAGGAGAGTGTTTCAATTATTTTTATTGCAGGGTGTGCAGTGACCCTGACTACCGGGCCCCCTGTTTAAAAACATAAAAAGCTTTTTAATTGTGATACATTTCGAAAATACAATTCCTTTAGTAAACATATTCGATACGGCCCTGATTAAATGAAATGTGTAATGTATCTAGATTAATATTATATATATTATAAAATGGAATGCATATTGTGTCCAGATTAATATTTATCATTTAAAAAATCTGTATAAATATATATTACATGTATCTACAATAATAAATAATAGTTACAATATATTTAATAATCTAGTGTGAGAGCCTTGCAATTATTGCAATAGTTATATACTCTATAAATAAACATATACAACAATTTTTCATATAAAAAAAACAATAAAATATAATTTTATACAATTTAAATTGATAGTCGAAAAAAAAATTAAATTAATTTTCAAATGAGGTAATAATGCAGTAATAAAATTAAAACAATGCTCTAACGCGCCCTTTTTGGAATGAATTCAATCATAGAAATGAGTGCATTGATTGCGTCAGTTCAATTGCATCTGGGATAAACCCATGTTTCATTCGTTCATCCAAATGCTGGATTTTCCATATCTCATATCAAAGAAAATTTCAGCAACAAGTTGCCTGCTTCATGTTCGACTGCGGCGCCTCCACGAGGCACTCGTGGCCCAGCGCACACACACACACACACAGCATTTGTGAGGTGTCTGAGCCAGCCTACCTAAATAGTGCAGGACGGGCTGTCAACCAGGTAGACACTCCCTACACCAGGCACCTGGTGGCGTTTTCGCCGGGAATTAAGCACGGATTTTATTGCACGCAATTCGTGGAACATTCGCGAATCACGGATTTTATGAGATGCACATGTGCCTGCACATCATAAAAGGTAGTTTCTTTTCTTTTTTAAATTCATAAGATTTTCGGGAAAACCAGATACAGTTTTCTTTCATCCCTCGTGTGTGGAATTTGCCTACATGCACAAACACCCACACACGTAGCACAAGTACTTCTAATTACATTATTCACATGCATTGTACAGTCCATATATGGATCTGAGTTGCATATAGTAGAACATATTTGCAGCCGCTAGTATTCTATAGTATAAACGAAGTATGTAAAGATATTACAATATTTAGGTTGAGATATGATTGTACTACTTGCAAACGCTGTACAAAAATTATGTTTTTTTGTTAAGTTTATTAAAAATATCATGCAAATATTTGGGACCCATCATGCTGATAATCTTAAATATATGAATTTCCTAATTTTACAGTATACTTAAAGTTAAAACTTTCTATGTGAGGTGCCCCGCAGATTTGCTGTGCAGTGTGAGATTCATTTCGTAGTGTTAAATAATTTAAATTTACAAGTATAATATAGATTTAGTTTCTACAACTTGGGTCTATGGTTATCATGTATTTGGAATACAATTTGTTAACAATTCTCACGTGAAGAATGCTATAATTGCAACATGTTAACTGTGGCATGGCAGGGTTTCAAAATATTCTGATGATTATTATTGTCTAAACGTTCAATCTTCATCTCATAATGGCAACTCTTTCGGGAAAGCTCTGCGATTATCAGGAAGAGAAACATTTTCCATTTAGTTCAGTACAGTTTTTGTGCCATGCCAGTTGGCGCGAGTCATAGAAACAGGATTTATAATAACTTGACAATCTCTAAGACGAACTTCATCTCGATCAGATTCATTAAAGCCCATTATTATCTCGACAATATCTGGCGGGGCCTCCCATGGGCTTGGAGAAAGGCGCGGCCAGACAAAATCGAGATCGTTGCGAACGTGCTCAAAAGGAAGTTCAGGTTCAAAGAGTTTTTGGAAAATGCATTTAACACTGCACAGCAAAGACTAATTTAAATTAACAAAGCAGTAAAACATTTAAAACAATATAAAATCACTTAATTCTACGTATATCTACAATCAATATTTTTTTGTACAATCAGGAATCAACGTGTTCCTTAAGCCTATGTAAACTCCATGCATAGACTAAATCTAATCGGAGGCCTAGTTAAAGCAGTAGGCGAACTGCGTATTGCCTGCAGTATTACGATGCGCATTATACGCTTGCATTATCGTATCCATCGTAGATTGATATTGGCTCGATTCTTGCATGTTTTCCTCTGTAGTCGTGGTTGGTGGTGCTAACGTCGATGCCGCCTGCGTAGATGATGCTCCGGGTTTACTGAACTTGCCAAAGGCGCTGCTGCCATTGTTGTTACAACCGATTAGGTTGTTGCCGCGTGCCACTGCGCGCAAGCCTGCTTCCAGAACATCACTTTCTTCGTCACACGATTTGTCCGCAATTCCTTTCTTTATTTTCAATGTCTCCAAGGTCTGTGCAGAAAAACAATACCTTATTAAATGGTCAAATACAAAAAGAAATTATTAAATGCTTGCCATACTTCCGCCTCCAGCTCCCACTAACCTGTAGAGTCGTCGTCGTCGTCTTATTCGATCCATCGTCCATGTCGTCGGAGACATCGGCGTCGTCGACTTCATTGGCCGCCAAGGAGTCGGCTACACCTACGCCGATGCCGTCGTCGCCAGCAGCAGGAGCACCGCCAGCGTCAGTGGCAGTGCCATTGCTGCCGCCACATAGACTGGGACTTTCGTCATTCTTTGGTGTTAATGGCTCATAGACCTCGGAGTCGGCCTCGACGGTCCGCCTGCTGGCAGCGACGCCGGCCGTGCGCATATAATACGTTTCATTGAAACTGTACTCCGAGTCATTCTCACTCTTCAGCAATGGTAGTCGACAACCGTTTCCATTTCCAAAATGTTGATACTGCTGTTGTTGCCCCATCGTATGCTGCATTTGCTGCTGCTGCTGTTGTTGGTGGAGCTCCTGCTGTTCAAGGTCCTGTTGCTGCTGAAAAAACTGCGATGCTGCATTTGACGCCGCTGTCGATGTGTACAGGTGTCGCTGCTGCCCAGATTCCTGCGCATGATGATTGTTGTAATTGTAGTATGCATTGAATGTTTCACTGTATTGCTCGGCAAGAAGGGCCGTTGGTGTTGAGGGCGTTGTCGATGGAGTCAGCGGATTACCAGCGCCACCACTGCAGCTCAGGCTCAGCGCTTGCAGGCTCGGCGGATCTGTATCACCTCCCTTTAGGGATCCATTGTGATCATCGTAGGAGTTATCCTTGTCAGTTTGGATTTTATGTCGACGACGACGATTCTTAAACCAGATCTTAACCTGTGCCGTGCCCAGTTGCAGCTTGGCCGATAAGTCTGCCAGTCGTGGTGCCGTGAGGTAACGTCCCTGCTGAAAGTGCTGCTCCAGCTCCGCTACTTGGGAGTGGGTGAATGTGGTGCGTGTGCGACGTGGTCGTCGCATTACTAGCGAATCCGAGACCATTTCATCTGTGTGGATTTGGCGAGGGATACACGAAGAGTAATCAGTATCAAGGGAAGCAATGTGATACGCAAGGCTGCAAGGGCAAAGGGTGCCAATTAATATGGATATGCTTTGAATGGCCCTTGCAGCCTTGCTAAGTGAACTATTAGCAAAAGTATTCCTTCTCTTTTCCCTTCATCTCTCTCTCTCTCATTCTCTCACACAGACTTGGATCGCAACGAGCTCATTCCCTCTTTCTGAGAAGGGGAGCGAGAGTTGGAGAGAACGATTGCCAGTAGTTCACTTTATTGAGTTAGCACTGTTCACTTGCCTGGATTGGGTAGTTGGTTGGGCAGATATGGACGAATATAGTTGTAGTTTATCCCACCGGTGCGCTCATCGAACAGCTTTGGGGGAAAGTTGAAAATGAGAATTGTTCGCCTCTTCTTGCTTTTGCTTTTGTTTATGTTGTTTAACACTTTGAACACTTACTAAATCGAAGTGATTGCGAAAATGTGGCGGCAATTGCAGCTGCGGATGTTGTGTGTGCGGATGCGGGTGTGGGTGCGGATGGGGATGTGACAATGTGTGGTGATAATAATTTTGATCCGGCGGCGGCTGCGCCATTTTCCACTATTGACACCACCTTGCAGAATGTGTTTTTGTTTGTTTCTACCGCGTGTTTCACTTCAAAAAAAAAGAAATAATATGTGCATATGCATGTGGAATGTAACCGGTTACATTTAAAACGCTTTAAATTCATTATTTCCACATTTTTCTTTCACTTTAACATCGCGTGCACAAAACGCCGTTATTTTGAGACAGGAGAAGAGCGATTCAAAACAGAATGTGAAATAAGGTGGCCAGATTGTTATGAAACTTATTTGAATGTTTACATCTGGCAAGCATACGAAATAGGTTTGCACTTCGTAGAAATTTTGACAGAGGGCGCTTTAAATTGTCACACTTTATTGGTGGGAACAGTGCCTTACCAACCTAGATGGCGTTTTAGGCGAAAGATTTTAAAATTTATACAGTTTATTTGCAAACTATCTTTCATTATTATTATTATTATTATTATTATTATTATTATTACTATTATTATTATTATTATTATTATTATTATTATTATTATTATCATTATTATTATTATTATTATTATTAAAAAGATTACTTAAGATTGGACTCCTCTTAATTTTAAATACAAATTATTTATTTATATTTTTAGTTTATATTATAATATATTTTTCAGCATACTGTTCTTAAATTTTGGAAGTGGCGCCATCTAACGTTTAGTAGAGATCCTGTGCAGTTACAAAATATCACACATAGGTGGCGCTTTGCTTCAGTAAACTGTTGTTCGCTACCAAGGTGACCATCGGTACCTTTATTATATGCAATTTGAAATTAAAAAGGCAAAAAACTGCAGTTTTCCAAAAGACAAGCTGTCATTTTTCCATATGGAGAGCTGTTTTTCCCAAGACACGATCCATTTGTGAACTGGATGAGTCGATCATAGTGGCTATTTTTTCACATTAAAAATGGCAGCACTGGCAGCTACCAACAAAGACAAAGACACACAATCAGTTCACCGTTCACCATGGTTTTATCCCTTTAAGCAAGTTCCGTTGAGCTGTCATATGGCGGCCAAGCACCACTCAAAGTTGAAGTAAAGTCGAAAACAGTGAACTTGACGATCATTTTTTGTTTTGAATGGCCTTCGTGCCCTTCGGACCCGTGACCTTCAGTATCCCAAAGACAGCAAAGCTGCCTAAGTAAGTCATAAGTATATTCATACCAGTTCGAATTTGAATTTGGTTCACTATTATTTACAAGGTTAAGGTCAAATTATTTTTCATGTTAGTTCAACTTAGATGGAAACATGGGGCGGCCTTAGCACGTCAGGAAGGACATCACATGGTTGGTTGTAGTAATGTTTGTCTAGCAAATGGAAATTAACATAAGAGTAAATAAATTCAGCAATTTCTCGATTGCCTTGATTATTATTGATTCAGAATTATAAGTATTATTTATTATAATCAATAGATAACGGATTAATTCATCCCTCAATTGTTTATTGTTTGACTAACATAATTTCTCAGATTTCATCGTCGAATTGTTTGTCCCAATTTACGGCGTAGTGTGAAGCGTATTTGCCCCGTTTACCGAAAGTGCAACTGATCTATGTTCTGTTGACTTCAGATATAACAGCTCTATGTTGTTGTTGTTGTAATTGTTGTTGTAGTTGTGCCAACTGGCAGCAAAAGTCGATTCACAGCTCAGCCCGGCAACGAGCCAAGAGCAAACAAAACATCGCACATACCAGGGGATTCACACACAAACACACACGCACACACACACTGGGCAACGCACACAGAACGTACAGTGGGCCACAAATTCACACGCAGTGTGTGACAAAGGACTTGGGCAACCCCCCTGCCGAAGCGAGACACCCGAAAGAGTCACTGACAGAAACAGGATTCGGGTAATAAATTACAAAATTTGACATTTTCTGTTTCAGATCCGCTTGGGCTCTCCCGTGCCACCCGGTCTGAGTTGCACATACACATACGCATTTATATGTATGTATGTATGCATGTGTGTGTCTGTGATAGTATGTGTGTATATGTGTGCACATCCAGGCGTTGCAAGTTTCGTGCAGTGCATAAAAGAACCTGCATCCGAACGGGGCATCGATGATGAGCGCCTGCAACTGCAACCTGAGCTGCCGCTGCTGTTGTAGGTGGGACTCCAGCGGGAAAGCCAGCGGGGTGCGCACACACAGCTAGAAAGAGAAGGGGAGAGAGAAAGATAGAGATAGATGGAGAGAGGAGAGAGCGCACTCTGTGAATAGACGCGCCCTATGCGGTCTACAGATAGTTAACTTGAAATTTATTATTTTACACAATTTACAATTATCTGATTCAAATGTGCATGCCACACTGCATGCCTCCGTCTCCCTCTCCCCCATATCTCTAACGCTGTCTCTCTCTGTGTATCTCGCCTTCTGCGTGTTTCTCGGATGCAGTTTCATCTGCTGACTGCCTCCGATTGTGGCTGCAATTCCGATTCCGTCTGCGACTCCGAGTCGGATTCCGCCTTCACTTCCTTTGCATTTCAGTTCAACTTGCAGTCACGTTTTAAGGTCCGATTTAATTTTCTTACTGTGGTTGTCGGTAGTCCTGAAGTAGATCACCTGGCATGCCCAGCTCCCTGTACTCCCCCGTGAGCACATAAACCACAAGGCATTGGTAGATGCATCGCTAAAGTAGCAGAGCTAGCTCTTTTGATAACTCAATGAAATGAAGAATCTAAGCATTTAAAAGGGGTATCAGTGTGTTAGGGATTTTTATTTATAATAATAAATTATTAATTAATGCATAAATATGTTTTTATTAAGTATTATTTATAGAAATATGTACAGCGACATATACAATAAGATCTATTGGACCTCCCAAGCTCCATTATTAAACTATGGTCTCTTAAGAATTATTCGTGGACTGACCTTATCTCTTTAATTTCAAGAAGGTGCAATCCGTGTATTTCATATTATTCGCAATATTATAATATTAATGTGGCTTCTCATTTTACCTTTTTTCTTTTATTTAACGTATTATTTTTTGTTTTATTTTGTATTAAATAAATTGTTTTTTTATTATACCAATACAACATTATTATACATACATATACAATATGATTTAACCTATTTAGTATATAAATATGTTTATAAAGTATACTATAGAGATTTATAGCAAAACAATTTTAGCTTCTTTAGGTTTATATTTTTCTGTATTATAGAATAATATTTTAGTTATTTAATTTCATTTCATAAAATGTAAATTTAATGTTCTTTTAAATGAAATATTTTTTTATACTTCTTTGATTTCCACTTTAATGATATTTTCAATTTTATATTTACATATTTAAGAAAATTCCTCATGAGTTCAGAATTTCTGCTTTATTTGAATATACATATTCATTAAGTACATATATTATAGACATACTTAGACGGACAAATGTGGCTCCTTTCACCGTCCATAAATAATTTGAATTTGTGTTGCCAAATTTAATTGAAATTTAAAGCACAAAATATTTCATGGAAGTGAATTTGCGACCTCACAATCAACCCCCTTTGGAACTTTTGACGCAGGCACCTCTGCGCACAACGATGGTTGCCGTCTGCGCTGTGCGAGAGAGAGACGGCACCAGGCATGCAGGATCGCGACCTGGCATTGGCATTCTTGCCAGGCAAAGGTCCTTCCAACAGACTACACTGTTGTTGTTGTTGTTGTTGTTGCCGCGTCCTTTGTTCCCTGCGCCATGTCATAAATCATCCCGTTTGCGCGTGTGTATGTGTGTATGTGTGTACGGTGTGTGTGTGTCTTTGTGTGTGCGTGCGTGCACCACCTTTCCACGAACTTCTAAACGTTTCAGGGGCAAATGGCGTCACAAATTTAAATTTGGCGTCAGTTTTGTTCGGTTCTGTTATTGTAACGGACATTCGCCTCTGTCGCAGCGTCGCGTCGCGTCGCGTCGCAGTCGTCGTTTGTGACAAAACAAATCAATTTAAGGCAGCGGCAGAGAGTGCAGCAGAGTTAAAGTCATTGATAAGTGGAGCCCTCAAGCAGCAGCAGCAACAACTACTACAGAGAAAGCAATTACAACTGCAACAACAACAAGTACATTACGAATGCGCAGGCACAACGAGAGAGAGAGAGCCGATCGTGAACTCGCTTCGTTTCGTATCGTTTGCTTCGGCTTCGGTTGAGATAACAACAATAAACAGGCGATCGCTGTGCTGCGTCAACAGCGACGCTGACGCCGACGCAGCCTTGCTGAGCTGCGCGCAGACTTCGCCAACGTCTTCGGCTTTGCCCGTTGTCAGTCGAGCGACGAACGTGAAGCGTAACTGTTACGCGACCGCGCATTGAACCCGAAACGAAGCGAAATCTTTTTCTCACTTTATCAGCAGCAGAAGCAGAGGCAGCGGCAGAGGACCAAGTGCAACATGGGGAGGAGTAAGCAGGGCACACTTTATCTATGCCTCTTATCGATGTGCCTAGCGGTGGCTGCAGGCGCCGAGGCACCCGTTATCAGCCACATCAGCCAGGATGTGGTGGCCAGTGCGGGCGACAGTGTTCAGTTCAATTGCACTGTGGAGCATGTGGGCGAGCTGACAGTGAGCTGGGCCAAGGTGGATCCCAACTCGGCAGTGATGCTCAGCATGCGCAACATGCTCAGTTTGACCGACAAGCGCTACAACATCAGTGTGCATAAGAATCCCGAGAAGGACAGCGCCGTCTACAGCTTTGGCATCAGCCGGATTGAGGTAACCGACATGGGTCCCTACGAGTGTCAAGTGCTGCTCTCCGCCTCCAACAAGGTGACCAAGAAGCTCAATCTGTTGATCAAGACACCGGCTGTGATTGCCGAGTCCACCACTAAGAGCACCCTGGTCACGGAGGGACAGAATGTGGAGGTGAGCTGCCATGCAACTGGTTTCCCCACGCCCACCATTTCGTGGGCCCGCGAGGGCAACGCCATCTTGCCAGCCGGCGGACATGTGCTCAACGAGCCCACGCTGCGCATCAAGTCAGTGCATCGTCTGGATCGTGGTGGATACTATTGCATTGCCCAGAACGGCGAGGGACAGCCGGACAGACGTTTGGTGCGTGTCGAGGTGGAGTTCCCGCCCCAGATTGAGGTGCATCGCCCCAAGGTGGCCCAGATGTTGTCCCATTCGGCAGATCTGGAGTGCAGTGTCCAGGGTTATCCGGCACCCACTGTAATCTGGTTGCGCAACGGCGTGCAGCTGCAGTCGAATGGCAGGCACGAGATCGCCAACACGGCCTCCTCCTCGGAGACGACCACGTCAGTGTTGCGCATCGATAGCGTGTCGGAGGAGGACTTCGGAGATTACTTCTGCAATGCGACCAACAAGCTGGGCCATGCCGATGCACGGCTGCATCTCTTCCAGCCCGTCATACCAGTGCCGTCGTCATCGTAGAGGGGCCCCAGCTCTCGGACGGATCTCGCGTGATGCTCCTCCAGAGAGATGCCCACACAAAAGACTTGATTTAATTTTACTTTCACATATTTTCGGCAATTTCGCATTTTGTCTGCCCACAATCGGCACTCGGATGCGGTCGTTCTAGCTCTGTCTCCCTCTGTCCTATGGTTCCCACTCTCACTATACGATTATTATTATTATGTTATTATTAATGATTCATTCAATTAACTCTGATTCCGGTTCACTTCAATATGTTTGTGCCTTAAGAACTCGCCAGCCCAGTCGCCTTGCATGTCTGGGTCTCGTGTTCCTCTCTCGAAATAAATACGTAACTCGAATAATACAAATCGACTCTCTCTCTCTCTCTGTCTTTCTTTGCCTTTCCCCCTCTCTTTCTTTGCATGTGTGGGAAGTATGTGCAGTGTGGGAATTTTTGAAAAATGTCAGACCCCTAAGAACTGGTGGGAAATACGCAGGAGATTAGATAAGCTTGGAAGTGCATAGCATATGGTCTTAGTTTTGTTTATATGGCACTCAAAGTTTCCAATCGAAACCCAAAACTAATTTGGTTATTTATGGCTCATTTGCAGCTGTGTTAGTTGTGGGAATTCCAAAGGATTTTTTATGAGTTTAGGGAGTATTAAGAAACAGTAGAAAACCTATGTGGGAATCTTGAATTTTGTTCAAATATTATGCACAGTTGTGTGCCACATATACTTATTATTATACGAGGGTCGTTTGATAAGTCCGTGACTTTTTGAATAAAATATATTTTTTTCGTCAAAGAAGCGTTTTATTTCTCAACATAATCTCCTTTTAGCTCTATACATTTAGTCCAGCGTTTTTCCAATTTTTATTCCTTCCAAATAATAGGTTTTCTCAAGGCCCTCAAAATAGTCGTTTGTTTTTTTTTGTTTAAAGAACTGGAGCCTTTCTTCATGTTTGGAAACAAAAATAGTCACAGGGGCTAAATCTGGAGAATATGCTGGATGGGGTAGCAGTTCGTAATAACTTTGCCATTAGCACACGTAAAGTTCACTTTTTCCATTTTCGTTAAAATTCACGAGATCGTCTGCTTTCAATGCCTATAAAACGCAAACCAAAAAACGCAGCTTTTCAAAATTTTACAGTCAGCTGTTAATTAATTGTTTATTTAACCAGGTTCGGGAAATACAAAAAGTCACGGACTTATCAAACGACCCTCGTATATCACTACTTTCAGAGGTTAAAGAACTGGAGTTTAGTTAGGTTGCTTATAATCTCTGTAGAGTTAAAGTTAACTTTGGGGTGGTATTTTCATTCTTTAAGATATCGCAAGGCAGTTTGTTTTATAAACATTATATGCAACCTTTATTTCTTTTATTTTATCTTTGCTAGACTATAACATATTCGCACGTCACGAACATTCTTCTTTTTGCCTTTTTAAATTTGAAGGTTCTCACCTACCAGTTTATCTTTAAGTTGGGGGCATTTAAAAAACCCATTATAATAGTTCAAAGATTTAAAGCAACACCTTTAAAAATACTCATACTCGCTCACAGTCATCAAATTGCAAATCCTGAACTTTCCAAACTTTGCGTTCTTTCCGCATCAACTCTTTTCAGGGAATCAACATGTGAGGCAAGTGGATTATTTAAGTGGCATTTATGTTAAGCTGAGTGAAGCTGTTAAAACTGCCACAACATGCAACTCTTCAATCATGGTTAAAAATGGACTCCAGTTCACCTCTTGACATGCACACACACACACACAGAGTCACTGAGAAGGGGGGCGCCTCAGTCGGGCTACAGTGACAGGCAAAAGTATGTTGTTCAATGTAATTGAGAAAAATGCGAGGCATTTGTAAGGCAGCCCAAAAGAGTCTGTGACTGGCAGTTGTGTGGCTATTTGGGACACAATTTAGTGTATATGCTGGCACTAACGTGATAGGACCAATGTGAAATACACTCGCAGAAATTCGCAGTAAATCTCAAATGGAAATATGCAGTGGGACTGTAAGAATTGTACCAAGGATTTACTGCTAACTCATGCAAATTTCAATGCATTATTTAAGCAAGATTTAGTTACTGATTTCTTTGAGTGTAAGGGAGTATATAATGTACACAGCAGTTAAGCACGTGGTGCACATGTGCCCATGTGTGGCTGTGTGTGTGTGTGTGAGCGAGGGTGCCATGTGGCAACTAGTTAACCGCATGAGCGATGTCTGTGTTCTACACCACTGTCCCCTGCGAACGGTGCGGACACATTAGTTTGCCGTGCTCCCTCGTGTCCCTCACACACACACACACACACACTCCTCCTCCCCCTTCTCGTGGCGGCCATGAAAATCAACACTTGCTAATGACTTAATTGTTTCCATTAGAAACTCGTTGCTAAATACGCTTCCACAATTTTTCATAGTCATTTCTTTTTTGAGCGCCCCCAATCGTGTGTGCCTCCATCCACGCTTGATCCTTGGGGCCGGCTTGGCGTGGCATTTACTAAATGCAATCCGACTCTAAATGTCTGTCTATATTGTAATTGGTGTTGTTGCTGCCGGGAGCACACATGCGTGGCAGTGTGTGTGCGTGTCCGTCTGGGTGTGAGGATTGGCCAGAGGTGGGAACAGAAACAGGAACAGGCACACAACACGTGCGCCCTTCGATGCGTTGGCTTCATCATTTCATTGTCTGCTCGAGATCCCTGCAACTCTGCGAGGGAGGAGGGGTGGCGTGAGTAGGTGGGGAAGGATGCCTGCTATCGATTTTCTGGGTTGGCAACAAACCACCCGAAAAGTCGATTGGAAGGCAAACTAAACAGCGCCTGCCAGCATCCTTTGCGCGCTCTCTCTCTCGCTCTCGCTCTCTTGGCTTCTCTCTCTCTGGACATGCTTTGGGGTGGATTTGTTGCCAGCTTTTTCAACCCTCTGGCAGAGAAAATGGCAAGGTGATTCCTGTTCTACGAGTACTGCAACCAACTGTTCTCCCAGTGAACATCCCAAGCGGAATTCGCTTGGCATCTCATCTCATGGCTTCCTCTTTCTCCTCCTCCTCCTCCTGCGGCGGACGCCTTTGTCCGCCTGAAAGACGCGCATGCGCTTCTCGTATTGTTGTTTACCTTTTTGCCGTTACGGTTGCACTTTGAATGCTGTGTGCGGCTCTCTCGTCGGTGGCTTCCAGCTGGAAGCACTCACGCTCACGCTTCCAGGCGGCCAGCGATACGTGAGCACCCGTGCTCGGCACATCGTTCCGGTGCTACGCTGTCCTGGCATCGGCCGCAACGCCTCCACATGAAGACGCGCGCCTCGCTGGCGCTCATTCGACTTGGACCTGGCGGCGCTGATGCAGCTGCCGCAACATCTCCTCACCGGCTCTGCCTGCGTGTCCTGGCAGCTCTGCCAGAAGTGCGCTTTGTTTTTATCGTGCTCGCCCTTTACGATGTGCCAGTGCTTTTTGTGACTAGTCTTCTGTCCAACTGTTTGTCCGTCCGCCCGTCCGTGTGTCCATCTGTCTGTCCGCCTGCCCGCATCTAGTTGTGAGCAAAAGGCGTGTTTTGGTTTTTACGATCTGCCGCTGTCGGGGCCGCTGCTCCAGCCAGTTGAGATGTCATCACAATAAAACAGCGCCAACTTCAACGTCAACGACGTCCAACCAGATGCGAAATGGGATAGGGTGAGTAGTGCGTTGTGAGATATCCTTAATAGTTAGCCGAGAGCCGAGAGTGCTAATGAAACTTATTGAAAGTCAGTGAGAAAAGTGATCAAGTTAAGGATATAAACTTATACTATTCTAGTTTTATAGTTCGACAATAAAGTGCTGAATATAAATGAAAATTGTGAGCATGATTAATCAAGTGTGTAAGTAAAGGAATGACAAAGATCATTTATTTATTCTATTTAATCAGAAACGGTCAATATTGAGCCAGCTGTAAGCTCATGTGAGCAAACAAAGGTCGCTAAACCTACCAGAATACGATGTAGAGATATTTAAGATTGATTAGAATGATCAATACATTCTGAAGTTAATTAACTTGAGTTTTAAACCCTGAACCATTTTATTTACTTGATTTTTTAGAAACATTTAAATGTTGTTCAACTTATTGACAATGATTAGAAAAGTAAGAACCATTTATGAAATAGCAAATAATCATTTTATAATAATTCCCAATGAATATTTATGCGCTGATTGAATGTTTTCCTTTACAATATTAGAAAACCGTGATTGATGAATTATGAATATCACTTTCATTAAATTAAAACATATTTTTTTATAATATTTATTTCCTAATAATTTATAAGCCATAAAGAAACCGTAGTATTTTGTTTTCAATTTGTATTCAACTGTTCTAAATACGATTAATTTGATTATCTTTTACTATTTTTATTTTTATTTATTAACAGCATTTTTTTAGAAAGACAGACATGTTATTATCATTACAATATTATTATCATTATACTATTATTATCAATATACATATTTTACCTATGAAATTTCATTCATTTTAAATTTACTCTATTTATTTTTATTATTTCCATAAAATACACTTTATTATACATTAATATTTAACAGTAAAAATTTGTATTATACGTGCAAATTAATTCTATTTTTTTTTTTAATTGTTCTCAATAGCAAATTTATATAATATACATTTATATATTATATAATGCCTAATCCTTTTTCTAGACTTTCCTAATTCCATTGTGGGCCACATGTCTTTTATCTCTCTATTAATAACTCTTGTGTTCTTATGATTTGCGCTGATATAAGTAGCACATGTAAATGCTAATTGCCACAGCTATCTACCCCAACCAGACACACACAAATACACATACATACTCACACACACCTACATACATACACAGACAGAAAGACAAACAGAGAGACGGAAAGACAGAGCACGCAGCTAATTATGGCCATTCATATACACAAATAACAACAATGTGTGTATAAGTAATTGCATTGTAATTAATGCAGGCCAACTACTGCCTGTGTGTGTGTGTGTGTGTGTGTGGGTACGTGTGCCTGTGTCGGTTAAGATAAATTAGTAATGAATTATCGATGGCACTAGAGTAGCATTAATTGAAGTCTCGCCATTGATTTATGATGCGCAATTTGCGTGGCAAATGCATTCGCCAGAAAATTGCAAAAAGTTGCCGTAAAAAGCGATGGGAAGCAATGGAAAAGCGAAAGCAATGAAAACAGCAGCAGCAGGAGTAGCAGGAGCAGCGATGAAAATTGCGTCAATAAATAATAATTTAAATATTGCAAAACGCAGATAAAAAGTCAAATGCGCAAGGCATAAAAACGAATTAGCCGCGCGTGTGTCCTTTAAAGCCAAATATTTGCCAAACAGTTCAGGGGCGTAGCCAGCGGCGGGCGAGAAGGGAGGTTAGCAATGCTGTGAGTGACCAACATGTTCGTGCATGTCCCAGCAAGTTGGAGCTGCCTTTGGGGGTCGCTCAGCGCGCTGCCTTCGCTTGTCATTAATCCCTTCGCGCGGAGACAAATGGAAACAGCTTTGCTGCTGACACATGGCTGCTATAGGGGGTGGGGGTAGGGTTTTCGGGAGGGAGGGTGTTGGCTTTGGGTTCCGGATTTGACATGCTCTGCTGCTGCTGCTGCTGTGGCTCCTACTGTCGCCGCTGCTACTGCTGTTGCTGCTGCTACTGCGGTTGTGGTGCGTGCTCAAATAATAAATTTAACTAATTGCCCTGACGATTGGCAAACAAAGGCAGCAGCTACAGCAGCCAGAACTGATTTGCATTCAAGTCTTGTCTCTGCTCACCCCTTTGCTCTTTAAACAAAACTTTGTCCAGCCAGCGAGGCTCTTAAAGGGGCGTCACTTGAATCATTCGGTTTATTCAGGCGTAACTGACAGCCCTCTGGCTTGCCGCCAAAAGTTTGCAACGCATACCCAGCAGTTGACAAATGTGGGCGTGGCTAAAAGCGGAAGTAGTAAAATAAAGGAAAATCCTTGATGTTTTGGCAGAACTCAAGTGATAATTTCGATTGCACTATCAATGTTAAGCAATTCAAGTTAGTTCTGGGTTTCGACTACAGAGTATCTCACAGTCAGTCACTTGCATGCCCGCCCTGCTGTGTCGCAGCTGGCGACTGCAACTTTTTCGCACTCACAGGGCCAAACTGCCATTACGGATTGGTGGTTGAGCGTAAAAAGCGCCATGTATCGCCGCGTATCGCCCCGAATTGCGTCGCATCGTTTTAATATTTTAACCAATTTAGATAACTGTTTCCATTTGCAATTAAAATGCAGATGCATGCGGCGCACTCGGCTGCCCATGGGCGCGGGGTGGCAGTGGCAGAGTGGAGGGGGAAGGCCGTAAAAATTTCGCACCAACTGAAATTAAAACTTTTCCTTGACGACGGCCGGGGGCGTGGCCGGCAGTGGCAATGGTAGTGGCAGTTGTGCAGCAGCAACAACAACTGCAAGGGGAAAGGGGAAGGGGACGCACTTATCTGCAGTGCATGCCTCGATATCACGTTTGCCTTTCATTTTTCATTTTTTGTGTCCTCTGCCAAATTAAAAAAGAAATAAAAATGAACATTTTTTTGGGTTTGAGGGAAAGGGAGTGGGAGGAGGCTGGCAGAGTGCGAATGCATTTGCATGTTAAGAGTTTCGCACTGTGCGCATTTTATTTTCCACAGCCGCCACTCTTTTCCCCCGTTCCATTCGACACGCCTTTTGTTGACGTGCAGCGGAAGTTGGTTCGCAACGAGTCTGTTTTGGGGTTCGCCACTGGGCTACTACTTTTGCTCTTGGCTCTGAGCCCGAGCCCGACTGCGAGTCTGAGTCTCGGAGTCCTGCGGTTCTGTTGCCCATTTCTTTATTATTTTCTTTCTGTTTTTTTTTTCTGTGCTGTGGCAACTGCGGAAGTTTTGTGCAACCGCCATTTTTGTGTACTGCGTGAAGGCGGCAGCAAGAAACGCCCTGCAGCAAGGACCACGGCGAAGGCTCCACTAACTGCGAGTGGCAAACGACAGTTCGCTCAGAGCATTTAGGAAATAAACACAAATATGAACGAGCTCCTTGCCGCATTTACAACTCTGAGTGGCATTCCACAACGAGCTGACACTTTGAATCAGTGAAATGGGGTCCTAATGAGCTGCGATTGCCACTGCCTGATGATGGGCGAAGACTGCTCTACAAGGTTCTTGCCAAGAAAACTGTGATGCAGACTTCAAATTGAGTGAAGCTTAGTTGGCGATGTGTTATTACATGACGAAGGTCTTTAGAACATTATAAATCATTTCTAGAGTTGTCTTGTTCAGTATCTAAAACAAACAGAAGCAGAGCTTAGCTTAAATAAAGACATCCAGAGTTTCATTTCATACCTCAATCAAACAGTTGCTTCTTTAATTCAAAGGCTCATGGGAGACTCATATTCAACTTTGCTGAAAGAGTTTTCCCTTTACACTTCCATTTCTTTTATTAAAGAGGTCTTCAAATAACACTTTATAACTTTCCTTAAATGTATTTTTTCCACAAAATTCTTCACTTTCGGCACTTGCTTCCTTCACGTGGACTATTACGTTTTCTTTTGGCCAGTGCAAAGTCTTGTCGCACTTAGCTAAATTAAAGTGGAGCAGTTTTTTAGTGCTCTGTCAGCGAATTCGTGGCGAACATAAATCATATGATATCCATTATGAAAACAGGGGAAACAGAGAGACGAGAGAGAGAGCGAGAGGGAATTAAGCAAAGATTGTGAATTGTGTTGCCCGAATCTGAAAGCCAAATCCGATGCCAAATGATATGCAATTAATCCGGCGAGAATCTAGCGAAAATCTGCTGCGTAATGAATGTCTCTGATATCCTTGGACTAGTCGCGTGAGCTACAAACTACTTGCCAGGCAGGAGACAGAGAGAGAGGGGGAGAGGGAGAGTGGGAGGAAGAGCGAGTGTGCTGCTGGGACATTATTTGCTTTAAGAGTTTCATTATAACATGCATTGCACGCTTTGCTTTATCGCTTCGAGCACATCCTGCGGAGCACTGAAGCTGCTGTAGTATCTATCAACATCAAAATGCGCCATGTCCTTGTGTCGCTACGTCCGCTCATCGCTCGCTCGTTCGTCCGTCCGTCCGAACGTTAGTCTGTCGTTTAGTCCGAACGGCGGCGAATGCCACTTGGATACCCGCATCATGCCACGAGATTCATGACCGTGTGCTGGGCTACATTAAAATGTTGCCATTGCTGTCGAGAATGGGGCGTCTATATATGGCATCATGGCAGCTGGGGCTGGAGGATAGCTTGGGATCACCCAAGCCTCGCTGTACCCACATAGACACCCATATACACATACGCAACTGTGCACCGTGTATAAATAAACTGGCGCAATCGCCGGCATCATCGTCGCATCTGCAATTGCGTATTTCTGCGCTAGTCCTTGTACCGGCAACGACAAAGGGAAAGGGAACAGGAGCAGGAGCAGGAGAAGTAACGGGAGCAGGAGCAGGAGCTGGTGCACGAGCCGGAGTGTAAGCCGTACCAGGAGTAGGTGGAGTCGTCTGTGTCTGTTTTTATGTTTGTGTATTTATGTTTGTGTCTGATTCTAATGCCGATGTGGCTGCCTGACTGGGATGACTGGGCTGCCTCGACTCGGCAGCCAGCAACGTCTGGCTCTGGCTGTGGCACTAGCAGTGAGCTGTGGGTGCGCAGCAGCCTTGGACATGGGGTTAGAGGTGTGTCTGGACTTTCCATTTTTGCTTCTTGTCGTCCTGCTGCTATGCCACTTTCCCCCAGGCTAGAGCATACAATTTGCATATAATTTGCGTTCATTTTATTTTATTTCCCTCACTGCGATCTCTCCCATCTTTATGCGTGGGTTATAGCATTTACGAGGGGCGTGGTCAGCGCCTACCCGCAGTTTATTGATAGCTCAATATCCATCTCGAGTTGGCAAAAGTTATTTAAGCCTCGCACAAGTCGTTGTCGGTTTAACGCCCCCAATTGCGTTGTAGACGCCAGCAAGCTAATACTTAGATTAAACTATTATACTATTTGTTTATTACACTTGATTTCCGTTCGATTTACATTGACTGTTTGTTAGATGGCTCTAGATTGTCCTCACTTCAATTGCTTGGGGTGTTTTTGAAAATCAGGGAATTAAGTATAATGTAATAAAGAAAATATTGTTGTATGGAGTGATTGCGATCTGGAGCTCATATTAATACCATTGATTAATTTTAAATTTTATTTAAATGTGAGTTGTCTTTGTTGACTTGGCGATAAGTATGCTATGATAAGTTTTATACGTGTGCGATTTCATTTATGTTGCATAAATTTAGTTGCATAATGAAAATACACGGGTTAGTTGGCTTTTAGAAGGCCCTGAAAGTATGCTATAGAGCACAAACGTTTTGCAGTGTGTATAAAGTGATTTGTTACAAACTTTTGGTTTTTTCCCAAAAAATATGAAAAAAATTTTTGAAACCTTTTTCCAGGAAAAGAAAGAACTTTGAAATTTTACACTGTGTTGGGAAGAAAGAACGAAAAGATTGAAATTTGATTGGAGCCGCATGCCACTATCTGTTTAATTCAAACATGCATTCTACGATATATAGTGGCAAGATTAATATGTTAAACAACTGTGACATATAGACATGAAGGATCTATTTAACTGAGATGACTCAGTTCTTTCTCCTCAAATCTGGCAAAGTAATAGAACGAAATCTTTTAGTTCCCAAGAATTTCCATTTGGAGGATTTTTATATTTCCAACTTAAGTTACCAGAAACTGGCCGTTTTTCCAGACGGACAGCAAATTGGTACAAAGCAGGATAAACAATACATATGTACGTGCACTATATACTTTTTAAGGTTACTACGCCTTATTACATGTTCAACATAGTGTGACCCTTTGCAATGGTCGAAGGTTGTAAGTATCACCCTTGACTCATCCTTTTCATGAAGTCGAAATGAATTTATTTAATTTGTATATGTATACAAGTGATACATTCGGTAGTAAATGCCATTTAAATATTCTCATATTTATCGTTACAGTACGCGCACTTACAAAGTACACGAACTAATTAAATCTTTAATGCACTCCGAATGTGTCGTTTGCATTCATGTCCGCTCGCAGTGGATGTGCGCAACGGCCATTTGCATAAAATCAACGACGCAGAGGTCCCAGATACGAGTGCTTACAGAGAGAGAGAGAGAGAGAGAGAGAGAGAGAGGGATAGGGAGAGAAGGGAGAGAGGGGGGAGCGAGCGAAGGACATATGGCTAATGGGCCATGACGGGGCTATCGGTCGATTTATCTGACCGCTTCGCTGCAGTTCGCTTCGCTTCAGTTTCATTTGGTTTGGCTCGACTGTTAGATGGCGATTTTAATTACCCCTTGAATTAATGCTAATTCATAATTGAGTATGTGCCTGTAGATATAGTGTACACCAACTGTGCTCCGACCTTATCCTGGCTGCAGTTGTAAATTTGTATCCGCAGAAATATGTATCTCTATCGCCGTCAGTATCTCCATATCTCTATGTATCTCTATCTGTGTGTGTGTATCTGTATCTGTGTGCGCTGGCATGCAATTATGCTTGTTTAATTTAAACAAAATTTATGTGCAGTTGCCGACAACAACACGACAACAGCGACAGGCAGCGGATAAACTAAAGTTGGCCATGACCAAAGCAGACACAGATACACACACACAGTTGCAGCCATGCACGCACACACAGACGGGGAACATAAAATGCTTCAAAAAGTGTGGCACTGCGCTGAAAATTACTTGTGCATCCGGCGCATCCTTTCGTCCTGAATCGCTCCGCGTGGTCCTTTTAGGAAACCTCAAGGCGTGAGTTTCATGGCGCGAGTTTTACGCTCGCCTTCCGCTGCCGATGAAGCCATTTCGCCAGGCGTTTTGGCTAAGTAAAAATACGAGCGGAAGCACAGTGTACTTTCTCAAACTACACCCGCCCACCTCCTCCACTACTCTGCTCTTTGTAATACTTGTGGGCGTGGCAGTGGCAGTGGCAAACATCAAATGCGCACAGCACAAATTGAAAACAAATGACGCGCAGGCCGAGGCAAAAGGAATAGTCAAAAAATAGTGAAAAAAAACAGGAAAAGAAATGTTCTACAATTTTTTCCCGTTGGCTTTTCATTTGGAATTTTGGCGCAGCTCCGACTTCTTGCAGTTGCCGCCTCTCCTCCACCTGCCCCTCTTTTTATGCAGCCCATTAGAGAACGTGGCCAGTTGGCGTGCCTTTTGACCCATAACTCACAGCGAGTGACCTTCTGGAAAAACTCTGGTGCTGACGCTGGCACCAGCACCGGCTCTGGCAATGGCGATGGCGATGGCGAGGCAGGCTCAGACCTGGGCCTGAAAACGGCCCAACGAATGCCGAACGTTTTGCGACTGGGCCTTTTAAACGATTGCCAAGCCATGATAAATTGTAGGACTAATTTAATTAAAGTTTACGGCCAACTGCATTCCTCGACTTCTTCTCCATTTCCGCATGTCGCCCATTTCGCTCCACTTCGCATTTCACAATTTCTTATCCTCGTTCACATGACTTGCCCAATTTATGTGCCACCAGAGCAGGGCAAGGGGGAAGGGGGGAGGTGTCAGTTGCCATGGCTGCAGGCAGGCAAGACTGCAGTCAAATGACAGTCACAAGCTGCCCAGATAAAAGATCCAATTAAGCTCACACAAATTATTAAAACACTGCGTGACTTTTAACACAGGTGCAGCAAGGAAGGGAAATGAGAAAAGTGTGTTGAGGAAGCTCCAGTTGGAAAGCATAAATCGGAAAAGTTCTTAGTTGTAGATTTAAAGTTTTAAAGTTTCTTTTGGCTTTGCAATTTGTCAGATAAATAAGAATGATTTTACTGTCACATGATTTAGTTACTTCAATTACTTTATTGAAAGAACTCTTGAGTGATCAAGGCAATTATACTACATCTCTTCTTGATAAGTCTTTAAAATTAAATAAGAGACCTGTTTTAATTACATTTAACAATGCTTTACAGCTTCTCTGTTTGTGATGTTTGTCTTAGCAATATGTCCCTTGATTGTTTCGATAGCTTTACTAACTTTGAATTATTTAAGAAAGATATAAAAGTTGTTTTGTATATAAGGCATGTAGCAAAACTAATAAGTGATTAATTCTACAAATGTCAGCACTAGGGAGATATATGGTAAATCAGTAAATACATATTTCTAGTGCATAAATAATGATATAATATCCGTAAGATTGTTTAAGTTAGGTTGCAGCGAGTTTAATTCGACTGTTAACAGGAACACAAAACCCAACAATTAAGCAAACCTAAACCAATAAAACAGGATTTTGAATATTTATTGTTAATTATTTATTGGAATTCATCTTGAATGCTTGCACAGTCGGCAGAACTCAGAGATTTGTTAATTTATAATGAGGCTGCTGCACTGAAGAGCCTATTTACACACTCTGCTGGCAGCAGAATCTCATTAAGCACATTTGCGAGTTGTCATAAATAAACAGAAATTTGCTGTAAATTACAGATTAAAACGAAAACTAAAATGCAACTGTGCGCAGCATGTGGCAAGGACACATGGATACGGATGTGGATGTGGATGTGGATGCGTATGTGGATGTGGCAAACGAGGCGAACTCTACGCTGCAGTAGATGCCGATAAATAACAAGTTCATTTTCATTTAATTGCACATTTGCGAGTGCCGTTTGCCGTTTGCTGCTCGGCCTGCAAATAAGTATTGCGTATTGCACATTTGCATACATACAGCGAGCCACATGCATGTGTGTGCGTGTGTGTGTAGTGTGGATTATGTATTTTCCAATTATGATTCCAGCTTATAAGCCTTTCGGAGCAACAATTTCCTGAACTCGGTTAAGAATGCATACAATTTTAATATTAAATGCGATGCGAACAGACCAACTGAGGTGGGCGGAGCCAGCCAGGAGGGAAGGCGGTGCAAAGGGAGAGAGAGAGAGGAGGGGATGTTGCCCAGCAGGACATCTGCTCGGCTGTCGCAATTTCGCCTGGCAATGGACAAAGTTTTTGTGGCAAGTATTCGCAGTGTTTTTGTTTCTGCACCGAAAGTTTCTCTTGTTTTTTCAAATTGTTATTTTACTTTCGAAATTTCCAGCGCCCTAGGCAGATACCCGACTACAAAAACTTTACCGCATATTTATGGCAGTTGTTGCTGTTGCTGTCGCTGTTGCAAGGTGCGTGGCATTTATCTACTTACGCCAAGGAAGACATCCCCAGAAGAGAGAACCAAGAAACGGACGGAGCCCGTAACCGAAACCGAAACCAAAACCGAATCGACATGAATTGTGAGAGACTGCGATATTTTCGATTTGGACACTTGCCAGATTATTTTGTTTTATGTCTGCGAATTGGAGCAAGTAGCAAGCATTGCACAGCAGTCGAGGTGGGGGAGAATATGGGGGGAAAGTGGTCAAGTCAAGTAAATACTAGAAAACGCTCCCGTGACCTACCCTGTAGTTCCGGGCTTTTGTTTAAAGCGCATGCCAAATGCCATTGTCAATTATCAGAAGCTCGTCTCTACAGGTATCTCACAGGGTAGAAAGAATCAACAAAACAAACTATTAACACTAATATGAAAATTCAAGGGTTATTGTGAATAACTGTCTGACTTTGTAAATTGATATATATTGTATAAAGTTCAATAATTTAAACAGATTAATCATAGCTTTCTATATTATATTTTTGTACGTTTTTCAGTTCAGTTTTTGATAAAGTAATAAGACAAGTTCGTTCCGTTCTTCCCTTTAATGTCCTGCAACCTCATTACGATGTTATATTTATGATAAACCCCCTGACTGATCTGTGAAGTTAACTCAGCTAAACTTCCAGTTAAAACGTGCCACCAGCTAAACGCTTTAATTTCTGCAAATTATACTCAACCCTGCCTTTAATTTAGCAACTAATAAACACAACTTCAAGTTCTGACAGCAACTGTGCAGCAGAGAGAGAAAAATATGTTTTCTTCCAACTTGTCGCAGGTGACTTAGCAACAACTTAGCACATAAAACATCAACTCAACTAAGTATGATGCCGACGTAGCGGAACTGGCGAAAGAATAAGCACAAACCGGAAGGAAGAGTATGGCGAGTGACGGCTGTGCAGGCAGCAGGAGAGGGAGGCAGTGGAGCCACTGACAGGTCGACAATGGCGTCGTGTCCAGGCGCCAACAATTGGCGGTGCCTTTTAACGTGTATTAATAATTCAGGCTCACGTAAAAGTTGGCGTCACTTAACGAGCAGAGAGAGAGAGAGAGGGTGAGGAAAGCAGGGACTGGGACTGGGAAAAGTGAAGTGCAAGTAAACAGTAACAGCAGCAGCAACTACAGGTGCAAAAACCAACAGCAACAATGGCTTAGAAGAAATCTGGAGAAAATCACAACAGAAATGGAGATGGCGAGTGTGAGACAGAGTGCGAGAGGGGAAGAACAAGAGAGAGAAAGCGCGCATAAACTGCGAAAATCCCGGGCAAAGAAAGAAACCAATGGATGTCGTTGTCTGCAGACAACAAAACAGTGTGCAGAGGGGGGGGGGTGCACAAGGGGGTGGGGGCTACAATTCCCCCTTGAGTGAGTACGAAAAACCTGCCCTGCCTGGCACGTTTTCATACATACATAAATAACGATTTGGAAGGCCGTTGGTTGTAGCTGTAGCTGTAGTTGTCGTTGTTCTTGCTGTTGTTGTTGTTGTTGTTGTTGCTGTTGGCAGGCCAGTTATGATGAGGTTGTTTGCGAGTGTGGCTGACATTAAGTATACGCCGCCTGCTGCAGCCCTGAGTGTGTTTTTGCTCCACACTTGAGCCAGCAAAAAATACCTCGGATCTGGTAGGACTTGCCTGACTTCTCTGGAATAGACAAAAAACAGAACCATCTATCGAGCTACGAAATTGGCATATTCTGTTGGCATTTATGAGTGCCCCCATTCGCATTAGTATTCAGCATTTGTGACCGCACCCAACTCCTGCTCATCCCTGTCTCCATGCATCCACATTTGGGAATTAATGATGTTGCGCTGATTTGCTATGCTAATTTCTGATAAATAGATACGATATCTGTAGACAGCACTCAAATCCTTCTTTAAGATAACTTTACTATTGTTTTTTATGTTTTGACATAATTGAATATTGATAAAATGTAAGAATATTCAATCAATATGCCAATAAAAGATTATAAATTTGAGTTATTTGGTATTTTCTTTATTGCAAAGTTGAATCACTTCTTTCATAAGGATTTCAAAGAGTCGTTCACTTCAGAGATATCTACTTCAACTTTTGTAATATTTCATGCAATTCAAAAGCAGAGCAAAGTGCAAATTGAGTTTGAGTTGCGAATGTATTCAAGTTGTGAATCGAATGCGGATTCGAACTCAAGTTGGTACAGACGATTTTGCTTGGTTTGATTTAAGTAACGTAAAGTGTGTGCAGGGATAAAAAATTGGTGCACGTTTTATCAACGATGCTGAACTAAAGTTTTTATGGCAGCTGTCGTCCTTGGGGCACAGCAGAGCGGAGGCAGGAAGGGGGTATGTGGCAGAATGGAGAGTGTGCCTGGGACTGGGATTGGGAATGGGGTCTGGCACGCAGCTAAAGTGAAGGAATGCGATTTATTTTCGCATTGACAATCGTTTGATTTTGCTCGTGCGCGTTTTTCAACTGCTGATTTTACGTTGTGGCCCAGGGGTGGCACTCTGAGGGGGTGGCACGGAGGGGAGGAGGTTGACTGTTTGGCTGACTGGATGCTGGTCGCTCTTGTCGCTTTCATTGAGTTGGCAATTTCTTTGCCATTTGAATTGTTGTTGTCGCTTGTCGTCGCTTATTTGTTGGCTGCATTTGGCCGTTTTCTTTGTTTTACTTCCACTCGCTGCTGCTCGCCTTCCCCCTCCACCCCTGCTCTACACGGCATTCCGTTTTTTATTTGGCAGATTTCAGCACTTGCCAGCCCCTTTCTGGTGTCCCTTAAAAAGGATGCCATCCGAGCAGTTGCTGCTGCTGCTGCTTGCTGCCTGTTGTCTGCTTTCTGTTTTCTTTTTCCTGCTCGCTCGTAAAATGATTCCCACATATAATTGCTTTTGTTGTACGCCCCACGCTCGCACAGTGGCACGCCCCCTCTCTCTGTACGCCCATCAGTCCCTCCGCTTCTCTCGCTCTTCCCGTGCGCCCAATCCCAGCTACGTTGAAATCATTCGTCAGGATTTATGCGAATGAGCGACAGTTTTTGCCATTTGTTTGCAACGACGTCGCCGCCACCAAACGAGGACAACAAGGACAGCAAGGACAGCAAGGACGGCAAAGAGGTGGCAATAGAAACTGTGCGACAACAGCCAAGGCAGGACGAAAGGATGTGGCGATACATAAGCGATGAATGATGGTGTATCCGTATCTCGCCACTAAAGTATCTTTGTATCTTTGCAGCAGCAGCATCTCCAGATCCAGCGGCAACAATCGCTGAATATATTTTACGCGTTTAGCTGTGCCATGTTCCCCACGCTACTTCTACTTTCCATTCTCTGCTCTCCACTATGCTCTCTGGCCACATCCTCGCGAGGCAAGCGCTTGTCCCCTGCACATTTTATTAATTCGTTTTATTTTACTTCGCGTGACAAGTTGACATAAATGGACAAATTGAG
Organism: Zaprionus indianus; assembly: GCA_018904595.1. Taxonomy (NCBI): domain Eukaryota; kingdom Metazoa; phylum Arthropoda; class Insecta; order Diptera; family Drosophilidae; genus Zaprionus; species Zaprionus indianus. The sequence goes on from JAEIHA010000320.1 coordinate 8,880,203, forward strand.
CTTTTAAATTTGTTGCACGCTGCCAAAGGAGCAGCAGTACTACTAGCTGCAGCATCCCTTCCGCCAGCAAGGGACCATGGGGACGATAGCGATAACCGGCAAATAACAAATACAAATTGTTTTCCAAACAAAATTGATTGCCAGCTGTGCAGCACAGCAGCCGAATTATATTTATTGGATTAACATAAACTGAGTGCAGTCCTCATTCCATCCTCTTCAATTGAATTGACCTACGTCCTTCCTTTTCGGACAAAGTTCATGCAAATTGCACAAGTCAGTTCATAAATAAAGCAATCATTTTATGACTAAGCGATCTCCACATTGATGTATGATATACATCATATTTACATCTGCTTACATATGTACATGTGAATACACAAGACTCTCTTAAATCGCAGCGCACAAGACTGAGGCTGTTCTCTTGAGCAGCAGAAAAGCCGTGGAAAGCATCCAGGTCTCTGTGTGTGGGATACAATTGGTTTCAGCTGCATCACTGAAATACCTTGGTGTCCAGATAGACCGCAGACTCTCATTCAAGGAGCACGTAAGGTATGCAGGCAGGAAGGCATCACTCACGTCCGCGGCTTTGGCAAGACTCATGCCCAATGTGGGAGGACCCAGCTGCTGGCGGCAGTGTCAAAGTCCAACTTATTATATGCCGCGCCAATCTGGAGCAGTGTCACAAACAAGCGATCATACACCAAATAACTATGGCCCTTAGGCTCATTAGAGGGTTTCGGACGATTTCCGAGGATGCAGCTCTAGTCCTGGCGGCATGCCTGCGCCAGTTGACCTGGAGATCAAGGCTCTTGGCATGACAAGGCAGGGCATTACCCGGGAAGAGGCTCACGAGTGGCTGATTGGAGAATGGCAGGCCAGATGGCATTCGTCCGAGCGTGGTAGATGGACGTACCAGCTCGTCCCTAACCTATCGGCATGGGCAAGGTGTCAGCATAAATCTTCTGACTACCACCTGACCCAACTACTCACGGATCATGGCTGTTTCCGAGCCTATCTTTTCTGGTTCAAACACGTAGAGTCACCCCTGTGCCTCTTCTGTTCAGACGCGCTAGAAACAGCAGAACACGTCCTCCTGCACTGTTCAAGATTTCACGCAGAAAGAGAACATCTAGCGGCACTGTCCACAGACCCTCTCAGTCCAAAAGGCCTTTGGGATATAGTGCATCGCATCATAATTGATATTATGAAGCGGGTATGATCGGATGAGATTGCCCACAGAACTGGAGACTGAAGGAGACGTCGTATTCCCGTGGGGTGGCGGATCGAGAATACCACCTCAGCCAGCTCGGCTTGTCGTAAAAGGCGACTAAAGAGCGTAAAGAGCGGAAGGACGTGCACCCCATGGCCAACACTTAAGGAAGGGAGTGCTCACTGAAGTCATACCTTGACTGGCAGTCCCGTTGAGCATGTGAAGGACTGAGGAGCATACGGAGGTTTTTGTTTTAGTACGTAGGCATAACTCTCTTACATTTGGACAATGATATTCAAAGTATACCCATTTAGACGATATTCAAAGGATATAAAAGAATGCAAAATTTTTCAACATGGCGGCGTAAACGTCAAATCAACTGCAGCATTCGCGGACTCTCATTGATTTTTACATAAGCAATACATAATGATTGGTACGATAAAACATAAAATCTTATTATTATGTCCCAGAAACTGTCCTTCTTTAATTCACCGGAGGCCTCTTAGGCCAGATTCCGTCCATTAATAATTGACTAAGAAAGCAGCTGCTAAATGAAATATCCTTTCGTATGCCTATACGATCTTGGCATTGAATGAATGTGTAATTACGTGGTCAATTTCTTATAGCAATGTTTGCGCGTTGTTGTAATGCACGAATCCCAGTTACAAACAGGACTCTCTACCATTTATAACCGACTGTCGCATTTCGTCCGATTCAAAAGAGACGAGAAGAAGACAAAATTGACGAAAGGGATCCTCAGCAAAAATATATGTAGTTCATGCCGTACATCTACCTTTTACTTAAATTTGTTAAATGATATACACAATATACCCATTTAGACGATATTCAAAGAGGATAAAGACTTGTAATTTCATCCCAGTTTAGGGCGCGCAGGAAAAAATTAGATCAGAACTCGTATATACATGCATTCCTTGATTGTGCAGTACCTATATTCTTAATACATAAACAATACTTATTGCATGGGTCTATGATAAGCGAAGAAAACACAATTAATATAGTTACGCAATGCGATCAAAGCATGACTAAAAAGCATCACATTATTATCGAACTTCGATCAGACAGAAATAAATATAATTAGTTCGCTTTTTCGCTTTCCCCTTAGTCCAACAACCAACATCCACGATGGAGCGACTTGTTTGCCTTTTGTTAGCTTTGTTTTTGATCATCCATAAAGATTTTACCGTCGAAACAGAGGAGCCCGACCCTGATTTCACCCTTCTCTGGCCAAAGTAGGTCGGTCACCAGGTGAAATAATTCCAAATAAATACAAATTTTGATGAAAAAATCCGGAAAAATTAAACTGCAACTTTTCTAAAAAAATGCTTAAAATAAAAAAATAGCGCGGCTCGCAAGCAGTTGAAACTGTGCTGGCAATGCAGTTTTCCGTGAATTAAGGACACATGTGGGTTCGTGTCAAGGGAAACGACCTCTGTTAAAGTAGTATACTCATATATATATAAATTTATATCCAGGACATAAACCATATTGTTATAGTGTCATCTCGTTTTGTTAAAAAGAGACGACTACTGCGCCAGAGAACCAACGAAACACACCATGCTGTGGATGTGTAGAACTTAAATTTTGTTTGCTGCTCGCCACCAGATGGCGCTACCAAAATCAGAATACAGAACATACTGTGCCAGTCAGTTAATTTTATTAGTGATGTATATTGGCATTATTGTCAATGACCGAGTGAAATGTTGTATTATTATTAATACTTTTTTCGCAATAAATTTAGGGCCCTAAGAAGATTTGCAGAAGTGCCCCTGAAACCGTCGCTACGGCCCTGTATAAAACGTTTAATAATTTCTAAGCCCTAATTTATTAAATGCAATAACAAAATCATTATTTATTCATTTATTTGTATTTCTTTAACTACCTTCCTCATTTCTTGAATATAATTTGTTCAATTTAATTATGAATGAGGTCGCGGTCTGTGCATAGGGTATCCATAAAACAGGCAAACGTAGATGCTTCTTTGCTTGGTAGCCTTGTTTTTTTCTCGAAGCACGTCAACGAAATAATCAACAAAAGGACATGGCATAAAAAACGGAGAGCCAAGCGAGCGGCAGAGATGACATTGACGGGTATGTGAACAGAATTTCATCAAAAGCGACTGTCAGAGACAGAAGAACACACACACACATTCATACACTTAAACAGAAACACACGCACGCACACGCACAACTGAAAATGGGGGAAAATTGCAAATGGACGAAATTGCTACTTTCATCATGGTCCTTAGTTCCTCTGCACGCATGGAGAAGTTTCACTACTTCAGCACGGCAGGGCATGCCAGGGTGGTTGCCTGCCGGGCGGAGGGTGGGCCGAAACCTTCACATCATATGCGAGGATTTGCGCACTCTTCAGGCATCAGGGAGACTGTCGAGCTGTCAGGCAAAGAACAGCCATGATGCGGCTTTGGTAGCCAAGTCGAGCAGCTATTAGGCGGACTCACCTTGCCACCTTAGTTCCCCCCCTCCACTTGCGCTCAATTGTAAACTTTGTACGCTCAGTACTTTAAATGGACTGGACTAGCTGGAGCTTGGCAGCCGAAATCAGAAATGGATCTGCGGTTCGCCGTTTGCATTTGGGACTCTGGAATCCAAACTACTCTGACGCAGCGGGCAGCTCGACGCAAAGGCACAGCAAGAAGAACAACACCAACAACAACAATGCGAATACAAAACTAAATAAAATTCGAAACGAACTGTCTGCATTGTGCACTTTGATTAATGATCGAATGTCAATTACCACGCGCACACACACACACACATGCCGATTTTGTATGTACTTGTGTGTATGTGTATATGTCCACCCCATGTACACAGTTTGACATATACATGCATACGTAGTATGTACATGTATGCGGAAGCGTCTGAGAGCAGCTACTGCAATTTCACTGCGAACTCTCACAATCTGCGAGAATATTGCGAGCAATTACGTATCTGGTGAACCCATTTTCTTGCAGATGCCAATAGATACAAGATACAAATGCAGATATGTTTGTGCACATATATGTGCAGCGTATGTTTAGGTATATAAACGATAAGGATCCGTAATCGATGAAAAATCAATATCAATATTATGAACTAAGTGTTTTATTTGTAAAGTAAACTCCTGATCTTTTTGTCTCGGCTATTATTCCCATTATTAAAATAATTAGAAGAACTAATTCAACATAATCATGGAGTAAGTTACATGTTACATGGTGGATATCTCACAAGCGAATGAGCCCTCTCGAGTCAAGTCAAAAAATGAAGGACTAATACCATTTAATACCATAACCATTTTCTTTTTACTTTTGCACAAAGAAGACTCTTTAGATTCTTTCTTAGCGATATATCCGAATAATTTTCGACTACTATTCACACTTCACAATTGTTTAGGGCCCTCGAGAGGCACAAAAGGAGTGCACCGCACAAAGAGCAAGGCCATTTGTTTAAATGGCTTTTAATAGACAAACATCACCACAAACATTCATCCATACAGTCATCCATACCTTCAACCTTGCCTTCATACATGCATGCAATGCGAACACAAGGAACACAAGCAACCATCCATCCAATCATCCTTCAAAGCACAGCATCGCACGGAGAGCAGCATGCATCCGACTGGCCAAACATAATACCTTGGTTAATGGTTACAAATTAGGCTGATCGGCCGGCCGCACGCATGCACACACACACGAAAGGGAGTCAAGTGTTGCTGTATGCTGTATAAATGGCCAACCACAGGCGCGTCTCCAGTCTGGAGGACTGGTCAAAAGTGACGCCAAGACTAAACTGCCAATTTAATAAATGGACACACATTAATTAAAGCAACGCACTCGCACACGCACACTCGCACGGGGGGCACAGCGAGTGAGTGATGAGCCTTGATTGATTCCTGAGGCCACACTCGAGAGAAGACAACTGTAAGTAGGCAATGCGAGCGGGGACCTTGGCTGCACTTTGATTTATGCCGGAGACTGGGAAATTTGTTTCCAATTCAGGCCTAATGAGAACTGATGAGCCAATGTTTATTTTGACAATTCGGTATAGTCGAGGACACTCGTGTTTGGCATCGATATCGTCAGCTAATTAGCAGGTAAACACACTTCCCAGAAAGGGCTCTCTTTAATCCCTGGCCAGGAAGGGAGGCACATGCAAACGGTAGCCAAGAGCAAATTCTAAAATTGGCAAACAAAAGCATCAAAAGGAGACGGCGGCATGCGGCGCTCGGTTGGTGGTGAGACTTGCCCGTTCCTTTTTAATCCCTTCGCCGGTCGCGTGGGCGTACACGAGGCGTGTCGCTGTGTCTATGCCGCATATGCAAAATGCCGTAGGCAGCCCAAAGATCCTACGAAATTAGCAACAGTAGACGGGTTAATTGTTTTCATGCAGCCGACGAGAGAGAAGGAAAGGATTGCCAACGACTCCGGGATGAGTCAGCCGAGTGGGTTGGGCTATGTCCGGTGACTTCTGTTGGGATTAGCCGGGATGAAAGAGGATGAGACGGGATTAAATCGCAGTCCCGCTCTGCATGTCGCAAGCCGACTTCAAAGCGGCAGGGAGGTTGTGCGCCGACTCGCCACACTTGACTAACAGCATTAGGAGAAGGGTCAAAAGTCAAGTCACGACGGGTTTCTGGCAAGAGGAAAAGATGTACATTTGCAAACATGAAACGTTCATATTCCTACGGGGAGTTGCCTATTAAATTGCAGAGCTTCACGTCAAACTTCAAACAAAATGCATTTCAATGTTTTGATTTGTTTAATATCAAGTTATGGTAATCTACTAAAAAATAGAATGGAATAGAAAATTAATTTAGTTATTTTAATAATAATAAATTAAATAAATTTGATATTATCAGTTAAGCGAAATAAAAGCTATAAATATAATATTTAAAATAGATAGATGGATAGATTATTGGATTCGATTGAATCTAGGAGAACAAAATGTTGCCGCTTCAATATTTGTAGCAGCGGATTGGGAAAACCAAATCAGATAGATAGATCTGTGTTAATTGTTTGGATTAAGTGTAAAGAAATTAAGGATAGACAGACTTAAGAGAAAGATAGATATAGAGATTGTCTAAAGAGAGGAAGCTGCATTGAATAATCTAAATATTCTATTGTAATCAGAATAGAGAACTCAAAAGGAATCATGCAAGCTATAATTTATTATTTAAAAGACCAAACCAACTACTTAACTTGATTTGATTAAGCAATAATTTCTTTAATTTTAATTTATGCTTAACTATTTTAAAATGATTATATATGTATATGATTCATTGTATTAATATTTTATTTATAATTTAGTTGACTGCATTTAGTCGACTTCAAATTGTATTTAATAAATAAATTATTATTCTAGACATAATTATAATATATGTAATAATAATAAGATAGTATATAGTATATACACATACAATAACAATAATAACAAACACCTCTAGTATGATCAACTAATCATATTATATCGCACTTCGAATAGCTACAGGTATTTCTATCGAAATATCGGTCTTGCGGTGGGTCCTCAAAGTGCACTGACAAGCGTTGGCTTCCGTTGACCCTAATTAGGGCAGGGAAGTCCCTGTCTCTGTCTCGAGTATCGCTTCGATTATTAGCCGACACGTGCTCCCGCATTCCTGTAATCATCATCGAGCTGCCAATTTCGACCCTTGAGGCTTCCTTCTTCTTGTAGCCAAGAGGCCTTAATCCTTTCGTTATCGCGTTATAGCGAGTGCGCGCAACTGTCACTTCCAGTTCCAGTTGCTCGAGCAGCTCGCAAGGACAGAGCGTGAGGGGCAGGGGTGGGTGGCGGTAGCGGGTACCTTGAGCCAAAGGCGCGTAGATCATTTCGCAATGATAAATTAAGCGCTAAGAGTATTTCCATGTTCCTGCAAGACAATCCACTGTCACGCCGGGTAGATTGATTGTGTCGAGCTTGTGTTGGTTGTCGCCTCGCATCGCGCATACTGTCCCTATCGCCCTGGCCCTATGCCCGGCCAGCTTCGGGCTGTCACATGTGTGCTGTCCACCTCTCGCCTTTGTGGTCATACTGTCAACGCGATGTCTGCCTGAATAAACAGCGCCAATTTGCAATGGGACTTCGTTTCATGGAACTTTGTCTGACGCAACCTGATTCCACTTACCCGGCTAAGACCAGTTTATGACACTTTCCCGCCTCCGCCTCCTCCTCCTCCTCCTCCTGCAGTGTCTTAGCCAGGAATCAACTCGTATCTGCCGGCATCGGGTAGGCAGGCACTGCCACTTTGAAAGATGATGCCTTGTTTAACATATTTCCAGAAGCCAACAGGTGCCAATGGGCTGTGATCAATCATTGCGAATCGATGTTTAATTAAGAACTCTTGTTAGCGTTTGCCAACTATCGCGAGCTGCCCATCTTCAGAGAGACCCCTTGCCCAGACCCCTTTCCCACTGCCAGTCTTGATTCGCGCTCCTTTTCCCCCTCCTCCTCCTTCTCCTTCCGCATGAGCGACGTTGATTGCCAACAAAGGCTTGTTGAATTCGAAATTCCTGTAGAGCCTCCCTCCCTCACAGAATGGAGCATGATGGAGCTAAGCAAAGCCACGATGATGTTTAAATTTGTTCTAATTAGACGACACAGAGCGATGAATCAGCTGGAACAGGACTTACCAAGCAATTAGGTAACACAGCTCGACAATTTATTGCAAATGTTATTGATCTTTTCATTTTAAATTTGAATTATTAAAAAACACTAAGGTAATAAGTGTAATATGTCTTTGAAAGCTTCGAATGCTGAGCTATTCTAAGTTTTATCATAATTAAAGAACAAAAGTGTTTAGCTTTCTATCTTAAATAATATTTTTTCCTTAGACCAGTTCTCATGACGAAATATAATTATAAAATTTACTATAAATAAAGGAATAATTTTAAATAGTGTAATATCTAAACAAGATGTAGTATTGTGTTGTTTGATACTGTGGAGCTTCCTTCAGGTAAATGAATTGCTTAAGGAAAACTTGAATTTCTGCTCCTGGTTCCTCATTTGTCATAACAAACAAATCCTCTTTTTTTGTGCCAAAATAAAAACACATTTTTCTCTCGTTTTCCAAGTAAAATTGTTTCTGTTTATTTGGTTTTCATATTGTCTAGGTATATTATATATATATATACTTCATAAACGCAGTTTGTTTCTTTCCATAAAATATACGCTCGAACTTACATTGATCTCTACGCACAACAGATGCAACTAGTTAGATACAATCATAATGGTAATAATAATAACTATAATAATGTGTTATAATAATCGTACACCTAGTCGTACATCTATAGATAATTCCACTTAATACTATGACAAATTGGGGCCTGTGTTTACATATACATATACATCATTTGCTATGTTTTATACAAAAAAGACTTGTGTACCACTAATTAAATACGGCTAATTTACAAGGGTAAGGTTCCGGTAGGGAGGGGGAGGAGAGTTTTGAGGTTGTCGGCATGCGATGCTGCCCAGTGGTCGAGGTTTCTGTGCTTAACTGACTAACTACAAGTAATTCTTTTCACTGTATACTCCGAATTGTCCCGGTGCAAGTTGCGTGTTTTGCCGGGTGTACAAAATAAAGAGGTTCCCTAACGATAATTACAAGTAAAGTACAGAAATTATTGCGGTGCTAACTAAAGGATTCAATGTACAAGGAGTGGCGCACGTGCAGCGACAGTGACGGGACGAGGGACCACCTAAAGTGCCGTTAGATCGTAGTCCTGTTTGATGTGCTGCTGCAGATTGGTCATGAGATCGGATTGCTGCTGTTGCTGTTGCTGCTGTTGAAGATGATGCATTCCCGTATGCATTTGATTGTTGTTGTTGTTGTTGTTGAGGCTGCTGTTGTTGTTATTGTTGTTGTTATTGCTGTTGTTGCCATTGTTGCCGTGGTGCACCTGATGCTGCTGAGATCCCGCATACGCATTGCCATTGCCCGCATTTCCGCACGGCGTCAGATTGGTTGTCTCCGGCACGGCCGGAATGTATGGCGGATTGCCAAGCGAGGAACTGACATCGCCGATGCTCTCCAGGCTATCGGAGCGTATGCACTGATGAGGGAGAGAGATGGGGAAGAGGAAATGATAAGATTGGTAAATAAAGGAACACTACGTAAGGATTAAGTTAAGTTAGTATTGTTGTTATTAGTTTAACACTGGCTTCATCTTTAGAAACTGAAGAAGCGTTGAACCCTTTAGCAATAATTTATAATTAAGTTTAACAGAAAATATATTAATATATAATATAATATATAGTATATATATATTCTGCCCGCTAGTCTTTTTGCAATGCCAACCTGATAAATTAATATTAAGCCAAATTTCTTTGAATCAATAGAAACAATTTAATCCTTTTTTGTATTGTATCACGACTGCTGACACGAAGTTTACAAAGATTTACGTCTAGGACACAGGGCCGTTACGACTTTATAGGAAGCTCTTGTACAAAACTTTTCGGGGCCCCTTTCTAATTACTTTGCATCAAAAAATTAAGAATGTATGCAGTTCATAAAACATTTTACAAAATAAATTTACCTAATACCTACTATAGATTTGTAATATTTGCTACTGATTTCACACAATTTCCAGGCGGGGCCCTTGCCCTGCATACGGCTCGCTACGGGCCTGTGTACTACAGGACATTGTCTCTAACCAACTTTAGGCCCCTGCGAGTGTAGCCTACATTAACATGCAGTAATGAGTTGAATTAAAAGCGAAGCTCAATGTGTGTGGTGAATTTTGTCTTGCTGCCTGAGCTTAAAGCTTTCCTACTTGGCAGCTTGTTATCTCTCTCTCTCTCTCGGGCGCATTATGCACTAAGCACTTATTATTTATGCATTCCTGTCGGAATAATCTGGCGCTCAAGTGCCACTTTCAGCTAATGTCATTGGGGCCTTTAAGTGCTTCCCTGTTGACTTTCAGCGCATGCAACTTACCTCATTCATCACCGGTGTCTGCTGCTGTTGCTGTTGCTGCTGTTGTTGTTGTTGCTGTTGCTGCTGCTGCTGGGCCTGCTTCTTGGCTGAGGCATTGGCGCGCTTAGTGGGCTTCTTGGCTACCGGTGTTGGATTGCCATTGGCGTCGACCGTTTTCTTGCGCACGTTCTTCGTGTTGGGCAGCTTGTTGTCCTTCTTCCACTTCATGCGTCTGTTCTGGAACCAGATCTTGATCTGGCGCTCCGACAGCACCAGCGTGTGTGCAATTTCGATGCGACGTCGTCGGGTCAGGTAGCGATTGTAGTGGAACTCCTTCTCCAGCTCGAGTATCTGGTGGCGTGTGTAGGCGGTGCGTTGGCGTTTCGGCTCCATGCCCGGCTGATACGAGCCGTTCGCTGCGAAGAGAGCAAAAAGGGAGAGAGAGATGCATAATTAATGATTGGCAATAAGCAGAAGGGGTGCGGTCTCGATGGGGAATAGGGGCGTGGGCGGGTGCGGGGCTTGCTCGATTAAGTCGCATTGCGCCACAATTAATACACTTCAAATGGAGTTTCGAAACAAGGACGAGCCTCAATAAATCTCGCGAGATAAGTTGACAACCCCGAAAAGCGCGCCAAAACTTTTGCGAACAACACCTTGAGCCAGGACAGGAGAAGGCCCAAGGCACTGCAGCTGAAAGGGTAGTTAGAAGGCCGCAGCAAGGAGCAAGCAGCAAGGAGCAGACGAAGAAGGCCAAACGGAGAGCGGAGAGATGAAAGAGCTGCACTCACACAACGCCAGTCCGCGCCAGTTGGACAGCATAATTAATCAAAATCAAATAATACAACTGCCTGCCCGTCCGCCCATCCCTCTGTCCGTATGTCCGTATGTCCGCCTGTCCGTTCATCTGTCGACCCGTCTGACTACTTGGAAAAAGAACAACAACAACTTTAGTTTTTCCTTGAAATTAAACATTTCCCGCCCGCAGCTCGGCCTCACTCCATCGCAACAGTCACCGTATCCTTTTCCTGTTCCGTTGCGTTCTCATTCTCATTCCCGTTCCTGTGCTTGTTCCTTTTTTATTAGCTGCACCTGCTGCCGGCATGGGCTTGTGGCTCCATCGAATGGAGCGAACGATTGGACAGACAGCCCATCAAATTTATATTCGCACCATCAATTTCAATTTTTGGTCAACATCGAATTCGGTTTGGCAATCGGGATTTGGGCTCCATCGTGATGTTTCTATCCACACTTATCCCCCCTTGGGCGCCACCAAACAATCATATCCGGCGTACATCAAGTTGTAATTTATAAAAATTTCATTGCACTGTGACAGACAGCTTTTGATTTGATATAAATATTTCAATCCCGGCTGCGTTTGCCATTTCTCCGATTCCCCCAGACACTAGATTAATGATGTTCTCCACTAGCCGCTGACAGCCATTGGGGGCAGCTGGTCGAAAGGGACGAAAGGGGCAAAGGGTGGTCTGGGGTGGGGGTTGAAGTTACTAATATCTCTGCGAGTCAATTGACGTAGGTCTTAAAGAGCTGCTGACAAGTTGAATGTAGTTGTAGTTGGTGAAATGGAAAGATTTCTTATGATAGGAACTTAAGTTCTTTAGAAGTAATGAACTTTACTATATCATATTCTCTATCGGAGCAATAAAACTATGCAAGGAAAGTGCAATTTCGAGACTCCGTAAAGAACTTCATTCTCACTTTTGTCCATTATATTTTTAGCCATATATTGAAGTCAGCTGTCCTAAGTCAGCTTCCATTCAAAACGAAATGAATATTCAATAATTTCCATTGAAATTCCTTCGAGCATGCTTCATCTCATCTCATCTCTGCGATTCGCCACGGTTTCTTTACAAGCTTAAGGGAATTTGTACACAAGATGCTACAATGAGTTATTGATTTGGTAAAGTTAAAAAAAAGAAACCAACAAGAAAAACAATATAAACATCCCCACAAAGTGAGGAAAAAAGTAAACAATATCAATTACAAAAGCGCACAAGGAACAAGCAACACGAGCGAGAAGAACAAGGAAACAGAACAATGAAATGAAATGAAATGAAATGTATACCTCCCCCCCCCCCCCTCCCTCAACGACATCAGCTGCGTCGACGTTGGCGTTGGCAGCATGCTGCGTTAATTCGTTTTTAATAAGTGCGTATCATTTCATTTCAACATTTCAACGAAAAGCCCAATGCGAAAGGTGCCATGTCCATGTCCAGGAAGAGAGGACCGCGTCCAACTCCGCTTCAAAGTCTCGCCGGGGCGTGCGAAAGTGCTGTGTCATCGTTGCGCAGAGCGGGAAGCGAAAGAAAAAAAAAGAGTGCCAATTGCAATTGCCTGGCAGCCAATTTACGAAAATGCCGAATCATAGCGGACCAAGGAAATCAAGATTGCATAAAAAGCGAAGAGAGCGCAAGGAACATCGGCGTGAAGCTGTTGAAGAGCGAGCTCCATGTAGTAGTTGTTGTTGTGGAAATTGGCGGTCTCTGGGGGAATCGCCGGCGCTGCTTAAGCGTCTTATTAGTGCGTAGGCTGCAGGGTACTCTCCCTCTCCCTCTCTCTCTCTCTCTCTCTCTCTCTCTCTTTCCCGCTGGAACTATAATTGGGCCTGCCTCATACACGGCTGTCGGCATGTTTGTCCCATCGTATGATTTATCATGCATTTGTGACTCTACACTTTCATTCAAAGGTCAACGCGGGGGGAGAGAGAGAGCAGGAGCGGCAGAGCAGCCCGAAACTATGTCAGACGTTACTTAATAATAAGCATAATCTTTTTGTGTCAGTGGTCGCCTCAATTGCGGGCTCAGATCGCTGCCGATATCTGCCTCGATATCTCTTTAATCCACAAAACTGTGCGGCCTGCCTCTGAGGTGCGGCAACTTCCGGGCTTCGATTTTCATTCATTCGCAATCAAGTGCGCGGTCTCTCGCTCTCGCTCTAACTCTTTCTCTTTCTGCCCCACTCTTTCTCTCTCTCTCTCTCTCGTTGTGGTCTTGATTAATTGCCGCGATAGTGCGAGAGTGTGTAAATATTGAAATATTCGGTTAACTTCGGTGGGGCCACGACCTGTGATCGAGAAATTTGACTCGTGCCAAGTAGAAAATATTTTCAGGCTGTCAACTTTGATTTACCTGCTCATTCATCAAATCCCGAACCTAGCCCAGCGCCACTGCCATAGCCACAGCCAGAGCCCCAGCCAGAGACGCAGCCCAAACCAGTTGGCGATCGTGGCGCAGAGTAGAAACAATGCGGGAAAACGTAGTTCATGTGCAACGCTTTAAGCAAATGACAACAAATTAAGAGTTTTTGTCGGTTATGCAAACAAATCTTGAGACTAGTCAAGGCGGCCCTAATGAATCTCGGCTATGTATGAGGCGAGTGCAAGGCGTTCGTTGCGCATACGCCGCATCGGCCAAGCGCTTCAGTTCAGTTCTAACTTGGATTCTGTTTCAGGTTTTTGTTTTCATATTTTTTACTGCCAACTTTGTGTGTGGGTAACTTTTTTTCTGCCTGTGTGCGTGAGTATGTGTGTGTGTGTGTGTGTGTGTGTGTGTTCGCGCTCGTTCATTTCATGAGCTCATGGAAAAAGGCAAGTCAACATCAGCATTTCAACAACAGCGGGAGCTGCATCAGCAGCTTGTCAAGTGACTTGCAATTTGTGGCAGGCAAATAAAAATAAACATGAGCTCATGCTACTTACACACACACACGCACACATTCGTCACTCACGTACACATGCGTAACACAAATCTCGTGTACTTAGAAACAATTGTCTAGATGAAGCACCCGCAGCAGCAATTGAAGCTCGGAAAGTGCACAAAACTCGAATATTTAATTCGCCTCCAGCACTCGATCAGAGTTCTGCACTCTGCTGAACTTGCCGAGCCAGGGGAAACACGAAAAAATAGATGTTCATTTCAAACTAACTTAAGTAAAAAAAATACATTAAACAATAAACAATCCAAAACACATTTTTGCGCGGTACTCGATCAATTCATTTGTGATTTTTTCCCGAACCAACTTTGCAACGTTTTGTTTTTTAGTACAGCGAACATCGCATCAAAATGATTGATGTCACCTCAAAAAGAATTTGTTCATAAATTAATAAAAGCGCAAAATTTTTCTCCATATTTTGATAATTTTGCACGATTTGAGAACTTGTAGTTTCCGTTCTTAGACTTACGAATATAAAAATATATAAAAATAAATATTGAAAAAATAAAAAGGAAGCCATAATTAGACCTCTGATTAGACAGATAATAAACTCTCCCAATAATATATATATTTTATACGAAATATTTTAATTATTGTCAATGCAACTCTATAAACTTATTTTATTTATTAAGTTCCCCCATTTATCAACTCCATTCCAAAGCAGCAAGTTCTCACAATATAACTTTCAATTTCCTTTGTGTATTACCTCATAACTAAGTCTATTCAAAGACTCAAAAAGTAGCAGCAGCTCTAGGTTGTTCTTTCACTCTTTATGTACCCCATCTGGCAATTCATTCCTTCACAAATCACATTACATTCACAGCACATTTTCACTTTCCTCGACTAATGAGCGACTCGAAGAATTGTTGCTTTTTTCTCAAAGTGAAACCGAATCTAGCACTTGTCCTAAAGCCACATTAAAAAAAAAGTTTCGTATAGATTGCAAATGGCATACAAAGAGCGCACAAATGGCCAAAAGCCGAAAGACAAACACAGCAAGTTAAGAAGCTCACGACTTAGCGAGCGCTTAACAATAGACGCGACCTTGAAGATTCGTTTCGTTGGATCTTTCCATGGACACCACTCGTGAATTGTTGGAGTGACTGCGCCTTGTTCGCTTCGGCACGGTAGACTTTGTGCCGGAGATATATTGTAGGTTTGTATGTATGTATGCAGTACTTCTCGAGCCAATAAAAGCGTCGCTAATTAATGCCAATTTCAATAATTCGCACAAGTGGAGAAAGCCCCAAGAAGTTTATTGGCGCAAATTGAGAAGCAGCAGAGTCCGCGGTCGCTCTGCCAATTCTCGGCTCCATTCACATTTTTGTGATTTTTGTTTTCCATTGGGACGCTAATTATGCTTTGTTCACACACACACACACTCACACAGATACAGATGCAGTAAAGTTACAGATACAGCCAAAGCAACAGCAACAGATACAGATACAGTTTGGTGCGGGG
The DNA here is from genome assembly GCA_018904595.1 of Zaprionus indianus. Classification (NCBI taxonomy): domain Eukaryota; kingdom Metazoa; phylum Arthropoda; class Insecta; order Diptera; family Drosophilidae; genus Zaprionus; species Zaprionus indianus. The sequence continues at coordinate 8,895,555 of JAEIHA010000320.1, forward strand.
CAGTCAGTCGCAGTCTCTCGGTCGCTCAGCTGTTCGTGCCTCATCTGTCATAAAAGGCGAACTTCTTAATTTTTACTGCGTCATTTTCATCATTGTCATGCCCTGGGCTTGGGCTCAGGTCTGCTCTGGGGTCTGGGGACCGTGGACTGTGGACTGGAGACCGGGGAACGTCTCTCGCTTTGGCGGGCTCTTCGCAATTCGCAAAGGCAATAGGAGATAACCTGAGCTGGGTTTTACAGCATCTGGGTCTCGGTCTGGGTCGGAGTCTGGGCTTGCACATTTTTTTTTCTTCTTTTGCTGTTGTGTTTCATGTGTGTGTGTGTGTGTGATGACGTTTTTCGCAAGTCATCGGGTAACTGTGAGCCTGGCCTCTGTGGCACAGTGGAAACTTAATCGTGGACTTGCCATTGAAATTCAGTTACAAGGCTGGCCACGTTTCCAGTGACTATGACTACGAGTGCAAGTATGAATAGTATGAGTATGCGGTGCAGTTGTTGTTATTGAATATAATGTGGCACATGTTCTCGCCGCACATCTGCATGAGCTACCAATACACGAGTGCACTGTGAGTTAGGCGCGTTTTCGAGCTCTCGTGCATGAAAACAATTTTCTGTATATTCTGACTCTGACTCCGACTCAGTCTCAGCCAAACAAGTACGAGTTTTTGAGTGTTTTTATGACATTCATTTGATTAGCATATGCCGCTGCCTGGGAACTTAGTTTTGTGACTGCAATGTGAATATTTAGATGAATTCACAAGTGCACTTGAACATATATTCATAATCGTTTTTAGTATTCAAAAACTTATGAAAAATACATGAAGAACTAACTGAAGATAGAGAATTAGGGATGTTATGAAGCCCATTGGCATCTCTTTAAGTATTTACTAAGTCACAAAGTTCCTTTGTTTTAATCAAAAATAGTTTAATTGAATAATAAATTAACTAATAAATTAACTAAACACTCGTAATATTTGCGCTTAGAACATTTGCTCATATATTTGCCACTCGTGCAGACATTTGTTTTATTCAATTTGATTGTCGTCGCTTACGAGTCGTGTCAACACTCAGCGAACTACAATATTAAATTAGTTCTACGAGTGCCAAATTGTCCCTAAATACTCACACTCTGGCAAATTACAGCCGTTGCTTCTGCTGCTGTTGTTGCCTGGAGGCGAATTATACAAATTGGATGGGCCACGGCGGAGACCACACGCCACCTGATACACACGCCAAGTGAATTTGGGCCTAGCTAGGCAAACGCTAACCCAACGTAAGTCATTTGTAACAGAGCCAAGCAGACCTGGCAGAACAACTGGAAAGGGAACTGGAACCGAGACTGCGACGGAGACTGAGTGGGGATGGCGAGAGTCACAGCCACAGCCACAGCCACATTCCGTATAACGAGAGAGATGATGCACTGGCGATAATCAAGTTTCGTCTTGTTTTCGTAGTCGTACGCTCATGATAAATGTCACAACATTAACATCAAATGACACGGACCATCCGTCACTCAGTCGGAGTTTTGTGTGTGCCCCGAGCGATCTTTGTGCCTGTTCCTCTGTCCGCCTGTCACTCGGCCTGCCTGCTTGCCTGCCAGTCTGTCTTGTTGTCTGCCGAACTACTTCGATTTGATGCTCATCAGCATAACTAATCCCACAGTGTCGAGATTGTGTCTCTGGAGTGAGGCCCGAAGACTTTGCGCGTGGCGAAACCCATTGATATAATTACCGATTAGGGTCAAGGTTGAGTTTAATTGGAGTGCACAATTCGGAGCGGGGCAGAGTGCATACAGCTAGTTAGTTGCTGCGACTAACTGCGACAGTTAGCTAATTAAAAATCCATTTATAGGTGAGCTTAAGACCCATCCCTGCTGCGCTCCGCCTCCACCCCCGCCTAAGCTGTCCTACACACGTCGGCTGAACCTGTCGACCCATTGTCAGCTGTCAGTGCCCCGGGGGTATCGCTCCACATAGTCGCACATACGCGGTAGCCAATTTCGAATGAATTAAAACAATAAGCGCCGACAATCGTCGCGTTGCTTCGCGATAATAATGGAACTCAACACATGGCTCAATGGGTTTTTCGGGCCTTAGGCTTGCGTTCATATTCCGGCGCGACAATTAATGGTAATTATCTATCGGAGCTGACATTCGAATTTGTGTATACCATATACCCACCTGGGTATTCGGGCACTCGGCTATGGGCAGCCAAGTTCACTCGCTCATCGAGTGGTGAATGGAAACCTGTTTCCACTGCCCACATGGGCGATCTCGTATGTGCGTGTGTGTGTTTGTGTGTGGTGTGAAAATGAAGCAAAAAGATATTACACAAAGTCGGAAATTTCAGATGGGGGAAAACCCAAGTAGCAAACGTGCATACAAAGCACTTTGAAGGGTTAATTCTGCACTAAATAATTCCGTTTCCTGAGCTAACAACTTTATTTAATTCTAACACGGAAGTTGAAGAGAAGATGCATTTATTAAGATGTTACTTCTGACAGAAAAGATTCCTTTATAGAGGCCTGTTTTATCTCTAAAGTTCTTCAAAGTTTTATGCATTTATACTTCTCCTAAACAACGATGGTGTAAAGAGGCATATAGATCTAATTTTCCCCAGTTTACAACATAATTAGTCAATCTACAATATAACAGAAGTCAGGGGAAAGTACACTTTATTTAGACATTATTTCGGACGGAAAAATTTCTTGATTTGAACTCTGTTTTCATTTATTAATAATTTCATTATAATATTCAATTAGTCGGAACATTAATTATGCACATTGGTTAACAGTTCTATTTTCGGGAAAGAAAAGAGTATTTTAGGCCATGCAAAGTCAATTGCAGCCCATAAGGAAATGTGACAGGAAAATCCACACGAAGACACTTGAAGTGTTGAAAGAGCACTGAAGAGCCGTCATTATATGGACGAGTGGCAGTTGCATGAGGATAAATTTGTACCCGATATATGGTAGTCTGCATGTAATGATTATGTGTGAATATGTCACTCGCCATATACTTTGTTGCCCTCAGCAGAAGGCGCGCCATTCTTGAGTTTGATTAATGAGCGCAGAGCTGAGTTTATTTTTATACCCTGCACACACTCAGACTAGATGTGAAAGGGTATATTAGACAGCTTAGCTCATAGAAAATATTGACTATGCAGGTATATTAAAATGCTAAAGAAGCCCGTTTACCCATCTACAATAAAGTTAAGACTTCGAAAATTCATGCAACTGCTTTAACAAGAAATAACAAGGATTTTTACAGGGTATTTCACTGGTGTACTTGCTGCACTTGTTTTTTTGGGTATTTTAGTGCTTTACATTTTTTTTTCGTCTCCGTTTTGCCAAAGTCGGGCATTACAAAGTCTGTCAGTGGATCATGTGGGTGTTGGCAGCCGAGTAATTTAATTAGCATACCAAAATGGGGCACAGTCTGTACTGTGTGTGTGCGGGGGAATACTTATTGTAGAGACTATGTGTGCACTTACCAACTCCCGCTACATGAATCTTCTTCATCCAGGGATAAATGATACGTTCGCCGTCGGTTGTCTCGGCCATCAGATCATCATCCGAATCCGAATCACCCAGATCATCGTCGTTATCATTGGATGCCAGCTCATCCGGCGAACGGTCGAGCATTAGGCGATCCTCCTCAGACATATCCTGGATGAAAATCAATAAATTGGCATTAGTAATTGCTCAGAAGTTATGAATCAAAGCATTCTTTACATTTTCTGATCCCATATCATCACAGTGTAGCACTTCTTGCAGTTGCTGACCAGTTGGTGCCGCTTCTTCCAGGCGTTTCTCCAATTTTAAACCTGCAAAGGAGTTGCATTGCTTAAGTATTTATAATAATTGCGGTTAACTTATTCTTTTAGCACATAATTCGGACAGTAAAACAACTGCAAATTATATCATTTTATTTTTTAAATAATCGTTTATTCGATACTATAGTAAATATAATATAAATGTGGAAAAGCATTCTACAGTTTCTGAGGTCTCAAGTTTTTGATTATTGTTTTTAATGAATGATGACATCAACTTTTTATAATATATGTAAATGTATTTTATTAAGAAATAATTGTCATTAATATATACATACATAGTACATACGGCAGGATTTGTGAGTAATTATACAGATCTTATTCTTTAGAAAATATGAATATAAATAATGTGCAATTGTATTAAGGCATTCAGATTCGAAAATACACTCAAGTAATAATAAAATAGTAGTTGTGCTTTACAGAGCATAAATAATAAAATTCAGCAACGTTTAATTGCTCAATTAAAAAAAGTCAAACTTCCTGGATCAGAACTATAAAAACATAAAATGTGTGTATCCATTGTAAATCTAGGAATTTTCTCTGCGCAAATCCAAACGTAAATAAAGGTTAGTTGAATTGAAATAAAGTCCTGAAACTGATTAGGCTTCTTTGCATTTGTTTCGATATTTGATTTATTGAACTAAAATGAGTTAATTTCGTTTTATCTCATTCAAGTTGTCAAAGTCTCTCAAATATTCCCTACAGTGCGTCCCTTCTTGGAGACTTTTGGGAGTTACTCACCTAATTCCTGCAGACCCAGCGAGGTGTTTGTTGGCGGCTCTGTGGAGGAGCACTGCAAGGGCAGGTCCATGATCTGTGAGGAGAGCGGAGAGTGTCCCTGCGAGTGCGTGCTGCCTACGCTGCCGTTGGTGGTGCCGTAGTAGCCGCCGTAGTATCCATTGGTAGCATTTCCACCGCCGCCATTTGAGACATTTACCGACGGCGGTGGCCCGTAGCCCGCGTCTGAGTGCACAACTCCCGCGGATATATACTCCGGTGCATGGTGCACAGCCGCTGCAGCTGCAGCCGCCGCATGATGGCCATAGTAGCCAAGACTCTGGTGTGGATGCGGATGGTGCGTTGGCGGCGTGGTGGCGTAGTTTGTGGTGTAGCCGGCGTTCTGATGATGGTGACCCGACAGCGCGCTATTGCTGTGGTGGTGCGTATGCGGGAGTGGGTTGTGGTGGTGCGCCGCGGCGGCCATGTAATCATTGACCATTTCCGCCGGATGCGTAGCGTGCGGGTGACCAGACATACCAGTGCCGACGCCGACGCCGACGCCACCGCCACCGCCGCCAACGCCAGTGGGCACACCACCTCCACCACCGCCGGCACCCATGTGGCCCGTCGAGGCGGTCATGGAATAGTGACCATTGTAGTGATGATAGTCATCGGCAACCGGCGGGAACTTCGGATCCAGACCGTTGCCCATGGACATGGGACTCTGAACGTGGTGCGGTGCATGTGGGTAGCCCATGAGGAATGAGCTCATTGTGGTTTATCTATGTTTCTAGTGTGTTGATGGCTTAAAACTTAAAACTTTCGCTAGGCTCGGGCTCTGCGATTCCTACACGCTGAGCACATACATATTTCATCTCAGTAAACACTTATTGGCACTCACTTCTCTTGCACAAGATCACTTCTGGCGCAGCGTGGCCAGCATTATTTATTATTTATGCTCTTTATCCCAATGCGGGGGCTCTGTTTATTGAACACAGCGCGAGATTTGCGCGACCGGCACGTGAAAAATATTGAAATCAAATCGAAAAACGAAAAACAACAAAAATGTGAAGCAATTTTACAGCGACGCACAGCAGAAAACATTCAGAAGACAAAATAAACGAGGTTTGTTTGTGATTCACGACTGCGAATGCGAACCGTTCAATTCGAGCCGTTCTTTTGTTATGAATACGAACGAGCGCTCTGAGCGCGAGCGAACCTGTTTTCTGTTTTCTTCGTTTCCACAGTTGCTGCTGCCGTTGCTGCTGCTGCTCTCTTTCTCTATCTCTCTCTGTCTCTGCCTCTCTGTCGCGCACTCTCTCGCCGCTCCGAAAATCGCCATTGCCATTGACAGCCAGCGATGACGTCGACAGTCAAGTTTCGAAACTCGATTAACTGGTTTTGTTGTTGTTTCTTCTTTCTGCTTCGCTCAAAGGGACGGCCCACACACAATGAGTACGCCACAGTGTGCTGTGGCCATGGCTGCACGCCATTTTCAACCACCAGAGAGCCTATGAGTCAGAGCAGCGCAGCGCCATGTTGTGCGAGCGAGACAACGCGACAATTGGTCACACCCATTCAACGTTCGCTTTGATGCAGACTCTGACTACAGGCGAGGCTGAAATAATGGGCAAGCATGCGGAGGGCTTTTGCTAGATGAAAAGTATTTATTTTTTTATTTAAAGTCAACTAAGAGCAGTCGACTGTTTGGATAATAATAATACTAAAAATAAAAAATTAGATATGAACATTAACAATACAATATTATATTTTAAAATTAAATTTCAATTGAATGTTATAAAAAACAACCAAAGGAGTATATTAATAAAATTAAAGTTAACATTTACGTTAAGCATTTAATCACTAAAAATTTTTACAGTTTACATTTTAAAACTGGGAAATATAAAAATTAAAGCTGTAATATAAATATATGGAATACGGAATTGGTAAATTTAAATAATTATTAATATTTTAGCTGCTTTTTTTAATGTATATCTTTTATTATATATTTATTTAATTACATTTATAGTCAACTATGGTTAACCGAATGTTTAAAAGTAAAAACAATTAATTAACCTAATTTTGAGTAAATATATATATTGAGTGTATCAAAATAAGATTCTAAAAAGAAAAAGCCGATCCAAAATTTGTTGCAGAGGATTGGGGAAACCCAGATAAACCAAAGCAGATCAGAACATATTGAACTGCTTTTGTCTATTAGTAGCAAGTAAAAACCTCCACTGTAAATTTACGGCATGCTTGCCCAACTGGGAGTCGACTGTAGTTTGTTGATGGTACCACACAGCCAACATCTGTGCAAGAGTGTGTGCGTGAGCATCCAGCATAAGTGTGTGGTCTGCAGCCATGGCGCACGCTCGAGAAATCGTAAAGAAAAAACTTCCCTCGTCGTCTCACAACGTATCGTGCGTGGCCAAGAAGCACCGCCTACTTTTCACTATGCCTTTCATCGATCCCACAAGCAGACCAGTACAGCACATATACCATTTATTTTGCTCAACTTCTAAACGGATGCAACAAAAGTCTCTCTGTGAATCGATCGTGGCTCGAGCAGACTGTGGACTGTTGATAATATGTACTGCTCGTTTGGATGGCTACCGAGTTGACGAGCTCTACATACCTTAAGAGCACTGTACAGACAATACAAACGCATGTGTACATGTATTTATGCATAAATATAGCTCGAAAGGCTGGGCTGACTTGCAATAATTCCCATTGCCATTGAATGCTGAATGAATATCACCGCACTTGGCGCACATTGCTTCGTATTTATTGTGATGGGGATGCAGGGGAGGGAGATGCTGCTGCTGCTGTTTAATGTCGTAGATGCTGCCGCAGTTGTTGTTGTTGTTGTTATCATTACTACCGTGATTTGTATTGTTGCTGAAATGTTGATGAAATGATGGGCATGACGGGCAAATATTCAAATGAGTCAGGCAGGCTCACATGGAAAATCGATAGAATGATTGTTGTATAATGCGCCATCAAGAAGGTCGCACATTAAACGCTTTAATATTTCTATACGTAAATATTTAGACTCTTTCTCTTTTCGTTTTTCGTACCATCAATAACTGCCCTAATGAAACTCTCCTTTCGTACTACAGTAGTGCCCCAGGCTTCTGGCATGTGCCGCGGCTCGTGTGGGTGACCTGGGCGATTGTCTAATTGCCGAATAATTGAACCTCCCCTCCCTACACTCCACCTACCATTATGGAGTTCAGTCCTGTAGCACACATGCAGTCGGTTCTGTCTGCGCTGCGAATGTGTGAGTTGTTTGAGTACTAATTAATCGACTTTCAACTGATTCCATTTTGATGGGGACTATCAAAAGTTCATTAAGTTTGTTAAGTGAATAAAACTTTAATTTATTTGTCACCAACATGTTTACTATGTGTAGTTAACTGATTTGACTTCTACTTGATTATTTTAAATTAATAATTTGCTAGAAACTGCAGAGGTCATTGAAACAGTCAGTAATGTTTGAAACTTTCAGGACAAAGAATGATGTAATTTTAAAAAATAGTTCTGATAAACGAATAGAAAAAATATTATAACAACCTTTATATATTTATATTTAAAATCATATAATGCATACCTAAGTTAAACCCGATATATATTAATTTATTATTAAGAATTATATCTTAAGAATTAAGATTAAGAATTATATCTTTAAATGGTATATGGAATCTATTAAGCTATGGTTCGAGTTTGTTGAAAGACAGGCGGGTGGTTCACTTCCCTGAGTGCTTTGTGTCTGAGATGATCCAATGCTTTATTGGGTTGGCTGACTGGGTGGGATGGAGTATAGAGTAGGGCAGGGTGACTGTTTGCAGAAGCAGCATTCCGAGTTCCAAATCCCAATTCAGAGCCAGCAATCAGTTGCGACTGTCAGGCGGCAAAGGAAGTTCACTTGCTGCACACAAGGCAAATGTGATTAATGGTTCCATGCGAGCCACATTATTTTTTTGTCTGTGTGTGTGCGTGTGAGTGTGTGTGTAGCTGTGTGTGTGTTCGTCGTGCCCTGTCGTGAGGCTCTGTTGGTCTTCCTCCTCTGCTTCTTCTAGCCTGTATTCTTATGCGTATTGCCGTTTTTTGTTTGTCTCTTGCTTCTCGTCTTTAAGCTAAACCTCTTTTCGATTTTTATATAAAACTACGAAACACGAGAACTTGCTTAAGGAAAGAAACAGCACCGAAATATGCAGATGGGTGTTACCTGAGTATCTAATAACCTGTCTAATGTGCGCGTCCTATAATATCAAGTTCTCGCATTATTAATCAACTTTTAAGTTTGTTATTGTCTCACATTGGGGAAAGTGATTTGATTTATTAAGAAACTATTAATAAATAATTAAAATTACAAGCTTTGACTGAAACAGGATTAAATTACGATTCGGCTTAGCTTGAAGTTTGAAGAAATACGTGTAGAATTTGAGAGCTTCGATTATGGAAGAGATAACAAAGAAATTCTTAAAGAATTTAGGGTTTGAGTTCTTCTTCTTTAAGAACAAATATTAAGGCCTCAAACAATTTCATAGATGACATCTACAGCGGAATTCATGTCAAATAATTCATAAAAATATGCTAAATGGAATCAGCAAGCTTAAGTTCTTTCCATTCTCTAGATTCCGATCTACTACTTAGCATGGAAATTGTGTTAACGACATGTTGACAAGTGAAATCGAGTGTGGGAACCAAATGGGAACCTGATTAGCTGGCACAGTCTTATCGCTGACATTTGCAATTTTAAAGCGGTGCGAGGAGTTCGCGACAGGACCAAATGATTGATTGAGTGATTAATGATTGACTGTGCCGCTTTGGCGCAAACGCAATTAAATCCAGCTCATTGTCAACATGAAAGTCGAAGTTTGCCTAAAAAGCTGGGGAAAGCACCAGAGATACAGCCCCCGTCTGCAGAAGTCTATTGGTCGTAACTGAAGACGATCGATTAAATGTAGTTCATTTGGATGCCATCGGGAGAAAAGCGTGTCCATTTATCAAGCGACTCAATTGTTAGCTGTCATATTATGCCAAATCGGCGACCCAGACTCGGGGATCTATTTACGTGTGCTCGTAAGTCCAGTTTGGAAGCGAGACGAGTGTTTAACGAAATTTACACTGCGGCTCTTTAAAATAATTACACGAACAGCTTAAATGAGCCGAGCTCAACGCTTGAGGCAGCCAGAGATGAAGACCGAGAGACCGCGGTTGAGTTGGAGTCGGAGTCGTAGTCTGGGACTGGGACATGGTTGGACAAGTACCCATTATCCATGACAGATTATCTCTGATTGATTTCATTTTACCCCTGCACACCATAATGAAGGCTGCGGCTGCACACATACGAGTATATGGACCAACAACAGCTTCAGGCCAAAATGCCTCGACTCGGGTTTCGGCTTCGACCCCAACTCCGAGTTGGTCCCCAACTCTGGTCGCCTTTTGCCGTCAATTGGTTAAATGTTAAATGCGCGCGCGGGTTTTGAAAGATGGTTCCGTAATTGCCGCGCATTAGCTGAAATTAAGGAAAACTGTTAAAATTATGCTTAATGATGCGCGCAGTTTACCTTTTTTCCTTCGACAAGAACGACAAAAAAAATTTCACAGAAGAAATTTTTAGCGAGTTTTCGATTTCGCACATCTTTTCAGTTGTGAATGGGAAATGATGGGAGGAAATAGTTAGATTACCTACTATAATAAATTCCAGTCTAATCAATTGAAAGGCTTTACTTATACCTTATTTAATTGATTACAGATTTATATATATATACCTTATGCAATAAGAACAGAATTGTGAATGGGAAAAGATGGAAGTATTTCCTCCAACTATTTAGTTAGATTACTTATTATATTATTGTCCAGTGAAATCTTTTGAAAGTCTTTATCAACTGTGAATAGGGAAAAATGGGAGTAAATAGTTAGATAACTTATCTTATTACAATATCGTCCAGTGAAATCAAAAGAAAGTCTCTACGATACTAATACCTTATTAAATCAATAACAAACAAAATCAGCAAAATTAAATAAATTTAAAAACGAAACTTTCAATGTCCACCTATGAATATAGTGGAATTTTTATAGTTTCACTGTTAACTGGAAATCGATTAAGAACACAAACTTTCTTTAGAAATTTTCACACCGTGGCAGCAGACCCCCAATGAGGTTCCTGAAGCTGCGCTTCAAGAGAATCCATCCATTGCACCCCACTCCTCCAGCGCTTATCCATCAAAGAAAGTTGTGTAAGGCATTTAAGCTAACCCTTTAATTTAGTGAAACTTTTGAAGAGCGCCGATATGCCGCCAATGTGGCTGCCTTGGTCCGCATCCACATTGCTGGGGCCAATCGGCCCAAAGCTCTGCTCAAATTTCCAATTACGTCTGTGTCAATCATAATTAGTAACAACGTCGATTTTTCATTGAAGGCCCTTTAAAAAATTCAACCTAAACGTAACATAAACGGCAACAACAACTATGTATCAACTATCGCTGGGCATCTGAGAGTGGCACACAGAACCGACTTTCTCACACATGTGCGTGGCCCGGGAGCTCCACTTGGGATCCAAAAACATGAAAACAACAACAGCGCGTTTTCTTTTGGGACTTACACAACAAGAGGGAAATGTATACGTAATGGCGCAGCGAAGATTAGATACCCTAGCTAAATAAATTAGTTGGAAATAAGAAATGATTCCTGAAGAAATATCTAAAAAGATTGAAGGAAGTTTTTGAAGATTGATTCATTAATAAAGTGCAGTTTTTTAAAAAGGAATATTAACAGAGCAGACCTTGCAACTAGAGCTTCACCTAAAGCCAACCTCTGCAAGAGAGAGAGAGCTAAATAGAAAGAGAGAGAAGCGTAAGCCTAGCCCTATCGCGGGAGCTGGAGGAACATGGCCAAGAGCGAGGCGAAATTTGTAATTTGGGATGCCATCGGATGCGATGTGGATGTGCTGCAACGCGGTTTGGTTCCCGTGGTTGTAACCGGTACCCCTAGCCGAGCTCTCGATCCCTCTACACGAGCACCCATGTAGCTTGCTGGCGGTCTGTTATGAATGTGACTAATTAAATTTAAAGATATCCAAGAGATTATCAATCTTTGATGCGCATCGCCATTGCCATCGCCAGCAGAGTTCGCGTAGGGGCGTTGGGCGAGGGGCGGGGCAAGAGTATCGATACGCTTCGACAACACATTTCACAAGACACAAAACAAAGCCGGAGAGAACGCTGGCAACAGCAACAGAGCAACAACAACCATCAGCACCAAGAGCACATTTGTTTCATGATCATGATTGAAATAATGATTAATGAACGCAGCGCCAAAATTCAATTCGAATATACTTTGTATGGCCCGGGAGGGACTCGACTCGGAGCTACACTGAAACTGTAACTGGGATTGGGAGTGGGACTGGGACTGGGACAGGCACTGCTGCTGTTGGTGCTGGTGCTGTTGCTGTTACCGGTACTGGGCCTGTCTTGGATGCGGCCTGTCTGGACCGGCCGCCGACTGTGTGCCATGCGTGAAATCAACGGCAAAGCGAAAGAGACCAGTGGAGAGGGAGATGGATAGTTGCATGTCGGCTCCATGCTGTCCAGCAAACTGCACTCTAGGCGTGTGTGCCAGTATGCTTGTTACGTGTGTGTGTGTGTGTGTTGGTCCTGGTACTACCATCAATTATGGCTCTTCTGTTATCCCAACGAGCCGAGCGGCTCTTGCATCTGGGGCCTAGAGACACCTTTGGAGCACGAGAACGTTTTCATTTTTGGCCAAATGGCTTTGTTAACAGCTTTGTGCAGTGGCTCGCTTAATAAATGTACTTTTAATTGACTGCATGTGTGCACCACACACACACACACACACACACTTGCACACTACATATCACACCAGAAATGGGCACTCGAACCTGGCACCCGGTTCGACTTGACTCGCGCTGCAGTTGCGTAAGCTTCGTTTAACCAATTTCCCCCTTGCCCCTGCCATATTCATTAAGCTCCTCGCCATTTGCCCCTTTGCCATTTGGAGTGCCGCAACTTAATGAACGGAAATCTGTCTATAAAAAAAAACAACTAACTAACTAATGATTTCACGCCCGAGTTGCACTTTTCGCTTCCACAAGTCATGAACTTGAACGTTCTAACGCTTCTATTTGACAACTGAATCATCAGTCGCAACGCCAAGATTAATCTCAGTTTTATTGCCAAGTTGCAGCCTACCGCAGTGTGTAATAACACGACGACTGCACTTTTTATATAAGCCGAATAATGAACAACGTAAATTACCCGAGCATTCGCAACTCATTTGTGGAAATGCAGTTGCTAAAAATATCTACAATTATCTAAAAAAGTGAATATTTTCACATTCTTCTACTATGTTTTCCAGTTTTCTTAAATGAATCGTCATCAGCAGACTTGATACAGCTCAATTCCTAATGATTGTTCCAATTACGAAACAGAGTTGTAATGGCAGATCGAATTCTTTGTCTCCGTTCTCGATTCTCGAGAGTCCATTCCGGGAGGTGTTAGCTTGGCTGAGTGCACATGGAGAACATGTCGCCTGCATAAGTCTCGGGCTGAAGAAAACAAATGATCGCCGAAAAAAAAGGCAAAAAGGGCAAATGGACAAATGAAGAAAAAAGACTATCGGGTTGTTGTTTCTTTCACTTTTCAAGAAATCCACAGGAAGAGCAAAAACTTTTCAATACAAAATGTCAGATAAATCGGACCAACTTTCTTGCCGCCCGGACTGCGTCTTCTCTCTCTTTCTCTCTATCAGTCTCTCGCTCGTCTTGCGCATAATTAATGATCTGCTCCATATTCACGCATTGGTGTAGGTCTCTGTCTCCGTCTCCGACTGCGTCTGGACTTCTGTCCGTCCGTCGTGTCGGCTGCAATGTTCCTACGCCTGCCTGCATGTCTGCAGATCCATGGGCTGGCTGAGTTTCGTTTCCAGATTTACCGACTGTCACTTTTCTATCTCCCTCGGCCACGTGATGTGCGTGCGAGACTAGACAAGAGAAAGAAAGACTTTCCCGCTGGACAGACACTGAGCACAGCGATAAGCGCTGCTTTGCATATGTGTGAGTGTGTGTGCATGCGTGTGTGGAAACAGTTGCATCTGGCTGACGGACAGACGAGCTGCTTGGCTGACTAGCTAGCTGGCTGGCAGTGCATCTGCTGGGCTAGCTGGCAGCACCATAACTCATGCCCGCCACCTTAAGCCACCAAGTTGACAGACAGCAAGTTGACAGCCCACGTTTTGCCGCTTCCTGGTACCCCAGACTCCTCTCTCCCCTTTCCACCCTCGCTCTGCCCGACTGCTTCTCATGCTACATTTCTTATCAACATAATTCCATTTCTTATCGACCGCCCGCGCTGTCACTTGCGTGTGGCGTTTGTGTCTGCCAAGATGCTGTGCGGGGCCAGTGGAAAAGGAATGAAGTGAGGTTGGCAGTGGGATTGGGGCCTGCTGCCAAGGGGACTCTGATCTCTGGGTTCTCCCCTCGCACTCAGCTAATCAACACGACCTCAAAATGTAAATAGGCGCATCCTTCAGCAAATATTGTCGCCATTTTCTTGGCACAGCCCACGCTTCGCCACGTTCATCCCTCTTCCTCTCCATCTGCATCTCTCCATTGCCACACTTCCCCTGCGTATCTGTCGTTGTGTCTGTCAAACTCATGCAAAAAGATACTTTTCTTTCTTTTCTTGTTCTATTTTTTCCCTTCGTATTTTTTTTTTATACTTTTGCTGCTTTTCGCTTTCTTTGCGCGGCGATTGAAAGTGTGAGTGTGAGTGCGAGCGAGTGTTGTTTTTTCTCGTTTTTCGTTTTCGCCGGGGGTTTTTCTTTTTTGACACATAAAAGGACACGCACCGCGTCACATCATGAAAGGATTGATTAATGATTCGTTGATTTTCGCCCTTATTCCCTTTAGTTACACTTGGGCACATAATCCGCCGTATGCCGTCTCCGTCTCCACCCTCAGCTGGGTCCCTCTTCACCGGGTGTTTACTCAGACCCAAAGCTAGTCCAATTTTGCGTAAACTTAAGTAAGTTTTCAAGGGAGAGAAAGGAGGCGAGCAGTTGAAGGAGCGAAGGAACAAAGCCTCAACGAGGAAGATTTTTATAAGATATGTACATGTATATATGTAGATATATAATGTATATTTATGTACATTGCATTTGGGATAAAGTTTTAGGACTTTAAGCAATGCATAGGAAATAGAAGAGACAATGAGATGTAAATTAAACTTCGATTTGTGTATTGGAAATAAACAATGGAAAGATACGAAGTTTCATATTCTTGACATTGGCAATCCCATAGTTGGCTTTTATGTTTAATTTATTAACCATTTCGTGTAATATAATAATATATATATATATATATATATATATATATATATGGCAACGTTCACAATTCAATACGTTTTAATCTTTGTTAAAATAATGGTAGATATAAA
Organism: Zaprionus indianus; assembly: GCA_018904595.1. Taxonomy (NCBI): domain Eukaryota; kingdom Metazoa; phylum Arthropoda; class Insecta; order Diptera; family Drosophilidae; genus Zaprionus; species Zaprionus indianus. Next base: position 8,910,571 of record JAEIHA010000320.1, read on the forward strand.
GCAAAGATGAAGTTGTAATAAAATGTGGCAACTTATTTTTCATTTAATATAAACCTAATTAAAAGGCAATCAAATTTTTATCCATGTTTCCTAAATATCAATAGTTTTTGTTCGAGTTGATTTCCCTCACTCCGCCAAACTTAGGGTAATTAAAGAAAATGTGTTTAACGGTAGAGCTACTTAGAGGCAAGTGCACTTTGACTTATCAAATGGAATCCATTAAACGCAAACAAACGTTGTCGGCGGCCTCATGAATAAAACAAGAAGTGAAAAAGTAATTATCATTGGTCATTTCACATTTCACAAGCCTCCCTCGCACACAGAGAGACAATTAGAGGCAGGACGAGCACAGGTTGTGGGTGCGACACGCACTGGGCGAGAAGCGGGGCGAGAAACGGATCACATGCGTGCCCACACCTCGTTGACGGGAAAGTGTTGATATTGCGGAGTAATTAAACTGGATACAAAGCTGACTAATTTGGACACAACTTGAGTTCTGACCAATGTCCATTTGTTAAGCTCTCTCTTGTGGCTGGGTGACGAGGGCTGCTCATGGAGTTGGCGACGTGACATGTGTCGACACTCGCAGCCAACTCGGAGCGCAAATCACATTCGCATTCCGCAGGGTCGCAGTGGACACTGGACGCTCCACCTTCCACTCACACTCCACAGGACACACACAGACACAACATGCATGCGTTACGAGGGTGGAACCTGGTGTTTAAAGTGTCGAGTTTTGCGTCTTCTGACTAGAAAAATGATTCCGCTCTATCAGTTCTACCTACTCGGCCGTAGCCCATTTTAAAATGCGTTTAGGCCCGTGACGCGGAGGATGGCCCAAAAACGGACAACTACAACAACAACAACAACAACTGGTACAACACGAAATGAGCCAAAATGAGGAAAAAAAAACCGAAACATTTAAAAGGCGAAATGCGTAAGAAACCTTCATCAAATTTGACTGACAGGTTTTCAAGATGTTCGCACTACGAAGCAACTGTTTCTCGTGTCTCCTTTCCCTCTCGCTTCCCTCTCTTTCTCTCTCTTTCTACCGACTCCATTTCGTTTTCAATGCTACGTGTTAAAATGGCCAGCGTCATGCGCGAAGTCTTTTACCCCCGAAACGAAGCGATGAAACTTTAAATTGTGAACTTCTTTAATAACTTAGAGCAACCTTTGGTTCGAAATTAGGTAAAGTTTTATTGGACCAGAAGTTCAATAACAGATAAATATTTTCTATTTACATAGTGATATATATATTTTTATAAATGTACATATTTATATGTAAATTATTTTTTTACTCTGTATTATTTGTTAATTTTGCAGTGCTCAGTTTCCACAGTGTACAGCCCGAGGAGGAGGACTCCATAGTTTTGCATTTTTATCAGTTTTTTAAGTCACTCCCCCCTTTTGCAACGCCCCCTTGGTCAAAACAGGGCTAGCAACGACATATAAAACTATCTTGATAGCTTCAACTAGCGCCACCTGGCGTGCAGTAGCAACGGATTCCACAACCTTTGCAACACTTAGCATGGACATCAACCATTTGCAAAGGTATAGTTGTTTCCCTCTAGCTATACAGCTGTCTCTTTCTTACATCGTTTATAGAATGTTAAGTTGCAGCTAATACGCTGTTAATAACGCTGTTGACTGTTAACATTGTACGTGCCAGGGCTGCCAACTTTTGTGAAAAACAAAAAAAAAAAAATAAAAAAACATTGATTTGAAAGAATATTCGAAGTTTTTTGTTTGCGACGCAAAAGTATTTAATTTTTTCAATCAAAAATCGTTTAAAAACATATGAAATGAGTCCTGCACCCACATGCTCTAGTGAAAATTTTCTACATTTAAAACAATGACTTTATCATTTACCTAATAATCTGAATTTATGTTTGGAACGTAAGGAGATTAGTTACCTTTTGGATAATTCAAATCGGTTCACAGATTTTAGTATTTAGATTTAGTCATTTATTTAAACCGTATAGTTTTATAAACTGACAAAGAGTAAAACGATGTTCGCCGTTCATTTTTACGATTTTCTTGCAGTTTAACAATATTTTCGTTTATCAATTAATGTTAATATGTAAATAAAACTTATTTTGTTAAAAGTCTCCAAGCTCCCAACAATCTACCATAAGTTCCCTGAGTTATTGAAAAACATTTCTCAATGCGAACAACGTTTATGATTTAGTTTTATTCATGAAATTTAATTGAATAACTATGTTTCATAATAAGTTGTTTTATTTCAATGGTATCAACTTGGCAATAAAGATTTTATTTCTTTCACTCGATCATATGTATATGAAGGTTGTATAAAAACAATTACTCCAGTGCAAATGTACCTAAAAAACAATTGAAACAAAAATTGCTATTGAAAACTGGTTTTTTATTTTAAAGCAAACAATGTTAAAGATCATATATTTTTTTATAAAACTCTTGTTTTCAGTTAGAGATAGAACGCGAGTCTTAATCAAAATCATATTTCCTTATTATTAGTAGGTGTGTTCTCACTTCAATTTGAACTATATCGATAAGAATTCGATTAGATTATATTGAACAGAAATGAGCTGTACTCCCAGGCATGACGTAGTAGCTGAGGGGATCTGTGAAATAGATGAATGAAACAATTTAATTCTTCTCGATTAAATTTTATGTGCTTATTTTGTTCGAATTTTTCAAAGCCTCTTAACTCAGGGAGTGTGTAGCAGGAAATTGCAAATTAGCATGGGTCGTCTAATGAAATTAGTTATACTTGTGTTATGGCTAAGTGCGAGAAGAGTCGTTTTAATATTTGCTAAATGTTCGTATTATCATGTAAATTAAAGCAATGTTTGCCCAAATAATTAAAGCAACTATGTGGGAAAACCACAGTAAATAACAAATATTGTTGATAACTTTAATGAGTCACTGATATTCAATCATACACTACTTATATATTTTTAAAAACCTTTCCGGTTTCCTTGCAAAGTCTGAGCTCATTAGTTGCTAAGCAGTAAATATGTATTTATAAGATATTACACAGCTAATTTATCATGTCCGGCTTTAAGTCTTTGCCCTGTGGGGGCAGAAAGATTATTTTATCAGTTCGTATCAAATAATTATGAAACGTTTGTGTGCCAGTAGAACAAAGACCCATCATTTAGGTCTCGCTATCTGGAACTGTTTTTTTTTTTACTTTCCAACCAAGCCGAAACTTCTTTGGACACCTGACAGACAGACAACAAAAGCTGGCACCCCCACACATGACAGTTGCAGACGGTACAGGTCGCACTCCGGATGTGTGCATATGCAAATTGCAAATCGCACAAAGTGCAGGGCCATTTGCACAAGCTTGCCAGAAATCCAAAGGAACCAAAAAATCGGCAGACGATTGACCCAAATGCAGTAGGGTTACAGCCTGGTGAGGAGGTAGGAGGCCACCCTACTCCCGTTGCCTGCTCTTACCGAATTCTAATGGCAATTTGTATGCTAAACTTCATATGGAAATTCAAGTGGTACGACGAATAAATTGGAGTCAGCAAAGCACAAAAAAAAGGGGGAGAAGAAAATTCAACGGAAAACAAAATGCAACACACTCGACAAAACTTTCAAAATGGCTTTCCAATGCAGCATTGAGGAACGTTGTCAGGCTTTTCCCTTTATGGAATTAGGTGATCTACTGGATTGCATGTGTTTAGGTGATTCTGCTAGATCTGAGTGGGCTATTTTTAGTTCTCGGAATCAAAAAATATATAAATAATGAACATAGGAAAAGGTTTACTGACATACTTTCTATTGCAATACGTAGAACATAACATATTTAATTTAAATTAATGATATTTCATATTGTTAAACATAATTTACGTAAAGTTTTACATTTAAAAATATATAAATTATGATGAATAAAACTACTTCTTACTTAGATTAACTTATATTCATTATGATTTTTTATGCATTAAAATAATAATGAATACATAAAAATAACATATTTTAAATATTCTGTAACTTATACAAAATTGTCAACTGGCGAACTCTTCATAATAATCTCAAGTATGCTGATATTACTCAAGCTTTGTCATACTTTAATAAAATGATAAGATATGCTTATATCGTACACTACGACCCCAAGATTCTCAGTTGACAACTCAACTACATAGCAGTAACAAAACATGGTTAATTCTGGAAAATAATTTAATCACTCTTGTTAAATTACACTTGAATTTCTATTTCACTTTTCACTTCTTTCAATAATCACTTTGCACACTTTCGCTGGACATTGGACCACACAAACCTCTCTAGAACCGAATTTGTCCTTAAAACTAGAGTACAACAAATTCGGATCTACAGGGTAGACGTGGAACAGAGTAAAAATCCGCACGGAATCACGGCACAAACTCGCGAAAGACCTATAAAAAAGTGAATTGTTATTGCCAGAGGGGGAGAGCAGGATTGAGGAGGAGGTGGTGAAGCTGAAAATTGCCGAAACGGGGGTGGTGAAGACGGGAGCAGCGCAAAAGGGGTTTAAAAATTACATGCGCATAGTCGAATAATTTGTGTCGTGCCACACGTGATGCCAAATTATGAAATGACCCATAAAAATGATTACAATGCTGGCAGTCACATGTGTGTGTGTGTGTGAGTGTGTGCAAGTGTGTTCATGGTAAGGTAATTATAACGAATCACGTTCACCGTCACGATATCCTCATATCCTTCAAGTGGAGTCCTCACTGTGTTGTTCACAGCTCCTCCAGCTGGCAGCGTGTTGTCTTCGCCTTCGTATCGGAGCACAAACTGAAGCCGTGTTGTCGGCTCCGTTGACTAGGCGAAGAAGGCACCAGATTACGTCGGACATACCGAAAATCTATTTGCCAGCGCGTTAGATAAGATAATGCTGTACGGCGATAGCTGCGACATGTCTTCGAGCGTGTGTGTCTTCTCGATGTTCCTACGGTGCTTCGTGCGGCTAATTGATTGCGCACGGATTAGGGAACTTTCTTCACATCGATACTCGATATATTTTGAGTCGGGGTCGGGTCTGCGATAAGAATGAAATCACATTTAATGAATGATATATGTATATAGATAATAAGTAAGCAAATAGTTAGGCCTGTCTGCAATCGAATTGGGGCCACGAATCAATCAGGTAATTTCCAGCTTAGTTTTCCTCGAGTTTCCAAGTCTCCTGCTCGTCCAGTCGGTGCACTCAGCCAAATTTGTTTGCATTGTCTTTAAGACGCCAGGCACGATTAGGCTGGCGGCAACAATATTGGCGCCATGTGGCCAAAGCCCCAATGTAAGCCCCCATTGCCATGCCCTGCCCTCGACATCGGCCCTGCTTCTGTTTGTTCTGCTGCTGCTGCTGCTGTTGCTAATGTTCAGCTGCTGCTTCTTCTTCTCAGCGATGATTCAGCGCAAGCATTCGCATTCGTATTCGTACTCTAGAATACTGCTGAATAATGTACAGCTCACACATGAGTCGCGCAGCGAGGCGAGGCGAGGTTCAGGCTGAGGCAGCAACTCTGGCAGAGACCGAAGCCGAGGCAGTGGCAGAGGCAGAAATATGGCACAAATCATTGCCATTGTGCAAGGTCGTCGCGAATTGAAACACAAAGATCCCATCTGTCTGTGCCAAATGTGCGTGCTCGTGTCTGTCTCTGTGTGTGTTCGTGCGCCTGTGTGTGTTTGTGTGGGTCCTGTAAGCGAATTGAAGCCAATTAATTAATGACTTTTTAGCGTTATTCATTAGCACTAATCGCCTAGGACTAAACTTAAATAAGCCGCCCCTAAGCTGCCTGCAAGGGGCGCGTCACAGAGTCAAAAACCTTTTGGTAGGCAGAAAATGAGACCCCGGATTAGGGTCCTGTAATGGCAACAAATCTTGCGTAAACAAAGGCAAGCCAACTGACTCTTTGCACCCCTGCGAGTCAATCTGCCTTGCTCTTCATCTCTCTACCTTCCTGCCTCTCTCTCTCTCTCTCTCTCTCTGTCTCTCTCACTCCCGCTGGGCACGCTCTTTGTCTGGTTCTGGTGGTGGTATTTCCTATTTTGCAGCTTCAATGGCTGCGCTGTATCTCTCTCCCTCTCTCCCTCTCTCTCTCTCTACCTCTCTCACAATCCGCTCTTGCTCTCCAAACGTATACACACAATCCACAAATGCAGCCCAAAGACAGAGAGCACACAAGAGAGTGTGAGAGAGAGAGAGCGAGAGAGACTGAGGGTGAGCGGCAGCAGGGAGAGTTGCCGGAGAGTATAACCAGCGCCTACCATTGCCCGCGTCCCGGGGTTGGCCTGAAGCACGGCCGGGATACGCGTCCAGCCGCCGTCTGCCAGTAGCCAGTGACTATTTGCGAGCTGCTCCAAATTGAACGAATAATTAACCAACCTTGGCAAATTAACGCATCTTCGCCAAATTGAAGTTTGCGAAAATGCATTACATCATTCCATGCGATATGCTAATTGATTTCACGTGGAACGTTCGAGCATTTCAGCATTTGAGCGTTGTTAGCACCATTTGACTGCGGATAATGCTAAACAATTGCAATTCCGAGACTACATCATCATCTTCGTGCTCATCTTTCAACTTCTCCTCCTTTGCACGAGGTATTTTGTTGACTAATTGTGCGAATTATAGCCGAACTAAGCAAACTAGATGTTAAAGTGGTTGAATAAGCAACTAACGAAAGATATTGAAAATATTTAGCGTTGAATTTGAAATCTTCTATGTGAAATACATTTATCTTACTAGACTCTAAATAGGTTATATGTATGTTTTTATACTGTCAACAATTTTTACTACAATAATCTATAGGTATGATTACAAAACAGATCCGAAAAAAGAACCCATATTAGATTCATTTGAACAATATAAGACTATAATATTTCTTTTTCACTTGCCAAAGAATACACTTGAAAAGGTCTTCATGGTACATTTGGAATAAACGTATTAGTTAAGAAATTCTACATCGATTACAATAAATAAATTGTTCCCTTAGCAAACAATTTGTAATCCTTAAATGAATTATTAAGTTTCTAATTGTTTCTCGCGAAATTCAACAAAATAATCGAGTGATTAAACAGAAATGTATTATTTTTTAAGAAATTTAGCTTTTGTTATCGCTAATTCAAAATTTTCGTTGGAAATTAAATTGCCTAAGAACTAAGGGAATATGTTGTGGAGCACAATAAAAGTGGGTTAATCAATGCACAAAGTGGACGCCGAATGAATATCGAATGAGTGAATAGAGACAAACAAGTCACCCACTTGTCATCAAATCGATTTGCCGACAGATTTGCTTGTCTCTTATCGAAGTTAATGAATCGCAGCGGAATAGTTTCTGGCAGGGAATACGCTCTGATGATAATTATTATTACCACAAGGGGCGGGGCCAATGTCAGGTGATGTGCCTCCGTCAGCCCCTCCTTGGGAATCGTTTACAATGTTACGATATTGTGCAGGCACAGTTATTTTCGTTATTTTTGTTATTTTCGTTGGCGATGCAGTTACGGTAAACCCTGAAAATCGCGCGCAACGGAAGTGCCAGCGAGTACACAAAAGGTAAGTCAAAACTGCGCGACCCTTTACAACAAAAACAACATGAAGCACGAAGGGCGACTGCGAGAGCAACAACTAAAACGGGGCAATGACTGGCGGATTGTGCGAAACAGAGAAGACAACTTCGCACATAAATCACAAACGAGTTGGCCCTTGGGAGGGGTGGTGGAAAGGGCAAGGGACGGGGAGAAAGGTGACTGTTCACTCTTGACTGCCGGCTGTCTGCCAGAGCGATAACTAATGCACATTTGCACTAGCTTCGCCCCACTGTGCCTAATACACTTGCGTGTGCGTGTGTGTGTTGCTTTGCATCTCGCCGATTCGATTGGAGAACTTGAGGCCAAGGTTGTTGCCGCTCTTGTTGTTGTTGTTGCTGTTGTTTACTGCTTTAATTTCAGTTTCGCCCGCAGTCCGCCAAATATTTCGCCGAAAAGAAAAGAAAAAAAAAAACAAATGGGTGCAGGTAGAAGAAGGCAAAGAGAGACGCGAAAGAAAAGAATTTCTGGAACAGTTCTCTTTCACGTTTAGCGCATATTTCTGTACAACCTGCAAGTTGCGGCATTTTGTATCTGTATCTGTATTCGTATCTGCACTCTATATGCCGTATCTGTATCTTTATCCACGTCCGTGTGTTGTGCGAGTGTAGTCCCATAGTAGTACCGGTTGTCTCGGCCAGCGTGTTTTCCTGTTTGTTGTTTACCAAACACGCGGCTTCGTCTGATATTTTGATATTATTATCATCATGTGTTTAGTTCTTTCTTTGCGTATTGCTGTTACCGACTCCGTCTTAATGAAAATGAACGCGCACCGGGGGAGGCCTACAACCTCACACCATGTCTATGTCTCTTTTTCTCTATATATGTAAACGAATACATATATATATAACTATCTCTGTCTTGCGCTCTTGCCAGGCTCCCGAGCAGCTGCAGTTGCGTAAACAACTTGGAAATTTGCATGAAATTCCAATAAATATGCCACTGCAGTCTGCCAGGAATACTACAACGAAAACTGCATCGCAAGGGGGTTCCTCGAGTAACCCTAACTCTGCAGGCAAGTCTTTCCCACCTCGCTGATACGACACAACTGTGTTGATTTTGAAAGAACTCAATTAGCTGCATAGATAAATTATCCATTTCAAATATATTTTGGGATATCAAAGTGTTAGAGTCAAAAACTAAATGCTGCAAGGAAGTAATCTTGAAAAAGAAGAAGCAGAGTTTCACTTAGATCCTATTTAATTATTCCACTCAACTGTCTCATTGCATTGTTTACTTTTATAGATTTAAAAATAAAATAGTTTTTTAAGCACCCAAACAAAAAGAAGGTGGGGACTTTCTACACCTCGTCTATGAGTCACTAGCTCTTGCATGTGGCACTCTCATAAGCCTGCTGAACATGTTGCAACCGAATGTTTTCGTTGACATTTTTAATAAACCCAAAGAATTGCGGCCACATACATAGGAATCGCATGCACTCTGCTGTGGTCTGTGTTAATATTTGAACAACCAGAAAACGAAGATAACGAACAGTCTTTTAATGTAGTTATTCAAATCCAAAAACCAAATTCAGGTCAACACGAGGGGAACGGGGGCTCCACGTCGTTGCTCTCTTTTGCTCTGCGGCCAGCAAAGGTTTAAACTCAAGACCAAATTTGTCATAAAAAACGTCTTCGAAAAAGATTTCAATAATTCAATGCATAAAATAAACATAAAAGCGACTGGCTTAGTGGCAAATATACTCTGCGCCCCCGGACAGAGGGTATATCTGTTAAATGAGTTGATTGTGTTATTTAAATTATTTTGGAATGAAGTTATCTAATATCTTGAGGTACTTTAACACTTATGGAATTAAGAGACAATGATTAAGAATCAGCGGGGCTTATCATACTCGGTAATAAACTTGCTAAAAAAGTTGGGTTCCTAAGGTCGATGCCACTGAAAATTTTAGAGAATTTTCCACACATAAAGCTGATGGAAACAAAAGGCGCAGCTTGGCCAAGCAGCGCGTAATTGCAATAGATGCACTCAGACTCACAGATTATCATACACTCACACTCGTACACACACCAAAAATTAGTCAGGGACAGACAGGGAGAATCCGCTGGCAGCTGCATTAAATTAGACTCTTTCAGAGCTCCGTGGCCCGCTTTGACCTTAGTTAAATGTGGGTTTAAGGCGTCGCGCCATATTGTGCACGCACACAAATGCACAAAGCACACACACATTAAATGCAGCCGTCGCCAGGGTTGCAATTTCGGGTTGGGTCATCGTTGTCATCTTTGCAGAAGCTTAGCACCACTTGCTGCTGGAGCTGGGCTGCCCTGGGGTGGGCTGTGTGGTCTGGTCTGGTCTGGTCTGGCCTGGTGTGGTGTGCTATGGTGGGATCTGAGCTCTGCCGAGGTGGGAAGTGGTGTGTGTGTGTGTGTGTGTTGGCAGCTGTCGCCGTTTGGCTATTGCCACTAATATTTCGGTATACTACTTAACCCATGCATTAAATGGCGGGACAAGTGTTTTATAGTACGAGCCAGGGGCGGGGTGGGGTTCACTGCCTGCGAACTGCTGCTCAAGTGGCAGTTGCCGTTGTCGCTGTTGTTGTTGTTGTTGCTGCCGAGCTGGGGTGGTGGGTTTGAAGGATGGTGGTTAGGCGGGCTGGGTGGCGCGTGAAAAGCTGCCTTTTTCTGCGCAAATGAAAAGTGGATGAAAGGCGCTGGCGTTGGCTGCTTTGCACATTTCCGGGCGCGCACAGCCAACACACGCACACACACACACACACACACACACGACGAGTCAAATCGAGGGCAGACGTACTTGGACTGGTGTGGAGGGGCACTACTACAACAGAGTCCCTATTCTGGCACATGCGTAGAAGTGGCTGCCCGCACTTGAATGGCGAACAAAATGAAAATCTGGCTGCTTTTTCAGCTCAGTTACCGTCGAGCAATTTAGTAAAGTGCGTTCCAAGAACTAACTCACCTGCGGCCCCAATCCGTTTAGAACTCCGGCATGGGGTGCTAACACAACGCCAGCTGATGCCGCAGCTCGGAGATCCGTGCTCGATTGCGATACTCTGCAGTTTCTTTGGGCCCCCTCAACACTTTGCACAGTTTTCTGCAGCCTTACAGCGCTGCCCCGCTGCCATCATTCAGGGCACAGACGCTGGCTGCAGGATAACAGTGGACAACAACGACGGCGACGGCGACGGTGACGGTGAAAGGCGATGTTGTCGTTGCGCCGTTGCCGATGTCGTATGTCGTTTGTCTCTTGTCGCTTGTCGTGCTCGCAGGCAATGGCCGCCGCGCTCTCGTTTTCGGCGAACTGCTGCGCTCGGCGTCAAATTTCAAACTAAAGTCAGTTGCCCCGGCATGGCCGCAGCTAAAACCCAGTGCGAATGCGACCCTCCAACTCGCAGTTACCCAGCTGGACGTCGACAGCTGAAAGATGATAAGACTGTGAACGAAGTAAATGCGTTTGATACTTTTAATAAAGTACAACAATTAATTTAGAGAATTCAAAGATATCCTAATAATTAAGCAATCAAATTTAATTTACCTTATTTAACATAAATTATTTACAAGGTTCAGTTGAATATTTATTTACTGTGTTGTACAAAAATATATCTCTATATTATTGTGTTTTTAATTCCACTATACAAATTTGTATCTTTTTACAGCAAATGTAAAATATGTATAGACCAAATAATATAGTTAAAGATGGAATTACCTTAATATTCATTTTCAATTTAACCGAATTCGTCAAAGGTTAAATAGCTGCCTATATCTCCGATTTTTTTAAAATCTTTTTACTGATAGAGCTATATTTTTCAAGATTACAATAAAAAATAATTAGCTGAAAGAATTGTTTACCGGTTGCTTCTAGTTTTTTTTATTTAATTTTAAAAATAATAAAATTTACATGCATTTAAACAAAATCGGAGATGTAGGCAGCTATTTAACCTTTACCCCGAATTCTATTATTTATTTACTTATTTGTTAATTTTTTTTAATTGATCAGTTCGAAATGGACTGACTAAAATATTCCTTAAATAAATTTAACCAAATCAAACCAAATATTCTATTCATCTAATTATTTTTTTATTGTAAGGCCAATAACAAGAAGATTCAAACAACGTCAGTTGCGACTGATACCAGCTGAAGACTTACTTGAAAACGGAGGTGTTTTTCATGCTTCCAATTCCCACTGTGTGTTTCAGCAGCAGCAACAACAACACTCGTGCAGGCAAACGGTGCTTTTTGCTTGAGTTGATAACAGCCATATTGCTGTGCCTGTGTGTGTGCGCGCGCTTGCCTGTGTGCATGTGTGTGAGTGTGTGCGCAGCGCAACCACCTAGCACCTAACGGCGGAGAGCGAGCTCACGGCGAGTGTGAGTAAAAAGAGCGAGAGAGAGATTACACTCAGAGAAAGAACTAAGTAGGGCGCTGAGTCGACCCAGCGACTTTTAGTGAAATAATTTATGAAAATTAAAACAATAATATTTAAAATAAAATAATTTAAAAAACTAAAATATTTTTGTTTGTATTTCTGTGTTCCTCTTGAACTTTTTGCAGTGCAGTGAAATTCATTCATTTTCCAGGACTTGCCTCCGTCTCTCAGTATGTCTATGTATTTCCCTGAGTATGTGTGTACAAAGTGTGGGCATGTACATACATGTCCTCGTGTATGTGTGCAAGCCTGGGAGACTTACCCGAGCAGCTTCGATTGAGTCTCTTTGTGGATTTTGTGGACTTTGTTTCCAAAATTCAATTGCCCAATACATTCCGACGTTGTGTGGTGCTCTGCCAGGACGCGCACTCAGCACAAAGCCAACAGCAGCTCGAGGCTTGTATGTATGGATGAAAGTATGTATGGATGAATACATATGCATGTATGTATATATGGATACGTATTTACGAGGACGCGCGTATCCTTGTGTCCTTCGCTGCACAAGCACCACGCACCAAGCACCAACTGGAGTCAATGAAACTTCTTTGTTGCACGCTCCACTCCGTCTTTCAAAATGAAATCAAAGTGGGATATTTAAAGCCTCATTAATCAGGCTGCCGCCTTCCACAAGGGCATAACTCCACCAATCCCTCTCCGTATTTCACCCTCCAATTGCACGAACTAGGTGTCGAGAGACCCCACAACCCGAGGCTCTTGACTTGAGAGCGTTAATGCGCTCATTAAGTTCAAATTTGTTTCATTGATAATTACTTGATGCTCCAAGGAATAGAGAATATTCCCGCGCACCTTGGCTGTAAATCGTAATCTAGTTATATATGTTGATATGATGTTTTATTAAAGATATATTGAAGATGTATTTTAAACGAGCATCGTAATTTTAATCCATTTTAAATAATTATTGTACATTATTCTAGTTTCTTACAGTTTTATTATATGACAGGTATATTTAAAGTATTTTTTATTTCATCCTAACTTGAAACAGCATGCATATATACTGTACATACTTATTGCAAAAGTAACATTTCGTTTCAGCAATCAACCTTGAGAAACAGGACTGTTCTAGGTAGAAAACCAAAGGCACAGTTCGATCTTTTGTTTAGTACATTTTTTAATTTATGACCTACAAAATTATATATCCTGCAGTTTTGGTGTTACTGTTACCTGAAAGATGTTTTCCAGCCAGATGGAAATACTTGTTGTTCCGATAAATGACACTGGGCGATTTCTCTTTTTTTGTCTGTATGTCGATAAACGTCATGGAACAGTTTCGAAAATTGTTATCATATAAATATTTGCATTTGTTTAGCCGATTAACACCGGTCGATTGTACAATAACTAGTTCGCTTCTGGGCCCCGTCCGTTACTCCGTATCTTCGTTTGTCTGTTGAACGTTTGTCCGCTCGCACAGGCAATGTGATGATTTTTCGTAATGAATGCTAATTAAACGCATTCGTTTTCTAGTTCACTTGGCAGCCAATGACCAAGAGCTAGCAGCATCCACGTCGAGCCCAACTCGCTCGGAGCGCATTCCCAATCTCCTGCTATCTAGACCCGATTTCGTATGTATATACTACTTATTCGTTCAGCTTGTACGGGGCTGGGTAACAAAGTGTGTCAAAATTCTTAGGCGTATCCATGAACAAAACCTTGCTCACATGGCTGGCCGGCTATGTGTTGTACATAGACATACACAGAGAGATATCTAAGTATATACTATATACACACCGAAACAGACACATCTACGGACACAGCCACTGAGACATACACAGATATAGCGTCGTGCTTGCCCAGATACAGATTGCACAGTACGAGTATGTTTCACACAATTTGGGTATATCCACGACGTAAGCGTAAATGGGAAAGCAAATAAAAGGTGCTAATTTCATGAGGGTTCAATTAGACGTTAGGCTGCTGTACGATTTCTTTTCAGCGCTTATACACACATACATACATACAAGACACATTTATTGGAAGCCGCAAGCCTGTTTAATATGAGAACAAATACCAAATCTATTAATATTAATGTTTGCCTCCACTTTAAATCATGCTCAAAAAAGTTAAATTCTCTGAACGCCTTGTTTACAATTTTAAAAAATATGAGAAAATAAAAAAAAATTCGTTCGCCCGAGCAGGGACTTGAACCCTGGACCCTTGGATTAAAAGTCCAATGCTCTACCGACTGAGCTACCCGGGCACATGCATGTTCTCAGCCAAAATAGCTTTAGTATATGAATGGCAGCAAAAGCTCTTTACAAACTGTTCATTCTTAAAAGCTTTTAGTGCAAATCCATAGAAGCTCGCCTGTTATGGTACAGTCGCGGACAAAATATCCGGACACCCTATGAAAAAATATAAATTTCAACCCGATAGAGAAGATTATCACTCTATGAAGATTTATTTCGTTAAGACGAGACTGTAAGCAATAAATTTAATCACAATTAAATAATATTAATTATATATAAATAAAAAATAAAATTAGCAGAAAGTATCCGTTAGTATCCTGGACCTTATCCACAAAGACTGAACTGCTATCGTATTTATTATAATACCAAACTCGTGTGCTATTTAATTAGAATAAGGTGTAATATACATTTTTACTTTGATTCCGCTCATTTCGAACAAATTTATTTTCCGAAGTTGAGGAAATTAACCGTGTGTCTTATTTTTAGAGTCATTCGTCATTCTAGAAAATTAATTTAGAATATGAGTTTTCGCCATATAAATATATACTCAGCCCAGGCTTACTTTTCATACAGTGCTTTAAATACGTCCTTTTTCCAAATTGTTACAATGAACAAGAGTATACCCTGTGAGCAAGGAATGTAATCGATAAACCTTAATATGCCACGTGGTGGAAATATGTATGTGAATATTTCAATTATCCAAAGAACGCCTGACAGCGCAACAAATCGAAAAAACATGGCAAAACTGTTAAAATAAATTAATGTCATTACATAATAAATTATTTAAAGCAGCCAAAATGAAAAGAGAAAACTTACTAATCCAGATTGATTGCATTGGGTTGACTCCTAGAAGTGCTCCAAGTGCTATGGTTTTTTTTATATTCAACATATATACACTTTACCGACACAAAGGAAAGCACTATAATGATGGTAAGCATGACCAAAATAGGCCCATATAAATAGACCATTGCCGACCATGTGAAAGCTAAAGTACAACCGTTTCGTTAGGTTTTCTAAGATAACACAAATCGTTCAGCTTACTGTTTATCCAACAAAAGTTATTACCAACTCCGGGCTGGAATGGACTGTCACCATCCCCATGACGTGTTAGGAACTCCATTGTCCCTGTGATTGCCAGTAACGTCGTAGCAACACTCCAAACGAAAATGTTATACTTGCGGAACATTCTGCTTGACCTGAACTGAAGTGTTGTGGCTGCTCTCCACAATTCGTAGTTAATTACCAAGAGCCAAAGGAACATGGCCGTCTCTGCGAAATAACCACAGTAACCTGGACCAGAATATTTGTATATATACATTAATAAATATACAAAATTTACATTTATTTACTTTGTGAGGTCTGCCATTTTCTTTTATTTTCAATGTTGAATAGTTAGTGCTTATGTTTATTATGAGACATCTTACCCATTAAATAACAAACGTACAATGTAGGTGCAACTCGATTGCGTAACTCAGCCCACTCCAAAGTGAATCTTAGAGCCAGGCAAATGAAGTAGCAAAGGCAGCTGTTACTGTAGTCGTTGCAAAACTTTGGAAGATATATGTATACGGAAATGGTCATTATCATACAGAATATTGACACAGACCTCAGAATGTCTAAGAATGAAACTGAAATAGATAACAATTGTAAGCTTAGTTACAAATTGGCTTAGGCTGTTCTTTAATATATAATATTATATAGAAACAAAGTCAGATGCCTAATATTTTAGACAACCAAATTGGTTAACTTTATAGCACACTATACTTATTGTTTGTATTTTAGCCTCAGGCTTGATGATTGTCGGCCGAAGTTCATAATATGTGTTGTTAATCCTTACTGGCACCAAACAATATTCCTTCTTGCTATATAGCCTGTTATTTGCATAACTAGTCAAAGATCCATTCTAAAAAAATATTAATAATTAAACAGTTAAAGCTTATTTATAATAGCGGGGCTCGGAACTAAGACAATTTTAATTTGAATAACTTCTATGAGTTTTACGAGCAATGCGCGTTTTATCAAGGATTTTAAATAAACTTGATCAGAGTGCTATAATAGTTAGAAACTTAATGCCAAATTTTACGTATTTAGCTTTTATAATAAAATATATCTGTTTATTCAAACAGTCAGACGAATAAACAAACTGACATGGGTCACTCATAAACATCAATATATGCATATACATAAACAATACTTTAGAAGATCTGTTACAGTTTCTTTTCCGCATTACACCAATAAAAATTAATACAAAGAAACTTATCATATCAAATTTACCCCGATAAATAATGCAAAAATTGCCTAATGAAGAATTTATTTACGGAAAATAACTGATTCATCAAACCTCTTGTATAGTGTAACTGTCTTCTTCTTCCTTTAAATAGAAATTTTCATATGGTAGGCGAAATTTTGTTTGAACCACATATTTCTCCAACGCATTCTCGTAAACATTAGTTTCATTGCGAGAGAAATACGCATAGGCGTTGGGCAGATCCTGTTTTGGTTCACAACAGAAATACACGCACTTCGCGACCTGACAGAGACAGCCTCTGACGTGCTTGTCTACCGGCATCTCACTACCAAATAGTGCCACCGTGTAGTTGTATTCCCCAATTTTGTTGCTCGGAATTTCAACATTTTTATATGTATATGATCCATTTTTTTCCTGTATGCCGGTGAGATCAACGGTGTCGTAAAAGTCACAATTGACTATATCTGAAGCAGTCACAGCCGTTAAAATACTGAGCACCATTAAAACACAAGTCGGTGCATTCATATTGATTTGCAATCTTTGAGCACCATAAAAACACAAATCACTATATTCATTATAACATATAATCTAAAATCATTAAACAAAACAATATTCTTCAATATTTTCCTCAGGTCTTGGGAGTTCAAACTAACTCGAAGAGTTTTAACATAATATACAACAAAGTAAAGTATTGACTCAATCAAATTCATAAAAAATTTTTATCGGAATATATAAATATAAACATTAACCCCATTTTGCCAATCATAATTTTTCTAACCTAAACTTATTACTTACTATATATTATACAAATAGTGAAAAAATAATGGACAATGAATCACATACTATATCTTTAAAGGATAAGCAAGTAATCAGTAACAATTGAAGATTAGAAAGGTATTAAAACCATCGACAATTAAGAGGAAGACTTTGATTCTCGTTTAAAAAATGTTGACAAAAATACCTAGCATAATTCAGAATGCAGTGGTTTTATTAAGACATAACCACACGAGCGATACTCGGGCACATTTGACATTAAAATACCCTTCGCCAAATTTTGAAAAAAAAAAATTAAATTTCCAACAACAAATTCTACATACACCTATTACTTACTCACTATTACACCTACAAACAACATTATATGCGTGTCGAAGCCAACTTTATGTCTTAAATAATACTCAATCGACTCAGCTAGCAAGCCTGAACGAGAATATATAAAGTTTGTGGGGTCTTCCACACATCCTTCTGCGTGTTACATATTTTTGCAAAAAGTTAGTATTATACCCTTATTTGATCCATTTTCAATGGTCGAATAGTATACAAATTACCCAGAACTTGAATATAAATACGGGCAATAACTGATTCATCCAACTTCTGGTTCAGCAAAACATTTTAAGTGCTTTGATTTGTCAGAGATTTCAATGAAATTTCGTATTGAATAATAATAATAATAATACTGTAACTTTAAAACTAATTAAAACAAAAAAGTTGGTTTCAGTTTTTTTTTTTGGTACTCCTAACGTGTTTTCTGAATATATTTAGTTTATTTGAAAAAAAAAAGACTTTAATTATGAACTATTTTTGGAAACTTTGACATGCGCTAAGATTCAGTTTGTTTATGGGGAACACTGTAAATGCCTATTAGATTGCATGTCAATTGGTTCTTAATGAGAATATACAAAATAATTGGAGAGCCAAATGTGAAGATATCAGCAAAAAAAAATAATGAAACTGAAATAGGAACGATTTTTTGTTGATACATTGCTATTTAATGGTTTAAAAAGTGATGCAGTGTATGATGCAGTGGCTTCGAAAGTGCTACCTAGAACACTGCTCTTTGGATAAGCAACCATCAATCAATGGTTGAAAGTAGTTAAAAACGAAATGTAGATTAAAAACAAAATGTAAATAAAATTAAAATATGTAGCTTAAAAAAAAAAATTAGTTTTGCAAAAAGATTGTGGTCCAACAATTGGCAAGGCTGATAATGGCAGTCCACTCCGGTACGCTATCCCACTACTGCCTACCACGGGAACTCTTGGCTGCTGGTTTTCACCCCTGGCCCGGTTCATCCCTCCTTAGCCAACCTGAATGCCGTGGACTCCTCCTCGGCACCCATATTGATGGCAAGCTTAGTGCGGACGTTCCGTCAACATGGCTGGCCCACTACACAGTGATCCCCAGCCTCAGGCCATCCCACAATCAGACCTCACAGAAGCGTGATTACAGAAGCTGCCAACCTTCCAGTCGGCAAACATGTTTCAACATGTCAAGACATGTTACTTTTTCGACTCTGCTCTATCGACTACTGCTTGCCTTGAATTTACCTGTTCAGGTAATATCAGTGGGTACACTGCTTGCACAAGAAACATGCCGTATTGTGCACTGCTTAGTGGTGGTGTAGGAACTCAGTGCACTTTCGCACTGCTTGAAAGATGCAGTACATTGCACTGCTTCCCTCTTTCGACGATAAACTGCTTAAAGTTATTAGTTAGCTCAGATCTTATAATGTTCTGTCACTTAGAAATCATTTCAGTGTTAAAATTAACTGGTTGATAAAAACTAAAAAAACACCCTAAAAAAATATATGTATCGCCAGAAAAAAAAAGTTTGCCGCCCGAGCAGGGACTTGAACCCTGGACCCTTGGATTAAAAGTCCAATGCTCTACCGACTGAGCTACCCGGGCACATGAATGGGGCTTGCCAAATTCCCTTTAAAACGATTTAAGGATATTTCAAAAACCAGTAAAAACAAAAATTTTAGAATTATATTTTCTAAATATATTTAATGTTCTTTAAAAATGAATTTTGTATTACAATTATTAATATGTTGTATACATATAGGTATACTTTTTAAAGGTCCATATATTAAGCTTCCGTACACTTCGAACTTAGTGGAGCATCATTATCGGAAGTAGAACAAATAGCCCGCGAGTTTCTGTTATTAGCCTTCTTAGCCATTCTTAAAAATCAATGAAATATGTTAATGATTTATGTTTGTGCTGTAAAAATATATTTATATACCTTTCATAAACAGCCTTTAGGACGTCATTCTTCCAGATTGTTACGAAAAACAACAAAATACCCTGGGAGCAAGGAATATAATCGATATAATTTGAAATTCCACTGGTGTTTAGTGAAAATAGAAATGAGATTATTTCAGTAATCCAAACAACGCCTGAAATCGCGAACAATCGGAAAAACATGCTTAAACTGTGAAAATAAAAACATAAATTATTAAATTTACCATTCATAGCTGTTATGGGAAGAGGAAACATACTTGGCCTGATTTGTGACATTTGTTTGACTCTCGGCAGTCTTCCAATTGCTCCTACTTTCTTTGTTTTCTACATATATACGCTTTGCTGTTATAATAGACAACACTATAATAGTAATAACCATGACCAAAACAGGCCCATAGTAATAAAGCATCGCCGACCAACTCTCCGCTAAATAAAATCATTTCGTTAGCTTATTTTTTCTCTTAAGTAACACAAAACTTTTAGCTTACTGTTTATCCAACAGTAATACAACGCAACTCCGGGACTCCATGGATTGTATTCAATTTCTCCATTTTCTTCTTTAGGTAGGGTTAGTAACTCGATTGTTCCTGTTATAGCAAGCAATATCGCAGCAACACTCCAAACAAAAATGTTGTACCTTCGGAACATTCCGCTAGATCTGTTTTGCAGTGTTGTGACTCTTCTCCACAAATTATAGTTAATGATGAACAGCCAGAGGAACGTGGCCATGACCATGTAATAACCACAATACCCTAAATCATATATGTATGTATTGAAGCAAAACACAAAAGAATTTATTATTTGATTATTTAAGTTTATTTTGGTAGAAGACTACGTACCTATTAAATAACAAACGCTTTTATAAGGGACGTGGCTTCGACAATTCGACTCGACCCAGATTAAAGTGAAACTAACGGTCAAGCAAATGAAGTAGCATAGGCAGCTGTTACTATAGTCGGTGCGAAACTTTGGAAGATATATGTATACGGAAATGGTCATGATCATACAAAATACTGACACACTTCTCAGAACATCTGAAAATGAAACTGAAATTGATCGGGATAAAATTAACTTACAGCATTTTATTGTCCCAAGCACATATGCACGCACGTGTGTGATTTTGAATGCAAAAAAAAATGCGGGTGCATGTAAAAAAAAGAAAAGTAACACAGATCGAGCTACGCGCTCGCATACCCTTTTCCTTTCTTCCATACACAAGCATTGCAATGTCACGGATTACTCGGTTGTTTACAAAATCAAACCGTTCAAGGTTTATGCAATAGATGTGTTTATTCCCTATCGAATGAAGCTTTGACGATAGATAGGTAATATAGTAAGTTAAGAATTGGTTTAAATTACTCATGAAATATTTGAAGGAACATTTAGTTATTTTATTTTTTGATTACTTACTTTTTGTTTCTGTTTGAACGACATGTTCGATTTTGTTGGTTGCCGGCCATAGTTCGTAATATGTGTCATTTATCCTTACTGGAACCAAGCAATATTCCTTCTTGCTATATTCCTTATTTTTTGTATAACTCGTCATTGTTCCATTCTTAAAGTAAAGTTAATAAAAAAAGGGATTAAGTTATATATAACAACCTTGAAACTGAAACTTAAATAGATTTCAAGATATAAAGAAATGTTCAAATCACTTTCTTTATCACACACATCTAAATACTTAAGCAGTACACACTATACATACACTATGAAATCTCAAGATTTGTGAGCTTACTCTGGGCTGGGGTACTTCGATGTTCGGCTCTCAGTACAAACAGCGCCTAGGATCAAAACTGCTTCAGTCGCACTGCGGCAGCGAAACGAAAAGCATGCACGTACTTCTTTGCGCTGTGCTATCCTTTCAATGTGTGCGTGTATGTATGCACATGCTGCCATGTGAATGTATGCGTTACTAGTGAAGTTTGACAATAGACAAATGCTTCGGCCGGCGCGCTGGCAGCCTGAAGTCAATTTTGCGTTTCGCCGTCGAGAGCGAAACGACTGAAGCACAGGGCCGATTTTTAGTTTTTGAGAAATTTGTATGCTAAAGACACATTTGTATCTTTAAGATACATTTGTACCGCAACCCGATTTTTAGTTTTTGAGAAATTTGCATGCATAAGATAGATTTGTATCTTTAAGATACATTTGTACCGTAACCCGATTTTTAGTTTTTGAGAAATTTGCATGCATAAGATACATTTGTATCTTTAGGATACATTTGTACCACCCATTTTTATTTTTGAGACATTTGTATCTTTAAGATACATTTGTATCTTTAAGATACATTTGTACCGCAACCCGATTTTTAGTGTTTGAGAAATTTGTATGCTAAAGATACATTTGTATCTTTAAGATACATTTGTACCGCAACCCGATTTTTAGTTTTTGAGAAATTTGTATGCTTAAGATACATTTGTATCTTTAAGATACATTTGTACCGCAACCCGATTTTTAGTTTTTGAGAATTATCATGCATAAGATACATTTGTATCTTTAAGATACATTTGTATCTTTAAGATACATTTTTATCTTTAAGAGACATTTGTCATGCATACAGATTTTTAGTTTTTGAGAATTTTCATGCATAAGATACATTTGTATCATTAAGATACATTTGTACCGCAACCCGATTTTTAGTTTTTGAGAAATTTGCATGCTTAAGATACATTTGTATCTTTAAGATACATTTGTACCGTAACCCGATTTTTAGTTTTTGGGAATTTTCATGCATAAGATACATTTGTATCTTTAAGATACATTTGTACCGCAACCCGATTTTTAGTGTTTGAGCAATTTGTATGCTAAAGATACATTTGTATCTTAAAGATACATTTGTACCGCAACCCGATTTTTAGTTTTTGAGAAATTTGCATGCATAAGATACATTTGTATCTTTAAGATACATTTGTACCGCAACCCGATTTTTAGTTTTTGAGAAATTTGCATGCATAAGATACATTTGTATCTTCAAGATACATTTGTACCGCAACCCGATTTTTAGTTTTTGAGAATTTTCATGCATAAGATACATTTGTATCTTTAAGATACATTTGTATCTTTAAGATACATTTGTACCGCAACCCGATTTTTAGTGTTTGAGAAATTTGTATGCTAAAGATACATTTGTATCTTTAAGATACATTTGTACCGCAACCCGATTTTTAGTTTTTGAGAAATTTTTATGCTAAAGATAGATTTGTATCTTTAAGATACATTTGTACCTTTTTTTTTTTTTCTTGCATAAGATACATTTGTATCTTTAAGATACATTTGTATCTTTAAGATACATTTGTACCGCAACCCGATTTTTAGTGTTTGAGAAATTTGTATGCTAAAGATACATTTGTATCTTTAAGATACATTTGTACCGCAACCCGATTTTTAGTTTTTGAGAAATTTTTATGCTAAAGATAGATTAGTATCTTTAAGATACATTTGTACCGCAACCCGATTTTTAGTTTTTGAGAATTTTCATGCATAAGATACAGTGCTTAGTGATTATACATTTTCTTTTGAAATATGGCTGATTGTTCTATTTCAGATATCTTTATAACTAAGAGACTAGTTTGCGTTGAAACAGTCGAATGCATGGACAGACGTTTGTCAGCAGATGTTCGTTAATGATATGTATTAACGTATTAAGTGTGTATGATCAGAGTGTCTTCTAGTGCCTTTCAATTATCTCAGTAAAATTTATTCTGTGTAGCCTTTAAACAGCTATGTAATTTCCTTTCAGCAGGTCGAAGATTTCGGTCGCCTTTGATATTATTACATATACCCGCTACCCAAAGAATAAAATTATATTACAGATCGATTCAGATCGAAAATTGCTTTCCAAATTGTGTGTGAATTGTGTGCAAACTGGACAAAAAAGGATTTTTAAAATATACTTCTACTTTTTAGTTTGAAACCGGTATTTTAAATAAAGTATTGTGAGTTAATTCGTAGTCAGCACAGTAACTTATTGGCAATGCTTATTGTATTGATACAAAAAAATTTTTATCACACCTCTTGTATAGTGAAACTTTCATCTTTTTCTTTCACATAGAAAGTGTCACAGGATAGTCGATATTTTGCCTGGACCACATATTCCTGATCGAGAGCATTCACGTAAAAATCACTCCCGCTAAGAGACATATTCACAAAGACGTTGGGTAGATCCTGTTCTGGTTCACAACAGAAATACACGCATTTCGCGACCTGACAGAGACATCCTCTGACGTGATTGTCTGCAGGTTTAAAATCACTGAAAAGGGCTGCCGTGTAGTTGTATTCTCCAATTTTGTTTCTTGGTATTTCAACATTTTTGTACAAATATGATCCATTTTTTTCCTGTATGCCGGTTAAATCAACGGTATCGTAAATGTCACAATTGGATGTATCTGAAGCTATCACAGCCGGTAAAATACCGAGCATCATTAGAACACAAGTCAGTGCATTCATATTGATTTGCAATCTCTTGAGCACCATAGAAGCACAAATCACTATATTAATATTAAAATATAATGTAAAATAATTAAACAAAATTATTTTCTTTAATATTTATTTCTATCCAAAGGCTTCGAAGCTTTCGTTCAAACTGAACTTATCGGAGAGGTTCATTAGCATAATATGCAGAAAATAAATTAAAAGTGATTCATAATTCAATTATTAGAGTAAGTCATAACCACAAGAAACATAATTAAATTCAATTCATAAGAAGAATGTCAAGGAATATCGAAGGGATTATACCCTTACAGTTTATCACATAAGTCCATACCGTATGTTCCGATAACAATTCAATGGAAAACTTTTAATTACTCGATATAATAATACAAATTGTTTCGTTTCACTACCTATTCCTTTTTTTCTTCTCACTTTTAAGTTAAAAAAAAAATATATAAAAATAAAAAAAATATTGTTATTAGACCACCTTTTTTAACATGTTAACGGTATAACACTTTCAAAACGTTGATTTCAATAGAACTAATAAACCCGATACGACACGATGGGGGTCATAAAACTCAATATCCAGATTACGAAAGAGAATCAACCAGTGTAAAAATAGAGAATGTACACGTATATAGAAATACCGGAAATAACTGATTTATTAGACTTGTTGTATGACACATAAAAGTGTTCATAAGAATTCAATTGATATTCTAAGAGCTCTAAAAGTTCCCGAATGAGTAAGCCCCAAGAGTAAAAATACATATTTAATATATATTTAACATTAGCAGCACTATTTGAACGAAACAAATCGAGTCTACATATGTCTCAGTGACTTATTGTTGATTCCTGAAAAAAATTGTTCAAAATGCAGGGAACTACTTAAGCAAGCTAAATCGGGAAGATGCGGGCCGTCGAACTCAATAATCAGTGCCAGAATGTATATGAATCATCAAGGCTCTGGTTTCTCAAAAATGTTTAATTTCCAACTGTGTTTGGCGGCCCCGTTTTTCATAACATTTCTAAACTGATTCGAGGTCGACACCACAAAATAAATAACAATAATAAGAAAATAATATATTGCAGTTACACATCTGTAGCAGTTGCACGTCTGCTCTCCCGCGTTTAATAGTTTCGACCACAGAACATTATAAACACTATTTAAATTGTATTTATGCGACATGACTCTTCATATGACAATGACAAAATTCAGTGATTTACATTAATTTGTTAAGTAAATTATTTGTATGCTTGTACAATTCTATGCATGATATGTTATACAATTTATTTTAATGCCACTTAGTTGCAGCATTTTTAAAATTTATTGTAATAAGTTTTTATAATTCATATATGTGTCATTTACTTTAATTTTAAATATTATATACAAATTATGAAGATCTGCCAAACCTTTCATTTTGTTAATCACATTTATTTAATTATATAATTTGCAGAGATAATGATCTGTAATATCCTTGTAATCATCGCTAACTCTTACTCTTTCCATCGCTATCTCCCAAGCACACAATACGTGCCGCTTTGTATCTTCAAAAACGTTTACATTTTAATCGAAATAGATCTTAAGTGTAAATTACCATCCACTCCATTTGATCATACCAAACATCTAGCTTATGGTTATTGTTCACCACAACTTCATAAATTAAGACTTCGTAGATCTTGAACATAATTGTACTTCCTTTTCGAATGTCGATGAAGTCACTCGTGTGCGTTCCTTTTTTTCCATTCTACAAAAGTAAAGCATATAAATTAGTAAAATATGAGTTTCGGCTAAATAAATATTCTCATCCTCGGCTTACTTTTTATAAAGCGCTTTAAATACTTCCATTTTCCAAATTGTTACAATGAACAACAGTATACCCTGCGAGCAAGGAATCCAATCGATAAAAGATTCCTTGCCATTTGTGTCTAGTGAAAATAAGTATGAGATTATTTCAGTTATCCAAACAACGCCTGAAATCGCAAACATTCGGAAAAACATGGCAAAACTGTAAAAATAAATTATTATAATTATATAAATCAATTATTCAACGTACTATTTCTGAGGTAGAATGTAAAGAGAAAACTCACTTAGCCTGATTAGTTACATTCGTTTGACTCTCAGAAGTGTTCCAAATGCTCCTGTTTACTTTGGTATCAACATATATACGCTTTGCCGTTAAAAAGGAAAGCACCATTATGATGATAAGCATGACCAAAATAGGCCCATATAAAAAGACCATCGCCGCCCATGTTAAAGCTAGAGTACAACTGTTTAGTTAGATTTTTCCATTAAGAAAAATCGTTTTACTCACTGTTTATCCAACAGTAGTAAATACCAACTCCGGGTCGCAACAGACCATCATCTATGTTTTTATCTTCACCCTGACGAAGCCACTCGATTGTAAATGTGATTGCAAGTATCATCGCAGCAACACTCCAAACGAAGATGTTATACTTGCGGAACATTCCGCTAAACCTCCCCTGAAGTTTTGTGAATCTTCTCCACAAATCGTAGTTAATTACTAAGAGCCAAAGGAATGTGGCCATGACTGCGTAATATCCAGAGTAACCTAAAGGATGTTATTTGTATGGATCCAAAAACAAATAAATTTATAATTAAGTATATTTATATAGGAGACTACGTACCAATTAAATAACAAACGATTTCATTAGGCATCGATACCTGGCCTCGATAGGACGACTCAATCCAGATTAAAGTGAAACTAACGGTCAAGCAAATGAAGTAGCAAACGCAGCTGTGATTATAATCGGTGCGAAACTTTGGAAGATACATGTATACGAAAATGGTCAGTATCATACAAAATACTGACACTGACTTCAGAATTTCTGAAAATGAAACTAAAATTGATAAAAAATGTTAGCTTAGCTGAAACGTGAATCAGGCTTTTTGTTGCATAAATACTAAAATTGCAGACAAACAATTCAGATAACCATTCACCACATTATATTAATAAAAATTCAAAGGTACAAAATTATAAAAGTCGACGAAAAATATGGACTCAATTATGCATGCTTACAAAATCCCCGAGAACAACTTAATTAATAACGGAGACTCTGAACGCCGGCGAAGAAAAGAAAAAAATTGTCATATACGTGTATATTTTTTTTCGTACTTATTGTTTGAGTTTTCTCATCGGCCTTGGTGATTGTTGGGAAAAGTTTGTAATATGTGTTGTTAATCTTTACTGGCAACAAACAATATTCCTCCTTGTTGTATACCCTGTTATTTGTATAACTATTTATGGAACCACTCTAAAAAAAAATAGTAAAATAATTGATTTATTAAGTTAAGTTATTAAAGCTCTGCGTCGAACCATTAATTATCTGATATTTAATTAAAATAAACTCGATAATTGCCTAATGAAGAATATTTTTACGCTAAATTACTGATTCATCAAACCTCTTGTATCGTGAAAATTTCCCCTTCTTCCTTCATATAGAAATTGTCACATGGTAGTCGATATTTAGCCTGAACCACATATTTCTCCAATGCATTCATGTAAACATCAGTTCCATTGGTAGAGAAATTCGCATAGGCGTTGGGCAGATCCTTGTTTGGTTCACAACAAAAATACACACACTGCGCGACCTGACAGAGACAACCTCTGAGGTGCTTGTCTACCAGCATCTCATCGCCAAATGGAGCCACCGTGTAGTTGTATTCCCCAATTTTGTTGCTCGGAATTTCAACATTTTTATATGTATATGATCCATTTTTTTCCTGTATGCCGGTTAGATCAACGGTATCGTAAAAGTCACAATTAGCTATATCTGAAGCAGTCACAGCTGTTAAAATACCGAGCACCATTAAAAAACAAGTCGGTGCATTCATATTAATTTGCAATCTCTTGAGCACCATAAAAACACAAGTCACTATATTCAAATACAATAAACAATAGTAAAACGTAAATAATTAACTTTAAATATCTCGATCCGACAGCTCTGAAGCTTTAGTTTAAACTGAGCAAATTGAAACGGTACAGTTGAATAATATAAAGAACACAAGTAAGGTATTGACTCAATCGAATTCATAAGAAGAACATTATAGGAATATTTATAGGTATATACAAATTAATCACATCTCGACCGCTCATTCCTTCTCTTCAGCGATGGCTAAGCTTATGTCTTTAACTAATTGATTATACTGATGGGCAATGAACCACATGATACACTAAAGTAAGACTAAGAGGGTATAATTCCTTTTACATTTAAAAAGTAAAACAAAGAAGCCTTTGATTCTTTTTTAAAATGCATTGAATAATATGTTTCAGAATGCAGAGATTTTATTATGACTGAACGATCCGCTTGGCGAAGATGCGGGCCGGCAAATATATAAAAATTAAAACTACACGAGCACGCTCGACACTAAGATACTCTTTGTCTGATCTTGAAAGACTTAATTATTCGAAACAACGAGCATGTCTACTTATCGAAACAACGAAGTTTGGGGGACGAGTGAATATATCTCCGATATAAAGATATATCGAAGCTGAAAGTAATGTCTTTTGGGTGTTACTTATAAATGTGTATTTCTATTCTTTTATTTAAAAGTTTATTTAACACGTCTGCTCTTGCGGGCGCGGAGTTCCTAACTTTATTCATTTATACAATTTCGTATTGAAATATAAACTATTTTTGGAACTTTAGAAATTAAATGCGACAAGTTGCAGTTTGGAGAACATTGTACGAGTATACCATTAAATTCCATGTTAGAATATGCAAAATAACTGGAGAAATAGATCTGAGAATATCAGCAAAAAAATAAAATTGACATAGCAACTTAGTTTTGCAAAAACTTTGTAATCCAACAATTGCTTGATATACAACATCTTTTATAAATGTAATTAAAAATACGATGTTACCCAGAACACTGCTCTATGGATCAACTGATGTTTCAAAGTAGTGAAAAAAAAATGTAGATTAAAAACAAAATGTAGATAAAATTAAAAAATGTAGATTAAAAAAAAAAAATTAGTTTTGCAAAAAGATTGTGGTCCAACAATTGGCAAGGCTGATAATGGCAGTCCACTCCGGTACGCTATCCCACTACTGCCTACCACGGGAACTCTTGGCTGCTGGTTTTCACCCCTGGCCCGGTTCATCCCTCCTTAGCCAACCTGAATGCCGTGGACTCCTCCTCGGCACCCATATTGATGGCAAGCTTAGTGCGGACGTTCCGTCAACATGGCTGGCCCACTACACAGTGATCCCCAGCCTCAGGCCATCCCACAATCAGACCTCACAGAAGCGTGATTACAGAAGCTGCCAACCTTCCAGTCGGCAAACATGTTTCAACATGTCAAGACATGTTACTTTTCTGACTCTGCTCTATCGACTACTGCTTGCCGCGAGCACGCTGCCTTACCAAAAAAAAACACTGCTTGCAGAGAAAGATAGACGACTTGTTCTTTATGTCAGTAAGCTGCACACTGCTTAATGCTTAAATGTTGGTGGCTGATGTAGTACCGCTCGAAACAAGCAGTTCTGTACACTGCTTGCATATGTTTATCACATTGAACTGCTTGCTTGCAGTCATTCATTCGATTTCCATAGATTCCCTTTAATTTGTTGGTGTTGAAAAAAATTATTTTTCGTAAGTATAAATAATCGGCGCTAAAAACTAAAAAAAAAGTAAAGCCAATAAAAAAAATTGATTGCCGCCCGAGCAGGGACTTGAACCCTGGACCCTTGGATTAAAAGTCCAATGCTCTACCGACTGAGCTACCCGGGCACATGATTTTTGCCTGCTAAGACTGTTTCTGATAGCACCGTGAGAAACAGGATCACCTTTCCCCTTTTCAAAAGTTCGCAGTCAAATTTCCAGGACCTTTTTCGGGAGAAGACAACAAGTGCAACAACAACAAGGTTACATTTTAAAATAGTTTTATTTTATACCATATTCATACAAGTTTACATATTTTTTGTTTGTTTTGATTTGTTTATATTTGTATGGATTGGGGTTGAATAGCTGAAAGATTTGATTCATTTCATAAACATTGCGTACCCAGCTGAACCCATATTATTACATGAATACGGATTTCATTAAAAATAAGTTACGTAATTTGTTCTTTACATGGAATGCAGTTAAACTTCTTGCGCTAATACCTGCCCCGAACCCGAAACTACAAACTCTTTATTGCATTTTCAATGGAAAATTATTAGCTTTTTGGGCACAGTCCAAAAAATGGTGCAAAACAAAAGGAAAAACAAATGAAATGAAATAAACAATTGATCAATTTGTGCTAAGAATTTGTTGCTTGAGTTTTCTTGTTGTGTATTTTTCGTTTTCGATGCGCTGTTCTTTTGAATATTACAAATAAACTTCTGCTTTAAATTATCTTTCACTAAAATTTGTCTTGCTAATTCGATACATATAATTTAGACTTACGAGCTAGTTCACATAGACTACCGATAGATTCTAGAATGCACTAACCTTAGCTTAGCGAAAAGTACAGCATAAATAATTACATTACGTTTACGTTTAATTCTTCTTCTTCCGTTATATTTAAGGTTTAACAATTCACGCGTATTGGACATCGATTATCGACTATCGACTATCGACTATCGATTCTCGATTCGAATGCGCACTTACGCTACAAGAGAATATGTAGAGAATGCTTTCTTTGTTTCTTCTTCTTCCTTTCATCTTTTAGTTAGAAAGTTATAGAACAAGGATCCGAAGCAATGACATTCTGTGTGCTATGGGAGTGGGGGATAGCTGGCGTTGTTCTTCCAATCGTATTAATCGCTCCTCTTTTGCTATATAAATTATGCTAAGGATTCGCAAACTCGCAAAATACGAAACAGTTCGATCGCTTTGCCAAGTTCCCTGTTTGTTTTCCGAATTTGTTCTCGTGTGGGTGCAAATAAAACGAGTTTAGATAAGGGAGTTAGTACTATTTAGGTAAATCCGCTAAAGCACTTTTCAACAACACAAACCGAAACAAAACTGAACGTCAAATTTATCACTATAGTGAACAAAACAATGGATTTGATTACGCAAATGTAAGTTACAATACGATACAATATAATTAAAATGAGAAACACAAACATAATGAGGCGCCAACCGAAGGGGGACGCTTTGCTATTTACAAACTAAACAAAGCCTTATGAGGATAGTTATACAGAGGGATAGTTATTAGTCGATTCGATTCGACGCACTTTTAAGTACACATTCCAGAGGATGCTTTAGAATTAGGCGTAAAACGAGAACTAAGTTTAGTAGAAATCACTTTGAAATTATTGCAAATTTTATGTTACGATTTTAGCTTTCGTTTGTGGTGCGACTTAGGTCTATAATTATGCTAGCCTTATGTCTAATAGCTTTTCGAATACTGCTTAGAGAAAGAGGTTTATCATACTGGATGTCCAACGGCAAAAAAAACTTCGCTTGCTCTGAAGTTCGTCTTTGTAGTGGTTCAACTCCGCAGTTCCATTTCCTCGTGTGGGTGTTTGTGGTGTGTGTATGTTTGTATGTGTGGATGAATAGAGGTGTCTTAGTGTGTGTGGTGGGGTGTGCGCAGGATGGTTCTGGGAAGGCTCGACTCTTGACAGTTCCACCTCCAGTATCATAAACCCAAACGAGCCGCGCTCCAGCTGCGACTCGTTTCTCAGCTTAACACGAATCAGTTGCAAACAAGAAACATCATCTTTGATGTTGGTTGATCGATGGCGGCGGCGGATGCGCATGCGGATGCGGAGCAAGGCAGTGGCATCGGCAAACAGTAACGGCAACGGCAACGGCAACGACAGAGGCAACGGAGCTCAGCAGCAAAACAAATTGCAGCCCACAATATCCGCTTTGTACTCCAGCTCCAGCTGCAGCCCTAGCTCCAGTTCCAGCTTTGGCTCCGGTTCAGGAGCGGGGCCACACTCCGAGTCGAGTTGCTGTTGCTGCTGCTGCCTGGCGATAACCTGAGATCAGAACTCTTGCGGATATTTAATGCATTCGGTATTGGCATTGCCGGCATTGGCCACCGCCGCAACGGAGCCGAACAGAGATTGGGTCCCGTTGCCGGTGGCAACATTGCTGCCAGTTCCAGCACCGCCGCTGCCGCTGCCCAGCACCGATGCCGCTGTGCTGGCATCCTGAGAGCCCTGTGACTGATAGCCGCCGGCCACACTAGCCGCTGCCGCCGCCTGATATGGTTCCTGATACAACTGATTGAGTCTCTAACCAGTACCCGAAAAGTGCCACGCGTCCTATGCGCTCAGATGCGCGAACTGTGACGGATGGATATCGAACTGGTGGTAAGGGTGGCCGTACGGGCCCATGTGATAGGGCACGATGTTCATCGAGGCCATCTTGTGTTCCTTCTTCCACTTCATGCGTCGATTCTGGAACCAGATCTTGATCTGGCGCTCTGTCAGGCAAAGCGCGTGCGCGATCTCGATTCGTCGCCGGCGCGTCAGGTAGCGATTGAAGTGGAATTCCTTCTCCAGCTCCAGTGTCTGATAGCGGGTGTATGAGGTCCGTTGTCGTTTCGTCTCGCCGTTGGCATTCACAGTACCTGCAAGAGTCCAGATGGACACCATGTTAAGAGGCAGAATATCAAAAGATACAACAAGTATCTAGAAGATTTAAAACTAACTAAGCATTAAGGTTTCCTAAGACACTAAAGGGAGGAAATATATTCATTTGTAGTTCGATTGCTTGCTACGAAAGGCGTTCCTGGGCTGAAGTGCCCAAGGAACTGTTGGTTACGTTTCCCATCCAGCCAGAAGGCTAATTTCCTTGTTTATTTTCTGATTTTCTGCAACGTTGCGCATTTCATAAATATGACGTGACAAGCGGCAATTTGCTGCTCCCCAAAAAGATTTCATTGTTGTTAGTCGAAAACAACAAGGAGAGGAAGGAGTGAAGGGAGGGACTTGGAGGTACCAGCGGTACTAGCTGAAGTATCACTCTGGACAGCTGTCGCTCGTTCTCTCTCTCTCTCTCTCTCTCTCTCTCTCTGCATTCGCTGGCTGCCTCCCACAACTCTGGCGACCAAAGATAATGACAATTTCCTATTCCCCCATTGTGCTGCTCCCCCCTGGTCATTGTTTAGTGACTTTGTCATCTCTTTGGAATTGCGCGAGGGCGTTCGGAACGCGTCGTTCCTAATGAGGGGGCGGGCTGTGGCAAAGTAGACTTTTAAAAGCCATTTACCGTGGCGTGTTATTATGGCCAAGTCAATTGGCCCGCCCGGTTTTTGGCTGCAAAGAGTTTGAGACAATGCCAGCAATACACACACACACCAACACAGCAGCGCACACTAACACATACATACACACAGACACACACAGATATACAGTGAAATGTGTGGCAGTCAGTCAATGTGATAGACGGGCCCGACTGAGGACGTCGCTGTCGACACTTTGGGAAAACCAACAAATGTTCTTTCATTTCGGCTCTCTCCCTCCCCCAGCTCTCTTCGCATGCCCAGCACCGCATTCTGCAGCGCACCACTGAGCTTATATGGGTCATGGCCCATTGCTAAACGGCAATTGGCTCTACAAAGTTGCTGCGGCATTTCCTTTGCTTCACTTGCAGCTGCCTCTGAAGATTCCGCCAGCAGTTCAATGACAACAGCGTTTTGCTTGTTTTATCTTTCTTTTGTAGAAGTTCTAAAGGGCTTCAATGGGATACTTTTATATATTGTATTTAATATTTCAGTATTTAAAACTGTACAAAATCTTCATAGGTTTAAAGCCTTAAAGGTCTTATCTCTGTTTTAAATTTTCATTAAATAATTTTGCTTCTTTGCCCATTCTCCCCCTGCCGCTGTCTGCGTTTCGGATGTTGCGCGACACAAAAGTTTTTAGTTTTCAGTTTTTTATTTTAGTTTTGTCTGCTATTTTTTAGAGCTTCAGTGGTCGATGCGGCGTTGGGCGGAAGATGTCGGGCAACATCAATCAGTTGGAAATCTAAATGGAAATTTCTGATTAAAGTTGAAATTAATTACCGCTCGTTTAATTAAAGTGAATTTGAGTGTGGCAAATGCCGAAGCCGCAACCGCAGCCGAAGCTTGCCAAATTACAGACACACACACCCACACACACGTGTGTGTGTGTGCTGTGCGACATCAAAAGCACTTTCGCGGCAGTTGGAAGCCGCTGGGTGTCGCGGCGCATCCTGAAAGGTTCCAAGACAAATGACTACGCGCACGGCGAGCAGACAGTAACCAGACAACGATATCAGCTTCATCACTCACACGGAGAAGGAGACTGAGATGGAGACGGAGAAAGAGACAGGTATATACATATTTGTTTGGTTGCAGTAGTGCAAGAGTGACCCATTTCGGACAGTTGGTAACGCTGTCAGTCAGCTTATCAGCCATCACATCGGATCGGGCAAGCAATCTCTCTCGCAGGCCATTAGAGCGCATTCAGGTTCAATCTAAACATTGCAAACTTTGCAGACAACTGCTGCCACATGTCAGAGAATAGAGAGAGAGAGAGAGAGACAGACAGACGGACACAGTCTGCACTTCAGGTTGCACTTATTGTTAATATTTTACGCTGACCTTGCCCCGCTCTGTGTGCGAATCAATACGAACTGCAGTTGGCGGACACTTCAAGTGCTTTTCTTGCTGCTTGTTCGGCGTCAAGTGCGTCTCTGTGTGTGCGTGTGTGTGTGTGTGTGTGTGGGGCAACAACACTTGCAACGCCGCCGACCATTTACAATTGTCAAACGCTGCTGTCATATGATGTTGCAATTTGTTTACACATGCCGCAGCAGCCGCAGCCGGCAACAAGAATCAAACGAGAAAAAGTATCTGTGAGATACACTGCATGCGTATCTGGGGATCTATGTAGATGGCCCAGCACAGGTCGCCCTGCACGAGGGATTTAGCGGGAAATCATTTCACAATTTCTACAAGCAAATACACTGAGCGGAATATACTTCTTAGTTATGAATGTGGAACTGCAGAGAGGAGCTCTATAAAGAGAGAGAGATGTTTATTATTTTTGTTCTGAATCACATATAGTCTGAATACAGATACATTTTCCCGCTAAAGATTAAGCTATAATGCAAACTGAATGCGAATTGATTTGATTGTGCTGGCAACCCGTTGATGCAGCTCGAGCAAGTGTCAACTCTCTCTCTGCTTGCTACTTGGAAAGGGACTGGGAGTCGGACTGAGACTGCGAGTGGAACTGGGAGTGGGGTTGGGAGTGGGGATGGGAACTGGCACTAACTGTATAACTACATAAGTGGCGCATCGTTGTCGCTTGTCGTCATGGCCAGGCGCAAAGCCCCCATAAGTTGACAGGGCTGAGGAGCTGGCACCTGCCCTGTCATATCACTTATCGCTCTGGGGCATGGTATTTGCTGCCACAAAGGCGACGGGGCACGGGGCACGGGGCATGGGCATGGAGCATGTCGCCTCTTGACAGCGCCAATGAGCGAACATTCGAAGCGTTTTACAGCTTTGTGCCCATTTCGCTGTCTGTCTGTCTGTCTGTCTGTCTGTCTGGGCAACGCGTGAAATACTATATAGACATATTGGATTCTGCATACAGAGAGAGAGAGAGAGAGAGAGAGAGAGAGAGAGAGAGAGAGAGGGAGGCTGGGAGGTAGCGCGACATTTTCATGTTTATATTTTAAATACTTTTGGCATGTTGGCGAGATGAGGCTGGGGGAATCCTCGCTGAGTGGGGCGAGGGGTGACGTGTTTGTTCTTTTGTTTTGTTTTGTTTTGATCTTTTGCATTTCATCTTCATGCAGAATGACGTCAAGTCGAACACGCTGACAGCCGCTTAACATATCAGTTGGAAATTTGAAATTTGGTGCATGCAAAAATGTGCAACAGAATTTATTAAGTGCCACGCCGAAGCGAACCTCTCTCGGCTCTCGGTCAGGTTCTGCAATTCAAATTGCCTCCATTGTTCGGGCCTGCAACTTTGCATACCCCGCAAAAGGGCTCAGGCCGAGGAACAGTCCGAGGAACATGGGAAACTGCCTGAGCGATCATGTTGTGATTGACGCGAGATTAGCATACGATGCAGGTTCAAAGCCAAGCTCAAAACCCTTGCCCCAGGTCCGGTTCAAAGTTTAATTGTTTCTCCCTCTCTCTCTACCTCCCCCTCTTTCTGCCTCTCTCTCGCTCTCTGTGAGGCTTCTTCTTGGGGCGCAAATAGAAATGAATAAAATAAAAACGCTTGCGGCTTGTCACAAACACTTGTACTGGTCATTTGTCAACTGCGGCCCGGCGTCTGCCCCGTCTGGAGACGGCTGTTGGAATAATGAAAATAATCATAAAAAAAGTGAAATAAAATAAAGAGAGGAGGAGTGTGCAAAGAGGCAAACATCGTCATCGTAATCAGCCGAGCAACGTGTGCGGGATGAGACTCAACGGGCCGCAGTGGGGCATCATAGTTCGGTGTGGAACAACAGGCTGCTGGCTGCGTGGTTGATCTTATCGCGCCAGCAACAACAACAACCTTCTGCCTGTACTCGCTGCAGTTGTTGCTACAACAAGCCCGAAAAGCCGAAAGCGTGGCAAGACAAGGTGGCAAGAGAGCAGTGGCAATTTGCGCTCGAGATCGCAACTGAAAGTCCATAAATCAAGGCACTTCCGATTGAGCAACATGTGCGACCACTGGTCAGCTACTTAGTGCGTGTGTGTGTGCGTGGCTAATGAGTCGTTTACCAAAAACCATTATCAGTGTCAAAACGCCGTCAAATGATCATTATTCATAAGCAACAGACAGAGAAGGCACACTCACTTCATAATGTTTATCAACAAACTAACACTTCATGGGACTGACAGTTAGTTGGAACTATGATAGGTCAGTTTGTTAAACTATATAGAATTCAATTCTTAATTTTTCCTAAATATTTAAAACTCTTTAACTCTATTTTAAAACACATAACACAAATAAATTGAGAACAATTTTTGATTTGTACAGTTCCATAAATAAATCAACTTGCGACGTGTGCGAGACGGCGACGGCGATAGCGACAGACGGACGATAATAACAAGAGAAGCGTCAAGGAACTGGGAAACTGGAAGCAGAAACGTGGATAGGGAGTAGGGGGTAGGGCCAGCGGGGCATCTTGGCCATGCTCGAGCTGAGCTGGAAGAGATAAATCTTGGGATGGCGATCGAGAGGGGGGGCGCGTCAAAGAGGCCGCTGGGGTCGAGACATGTGCAGCGGGTTAATTTCTTTCGGAAAAGGAAAATTAATCAAATATGCCCGCTATTATAGTGAGCATGTGTGTGTATGTGTGTGTGTGCGTGTGTGTGTCGCATTCCTTTGGTGATAAATGACAAGCGGGCAGTTTTGTGCAATGCGACAAATGATGTGACATCTGTGATAATGAAAGTGTTGCAGCAGCACGAGCTACAAATAGATAGACCGAGCATGATATATGAAGGGGGAGTGAGACAGACATAGAGAGGGAGACCGAGAGAGAGTGCGAGAGAGGGGAGAGGGCGCTGCCACAACAGGTGTTTGGGTTTATCGCGCGCTGTTCACAGACCATTAAAGTGCTATTAAATCGTAGTTACCACTTCAATTGTCAGGCGACAGCTTCGAGCATCTGTATTTGTATCTGTATCTGTAGCTGTATCTGTAGCTGTATCTGTATCTGCTGAAGTATCTGTAACAGCGCCTGCAAGTGTAGCCTCAAGTGCGGCCAATCATTAATCACGGCTCAAATAAAGAGACTCGGCAGCACACGGGAAAATAGAAAATACTTTTCCAACCGGTGGCAATTGTTGCCCTGCCCCACTACCTCACCCCCTTCCCCTTGACGCACACATTTGCCTACTTGGCCACAAAAGGCAGTTGTGGATTGTTATTTGGCCATGTTTTGTTTTTTTTTTTTTTTTCAATGCGAATTGTGCGTGGCTTTGTTGTTGTTGTTGTTGTTGTTGTGGCTGCGTCTTTTTGGCATTTTCTGGCGCTCGCGTGGCTGCTTTTGGTTTCGTGAAAAATGGAAATTATGTCAAGAAGTAAATTGATTATTTCGCTTTAAAGCATTTCTCAATTTATATTCCGTGTTCGTTGTCAACACGAACACACTCGGTTTCGTCAGCAGCAACAGCAACAGCAACAGGCCAACAGAGCAACAACAACAGCAGGAGGAGACATCGACAATAGTTGCTTGGCTTTTGCATTTTTTTCCGCACGTTTTTTTCTGCGCTTTTCAAAAGCCATTCAACTGAAATGACATCATGTGCTCGCCCGGCACAAACAGCTGATGCCCCAAAGCAAATTAAACGATCTGAACCCTCGAAGAAGTCAGAGAGAGAGAGAGAGAGAGGCAGAGTGAGAGAACAAGCCAGCGACCTACAGCCAATGGGCAGCATATGGTTTCCGGTTCACAATATCACAAAAAGGACCTTTATGCTCAGATGCTGTGTGCGCCTTGCTGCGTTTATTTTTTGGGCTCGAGAATGGAATACTGTTATTTCGGGTCAAATTAAAGCTTGAAAAAATGGTTCAAGTATGGCTGAATATAAAAGGAAATAGAAGCGAGGCTATTAAATATTATAAAACAATAAAAATTTGAGCCTTAAGTTGCACTAAATAATCCTTATCAACTGTTTCCTTCCACAATCTCAAACACAACTCTAAATCAGCCTTTATTGAATCTAAACCCACAAACAATTAAAATGCAATTCCCTTGGAGCGCCATCAACAGGTTGATTTGCCACTTGAAACTTAAGTGCTTTTTGGGGGATTAAACAGGCGACAGCGCCACCCCGAGAGAGAGTGAGAGAGACACGTGGCTCACACCCCCTGGAGGCAAGGGGTGAGTGAGCTAGAGAGTCGAACCACCCTGAAAGTTGAAGTTGAAACAACAATAATTGTTTTCGATTCGAAACAGTTGCCACATCCTGTCCAGAAGCCGAGCCGAGCCGGGTCCGTATCCCGGTCGCATAATGAGCCCGGTAACAAATTATGGCGCATCGGGGCTTCTTCTCCTGTTTGGCATTGTGTTGAAAATATAATAAATGAATTATCTGCTTAATTAATGAGCTTTTAATTTTTAATGGCGCGTCGCTGCGCCACTGCGAACCACAGAAAGTTTGTTTAACTCTTGTACTCATCGTTATTCGTTATTCGTTATTCTTGCGATCCCAATGACCGAGCCCAGAGCAGAAGGAGCCGCAAACAAACTGCTCATCAGAGGGACTGAGACTGCGACTGAGACTCGGACTGGAACTGTTGGTGTGTTTGTTGGACATGCTGTGCTCTGTGCTTGATGTGATGTGTACTGTGCTTATCAAGCGATGCGTATCTTTTAGATACAATTTTAATGTGGCTTCTTGCAAATTATTTATGCGCGCATTTTCGCGCAGATAATTATCGTTTATCTTTGATTTAAGGAGAGGACCTCTCAGAAGCGCGTTCGCTGATTGTTTCTCTTGTCGCTGATGCTGTCCCGCTCTGCTCACTGTATGTGTGTGCCTGCCTGTGTGTGTGTGTGTGTGTGTGTGTGAGTGTATGCAAGTGTACATGTTTGAATTCAAAATGACTACCTCAGTTAATTATGGGGCTCCCGAGTAGGGAGCGAGAGCGGCGCGCATGCGCACATAAATTAGCAGACGCGCCAGTAAAACCCGTTCTTCGGTTCTTCAGATCCCCCTTCACCTGCCCCTGCCCCTGCCCCTGCTAGTGCCCCTGCCACTGGCAACGTTGCGCTTGCGATTTTGTCTGGCCATGTAAAGAGCGGTTAAACAGTCGTCTGGACTGGTCCGGCCTGGACTGGGCTGGCCTGTGCTGGGCTGGGCTGGACTGGGTACCTGTGCCCAGTTCCCGGTGCTCGGTGCACCCATTTTTAATGAGTGTCCTGTCGTCTGCAGTTGAATGAACGCCGCCTGTGTCTGGGCTTCTGGACTTATTTTCGCCATTTCCATGATTAACTGCCGGGGTCTTTGACTGGCGCTGCACACAGTCGAACAGTTGAGCAACTGAGCAACTGAGCAGCTGAGCAGGACAAAAACAAAATCATAAAGAAGCAACTGAGAAGTAAAAAACTGAAGCTGAAGAGCCGGCTGGGCAGCGTGTAATCAATCAACGGCACGAAACAGAATTTTAAAAAGAATTCATTGAATTTCCATTAATAATTTCTTTGTAAATTGCATCCTGCGGCCACTGTTGTAATTGTGATGGATTCTTTATTAATGCAGCTACTGTCCACGCAAACACAGAAGAAAGGGCGGCCCTGATGGCGTTAGCTTCAATTATATATGTATGCAGCAACCTCAATCTAAATCTCTTCCTAGCTGGCCTCTCTCTTGGTTTCTTCATCAATTCACTTTGCGATCCCAGATCAATTTGCCTGCGAACGCGGCGCTCTAATATTATTCTGATGATGCATTTATATGCAATTATCTCGCTTGCCAATGAGAATAGATTGCATAATATATATTAAAATCCCCGCAGAGCCGACTAATGTCGCCCAATTAAACTTGGCCTAGCCCAACAACAATAAATAACCGCACTCAATCTCGCCAATCTCTGTGGTGTGGACAGCAAGGAATGTGAATGGGAATTTAATGAAACCCAATTTACGATACAGTTAGGATTGGCCAATCAAGGGGAATTATGACAGTGTGGCAGATAATAAACTCATTTGAATTAGCAATTGCTTTGTGTGACCTTTTTGATATGATAAATAGGAAATGCTTGAACACCTGTTGGAAATGTGCTGTGATTTTCAAGTATACAAAAGAGATTACAAGTATATAGAAGAGATAAATGCAGCTATATTTATATTGTATATATAAAGATATAAAAAAATATATAAATAAAAGGTATTTAATATTTAACCATAATTGAAACCTTCAAAAAAAACCATGACCTAAAAATAAATTATATATGTTTTCGCACAAATCAATGCAATAAGTTAGCAGTAGCAAAGCTTCGATCCTCGGTCCATTTCTCGAATATATCATATACTGATAAAAATATCATGGCTGTAGCTGACTCGAGGTCAAACTTGACATGTCAGCCACCCTACATGATGCAAAACAAAGGTCGCCAAAATTACACAATTAAAATAAGTATATAAAATATAAAAAATTGAAAAAAAAAGATATTCCCACATATCATTTTACAAAGCTAGCAGAGCAAGGTTTCGATCCTCGGACCTCTGGGTTATGGGCCCAGCACGCTTCCACTGCGCCACTCTGCTCATGACGCACCCTGTGCCAGAGGTGCGTGTTATGCCTCAGCTTTGTCTATTGCAAGGCGTTGCCAATTTGCAGATTAGATTAGTAACTGAGAAATTGATTCGTTTTTTGAATTTGCATTAAATACAGCAAGATTTTTGTTTTTTATTCAAATTGAATACTTTGTCAGGCATTTAATATGCTAATTCTGTGGGGTGTAGACTCTCTACGCAGCGTCTACCGGTTTCTTCGCTCTGCCCACACGCAGCACAGTGTGTGTGTGTGTGTGTGTGTGTAGAAACAAATTCCGCGACAGTGCGAGAATTGTTTGGAGGGCGCAATCGCAAAATTAACTTGATGCTTGAGTTGAAAACTCTGCAGAGACGTTTTTTCGAAAAACAAAAATATTCAACATGGCGGCAAACCAGAAAAAAAGTAACCAAAAAATAAAAGAAAAGAGAAGAAAACAAAACACAAACTTGGTGAAATAACAACACAACAACAACTGAAACTGAGGCTGTCGATGATGAGGATGAGACTGTGGAGACGAGGCTGCTGGGGCAAGAGCCGGGAACAAGTTTAAAACTTGCTGCAAAAGGTGTCTTAAAAAATCTTTTAATTTCGACTTTTTGTTCGCATCGCTTCGTTTCGTTGCCGAGCTGCAAATTTGCCAGCATCGCAGGCGGGGCGGGGCAGGGATGGAAAGTTGTGGGGAGAGCTGCTCCTGCTGCTCTGCTGCTGTTGTTGCTCTGCGGTTGCATCCGCCCGCCTTTTAATGAAGCGCGAAGTGCAGCGAATGCGGAGAGAGGCAAAAATTGAAAGTAAAGTAAGCCAAATGCGGCCCACTGTACTCGTACGTATATGTGCCCTACAGGACGGACGACGAGCTCCACAGTGCCAGTGCCAGTGCCAGTTGGAGCCAGACTCGGCCTGCTGCTGCTGCTCTTGCTTGCTTCTTCCCCCGGGGGCAGGCGCGAACAAATTGCAATTGTTGCCATTGCATTGGCGCTGTCATTTTGTGGCCAGACACGCACACAGAGATACTCTCTTACACACACACACACACATGCATGTAATGTATATGGAATGGCGGCTTAGTTTTTATTTGTGGCATGGCCTCGTGGCATGTCTTCATTGCGGAGTTTCAGCTTTTGACTCCTGAACTCTGGCTCGTTTAACACACCATAAAAAGCAACAAACAACAGCAACTTCCCCAACAACAACAACCCGTACATGAAAATATGGACAGGAAAAGCAAAGTGGAAATGCCAGACATTTAAATCGAATTGGCTTGAGGTGCACATGTGTGTTTTGCCTGTGTGTGCGTGTGTGTGTTTTAATCTGCAAAATGTAAGTCCGTTCTGCACGTACAAATACCTGTAAAAGTATCTGCAAGATACAACTCTGGCTCGTTTAACACACCATAAAAAAAAAAAAAAAAAAAAAAAACCAAAAAAAAAAAAAAATACTGAAAATATGGACAGGAAAAGCAAAGTGGAAATGACAGACATTTAAATTTGGCTGTTGGTGTTGTTTTAATCTGCAAAATGTAAGTCCGTTCTGCACGTACAAATACCTGTAAAAGTATCTGCAAGATACAAGTTGCCACACTTAAGAAGTGGGGGCAGCTCTCACACACACACACACACACACATGCACAGTCGCTGGGACGACTGGAGGCCACGCGTGTAACTCAATTTTCAATGGTGGACAGCATTGAGCCAAAGACTGAGGTGGGGCAAGGGCAGGCAGCAGCGCACGTAGCACAGCTGGTGGCAGGGGCAGAGGCAGTGGGGGGGAACGGAGGGAACGGCTCGTGGGTTTGTCTACTCAGTCAAATAGTTTGCCGCCTGCATTAATAATTCACAATTTCATCTGGAATTGTATGCGATTTGTGATGGTTTTCGCTTAGCTTAGCTCGCCTCAGCTTCGCCTTCGCCTTGGTGTTGTTGCCTTGGCCTGGCCAAGAGTTGACTCCCAGTGCGCTTCGCTGGGAGCTGCCGCCTGTTGCTGCTTTCGGTTTTTCTCTTTAAGTTCGTTTCTTGCACCTTCTTTGAGCAGCGCACAGTGGAGCAAATGTATTATAAACATCATATCATAAAGTACCTTGGCACTGCCTTGGCTTAGCCACTTTTCCAGCACTTTGTGCCCACTGTGCGCCTTGCGTTTATCTCCATTGCGTCATTTCATTTCGGTTAATGCGCCGCCAGATTAATATTCTATGCGTATCTCGGCGATATCAGTCGCACCCGAGAGCACGCTGTTGTGGACTGTGGGGCAATGCCAATTTGCAGATGTGCGCCAATTTGCGCCTGAATTTGATAAATTCGCATGCAGCGCTGCCGTGACACTCAGGTGAATTTATTGCTCGCACTTTTTCACCATTCAAATCGCAATTACTTTGCCTGATTTGCAATTTCATTCATACCCCGCACCACACCCCGTATTCGTATCCGTAAGATACTTGCACTGCTTGAGCTGTTTGCTCTCCAAACAAAGTGAAGTAAACAAAAATTGTTAATTTCAATTCGAAACATAAAATCTAAATCGATTTTGCGTATTTTTCTAACTGCAGGCGGGAAAATGCACCTGTATCTGTAGCTGTATATGTATCTGGTTCTACATGTGTATCTGTATCTGTATCTGCTTCTATATGTGTATCTGTTTGTGCAGCTTTGACTGTCTGTGCGCTGCATTTGCATCTATCAGCGCTGGCACATCATCAGTCATTAGAGGCGCCATTGTTGCCGTCTTTGTTTCCTCATTTCATTGTTTCTTCTCTTCCCTCTCTCTCTCTCTCTCTCTCTGTCTCTTGTTCTTGCGTTCTTTCGCTCGGACAGCCCCCATTGTTAGTGTCTCGCGCTTTTTATGCGCTTTTATTAACTTTGGCCAAAATGTGGCCGCAGCCACTTGAAGGCATCATCATCGTCTTGGGTTTTCGGGATCCCTTGCTTATAAACAATTCTACTGCCGCGCTTCGAGTAATCATTCATCTTTCTTCTCTGCTTCTCTTTTGCCGTGTGCAAGTCGAAGGGCAGATGATTATAGTACTGTTGTGGGGCAGCCTGATTTGGGCGATATGATGAGTGATAGCCTCGAAAGTGTAACAGAATCTGAAGTTCGTTTCGCCCTCTACATTTGACCTATAAACAAGCAGGGCTGGAACTTGTCTAACGGTTAAGGTAACCCAGGGAAATAATGTAGAAATTAACTTTTTTTTTTATTTCAGTTAAAAAAACGTTCAAGTTCA
The DNA here is from genome assembly GCA_018904595.1 of Zaprionus indianus. Classification (NCBI taxonomy): domain Eukaryota; kingdom Metazoa; phylum Arthropoda; class Insecta; order Diptera; family Drosophilidae; genus Zaprionus; species Zaprionus indianus. The sequence goes on from JAEIHA010000320.1 coordinate 8,954,826, forward strand.
GTAAAACCTTTTTTAACAGATTCTCGCACAGCAAAAGCTACTCAACTCTGTATAGCTGTTCTTCAGTATCAGTATGTTCATCTGCATATATTCATATTTCAACTCACGAGTACCCCTAATGTGCTGCACTCGCAAGCAAATGAATTTTAATTCAAGCAAAGTGATGAGTTTCACATCCGACGCAATTTGCTTCATGCTCCGCGAGCCGCAGGAATGAATGAGACCAGAATTCATTAAGAACAATCAGATGCGACAAGCCGACTATCTCCAAGTGCATATATCTCTATATATATACATATTATATATGCCATATATATGTATGCAGCTATATCTGTGTCTCATTGTTGCCAAAAGTGCTACGCTTTGTTAGAAATAATTCGACATTTTAATGAAGTGGCATGAAGAATCTCTTTACTAAGAGAATTGGATATGCGGCTGCAAGTCTGCGCCCAGACATGCAACACCCTGTAGAGCATAGAAATGCACTTGTCTGCTATGTTTTTCAGCACCTTGCACTGTCTCAGTGGGGGGGGGGGTGAGGAGGTGTGTTAGAAAGTCTTTGCAGCACCGAAATAATAACAATCATTATGATTAAACGTAGCCATTTGAAAAGTCGTGTCCCAAGTTAATGAAAATGTAATTGACCAGCGAATGCAACTGGGTCTGGTGTTGCTGCATGTTGCATGCGCCGCATGAAGAAACAGCAGCAAAAGAGCTTAAAGACTTCAGACCAGACACAGCTACAGACACTGACTTGGACTCAGATGCAGACGCAGACGCAGATCCAGACCAAGAACCTGAACCAGACCTAGACTTGGGCACAGACCCGCCACTTTTCTAGCAATTTCAGTTGTTGTTCTTTTTTTGTTGTTGTTGTTGCTGTTGCCTTGGAGCCATGCTTGCCATATCTCGTCCATATCTGGCGTTCGACTCGTTTGCAAACTATTAATTTCGCATAGCATCCTGCATCTTAATGTGGCCTTCGGGTTCGCAACAAAGAACCAAGAGCCAAATGAGATTTGCGTTGGAACAGTTTGAATATATAGTAACTAAAAGTCTTGCTCAGTTTCTTATTGTTATCATAAGTTGAACTTGAAGAACTTAAAATGTATTAAAGCTTTGGTAAACTCGATAAGAAAGATCAAATAAATTCGTAATTTTCATTTGTCATTAATTCTAAAACATTCCAAAAATGCCTTTAAGATGTTTAGAACAATTTGTTTTAAATTTTTCTTTAGTTCCTAATTAAAAGCAAATCCACAAGGGGTTCAGCAAAGTCAGAATGAATCACTTTGCTTGGGATTTGTTTGTCTATTCTGAATATGTTCGGCATAAAAGCCCCACTAATTAGGGTGCAGTCGGGCGACTGCAATTGTCCCTCGACCAGCAGCATTTGCGGCGCGCTTCACGAATTTGTTAAATTGACAATTTGCCTGGGAGGGGGGAAGGGGTGTTGCGGTAACCAAAAAGCAACTGCGGCACTGTGGCACCGATCTAATAAGCATTTTTGACATTTCATTTCGTAAGTTTTGCGTATTTTTTGCGGATGCAAGATGCGTTTTGTGGGCGAACGATGAAGCGCGAAGACCTTTGATGATCTACTACAACGAAATTGCTTGGAACGTCGCCAGCTTTGGTCTTGTCAATTAGTCAAATGCACAACAACTTCAGCAGATCGAAAATGATCTGCCTGAATATCTATGCCGAAAACGAACTGAGGCTTCTCTTTCGCCGTGCGTCGCCATTACGAGCTCATTTAAGCCAAGCCATTTTTTAGCTTAATGCAAATGCGCAGCTTGCTGCACAGACACAGTTGAGAGGAGAAGGAGTGCAGGGGGGTAATTGGCGCTGCTGCTGCTGCTGTTGTTGGTGGTGGTGGGGGCGGGGTAAGGTGTTTCGCAGAATTCTCTCGTTCTCGCCTGACGATCTCTCTCGTGCAGCGCCTAATTGAGGCGCGTCTCGAAGATGGCGTTTAAGTTTATTTTAATATGCTGGCCACAAAATGGGGGAAAAAATATGGCAAAAAACTTGACGTGATTATATGCAATCAACGTTGTAGTTGTTATTTTCAGTGGCGTTGTTGTTGCTGTTGCTGCTGCTCTTGCTGTTGTTGCACCTTCCAGTGGACGCAGCAGCAACATGCACTCGAATTTGCATAATTGTTAACATGCTGTTGTTGTTATTGTCGTGCTGCTGCTGTTGCTGCTGCTGCTGTTGTTTCTGGATTTTAATCAGCGCCTGTTCTTGCCTCAGCCGCATGTAGTTGCTACACGCCTACCCACTTCCCTCTGCCCTGCACCCTGCTCCTACCTTCCTGCCTTAGTTTATTATTAGTATTTGAGCTGCTTGGCACCTGGGGGCACTTTAATAGCGCTGCTCAATTGCTTTCCTCTCCTGTCCGCACTCTCTCCCTCCCTCCTCCTCTCTCTCCCTCTCTCTCTTTCTCCCTTTCTCTCACTCTCTTGGGCTCTTTCTTTCCTTTTTTGTGGGTTTTAATGCCACCACTCAAATCATAATAGTTGAACCCACTGGATTGCCATTTAATGAAGACATTTGCCGTCGAAAATTGAGTTGTACACGATAAAGAGTAAGTGAGCTGCAGAGATGGGAGGAAGGGGAGAAGGAATAAAGGAAAAGGGAGCTGCGAGCGATAAGACACTAAAATCGCATTTTAATTGGTCCAATTTGGGCATGTTCCAAAGGTTACTGACTTCACTCGGATTATGTATTCAGTAAATCGAAGAAACAAACCAATTTCTTCTGCTTGTTTTTTTCCATTTGAAGAAAATATTTTAATTTCTTAGTATTCTAATTACTAAGTTGATATAATTTACTGTTTCAATTTCAGCTAATGCGCAATTTATTGTTGATTGAAAAGTGATTTGCTAATTGATTGATTAGTGAACAAGTTAGGCTAATAGCTCTGCTTGTATTCATCGTGTTCTTCTCGAGGATCAATTTAGATTCAATCAATTTAATTCTTTTGTCAGATGGAAAGAAGCAACTTCCTCTCCACACACACACACACACACAGGATATCTCTCAATCATCTGTCGCTCAATTTTGTCATGCAGTTAACGTTTTTCATCTGCCAGTCAGGGAGTGCTACCATATAATCTGCTCTGGCGACTGGTCACACCGCCTCGCTCCGTGAATGGCACCCAATTCCATGGGCAAACATTGATTATACGTGGCGCGGCGAGGGGCGGGCACTAATTACCAGTGGCAACGCGGCTATTCAGAGTACCCCAACGGGTACTCACACACTAGCAAACTGAGTCTGCTGATGGAATGTAATTAAATCGCATCGATGCATAGATGCGCAGATACATATATTAGATGCACTCACACACACACACACACGTGCTCGGGGCAGACGGATGTACTTAAGATTTGCGGCATGTGTTATGCAAATGAGTGAGTGCGAATGCGAGTGCCGAGTGGCGATTGCAGTGTGAGTGTGTGCTTCCTTCATTCATGAATATTCTCCGATTACCAGACACGAGTTGAACGCATCTCGGCAATTTGCCATACATCGATTCTCTATAATTATTTCCTTCACTTGCTCGGGTTGTTTGGTTTGCACTTGTTCTGTTTGTGTTCTTGTTGCTGTTCTTGTTGCAGTTGCTGTTGTTGTTGCTATATTGGCTGCCATGAGTTACAGATACATAAATAATAACAATATGCCCCATTGATTGGACTCGGGCCTCAAAACGAGTTTTTCCACAAATGGAAAAACGTTTTTCCAGCTTGTTGTTGTTGCAGTTGTTGTAGTTGTTGTTGTTGCAGTTGCCTGAGTGCTATTTATAAAAGCAAATGCAGTTCACGGCGCTTTTCAACGACTCTTTAATTGGTTGACGTGTTGTGATTTCGGGTTGTCAAGTGCCTTTCTGCAAATCGAATGCATTCGGATCATGCGAGTCTATAAAGTTATTAAGTGCAGTATGGCGAGTACAAAAGGAGAACTCATTGAACTATATTTGTGAATGCAATATATAATAATCATATTAAATATTACACTTTGAACTGGGGAACAAATTGAAATAATTTTACAGCACATGAATGTTTCGAATGATTTGAATACAAAGCGGTTTCGGCAATATAAAGAAATATACGGCAATATAAGAAATAAACGTATTGAAATAAGACCAACACTTTTTGAATGTTTCAAATGATTCGAATCATGCGAGGCTAGAAAGTTATTAAGTGAAGTATAGCGAGTACAAAAGGAGTACTCATTGATTATCGGCAAACTACAATATAATTGTCAATGCAATTTAAACTAGGGAACAAAATGAAAAAATGCAATAGAACTTAAATGGTTCGAATGATTCGAATACAAAGAAGTACTCTGAGACTTATAAATACACGTAAATATTACACTTTTATTTAACGAACAAAACGGAAAAAAGGCTACATTGGTACTTTCAAATTATCCGAATCTTTTAAGTCTATGAAGTTATTAAATGCACTAAGTACACAATGAGTACTCATTGAGTATCGCCATAAGCAAATTTATATGCTATAAATATAACGAGGAAACTGATTGAAAGAACTCAATACTGTTGAATTATACCGAATGTGTCAAATGCTTTGAATACAAAGGAATACTTTATAAATCTCGGCAATATAAATTAATCTAATAATTACAAATATCAAATTTTGAAATTAGGAATACGAGTATACAATATTGCCTAAAACTTGATTACATAAAGAAAATTTATCAAGTCAAATAGTAGCTCAATGAGTGTATTTGCAGTTCAGTTTCTCTGCGAGGGATTTGGGGACTGCCAACTGGCTGCATTCAGCTGTGAACCGTGCAGCCTAATGAGCGCACTGAGGCGTTTTATCGATCGACAACCGATGGCAATTGGAATTAATAAAATTCAAATAAATTAAAAAACGAAATTCCGTTAATTATTTTTGGCAAATGCCACGACGGGCAAACCTGACATCGATTTATGGAGAGTTGCAGGCGTTGACTCCTGCCAACTCCGACTGGGGTCAATAGTTTCGATTGCCGACTGCGTCGTGCTGCGTCGGGCTGCCTGTCAATGGGTCACAGGCATCGGCAGAAGAAGTTGCAAGAGGAAGAGATGGGAGTGGGGGAGGGGCATGAGGTGGGGATGTCTGAGGTGGCTGAGAAAAATCACTGACATCATGAAAAATCGCTCAACAATGTTTCGTTCACAATTTTCGTAGCATCGCCACAGCGGCAGCAGCAGCGGCAGCAGCAGCATCAAGCGCATTAGGCACAGTGATTTTTCAAGAAATTTGGAGAATTTAAATATAAACGGAGCGAGGTGCGAGATTCATATCAGGCCAGAACGTGGCATCAACGCTGTGTCTTGTGGGTGTGTAGCCACTACACACGCATCTATAGGTATTATGAGTTATTGTGGGAGTCTGTCGGCATTAGCCGCGGGGGCCGCTCGCGTTTGTTTACAATTTCACGCGCTGTGATTTTCGCGGTCGAGATTTCACGCAGCGCCGCAAGAAAAATGGGAAAGTGGAAGTGTGAGGGAAATTTTGTTATTGTTTATGTATTTTGACACACAGTTTGCCAGACAATTTGGTGCTGGAAACTGCTACGGAGAATCCCAAAGCGAGTCTGAAGAGTAAGTATGTGAGTGCAAGTGAATGATTCGACTGCTGAACTGAGCTCCCATTCCCTCCCATCGAACTAGTTCATTACTTCATCAGTTGAATACTTTGGCTACTTACTCTGTCCGAGGTGTACTCGCTTCATCCACGGATAGATCTGTGGCGGATTCTTCTTGCCGTTGCCGCTGTTCTGGCTGCTGCCCGCCTCGTTGCCACTGTCGCTCTCCGAGTCCGAGTCCCCGCCGCCCGGACTGTGCATGGGCACATTGACATTGACGCCGGGTCCGGCACCTCCACCTGCGCCGCTGGGGCCACTGTGATTGTTGTTCAGGCTGACGGCAGCGGCGGCGGCTGCTAGGCTGCCACCTAGGACGCCTTTGTTGAGGGAGCGCGCAACGCTCTCCACGACGGAGCTGGGCGACAGCTTCGGCGAGATGTCGCGCGTGGAGAGATCCTGTGGACTGGCCAACGACTGGTTGTTGTTGTTGCTGTTTGAGCTGTTGTTGTTGTTATTGTTGCTGCCACCAGGCGTCGACGGATCGTTGGCGTATTTACAACTGATGCTCGCCTGTTGTTGCTGTTGCTGCGGGTGTTGTTGCTGCTGCTGTGGCAACTGTTGCTGTTGCTGTTGTTGCTGCTGCTGCTGTTGGCTGACAACCGCTGCCGCCGCATGCGCATGCTGCTGCTGCTGTTGTTGCTGCTGCTGCTGTTGCTGTTGCTGCAACAGCAATCGCTGTGGCTGCAGCTGTGTGTAGTCCACCATGTCGGGATTGCCCTGTCCACCGCCGGGCGCACCGCCGCCTCCTCCGCCCAGGCCATAGGCTGCCTGGTTGGCGTAGTGTGCCTGCGGTGTGTTCGGATACAAATTGGGCGTGTAAGCGGCCGCCGCTGGAAAGTAATCGTTGCTGCCCGGCGTCGCTGTGCCCGAGTTGCCCTGGCCGCCGTTTGCACCGCCAGCTGGGCCGCCGTTGCTGTTGCCAGCGCTGGCATTGGCGCCCGGATGACTCTGCTGCGGATTCATCTGTTGCGGATAGCATGAGGCCAGCGAGTTGACAAACTGGTACGAGGACATGGCAAAGCAGTCGGGATCCATTTTGAAGATCGGTATCTGAAATGAGGAGAAGCGTTTGCTCGTTAGAATGGATCTTCAATCTTGGCAAGGCGGCTGCTGGGCACAAGATCTGCTCAGCCGATTGCACCTGGCCAAAGGTGTATTCTACCCAGTCTAGCCAGAGTTACACACCCCAGCTAATCCCCGCCCCAGCAGAGATCCCATTACCTGATTTCGGTTCTGCTTCTGACTTCATATTTGACTTGGTCACAGATAAGAGTCTGCTGCCATTTTGCATAGTAATTAAGTCAGTTCTCCTTATGAAGAAGAATTTCTCAGAAAGTTGCCATGGAAAGAGATGGATAAAGACTTGACTTCAATTCAAGGAAGTGCAGTCTTCTTCTCCAGCTCATTGTATATATTATTTTCCCAGCTTGCAATAATCATTGCAGCAGTGAAAATTGTTGGCATTATGTTTAATCCGAGTCCCTACGCTATAGAAGGCCGATCGATCAGTGGTTTGCCTTGCACCTCGAGTGTTTTTCGGCTAATCATCTCAACTGGGGGGCAGCATTATTATTACAATTATATTTTAAGAACCCAATTGCAATTTCCCCAACCGAAGAAACTTCCGGAAGGTGAGCAGGGAAAGGCAGTGAAGCAGGGAACGAAACTGTTTGGATTTCACTCAGGCCGATGGGCAGGCGCGGATATGCCTAAGCATTGGCATTACGTGCATGCAATTTTGGTGTGGCACGGCACAGGGCGGCACAAGGCGGCGCAGCACGGAGCCGAACTGGGACTGGGACTGGCACTGGCACGGGCACTGGCACTGGCTGGAATGCCTGACCCGCCCACTCGGGCTGAGTGGTCGCTTGGACACTTGCTGCTTGCTGCTTGCCGGGGAAAGAGTCCAGTGCGCTCGGAGTTGGACACCATCGCTGATACGAGTTGTTGAATGAAGGAAAACTCGTATTTGGGCCCCGATGTTGCAACGTTGCAGCGGAGATAGCCACAAAAGCGGCAGCACGATTGCAAGTTTGTATGCGAAGCAGGGAGGAACAGGCGACGGCCCGAAATAGCCTCAGAGCCGAAGAGTGTGTAAAGCGCAATGCCAGAGAACGGGCCGGGCCGAAAGACACCGAAAAAAGAAAACAGCCATTACCCAAAAACAATGCAACGACCTCTGCAGCGGTCCCTCCCTCCCCTCCCCCCTATACATAGAGGGGGAGGGTGTGCAGCAGATAGGCTGCTCTCCTGTTTGGACTCTTCTTCGGTTACTGCTGCTGCTGCTTCTTTTTTAGCTTCTTCTGCTGCTCCTTCGTCCTCGACCTGTTCTTCGTATGAAACCAATAATTTTGATTCAGTGGGCAATTTAACCCTTTAGCATGTTGTCCAAATGAAAGGAGTTGAAGCTTTAAATTAAATCGGCGTACGGGGCCGCAACTCGAGTCCGGCCCTGCTCGGGCTACCCAGAGATAATACGCTATGCGGCCAACGCCGCACGGAGACAGGGCACAAGGCAATGGAGGCAGAGGGGGCAATGCTCGTCGCTCGACAGAGATTTATTTGATGAGCAACGTTCCTGAAAACGCTGTAAGTTCGCTGCAATTCGGCCCTGGGTACTGGCCGATTATGCAGTTTAAAGCAATTGTAACGGTGTTTTCGCTCTAAAGCTGCGCGATACTTTTGGTATTGGCCCATGGCCATTGGCCATGTAAGACAACAAAAACAAAAACAGACAACCGACTAACGCGACATACAAAAGGAGTTTGATTAGCCAAATTATACGCTTTGAGTTAGGCAAACTCCATTGACCCCGCCTGACTCTGTGGATATTGGCAATGTTTTGTGGGTCGAAGATCAAATGAAATTGGTAGCAAGCACTAAGAACCGCGATGAAAGGTGATAACATCCATTTCGAAAGCGAAAAATAAATGCAGCATGATAATATAATTATATCTGCAGTTGCAATAATAATATATAATGGTTTCTATAATGCAGTTCGACAGTTTGGGAAAGCAAAGTCTTCAAATTGTTTGTATTTTCAATTTGTAATTCAAGACTTCAATGTTCAGTTCATTATAAACGAAGTTAGAGTATGATAATCTTCTCTCTTTGGTTCCATCAAAGAATTCCCTTCTTCCCAATTTAATCCACAATTAATCGAACGCTTGCCTCGATTGTTGTTCTTGTTGTTGTTGATGCTGCGCGATCACTTAACGGCAAATTAAAAATTTCTAAAATAATAGAAGCAATAAATAATATCGGCTTGGGAATTGTTTTCCAAAGAGTCGAGCGACAAGCGGTTCAATTGGTGTTAATTAAATCCATGAATAATGAAAACGCAAACCGAATTTGCGGGCTCTCTCTCCAACTCTCTTCATATATGTTACGATACAAAGCGATATGTATATATACAGAGAAAGAGAAGGAGCATATAGATTGGTCGATTGGTCTCTCAGTCGCTCGGCTCGGCTGGCTGATTGTCGCCTCATAAGAAAGCCATAAATTATGGCAATTCTTTTGGGCTGCGACATTTTCGAGACGAGGGAGCGAACAAGCCGACAAACTGAGCGACTTTCCTTTGTCTCGGCATTTTCTTTTCTCCTTCTCCAACTTTGCCCCGGGCCTGTCTTTCTCTCTCTCTGTGTATAAACACACAGTTTTAATATGCCTTCCCGTTCGGGAGTGAAATTTTTGTCGAATATTTAAACCGCAGAACGAATTTCCCCGACAAGGGCACAGGTAAATAAACATCAATTGAGTTGCACATGCGCGGCCCTAGAGATACCCCGACCAAGTCTTCCGTCTCCTGGCCTCCCTCCATTCCCTATGCCACGTCACCATAAATCAATTGGGCCCAATGCGACAGCTGAAAAGGGTTTCCTTTTGGGAACTCTAACATGAACAATGGCAGACGTTCCAGGATCGCTTGACCTTATGAACTGGCTGCAGCGCTCTGTAATTAAGATGATTAACTTTTGCATAATCGAGGTAACTGAGAAGAAGTTTCTCTTGTTTTTTCTACTGTTTCTTTTCTATATCTGCAGTAAGTAAAGTTGATAGTTTCTTTATAAAATATACAATAGGTAATCTTATACTCTTTGGTAGCCATAAGATATCAGTTTCATCTCGAACAGTTTCAAGAAAGTTCTCCCATTCAAAGCTTGCGCAACTTCAGCTCTCTAAGCTGTCAGAAAACCCGTGTATTTCTCATATCTACCATCTAAATCCCGAATCCAACACTAATTACTATCGTCTCTACAGAATGAGTCGTCCATTTCTAGGCACTTCATCATCGCCTCGAAGCCATATCTTAATTATGAAATTAACAAAATCCTAAGCAGTTCTTGTTGTTGTTCCTCTAAAAAATGTCGCCCAATGTTGTCGGCTCCGACATTACAGATTTCGAACGCGCCTTGACGCGTCTCTCATTGTTGTTGTTGTTGTTCTCGTAGTCGGGTACGGGGCGAGGCCATAAATCATAATTTTTAATATTTGTTGTCAACATGGGCGTAGCTCGTGTATCTGTAAACAGGCCGACGCTTCTAAAAAGAGTGCCAGGAGGGGACTGACGCACATTTCCAAAAGGTATTTGCGCACGCGCAGTCACACATTCTCCTACTCGCTCACTCTCTCCTCGTCTCTGTCTCGTCTCTCTTCCTCTGTTTGCAACAGTAACAATAACAAAGGAACGACAAACACACACAAATGCAGTGGGCCCATTAAAAACTCATAAAAATTTGTAAGCACCTCATAAAAGTAGTCATAAATATTATTATTTGGTTTGTTTTTTCTCTCTCTACGGATCTCTCTTCCTCTCTCTGTGTCTGTCTCTTTTTGCCTGCTAGCGTTTGTTGAGCCAACCCTCGTCTGTCGCATGCTGCGGTTGAGGCACTCATAATTTTTATGAGTTTTTGATTTGGTCTTCGAGTTTTGCGACCATTGTTGATCCCATTCACATTCCCTTTCCCATTCCCACTTCCATTGCTGATCCTCGCTGCAAGCGGCCATTGTTGACCTTTTGACACGTACTCGAAACACAACATGTAATTGGCCTTTTGCAGTTTTCGCTACTTTCAGCGCTGTTTATGAACTGTTATGTAATTGTCTCATCTGTCAAAAAATAATGACATTTACAAAGGTCAAGGACAGCGTGTGGGTTATGCAACTGTGAGACATAATTGGGCAATACTGAGGTATTGATATGGATGAAGATAACAAGGGAAGGACATAGTTAGAGAGCTCAGAGAAGGGGATTCTATTGAAGATGCAGACTTCTTATGAAAGTTGATTTGTGGCTCACATGAAATCAAATATTATCGCCTTCAAATGCTGAAATAAATCAGAGCTTATCAACAGCGCAGCACTAGCAAAACTTGTGAGGAGGAGGAGGAACTTAGTGGCTCCTTTCGCCTGCCTCGTGATCGGGGTCGGGGTCGCGAAGTGGAGCCAGAGTCGAAAATGAATGTGTCCCGGCACTTATTGTACCTACACATCCAAATACAAGTTGAGCAAATGGCTGCCGTCGGCCCGATAGATCAACGACTGTGCCACCAACAAAAGCAACAGCAACAACAACGGCAGCAACGACAACAACAAGACGCTTTTGTAGTTGTTGTTGCCGTTGCTGTTATGGCTGTTGTCGCGGCAAAGTTTGCGTGTTTCATACATTTTTTTGGTACTCTGTATTTTGATTTATAAATATAAATAAGTAAAGCTGAAATATCATCATGACATTTCAGGGTGCACCCCCCCCCCCCCCTCCCCCTTCCGCCTGATATGCCATGATGAATGTGTGCTCCAGGCGCAGTCCAAAGGCGAACGATGATGGCATAAATAAAAGCGCTGACAAGCCAAACAATAACTGCAGCAAATCGAAAAGGGAACTTGGACTTGCAGAAGAGACTATACACTGCAGTGTGTGTGTGTGTGTGTGTGTGTTAGTGCAGTGTATGAGTGTGTGTCTGTGTGTGTACAGAGGCCAATTAACTCGCCGGGCAGCAGCCTTTGTGTGCAGACATTATGCAACAGCCCATTGGGTCGCCTTTGATCTGGCCTGACCACCCTGCGAGAGCAACGAAAGTGACCTACATCAAGTGGCAATTCCACTCTCCGATTATGCTATAGTACTATATCCTGCACACACATATGTACACACATGTACATACATATGTATGCATGTGCCTGGAGTGCACATGCAGCGTAATTGGCACAGTCGCACCACGGGCGCCCCCTTGGTGGAACCTCTTCGCTCGCACTCTCTTTCTGACTCTCTGCTGTTCCGTGTCAATGCGTCCGCTACTTTGCGTACTACTTTAGTAGCAGGCAGCGCAGTGTTTTGGGCGCAGCACACTCTAGTCACAATTTGGTAGAAGTTTCAGTTTCGTTGCGCCCACAGCGCGGGTCAGCATGACTTCCCCGGCCGGGCCCGAGTGCCATGTGGATGATATCGGATCAGGGCCAGGCCACGCAATTCGTATGTACCGCGCCGTGGTTTTCCAAACTCGATATTAGGCTATATACTATATGCCTGTATATACAGTTCGGTATGTAGAGTAGGTAGATTACTTCGGCTGCTTGTTAGGCATTTTTCATTCGCTGTGACATTTTGCCTTTGTGGCTCTTAATTATTTCAAAAACGGCTGCATTCGTTTTAATGAAGTGAAAATTCTTTGCGTTGATATCGCGCACGCAACCCGAAGCAAGCACAAAAGCAAAACTGAAACTCAACGCAGGCGAATTGGATAAGAGCCGAGAAAGCCAGAGAGGGAGAGAGCGAAGTCCGGCTCTGCCACAATGCGAGAAGAAGAACAACGTAATTTAATTGAAGGCCGAAACTGTATCAATTTAATATATCAATTTGACTCACAGAGTCGATAATTTTAGGGGCGTTCTCATTTCACAACTGTAGGAACTTCGGGAGCCCAAGACGTTATTAGTGAAGTTGTTATAAGATGTTCAGTTGGGACGTTCAAATATCTTTGTTCATTTTTCTAATTAATAATCTTATTATGGAAACTAATTTGCAGCGATAAAATTTTGTTTCTAGTTTTAACTATTAGAAAATAAGAAATTTAAAATATCCTTTGTTCGCAATTTTATGAGAAAGTTCTTCATTTCGATATGTTTTTCCATATGGTATATATGAATCCTTTTCGTATAAAAATCATCATTTTGAATGTTCATTAACCATTACGAAAATCAAAAACTGATGCTAAGCAAATTTCCATATCTTCTTGAATGCATGTTAAATTGAAGCTGAATTAAAAATTTTAAAGCAATTATATTCTAGTTCTATTCTATTCTGAATTAGTTATAAAATATAACTCAATTGTAATGAAAGATTGATTTTACAGACTTTAGATTTAATTTAATATTAATTTAATAAAGTGTCTCACAACTGATTTTTCAAATTTTAGATTAATAAGATATAAAAAGCATTTAATAAGGTTTGAGCTACTGTATTTTATATTAATATTGTGTTACTTCATTCAAAATTATTGAAAACTTCAGTACGGAATTTATTCTTTTTTTTTAAACTATTTTAACTAGATCTAATCCATTTTACTCAAGATTTTTGTATAAGTGATTTCAGGAGTTTTTTATTCATCATTTTTCCGTGGTAATTTTGGATTTATAATAATGAGCTTTTCTTCATCCACAATCATTTTTTCAAGATATAAAACCCACGTAAAAAGTCTTTGAAATCTAATCTTATAAAACATACGAGTAGAAATATTCTCCAAAATTTGCCAAAACTATCATACCATTTTCCAACTTTAAGATCATTATTTCAGTGTGTTATTTTACCTTAGTTTACGTAGTTTACGGGTTGAAATCAAAAAAGCAGTTCAAATTCAATTCAAAATTTGCATACACTTTAAAAAAATGTTTAGCCGACGGTATTTTTCATTTGATGCAGAACAAGTGCAGTCATTCCTTTGTTCATTCACTTCACAAATTGGAAAGTTCTGGTTTAATCTTTCGATTGTTTTGAGTCTCTAACAGTTGTCGTTTTGTGTACCGAACCGGGAAAGGGTCTTTAGCTAATTGCCAATGTCATTTGAGCCCGCATAATGTCGAGTGTTAATCCGTTTGTATCCCGACGACTTAACGGGGTTTGGCGCGACGATGTTACCTGAGCAGATTCACTTGACTTTTAGCGGATTCTTAGCCGTAATTAGCCGCAGCGGGCAGATGCACAATTTGTCACAGTTCTGGTTGGGCTGCTGGAAGAGCGTGGATAGATAACGATTGCCTCTCCTCGGGAATCGGGCGTATTTTATGGCTTATCCATCAGCGCGAATCCGACGAGTGCAGGAATGAATGCTTTTAAACCTCATCGATGAAAACACTGACACTGCAAACACTTGGCTGCCCATCCATCTTTCGTTATTATCGTTCAAAGTCAGCACTGCAATGTATTTGTATCTCTACGAGTATATGTAACTGTATCCAACGGATGCGCGTTTTATTTTTTTTACGTTTGTTTTTGTATCGCGTACTGTGAGAGCCGCCACGATTCGCGGAGCAAGCGCGTCTGCTTTGACGGATTGATGGATTGTTTTTAGTTTGGGGCGAAAAGTTTTCGTTTTCGATTTTCGGTTTTTGTTTCTGTTTCTGTTTCGGCTATCCGTTCTCTCTGTTTCTGTTTTCTGTTTCTATTTGTCTTCGATTGAATGTATCCGCGAATACGTGCTCGAAGCGCCAATGTCTCACTTTGACTGCTCGGGCATAATTCAAATATCTGAGCATCAATAAAAAACTCATGCTACGCGCAGCGGCAGCGCTGCCAATTGTAGCTGCGAGTACACGAGCAAGTAGACTCTCACACACACTCACACACACACACACGCGCGTTTCATTCGAGTGCATTCATTAAACACACTCGCGTTAAAAAAGAAAACAACAAAGCGCTGGTCGAACAGGCCATGCGTGTTAGAGCAGTCAGACAGCATTTAATGCGGTCGCCTGCTGTCTCGCTCACACACACACTGTGCTGGGCCCGAGCTGTTGTGTTACCTTTGCGGACGCAGAAATTTGTAGCCGCAAATGCGTGTGAGTGAGAGTCCGAGTGTGTGTGTGTGTGTGTGAGCGAGTCAGTGTGCATGTGACTTCGAAAAGAGAGCGAGTTCGAATGCTAGCGCTCTCTCGCGTACTTCGAAACGTCTTCGAAACATTCTTATTGATCTCACGCACACTGTCTGTGTGTCTCACGTACACGGACGAGAGAGAGTGCTGGGATCGCTTGTAAATATAAATATTCGAATTTCGAATGCGGTGCACAAATATACAGTCATGTGTGTGTGTGTGTGTGCGAGTGTTGCCGAAAAGTTTGATAAGAGCGAGAAAGTTTAGGATTATTCGGAAGTATTTGGCAGGCAAACAAAAACTTCTATTTAAGGTATTCATTTGGGATATGTTTAAAGGTTTTTGTAAAAGAAAGTTAAGGTATTGTTGATAAATTTGATAGGTTTACAGATATATAGAGGAATACACCCTAAAAAATACAACGGAATTGGACAAATTTAAGTGTTGTTATTTCGGCTAGTTATTTATATTATTTAGTTTTCTTTAATATTTATTGTTAAAGGTTTTTTTAAAGAGAGTGTAGGTATTGTTGATAAATTTGGAAGACTTTATATTGATTGTGCCCGTAATAAATACAACAAAATTTAAATATTTAGGTATTGTTATGCATGTCTTCTAGTAATTTCATATTTTTCACTTTTCTTTAATACACGAAAATTATTATTTTGATTATAGGTGTATATTTTATAGGATTTATCTCGTATGCCCAGCTACACCTGTTTCTTTTAGTTCATTTATATATATTTACTTGTCTTTAACTCACCTCTACGTTGTCAGTTCCGAAATCCAATGCTTATCGCTGTTGTTTTGATCCTTTGCTTATCGTGTTTATAAGAAATTTCACACCTCACTGATTGAGTATATGGTATATTGGTACATGGGTTTCAACTACAAACAACACTCGGAATTATTCCTTATGTATTGCATACACTTTCGAGCACTTGACTTGATTAGTTTACTCAATTCTGGTAACATTCTCCAATTGCATTGGCACTGTGCACTCGAGTTGTATTTCAGGTGTACAATATACTATGTTCTGGTATTGCAGATGAATATCCTCCATTAAACTTAATCCGTTATTTGCACTTTGTGGTTTGAATTTAACACTAAATATTCCATGAGAGAGACGTTGAGTTTTGTGTTTGTGTGATGATGTGTCTCGGATTGATACTCCCCACACAGTTGGGGACGACCAATGAAGTGGGCAAGTAACAGTTAGTTAGTTCAACAGTTCAACCGGTTACCGAGCGCGCAGCTGGCGAACTTGAGTGCGCCACGTTCGATTCACGTTTGAGCAGAGCCAGTGCCAGCAGAGCCAAGAGCCTTGCGGTGTGGAGTCCGAGTCCAACTGCGACTCTTGTATGGCCGTCTCTCGCTGTGTGCGTGTGTGTGTGTGTGCCTTTTCGAAAACTGTAAATCATGCGGCCTGCTTGCAGTGTGTGCGAGCGAGACGCAAACAGTGCGCGCATGTTCGAAAAGCAGTCGTGCTCGCTTCCACTCGTGCTAGGCCACGCCTCCTGCTTTGATTTATGCTTCAGGGGGTGCCGCATGGCCTGGACCAACAGCCTATGGCGGCAGCTCCACACGGCTTTGCCTCAGCTGGCGGCAGAGAGACAGCAGCGAAACAGGTAGTTGGACGCTGGACGAGGCAGATGATTGCCTGCCACTCAACGTCAACGTCAACGTCAACGTCAGCGACAACAACAGCAGCAGCAGCAGCAACAACAACCGCAGCAGCGCCAGCGTCGTCGCCCCCTGTAGGATCCAGCAGCTTTGTTGTTTTTTGCTCCAGATTAGGCTGAAATCATCCTAGATTAGTGCGTCCCGCCAACCCACACTCTCCTGGTCCCGTCTGCCGCTCTTCGGGCACTTTATTTGTATTCAATCGTGGCGCTGTTCCGCTAAATCACCGTCACATTATTATTTCGCATTATTATTTTATAAACGTTTCGCTCTCTGCGCCATCATTTCCATTTTTATTGGCTGCGTTCGAAATTTTAGAGCACTCACTGTAAACACAAACACGCTGGAGCGACAATACGTTTTTTCCTTCTTCTTTTCGTCTCTTTAAAACGAGCTCGTTTGCACTCAGACTTTAAATCCGCATCTGTATCTGAATCTGAATCTGTAGCTGATACTGTATCTGAGTCTCAATCGGCATGTGAAACTGAATTGAAATTTATTGGCCACATTGTCGTGAGTCTTCTCGAGTCGCTTATGATTCATACGGCATCAGGTTACGGCTGTGTTTACGGCTCTTGGGTTGGGTCTGGACCGGTCCAGCTCTTTTTTTTTGGCTAAATGCCTTAATTAAAAATCAATTTCGGATTTGCTACCAAATTCCAAACGGGCAAAGCAAGAAATACAACAAGATGAATATATTAAATTGATCTATTTATGGTATTTTTCTGCGATTCCGATTTCAAATAGAAAAATTGTGGTGCAGGTTTGTTTGTTGCTTTTATCTCGATGAAAATCAAGAGCTTTGTTTTAATTTTTTATTGATTAATTT
Organism: Zaprionus indianus; assembly: GCA_018904595.1. Classification (NCBI taxonomy): domain Eukaryota; kingdom Metazoa; phylum Arthropoda; class Insecta; order Diptera; family Drosophilidae; genus Zaprionus; species Zaprionus indianus. Next base: position 8,972,090 of record JAEIHA010000320.1, read on the forward strand.
CAACTTATTGTCTTTGTCTTTAGGTTTGAATTTCATTTACAATCAAAAAATTCAAAACTTTTTATTTTAAATCTTATATATGATGGAAAATTGTTCATTTTGTTTAATATTTTGGAAAGCCGTGGAATTTTCTGGCATTCCAGATTATTCCCCACTCAACGAGCTGCCACCGTTCTGTTGGGGTTTCTCCTTGCGGGTCTCTTGTTTTATATTCCAGCCCGCACGACATGGGAGAGAACCCATATTAAAATTGTAAAAAACGAGCAGGAAAACTAGGAATCATAAGAGAGACGCCTGCGTGTACTTCTGTAATTGGAGTTGATGTCGGGGCTGCCAGCGGGCAGTCGGAGCCAAAGTCTCGCAACCGATGTCGGAGCTGGGAGACGGAGTTCGAGTTGGAGTTGGAGACGTAGACAGGGCCCAGCACACTGCCCAGCAGCATCCAACATGCTGCAGGCGATTTTTCATCATCGCTCGCACGTTGTTATACTCAGCAATATAGAAAGAAGGGGGAGTTAAGGTCTCCGATTATGAATAGAAATGGTTGAAAGGGGCAGCCAAGTTGAACTCTGGGAATACCTTCCAGCAATAGAAGCAAAACTCTTTTGGTTTCAGAAACATCACAAACATTTCTCTAAGATCTCTAAACTTTTATCAAATTTATTATAGTTAATTCTACGGCTTCATAATCATTTAAAATATATTTTTATGTACCTCAACTATATCAGCATTAAATTCTTGAAAGACTGTTCTTTTTATTACAAGGTATCTCACAGTCATGTACTCTCCTTTACTGTTGCTTGTTAATATTGATGCTGCTTCTGTTGTTGTTGTTGCTGGTGCTGCTACTGCTGCTGCTGCTGTTACACACACGCTTTCAATATGAAACAATCAACGGCGTTTGTAGTTTTGTTTTTCGCTTCAGCTGAGCAACAGAAAAAAAAGTTAGAGGAATTTTTAAATTAAATGTGGGCATAGAACTTAGTAACTGTGCAACGTGCAACAGCGAGGCACATGCAACGGAACTGCAGCAGTTTTCAATTAAACGCAGTGCCATAGAACCGAGAAAAATGGCCGATTGCAATGCCACATCCCCAACCAGATGCTCAGCCACATCCCGGTCCACATCATGGAGCATGGCAACTCACGACAATTCGTTAATACCTTTCCATTTGAGTTCTTCACGCACTTGTAGAACCAGCTGGAGCAGGTCATCTGCTGAAGCAAGAGGGGAAACTTAGAAAGGGGGCTGAGGCAGAGGCAGCACTGCTAGTGGCAGTTGATAAATTTGCGCCATTTAGGACGAACACACAACGCTAAAGTTGCAGCTACTTAGAGAGCTAACGATAACCGAAAGACAAATCTGGAGCACATACACCCCGACCAACAAGTACACATTAAGAAAATAGCTCAAATGAGATGGGATTTAATGCACTTTAAATCTGAATAATGCACGAATTAAATCCGACTCACATATTATTTATATAATTTATATAAATTCTGCTTTACTAGTCTACTTTAAAAGGACTCCTAATTTAAAGGAGTTAAGTAAAGACTTATTAGCTTTAATAGAATAAAATTTCATTGAATTCTATTTCTTTCAGTGTAGCTACTGTATGTTAGTTGCTGTCGGCGATGCATTGAAAGATGCATTTACATCAAAAGGCAATTTAAATTAATTTTTTTGTGCTGCAACTGCCGCCGCTGCGCAATGCTGGCTCCCAGTGTCAGTGTCAGTGTCAGTGGCAGCGTCCATCTGCGGCTGCCGCTCTGCCACTGCTGGCACTGGCATCCATTCAGAGTCCATCCACATTTGATTATGATAAACGCGACTCAGCTGTCAGGCGAAAAGCTACTTAGCCCTCAAGATGCTGCTGGCACTGGGCTGCAGTTGTAGTTGAGGGGGTGTTATTAGGGGGAGCAGTTGTTGTTGTGATTCTTCTGCTTCTTGCAAGGACAACAGCTGAGCCAAAGCGACACGCGACTAGCTCCATCATTAGAAGAGTAGCAAACGGCATTCAAATATCCTGGCCGAAACGCCATTTTGATTTGCTTGTGGGCAACGTACGCAGACAACACACACACACACACACACACACTCGAGGCATCTGTGTACGACTATGTGCAGCATGTGGCCAGCCAGATAAGAAAGCTTTCTCGACAAAAGCTCTGCTGCTGTCTGCCTCTCGCTCTCGCACGACTGTTGCGCATGTCCTGTCTGTCCCCCCCCCGCCCCCCTACACACAGGACGACGTACTTAGGCCGTTGATTAATACGACAGGGCCAAAATGGAAAGTGGCTCCACCTACAAATTACGACGGAGCGTCGCCTTAAAGCCAGCCTTAAATTCTGCAGCAAAAAACATGAGCAAGCAGCAAATGAGCAAAATTTAAAATGGCGTCTCGCGGAGCCGACTCGGTGTGCCGAGGCAGCCATGCGGCAGCTGCTGCCCCTACCCTCGCGAGGGTTTCTTTCCCATCCGCATGACAGCAATCAATCAGATCGCAACAATAGATATAGTACAGCCAAATTCTATAAACGCCTGGCTGGCTGAGTAGCTGACGAACTGACGGACGGACTGACTGGCTGCCTTGGTCTGCTCATGCTCACCAAGGTCGTGTCCTTCTTGGGCAGAACCAGACCAGAATAGCAGGACCAACAGGTCCGTCGGCATTGGCATTGGCATTGTTCTATTTGCCTTTGGTATTTGCAAATGTTTGCCATTTTGCGAACTCTGGCAAAAACTCCTTTCGCTCTGCTCATTTGTGTTCATTATCGTCCTGCGGCGCGCCGCCAAATCCTTTTGCCCACATTATGCGTGTGAACAATGTGGAATTCACTTGTACGTACGTGTATGTGGGACAACCTCCTGCATGTGCCAGTTCCAGTGCCAGTGCCAGTGCCAGTGCCTGCCTGGCCGGTGTGTGCAGCAATTGTCCTGCACCTCCCCGCTGTTGTCGCCGTTTGTCCTTCCCGCTGCTGCTAATCAGCGCCGCTTTAATTAGTTCGCCGCATCAAGGACACATTGCACGAATTCAACTACGAGTATTTAAATCAGCATCCGGAGGAAGAATTTTTGCCAGCAAAGTCTTTAGTCACGGTGCAGGTTTACTTTTGGATTATATACTTATTGAGTTTAGATAAAGTAAAGTGAAAAGGTTGACAGTCTTGTTAAATTGTAGAACAAATAAAATTATAATATTATATTAATGTGATTTAGTGTAAAGACCTTGGCCCTTCGGTTAAGAAAAGACAAATTTGCCTCTATAAACATACATATGTTTATATACCTATTATTATCTATTCCGAAACTTAAGTCTTTTTTCCTTGCTTAAGTGTAGAACGTGTAAGAAGAGAGTTTACTGACTTTATGATTCCTTATTTTACAATAATAAGTAAAATATCACAAAATGAAACTACAGTAAATTTTCAGAGCAATTTTGCCTTCAATACTTCAAAACAGCTAGACAAAAAAGGCACCTAACATAAATATTTGTACCGAAAACTAATTAAACTAAAAACTAAGTATCGAGGCAGCTAAGCGAATTCTACTGCAATTGTCATATTGTCCGACATTAAAATGGTTGTCTTCTTTTATTTTAAATATTAAATCCAAGCCTGCAAAACAGACATAATTATCAATGAGTTCTCGACACAACGAAGTCAGCTTTCGCATTTGCTTACCGTAGCTATCGGTTCACCAATACAATGCAGAAAAAAGCTATAGTATATTGATCTATTTCACAATTATCAAAAAACTCTCAGCACCCCGAAGGCAACTTCTGCTTAATTAATTTAATTTTAATGCAACAACATTTTACCAATATACACAGTACCTCAAACTACAAAAATATTATGGAGAAATTCCCATTTCCAGCAACTCCTAATTTTTTCCGCAGTTGATCATCAAGAAAAGCCAGATTTGACGGGGAAAAAACCGTAAATGACCCTTGTGAAGCAGTGCAAATGCATGCGTGTGCTGCCTTCAGCAAGCAGTGCACTGCATTACCATCCCGCTGGAAGAGAAACTGCAGCTTGGTTTGTGTCCAGAGAAAAATTGCAAATTTCCACATTTCCTTTTCCAATTGCATTCGCAGCCAACTGGAAAAGCAAGAAAATTGCAAAAAGGACGAGTCCAACTGGAATGGAATATTCTGATCAACTTCTTCGGAAATCGAACTCTGCCAGATGTCGCTTTTAAAGCCTCAGGCGAGTTTAAATTGGGATCCGAAAATAACTTAAGTTCTTCAACATTCTCAAATGTTTTCCTTGCACACAACAAGCTGTCAAACTTAACGGGCGACCTTGGCCATTAATCGTCATCGTCGAAATTTGTACAATTCAAATGTCAATTGTGTGTTGAGCAAAAGAGAAGGAGAGAGTGATGAGCGGGAGTGAAGGGAAGTAAAAGTTTTTGCAGGCGACTGAAAATCAATATTTCGAAATTTCCATTAACAATTTGTTTGGCGTCGGCAGAACTCGAACTTGAAACGTCGAGGGCCTTGAACCATTTGCTAAAAAATAAATTAGAAAATTCCGCCACACACAAACACATACACATACCATGTACACATGTGTAGTCCCCAGTCAAAGGCAGCTGTGGCAGTCAGAGCTCTGGTTCCGGGAAGTTGAATGGAAGGAGTGGCAAGGGGGAGGGAGAAAGGGCACTGAGTTGGGTGTTTGGGGCTGGGAATGGCGCCTTGCCTAATTTGAATATCGTATGCACCCCGAAGTCATACTACGTGTGTGTGTGTGAGTGTGCTTGTGTGTGTAGGCCGGGTAGATTGTAAATGGAAATTTTGACATGGACGTGCAGCGGACCAAACTGGGTGGCAACTTGTAGACGGACGGACTGACAGACACCCAGGCAGACAGGCTGACGTTGGAATGGACTGACTGACATATATATGGGCATGATCAAAATTAATGACCCGGCAATACACACACCTATGCCCAAACATACGTATGTTGTGTGTGTGCGTCTAATTGACGAAAAAGCGAGTCGGAAAATAGGTCAAATGCGAGCTTATATATATAATTTATGTAGGTATAAACATTCATAATATTAAATATACATATATTTAATATATTTTTGTTATATTATTATTTGTTATCACAATTTAATTTAGCATAACACTCTTTTTATTTAATCAAAACTATTACAGCATTATTTTATTTTATTCATTTTAGATTGCAATTTTAGATCAACATCATTTTTTAGTTGTAAAACAGATTTATCTGTACATTTTCATAAGTTACTTCACCATTTTACTCTTTCCAAACATTTAAAAACTCCGAACTGAACAATTTTTCTGGTTTTTCAGTTAATCACCGAACGACAACCAAAATGGAAAACATTTGTGCAACAACTTTTATGATTGTTATTAAAAAATAAGTAGGGTGAGCGGCGACAGGGACACCGAACAGGGGGTCCGAGGGGGTTGGGGGAGGTAGCAGGCAAGGGTAAAAGTTTTTCAACTTTCTGATGGTAAGATAAGTGCTCGTTTTTGGCATATTGCGACGCGCCGTCAAATGTGGCTGCAATTAAAAACTGTTACGCCTCATGCTAATCAGCCCGAGCAGCTCCACGCTGCACTCTCTCCCCTCTCTCTTTCTCTTAACATGACGAGGTCGATTCCATTGCCGATCCCTTCACCCAAGTCAGCCAACCAGAGCAGGCTTCAGCCGTTGTAAACCCGTCAGAGAGACAGACGGACCGACAGAAGCAGAAACAGAAACATGGCAAACTGCAAAAAAAAGAATTCATTATTTCAGTTTTAATTGCTTTTTTCATACTTTCAAAATTTTCAGCGCCAGCCGGAGCCATAAGCCGAGTCTCAGTAACTTCTCGAGCTCCCCACCTCCCACGGGGTCGCGGCATTTTGCATGTTCAGGCCACATCTTTCACAAACAAACAACTGTTTGCAAGAAATTCAATTATGCCTTTTAATAACCGACGCGACAAGCTGGGGGAAATTTCTTACACGAACTAAACGCATGTTGCAGACGGTATCAAAATTCTTTAGGGAAAATCATAGAACCTATGACATAAACGGTTTCCATAGTTATCATTGGGTGGGAAAAATATTTTGAGAATATATCAGTAAATAAAAACATACAAAAAATAACATAGTAATGAAGTCGTTCTGTTTTTTATCTTTTACCTATAATAAAATATTTTTAAATTTCGAAATTTACTTGCAAATATCAAAGGCAGAGAATGATAGTCGTTGCACTGTATTTTTAAACCTGTTTACCTGACAAAATGTATACAAGAATTAAACAAAATATAACATACTTGACTCATTTAGAAATGCACATAGAAATTCACTATTAATTATTGTTAAGGTGATCTCAGGGAGTCTTTTAAAATTTGGCTTTTATAGCCAGTGCACACAATATTGTAAATTTTTTACTTCAATCATTGAATACGTTCAAATAAGGTATACGTTCTTTGGGAAAATTTATTTAAAATGCTGGGGAAGTCGATTGAACCATGCTCCTCTGCTGTCTGTCTGGATGTTGCAGCAACAATAAGTGCTTGAGACACCAAATTTAGTTATGATCTTTTGTTTTTAATTTTTGAATATCACGCTTAGCATTATATACATCATATAACTATACAGATGAATTCTATTTTCTACTGAAGCTCATGCCAACTTTTTCCATAGTGCTAAGCAGCGCTGCCTGCAAGATGTAGCCAATGACGTCGATATCGCTATTCTTTAGTATCAGCCAATACATATGGTATATGCAGGTAAGTATTTGTAGCAGACATTTAAAGGAAGTAGAAGGGTACTTTACCCTCGGGCACACTCAACTGTTGCTTTCGTGTAGTATTTTGTTATGCAAGTATATTGACAATTTATAGAAGATCTTTGCAAAACAGAAACTTCAAAACGATGACAAATCTAAATATTAACACGAAGATGGCAGAGAACCAGAAAATGGGGAGAACCGAGCGAGAAACCTTTTTTCGAACACAATCGGCTTAATCATAAATTAACAATAAATTTGTGGACCAACTCTCGAACTGCGTCGCCTGGCCAGATAAATTAGTCAAAGCGACACACCATAAAGCATTCGGTGAACTCATAAATCGCCCTAGACGGTGGCAGTGGCGGTGTTGGAGTCGAAGTCGAAGTCGTCCGTGCGTTTTGTCCCTTCCCGCCACTGCCGCGCCACCGTCCAGCCACTGTCTGCGGCATAGCCTGATCCGCGCATTAACATATTAATGTTTTGGCTAGTTGGGGGATCTATTCGTATCAGCTCGAAGCAGTTGGCGGCTTTGGCGCACTGATCTAGCCGCCTTTTGGCGCTGATTTCATCTGGCCCCAGTCCGATCTCGGGGATTCTGTGGAACGACGACAGCAGCGCGGCTTGTAAACCGAAATTTATGCATGCCAATGAAGCGTTTAAAGCGACATTTGTCCGTCGTGGCCATAACTCATGCGTAGTCAGCGCCACCTTCAACTGCTCCTCTCTCCTTGCTCCATCGAGTGGCGATCGACCACATTTGCCGGGGCCATTAGACCAGGCCCAGATAGACACAGAGAGAGAGAGAGACCGAAAGAGAGCAAGCAATGTAGAAGAGAAGGGAAGAGGGGAACAGCTCTGGCTTCGGAAATTGTTGATTTGGGTCACAATTAATTGCTTTCGGAGCGCCATAAATATCGCGACGAAAGAGCTAATCACAACAAAGGGCACAGGCCGCAGCCGTGTGTGACCTCACTGAGCACACGCTCCTCTTGCGACCCCATCGGGTGTGCGGATAATCGCCTTGGCACCCACTTCTCCTCCTTCTTCTCGTGTAGTTCTAATGGAAACCTGTTGCCATCTCTGAAATTAGCATTGACTGTGGGAATGAGAATACGGATTGAGTGTTTAGATAACACCAAAACTACAAAGCTTGTTTCGTGCTGCAGCTTCTCTAACCGAGCTTAAGATAGCGAAGCTTATGCAAGCATTTTGGGAACATGTGTCATAATTTATAAAATAACATTCGCAAAAGATCACGTTAAATATGCGATTATGATTGCCGTGACATCATAAGGAATCTCTTTCAGATATATTTTAAACAATTAAGTACAAGTATTTAATCTTGCTTCCTGTGAGGAATCATTTAAATCTTGGATCTTTTAAGTAGAGACTGTTCCGGAAGAAGTCTTGCGATTCTCCGATATTTAGGTGTTTGTGTTTATCTTTAACATCAGGATAATGTAACTTAATCCCTTCCAGTTAAGGGCCAACAGTCTTAGAAGTCAATCCTTGCCGAAGTCATTTGCGAATCTGCCGTGATGGGCGGTGTCGGGCCGTAAACGTACTGCGGATGCAAGGATTGAGGATACGGCAGCGGCGCAGGAAGGATAATTCGCCAACCGACAATGCCAGACAAAGGTGTTTTGTTTTTATGACTTTGCAACTCCTTCGCCCGGCAGACGCTCATGTCCCATGCTCGTGTTTGCGAAAGGATAACTCGACGGTCGCGATTCGCAATTCGCAGGCAATTCGCCGAGGTAGGCAGGTACCGTGTCTGCTTAAGTGGACACAATAGAACGCCCATTCGTAGTGCGAATCCTGCGATAGCCCGAAAGGAGTGACCGGTTCTGCACAATTGTGTTGACAAAGGCGGGCTTTATTTTGACTATTTAAAGGATTACGCTAAAGGATTGACTTTCCAACCTTGACTGCAATGTCTTCGTCTTGAAACCTGAAACGCTAACGCCCACAACAGCAATTTCGCCGAATCTTTCCCCTGAGTAGAGTCTTACCCTTGCCAATTCCAGCTTGTCGTCGCGTTTTATGGTTCGCGAATGAGTTAAAAGCGACCTTTGGGTTTTTAAAAAGATGAAATGCACATAAAAGGATTCAGTTCCTCGAAGGACGTCGAAGAGTTAACGTAACTCTTTCGCAACTTACATGCAAGTCTTTTAGCACTCACCAAGAAGTTGTAAACAATTTGCAATCTACAATACGAAGTCTTGGAAAAAAATCGCAGGAAAAAACATTTACAATAAAAGAGGTAAAAACATTTGCAATAAAAGAGTTGTACCTAATGTTAGCAAAACGTCTACGTAAAGTTGAAGTCATTTTATTGATTTTAGCGAGAAATTTAAGCTAATGTTTTATTACGAAATATTAACGAAATAACCATGAAATAAGATCCAAGGAAAGTTAATTTTTATACATATTAAATAATAATTCAGAGTATATATTTCTCTTATATTTATTATACCTAAGTTTGTATTAAAAAACTTGAGTAAGATAAAAACTAAGATATAAGTAAGAAAGAAAAATACCTTTTGTATTTCGAATTTGATTGTTGAAGTCAAATTTAATAAATTTTACAATAATATAAATTTAGCTATTTTAATTGATTTGTATAAATGATTTATTGTAATAATATATTATTTCCAAATCAGTCGACTGCATTAAGTCAACTTTTCATTTAAATTATGTTATATTTACGCTATATATACTCAATTTGGGTTAAATATGGTAAGTAAATAAAAGAATATAAATATGGTTTTAAATGTGGAGTTTTAATTTGAAATATTTTTTTTTTAAATAACAAATCCAAGTTGATTGTTTCTAAAGGAACTATACAATTAATATAGAGCAATTATGAACCTCCTTATTTACAATCCCAAAATTTGCAGGGAAACAGTTCAGACTTCTTACAGCTTGATGTATAAACTTTCTGCTGTAGCATAATGCTTGCAAAAGTGAAATATGTGTCGATTTTGAACCATCGTAAAACTCTCAGTGTATCGTCTGACAAGAGCCAGTGTCCACTTTTGTCTAATGAGTCGAATAAACGCCGCCTGGCAAATGCGGATTGCACATGGATTCACGGTTGCGTTGCCGATAACTGTCATGGAGCGCAATGAAAAATGACCAATCAATGTCTCACTTCAATAGAACGAGCAAACAGAGAAAAGCAGAGGGGGAGGCGGAGAGACTGCTGTTTCTCTTGCCGGTGGTGGGTTACGTGGGTCGCCAAGCTGAAAAACACCCAAAAGTCAACCAAAATGTGACATTTTTCCATTGCGAAAATGGTACGTTTTACAGAAAATCGAACGATTCGAACGAGGGGAGAGGGGGAAAAGCAGATTGCAGCTGCTCGAATTTAGAGCTGATATTGAAACGTTTGTCTTCGGGCTTAAGCAGTCAAGGATAGACGGGTGGTTGCATTCCTAATGACCCAAAAAAATTCGACAAGGAATCAGATACGAGCTCGGATATATCCAACTGTAAGTGCTTGTATCCTAGAATTTAATTAAATTCTGCAGCGCAAATATTTATATATATAATTTTACTATATATGGTAAATATATTTAAAATCTTTTTCGACCCTTAGACTTTTACTGAAAGCTTTTATGATTCTAACAAAACCAATAATTCATTTGTAATTTTTGGCAAAAATATATTTTAATTATTTTTATAATAAAATGGAATTGCTCCCTTAACCTAAATCAAAATATCATTTATAATATGAACACCACAGAGACATAACAAATGTCTTACTTGGTCTCTCAAATATTAAATAAAGAAAAACAAAACCAGTTTAGATTTGCTTAAGCACAAGTGCTCTATGTAGATATGTATGTATATTATTATTAAATAAATATTGAACTTATTCTAGACTAAATGTACATAATGGAAAATTCATTCGCTAAACAAAACATTTGGTCAGTCTCCAAGTCGAGCTCTGGACTATTATCGTTGTTTGGCCACAGTTCTCCTGAGGCTCTTGCGGCCCCTGAGGCTCGTGATAATCGAGCGCCCCGGGCCTTGGTCAACCCGTCGTGGCCAGCCACTGGGTTTAACCGAGAGTGAGAGAAAGAGAGAGATGTTTTCCACTATTGCTCTTTCTCTCCCCTCTGTGTCTCTGTCGGGAGTCGGACACGTCGCATTCTGCGCTCATGCGCACTCGTCCTATGCTTGTGCCCCGTTCGGCTCGGCACCGTAGGGAGTGCGCGTTGCGAGGGCGACGTCGACTGCGACTGCGACTGCAACTGCGACTGTGCAGCATCTCGTTAGCCATTTGCGTGTCACCGGCAAATGGTCGAGAGTGTGTGGCGCGTTGGTTACGGTTGTACCTCTGTGTGTACATCTGTGTGTGTGTGTGTGTGCGGGTTCGCTTAGGGCAGAGGCGGCAGCTGATAGAGAGCCTGGTTGACGGTGCTCAGCTCCTGCTGCTGCTGCTGCTGCGAATGTTGTTGGTAGCTGCACTGCGTCTGTTGATGATATTGCGGTGTGTACTGAGCATCGTACAGCGGCATCGACACCGTGGGCAGCGACAGCGAAGGCGGCGGCGACTGCTGTGGGTAATCATAGCTCTGCTGTGAGCCGGCCAAATAAGCGGGATACGCCGCGTAGGGAACGCTGCTGGCGGCATCCAGAGCCGCTGGTGGCATCAGTGAGCCGTAGCCAGCGGAGCTTGTGCTGTGCTCGGGCGAAGCTTCCAGTGTGCGATCCTTCTTGGACTTCATGCGGCGGTTCTGGAACCAGATCTTGATTTGGCGCTCGGTCAGGTTCAGAGCATGAGCGATGTCGACACGACGACGACGAGTGATGTAGCGGTTGAAGTGGAACTCCTTCTCCAGCTCGAGGGTCTGGTAGCGGGAGTAGGTCTGGCGGGTGCGTTTGGAGTCTTTGCAATCTGTAAAGAGAGGGACTCAATTAGTGGAGGTTCACAAAAATAAAGCAGAAGTAAATGAGAGAGAAAGGGAGAGAGAGAGGGAGAGAGGCAGAGAGAGAGCGGGCGTGAGGGAGGTTTGCTCGTGAAGCCTACCTGATGCGAGTGTCTCCTCGATGTGCGACCAATTGAATTCGTTGCCGCTGACGGGAGCTGTCAAATTGCGATGATTGATCTCGACATTCTTCTCGGCCGGCGATTGGGGTGGTGTGCTGAGGCCAATGTTTTCGGGCGTGGCTGGTGTGGCGGGCGTGGCCTGTTTGCGGGGCGAGTAGACGTCCAGATAGTCGACATCCTCGCTGCTGCTGCGCTGGGGCGACATGTGCGTCTGCTGGGTGGAGGGTGTCGGTGCAGCATACTCCTGCTCGTAGCAGGGTGTCACCTCGTCACTGGAGCTGGAGCTCTTGGTGGCATCCTTCTTGACATGCTCGAATGTGGTGTAGAAATAGTCGGGTGTATACTTAAGTTTCTTCACGGGATTCGTGAGCAGAGCACGCAAAGTGCTCGGGCGCTCCTCGACAGCGGCAATAATCTCGGCTGCACTCTCCTCTGCCTTGCGCTTGCGACTCGGTGCGGGTGCAGCAGCTGCAACCGGAGGCGATGAGATGGGCTCAACGGGTGCCTGGTACTGTGGCAGCGGAGCAACTGCAGCGGGCTGTGGCATCAGTTGTTGCAAAGGCTGTTGTTCCTGCTGGTAGCTGGCATAGTAGCAGCTCTCCTGGCTGTACCCGATCGTCTCCTGGCCGTACTGTGGATAGCTGCTGGGCTGATAGCTCGCCGGCTGCCACTGGGAGGCTGCCATGGAGGTGCTCTGGTAGTAGCTCGAGTTGTTGTCGTACGACAAGTATGTGGGTGGCAGGCTGGCGTGGTGGTGGTGGTGCTGCGTCTGCTGCGCCTGATGGTGGTGGTGGTGGTGTGTCTGGTGGTACATGTTGTACATGCTGTCTGCGTAGTAGTGGCTCTGGGTGTTGGTGGCTGCCATTTCGTTCTGATGAGTGTGTGTGTCTCTCTTGCTTTGATTCTCTGTGCGTTTGCGATGTGTGCGCGACGCTGGTGCGTTTACGAATGAGCTGCTCTGTCCTGCGATCCTGCCTAATATATATAGTCCTGCGCGCGGCACACGCTCATCGTCATAGCGCATAAATATCACTTTGACACATGCTGTGCCCGCACTACCCCTCCGAGGCTGGCCAGGACCTTGGCAGATTTATTGCCGCGCCGGCGGAGGGGTAGCTCTGATTTTATCCGAACCGTGCAGGCGAGCCGGAAAGTTATCCGTACTGGGCCTACCTGCTGCGCTGCTTATTACCTTCCCATCGCGCCTATTATCATCGCGAGTTCGTCGAGAGTTATCCGCTCGAGCATTTCCCCTGCGCAGTCTCAGCTCGATCTCAGCCATGGCCTCTGCTTCTACTTCTACGGCGTGTCCTTGAGCCCTGAGACGTGCGCAGGCCCACGGGATGTAATTATGTCGGGAGCGGGACAGGGACGGCGGCTGCTTTTGCATTCCTCTAATTGCAATAATCATAAAGACATAAACAGAACTGTAAACTGCAAACTGTTGCTAAACTGCTCGACACAAAGGCTTTTCCCTTGTCCTTTATTGTCGCCAGGCAGCGACTGCGACTGCGACAGCAGCAGCAGCAGCAGCACCAGAGAGAAATTTCCTTCAAATTTTCTCCGAGCTGCTTCCAACCGTTCTAGGAATGGTCAAGGTATTCGCTATATAGCGGGCCAAGGGCTTGATACAAGGCTTGATGAGGCAAGGGCTGCGAAAGGATAACATTGCGCGTGCTTCGGATCGGTTAACAATCGCATTGCCAGCTACCACGGCCCTTTGGCCCATTGTTGCGTCGCGTGTTGCGCGTTTTGTTTGCCCGCGCGGGTTTGCCCTGCGGACAGGGCAAGTGCAAGGCGAGATATTTGCATAGCCGACCCGTAAGCCGCTCCAGCAAATTGACTGGCCAGAAGGCACGACTTTCTTATCCGCTTAGCAACCACCCCCGACACTCGCTTCGACATCGATACCGAGCCACCACCCCGCACCTTGTTCCGTTCGCACCCGGCACCCTCAGTTGCAGCCACATATCGGACGATATCTGCAGATAGCCTGGCATATGTGTGCAGTTTGTGCATGTGCGAATTCTCTTTCGTTCCCCCTCCCCGTTCTCTTTCCTGTGCTGCCCTGTGCCTGTGCCTGCCCCTGCCCCAGCGCTTCCTTTTGTTACTCTTGCAATTGTTGCTGTTGTTGTTGTTGCTGTCGGGCGCACGTTCATTGACAGCCGGGCAATATTTATGGCGTTTTTCAGTTTCGCCGACCGTTGCCGGGCGAGCGCGACCCACGACCCAGGACAACCCACTTTTCACTGCGCCCGGGACTTTCAGATAGGTAGATGGGGTATCGATATCGGTGACAACTTTATGGAAAGAAAAAAAGGAAGCCAAAGGAAATATTAATGAAGGTTAAACTTATTTACTAATTAAAAGTAGATATAGATTATACAATATTATTAATTATTATAAATAAATTGACGTTATACCCTTAAGTATGACACCAATATCGAAACCACTGTAAGGATTGTTTGAGACGAAACTACAAATAATTATGAATCATTAATTGTTCTAGAAACATAAGCGCCTTAAAATTCAGCGAAGATATTAAAATTGATTTTTTTCATAAAATGCGAAGACAGTTTTTAAATAAAAATTTTTTTTCAATAAAAAACACTTCTAGAAAGATTCGAAAATATTTCTAAAGCTCTTTGAATAATTTGAATAGTCCTCGAAAATATAATTGAGAAGGTTTTGCTTTCAAGTTTGGGACTAATCGACCTTCAAATCTTTTGGTGATTTGAAAGAATAGTGACTTTGCTTTGGCAATAAAAAAGTCTAAAGTTCAGAAAGAAAGTGACGATAATAGTCCTTATTTATTTAAAATATAAAATATTATAGACAGTGGACTGATAACAAAAAAAAATAGCTGAAACTTTTACATTAGAAATTGAAAAAAATATAATATAAAAGTATTTTTATGTATAAATTTAAATTTAAAGTAAAAATAGCTTATTCACTTATTACAATATTTGACAGAGTAATTTTGGCACATTCCTTCCAAGCCATAAGTCATTCAAAGTGCTCACATCACATCAGGTGCAGTTTAAATTGGACTAACCACAGACACTCTACACTGCGTTTCTGGACGATTGAGTTTTATCACTCTAACTGATTGTATAATCCCAATGAAATACTTTCGAAGGAAACCGGAGAACAAAAGCTGATGCTGCTTCCTCGTCGGCTCGTGAGTCCACGTTTAATTGAGTTGTAAGGCCCACATGCGAGTGCGAGAGCTCGACCACAACAGAACGCACACCCCGGTCGCAGGCCTGTACGAATGTCGAGCGTTTTTATTGCCGAATTAATAAATTACCTTGACAGTGGATCGGGACCATCCCATTGTGTGCCGTACCCCATACCTCTGGTATGCGCAGTCGGATTGCCTTTCGGGCTTCGCTCAGGCACATCCCCCTTTCCTTGCGCATTTTCGCCACTTTTCATGAGGGTAAGCTCGTGTCAGTACATATCCTGGCAAACACTGGACGCTGGTCCCTAAGAGTATTTATCAATGCCCTGCAAGGTTTAACAGGCACGCGCCTGAGGTAGGCGAACGTGTTAATACCCACGGATGAGCCGTTAAAACTCACATCATCAGCTGCTCACGAGTCTATCGGCTTATAATAACTTAGATAATGTGGAAATGCGTGTACCTTTGAATAGAGAAGTCTTGGGGTCTTCGTATTGCTACAAGGTCTAAAAGAAATCTCAACAATTTCTGAAATAAGCGAGATATAAAACTATGATATGGGAATAAAAGAATTTTAAGTGAGGTGTAATTCTTCAAACCATATAGCTGCCACCGGAACTATGACAATATTTATAAAACAATATCAATTTAATTTATAGCTATAAATACTCATTACCTATTGTATCGCTTTATTGAATATAAATTAATATGATCTTGTATACATTTTTTGTTTGTGGAAGAAGTTTTTATGGCATACCCGAATAAATATATACAAATTGTATACCATATAATTGAAATATAAATAATCGTGTAAGATTAACCCAACAAACTGATCTTCATGAGTGAATGCTTTTCCAAGTCTTCTTTTTAGTCCATCTCAATTTGGAAAGAAACATTTCAATTATCGTCCCTCCTAATTAATATGAAACAATCATCCTACAATACCCCTAAACTTGAAAAAATGTCTATCATACCTTAGAACTTTATCTGTCTAATCGATTCAGACAGAGAACTCTCTCATTAATATTTCAGTAACTTCAAAGGATTTCACTCGATACTACAAATTGGCACTTGAATTGAATGTTCGCCCCATCTGGGAGCGTTACATAAGTATCGTTTAAGATACTCGTACTCCAAAATCCAAATTGTCTGGCTGTTTGTTTGTTTTGCTCAGTCTCGTTCGTTGGACGTGGGTCACACGCTGTGGTTGCTTTGTCTTTGAAGTTGCGATCTCCTCTGGGAGTCGTAGAAAGCATTGCTCATTACGCCGTCCCCAAATGCTAATTGTGCGGCAACAACAACCACAACAGCCACTGGAGACCTCAAACAACAATCGGGTAGATCAGCACTCATTATCAGACCGCAACAGGCGGCGTCAAGCTGCGTATGAAATGAAAATAGCTGAGAAAAATTATCAACAAGAAAAACAAACAACTTTTAGTCAGATTTATATATAGCATGAGCGTCAGTGGGTCTAACGCGAACACGTAGTCGCACAGCACGACTACTTCGCCGAGTGAAAGAATCTCGAATCCGAAGAAGTATCCCCAAACAATCCTCACTCGATGAAATACAATCAATTTGATTGCCTCAATCGACGGTTAATTTGTGAAAATACTGAGGAGAAAAGGAAAATGAAATGGGTGATTATGGTCGAGAGCTTGGTTGACTGAATTATACCCTGTAAGTAAGTTTATGCGTACAAAGATAAGTATATGAATAGTATATATAGTATATAAGCAAAGTCAAGGCAGTATCCTAAAATAATCCGGAATTTTAAATATACATTTAAAAATATTCACATATATTTTAAGAATTTATACTACCTGCTATGAAAGATTTCATTGGGTATAGGCTACAATTATTCAAAATTTCTTTGATTAAACAATTAAAATGCAGACGTCTTCAGTAAGTCATTTATCTGTGCCCGGTTCCTGGCGCTGCAGGTGTTGCCAGTTCCCATTTGGATGCTCCGATGAAGCAATTTTCAGTCTTGGCTACTCTTTGCCCTTCGGTCGCCGGCGCATTCGGCATGCCTCTTTCAAATGGAGGACATTTTCACTGTCCTTGGTGCAAGCAAGCTGCCAAAGTCTTGCCGAGGTCATCTCATTCTTGAAAAGCCATCGTGGGTGTGCTGACCTTGGATAATCACGATCAGGGGCCAGTCAGTCAAGGCAGCACGGCAACAGTCTCAGGATCCGACTAGGCCTCGCTGTGCTCCTTAACGTTGTGTGTACAAACATGCTCAATGCGTCACGCGTTGCCTTCGTCCTTGGCCCATTCGTCATTCGTTGTCGGCTTCTGTTCTCATTCTCTTGCTGTCGTTAGGCCGTTCTCACTCAATGCCATCCTGCCTGCATCCTCCGGAGTGTGTGTGTTTGTGTGAATCTCGTGTGTGTCAGCTTGAATGTTTGCATTCGTGTTGACATTTCCTTAGCGCATTAATTGCTTCTGTCACACTTATTCGCATTGTTCCGCACTTTTCGTAATGAGGTCCTTGAGAATTATGATTATGGATTTACAGTGAGCTCTCTCTTTGTCCGCTTTTATGGCCATAAATATTGTCTAATTATGCGACAATGTTAACACCTTCTCTGTCAATATAACAGTTTTATAGTGCAATTAATCAAACAAGAGAAATTGATCTTTGAGGTATGTACAATATATTATGAATAACCGTGATAAAAAGTCAATAAAATAAGTTTTATCAGACTTAAACAGACGTTTAATTTTTACTGGAAAAAATTATGTCTAATGAGCTTTATCAAACCTATCATTTAATTTGTAAGTCATATTATGAAAATATTTATAACATTGGAAAATATTACCTAACCCTATCAGTATATAAATAAATATACAAACATTTATACCTATGTATAGTAATTATGAATATGTGTATGGGAATGGAATCTTAATTTGCAATGGTTTTTTAGTAGAACATACATTTTCAAATTCGTAATATTATGAATTTATTTTAAGTATTGCAAAGGTTTCCTCAATTACTATTAGATTAAATAAAAACTATTAAGCTGAATCATATGCAGTTGAAGCCCATTGAATGGACCCACGTTTGGCCAGAAGGTTGCAATGGTCCTTATGAAACATCTTCGACTTTAGATAGTGTATACAGTCTGACTCATCATCATTATGGAAGTTGATCTAGCTATGTATGTCCGTTCTTCCGTTCTTCTGTTCGGCTTTATGTCTGTTGCATATATGCAACATATATATATATATATATGCAACATATATGCAACATATATTCCTGATCAACATCAACAGTCGAGTCAGTATAGCCATGTTCTTCTGACGTCTGTCAATCTGTCCGTCCGTCCGTATGAAAATCGAGATCTCAGATATGGAACTACAAGAAAAATAGTTCCAAATTCTGAACATATCAAGTATAAATTGTTGAAAAGATAATTCTAAGCTTAGTTTTGAGGCAGGACCGTTCATTTATGGCAATAAAAAAACGCTTTTCGTTACGATTGGTTACGGTCGGATAATTACATAGAAGTTATTTAATAAATAATTTCAAAGATCTACTATACTTCTGTATTTACTTCTAAACTACTCCCTGTAAAGTAGCATAAAATACTCTTAACATAGACATTTTTATTTAATAAATCGATTTAATCAGTTGAAAAGCGTGAAACAATTGAGCACAATCGTCTGTAGCTTTCGTACTTGTTATATATTGTAGTGAAAAGTTCACGTATTTTTACAAAAAAATCTTAATCATATTTGATCTATCAAAATATTAAAATTATTAATACATTTATTTCTTGTGTATACAACGGAACAGCTAATAGGGAATCTTTTCACAATGGAGTAGAAAACTATGGCCACCTACGAGTTCACTGAAATTGCTCAATGCAATCTCGTTGTGCTGTCGTACGCCCAGGAATCGGAGTCGCGCGCTCAACGCTATTCAGCGAATTCGCTTATGGCAGTTCTAAGTTTCTGTTGCAGGTCCAGCAGAGCTACGTCCAGGAGGACTTCTACTACTCTTGGCATGAGAGTTTTGGACTGCATTGCGCCCCTGCGGATACTTTTATAGTTTTACGACGTGGCAATAATATTTCCGCCTTGGAAACCAATTGCGCGTCTCAGACGAAGGATATGTTCGCAATTAAGACGTTTAAAGACCCATGACACGGTGCATTTACATTCCATAAACAGTCGATACAGTCGAGTCGAGTCACGCGAGTCGTGGGTCGTGTCCTTCGCAGTCCTTCAACAAGACATCATTCTAATGAGAGACACACGCGTTGCCTCGCCACCTCCAGGTAGGCCTTGATTCGTTAGTCGAAGGGATTCTGTTTACTCTAAACAAATTTGACGCCCACTCCTTCGAATTTTTTGACTTGCAGGTATTTCGTTTACTCTAACTTGAGGAGTGGCACCAGAGAAATATTCTAGACGGTGAAGTGTACATATATATGGTATATGAATTTATATATTTACAGAGAAACATATAAAGATTGAAGTATACGGTAGTATGTTTTAACGTTATCAAATTTAAAAAAGTTAATTGAATGATCGAATTTCTCTTTTACTTAATCTATAACATGTCTTTTTTTTAAAAAAATATAAATTATTATATTTTTTAAAAAAAAAATTTAAAAAAATTAATAATTACAATAAATTATAATTAAATTTCTTTCTTCATATTTAAGTTTTCACCATCAATTAATTTTTATTTTTATATATTTAAGTAATTGTAATTAACAGTCGCCGTGGCTTTTAAATAAATAAATAAATAAAATAAATAAATTACAAGTCTTTTAGTTTGATCTATCCGTATCCTCTTGATAATGATGTTAACCAACGAAAATTGCCAATACATATTTTTTTAATCCTTTCTTAATTAAGAACTGTAAAATCTTTATCTCACCTAAGATAAAATTTTTTGTTTGCAATAGTTCGGAATTATTTCTTATTCTCATTTAAATTAATGTGGTATAAAGATAGTGCAATGTATATTTTGCAAAATTTTAAGGAATTTATTGAATTCGAAAATTAAACACAAATAAGTTATATTACTTTAATCGATGAATTTCTAAAAACTAACCGATATCTTTTGGAAACAATTCTAAACACTACTGAATTCATTGAATTCCCAGAATCGCTCTTCCTTCCAAAACTGTGGCACACTTTTTGGTTATTTTCTTTATCTCTCTGAAAAACTAGAGCAGAGAAAGTCCGAAACAAATGTAAGATCTATGGAAAAATCAGACTCAATAAAGATTCGCAGAACTTTTCGCAAAGTCATAAACAAAGTGTAAGCAAAGAAAAGCGTGCGGCAAAAACTGGGTTAGTTTTTAGGAAATGTTTAAGCAGCTAGGGTCACACTCCGAGGCCGAAGGCAATTTAAATTAGAGCAGCGGCGACAGGGCATAATTGTCAGCGGAAAGGCGGCCAACTAATCCCCGGATTTGGTTGCATATTGTAAAATGTTGTGAAATATTGTGTAAGAGGAGTGAAGTGACCTACCTATTCACCCGTCTCGTGGGCATTACAGGGTAAACTATAAAGTCACACAATGGACACAATGTAGAAGTAGAGCAATTTGGGTTCAGCGGGCGGCTTAAGACGATATTTGCATCTATTATGTAAGCCGTTGCATATACTTGCATAACTGGGCACGTCCTTGAGCTGGAGGATTCGCAGAGCAATTCATTGCGATCCGCGGTCTGCAGTTCTGCTTCAATTCAGTGTCAGCTCTCACCAATGGCCCTGCTACAGTTTCTTCGGCTACCAAATAAGGTCCACGGTCGGAAATTCGAGCACGGCGGATCCGGGTCAGGCAACTCAATAAAGTTTTATTAGGACTGAGGACATGGTCGTAAAGCGATAAACTCATAAACTTTTGTTTCCGCGCATTTTAAATGGAAAATGAGAGGAAAAAATTATGCCGCCAGTGAAAAAAATGCTCAATTTTTTACACAATAGCAAAAATGCTCGACACAAAGCGAATTCAGTCTAAAATATATTTTTTGACTATCTTTTTTATTGTGCGCGTATTTCTGTTACCATTTTTTCTTCCGTTCAGTCGTTCACAGAGGTTTTCTGAAAATTAAACTAGAACTGAAACATTTTTTTGTGCCCGCTTTTTTGTTTAGATGTTCCTCGGGCAGCTACAGTATTTTACAGCGATTTTTGTAGAAACTGACTTTATGGTACAGTCAAGGTCCTGACCGAGATCTGGAATCCGAAACTGTCACAGTTTTTTTTTTTTTTTTTTTTTTTTTGTAGACCATTTCGCTGTTTCCGCGAACAGAACGAGGATAGGAGGTCAAGCGGCGTAGATAACCTGGTAATATTTTTGAAATTAAGAAACAAAGACTGCTCGAAAAAAAAAATATATATAAATGTAGACTTTTCGGGAACCTAAGAGATTTCTTAATATACCAAGCCAGAGAATTTTTTATTTATATTTTTTATTTAGATCTAGTGAAAGAGTGTTTCTTTGCTCTCTGAATTCAGACAGAATTTTATTAAGATTCTTTCCCGCATTTATAAAGTTCATATAAACGTTTATGTTGTCTAGAAAATTAAAATTGTATATATCATTCATAATTTTTTGCATGGTTTATCATATTATAAATAACACGAAAAGTGCCAACACACAATTCAAACAATAGGTAGTTCATTTAACAGCAAACTAGGCCCCGTAAATTAAATACAGACGGATTCACATAGATATCTACATCTACTTCACTCAGAATATTTTGTTATTTCGAAAATGAGAACGACATGCGAAAAATGTCTGGTCGGTTTAGTTTAAATGGGCCGTAAATGATAATTTTAATTTTTAATCAAACATATGTACGTGAAATCAGCGCAGCATAAAATGATTTAAGGGCAGAGGCAGAAGAGGAGGAGGCACAGCGCAAACCAAGAGCAAGGCAGCAGCATCCACACATGCCACAGCGCAGAGGGCCAACTCGTCAAAGAGGCCGCCAAAAACATGTGCCGAGGCACTTTGAGTTGAATGGTTTTGTCGCAGTTTTCGGGATACCCGACTCCTAAATCCAATCTATATATGCAAATTGGAGCACAAAACACCACCTTGCGTTAAATTTTGAAAACTTCAGAAATTCTAGTATGCAGATTTTTTGCAAGTTGGTTTTCGTATTCCCGTTGGAAATGACATTTTCCTTTTTCCGATTCGCAATAATCGAAGTCCGTTTAGCAGAGACAAGAACCACGCAGAAGGGAAAAGATGTTGCTCATCCGCAAGCAGTGCAAAACTTCAGACTGCACTGCTTAACACACCGAACTGCTTTTAGTATGCGACTACGCATTTTCCGTCAAATCTGGCGGAATAATTTTGGGAATTTAAGAATTCGGGAATTCTGAATTTGTATGGAATTATGGTGTTAGGCTTTTTCGGAATTGCGAAAATATTTTTAAGATTTGAATGAACTTATTTATGATGAAGAAAACTGAATAAAGCATGTGGACGTGCGTATTAGTTCTGATTAATTTTTACAATAATTGACTTGGTCAATTTTGTTTTATTTAGCATTTTCATTTTAACATTACAGTTGGAATTGGTGTTACTTTTATTGGCTCTTAAAATATATGAAATAATTTATTTTTTGTCTTTAAACTTAATTTTTTTCATGTTGCGTTTAGCTTCTTAGTTGTAAATTTCGTCCTGCTATAAGCTTTGCAAAAGCTAATTTTTAATGAGAAGAATTTATATTATTGAGTTCAGGCAGATTAACTAATGCTTAGTCAAACCTATTGTTGCCCAACTTATTACAATTTTTTTGGAATGTGGAAAACAGAAATTCGATTGCAACTTGTAATTGGCATTTTGCTGTGTGAAGTGAAGCAAAATGATTGTTATTTCGCAAGAAACTTGCCTCTCAAAAGCATTAGGATAATGATAGTGCAGATTCTTCAAAATCAGATATACTCGTATTATACCTGTACGTAGGTTTGCTATAGCAACGGCCCACACCTATGCATTTACCTGTGTATCTGTTTCAGTTATTTTAGTGGTCTTTGGGCAATCACTTCTTTTCGGTTTGCTCTCAATTACAACACATGAATGGGTTTTCCCAGCCACACGCAATACACACTCACACACACACACACACACACACAGACACAACATACGCATAGCCACATAATACGTCGAGATACAAATGTGTGTGTAAGCTATATTTACCATTACCATTGTGAATGGCTTCAAAGATATCCGACATTTTGTTTTGTTTGAGCTCGCGTGATCCGCAAGTTTCTGTGTGGAACTCGTGTGCGCGTATCTACAGTTGCGGCTCAATTAAAGCTCGAGCCGCCACGATGGAAACCGAACGAAAGCCGCAACCCAGCGCCGAACTGAACCCAACAACTGAACGAATGTGGCGCAAGTAAACAGAGTATCTGGAAGATACAATTATACGCACGCAATTCGTCAATCAGAACGACATTTTTCTTTTATTTGTTCTCTGGTCATTAAAAAAAACAGGAGCGAATAACATAAAACAAAAATTACTCACAAGAATACAAGAATAAAATGCGGTTAGTGCGGGTACACTTGACTTAAAGATGCCCTGTATTTGAATGCGGCCTAGACTGTTACTTGAAGTCATTTCTAATTCGGTTCTTCAAACAAGCTTACTTCATTGAAAAGATTTTGATGCCTTCAGCAATTTCCCAGTGTATTATACCCCCTTTGGAAACAACTTTCTACAGGGTATCAACATGTAATAAAAGTGCCGCAAAGCAACGTTTCCTGCCTTTTCTATCATTAATTTCATTTGTTGTTTGTCGTTTTTGTTTGCATTCTGTGTCTACGCCCTTTCCTTAGACAATTATAATTCAGTTAGACGACTTGTCTCTCCCTCTCTTTCCCTCGCCATGGCCGCCATCTCTGCCAAGGTATGTCGGGCTTTTCTGGCAATGGCGACAACACTGAGAGTTGCATTTAGTACCAGAGCCAAACTAATTAAATGATTTATCAGGCGAATTAATATTATTCAATTTAAAACTGACTTAAAGTCGTTTTCACCACAACTAAAAGTTGTCGCACTATAATGGCGCCCATTTGTTGCCGACAAGCCGAAACAGTCAACAAGATCCTTTTGAGATCTTTATCGTCTCCGAAAACCGATAGGCTCCTCCTCGTCGAGAGGCAGATGCCGATGCCGATGCTGGGGCCTTAGCTCAGACGCGATCGTGGAATGAATCAGTTGCCGCCTGTCACATGCGAGCGCGCCGCAGATAATGTCAATGGATCGCATAACTCAAATCGGAGTCTCTGTCTGCGCCTGGCTCTGGGTCTGGGCCCAGTCTTTGGGCCTGCTCACATGAGAGCGATACCAAGAGCGAGGCCCAAATGAATTGAGCTGTTAAATGTATGTCTCCACGAAATGAAAGGGAAAAATTAAAGTTGACAAGCTAATTAATATTTAGCTCGTTTGCATGTGAGTTATAGAAATATCCCGGAGAACGTATTGACTTAACAGGTTGCACGATTCGTGGAAAAGCAATCTGATTATTGATCTGAAAATATAATTAAACAGCGAAAAGGAAAATCCATAAAGTACTCCTACTGAATGAGGAAATTAATGAATAAATATATTAGATCATTTTGGGTTTGTTATTCACAAGGCAGAAGGTGGCAATGGACTATTTCGAATTGGATTCTGTTCAGTCAGTCAGCAGACCTCATGTGTATTTCTTGGGTCCTGCTGACTAATGTGGGGCAATTAGTCAACATGATTTCCACTCAATAATTTTCCATTGTATGCTAATTTTCCCCCAAGTAAAATGCGTAAATATCTTCAGAAATTTTAATTCGAAATATGCGTTTAATTTTTGGATGCTATTTGGAAATAGGGAGCTGGCTAGCGGTTGTCAGTCTTCGGCTGCTGGATGCCGTTAGGTTCGTGAAGGCGCGTCCTGCAGCCGGTTTCAGCTACGGATCCAGGGCGCGCTACCTCTACGCAACATTGCGCACTGGCGCTGCCAAAGCTGCCGGCTCTGCCATCGCCGGCGTCGCCGTCACAGCGCTGTTTGTAACAGTCTGATTTTGACATTGACGAATTTGTCGCCATTTATCATGAACGCCCATAAGGGAGGCACACTGAAACAGGCGAAAAGGATACTCGGAGTGTGCACGCTGCAGGCAGCCTGCTCGACGGCCCGGACGCCAGGACAGACGCACAGTTCCTTGTGTCAGTTGCCAGTTCCCAATTCCCCCTTCGCGTTCACTGTCTATCTGTCTGTCTGTCTGTCAGTCTGTCTGTCTGGCTATAAGACTGTCTGACAGCATTCCGTCAGTGTTGTCAGACTGACAGAGGGACGGACGTTCGCCATCATCGCCATTGAAATTTTCATTATATATTTCAAACACGAACCGATGCGTGGAACAAATCTAAAATGCCACCACAATTTGGATCGGCCTATGAAGCGAAGCGTGTAATTAAAATGTATTCATACATATTATTCTTGCCCGATATAACGCAACCAGAAAGTTGTATACAACTCATAGTTATTTCATGATTGCTTATGAATCAAGGTATACTAGTAAATCCTTAATTTCGTACAAGTTTCATAACAAATTTGCAATAAATAAATTAAGTTTTATTTGATTTTTCTTTTCATATGATACTTCTTTCATATCCTTTCTGCTAAAGTATTTATTATTCTTATTAATGCACTGCGAAAACAGATCAAAATGAAAAGGATTCGATTTACTTTGCTTCAATCTTTAAGATATCACAATCAGATTCTGTTTATTTTTGATCTTACCAACTTCCAAACTAAACAGCTTCAATTTATTTATTTTCTATGAAGTTTTTTGTTCTTTTTCAGTTATATTTTCTATTCAAATATCAAAGAAATCTTATTCCTATATTTATTACTTCTTTATTACTATGTTCCTCATATAATGAATATATAAAAGATTCTGCACTACGCAAAAAGAAATGAGACCTATCAAGGAACCTTCATGCCTACTTAAAATATCTTTCCATTTATAGAATTTAGAATAGAATATAGAACAGGAAAACGTGATTAGCCTATTGCCTGTGTTTTCTCGATACAATCTTTTCCAAGTCTGTACAAATTTTATGCTCTGAAACAACATAAGCTTAAAACATTTTATCCTGGCGGCAACAGCAAAATGTGCATGACCGTGTCCATGTCCATGTGCGACTCGATGTGGAGATGTGGAAGTGGACAAGGACTGATGGGAGGAGGGGCTGGAGATGGCAACGGGCATGTGGATGTCCATCCGGTGCGAGTATTTTGACAAATGACCCGATTGGACATTGAAACATTTTATCTGGCATGTCGTCTATACGATGGGGCGCGAGGGAGGTGAGGACGAGGTTGGATGAGGTTTTGGGCACTGTGTGGGTCAATGCGTGGCATTTTGGTCATTTATATGAACACTCGTCCTTTTTCATTGCCAGTTGCTGTGCTGGCTATCTCGCTCTACACCGAAGCTCTCTCTCTCTCTTTTCCTCTATCTGCTGCCTTTGCTTACGCGGGGTGGGAGTGGGTGTGTGGCTGTATGCGTGAACATGCCTGTAGTGTGTGTGTTTGTGTGTGAGTGTGCAACCCCAAACGAAAGGCCGCCTTCGGGAGCACATCATGGCGAATGACAGATTAGCAAAGTCCCAATGGACATTTGTAACCGAACTGCAAAATGCCCAATGCCAGCGACCGTCGATGGCGGACACAGTTGCAGCACGGTAATTTAAATTGAGCTGCCCACCGAGCCACCAAGTTGCCAGCCTGCCCACGCACCCAGAGTCTCCAGAGAGTGGACCGGAGTGGAACACTGCCGGCCGCTTCTTATCGGCACTGATTACTTTCTAATCCGTGCAGCATCAAGCGCCCAAGCGTTGACACAAACAAATGGGCGCCGGTCAAGCATCCAGTAGGAGTTGGAGTTGGAGTTGCACTTGGAGGCAGTGCTGGGACATAGGCTGACAGGGCACATCAAACGGTACAGAGTGAAAGGTATTAATTGCCAATGCCGGCAGCCAGGTAGGCCGATCGAATGGCCATACAAATAGAACGGCCAGAACAGAGTGCGGCCAGTTGGAGTGGCAAGTTGCTGGTGGTGGGTGACTTGGTGAATATGTGTGTGTGAGTGAGTGTGGGTGAGTGGTGTGTGAGTGTTTTTAATGTGAAAGCAATTTGAGCAAATCTCTCTCGTCAAAGTGCCGGCCCTGGCAGGTATAAATTCTTTAGTTGCTTACGGCCCGAAGTGACCATAATTATTCCGATGTTGCTTTGTAATTAGTGCCCGATGAGGCGACACCTCCCTCTCGCCACCCTTGAAGTACACCGCGCCAAGTGAAAAGGGAAAGTGAAAAATTGCATTTTATGCGTGGCTGCCTCGACGAGGAAATTACTCAGTTATTTGTGTAATCGAAAAGTGAAAATGCCGACTACGTTTCGGCTGAATAATTGCAGGCATTCAGTGCAGGCGAGAGAACTTTTTGGAAAGTAGTTTCTGAGAACGTAAGGATAGTTATGGCTTCTGTTTAAGGTTTTCGCAATATTTGTAAGAGAAAATAACGGGGAGAAAGTATTCAATTATGGGTTAAGTTAATATATTTAAAATCAGAAATTTATTAATGTTAATGCTTCTGGTATTATGTAATCATCAGACATAAACATGATCACTTGATTTGACTCTCATATATACACACATCTAAGCATACGTATGAGGGGGTGGCAGGCAACATTTCAATATCAACTGCGAATGGCGCATGCAACCGGGAGGCGCAACGCTGCCATTGCCGCTCTCTTTGTGAGTGATGACCGCGAGGCTCGTTGACGAGCACAACAAATTTCATTGCAACGTCTTATGCTATCAATGTCGGCAATATGTCATATATAACAACAGCAGTGGCATGGCAGCAGCACTGCAGCAGTGGGATGCACGTGATGCCAAAATGAGAGACAAGTAACAGCGGCAACGGTAGAGATCATTCAACAGCAAGATACCCTGTATTTTAGTAAAAATAAAATTTATAATTAATTCTTCCCTTCTTTAGCCTATGAAAATGAATTGAAATGAATAAACTTGAGGTGATGTAAAGGGTAAGCAATGTGGACACAGTGCCAATTTATAATAAATATTGGTTAAATTATTATTAACATTACAGAAAAAATAAAGCTAAATTTAATTATTCATTTTGAATACTTCATTTTGCGAAGATAGGAAACCTGAGACTTGTAGAATCATCCTCCCACAAACCAACAAAAATGCGTATACCACCCTTGTGCCCCTGCTACAGGGTATAATGAATCGTCACGGGCAAAAGATCACGACGGGGAGTGCGCCATATGCCCAACGAAAGGCGTCTAAAAATTCATTTCCAACTCTGCTCCCCATGCTGAATGCAACGCAAGCAGGCAATTAATAATGTTGACGACGCGACGATGCCATAGATGCAAATATACATATGCATATACAGATACAGCAGCAGATACAGATACATGTATGCATATAGTACAAGTTGGTATACGAGAGATCAAAGACATGCTAAAACTCACGGGATTCGCTTGGGAACATGGCGCGACATCTTAGGAACGCGACCATTTTGATTTCAATGCGGAGAGGAAATTCCATTGAATTAAATTCGTTTTGATTTTTGAACAGTCTTATTGATGTTTAACTTTAAAACCAAGGGTATTTTTACAGGGTATTATTATTTTTACTTAGCACGAAACTGAACAACACAATTTCTTAAACATACATAGGTATACCTCTTTTGTTTTGCGTATTTTATGTTGCAGACTTTGCAGGGAGAGGCTTGGAATTAAACACCCCTTTTAAATTATTTTGTCAGTAGCTTCTATGCTACTTTGCTAATTAAAAATCATTTCAAAAAAATGTACTCAAAATCGAACCACTATATCATACAGTTTTCATAAGAATTATCAGACGAAATGAGGACTCAACTTATTCTATTCTTCTTGGAGTTAAGAACAAAAAGCTGTCAATGTATACATCAAATAATATTAAATTCTGCTCCATTATATTTTCTACCGATAGTATGGGAACGACCAGAAAAAATAAGAACCTGGAAGGCTAAGCTTTCGGCATTCCAAAGGTAGCCTTTATGATCTATTATTAGCTACATTCGCCTATGCTTGTTGTCTAGTTTGTTTTGTTGCTTAAATCATAATTGATTAACTTGCTAAATTTATCTTATAGAATCCCCAAATTTAATTAGTATTATAGCAATTATTAAAATTAATAAATTCGTTGGCCCAGCCTTAAGAAAGTTCCAACTGATGGCCCAACCATTTGAGCATTTCGGACATTTTCATTTGGAATTCCCCGGGAAGGCTAACAAATGACATACACAATTTTGTATTATGTGAGAATTGTGTGAAAAACATCGAAGATAGAAAGAAATGATTTGAATGAATCAACTGGCGACGCGCTCAACTCATTGACATTGAAAAGAGGCAGCCACACCAATAACAACAACACAATGACAACAACAATAAACAGAAAATTAGATTAATTTGGGCAATTCGAAGTTTCGTTGTAATGAGTTTGGTCAGTCATTTGACTTTGACATTTCGCTGTTGTCTTAATTGCGAGAGACATTCTTTTAACGGTTTTTGTATACACTTTCTGAATCGGGAATTGAATGAGGCTTATAGAACATGAGTTAAACAATATTCGAGAAAACTGTGATTACCTATTTTTGTATAAATATAATTTTCTATTAACTTCATTGTTGATTTAAAACAATATCAAAACTTTATATTCCCTAAATTGAAGCTATAAAATAAAGGGTATTCGAAAAGAGTCTTGAAGGTGGGAGTTCCAAATCTGTTAATTATCGAAATGTTCTGCTTATTTGAATGAAAACAATGAAAAGCGATCACAATAGTCTTTTTATTCATTCTAGACTTTGTTCGTTTTAGTAAAAAGTCTAAATAACATGAATTTTGTCTGTCTGTCGTCTGATGTTTCGTATTTATTTGGCTGCCAAAAGGCTGAAGTCGCTCATTTTTCCAGCGTCAGTTCCGCATTCGAGCAGCCTCACTGCAGCGTCTCCATCTTCTGGGAGTCAGAACCAGAACCAGCACCAGCACCAGAACCCGAGTCAGTGGCAGTGCCTGGTGCCTGGTTGCGGGCGCCTTGTGGAAGATGTTTCTTATTATTTTTCGCTGATTAATCGATTGTCGGCTGAGTGTCGCTGGCTTCCCTTGCCTCAATATGTCATCCCGTTGCAGTGTGATTCAGACACTTGTCACTGGAAAAATGTAAACATGAAATGCATTTATGTTTGTAGAATTGTTAAATTGAATACGCGTACTCGTATGTGCAGCTACCGCCCCCCCCCCCACGAGACGAAAGTTGCACAACAAATTGTAGCCAGGGGCGTGATTCAGTTGAAATCATTTGCATGTCGTGTTCAAATGTCAAGTAGAAATAGATGTCAAGAGTCTGCTTCGCATTAGTGCAAATTGAAATTGGTTAAATTTGAAAAATACTTTAAAACTGAGTTGAGTTGTTACTAGGGGAATCAGGTAGTGCAATCTCATTCATAGTAATACTGAATTTAATAAGAGAGGCCGAAGCTTTAAATTGCAAAATGAAAGCGAAACCATCAGAAATTCCCAAATGTTACATTTTGCCTACCACCAGAGAAAACTCCCCGTTCGAATTGCTTTGCTTTTGTTGCGCATTGTTTTCCCAATGCCCCCTTCGCCTGCCCCCTTTCTGTTCACTGTTTCCCTGCCTCTGTTGCTGACTGACTCCCTGCGGGCCACAGTTGCCTGGGCTCGGATCTCGGAGCAAGAAGAAGAGTAAGAGCAGTGAGAGCTCAGGCCCAAGTCCGGCTGCTGCTGCTGCCTGGGCTGCTTTTGATGATGATGGCATTTCCTTTGGTAGTTGCGTACGTCATAGATTAATGGCAGCAATCCATCAAATCACTCGATGGAGATGACGAACCTCCAGCCGAAAATTCGGCAGAACAAGCTGGCCGAGAGAATCCCGTTTCTGCTGCTGGCATCAGTGTTACATTTCTTTTCAGTCCTGTTTCTGTTTCGGCTCTGGAAATATAAAATATATTTGGTAAAAATAAAAAGAGTATTATTTAAATTTTCTTAAAGGTTAAATATTCAGCTCACTGTAGATTTAAGTTCAGTTTCAGGCATATATCCTGTTTGTTATTATATTATTGAAATAGAAAAAATATGCGACGGGTATTTTAGTTATACTTTGAATATTATATATAATTATTATCAATCTGAAATAGTGAACTTTTGATTAAGCCCCATGAAGCACACTAATTTAGAACTGTAAGTGATCTAACTATTTTAAAATAAATTTTTGTTGAATTCCTACAGATAATTCTGTATTTATATTTATAACTAACAACTTTTAATCATTTATCATAATACAATAGAAAAGTAATATCTAAGAGGATATATTAAAATATGTTGCTCATTAATTCATTTAGATTTCTAAGGAAAATACTTAATAAAAATTTGTATTATTCGAATACTAAATACAGATTTACATTTACATATGTCTCTCTACATTTCTTTCCCAGCTATTCTAGCATAAAATTTGTATTGCTATCATGATTGGATTCCTGCCGGTGGATCTCAGCGAGCAACGTGCAAGCAGATCGGCCCAGTTCCTGCTACTTAGGCGTCAAAAGTGCGTCGCTTGTGGCGATTTATCAATTGCCGGAAGAGCTGGCAACGTTGCCAAGGTCCAATGGCAGCGATTCTATGAATAGTTGAAGAATATCTCTCGCTTTCTTACTCTCTCTCTTTCTCTCTTCGAGATGTAATCACACATGTGGCACTTATTGAGAAATGCGGCACCTCGAAATGGACCTGGGGCATGATGCACAGGCGTGCAGTCGCCACGTTTAATTAACAACAAAAGTGTGACTATGACACATCTCTGCACTGGCATGAGTGCGAGTACGCACTGAGATCACCGACAATAGGGGGAGATGAGGAGCTGCCGGTGGGGAAGATGCGGGGGCTCGGTAAAGTGTCCGCGTGTGTTTTTATTCGAAACTCTTGTCTCGCTCAGCTGCATTATCGGAAACTGATTAATAACCATTGTCAGTGGGTCCCAGGCACATACGCGAGTCGGAGTATTCCCATTCCCGTCTCCATTCGGGTTCCCAGCTAGCCCCCGTCTCTGATGACAGGCTAAAGCGAAGATCTTGTTCCGAATTATGTATTTTGTCTTGTTCTTCAAAAAGTTTCGGTTTCGAATGGAGTGTTAGTTCTCGTTGTTGTTGTTGTGTTTATTCGGGGATATATATGTATAATGCTCATGAGCATAACGTGTTTGGAGACAACGCGATTTGTAAACTCGAAACATAATCCTCTAGACAAAGCATTAATAACATCTCTATAAGGCAAGGCATATGGTATGTATGCTTATGCTTTGCTTTTAGATTGTTTTGTGGTGAACTGACTCACTATTCTCGTTGTAGTTGTTGTAGAATGATTTCAGATTAACCGGAGAATGGCTTTGATTAGCTAAATTAAAACGTTCAAGCTCAGAATGCAATGAAGTTATTAAAAACTAAAGGGGTTTTTTTTTTAGACTTCATGATTGCTGTAGTTGAGTGCTTGGACTATGAGGGTAAAATGATTGCAAAAGATTAAAAGATATTTTCGAAATGAACTTGCATTTAACTACTTAACTATACTCCAGTTCTTACAGGTATATATTCGAAAAATAAATAAAAGATTTAAACTTAAATACGTTCATATTAATATGGAACATATGGCAAAGGAATTAGTTGATTCTATTTTCGTTCAAGGGCTTTGTGCTGTGCGTAACATTCTAATTGATTTTTAAGTGCCGTACAAATTGTATAATCATGCTCGCTTAACCCGCGTAGGGTATCTTCTAAGACAACACCTCCGCCCCCGCCCCCTGCCAGCATCTTCGTCGTGCTGATGTCGTGAGTCTTTGGCGAAGGAAGAAGGGTAAGAAGAAGGGCCTGCAGCAGGAGTTCTCGTGGCGCGTGGCTTGGCACGAATGATTATTCGTCTTTTTGTTTGATAAATGTTTTTATCACCGCATCGAGTTCATTCATTGCCAGCAGCTTAATCTGAATGCCATCGTCAACTGATGGCAGGGCATTAGTTTGCCAGCTGCTGGGGACCACGAGGGAAGTGGGGAACGGTCTGACGGAAGTTTCATTACAGTTGGCAAAAGGAAATGAGCAGTTGCCTGACCAAGCTCAGACAGTGCCTGCCAGAGTTGCCGAGCTGCCGGCGCTGCCAAATCGATGCGATGCGTATCTCGAACGATGATTTGCGGTGCGAGCATGATGAAACTTTAACTTTTGAGGACCGTAAAATAATTAACACTTGATTATTATTCGGGGAGCGCTCAGCACGAACGAAAAGTTTTCGCAACTTTGGTGCTTCGTACGTGTGCTTCTTCTGCTTCTGCTTCGTGTTGTAACTGGCAACGGGGGAGACATCGCTACAGTTTGCCAACTATTCGGTGGCAATCTGCAAAAACAGATTTGCTCCTTCGCCTCCCTCCTGTCGTGAGCAGTAGAAGCAGCAGTAGCAACGGCAGTCGGAGCTGGATGCAAATTGTTAAAATAGTTGCAGCACAAGATTAATGCAAACATTAATTTATCAAATTTTAACGTTCTTAGCGCGGTGCCCGCCAATCCCTGTCGACCTCCGCTGCTCCGCCCCATCCCCTATTGTTCTTTCTAATAAACTTAAGTGCAAGAAAAGCACAAGAAGCTGAGACAAAAGCAACAAGAATAAAAAATTAACGTCAAACAAAGAAAATCCACCATTATTATGTGCCACGCACATAAAACTTTGAGCTACAAAAGGAAGCGCCAACACACTCACACACATAGACACACTTGCCAGCTCGAACACTGTTACAGACACGGCTGCGATGCGAGTGGGCAGCTCGAAAAGTTCGTCACATGTTTAAGGGCAGATAAATTCTATTGGATTGGTAGATTATAGAGATGAACTCTTTAAAAATTTTAATTCAAATTACTATACCACATTTAAGTCTTATAAAATTATCCTATTTAAGAAGTTTAATATGAATTGGCAGACTATATAATATTACCTTGTCTAAATTATGTCAGTGAAATTGTAAAAAAGTTTAAAATAATATGAACATATCAAGTATTTTGTAGTCTAGTGTTCTCGTATACTACAATACATACACTCTTTGTTGCTTTTTTATAAGATTAATATATGTTGCTAGGGTTATCACTTGTCTATCCAAAGTAGTCTTCATTCTTTGCTACAACATCTTTAAAATAAATTTTATTGCTCTTTATTTATTACTAAAGTATTTCAAAAGTTATTGTTCCTTCTACAAAATCTCTAAAATAAATTTTATTGCTCTATATTTATTAATTTTAAAAGATTTTAATAAGTCATTCTTCCTTCTTAAGAATTTCTCATAAATGTATTCTTCAGAACTCTCAACTAACAGTAACTCTTGTGGCAACCCGAAAAGCGAAGCGTGAAAAAATTCAGCTTTTCATCCCTGAAAAGGAATCCATTGTTGGTTTTGTGTTATATTTTTTTCTCTTACTTTTTTTTTGGCAGCGAGTGAAACAAGGGTGACTTGACGGACAGACGTCGACGCCGCTGACGACGCTGACGACGTTTTTCATCAGCGCTCGTCATCTTGTGCCATCGCCAGGCCACGCACAATTGTGCGTCGTACGGGATCACCGCGATAGGCAGCAGGAAGGGAAGGCAAAGGAATGGTATGGGATGGGATGGTAAGGGAGATGGGAAACGATGGCAAGGAGACGGGGAAGAACGTCCCTTGCCGCCATTGTGTCTTCAGTTCGAGCCGTCGACCCGCTGCCTGTCGCAGTGGTTGCTACAGCGCCTGCAGACGGTGGTGGAGTGGAGTGGAGTGAAGTGGGGAGGAGTGGAGTGCTGAGGCATGGCATGGTGTGCTGTGCTGTGCTGTGGTGGTGGAAGTTGTGCGTATTTTTGTGTCACATTCCAATCTATATCAATCTTGTGTTCGCAATGACGGATGACATTTGTCAATGTCAGACATTTTCGTTTTCCATTTCAGCCTCGCCAGCCGCTACTGCTGTTGCCCCTGCCGGCAAGGACGTGCAAGTCCTGGCTCCGTTTGGCCTTAAAGTCACTTTCCCGAAAGTCAGCCCTCAACGCCCACGACCTCAGAACATTCTCCATTTCTCCCCTTCAAGTTGCCAGCGCCAGCGCCGGCAGAGAGACGGCCAACACATGAGTTTGACGAATTCGATGTCAAATATTTTTGTTGTTTCCCTCATTCTTTTTTTTATGAAAAGCATTTTCTAGGAATTAGAATTGGCTTCTGGGCGCGTCTCCCTCGTGCATTTGCCTGCCACTAGGGGGAAGCAAACTCCCCCTTTACCTTCTCGGTGCCCGCATGCCAGTCTTGTATGCCAATCACTTTCCCGGGAATCACTAAATGTGTTTGCGTTAAGTGTTTTCGATTCACAAATATTTGCATTCCTCCCCAAAGCCCCAACTATGGCTGAGCATTGTCTGAGCAGGAGAATGTTTGCATTTGCTTTGGTTTATTAGCTGACTAAGCCAGGGAGAATACTGATCACAAAAAAGAGAAGGAGTATGCCTGAATGGAACTCTAGAGAGACGTCAATAGAACAGAGAGTTACAATCCTAAAAGAAAGGAATAATATTAAGTATTTTCTAAAGTTTATATGAGCCTTTATTGTGCGGCTTCTGGGTTGAAAAGTTTTATGACAGGAATAACATTAAATATATTTATATATTCAATGTAATGTTTAGAAGGGTTTAGTATGGGTACTTATTGAGTTGAAAGAACAATCTCAATCGTTTAATATTTTACACCACAATCCTTTAATATTTAATACACAAAAAGAAGATTCAATTTAAAATTTCTCAATCCATTCAAAACAGGAGCTGAAACCACTCGACCAAAGTCCCGCCTTGCCTACACCCTCCTTCGATTATTCCTTAAATCGACGTTAACCTCAATTGGGCTATTAGGAAGCACACGGGTCAATAGCACAAACAACTGAGGGCGGCTCGGCATATTGGAAAATCATTAATCAAATGCTTAAATGTTTAATTTAATAACAAGCAGCCAAAAACACTCGATGTCAAAACAAACACTCGACATCATTCAACATGCCAAAATGATAAGACCGAAGCCAAGCCACACCGAGTGCCGCCGCCCCTGACCAACGGGAATTGTTATAACATGACCGAGGATCATCAGTGGAGTTACGACTGCAATCGCCCGCAAAGCAACTGAGGGCGCACAGAGTGTCATCGATGGTCCGAAGGAACCGAAACATCAGCAACAAACACGAACAACAACAACAAAACCAGTAACAACAACAACAAGGAGCCGTTTTGTTGAACATCATTAATAACAAAATACAAGGAGACTGAATCGCTGGAACTGAATTAATGAATGCCTTATGCCTCATGCCGAATACCTTAGCAGAGATGTGCTAAACGTGCGTCCAGCCCCGGACCTGGCCAGGAACAGGTTCGCGTTCCGAACTTTGGACAACACTCCTGCGCGTTAGGGGAAATTAATGAAGTTCTGTTTGCTCACAACGCACGCATCGCATGCCCGAAAAATTAAAAACAAAACCAGCACCAGAAAATCGAACATCGAAAAGATAAACAATTGAAAAGTGTGCCGATGACAGACGTGCCAAGAATTGGCCCAACTCTCGAGCAGAGAGAGAGAGAGAGACAGGAGCAGGGGGAGTGCTAGGAGGCAAGCGTGGAACCACAGAGTCTGCGCCGCCAGAGACAGCGCGTATCCTGCACTGGGCTACTATTAGTAGTGGTAGTAGTAGTAGACTTCATGTCGGCAGCTCTCGAGTGGCTGTTGCGATTGTTTGATCGATTTCGAATTCGTGTTGGATTGCGTTGGGGCTGCGCACATGATTAATCGCACCGAAACGTGGTTTCACACCCAGAGATATCGCATACAAATCGAATTAAAGACAGAACCGAACGAGCAGTAATTAATTTCTAGTAAATGTTGATAAATGAATTCAAATACAACAACAGTCCATGCAAATTTTGTATCTACACTTAGCGAAAGAGCTGGGGAACTTCTCATCACAAATATGAGATGGTTTTCTTTTATATAAGTTAGCTAGTATTATCTTGAGAATGATATCAATCAAGGGAACTATCGATACATATGATTTATTTTGTAAAGCAAATACTATCGATGGTACACGATCTAGTTCTCTTGTTCTTTCACTATCGATAGAAATGATTCTCTGGTGTAATCTCAAATCATACCTTGATTTATTGCTTGAGCAGGCAGAAGGGAGTGTGAAACGGAAGTACGTTGAAAATACACAAGACTTTTTCTTCTTTTCTTTGAGTGCACAGTTCACAGAGTCGACTTATCCAATGGAGTTCCAAACTATTCTCCGCCAGAACACCTATAAATAGCCAGAACCGCCGCCGCCGTGGCTGCTGCAGTGCTGCTGAGCTGAGCGGAGGCTTGACAAATGATGTGCCAGGGAACAGCTTCAAGTGACGGTGGCAATTATGCGAGGAGCCAACTAAAACGTAAATGACAGGTCGATTGAGTTAACGTTAACGCTAAACGCCTCGTGCCACGGCGGGGCAGACAGGGCGGCAGGGCAAACTGAGAGGGGTGAGGAGCGGAGGGCAGGCACTGCCGCCGAGTCTAAGGTACGCGGTGGCAGCCAGACAAAATGCTCTGTGGCTATTTTTAAAAGGCGCATTCGCGCGATCACCTCACGATCGATCGCCAATCATTAATAATTCATTGCAACGAGGGGCAGTCGGCGGCATTTGTGCATCAAACAGGTGTGCTTGGTGCTGCTCCTGCTGCTGCTGCTGCTGTTGCTGCTGCTGCTGCAGTGCGATCATCCTGTCAGTGTTTTGCTGCTGCCTGTTCCCGGCTAACGAATCGATCATCGTCACGCGCGACTTAGAGTCGATTAAAACGAGCGAAACTTCCATTAGCCGCATTCGTTTATGGATATGAAAAATCTAATTAAATATTGTAGTTGATTGTGCTGACCTCATGTATTCAATTTGGGGCGTATCGCAGAGCAAACGCGTTGCAAACAATTACGAGAAGCGTATCGAGCGAGTGGGTAGAACTTCAATCTAACATGGCAAAAAAGTTGCAGTCCATAATACAAGTATATGTTACAATAATTTCGTAATTGATATGATTGATCTTAAGTCTTATACTCACACTCACACTTCCCACTGGCTAAACGAGCGAATGTAAAACGATGAACTGATTGCGTCGGGATGGAAATCGAAACTGAAATGCTCGCTGAGCAAATCGAGTACACATGGCCGGCTTAACTGGCCGCCAAAGTCGGATGTCATAAATCAATGGGCTGTTCGCCGTGTTGATGCCACACAAAAGGATGATGGCTCATAAGTCACAAGTCAAAAGTCAAAACACAAAACAAACACACACAGACCTCCCACCCGTTGAGTGAGAGGAAGTTTTATGACGGTCATCGATGGCGATTGACTCTGCCAGACATGGACATGGACTACCTAGGGAAGGATTACAAAGGATTGCCGAACGACTGTAGCGCAAATATTTGCATATGCGAGCGATGCGTTACGCATCCGGAAATGTCAAGGACGCAGAGAAGAAAGAGACGCACACACACATATACACTTTCGCATGCAGAGCGTAGATATCGTAGGATTGAGCTGGGCTTGCAGCACATGTTGCATGCTTCGCGTCGAGTGGATTAAGCGTGGGCTGTGAATGGGGAGTTAACTACCTGGAGAGCTGCTTGGTAATTTGCCTACAATGCTGGTGCCGTAGCAAAGACCTTGTTGCATATACCCTACTGTAGTTGCTGGTAGGGTATGCAGTGAAGACAGTCATTACATTTCAAGGGAAACCTGCAGTAGAGTGACTTCCTTCTGCCCTCGTATACAGGGTATTTGCAGACCTCCTGCCACCGTTCCTCTCCATGCTCGCATGCAAATGAGCTCAAGGTCTGGAGGGGTTATTATTTAGCCATTTAATTCAAAGCAATTTGTAGTTCGACGTGCCCTGTTGCCAATTTTTGCAGTTCGCCATGGCAAGTCGGGTGAGTTGGTCTCTCTCTCTCTCAGCCGGCACTGTCAGTGTGTGTAAGTTCATCACTTAGTTAGTTCGTCAAGTGCATTCACTTAGCGCAGCCTCGAGATGCCACTACCAAAGCAATGGGTAAATATTGGGAGACGATGGGCAGATAAGGTGGTGGGAGGAGGGGGTACGCGTTGCGTGAAAATGTTGCACATTTGCATAATTATTGTAATTATCAATAAATATTCATTAGCCCGAGTCTTGTGCTTAAATTTAATTCGCTTTTAATTATGGCGATAATAATTACTCTCAATTAGTTCGGGAACATTTTAATAAGCGTATCATCAACTAAAGTTTATTGAATGTTTAACAATAGCTTTACGCAGGCAGTACGAATTATAATCATAATTATAATAATAATAACAATAATGCAAGTGAAACAGAAAGCAGTGAAACATAATTATAATTAAAATATATTACTATGCGAAGGGAATAATCTATATGATAAACAAGAGAGAGAAAGGAGAACTTCAACTGGGTTTTGTTCCTTTGTGAGACTGAGAATGGAATCTGAATTGCATTGAAAGTAAGAGATAAATAAGTCGAAAATATGGATTTATTATTTTTTGATTTATTAATTAAGATATAAAGTAAAGTATAGGAAAATATTGCATTACTTTAGATTAGAAATAACTCATAGATAAATTAACTAAGTTTATTCTTAATTTATAATATAAGAAGTTACAATATTTCTTCATGGCAAATAGAACCTTCTCAGTAGCTCTTTATTTTAACCCGCAGCAACAGGAGCCCTTAGTCGCAGTATCTGGGAACGACTGCATGATCCCCGATGAAGGTTACAACAATTAAGGCGATCTTTTATTCAAATCATGCAGATTCGAGCTGAGCGTTGTAATTAAACTCGAACAGAAACAAAGACCCAAATCAGACATTGACCTCACACTGGGCACCAATGTGGCAGAGCAGAGCAGGAAAACCAGTTTTGACCTGCAATGGGTGCCGACTGTGACCCATAGCCGAATGCAGGCGATGAATTCTCTACCTGTCAATAGATGAAGCTACCTTAATGGCATCCCAGATAACACAGGCATTTTCCCTGCCTCCCCTCCCTCTCTTCTCCCTCTCTCTCTTTCTACTCCCTTTGATTAGGCACCGATTCGGATTCCATGCACCGCACTAACTTCCATTTTGAAAATGGCGTTGCCAACTGCGGGAAATAGGTTATTGCACTTGCCGCTTGCCTCTCGCCACTTGCCTCGTCGTCGATGGCA
This sequence comes from Zaprionus indianus, assembly GCA_018904595.1. NCBI lineage: Eukaryota > Metazoa > Arthropoda > Insecta > Diptera > Drosophilidae > Zaprionus > Zaprionus indianus. The sequence goes on from JAEIHA010000320.1 coordinate 9,012,478, forward strand.
GATCGAAGCTGGCTGCTCGCTGTTTGCTGCCACTTGGCCACGCAAATTATGTGCCACTTAAAATAAAATTCTTATAATTATATTGTAAAACATAAAACATGTGCCGCTCGATGCGAATTAGGTGCAACACGCACTAAACGGACTTCGATAAGTGACTGGCAGTAGAAGGAGGAGAGGGAGGGACACTACAGAGTTCCATTTCAGCAGGGCCTGTTCTCGTGGGGTAATGGCAATGTCAACAGCAAAAGAGGCAGCCGCAATGGTTCTCCCAGTCTGCCCAGCTCTCCCTCTCTGTCTCTGTCTCTGCGGGGCATCGACACAGCCCAGTAATAAAGTTATTAAAATTTCACCCTTATTATGGCTTTTAAAGTGATTGCAAAATGAACAGCACTCTCCACCTGCGGGAGGGGCAGACACACTGCAGGGGGGACAGTTGATTGTTCCAATGTGTTCATTTTGCATGCATAAATTTCGTGATTAAATAAAAAGTGCAGCCGCATTTTCAAGGCATAATAAACTTGCGCACACACTGAGAACTCGCCAGCGGAAGGAAGGTGCAAGGAAGCAATTTCCTGTAATTGCCGCCATTCTTGTTAATCACACTCGCACGCACACACACACACAGTCATACACACACACTCACACACACACACAGTAGCCTCATCTTAATACGCGTTGAAATATTAATGAGCTTTTAAAATTCAGCGTGCCGAACAAACGCCCCAGTCAGTCCCGCGCACCGGAATCGGTTCGGTTAGCTTCGGTTAGCGTATCCATAATTGAGGCACACACAGGTGCGTGGTAGTGTTGCACGGGGCATGGGGCATGGGGCATTGTGCGTGCTGCATGGTCACGAATCGCGTGAATCGCGAATCGCGAATCGGGTATAACGATCAATTGAATAGTTTCGATATCGGGCAAATTTACTCGCAAGCCAATCAAAACTTTTCCCCTCATATAATTTAATGCTAAAAGCAAATTAATTTGATAACCGAACATAAAACAAAATCGCTTCCCGATAATTGTATATCATTTGAAGTATTTTGTGATAACTACTTACTATATACGCCAAAGGAAATAAGTTCTGATTGTTGCTTTCTACACGTTGCTGATTAATCGGAGACTGCAAGCAGCTTCAGCACCCAATATCGGACTTTCTTCTCACGGGGGATCTTAATGGCATTTATTATGCCTTTAATTGTACCCTAATTTTGAATTCAGAAATGAAATAATATATCGACAGCAAATGAACTTCACTTGAACAAATGCTAGATGCTTAGCTCATTTTAAAGATTTATTTTTAATTGAACTTATTTCCCAGATAATTCTGTTGTTAGTTCACATTTTAATTTCCTAGTGGGTATTTTAATTAGTTATGAAATAATCAATCCGGAAGCTTGCCACTCACAGAAGAGGACAATTTTGAACATATATATTATTGATCAGCATTATCCAATCTGGAATATTGTCTGTCGATCTGTTCATCTGTCTATTTTACTTGCATTCAGGTTCTATGTACATCGTAAACAAATTTGTAGTTTTTACACTACTCGTAAAATCAAATCAAAATTGTCGACTTTATTTTTTATTTAGTTTACTTTATGTTTATTAAAATACGAGGGTCGTTTGATAAGTCCGTGACTTTTTGTATTTGCCGCGCACCTGCTCTAAATACAACACTGCTCCTGTCAGCAGTTATCGATTAACAGCTGACTGTAAAATTTTGAGAAAGCTGCGTTTTTTGGTTTGCGTTTTATAGGCATTGAAAGCAGACGATCTCGTGAATTTTAACGAAAATGGAAAAAAGTGAATTTCGTGTGCTAATGGCAAAATTTCATAAATTGGGCTACGAACTGCTACCCCATCCAGCATATTCTCCAGATTTAGCCCCCTGTGACTATTTTTTGTTTCCAAACATGAAGAAATGGCTCGGCGGTAAGAGATTCGGGTCAAATGAAGAGAAACACAGAAACAAACGACTATTTTGAGGGCCTTGAGAAAACCTATTATTTGGAAGGAATAAAAAAATTGGAAAAACGCTGGACTAAATGTATAGAGCTAAAAGGAGATTATGTTGAGAAATAAAACGCTTCTTTGACGAAAAAAATATATTTTATTCAAAAAGTCACGGACTTATCAAACGACCCTCGTATGTTTTTTTTTATTATGAATTATGATAAATTAAAAGTTTTTATTACTGCTAATTTGTATACCCTTGCAGAGGCTTTATTAATTTAGGTTAGGATTTTACAACGCGCCTTAAAAGACATCTCTGACCCCTGACGCCATATGATATGATATGACGCACCATAATATACAAAGAATATGAATGAATAGGAAGCGATAAGAGCCTCCAAGGGTATAAAACATTCACCATATCGAAAGTAGCCTTTCTTCCTAGTTATTTTTTAACATTTCAATAAAGTTACATTGCCCATAGTATTGACTTTCTTAGATTTTCCGTATACAATTTCATTCCATCCGTAATGACATCCATCTATTCCATTCGCAATGACAATAAACAAGAGAACGTATCAAACTTTAAAATGCCAAAACAAATCTTTCTGCATGCAGTGATTAGCTGCAGCCAGCAGAGTGATAGGAGCACTTGGGGTCAAGCTGGTTCACCTGCAAATTAAATATTAGATTAGCGCTGCCCATAAGTGGCACACAAAAGCGTCGCCATTAATTACGTCGATTAAAAGATTCCTTTTGGGGCTCTCTGTGCTCGGTGTCTGTTTTGCAATTTCTTCCGCGCAAGTAATTTGCCACAATTAACGACTGATCAGCAATTAAAACTGCATTACCCGCGGCAGAGGCAGCCAGCCGGTTGCCTCGGCGAGTTGAGTCTGCGCCTTAATCGGCAGTTGCAGATCATCGAATGATGCCGCAAAAGTGCGTATTTAATAAATGTTGTTGTTGTTGCTGCTGTTGTTGTATATCTGTTGTTCACTGTGGGCCCCTTCTATCTTCCTCTTGCTTGGTGGTGATTGCCTCTGCCTCGGCCCGGCTCTGTGGGGCAGTCGCCTTGGCGTTTGGCTGGCGCTGTCCGCAACGTACAACATCAAAAACGACTTAAGGCCACCGCCGTACGAGTATTTGGAGGATTTTTCGCAGTTTCTAATGATGATGATGGCCGCTGGCCGCGGCACCAAATTGCCGGCACCATCAGAGTCGCGGTAGCCTCTCTCCCCTCTTCTCCCGCTCGTCTGCTCTTACTGTGGCAGCGGGTCAGAGGCAAATCAAATGTTAAAGTTATTAGAAACAATTTTACAGATATAAAATTAATATATGCACGATTATAATTAAAGATGTTTGGCAATTAGTGTGAAGGATGACTGAAGAACTCTCAGTTAACCTTCAAGGAGTTTACACATGGAATTTTCCATCTTTATTACAATTCATTTTAGGCAATTCTTTTTTTCGTATCGCCTGAGTAACTGCTCGGCAATTGCGCCATTTAATCTAGCTTAATTCCCGCCGCTTTGGCTTTAACTAAGTGAACATTACACTTGTCTATTTCCTGTTAGCTGAACGCTTTTCCCGATCTGATCTCACCTGGCGTCGAGCCACATGTTGCATGCAGCTTCACTTATGATATTAAAAAATACTCTGTATATTTGTTGTTGCTTGCTCGTGCCCCAGCTGAGATTCAATTCCGTCAGAGTGTTAAGCCAGCGGCGGCCTGGAGAGCCCCGAGGACATGCACCAAGACTCACATCTGTGTGTGTGTTGTGTGTGTGGCAAACTTATGAGGGCGCAAGATTTATGGGTTTTAATTTCCTGAGCTGTTGCTTCGCTCGCGAGCCGTGCCAAAGTCATTTCGAAGCTCGCAAGTATCCGTATCTGTTGCTGCTGCTGTTGCTTTGGCTGTATCTATATCTGTATCTGTCTGCGGTTGTATAGTATCTGCGGCTGTTTAGCATGTGTGTAGTGTGTCAACAGGACACACATGCAGCATGCAGCGCGGCTAAAAGGATGCGAGCAAATTTGAAGTGCGACACGTAATATTCCGCTTGCATGAACTCACAGACAGAGAGAAGGAGCGAAGGGAAGGGAAGGCGAGCTGTCGGCACATCTGCAGCAAAATGAGCAATGGCCCCGACCTAATAACATTAGCCTAATGCGGTAGCTGCTGCTACCTAAGCCGCACAGCGACTGCTCCTGGGAACAGAAGAAAGCAAAAGTGAAAGTGTGCCCGGCGAGGTCAGCGGGCGAATTTCATGCAACATTGCGTGGCACAATGGGCATGGTCGGGTAGGAGGGAAGTGTGCCGTGTGCCCTGTGCCGGCAGGAGATCGTTCCATTTGCATTTCTGGCTGCGTGCGCTGCCTGCTCTTCTGACATTGCCCAAAAATGCCACACACGCATGTGCTGCGAATAGTGCAGGGCTCCTCCTGCCGTAATAGATGACTGCACTCACTCAAACCGACTAAATTCCGAACCCTTTCACTGCCGGCGACAGCGCTGAAGGGGGCGCAATGGGGCGAAATGTTTACCCTTGATCGATTGCCGTTGAACCGTAACGGAGCAACGCACGCGTAACAAATGCAATCCTCCTTAAAAGCAGAAATGTGTCACACGTTGGCGACACGGCTCCCCTTCACCCCTCCCTCCTTCGCAGCCCCTGTCACTGCTCCAGCTCTCAAATATAATGGCTGAATCCTTTCAGGGCAGCCACGGCCCCGCCTGTTGTTTCTGCTGGGTGATTTCCCCCCACCCCTTTGTTCTCTCCACTTTTGTACATTTTTTCTGGGTTCCTTCTGGTTCCGTCATTGTCGCCGTTGTTGATGTCTCCTACGCTGGCAGCGACCTGAAGCTGAAGCTGCTTTTGTCGTGCAGATTGTTGTGTTCGGTTCGCCTCAGCGTTTTCTTTTCTTTTTTTATTATAAACTTTTTTTTCCTTTCGCCAGAGTTTTAGTTTCTTCTTTTGCTGCACGCGTGTGTGTCTGTGTGTATTCTGTGTAGAAAACAAAGATAAATTGGTTAATTTCCCCCAGCCATTGTTGTGCAGCCATCAATCGATGCCTGGCTCTGGTAATGGACTTGGCTGAGCTTACGCATCACTCCTGTTTCCTTGTCCCCTCAGCTGGCTTTCACTCTTGGCTAGCTCTACATTATTGTTCTTTTCCTTCTCGAGAGGCTTAAAAGCACAAAAAGAGAGAGACTGGGCGAAAATTGTGTCGGTCTTCAGTCGAAGTACCCATTAAATTAAACAAACACAAATTAGAACAACAATTGGAGATTCTGTTAACAGTAGTTAGGAGTACAAGCAAGGCCTTTTCATTGCAACTACTTTCAATTGAAAATCGCAAAGTTAAAGTAACGATATTTTAATAGTAGTACAGCTCACGCACCCTAGAGCTCATCTATTTATTTATAACCTGGCCCTGTTCAATCCCACGCTGCGTCGTTCGATAAAGGTCAGACAAGGCAACCCTATGTCACGTTTGCACCTGCATCCCTACTTAGTACAATACCTCTTAAGACTCATGTTACCCTTCACTATCTCTGAGATACTTTGTTTATCTGTATTTCTTTTCAAGCTCTCATAATATAGGAAGTATTCTGTATATTTTAATTGAATTGAATACCAAAATTGAGACACTCTCTAATGGCAATAATTAGAAGTCAATATAGGGCAATTCTTTTCTTTATTTTTCTCACTCTTTCTTTCTCTCTCCCTCTCTCTCTCTCTTGCGAAAGATAAACATCAGTGAGCTACAACATTGAAGATGTATTACAATCCATAATCGCTGAGCTCTTCGCTGTCAATCAGTCACTCGGCACAACACTTGTTCCAAGAGCAACTGCAGAGAGTTGAGAATAAGGACAAGTGGGATACGGATAACTTTTCGAATAGAAATCTCAAGCTGACAAGTGTGCATCACACTATGCTTCAATTTCAGGGCTGCTTCTGGCTCCAGGCTAGTTCTTGGCTGAGTTCGCACAATATTCTCATCTCATCTCTGGCAAACGGCCCAGTTCAGCTGAAGATTTGCTCTGGGCAGCTACTGTTCATCCCGTTCCCGTTCCCGTTCCCTTTCCCAATTCCCTTCCCCGTGCTCGTCGGCATCCCTGGCGTCCTGGGCTAGAACAAAAAGTGTCGGTGTGTACAAAAAACGAAACGAAAACTGAAATACGGCTGCATCGTTAAATTTAATATGATACTCATTTAATGAAATTGTTGCCGATTTGTTTTGGAAATACACGCGCGCGCTCTCCTTGGAGTTTGACGCCTTCGCCAATGCGGAACACTATGCTGAGCTGGGCTGCCCTGCTCGGCTCTGCCCTGGAGCTGTAAGCGTAGCTCTTGCCAAGCATGCGGGAGGCGGCGGTGCCAGTGGCAGGTTGTGTGTGCGGCAGGGGGCGGGGCAGAGAGTGCAATATTGCGAACATGGCCGGATAATGACGACAGCGGCCTGAACGACAGCGTCGTCGACTCGGAAGGAAATGTGCACCGGCCGCAGGCGGAGAGAGAGAAAGAAGCGGGGAGGAGAGCAGAGTCAGAGGCAGAGGAGAAGGAGTGAGAGTCGAGCATCGTAGTTAGTGGCAAAAATCATTCTAATGACAGCAAAACGTAAAAAGCTCTGAAAGTGTTAAGTGGTTTCTCATTAAACTTTATATACTGCCACGTCCATGTCGGACAGACGCGTCTGTCCGTGTGGGAGGAGCAGGAGCGAAAGCAGAAGCAGAAACAGAAAGAGAAACAGGACCAGTAAGTGAACCACACGACCAGGACCAGTATGGGTAGGCAGGCTTAAACGATTGCCAGACCAACGTCATTAGCACTTTTAACCGCATATTAAATTTAGTAAAGCGTTGATTGATTGCCCCGTCTCAGTCGGGTCTCCCTCTCTCTCTCTCACACTCTCTCTGTCTCGCTCTCCCTCCCTTTCTGTGTGTGTGTGGAGCTAACTAACCTGCCCCAAAACTAATCGGAACAGTTGCACTCGCTGCCGGAATCTTATCTTTTCAATGAATCGCCGAGACAAATGACACGTGATTTTATTTGATTTACTTACATCTGCAGCTCAATTTTCAGTTTGACTTTTGCCTCGACTTTCCCGAGGTTTTCCTTCTGGTCACACTTATTGCTGCTGCCACAGTTAAGTTACTTTCTTCTCCCTCTCTCTCTTTCTCTCTATCACTCTGTCTGTGACCATTCACTCTTGCTCTTCTTCTGCGTCTTGCTCGCCGCCCCACCCCGAATGGGCACATTATCCGAAATGATTCGATCATTAGCGCCACTGTGCAGTCATCGTGGTGTTCTTTAGGCCCTTCTGGTAATTACTGAAATGTTGTGACAATATTTTCCAGCTTGTCTTCAAATTACTTTATTTCAATGGCCTGCAATAGCCCGCCGAAAGATTAAGTTGTTCGTCCTCTTAAGTGATTTTTGACAACTCCGAGGAACCCGCTAGGAGTGCAAGTGGTAAACGGTCTAAATTAAATTAACAATTTATTTAACGGAAAGTAATATTTTTAGGAAATATATTTTGAGTCCGAAAAATTTAAATAAAAATAATTTATTTTTATTGAGTTCAACGAAGGCTTCTAAAGTGATATTTAATAATATTAAATATAATTTTAGAAAGGTTTGTGCTTTACATTGTGGAGTAATCTAGCACTCCCTCCAGCACTTTTAAGTAAAACCTCAAAAAGAAATCAACCAATGGTTCCTTTGTTGAATTGTTATATTTATTATCGAAAAATAATTTGCAGCTAACAATGTACAATTTTTTAATACATATATAAGTTATCACAGGAATTGCATGAATATATGTTTTACTGCTTAAATATTCGAATTATAATAATGAAACATATCCAATAAAATATATCCAAAATAATATTATTATTTTTTTATAAATACTCAAATTACTCGTTATTATATTATTTAAGGAATTCAATTTAAATTTATTTTATATATTTTTCTTTTATTATTATTATATTATTAAAGGAATTCAATTTAAATATATATAATATATTTTTCTAATATTCAGTATATAATAATAATATATTTTATAAACCTTTCAAATATATATTCTAAAAAAGATAAAATTAAATTTACTCCCACATTAAAGTATCGTTCCATTCACAATGTTATTCGCCGGCGGCACCGAGTGCTACCCGTAGCATGTGTAGGCACTGCTGGTGCCTCCGCATGGCGCAGCTGGCAGTGAAGCGAGAATAACAACAGCAACAACAAGAACAACAGCAACGTGGGAAGGGGAAGAGAAACAACAACAACAGGCACTAGCAACGGCGGCCATATTGAAAATCATTCAAGTATTTCGAATGTGGTGGGCGGAGTCAGCGATGGCGGCAAGTGCGCATGCGCGGGTGCGGGAACGAGCAGGCAATAGCACACACCATGCATTGTTCCTCTCGCTCTCGAGTGGAATTATAGCGCATGCGCTGTGCTGCGACGCACTGCTAGCGATGATGGTCCGCAGTGGACTGTGTTCGAAAACTAACTGAATTTCGAAAACCTACGATGGTCGCTAGGTCGAAAAAACAGAGTGTCTCTCTTGCGCTCTCTCTGGCCGTAGCTGTGATGGTATTAGTGAGTGCATTGCATTGGTATTGGTGCCGGCGAGATCTTCGAAATTCGATATCGACTTGCCAGAGTCCGCAGAGTTGCGCTAGTGTGAGTGAGGCTCAAACCGGATTTCGAACATGCTCTCGAGTAGTATTCGAGCCAGAACTGGTTCCGCTCCAGCGCGAGTTAAGAGGCTGAGACTAAGACTGTGGCAGGGGCTGAGGCTGAGGCTGAAGTTGATGCTGAGGTTGAGGTTTACCTGCTGCGGCTGCCATCGATGCTGCGATGCTTTCTGGGAGTTAATATTCTATTAGAGGCTCATTTGTGTGATTTCCATCAAGGATATGGATATGGTCATGGATATGGCAATGGAGATGGATACTCTCAGAGACGGGTGCAATTTTCCAGCGAGTGTCAGCTCAATTGAACTTCGCTTTGGCATTGGCAGATTCTGTTTGTCTCCATTCTCTTCTCCCCTTCGACCCTTCGACATTTAACATGTTGTTGTACTTATGCTTGTACTACAATTCAATTCGAGTTTTGTTTTCATTTTGTTTTGCTTTGTTTTTTCGCTTCTTCGTTTGTTTTTTTCGTCTGCATCTGCTAATTATCGCATTCAGTTGATTTATCTCTTGGCCATTTTAGATTCATCATTTGCCAGGGGGGGCGAAACAGCGGGTGAGCAGTCTCAATATCGCCTTGATGGATCGTCGATCGTTTGATGGATTGTGTGAAGCGGGGCTCGGGTCTAGAGGTTTGGCTTCGGGCCACAGTATTGAGTATGTGTGCACTTGTCTAGGCATCATCATTACAAGCACCTCGGATGGTTTTCGGATCTCTGACATCTTGCTTTATTTCTACCTTATGCTTGTCTGTGCTGTGGCTGTTCTGTCCCGCCTTGCAGCCCATTTCAATTTGTTCGTAATTAATGATTTATTCAAGTTTCCCAGTTTGTTGTCTTAATTCCGCAGAACCGATTATTAATGGCTCTTTCCAAGGTGTCGGTGTCCCACTGGCGTGTATAGGTTCCAATTTACAAGCCTCTCGTCCGGATTGGTCAACGGCGAATGGCGACGGCATTTTGGGGCTTTCAAATTGAACAAATATTTTCCATATATGCATAATGCCAGTTTCAAGTTTTCCTTTTAGGGAAATCGAGCTCGGTCGGTAACTAATGAGTTTCTTTTCAAAATATTTCTTAAGTTTTTTTTTTCAATATTTGCATAAACTATTCGACGGGGAAATACTTTTCTATTATTAGGAATGGTATGATAAATAAATACATATATAATATAATAAAGAGAACAAACGTACTTGTATTACAAGTATTAAGGTGTCTTATATATTCTATGTATATATTTTAATTTGTCGGAATTTATTTTCTTCTCTTACTCAAGTATAAAAAGGCTCTACTTATAATAGATTTGCGTCCAATTAGTAAACATAAATAAATATTCTCTGGCAAATGCTTATATAGAAATCTGAGTAATGTAGCATGGGAAAAGAGATCATCACACCTTCGAGGGGAAAATATGGCTCTGCTTAGGTAACGAATTCAATTAAAATTCTATTTGAGGTGTTTCATTTGAGCAAACAAGAACGTTTTTAATTAATTTCAACAGACCGAAAACCAAATAAGAAACTCAAACTTTATGCGTTCTTGCAGAAAATCTAATAAACAAAATACGAATGGGATGGAAGATGAATCAGGAGGAGGAGCAGGAGAAAGGCAGAACGTGCTCCGGAGACAACGGAATGCGCATCCGCGTTGGCTGTCGAACGACTTGGGGACCCGGATAGATTTTGGCAGCTGCTCAAGAGCCAAGAACTATTTCGAGTGGATCTGCAGCGCCATCAAGAAGTGCACTTCAAGTGGCCATTGAGGCACGTCAGCAAGAGATAGAGAGAGAGTCCATCCCTCTGGCGCTGACATGTTCCAAGCAACTTGAGTAGATTTTCGCGCCTGCTGCAAGTGCCAGACGAGCAGATCAGCCAGATCACAGTACATATAGTACATAAACATATATGCATAATATACATTGTATATCTTGTTGCCAACTCAATTCGGCAGAATGAAATCTTGGCAAAAATATTATGAACCTGAGTCTGTGACATAAACGTGAGCACATTCTGTTCGGCGATTACAAATCGCCTGTGATTACGCGAACAATGCGAATTCAATTTGTTTAAGTTGCTGCCAGAGATCGAGTACGCTTTCCCAGCTGCATCCCCGCCTGCGCCTCTGCTCAGTCGAGCTGCGATGGTGTCATGTACTCCTGCTGGCCCCGGAGAACGGTGATCCGAGCGTCGTGTCTGGGTCTGGCCTCAGTTTCAGGTGGCCATTGGGCAGTCGGTTTTGTTAATGCCTCGTGATTAATGACTTATTATGATGTCAGATTAATAAGATCGTTTTCCAAATGGCTCCCCCGCTCTCGATCTCTCTCGCTCGCACTCTGCAAAAGAAGTCATAAGAGAAACGTGTTATTCGCATGAATCCGACAAGAATCAACATTTGACTTACGCCTGACATTGACTTCGCTTTGGACAAAATTCAGTAGCTTTGGCCGGGACAGTTTTGTTGTTATAAATCTGAAAAATACATTTAAATTAACATAGCTGTATTTATTTTAAATCGCAAAGAGAACGCACCTTTTATTTGAGTATGTCATGAGAGCCTTCGCTGGCTAAAAATAAATTGCATTTAAATAATATAATTAATGTAATATTTGTTTCCCCAAATGATGAACACTTTCATTGAATTTTTAAATACTATATTTTATTATAAATATTACAAATAAAAACAAAATCTCATTTGTAATTTAATTATAATTTTTATGCTTCTTCTGTTTGTTTTTTGCATTTCGCAGCTCATCTCTCATTGCTCCTTGTCATCTTCTGTTTACACTAAAATTTAAGTTTTATTTACAACAAATTAGTTAGCATCCACATTTGCATTTCGCTCTGAAACATGCGTGTGTGTGTGTGAGTGTGTTCCAAGAATATATATGTATATACTTTTCATCAAATATATGTATACGTATCTGAATGCATTTCAATTTTGTTTCTCTTGAATTTCTACAAATATTTTTCATTTCTTTTTTTCTTTGTTTGTTTGTTTATCGAAACTTACAAGTTTTACATTTAGTTTCTTACAGAATGAGGCCGAAAGTTACGTATCTGGATTGAGTTAATTTCGCTGAAGACGGACTAATACCGATCTCGGGTGCAATCCTTATGAATACCACACTGGGCTGTTGGCCTGCCGAACATTTCCACGCGCTCTCCACACAACTTCTCTCCACTGCTTCTTTTTCTTATATTGGGGGCTTACGTATCTTTGTTTTCGCTATTGTTGAGTTCTGGGGGAATTTACAAAATGAAACGTTCTCTACAAGTTACACGCATACTATTACGTTGCTTTAAATACATACATATATAATATCTACATATAAACATACGATGCTTTTTCTTTTCTTTTCTTTTCTTTCTTTATAACTTTGGTATATGGATTTCTACATTTATCGTTTTTATTTCATGTTCGTTTGAGTGTGTGTGTGTGTTTGTGTGTAGAAATTGAGTTGAGTTACGTACATACATTCAATATAGTTGTTATAGGCTTAGAGCAGGCGGCCCGTCGATCGACCTGCATTCAGAAATGCGACTTGCATTCGAATATATGTATGCATAATATATTTATTTACTTTATTTTGTCTACTTTACATGGATTATTTCGTTCTTAAGTATTTCGAAAACAGCGTGTACAATTCTTTAACAATATATTGGTATAATTTTTTTGTTTTTTTTTTCAATCATTTTTTTTCATTTTGTATTGTTGCCAATTGGTTTTGTCGGTATACTTTATATCCTTTACGACCTAATTTAAGTGTTTTTGCAATTTCGCATAGTTCTCAAATGGTTTTTGAAAGAAAGTTTAAAGAAACGAAGGACTACGAATTGCACAAGAAATAATATTAGTTTGCAAAAGAGAGAAAACAACGAGAAGTTCTTCACACATATAATTTTCGGTTCTCTCGAGTTTTTGTTTTTCACTTTTCACTTTTTTTTGCCAATGTTTCTGGTTTTACTTTTGGTTTATCATATATTTGTTTTCGCTTTGTTTATATATTTATTAATGTTTTTTTTTGTTAGCTTTCTTCGCGGTTTTGGTATCTCTTTTGTCTACTCCAGCGACATTTAGCACTTACAGTTAGTCTAGGGCTCTATGCTGCTCTAATCTGTATCTTATGTACTGGTCGTTGCGGGTCTTCTTCTTCCCTAGTAGCAACATAAAACACGTTAATCTGCATATCGCATGGGTCTAGCAATCGGCCGATTTTGCTTTCGTGTGTGTGGTTGGTTTTTCGCTACGAACATTCAATTTATTTAGTATTTTTTATAGTATGTTTAGGTTTACGTTACGTTGCTTGGGTGTGTATGCTATCGTATATAAATTAATCGTACTCGTACATTATACATAGGGTATGCTTTACATAGAACTAATGTTATTGTGTGTGTGTAGTATGTTTACTCGCATATATGTTTCATATATAGCTTTACTTTAATCGTATTGTTATAGTTAATTTATGCATTAGTTTAGTATATGTATGTGTACACATATATATATATACATACATATATATCGTATATCGGTATACATATATATAGCTTATTTAATTCTGAGGTCACATGAGTTGGTTTTGTTGAGTTTTACGCTTTACTTGTATTTTACTTTAATTTTATTTATTACGCTTTTTCCATTTGCCTTTGCATTTTGTAAAAATTAAATAATAATATGAAAATAATAACAATTAACTAAGTTGTAGTGTAGTGTAGCATAGTGTGTAGTGTAGTGTAGTGTGTTCATCATCCTCGCATAGTTGGTTCAAAACAAATTCATAAATTGTAAATTGTATTTAGCTGAAATTTCATTTAGTTTTGTTTGTTTGTTTCTTCTTTTTTGCTGCTGCAGGCTGCGCTACTTGGATTTCGATCTGGACTTGGACATGAACTTGGACTTGGACTACTCCCCCGTCTAATCCCATCCCGTTTGCCTCCTCACTGTGGGCTGTTCGGTGGCGTTATCTCATCGCCCTCGCCGCCGGATCCTGGCTCGCCCTTCGTCTTGTTCTCCTTCTTCCACTTCATGCGTCGATTTTGAAACCAGATCTTGATTTGGCGCTCAGTTAGGCAGAGTGCGTGCGCGATCTCGATGCGTCGCCGGCGCGTCAAGTACCGATTGAAATGGAACTCCTTCTCCAGCTCCAGCGTCTGATAGCGTGTGTATGTCTGGCGGCCACGTTTGCGCTCTGTTGGTTCCAAGGTGATCGAGAAGAAGAGACAGAAATGTTCACAATTAAAATCAACGCACAATGCACAGGGCTGCAACAACAGCAACAACAACAAACGAACGAGTGCCAACAACTACAACAACAACTACTACTACAAATGCATACAACAAGAGTAACAACAACAGAAAGTCGCATTATACGAGGGTCGTTTGATAAGTCCGTGACTTTTTGAATAAAATATATTTTTTTCGTCAAAGAAGCGTTTTATTTCTCAACATAATCTCCTTTTAGCTCTATACATTTAGTCCAGCGTTTTTCCAATTTTTTTATTCCTTCCAAAAAATAGGTTTTCTCAAGGCCCTCAAAATAGTCGTTTGTTTCTGTGATGACCCGAATCTCTTACCGCCGAGCCATTTCTTCATGTTTGGAAACAAAAAATAGTCACAGGGGGCTAAATCTGGAGAATATGCTGGATGGGGTAGCAGTTCGTAGCCCAATTTATGAAATTTTGCCATGCTGACACGAAATTCACTTTTTTCCATTTTCGTTAAAATTCACGAGATCGTCTGCTTTCAATGCCTATAAAACGCAAACCAAAAAACGCAGCTTTCTCAAAATTTTACAGTCAGCTGTTAATCGATAACTGCTGACAGGAGCAGTGTTGTATTTAGAGCAGGTGCGCGGCAAATACAAAAAGTCACGGACTTATCAAACGACCCTCGTATATACTACAAACAGTATAAAAGTGATTCGAAATGCAGCCTCATATCAACATTTGTATCTGTATCTTAAGGCATAGCTGTAGCTGTAGCTGTATCTGTATCTGTATCTTTCTGGCTGCGGCCTTTGTTCTAGACCCTATTCGAATGCCGGACTGAAACCACATGAAGCGAGACGCACGCAGCGTAGACCGAACCTGATTAAAAAGACGACCTTACCGAATTCAGATATTTGTACTTGTCAAAATCCCAACAGGCCCGAGACACCGAACGGGCTGCGGCATCTTTTGGATTAACGTCGGCGAGGGGGGGAACAGAGTGCACAGGGACAAGCGCACGAAGGGCAGGGACAGGTGCAGGGGTTGCGTGAGGGGACGGTGGTGGGGCCAGGCTAACTAATTACCGGGCTGCCTGGCCGCGACTACGAAGTATCATGAGAAGTGGACTGCGACTACGCGGAGTCGGTTCGGTCTGGGAGTCGCAGCGAGTGTAACTGTAAAATAATTCGGCATAATTACTGCAGCCGAAATGAGTTCAGCGCCTAATGACACTTACTATAATTATAATTTTGGTAATGACAACCAAAAAAAAAAAACCAAAAAAAAAGAAGAAAAACCGAAAGCAAAACATGAAATGCCCCACAAAATATGTCAAATATAATGTGAGCTAATATAATTGTCAATGGCAAACGCATTGAGGCAACCTCCCTCCCTTCCCCCTAAATGGTTGGCTAGCGTGAGAGCTCGGGGCTGGGGCTGGCGCTTGTAAATGTCGCCAGCAGAGACTCCACCCTGGCGAGCGGAAGGGGAAATGGACATGAAGTTCGACAGTTGTGGAACTGGAAGTGGAAGTGGAGAAGGGGCAACTCCTGCAAATGGGGCATCTTCGCCTCGCCTAACTATTTTTTAATAACATCTTCAGCATTTGTCTTTCTCAACTCGCCCGTTCAATGTTTTTTCTCCTCCTCCTCTCTCTCTCTCCGGCTTGCTTCTCTAGCCTGAGGTCATTACATCATAAGCTCTTTTTGTGCGGCGGCCATTAATGCGCGCGAATCCGATTCATAGCACAGCGACGGCTTGAAATGGTGGATCGGCAAAGGGAGGGAGAGGGGGAGGGACGGCTCAGCTACCTTCTTTTAAATGACACGACTGATGCCATGTCTATAACCCAAGGCGTTCGCATTTAATCATCATCAGTTAGACGAGTCGCCGCTGTGGCAGAAGTAAAAAAAAACACAAGTATGGAAAAAAAACTTGAGAGATTTGTGGCAAAAAGCGTGCGTGTTTTTTTTTTCTTTACCCTTCTCCTCGCGCAGCTCAACGAGGATTAAGCAAAGCGTTGTGACTAACTTGCGGCTAACTGGCCTAGAAGCACTTTCACCTACACAACTTGAAAGTTCTTTGACTGATGAGTCTTTAAAGTATTGAGGTATTAAGCTAACAGATTCGCGTTTAAGCGGGCATATTGAATAGGGCATTTGTATCTGTGAGATACAAGTGAGTATCTGAACTACTCAAGTGGCCTGCAGTGCGAAGTAAATCGACTCAATGTGGACGTTGCAAAAACTTCAGCTAATTAGCAGCACACGTTGCTCCCTTTCCATCACGTCTCCCTTCTGCCTTCCTCTCCCTTCAGCCTCCTCTCAAGGACCGAGCGTGCTCGGCTCATGCAAGGCAAATAAATGATTATTTTAATTGATAAAAACACCTTCATGGCTCACAGGTCGATGACGACGCTCAGTCCGCTGCGCAGTTTAGGGTTAGCTGCTGAAAGGAGTCAAGAGGGGGAGGAAGTGGGAGGGGAGGGGGCCCTATCGCTTGCTCAGTGGCAATTTAAGAGCGGCTGAAATTAGTTTTTAATGATGCCTTTGCACATTTCACGTGGCCATCACTCAAAAATGCCAGAAAACAACATATTTCTCTTCATTCTCCCGTTTTGCTTTTTGTTTTTTTTTCTTGATTTCTTTTCTCTGATAGAGCTTGGGCGCCGTGACTCGCCACTGAAAATTGAGTACTGAAAAATTATTATAAACGCATTAATGGCGCTTTGAATGCCGAAAGGGGAGCAGCCAGGGAGAAAGGGGGAACACGTCTGCGTATCAAGTACAGAAATATAATAAAGGTGAAACAATTAATATACGAAAAGAAGAAGCGATACGCACTCGAAGCCGCTGCAAAGGCGCCGAATGTGGCGCAGTTCTCAATGCTGCCACATGCCACGCCCCAAACTCCTAACTACTACCAGCCAGCTGAACCTGACTGACCACGGACTGGTTGGTTGGTTGCTTGGTTAGTTGGCTGGGTGGTTGAGTGGTTGAGTAGCTGAATGGCTGAGTGGATGGCTGCCCGGCTGACTGGCTGGCATTAATGCTTTTTGATATGAAAGCGTATTGTAATTAAATTGCGATTAGGCCACCATTTTAACCATTTTACTCGTATATTACTCTTCTTGCTCCATAATGGATTTTATTCCATTTTTTTGCCCCTCTCGTGTGCACACAATTACATTACTATTATTGAGTGCTGGTGAGTGTGTCCGAGTGTGTGTGTGTGTGTGCGAGTGCGTGTGTGAGTGAGTGTGTGTATCGCGCCGCGTTTAAAGGAAATCATTAAAATAATTACTGCAACATTTTTTATGAAATTCGTTGAAGTCGCAAACAAATTATTATCGAAAAGAAAAACCAGAAAAAAACGACTACAAAAAATTGATTACAAAGAGAGAGGTTAGAATCCACTTAGGAGAGAAAGGCGTGTAAATGGGCGCATCAAGAGCTTTTGTTTGCCAAAAACCTCTAGAGAAAAAAGTGCAAATTTATTTAATTTATTGCTGCAATACAGAAAAATAGTTTTTAATTGCGTAGAAATAATTGTTTGCCATAAACAATTGTAATATTGGCTAAGGCAATGTGAGCGCAGTATTTTGTAAGTTATATTATATATTGTAGATACACATACAGTGCATTCCCTACAACTATTCTATATGCCACACAGATACTTTATCATTCTATATCCAGCACAGATCGATTCAATCAATCCATCGAACAATGTCTTCGTGCGTTCCACTAAAGTGTTAATTTATTGCATTTTCCATTTGAGCACGACGAGTCGCGGTAACCTCGTAACTATCTAAGGCGGCAAGGGGGTTTGGTGGGAGGGAGGGGGTGCAGGGACATCGTCGGTGGTCGTCGGGGCACTCGTCAAAGCTGCATGTCATGCGAGCGTGTGTATGCAAAAAAATACACACGGCGAAAAAAGTAAAAAGCTCACATCAAATGCGAGTAAATGTTTTTTTAATTGCGGAAATTACAGACAAACGCGAGCCGCTACAGCTGCAACAACAACAACAACTACAACAACTGCAAACAACAACAAATGCTGGCAAATTATTATTATTTATGCCCGTGCGAGTTGATAAATTTTGCCAGCGCCAAGAATACCTCGTGTGTGGCATTTGTGATGTCACCGGTTTGCACTGTGTCCGTTCTACTCTCGACAAGAATTGCCAAGTCACTCAATGACTTTGTGCTATTTAAACGGGCGAACAGCGCCACCTGGCGTTGGTAGTGCTAACTCTCTAGTTGACATACTTGCCCAGTTAAAGGATTTCCCGATCTTCATTTTTAGTTTTTCATTATTCATTTCAGGAAAACAATGACTGTATTACAATTCGTTCGCACCTGAAACCTTCAGCATTGCCTGTTTACAGGGTATCATAAAGGCAGGCAAATAGTGTGGGGGGGGGGGGTACACAATTAAAAATTACCATTGACCAGCAGCACATTTATAAACATTTTTAATTTCGTTCTTTCCCTTTTGGGGAGAATCTCAGGAGACGCTGCGACTTTTTAATTTGGGACTTGGTTAAGCACTTAAGAGGGTTAAAAATCGATAAAAGTTGACAGAAGTAAAGAAGAGAATGCACAAAGGACGGTCGCGTCGAGTCGACGCGGGATGCTGTGGTGGAACCTGCCTTATGAATGCGTTCATTAGAGCAACATGCACATGGCAGGGTGGAGGAAGAGGGGCAGATGGAAAGAGGGAAGAGAAGAAAGGGGGATAGGCAGAGGCTTTAAACTTTATTTAGTTATCGCTTAAACAAAGGCAGAACAAACAAACTATGCAACTGAGCTCAGTTTTGACTATACCCTGTACATGTGGGGTGGATGCATGTTGAAGACTGTACTGGCGGTAGATTTACATTTTATTCTATTTTATTTTACAGGGTATTTGACGATGAAAATTGTATTAAATTGTAGAAAAATTATTTCTGCATTACACATAATTTTAACAGGGTATTTTCTGCTTTTTTTTAACAATCAAAGAGTATCTTATGCCCCATTAAGTTGTACTCTAAAATCTAGTAGCTTTTTCTTTTCTCCCTTTCTCTGTCTCTCTCTCTTTCCCTTTGTATTTCCTAGACGAATCCCTTCTTTAACACTTCCATTATTTTTACAGAGTATCAGCTAGTTGCGCACACCCCTGGCTAGCCAAATTTCTGTTTGCCTGTGCGTTTTTTCTATGTTCCCCATTTTGAGTGTATTCGAATTGAGATTCTCGCATTCGCTGGCTGCATGGCTGGCCATGGCTACCCATGTCAAAACATTTGACAGCTGACTAAAACATGCTATGCGAGACGGCAGCGAAGACCAGCTCGACACTCGGGGGCGGGCAGACAGACGAGCGGGCCCGACGGATGGACTGGCGATGCCAAGGCAGGCAGGCAGGCCGACAGGCAGGCAGGCGGGCACATCATACCCTCTCATAGCAGCAGTATATCCCTAGGCAGCCCAAAATTCAAACTCATTCCCTCCCTCGCTCACTCTCTCTCTCTCTCTCTCTATCTGTCTCGTCTCTTGCTCGCACGCCTGTCGGTCAAGCGGACGGCAAACTGAGCGCCTGTTCCATCATGGCAGGCGGCACTGGCAGCCATTGAAACCAGCGGAACCATGAAACATGTGGCCTGACATTGATGACGACGACGCCTCGCGACCCGCAGCCCGCAACTCGCGGCTCTTAGATTAAATCCTGAATGTATCTTGAGTAAGTTTATATCTGAATTCTTTTCGAATATTTTCTAATTAACGAAATGAACTTCTGCACTTGTTCTTTATTTTCTTTTAACTATTGAAATAAATTCTATTGCAAAAGGAAATTTCTCTTTACACTTCTGCATTCCCAAATAGACTTTGAACTAGATCTAAAAATGTTTCATAAATTTTATCATCAAATTGATATAATCTTAGCATTTTTACAGTCTTTAATTGCCCTTAATATCATATCAAAACTATTTTATTATTATGCTCGAGCTTCTGATTAAAGCAACTGCCACTTATGAGGAATAGCAATAGGAATTGTGAATCCAACTGGGGATCTGCAGCTGGCAGTGGAAATGTAAGTGGAACTGGGCAAGTTGTCGGACAGACCACGAGTCGAGGGCTTCCTCACTTCATTGCTGCATGAATAATATTCGTAATTTGTCAAAAAGGTTGGCCAAATCCCAAAATAAAAACGAAAACGGGCGAAAAAATAAATAAAAACAGAAGCGGAATCCAAAAACAGCGCTGCGATTGAGCGAAATGAATGGCAAAGGCACAGCACAAAAACGGACAAAACCCAAAGAATACCCACAACAACAACAGCAGCAACAACAACAGCAGCAACAACAACAGCAGCAGCACAACAACAACAAGAGCAAGAAAATACACCCACAACAATTGGTATTGTTGCTGCCGTTGGGGCAATACCCCGAGGACCTTTGGCGAGCTGTTGCCATTATTTTTTGAACTTTGCTTAGGAATGGAAAGGGAAAGAGGCGGGGCGGGGCGGGAATGAGATAGAGACAGGGAGCAAAATAAAAGCGAAATTTCCTTTTCGCATTTGCTGCGCTTTATTAAACTTTTTGCCGCACATGGAAATCCCAAAAGTTCCTGTGTCATTTTTTTCCCTCCACAACGTTGTTGTTGTTGTTGTTGTTGCTGCTGTTGTTGTTGTTGCCCGCTCGATGCTCAGTTGTCGTTGTCGCTTTCGTTTTGACAGCCCGTGTCACATTGGCCGGCAGCTGCCAGCGGCCTGCTGATGGAGGTGGTTTTCCGGTTTCCCATTTTGCTCTGCGTTAGTTGTGTGTTTTTTTGAAAAAATCTTCACGCATTTGCCAAATTATCTTTTGATCCGCACGCTTAAATTGCCAGCGCCCGTCCCCCCTTGCCTCGCTGCGTGCCCCTTGGAGATGCGTCAACAGGATGCCACATGGAGGAGCATTCGCGTAAGCCATGGCAATCGCCTGGCTAAGTAGTTGTTGTCTCGAATGTCTCGCGCTGCCATCGAAAAGTAGTTTGCGCGCAAATCCTCAAGTTAGCGAAACTCTGGAGCAGCAGCAGGACTCGTCCGAGCCACATTAAGTGCAGTGCCAACATAGCCAGCAGCAGCAACAACAACAGAGCAGGGAAAAGTTTGCAAAGCCAGCGCCAAGTGCAGACGCAGGAGAAGGGGCGGGGAATGGTTTCATTCTGCCAGCGGATGATGGCCGGGGATCAACGTTTTACGAAGCTGTAAAAAAACTTTTGCAACAGACAATAGAAGCGAGGGGGGGGTGAGAGGTGCAAGGGGCAAACGTGCAACTTTTTGGCGAGAAGTTCTTTTCGTTGCGCTGCGCCCTCTGACACTGACGCAGGTCCAAGGCCGAAGGAGGAGCTGAAATTGGAAGCTGTCACCCATAATGCGCACAATGAAGTGCACTTTTCATACTCGAGAAGGAATTGAAAAGTTGTTTGCCACATTCGATAGCAGTTCCTTGCGCTGCATAAATATTCGATAAACAGTTGGGCAGTTGCGAGTTATTCTAGTGCAATTTGCCAGCACAATGAATAGCAATGGAAATTGAGAATATTAAGTACTTCAGAATGCAGTTGAAATGAATTTGGAAAGAGCTTAAAGAAGTGCCCAAACAGCATAAAGACTGCCATAGTTCAAGGATTAAATACTTATTTATCATAGTTCTAAGCACACCTACTACACAAACACACACACGTGCTCAAAAGCCAATCACTTCCAAACAAATCGCAGCACTCTCGAAATTTACCCACATTCAGATAAGCATCGAGGTCAAATATAAAACTCTTTCGCTGCACACAAACACATGTAAATCCCTCTGTGTATGTGTGTTAGTTCTGGAGACACTTGTTGCTGAAATTTGTTGACTGTCGCTAAAATTTATGACCCAACGAAAAAGGATAAAGGACGCCGGAGCCAGAGCTGGAGCTGGAGCCGTAGCTGGCCGCAAGTTTTTGCTCGGCTCTCATGAGCAAATTATCAAAAAGCAGGCAAGAAGTTTGCCAACACCAATACAGCATCAAAACAACATTAACGCGCTGCCGCGTTGCACTTGGACTTGGACTTGAACTTGGGCAGCCAACACTGTCGCTCCTTCCCCATCCCCCTCCTCTGTCCTGTCTGCAGTTTGTGCCCGTGAGTTACAACTTAATTGGAACTACGCTTTGTGTGACGGCGGCGATCCAAGGGGGGATTCTACGAGGACGCCAGTCACGATCGGCTCGCTTCAGTTATTTGCCTAATGCGCGCGTGAAATATGACGAGGCGTTAAGTAGTTACAGTGGGATCAATCAGCGCTGGCGGTGGACTGAAGACAAATTTCGAGATCTACTTGCAGCATTAACCTGCATAATTATGCAAGAGCTTGGGGGTGAATTAATTGCCCACTCAATTTGTTTATTGTTCAATTATTCACTCCAACTACTGATCGATGCCTGAGGCTCTACACACACACACTCACACTCACACATGTGCATATTCTAATTCGCAGCATTTTATTGGAATTACCTCAGTCTCGTATCGACTGCAGGCTAAGGCGATTTTTCGATTAAGTTGTCAATCGATTGCACGAGCTAAGTAATTTTTAATTTTCGACCCACTGTGACGGGCATTTTTTATTGCTCTGCAGCGGCAAAAAGGCAATGCAAAACAGAGAAAGAGTGAGACAGAGAGAGAGAGAGAGAGAGAGGGAGAGGGAGCGAAACACAAAGCCTAAGCAGAAATAAACTCGTATGCATTTAATCATCGTAACTTAAGCTCGAGATCATGTTGTGCCCCCCGACTCACTGGCTTGGAATCCCACTGCAGAATCGGACTGCGCTGTGCTCCAAGTCGGAGCTGCGGAGAGTCTTGGTTTCTTTGACGCTGACCACGACGAGCCGCACCCTCCGCGGGAGACACCAGAGCCAGAGCCCCAGACGGGGTCTCTTGTAGAGCTCTTGGGTCTCAGTCGCAGCCTCAGCCTCGGCTCGACTGTTGTCGCTCCTTCATTTTTTTTGAATAATAAAAAAAAATTCATGTCACTGCGCTTGGCAAATTTTCTTAGTTTTTTGCTTTTTGTGCTTTTTTTTTTTTTTTTTATGTTGTAGGCGCAACGGAGCGACGGGATTAAGACGACTGACTGTGGCTCTAGCAGATACGGGACCAGGTCCGGCCAGGTCGCTCGGCCAGGCCCATGAATGGTGGAGAGTGGTGGCGCGGCCGCGGCGTGTTCTGGAGATTAATAAATTGATGGCATCCATTGCACATAACGTGTAACTAATGGCGCCCATCAATTCTGCTTTACATCTCAATCTGGCGTTGGCAAAAAAAACACACACAGCAGCAGCAGCGGACGCGAAAAACAGCAGGAGGAGGAGGAGGAGAAGAAAGGAGCCAAGTCTAAGAGGAGAGAAGTAGAAGATCTAAGACTGAGCGGGCCTTCTTGTAATGAGGCGGGATAGAAGGAAGCAAAAGCACTTGAGCGGGCTCGCCTCACTTTCACCGGAATCCAAAGCCAGGGAAAGGGAAAGGAAATTCTATATTCTCGCTGTCCAGACGAGAGAGAATTCAACTTATGCAACAGCGCTTAGATATTGCCTCGGAGTTTGGCCTGAAAAGCAATCCCGTCTCCTTTTACGGAAACAGTCTTGAGGATTAGTTACGCTCCGATTCTGCAACCTTTTCGCTTTCGTTTTCCAAAACTATTGTCAATTTGCATTATGCCAGGGACCGCCCCCTGTGTCGCAGAGTCCCGTTTCGGTACCTCTTTCGACCTCTTTCACACTGCGTGACCTCCTGCGACAGCAGTGCTCTGCAATGTCCGGCGCGCATTCATCGATTTCGTTTTGGGAAATTTGCAAATTTGCCGAAATGTCAGGTATGTCGCCTGTCTTTGTTCCCTTGCATTGCAGATGGATTACGTTTAATGCGACCGATTGGCCAGGGCAATAAAGTGAAATTACTCGGACGTGTCAAGGTCAGCAAATGTTTCAGTCTCCGTTCAATGCAAATTCTAGTTGAGCTGAATCTGCTGAATTAATATAAATACTCAGGCAGAGTGTTATTAATCGGGATTTCTATAATAGGATTACGATGATGAACTTGCTAGAGACGAATAAAACTTGATTAAGATTATTTTAATTAAGTAGATTTTCATCAAATACGAATTTTTTGTGGATTAAATATTAAAGTTCTTTCTTTTATGTGCGTTCGAATTTGCATTTGATTATTTATAAGTTGATTTCATTATTTGTTTTATATATTTAAAATTCAAAATATATGTATTTGTTGTTTTAAGTTACCTTGACATTTTTTAAATCTTAGTTGAAGTTTCTTTCATATTAAAATTATTAAATTTTATTATTTTTATTTAGTTAGTTTCATTGAATAATTATTTATGTATTTTCATTGCATTATTTATTTATTTTATTGTTTATTACTATTATTAATTATTTAATATATAATAATTTAATTCATTTGGCTTATCATTTGAATTCCCGCGCGTAGGCTAAGCAGTTCACTCAACTACACACAAAGCAGTGCCAACTTACTGCTTATTAAAGCAGTGCACCACACACATATCAAGCAGTGTGGCTGAACTCAACGAAAAGATCGTCATTGCACAGTGGGGCGACTACAGCAAAAATCAAGTCAAATTTGTGGATTGTGAAATTCAAGAAACTGTTAGAGAAGTTTTTGCTACATTTGTTCACCCATTAAATGAATTAATTTGAATCAATTATAAGTAGAATTATTTAGTTTTGTTGTTGTACTCTGTTGTTCTCTTATCGAATGTACGCAAACTACGACTACGACTACGTTGAGCGACTAACTACAGCAACCCACTACTATAAGAAGAAGAAAAATTCCACTTAATACGTTTCGTGGAATTGTCGATCACTTTCCTTGACACTTACCAAACTGACTTCGCATCCAGGGATACAGTGGAGACGGCATCCCTGAAGATTGCGAACTCGGATTTTGGGATGGCGGTGTATGTTGTCCGGGATGTCCCTGGTGCATCTGTGGCGGTCCCTGTCCGGCCCCCGGATGCATCATGGCCTGCGGCGGAGCAACCACTGGCGGCACACCCGTCTGCTGTTGCCCGTACATGCCCATGTTGTGATGGTTCTGATGCACCTGTGAAGGGAATCAGACGAATAATGATATCCATATGGATGGAGATTGTCACCAAAACCGAACTCAAGCCAAAGGGGTTAGGCTGTTAGGGCGGGCAGTAGTATACTTACCTCTGTAACATCGGGAACGCCAACGTCAGTGTAGCCAAGCTGTATTGGAAGGCATGTGCGATAGAGATAGAGAGAGATAGGGGAGAGAGAGAGATGGAAGAAGGCAGCGTTAAGCGGGGCTTAAGGCAAAGCGATTTGGCAACCAACACCAGCCACCTGAACATGCTGCATACATACCTGCGCCTGTGGATGCCCCATGTGGTGGGGCAGCGTCATCTGAGCATTCATGTGATGTCCGCCCATCTGATCGACCAGCGGCGGTGAGCCTCCCTCCTGCACCAGTCCCAAGCCTCCGACGGCCGCCTGCAGCTTGCAGCTGGCATAGACGACGGGCTGCTGTTGCTGTTGTTGTTGCTGCTGCTGCGGATGTGTCACCTGTTGCGTCACCTGTGGATGCTGATGCTGGGAAGCCTGTTGCGCCTGTTGCTGAGACTGTTGCTGCTGCTGCTGCTGTGACTGTTGCTGCTGCTGCTGTTGTTGCTGTGCAACCGACACCAGTTGGCCGCCATTGGTCTGCGCCTGCGGCATCACACCGCCCACCTGGCTGGAGGGGCTGTCGGGGCGCGAGTAGCCCTGGTGCTGCTGCTGTTGCTGCTGCTGCTGCTGCTGGTCCATGCCTTGGCCATTGTAGTAGGGCATGCGATCGTAGGGCGGGAAGCGCGGGTAGGGCATGTTGCCCTGCTGATTTGGATTCTGGCTGTAGTGATGCATCTGCTGCGCATCGAGATCGGTGACGCCGTTCCCGGGATAGTGGCCATGGTGCATGTCCGCTCCCATGTACGAGTTTGTGAAGTATGACGTCATGCTTTCGCAGTTATTTGTACTCATCGTCATTTTGTTTGCTTTTCCGTGTGACCGTGAACGTGAACGTGACTTAGTTGCTAGTGACTGTGACTCGGCTCCGTGTGCTTTTAGCTACTTTCCTATATACAAAGTAAACTGCAGCAGACTCAGTTATCATCATCAGGAGGCAATGGAATCACGAGGGGGGACTTACCTAAATATCCTTTGAACACTTAAGTACAATGTACAGTTGCGCCTTAATCTTAGTTGTGTGTGTGTATGAGTGAGTGTGTGTGGGGCTGTCAGTGTGTGAGGTATAAAATGATTCACGTTGTTGTTGCTGTTATTGTTGCTTTCTTTTCTCTTTTGCTGTTCCTCTGTTTTGGTAGAAAATCCGTTGGTGTTGTAATTGCAGTTGTAGTTGTAGTTGTTGTAGTTGTAATTGTTGTTGTTGCCTAAATCCCTAAGTATCCTTATGCGCTAGTTGGTATTTTCAATTTTGATTTTGAAACTCTGCAAAGAGAAGGAGAAAAGTTGACATTTAGATTTAATTTTGGATTTGGGTTTAGCTCCACTCGCCTCAAAGCTTCGATTGATAATGCCGCGCAGAGCTTGTGGCACATGTGCCATGCGGGGCAACATGTGCTGCACGATCTTGCAGCTGATAAATGGCTTATGCCACGCTTTGAAAATTTCTTAAAATTATCGGAATTGTATTGGGGGTACGTGAGAGGAAAGAGAAAGAAGGGTAATAGGGATCGAGAGTTTGATAAGTTGAGCTCAAAATGCGAATTATAATTCCAATTTAAATACTCCCCATTTCAAATGCAGTTTGACAACACTTGCTGGCAGTGCTGGTAAACAAGTTGTGTGCAAACTTTGTTATTACTCCCCATTGCAGTGGGTTGTCTGCTGGCTCTAACGGCAGCGTCATTCAGTTGCTGCAGGCAGCCTGACAGGCTGACAACATGCGTTGGATTTATGAATATGAAATCAATTGTGTTATCCCCTTTTGACCTGACATCCTTCCGGTCAAAGTGATTTAATTTCCTGGCTCATTATCACGAGTCTCTGACCTCATAAATCAAAACTCCAACAATGTAGACAGGCAGACAGAGACGCACACACAGCACGAAGGAGGCAGCGAGAGCAAGAGGAGAACAATGACAGTGAGAGAGAGAGAGAGAAGAGAGAAGAGAGAGAGACAGTGAGGCAAGCAGATAGACAGACAGACAGAGACACACGTTACATGCCAAGCATATATGCTTGCTCTCTCTTTCTCTGAATCTCTGTCTCCTTCTCTCTGTCTCTCTCTCTCTTCCCTTCTGCTGGCGGTGACAACCCTGCCGAAAAACTAACTAACGGTAACTTGTTGTCGGAAATGAAACTTTTGCAACTTTGCAAAATGGCCAAAATGGCAGAAAGAGAAAACGTGAGCAAGAAGGGGAGAAGGAGAGAGGCGGGTAGGGAGAGGGTTGTGTGTGGTTTGGGGACCTTGTAGAAATCGTGAAACTTTAAAATATTTCAGCGACAAACGCTGCTTGCATATTTTGCCGCCTCTTTCTTTTCTTTCCCTTTGCCATTTCCCGCTCCACGTATTTGTATTGTCTGCCTGTGTGTGTGTGTTTGTGTGTGTGTTTATGTGTATTTGTGTTTGTTATTCCGCCTTTGTTAACGAAATAATTTCTTGCGCCGCCAACGCCAAAGCCAATGCCGACGCCAAAGCTTCCCTTTCAATTACACATTTCCCGCTGACGGTGGCACGGGACACGGACACAGGGACCTGGGCCGGGGTCGGGGCCGGGTCCGGGGCGCGAAAGGACAATGCCTGCCGGAAGGATGCTGCGCCCGGCGCAAAGGCCAATCCCAAGTCCTCCGGCCCCCGCATCGAACGTTGCCTATGGAGATGCCCGTTAACGAGTATGCGATATGCGATGTAGGTGGTTATCAGACATGTGCTGGAGTGGGCGGACGAAGTGGGAGTGGCCCTGCAGACTGCAGACGAGACGAGCAGCCTTGGCCGTGGCGGTTGAATGTGGCTGGACGTGGGCTTGGGGCAGTGGCAGTGGAGTGGGGAGAGGGGGACGAACGACCAAAGAAACTCACTCAAGCACAAGCGAGATGATAATAATGTCTGATGTGTGTTTTGTGTGCTGCTGTGCAACACCACACTTATTGTTGTGTGACTGTCTATGTGTGTGTGTGAGTGTGTTTACTTTATGATTTATGTTTGTCTGATGTGATTTATTCAAGCGAACAAATGCTAAAATTTGATTTGCAATAAAAGATTTGCCCGGCAGAAATTACTGTGTCTTTAATTGTTGTTCGATGTTGCTGTCGATGCCATTTACTTTTGAAGAGCTTTAATGACTTAGTTTGTTTTGATTTTAAAGTGCATTGTTTGCTTGTGTTAGCAACTGTGCTGTCAATTCTGTACTTCCGTCAAATCTAGATTTATTTAGAGAATATATGAAAATGTTTGTGTTTTCATACAATTTTTTGGCGCTTTCCCCATTTTGGGTTATTTTTTAATTGCTAGGACTTAATTTATTCTGAGTTATGGTAAAAGAATCATTCTGCAGAAGCTTCAGTTTTATTTTTTTTAACTAAATATACTAATGAATGTAATGTGAAGACAAGGCCATTTTAAGCAGTGCGCAATTTGTGCAGTTTGACGTGAATCCTCTGTGATCAGATCACTAAGCAGTGCAGAGATTTTTTACTGCTTGGTGGATCAGTCACATCCGGCACACAAATCGAATACCAGCCAGCCGTTTAACTGCTTATAATAAAATAGCATAGCATACTTATAGGCTTGCTCTTTATATCCCTCTATCGGCTGCTTGTCGTAACTGCTGAAGTAACATTGACAGGTGTCGCTTTTGCGTTGACTGACAGCTAGCGCCATCTGACAGCTGATTGGCGAACCTTAGCATTGCACAGTTGTCAAAACCGTCGCATTCAATGTGGAAACAATTTTTCTTTGTGATTTAACTTGAAAATGTTGATCATTGATTGCGGAAACAATAAATCTAGATAAGACATAATTATGTCTATCTATGACTTTTGTACATAAGTATATACAAAAAATGAAGATATTGAGAAGTCAACT
The DNA here is from genome assembly GCA_018904595.1 of Zaprionus indianus. NCBI lineage: Eukaryota > Metazoa > Arthropoda > Insecta > Diptera > Drosophilidae > Zaprionus > Zaprionus indianus. The sequence goes on from JAEIHA010000320.1 coordinate 9,041,480, forward strand.
TATCAAACAATTGTTTCAATACTTCGAATATATTTTTCGTATGAGACCACTGTCGAATTGTAGGTTTAGAAAGTGAACGATAGTTTCCATCACTAATCAACAAATTTTTTTGACAACGAGCTCGTTTTATAAATAAATGTGGTTTTGGCGGCTGTTAATATGAACACATTTCTGGCAACACAGGTTTCGGAATATTTCAAGCAATCTTAGAAAGAGAAATTAGCCAAACCAGGCTTGACTCATATGACATTGGCAACTCTGTAATCTATTTCGATAAATGAGAATCAGTGATACCGGAATTTTAATTGATTTGTACTAGCAGTATAGTATTGACTATTTTGCTCATTTACAAAGTAATCATAGAATATCCATAGATCTCAATTATCATACCATATTTCAATATTTTTCTATCTAGTCAACTTAATAATTTTTATAAACACAAGCATTATATATTAATCATCCATTTCTCTCCGCACAATTTGCCTGGGTATTCATAAAAGTTCAACCACAGTGCAATTGCTCGTGCAATTAGCCGAGACAAGAACCATAGTTTGAAGCCCAGCCCACTATCACACACTCGCACACACAGGCACACACGAACACACGCAAACGGGATTGCGCATGGCATATGGGCAGTCCCGTTACCTGTTTAAGTCGTCAACGACAACGGCAACCCGCCCCCGTCCTCGCACAGGCAACGACAATAACAACAGCAGCAAGAAGAAACGAGGTGGCAGCCAATCCATCAAAGGCGACAAACAACAACAGCAGCAGCCGCAACAACAACAAGGGACAACAATAACAAGAGCAGAGCAATGCAGTTAATCAGCACACACACACAGAGACAGAGAGACGCACACACTCACACACGCATGCGCTGTCTTATGATGGAATGAACAGAAAATGAAAATGAATGATTTCATTCTTCAGCCATCAACTGCAGCCATTTTGATTTACGATTGCGTCGGTGTCGACGCCGACTGCGACTGCGACTGCGACTGTGCTGCTTCTTCATAGTTTTGCATAGCGGCCATGCGAAGGCGTCGCCCGTCGACGGTTGCCTTTGTTATTCGTTCATGTTGTCGCTGTTGTTGTTGTCGGCATGATGAAACAAAGCAACGGTAAACTTACAAAAGGTAGTTAGTGCGAGTTATCTCAGCCCAAGTAGGCCGTGGGGAGGGGGGGCAGATAAAATGAAGCAGTCTACGGTGAATGGAGTTGGAGGTGGAAGTTATCCCAAGCCAAGGGAAACGAGCTGAAGCGGAGACTAAAGTGGAGATTCTGGCGGGAAACGTTCTGCTCGGCTGGCCAAATTGCTGTTTTGCATTTTATATTAACAATAACTAATTGGCCCGACTAACTATTGCATAGTTTTCGGTAGATCATCTGTGATTACTGCCTGAGCTCGACTAACAAGATGTTCTCGCAGATAAGCAGGCAATTTGAATAGGTTAGCCAGCTAATGTGGGTACCCCCAAGGCATGCCAAGGGTATTCACTCTATCAGCAAATGGTTTACATTGATCTCAAGTAATCAGAACTATTGTATTAGTAGACGATAATGATATAGCTGCCCAATTTGTAGCCTTTATGAGGTCATTCAAAATATTGTACATTTATTGTATTTGCCAAACGACCTTGAAATATAACCCAAAAACGCAGCATAAACATGTAGTAAGTAGTTAAACAGGCGACATAAAAAGCAACGTCAAGAACAGCAGCAAAGAGAGACAGAAGGAGCAGGAGAACACTGGCGAGCTGAAGCACGTGCTCAGGGCGAATGCCAGAAGAGTTTATTGTGCCATCAACTAAAGGAGCAAATAAAATTTTATTACCACTATAAATTTCCTCACTCGAACGCAGGTTGCTCGCGCTCTCTCTCTCTCTCTCTCTTTCTCTCTCGCTCTCTTCAGGTCACTTCTCTTGCCTGGCTGGACTGGTCTTGTCCGAGTCCCAGTCTGAGACTGAGTCTGGCTGCGACTCTGTGGATAAGCCCACGCGATTTAGCGACGGTGTGCATAAAGACGAGCGAACGTAAGAGACAAACGGCGAGCAACAGAAGACAACCAGGATAAGGTGAGGTATGCGGGGGATAAGCAGAGAGAAAGAGAGAGAGAGAGAGCGAAGGGGAGTGGGGGCAACTGGACGCAGCGAGGCCTGCATTTTGCTCACATTTATCTTTTTTCGAGTGCTGCGTTTTATTGCGATTGGAAATTGAGCTTGTCAACGCGGCCGTCCAGCAACGCTTGGCTAGTCCCGTCAGCAGGAGCAGGAGCTGGACGGGGAAGGAAGAGCTAGGGATAGGGTAGAGGGAAGAGGAAGGTAGAGGAAGAGCCGGCAGCAGCAGCTGGCCCTGCGGAGTTTTTGGGCGCGCGTTGAACGCTGATAATAAAAATGTCAGGCTGCTTGACGATTGCCGGTTCATAAATAAAGTTTTGCATTTGAATTGGAAATGGGCCCAGAGGGAAGAGGGAGCAGAGGAAGTCACTCCCGCCACTGCAGGCGAAGAAGACAAAGAGGGGGAGCAGGTAAAGGGGGGACAGTGACTAAATTTAGAGACTACAAGCAGGCGCATTTCTTACATTTAATTGGCGCTACTTAGCATTCGCTAATGGACATGGCACAGTGTGAAGCACCTGCACCGGGCCAGTTGGGAATATGACGGGGCAGGAGGAGCGGCGCAACAACAACTGATAATAAATCTAATTGACACATTTGCGCCGGTAGACTGCCGGCAATGCCTCGACTGCTGCATCGGCCGTGGCCATTTGCCATTCCCAGGACAATTGACATAAGACGCAGTCGCAGTTGCAGTTGCAGACTCGACCAATAATATGCGAGTGCGTGCAATTAAAAGCGCACTGCATTGCTAATGATCGCAGGCATCGACGACGAGCATCGATCCGGAGCTGAGGCTGGAGCTGGCGGAGCTGTTGGTGCTGCCTCATCGATCAGCCATTGCTGTAATTATGCCTAAAGAGTTGACAATCTACACAGGCACAATACATAAATTTGCGATCATATCGAATCATGATCGGCGCTCGATCGAGCCATCGATCGATCAATCTTCTGCACTCGGCATGGCCCGTTGTGATAACGCGCCGGGGAAGAATCGTCAAGTGCCTGGTGATGCCTACTGCTGCTGCTGCCTGCTGCCTGCTGGTGCTGCCTGCTGCTGTCTGTAGTGTCCACACTGGACTCGGTTCGGCTTGTGATTGGCAGGCAAAAATGCGCCGTTGCCTATTGGAAATTGATTGGCAACAACATGGCCAGCTCTGGTTGTGCCTCGTCGTTGTTCGTTGTTGTTGTTCCTTGTTGTTGCTTGTTGTTGTTGTTGTTGTCCTCCATCAGTGTTGTAATGAGCAATGCCTTCATTACAAGGCGCAATGCGTAAACGCAATGCACGCATGCGCCTGCCCAGACACAGTTCAGACTCTCAGACTCCCAGACAGACAGACAGAGCACGCACGCACGCAGCCACTCACGCACGCAACGAGGGGGAGGGGGGCACAGACTACTGCTATATAAGTCCGATCTGCTGGGGCCTTATCGACGGTTTTGTTGCTGCTCTTGTTAAGTGCAAATGCAGTCGCTTGTTGTCGTCTGTTTTGCTGTTTCTCCTCTTGTTTTTTCTCTTTTAATGAGAGAGCAAGCACAAGCGGAGCTCCCCCCCCTCTCCCCCCTTCTACAAACTACGACATTGTTGTTCCACAATTGAATTGTTAAGTGCGTTCGTAGCCAGCAGAAAGGCAAACAACACAACAGACTCCATTACAAAGAGGTCCCCACTTCGAGTGCCCCACTCCTCCACGTCCCCACCTGCCCCCTCCTGCCTTTAACCCGATTGCGATTGCGTGTGAAAATTATAATTTGGTGTCTGCGCAGCAGCGAACCACGGAACCAGCCACGGAACCATCGAGTGACCACAGCTTAAAACGTTGTCAACAATTTGCAATGTTTTCGGTCTCGAGTTTCGGGTTGCGGGTCTCGGGTTTCTTGTTGCGGCTCTCGACTCTTAAGTGTTAATTAAATTTCATTTTATTGCGCAAACGAAAGCGAACATAAATTTTTATTCCAATTTTTCTTGTTTATTTCTTGACTCTTGTTGCTAATGTTCATGTCGCGAACCATAAATAAAGCAATTTTAATGCTCGAATCATGTTGAAAATTTGGCGAACTGGCTTCTTTTGCCATTTGCCCAATGAACAGTGCCACTTATGCCAAAAGGTCAGAGTTGATTTTGGCAAAGAAGAAGAAGAAGGCAATGCAAGGTTTCTAAGCTTTCACTCTTGTTTTGTGTGTGCAATTTATTTTCTAGTTTTTAGTTATGAAAGTAACATTCTTAGAGTGAAATCTGAGTATATATTGCAAATGATATGATACATTGTCTAGCTGCTTCTATTTTACTTTGTTGAACAGACTGCGCATAGTGCAAAAGAAAAAGAAGCATGAATAGGGCCTCGACCTGTACCTGGCACACCCCGTGGCGCGCTGCGGGAGACGAGGTGAAAGTTGGCATTGCATAAGAATCCGAAAAGTGCAATTGTTCATAGGCAGCAGTTGCGTAAGTCGCAGCAGCAGTCGAGGCCTCACGGCGACTGCGATGACCCACAGGTGAATACCTGAGCTACGCAGGCCGTGAAATTGCCCGGACAGACAAAGGAACAACACGGACTGGCCAAAATAGAGCAATTAACCTTGTCTACGTGACGGCGAGTGTCTCTTTTTCGGGCCACGTTTGGTGTGCTTGCCTAATTGTGGGCTAGTGACTGCGATTATCGGAGCATGTTAAGCGCTAAGGCTCCTTGGCTTATCATAAACTCAGCACGTAGTTGTCAAATGGTTCAATTTAATTGAAGTCGGCTCTGCCATTAATTCATTATCGAATGATCTGTAATGAGTTAAAAGACAATGCGATGACGTCTTTCAATGTAATTGAGAAACGTGTGAATCAATGAATAACTAAGGGGATTCTTTATTGAGGTACTGCGTCAGATTAACTTACATACCTAAAGGTAAGTAATGAGATTATTAAGTTGATGAATAAGTGACTTTATTCTAATTGTTTATATAACTAAAGTAATCATCTGTCTTAAACGAGTACTCATCTCATATATCGAAACAGTTAAAGCTTTCTTAATCAAATAACTGAGAGGATTAGATACTGATTATTTACTGAGTGCGTGAGAATACAAAGGAAAGGTAAGTCAAACAATGTCTAAATAAATCTAACATACATTCAGTTAATTTATTCTATCTCTTTCTATCGCACATATCTCCAAAAGATTGCAGCTCTCTCTGCTCCTACAGGGTATCAACTGACTCTGCTACTTATATTGCCATACTTAGTGCCATTAAGAATGTCATCGTCAGCTGCAGCCATGTGCTTTCCCAGTTGCCATTCGCTCTTTCTTCCACTTTGCTCTCCATATAGAGATGCTTATTTACTTATTCAAATCGTTGAGATTTCCCCCTCATGGCCTCATCGAGCACATTTCGTTTCCATTTCCCATCGCATGTCGGCTGACTGCCTGCCTGCCTGCCTGCCAGCCTACCCAATGTTGCCTGCTGCCTGCTGCTTGCTGCCCTCCTCCCCTGTTGTCCCTGGCATCGTCTTCTGCTCTGTCTTCCTGTCTCTATCCCTGTCCTATTCAACTTGCCGCCTGACACTTCTCTGACAGCGACAGGCCATGAGCAAAACTTTTGTTCTATATATTTTTTTCAGCTCTACCTCTCACTCTCTCCACCCTCTCTCTCTCTCTCTCTCTCTCTCTCTCGCATTCGTTCTGTCTCACTCTCTTGCGTTCTTTTTTGTGTCGCTTTATAGAGAATATGAGGAAAGCCAAGTTGCAAAAATGCTAAAACAAAACGAAAAGAGTCGCCCAGAGCCAGTGAATGTCATGACAGGCTCAGTGACTTCGGGACCCGGGTCCAAACACAGAATGCGAATACGGACTAAGCAGTGCCCTCGAGTGACAGTAGAGGATGGGGGGTGGGGTTAGCTTAGGGGGGAGAGGCATGCTGAATTGCTGACTAACAGGCCTGTCGCGAAATATGAGTCCATTTCAGCGTAAAAGACTCAGCACCATCGCCATCTCGTTGCCCCACTGTGCGCACGTGCTTAAATACTTTGCCAACAACAACAGAGAGAGAGCGATAGGGTGAGAGAGCGAGGGAGATAGAGAGGGGCTCTTCAGGATGTGACACAAAATGCCGCCATCGTCGTCGCTGTCATCATTGTCTGCTTTAAAGATTACACAAAATATTTGTAAAAATACAAAACACAACAAGCTGCCGGCGGCAGCAAGATGAGAGGGTGCACAAAGGGGGGGCGACAGGGAGGTGGCACAAAAAATAAACTCACAGCTTTACAGAAATAACAACTGCGGAGGCAGCAGCAGCAGCAGCAGCAGGCGCAAACAGAGAACGAGAGTCAAGGAAAAGCAAAAGAAAAACACATGAAAATATTTACAAAATATTTTCCACTTCAACGAAATGGAAAACGCGACCGCCCCAGTCGCTGTCGCCCCGCTATTCTTCCTCCCTTCCCCCCCCCCTTTCCCTTGCTGCCATGACTTGAGTTGACTTGGCTTTTGTCTGTCCCTGTCCTCCATGTCTGTCTGTCTGTCTCTCTGTCTGTCCGCCTGTCAGTTCGTCTTTCCGTCTGGCAATGGCTCGTTGGCTCCGTCTTGGGCGCGCCCGCGTTGGCGTCGGCGCCGCCGCCTGCCAACGACAAATAGAAAATGCAGCGTAGCGTGAAATGCCTTGGGAGCAGCAGCAGCAGCAGCAGCAGCAACACTTGCAACACTTGCAACAACAACAGCAGCAACAATGGGAGCCACAATGCAAATCAAATGCGCGCCAAAAACAAATTGCGTTCTGAACTTGACTGAGAAATCAGCAGCAGCACTGAGCAACAATAACAAGTGCGAGCTGTATCTGCATCTGCATCTGTAGGCCGCCGCAGCATTTGTATCTGCATCTTTAGCAGCATAAAGTGCTCGCTTAAGTGACTCGTGTGAAGAGAAACATCACAGCAAATGCAATGGCACAAACTGTATCTAAATGTATCTGTTTCTTTTGTTTATGCATCTCTGCATTGTTGCTGTGCAGCTTTGTATCTTTGCGTGTCTAAACTAGTTCTTAATTGACCTACAATTGTGGCTAGATAGAATATATATCGATTTCAGTAGAGCTAACAAAATGAGTTAGATAAGTCTGCTTATGTGGAGAGAGAGCTCTATCAAATATGTTGTTCTATATATTGTTTTATTCATAAATACTTCTGTACTTTGTCTAATGAATAGTTCTGCTGCTTATCTTATCTCAACTATTCTCTCTCTACCAGTCTCTCTCTTACTCTTACTTTCCATTAAGCTGTATTCAGCAAACTACCCATCCAAACTGCCTGCTATCTATGCTAATGCGTCGCAGTCGGCTCCCAAATCCCTTTTAGAGCTGCCGCTCATTGCTCTCCCGAGACTGAGGTAATGCTCCCCACCCCCGTCACTACGCCCACTTCAATCCCCGTCTCTCTCTCTCTCCATTTCTCTCGCCATCCCTCTCACTCGTCATGATATGATAATTATATATGTTTGGCCGCAAAAAAGCACACACAGAATGTTAAATTCATATGCGGCCGCAAAGCTTCAACACGGCAGGACAAAAGTGCCGCCTCCCCCCAGAAGGGGGGCGGGGAGGGGTAGGGGTACTGTGTTAACATGGAACGACAACTACAAGTCAAAATATAAAATGGAAAATGTGTGAATATTTCATTTGGTTTGCCAACACACAACACGAGCGCGACGCGGAGGCAAAAGTAGGAAAAAAAAGGCAGAGAGAGGTTCCAAATGCCATGCCACATGTGGCAACTTGCAGCGGCAGCAGCAGCGGCAACGCACACGTCAATGTTAATTTAGTCAACGCCACAAAACACAGCACAGCAACAGCAGCAGCAACAACAAGAACAACAACAAGAAACAACAACGAATGAAACAATTCCATTGGGCATTGTTGTGGCAACCTGCCCCCGCCCCTTCTCCTCCCGCCTCCACTGGGGCTTGCCACACCCCCTTGGCCTGCCTGATTTCACATGTGCTTCTATGTCAACTTTCACGAAATTAGTTGGCAACATGACGAGCAGCCAGCGTTGCCACCCTGCGGCACAAACACGCCCATTAGCAGACGTCGGGAATCAGGGAATACAACGGCCGTCACATGCCGCAACTTGAGGGATGGTAACCAGCAGAGTGGGGAAGGGGGGTAGGCAGCTATGCCTAATGCGCAGCTGACACCTTGCCAAAGTAGTTTTCGCTGTCGCTGCGCGCGGTTAATTCGCAGCCGAAAATGCCGAGATCCCATTGGGGATTTAGCTGGGAACGAGGCCGAGCACGTTGTGGAGGCCTTGTCAGTCTCCCCCCTCCGGGCGGGGCCACGCCTCGTGCACAGCCCTAGCCCTTGGCGTGGACTGTGCACGTGTTGCAACACCGCAGCGACCGCTGACGCCAGCGTCAACGCCAAAGCCAACGGCGACTGCGACGGCAACGGCGACGGCGTCGTCGACAACTGGCAACGGTTGGCTTTGGCGTTGTTGCTAATTAAAAAATTTCACTCACCTCGCGCACTCCCTTGTCACCCCTTTCCCCCAGCGAGCCCTCGCCCTCGCCCTGTGGTCCATTTAGTTTAATTATTATAAATGGAAGAGCGCTAAAAACCAACTGCTAAAAAATGCCCCAAAATGCATTTAAAATATAATTAAAATGTATTCAAATCTGCGCTAGAATGCAACTAGTTAAAGTTGAGATGAGCTGCAGTGGGTAGAGGGGGAGGGTGGTTAAGGAAATTTAAAGGATTTTGAGTGCACTTGCAAAGCAAGTTTAAGTTAGTTAAAGAGTTTGTCTTCTACAACAATTTATATTGAACATTCTCTGTTAGAAACAGTAGGAAATCTAACTAAGAAATGGGATTAAAATAAACTCTATTGTTCTCTTTTAAAAAATAAAAATAAAAACGAAATAACAACGTTTAGTTTATCGATTAATATGTTATTAACTTCATAATGTTTGTTTAAATCAGTTAGAAGAATTTTTTTAAATAAATTAAAAGAATATCTATAAAACATGGGAACCCTATTAAGAGAAACTCACTTAAGCTCCCTTCTTCTTTTGTCAAGTATGGAAATGTATATAATTTATATAATCATTGATATCTTAAAGCTGCACAATGATTAGTTTAGCAATAAATACTTTAAAAGCGTCATACTTATTACATTACCAACATTTTCCCAACATTTTTTAATTACAATCGATAAGGAAAATGTTTATAAATCATGCAGAGCCAAATCTGATAGAAATTCAATTTAAATTAACCCTCCTTATCTCTTTTGACTCCATAACCTTTGTGCGTTCTTTGTCAAGTAACAAAATATAACAGTCAAATAAAAGACTTTTTAAAGCTATACACTTAGTTTATCGATAAATGCGTTAATGACTTCTTGATTGATTATTTGATGATCCTTTGCACTGCCCGTCTAACTGACAGTTTTATTTCCCATTGAGCTGTTCGCACTAATCAACCCAAGTCACCATCAAACTATGCCCAGATTCAAACAGCTACCAACCTCCCCCTTCCCCTTTTCCTTCCACTCTCCTACCCAACTCAGCTGTTTAATCGATAAAAGCGTTTCAACTGCAATTTGGCTATCGCTTTTCGTTTTGACAGCAGCAGCAACTTGTGGCTACAATATGCTCGATGGCCATGGCCAGCGAGTTGTCCCCGCATTAGATACAGATACTGAGATTTAGTTGTATGCCCACGGGAGCAGTTCTCATGCGTGTATCTGTCTGTGTGTGTGTGTGTGAGTGTGTGCGAGTGCGTGTGGGCGGGCTGCGATAACTGCAAAACGAGCCGAGTCAATGCGATGCCATAACCAACGCAACAAGCGGCCAAGAAGAAGCTGCCTGGCAACCCTGGCAACTAGATAAGCTGTAACGACTTCGGTTCACAGTCCAGCTGGCCAGCAAACGTATCCAGCGTGTCCACGCGGTCCACTCAGTCCACCCGGTCTGGCCATATGGATGGAAAACTAAAAATGGCATTAGAACAACGTAATCGCAACAGCCGCAGAGCTCGGGTGGATTTTCATTTTCATTTGCACAAGGCGCAAATCGGAAAAACAACCCCGTCCACGGGGTAAGTTTTCCCGGTGCGTTTAGCTGACTGCGTACGTGTGTGTGTGTGTGTGTGTAGTTGTTGTGCGTGTGTGTGTGTATATATATCTGATGGGGTGGTTTTTCTCGTTACTGCGTTGCCTGCGCTGAGCTATCGAAGTTTTTACCAATTTCCACAGTGAGTGCGATGTCATATTGAAAGGGTTGTGGGTTAGGGTGCACAATGCATTCATTTAATTACTAAAACCGAGTTTGGAATTAGTGTTCAAATGCATTTTAATGCTATTTGCTGCTTACTCTGCATGTGTTAAAGAGCAGCGAAGATTTACCTGCAATGAGAGAGAATCAATTGGAAATTGTTAATGAAGGTTCAGCAATGCTTTGTATATTTGATAATTATTTATAGCATATAATATAAAATATAATATTTAATATTTAACATAATAAAGATATTAATCTCATTAAAAATATCGCTTTACTTCTGCTAAACTTCCCTTCCACTTTTAACTTCTTAAGCAACTGACTTCGAGTCAATAATTCTCCCTGCAGTTTCTTAGATGTCACGAGCAGCGCCAAGTGTTGAAACAGTTTACACAATTTCAAGCTCGGCTGCATCCAATTCCACTGTTCGATTGCCTCTCAAGCACACTTAATCGGCCGTAAGAAGCAATTAAGCAGGACTCAAATGCAGACTCCAGTAAGACCAACAACAACATCATCACAATTCTCTTCAGACTCGCCGCGCAAAGTGTTGATTAAGCAGCCATAAAAGCCAAGGCGAAAAGCAAAAACAACATTGCAAATGGGTGGAGGAGAAAAAATTACTTAATTAGCAGCTCCTTCTGACCAGGCCAGGCCAGGCCAGGCCAGTTCAGGCGAGGCAAAGAGGCAGCAAAAAAGTGCAAAAGTGCCGGGCCAAGTGTAAATTGAATGAAATATTCATGCAGAGATTTCAGCGAGAGCCAAAATTGGCAACGTTCGGTGCGAAGTCGAATGCGAATGACGTTTTATTGAATTGAAAATCTCATTATCACCTCGACGCATTCTTTGAATGCATTTTGAGCCGGACGAGGCAACGAGACGCGAAACTTGAAGTTGGAGCCGAGACTCGCAGTCGAAGTCGGAGATGGAGTCGAAGTCGGAGAGCGCATCGGCATTGGGAATCGTCAGATACTCGCAGCTAATTATCGTAATTATTGCAAATTTACAAATTGATATGAAATTGATTAGTGCCCCAGTGGAGACGAGGAACGAGAGAACGAGAGAAGAGACAACATCTTGGCCAGCAGCTTCCCCGAGAAGGCAACAGTTGGAGAAACTTGTTTTTTACGTGCTACCCCTTGCGAGTTGCATGGCAAAGGGGTATATCAAAGAAAGAGAGAACAATATTAGTTGGCATATGCATTGGACTTTTATTTTATATACTAAGTTAAATTACGGTCTTTGATAGTCTACTTTTTATTTGCGCGCACCTGCTCTAAATACAACACTGCTCCTGTAGGTTATTTAACAGCTGACTGTAAAATTTTGATATAGCTGCGTTTTTTGGTTTGCGTTTTATAGGTATTGAAAGCAGACGATCTCGTGAATTATTAGAAATGGAAAAATGAATTTCATATTATTATAAACTCAATAAGATGAAACATTTGAAGAAATGGTTCGGCGGTAAGAGATTCGGGTCATCACAGAACAAACGACTATTTTGAGGGCCTTGAGAAAACCTATTATTTGGAAGGAATAAAAATTGGAAAAGCTGGACTAAATGTATAGAGCTAAAGGAGATTATGTTGAGAAATAAAAGCTTCTTTGACAAAAAATTATTTTATTCAAAAGTCACGGCTTATCAAACGACCCTCGTATTATATATTATATTATTAAGAACTAAAAGAAAACATTTTAAATAGGTAGATTTATGTGCATTTAGCATATTGTGTGAAGGGTATTTTTCAGTCGAGTGCAATCCACTTTCTAGACTTTATTTCATTTCAATTTGGTTGCTGCCTTTTCTGTTTCTGATTGGCAGTCGCAGTGCGATTGCCTCATCCTTAATAAACGCATTGAAATGCCCAGCAAAAATGCTAATTTCAGGCTGCAAATGGACAACGAGGTGCCAAACGTCAGAGACGTTAAAGCGGTCCTTTGGGAACACGTTTTTATGCAGTTTTGTTTAATGAAATAAACGCCAAGGTAGCTAGTGTCTTTTTGAATGATGTGTTGCTTATTAACAAGTAAAACATTATCTTGAGGCTTTCAAACTGTTGCCAAACTCAGTAAGAGGTTTTCATTTATTTTTGCAACACTCAGAAATGTTCCCTGCTTGAGTGATGTATTTAATTGCTCTTTATATAGAGTTGCCAGTGCAGTTTACACATTGCACTCGCAGTTAGTGTTGCTGCCATTTCTCTTGGCACTGGCAAATCGGCGAAAAGTCGTTCAATTTGTCCCACAAAGAAACTCTCGTGGTGAGAACAAATTTTTCAATCAAGCCATTAATTCACTCCGCGCCACACACCAGCAAATTTACCCAGCCACACACACACACACAAACACACACAAGTTACTCACAGAAAGGCACACACCAACACCGACTCGATCATCGTCATTATTATCATCATTATTATCATTGTCGTTTGTCGTTCCTACTGTCGCATTATTTTATTAAGCATCCACACTCACTTACACTCACACACACACACACATACAACATACAACACACATTCGCATGGAGATTCACAGGCACCAACACATTGGCAAACATCCCAAAGTCCAAGCGCTGTCTCCAATTCAAATATTTCTCGCGTTCTCTCTCTCCCTCTCTCTCCTCTCTCACTCTTCACAGCGCTGCCCCTTGTTGACCACCTCGCTCTCTCTCTCTCTCTCTTTCTCTCTTTGACTCTCCTCTCCCTCTCCTTCTTTTATTTGCTAGTTGTCCACTTTTACGCAAATTTTATTCATGTTTGTCCCTGCTAGCGTCTGTCCAAAGTTGCTGTTGTTGCTGTTTCTCTTTTTGTTGCTGTTGCTGCTGCTCTTGCTGCTCTAGTTGTTGTTGTTGTTGCTACTGCTGCTCGTTTTGCTCACATTGTAAAGTTGTCGTCACAAAAGTTGCCCCTCTCGAGAAATATTCTCCATGGCATGCAAATGAAATGAAATTATTTCAGCGCTGAGTTCTTGCTCGATCTGCGATCTCAGAGGCTGTTGATGATTAAGAGAATTGCGTTTATTGTTTTCGTTGCTCGACGTTGTTGTTGTTGTTGTTGCACTTTTGCATTCTAATCAAATGGAATTGAATTGCGAAAAAGAGGGAGAGACAGAGGGAGGAATATAGAGGTATTCTCAGAGGAAGTTGCAGGCAAGGCTCAAGATCAATCAATGCCAACAAATGCAGATTAAAAAACTTGTTTTAGTTTAGAAAACTATTTAATAATTGCAGCAATATTATCATTGCATTGTTAACTATGTCGAAATAGTTTAATGCAATGTATTATCTTTAAACTGTAATTAACTAATGCATTTTGAATTGAGGCAGTAGTTAATTGTCTAGCAGTTTATTTACCTTAGTTGCAGATTAGCTGGCAACTTATCCCCTTACTATCTTTAGTATTTCTCTTTCCCACTCCACATTATATCAAATTTGTTTACGAGTATATATTATATATCGCATATATTATTGTTTTTTGGGTTTTCCCGTCAGTTTATGCATAAATTCACATATGAGCAATCGATAACTCAGCTCTTCCCTCGCCCTGGCAACAGCTGTTGCCTAGCTCGGCACCGTCTGGCACCGTCCCTGTGGCCGCTACACCTCACAGACAGTTACTAATTTTCAACACCTTCGCCTCTGGTGGCTCGCTTGTAGCTCGGCGGGTTGCCAGAGACGTCGCCAGTTGGTGGCAAGTTGCTGCACGTTGCCGCAGCTCGCTGGCTTGGTGTTCATGCAAATGGTTTACTTTTCACCTGCCTTCCTTTTCGGCCTGGTGGGTCTTCTACAAGTATGTGAGTGTGTGCTGTGGTGTGTGTGTGTGCTCTGTGTGTGGCATGCATGCGTGTTGTTGCTGCTGGAAATTGCATGTTATTAGTATTAGCCGCATACACGATCCCTTCGACAGATACTGAAACCATATTTTATTTTTACTCATTTCATACGAAATTCGCGCGCTCAGACGGTTTATTTACCAATAACCAACGAGGGCACACCACCCAACACCCCCCCACCCACCAGCAGGGCATGTTACCTCACCTGGCACCTGCCCCACACACACAAAGTTGCAGCCCTCCCTCCCTCCAGACAAACCTCTGTTTGATCCGCTGCTAAGTTGGCGGTATATGGAAAACCGCAACAGTGTCGCAGCATAATAAGAAGACATTACAGCAACAACGACAACAACAACAGCAACAACAGTGGCAACAAAGTATAACAACAGCAACCTTTGCGTGCCAACATGCAATTTCATTGTAACCAAAGCGTTGAAGGAGGAGGGAGTAGGAGGGCGTGGCGGGGCGTAAAAAAAAAAAACACTCGTCTATAAAGAATTGTGAATAAATTTTCAACTAGCAACGAAGCGATGACTATGCACAGTGGGGCAAAGTAGAAGAAATAAGTGAATTGTAATTTATTATTTATTATTCAATAAACTATATTTTCTTCTAGTAATAATTCTGTAATTAAAGTGCTTTGATTTCTTTGTAATTCAATCATTTGATTTATTTCTTATACATCTCTTGCTCTTCTACTGTGCTTACAACGAGTCAACATTACGTATACGCCACGTGTGGAAAATCGAAGCGTCGCACGGCATTCAAACGGTTCTCTGTACTGTGTTTAGCTTTCGCATATTGCCCACACACCACCCCCACCCCCTCACGCAACACACACACACACACACACGTGCACAGATATTTTCAGAGATTTGAACGATGCGAGGCAACTTTAGCCAGCGAACCCTCTATCAATATGACTCCTTTCCCCGAACCTACCCTGTGGTATGCCCACCTCTCCTTCCCTCTCCTTCGCTCTACTTGCTCTCCTCCCCCTCTTCACTGCAATCCTAACCAGTCACGGGTGCCACAAACTTTCTGTTTGTTTATCATTAAGACATTTTACATTTTACACTTTACACGGGGTTGCCTTTCATAATCTGCCGCTGGCATATGTTCTCAGTGAGTGTGCGTGTGTGTGTGTGTGTGAGTGCGTGTGTGTGCGTCAGTGCAGGATATTGGCGGCGTGGCTTGTTTGTGCTAAGGATTAAGTGTCAGCCACAACCAACTGCGTCCAACTCACAACTCACAGCGCGTAACTCTTAACTCTGCACTCTCAACTTTGCACTCAGTTCGAACCTCTCTCCCTCTTTACATTACTCCTCTCTCTCTCTCTCTTTCTCTTTCGCACTGCCCTGGACTTGTGCTTTACAGAGCTAATTACAATCATTTTTCTAATGTCGCAGGCATAAAATTTGTAACGTGACGTGCCGATAAGCATCTGCCCCCTTGTCTCCTCTACTGCTGCTCCTCAACACAACATGACAATTTGCAGAGCTCGACACGAACACGAAGCCAACATGGAGGCCAATAGGAGGAGCCAAGAAGCAGCACAAGGGGGCCGAGCAAGAAACGTGTGCAGCGATAAGCATCAGCGGGTCGCTGTTGTCAATCACAAGCTTCACTTCAACTACAACAGCGACGACGACGACGAACTGCGGCATACACTATGAATTAAAGATGGACGCGTGTACTTAAGTGAAATTACGAACGAAACTTTGAGTCACTTTTGCTTTATAATTATTACGCATTGAGTTGAATAACCATCATTAAGTGCGACCAAAATGTGATGAGACATAAGTATAGAGTGTCGTGTCACGACACAGGATGCACATGCACACATCTCTAGCCATGAGTGCTCACTCGCTTTCAAATGCGCCATAGCTCAGTTCAGCTCAGCTCAGCTGTTCACGTCCACATCGAGATGTCTCTGAGCCACGGACCGCCCGAAAGTGTTGGAAATGTGCGCCGCCGGTGGCATTTAACCGCTGTAAATGAGTTTATCTCGCGCAATCAGCAATTTTCGGTATCCGCTTTTGACTCAAACTGAGTCACAGACGAGACGCCAGATGGAGACAGAGACAGAGATGAGATAGCGACTTGGACTGAGACTAAAGCTAAAGCTACCGACAAGTTCGTCGCCAGCGTCGCTGCGCATGTGCAGCTGAATGTTAATTAATTGAAATGTACTCGAGGCCCACGGCAGCGAAGAAGACAGCGCCAACCGACAACGACAATGACAACAACAGCAGTAGCAGCAGCAGCAGCAACAACTACAAGCATTGCCACAGCTACAACAATAAGTACGCGGCCCCAAGTCGAGCTCCCCATTGGCAATCGCGATCGTTGGCGATAAGCAAATTGCAGGCGCTGTAGTTCAAAGGAAAACGACAATTATGCGACACTAAAAACCCGATTCCGAATTAAAACAAAAGCCTTGAAACGACTCACTGATAATTGGGGAGGGTAGACGGGGGCGGGGCAGAGGATGGGAGTAGGAAAAATGGCGACTGAAAGTGCGCCTGAATTGTCGCGAAAGTGGGTGAAGAAAGCGAGCAAAGTGTAAATAAATTTCAATAAGAATTGAGAAGATTTCTTGAGGATTGATCGTGTATATATTCATCAGATATCATATAATATAAAATACCATATATCATATCATATATTATATA
This sequence comes from Zaprionus indianus, assembly GCA_018904595.1. NCBI lineage: Eukaryota > Metazoa > Arthropoda > Insecta > Diptera > Drosophilidae > Zaprionus > Zaprionus indianus. Next base: position 9,058,355 of record JAEIHA010000320.1, read on the forward strand.
TCTGTATAAGCAGGAAGATCTCAGCAGCTTTGTACTCAAGTTTGCCAAAGAAATTTAATTGAGAATCTATTAGAAAATAAAACAAGAATATATAACAAAACAAGAATCCCAGTCATCGTCGAATATAAAGAATTTATTTTATACATTAACGATTCTATCTCAACTACAATTTAAGGTTTTTTTGCAGGGTATCTAACAGTCAATCAAAGTGTAAACCAAAGCACATAACAAGCAGCTTAGCGCGGCTAATTGTGGCTCAACAACTCCTACGCCTGATCCTTGTTTGCTGCACTGACACTGCCACTGGCTAATGCTGCATTTACAGCAACAACAACACTAGCAACAACAACAACTGCTGCTACAACAACAACCACAATAGCACTCTGAGCTAATTAAGTTATTTGCTGCTAGTTGGCAACTTGTTGCCGTCGCTGCATTCGCTTGACATTCGAGTGCAATTGAGTTAATCCCCGCGGCAAGTTGCTGCCTCCTGCAGCTGTCCCCCCCGTGCACCTTCCCCCACCCCCCACTTAACCACTTCCCGTTGCGAGTGGCTTTGTCCACTTGCCTTATTTGTACTGACAACAACAACAACAACTGCGTTGGCGTCTCGCCATTCGCCTTGTACTTGTATGTTAATTTGTTGACGTTGCGATCTTTTTAGCCTTCTTCAGGCTCCCTTTCCACTGTGGCTGCGGCAGCGCGTGTCATCATTAACTTGGCCTCTTGGGCTGTCCATTGTTGGCCCTTCGGCATTGTTCCTGCTGCCTAATCCTGCCCAACAATAGCGAGCACATTAATGTTAATGGCAACACCAGCGGCAACAACAAATGCTGCGCAACAGTGACCCAAAAACCCAACTGCGCTGGCAACAGGCTCCTTTCTAGCCGGCAAACAGTGGCGCAACGAGTTGCCAACTATATTTCGAATGTGCTTATCGATTAGAATTGTTAACAGGATGTTGAAAGGGGGCAAGAAAGGGAAATGAAGTGGGGAATACTAGCAGAGTTAGAGCAGTAAGAAAGATGAACCTTGTGATGTTCATCCATTCATCAGTTTATATAAAAATGATATCAAATTTCTACACTATCACTAAATTCGCTTCAATTTGACCTATAAACTTAAGAAAGTTATGTATTCAGTCGATATTAATGTTTCCACCTCGAGCTATGCTGCAGATTGATGTGATAACAACAGGACGAAGTGACTGAACAACTCAAACATGATCAACTTCGCTGTTCATTTCGCATAGTTCGCACCAATTTATTTGGTTTTTTGTAGATCTTCCAATCGAGATTATTTCTGATATATACGAATGTTTGACTTGACAAATCTATTGTGGGTTAAACAGACGCAAATTAATGAGTCAACAAAGTAGGAAGAAGAGCATAGACAGCGCAAAGCTGAAGGGGAACTAAATTCGCATTCAATGGGAACTAGTTCAGCTGCAAAATCTTCCCAAGCTGCTTTGATTAAGCGCTGTGACATTTCTATTGCTTGCTTCGAGCAACGACAAAAAAAACATGCTTAAATTAATGGCAGATTAATCGACATCGCAATCGAAATCACAGTCGACCAATCGGTGTCTCTTGCCACTCGCATGTGTCCGCATGAGTGGATTCATGAGTCGATCGCTTTATGCAAATCTGCGCCAAAGCTTTCTTCTGCTTATTTTACCTCTAATGCTGTGCGGGCACTCATTCGGACAGTTGAATGAGTACTGAATGGGTGAGTACTCGATTTGGTCGGAAATTATGTCATCACGAGCTGATGCTGTGTGTGAGTGCGGCATATTTTGTTAGAGATTATCGGCGACAGGTGACAATGACAGCTTCATTATAAAGCAATTAGTGTGAAGTGCAACTGCATGAGGATGCTAGTGTGTGAGTGTGTGTCTCTCTCTGATTGGCTGTGTGAGTGAGTGCACATTGCAGCTGGGCACACTGTGCACTGTCTGTTGGCTGGCAAATTAATTTTTAATAAGACGCAGGCATACTACGACAAACTGCCAGTGACAGGAGTCACATGGCGACTCACCTACGCACACAGACACACACACAGACTGTACACACACACACACACACAGACTGCACACACGCACACACTCACACTGAGTGCACTTGACAGTCTGTGTGCACTTGTCTCTGCTGGCTGCAGTGCAGAAGCTCAGCTTGGGCCGAGTTGCGTATGTAATTCAATATAACAGCATGTTCAACAACGCCAGCAACAAGCAGCTGCAACAGCAACAACAGCAACAGCAACTACAACAGCAACAACAGCAACGACAACAACAACTACAGCCACAACTGCAAATGCGTCTCTCGCAGGCGACGCTGGAAAATCTAACGAATATGTAAACGATATGCTAGAAAAATGTCAGTCAAACTGTCGCTTCCAACACACGCGCAGCAGCAACAGCAACAGCAGCAACAGCAACAGCAATTGTAGCAACAGCAACAACAATTGCAGCAACAGCAACAACAATTTTAGTCACTTGATGCTTATATTGAAAATTGTTTTCTGCATTTTGCATTTTGCATGGGCCGCTTTGTTGCATCCGTCGGTACTAAACATGATTGCCACTGCGACTGCGACTGCGAGTGCCAGTCTGAGTTGCAGTCTGGGTATGAGTACACTCATGAGTGTATTGCCTGTTATACCTTAGAGCATTGAGCTCTCAACCAGCTGCGACTGCGGCAACAGTGGCGGCAAAAAATAAACACATTTATGGAAATTTATTCATAGAACTTATGAAACCGATAGACAACAACAACAGCAACAACAATAACAGCAAACAGCACTATGACAGCAACAAAAGAGGCTGCCTGACTGGGTCGCCTGTCCACTCGTCTGTCCATTCGGCCCAGGGGCTGCACTACTCCCCCCATCCCCCCACATGCCGCATCTCTCTCCCGCTGGCCGCGTGTCTGGAGGTTGCGAGCCTGGTTTAGTTTTGCCAAACAGTTGCCAGTTTTTTTTTTTTTGTTGATTTTGTTTTGTTTTATATAATTTTTCGGCCTGTTTTGTTGTCGTCTGTCCAGCATCCAGCCTTGGCTGAAACGCAGGTCGCCAGCCTGTTATATTTGTTAAATAAATACGAATGCGAATGTGTGCTCTCAATAAAAGTGGGAATTTATAGAAAATACTTTGAAAAATGGCAATGAGTGCTCTGGCAATTTGAATGAATTTTAAATACTCCTGTTAATATTTTTGATGCAATTTTTATGCCTTTATTAATTATATTTGAATTTTATTGGAGCTCTTTATGGCATTCTACTTGTAATCTAAATCTTAAAATCTACATTTACATGTTTTTCATTTAATTCATAATTCCAAACTACTGTCGCCAGATCACAAAGATAATTTCCACAAATATCTGTCTATAATTGTCTATCGATAAACATTTCAATTAATTAACAATGTTAAAAAATGTTAAATAAAAACGTGTAATTGCAGTTAGTAAGCCTAATACCTTGCAACTATTGACAAGGCAAGAAGAGGGTATATCAAATGAGAAACAGAAGTTATGTTAGACTTTTTCTTCAATAAAAAAATGTATTTATCATAGATAATTGTGTAAACTAGTACTATTACTTTCCAACAATCAAACCTACAAAAGCTCACCTTACTACCTCTCAATTTCATTCTCAACAGGGTATTTTTAAGTCCAGCGCTATGGAAGCTTTCTTTAGTTATTCTTTTTATTTGCAGTTTCCGTTTAATGTAATTGTTATTGTTGCATAAATACTTGACGCCATGTCGTGGCACATCATTATTACTATTCGCACACCCAAGCAGACACACACACACACACACACACAGATGCGTCGGTGTGTAAACATATTCCTGTGCAATGGCACTCAATAGATTCAACAGCAGAAAAACTAAAAATATGAGCGAGAAATGATTTATGACCGTTTGCTAGTGAGTGTGTGCGTGAGCGTGTGTGTGTATGGCTGCGTGTGAGTGTAATGCTGGAGCTGCAGTGAGTCTCTCTCGCTCACTCACGCTCTTATCTGTGCAGCATTCGAATCGTTTCATCTCCGTGCGCAAATTTTTTCATATGGTTGTAAAGTGCTGTCGCTCCCCATCTCCCTCTCTCTCTCAGTCTGTCTGCATGTGTGCTTGCTCGCTCTACTCATCCGCTGTTGCCTACTCATTCGTTTTATTCAATTGTGACATTTACTTAGAACAACTTGTTTGATTATTGAACCGCACAAGTGTTTAACCCGCAATTTACAATTCACAATTTACGATGCGAGAATCGTTCCGTGAGTTGCGAATTGCGATTCACGAGTTGCGATCTGCGATTACAGCTAATTTGTTTTGTAAAACGTATCTGGCGCTTTACGCTCGCAGTGTGTCTGCCTGTGTCTGGCAGCTTCGAAAAGATTTATGAACTGCTTTAATGATCTAATTAAATTGCAACTAGCCATGAATAATGTCAAGCGGTTCACTTCGTCTCGCTCTCGTCGAATTATGAAGCCGATCATGTGCTGGGATTCGAAGGGAATACCTCTGCTACTGTGGATTATTGTGAATTATCGACAGGCGTTTATATTAATTCATTAGATATTGCTTGATTGAGTTTTGTACAAAATGCTGTTGCTATTGTTGTTGATCGGGAGAAATTGTGAATTTGAAGGCATTGCAAATGAATTGAGATATTTTCAAGATGATCTATTATCAGCTAACTGAATACAACAGAATAATATATTCTCTGATGTACAAAAATAAAGGTCTTAAAGAATATAAATGATTGAATAAAATTGATTGATATTCGATATTGATACAAAATGAAATTAGGATATAGAATTTTGCACTATTTTTATTAAAAATATTTCAAATGTTTTCTTTAAAAATATCTTTATGTATGTTTTTAAATATATGTTCGATATACCTTTGTATATATCTATATATATGAAGCTTATGTGCATATATACATATATTCTTATGGATATATTATAAAACTGGAAATAATATTTACCTTAGTTCAGTGATTGTTTTCGTGTCTTTTGCGATATAATTCTTGTTGTCTTGTTGCTTCTGTCTTGTTGGTGGTGTAAAAAGTCGGTGCCCAAAATATATATAGTAGTGTATATATCAATATATGCAGTATATATATGTATTTTTATATATATATATTCTTGTGTACTCTGCTCAGCTTAGTTTAGTGCGTAAATATTTATGATTTGGTTGTGGTTGTTGTTTTTGTTGTTCTCCCTCGTTATATAGTGATGTTTATATACGCTTGGCTATATATACAAATCGACGTGGTTATCTGCAGATGCGCGTATGTCTAACTTTATATATATATATATTTTTAATATCACAATTTCTTTTTAAAAACGTCGACGTTTCGTTAGATTTACACTTAAATTTACCGAGTTTACTTTACTTTGTTTTTGCTGTCGCTCTTCCTTCTTCTTCTTATTTACAATCACAATTTTTTGGTGAGTTTATAAACGATAACTAAGCACGATTTATGTATATACTATAGACAAATACACGACGGACACACACATATGTACATTGAGAAATCACCAAATGAAACACGCTGCGAATGTTTTGATGTTGCTTTTGTTATTGAGTTTTTGTTATTGGACTCTGATATAGTTGTGGTTGCTGTTGCAGTTGTTTTTATTATTGTTGCAGTCGTTGCGAATCGGAAGATGAACTTTTTGAATTTCTTGAAATTTTGCAAACGATATAAAAGCAAAATGAACAAAACTCGCGCCACAACGATGGCAATCAGAACGATAAACGAAAGGACGAGAAGACGCAAACGCAAATAATTTCGATGTTGACGGGTCGACTTGCGTTTTCTACCCATAAACAACAAATATATTGTATATTATGCCACGGTCAAAATCAATTCTCCGTCTCCGTCTCAGTCGCAGTCTCGGTCTGGAGCTGCTTATCAGCATACGTTGCTTATCAGCTGCGTTCAGTTTCGGTTTCAGCGTCAGCTTCAGGTTTGCTTTTCGGCCTGGGTTCAGCTCTGGCTCGAGGACCGGGCAGTGGTTCGGGTTGGGGTTCGCGGGTTCGCTTTGCTGAGCCAGCGCCAAAAATTGCCAGAGACTGCGAGTCGATGATGCTGCTGGTGAAGATGATGTCGATGTCCCAGTGCCGGTGACATCTCAGCCCCCGCAGAAAAGAGACAAGAGACCGACAAGGCGCGAGGAGAGAGTTCAATTGGAGCTGCTGCTGCTGCTGCTGTTGTTGCTGATAAGGCAATTGTTATTGTTAACGAAAAATCAATTTAATTGAATTAATTTCGTTGAATTTCCTTGAGATGCGGCTGCTTTGTCAGTCCACATACGATTTTCTACGCTTTTTCCATGTCATTTTCGCGCACAAATATTGTTCAGACGGTGCCGCGTGTTGTCCTCCTTCATTTTGCGCCAAGAATTCGCACAATTTATTATTCTTTTTTTCTCGATTTTTATGGGTTTCCTCTTTTGCAAGAACTTCCTTGGAATGCACAAATCTAATTGCAAGTGGTGAATTTCAATTGCTTTTGCGATATTTATCCTCGATTTCTTTTGTTCGGCACGAGACGAAATTTTTACGTCAGTTTGGAATGAAGTTCGCGAGAAACGAGTACCCGAGCAGCGGCGGCAACACGTCTATTTGGCACGTTCATTCATTCACAACTAACCGTAAACGCTCGTAAACATGTATCTCTCGCATTCAAAAACAAACCAACGGCAACACGGCAACATGTTGCACGCCAAACATGTTTCCCTCTGCCGAGCAGAGCAAAACAGAGCAGAGCAGCGCACAGAGCGAGCCGAGCGAATGAGCGAGTCGGCAACATAGAAAATGATAAATGGCGGCATTGTTTATTTCGGCAACACAACTCACGGCACAGTGCAGGATGTGTGCATAGAAGCGGAGTGTAGCTGTGTTGGTTGAGAGTGTAATGAAGAAATCGTTGTACTTTTTAGTGTACTTTAAATAAGGTAATATCTATATTTTTCAGTCCATGATAAACTTTATACTTATTTGAACATAATGGTTGCTGTGTTGTTAAATTTTATTGTAAATAGATTAAGGACAGCCTGAAGTAAATATGTGTATTTTATTTGATTCACATATTCACTCTAATGTTTTTATATATTTCTTTTCACATATTTGCATAACCAACTTTGCCTGCTCCAAGTTTATTAGAGAGATTATTTGGTGTTTACCAAGAGGATTTGGTATAGTCAGTTTAAAATTGTTAAAGGAAAGCGTTGAATAAAAAAATAAAATATTTTCTTACATTTATTCTCACTTGAATCTTATTGAAATACTGAAATTATTCACACCACCAACGACAACTGTTTCTATTTGACTCTATACTCATATTCACCGTATTAATACACAAAAATTAATAATTAAATAAATATAAATATATATTAAAATTTAAAATTTTAATATACATTTAATTAAAATATAAATATATTTACTTTTCACTCTACCAATTCCTAGCTGCATTCTAAAAGATTCTCTTTTATAGTTAAATTAATAAATAAAAACAACATTATAAATTCATTTACTTATTCGCCCTACCAACTTCGTCTGCTTCTATGTGACATGGCTAGCATAGTGGCAGAGCTCTGCTGGCTGGCTGACATGTTGCCAGCGTGTGCTGTTGCCAACATGTTGCGCTGCGCAGTGCAAGTTGCTTGCCAACATGTTGCCCCGGCTGGGAAATGAAGTAATAACGAAATAATTGCAGTCAAGGCATTTGACAGTAAATGAAAATGAAAAAACTGCATAAATTAGGCGCACATTGGGGCAAATTAAAAGCTAATAAATACAAATGATATCCAACTTATTGGGAACGTAAATGATAAGCCTGCAAAGTGAATTGAAATTGAATTGGGAATGGAAATTGGAATTAATATGGGAATGGGAACAGGAATGGAATCGAATTGATATTGAAATTGTAAATAAATAATAGAAATATAAATTTGTGGCATGGCGCCTTTGATTTTGTGCCGATAATTGCTGTCATGAATATATAATATTGTACAATATATTCCCATTTTGTTCGAGAGGGGAGGGCCATGGGGATGGGGTCGGTCGGTCGGTCTGTCGCTTGGTCGGCAATAGGCCTGGGAGTAGACGACCCAACTTTCCGGCTGTTTGTTTAGCCGAAAACCCTTTCGAATGTTGTTTGTGTTTCGCATTTCTTTTTTTTTTTTGTTTTTGGTGGGAAACAGGCTGAACTTGAATTTCAGTTGTGCAGCAACAACAACAACAACAACAGCAACAACAACATAATCACAAAAATTACCGCCATGCATATGAAATACAAATATTCCGACGCCGCTGCTGTAGTCGACGCTGGCGTCGCCAAAAGCGCACGCAACAAACACGAATTTTTTTTTTTATTTCTGTACAAGAAGATTTATTGCTTTGGCGGCGCAATTGTTAAGATAGACTGAGGGAGAAAGAGAGCGAGAGTAAGAGAGCTGCTGCGCGAGAAAGAGATGCAGTGAGGGAGCTCATGAAATAGTAAAAAGTTGAGCTACAATTGAAAGTGAAAAGCGTGGAAACATGGAAGTCATCGAGAGTGTCGTCGCCGTCGCCGTCGTCGTTGTTGTTGTTGCTGCTGCTGCTGTTGGTCGGTCAGCAATGCCGCCGGCGACTGCGAATGGCTTCATTATGCGCGCCACAGCAGCGATCTAAGGTCCTGTCCGTGGCTGAGTCGCGGGTCGACTCACCCGAGTGTTCTACAATTCAGAATTGTGATTTCAATATCCCTTTGCATACATTTTAGCGCTAATTGCGTGAAGCCATAAATTATAAATTCTGCTTTTTATTTGAATACTCGCACCATGAAGTGAGTAGCAACAACAACTAAAGAGGAAAGAGGAAAAACGAAAAAAAAACCCGAATGTTGATAACTTTATTTAATTCATTCGCTTCGTCGAGACGAGAGCAACTGTTGCTGCTGCAGATGCTGCTGCTGTTGTTGCTGGACAGCTGGCTAGGGAAGCAATAAACGGATTTTGATATTTACATCTTCTACTTTCATTTACACTGCCTAAATTAAGTATTTCTTTAGTCCTTTTATTTTTTATTTATAATTTGTATTTTTTTTTATAATTGTTTTTAATTAATTAGAATTTTTAGACTGTAATAATTTGCCTAATATTCCTTAAGTATTTTCGTCTTTGCCCTTATTTAACTTTCTATTTTCAGGCAAAGTTTATTAGCCTTACTGTTACTCCACCAAAACTTTGTCCACAACCCAACATAGAACAGTTGCCGATTTCGATTTAGTGCCATTTGAAGTGCTTCGCTCCGCTAATTTAATTTATTTGGGCATCTGTTTCGAGCACATTTAACACCCATTAGGCCAGGCAATTCTCTTGATTGCACTCCCATGCTCCTGGCATTGGCTTCTGGTAAATGACATTGACGCGGGGCGTCATTAGCAGAGAGTTTTCTGTTCCACCGCTCTCCCTCATTCTCTCCCACTCCATCCGCACGCAGAAAGGACAATGTCCAAGGCACGTATCAAAAACAATTCCCGGCAAATCCGTTGAATTGAAATTTCAACTTACGCACCGAAACGAGGGCGCTGTGCAACCGGCCTCAGTCTCCGTTCCCCCGCCCCCGCTCCCTGTCCCCCCCCCCTCCCTGTGGGCCGACAAAGCTGACAAAGACGAAAATCAGAAATCGTAACGTGGCGCATGTCCTGGCCCAAGCCAGAAACACTAGACTCGAAATTAGAACCTCCCATGCACACAGCTAATGGGCGCACTCGCAGCACTCTGAGATGCGGGTCGGGTAGGGCAAGAGGAGAGGGAAGGGGGTAGGAAGGGTGCTTGGTGAGGGGCGAAAGATATTCCAAACTCCCATATCCGCACACATTCCACATTCCGCATATGAGTATTGAACGACGAAATGAAACGCACATAAATCAAAATGGCCGGACAGCGGGCCAGCGGACGCGGCACTCTTCAGGCAGCAGCAGCCTCCCCTAGTGCCCTCTCGCTTGCACTCGCTCTCGCACTCTTGGTTAGACTGACAGGCAGGCAGGCGGGCTGGCAGGCTGGCTGGCAGGCAGGCAGGCACACGGGAAATGAAACTGAAAAGGGAAAGGAAACGGCGTTTTGCTCTGCCTCGGCGCAGGGAGCTCTGCTAACGGTTGTGCCACGCTGCTGCGGTGGTGGTGGTGGTGGTGGGTTGTGGCGGACTGCTGCCGGGACTGGCGGGGATCGCGGGGCGAACATGGCTGAGTGCGCGCTGCTGAACAAATGAAATGACGACGGGTTGACTGCCTGTCAAAAGTACAAACATGGGCGCACTGCCACCGCCATAGGAAATCAAATGAAATGAAATGCACACATGACGAAACAAAAGCCGAGCGAAAACCCAACACAAAACGCAAAGGCAACAACAAAAAGAAGCAGAAAAAAAAAACAAAACCCAAAACAAAAAAATTATCAACCAAAAAGCGAAAAGGCCTCGCCGCAGCCACAGCCAAAAACAAAAGCTCCCAACGAGAGAGCCCAAAATAAGGCAAAAGGCAGCAGGCAGCAGGCAAAAGGAAACCGAGGGCCATCATTGTAATCATCACCAGGCAACGACAACAGTCGAGCTGCCTGAGGGAGGCTGTACGGGCGAGGAGGGGAAGAGCTGGCAGACAGGCATCAGCTTACCCCGAGGCGCTGTGGGGCTCCCTCCCTCACCGCGTGGGTGAGTTTTGGCTCCACAACCTCAAAGAGTTTGCCTGAGTCCTGTGACGCTGCTCGGCTCGCATCGTGCTTCCTGTTTTATGGTTCCACTCAAACAATTGTTGTGCTCGTTGTTCTCGTTGTTCTCTTTGTGACTGAATATTAATTAACGCTAATAGAATTGTTGTTGTGTGGCAAAAACATCGAACTGCATTCGAGCGGCAGATGAATGATGGCTTTCAACGAGATTCCCAGTGAACTGGCACCGCGACTGCTGCCCCGGAATGGGTTGCAACTGTAAATGAGCCACTCTAGGGGAAGTTTTCAAGTTTGTTTTCAATGCAGTTCTTAAATATATATGGCAGTGGTTACAATATTTCCATATTGTATTTTTTTCTGTACGTTTTCAGTTTCTGTTTTGTGTTAGAATCGAAATGAGATGAATAAAGAACAAATTGAATATTGAAAATTAATAAAAAATGTGTTTAAATATTTTGCAAGACAGTTTAAGATCTGTGAAAACATTACAAATGTATTCAATAAATATTAGAAGACAGAAAAAATATATTTCACTAAAGAGAATATTTTTAAAATATCAAAAATTGATATTTCAGCAGAAGAAATACATATAAAATATATTTAAAATACCAAACAAAAATTAAAATATATTTTAAATAGTAAAAGATCATTTTTTCATAAATCCAATCAAGTTATTTAGTTTTTCACACAATTCCCCAAAGTAAAGTTGCCTCAAATAAAAACCACACTAATTTCTTTGAGTGTAGTCTTCAAAGAGACTTCCATAATTGATCACAATTAGGATTATCACACCTTATCGCACCTGTTCACATTTCGATAGCTCATTTACCACAAAACGATTTCAATAGAATTGTTCTGTGCCTTCGATCCTGGGCTAGGGTCGTAGACCACGCCCCCGCAGCGGCAACATACTCGAACATCAAGTGAAAATTGAAATGTTTTCCTTCCAACGAATATCAATTTCGACATTTTCTGTGCACAAGCAGCAACAAGGACAAGGCCCTGAAAAGGACACGCAGCGAGGCATTTGTAGGCACAGGCAGACAAGGGGTGTGAGGAATGAGGGGGAGGGAAGGGGGATCAGTTGTCGATGTCCTTTGCCGAACTGTGCCTGGTGTTGGCAACGCACTTGTTCCAATCTAAGCGAACACACAGTCGACGGATACAAAAACTGTACATGGCATGATTACAGTTACACGTCGCCAGCGTCGCTGCTCCTGTTGTTGCTGTTGTTGTTGGTCGCTTCGAAAAAAGAATTTCAATTTTAGAAACGTGTTCTGGTTTTTTTTGTTCCACTCTCCAATGGGAGGGTGGCAGAGAAAACGAACAGAATTTTGGACACAGAGTTGCAGATACATTTTCAGATAGAGATACATGCGCTGCCTTGAGCTGCTGCTGCCTTGCTGGACACTTCTCAGTGCGTGCCAGGCACAAAAAAACACCCTCGGACACTGACGGATAGTGTAGAGCGAGAGGAGGGAGAGAGCAGAAGAGTGCTGTCATTAGGGTGGCCAGAGCTGCTTCTAAACTGCTGCGGCAGAGCTCGGCGAGCTGACGAACTGTCACTCACAGCGAGAGATTTTTTTTCGGTGCTGCGCATGGCGTGCGTCAAGGGGCAGGTCGAGATCTCGGATTGATTGCTTTCAAAATGGGCTGCTCGAGCTGCTGAAAATGGCTGCCGCGACAGCGCTCGATGCTGAGCTAGTTCTAGTTGGGGGTGTGGCAGGATAAAGGTGGATGGTTTATGCAAATCGGCAGCGGGAAACTTTGGCTTCATTTCCGCGACATGCACCTGGATTAATATTCATAAATATCCTGCAAGGAAGCAGACAAAGGTGACAGCACAACTAGCACAGCAGAACTTGGAGGGCAGCAACAAGAACAACAACAACAATGGCAAGCACAATGGTGAAAAGGGAAACAGGGAAAAAAAACCTGGCAACCGGAAAATGGAAAATGTTAATTGTTGCCTCGCGACGCACTCAAGTCGAAAGCGCACGCACTGAAAATCGAAGTGGAAATGGAAATAGAAATGCGAATGCCTCGCTCCCTCCTGCACTCTCCCCCTCAGTCTCGCTCCCTCTCTCTCTCCCTCTCTCTCTCCCCCTCTGTCTGTTAAAGTTTTGCGTTTTGTAGGTAATTCTTTTGTTTTGAAAATGTGTTGAAACGAAATTCGGTGGAGCGCGCCAGGCAGGCGGACACCAAAAATTTCAAAAATTATTCATGAATAATTTGTAGGCCTTTTTTTCGGGGTCGGGTATGTTTTTTCTCGACGTTTTTTTCCTACAAAAGTTTAATTGGTTACGCTTGAGATGAGACGGGGATGAGTTTAATAAGTAGTCTACCTTACTCAATGGCACTGTGGAAACTGAGCCACGAAAGAACTCACAGATGAGCAAAGAGATAAAGACTTTTGAATAAGCTAAACTTGGATGGAGCTTTAAGTTATTTGTTTCAGCTGCTAATCCTTACTTACATTATTGTTTTAATTGTAAAGAGTAATCTGCAAATCACTTTGTAGCCATACCTGAAATAGAAGAGAAGAAAACTTCAGTTAGCAAGTTGTTTTTCAATTCAAACATTCCAACCCCAGTCCCGACAGTGCCGCAGCCACCAAATCCCGCCCAGGGTGGACTGGATTTGTGCGCAACTCCTGCTCGTCTCTGGACACTCGGCCCTCGGTCCCTCATACATGAGTTACAATATTTTTCAATTAGAAATTATTCTGTTGAAAGTAATTCGATTATTTTCACTCGGAGAGCGACGAGACGCGGACGGATGGCGGAGGGGGTGGCGTGGGCCGCTTCCGTTGCCAGCAGGTCCGGCATTCGAGCACTCTTGCAAAGGGTCGGAGCAGAGACAAGGCAGGGGGGAAGGAGAGGTGGCAAAGTTGTCGCCGTCTCGCCGAACAAACAAGCGAAAAGTGCACAAAAATGTTGGCAAACAGTTTCGATTTCGATTTCTGGCGGAAAGTTAATGGCAACATTTTTGTCGACTTTTCAGTTTATTTTCGCCAGGTTTTTCCTGGAACTCACAACGCTGCTTGTTGTTGCAGCAATTGAAAAACTGTTGCCATACGCTGATGATGCATGTTGTTTAAATGGAGGGAATTTAAGAATGAATGTGGAAAAATGCTAAGCTAAATCGCAATAAAATGAAAGATTTATTGTGTAACTACAGAGTATCTTTCAGTTGACACCTTCCGCAGTCTGCTTCTGCTAAACACAATGAATACAATTACGAATACAAAACGAATACGTGCCTGTAATCGGGCATCGTTGCGAGCACATTCGTTACAAATGTCGCTCGCACTTCATAAAACAAATTTATGAACTCGCCGCGATCATTGATCTCGACATCTTCATCAGGTGGAATTGGAATCGGAATTGAAGTCGCAGTCGCAGTTGCAGTCTCGGAATTGGTGCAGAGAACGCGGCGCAGTGCTGATCCGATCTGTGTGTTGTTGCGCTTACAACAATGTCGCATGTCGCATGTGGCACGATCGGCTGGACAATTGTGCGCGGCGACAGTCGCGGCAACTGCGCCCGAGCGGCGGCCGAGGGTTATAACTCAATCGCTGATCCAAATGCCTGGCCACCGCAGCGCAATTGCTCCCAGGTTACCCATTGTTCCCCCTCCTTCCCCTCTCCACCCTCCCTTCCTTCTCCTCTGCCTGGCACTCGCACTGATGTTGATGCATGTTCGTGTGCCTGACATCATTGTCGTTCGTGGCAGCGTGTGTCGCTCACTGAGTGCCAGAGCGAGTGCCAGTGCGAGTACTCGCTGTGGACAGTGGGGAACACCTTAAGAGTCTGACTTGAACGCGGACTCAGACTCCGTCTTGGAGCTCCGTCTGGGCCTGGCTAATGAATTTAATGCAGCTTTTCGCTTTCGGCTTTTGCTTTTTGCGCACATTGCGCATTGTTGCGTGGCATTTTTTGCCTTATTCGTCCGACGTTTTTGCGCACGAGTTATGCGTATTTATGATATATGTGTGTACGCAAGTAGTTCTCGAACCCTCGAACCCCCTCTCCCTGTTTCCCCACTCCCTCCCCCCATCTATGCAACGCACTCTGCCTCCCCCGTGGTAAGTGCAACGCAGCCTGGCTTCGGCCTGGTCTGGTTCGGCTTTGTTTGGGTTTCGCTTTGGTAACCTGTTGCGCTCTTGTCGGCTTTTTGCTCGTCCATTGTCCCGCGGCCAGGCAGCCCCGTACGCTGCTGCTTATGACATTTGTGCTCTGTAAGCCACGCACCTTCGAGTCAAATTTATCTCTCGCCGATGAAGTTGTTACAGTTTTTCGCGATTTTGCGATACTCGATTGCGATTTCGATGTCGATGGCGATTTGATTTGATTGTGACACGACGCTGACATAAAAATGACGCAATTCTCAAGACTCAATCGGAGCAAGGTTTGCTGCGATTTTCTGTTACTTTCAACAGACCATGGATACTCGTATGTGTATCGGACTCAGCATGGATAGCGAGGCGAGTGAGTCATGGGAACCACAGGGCAAAGCATCAGTGCAAAAAAAATCTGTAGCTTGTAAGGCTGATAAAGTTGTCCGATTGAGGTAAGGTAAATGTCAATTATGATTGTAAGTTGTTGCAGTGATATATATAACTTATATATCCCATGGATTGAGTATCTTTCTATATATTAAATTATACAGTCAAATACATTTTTAATGCCTTTCCCACTTCATTGATATCTCTGCTCTTCCCTCATGAATTGCATGTTTGGTTTATATTCCTCCATCTCTTGGTTGCCTGCCATGACTTTCTAACATGGTTATCCAATTTAGAACGTTTCCCGGAACTTATGAGCGCACAGTTCAAATCGATTCATTAAAATCAAATCGAAAAGGCAAAACTGAAACGAGGGCGAAAAGCTGCCAAAGCGATTGCCAAAAATTCCAAACAAAAAAGGCAAATAAACCCAAAGAAAGCAGCCTGTCTGCAGAAAGATGACCCACACACACACACAGTCACACAGTTGCACACACACATGTGGCACATATAAAACCCATAATCAAGGAAAGGAGAAAAAGTTCGCAGCTTGTGGTAATTTTGTGGGCGTTTTTACTTATATTAGGTCAGGAACGTGCTTTGAATAGTTCCCCCGGCTGCCCAAGCGGGCCAAGCTGCCCAGCTTAGCGTCCATCTAAGGCTTCCTTCTAAGCCAAATCGGTATCGATGTTGTCCACTCCAGTGCTCGTCTCGGGTGCGTGCGAATCAGTTGAACCGGCCTCGGCCACCTTTCACATGCTGCCTCGTCTTCGTCTCCATCTCTGCCTCTCTCTTTCTCTCTCTCTCTCTCTGTGTGTCTGAACGTGTCCATCTCCGACTCCTCGAGAGCTCGCGCCATTGCCATGTTGTGGCCCAATATATGCATGAGGCGCACATAAATCAATGTCAACCATAATCATTTAAAATCAATCAAAATACGAACGCTTTGACTGCAGAATTGCCTGGAATTGGCCGAACGTGGCCACGTTGCCAGCCTGCCAGCTTGCGAGCCAGCCGGATGGACAACTGGCCAACGGATGGACGGATGCATGTTAGCTCCTTTTGCTGCCCCTATCCTCCTCCACGTCCCGCATCAGGCTCTGCCGCCACCTACTCCTCGTGGTTCACAGCTTGTGCTGCTATCTGCCGTCTATGATCTGTGCAGTTGGTCAGCTCACTCGGCTCGACTGCCTGCCCTGGGGTGCAGCTGAAGCGATTAGCGGCCTACAGCTCCGTCTCCGTCTCGGACTCCGACTGGGGCACGCAGCGCCCCCGCTAAGCCTGCCTGCTGCCTCTTGCCTGCTGCCCCTGTTCCTGCTCCTGCAATCTGTGGTAGTTTTTACGCATGTGTCTCAACCTGTCCGAACTGGCCCAACGTGGCGACTCACACACGCACACACACGCACACACACATTACCATATTCACGCACACACTGCTTGTCAGTCAAATGCGCTGTCCGTGTGTGTGTGTGTGTTAGTTAGTGTTGCTGCTGGCCAGTCTCCGTCATGCGTCATGCATCCATCTAATGGCGAGCAGGCACAGTGGGGCAGACCCTGTGATTATGCAAACTAATTTAGCTAAGCAACAGATTAGCTATGCATACATAAAAAATACGCCTAGCTATATCACTCTATATATCAGTTGATTCCAAAGTAAATCAAGTCTGTTTCCCCATCGAATTTAGTGCATATTTCCCACTCTCTTGGACACTGTTCACCATTGTGAGTGCGATGCCGTTCGAGTTGTTTTCTCGTTTGGCAGCACCACCGGCGTTGCAATTTGAAGTTGCCGTTGCCAGTTGCCAGTCGCCGTAGCTGTCGTGGCAGGGGCGTGGTATGTAAGAGGCCGAGCGGGGCTTAACTGGTCAGTTTTGATCGCTGGCCAACTGCAACTTAATTGGCTTATCGACCCGACTACGTTAGGCGAGTATTTAGAGGGGAGACAGAAGCGGGACGGAGGTAGACAGTGGGTAAATTAGAGGCCTGTGCGGCGATAACAACAAGGCGCAAATTGTGGTTAAATTATCGATAGACTCGCCGCAATTACAGTTACTTTAAGCGCTCATTGATTAAAGGCGAGCGTGGGCAGATCCTTATCCCTGTGCGGCTATTTTGCGCCTTACGCCAGTCGATGTTCAATGTCTTGGCACCTGTCAGAGTGAGTGTAAGTGTGTGTGAGAGTGTGTGTGGAGTATGTGTGCGAGTGTGAGTGCGTGTGGGTGAATATATCGTGTGAACTGCTGCATATGTTAATGTTTTGGCGCGCCATCTTCCACTTCCAGTTGGATTTTAATTTCCTTTGTTTCTGCCCTTCACCTGCTCGCCGTTCTACACGGCACCGCAGGCTGTGCTTTGGCTGTGTGCCAGAGCGGGACAGCATTAGGCGTAGAAAATTACAGACTACCAGGCCACCTTTTGACGACGGCCACGATGGCGTCGCAGTCTCAGTCGCAGCCGCGATTCTACTACACATTTCGTTTTTGAATAATTTAACGCTGTGAAATTCTTTGCTTTCCCTTTGCTGGCTCTCTCTCCCTCTCTCTCTCTTTCTCTCCCTCCCCTCTGCTTTGCGGCTTTTATAATAATAACGGCGATAAATCATAAAAATTGCACCTTTCATTCAAGTCGAGCGCTGGCTTTTTCGGCTCTCTGATTTGGGGGTTAGTGCTGAGATTTGCGACCAGTCTAGAGTCAGTCCGGGTCAGTCCCGTCCACCGCTCGTCCCTCGTCTATATTACATCTATTCCATAATAATACCCGGCAATCACTTGCACTGCGAATCGTCTGAGACTTTCGATCTGCCGGCGCTTAAAACTCGTGTTCTCTCCCCTCGCTTCGCTATATAAGTAATATTCTCCCCATTCTTTTTGGTCAGCTTGTGTGTTCAATTTTCTGTTTTTGGCTCGGCTCGTGTTGATTTCTTTGTTGTTGGATTTGCGTGTTTCGCATAAAAAAAGAAACAAAATAAAAAAAAATAAAAAAATTTTATGCGTTTCTAGTTGACATGACATGTGCGTGCAAGCATTTCTCATTTCCATTTTGTTTGCCATGTTAGCATTTAAAAATATATTCGTAATTAAAATAAACAACAACAACAAGGAGGGAAACAATAAGGGGGCACACACTTCGGTATACTTCAGTCATTCGGCTTCAAATCGAGTTTTATTGTCGGCAGCGATAAGCATCTTGTAGCGCGACTTGCACTAATTACACAAACCATTCATAATTCAGAAACGAGAAATGAGAAATTACTAGATCATTACTCAAATGTGTACTACAATTCCCGGTACTGGGCACTGGAGGATTTGCCCCACTGCGTGTTGGAATTCCTGGCAAAATTCTTGCAGTGCATTGCTTACTTCGAGGTTGTAGGAGTTAAAGGGGAGGCTTTTGAAGAAAGTAAGGAAGTTTGATATGGTTTAACTACTCTAGTATATATTAAGCATTGTAAGGTAGCATAAAAGTTGTTGATATGTTTTTTATTTAGGAGTTTTGGAGTTAAATGTTTGTATGAACGTGTTTCCTTTGATTACTTTATGCATATTATTGACTGTATAAACTACTTAACGATATTATTTATAAGGATGGGTGTTTATAAGACGTGTTTAGTATATGTGGGGAAGCATAAGAGACCTTTCCCTTGAATATTAAATGAAAATTATTGACTGTCTGAACTGTATTAAATGTAATTCGCAATACTTCAAGATAATGTTTATAAATATAATTGTTTAAAAGACGGTTTTACTACTTTATTACAAGTTGAACATAGCAGAGAAGAGAGGTTGAAATGTTCTTCATTTAGGAGATTTGAAATAATTCAATTGTATGAAAGTTATTTTCTTAAATTCTAAATGGGAATGGCTAGCCTAAAGATATTATTTGTTAATAAAGTTGATAATTATTATTCGATTTTCCTACTCAAGCTATGCTATACACAGTGAGGTTTCTTTTATTTAAGAACCATCTCTAGTATACGAATATATGTACAACTGTTTAATCTATAATAAACAATATGTACAATACCTAATAATATTATTCAAAAATAAATAAATTCTTCCTAGTACTTTTCTCAGTACTCACGCCCGCTTTGCTCGACACATTCGCCTGTCAATGCGTATTAAGTAAGAAATGCTAAAATTGTCCAAGAATAATATATAAATTAAAGAATATATATGCATTTAAAATGGCTGCATAAATTAGGCACAGCTATTATTTGTCAGGCTGTGTTCTTTTCTTATGGCGAAAGTGAAGCTTTGAAATTTATGTACTTTCGTTTGTTGGCCAAATCAACCGTCAACGCCTTCTGCCAAATGGATTTCAGACCGCTACGACAATTATTTATGGGCAGGGAAATTTGTTAGAGAATTTTCCATTTTAATTATGACAAGACAGGCGACTTGACAGCTTTAGCACTCGCAAGTGTCACACGGGGAGACTCAAAGGAAAACAGCGAAAGCATGAGAAAACTCGTAAGTGTTTTGCAACAGTTTATGTGATTATATTTTTGACTTTTCGAAAACTAAAACATAATACCAAAGGCACAAAGACACACACACACACATAAATAAATACAAGTGTGTGTGTGTTTCAGTTAAAGTTTTGGGGAAACGCGGGCGACGCATCGATTGATTTATGCGCCCAAATTGAGTAGCTGGACCCGAGGAGGAGTCTGCATCCGGATACCCGAAATTGCCTCAGGTCTCGGGGCCCCTTGTGCGAAGGTGCCACGGCATCTGGCGCGGCTGCAGCACGACTTTCATTTCATTCAACAAACTTGCCGTGTACCCCGCACCCAGCTGCAGCCCAAGTTGGCGCCGAAACATATGTATCTAATTTTTAATAATTATCCAAATTGATTTCAGATGAAAATTCTGTCGCTGCTGCTGCTGCTGCTCTTAACCCATGTCTGCCCTTTGCCGGCATTTGTGCGCACAGAACCTTGAAATCTGTTTGGCTTTGCCAGCGGATCGCGCTCCGAATGCGACTTCGACTTCAACTCCGACTCCAACTCCGACTCCGATCGGGCAGTGTTTATTGCTTTATGAACTCATTAAATTTAATTTTACTGCGCATTTTTATTTCGTGCACGTTCCCAGTGACCCCCCAGACTGAAAGTCGCAGCGACAGCCAGCTAGTGATGGCCGCGTGCCGCGTGACACGACACGAAGTGCAGACTATAAACTTTTCTATTCAGGCTACTGTTTCGTTTTTGCATTTGCAGGGTAAAGACTTCTTTGTTCAGGGTACGACACGTTGACATCTCTAGGTTCTCTGCTCAGCCGCCTAGCGATGGCCGCGTACCGTGACACGACGCGAACTGCATTCGCAGAGTGTAAACTTATTGTTAATGTCTTCATCTTCGTGCCACGACACGCTGGCAGCTTCAGGCATGTCGTGACACGACACGGAATGCATTCTGCAGCGTATATAATTCATTGTTAAGTCTCCTGCTTTGTGCCACCACACGCTGCCATCACTAAGGTCTCTCTACTCAGCTGAACCGCCAAGTTGTGCTTCCTCCCCCGCCATCGGGTTTGCTTTCTGTTCTCTTTCGCTGCTTTTGTTTTGTGTGTTTTTGTGTGCTAATTAGTTAAAAATTCTCATTGTATTCTCAATTAATTATGTGACTCGCTTATCTGCAGAGCACTTTGATCGCTCGCCACTGACCTGCTGCGGAAATGAAAAGCTGACCATACTTCCGTTCTGCTCCATCCTCTGACCGCGACTCAAGACAGCAATTAAAAGACAATCGGCAGCCAATTCATGTAATTCACTTAACCGAGCTGAGGCCTCATAAAATCCATTTAACTGCCGCATTAGAACCTTTTCAACAGCCCAACCAGATCTGCCCCGAAGCGAGTCTCAGTCTCAGTCCCAGTCTGTTCTGGGCTGGGCCACATTTTATGGGCATGGCCGCCAGCTGCGGTCTCGACTGGGCCGGGGCGGGGCAGAGAGGGGGAGCCGAGGCTTGTGGCAAATGGCGAAATGATTGCTTTTTATGACCTCATAAAATTAGATACAAATCGTTCTGTCGACGTTTATCTCTCCTTCGCTCTCTCTCTCTCTCTCTCTCTCTCTCTCTCTGCCCGTGATTCTGTGCTCCTTTCACTCTCTCATTTTTTTGGCTCTTGCTCTCATGCGAGTGTTGGTTTTATGGGACATATTTATGAGAAGTACGCGACCCAAGCTGCTAAGCTAACAGGAATATGGTAAAGTGTGCCAACTGGATAAGTGAATAATTATTTAACGCCTTTTGTTCTTTATCCGCTCTCGTTCCGGGGCAGAGTTTTACGAGCTTGGCTTAGGTCAGCGCCCACATGGGCGGGGCAGGGCATAAAACGAAGTTTTAATTATGTCACGGCTAATTGAAAAGCAATAAGAAACTGATTTGGGCACTGCTACATCATTAAAACGCGTTCAAAATTAGGAAGGAACTTCAAGTTGATAAAGAAATTAAGTGAAGTAAAGTAGATTTGTGTTCTGTTATCTCTTCTCTTATATAGAAGTCTTTTCTTCATTTCAGCTGGAGAACTGATATCTGCCATTGCCAAAATCTCAATGAGAATGCGGGGCAGGGCAGAGAGTAAAGTAATAATCAAGCGTCGTCTGAATTGGACTCGGGCAGACTCGGGCGTTTATTTTTTGACATGACTGTGGCCCAAGCAGAAGAATCATGCTGTGCCGCAGACGGAGCTCAGAGAGAGAAAGACAGAGAGGCGTAAATGGTTTCGAGGCCAAATCAACTGGACAAGGGACTGCGAGGGCGGTGGAGGTATGTGGAGGGAGGGCAGGGCCAGCGAATCGTCAAGCGGCGACTGGCAACTGGCGGCTGGTTAAAAAGGGAATTCGGACGCAGCTGGAGGGCAACAACAATAAGAAGAACAGCCCAGGACCAGGAGCAGCCGCATCCTTTGTGCGCTCAACCGAAAGGTAGCGGCAGCAACCATCGGTGGTTGCAATTTCGCTGAGTGGCAAACAACAACAAGAGCAGCGATGGAAAAATAAGCAAAATGAAAGCTTTAACACTTTGCATGGAGGCGAGAGAAAAATTGAAGGAATTACCAAAAATCGTTGGGGTTCCCAGTCCAAGGATCGCTTTGGTTAAACGTGTCACAACTTTAATTTCCGCCCCTTGGAGCTGCTGGCCGCCGCAGGACTTCCTGCCAGGACGGCAGCAGCGGCATCGGCAGAATGCACACACACTCAAACTGAAAGCGAACCTCATGCGCTGCCTCAGGCCCAACCATGTTCACTTTGTATGTAAATCATTCGAGCAGCTTTCCCCGGCACTGCGAAAACAACAGCAGCAGCAGCCGGAGCAGGAGCAGGAGCAGGAGCAGGAGCAGCACCAGTGGCAGCCACAGGATGCGGATGCGCCGTAGGTGGTCAACGGTACGCGACCGCAGAGGGCGCTGTAAAAGCTTTTTGTGTCAACGCCATCAACGCTGAAATCAATTCAACCACCGAGGCCACCCGCTTTCCCCTTTCCCTTGGCACTTCCCCCTCCTCCTCCCGACCCTACAGCAAGAGCGTCTGCTGTTGGCGTTGTTGATGGGTTCGCCCGTCAGCAGGGAGGGTGCTCTGGCTGTGGCTGCTGCTGCTGTTGTGCATAGCACACGCCATCCGGCAGAACTTTCACCTACGCGCGTCTGCCGGCACAGCAGGAGGATGCGCGCAGTATGCGAAGGATGCGAAGGATGCCATCAGAAAGTGTCAATAGCAAAACTGCGCAGGAATTATGAAATATTTTATTAAAACTGAAGGCAAACGTCGGCAACGTAGCAGGCATAGCTGGAAACACAGTGACAATGGCTTTGCGTGGAGTGAGATGCTTAAAGCAGCGCAGGGTTGAGGCAACTGGACAGCTCTGTAGGTCTTGATTACAGTTCGTAGAATGGAGGAACATTCAGCATAGAGTTTAGTAAATTTACAGCATGATTTCGATTCAGAAGTGACTGATTGGCAGACACAACTTGGGCATAAGTTGGGCTTAAAATGCTGAGAAAGTAGATGTGGCAATTGAGTCTGCAGAGGGAGACAAGGAGAGACAGATATTAAAGCAATATTATATATAGTAGGGGAAGAAAGGAATAGATTCTAGAGGCTCCAGAGAGGATCGCCAGCAAAAAAAAAACATTTCATAGAATCTTACCTACATTTAAACATGAATATTGACTTTCAAATCTATCTGCTTCTACTTCAATCCACTTTCCATTCATCTTATCTGCATTCACTGCCATTTAAACTTTATTTTTCAAGCTTTAAACTTTTTTTAGTTCAACTCTAGATAAATGCTTTCAAATTAATTTCAGTGCAGTGGGAAGCTTTCTCGCACTGACAAGAGCTCAAAATGTCAACGCATTCATTCAGCACACAAACACACACACGGGGGAGGGAAGCACATGCAGAAACACATGCAAATGCATTACAAATGGCATTTGACATTCGTCGTCGTTGTTTTTGCTGTTGGACTGGGCAAAGCAATAAATTATTGTGCGTCGCAGGCACGCCAATTTCAATTATTTAATCAATAATATTAATTTTCGTATCATATTTTGTCACTGGCAATAAATGCGAAATTTGTAAAGCAGTCGCACATGCCACATGGCAGACAGGGGGCAAAGCGGACACGGACACGGCCCGCAGGACATTTCACTCATGTAACGCACAAGGGAGGGGGCGAGAGAGAGTGGGGGAGAGGGTGGGCTGCGGCAGGATGTTCACACATTTCGCATTGCGCTGCATCCCTGGGTGATTGCACATTTCATTTGCATTTTGTGCATTGCCTGCAATTTCATTTGTCAGTGTGTCCCTCCCCCCT
This sequence comes from Zaprionus indianus, assembly GCA_018904595.1. Classification (NCBI taxonomy): domain Eukaryota; kingdom Metazoa; phylum Arthropoda; class Insecta; order Diptera; family Drosophilidae; genus Zaprionus; species Zaprionus indianus. Next base: position 9,082,401 of record JAEIHA010000320.1, read on the forward strand.
TGGATTCCCCCCAGCCCGTACCCCTTCACCTGCTCGGCATAGTGCGCATTCCTGTGCGCACTGCGCTGACAATTGGCCACAGCGAAATTAGCCACTTAAATGCGTTGCTGCTGCTGCTGCTCTTACTCCTCCTGTTCCTGGTTGATCCTGAGTCCTCGTTTTCATTAGCAACAATTACTCAGAGCGGATGGCTGACAATTTGTTGTTGCTGTTGCTGTTGTTCGTGTTGTAGTTGCTGCTGTTGCTGTGGTTGCATGCAACAGCACACACACTTTCACTTTAATGCACCGTGCATCCCGTTTATCCCCTCGAGTTATCCTTGTTTTATGCATTTCATTTGCCGCCTCGTTTTTTAATCAAATTGTCAATCGACTGTCGCCCGTTGAGCCCCTCCCTCTCCACCCCTCCTGTTTCCCCTTCTGCCACGTCCTTCGTGCCGTGCCAGGCCGAGGCGAGCGATCTCTTATTTATGGCCAATAAACTTCAAACGTTGCACTGGAATTTTTTCATTTCATTGTTGCCTGTCGAAAGTCCTTGCCCAGCACACCACACCCGCTTCCCCCCTCTCTCTTGAGAACGAGGACACTTTGAATTTAATTTTGTGTAAATTACAAAAGCAAATGCGGATGTGCAGAAGGCGCGACAACCCTCCGAACTTTAAAATTTACAATAGTTAGCTCCAGTCTAGCGAGATTCCTGCGAGATTCCACAACGGCACGAGAATTTATTTAATAATAGCAAAGTGTCAATTTCAGGGAATTGCAGAACAGGAAAGTAAGTAGAGAAAGGGAGCTTGAAACAGTAGAATATTGAAGGAATTTCAGAGTGAAATTTGGATGTAGATTCTATAAAATATTATGTGAAAGATTCCAAATATTAGGTATATTTTCGGGGCCGTATCGACTGTCACGGGAACCCTTGTACAGAACTTCCCCTTGTTTAATTGACTAGCAGTTAATTATAGTAAGTCCTTAGTTCATGAAACATTTAACTCATTACTTATTATAGCCAACATATTTTTTGATTTTATGATGACAGTTTCTACATTTTATATTGACAAAATCACCAAAAGTTTTTCATTTCATATTTTTCAATCATTCTTTTCACATTGTACTTGGCAACAGTTAAACCCATTACTCAGAAGACATAGGACTCCACACACTATAGAAATTCTTAATAGCCCCTTGCAGTCGGGGGCCCTGAAGTAGCGTACACCCTGTACAGTTTTAACTACGGGCCTGTTCTTTTCTATTGCCTGCACAGAAAAATCTTACATAATGGTTTGCTCTCATTAAAAACCTCAAGGCTAACTATATTAGCAGCATATGAAATGCATATTTGTCATTAGTGAATTTTACCCAGCATTTTTGCAGTACACCTACCCGACACATGCTGCACAAATGAGCAATATATATATTTTCCTAGATATTGCATAACAAAGAGAATGCTTTTTGCATTTGTCACAGCGTCGCATCGAGTCATAAAACTAATTATCGGAATATTAAGTAGAACTAGAGTTTTATGGCTCTAGGCCATGGCACAGTGAGGCGACCTTGTTGACCTTGCTACATTTGGCCAACCGCAGGCACAGGCCGCACAGGCTTGCACTTTCCGACGGCCTTGAGAGGCCGAAGGACACGAGAATTGCATAATATTATGCGTTCGCCTTGAGCGCCTGCATCGATGCTCGGACCTAATCCCGTTACATGCAAATGCACTGCGTGTGAGTGTGTATGTGTGTGCCTGTGTGTGTGTGTGTGTGTGCCTGCGTCCTTGCTGTGCTGTTCAAGTGTAACTGCAACTAATCCCGTTTCGTTCGATTACATAAGTCGGGGAGGTCCAATGTTTTGGCAATGCACAATGCACAACTTTCTCTTTTCGGGCCTAATCCGCACGCCCATTGTACATTTGCACATTTGCAATTGCCCTTGCCCATTGTCCTGCTGCCGCTTGACACTTTCGCTGCGTGTGCCACAAAGGATGCGCGCTGCATGCAAACAGGTTCCCTGTTTTCTGCTCGCATTTCCCGCTGCGCGCACTGCACTGACAAATTTCTTGAGCCGCCGTTCGGCAGCAGCCTCGACCAGCAAAACAGTCCAAGTCACTGGCCAAGTCAGGCCGACGCAACGAAGATAGATTGTGTGTGAAAATCCTTTCAAATGATTTGTTTACCAACAGCGCATCGCGGGTCGCTCCGCTCTCCCCTCCCCTCCTCTCCCTACTCATCTCTCCTCTTTCTGTTGCCTTTTGCTGCTTGGCTGGCTGGCTGAAAGTGCCTGCTGTTATCCAGCTCTGGCAGCTGTTGCATTTTCCACGCATTTATCAGCCGGTGTCGGTTCGGTGTCTGCCAGCGCGCCATGTCCATGTCCTCCTCATCAGCTGTGGACACACATATTTCAATGTTCGTGACTCGATTCTGTTTTCGTTGCTGCCCCTTCTGCTCCTTCTCGCGCAGTCTTTGGCTTGGCCTCGTCTTCATTTCGTTGTCGTCTTTGCTTTCGTGCCTCCGCGTCGCCGCGTTGAACGTTTTTATTTTGTGCGATTTAATTTTTATTATATGCCGAAGTAGACCCTGCCCTCCGCCCACATTTGCTTGGGTTTTATCGACAAACACTTTGCGCCAAGGCGAAGGCGAAGGCAGTGACGTAGTTTAGTATTTCTTGCGTATTTTTTGGCAAGTTTGAGTTTAGTATTTCCCCCTAGCGACGCCTCTGCTTGTGTTTTTTGGCTTTCGTGTGCTGCACTTGCACTTGAAACTTGTTTGCAAGCAGCCGCAACAACAACCATAATAATCACCATAACAACAGCAACTTGCCCGTTAGCTTTCACAGACTGCCAGCATATTGAGCGTACGTGGACACAGTGACTCGATCGGGCCATCATTTGGTGCTAAACTTGTCCACACCAGGCCCCAATACAGACACACACACACGCAGCCCGCCTCAATCAGCATTCGTGTTAAGCGCAGCTCCGGCTGAGCATCATCATTGGCCTGCAGACTGCAGCCTCGAAGCTGCCCCGAAGCTGCCTTGAGCTGAGCTCCATGTCAGAGCTTATTAAACGTTGTCCCGCGCCAAGGCTAATCTCGCTTGTCACTTGTGCCGGCAGTTTTGTAGGCACCTAAGTGGCCTGCACGGCCATAGCTCATAATGCAGCAACTCCGAGCTCGACTCTGTCTGCAACTTCGACTTCGACTTCGACTTCGATGGCGGCGCAATCTTCAATTCATTTACATTTTTATTCACGCAGATTAACAGTATCGGCGTGTCATCTGCTTTTGTGCGCTGCGGCTTATGCTAAGAGCTCTTGGCAGCAGAGAAGAGACTTCAGAGAGGGAGGGTGACAGAGGAGGGAGGGGGAGGCAGGTTGGCAGGTTGCAGTTGCAGGCGGAGTCGGAGTCGCACGTTCGCCAAACTGTTGCAATGTCGCAAATTTTTATCGCACGTCTACAAGAAATTCAACGCGTGCACATTCCACATTCTGTGCTCAGTGGCACAGTGGCAAGAGTGAGGCAAAAGCACAAATACACTGACACTAAGCATCTTTCGTTGATTTGCCCCACTGTGCCTGTGCCGCGTTGGACATGGCGACGCATCGCCTGTTTGGCAGCTCGCAGCTCGCGCACATCTGTCTGTCTATTTGCCGAGCTGTGCTGGGCTAGTTGCCTGCCTGCTTGGCTGCCTGGTTGCCTGCTGCATGTGGCAGCAACGAGAGGCAGCAAGAACAACAACAAGCGTACAGTGTGTGCAATTGACTTACGCTTGTTTGATTGCATTCGAACTCGCACCTTGGCTGCCACAGATGCTGACTCTTGCGGTTGCACGTTGAGGTTGAACTTGCTAGCCTCCCTCTCCCCCTACGTCTCTCTCTCTCTCTCTCTGTCTCCTTCTCTCTGGCTTGTGTGTGGATTGCCTAGTCCATGCTGCCATTTCGCAGAAATAAAGATGTTAAACGTTTTGCTGATTCCTGTTTTATGAACTCAATTTCAATTTATAATCTCTGTTGCCACTCACTGGCTCTGACTGCGACTGCGACTTCGACTGCGGCTCTGACTGGTCTGTGTCTGTGCTGGACAGCAGCTCCTCCTCCCCCCCCCCTCTCTGTTTCCCCTTGCTTCAAGGCATTTTAGCCTTTTGTGTTATCTCCTTGAATACACTTTGAGATACATGCACTAACAACGTAGCTCGTTCTCCCTCATCTCCTGTCTTCCCTTTACCTGCCCCCTTTACCCCTTCCTGCTGCTGCTGTCTGTCACTACTTGTGAGTATCTGTGGGTTACTTAGTTAGCTCCTCTACTTCCCCGTTCTGCTGTGCTGCATTGTCAAGTCTGCAATTTTAATGTTGACAGAAATAAGATAGAGGCGACTCCAGGAATGCTGCATGCGCATTTAAGGCATTTCAAATGCATCCAACAGATGCAGATGCACTCGCACGAATACCCATTGTGGTGCGTTGCAGGTGTGTGCCGCCAGCCACCATAACCCATTTCATTTGCGTGCTTACCTGCAATGAGAGGAGAAGACTAGAATTAGTTCAATTTGCTGAGAATGCGATTAACAAATTAGAGTGCACTCAGTTACACTCACAAGGCAAGTCGAGTAATTGAATATGCATTAGAAATTTATAGCAATATAAATATATTAGTATGAATATGAATATATATTGTTTGCATAGTGCATATTTATTTTAATAAGCATGTTTATTATTTGTTTTTTTATATTTAAATCTTTTTACTTTAATTTATTCTTATTCAAAAATCAAATATTATTTCTTACTCATTATAAACGATTTTCCCACACATTTTCCCACTAAATTCAGCCTTCCCTTTCTTTCTTTCCCTCGAACATGTTTTTCTGCTTAACAAGGCTTCCTCATTTTCCCTCCCTCTTGCACCCCCTTTACAAAAGATGTAAACTAAAATCATATTTCACAGACGAAATCATTCCAATTAAGTGCAACATGTATTTTCTGGCGCCAAACGCCTTTGGGGACTTGGACTTTGACTTCGTCGCCTCCCTCTCCCTGCCAGATATATATGCATGTATGTGTATATGTGTGCGTGCATGTGTGTGTGTGTGAATTTCGCTCAGTGCCTGAGTCCGGATTGGAGTTGTTGTCGTCTGTTTGGTAGATCTAATTTCCCTTGCAGGCGGCATGTAATATCCTGTAGTCTGGCAGCGAGGAAACCGACTCACACACACACACACACATTCAAGCGCAGTTATGTGCACATGTGTGTGTGTGAGTGTGTATTAGATGACACTTTGAAACAATTTACTTATTTGTTGCCGTTTGCTGACGTCATCGCTGGGAAAAATTGTTGCCTATGCAAAATGAAACCCAAACTAAACACCGAGCTCACTCGCAGCGCCGTCATGGCCGCATGCCTGCATGGGCGCATGAGTTAATAGGCGTGGCCAGGCGAGAGCTCTGATTACTGCTGCATACTTCGGGGGTTGTTCGTCGGCGTCGTCCTCGGCCGTGACGTCGCTTCGCTGCTGCTGCTGTTGCTAATAGAGGGTGTTTTTTAAGGCCCTTTTTTTTTTTTTTTTCCCCCCCCCCTCTACAAAAAAAAACCCCCCCCCTTTTTAACATTTAAAATAAAAAAATAAATTTTAAAATTTTTTTAAGATTTTTTTTTTTTTTTTTTTTTTTTTAAAAAAAAAAAAAAAAAAAAAAATAAATTTAAAAAAAAAAAAAAAAAAAAAAAATATTTTTATAAAAAAATAAAAAAAAAAAAAAATAAAAAATAAAATTCGCCCTGTGCTATTTTTGTTTCCAAAATGAATTGACGCTCTGCTGATGCCGATGACGTTGACAGTTACATTGATTTATGGCGCTCTCCCTTTCGCCCTCTCTCCCTCCCTTTCGCTCTTTGCCTTGTCTCTCGCTCTGGTCCTTTGCCCCAGCCTTTTTGGGCTGAAATCTTATCCATCAAGCGACATGATGATGTCGACCCAACCCCTTTTTGCGCCGCCTTTTTCCGTTAACTGTGCTGCAATTAATGAATACCCGTTCTGGCACTCACACTCGCATTCGTATTCGTAACTTGATTGCAGTCCTTTGTGTACAATTAGTTAATTGAGCTCTGGCCAACCACACTGGCTTATCCCAGGCAACACCAGCGCCGCAGCCAACCCCCAATCCAGCCTGGTTCTAGGTGCGTGCCGGGCCAGGCCAGGCCAACAAAACGAGGGCCTTATCAGAAACAGTTACCTCTGGAACCGTTAAAAGCTGCCAGTCTCTCTCTGATGAACACATCTCTTTGCCCGCTCTCTCTCTCTCTTTCGCTGTCTCTGTCTCGCCAGCACGCAAGCTACAAGAAACAATCAACTGACCATTCTCCTTCGCCTTCTCTGCTCCCCCCTCAGCAAGTTAAGTGCACACGGACAACAAGATAAGGGCAGCAGCAGAGGGAAACAGGAATGGGATCGCCAGGGGAAGAGGGAGGGAGAGCGGAACAAGAGCCGTGTGTGGATCGGGAATGAAAACAGACCTGGGCAATGGGGCAGGGTCATGTCGAATGCGGTAAATGCAGCACATCCGATGCTTCAGCTCTGTCCGACATCGCTTCTGCTGATGGTTTAAGGCGTAAAATAACAGCACGGGGGGGGGGGAGGTGTAGGATAAGGAAGGGGCCAGACGGGAAGAGAGGCGGCGGCGCAAAAAAAGTGTGTGTGTAATGAATTATTACCCTCTGATAAAAGTGCATGTCGACTTTTTTCGCCCTTTTCCAATGTTGCTCGTCGATTTTTGTTTCAATGTTGCAAGGCATTTTACGCATATGCAGCTTTAACAATTCGAATTTAAAGTATTTGAATAGGAAAATCATTTAATAACTAAACAAATTTGCATTTGAATTATTTATAAATTAATTTTGTAATATATATTATTTTTAATTTAAAAGGAAACTAGTAAAAACTTCAATGCAAAATGAAAACAACAAATTTGTAATTTATATTGATTAAATAAATTAAATTATAATTAAAAAAATAAATTCAACATCTTTTTATAATATTTTTTAAAAGAATATATTTTTTATCCAATTTAATACAGTAAAATTAATTCTACAATTATTTTAATTACATTCTGTAAAATGCATTGAAACTCCGCAAGTTGCCTGCAAACTCACACTCGAAAGTGCCACGAAAGGAATGCCATATGTCTTGGCCCAGAGTGGGGGCAATCTATAAGCCCTCCGGCTCTCTCTCTCTCTCTGTTTCTCTCTCTGTCTGGCTGAAATCAGAGCTAGCAGATCCGCAAATCACCGCTGGCCAAACACGCGCCGGTAATTGCGGCAATTGGGGCTCATTTCTATGTCATAAATATCTCGAGGTGAGTCGAGAAACGAGCGAGTCATGGAAGCGCTGCTCATACTGCTCCTGCCGAGCTGCGAGTACTTGGCACCCATTGTAAATCACCTTCACACCCGACACTCTCATACTGAGACAAGGAGGGGGAGTGGTGGGGAAGAAGGTGCGCAGCAGACAATTTCTAACACGGCGGCATAATCGATGCCCATTTGGCCCCAAGGTCACATCGTTTGCGCTAGAAAATGTTGTTAATAAATTACGTGTAAAACAACGTGTGAACTAACATAAATAATTTCCCCCCTCTCTCTCTCTCACTGTCTCTCATCTGAGGCCTAGGCACATACGTGCGCAGCAATCGATTAAGCGTAGATAAAAATCAATTTGCGGCAATAATAAATTGCTCAACTACCAGGCGTGCGGACCCAAATGATGCCCCCAAACATCCGCATATGCCACGCTCCTCTGCCCGCACTCCCCCTGACTGTGCAACTGTGCAACTGCAGCAACAGATGCAGCGGGGCAGCGGAGCAGAGCTATGGCCAATTTAGCTTCATTTTGCGCGCTGTCGAGTCGCAGAGTCCGAACAGTTTCTCGTACAAATTGGCCGCAAGGTGAAAACAAAATGGCAGGAAGGCAGAGTAGATGGCGGACAGGGGACAGTGGGGAGTGGATAGTGGAGAGTGGACAGCGGACAGCGGACGAAAGACAAGCCAAGGGAGACACACCGAAATTTACAAACATTGTAATCATGGGTTAAATATCGCCTGCTCCCCGTCGCAGACAAGTCGACGGGGTCGGTCCTTCTCTCCTCTCACTTCGCGACTTCAGCTGCAACTTGAGGCAGGCACACCAGGTGGAAGACGCGTCTGCATCTGCCTCTGCCTCTGCCTCGGCTCTGGCTCTGCGCCGAGTATCTGTCTGCGCGAATCTGCTGAGCGAGCGCAGAGTTCATGGATTAATCACCGCGGGCAGGGCAGATCTTTCGCGAGACTGCGCAGCGACTGCTCATCCACTTGCAGTCGCAGTCTCCGACTCCGACTCCAACTCCCAGTCAGAGAATCACGATTCACAACTTAATCCACAGTCAGCCACGCAGACGGGGCGCAGCATCGTTTGTCGATTTGCCGTGGCGTTTTCTGCATTTCACATTTAGCTCAGCAACCGCAGTCGCAACCGCGGCCACAGCACGCCCCCTTCAGCTGCGTCGCGTACCGCCCCCGTCATAATAAAACTCTGCCTAAAATGAAATAAGACTTGGCCAATTGGCCTGCGCAGTCGCAGCTGATTCATCGCAGGCAGAAACAAATGAATTCATTTGCCAAATGCACTGCGAAGACACCGCCAGAGGGCCCCGTCTCGGAGTCCAGTCTTCGCAGAGCAGCTCCAACGAGGCCTCGAATTGAACTGTTTTCCTAGCTCTGGCAGCTGTAAACGCTTGTCAGGGCCAATAAAACTGGAAACATCTTTGGGAAAATAAAGCGCAGATTTCGATATTGAAAATTGAACGGTGTGCAGAGCAATAGAGGAACTAAAATAAGATCAAATTGAAGTTTGCAATATAGAAAGTTTGCAATGTATATATATGTCATGTGATTCATTACAGTGATAAATATTATTAAGTTTTTGAGTTATTTTATAAATTAAATCTAAAACTAGCTAGAAAGCAATAGTGGAGTGTTGCCGACTGCAATGTACGCCGCGCCACGCATCTGACAAAAACGATTTTCCTATTTTTCTGTATTATTAATGCATACTTCAAGGATCGGTTTGGAAATGATCAACTCATTAATTTAATTCTTCAATAAATTCTATGTTAACTATCCGATTGCAATCCAAATTTTCAGAAATCATTTGGAGATTTATATTTATTAGATTTATCCTTAAAAAAAAATATTTATTATAAAAAATTTAGAAAGAACTTAATCCTGCATTTAAATTAACTGCTTGACAAGCTTTATTTTGTAATATAACGATTTACGAAGGATTAAAACGGGGCGTGGTCATAGAATCTTGCAAAATAAGCATTTTGATCTGCATGTTTTAAAAATCGAAAACCATCTAATGAAATTTATAAAAATGGTTCATGTATTTAACAATATTTCGAAAGAGATCCAATAAATGTTTCATAAAACATGAAATATTTTCAATATAAGATATCAAATGTGTTAATTCTATTAATACATTAGAGAACTCTTAGGAAATTGAATAAATTTGCATAGATCTTCAACAACTTTTGCAGCATATAAATCAAAATATGTTTCATATTGATTCAGAAACTCGAGTTCGTTTTGCAGTAGTACCGCGCTGGCCCAGGTACAAATCGATGCATTATAGCGTTGCAATAAGTAAAAGAGAAGCGAATGGGACAATGCGAAAAACCGCAAAAAGCAGCCGCAAACTCGCCGTTGCAAGTTCGCAGTTCGCGGAGCGAAGCGCGTATTTTATATATTAATTTGCGAACAATCGAAAATCGACATGTGACACGCGTTTTTTAAATTTATGCCCTACGAATTGCATTTACAATTTTTTTGTTGCGGTGTGTGTGTCTGTGGTGTGTGTGTGTGTGTGAATGAATGTATATGTGTGCGTGTGTCGTTGTTTTAAATGCTGGCACAATGAATGCAAAATGAGGAACGGCGCATCCTTTCCATGGTGTGTGTGTGTGCCACAAATAATAATCGGAGCTGCGAATGGGCTGAAGGGAAGTGCAGAGAAGGGTGCGGGTTACATGAGTGTATGTGTGTGTGTGTTGCGACTTATCAAAAACAATTCCAGCTCGTCAGCATCGCTCGTCATCAGCCGCAGCCCTTGGCAATTGCTTTGCTCTGCTCTCACTTTCCCCTTCTCTGTCTCTCTCTCTCTCTGCTTGGCTTCCCTCCTGCTCCTCCTGCAATGGGCCACACTTTTTTCCTCGTCGCACACACGCCATAAATCAATGTTCGATTTTCACAACAACAACAGCATCAGCAGAAGGGAAATTCGCAAAGCAATGCGAAAAAAAACAACAAAACGAACGTAACAGCGAGGCGAAGCAGGCAAGGACACGGGACACGGGACACGGGATACGGGAGACAGGACGCAGGACATTATGTTCGCGCCATGTTTAAAATTTCTGCCTCTTGTCTGTGTTTTATTTTTATTCTATACACTTTTTTTTTCTGCGTTTTCCTGCGCTGCTTTTCATCTCATGCGTTACACATTTTTTTGTTGTTTCCTTGCGGCAAATGAAATGCATTAAATTTCGTGACATGCGGGGCGCCACGCAGAGGCAGATAGAGAGGGAGGGAACAACACATTACGAGTATGTGGGCAACGCGGCAGGTAAAAACGAGCAGGCAATGCGACAACTGTAACAGATTCCAGATGCCATTCCGAATCTGTGCAACGCTAGAATACGATGCGACAATTTTCTGACTAAGCCACAGAAGACATTGCGATCGTGCCAAAGGTAACTGGGATTTCCAGGTAGGGAAGTGTATGAATGAAGCAGTAGAGATCGTGTGTGGATCATTTAATTAAACTAACTGATTACTTTTGAACATTTAAGTTGGTTTAACTATGTATTTAGTCGGTATAGATCTAAATTACGCTAATTTGGAACTCCTGGAACATGAGGAAAACATCCCTTTGGCCTTTCTTCCTCTAATAAAAATAATAATAATTAAAATTTCGAAAGTATTTCATACTTAGTGTTGATCAGATGATAATTCAAAACGTCAATTAAATCTTTATATTGAAAGAGTCGAAACATAACTTGAGGGAATATAAAACTGAACACAAATTCAAAGAAAACATCTGCTGAAATTGTTCTTCAACTTAAATAAAATATAAATATAATATGAATGTATTCTGAACATGATATTATATTATATATAATACTCCAGTTTATTAATTACTTTTACTCCAGAAAAAAATACAAATTTCATAGGTCAATCAAATAATTTCTTTCAAGCCATATTCCAGTTCAATAATCTTTCAACTAAAAACAACTTTGCAACTTCAAATCTGCCCATTTGACCCATTAAACCTGCTGGCATTCCTACTTATTTTATACACTTATTTTCACTGTTTATCACAAAACTCGAAGAGCTGCAAGGCTGGATTTATATTTTGTCAGGGAGTCAACGAAACATTTCGACAGTTTGTCATTGGCCAGAGAACTTGTGAAGTAGTCCACGAGCAGCTGCTGCAACAACTGAGGCAACAACTGAGGCAACAACTGAAGTGCAAAGTTCAAAGTTTGCCAACTTTAATGAAGTCGCAACAAACAAACGGAGAAACAACAACAGAGCTCGCAGAACTTTGGAGAAATATGAGTAAAGTCCATCGAATTACCTGCTAATATCTGCTGAGGATCCTGGGCGACTCTTGCCTGGGCTCAGAGCTGAAACCGAGAAGGGGAACAGGGAACCCAGGAATAATATTGTTGAATATTCAGCAGATCTGTTATGTCTGAAACTTTTTCCGCTTGGTTCTCAGGCGAAGTTTGCGTTTTTCCAAGATGATTGTGCACAACAATTCAAATTTCATTGGCGTTATGGGGCACATGTTCGCTTTCAATGGCGGCACGTGGCAAGTGGCTGCTGCATCAATGCATCAGGGCCAGCTCATACCGCGATTCACGTTGTCGTCGTCACGACAACAACAACAAAGAGCACAACAACAACAACAATGGGAGAAAATTACGCGTCAGCAGCGAGAAGTGTTTTTGCCGCCGGCAAAGCAATGCGGCGAGAGGCAAAGCCAATTTCCATGACACTTCCGAACCAACTGGAAAATTTTGTATATGCTTTCCCTCTGCACGCTGCTGATTACTGCTGATTACCACGAGAATCGCACTCGACTAAATGGCCCCAGCAGCCGCCGGAGGAGCCAGAGCAGCTGAGCAGCTGAGCAGCAGCGAGCAGAACGCTCCACGAACGCTCAACCGAAATACTTAATACAATGGGCCCAAAAGGCACACCAAATGACAATGGCAAGCAGCACGGGAAGGGGGAAGGAGGTTGGCAGTAGGAGCTGCCTGCAAGAGCGCAACTTGGCATAATTTATACATTTCGGGGCAGCTTAAGAGCGCGCTGGCAACATAATAAGAACGCAACATTAAGTGGAAATAAGCGCAGTTGCCGCTGCTGTCCCTACTCCCTTCCCCCGCTCCCTACCCCCTGCCCCGACAATGACTTAATTTTAGCGAGAAGGCTCTTCGATAGGCGCCCATAAAGTGCGACATAAATTCTCTTCTCGGCGCTCGTTGCTCTTCGCCAGCATGCGCACTGGCCGCAGGCGACTCTCAGTCAGCCACAGCCACAGGCTGTTGCCACACACACACACACACACACAAGCACACACGGAAGTCAATATAAACAACAACAAACGCAGCGCACAATGGTTGAATATGCATTCTATATCTACAGAAAGTATATGCCATATATCACTTGCAAATTCTGAGCAACAAGTTGCACACTCGACTCCACTGTGCAAAGTTGCCCAGCATTGTCAACAACAGAGAGAGAGTGTGTGTGGTGTGTGTGTGTGTGTGTGTGTGCTGGCAAGGCAGCTAATAAAATTAAAATGCCATATTTCAGGCGTTGATAACAACAATAAGTGCAGCAAAGTCGCCTCGACTTGCCTCGTCTGCGACGAGGAAATTATTTTTTGGCACGAACTCATTGCGGCCTTGTGCCAAGCAAGAGATGAGGGGGGGGGGGATTCAGGAGGTGCTGTCTATTGATATGACAATGGCAAATAGGAAAAGCGTCGGGGAAAATTACCTGTAAAAAGTTTTGAAGCGCCTGCAAGGAATTTGGCTTATTGATTTTCACGGCGTGTTGACGCGTTTGCCTTTGGGCGCAAATTCTTTGCAGTCAAATTATGAATATTGAAATTGGCAAAGGGCAAAAGGAGAAGGCAAGGCACACTTGTTTCGGGGCGATAAACATCGCCAGACTCGCAACTCGCAAATGGGCAAATGATTTATGCCCCGGGGCTGGTGTTATTGATTTCTTATCAGTTGAGACGCTTCGCTGAGCTGAGCGTACCGAGCTAATCTATTAATGTGCATATTTATTTGCGCCCCGGAGTGCTCGAGGCGCCTCAATCTCGGGCATGGCTGCTGCTTGCCTGCAGAGCCAGCCCGGAGAGCGTAATTAAATTAAAATTCCTGTTACATGACAGGCACTGTGTGTGTGTGTGTGTGTGTAGCTCGTTTTGTGCAAACTAAGACACGTTGTCAGCATTCATGTCACCGGTGTGGGAGGGGGAGGTTGAGGAAGCCTCTGTCAGCTTTGCTGCACAGTGAGTTTTGCATTCAGCAAGGTTTTTCATTAAAATTTACAAATTTTAATAGTTTTTCCCAGCTTCCCAGCAAGTGAAGAGATTCAGCTTCTGCCCTCAGCTCGGATATGTGTCAACTGCAGACCGAACTGCCGAGGAATGTGGCACAGGATGCAGTGCGGGCTCAGCTCGTAAATTCAAATTGAATTTAGGCTAAATTCTTGCATATCAAATGTGCAAAAATATGTATATATATATTTTCTATATATGCAGATAAACAATAAACACTTGGCACATGTGTTCTCGGGCAGGCGATAAGTTGCGAAAGTAATTCATGGAATATGAATTGATTGCGGTCATCGGTTGATTCGCAGCTACGCACTCCACTCATGCGGGTTCTTATTTATATAGTGTGTGTGTGTGTGTGTGTGTGTGCACTGATTTCCTTAGCCAGAATGCTAAGAACCCTTATAATTTTGAACTTATTTATACTTTAAAGCGATAAGAGACAGCAAAGAGCAACGGGAGAAAGAAGCTCAAAAGTTGTGGCACACTGAGCACATTGATCCCTCTTTCTGGGAAACTCTTTCGCGTGAGTTTCGCATAGCGACACGCGCTTTATTCAATCATTCGAAATCGAATTCATTTGCTTTTCATTTCCATTCAATTCTCACTTCTCGCTTGGAACTGTTCAAGTAAGAAGCGTTTAAAGATGCATTTATTATTTGCAAAATGCGCAAACACTTCATGATGATTACCAAAGTGGCAGGGGGAGGGGAAGGGGGGGAAGGAAAGTGGGATGCCACCCCCGCAAGGCAGTCGAGCTGCCGGGACACCATACAGAAATCTTTTTACGTCAGTTCTGCTTGTCTTGCTGCCTGGCATTTTCTTGCGTTGTTACCTTCAGACGGGGAAAATGTAGAGAGAGAGAGTGGGGGGAGGGGGCAAGGGTGAAACGACAGCAGCGTGCAATGCTTGGCTGCGTTGCCTCCCATCCCAGCAAGTGGCAAGAGAGGGAGAGAGAGGGAGCGGGAGAGAGCTGGCAATTTCCTTCAGACGAGCTGCGAAAACACACGAAACCGAAAACTTTTGCGAAAAACGTTAAACGCAATGCTTGCCCGTCCATCCGCGTGTCCGCTCCTCAGTCCGTCCGCCGTCTTCAGCTCCAGCTCAGTTTCAGCATCAGGGCCTGTCCCTCAGCTCACAGCTCTCACAGCTCTCAGTTCTCAGTTCGCCCGCCCCTTTGTGTCTGTTTGTCTGTCTGCCTGTTTGGTTCATCCTTCCGTTTGCCTGTCTCTGTCTCAGTCTCAGTCTCAGTCTCAGTCTCCAGTCGCTCTCTCTCCCGTCTCAGTTTAGTACATAACAAGTCAGCTGCTCCCCGGCTCTACCTCTACCTCTGCTCTGCCCTGGCCTGGCCTGTCCGCCCGTGCAGCACTTTGTCGGCTGCCTCGAATACTTCCATGTTCATTTTACAAGTAAAACGGAAATGACAGTTCCGCAGCGAGCGCCGAACATCTTTGCAGTTGCCAGCGCCCCTCACCGGCAGCAACATAAGCAGCCTCCCTCTCGCTCTCTCCCTCTCTCTGTCTCCCTCTTCCTCTTGCTCGTCGCACGCAGATGAAAGTGAAAGAAACCTTTTCCCGCATAATAGTCTGTCAAAGTGGCTTCCAGGCGATGCCGCCGCTGGCGTTGTCAGTCAACTCCAACTGCAGCTCCTGGCTCCAAAATACTTAGCACCTCCTCTCTCTCTCTCTCTCTCTATCTCCTCTCCAGTTTAACCCACTTTGGGGTTAGCTTCTAGGTGCCTAACAATCTTCAACTCAGTCTCTACCCAAAGTTCACTCCGCCATTTTCCAACTAATTTTCTAATTATGAGAAGAGAGAAAGAAATCATGTCACGCTCCTCTGACTGATTTATGGCCTTTGGAGAAATGTCAAATATTCGCCGGCAAGCACCCCCCGAATTCTCGAAAGCCCCTTCACCCACCCGATTATCCCTTCTTCCTTCAGTTCAATTCCAGCCCACGCTTTGGCTTTGGGCTTTCAACTTATCCAAATGACTTGGCTACGTCGCCAAGTTGCCATTGTTGTTTCTACTTCCGTTGTTGTTGTTGTTCTTGTTGTTTTGCTTGCTGATTTCTTTGATTTATTTATTTATTGTTGGCTCTAGTTTTTCATTTGTTGTAGATCTTAAGAGGCGCCTGCCCCATAATCGCCAGCCGAGCGACTGATTAGCTTAATTTAACGGATGGCGACGCTCAGCTTTCGTATCGTGATATCGAACTTCGCCTTGTAATACGCACTTTTTCATTGGGTGTGTGTATATTTGTAGCTCTGAAAGGTCTTGTGATAAGGGAGTTCCTGTTAATGGGGAACATAAGCTACGCAATATTCAATAATCGATTTGCATGTGACGTATGTGCTTATGTATGTATTGTATGTATGCAAATTAAATGGAAAATATGTGCGAAATATTGCGGAATATTGTTACTTATTCAATAGAATTCTAATAAATATTCCAACAAACTCTTTTTCCATAAAAGTGCAATACAATAATGTGTAATTAAATTATAATTAAGATAAAATTCATGCATTTCGAAGAGCAGTTCCCCTTGTGCCTGTCGAGGGCAGAGCAACACCCACATATGTTGAGCCACTTACTGCTTGGCAGTGAAGCAAGACAGGGAGAGGGGGGACACTGAAGAGAGACCTCCCAATGACGATGGCCATGGGGCACACTTCCAAGTAATTTGCAAAACTCCAACATCCGACACTTTGCTGTAGTTTGGCGACTTTGATTTATGGCCAAGTGCCTCGCTGGGGACACAATCAAACACAAATGCAGGCATAAGGAGCCGACGTCAAGGGCTTCAAAGTCCTGTGCAATGATGTAGGCACACAGAAAGAGACAGACAGACAGACAGAGAGAGGGAGAACGAGAGATATCCTGGGCAGGTCAGTGTTGTTAACGCGATTATGGCAGCTGCTAGGGGAGAGAGAGAGAGCCGCAGGACAAAAACAATGACCAGTTCTCCGTTCTACGTTCTTCGTTGCTCTCGGGCTCTTTAGCTGTGTGACATGCAAACCCGGAGGAGGTGACAGCCCTGGGGTAGCCTAGCAACAGCCCGACAATGTAGAAGAAGAAGCTGAAGAAGAGCAGTAGCAGCAGATGAAACAAAAGTCCATGTTATTCTACGAAAGAGTCAAAAAGTCAAACTCAACTTTGGCTTCAACTTCGGGCTTTAGCTTCACATGCCCGAAAAGTCGCACAAAAATAATCCCAAAAACTTCGCTGCTCAAAAACATGAAAACGTTGCAAACAATGACAGAACAGGGGGCGGCGGGAACGTGTGGATAGGGGGCAGGGGGGAGAAGGGTCTGCGAATGCGAGTGCGGAGACGTTGATCACAAAAAGGAAAATGTCAAAGTTCTTTTGCGGTCTGCGAGGTTCTTTAAATGTTCGCGGTAACAAATGTAATTTTTTTCTCTCTCATTCTCTCTCTCTCTTCCCCTATCTCCCTCTCGTTTGCTCACTTGCTCTTTTTTCTTGGAACCTTCGCCAGGGAATTTAGCACACGGGTTTTTTTCCCTCTACTCTTGTGTTGCTCTCATGTTTTTTTGAAGTTGTTTTAAGTTTTGAGCTTTGCTTTGGGGTTTTTGTTTTATTTTTATTTTATTTTTTTTTCTTGTGTATATTATCAAAGCATTTTGTTTTGATGTTTATGCCGTGGCCTCCACAGACCGCCGGCAGGACAGAGGGCAAGGCAAAGGGGCAAAGAGCACACAGTGGCCGTGGTAGGCACAGGAAATGTCATTGAAAGTTTTGCGTATGAATGTTTGTGTAACTTAGCTTGGGATTGTAACTAGCACAACTTAGGGCACTACCTGACATTGCGAACCGTTGTAAGAGTTCAAGTTACAGTTACAAACATACAGAGTTGCCTAAAGGTAGGTTGAGAATCTGTTGAGAATTAGACGAGGTTTTAGTTTTAAATGCCACGTCACTACAATTTTACTCTTACAGTTATTTAAAGTTACTGAGTGATGAATTTCAAGATCTTGACTTCAAATACTTTTAAGGAAATGTTTGAGGAAGTTAAGTTATCTAAATGTAACTGTAAATTGAACTCGATCAAATTGAAGTATAGATTTCTCAAAAAAATACAAAGCGGTCATGAGAAGTTGGTCACACGACTCTGGTTATTAAGTAAATATATATTATTATATATGATATGTTGTATTTGTGTGTAGGTATATATTGTATTATGTACTATTGATTTTCTTATATGAAATGTATTCAAAATATGTTACATTATAATACTCTTAAGTAATATTCAAACTCAAATATTTATGAGTTTTCAACTCAGTTACAACTTTAATTTTAAGTCAACAATAATAATCTCAAATATCTTTGACACTTTGACTACAGAGTTTATTCACCAACATATGTAAAGACTGTTCCAACTGATTCCCATAGCAGTAATGCAAATATTTATATCAATAAAAACCCTTTTTCCCTCAGAATTTGATCGAAATTAGCCTTGGCCTTTAAGCGGCAACTTGCAGACAATTCTACTGGTCAATTTTATTCTCGCTGCTCTTCTGTGTGTGAGTTTGTATTCTGTTTGTCTGTAGCTGTTATTTTTATTTCTTTTCGGCTTTGTATTATATTTATTTTTTGCGCTTTTTGCCGGCTTTTATTTGTGCCACGGTTGCGTGAACATGAAAAGGAAGTGCACGTCAAAGCTTAGACACAAACCACGAAGCGTAAAGGTGCAAGTGAGGCTAAAGTAACAACATTCATGGCAATTGCCACCGACAACAACTACAATAACAGCAATGGTCGAAAAGGTATCCGTATGTGTACTCACATACGTAGCTGTATCTGTATCTGCTTAGCTTAGCTGGAGAGCAGCGACGAGTATCTGCATGCAGCAATGCGTGCCAACGAGAATTTGTTGAACAATTTCGCTAAACTCGAGAGGCGAAAACTCGAATAAATTGGCTTGAAAATGAAAAGCGAAAACCAGAGGAGAAAACTTGTGGAGCGGGGAAAAAGCGCAAAGGAAAATAGCAAAATAGCTGCCGCCGCTGCCGCGGCAGCCAACGCACAAATTACAACAATTAAATGGCGAACAAAGTAAGCCAAGCCGCAATTATCACATCACAAGCAAACGAGTCGCCGCAGTCGGAGTCGGAGTTGGAGTTGGAGTCGGAGTTGGAGACGGAGTCGGAATGGGCTTCGGCTCCGGGGGGGCGAAGTCGAAGTCGGGGTTTAATTTATGAACTGGGGGCCTGCAGCCGGGTGGCCACTGAGGCGCATAGCGTCGGAATCTCGCTGAGTGTTTTCACTTTACTTGCAACAAATGTGCCGCACAGTGGCTCAAGGTGAGTTAGCGATTTGTAGCGGCAAATGAGGCGGGCAGGCATTGTGGAAAATGCTGCAAAAAAAAACGGAGGCAGGTAAAGAGGGAACGAGTCGTAAAAAATGCACAACAGGTGTCGGCAAATTTTCGAAAGAACCCTAGTAGTAAGAAAGAGAGAGAGATGGACAGGGGAAGGAGAGAGATGGCAGACAGTTTTAAGTACTGTCTCGTCTCGAGTCTTATAAATTGACAACGATTCAATTTCATAATGAAATTTTTGCGGCTGTCAGCCTTCAATTGAATCGGAAAAACAAAACAGCGACAAAACTGCGGTGCGGGTAGCAGTGGAATCGAAAGCAAAAGAAAGAACACACCAAAAAACAGAAAAAAAGCAGAAAAACAAAAAGAGAAAATAACAGAAATAACGCACAGAGATCCGAGAATTCCCCCATGAAGAAATCCAGCTGACAGGCCTGGCCCCGTTCCCCCAATTCCCCCGCAGTACCCCGTTCCCTCTGCCTCGTTCCTCATCCCCGTCAAACGAAACTTGCACAGAATGTGCCATGATGTTTGTATCCGAGTGCCTCAGTGTGTGTGTGTGTGTGTGTGTGTGGGTCGAGTGCGTGTTGTTGTTTTCTGTAGTTATATCGAGTGAACGAAAAACAAAAACTTTTTTCCACTTGAGTAACTTAAGTGCCAATTCCTCCAAAAACAAAAACGAACTAAGGCAAACAAAGCAAGCAGAAGCTGAAGAAAAACAACCAGCAACGAAGTGTGCAGAAGATGAACTTTTTTTTTATTATTAGAAAAACCATTTGATGGGCTTAAAGACGAAAATCGATAGCATATCAAGTTGAAAGACACGAAAACAAACCGAAGACAACTCCAAAGTGCCGATTACAAATTTAATGCGATACATTGTTTGAAAAACATTTATTGAGTAGAGTGTGGAGTATTTTAGAGGAGGTTTTAGACGTAAATGTTTTATGATATATAAAGTAAATCTGTTTAATACATTATTATATTGTTTATGGCAAGTTCTAAGAATTTAAAAATGTTTTATTTGTATTATTAACATAAAACATAAAACATATACAGTGGCGCTCAATTAAATAGGCTACTTTGAGATTGGCTTTGTTTAATTTCTAATCTTTAATTTTCTGTATAAAGAGTTGAAGTGAAAATTACCGAATATTTTTTAACTATAAATCAAAATAATTTGCTTTAGATTTGCAATACCATAAATCAATTACAAAGATTTTAAATGAAATAATGATAATATAAAAAGGTTTTCTTGACAATAATCGAATATAAAACTTTTTTATGAGAAACTGTTGTCAAATTGTTTCAATTGGTGACTCATTAATTATGCTTTAAGATAAAAAGCCGACGGCAATGCAAAGCACTTTAAAGAAATAAATGTATTTGAAATAAAATCTATGCTCCTTTGTACATATGGAAAACTCCATCGAGTGATTTTCAAGGACATCTCCAGTCACATGCGATGACGTCTTTAAAGCTCAGCTCGAGTCTCAAGCAGCTTTGCTTATTGTTGCTGAAGGGAAATATGAATAATGGCCGCACGTCAATTCACATTGATCAACCCTAAGCACACACTACACTTACACACACACAGACACACACACAGGGGCATACATGCCACACACTTGCCACACAACAATAGAAACGCGTTAGCGAGAGCAGGAGAGCGAGAGAACAGAAATCTAAGAACAGCAAACACGGCCATGATTTGCCGTCGGCAATACAGTACAGTGTGTGCTGCGGCGCAGCCATTGCGGAGTATCCGTCGGCTTGGCAACGCCAGCACGGGCGGCTGCCATGCGACGGCTTTGGCTGGCGAATGCGAAGTGAGAAATGCGAGATGCGAGAGACACTCGTCATCGTCGTCATCATCCACCATCGAGACGAAACGTGTCTCGCAGATGCTTTCGGCAGCCATCACACACAGAACAGAACAGAACACATGGCATCTTCCGACTGCAACCCCCGAGACCAACAGAGAGAGAGAGCGAGAGAGAGACAGCAGGAGAGCGCAAGAGTGGCCACAACAGCTGCGCAACGCGAAGAGAGCACAAAGGCAAAGAGAGCGCTCTTGCGTTGCGCTCTTATCCTGTTTTACCGTTCCATGCGCTCTTTTGTGCGCCTGCTGTCTCGCTCGCACGCAACAGCTGCATACCTTCCCGCCAAATTTCAATCATTTGCCAGACTGCTCTCACACTGGAAGTGCCGCGCGCGCTCTCTCTCTCTCTTTCACTGGAAGGCAGAAACAAGTTGCCGGTGCCAGTGGATTTTCCAGCAGCAGGAATTGCGTATTATTATCAGGAATTTTAATTCAAATTCCGTTTCGATTTATCGGGAATTCGATTCGATTCGATTTCATTGCCAAATTATCGGAATTTGTTTTTTGCAAAATCAAATTTGCTGTACATTGCTCGCATATTGATCGCACAACGCTGCTTCCCATTTCTAGTTCATTTCCATTAACACAAATTCTGTCGAAACTTTCGATCGTCCAAAGCGCACACACACACTCACGCACATATACACAGATACGAATGTATCCATATCGTTTAAGAAATTCGCACGTCTGACCCTTTTGCAGCTAATGATTTTTTGCCAAATATTTTCAAGCGCTCACATGGAACCCAATTCTTTTGCAACACTGAGAGAAAAGCCGAGTGCAGAACAGAAAGATATTAAATATTATAAGAAAATAAAACATTATTTTGTTTAAACAATTAAAGGGTTGTGGCGACCATTGTATTTAAAAACACAAGAAAAGAAAAAATCAAATAAAATAAAAATAAATTTTTTTTTTTTTTGAATTTCTCTAAACTCTATTTAAATAATCTGAACTGAATTCAATTAGAACCTTATTCCGGTTTCATCATGTTGGTAGAGCTTTTGAGCAATATCTGGCTCTGGTGCAACCTTCGCATTCCTTGGCGTCGTCGCCGCCTCGAGGCGCGTTCGCTGTTCCTGTCAGTCGAACGGAGTTGATCACGTATCGTTTCCAATTGGAAGTCGACAGTCGCACTTTGCAACACGGCGAACAGAAAATAATTAAGTTCTCAAAAGATAAAAATCATGTTAGCCCCTGATCAATTAGTAGATTCCTGCAGCCCAACGCATATTTCATCTTTCAACCGCCTCCACCTCCACCCCCGCACAGTGCCGACGGGCAGACGAAGTGTGCATAAATTTACATATGAGAATGTCTCGAAATGATATTGAAGGCTGTTGAAATGTTGCACTGCAAGAACGGCGAACTGAGCTGGGAACCCAGACGAGGCGCACCTGCCTGCCTGCCTGCTTTCCTGCGCTGCCCTGCAGCGATTGTCGGAGCCCGGATCGGAATGGAACGGAACGGACTCGACATGCACACGTAGCGACGTCAGTAACTCATTTATCGCTTAACTGGACGCAGCTCCGATTGCCTTCGGTTTTGGTTTTGGTTTCTGTTTTGTATTTTGACAACGAATTTGCATGCACTCGAAACTGTGTTTTGAGCCTTGTTAATTTTGACTAAAAGTCGCCTCGCTTACGTGCAGCAGCGTCGCAAGAGGATAAGCGCCAATCCGCAATCCGCGATCCGCGTTGCGTGACTGGCCAAATGCGAAGAGGGCTACGCATGCGCGCGCTTACAAACGCCAAGCTCGAACAAAACGAACAACAACACAAGCAACAACAACAGCAGCTGCGCTGAAAAAAGAGCAAACTGTGGAACAAGAACCAAAACAAAGTGTTCGATGTTTCCGTTTCAAATTCTATGGAACAAGACATTTGCGCAGCAGCAGCAGAAGCCCGGCAAGGTCTGCAGACAGGCAGAGAGAGATTCGTACACAGAACTAAGGCCAGACTGGACTTGTGGGGGCATTGTGAATGGAGGAACGCGTTAACAATTGTTCTGGCCATTCGTTTTTTGGCGCAAAACAAGTTCGGCTTGAAACAGGCCGCCGCAGCAGACGGTGCAGAAACAGAAACTGCGGCATTTGAAGCGCTGCACAGTGGGCAGTGCAGGCAAAAAAAGAGATGAAATATCTTTTAAGGCATGTAACTTATTGCAGATTCTCAGCTGCATCATTTGTTGCACTATTCAACGCATTTGTCCCACTGTCGCGCGAGTGTTTGCCGCACTACTGCCCTGTGGCTTGCAGCTGAGTGCGCGATTGTGCCACGGATAAAGGCACTTGAGCATTACAACTGCCCCAGCAGACACACCGATCCGCAGACTCGGCCCAGACAACGGCAACAAGAGCAACAACAACATCTACAGCAACAGCAACTACAACGGAAAAGTGCAGCAGAATTAACAATTCATTTTATTGTTAAATATGCCGGGACTGAGGAGCTGAGAAGGCAGTCGGAGGCAGGTTCTAAGTACGCGGAGACTGTGTGCGCGCTTCTCGGCCGGGCTAACAAGACTTGTCGGCATCTGCATCTTGTGCTCCTCCTGCCTCCCCCACTCTGACTGCCTCTTGCTGTGCCTTCGGCTCTCGTGGTCGTGGTCTCTCATAGTTAATAATGCGATAATTTCATTTTCATTCAAAGCAAATCGAATGGACTCAAACGCAGCGTTCGGGGGCTACCGGATTACGACGCAGCCAAGTTGCTGGCGTGTTGCAGCAACGTTGCTGCTGCTGCTGCTGCTGCCGTTGTTGTTCTTCTTGCTGCTGATGCATGCGCAAAATTTAAATTATGTTGTTTTGTCGCATGTTTTGCGCTTCGCTCGCTGGCTCTACGCGTTCGCAGCGTCTGTTGTTGTTGCTGTAGTTGTTCGAGGGCTTTAAGCATTATCAATGAATAAATGAAAATGTCTTTTGTCGACGGAAAATTGTCGTGTTGCTTGTGGCATGCAACCGCTGCAACACAGCGCAGCAGCAGAGTCGCTTAACGTCTTCTTAAGCCGCTGTTTTATGTCACAGTCAACTGTCATTTGTACATTGAAAGCGCGACTCGTTGTACCCAAGTGGACAGAGAGAAGGGGAGGGGTAGGGGAGAGGAGGGGGTCATGGGACTGGGGACAGGTTGTGCAGCCCGGCGATATGTTCGATTTGCATAAAATCACAGGAAGCACTTAGGATTAATAGGCCGCTTGGCATGCCAATCTGGCATATGCAGTCTGCTGCTGTGTTTGCCTCGCCATGGGTTAAACATGTTTGCTGCCAATGGGTTAATCCCTCAATTTGCTTACCTTATTCGTGTTCTCTGCTGTTGCTTTGTTCTCCATGCATTCCCCTCTCGACGTGGCTAATCCAATTGCCAGAGCGAGTTGAGTGCGTGTTAATCCAACTGGAAAGATACGAAATGGGAAAATCAAATTAGTTTTTCAATACTCTCTGAATTTCCCTAAACGAAGAACCAAACCAGAAATAATCATGCGCATGCACCATAATTTCCAAAATAAATATCCCTCTAGCGGCAGCTCTTGGCACTACTCCCGATTGCGAATCGCACTTGAGATGATGATGACGCAGTCTTGGTGCGATTTTCGGCGACTTTTTGCATAAATTATGCGGGATTTTTCGAGAAGGTTGTGAAGGGATGGAAGAGAGTTGCTCAAGAAGTACATTTAAAATATGAGTTGGACTGAGATTACTGAAGTTCTTTGGCAAAATAACCTTAATAGACTTAGTTCTATAAGTGCTTCAAGTAGCATATGCAGGCAAATCTTACAGTTATCGCATAAATTATACAGAATTTGTTTCTTGGGATCATATATTGTATTATTAGTATTGGGGAATGCCATTTAAAACACAGCATTTGTATATATAAAATATGATTTATAAGTTCAGTGTATTCTACAATAATTCTTTGGTAATGTAAATACCTTTATAGAGCTATTTTAATAAAGTACTCAGTTCATTAGGAACGCATTGAATCTGTATGAAAGAACTTTCGACCTTTGGTCTTTCGAGGCCTCAACTAACATGTAACCTCAAGGCTTATCTCCTTTTTTAGCTAGACCATATGAACATAATTGACCTTCCTTTGTAAATAACGTTGACACTGACAGTGTTCACTATCTGTTCACTTAAAACTTCTCTATCCCTTGTAAAATAAGTCATCATTTTTTATTATTAAAATTCAACTTCATCAAAACCACTTTGCCTAATAATTTTAATCAATTGTAATGCTAAAGTGCTTATCTGAGAAAAACCTTTCCGATTTTTCTATAAAACCTCAGAAAACATCGATGTTCTGCCTATATTCTTCTCGCGCTTTCAAGTCTTACACTTTGTAACACTGTCTCTTGGTCGGTTAAGTGGGAGGTGGGACTTGGCATGAAGCAACAAGCATCTGCTTGGTAAAGAACTTCACCATACACTCCTTTTGTATTAACGTCCAAAGATATAAGAGCATGTTAATGCTGTTCTGCTATACTATGGTCCTAAGTATATTGAAAGAATAGTACTCAATTTTAGTTTTGCATTTCTCTTTTCTAGTAATTCCCAAATATAACTTAATCTGAATTCCCTAATCCTTAAACCTTATTTAATTACCTCTATAAGCCCCGTTAATATTTAGCCGACAAATCGGCACCAATTCTAGCCTCATTTTTTCAATTTCCTTCCTGCACTCCCCACCTTCATTTTCAGCAAATCTTTCTTCATTCTTTTATAAGCTGCTAACATTTTCCCACCTTTTAATGTCAGCGCCCAGTAGGCATATGGACCCCAAGTTCGACCCTGTTGCGCTCACTCTACCCCCTCTCTATTTCTCTCTCCTTCTTTCGCTCTGCCTCAGTCTCTGCCGTTATCTCTGCCGCTGCTGCTGTCTGACTGGAGCTGCCAATGGGACTGTCAGGTTGGCTGCGCTGTCATATCCTTTTGCGGCAGCGGCCGAGGGAGCCTTTCGCAGACGGAGGAAATTTGAGCGGGCTTCTCATTCATTTGCGCCAAATGTCATTATTGTTGCTCGTTTGTTGTTGTTGTTGTTGCTGTTTGTTGTGTTGTCTGCCACAGCCTGTTGCCTGTTGCTTGTTGCTGTTGCTGTTGTGGCGGCGGCATCTTTCGCCACCTCGGTCCGCCTTGGGTCTTTTGTAAGACTCCCTCGTTAAACAGATTATTTTCACACCCGTCGATGGTGCTGCCAATTTGGTAAAGGCAGCTCTCAGCAAGGCGTTAATAATGCGATTTCAATGCAATTGCTGGCCAAATTCAAAGGTATACCCCCCTCTCCCCATCTCCTCCTTCAGCTTGTATGGGCCGGAAAGTGCGAGGAATATGAAAGCGACAGCCGCGGCCGCGCGGCACAGTGCAACGCGGAGTGACACATGTATGCACTCGGTTTAGACACAGAATCCGAGCTTAAACTCTGACTCTGACTGTGACTCTGACTGCGACTCTGACTGCGACTCCAAAGGTAGAGGAGGACAGGGCTTGGATGGAGCCTGTACCAGGCCAGACCGGGTCGGAATGGACTAACAATGGACGGAGGCTGCCACAATCATTGGCATCGCTTTTGGGCGCTGTTAATTGCGACCGATCGTGCATGGTTCGCCCCGAATTGAGTTCCGGAAATCGCCAGCCAAGAGTGAAGCAACGGTTTCACAACTAGGAAATTGAGTGGAAAACTAATTTTACAAGTTGGGCTTAGAGCAGGCTCAGCTTATACATCTTAGATGAACTTTCTTATTGAACTGTAATTTGAGCATGAAAGACATTCGATCTTGATGAAGGGTGCTGCCTTATATCGATCTTCAGCTGATTACCATCATGCAAATGAACTCATCGAAAAAGAAAGTGATTGCAGTCTGTGCACGAGTGCGAGATCAATTAGAAATCCATGCGCGCTCAGAGTCGGACATGCTCCAGGGCACGTATCCGTCGAATACGAATAGGCGCGCTACCCTTGGAATGCTAGCAGGGATTGCCAGGCCCGCAGCAGCAGGAGGGTGGGCTGGCTGGCTTAATGGGGGGCCACCTAGGCGCAACACTGGCCAAATTCATATGCAAAAGTATTTGTTTTGCCGCCGAAGCGCGAAAATATTTCGCTGTGCTGCGTAATTGATGGATGAACTGATGGATTGCATGAGTTCGATGGATTGGATGGCTTGGATTCTCAAGCAGCTCACGCCCAAACATCTAAACATCCATAAATATTTTTGTCGTTTACGCACACGGGGCCCGGCGATTTATGGGCGACGGGCGTCGTAAAAGAAGAACCGTAAAAAGCAAACAATCGTAAAATTAAAGGCGAAAATAGTTTTTGGCCGCTTAACGCGGCTCGTGTGCCCAAAATACTCAATTAATTGGCATCGCACAACTTCTGGGTGGCCCCTCGCGGTGTTTGTGTTGCCTCTGCCTCTGCCACGAGCTGTTTTGGTTTCTGTTTCGATTTCGGTTTCTGTTTTGATTTATCGTATGCACAACGCGGAACCCGTAATCAGTAGCATTTGCATGCGCAGTCGCGGCCCTCGCTGCGTATTTTCGTACTTTTTGCAATGTTTAAAAATAGCGAACTTGACGAACTTTTGTCTCGATTCGGCTTTGGCTTCGGTTGCGTTTTCGTTTTCGATATCGAAAGGGGGTTTAATTTTATCGATTGGCACATTTTGAGAGCCATTGGAATGTAGCAGTGGCCAACGCGCGCTAGATGGCGCTTACAGCGGCGCCCTCTGTCGGTCAGTTTGCGTAAGCTGTCGCGCATTTTATCCTGCGCAAGGCAAAAGGACTTTTTTCGATTTGAGAAAGAAAAGCTTTGAAGGACATCCACAACAGTTAGTTCGAGTAATGGCCGCTGCTGTGTCCTGGCGTTCAGTGAAAGCTACCACAATAAATATCCCTTTAGGTGGTGAGTTTACTTATTCAACATGGCAACCTGTGTGTTGCCAGGGATGTTTTGAGGTTAAACACCCTGTGACTGGCAAAGAAAACAATTCAAAAAGTACCTCGAATTGGGAATATAGTAAAGAAACTTCCAGTGTGAGAAGAGAATAGGCATAAATACTAAATAAATACTAAACAAATACTCTAAAATTTCCGTTTCAAGCGACGCTTAGACGCATCAACAACTCGTAGTCGCGCTTGTAAGTTGCCGCAGAGGGGACCACACAGAGGCATCTTGATAAAGTTGTACGAGTATGTAAAAACAAAACACCGTAAAAGAAGACAATGCAAAGCCCCCGAAACAAAACAGAGACAGAGAAACGAGCAGAAAATGTAAGGCAATAAAAATGAACTTCCCTTTAATTTTATGTTCACGCCGACACTTAATAAACAATAATCATCATCATCGTCATCATCTTCGTCGTCGTCGTCGTCGTGAACGGGGGGACATTGACAATGGGCGGCAAATGGCAAGAAGTGCCTGCTGGCAGGGTGGAGTAGTAGACTGTCGTCCCAGCCCGCTTCCCCACTACAGTCAAGTGCTACGCATCACGAGCCGGTTAGTTCATTTTGGGGCGAGGAGCGACCGAAGAGTTTGTACCGAGCAACGAGATTTGCATTTTGATGAATTGCAGGCGAGAAGTCGAAAGATGTTTTGCCCCGATGCGGAGCTGCTACCTGTAACTCATTTTACTTGGCACTAACTGAATGTGTCCACTGTGGGCGGGTCGACACGAGGGGCAGGGGTAGGTGGAAGAGGGAAGAGGGTACCTCGACTTGTGTGACTTGAAATTCAAATTAAACTGCGGCGTTTTTCGGTTCTGTTTGCGCGCCGTAATTATTTTAGTCATTTTTTTGCAAAAAACAAAAAGAAAGAAAAAAAATCAACATTTTTGTTTTTGTTGTTGTTCGTCTTTGGCTGAGTTATTGTACAAATTATAATGAACGATGTGTCGGTAAGGTCGCCGTCGCCGTCGTTGCTTTTGTTGTCGTAGCGCCAATGCTCAGCTCCGTTCCAGCCCCGACTCCGACTTCAACAACAGCAGCAGCACATCACACGTCAAACTTGACTTCAATTTTTTCCTAGCTTGTCGGACATGATGTGACTATGACTGTGCTCCATGGCCTGGCGGGGTCTGCTCGGGTCTGGACTGGTCTGGTGTGTGGACTGTAGTCGAGTCTAGAGCTCTATGTCACGCCATGAATCTCATCGTCCATCGCTCAACGTGTCCAGTTCGTTGTGTGATCGCGATAAGAATTAGCGGAGCTCCATGCGGAGCGGGACAGATGAAAAGCTTTGCTGGCCCTGCTCACAAAACAAAATATTGGCTAAACGCTGACTCAGACTGGGAGGGGGGGTGAACATGGAGGTAAGCACTGACTCTGTGTAACTGTAAGTGATTACGTTACATGGCCAGCAGTGTTCGATGTTCGCAGAGCCGAACTTGACACTAGCCACGGCTGAACGGAGCTAGGGTATCTCGATTCGCATCTAATCTAAATTCATAAGTCGACCTCAAAGACAATGGCAACGCGAGTGCGTGAGTGATTGCCGTTATGTGGCCGGGTACAGGGTTGGGGCTGGAGTTGGGGTTGGGCATTGGGGCCAAAACGTGTCAGCGTATCAACTGACAACCTTAGCCAGCCCTATCCATGGTGAGCATCTTGATTTATGCCCTACATAGTGACGGCAGGGGGATCTTTAATAAAGATAGTTTAATCTGTTGGTACCGATCAAGGTCAGAGAGATTCGACATAAGTGAATATATAATTGAAATATCAAGTTAGTTAAATGAATGCATTATTTACTTTATTGTGAGTAAATAACTGATCATAACTGAATACTTTAATCTCCTAAAGTCATCAGTTTACTCTTCTCTGAATCTAAAGATGTTTCCCAGTTATCAACTAACTTCCCCCTTTAAAGTTCACATATATCTACACACAACTCAAACTTATTCTTTTATATATATTGATAAATTTCTTGCCGTATATATATCTATACTGTAATCAACCAAATTTCCCATTAAAGTTCCTCTCTTGCCCATCTCCTTAGGCTGCACTCTGCTCGCCCATTTTCAATTTCAGCCTCGGCTCCAATTGAGTCTCGGAATTGCCATAAATTGCATGTGCGACATCTGTGCAAATGTGGCTGCCTGTGGGTGGCTGAGAGTGTGTGTATCTCTCTCTGCGTGTGTGTGTGTGTGTGTGTGTGTGTGTGTGTGTGGCAAGTAGGTGTTTGAATTGGACTTTGGTTCGAGTGCGCTGAGCTCTGCTGAATGAAGTTAGTTCATTTAACTTCAACTTATGACGTGCCAGAAATTTGCAGACAATGTCTGACAGCCTTTCCGAATACTTCATTTGAACTCGGGGGCGACAACAACAACTACAGCAAGTGCTATGCTTTTTTTGTGTGTGTGTGTGTGTGTGTGTGAGGCGCACTTGGTTTGAATTTTGAATGACCTTGGCATAGAGGAAATGGCAAAAAGCATTATTTAAACCTAACAAGCCGACAACTGGGAGCCCCAAAGACAAGCAAACACACGCATACATATACACACACACACACACACACACATATACAGACACACGCACACACCTCACTCGCAGTTAAGGGTTGGAGAACTTCGCTTGCTTCTGCTCCCAATTTGCTGAACTCAATCAGTACACGGCAGCCCATTAGAGACTCATCGCTCCAGCAGGGGAGGTGGAGGTTAAAAGGGGTGTGGCCCACACCACCAGCCAAGGTACATATCTCTCTAAATATGTGTGTGTGTGTGAGTGTGAGTGTGAGTGTGTCTCTGCGTGTATTTTGCTAATTTACTAGACAGAAATACGCCTTTAACCCACCGAGCTCATTTATTATATAAAACAGCAGCGACAACAACAGCAACAACACGAACAACAACGACAACTGAGACGAAGCAGGAGACAAGCTGGAGCTGCAAATGGAACTGGAGCTGTAGCCACAAAGTGCTGCACAGGAGTTACGAGCCCTTCTGCCAGGACTAGCCACAGCCGCTGGAGTTGCCCTTGCCCGTTGCCACATCACAGCCGGAGTTGAAGTCGCAGCGGTCCCTTGGCGTGAACTGCCTGAACCCTTTTTCAGTCCGACGACACGTGTGTCCTGCGTGTCCTGTGTGTCCTGCACCGAGCAACGCAGGGTAACCGAGTGGAAAAATCGTGTTAATTTCAAAGGCAGCAGCAGCAGCAGCAGAAACAGAGATTTTTGATGTAGCCATTTATATGAGTTTATAATTACTGAAATTACTTTTTCCGCCTCTGCCCCATGCCTCAACCCGAGAGAGACAAACTGGGGTTGTGCTGCAAGGCATGAATCATGTTTCGCAATGGAAATGTATTCGAAAAATGTTCGAGCTTAGAATAAGTAAGATAAGTTGCAATTAGTTTACACTACTTCAGTGCATAGATCTGTATTATATTCTCTGTATTATATTTTTATGAGTTCAAGGAAAGTTTTCAATATGTTTTCAATGCTGCTTTAAAGTCTTTAATGAAGTCTTTAATTTAATGCAGGCAATTTACTTAGTTGATTCTTGCACAGCAACAACTGCCTAATCTTACTAACTGCAATAATCTCTCTGTTTTCATATTAAATATAAAGATATCTAGACAATATATACTTTATATTATTTCATACATAGTTTCTTATATATATCACATCATTTCATCTGCCTCTCTTCCTTTCCTCTGCCATATTTTATGCCTATGAGCAACGCCCTGTCACTGCCCCTGCCGCCCTTGTCATTACCTTCCATTCTTCAACCCACAAACGCACTCGACACTCTGCATTTGGTTTTACGCAAAATTTATAAAATATTTAAATGCAATTAACAGTCTCGGTGCCCTGGAAATCGGAGAAGGCCAGCAACGAGTGTAAAATAAAAAAAAAACTTTTGTCAAATCAAGTTCCTTCCGCTGCGGCTGCACAAAATGAAAAATTTCATATGAAATTAACCCTGCCGGCAGGATTTCCAGCCCAACCCCGGGGTGGCATGTGTAAAAAATAACCCCAAAGAGCAGGGCAACACGAAAGGGAGGGGGGAGCGGGGTAGGAGAAAGGGCGGCTGGCTGGCAGAGGAGTCCGGACAGCGCCCGAGGCAGACAATGTGGCAACAAATTTGTATGTAAATGTATGCAAAAGTAATTAATCATAGTCGCACATGCACGCACACACACACACACGGAGACGGGCAGGCTGGCAGGCAATGCGGACATTGCAGAGAGAAGGATACACAGGACATGCTCGCTCTCGCTCTTGCCGCCCTTCGCTGTGAGGTGCGAGTCAACTTGTTTAAAGGTTAATTTAATTTTTTTGATATCCCCAGATTGCAGAAGGAAGTAAGGAAGGAAGGAAGGAAGATGGAGGAGGGGGATCTTGGGCTTAGGCAACAACTCGGACGAGGTCCTTTGGCGCATGTGTGTGCAATCAGAGATATTGAAATGCGACACCCGAATCCAGCTTCAACTGGCGCATCCTCTGCCAGGAGCAGCAGCACAACAACACGTGGCCAGGCGGCCATTTGCCCCTGCGACGGGGTTGCAGCCGGCGATAAGGTTGGCGGCCATGATACCAGCGCTTAGTGCCGCTCGACGATAGCGTCCAACAGATGCAGCCAGAGCAGAAGAGCGAGAGGGAAGAGCAGAGCAGAGCAGCGGCAGCGGCAGCGCAGACAATGGCAACGGCTGCAGCGACGGCGGTGGTGGTGGTGGAAAATGAGAAGCAAACGGCGATGCCCTCAACAGGGCAAAAGCAGAGACTCTCACTCACACACACACACACTGGCACACACTGGCACATGCACGCACAGCAAGCGAGCGCGCAAGAGAGTGAGACAGCGGCGGCAGAGTGAGAGGCACAACGGACAGTGTCGGAGTGTTTCAGCTTTTCGGTTCGTTCATAAATCATCGCTGAGAAGACACCATGTTAAATTGGAACTTTTCCCATACATAAATAGAATGGATGAGAAAAAAAATAAAACAAAACCAAAGAGAAATAAAATATATAAACTATATACGAACACATATATGTATATAAAGTTGATATGTATTCTATTATATCTAGCATTAGTGCGGATTGTAATGCCAAGTTGGAAATTTATAATTGGATTAGCTAAAGTTGAGTTTCGTCTGAGTTATTGTCTCTGCTGATCTAGCACAAAGTTTTGTTAAATAAAGAAGGTGTAGTCTATTGTTTATTATTTTAATTTAAATTAGTATATTTGTTTGTTTGTTTTTGAAGTTGAAGATTTACAACTGAATTCAAAGCTACAAAAAATACTTTAAATTGTTTTAAAGAAATTATTCGATTTAATTTTTATTTCTTCTTTTTATAAATAAAGTCCTGAAAAAATAATGAAAATGTACTAGTGAAGTATATATATTTATATTTATATATATTTTATGTATATTTATTTATTTATATATATTTCTTACAACATATAAAGTTAATTGTAATTCTTATTTTCATTGTTGTAAGGCATTTTGAATATGCAAAATATTTCTCTAATATTTTAGTGAATAAGAAATTATTCTTTTCGTTTGCCAGAAATGCCTTTAAAATGAGCAAAATTGCAACATTGTTGTACAGTTTTTGTAAATTTAGCGAATAATTAAAATGTGCGCGTTATTTGTGTGTCTAAAAGTAGATCGGGCGCGAGTCGCAGAGTTCATTCAGAAACAGAAACAGAAACAGAAACAGTGCAACAAATATAGCTGCAAATGCGCATTCAAATGCAATTACACACACACACACATAGGCACGACGCACACACACACACATAGTGCATATTTTTGTTATGTGTTTGTCTCTCTCACTCACACTCTTTCTCATCTCTGCTGCGCTTTCGCTGGCTCGTTCGCGGCCAAAAAGCCATAATTTTCCAATTAAGCGAAAATGAGCGATTTATTTGCCATGAAATCAGTGAGAATCGCCGATAAAAATCTCTTCATTCTGTAGGACCCGACGCTCTGCTTGCTGTTGTTGTTACTGTCGTGTTGTTGTTGCTGTTGTCGTGTTGTTGTGGCTGTTGTTGTTTTTCGCTTTGGTTGCAGAAAGTGCAACGCGAAATGTTTGCCGCCGCTGCAATTATTTATTATGCGCATGGCAATGGAGGCAGGCGGGAGAGTGAGGGGCGACTGCGAGTGAGTGTCTGCATGAAGAGGTGTGCCTGGGGCAGGCTGAGAGGGCCGGTGGCAGCTACAGCAGCTGCTGCCACTGCTGTGGGTGGATAACTGTCGCTGTGTGTGTGTGCGGCTGTGTGTGTGCGCCACTTAACCCCCCGGGCCAAGCGTCCACATTCGCTGTGTCAACACGAGAGCAGCGACGCGTCGCCTCTGCCACTGTCGCTGCCTCAGTCTCTGCAGCAGCAATTTGGAATTCCGTGCCACAGTGCACGGTCCTTGGTCCACGCTACAGTCCGGTGTCTGTGGCGGCTGCTGTTGCTTGCTGTCTTATTGTTGTTGCTGTTGTTGCTGCATTGTTCACCCCCTCGAATTGTTGTTTTGTCTGCTTGTTTTTTTGCAATTTTTCCGCTGAGCATTCGCTTTGCTTTTTTTTTGCTGCAACTTGAAGTGGAAAATTGCTGAATGTACGTGCGGATGTTGTTATTGTTGTTATTATTGAGATACCCTATTAATTGTAAAGGAGAGTCTGCTGATGCACAAGAGTTCCACAATTGAATACAAGCGAATATTGCTCCGTCTCTCTTCTTCTCTTTAATCTTCCTTGCTAGCCTTTACAGGGTATTGCGCAGTCTATGCAACTTGTTCCGACATTACTCTAATTTCCTCTCATATTCCCTAACAACCTGTGCAGGGTATTGCACAGTCCATGCAACTTATTCCAACATTGCTGCGCACATGAGAAATGTTTAATAATTCTCTCAGGATTGGACACTCAACAACTCCTGCTGCGCTCAACTCTTTTGTCTGCCAGGGTTGCCACCCTCACCCCCACCCCGTTGGCTGCACAATTGCAACCTTGCGTGTTGCAGCCCATG
This sequence comes from Zaprionus indianus, assembly GCA_018904595.1. Taxonomy (NCBI): domain Eukaryota; kingdom Metazoa; phylum Arthropoda; class Insecta; order Diptera; family Drosophilidae; genus Zaprionus; species Zaprionus indianus. Next base: position 9,117,224 of record JAEIHA010000320.1, read on the forward strand.
CGGGGGCCTAAACTATTTAGCACCTGTTAGAGCAAAAGTGTTGCCATGTGCTAATTAAAAATGCAAACCCGACCACGCCAAGGGGCAGGCTGTGTGTGTGTTGCATGTCTCGCGAGTGGCGAGAGTGAAATCAGCGGCAACCATCCTGCCACATGGCCACCCTGCCACATGGCCACCCTGCCACCAAAGTCTCTTTCGCCAATCCCTCCTTTTTTTTGCATATTTCGGCCAAGTCGACTAATTCAATTGCTGCGCAAGTCAGCCCAAGCGAGTCCGCGTCTCCTGCCTTGTTTATCAACACCTTGCCGGGAGTGTATTAGTGCTATGTGTGTGTCTCTATATGTTAGTGTTTGTGTCTGCGTGGGTTTGTATTAACTTCCGCTGAAGGTGCTGCACAGGTGCCAAATACAATTTGTGTTGCATTTTTAATTTGAGGCCGCCTTCCTCGACTCCGACTTGGAATCAGTCGTGCCTGGTCTGTTCTGGTTTGTGAATGGGAAATACATATAGCACAAGTTTACTATATAAACACATAAGTACATTTGTAAGTATTCCCTTTATGGTGAAGTTCAAGTTGGCCGTTAAGTGTTGAAATGTTTACAGTGGCGCTGTGTGGATGCATTTATATTGTGAGTGTGTTGGGAATCTGGAATCGATGCTGCAGTGGGCTCTAAATTTATTTGGGGGCGTTGATGGTGACTTTATTTGGATGTAGGGGAACTGGTGTGACTTTAGTGTAAATATTGTGGTAGACATGGCATTGAAAAGGAGCAATGATTGTACACCACCAAGGTGCTAGTGTTGTCTATGGAAGACTTCTGTCAATTTTGTTCGTTCTCTCATTTTGCCTTCTCTTATTTATGTTAAGAGTATTTTGTTTTGGTTTTAAGTTTGCAAGCCTCAAAAGAAGAGGCAAGAGAATGTTTAAAGTTGGGACTGCAAGTTGCTATAGATAGTGCCACTGCTCATACAGTCCAAGCAATAAAATGACAGAACTACAAAAAATCTCTCCTTGACTCAGGTTGTAATTTCGCCTTCTACCGTGGGCTGAACTGCATTTGCATTGGCGCCAGTTGCTGCGTTAAAGAAAATAAAAGCAAAACAAGTAAGAAGAGAGAAAGAAATACAAAGAAGGAGTGAGAGCGGAAGAGGAAGAGAGAGAGGGAAAAAAGGACAGAGAGAAACAGAGAGAAGTTGCAACAGCGAAGCAGAGCAGATCCAAATGCAGCGCAGCATCAGAAGCAGCAGGCAGGCGAATGCGGGCCAGAGTCATAAATTAAACGCATTTTCCATGTGCCTGGCTACAGACTATGGGGGGGGGGGACAGGCGGGGGTGGCAGCGTGGACACTCTTTTCTGACCCGGCCCGGCATTTTCCATTTATTTCATTTTATTTCTGTTAATTTGGCCGAGCCGGCAGCGGGGTCAGGTTAAAAATACGCACGCACGCGGCACATGAGGAAATGCACACGAATTTATGAAAAATTAATTTTGAAATCGTTAATTGAGTGTTTATTGCGACTGGACGCAGTGAGCGCAACGCAGGGACAACGGCGGCGCCACCGATTGCGAGTGCCGTGAATATATTCATAAATACTGCATATGAATATGAAAATAATGTGCACAAATGTGAAAGAACATTAAATGTGCGAAGATTTATGGCCAGCTGGCAAATTGCAGTGCGTAGCGAAAAAATATACCATGAAAATACTAGACGAAAATGTGCTGAAAAAGCAGTTGAAAAGGAACCAGACACGACGCGCGTCTGCGCTGCAATTGCCATTCAAATGCAAACGCGGCAAATGTCAGTCAAAGTCGCTCGCAATTTGCATACGAACTTAAATCATTTTGTCGAGCCTCTGAGTGCGAGTGTGAGTGCCAGAGTGAGTGCTCGTGTGAGTGTGAGTATGAGTGTAGTATGTTTGTGTGTGCGCATAACAAGAGCAAACAATATTTCTCACATAAATTCACACTTTAACCAATTTGCATGCAATCTGCGGGGGTGGCACAACCCTCTCTCCCTTGCCACTCGTCGTTCGCCCTTCGGCTGCCCCTTGCGACGACTGCGCTGCGCAGACAGCCACGCAGTGCAACGCCCCCGTCGCCATTGTCAGCCTGCAACTCACTCCCCATCCCCTTTTGCCCCTTGGCCATGCAAGCGGCCGCGGGGGTTGCCCGAATGCTTTTTGTTTTCGTTTTTGCAACTGCAACGCGGACTTTTGCATATTTAAGCGCGACGCGAGTGAGTGAATGAGTTTGAATGAACTCACCATGACCAAATACAAATGCTGCCCAAGTCCTGCTGCCTCCCCTTCCCGCTCCCGCTCCCTTCACCTTCGTCGGCAATAAACGAATGCACTGCAACGCAACGGTAAATGAAGGGACCACCAAAATGAGAAACAAATGAATGAAGGTGCCCGAACAGCAGTACCCTGGGCATTGCCTACTCCAGGCACAGTGGGCAAAGTTTAAGTTAGCTGGCTTTAATTTAATTCGTTGAGCATTTTACAACACTCGTCAACTGTTTTATAAATAAATCTAACTAATGAGCAGAGAGAAACTAGGAGAAAAAAAAAGAAAGCTTTTTAAGACATTAAAAATTGTATTAAAATAAAGTAGAATACTAATAATAAATATCTACATTTCTCCAAACTTTTTAGCTCGTCCGATATTTGAATCCTGCTGAAGTGGCAATAGTTAAAAGACAATGAAAATTCCGAAAAATAAACTTATTCTCTTTTATCTGCTTAGTTAAGTGTAATTTTTCTTCAAAATACTTCAGTTAAGTGACGATAAAATTATTTGCATTTAAAAATGTTAGGAATTTGAATATTGGGTCATTCACTTTGTGGTTCAAATTACACCAGCCTTATAAAGAGTCAGAATATAAACAACTTTTTTCAATCTTTAGCTGTAGCTGAGTACTGAGTCTTTAGGTCATTTTGGTCATTTACTCGCACTATATTGCATTTTTTCGTAGCTTCAAAATCAATTAATATATTTAGAATAATGCCACCTTCCCGAACAATTATAATTTATTCTACAACAAATTTTTTATCACTTTCCAACACTCAAAGAACTGTTCAAGCCTTTAATCTACCTTGCTCCACTGTGCATGTGCACTGAATATGTGCAGCGCATTTGCCATTGTCGGTGCATTTTCAACGAGCTGAAGTTGCGCCGTTTCCATGCCAAAGTCGAGTCGTTCTTGCACAACCTATTAACCCCCACTCGTCTTGCCGCCCCTAGGGAACCCACACACACACACAGCGCTAGGGGCCGGTGAATGTTAGGGACTTAAATCAAAAGGTGACTAAACGAGAATTTCCTTTTTAAATTAATAAACTCGGCCGGCGGCCGTCGAGCTTAGACTTGGCCCGGCAGTTGCTTATGCTGTGCGGATCGAGGGGGGAACGGGGAGTCGACTCGACTCAACCGCAGGGCTGGGGTTGCCCTTCCCGGGGCGCTCAAACTTACCCGTTAACTGCACTCATAAATTCAGCGCAAACTTTCTGACGTGCTGCAGTTTTTTATGGCTGGCAAAAGTTTTCTTTTATTTTGTGCAGCAGTGTCGTCGCCAAAGCTTTAAAAAAACGTTTCGAAATCAAAACGCAAATGAATTTTAGCGGGTTTTATGGCCAAACTCAGCGAGTTTCGTGTGTTTCATTAATTGCAGATAGTTGGGCAAGCACACTTACCTGAAATTAGAGGAAGCAGATAAATAATCACGTTAATTGTTGATAATATAAATAATTTATTTCAATTTTGGTTAAATGTTTTGTTTTTCAAAAGTAAATTGGCAAAAGAAGATGCTGAAGAGAATGTTTTTTATATGAGATTGGTCTTTACGAACAGCTGACTAAGATTCGACTAAGGGTATTGGAAGCATTTGCACTGCAAACGATTCCTTGTTGGCTGCACTCGCTCTTGCAGCCCTTAGAATCATCGACAGTTCAACTACCCTCGAGCCAGTTGCTTAGATCGTTGGCTGGGATACGGATACGAGCTGGCATAGCGACAGCAGCGCGCGAACCCCTCATGGCCCCCATCGATAAACATCTTCCGCAACCCCCGGAGAAGGCACTCGAAGAAGCGAAGAACCAGACAGGGCAGCCGGGAATTGCTGGTCGGACGCACTGCTGGCATGCCTGGTGGAATGCTGCCCCTGCAGCACATGTCCTGCCAAGTGTTTTAATTATAAAAATGAGATATCGCAGACATGCTTGCAGAGCAGGACACTCAGCCAAAGGGCATTCGGCTACCCTCGCACTCGCGCTCGCACTGCCACCCTTTTTGGCTTAGTTTCAATGCAAAACTATGCGAAACGCGTGGCAGTTGCTCCTCGTGCGAGTGCTCGTGCTCTGGCCCTGGCCTCGTCCTCGGCTGGGGCAGGAAGCATGTGTTGTGCCTATGCGAATGTCTTTCCGTATCCTTGGCCTTATCAGCAGACGCAGCGCTGCTTATCAAATGCCAGGCAATTTAAATGTGCCAAGCAGGGGGGAAGAAGGAAGTGGCAGGGAAGGCAGCGAAGTTTGAGTCCTGTCGAAGGAAGAACCACGAGCCAACGGGCCAAGTTCCATTTGGCATTTATTCATTCATGCGTTGCACATTCGCATTCGCCGCGATAAAACGCTGCAGATAAGTCAGCCCGAGGATGTGGCCCAATGTCGAATATCTGATTCACAGAGCGCCCCTAAACAACAACAACAACACAACAACAACAGCGAACTGGCCAAGCCACATCCCTCCGCTCTCTCTTTCTTCCTCCCTGATGAGTTTGTCGAGGGCGAAGGCAAAGTGAGCAGACTGCTGGTTAGACATGACTTTCGTTAGTCCGTTTGAGTTTGAGCAAAAGAAGCGATTCACTAACTTCATTTATCATTCTGTTGGGGTAACTAATGAATTCTCTTGTAATTAGTTCTATAGCAGGGACTAGGAAGAGGACTAGAAGGAGAGACTAGAAAGAAGACTTCAACACAGTCTGCAGTTATCATAAGAAGTTCAACTTTCCTTCAGTCACATATTGTAGATCAAACATGAGATCTTGATAAATTATTTTAACATTCATTCTGTTTATTACAAAGTAAATCTTTTATCCTTTCACAATCATTTCATTTCTCTTGCAGATATTTCCCACATTTAATTGAGCTTATTTCATAAACTTCTAGCTACGCTAGGAGTGAGCAATTCATCTGTAGAGTTTGAAATTCCTTGCGCATAATGTATATTAAATTAAGTCATAAACCTTCCCAGAACTTGCTTCAATCTGCGAGGCAAATGTGCTTGATGAAATAAATTGAGTTCTCAAGTTTGTGGCGCATTTGAATTAATGCCGAAAATCACACACACTCACACAGTGCCAGAGAAGAAGGCTCCCTGCTCGCTGTTCGCTGCCCTTGCACTGTTTGGAGTCGTCGGAGCGTCCTGGCAGAGCGAAATAAGTCAAGGGAAACTCGCAAAAGTCACCGAATGTGGGCAAACGGAAGCCATAAATGAAATTAAAACAAAAGAGTGAGATGGAGAGAGGAGAGCGAGCGAGTCCGCTGCCAACGACATTTCTCAAAGGACCAAAATTAGGGTCACTGGTGTGTTTGTTTTTGGGATTCCAGGGTTCAGCCTGGCTCGGTCTGGGGGGCTCCAGGGTTGCCATTGCTGCCAGGGTTCAGGCTGTGCGTTGCGTAACACAAACCTGCTAACACATAGAGCGGGCGACTGCGATAGACAACGCAGCGCAACCAGCCGAAAATGTTTCCAAGTAGAAAATTCTGTTCTTTTTTTTACACCATTTTCATTTCGAATGCGGCGCCCATTTTTTTTTATTTTTTCTGTTTTCTGTTCTATTTTTTTTTCTGTTTTCTATGCTGACCAGAAAAGTTGGAAAATCAACTTTGGTTTTCTTGCTTTTTTACGTGTTCATTCTTTTGTTGTTTTCGTATTCCGTTTTTTTTGCTGCACAGCAAGCGACTCGTTTGTTTGTTTTTGTTGCGTTGTTTTGTTTTATTTTGCTCCCTCTATCTGCCGCCCGCTGTTTTCCCCCATTTTTTATATTACCACGCCATTTATCATTTCCTTTGCCAAACACTCGCACACTCGCACACTCAGCTCGCCGTCCTACTCCCACTCGCGCCTTGTTTGTTTTTCGCCACATTCCCACAATGTTTCAAGGGGGGTAGAGGAGAAGTGGGGGGGAGGTATCTACAGTATATACTGAGCATATTATTTACTCGTAAGCTTCAGGTATATGAAGCTATATGTATGCGCATATAGAAGGCAATTTTCACGCAGCTTTAATTTAATTTATTAAAACTTTCGCCGTCAACTGCGATTTTTGGGTGAGGTGCGTGCGAGGCCACACCCCCAAAAATGGCAACTCTTTCCCCCGCCCACTCTTTTTGGGTGTGCACGGGGGTGTGTGTGTGTGTGTGTGTGAGACTTTTGGAATGCCTTCAGTTGCCGCTAAACATGAAACTGGCTCGTTTTGTTTTCGTGTTCGCTAAACTTCGTTCTTGACATTTCCCGTCCGGGAACCTTTCGAGCCGTGCTCCGTACTTCCCGAAGGAGGGAGGAGGGGGGAGGTACTGGGAGCTGCGTGTTTGCATTTGACACATTTAATTCCAACCCCCCGTTCGTCTGACGCTGACATGATTTATTAATTACGAGCCAAAACATGAAACGAACTTGAGTTCTTAATTTCGACCTTAAAGCGCAAGAAGGTTTTTTCATTACATAGATAACAGGTGTAGGCTGACAAACATGCTTTATATAACAGAGAAATATTATAATATATTAATAATATTGTAATATTTTAATTTTTTAAACTTGTTAAAAATTGACTTTAGATTATATTTTTGAGAGTGTTTTATTAGCTTCAACAGAAGAACTTCGACTCATCTCTCTTTTGGATTGTATTTTATCGAAAGAAGATCGCTAAAGGTCTAAGGGTTAATTGGGAGAGCCTAGAAGGGACTTTCGGATCAGATACACACATGTCTGTTTACGTGTGACTTGGTGGACAACAGCGACTAAAGATAAAGGCCAAGCCAGACGAAGAAGAATGTTTTATTTTCGGTTTTTGAAAATGAAATTTTGTAGAAAAACAACACAAGATAAACAGGGGTGGCCAAGCAGATGGAAGGACAGTCGAAAAGAGATGGAGGATGAGGATGAGGAGAAGGGAAAGGCAACATAGAAAACAACTTTGGCGGCAAAGAACGGAACGGAACGCGCCAAGCGAGATAGATGGATGGCTCTGGTGCCAAGATTTATGGTTGATCAAGAATTTCCCGTACGTTGCACGCGCTTTTTTCGGGCTCCGCCAGCACTTCGTCTTGCCCGGCATTGTTGTTGTTGTTGTTCTAGCTGTTGTTGTTGTTGTTTTGCTTATTTTTAGATTTCCTTTTCGTTCGCGCCGCCCCCTCCCATGCCCCCGTTGCCGTTGCTCGATTTTGTCTTATTTTCCTTGCAACTTGTCGTCTTGCAACTGCAACGCGCTGCAACGGCGGCGACGCGCAAGTGAGAAGAAGAAAAATGTCTCTTGGGTGTATTCATAACATGCCAGAGCCATAAATACGCTTTCTACCAGACATCCGACATCTGCGGCTGCGGCTGCGTCTGCCAGAGCCAATCGCGCTTACAACGCCCCGAACTGGGCGTGCGGCAAGTGTTCCTTGACGAATTGGACGGATGCAGTGCGTCCGTCACACACGCACACACCTTTGCGCAGTGTGTGTGTGTGAGCCAATCTTGCGCTGCTTAATTGAGAAACTAGTTTCAGTTCGCTGAAAATGTCTAAAAGGCTCGGCAGATGCAAAACTTGCAGACGCACAGTGGGCCACATAAGAAATATGGCGCTAATATTTTAAAACATTTACTAAGAGACTGTAACTCGAGCTGATGCAAGATTCAAATGTATTTAAATAGTATACAAATGAATGTTCAACTGAATTTAAAAATAATCAAACTTATCAGAAGAGCAAAACCATTGAAAACGAAACCAAATTTAAAATGTATTTACAATTCTCAAGAGTACTATAAATCTCGTACAGATAAAGGTGCTTTTCTTTTTCTGACTTATCTGCAGGCCCAAGTGCTTGGTGTATAACCTACTCCCATTGTACAATCGACACTCGGCTGCGTCTCAGTCTGAGTCTCTTCGCTCGCTTGTCGCAGGAAGTGTTAAGCGGAATGTTTTAATAGCTGGCAACGCAGGGCACGTTGGGTTCTCCTTTTTATGCAAATTACACGAGGCTGTGCTAATAACACGTTCCCCAGCCTATCCCAGAGATAAAACATTTTAATTTTCAAGTGCAAACGGGTTTGGCCTGCGACGGTTGCTCAGGATGCGCCACGTTCTTCGTTCCTCGTTCTTCGGCAATGTCTCAATTGCAATTGCATTGCCGCATTGGCTGCCGGCCACCTACTTGTCGGCCAACCCCACTCTTCATTCCCCCCTTCCTCTTCCCTTGTGTGAAATGCGCAAAAATGCAAATAAATAAAATTGAAATTAAAAGTTGTTTGCGACATACACCGAAAACACACGCAGAAGGTGATAAATCAGGTGACAGAAATTAATTGAGTTATTCAGCATTGGATGCATCTATATACATATGGATTTACGTGTGTGTGTGTATGAGTGTGTGTGTGTGCTTGTCGTCGCCGTTGTTATTGGGTGTTGCTCGATATCGATATCGAAACTCAAGTGTTGTCATCCGGCCTCACACTTGAGCTTCATCTGCTCCGGGCCGCGCCTCGCAGCGAACGACGACAATGTCTGCCACCTGCCGCCCCTGTCTCAGTCTCCTTCTCAGTCACTGTTTCTGTCGTTGCATGCCCCATCTTGTCGTCCGCTTCATTTCTTGTCTCTTGCTGATTTTGGATTAATTTGTTCTGCAGTCAAGTAAATCCCCAATCGCAATCCCAGCCCCTATCCCTATCCCCATACCCAATGCGTTGCATTTCTGGCCCGTTGCGTCACAAAAGAAGGCAGCAGAAAAAAACATGAGAGAGAGAGAGAGAGAGAGAGAGAGACTGAAAGGAAGTGAAGAAAAAAGCCGAGTCGTGGCACAAGTCACCTACCTGGGGCAGGGCGAACTTCAGGTTTTGCAACGACACCGTCAGCGGCAGCCCGGGAATGATATATGAAGTATCTCATGGTATGACATTAACAGCACACACGAACATGTAGTTTTGTTATTTATTGAGTTTTCAGATATTTTGAAGGCATTAACATTGAAACAAATTATTATGATTACAAGATTTATTGCCGCTGGCCAGCGAAACATACGAATAATCGCAACCAGAAAGGGAAAGAGAAACGAGAGAGAGAGAAGAAAACTGCGACAAAATATAAAACCAAAAGAAATATCGCATATCTCATTTAAATGATATGTTTGCTACGCTCTCGTCCCACTGTCCACCTGTATCCCACTGTGCCACGCCCCTCTCACTTGCCTCTATTGGCATCTTGCTCACGCCGCTTTTACCGTTTTGTTGTTTGATTGATTACGAAATCAGCAAAGTTCATTTGGATATCGCGGCACGTAAAACGTTGTCACGTTTAAAGTTTGGGAAATCTTGCGATTGAATAGCTAAAATTTTGAACCCCATAAATAAGTCAAAATTGTTTTAAAATCCATAATAATATTATCACGAGACATCATCAATACAATAATGTTTGTAAGTTGCTAAAGGAGGCGTAATAGTCCTCATAAACTATATAAATTCTTAATCAGCAGCAATCAGTGAGTTGATATAGCCATGTGCGTATGTCTGTTTGTATTATACTTTAGATTTTTTCGTTAATCTATAAACATTGAATTTGAAAGCATTTAAATGATTTTTGATTTCATGATGAACACTTAATTAACATAAAATGTATTTAAAAAAATTTAATGAACAATTTAAATAACTTCATGAAAGAAAAAGTTTCTGTGGAGACCCTGCAAGTATGCAATAGAAAATACGCTCAGAATTGCATAGCCAAGATTTATATTTGAATTTTCTTAATAATTTAGGCATTTCAACAAATTACTTGTTAAAGAACAAAGTTCAGTACTGATGCAATAAATTAAAAAAAAAAGTACAATAAATTCAAGATGAAAGATTTGATGAATAGCGGGTATTTAATAGTCGCGCATACTCAATTTAAACTTTCTTTCATGTTTAATTATTCGAGTATTTCCATCTTCATTGAGAACTCTTCCGCCACTCATTGCGCTGCAGACATTTACATGTTTTATTGAGTTTTCTTTCAGCTCGACAATTTGTCTCGCTCACGCACTGCACTGCAGAGCACGACAGCGTAATGTCGATAGAGATAAAGCCGTTTAGTTATCGCAGCATTTCACAGATGATTTAGATGATTCTCGATACGAGCACTGAGTGGGCAGCCACGCAAGAGGGAGCAGGAGATAGAGTGAGCGAGCGAGAGGGAGAGCGCCTGAGAGAGGCCCACATTTTATTGGCTTATTAGCATTGATAATCTTTGGACGGCGGCCAAGGGGTCTGCCCCAAGTCGCCGCGTGTCCGGCTGGGTGACCCACGCAGCCCACTTCGATCGCGCCGTCGAGCGTCGTATCGAAACGTGACGCAGCGCCGACACTTTGGGCCAATTGACGGCGATGGTCGGCAGGCGATTGCATAATTGCGATCAGCCAAGCGACTGAGAGCGACGCTGCGACTGAGCGACTCTGCGACTAGTTGGAATGCGCAGAAGCAAGTGGTTTTTATTGCGGATGCATTGGCAGACGATTTGCAGGCAGCGATAAGTCGGGAGTCTAATCGCGACTTATTGATTCAAACGACAGCCGAGCAGAGAAGGAGAAGAGAAAGAGTGAGAGACAGAGAAAGAGAGCCGACACCTGTCGTGTTCTGACTCTGTTCTGGGTCCAGCTTGGGTGAGTATGTGTGCCGCGTCTGGCTGAGCGCCGCAGCGTCGGCTGCGTTGCAAGTTGCCTTGCAGCGACGTGGACACCAAGTTCATAATTGCCACAAGTTGACGCACGTCGCACGTGGAGCTACGTGCCCCAGCGACAGGCTACGATTGCCGATAGGCGGATCAATGTTTCTTTTCATTTTTACTTGGAAGCAAATAATTTTATCACACTTTTATTGCCGCGTTGGCTTCTCATAATTTTATAGCTTTTTTATTGCCTCTGCAGCCAAAATGTCTTGGCTCTGGCCAAGAGTTGTTGTTATTGTTGTTGTTGTTGTTGGTATTCATACCTTGGGCCACTTTGACTAATTGCAGTGCACTCGGGGCTGGAAGTTGTTGTAGTTATTGCTGTTGCTGTCTGTCTGTCTGTCTGTCTCTTGTCCCGCCTGTCACTCAGCCCTGTCCGACAATTTGTCATCTTCTCTGTCATGTCGCAAGTGTGTGTACATGTGTGCATGTGTGTGTGTGTGTTATTTTTATTAGATTCTCATAGAAAGCACAGACGACGTCGCCAGTTTATAGAGTCCATTCGCTGGCCGTCATCGTTTATCACTTCCTGGGACAATTTACATGCAAATCGTTTGTGTGCGCCGCGAGTGGCTTCTCTCTGAGCTTCGATTCACAGAAATTGTCTGCGATATCAGTGCGAATTAATGCAGAAATTGTAGTATTCTATATACTCTATGGGTATATCTTGGCAATTGTTAGTGGAACTCTTTAATACTTCATTTCGCACACCTCTTTAGCACATCGTGAAGAAGTGCAACCCTTAAAGCAGTCGCAGCTACCCCCTTGTGCGGGCTTACCTCCCCCGCTCTCTCCCCTCCCAGCCATTCCACCCACTTGATTCGGTTATCGTTTGTCTGGCGCATAAAGCTTTCGACTCGAAGGAAACCAATTTGTTCAGACGTTTGATTTAAACGGTTTTATGGCCGTCCTGTTGTTTTCACTCACTCTCTCCTTCTCTCTGTGTGCCACGCTGCGGCTGACGCGCCCTTAAGTATGCCACTTGGAACATGCCCCTGCCCCCTGCGAGCAGCCCCTTCTGGCAGACAGACGGTGGCAAATTTGCAGCATATGCACAAAGGGCGAACGGCAGAACGAACGGGCAGGGGGAGTGTGGAGAAGAAGGCCTAAAGGAACGACTGGCAGGACGACAGTTTCGCAAGACATTTGGTCAAATTCAAATTCAGTTTGCCTGAGGGGGGAGTTGGGGGAGAGCGGGCACACAATGTCACTGTCCGGGCATGTGTGCCAGTCGACAGACAGCTCACCCTACCCTCCCCCACGAAAAGAGGCGTGAGTGTGTGTGTGTGCGTGTGTTTGTGCGCGCAATGTGGTGCAAATGGCAGCCGTAACGGTTTAATCTGTTTTAAATTATTTTCGGGAATTTAGCGCTGGCCAAACAAAGGCAAAAAAGACGACGACGACGACGCTAATCCGGACGCGCGTCGAGCTAGAAAAGGGGGAGAGCACAGCAAAGTGAATGGGGTGCGGAGTGCGGAGTGCGGGGGAACGAGTCGAATATTTTGGTTACGAATTCGAAGCTGATTCCCGCCTTGGGTTGCCTTTTATGCATCCGCATCTTTTTGGCTTTCATATTTTTTGTGTGTGCTGCTCTTATAATCCGTACAGCAACAACAACAGTGTCTCTCTCTCCGTCCCTCTCTCACTCTTGCGCTCTCTCTTCTTCACACTCTCTTGAGCTGCGCCCGGGCAGCCGCGTTGCCTGGCAACGCTTGGCATCAAGATTAATTTTAGACGAAAAAAGGAACAAAATAAGTCAAAATGATTAATGGCCTTTAATTTTTGTTCGTCGTCGGCGTAGCCATTGCCCTGTGCTGCTTTCCTGTGCATCACACACATGACTGTGTGTGTGTGTGTTTGTGTGTGTGTATCGCATGCGAGGTAACTGAAACTGTTACTGGTATTGGGTTTCTGTGTCTCACCCGCAACTGGCGACCTCTAATACATTTCTTTTTTCCCAACCATTCTCTAATCATCTGTGCAGCCCTCTCTTCTCTCTCTCTCTCTTTCTTGCATGTCGTAACTCATCCTCCACCAAAACTGAAATTGTTAAGAGAAGGGAATGGCGAACGGCATCATGGTTGCCGCTGCCTGTGATGGCGTCTGTCAGTGCAGAGAATGCTGTGCGATATGAGACTCAGTGCAATTGAACATCTGATTGAACACGTGAATCAAAATCAATTGCAAATCCAGCAGGAGTATTTGCCCTTTCAGGTGATTCTGATTTGCCTCTGCTTAGTGGGGAATCAGTTCAGAGACGAGCTGATGGGATTTGACGTTGACACGATTTCTTATATTCCGGTTAACTCTTTCCTAAGGTTTTAATTGTGAAATTTCCACGAAATGCGAGGGTCGAGAGTCGCGAGTTTTGCGGACTCGGTTCGTGTTTTACCGCTGACACGATTCCGATGGCGAATCGACGCTGACGATGACGACGTGGGTCCAGTGGGTACGCGGTTAGGGTTCGAGTCCGGAGTCCGTAGTTCGAGGGGACACCGAGGCCAGGGTAGCGGGTCCGGTTAGTGAGCAATCCAAGCCGCATTTGTGTCATTCTGCGACAACTTTGACATGTGTGACATTGTTTTTTAGCCAGTTTTTTATTCGAAGTTTTTTTTTTGGCTTTTCGTTTTTCTCTTGCGCTTTCTGCCTGACATTTTCGTGTAGTTTGTCGGGCTGGCAACGGCAACAAAGCGAATTATTTCATGTTTTTACTTCTACTGTGAGTGTTTCTTCTTTTTTTTTGGCCCGACTTGCCCATGGCTAGTTGGTTAGATTCAGACACATAAATACATACAAATGCAGATACAGATACAGATACAGATACTTAGATACCAGATACATATGTAGACAACAACAAATAAGCTTGCGTACAAACAAACAAACGAATATGAAACCGCGTCGCTTGGCCTTAGTCCGTTCGTTCTGTATACCCTGTAGGTTTATATAGGCGGGGTGTACAAGTTCAAGCAGACTAAGCTTTGCAATTACATATTAATACAATCTAAAATTGAAAATAAATTCATTTGAATCACAAGACAGGCTTGAATACCCATTGGCAACTCAATACTGGGTATCAAGCAGTCACCCTCATTGCCAACGCACTCCATTCCTTTTATATTTGCAAATTCGCCGCCCAACTTTGAGCAACATTTCGAAGTTTCTTCGTTACAAATTCGGTTTACTTTTTGCCTGGACTTATTTTTTTCCCCTATTTATTTTTTTGTGTTATTCTTATTCTCTTATGCTTTATTCAGCTCGTGCTGTTCGAACAATGCGCGGTGTGTGCGTTTGAAATTCATCCGAACGCAGTTGTCGGATACTTTCGAAACTAGACTCACTTCAAGATACAGATCTTAAGGAAAAAACCCGCCGCCTTCAAGCGAAGATACTTCAATTTAGAGCGAAGCTAATTCAAAAAAAAAAAAAAAAAGAAAAATGAACATAAAACATAAAAAATTCCAAAATATTTCCATATTGATATTCATATTTGTCATTGTTTGGACAACTGTGACGGCTACTGTCCGCCTGCATGTCCATCCGTTTGTCCGTGTGTGTTACGGAACTCCCGCAGTGGCCGCCTTCGTTGCATATGCAAATGTTATGCAACATATGCCGTCATCAAGTTCATCACATCCTGCGAATCCCTCACGCTTGCACCGCTGGAAATTGAGACAATTGAGAGCTGCCTCTCCCTGCATGTTGTTTTTGTTCCTGTTGTTGTTGTTGCTGTTGGTGTTGGTGTTGCTGCAGTTGCTTTTGTTGGCGGGTGCACAAAGTTCAGTTCTCGCTGCCGCTTGCAACGCGGCACAGAGTTAACAAAGATTTATGTCGATTTTTTATGAGTTATTGACTTCTTCACACAAATAAATCACAAATTTTCTCTATTGTAGGGTGTTTTTGTTTGTTTTTGTAATCCGATTTCACAGTCAGGGGAGTGGAGAGGGGGTGTTTTCGGAGTTTCAAATAATCTTGATTCGTTGCAGATAGAATAGAACATGATATGGCAGAGCAGTCTTTCAATAACATGGTTTAGAATAAATTCTAGGACCTTGACTCATTTAAAAATATGGTTCTTTATGATATTTCAATGATCGAATCGACGAAATGGAATGAAATTTGAAGAATCGATTTGATTTCGATTTGAAAACAAGTAAAAAGACTGTTTATTGTATCAATCTTATGTTAAAATTTGATCATTTATCTTATTCAAAATTTGTGAGTTCGCTACCTTCAATATCAACAGATTCTTATCGCGTTGAGAACTGTTTAGGATCAAAGATCTACATGGATATCCATGCATATTTGTAATGATTATAGATTATCGCTCTATTCTATGATAAATTTGTACCAGTTTCTCGCAGAGCCTGCTAATCCTTTACACAATGCCCACGGCACGGGCTGCTTCGGAGCAGCCAATTGATTTATGGCCAAATGACACATTGAACTGCATACAAATGATTTGATTTATTGTGAAATTTCGTTTTCAAGCTGAAAGTAAAAACGCACAAATGGAACTCGCTCTCTACCGTCGCAGAAGATAGCCGAAGATAACTGACTACTACGAGTGCGATGCGATCCGAGGCGAGACGATTTGGGCCTGGCTGGGATTCAGATCACTTTCAAAACGGCGACAACAATGCGAACTCATAAATAATAATTTCAGGCAACAAAAAATGAGAAGACCAAGGGGAAGAAGAAGCAGAACAAGTAGAAGTAGAAGAACAGCAGGGCCAACTGTAAAAACAGGTAACCTTCAAACACACAATGGCAGCGCGACGAGGAGGAGAAGGAGGCAGAGCGAGAGGGAGACGAAGTCAAGCTAAAAGTCATGTCCGGTGCTCGGCAGGGGCAGAGCGCATCGGTTCAAAGTCAAATGCTGTGGCCAGTAGATGCATTTGTCGAGATTCGCGTCTCAAATTGCCGCTGCGAAGGACGCATATTAATTTTTATGGCCGTAGAAAATGACTATTGCATAACGCGAGACACAGAAGAAGAAGCAGAAGAAGAAGAAGGGGAACTGAAACCGAAGAGCAAAGACCAAAGACCGAGTCGCGCAAGGCCTTCGCAAGGTGACTTCCTGACTGCCTAATGACATTTTGGGAAATTCTTTATGGCATTTATGACATGTGCAAGAAAATTGCAAGTGACGAGCGGGAAAAAAAGAGAAAATGCAATGAAAACCGCACAGCAGGTTTTCACTTTCCTTTCAGTTACCTTTCTAGTTGTTGTTGTTGCATTTTCAAGGACACTTTTGGCATAAAAAACAACGTTCCTTAAATCTTAAAGGTGTGCTAGGCAAGTGCACCAGGTAGTTTGGACTCCCGGCTAGTTTCGTCTAACTCACGCTACAGTTATTCTCGCTCTCTCAGTTCTTTCTCTTTTGAGTGCTCTCTCTCACACACACTCTCTCTCTTTCTTTCTCTCTCGTCTCTCTCTCTCTCTCTCTCTCTCTCTGTTTCTCTCTGTCTGCATTTTTTATTTGCCGACTTTTTGCGTTCGTTGTCGCGTATCTCTTTGCCATAAATCATTGTCACCCGCTCGGCGCAATGTCACTGCGAGAGCACCCCGCTGAGCAGGCCGAACGAAGCTCAGGCCCGGCACCGGGCTCGGGCTCAGGCTCAGGCTCAGTCCCAGACCCCGATCCCGGAACCCCATTGCCGCACGCCTGCACCGTCGGTATCCGACTCTGCTGAAGCTCTGACGCTCTGACTCCGATTCCAACTCCCAAAACGTATCCACACGCCGTGCTGTAGCCACAAAAACAGTTCGAGTGCTCGCTAGCTCCAAAAACGCAAAACACACACACTACACTCAACTACACACACACACACACACTCGCACACACAGAGGACACACGAAGTGTGTGCTGAGAAATGCCAAACAAACTGCAGGCACAGCAAATTGCCACCCAATGCCGGAGCCCTCGTGCATCGGGAGCTGTTTCGTCCTTTTTTACTGCAGCTACATCAAATCCGCACAGAAATTAAATAGCACAGCACAAAAAGACCACAACAAGTGGCATGCCACAAAAAAAAGCAAACAGAATCGAGCATAGAAAATAAATGCAACTCTGGATATCCGTTGAAGAGGAAACTCAAGCAACGCCGCAACTTTGGCAGGGAATTGACAAAAAGGAAGAGAGAAAATAAAATTCCAAGACGAACTAAAAAAAAAGAAAGCTCAAGCAACTTAAGATGTTAAAGAAAAAAAAGCAAAAAAAAACTTAATCTTTACGTGAAGGAATTAAAGGAAATTTTGTATAATTATTCTGAACTTCTAGCTCTGATTTTTAGTGCATTTTGTTTTAGCTTAAACCAAATATAGAATGTTTTACTGAATGAATTATTTTAATAAAATTAAACTGATTTTGATACATTCCATTTTTGAGCAAGCATATTCCCTGAGGAATATGAAACCATTAAATAATAAATAATAAATGAAGTTCGTATCCGAGGAAACTCTTATCGCCTCCATTTTGTGCACTTAACTTAACATTTCGAAATTCAGCAACTTTATCGCAGAGTACCGTTCTGGCACATTGTGTTTTGTTGTTGTTGTGTGTAAAATTTGACTTGGGTTTCATTTTGTGGCTTTCCTTTATAGCGTTTTTTCTCTTTCTCGTTTCTTTGTAGGTTTTGCATTTGATTAATTAGCCGTTTCATGTCGCCATTTATCAGCGATTTTGAAAATAATTTTAATTTCAAATGCTCGGCGTCTGTTTTAACTAAACAAGTTTTGTTTATTGTTGCCTCATCGAGAGCTCTTTTGTTGCTACAGATCTTCTTTGGGCCTTTTGTGTGTATTAATCGAAAAATCGGTTTCGTTAACATATCTTCTTTGTTTTTGTCCCATAGCTCTGCTAGCTTTGAATAGGTTTGTGGTTTTTGTTTCGGACTCAGCTTGTTTTGTTTTCCATCTGCCGGAGAACGGCGCGACATTGATTAATGTTTTTACAAAATACTTGTCGCCATTTTGATGCGGGATTATTTAACTGATAAATCATGTTCGCTTCAAGTGTGAATTTGATTAGAAATATATAGAGACAGAGGGTGAAAGAGTTTTTAAGAAAAAAAAGGAAAGATATTTTCTTTTAAAGCAACAACTTAATTAGAAAACAAGTGAAGAAAGGTAGACTTTAGTTTAGTTTATTGCAGTAAGGTATAAAGTTGCTTTAGCCGTCGCATATCTCTAATCATGGCTAGTAATCCTAACTAAGTAAACTTGTTGTGATCTAATTAAAATAGTTTCTGGTTTATATTTGCTTTTTATAAATCAATCGAAGTCCAAAATATTGTGTTAAGTTTGTATAAAGTAAACTTCGAAGAACGGATGAACATGAAACAGAAATGAGACCAAAAATTAATTCTTTACCAATCTATTATATCTTAAGAAAGTATGTTATCTTCTTTATAAGCAACATATATAGATTTTTATATGGTTAAATCCACAATGAATCTCTTTAAATTCCCCGACAATCCCAGTGAAACTAGAAAACACTTTGAAGTGCATCAACATGCAATATATGAATGTGATTCTGCAGCCTCAGTCAGCTCTGTCCACTATTCGATGTCCTAGTCCAGTTTGAGTCATAAATCATGCAACTTTTTGCAATGCAAACAGAAAGAGAAACCAAGCGAGTGCGTGGGAGTAAGAGGGAGAGAGAGAGAGGAGTCGAGTTTATGATTTTGTCAGCAGTGAAACATTTCCAGCTGATTAAATCGATAAATTATGAGAATATAATATGATCTGATGGCGAAAATTGGAATGAACTAGCTGCGGACACAGACACGGCCATGCAAATATAGTCATGTTCATTAAAGCTTATTGAACAAATCAACAAGGAATCAAATAAATATTTATTAAATCTATAAAAATACAAAAATACTGAATACTGGAATTTAAAATATATAAAATGCAATAAATCTGAAAACAACTAAGCGGCAGAGGGTGAGGTAGAGGAAAGAATCAGTGTTGGACAGTGTTGGGCAGTGAGTAGTGAGAGTGAGCGAGTGCACAATAGCAGACAGAGAGTGCGACAAATATGCAGGAGCCAGACAACTAGGACAACAACAACAACAACAACAATAACAAGGGCAATGCGCAGCAACAATGGCCGCATAAATTTTCTATGCAAGGCAGTTTGTCTGTGTGCAAGTGTGTGTGTGTGTGTGCGTGTGAGTGTGCGAGTGAACTCACACCCGCCAATGGCTGCCGCATGCGGAAGTGAAACTATGTTGCCCAGGATATGTGCAATAATTCAAAACGGTTCCAAGTTCAAAGCGGCCATTACTCGTGGCCAGCTTCAGCTACAGCTGCAGCCTCTGCCTCGGCTCCAGTTCCAGCTTTAGCTCCGAACTAGCTCCGAAATTTATGCAAATGTCTAATAAGCCTGTCAACAGTTTGCAACAGTTTCCCAGTTTGAGCGATGCCCCGGCCCGGCTGCATTTGACTTATGAAGTGTTGAATATTGTGCCACAAAATGCGGCAACTTACCGTTCAAATCCAATTTGAGCCCCGGAATCTCCTTGCGGCTTGCGAATTCAACTTTTGCACGTGCGCAAAACTTTCTCAGCTATTTGCGAATTTAATTTACTTTTCGTTTTATGTTTTTTTTTATTTTCTTTGCTTATTTTGTTTTTCTCTGTGTGCACTTTGTTTTGATTTACTTTTTGGCTGTCTGCTGCGTTTTTGTTAACTGGTGTAAATATTGCTTTGGGACTAGAAATGTTAGGAGCTCAGGCTCGACTCGCACAGACTCAAACTTCACTTATTGCACAAATCGGTTGGACGAGTTAGACACCTGCCAGACGTAATGGGCTCTTAAGTATCTACGCGGTCGAACATCATAAATGGGAACAGAAAGGGAAGAGCAGAGAGAGATGATGGGGAGAAAGAAGAGGAGACCGCGCGCGTTTCCTTCAATCTCAAGCGAATTTTGTAGGCCTGCGTCTGGCTGCGGCCAATTTGCGACTGTTGTCGGTTCTAATTTTTTACGATTATTGTTATGATTATTTTTATGATTTTTACGATTTTTACGAGCTGTCAATTGGCCGCGAGACGCGGTGGAGAGGGCAGACCGAAGGGCGGTCGGGCGAACGAGCTGACCACGACAACCGCAGGCGACCGAATAGTTTGGGCAAACAGAACCGCAGTGTGTGCCGCTGATGTCGCTGCTGCTGCTGCTGCTACTCGAGAGCTGCTACTGGTGCTGCTGCTTCTGCTAATGATGATGAGATGCTGCCCCCCAGCTATGACAACAACGGCAAAAACAACGATACTAAGGGGGGGAACACACAACACGCCGAAGACAGAGACGCAGGCGGAGACGGAGACGGAGACAGAGACGACGTTGCAGACGGGCAACGTGTGGCATACACGGTTTACACTACACACGGGTGCGTTTTGTGTTGTGTGATGTTGATTTCTTTACGACTTCTATCAAACTAAACCCATAAAGCATTCAATTCAAAGCATATACATGTGAAAATCCAAGCGAGAACTCCTTATTAATCCAGAAGCGACGCGCCACGCCACAGCTGACGCCAGCTGCGCTGTCGGCGTCAACGTGAGCAGCGCCAGGCAGCAAAACAGTATATAAATAATCTTATAAGAAACTCACGCGCCGGCAGAGCGCAAGAGAGAGCGCGCGCACAGACCGCACTCGCAGTCGCAGTCGCTGCCAGCGTTATTTACGAGCTGCAGCGACGACGCCAGCGCTAGCGACAGAGCCAGCGTCGACGTCGACAGCAACGCCAGCGCAAGCGTCGCGCGTCAGCGTTGGCCATAAAGTATCTGCAGTCGGTGCGAGGCACACAAAGAAAGAAAGAAAAAACAGCAACAACAAAACTGTATCGTCTGCTCGCATTTCTGCGCTCAGCAGCAGCAGAGTCGTCGACTGAGTCAGTGAGTGAATGAGTGAGAAATTTACGTTCGGGAGAGCTTGCCACAGCTTGTGGCAGAGCCAGTCGGGGCAGTTGCAAGTCGCCAGTTGGCAATTGTGCTTGTCGAACATTCGCATGCCGCATTCGCACTGCGAATCCACTTGGAATGGATTGCGAAGTTTTGATTTTGATTGAGGTTTTGCTTTTTTTCTCTTTGGTATGTTTTCATTTGTTTTTTCAATTTAAAAAATTCTATTCTTTTTTAAAATGATCTCTCATTGTTCATCATGAAGTTTATATGGTCTTTAGCTGCACTTAATAATAAAATATACTTAAATTTTAATAGACAGTAAAAAAATATATAATAAACTAACAATATATAATATAAAAATTAATATGTTTTTTATATTTATGTAGAAAGCTTAATATATTATACTGAGTATTCATAATTTTTCTTGATAGTCATTATTATTAGTGCTTGTTTTTATTATTTACAATTATTTATTTATTTTTCTGTTTTAATTTAATACATACTAAGTGTGAATATAAATTTAATTTCACTTAGTTCCTGAAAATATGTAACTAACTAGTTATTTATTTCACCTATTAATTTTATGCATAGTTGATAATTAAGAAATACTAAAAAAAATTCTTAAGATTGATAATGTTATAATAATTAAAAAATAATTTAGATAAATCTTCAGACAGAAGAAAATATTTTGAAGTCTGTAAAAATTATGGCTGCCACACATTGGTAATCTTCATTTGCCGACGGCACAACAATCATGGCGTACAATCTTCACAACACACACGCACACACACACACTCACATGTGGCATACGCACACTCGCACACACACACACGCACTTGCTGCAGAACCACCCTAAAAATGAGCGAAATGGCTCAGAGCATCGCTCTCTCCATCTCTTTCGCGCTCTCTCTCTCTTTCTTTTTGCCGCTGCTCTCATTTGCTGTTCTCTTTCTCTCTTTTGTCTGAGCACAGCTGTTGGGCGCAGCAAGAGAGCGCATGAGATCAGCAAGCGGTGTTGGACTAGGAGGGGAGGGGGGAGAAAAGCAGAGAAGCAGCTGCTCTGAGCACAACACAAGGCACCACGTGCAACATGCTGCCAAAAAGAGGGTCCCCAACAACAACAACAGCAACAGAGCTCCAACAGCAAACGCAATGCTGCTCGACTTTGCGAGCTGCTTCGGTCGCTGCCTCAGTCTCAGCCTCGGTCACTGCCTCCGTCTCAGCCAGCGTCGCGATGCCACCAATTGGCAACGCGTCGGCAAACAGGGAGGAGCCGCAGCAGAGCGCAATACGCTCATAAAGCATTCTCGCCTGTCGCTTGCTCGACCGCCTGCCGGAGAGCAACACCAACACGACGAGCAGCAGCAACAACAACAACAACAACAAAACCGCTCGCCTCTAAGATGGATGACGCCGATGACGCTCAGTGTATGCGTGCGAGCGAATGCGCACGAAGGCTGCCCCGGCGTGAGTGCAACAGGGACGGCAGCATGCGGGCCGCGTTAAGTGTGACGAATGTGCCATTATTTTGCTTTATTGTGTCGTGAGCGGCCGCGTTGCTCTTTTCAATGGGATTTCTCACATAAATTTACGCAGCACACCGAACGGACCTACAAACCGAGTCGCCTGCGCCGAAGTCAACGACAACGACGTCGACATCAGCGTCGGCAGTGACTGTGTGCCTGCTCTGACTCTGGCTCCGGCTCTGGCTCTGACTCTGTGCCAGTCGCAGTTGGCGTCGAAGTTACGTGAGCACAGCTCGATGATTTTGCTCTGGAGTGGAGAGTCACTTGGTCCCTTGCCGTCTGTGTGGCATGTGGGGAATGATAGCGGACAAAATGACCATAAACTATTTTATTTTGATGGCTCATGATTGCATGAATTGGCTGTGAGCTTGGATTATGAAATAAATTATTATAAAATTACATTACGTTAAAAATACATTGTGGGCCATTCTAATAATTCTCATAATTCTCTCATTTCAAGGGTACACAAGATATATAATAATTGTATATTATTAGGCTCAGTAGTAAACATATTCCATATCACATTAATATTATTTATATTCATATAATATTTTACAAACCAGGAACAAATTAAATTTGATTTTCTGAAGATAATATTATGTCATAAAAAAAGGAAACGAGATCAACAGTGGAGCAGAACGCGACAATGGGATACCCTTCTATGTATGTTTCCCAACAAACTGTTTGATATTCCCTACCCTACCTCCCTAATAGATATAATTACATCAGAGCCTCTTACATTAAATAGATTAGTGCCACAACTTACTCTCATTATGCCCATACTTTCTTGAATAACTTCTGTGTTTATTGTGCGATCGCATTAAAATTAAGAATGCGTACATATTTCCAACAGCTACGTTTTTATCAATAGTCAATAATTTTAGACGTCGCTTACAAATCGAAAATAAATATAATTAATTTGTGAGGTAATTAAATTAAATAATATTTTCGTCCGCGCAGAAGCTACAGGAATCTTCATTTCAATTTATAAAGTTTCTAGCTCTTTTTTTCTTGTATAATAGCTGTGATATTGGCGTTCAAGCAAACAGTCTCGGTTTGTTAACCTCACCTAGACTATATATTAACCTTCCTTTCTGCCAATTAAACACATTTGCAGATCGAAGTTTAAAATAATAAGTTAACATTAACATTCTTGTTAACACACGTGTATACCTATAACCTTTTATTATTTTAATTAAATTCAGTAATAATTATTTAATTTTATTTAACGTCAACCAGGAAAGTCGACTTATTAGATAATAAATAAAGTACAATCTACGAGTAAAATTAAAAAAATTCATGATAGTATCAAATTATGACTAACAATATTTAATAGTATAACCTTTAAAATTTAAAATGGAATTAAAGATGTATGATGGTCAATACCATAAACGTTATTTAAAAATTATTTAAGAGATTGGATAATAGAATAAACCGATCTACCAACACAATAAGATGAGAAGAGTTAGTGTTAGTAGTTAGAGTTTATTTTCGGGCATCTAATAGAACACTCAATAAGGGTTGCCACCATGTTAATGTAAAACTCAGAGACTGGCAGCTGTTTTTAAGTTTTTCATACAATTTTACACTCAATTATGTAGAGCAATAAATATCAGAGGAGCGGATGAATCGCTTTTAAAAGCACACTTGGCGCCCCACCAACACTGCCAACCACGTGGAGGAGGAGCAGGAGGAGGTAGAGCTGGATGCTGATACGGAGGTGGAATGTGAATGTGAATGTGGATGAGGCTGCGGCTCTTTCCCTGGCAGGACCGAAGCCATGCCCAACGGTCTCTGCGCTGTGCGGACCCGTACGCATCGCTGCTCTTTGACAACTGTGCGCCCCTAAATCATTCAATTGGGGTCCATGCGCGGTACCAATGGGGTACACAAAAAGAGGCACAGGGATAGCCAAAGGTGTTGCCGCGGATGAGGGAATTGCTGGGCGGGTGCGGGGGTGTCTCAGCTGGAATCGTGTTTCTCGTTTCGCATGGGCTTTTGTCCTTTTTGTGGCGTTTACCTTGGAAAATATTTTCACATGCCGCCGCCAGCGGACGCCCTCAGTCTCCATTTCCGCTTCGGCAAACTGCCGCAACAACAACAACAACAACGGCAAGAGCAAAACATGAGCGCGTGCCGTTCAGCCGCTGCACTCTGGGACCCGGTGCCACAGCCTGTCTCCTGCTTGTCCCCCTTCTCCACCGTCCATTGAGCCCCGGCTCCGGCTCCAGCTCGAGCTCGGCTATCGGGCAAATAAGTCAACCTGTAGTAACAGCCCAAAAGTGATCGATGAAGTCGCCCGCCAAATTTACGACGTGAAACTTTGAATTGTTTCCCATGTCGCATCGTTTTTCCCAGCCAGCATTGCGACCCCCGCCAGCACCTGCGACCCCCGCAGCAGTCTCTCCACCCTGATCTTTAAAAATGTAGCTGAATTTGGAGGGGAATTAAACACAGAATTAAAGAATTAAAGTATTTTGCAATTGCACATCTCTTTTATTAGAGATTCATATTATCTTAGGAAGAGTTATCCATTGCGATCTTTGAATAGACTTGGCAGCTTATATTGAGTTCAATTTAAATAAGTTAGCGTGTTGTTCCCAATTAAATGAATTACTTAGTGAATTATTTATCTTTTCTTGTTTAACTAAGTTTATTTTATTAATTATACAGTATCTTAGAGCATTGCATTTAAATCGGTTGCATAATCTTACGTTATCTGGCAGAGAGTATTTTGTTTTCTCAATTGTAACATGAATACATTTCGTTGTACGGCGATGCAATTGTTCTGACTCAACGTAAAGTTATTATACTTTGCTGTCTCTATTGTTGTTGCTGTTGTTGTTGTTGTTCCTGTGCCTGAGCGTGCATGCACACGAATAATCAGTCAAGTTGATCAGGTGAGTCAATAAATAAAGCGGCAACCGACGGCGCACAGAAGCAGCCCCGACCCACAACAACAATGCGAGTAGGAGACAGGCAGACATCAAGGCACACGGACAGACAGACAGACAGACAGTAGGACAGACAGACAAACACATAGACAGACAGCGAGTCGACACATGTGAACATATGACAACATTTTAATGGTCGTTTATCATAATTTGTCTTTGAGCTGAGCTAATGCCAACATCAATTGTTGACTCTCCGTGCTGCACACACAAACACACACACTCATGCTGTAGTGGGCGTGGCCGGGGCGTTGCCATCGCCTGAGTGGAAACGTCAACGATTTTGATTAAGTTCTTTAAGTCGCATTACAGCGCCAACACGAGCACACAAATTGACGTTGACATCGCGCAACTTGTGGCACAAATGCCAAAGCCTGATGAGCTGCGCCAGCAAAGCTCACGATTCCTATATTGATGGCTTTATAAAAATATAAATAGTGGAGAAGAATAATGAAATGCAAAGGGATATGTCTACATAACTTTATATTATGAACCTTTTTTTCTTGGCAGTTAAGAATGCTGACAAATGAATTTGATTTTTAACGGAATGAGATGAATATTAAATTGTTATCAAATAATTTTTAAATATTTATAATTAAGTCCCTAGCAATACTTCTTGTTGGAATCAATCAAAATTGAAGAAATATTATTTTAGTATATTATTATGCCAAACAAATATTATTGAATATCCTAACATGTATTAACACATTAGAGCAATTGTAATAAACATACAACTAGAATATTCATCACTCTCTTGTAATGCAACTCTTTGTCTCGCACTTATGCTAATATCTTGCACACTTTATTATTTTAACATACACACAACCTACATTAAGCTCTGTACAAAAGAAAAAGACGTGTACTTTTCCATATATGTAAGTAATAAAAAAGACTCTTATTTTCTTAAATTATTTATGGGTAAACGATAATGAAGATTCCAACTCAATTTATTGTACTATTAGTCACACTATATATGTTAAATAATAACAGTGTCATTACGCTATCTATGTTAAAATACAATTGGAAACACTTATAAGAGAGTATAATGAGTATTCATTATTCAGATCAAAGCTAATGGGACTTGCCTGTAGACTATGATATATTTGAATAATTTTTGGGATCGTAGATAACATAAGTACGAGTAGTTTCTGGAACATTTTATATATTCTCTGCATGGATATTATAACTAATAAAAACAAATATTATTTAAAATATATTGGGCTATCTTTTTTATTTTCAATATTCCTTCTTTTCATTAATAGAAAGGTGATATCTCTTTTTACATTTTTCCTTCTTGTCATATCTAAAAATGGTTGCAAAAACTATGCCTACTGGGTGCATTTAATGATATGATTATGAAAACATATTAAAGCCACTGAGAGAGTGAAAATAAAATACGTTTACGCCCATAGATTGTTGCCCGAGTGTGTGTCTGTGTGTCTGTGTGACTGTGTATGTGGGTGTGTGTGTGCGTTCTGTTCCTATCTATTGTATCGAAAGAAAATGCGTGTGCGCCATTAAAATGAAAGAAGCGGAACGCCTACAACTTGGATGGATTGACGTAGGTGGAGGCGGGGATGGGGTGTGGGAGGAGCGACTTGCTGGGTGGTGAAATACGACGTGGCAACACCCTAAGGCGCCACTAACATGCTCACATACACAGGCACACAGCACATACACATACAAAAGAGAGAGAGAGTGAGACTCTGCCCCTCCTTGGACACGCACGCACGCTAGGAACGCACGCACGCACTCGACACATGGCGCTATCGGCGCTTCCGGTGCGTGCCCAAGCCAGAACTCAAACCCAAGCCCGAACCAGAACCAGCGCCCAGACCGTTCCGTCCCGCCTTGAGGTTTCGCCAACTTGAAGCAGGCGTGGCGACGGTGAGGAAGCTAAGGAGAAAAAAAAATCTAAAACGCAATAACTTTGGGGTGAAAATAGCCGAAAATATCGATGGCATAGAGGACAAAGCAAAAAGAACAACAACAACAGCAACCACATCAGCAGCGACAGCAACAACAAGAATGAAATAAGTAGAAGAAGAAAAAATTACAAGCAAAATGAGAGACCGAAAAATGCCAAAATAGAAATAAATTCCTTTGTGTGCTCTTATCTATATGATTTGTGATTCTGGGTGTCGTCGATTGTTGTTGTTGTTCCAGTTGTTGTTGTTGTTGTTGACGCCGACAATGAGTGGGGGAGTAGAACTGGGTGGTTGAGTGGTTGCAGCATCACCCCCGCCGAACAGGCACAGTAACCACAGCAGCAGCCTTAAGACCCGGCGGCCTAGAGCCTCCCGAGAATTGCCAAGCTCCAGTCAAAGCGGCACAAATTGCAGATACTCTTTAATTGTGACGAGAACAGCTGCTAAATAGATGACAGAAATACTACATAGAATTTTAAAAATATATTTACAAATTTAATTTGTAAGAAACAGATTTTTTAAACAAAAGAGTCGTTAAAAGATAATATTTGTCAAACCAACAGAAATTGAGACAGTTCTAGTCTTGCAAATTATTTTAAAATAATTCACCTAAATCTATTCGAATTTTATTGAAATTTTTGATTTTAACATAAAAAAAAAAAGTAGGTTATGGGGTATGTTAGTATATAGACTATAATAATTAATTTTATCTAAAAATTTTATATTTATTTAATTATTTATTATATTGCCATTTATATTTAATACTATGAAATGTTACTTTAATGTCTTAAGATCACATAAATCTTTAATTTATTTCACAATAAAATATTATATTCTTTTGACAAAATATAAATGGACTTCTAGTTGAATTCTTACACTATTGCGAAACATTTTCCACCCCATTTTTCATACTTGCTTACAGGGTATTCAAAACTTAAGAATTTTGGCTGCTGCTGCATGAAACTCAGAGGAAGGCAACGTGTAGGCCAGCAAGTAGTGCGCCATGTGGCGCAACATAAGGAGCTGCTTGTATCAACGATATTTCGCACATAAATATGCAGGGCGGGCAATCTATCTTGTGGCACCCGCACGTGAAATTCCCTTTGTCCTGCAATCAAAATGGGAATTTTTCAGCCTCTTTTTCCGTGCACAGAGTCCTGGCACCATAATGTAATATATGCCTAGAAGAAGGGGAGAGAGATGGGGAGAAATAGCGGACAACGTAGACAGAGTTCTCTCTTACAAAAAATACATACATAATAATATAAATAATATCTCATAATGTCGTGAAGTATCTGCAAATACTCAGGTGCTGGAATGGGAACGGAGACGGACACGGAGACTGGAGGCGGGGTGCAGGCCCTATTGGCCGAGAGACAGAGAGTCGCAGGCGGTCGCGAAAGCATTCGCATCCGTATATTATAATAATGCGGATAAAGAGATACAATTTCATTGATATCGTCTAAAAGACCAATATACACGAAGATTTATGGCCAGCGAACGGTCGGTCAAAAACTTGAAGATGATCCCACCGACATCCAAACGGCATACAAAGACCGCCAGAGCCGAGAGCGCCGAGAGCTGAAGCGAAGCGTTATTGTAGCGTTTTTCGCCGCTTTTGTTTTGCTTCGTGTCTTTGCGAGGCAAAAAGATTCATGTTCATGGTCAAGATATACAGCACAAAATTATCAAATACTCGCACATACATATTCATTTTTTATGTCTGCCGCTGCAGATATAAAGATACAGCGCGACAAAGATCCTGAGATACAAGATACATGCCTTCTTTCGCACACAAAACGATTTTTGATAAATGCCCCTCATTACATTTTTCATTATGAGGCCCATTTATCTTGGCATTGTGCACACAACAACAACTGAGGCTCTAATTCGGACATTAGTTCTAAATGTTCCATGGACACTGTTATTGTTGTTGGTAATTTTGCTGAGGAATTAGCAAGCAGAGGATTCTGAGATCTGAGCACATTCTTTGGTCTACTTGGCACATTAAATATTATTACTCTTCTCCTATGCAGTCACTTGTTCCACTACTTAGCGCACTGCAACCTTGAGCTGTTGCCCGAAAGCGAAAGTAATCGATTTGCCTGTGCCGCACCTGCAAGGGGTACAAAGGTCAACCGAGCAGCTCGACACTGACGATCGACCTAATCAGGTGCAATCGTTGGTGGTGCAGCCTAATTACCCAGCACCACTGGCGTGTGTGCGTGATAATGCATAAGAGCCTCGAATAGAACCCTGCGCTGCAGTTGGTCATTATAAAATGCAATAATTATTGCAATTGCCGCCGGCGGAGGAGGAACGATATTCTATGTATGTAGAGCACGGCCTTGCCGACTGGCATTAGTGCAAGGCAAGGTCAGGTCGGCAGCAAACCACAGCAGCAGCAGCAGCAGCAGTCAGATGAAGTCCAGAATCAAGGTTAATTGTCCATTAAGCGTGCGGAGAAAGTGCAAGTGTCTCTGGGAAATGCCACCACCAATGTGCCACCACCTCCGCCGCCGCCGCTGCCGCCATCAGCGCTGCTGCCGCCAATGCCAATGCCAAAGTCATACGCTGGCGGCAGCAGGGCTGCATTGCGTCTTAACGCAGTTGCATGAGAGGCAACTGTGTGTGTGTGTGTGTAATTTATGAGGTCAATGTGCTCTCTCTCATTTGGCGCTGTGTCCGCTGCAAAGGCTTATCAGCTGCTTGTGCGAGTGCTGTAAAATGGCTAAATTTACAGCCAAAGAATGCGTTCAAACATCACGTAGGCCTATCTCACCACATCATCTTATTATTAAGTCAGACACTTCCCCACTCATATGTTAATATTTCTTAATACAATTTCATTCCCCAACAGGGAAGGGAGCAGGGCAGGGCAGGGCAGGGCAGGGCAGGGCAAGGGTGGTGTCCACCCACTGTAATGAATTCAAAATCACTTCCGATTTGTCGATTGAATGAAATGACTATCATAAATTTGCACACACACAGAGACAGAGAGCTGGATAAGCCCAACGAACTTGGGCAAAACAAGTGAAAAAAGATTGGCACCACTTAAAAGAAATTGCCAATAATAATGATAAAATAAACAACAAACAGATACAGCAACAACTACAGCAGCAACAACAACAGCAACAAGAGGCAGACCAACTACAAGCAAAGAACATCAGCTGCGAATGGAAGCCAGAAAGCAGGAACCGCAATGAAGGAGGCAGACCAAATGGTATTCAAGACAAACTTTTATCCCTCTTCTCAGTGCTCGGTTTTCTCTTTCCTCCTCTCCTCGGTTCGTCCCACATATACAGAGGGAAACTGCTGAGAAACGTCGAGAAGTGAAATAAACAAAATGCCTACGAAAAGTTTTTGGGAATTTCCATAAAAAGAAAACAACAACAAACACACACACAGAGAAAAGCACAAACAAGCTTTGAGGAATTTGGGGGGGAAGGTTGGAGGATTGTGTGGCTGGCGAGCGGAAAACAGTGAAAAACCGTAACCGAAACCACATTTTCTTCATTTCGACTATTGTGGGTTGGTCTCTGCTCTGGTTTGAGGCTCTAACCGCGCCCGACACTGACTCCACTTGTTTTCGCTTTGAATGATAGGGAAACTTTTACACACGCACACCCGCACACACACATATTTAGCTGGCTGGCATATGAATCCTGTGGGAAATCGGTTTCACTCAATTTCGAAAATGTTTAGCAGTTTCGAAAAATATCAACACATTTGCGCAGAGGCAAAGCAAGACTGCCTCGCTCCCTGGAGACCAACAATCCTAATCGCTTATGGCCGTCTGCTGAAGAGTCATCAGGGATTGACACAACAGCGCCAGGAGCAGCAGCAGCACGAGATGAAGAGCAGAGCAAAGCTACCCCAATATGAATTTCAGTAAATGCAAATCAGACAGATGTCAATCTGCAGTTTGTCTGATTGCCACTTTGATTTGTGCGAGGGTGGCTGCTGCTCGAGAAACCACAACAATTGCGATTTTCATTTGCCTTTTTCCACTTACTCTTCCTTTTCCTGTTTCTCTCTGTCTCTGTCTCCACACAAATCCGCAATTAGTGCGCTGCAATCTCCAATCGTATTCAGCAGTTCCATTTGCTATTTCAAGTGCCATTTGCAATTGCAGCGTGGGCTCTTGTTGGGCAGCGATTAGGCCAGCTGCACATTGATTACCAATTGAAGGCAATAACTGGTCTCGAAAAACAAGGCACAAATGCCTGCAGATACCTGCACAAGACAATACACTGGACTACAGTTGATAGAGCACAATGTAACTGGAAGAAAAGAAGAGACTTACGTATATAGTCCCAATGCTTGTTCTTGGGTACATATCTAAAGTGCTTATATATTTCTCTGTCGGTGAAATTTACGTCGCAATTTTCCCTTTTAATTATTAGATCATATAACACTTTACATATTCCAAACACAAAATGATAAAGTGCTCTGCGATTCGTCATATAAACATGGATATTAGAACAACAGAACGTGTCAGGCAAACCAAATTATAAAGCACATTTAATGTCTTTAAAATGTCTTCCTTTATGTATTGATTATACAAATAGTGCACAGTCGGAGAGCATATAAATATACGCTACAAATATACAATATATATTCACACATATATACAAACATATATACACACACATATCTGTTTGTATTTGCATTCACAGTAATTGGCAGGGTAATGCGGAACGCCCGCACTGTCTGTGCATGATGAGATCTTTATTTTTAATTCAGGCAGGAGATCAAAGCTTACACAACTTGTGCGCGATGTGCGGTAGGTCTACGTCGTAGTCGAGTACCGACCTGGCCAATGGAATATCAAGAGAATATAGAATAGATGCTTGACGTAGCCAAAAGAAATCTCACTTGTAGCTTTCATTATATTATAGAGGTAAACCATAAAAATTCCAAAGCATATTTGCAATTTGAAAACAACAGAAACCATAACAACAATTGCAGTGTGTAAACATTTTCCAAAAACTGAACGCTACGTGTCAACGTACAAGCGGCGAATCCAGTGAAAATCCATAAAAAGAAAACAATGCCAAAGGCAACTGCAACTGCAACTCGGAGACGCAACGACTGCAAATCGCATTCATTTCGCACGAGAGAGGAGGAGAGTGAGGAGAGGGTGAAGAGTGACTGACGGGGTGCATTGTAATATGCCATCAACAATGATGAGTAGATTTACATGCAAGTGCCGGACTCGAAATGTAGCCACCTGTCCTCCTGCTCCGTGGCAGCACAGCCATTGCCGTTCCTCACTCACCCAACTCGGACAGATCCAACTGGCGACTCCGGCGACGACTTAATTAAAACGTGAGCTAAATGCAGCATGAAAATAATGAAAAACTGACCGAGTTGCTGTGCAGGTGGAAACGCAGAGTCCAAGGCAGGCAGCAGTCAGCAGTCAGCAGGCACCAGGCCGGCAGCCAGCCGCATGCAATTCCAGTTATAATTAGTGTCAACAACCACATTACCATGCCTCGCCATGCCAGCCCCAATGTGGATCTCGGGAGTCGGGACAGTCGGGCAATCAAATCCGAAACTGTCGAAACTGTCATTAAGCAGCGACCATAGAAGCCTTTGCTTGCCAAGAACTGCATCGAGTTGTGCGTTGTACACTCCTCACCTTCCTGCAGTCCTCCTTCCTTCCTCCCCCTCCATTTGTCGATCGACTTATGCAAAACGATTTGCCGATTCTCATCACGATCGGCGTCGCTTTCGCTATATTTAAAAGACGGATCCATTGGGCGTAGCTACAACTGCGGTGGCGACAATACACGAATCTTATTCATTTTATTACACCTTCACATTGTGAGACTTACATACAAAATGCGCTTCGTCCGTGGGTGTGTGCCGATCACTAGTTGCAGCAGGAAGGCACAAGATCAGTGCAGTTGTCGGGATATGTTTAAGATCTGTGTTATAGCAAATTAAAGTGAATAGCGAGTCCAGTTATACATGTATATAAGAATTATATAGAGAGTAGGCAGCCCCGACCCCGGAAACTAGGCATATACCATACTGACTGAATCTTCCTGGCTGTTGATAACGTTTAACGTAGAAGTCTCCTTCTTGCTGTTACACACATTCTATTTTGCATTGAATACAATAGACCATGAATTATATTAAAATGCATTTCCTAAATTAGTTTTAATGAAAATGAAATTAAAATTGTGCCTGGAAATTCTAAGCTTATTGACTCAACTCCTATGTAACTTTGCTGTAAGTGGAGAAAACACAAAAAATTGGCTATATGCTAAATAAAATGAATGAAGAATGCCTTTTAAGTCAAATATATCTAACAAAAACTTTACAAATTGAAGCGTGAAATGAAAATTCTATTTTGTGTACAAGTCCTGAGCACATTGTCAGTGTGCTTAGGACAATTTGGACTCCGGCCAGCCTTGGAAAGTACTGGTAATTGTCGATTTGTCGCTGGCAGAGAACTAATAAAAGTGGGTTGCGCCATTGTCCGATTAGAAACGATTTTTCGATGGATTGATCCACGCTCCCGTAATATCAGGTATTGTGTTTTTGAATCAACAGATGGGGAACGTGCTTTGTTTGCGACTTTCGGAGCGTCTCCGATAATGCAATATGACAGAATCAAAATTCAATTACCATATACCATAATTGGCCATAATCCGAACACGGGCCAAACGGGCAGAGTGCACACACAGTACTCTGAGATGCATTGTTTAGGGTTTAAATATCGCTATCTTAACGATCTGAAGAGTGGTGTCAAAAGGCAGCGCTATAATCCACATGAAGACCCACCTCTGGCTGTCGTGCACTATTCATCCGGACCGATGGGCGCATACTCATCGAATCCGCCGTTTCTTTGTTGGAGCACACTAATCATGACACTCTTGGCAGTGTTTATTTGTCAGTAATGAATAAGTACTAATAAAAATGAAAGTATTTTCAATACTCATCTGATCAAATAATGCAAGTTTTTAGTGATTTGAATACCTAATTAAAAAAAAAGGTTTTCTTTTTCTTGACACTTTTTTTTGTTGTCTGTCTGCTTATATGTTTTATGTTCAATTATATTTGCTATGTTTAGTTGGGCAGTTCGTCAACACGTGTGTGTGTGTAAAAAGGTGTGCAAGCGTGATCATTACTGCCAGCATCCAATTACTTCCAGTCGTTTTCTACATTACTTTATCTGCTTTGGTATTCAAGTGTGAAGTGCCCGGAAAATGTACACGCAATTTAAATGAGCTAAAGCGCCCCGCAGTATTCATTTTGTGCCCCTTGCTCCACCGAAAAAAACCCCACCGGACACTAGCTCGAAGACGCTACTCAACGGGAATGCGGCAATAAGTTTTCTCATTTCTTTTTGCAATGCTCATCTATATGCGAGTCTCCTCAGGTGTATGTGTGTGTGTAGAGAGTCCAACGAAGCTTGCCGCCCACATGCCACCCTTATTTGCCACACCCAACCACACACCTTTAATCAGCATCTGCTGCTCACAACTTCGAGTTGCCACAAAATGCTTTATTGCCTTTTGTTGTGTTATATTACTCCCGTGTACCCCAGCAGGAACAGTAGCTGCGGCAGGAGTAGCAGCAGGAGCAGCAGCAGCTTGCCTGTCAGTCTATGTTGGGGCCCGGGCAAAAGGAGCAACCCACAAGGCCGCAAGCATCCCCTGCCTTAAACGACGCCCAGGCAGGCAGGCGGCACAAATGTCCTTTTCTTGTTCCATCTTCAGCTGAGTTGAGCTCGTTCCTTGCTCGTTCCTTGCTCGTTCCTCTTTGCTGCACGGGCTTTTCCTCATATTTTTATTTTGCTGCGTTTTCTTTTGGCATTTTTCGAAATTAGTTTTTGCTCTGCACGACTCGAGTTGAGTCGAGTCGAATCGTGGCGAGTCGAGTCGGTTTTAATATATAGCATCCCATACATATTTATAGAGCTGCGGCACATTCATCTTCTGGCCATTTTCCCCTACCCCACCACCCTGCCACTTGGCAGCCTGACCTCCCTGCTGCCACCCACAGTGCCCACCTCCTGTCAATCTCTGAGCGTGCGCTACACCCACTTAACTTGGCATAAACTTGCAAAAATTGTTGTTATTTCTGCCCGTTCTGCCCCTCTTCGTCTCCTTTCTCAGCATTGTTTTCGCATCTGCAGCCGCGTCCAGCTGAATGCCCAAAATTAACAAAATTGCTCAACTAATTTCTAAGCGCCCATTTTGTCTGTCTGTGTGTTGCTTAAAAGTTCCACTTGGTCACATCTGGTGCCATCTTTGGCTTCAATGCGCTCCACATCCAACCCGCTAGACAGTGGAACTGATTGACGAATGGCGAACAGTGGGGAGAAAGGCTTTTTATGTACTTAAAATTGAGAGTATTATATAATGAATTCTATAATTATTAATTATAACATTTATATATAACATTAAATAACAGATCTTTATCCAAAAAATTATAATTTAATTTTTTATTCCCATTTGAGTTTTTACCACTTATTAATTCTTATTTTTATATATTTAATTAATTGTTTTACTCTAAACAGTCGACAAACCATAGTTGACTTTAAAAAGTGATTATACCATAATGAAAGAATGTTTGCCTGTTCAATGTCCGTATAAGAAAATAAATATGCAAATAAATCAGTTAGAAAATTTTCTAAATATTTGTTTAAATTGGAATAATTCAATTCAAATTTATAATTTGCCTTAGTTTAATTAGTTGTCCTTATTGTAAATGCTTTTATTTTATTTTAATTATTGTCAGTGGACTGTATACGCCAACTCTTTTAAAAGAAATAAATAAATAAAAATATAATTAAATTATATTCTCGATCTTCATCACTGTAGAAGCGCATTGAATCTTTCCCGCTGGAGATTGTAGAGCTTAATGCCAGTGTGACTATAGTAGTCGATTTTCATTATGAAAATTTAGCATGTTTCCTAACGTTGAAGAGTCAATGTGTTGTTTCTTCTTATACCCTACAGCCGTTGTAGAGGTTCAAAATAGACTTTACCCACTTTATGTTGGACAAGGTAAAGCTGTTTCACTTAATATTTCTTTATGCTTCCTAGTCTTCACTTGAGAATTTGCTACGTGTACTTTATTTTTTATATAATGTGAAGAACTTAGTAAAACTGAGAGTAGGGTATTCTACAGCGAGTCCTGCTCTACTGCACATTCTCATTTGTTATTGTTGTTGCATTGCAAATGCTTAAAACTTTGCGTTTTCCCAATTTACGCAGCGCAAGAGGCAACGTCAGTCTCTGTGGAGGAAGAAGAACTGCCTTGGAATTTAGATGAGGGTAAGAAATAATTCATTGGCTCGTTGGGACGCAAAGGCGCGGGGGAGGGCACTGTACAAGTATTATATATATAGGTATACATATATGTGTGATGGTGTGTGTGTATAGAGATGTACACCTAATATCCTTTTTTCGCACTTTCACATGGATCTGAGGCCGAGTCGCGGCCCGCTTTACTGATGCGCACGCAATTTGCTTGGCAGGAAAAAGCGGCAACAAGGAGAACAAATAAAACATTTTATATAATCTTAGGAAATATATCACACTTAGCACGCTCGCGATGCCCCCACTCCACCAGCTCTTGCCTGGGTCTCTCCATCTTCAGCTGTGTACGCTAGAAGGCGAGAATCCGAATCCAAATGCGATTCCCTTCTTCTAACGTTTTCTTCATTCCCTCTTCTTTCTTACAGTTTTTTTCCAGCTTGGCCATTGTCTGCCCGTCCAGCTGTCGGTGCGTCCTTCGTCCTGCTTGGCACCATCTTGCGCCTTCGTCGTCGTCGTCGTCGTCGTCGATGGTGGTGGTGTTGGTGGTGGCGCTGCTGTCTCTGTCGTTGCCTTTGCTGGTGCTGCTGATGGTGATGGTGGTGGGTGTTGTTCATCTTCGGTACGTGCGAGAAAAATACCCTCGAACATATTAAATTGCGAATGCTGAAAATGCTTTATGGCTTTTCAGTTAGATTTATTTCCATTTTGTATGTTTTATTTATTTATATTCGCCTCTGCCTCCGTTACTGCTCTCTGTTGATACTTCATCCCCCACCCGCCCACACACACTCACACACAGAACCCTCTTCTGCTCTTCCACTCGGTACTTTGCCACCCTTACCTAATGTTCTTCAACCATTCAGCGAGGGGTGAGTTTTGTGTGTGTGTGTGTGTGAGTGTGTTTGGGTTCGTTTTCAGTTTCGGTTTCAGTTGTTTTCGTTGTTCTTTTTGAAGAATGATAGCGAAACTAATCGAAAAATAATTGGATGCTGCCACTGCCACGTTCTGGCTTTCTTTTGCTTTCCTTTTCTATTTTCCTGCCGGATAAACTTTTTCCCAGCCACTTGCAGTGAATTCCCCAATGCATCGTAATGCTTAAACAATTTAAAGCCGACAGCATTTGGCTTTTATTTTGACAGCAGCAGCTGCCAAATGTGCCCAGTTCCAGTCTCTCCTACTTCTTCAAACCCTACTTTGCATTTAAATAAGTTAAATTCCTTTCTCTTAAGCCAAGTAGAAGGTTTCAAATTGTGATGAGTTTATAGAGAAATATGTATTTTTATTAAAGATCCTTTGACTATATTTCCAGTTGATGTTCAGCATCGATTAACTGCAGATACGCGCAGCTCGAATTTATCACGAGCAATGTCCAGCAGAGAATTTATGCATTAAGTGCAGTGGTGACATCATTCTCTCTCTCCCTGTTTGTCCCGGCTTCCCTATCGGCATTCCGCATCTAGTTTGCATTCTGGTTCTTCTTTTAATTGAATCGAAGCAGCGCACTGCCGACACGGACACTGAACCAGAGCACAACTGAACCGCAACGCAAGCTCAGCTCGCCTGCTGGCTGCAATGTCCAACATAATCATGTCCTGGCCCAGGCATGGGCATTCGCTCGGTCCGGAACACAAAAGGACCGTGCTGGACACCAAATTAATTTGGAAGACAAAATGCTGCGCTGCAAGTAGCCAAAAGTGCGCGAGCGCCATTAGCGGTTGCCAGAGGAGGAGAAAGGCAGGCTCGGCAGAGGATACGCTCTAAACACGCGCCAGCCACAAGCTGTGTCTCCAGCGCTGTCCCAGAACGTGACACGACACAACTGCCAACTGTTCCACCACGCATGTTGGACAATTCGATGTGTGTGTGTGGAAGGGGACTTTTGCATCTTTAAGCAGCGCCGATCTATGTGTTTAAGCTAGAAATCTCTTCGGCATCGTTCTTTGTTGTGATTCATTTCGAATATATAGTTGAATGCACTCGCGAATACTCGCAGTTTTATATATAATCGTAATGCTGAAAATTAAAACAATACGCCCCATAACTGCTCATGGAGGCGCACTTCCAGCGGCCATTGTTGGCGCAGTTTCCTGGCGGTCGCGAACCGCAGCACCACAACGCTGCACCAGCTGCCCTGCAGTCCCTGCCACAGCTCCCCCAGTTCACAGGCTGAGTTCCCCACTCCTTATACCCGACTCGAAATATTCAGTCGTCTATTCAAATGTAAATTTTTCATGAGCCAATGAAATGCGCACTGAATTTCGTCTGCATTTTGATTTTCTGTCTGCGTGTCGCGGGGCAGGAGGGAGGGGGGGAGAGCTGCACACAAAACGAATTGCCTGCCATATCCTTCCGCGTATTAATTTTTAACCACACGACCACACAAACACAAAAAATAAAGGGCTGGCAATCAAAAGTCGCGCACAGTCGCAGTCAGAGGACAAACAATTGGCGGCCTGTTGCCAGACAAATGTCCTCCTGCTGCTTCTTCTTCCTCCACTTCCTCGATCCACAGTCGTGCTGCGTGTTCGAGTCGCCTGTAATTGTCGACGCTGCCATCAACGCGCGGCATCGTTTTAATAATTATTTAAATTATTCTTGTTGAAATGATTATGGCGCTTGTAAGTGTCGCGCCCTTAGCTCGCTCACTCTCTCTCCCTGTCTCTCTTACATTTACATGTTACTGTCTCTCACTTCGGCGCTGCTCCATCTGGCCTCGATCCCTTTTTGGAATGAAATTATGTGTCGCATAAATCTTTTGGTGGTTTTCACACTCGACGTGGCCACTGAGCGACCATTTTACTTAGCATTCACAGCTCCGTGTTCCTGCCAGTGGAGTCTGACTGCCTCAAGGGGGAGTCCTAAAATAGCTTCTGCGGGGCACTTTAAAATTGGCTGTGAGGTGAGCTTGTGATCTAGTTTCTTACTGCAGGCGGCAAACAACATCAAATGTGATCAGTTAGCAGACGAAAGTCGAGCAGTTAGATAACCTAAAGCCATTACTTAGTTACTTACTTATTTACTCATGAAAAGGTTGATCAAAAGACTAAAAGCTGTGTACGTTCATACATACAGTTAGGGATTCGGACATGACAAGGCGACTCAACTATTGATGGTGAATTCATATGTAAACTTTGAGATATTTGGCAGATCTAATCTTATTGCCTTCAATAAAATACAAAATCTTTGGATACATTATTGACGATTTAGTCGGAAGGTTAACATTCTGTTCCCTGAACTGATGTTCTGATTAGTTCTGGTTAGTTTCAGTTTGTATTAAAACAAAGTTTAAAGCCTAAAGAACTTGCTTCGCTGAATGGATATGTTAGGCGAGCAAAATGACATCTACTTGTTGGCAAACTTTATTATGGGAAATAAAATTAAAGACACTCAAATCGCACTCACAAAACTGAAACACTCTGAAAGAATGCAATCACCCACACTTACACCTACACAAACAAAAACGCACACAACTTCAGTTATTCACACACAGGGGCAAACGCAGTCGTAATGAAATCCTTCGCTTTATTACCATGCAATATTCATAAATTTCTGCACAACATCGCAGAGGACTGCAGCAACAACTGCAAGTACAACAACAACAACAGCAACAACACACGCAATATGAGTACTAACAACAATGCAAACAGAGCGCAACAATAGGAAAGTGCAGCAAGTCCCCGCTGCCCCTCATTCCCTTATCCCCATGCCTCATGCCCAATCCCTCAAGCCTTAACCCCCTCATAGCGTTACTTGTTGAGAGGTGTTGAAACTGTTGGAATATAATAAATAATAGCGCTAAGTACTACTTTAAGAATTTACATGCGGCAATTGCAGCAGCAGCAGCAGCAGCAGCAGCAGCAGCAACAACGCCAGCAATGGCACCAAATCCTAAAGCTAAGGCGCGCACCAAGCACCGAGCAACGGGTACCCAGTGCAGAGTAGGAGTACCGAAAGCCAGCAGGAGGCAAAGCTATGGAGCAGTGGCTGCTGTGAGGAGCACGAGGATGTGACGCCAACATGGCTGCGAAGCTTTCCACACACACACACACACACATGCGCTTGTGACTTGCATTTTGAATAATCGTCGGACAACATGGGGAAAGGAGAGAAGAATGGAGAACAGGAGCAAGTGCAGGATGAGGATGAGGAAGAGGGCGGGAGGCAGCACGTCGAGTAGCTTTTTGCATTGTGCGGCGGCTGTGAATCTTTTTCGGCTGCGCCTTTGTCTCCCTCCAGGGTGTGTGTGTGTGCAGTGTGAGTGACTTAATCCTTTTGAGTTTTGCCGCATAAGTAGCGCTCCCTGCGAGCAGAACCTCACACTAATAGAGGGGCAGGGGGTGAAGGGTCTATAAATAAAGCGCCATCAATAATGTCTAAAATAAATGTTGGCTTATTAAATCCCATTTCCCTGCATCAACTACAGTTAAATAAAATGAGAAACCATTTGGCCAGTGTGGTTTACCCTCCCCCCACTCCACCCCCCTTTCGAACCACACTTGCCTGGCCCGACTGCTTAGGCAATGTCATCATCAGCAGCGGCAGATAAAAAATCCATTAAAATAAAAATACGATAAGGTTTTTGCCTTGTAGTGAAAGCGCGTGAAAAAAAGCGTCTAAATTTATGCGGCTTTGCCATAAATTGGGCAGGCTATAAGGATATCATTAAAGCGCACCAATATACACCCACACACACACACAGCAACTCCCAGCCAAGCTCACACACACACACACACACACACACCCATAATACATCTTGGCAGCTTTCACTTTCGCACAATCTACGTCCGTGCGAGCAGCTCGAGTTTGTCCTTCAAAGCACTTTGTACAATACAATGGTCGCGTTAGGCGATTTGGTTGGAAAATTTATTAGATTAATGCTTTTAAAAATGTCAAAGCTCCTTAAATATTAGTGGGCTATGAGTCTATTGAATTGATATGAATATATAAGAACTTTTTTTCAAATTGAAGAATAATTAGCTATGCTTCTATTTAATTTTATATAAATATCTTATTCAGTGTAAAATCTAGATTCACTTACTTTATGCTCATTTTTATTTTGCACTATGTTTCGCAAATGTGTGGTAAATTTTTTTCATAGTTTTTAATACCATATCTTATAAGTCATTTCATATAAAGTGAAGGTTTTTAATATTATTAAACATTTTTTATTTATATATGATAACAAGATAACTTAAAGGTTTTTAATGACACTCCCACCGCCAACACAATTTGGTCATTTATTACTGAGCAAGGTTTTTAAGTCACAAATTTGTGCTTTGACATTCTAACAAGTTACAAAATTACTACTACATTCAATTATTCGAATAACTTCAATCCGATCGGATAATAAATACATTGTCTATGTATTTTAAGTTAACATGCTCTATAATTCCGAGCAGTGCTGCCTGTTCTTTCCAATCCGACTGTGGCGTTTATCTGGTTAATATATTTTTATTTTATTTTATTTCATATTTGTAGCTACACACCCACTGTGCGAGTGCGGCAAATTTACAAAAGCTCAGTCAACGATGTCTCGACTTGGTGACTGCTTGCCCGAGAAACATCAGGGCACATTAATAATAATTTTCGATATTTATGACGGGAAACATCTCAGATACAATGTGGAACTGGAACTGTGATTACAAATGCGCCGCCCCCGAGCACCCCAAACACCCGACAAAGCCGACCTGGGCTGTCGCATCGTCGTCCCCACCCAAAATTAATGGCCATTGATTATGTGCAGAAGTAGAAGTTTTCAGATGGGGCTGCGTATCGGGTTAGAGCATTGAGAGTTCGGCATTTGCATTAGCTAGCTAGGGCTATTGGATCTATACGGGGTTTTCTTTGCCAAATTGTCTGTGCCCACTGCGCCCCTTTTGCTAAGGAAAAAAGTTCTTATTTGTTCAGTTTGGCTGGCCAAAATAAGCAGCAGCAGCAGAGAAAAAACCGAAAAAAGGAACCAAAAACGAAAGAAGAATTTCATTTATATCGAAATAAACAACCACTGGAAACCCTCTGTTTGGGCGCACTCCAACGTTATTTATGATGTCATCCATCATTTTTATCGTGAAAAAACATTTTCCTGTCTCAGCCTGCGCCTGAGCCCGGCCTCCAACGAACGTCCGCCCCCACCGCCGCCGCCACGGTTCCTTCTTCTGGCTCCAGAATCTGCTGCTTCTTCTCCTGCTGATGCTGCTGCTGCTTCAGCTGCGGCTGCTGCTGCTACGGCTCCGTCTGTCATTGGCCAAGGACTTTTTGTGTCGTTGTCGCTGATGCCTCCTCCTCCTTCTCTCTTCCCTGTCGTCTTCCCTCATCAGCCCACGCCACTGCGCGAACATACATGCGGCTGGCAGGATGCTTGAAGAAATTAGAGAAGGTCTTCGCCAAGAAGGACGTAAATTTCAAGGCACGACTATGCTCAACGACTCTAATGATACATGCCACCCCGCCTGCCCTCCACGCCACTTGGCCACCTCTAACCACCCACAGTCCTCCACCCCCACAACCCCAGCCCGGTTAGCAGCCATTGAAGCGCAACGAAAGAAACTCTTCCTCCTGCAGGCCAATGCCAGGCTCTGAGGGGATGTTAATGAAGTGTATGCGAATGAAATACGGAAAATTACAAATTGCTTTAGCAGGCCAAAAAGCAGGGGGAAAACTACAACAACAAAAGGCAAACTGCAAATGTTGTTGACGATGTTCACGGTTTCCTTTCGATTTTGTTGCCAATTTATGGCCAACAGCAATGTTCATCGGCGTAACATTGGTTTCGATTCTACGAACTAAAGTGGCGTTATACGGCAACATAGGCAATGGCGAAGATACATTCGGACAGATTCAAAGACAGATTCACAAAGAAATCCTCGTGTAAATATGTAAGCATGTTCAATTTCCCATTTTCTGGTTCGTAGCTCAAAGGAGTTAATTAGTCCTTGTCCGACTGGAGATTGATTCATTGCATTTTATTTAAGTTAAGTTGAATGATACTAATAAGTCTCCGTATTGAAGCAAGATGTTTCAACTAAATTTTTATAAATTTATTTTAATTATGCTAAGCTATAATTTATTATTTATTTTGCAATTTACTTGATTTAATTTATTATTGCTAAATGATTTTATATTTGTTTCTAAATTTAAATTATTATCTGTTTCTAATTCCTTATTGGCGTATTTCCGTTCTTATCTTTAAGTTAAGTAAAATATATTTATCAGATCTCCATATGGAAGAAGTTTAACCTTCTTTCTTCAAACTTATTTTACTTTTGTAAAGTCTTTTATTTATTATTCATTTTTCAAACAGCTCAACTTAATTTTTCATTTCTTAATAACCTTCTATTTGTTGCTTCTTTCTTTCTCATCTGTTTCTTGCATATGCTTTCTCACTCTTCTTGGGAATCTTCCCGTCTTCTTGTACGTCTGTCTGCACTTTCTTTATTCTCATTGTTGTACAACATATCCTGGTGGAGTCTGCCAAGTGCTTGTAAAATACAAGAGTTTATAATGTACGCAGAAGGCCCATAAATTAAAACGTATTTCATTTGGAAGAAAAAAGAATCAAAGATACACACAGACAGACTCACACGCATAAGTAACATACATGTGCATATAAAACAAATAGCATTCAAAATTGTAAGACGCACACGAAAGAAATCACATGCATCGTTCGTAATTCAAATCGGAGACAAAAATAAAGAAATCTCGTGTGTCTCGACGTCAGACGAAAGGCGAAAGATATCTTTACGAAATGCTTGATGTTTATTTCAGTAGCCAGACTGAGACGAGCAGACAGACAGTCTGACATTTGTGCCCCAAAAGGGAACAGAAGAAGCAACTAGCCGAGGGGAATTCATTTCTATACTAACATAGAATTCACTAAATCAATCAAATTAAATACATATTTGTTTAAATAGTTAAACCTTTTCAGCTTGTAACTCTTAAATTATAAAATTGTTATCTTAATATATGATTTTAATCTTTAAAATGCCTCAAATAAACATGTTGTTATACTTTGCCCGATTTAAAGTGTTGATTTCGTTTCTCCGAACCATCGTTTTTCACTGCAATCATTTTTCATTTGAGCAAACAAACATTTGCGGCAATTGTCGCCCGATATTCTTAAACTTTAATCAAAAGGATGTGTTTGTTTTTGGTTTTGGTTTCTCTGTTTATTTGTCCTGTTCACATCTGTAGTTTATTTGCCAGCCAACAATCGATGTTCTGTTTCTCCATTCACGCTGTCAGCGTCCATTCTTGTGTGCGTTTGTATGTGTGCTTGTGTGTGTGTGTGTGTGTGTGTGTGTGTGTTTGCTCGGCGCCATAACTCAAGTTGCGGCACAATGTGATCATTGGATCGCATGATTTGGATT
The DNA here is from genome assembly GCA_018904595.1 of Zaprionus indianus. Classification (NCBI taxonomy): domain Eukaryota; kingdom Metazoa; phylum Arthropoda; class Insecta; order Diptera; family Drosophilidae; genus Zaprionus; species Zaprionus indianus. The sequence goes on from JAEIHA010000320.1 coordinate 9,162,147, forward strand.
TATTCCCGTCGCGCCATTGGACATATTGCCGGCATGTGTTCCACTCATGTGTCGCCATTCCAAGCAATGGAAATTAAATTAACATAATCGAAAAGCGATTCCATTCGTTCCTGCACTCGTTTTTATTTATATCCCGTCAATTTCTTTTGCTCTTGCCTTTCCTTGCAGCGAATGCTGCCGTTGACAGAATTAATTATTTCGCCACATAAATCGAGGCCGAGCTGCTCTTTTTCCCCCTACGCTGACACTTTGACCCGGCGAAAAATCGACGCTGTGTCATCAAACTACGAAACATTCGAATTATATATAATTTTATTCAGATATTGAAAATTCAGCTTGTAAAGTGTGGATTGCACACCCGAAGGGACACGTTTCAAGGGGTATATTAAATTTGGCCTTGAGTTTGAAAGGTAGAGAAGGAAGCTATAATATTTTATATCCAAAACATACAATTTTGGTCTATCATAGTGTATAATATTGTATATACATACTTTACATTAATTGTATGTTATTGATCATCTTTAATAGTCTTATGGAAATTAGTGGTTCCTATGAATAAAGTTTGTCTATTTTGTTAAAATGAATTAACATTTAAATCAGATTTAAAAATAGCTAAACTTTATTTTCCAAGTTTTTTAACGAACTATTGTAATATCGGACTAGTTTATAGCACACTGAATACATCCGTTAAATCTAATAGTCCCTGAACAGTTTTTATTAATTTTACTATAAGTAAAGCAAACCCTTTTGTCCCAATTAAATTGAATGATTTTAATCTTTAACAAAAAGGCCTCTTTATATTAAATCTAGTAACGATTGGTTCAGAGGCTCGACTACCTTCTTAATAGTTGTGCTCTCCAGTTACTAAATAAACTTCGTTACTCACTATACCTGTACCATTATAAAGTATTTGTCTCCTTCCCATCTTCCACACTCTCCCACTGAAGACAATATAAATAACAAGTGGCTGCAAATGCACTTGCAGATCTCCAGCGAGCAATCTCTGTGGGGGCGTGTTGCAAGTGCATTGAGCCAAAAGTTAGTTATGCATTGTCCGCCCAAAACTGACCCGAAGTGACCCACAGGACGCCACACAACTCAAAAATGCATAGCCAAATTAGAGTCAACCTTATTGGAACTTGAGTGTCCTCTGCATGAACACGAACAAACACAAGACTGAGAAGCGAGGAGAGACTCTGGGGATGCAGGCTAAGTCATGCGGAACCACTTACAAATCCATAAATGTGAATATTATTATTGAAATTGTTGTTACTCTTCTTGTTGTTGTAGTTGCTGTAGTTGCTGTAGTTCTTGTTGTCGTCGTTGGCATTGTGCAAAGGCAGGCCGCACGCCCCTGGGAAGGAAGCTAGTCGGGTCGCAGGAGGGGCTGTTTGTACGGGGTACGGTAGGAAAACACCGCAATGACTTTAGCAAATAGTCAAGCAGCATCGAGAGACAACACAGCAGCAGCAACAGCAACAGCAACAACACAAATGTTTGCACTTCGGTTTTGCGATTTGCAGTTGTTGTTCGTGTGTTTCGGCTGCTGTTGCTGTTGCTGTTTCTGTTGCTGTGTTTGTTGTTCGAACGGCAAATAAATTCCAGTAGCTTTGATAGCCAGCAGCCGGAAACAAACCATTTTATTGCTACTACTACACCAATTGTTGTTGTTGGTGTTGCTGATGGCGCTGTTGCTGTTGCTTGCTGCTCGCTATTGTTTTTGCTTTGTTGTTGTCGTATAACATGTCGTATTATTTGTGATTTCGGTTATTTGGCTTTTGTTTCAGCAGCTTCCAGCTGCCCATTTCTTTTGCCACGCCCACTTCCACCTCCCCCCTTGCAATTGATTTTATTTTATTTATTGTTTTGCGTTAAACTATTAAAATATTGTCGTCTGTTTTTTGCAGTTCAGCTCGTTTGATCTCTCGGTTTTGGCTACGGCTTCGGCTTTGGCTTTGGCTTTTCTTTTTTCTCGCCCCTCACTCTGTTTTTCCAGCCAAATGAATAATATTTGTGGCGTCGTTCTGCTGTTGACTCAAGTTTGGCAAATAATTTGATTTGCAAAATAATAAATTTCACGAATACATAAATTATACTTAGGCAAGCTTAAATACAGCTTTTTTAAAGGATTAAACAGGGGCATTGGCATCCTCCACATGCGGCAGCATCTATAGCCTCCCTCTCTCTCTCATATACAGAGGTATATAAAATGCAAATACAATATCTATATTTGAATTTGATTTCGAAAATTCAGCCCACTTTTGGGCTATTTACTTTTGCTTTTAACGATTGTCTTCGCATAAATACGAAATAGTTCCTTCCCTCCCATAAAGGCACTATATGTAGAGTATGTATTTATTTTCTTGCCCCGCCAAAGGAAAGTAAATAAATTAAAGCCAGAACGAAGCAGCAGCAGAAAAGGCGGAACTTTCGCATAAATTAGCCGTTTGCATTTGAAAATTGGAAACTTCCTCAACTGAAATCAATTCGATACTTTTCAACAAAAACAAATTCAGTTTGCCTGCTGAAAGCAGCAAAGTTTGTTTTGCCATTTCTCATTGCTTACAACAGAAAGTTTTAAGTAAAAAATAAATTTCAGCTAGTCAAAAAGAACTAGCACAGAAAAAAAAGAAATTTCAACATACACACACATACACCCGTTGAGTTGGCAAAAAAATACTGTACTTCAATATATTTTTCATATATGTATTTTGCGCCTTGATCTTTCCACATTTCCGTGCTGTGGGCTGAGTCGGCAAAGGGGTGCGAGAACTCCAGACAGGCTGGGGGACTGCGAGACCAACCAAGAGCGAACAATAGTCTGGCATACACACAAACGCACACACAACACACACTCTCATTTCTACTTGAGCTGAAACTTTTTCGAGAATCCATTGGAACGCATCCAAATTACAAGTTCTGCCCTCATTTTAATTCGCCTGCAGAGACACCAGCGCTGCCGCGTACCTACATTGAACTCTGTGTGGCTCTTCGGACCCATTCAACTCCAATAAAAGGCCAACTATTTTAATGGTTACAATATTTCAGGTCCGCCGTTTGGATTATTAGTTGGGGAGTTGATAAAACTTTGTTTATGAATATTGTCTTTTAAGTATGTTCACTTGGGCTGTGTTGATTCAGCCAAGTTATTGAAAGGGAAGACTTAAATTGTACTTATTATTTGGCTGTTTTCAAGCTGACTTGGAACTAAGAAAGTTTCATCGTTTTAGCTTCATTAGATTTCTTGCTTTCATTGCCTGTTCACAGTGTTTGTGGAGTTTGCAAGTGAGGAATATTTATGTCGCGTTTCATAAGAATCCTTTGCCAAATCCTGGTCCCGGACAGCGTGTTGTGCCGCAATGAAGCAATCAATCACGCCGCAAATCGCTTTGGTGTCGCAAAGCACCGCTGGGCGAAGACTATTCGCCTTAGGAATAATATCCATCATTGCAGTCGCAACTCGTACTCGCACTCCCAGTCGCAGTCGCAGTCGCAGTAATCGTCTTCATTTTGCAGCGCGCGCATGCCGCGTCGGAGACGCCTTTGATGCCCCAGACCATGGCGGAGCAGGACTCATGAGTCAGAGAAACCGCTGCAGGCGACGGGGCTGCCACACGGAAAAGGGGCTGGGCGAAGGGGTTGGGGCAAGGCTGACTATGCCCGATGCGAGTCTCGTCTCTATCGCCATCGCTAGACCTAAGCAGCTTGCCTGCAATCTCTCGCTGCGTAATCGCATTCAAGTGCCTGCCCCACCATGCGCACTGCTTGCTCCACATGTGAGTTGTGAGTTGTGAGTCGCTGCGACGCCGCGGCGCAGCCCAAGTCGAAGCCGTGCCGCATATAAATGTTTGATTTATGCATCCAAATGCTTGAATCGCAGCCAAAAAGACTTTGCCATGGCCGTTGCAGCGGCTTGGCCAGTGTGTTGTTGTTGTTGTAGCTCTCCATGCGGAGGACTCCACTGTGGCCATTATGGCGGCACTTTGAGCTCACTCGAAACCACCGACACGGCCCGGCTTATCCCATCGATGCATTCAGATGACGCTGACACTGACGACGACGACGAGCACATTATCATTATCGGCACCAGCGACTTAGGTGCAGTGCCCCTGTTTGCACTCAGTTATAAATCCATTCATCGCAACCCTAAGCCGAGGTGTGCTTTATGCCCTCGACGTGTGTGCGTATCTCATGGTTGCGTTCCACCATCTCTGAGTTGCACCTTCGCTGTAATCTGGCCAGTTGCATGCAGCAAGGCTTCGCACCATTTATGGCTCGTTGAGAGCTAAACAACTCACTTCATTGTGACCCCAAGCACGGCCTGGGAGCTGAGCAGGTCTCAAGTGCGGTTCGAACTGCAGTTGGCAAAGGAAGTGCGTGAACTGCACTGTGTGGGAGACGAACAAAAGTAGAAGGAGTAAAAGAACAGAGTCTGCTAATCAGACAAGGAATTGAAATGAAATAAACTGAAGTGCACATTAATAAAATATAAATCTGCAGTCAATTGTCAACGATTGAATATGTATTTGGTTTACATACAACAAAATAAATGTTTTCCGTATCTAATTTGTTAGCATATCGTTGGATAATCTGGTCACACAGATCAGCTCGGCAAATTCACAGTTCATAGAGCACACAATACACACAATACACACACAGAGACAGGCCACTCTGTCAGTGGGGGAACTCATGAATAATGCATGAAGAACAGTGGCCAACAGAGTTGACTTCATTGAATGAATACAATAACAGAACAGAACTTTCGCATGGCGCTGTCCATCGAAAGTTTTCCGAGTTTTGCTTAAAAAATTTACGAGCAGAACTTTGAATCTGCTGAGCAAAAAGTAATCACTTAACTTTTCCATAGTCTCCACTTACTTGGGGACTCACAGGATGTGTCCACTATAGACCGAAAGTCGGCCAGTTGCTGACTTAATCATCGCTGGCTGATGGCAGCAGAAGGAATTCATTAAGCTGCACAGCAAAGACAAGATTTTGAAACTGCTGAAACAAATTTGCCAACATATCGGCGGATCTGGCGGGAAAACGTAACTCCCCGTGGCCCATCACAAGTTGCCAGTTTGCAGCAGTTGGAAGCAGCCGCGTGGAAAGCAATAAAGCCACAGTAAAGCAGCGCAAAAAAGAAGAATGCGAATAAGAAACTTAAATAAACAAAATGTACTCATTATTTACGAGTATATTCGCCCAGCAAAAGGAATAAAAATCATGGCAACAATCTGTGAGACAAAAAACTTTATCATAAACAGGGTTACGCCAAGGCGAAAGAAGTTTAAAACTATGACTAAGCAAAGAAAGAATCTGAATTTAGAATGTAGTGAGGAAACTGAAATAAGAAAAAGTAAGAAATAAATCTTAATAACCAATTGGAACACCCTGTAAACGCGCTCTGAAATATGCTTTAAGTTTCGCTTGCCACCAGACAATAGACGTAAGCAAGAAAATCGCATTAATTTTTTGCTGCTTTGTTCGTCTTTGCGCTGCCTGCGTCTTCTGCACGCACTTAAAAATTAATTTAATATTCTTGTGTATCCTTTCACAAGGCGCTTTCGCATGTGCTGCCATTGGGTCTCCCCGTTGACTTACCCAAAGTACAGAACGCTGCTGTATATCATAAGTTCCCTCCACTCTCTCTCTCTCTCTCTCTGTCTCCCACTCTCTCTCTTTCTCCCTCAAGACAGCAATTGCTGAGCCCTGCCGAGCCAGAGCATCCTTCCTCCCACTCACGCTGTTGCTGCTGCCTAGCTCGCATGGCGGCTGTAAATATAATTACGTCGGGAAAATCCGATCCTTGCAGGATTAATTAGCGCGCATTATGAGACGCACTGTCGACAACAGCAACAGTGAAGAGGGGGGGAAACGTGGGCGACGTGGGCACAACTTCAGGCAGCCTCTCGACTAATTTGGTCCCAGCTCCAGGACATGGGGTGTTAACTAGCTAGCGAAGAACCGTAGTTCGGCTATACCTCTGTGTATACATGTGTACGTGAATCGCGTTGCCAAGGTGTAAAAAACAAATAGGATACATTTGCTACTAATTAAGAATCCATGTTTAAAATATGCTCCGTGTTCCGTTTTGAGGTGAATGTCTGCTCGACTCTTGGGGCTCCTGCCCTCCCCCTCACTCTCTCTATGTGTGTGTATGTGCTTGTGGTTTTGGGTTGCAAGATGCGGCCATAAAAATATAAGTAGAACATGGCGCATAAATGTTTGACCCAGCGGGTGGAAAGGAGTGGAGCATTGAATGACAGGTACCACCACCACCTGGAACTCAGCTCATTTGCAATCGTCTAATATGGAATGTCTTAAATTACTGGAAATTCAATCCTCCGACAGCGAGAGGAACGAGCCCAAATGAATGAGCTTTGCAACAATAATAAATTTTAATGGCAGCACTGAAAGGGAAAGAGATAAGTATAATAAAGAATAAAGTTAATAGAACAAATATAGAAAATATGTAGAGTATAAACCCGAAGCAATTCGTGGTAAATTTACCTTATACACACCCAAAATAATTGCACATAAATACAAATAGTTCTCACACCTTTTCTGCTCAATAAAACTCTGCGACCTTAGTTCGGTGTTAACCTTTTGTGTCAAGTATTCAAAAGTCAGCAACTGCAAGGACGCACTTGATTCATGCCCCCACTCGTGCTGCTGTGCCCATTGTGACATCGCTGAACGAATGAACAATGAAGCCCAATTAGAAGTGGGAGCTGGCAGCTGGGAGCTCTGGGAGCGCAGGCAACATCTATCGTAAAACTCATAAATGGCGCAATAACAATAAAAATTCCGGTTGCAAATAAAGCTCCCAACTTTCGACTCGACTTCGCCGAGATTCGCAATCGCAATCCCAATCCCAATCGCAGTTCCACGACTGCTTCCACAGACTCGACATGTTCATAAAACTGAAGCCTGTTGCTTGCCGGAGCAGGGAAACCAACTGTTGAGTGAATTTTACGAGGCGAATAATGACGTCATAAAAATTAACAACTTCATGGCTAGAGCCACTGTCTGTCTCTCCATCTCCATCCCTCTCTTCTCTTTTTGTCACTCTTTTTTATTATTATTTGCATTGAATTCGTTTGACTGTGTGCCAGCTACAGTTTAGACATACGACTACAGATTGGGGGCTTGTCTATTAAGACATCACTAAACGGAGGCGACAATCATTCAGCAGCAATCACGGGGCAAAAAACTCCTAAAAATTCAAAAAAAAATTATTTGCCAAACATTTTTCAAACCTTTGCAGGTTCTTATCGACCTCTCAGGATTTACATTTACATATGTTAGCTATAATTATAATGGTAGCAGCATTGAATGTAATGAATCATTCAATATTACGTTCGATTCCGATAACATTTAAAATGAATTTTATTTATATAGGAAACGAGTTGTCCGTTTGAAAAGTCCGTGAAATTTGAATCAAATATATCTTTTCGACAAAAATTTTATTTATACAAATCTTTTAGCTCTATACATTTAGTCCAGCGTTTTTATATCGGTCCGATCAAATAGTCGTTTGTTCCTGTGATGACCCTTCATTTGACCCGTGTTCCGGCATTTCTTCATTTTAAAAAAGTCACAGGGGCTATTATAACAATGTGTAGATTTATGAAATTTTTCATCTAAGATTCACCCGTGCATTTACTGATAGAACAGCTCTTTTTTTTGGGTCGTTTCTGCTTCAAATCAATATCGAATCTGTCCAAAAGGACGAATAATATTCGCTGGTGATCGTTTGACCCTTTTCGGAACGTAAATATATTTTTATGGGATCTAAGATATTTTCTTAGGTGCCTTGCAAATTCCTTTTCAAAGTTCCTAAAGCCTCTGCAAGGATACAAAAACGTGCAAGGCTGTGTGAGGGGACAGGAATATTATTTAATTGGCCGAACAGATTCATGTAAAATTTACCGTTAGTTGGATGCCTACAGCTCAGCTACTTCACGCAGTATCCCGCACGCAAATCATCTAGGTTTTTCGATTTTTGGGGACATGAATGTTAGCTATCACTTGTACTGTAACACAAAGAACTAATACACAATTTTTAACCATTGAAATTATGGTAGAGCCCAAACATATTATAAAGTCTTTCCTTGTTTTCGGTAGGTTTTAAAAAATGCTTAATTCCGAAGTTAGATTTGAACAGTAACTTTTAATTGCACTAAAGGATAAGATGGAATAACGGATGGAGAAAGTGGAAGAATGTCTTTATGCCTTGTCATAGGCAAAACTATAATTTTCCCAGCATCATGTGTAAATGAATTTATATAATTGAATTTGCCAACTTACTGTCAAAATTAAAATGCAATCGCGCGGGCTCTAAAGTTTTCGCAGACTTTTTCACAAAGTTAATTTGCGTGCCAAAAACCAAAATGTGCAGCCCAAAGTGAGAGAAAGAGAGGGGAGAGGAAGAAGTAGTAAAATAGAGAGGGAGAGCAGGCAGCACCGGAAGCAGAGTGCCGGCAGATTGCGTTGGAAAATTTACCGTCGATGCGAACGAACCAACAACAATGCACACGAGGCTCCACACAACATGCCAGCACTGCAACACTCCCGCTCAGAGCACAAGAGGAGACACACATACAATCACACCAAATATACACATACTCAGTGCTGTTGTGTGCGTGTGTGTGCAGCACAGTGCGAGGGTCCAATAGCCGAGCGAGAGAATATAATTTATTCGATCTGTGATAGCAGCAGCCTCTGTCCGACATGTCTCATAAAAATTGCAGTTTAATTACTCCATCGACAGTATCAATTTAGCGAAATCTTTTATTATTGCCCGGCCAGATGGATTGCCATCGCGTTAAAGCGCCATCTGTAGTCAGCGAAAGGTAAAGGATTGTCTCCAGTGACAGCTCGTGGGAGAAAGGGGGAGTAAAGGGAAGTTTTGCATGCCTGATTTTGATTTTAGTGTGTGAATATCGAAGCTAGTCTTGGGTGAATATATTGAAAGAGAATTAGGGGAACTAATTGAGTTAATTGGGAATTGTTTAGAATAAAAAGAAATAAACAAAATTTTTGTTTTAATTCAATTAATATTTTCAATCTCCATTAAGTTAAATCTTTACCCAACTCCTTTCGGGAATTTCATATCAATAAATGTTAGGTACACTCCTTGCAATTGCTGCTTCCGAATACCTTTCAGACTTGTGCTTTAATTTCCAGAGCATCCCCCAGTTTTTCCAGAGCCCGAAAAAAAAAGAAAGAGTTTTCAAATTTCCGCACAGCTGCTGACCCCCAATCACGAGCCTACCTCCCCTCTGTACCTCTTGTGCAGCCTCATCCACAAGATTTATGTATCTCAAATATGTGTGTGCGAGTGCAAATTCGAATGCCTATGCAGGCGGTGGGCGGTGGGCGGTGGGTGGTGTGTGTCAGGCGGCAGGCTGCAGCAGCAGTAGCCCAACTCGGGGTGGGGTAGTTGCGACACCGAGACCGACACCGAACACCGACTGCGAGTGCGACTCCTTCAATTGCTGCGACTAAAGCGACGAATGCAGCCACAGCTGTAACTGTTACTGTATTTGCATCTGTATGCGTATCTATATCTGTATCTGTAGCTGTATCTGTTTCTGCAGTTGTATCTGTTGCAAACGAATGTTTTGTTATTGTGCCGCGCTTTTTAAATTTACGTTCCGCAAATGCAACATACTTCACTTACGGAATTTGCGTTAATGTGCATTTGCAGACCACTTCAGTCGGTCGCCATTGACCATGCCCCCTCCACCCTCGCTACCACCCACTTCATCCACCTCATGCTACGGCATAAGCCCCGCCGTGCGATGGTGGACTGCCATCATTTTGCATTTGCATCAAAGTACTATGGGTTATTTTTGATGGAAGCTAACTATATACAAGTATGTACAAAGAGTACTATATGTATATAAATGGAACGTTGTTTCTACTATAATACATTATTAATACATTTCTTACAAACAAATCTCTTAGAAACCCTTAACCAGAATTGAATTTTTCTCATGACTGCTAAAGAATATTCTACAAATCTCTATATATTAGTTCCTTTGTCGAATAGATCAAGTTAAATGATGGAAATTCAATTTAATTAACATAAAAAGACAGGCTGGAATATACTTTATATTTTATTATAATACTATACTATATTTTTATACAACTAAGTCTTTTAAGAACCTTATCCCTAATTGAATATTTCTTACACACATTGGTTCCTTTGTTGAATGGATCAAGATATTTGATGGACATTAAATTTACTTTCCAACAAACACTTATTCTAGAACGGGGGGTAGTATACAATATATACTTTATACGTTTTTTACAAATAAATCTCTAAAAAACTTTATAAATTATTTATAATTAACAAAATTTTTTATTTTGTATCTTTGTCGAAAATATCATGATTAATAAAGGAAAATAAAATTGCTTTACATATAAAACAAGGACTGCTTTAAGGGCTTCTCTTTTTAATCTCCGTAGAGTTTTCAACATTCTTTCTCTTTCGATTTCACCCACTGTGCGCAGTGCGCCCAACTAGGGGCAGGGGAAGCTATGTGATGTGGATACGCCTGTGAATGCAAAAGCGCTGGGCACAAGTGCAGCGGCATTGACTTTATACAAATGCACTATGAGTGCATGTTGCTATTGTTGTTGCTGAGATTGCTGTTGTTGTTGCAGTTGCTGTTGTTGTTACTGCAGTTGCTGTTGCTGTTGCTGTTGCAGGCTCTTTGGTCGTTTTTTGCGCTGCAGATGCAACCCAATGTCAGATACAAGGTACATTTTGTCGGTGTCTGTGGCAATGCAGATGCAGACGGAGACTGCGTCGGAGTTCCCAAACTCCTCCGCCTCGCTGGCATGCAGCTCATGTGTGCACATGTGTACGAGAGTGTGCAAATGTGCGTGTGTGTGTGTGTGTGTGTGTTTGAAATGTACGTCCGTACGCAAATGCAGCCATGATTTATGATCTGAAACAATATTGAGCGCCCGAAAATTTATGGAGTGCTCCGCTTTGCAAATAAAACGAAATAAAATTTTGTCAGTTGTATTTTTCGTTTCAATATTTTTGCCTTTCGTTCTTGCCAGTTGCAGTTGCAGTTGTTGTTGCTATGTATAAATGTTGTAGTTGTTGTGGCTGCTCTTGCTGTTGTTGTCGTATTGTTTTTTATGCCTCGCCTTCAAACTGACCATTCATCCTTCTGAGGCCATTCATTTCGCTCTCGATTTATTTCGTTTCCGTGTGCCCCGATGTCGGTGAAAGCGTTTCGTAGGAGTCCCCGCAATGGACCAATGCACATCCTTTGGTCGAACAACTCCGGAAAATATACCGAGTAAGTGATATTTCATAGAAAATAATAAAATTGCAGACTCACGGATAAACTCTTTAACTTCTTTACTCATACAATCTATGGTAGAAATCTGCAGTGCCTGAATAAGGGCTTGGGGGAGCTCCAACATAAAGGAACCTAAGGAATACTCTCCATATTATGCAGTCTACTTTATAATAATGAACACAATGAAAACCCCTGAAAACAAGTCTTTAATCCATGGCAAATAAAATAAATATTTCTGAGCAAACTTCTCGGAAAAAGAAATCACAGCAAAGCATTCGATGATATCAGCTGTCAAGGCTTTTGATTTGAGTGCGGAAAATTTTTGACACTTTTTTGAAAGAGCTCATTCAGTATTATAATGCCGCTCGATATGATTGTAATATCGCTGATGGGATCCAGTAAGTGGATCAATGTGCTAATGGTCAACACACCGGCTGAAGACGAGGACGAGGACAATGCGCAACAGCAACAGCGTCGCATCGATGTGCGACCGAATGGCATTCGCTGGATCGAGCCGGACTTGGAACAGTTTACGCCGCTGGGCAAGTTTCTTTAAAATCGATGCAAGTCCCGAGTCTGGCATCACCATCAACAAGGACTCACACAATCTGACAGCAATGAAGCTCAGTCTGCACACCATCAACGATGAGGCGTTGAACCGACGCACCAAAGAGGTTTGCATCAAGGGGATTCGCCTACTGTGGAGCGAGTCCATGGCCTGCGCCCTGCACTGCAGTAATTGCCACAAGGAACTGGTGGCCATGCGATGTTTCAATCGTATCAGACCGATGCCCGTCTACACCATGGAGCCGCTTAAGTATTTCTGTCCCAATGGCAAGGCACATTCCAGACTGGCCGAAGGTGAACTCTACTATGCCCTCAACTACATTGTGATCAGTCCCAAAATACTGGGCAAGCGTGTCGTCCGAAGTGAAGGGCATATCCACTGTGGACGCTGTCTGCAGTTGGTGGGAGAGTCGCTGGGCGAGAAGGTGGCCGTGCAGCTGTACGTGGACACCTTGTCGTTGGCGTCTAAGCACCAGAATAAGGTCTGCCTGCCCATGGACAAACTGGAGCGACTTTTCGGTCAACTAACGGTGTCGCAGCTCATGCTGCATTTGTTGCACGATGCGGTGCCCATCAGCGAAGTGACGACACGGACTCTTTCTGAAGACCGTGCGCCCCGACGGCCAGTTGCACTACATGCTCTTGCTGGTAGACACGAGCCAGCTGCATCTGCTTCGCTCCAAGATCTCGCCTAGCGATGGCATGACCAGTGACAGTAGCAGTGAATGCAGCAGCTACGACGGCAACATAGGCACTAGCGACGATGAGGCCAAGAAGGACGATCCGGACAAAGAACCGCAGGAGAAACGACAACGCGTAGGCAACTCGAAGCCCGTTCATTTGGTGCAGGTGCAAGGCTATCGCGGCTGCCGCGTCAACTACCACATCTTTCTTAGCGACGAGGAGCTGGCTGCCCATGATGAACTCATCGAGCAGTGGCGCGCTGAGGGCACGCCTATTCTGCGCATCTCCTACCTGATGATGATGAGCCTGCTGCACGAGCTGAAGATCAACGAGCTGCTCGTCACCACCATGGAGGGTCATTGCGAGAACGAGAAGGAGGCACGCACCAGCTATATTATCTACGAGCCCGACGAGGATGTGTAATATTGGATAAAAGTATCGGCAAAACCTTACTACAATATGTGATTATGTACTAAGAATCTACCGACTTCTCATAGCTCTCAATCATGAACTACTCTGACTCTGATCTGACTCTTAATTCTAATTCAAAATCAAATCAACAAAACATATAGTTATCATATTGGAACGCTTGCCAGAAAAACGAGTAAGACTGCACTAGAATATACAATTAATTAATTATATATATAGGTATTGTATATAATTTTATAATATGTCCTACACTTACAAATTGAGATGAATATTAAATTTTAAATTTAAATTTTATATATTTTGATTTTTAATTGGAGTTTCTTTCTTGCCAAAGAAGTTGTATAACTCGCAGAAGTGAATTTATCCAACCTCATCGAGTATATAGAGTAGACAAGAATCCCCAAGAAAGCAGCCGAATGGGAGGACCAAGGACAACCTGTAGAAGATCTACCCTGCAAGCACATTTCCAAGCGAACACACACAAATGGAAGGCTATAGTAGAGGCCCTTACTCCTCAAGCGGAATAATAAGGAAATAAAATATGTCCCAGGGAAGAATTTATATCAAGTCAGTTGGCTTAAATTGTTTAATACTGATTAGGCACATCTAGAATATAGAACCATTAATAAAGAACCATGCACTGAGTAAAACTAAAGTATAAATATATGTTTTTGGTCGAAATCTCAGCCATTTTACGTCAGCCCATTTTTTCTTATCTTTTCCAATAATCTTTTCGTTTATTTTCCCCGTCTTTAAACTATAATCAGAGTTCAAAAAAAGTATATATTGATATTGACGGTTGAAATTTCGTCATATTATTTGAATGTCAGTCGATCTTTGTCTTTAAGGTACAGTTTAATATTCTATACCGGCCTGCAGAATACTGATGCATAAATTCACTAGACCGGTGTAAAGTAAATTAAAACATAAACATGTTATAAAAATGTTCGTCCAAAATCAATTTTTTTCTATTAAAATTTTTAGTTTCTACTTTGTAAGATTTCCTTCACTAGAAATTAAAAATAAAACTTAAAGATAATGAAACGAATACTCTTCCAGACAGCTTAAGAAACTTTCAAAATTGATTAGCATGCAACAATCCTAAAATGAAGGTAAATTTTAAAGGAAGCTGATTTTTTGTGTGCCACCTTTTAATTATTCTTTTTTCTACAACCCAAACGAATTCACATGTATAAATGCAGCTCAACTCAGTCATTATCTAAGTTGTATCACCATTTTGAAATAGATTAGGTTCAAAGAAATTTTTGTTTTATCTATAAGAATCGCTTGACTGACTTCAAAAATAATATCTTCACATAATCACTAAAGGAAGTTTTCGGATAGGAATAGGGGAGATTGTGACTGTGACTGAGACTTAAGACTTGGACCAAGGAGACGTGTCGTGTGTGCATCGAAAACTGTAGTAGGGCTTCATTTGCAACTGACAACCTCAATGGAGGAGGATAACACGCACATTTATCATGTTCTGGCAATCGATTTGGGCCCCGATTGAGGCTTATCAGCCAATGCAGGCGGGGTGGATGAGAGAAGGCGGGAGCATGCACAATTGAATGCCGTTACGGCTGAGCTGCAGAACGCAGACAACGCAGGGGCAGCAACACCAGCAGCAGCAGCAGCATCACAGCAGCAACTGGCTGGAGGCTTAGGCAAACACTTCCTGGCAAAGGACATAGCAGAGCAGCGTGCGAGAAAATTGGGTTGCCTGCGCATCTATCAACAACAGCACTCGGAATTGGAAGTGGAATTAGAATTGGGATTGAAATTGGAATGGTAGTTGGAATGGGGATACGCCCAGATGCACCCACATGGCTGCCAGCTAACTGACAGAGGCCATTTTGTTGCTACTCGCACGCATATGCGTCTGCTGGCATATGGCGCTTCCAAGGGAGAGGAAATGAGAGGCATCTATGTTCTATTTCTAGCATACAAATGCACGTGACTTTTGAATGATTTGATGATAGCTCAAACGAAAAAGGGGCGACTTTACTCATTCTATATAAAGAATTTCAGCCTCGCAACGTTTTCTGATTCCGAAAAGTTGCGAATACTGGACTGTTTGTTCTGCTGGCAACATATGCTGCCTTGAATCGATCTGAATATTCGTTTCTTCTGCGTCTCATGTGCTCTTGCCACACACACTTGCTGCTGTCTAAGCATCCTGTGCAGGCATAAATCATAAGAGCAGACAGGCATATGAAAAAAAGGCAGCAAGAAAAAATCTTCCGAAATTATGTTTTGCTCCAAATATGTCGCCGCACTCAGGACACGCTGGGCAGGCAGCGAAAGACAAAGACAGAGACAGAGGCAAGGACTTGCGAAATGCACGTGGTGTGCGTAGTTTGCATATGCGAGAGAGTCGCAGGACGCAACGCACCATAAAACAACAAGGACAACAAACCAAAAATATTTACAAAAAATTACGCTTAAATGGATTCTTCTTCTGCTTCTCTCTTGAGCTACATGCGGCGCAGCTAGTTATGATTTATGAAGATGCAAACGGAACTGCAAACCCAAGACAGGACGACGAAGCAAGCCCGCCCAGCTGTCGCTGTCATAAGTGCTGCATGGGGGGCGCAATTAAAGGCCAATGCGATAAAGTGCAATTCATACATCGTTAACTGGAGAGATATTCATTGAGATTTCTCAACAGGCTGCCACTTGCAGCTAATTCATTATTAATTGAATGAATCGAGCCCCCGTTCTGCCACTCGACTACGCTGTGAGTTTTATGTTCTATTTATGTTGTGCAAACGAGGCCCCATAATCGTAAAAATATCAAAACAAATCGTTAAAATCGATCGTTCTCGATTGTCGTTGTCATTTGGCGCTCCGTGATGCTGACTCACACACACGCACACACACGTGTACACATACACACACTGCCATTCAAATTGAGATTCACCGAATGCCTTCGACGGCTTCATTTGTGGAGTTTCAAACTCCGTTTTGGGGAGCTCGCACCCCGACGAGGGCTGCGACTGGCGATATTGCCGCGACGCGTGTCAATTGAGTTTCTGCCTGCCTCCCTCCCGCGCCCATTTTGTATATCGAAAGTAGCTACACATACATGTATGTTATGTGTGTTTGTGTGTGTGTGTGCTTGTGCCCATAATCATTGTGGCAGCCAGAAGGAGCTCATAAATTTAGTGACTTAATTAAGTTGGCATCACTTGAAAATCGTTTGAATTCCCGTTTCTGTTGGGCCTGAGTTCGCTTTCAAGGTTCATTTTTGTTGCTGCTGTTGTTGTTGTTGTTGTTATTGGTGTACACTTGGAGATAATAATTTTGAGAGAGCCCATTATTGAATGTATATTGATTTATAATTATCAAAGGGTCGCCCACTTAGCTCCGCTTGAGAAATTATTGAGCTGACAGAAAGAATAATTATTTGATTTGTTTAAAAGTTTAATTACATGATTTTAATTTAATTTAATTAATTAAGTTAATTTGCAAATAAAGACTATAGTGAACAAATCTACAGCTTAACACTTCATTGGCAATCAAAATTCGCTGTACGATTTGTGATAAACATTTCCCATACACCCCACAGAAAAACACAAGAAAATCCTTCTCGATCTCAAAAAATGCTTAAAGCTATTTTCAAAATAAATAACCAAACACAAGTCGTAGTGGGCAACAAAAAAGCTAGTGAGCAGAGCATCAAATTTTCCAAGATCATTGTTTATTTTTTTTTGGCGTTTGAGAAAATCTTTGAAAACAAAAACAAATGTAGAAATATTCGCAGCATGCTGCAGCAGGCAGACCGCAGACCGCAGACCGAACGGCTCCCAGGCGGGCAGGCGGCTTCTGCGAGGTGCCACATGATATGCGGAGGGGGCGGCGGCGTTTGTTTATCCAAAGGGGGTCGACACTTGGAGCTGCCACATGCCCCAAGAGTAGAGTAGAACTATTTGTTTTTATAGACTCATTTTATGTGCTTCACGAAATGGCGTTTGTTTATTTGCCATGCGATTGCTCAACACTTGTTTATGCGTACGCACACGAATCGGAGTCACTGTGTGTGTGTGTAGATGGTTTATATGGCCGGACGGACACACAGTGCTCATGCTGCACACATAATAACCATAATAATATGAATTAACTTGGTCATTACCCGACGAGAAACAGAGCACACAAAAGGAGTGAGAGTGAGAATGGAACTGGGCAGGAATGGGAAAGGCGACGAGCCACTGTGACTGTGACGGAGCAGACAAAAGCGTCATAAAGACATCATAACTCACAGTCTGCTGAAAGGATAAAACGGACACGGACACGGACACGCAGACACACACACAGCTCGAAGCAGGAGCTGCCTGTGCGCAATAATTAAGTAGTTTTCTATGCAAAATTATAGCAGACTTTTGTGCCACTCTATCCCTCCCTCTCTCTTTCTTTCCTTTGGTTTTTCCTTTGTTTTCCCATTCACCTTTGGCCTTTGGTGTTGCCAGGTAAGTCCTGGCTAAATTAAAATCTCCCTCTGTGCGCGGCAAGTGCTCAAGACATTGTCACACATTATCCAAGAACTCCAAGTCTCGAACTCAAGCGCGGCCTCCAACTTTGAAACAAAGGCGCAAGCCGTAAAGGGGTGTATCTCAGAGTGTCTGGGGTGGCCGGGCTGCAGGACAAAGTTTTCGCAGTGGCGCAGCTACTTGGCGAAACGGGCGACGCAGCTGCCGCCCCTCGGCTCAATTGCAATTACGGCAAATTACTTTATTACGTCCGTAATTGTGTGTCCATCGAGCGTGCCATTTTTCGGGCAGTGAAATTAGTGTAACGCCACAAGTGGTTGTGCCATTACCACCCCTCCTCCTTCCCCCTTCACTTCACACCTCCTTCTGCTTGCCTCTATTTATTTGGCTTTCCCTCTTGGCAGCCATGTCTCAGCTCGGCAATTGCTTGATTGTTGCACGCACAGACGACGCACGGCCGACGGCAACACGCAAATTTCAACTGAAATATCCAGAAATAATTGAATGATTTCGTGAATGTGCACCAAGAGGAAGTTCAAATACTCCTGATAACATTTTCTGTGAATTAAAGAATTGCATTTTTGAGAATTTTAAAATTGCATTAAAATAATAAAGCGATAAAAATTAAATCAGGCTTTCAATGGTTGGTTTTGAATGATAGTGTTGAAAGAATAATACAATTTTCAGTAATTAAATGTTAGCATAAAATATCTAATATATTTTTGTACTTTGGAATATAGCTTATTATTTTTATATTGTATTTTAAATACTTATTATTGAACTTGAGTGCACAAAATTAATTTAAAGTTCACTCTAGAATATAAACCACAACTCATTCTTGAGTATAAACCGCATAATAAGGAGACTCCGACTTAACGACAGTGTTAAATAATAATAAAATGTTTCGAATGTTTAGTTTTGAATGAGATTATTAAAATATTTAGTAATAAATTGATATTAATTAAACGATAGTATGAAATATCAAATATATTTTGTACTTAGGCGTACATTTCAATATAAAAATATATATTTGTATGTATATATTGTATTTTATATACTTTATATTGAACTTAGATACACAAAACAAATTTTAAATTTATTCTAGACTATCGATTTTATAATGAAGAGACTCAGAGACTAAAATAATAATGCCATATTATGTTAAATAATAATAGAGTCTTCTGTATTAATAATTGTAATGATTTCTGTTTGAAGTCAAATAACATAATAATGTAATATACGAGGGTCGTTTGATAAGTCCGTGACTTTTTGATAATATTATTTTTCGCGAACCTGCTTTTAAATACAACACTAATCTCCTTTCAGCAGTCTATCCATTAATCCAGCGGTTTGTAAAATTTTGAGATAGCTTCCTTCTAGATAATTGCGTTTTATCAAGGCATTGAAAATAGACGTTTGTTTCGTGAATTTTAACGAAAATGGCAAAAAGCGACATTTCGTGTCATGTATGGCAAAATTTAATAAGTGCTACGAAGGGCTACCCCATCTCAGCATATTCTCCAGATGGGTTAGCACTTCGTAGCACTATTTTTTGATTTGCCAAACATGACACGAAATTGGCTCGGCTTTTCCAGTTTCGGGTCATCACAGAAATAAACGAATCTCTCTTTCAGGGCCTATAAGACGAAAACCTATTATTTAAAGGAAGCTTTCAAAAAATTGGAAACACGCTGGACTAAATGTCGATAGACTGCTAAAAGGAGCATTATGTTGAGAAATAAAGCAGGTGCTTTGACGACAAATATTTTATACAAAAAGTCACGGACTTATCAAACGACCCTCGTAATATAATATATATTAATAGTATAGCCCACATTACCAGGCAGTTTAATGCGACATCGAAATAGTTGTCTCTCTGCTCTGCGGATATTATGTCAATACCTGTTGTCAATATCGTTTGTAATTGTCGTTTATCGTGATCGTTTCATTTCGAACGTGTGTATTGGCTCTGCTGTGACGTCACAGATGCAGAGACGAGACTCGTCTCGACGAGAGAACGCGCGCCAAAACGTTTTTGTGCCGCAGCACGCAGACGCTCTCTCGCTCCGCGTCGGCTCTCTTCGCGTCGGCACAGCCATATTTATTTATGATGTAAACAAACCATTAAGCGGGAGAATTACGAGCGCAGTCGCAGTCTGCGCTCTGCCCGGCCATGATGGCTGCGATGCGACGGCAACGGCAGCGCAGCAGCAGCGCAGCGACTGAGTAGCAGCAGAGCAGCGGCAGCATGATATAAATCACGCACACGCGCACAAATTTACGATGTCGTTTCGCTCTCTCTCGGCTGCCGTGTGTGTTGCGTCTCGCTTGCACCAGCGGCGCAGGCATAGCACCCTCTCGCTCGCAATGCTTTATAGCTGCCGGGAATGCTTTATTGCTGGCATCTTCATCTTGTCCCACACACACATGCACACAGGGGCACTCTGCGCACTCTCTCAGAGCGAAGAAGAGCAAGAGCGAGAGCGAGAGAGAAAGAGCAGCTGTTTCTGTGTCAAACATATGCTAGCGTTGTTGTTGGCGGCAGAAAGAAAGGGAAGTAATTAAACTGGGCCGTCGCACTGGTCTGAGCGAGGCAGTCGCCATAGTCTCCGCCCCTTTTCGGTGTTGGAAAGTACCGCAAAATGCCGCTAACAATTCAAAAAAGTGCCAAAACTCATGCAAAAATACTCAGCAGTCCGTGGCCGAACGTTGCCCACACTGGCCTAATGAGAAACCTGTTAGAGGAGCGCACTCCGAACTGGTTCAGAGCGCGACCAAATTTATGGCTACACGTGGCTTTTTCATTCAGAAACTGGGCAAATTGCTTTGTTTATGGGCGTTTACTTTTTCTCGCAGCACTTGCGATATTTACGAGCTCTTTTCACTCGAGTGAATTTTTGAGCGCATCGTGTGTGAGTGAGTGTTTAAGTGAGTGTTTGTGTGTGTTTATGTGCCTTCTATGTTTGCATTTCGCACTACCCAGTTGGATGCGATATTGCCCAGAGCTCTTTACTATGCGCCTTGTGCTGCAGTTGAACTTGAAAATTGCTTTATTAATCATTAAGCAATTGCTGCATCAATTAGAAGTCATTTATCATTTGTGTGGCACTGCGACTGAGCTCTGTCATCGTTTGCTGACAACTCCATTACTTTCAGCTGTCAAACTACATTTTCATTTGTTGTTCTGTTTGTTAATTTGCTAATAGATACATTATAATGACACTGACAATGTACATTAGTATAATACACATATGAATATGAATATAATATTCTCATGGAAATTAATCATATGAAATTAAACACCCTTTTAAATTTGTTTAGGTAAATCCAAAGAAAGTCAATTACAGAAACTAATTCTATAAATTAATTTACATTCTTGGTGAGCACTATCCGAAAAGGCTAAATTTTCCAATTTAGAACTGTTTTCTACTTTTCGAGCATTGAAAATTATCAAAAAAGCGTATACCAACTTTGTGCAAAGGTAACATATGTAGCAGTCAGAAAGAAACGTGGAAAACCCTACTATGTGTATATATTCTCGATCAGGATCACTAGCCGATTCAATAAAGCCATGTCTCAAGATCTCTGAGATCTCAGCTCTAATAAATGATAGAGACACCAAATTTTGGCATTTTTGTTGAAGCAAACTGTGTGCAGATCAAGCTAAAATTTTTTAAGTAGTTTATTCGGGTTGTAAGAAATTTATAAAATTTACTGACTTGCTCTTATACTCAGCTAACGATTATATCTATTGTACATATCATCTAGGGCACTCGGCTGTAGCTTTTCCCTCTGGTTGAAATAAAAAAAAACATTTGCAAAATCAAAGCATCAAAACAAATATTCTTAGCCTATTCTAACTATAGTTTTTTTTTTGGTTTGAATCTTTTCTCTCTAATCCATTAGCATCGTTGTCTTCTTCTGTACTGGAAAACTATACAAAAAGGAGCGATATATTGAATAGCTCTACCTGAAAGATCATCTGCAATGATTAACACCTATGGATTCATTTGTTGGAATAAAAATCATTGTCGAAGAAGGCACCGCAAGGAAAAATTCAATTCAAAAAGAAATGTACATTGAACAATTTTAATTTTAAATGTATCAAGTAGAAGTTCATTGGCTTTCTAAAAGAAGAAGACTGTTCACCAGTTCATTGGTTCTGCCAAGGAGAAGGAAAAGGAAGTCAACGATAGACAGAGGGGTGGCTGCACGGGCACGTTTCTTGAGCCCACAGGTTGGTATCACTCTCCCTCTCAGGGTGTGCGACAAACTATCTTAATGGCTTTTCGCAGCTTGGCGGCTGTTAAATGCGAATTTAATTAATTGGACACTTAAGTTAACGACATTTCTTGGCTCCGCTCTCCTTTGACTGACTCCGACTGCACACGGCGACGATTTTGATTAATTGGCGCAAGGAGCTGCGCTCATGGACTCCAGCACAGGCACAGGCAGGCAAGCTGGGGATTCGGTAAGCTGAGCTCGACCAAAGGCGTCGGGATGCTGGCTGGCTGAGTTTTATTGATGGCCATCGCAGCGTAAAAATACTCTCGACATTGGTTTGTGAGCCAGACAAAATGGCGTGGAAATCGGATCCTCCGCAGAGACAAAAAAAAAAACAGGTTGTCAAGGAAAGTTTCTGCGACAGAAGTGTGATAAACACATTCACTTCCATTGAACGCCCTGCACAGCGATCGCTCCAGCTTGAGAGGAGGTTTGAATTTGCTACACTATCTCTCAAGAGGTTTTCCAAATGAATAGAGCAAAAGTCGAGGCAAAAGAGAATATGTACAAGGACTCGTTGCCGACGCACATTCATTAATTTGGTGCAACAGACAGTTCTTTTTTTTTTTGTAGAATTGTTTTGTAGTTGAAATTTATGTACTGGCAAGAACTGAGCTCCTTAAGACGACTGTCCTTGCGGAAGGCCACAGAAGTACAGTGTGCCCGGAGAACACACACAGAAGTTTCGCAGGACTCGGGTCCAGCAGGAGGACTGGAGGCAAAACTTAAACATTTGCCAGTTTTCTTTGGATTTATTTTGTGGCAAGACGATTTATTTGCCTGTGCCCCAATGTGAGGCGCTTATCAAATAATTGCCGGGCAGAAAATGTTGCACAATTAAGCGGTAAAAGGTTAGGCAAAGTCCGCCGGGTCTTGACCGCACAAACAGACAAACATAACCACACGGGCTGTGGCCCACCCACACGCCCAGTGGAATACATATATGTATATGTTTTTTTAAATGCCATTTTTTTTCGAGCATTTCCTAGAGCAGCACAATGACCGCTTGTTGCGCTCTCACCTCGCAAACGTTTTTTAATATGCTCCGTTTTTTGGCTTATCTTTATTGTCTCGTTTAGTGGACACACACATTCGTGAGTGTGTGTGGACCATTTGGCAGCTTCTCTTCTCGCCTTTCTGACAGTGTATTAATATGGGTTTTGAAGGAAGCAATACGAGCACCATGTACTATATTTATTTATAAATTAGCAAGCTGTATGATTCAAGATGAATAGTTGTCAGTATAGTCAGTATCTGTCAATTTTTATAAGACACTCACAAATTATTCTATTCTATTATCATATTATTTTCCGTTTAGTTTCAATTGTTCAACATTAAAAGTATTTCCCAGTTCCGATTTACAGAGACGGAAGGGCGCTAGTCAAATTATAAACTAGACTGATGTGAGTACAGTAATATAACTAAATTAAGTTGCCCTAGCTCTAGTAGTTTCTAAGATATTGTGGATTCAGAGTGAGCAAGAAAATATATAAGTTTTCTCTATGATGTCTGAGCACTAAAAACTTGATGAGCTAAAGTATTTTATTCTTATTTTAAGTTTTTCATGGAACGTCAATAATGTTGCAAACTTATTAAGTTGACCAAGATGAACCAAATTTCATTATTTGTATACCTATTTATACTATAATAAAACTCTGTAAGGAACCATTATATTTTTAGTTTCGTTTGTTTTTTCGGATTTATATTTATTCTTTACACATGTAAGTACTATTCCCGTTCTAGATACGTATCATGTATGGCATAAAAAAATGCGTGCGAATTAGTGAGAAAGTTGTCTAGTTGATAAGAGGATGATGTATGAGCAGCGTGTGTTGAACCTGCACCATGGGGACAGAAGAGAGACACAGGGTCACTTACTGTTGCCAACGCTGCGACCTTAACTCGAGCTGCAGCTCCAACTCCAACTCCAACTGCGGCTTAAGCTCTGTTCTGGTGCTGGCAGAGCGAGCAACTGCAATCGATCAACCCGAATGCGTTAGCATGTGGAACCTGATGCCAGGGGCCAAGTCACGCCGAGAAGCCACTGGGAGCAGAGGAGAGGAGCTTCGCAGAAGCGATCAAAATGCCGGCCAGAGTCGCGTCCATGTGCGGCCATCTTGTGGTGCGTCCAGTGCGACGTACCCAGCCGAGGTGTGTCACATCTCTTTTGTGTCGCACATTTGTCAGAAATTAATCATGTGCTTGTTCCTACAGACATATACATATAGTATGGTCTGGCTCTGGCTCTTTGGGTACGGGTTGGATGGCTTGCGCCGCGGCTTGGGGCATGCTACATTCTTAGCGCTTTTGATAAATTAGCCGTCGCGTTAAGGAAGGTGCGAGCTGCTGCTGGCGGCCTCTGAAGGCGTCTTAAGTCGTTGGCCGCGAGTGTAAAATGCAATTAAATGCGAGCAGAACACACGACTCTGGTGGCGCAATTAATTTTCATTAAAAGCGAGAAACGCGAGTCGAAACTGCACTACACGATCGCGACATGGGCCAAAAGTCGCACAGCGATTGACGCTAATTGATATGCTTATCGCCAATCGATGCGATTGCGATTGCGATGACGATGACAGCGACGGCGATTGCAGTTGCGATTGCAGTTGCAATTGCGAATGCGATTGCGATAGCGCAGAACATCAACAGAGAGCCCGGCACAGTTCAATCCACTTTCGATTTGACAGGCCCGACAGACAGGTGACAACCCATAACTCACCGGACGAGTCTGAGTCTCAGTCTCGCAACGATCCTTGGCATGTCCGCTTCTTTCTTCTTACGTTATGCTTTATGCGAGACACGATCCGTCGGCGATTCTGCATGTTCTGGAATTCTGCACTTGCGCATGCAAAGGAATCCTCAGTCAATGGTAATAACATAATTAATGATATTGTCTTTTAATTCGTTGCATGCCACGTGCTTTGCCTGCCAACTTGCACTGCGATTCACTTGCACTGTACCAAGTTGGCAACATTTTATTGATGTATATTCAAAATTCTTAAAAATAAAGTGTTTTTCTTTAATCACGGCGTGGCAAAAGAACAACAAAGGCGACATGTGAAAAGTCAGTAAAAGGGATTTGGGGAAAGGATTTCACCTTTGAAGCGAAACAAATTAGAGATTTCCAATGTGATTTACGACCAAAATGGTTGATCTATGATGGGTATTAAGGGTTTCCATGGCGTCGCGGCGTTTGTCGGTGCCTTCTTCTCTCGATATCTCCACACCCTTTGTCATGGGGGTGGAATTACACACACACACATACAGTTTGAAGAGCACACAAGTTTCTTATTTGTATACCCTGTAGTAGGCAGGCAGGGGTTGCATAATTTGTTCAGTGATTTAATGTGAAGCTAGTAAGATATATAAGGATTTGGTTCTTTCTTGTTTTTAGAATATATCAAACAAACTTTGTTTAAACTTTGATCCTATTGTAAACTAGAAAAAGGTGTTGATTTATATTTATTATATTTATTTCTAATACTGATACTTTGCCTTAATTCGTTTTATTGTTTTGTAAACTTGTGAAACCTTCTCAGCAATATTGGATGAGTACTTCCCATTGCAAACTCCCCTCCCACAACCCACATGCAACCTATGCACTCGTCTTGAATCTTGCTGCAACGAAAAAATTAGTTTGTTTTGGTTTTGTTGCAGAGCCGTCCGGTCGCCATACGCGCCATTCGTCTTGTTTGCTGTCTGTCCGCTGCTGTCCGTTGTCCCCTGTCCGCTGTCCGCCGTCTGCCCGGCGAGTTTACGAATGCTGCATCAAGAAATCTGCTGCAGAGCGGGAAAATAAATCAGCGCACTGAGGCGAGTACGAGTCGTGAGTCTGAGTGAGTGTCTGTGTGTGTGTGGCACAACAACAACAAGAACTACACTCGATACTCGTATGTCAAGTGTATTTTTGGACCTCTTCGCTGACCCCGTCGCCAGCTCCGCTCGCGCACCGTCACCAGCAACGTCACGAGCCAGGCGACAACTCTTTCACTCTCCCATCGTCTTGGGCTTTCTTCTTCTGATTTTCTTCTCTCGTTTCCTCTCCGCGCTGCCTTAGCAGGCATCCTTAGCGCCGAGATTTATGACATTTTAGTTGGCAACGCGCATTTATCTTATCGAAATGTTGGCATCGCACTTCTCTTGCACAAAGCGCAGCCTCGTCTCAGTTTTCGACTTGCTAACGTGGCTCCCTTCCTCTGTCTCTGCCTTTGCCTTTGCCCTTGTAATGCATATTTTCGGCATGACCTCACCGTGTGGTCAGTGCAGGGAAAATCTGTTTTATAGCGTGACACACTCGCTGAGACCCTCACCTGCAAGTGAAGTTGCACCTTTGCTTATGACCACATTAATCGAACTACCTGTGCGAGCAGCATCGCACTGAAAGTGAGAGTGCTTTTGCACTGCAACTGTGACCTAATAGTGCGTAATGCTTTGCAAATTTATGAACAGTTGAAGGCAGAGCAAGGTCAAGGGCAGTGATTGTGAGTATTGCAGCCACTTTGTTCTTATCTCAAGTAATGTTTTTAGTCAGAATTATGTTATAGAACTGCATATATGTATAAAATCCCCACTATAAACAAACCTATCAACTCAAGGTCTGCCTACTTCTTTTGTTGTGTTTATTTATATTGCATTTAAAAATGTCAATAGCTTAAAAACACAATTAAAACTATTAAAACTAGCTTTGACTTCCGAAATTCCTTCTCTGATCTCCAAAAATATAACTCTACACATACATACACATGAATATATAAGTTATACATCTCGCAAGTAACTGTTAATTTTCGTATGCACACTCAAAGTAACCTCCCCCAGGGATCTCTCACATCTGAATTCAGGACATGTATTGATATTGATTTATCTGCGGAGAGGACATACATCTTCCAGTTTTACGTATGCCACACATTCCTCTGCCCGCCCACAATGAATAAACTTTAGCAATTTCAAATAATCGCAGGCTCCATAATGAGCCCATCGAGCACACGCACAGGAAAGGGGGAGGGGGGAACAGAAGGGGCTAGCAGAGCAACCCCAGAAGGGGCTGGCTAAACAAAGCCAACCATGGCAGAGAAAAGAAAAACTTTCTTATTGCAAAAAGTGCCAAACTCAAACTCAGAGCCAAAACCGAAAACCGAACCCAGAGTCCTCCGCCTCCCCCGCCAGCGCCCACTCAGCAACCTCAGGCACGAGGTCTCTGCGCTGTGTGGCAGCGGCAGCCCAAGACGACGCGGCGATAGCATGAGGGATTACAGCGCGTGATTTATATGGGATTCCGAAGAAATATGGGCGAAATGTGTCGGCAATTTTTATTGGACATTTTAAAAAGCGAATAAGATGTTCTACGCGCGCGCTCCCTCCTCGTGCTCCTCCTCTCTCCCCCTGTTTCCTAATGTTGCGCTGTTTGTTGTTGTTGTTGTTGGATGCTGCGGCTCCTGGGAATAAGAAATAAGGAACTGCGGCAAGAAAGTTGCCGCCTGGCTCCGGCACTGGCTACGGGTCCAGCTACGTCTCCGTCTCCATCTCCATCTCCGACTCCGGCTGCGGCTCTTGGCCACATATTTTCCGCTGCTGCGCCAGCAGCTGCTGCCGCAGAATTTTCCCACTTGATTTTCCGTGCGTAGTTAGTAAGGAAGTCGCGTTCGCATTCGCCGCCGCGTCCGCGTCCGCGTCCATTCGCAGCCTCTAACGAGCGCCAGCGAATATTTATGATCGTCCAACTGCAGCCGCCCCCCGACCTGGCCACAGCCACGCCTTCCTCGCCTCCTCGGCGCTCTACTCCTGAGACAGGCGGTAGCAAAAGTTTGCCCAACTTTGCCATTTTCAGCGGTTTTGCATTAATTTAAATTTCGAATGCAAATGAGCCAATTTCACTGAGTGCCACGTTTTGGTCTAAAGAAACTGAGCCCCTGCCCCCCTCCACCCTTGTTGCAACTACCCTCCCTGCTGCTCTGGCAACCCTTCAGAGTGCGGCCAATTCCGAGCTTGACAAATTGGCCCAAAGCCTGCGACTTTTTTTTCTCCTCGCACTGTGTGAATTGTGACGCGTTGCGGAGTTGGCGTCAAAATGATTTAAATTTCAGTCTGCTCTCGCTGCAATTGTTAATACGCCACTTAATTTAATCACCCCCCTTCGCCACCTTCCCTTTCTGTTTTTGTGTTTGTGTCGCGTTGCAAATTCGCAACTCGCGGCACGTTGTAAGGCAAATGGAAATTAATTAGGCTGCCTTCAGAGAGAGGCCGCCCGCGGCATCGTTATATCATTTTTTTTTTCTATATGTATATCATTTACTTTGTGGGTGTCCCAGGGCCCAGGGCGCATCGCGTTATTTATATCGTCAGCACGGGAATTAACGAGCCCAAGTCCACTTGAGCGAAATTACCAAAATGAATTCTATGCAGGTAGATGGACAGGCGCCTAGGCAGAGCCGGATGACATCGAGAATATAGAATATATATAGTACAGACGGACCTGCGTCAGTGCACCTGGCAAGGCCTCAAGAAATCATTCACCTCTTGCAGTTATAAATACATGAAGCAGCTACAGTCATGCACTCCGGAGTTCCCCTTGCAACTCCCTGCGAACTTGTGCATTTTTCTTTATCACGGCACCTCAAGCAGCTGCAGGGTATGCTGAAGCCTAATTGAAAATTAACTGTGTGCATTGGCAAGGAGAAGTTGCTGCTCCTGCAACTGCTCCTGCTGGTGTGCCTGCTTAATTATGGAAGCGCGGCTAGGACGATTTATCATCTTTATGGGGAGCGAGGTGGCAGCGCTCACTAATATGGCGCCCGTTGGGGAGCAACCGGAAACGCGATACGACGGCGCACTTTATGAACTCCACACACTGTGAGGGGGTGTGCGTGCGTGTGTGAGTGTGCGCTATCAACAGCAAATAAATGTACGAAACACGCGAAAATAATGCGCGCATATTGTCCAAATTTGTTCCCTATAAATTTTATAAACAAAACACAGAAAAAAGCAGAAGTGAAAAAAAGAGAGGGAAACGCAAAGCGAAATTTGCGCCACTTGTTTACCGGAGAATGGAGAACGAATCCGGATCTGCACGGACTTGCAAGTGGCTCGGCATTCGATGGGTCGGGCCGGGGGGCGTTGTTGGGTTCTCGCCGGGTTCGTGGCGGGTTCGCAGGGTTCGCCGGGACATTGTTGGATGGATGTTGGATGCTGCCGAAAGGCAAAAGAACTATGTTTGGCGAGAGATAAAGCAATAAATTCTGTCAGAAATTTAATTTGATAATAAATCTTTGGTTCTAGCGCTACGGAATTTATTTGGCTCGCACTCACGCACACACACTAACACACACACATACACAATTCTCTCCGTGCGTGCGCGTGTGCGTGTGTACAGCATGTGTATATAGAAATTCGTGCACATAATAAAACAAAAAGGGCGCAAAAAACGTGCGTGCATGCCAAGGATGAATGAGGATACAGAACATGACACTTATGGATGTTACAGAACACTCACACACACCACACATACTCGCACACAACACACAAAGTTAGCTGGCGGCGCTGCTCGGCTCGGGTTGGTCGCCCTGCCCGTTGTCTCTTTATCCCTTTTCAAAATATCACCTACACCTACTCAGCGCACTAATGTATCGGTGAATGCCATTGTGTCTGTGTGTATGTTGTGTGTGTCTGTGTGGGTATGTGAGAGTGTGCTCCTTAAAATGGATTCTAATCCGTTTAAGGGCCAAAAACACTCACGCTTTCCACAGCCATTTGGCCTTATCACATAAAAATTGCCTGCAGCGTTGATAAGTTTTAAACAGCGTGTTGTATATTTTAATGTTCTAGCAGCCACATGCACACACACTTATACGATACTGGCTTGTTTTTAAATATTTAAGGTAGTTGTCTGTATAGTTAACCTCTTAAGTAATATACAATATTCTCCAAAATAGTAAAACCATTTTTAAATTGTAAACTGTTTATTGAACCATTAAAAAGTGCAGTACATTTATTGCAATAGACATCGACTTAACCACCTGCAATACATATATCATTTACTAAATATTATATCACTAAATAGCATTTTAACCTTGTTAATCTATTGCAATAGATATATCCCAATATATTGGGAGGACGGCCCCAAGGAAGAATCTTCTCTTGGGAGCAGAAGTTGTTTTTAATTCACAAATTTCATTGCATACTTTTAGTTTGACTCATGGATTTGGGGGCAGTCAGCTCAGCATTTTGAATACGTTTTTATTTTATGTATTTACGGACTTTATTCGAAACCAAATAAAGCAATTTAAAAAAAAATAAGAACCATTTTTCTAAGACTAATTAAAAAAATAAAAAATAAAGCAATTTAAAACCAGTTAAGTTAATGTTTCTAAAGCTAATTCAAAAAAAAAAATGGTTGGAAAACTCTTACAGAAAAACATGCGATTTCTTAATCTATTCTTTCTATTTATTCATTTATGCAGCGAAGTTACCAAAGTGCAGTTCACCATGCAAAGTGCTCCGAAATTTTAACTATTTTATTCAGTTTCTTTTAATTACTGTATATAGACAAAAACCGTTTGAAAATGCATCTTGGTCGCTATGGGGACAAGACGTTATTTGATGTTAAATTTATCTATTGCATACTTTCGTGCGGCGCTGCTCGTTTTTAAATTTCATTCCAAAAAGTATGCAAGAAGAAATAACACATTATGTTGCATTATTGGGTACACTTGTACCGGGGTACAGGGTTGTTCAAATACTTGTGTTGGTACACTTAATGCGTGCCATCAGTGCTCCCAATTCCGCATTTTTCCCTCAAAATCTGGCTGTTTCTTAAGAAGAAGAATTGTGGCATAAATTGATGAATTGCGGGAAGAGGGAATTCTGGATTATGGAAGAATGGAAATTAAATACAACTTTATTAAAATATTATCTATATATTAAAAACTGTCTTTTTCCTTAGTCAAATAAAATTGGGCAGAACTTCTTTTGCATGGATAAATAGTTGAATTCCCGACTTATTTGATTTTTCTGATTTTTATGTTGTACCTTTAACCGATTTAATAAAGAATAGGCACCTTAATCTCTTTCAAAAACACTTGGTTTGTATGTTCAATGTTTTGGGACAGATCCTTCGCTGTTTTTCTTGGACAACGTTGTGCTGAATCAACAATGCGGGAAGAGCAAATGCTGAAAAACTATTGGCGTCATCGTGTTGTCGGTGGCACAACATTCATCTTCCTCGCGCCGGAAGCGCCATTGGGAACTCAGCAGCCAAGCAGCCCAGCAGCTCAGCAGTTCTAGCTGTCCCAGCGGTGGCAGCAGCAGCAGCAGTAGTAGCTCTGTGCCTCGAGCCCTTCGGGGCTGGCAGTCTGCTCTGCGCTTCAATTTAAATAAAAAGAGAATTTCTCATTTCGCTGCTGCAGCTCTGCAGCTGCAGTCAGGGCTGGCGCTGTCCCCCTCCACAGTCCGAGCAGGAGATGGTGACTGATGGTTGGCTGCTTGTTCGCAGATTGAATGGAGTACTTCCGACTTCCGGTTGCTGGTGCTGCTTCGAGTTCTGGTTTGCGTTTTGGTTTTTGGCTTTTGGGTTTTCGGATTCAAATGCTCGCACTGCACTTTCGTGTGCGAAAACTGCGAAACTGTGGAAAAAGTGAAGGGAGAGGGAGAAACTGTGTGTGGAAAACTGCAATGCAGCGCAAAAACTTGACAACATTGCAGCATGCCAACGCCTGGATTGACTTTGACTTGGCCAAGTTTCTCATCTCGTGCAGTGGCAACTTTTTGCGCTGCGCCAAAGTTTGCCAGGCGTCTCTCTCGCCCGCGCACAGTTCCTTGAAGACTGACCGAACCGCAGACACTTTGTCTGCCACCCGGTCATAAATCTCGTCCTGCACGTCCTGCCTGCGTCGCTGCCTGGCTGCACTCGCAGCGCTTCTTAAATACACAATATAGCATAACACACTCGTGTATACTCGGATGGTGTGTGCAGTATATAGAAAATGAAATTATTTCCAGCCATCAAAGTGTTGCACCAGCTGAGCGTAATGTCCTCGCTGTTTTTCCGCCTCTTTTGCCAGTTTCTGAGTTGAGCTTGCCACACACACACACACACACACACACACAGACGCGCAGCTTTAAGTCGTGTGCTCTACCGGAAGCTGACTAGGATGTGTATTAGCTGGCAAAGCGGAAACGTATTTACTGATCGCATCTCTCTCGCACTGGCTACCGCTCTCCCTCTCGCTCTCTTCCTGTCCCTCTCTCTTCCTACTCCCTCTCTCTCCCTCTCTCCCTCTCTCTCTCTTGCATCGGTCAGCGAGTGCGACAGCAGGCGCCAGCCAGTGCAGCAGGAAACGTTTGCTTTGGCTGCCCGCCCGTCTGGGTCCATGCATTGACGCAGGTCTGCAGCTGTTTGCCCCCTGTTGCTGCCCCTGCCCCCCTTCCCCCTCGCTGACTCTGCTCTTGCCCTGCTGCCAGTGTCGGCAAGGATGCGCTTAATTTATGGCATTGAACTTTTATTGGGCGAATTTCTGTTCATTTCCATGCGTGTATTAAGAGTAATGGCTGCATCTGCCGGAAGTGCTTCATTTGAAAAGGGTGCAGCGATTGCCCCGCCGAGTCCTTGCCCCTTACCTTCTCCCTAGCACCCCAGTGCATAAACTATGTGTTTATATAAACACAGCACTCGACTCAAAGGTATTTTGGGGTCAAGTAAAAGCTTTCTGCATAAAAATATGCAAAGTAAGAGGGCAAATAATTCTTAATTAAAAATAATTAGAGAAGTTATCTTTATATTTTCCATGGGAAATATAAATAGAGTGTGCTCTAGTTAAAGATTGAACTACAAAGTTAGTTAAACCAAACTGAAATGTTTGCTATATACTTATCAATATCTGTTAACTTTCAACTCAACTTATCACCTTCAATTCGTTCAATTTATATAAAAAAGATTTATTTAATTACCGCATACTTTGCCGATATATTTCAACAATAGTGCGACTTCATTAAATTTGCACATTTATCATGAATGCTTTTTTCGCAGACCCAACAAATGTGTAAACAATGCAAAGTTGTGCTCCATGAATACAGTCATATATATATCTAGGTATATATTGCGCACTAGGTGTGGGCACTTCTATATATACGTATTGTTGATTTGATTAATGGAAGTACACTCAATATACAGTCAAAATAAATATATACAAAAACAAGAAATTATAAACAAGATTCGTTTTTCTAAGACAGAAATAAACACTGACAATCTTCAATGTTGATTTACTAATCTTAAATATAAATTTATATATATAATATATACATAAAACATTTAATCCTTTTTAGATCTATGCCAGAATTCAACCGGCATAAAATTGACAAACTGAACGCATGAACAAAAATTCAATAAAGAATGCAAAGTGCGAATGGAAAGCGCGAAATGAAACTGTGGCGCGGGGAGGCAGAAGTAGAAGGAGTTGGAGGGGGAGGGGGGAATGCAGTGCATTTGCCAGCATGTGACCGCTAGATGGTGCAAGTGTGCGTTTATGGTTTGATGATTTACAGTCAGAGTCATAAATATTCGCACGGCCAGTGCGCACATTATACGCGATTTATGCTGCGCCGACCGTAATTCATGCAACAGCACATGTAAAATTTATGCAATTATTAATTTAACACTCCCGCCTTCACGCAGCCACGCCCACACCCACGCTTAACACTGATCGCCCCCATGCAGGCGGCAGAAAGGGAGGAAGGCTGATCTCTATCTCGAGCCAGCTAAGCGTTTTGGTCATACAAACCAATTTGGCGCGACAATGCAACAAATGAACTGGGGCCACCCTGTGCCCAGCAGCACCCTGTACCCTCGCCTTGGTTGGACCATAATTTACCCGACGAGCAAAAACACTCACGAAAATAATAAATGTCCAATATGTTAGACCGGCTGGCAACATGGCCAACTCGCCAAAAGAAAGCAACACCCACGCGGCACAAATCGACAGCAGCAGCAGCAACAGCAACAGCAGCAACAACAATAGCAACTATGAAAAAAAGCTCATTCATTTGGCATGTGTGAAACAAATAGCTGGACAGAGAGCAGCGAAGGAGGGAGAAGGAGAGGGAGAGGGAGGAGTTGAAGTAGAGAGGCAGGCAGCGGGTGGGCGGTCCATGGTCCAGTGAGCGGCCTCCTTAAGCGCGGACTGAGTTGTGGTGGGCTGAAAGTAACTGCCGCCACTACTGCCCCCGCTCCCCCTTCAATGCGGCCCACCTGCTAGGCTCGCGGAGTCGCAGTCGGAAGCAGAGTCAGTGTCGGTGCCGGGGTTCGAACATGGGCGACATGTCGCTCCATTAATTTGCCATAAAACAGAAGTGCACGAAAATTTGCTTGTACTTGCCTCGTTGTCCCCGTTTGTGCTTGTTGTTCTTGTTGTTGCTGTTGCTGTTGCAGGAGGCAAAAAATTACAAATGGCCGCAAAGATAGTTGTAGAAGGTCGGTAGGGGGGTGCCCCAACTAGAGAACTAATTTATGAAGCAAGCATTTTTGATGTTCTGTAAAATGTCCGCAATGACACATTGAGAGCAGCGCAAACAGATGCCCAAGCGAATGAAGGAGGAGACATTCATCACGGCTTACTTGCTATATAGTCACATACATATATTTGCTTACTTCACTAAGTATCCCCTTCTATGACTCTATGCTATTCAGGACCTGCTCTCCACGCTCTGCTTGATGGCGCTCTTAATGAGATCTTCGAAGTGTTGAATATTCGTCAATGTGGTCAGACTGTGCGCACACTCTCCCGCATTGGGTGCACTGCTGATGAGGCCGTACAGAAAGTGACGAACTCGATCCCGCGAGAATCCGTTTGACTCACGTTCCGCCGTGAATCCGCCACCACTGTCGCCGTGACAGGCCAGTGCATTGCCCGACGTGTACATGCAGAACTTGTCGGAGCTGATGTCCCTGAGTTGGGCCACGCAGACGGAGTTCATGTGCGACTCGGCTGGCACAAACTGCAACTCGCGCTTGTCCTTGAAGTTCCAGCCAGCAAACTTGCCAATCACATTATCGTTGATCGTCTCCTTCTCGGCGTTCTTCGAGAAGTGCACGCAGACAGGCCGAATGACGTTGTTCAGCTCATAGGGACGCTCCAGCACCAGCAGCGCTAGGTCGTTGACGAAGTTATCGTCTCGACCCTTGTACTCACTGCAAGAAATGACCAGAAGTTAGTTGGCTTGCGATCACAGAGAACTCACATACTCACTCGGCCACAATGATGGTCTCCACATTCCGCTTGCTCTCCAGTTTGGACTGCTGGTTGTAGTCGCGGTACAGCTTGGCGGCGATCACCTGAAATGTGTTGGCGCTGTAGGGCTGCCTGGCGGCCTCGTTGAAGACGCAATGGGCGGCGGTAATGATCAGGTCGGGCGTCAGCAGGGAGCCGCCACAGACGAAGTTGTAGTCGCGCTCGTTGTGCCACGAGTAGATGGCCACGTGCCACGGCACCACAGTGTTGTTGATCGAGAAGCCGAAGGCAGAGAACTTCTCCACGGGAGTGGCAATCTGGCCACACTCCTGATCGCAGCGCTCACGCTCGCGACTCCAGTGGCCGCTGGACTGGCATATCATGTCGGGCAGCGTGGTCTTGAGCGTCTGAAAGCCCGTTGCACACACGAACTTCACCACAGTGCCGGGTGCATGGTACCGCTCAGAGCAGTCCACCTTCTGACCATTGAGCACACACGTCGCCGTTGTCGAGTAGCCGCGCAGCAGATCCTTCGAGTAACCAGCAGCGTCTCGCAGTGCGTCGCAGTACTCTGGCAGTATATAAAACAGATTAATAGAGATTTATTCAGTCAGGAACGGGGGCGATACTCACTCACGCACTTGGGCACCACATGCACACTCCACTTGCGGTTGGCGCAGTGGCTGCTCTCGGGACCCTCGCGGAAGTAGCCGCTCTTGCAGTAGAACTTCACTGTGCCGCGCACAATGGGCGGCGTCAGCACGTTGCCGTGCACATCCTTCAGTATGGGCCGCTCTTCGCCGAGCGGCAGTGCACAGCCGAGCTGCTCGACCGGCGGATTGTCGGCCATGGGCACCGGTGGTCCGGCAGTGGTGTTGCACAGCAACGGCGCCTCGTCGGTGCCATCGAAGCAGTCCGCCTTGCCGTTGCACACTAGCTGGCTGGAGATGCAGCTGCCACTGGCGCACTTGAACGAGTAGCCCGGACACTCGAGGTGTCCGCACAGTCTTACGGACTCATCATAGCCGCTGCCATCGCCACAATCATCCTGGCCGTCGCAAAGGAATTGGCTCTTGTCGATGCAGATGCCCGAGGGACACTTCAGCTCGTTGTCCCTGCAAATAAGTGAGACTTTAGTGCGAGACACAGGGCAGCTGGCGCTTATTCACATCACTTACTGACAGTTTCCCTGCAACTCGCGATTGAAAGCGCGCACATCGTCCTCGGTGCCGCAGCGCAGCGGTGTCTCATCGGAGCCGTCGGCGCACTCGGCGACACCATTGCAGGCCGCAGTGCCGATGACGCAGGCTCCGTAGCTGCAGCTGAAGTAGGGCTTCGAGCAGTGCTGGCGCTGCGACACGCACGTCAGAGGCGCCTCGTCGGAGCCATCGGGGCAGTTGCGCACCCCGTTGCACACCTCGAAGGTGGAGATGCAGCTTCCGTTGCCGCACTCGAACTTGTTTGCCTTGCAGGCGCCGTAAACAAGTTCTGCTCAAAGATATAAAAGAGATTATAAATGTTAATTGAAACATATCATTGATGAAGATAAGTTCAGAAGTATAACTACGTTGGGGCTTCAGGTATACATATGAGCTTTTTCAACTGATAGACATTATATACATTATACATTATATACTTGAAATTCCCAATAGAGTGTTAAAAACTAACTAGGGGATTTTGTTGTGTTTAAAATATGACAAATATCAAATTAATTATTGATAATTACAAACTGTTTGATTAATTAAAAACAGCAATAAATTAAAAGAAAAATATTTACGATAAATTTCAAACTAATAATTAATAATTGGCAAGTTTTTGATTAATTAAAAATAGCAATAAATAAATGTGAACAGAAATCTAGTTCGCCTCTTCTTCTTCTGCCTTGTTCTTATCATTCACTGCGCAGCTGAGCTGCTCTGCTGATAATTCAACAATAACAGAGAGCAGAGAACCAAAGTCTCTCTTTCTCTCTCTCTCTCTCTCTCTCTCTCTCTCTTTGCTTGTCTCTTCAGCCTCGCGATCTTTAAATGTCGCGATCTCAAATCAAGTTTGGCGCGAAGTTTCTCACGTATCGTACATACGCCGTACATACAGACAAGTATTCATTGTATGCATGTTGTTGTTGTTTATTTTTAGAACGAAAACAATATTTGGAATTCTTGTTTTGGACTTTACTCACTTGCAGGAAGGCTCAGTAGAATCAGGCAATTGCAGAGCAACCATGGATACAAAATATTTCAGCAGCATCTTTTTGCGATCTTAAAGGTAATAAATCCAAGACAGTACATTTGCCTCCGTATGTGAGTGTGTGTGTGTGTGTGTGAGTATGGGTGTGCAATCTGTGCCCAGTCAGTCTAAGCCGTGTATCAAGTCAACGGAGGCAAACGCAAACGAACCGATCAGCAGCACAATCCGAACTGAATTGAGAATAATCGAGCCATAAGATCTCATCAAAACAAGCTGCATGGAGTAGTCAAGCTACATCGGAGTTTAAATACCCTAACTTAGCTTAGATTTTCGTAACAAAGATGGTATATTGATAAGCACATATTAATTTAAGGTGTAGTAATTATTAATAAATTAATTAATTCTGCATTTTTGCAGATTTGTAGAATTCTCGATTATCCTATTCATTATTATCGTATCCCCAAATCCAAATCTAAATTTCAAGCAATAATCAATTAATACTAATTACTTAAATTACCAGTTTGTTTTATCGATAGAGTATTCAAAACGAGGCTACCTTACGCTTAAACGAGTTTTAAGAGAATGAATTCTTAAAACAATTTTATCGAGAGAGTGCACTCTCGAGTGGTAAGTTCTCTTCAAATTTCTTAGAATTAGTTTGTAGTTTACAGTTTAAAATGCAAATTCGTTTGGGGAATTATCGTGTTGAATTTGAATTAAGCCAGCCAGATATACCTTTATGTATTTATATGAATATTAATGTTTATCAAAGCAATTAATGTTGCACAATGTTGTGATTAAAGTAAATTTTCTTACCTTTTACATTGTTCAGACAAAGGATAACTCAGCTCTTCATTTGATTTGTTTAGCTCATTGTTATCAATATATTCGATCGGTTAACCGATGAATACTAAACAGCAAGCCCGGTAGATGGGGCACTGTTAGCAAGCGCCATCGGCGGTCGAAATATGAAGCTACAAAAATAAACTGTCTTCGGATTTTCAGTTCCAACTTTATTGGTTTCTTTTAATAGATGGCGCTTTTTGACATTGAACAAGAAAGATATTTAGAAAACATAATCAAAGATGAGTAAAAACCACGAAAACTAAAATTGCGAATGTTTTTTTGATTTGACTTAAAAAACCTTGATAAACTATATGTAACATCGTTTACCAACAGTGGATACGTCAGCAATTTATTTAATAAATTTCAGTTTATTAGCATCGATATATTCGATCAGTTAACCGATAAATGAATAGCCGCATACAGGGTGCTTCCCGTGTGCATTTTCACAACTGTGGCGCATGTGGCGCACTCTATTGGCCATCAACTGAACTTCAGCAATGCGGGAAGTCATAGCAGTCAGCCTGGGTCTGTTAGTCAGCGCAGAGTCTGCGCACAGTGCACGCCAGACGGCGCTCTGCTTTGTTAGCGCCATCGCTGGCAAAAATAAGAAAACACAAAAAGACAGTTTCATTTAGAGTTTTTAGTTCAAATTTTATTGGTTTTCTTTCTTCTCTTGTCAGCACATTCTCACTGGTTTCTCTTTTGTGTCTGTTTCTGTTTCGGCATTTATTCATAGTACGTATAGTTTATAGTGATAATTTACAACTTACAGGGCTATCATTGAATGGCATTAAATTAGAATTACATAGTATACGAGTATAAACGATATCCCGCGCTCGCTCCCTCTCTGCGCGAGAGAGAGAGAGAGAGACACACGGGGTCAGATAGCGAGAGAGAGATAGTTAGAGAAACATTATCAATGAGGGGGGTAAAGTAAAAAGCCACAAGAATGTACAATACTCGCAATGCAGCTAGCGTTTTATTGATACTGTTGCACGCACTCATGCACTCGTGTATTCGTATTCATATTCATACACACACACTTGTATGTGTGTGTTACATAGCATAGTATACAGTAGTAAGTATTAGGTAAGTTGTAGAATGTAGATTAAATTCTAACGCTTGCGCGCTCCGTTTCCTTTTTACGTATATCCGTTTCTACGACAATTCACATTTAATTTCTGCAATAATTTAGTTTACTTATTCGCGACGGGGCGGGAGAGGGGGCGAGATGAGTTATCCTCCTCTTCTTTGTATACATTGTTACGTATGTGTTGCATTTGTCTGGCTCTAAAATCTATAACATTTAACTTAGCTGCTACTTCTCCTCCTCCTGTTTCTGCTACTGCTTTTCTGCTGCGCCTCTTGCAGATATTCGCTTATTGTTGTTGTTCATTCTCGTGTAAAATACATAAATATAAATATATATGTATGTATGTATATGTGTATATATATAGAGATTTATCTGTGGAACCTTATGCACTAATTACGTATACATCTTGTGAAGGTTGCGGATTGACCGCAGCGTGAATCGAACCGAGGCGCGCCAAGATACAAATGCATCTCGGAGTGTGCTATCGATAACTACGACATCGACAGCGATAACGATATACTGCAAACAATTAACGAAACGAGATCAAAAGCACTTTGGGACAAACTGTCCCAAGAGCTCCGAGCAAAGGAACGAAAAAGAAACGCGAATGAACAACGAAAATTAATATGAAAAATAATTACCAAAAATAATAACACAAGCGATTGTTTTTCTTTGATTTCTTATTTCTCTTTTTGTGTATTTTTTAAAAACCAATAATTTATTCGATTTGTTTTTGTTTTCTGCATCTTCTTCGCTTTGTTTTTTTGTTTTGTTTTTCTTGTTTTCATCGATAATCTCATAAACGCTTCTCTCATTAAACTAAACAGAATAAAATTAGGATTTAATTTAGTTTAAGAACTTTAAAAATTACTTAAAGAAAACAGCTTCACTTTTGTTGTTGTTGCTTGTGTTTTGTTTTGTGGTTGTTGCACGCTTAGATGGAAAGTAAACAAACTAACGTAACGTAAAATTAAACAGAGTTAACTAAAATTGCATTAACGTTTAGCACGAACTATACACATTTTGTATTGTTATTATAATTACCGTTATTGTTATTATTACGTTCATTTAGTTTTCTAGAATTTCGTTTTGTTTTTGTTTTTTGTGTGTGTTTTATAATATACTTTATACTTTTACTTTGCTAACAAATTCTATTTATATTTAAGTTAAATTTTCAATAGTTCTTACGTTTTTTGGGGTTTAAGTAATTTTTGTTTTTCTTTTTTTGTTTAAGTTTCAATTGTTTTAAAAATTCATATCAACAGAATTCGAATTCCTCCTTCTCCGTTTTAACATTTTTCATTGAGTATTTTTTTTTTGTTTAATTTTTTTGAAAAAATAATTTAAACATAGCATAGTAAGCAACAAAGGGTGGAGAGGGGAACAAAGGTGTGGGGGGGGGGGGAGGGAACAATTTTGGAGAGTTTTCTAAACATAAATCTTACGCGGGCAAACAATTTTCGAATAGTTTTTATCGTTTAACTCATTTCATTTTCATGTTTCTCCTTCAACTTCTTTTCGTGGAATTTAAATTAAATTTGTATCGTATTCGTATTTGTAGTTGTAGTTGTAGTTGTATTTGTATTTGTAATCGTATATGTATGTGTACGTATGCATCTAGGTGAGTAGATCTCTCTTGTCTGTCCACTACAATTATGTTTTATCTTTATCCGTTATCCGTATTCGTTATTTGTTATCTTTTATTTACTTACAAGTCTAGAGAATTAGTTTGTAATTTTTGTTGCCTTGTCGCATTTACGTATTTTCGGTCTGCTTTTTAAACAATTTGAAATAATTCTTTGATCGTACAATATTCATACAGTAAACGTACATATATATGTCATATATATATATGTAGATCAATTAAGTTAAGTAAACGGTTTATTTGTTACAATAATTATCTGCACAGATTTCCTCATCGGTTTGTCGAAGAATTTCAATCTAATTCTGATCTAAATGGCCGCCCTGCACTGCCGCCGCCGCCGCAGCCGCTGCTGCTGCCTTCTGCGCCTGCGCCTGTTTCTCCTGCTCGTTGAGCTCCTTGATGGCCTGAATCTCCTTTTTCAACTTCATCCGTCGGTTCTGGAACCAGATCTTAATCTGTCGCTCTGTCAGGCACAGCGCGTGCGCCATCTCGATCCTCCGTCTGCGGGTCAGATAGTGATTCGTGTGGAACTCCTTCTCCAGCTCGAGCGTCTGGTAGCGGGTGTATGTCTGTCTGCCGCGCCTCCTCAGCCCGTTGGTGCCTGTTGAACAGGAAGAAAAAGGTAGAATATAAGTTAGACAGTGTGCTGAGTAACTAAGCAGGCAGAGAAAGAGAATGATAAACACACTGGAAACTGCAGAGACAAAGACAAACCAAAGATCGCAACTTAAAGTTCTAAACTCTTTCGAGTTCCTTTCTCTTAACGATCTTCATTGATCTGCCATTCTCAGCTAGTCTCATTGGTATATGCAGTATATTCAGTATTTTCAGTATTCGCGCACACATTGACAAAGCGCGACAGCGGGCGTGGGTTCAATTGCCTCATTTGCAGCGTTTATAAACATTTCAACAAGCAAATTAAATTGAAAAATCATTTCGCAAAATTTCCAACAGACTTTGTGGTTGTTCTCGCTGTTTGTTGTTGTTGTTGTATTGTTGTTTTGTTGTTGTGCGCACTGTGTCGTTGTCAAAGCATAAATATAAATATTTCAGCAACGATCAGCAACATTTTGACGTAGGCAGGCAGGAAAAACAAACAGCAAAGAGACAAAAAACATTTCATTTTTATGGCCAACAGGCCCGTTGCAAGTTTCGAGTTGCCTGTTCTCCGTTGCGGCTTCAAGTTGCCGTTGTTGCTGCCACTGTTGTTGTTGTTGTATCTTTAGCGAGATCGTTACTTTAAATTGAACATTTTGCTGCTGTGCCGTGCAGCAGTTGCATGTGGCATTCAACATTCAGTTGCTGACTGTCAGGCCTGTTCGGTGATGTTGCCGTGTGCCATTTAAATTGCAGTTATGCCATTGTAATGCAACTTTAATTGGCCAGTCACAGACTCGACAACAACTGCAACAACAACTACAACAACAGCAGCAACAACAAGCCGAGTAATTCGAGCAGCCTTTGCCTATCTCTCAGTGCTCAGTGCGCTCTGCTCTGCTGTGTGTTAATCTCTGATTTTAAATATTTATGAAGTTTAATTTGCCTCAAGTGCAATAACTCAATTTTATAT
The DNA here is from genome assembly GCA_018904595.1 of Zaprionus indianus. Classification (NCBI taxonomy): domain Eukaryota; kingdom Metazoa; phylum Arthropoda; class Insecta; order Diptera; family Drosophilidae; genus Zaprionus; species Zaprionus indianus. The sequence goes on from JAEIHA010000320.1 coordinate 9,204,486, forward strand.
CTGCACACACACGCATACACACGCACGCACACGCACACACGCACACACTCGCAACTGCATTATGCAGCGAGAGAGCTGAGAGATTTTATCAGAGGCTCCTCCTGCCGCCTTCGCTCCGCCCCCTGAGTGAACTTCAATGGGCAATGTTAAGTAACTTTCGCATTTTATTGAGGCGGCAGGCCCTGCAGCTCCCCACCACCCCACTACCTCCCCCCTGGCTTGCCTGCCTGCCTGGCAGCCTGGCAAAATGTTAAGTTAAATATTATGAGCATTTATTATGTTATAAATTTGGCCTAAAGGTATTAACAAATTTATGCCGACACGGAAAGTCATAAAGTGAAAACGCATTTATCTTTTGCATTTACTCGTCGTGCAGCCGCACACACAGGCACATGCATGCACAGACGTGTCTGTGGTGTGTGTAAAAGTGTGTGTGTGTGCCCAGACACAGGTTAAATAAATGGCGAGAAAATTTTATAGTCCATAAAAACAATGTGGAATCGCAACTCTCGGCACGCAACAAAGGAAAATCATCTGCACAAATATGCGAAATATGATTTTGTTTGTTTCAAAATAAACCGAATTTGATTGCAATTAACAACGACGCAGAAGACAAACAGACACACAGACACGCTCACAAGTAAACATTTGTTTAATGTGCAGGAAAATTGTTGACAAGAGCTTTATTAGATGATTTACTGCAGATAATTCGTCAGATTGATGACTTGCAGCTGAAGGTATCTTCAGGCGATGATAGATAAATCTAGTTGGGCTCTAGATTTATGCAATTATTCATTGTTATTTGTTATTGATGATATTAGTGGACAATTTATAAACAAGATTAGTGTTGATTGTTGGGAATTTACTTTGTTTTTAATGACTTAATTGGATGGCGAAATTGTATTGAAGATTGTATTCATTTTGTATACTTTTGTTTAGTCTCTTTCGGTATACATAAAAACCTTCATTTGCATAAACAATTTACTAAAAATATCTTCAAAGTATAGTTAACATTTTTTAATAATACGAGGGTCGTTTGATAAGTCCGTGACTTTTTGTATTTGAAAAGACAGTTATCGATTAACAGCTGACTGTTTTAGGCTGCGTTTTTTTTGAGTTTTAGCACGATCTCGTTTTTAACAAATGAGTGAATTTCGTGTCAACATGGAAAAATTTTATAAAATGGGCTAAAAAACCCCCCCCCCCCAGCATATTCTCCAGATTTAGCCCCCTGTCACTATTTTTTTTCCAAACATGAATAAATTTTTGAGAAAAAATATATTTTTTAAAAGTCCACTTATCAAACCCTCGTATTTTTTGTTTCTTTATTGACCCACAAACATGAGTTTAGTTTTTTTCCGTCTCTGCGACAGATATCATATTTTTCAAATTTCTGTCTGTCATTCCCGTGGCATTCCCCATGACGCACACACACCCAAAAAATATGCATACTAACTTTACAATTCCAATTTGAATGTCTCTCTGTTTTACTCTATCCCCCTCCCTTCCCCCTTCTGCCGTCACTGCTGCCCACTCAAATGTAAATAATACAAATAAATGCGAACCAGTGAACGCATAAATAAATTTATTTAGCACTAAACCTGTTTGCTGATTAACTTAAATCTCAGCGCCTCAACTCCCTCTTGGCTCCCTCTTCCCCTCTGCTCCTCTCTCCTCACTGCCGGCGCATGTCCTGTGCCTGCGTGGAATACATCACGCTGAGGTTTGCACAAAGTTTCATTTTATTTAGCAAGCTCAAGAAGAAAAAGTAGAGTAAAGGAAGAAGCAGCAGGCACCTCCCAGTACGTGAGTTGCGCTCGACAATTTTAAATGGAATTTGTCACGCGCCTGCCACGGCCAGCCCACACCCCTTTCCCATATATATATATATACTTCGTATATATACTTATGCAAAAATAAACTTTTTACCAAAGTTTGCTTCTATTTTTTTCGAGCTTTCGGGTTATTCCTTTGCATCTTTTTTTGGTTTTGGCCAAGTTTTAAATTTATTATGCGAAAAAGTGCGAAATTCATTTTGCTTCCTCCTTCTGCTGCCTCCTGCTGCGCTGCGCCATTTTCTTTTGTCGACTTTCGTAGCATTTTTGTGTATTTCTAAGTACATAATTTAAATGCTGGTATGTGGCCAGGGGGGGGGGTGGAGGAGGCAGGCAAGTGGAAGGTTGTCTTGCAAAGCGGAGGTACGACTTCAACTAGACAATAAAACTTTGTATGGCAAGGCGCGAAATTTTTATTTAGACGAGCGACAAGACAGGAGGGGAGAGAGAGAGAGGGAGAGAGAGAGGGAGGAGCTGGCAAGACTAGATTCCTTCGTGGCATACTCGTACTTCTCGCGTGAGATACATTTTCAAGGTTCTGTCTATGCTGCTGACGGCTGATTTTCCTTTTTTATTTAGCAGGAGACGAGGGGATAGAGGAGAAGGGGGGGGGGGTTTGCCTTCTGTGTAGCAGCTGTGCCCCTGGCGCACAGTACGTGTTGTATTTTTTAACTTAAATTCCTGCGGGATTTAAAGTTTTGACAGTTTACGTGTTTGCTGCCGTCTCTGCAGCGAACTTTGAACCGAACCAAATGGAAGAAGAAATAGCCACGTCTTTGGCCAACTGCCACAGACACACTCACACACACACACACACACTAACAGTACCCTTATCTCGCTCACTCTATCTATCCCCCTCTCTGTCGCTCCTGCTACGGACCGTCGTCGGCTGTCTCACCCCTCTGGCTCGGGGCGTTGGCAATAAATCTTCAGGTGACGGTGACTCCATGTTGCATGCGGCGCATCGTGTGATCTATGCTTCTATTATAACTATTTATATACACAGCCATACATACACATACAGATACAGAGACAGATACAGATACATACAAACAGCCACACGCACGAGCAGTGCGCATGTGTGTGTGTATATTGTATGCGGGCTACTTTTACTCGTATTTAATTCGATTTCGAGGCAACTTCACAGCTCGAGGTTTCCCTCCCAAACTCCCCAATGGCTCCCCTTTTTCCCTCCCCCTCCCCCTTCCCCTACCTGCTTGCTCTAATTTATGTTTTCTTGTTGTCGTCACTGAGAGAAATTGTCACGCACGCGCCTGCCAATGGACGAGTTGAAGGCGAGAAGAATCCATTGCTGTACAACTCACGATAATCAGAGAAGAATTTCCACTTCTCGTTGTTGTTGTTTTTTTTTTTGATTCCCAAGAATTACAGTCACTTAATTGGAAAAAGGGTGCACTGCAAAGACAGCACTAAATCCCCTATCCAAGCAAGAGATATCTACATATATTTTTGAAGTAGTTTCAGCAAAAGGGAAGTCCTAAAGTCTCAACTGATTTATTGATATCACTTTAGTTTTCATAATAGAAATTAAGCTAGTTTGAACGTGCAGTGATAAATGGAGTCAGTAAATATATATTTGTATATCTATATATATATATTTTAATCTATATTTATCTATATATGTAAATGGTACATATATTTTTCAAATATTTAATAAATTAAACTCAAATAAGACTCCTTAATCCTTAAGAGAATCATGATTAATTCATTCATATTTCTCTTCTACTTCACCCACTTCCAGCAACATTTAATTAAAGTTCTAATATCCACCAAGATATATGTTTGTGTAAAGCATAATATATGTATTTATAACATTCTGCAGTCCTTTCACAGCTCAAGGCCAAATGGTTAAGGAAGCTGACCGGAAGTCACTCAACCGGAAATTGTCTTGGCACAAAGCCAGAAGAATCCTTCTTTGTCGCACAACAAAACAGAAAAACAAAACAAATCGATACGAAATCGATTAATTGAGTGTGTGATAGCTCAGCTCCACTGTAGGCTACCCCCTTCTCTACTCCCCTGCCCGCCTCCGCCGTGCCACGCACGCATTTTGTTCGCAATTTAATTAAATCTATTTTGCTGCGTGTTGCCCGTGGGCGTGTCCCAGCTCATGATGAGCGCATGCAACACACAGATACCTCTTCGTCTGCGTGTGTATATAGTGTATATACTTGTCGCTGTACATGGCTGGATTTGAGGCACTCGAGAGTGTCGATAAAACAATTAAATGCGCCCTCCTGGCCACCGCAGAAAGTCACAGTCAAAGTCGCAATCGGAGGCTGATTGCGAGACGGAAAACTAATTTTCCGCACTGCCAATCGAGGCGCACTAAATCTGTCAATTAAATTGGCCGCAGGGAGTGCGCGCGTCCCCAGTGCGTATGCCAGGACAGGGGGACAGGGGGTGTGCCAAGCCACAGTTTCCGTCTCAGACGTGATTATACTCTGTATGCCTATGTTTGTCTCCGCCCCCTCCACTGCCTACGGCCGTGTTGCATATTGATGCTTGCGGTGGCAAATGCGCAATTGAGTTGCAATTGCGAACACGAACGCAATCTTCGAGATACACAAGCCACTGCCATTGCAGTCTGCGTGTGTGTGGTTTTCGAACTTTGAGCTACACGTTTTGGGTGTGCACAGCTGCCACACACACACACGCACCTGGCACGGCAACTGCAACTGCATCTTACACAGTGAAACAATTCGAATTTCAATTTTTCGCCCTGCAACTGAGATCCTTGTCGCAGGCGCAGGCAATCAGACTTTAATTGCACAAACACACACTCTCTCTTTTACTCCTCTCTCTCTCTCTCCCTCTCTCATCTCTCTTCCTCTCTCCTATGCTCTCCCCCTCCATCTTTTCTTGTCTCCCTTGCCCTGGCGACACTTTGCCTAAGTTAATTTTCATAATTGAGTTTTGTGCTGCGATTTATGCGAAAAAACTGAATAACATTGCAAAGCCACCACAGAATCCCTGGCCAAGGATCTTGCTCCCATTCCCATTGCCGTTCCCAGGGCCTGGTGAAATGATGTGCCAACGATTATTAAGCTCGACTTCGTGCTGTGCACAACCTGCCAAATTTTTGCGAACTGCGAACATAATTGCGCAGCCAAATTCACTTTGCCGATCGACCTCATGCGATACTCCATGCACCATATAAGGTACAGAGGTGTACATACACGGTGTGTGTGTGTGTTTGCACTGCCATTCCTCAGGTGAAATTGCCGACTTGATGCAATCAGTTTAACGAACGCGCTTGCACGCATTTCTTCTTTATTTTCTCATATTTCCCTTTGCTTTTATTTCGGCAATTTTGAGCTGCAAGCGCAACGCAACGCGCTCAATGGCCGCCACTTAATGGGGCAGGGGCAAACTGGTTTACTCTGCCCCCTTCCCCTTCCCCTTTCTGAGCATGCGCAGTACAGACGCACCTTTGGCTCGTCATTAAAATCATTCATTGCCCGCACTGCTGGGCAAACAGGTAGCTCCAAATGAGCAGGCAACCCTTGCAGGGCGATCGGTGATCGGTGATCGCACTGCATTTAGTTTTGAGTTATGACTTGCAGCGCTTGCGGTAATCGTAATTACTCAAGGAAGGGGTAGAGGGCAGAAAGGAAGGGGGATTGATATACAAAGAGAGCTTCAAGAAAGTATTCAGACTACTAAGAAGTATTTCTTGATATTTAATTTAGAATCTTCATACAATTTAGAATCATCTTTTTGTTTAGAATCATCTTGTAGTTCAGAATCTTCTTCTATTTCTTCTCCCTGCATATTAAACTTGCTCTACCCGTATTGCAAACAAACATATTTCATAATTCTAAACTCATTTCATATTTAATTAATGATTAATTAAGTTTCTACCATAAGTTCTCGTCATTTTAAACAAGTTATTTCCCTCAACTAGTTCCCCCTCCTCAAGTTCAACTCTAGAATTGATTTGTGCTTATGATATAGTATACATGATCTACAGTTTATTTGCATATGATTGTAGGTTTCGCTTGCGTGAAATGAATTGGCCGCCATGTTACGGCAATTAAAAGAACATTGGAGCAGCGCAAATGAATACATCACAAATTTATTGTCTCTGCTTGAATGATGCCCCGATGCGCTGCGTAGCTACGAATAGCTATGTATATTGTGTGGATTGTATAATAATTCCGTCATTGGGTCGTCGAGGGTCTGCGACGATGACTGACACGCCACGACGACGGCGACGACGACGACGACGACGACGATTGACCCAGTGAAGCGCCGAAACGCGACGAAGCTGAACAAAAAAGCGTTGCGGGTTTATCTTAATAGCTCAATTAATGAGCGATGCGAACGCCCCACTCAAAATACAAAATACGAAATACAAGAAACAAGAAACAAGTCAGCATAAAACAAAAAGCAACAACATTTCATCCAACACGCCATTTCCATATTCACAGATACAGATACAGATACAGATACGAATGCCGAAACTGAGAAATAGACATATATAGAAATAGATAGGGATGTGTGTGAGTGTGTGAGTGTGTGGAACGCCTTCTTGTGTCGTGCCTTCATTTAAATAATCAACGACTCTATTTTGGCTCGACTCCATGAAGAAGCGACAGCTGGCCACAGCTACAGCTACAGATAGAGAAAGAGACGGAGATGAAGATACATATACGGATGCGAGATACTGTTAACAGTTCGAATAAAGTTATTCGCTGCGTCCCAATGCAAAGAGCAAGCTCTCGGACAAGTCTCGGACATTATAAATAAATAAATAAGTGGCACGATGTCAAGCTGTTCCCTATCGAGAGGCAGCATCAGTCTGAGGCAGCAGAGGCAGCTGCAAACGGAAGGAGTCCGCAGCAGATGACGATGATGATGATGATGATGTTATCCAGTTTGTCTGCGATATATATTTTCAATTTCAGACTTCATTAGACAAAAACTAAAAACTTCGACTTCGCTGACATCATCGACAACTTTTGATGGCCATCGATGAGCGAGTGGAGTGGAGAGTCCTCAACTAGAAACGGAAATGTGCAACATTTCCGCAGGCCCCCAAATAAAAGTCGCGTAAATTACACTGTGCAACAAAATGGCTGCCGCGCGCACGCTGCTGATAAGCTGCCAGATGTGATTATTTATGGGCCCGAGGAGGGTGCACGCTCGCACCACGCAGCATCTTACAGATACACTGTATCTGCAGCCGTATCTGTATCTTTTAATTGCATTTGAAAGCGTCTCTGTGATTTGACACGCCCACTCGCTTAACTGGCCCGATTTTATCGGCTTGGGGCATCGCAGCGAATGCGTTTTAATTGCTTTTCTTTGCCACGGACAGCTGACGGCCATTTTGGCAGAGGCGCCTCTGAAAGTGGCAGAAACGAGGGTCGAAGGCAGAAGTGAAGTTGATCCGCTCATATGCCACATAATTAGCTCAAATAACAAGCTAAAACAAAGTCAGGAGTCGAGTGTGTGTGCGAGAGTCGTATGTGAGTGCGAGAGTAGTGTGTGTGTGTGTGGCAAGTGCAACTTCATTAAGGCCGCATAAAAGTAAACAAGCCAAAAGTGTCGGAATTTCACACATAATTGGCACTTGAAGTTTTATTTTTATTTGCGCCCTCACAGCCAGCCCTGCCTCACTTCTCTCCCTCTCTCTCGCTCCCTCTCTGTCCAACCAAAATAACCGACAAACTTATGTTGCAACTGTGTGGCAAGTGCGGCAGCTGCTCCTTGCGGCAGTAGCCAAACATTTTGTCGCCTCTCCCTTTTGCGATTTGCTGCCATTGTTTCTCTGCCCTCTGTGTGCAAAAGTGAAAGTTTACTGCGAAATTTCTTTTAGGATTTCTGTTGTTTTTCTTTTTTTTTTTTGCGGGGTATTTTTTCTGTTGGCATTTTCCTGTTTTTCTCTGCGACTTTTTGCACCTTCTCCTGGCCTTCTATGCGGCTGTTGGAACGTGTGAAACGAGCAGTTAATTTTCGAGGCTGCAGTCGCCGTTCATATTGCGATGCCATCCTCCAATTGCTGCTCCTGTTCCTGCAATACATATTGACTGCACTGCGAGGGAGAGTGTGTGTGAGTGTATCTGTGTGTGTGAGTGTGTATCTGGGTGTGCGTGTGTGTCTGCGGGCGAGTTTGTCGTTGGAAAGATTTATGCTCAAATTGCTTTTGCGCAAAATCAACAAAAACAGTTCGCTCCACACAGGCACAGTGGGGCAATTTGTAGAGCAGATTACCACTGTTTTATACTCCCCTTGCATTCCCCCTTTTTGTGCGCAGCTTTTGCAATTTGCGCCACTGTGCAGCAGTTGTTGCTAGTTTCGCACTTTTGCCAACGTGTATCGTGCGCTTCGTAATCAATAACATTTTCGCAACTGAAACTGAATTACCTGCTATTGTTTCGTGCCGCATCCCTCACACACACACTCTCACACACACGCGCACACACACATACGACAACAATGGAGCTCAGCGCTTTACACAATTTCATTCGCTCCCCTTTCCCGGGCAGGCCTAGCTGGCCTTATAGATTTATGATGCTTTATAATGAACTTGTAAAGTAATTATGCGCTGCGACGCGTTCATTCGTGTGCACCACCAAGCCACCCAGTTGCCCCATCCAGCCTGGGGCATAACTCAGTGGCAACCCTTTTCAAAAAATGCTTGTCGTCTTTTTCGCGCTCGAGTATGTGAACATTTTCGGTGTGACACCGAGCAAGGAGCAAAGGCAGAGTCAGAGAGCAGAGCAGGGCAGAGTGGGGCGGTACGGAGCACCACGTCGCACCACCCACCGTTGCGTCTTTGGGCGCCGTTTACGCTTGTAATTACACGCTTCATTGTTGGCTGCTCCACGCTTCACACGCGGCACAGTCGAAGTATTCCGTCCCAAGTTCCCTTTACCTCCTTCTTCTCCTACTCCAGCTCCTGCTCTTGCTCCTTTCTCTAGTGCCATCCTTGAGCTCCATTTTCATGTTGTTTCGTCGCCTCACTATGGTGTCGTATATCTCCTTTCTAATTGGGTTTCGTTGTGCGCTGAGAGCGCGCTAATGTCAACCTTGTTGTCTTGCCCAGTCCCGTTGCCAGTGCCAGGTCCCAAGCGAAGACCCTGCACCACTCTCTCACTCTCCGAGCACTTCCCGTCTCCATCTCAAGATTCACTTAGCTCATGCACATGCAAAACAAAACGTACTTCAAGCGGGCATCCCCCTCCCCTCCCCCTCCTCTCTTCACTCACTCCCAAACAGCCATTAAAAGTGGGTGGTGGATGGGGAGAAGGTCGAGGAGGGGGGAGGAGCTTCGTACGCTGCTTGAGCATAAAGGAAACGGAAACGTTGAGCTTCGTCGCTTCTTGGGCTGCTCTGTCGCCAGTCTGCGTCTTGCTGCCAGTCTCCCACTCCCCCCCTCTCTCCTGCCCAGCCTCTGCGGACTTTGTGTGCTTGTGGCAAGAAGCTGGCAGCTGAATTATGTTGCCTGCTTTTAGGTGATTTAGCTCACGTTCGTATGCAGAAACGTCTGCAACGTTTTGGTTTATGTTTTGTTTAACTAATATTTTAGAAAATCTTGCTCCAAATTATGAACTGACGTTGCCCCCAGTCGCTGCTCTCTCTCTCTCTCTCTCCTTCCCTCCCTCTCTCTCTCTTTCTGTGTGTCTGGTAAAAGTTTCTTTATTTTGCTGCTTGCCAATTTCACACTCTGCCAAACGCTGCTGGGCCAGCAATAAGTTTCGACCAATAGCCGCCCTCGGTAAAGGGGTCAGCTGGTGTAGCCAAAAAGAGTCTCCTGGCAGCTGCAGCAAACAATGCTGACCCTCCCACAGCCGCAAAGCAAAACATTACAATAACAAGAGACAGTTAAAGAGAGAGAGAGAGAGAGAGAGAGGGAGCTACACTATTTGATGTAATAAAAGAGCCAACGATATCCTGCGATATCTACAGTGCTTGAACTTTAAAGTAGTTCGTAGTACTTCATTGCAGTCTCTCTTTCTCTACTTTATTTTTGAGGCAATCTTCTGCCGGCTTGCCACGCTTATTAACTTTAGCGAATGGTTGCTGCCACTTGTAAATCAAAGTCAGCACTTGCTGAGCTGAGGCGGCCCGAAAGTTGCGACAGTTTGCAAGACTCCTTCTTACATATTAAAAAAAAATGCCAACAACGTTTTGCATAAAAAATAAAGTCACACATGTGTGTGACTGTATGTGTGTCTGTGTGTGACTGTGTGTGTGTGTGTGTGTGTGTGACATCATATCGTATATTGTCGCATGAATTTACGTGACCATATGTTGTCGCTGGAGCGCATAAATTGCAAGGGGCCACCAGACTGGGCGACGGCTTCAAGTGGTGCCACCGCCTCCACTGCCGCACCACCCCTTTCTCACACAACCCAACAGATGGTGGCAACCCTTGCAAGTGTTGACGTTTCACCAAGTTTTTTGCATATGCAAAAGTGTGAACAGATAGATATAAAAAGAAATGGCAGAATTTATTGAATTTAATTTGAAATCGCAGTCGAGGGAAGCAGCTGCTGCTGCCACTTCGATCCTCTGCTAGTACATCATTGAGAAAGAGGCACAGGGTGCGCAGATGCTGACTTAAACCACTGCCATATGAATATTTAAATTCGCATTTGGCTTTCGACTAATGAAGCTGCGCGAAATTCGTTTTTAATTGCTACTGAAAATCCCGAAGATGGCGGCCAGAAAAATTTGCTTTTAATTGCTGGCAAAAGGCGGGCAGCTGCCCAGGCAGGATACAGGCAGAGTCAGGGGGGAAAGATCAGGGGATGAGCAGGAGGCAGCCAGCCAGCCAGTCGTGGCATGCCAGCCCGGCACAGACCTTGCCACTTGTGTTTTTTAGTCTATGGCCGCCCCCAAACTCGATTTCGCAGCTAATGGATGGCGGCTTGGCCAGAGACTGGGCTTGCCAAGGTAGCGGGAGGGGGGAGGGGGCCAGGCAGGGATCTGTGGGCCACGCCATGGCATCGGCACAGCAGCCAATTAAAGGCATGACATAAATCCAGATGTGACTTGTATTGGGTGTTTCCGCCAGCGGCCCACATTCGCTCTGTGAAAAGACAGCGCCAAAAAATGTTCAAGATTGTTGCGAGGCGAAACACAAAAACCGTCGAGAGGAAAACTTTGCACCAACTCTCAGGCCCAGGCCGAACAACAGCCGAACAACGGCGAACAGGGCGAACAACCAAGCGAAAAGGCAACAACGAGGCAAGCAACCAACCAAGCAGCGCGAAGCGGCATTCACTCGCTTTTCATGCTCACGCCCGTCGTTTCATTTTGCAATGTTTATACCCGCTACACATTGGGGAGAAGGGTATTCAGGCTTTGTAACCAAGCCAGAGTTTATGTGAGAAACAGTAGAAAGTGTCTTTGACCTCACAAAATATTTATTCTTGATCAGCATCAACAGTAGGTGCGATTTAGTCGTGTTTTCATGACCTTTTGTCTGTATGAACGCCAATATCTCAGTCACTATAAGAGCTAGGACTACAAAATTTGGTGATAATATGTGGTTCTTTTGCACTCAGAAAAAGACAATTTAAGATTTTGGCCACGCCCCTTTTCTCCCCTCGTAAATCGATTTAAGTTGAATTTCAAGCGTGATTTCAACTACAAAATATTAATTTTTGCTGTAAACAATAACAGACAACTTGCTTTCTACAGTACATATAGAAACAAAAGTATAATAAGCATATTTTTAATTATATATTACACTTCATTCATGTGCCCAATTAGTTGCATATAGGGTATATACAAGTCCAGTACCTCCACAGTTACTCTCTTGCTTGTTTTTTGTTTATTTTGTATTTTACTTTCTGGTTTCTTTTTCTTTTTTGTGTGTTATTGCATTGTACGAGTATTTTTCTACTTGAGTTGGCAGCAGAGCACGTTGTTGTTGTTGCTATTGTTGTTGTTGTTGCTGTTGTTGCTTTTTCAACATGCACTTCACTTGCTGGCAAAAGAAACCGCAGCTTATGCTTGTCTCCCTCCCATCCCCTTAGTATCTTTCCCTGTTGTGGTCCCGTTGGATTCATACCCCAAACCTTGGATGCTCTCCCTCTCTCCCTCTCGCTCTATCTGCCTTGCTCGCTCGCCTTGCCTCCCTTTGCGTCGCCACATTAAAATTCTTCCCAGTCCGAGTCCAAGTCCGATTCCAAGTTAACTAATTTATGTCGGACGACTTGAAATTAATGAATAAATGGCGGGGGCGCTTAGACGAATGGCTTAGACATGCCTTGGAATATGTAAATGAGTTGGCAAAAACAAAAAACAACTTTTCAACAAAAAACAACAAGAGGAAGAAACATGCAAGAAAATGCCACACGCAATCTTTGGAGGGCAATGTAAAGTTTTCCATTTCTTTCTTTGGGTGAGTATTAGCATTTATAAAGTGCAAATTACGGTGAGCAGCTGCCCAAAAATACCTCAAAGTCTATGAATAGTCGTTAAATTTTGGGGGAGTGTATCAGGAGATTATGCTGAACACAAAATATAATGACAATTTTGAATGAGCGCAGAGTATCTCGAGAGAAATCTACTCACAATTGTGGGGATTACAAAAGGAAGTTAAACAAATAATGAATAATATTAAGGGAAAGTACTTATGATGACAAATATACAAAGTAATTTCAAGTCGCAGCCATCGAAAACTTATGTTGCCAGGCATTTTCCGACGCACAGAAGCAGCAGATGAAACCAATAAAATTAATAATCGCAATTAATATGATTTCTTCTTATCGAGAGAGGGGCGCAATTAAATTTGCCAGACATAAATCGAGGCTGCCCGCATCTCTCCCATAGAAGTTCGGCAATTAAACTGGCCCAACACATGACGACAATGGGGTAGAGAGCAAGGGGAGGCTGGCATGGCTAGGGGAAGGGGGAGGAGGCAAGGAGAAACCCCCAGCGAGATAAGTGGGCTCACAAGACGCAGCAGCAGCCTGTGCATTATCTCTGGGCAAACAGACATGAAAATGCGGCACAAATAATAAATCGCATAAAATATAATTATGAAATTTGTAGCTTGTTTGCAGTAGAGGGGGAGGGCCATGTGTCCCAGGCAGGGGAGTGCGGGTGCGGGGGTGAGCTCCCTCTCAATGCAGCGCACTGAGTTAATACGCGACTGTAATTAACTTGTGATTTATTGCCTCAAGTTTTTAGCGCAACCCGCGACGCTTCATTGGACGACGGCCGGCTCCCTCCCTCCATTGCCTTCTCTTTCTTTCACTGCTTGCTTTGTCGCCTTGCCTTGCCTTTGGGTTTTCTTTTCTCAAACAATTCCTTTTCTTTTCCTTTTCTTGTCCGCCTGCACTTGTCGCACTGCCTGCTGCTGCTTCATTTTGTAAACTTTCTCCGCGCGCTGCTGCTTTATTCGCACAACAAAATGTCTTAAAAGTAAAGCTAATTTATAAGTACTCGCTGCCGCCACGCCCACCGCCCACTGCCCACGGTCCACAGACCCAGCGCCCACCTTTAATATTAAATGTTACACCAGGGACACATTTCGATGAAATATTTCGTAAAAAGTGTCTACGGTCGAAAAATGCGAGACTGCGACTGCGACTGGGCGCGCTCCTATTCTCCGCCAGCTTCACCTTTTGGCCGATGTCTTGGCGTGTGCTTCCCTTCTTCTGCTTCTTCCTCCTCTTTTTCTCCTTCTTGTTTTTGGGCGCAAAACTTTCTCCTTGCGGCATTCATGAAGCCCTGCCACGCCTTCAGCTGGCAGCTCACGCACGTGGCAGATGTGAGCCAGGGCCAAGTGAAGCAGGCGAAGCTGGTGAGGCACAAAGATGCTGCCGGCATTGGCTCCATTGTTGTTGGCATTGTTTTTGTTTTGCGCCAAGACGTGCCACTATGCGGGGGTGGCAGCACCGAGGAGCGGGGGCAGCTGGCAGACAAGAATTATTACCGACCAAATAAGCGATATTTCTCGAGGGATGAATGTGCTTTGGTGCGTGTTTTATTTTATTTCGTTGAGTTACAACCCGCCAGCTAACGGTGCACGCTCTCTCCCTTTGCCTAGGGCTCGTCCTGGGTGGGGGTGGTGGCAATGGTGTATCTTCCACGCCACCCACCCCCTCTGCCACTCTCTCTTTCTCTCTATCTTTCTCCTTCTCTCTTGGTGCGTGTGTTTCTTGGTACGCATGGCTGCCGCAGCGCAAGGAGGCGCCTCAGCTGTGGCCAGAGGGAGAGAGCGGGGGAGGGAAATGTCGAATGCGAAATTAAGAAAACATGGCAGTAAAATTGGGTAATAAATCATTGGGGGTCCTCAAAGTGTTGCTTATATACACTGCGTGTGTGTGTGTTTGTACACAGTGGCGACACAGCTGGAATTTGGTTGCTCTACAAATTACGAGGGTCGTTTGATAAGTCCGTGACTTTTTGTATTTGCCGCGCACCTGCTCTAAATACAACACTGCTCCTGTCAGCAGTTATCGATTAACAGCTGACTGTAAAATTTTGAGAAAGCTGCGTTTTTTGGTTTGCGTTTTATAGGCATTGAAAGCAGACGATCTCGTGAATTTTAACGAAAATGGAAAAAAGTGAATTTCGTGTCAGCAAGGCAAAATTTCATAAATTGGGCTACGAAGCTGCTACCCCATCCAGCATATTCTCCAGATTTAGCCCCTTGACTATTTTTTGTTTCCAAACATGAAGAAATGGCTCGGCGGTAAGAGATTCGGGTCATCACAGAAAAAAAAAATTATTTTGGGGTTTAAAAAATTATTTGGAAGGAATAAAAAAATTGGAAAAACGCTGGACTAAATGTATAGAGCTAAAAGGAGTTTATGTTGAGAAATAAAACGCTTCTTTGACCAAAAAAATATTTTATTAAAAAGTCACGGACTTATCAAACGACCCTCGTATATAGAGATGCCAAGGAGAGGGGGGGAGGGGGCAATAAGCTGCAGGTATACGAGGAGTTAAAGAAGGTTTAGAACTGCCCAAATCTATATACAAAATATGATTACTTCTGATCTAAAAGAATCCAACTTAATGCATTTCAATTCCTTCCTCTAGCAACTGTTGCTGCTTCCATTGTTTGCCACGCCCCTTTTCGGTTTTGTTTACAGTTAGCTGTGCTCAGTCAAAAAGCTATTCGCATAATCCCGCCACATCGAACGCATGCCCAGTTGTGATTAAAATGCCGATATGAATGCATAATAATATCAGAGTTATGGTCGACAGAGAAAAAACACACACGAGATAGAGAGAGAGAGAGAGAGGGACTGCATTGAACTAAGCGGCACTTGCAAAGTGCACTACTCCAACCTCTTCCTCCTGCCCCTTCCCTGCTGGCTGCGGCCATCAACGCCGGCAGAGTAAGTGAGCTGAACTTTGATGCCGCCACATTCTATTCGCATTTTCGAGTGCGACTGCGAGTGCGAGTGCGAGTGCGAGTACCTCTTGGTCATATATCTCCCATGGCCGGACTAGCTGTGGCTCGCACCAGCGCCAACGGGCCGACGACTGTTGTTCCCTCCTGCTGCTGGTCTGTGTCTTCTCTCCTTTTTTGTGCTCTCTCTCTGCAGTCCGAAGCCGAAAAGCCGTAAAGCCAGGACTGGCCTGGGCCGTCCCTGCCCTGCCTGGCCTGGCCTGGCGCAACTGGCAAAGACTGCCGCCGTTGCCTCTGGAAGATTTATGCAGTTCATATTCACATTTTCCAAACGCCGCATACCAGGCGCAGCATTCGAACGCAGCAGCAGCAGCACTCTGCCACATGGATATGGACAGAGTAAACGTGCCTAAATGTGTGCGCATATGTGTGTGAGAGAGAGAGGGGCGTAGAGAGAGAGGGAGCTCAGTATGAAAGGCCAGTCGCAGTTGTTGAAGCTTTTTTGGGCGCACAATGTGCGCTGAGCATTGCAGTTTGATGCTGTTGTTGTTCTTGTTGCTCTTGTTGTTCTTGTTATTGCTAGCACCGAAAAAGCCGCCACATCACAGTGGGAAAAAACTAATGATGAAGGACAGAAATTTTCATATATACTACGTATGTTAAAAAAATGTAAATGCATTTTCAATATAAAAGTTCTCTAAGTTAAAAAGTGCTTTACTGCTTTTCCTCTTTAGTATAAACCAAATAAATTATAATATTATTAAATAAATTGTAATGAAAATAAAGCAAAAAGGAACTTACTTTTAATAAAAGATGTTACTCTTTTATCGTGATCTGAATTTTGCGGATAAGTCTCATATTTTCACATGGGATAAATAATTATTTTAATTGGTAAAGAGGGCACTGGTACTGATAATTCGAAACAAATGAGTTATAAAACTAAATTTTTGAATACAAGAGTTTTCAAAATAATTCGAATGCTCTTTCATATCAAGCGTGTTTCTTTGTTATGTTATTTTTATTTTTTATTACTTCAACGTTTGCTTAGAACGATTTATTCAATGAACCTGTAATTTTGTATTCTAATATCAAAATATTTAAACCATTCTATACTTTCAAATTATTAAGATAATTTTCATTAATATACATTCAAAGTATTAGAGTTGAATATAAAGTTAATTTTAATCAATAAATAATAATAGTATTAAACTAATACCAATTGAATGACAATATACGTGGTAATATCAACAATAAATTCCCAACAATCATCTCTGCATTGCTTCAGTGTGCACTGCCTGGCCTAGCCGCGTTCTTCCCCTCTCTGGGTTAGGGGGCCTGCAAGCGGGGCTAGGTCTGGGATGGAGACTGCGACTGGGCCCGGCTGCTGCTGGATGACTGCGGGCAGGCTCGTGCAAGCGCTCGGAACACACTGCATATTAAGTTATTGTATATTAGGTGTTAAATCAGATAAATTTTCGCATAATACCGCATACAGCACTCGGATTTTCAAAGATTAACGTGGCGCACACAGTCGTTGGTCAGTTGTTGTTGCTGTTGTTAGTATTGTTGTTAGTGTTGCTGTGTGTGTGTTAGTACTGTGTGTGTGCGAGTTGAGCTGTGCTTGCGCTGTAGCTGCAGCATTTTGGAGCTGTTTTAATCATTTGAATGCTGCACATTGTTTTCGAGCCTCCCCTCTAAACACTGTTGCACTTTATTTGCAACGTTGCGTACTTTCCAGTCTATCTGTGTGTGTGTGTGAGTGTTCGTGAGTGTGCCGGCACTGATAAACATTATTGAACACGGTTTGCCAGAAGAGCGTTTCGTTTCGTTTCGTTTTCGCTTTGATCATTCGCCACATGCAACGCGAGACAGCACGAAAATTGCAATCCAAATTGCATTGTTAACAGATTATTAAAATGAGAATAAATTGATGCAAATTTATAATTGCACAAAGATTGCAAAATAAACATTAAAAAAGACGTACCACTGAAAGTGCTCGACTAGCAGATACCCAGGAAGTTACTTTAGTAAAAAGCAAATCAAGTAAAGTTTCCGTTGAAGTAGAATTGTTATTGTGCTATTTAAGCAAATATAAAACAACATATAACATAATATATATATTATATTGTATTATATGTATTAACTATTATGTACTGCGTAGTTTCTTCTATACTTGAGCCACCCTGTTGAACGACTTATTGCACACAGGGTGCATTAATCGAAGTGCATGAAATTTGTCTGCGGACGCTTCATTAAGGCGACATATAATTGTTGTTGCTGCTGCTTCTGTTGTTGTTGCTGGCGCATGGTTAAAAATAAATTTCACTGTTATTAAACAAAAGCTATTGTGTTTTATGAAAAGCGCATAAATAAAATGGCAAAAAGGCGACGCAGAGCTCGCTTTAATTTATTATGACAAGTTGCTCTGGCACTTTTATCTCTCGCCACACAAATTCTGCAGCCAGCAGCAGTAGCCGACGGCAGCAGCAGCAACATAAACAAACGCACACACACACACATTTTTATATGCATATAATATATATATATATATATATATATATATTATATTTTTACTGGTGTTTGTGTATTATACAAGATATATATGTGCATATATCTGTGCAATAAAATAGCCGCAAAACAAACTCAGCCCAAAAGTGCTCGGCCTGGACAGCAAAAACTAACTGCCAAACTAAACCAAACACAAGCCACACACACATAGAGAGACAGAAAGGGAGAGAGGCAGATAAGGAACAACAACAATTGCTAAACGGAATGACAAATAAGTTGGTAATACAATTTGCAGGCCATGAATGAAATTCCGAAAGGTTTAGTGTAGTTGCACAACACAAAGTTGCTCAGGTAATTAGTAAAATTCTGAATGGATTGCGGAATTGCCGGATCTATAGATGAGGTTGGTTCATTGCAGTTGTTTGAGCTGCACTAATGAACCCTACTTTATTTATGTTTATGCAGATACTAATAAGGAAAGAGAGCAAAGACTAGCAGAGACAAGACCTGAGTGAAATTGCAGCTGTAAATCAAAACTGTTGAGTATGTGCTAACTTGGGAACGTGCGAAATAAATTCGCAGATTAAGCGCATAAATAAGAAAGCCGCACGAGGGACATTACGAGATGCAGAGCTGAAGATTGGAGACTGGTTGAAAAGGGATTGCAGATGGGGAGGGGAATGCGAAACGCAATTGCAATATAATTGAGGCGCATATTTAATTCAATTTATACACTCTCAAGCAAATCCTGATGACTTCTATTTATTACAAAAAGAACAGCGAGTGGAAATTATGCGCCGCAACGAAAGGCTCGCAACGGGCTCAGCTTGATTGCAGACACTTCCCTCTGTTGCATGTAGTACAGGCGTGTTGCAAGTGGAAGGAGGCACGGAAGGGGAGAGAGGATTTGCTCCATGGCCAGGGACACTTTCCGTAGTGCGAGGCAGAGTTGCGACTGGTCAGCAGGTTGCTTGGCCTGTTGTTGCTGTTGATTTGTTTTGGCCAGTTGCCGTCGTCAGCGTTGTTGTTGTTGCTGTCGTTGTTGTTGCTGTTGCTGTTGTTGCGCGCTTTTCAAATTGCCCGTTGAACGCTCGTCGGGTGAGTAAAACGATTACCCGCCGGCTAGGCCCGCTTCGCTAACACTCGCTCTCGTATGTGTTGGAACAACTATTATTAAGCGCGCGCAGTTGTTGTTCCTCTTCTTCTGCTCTTGCTGTTGCTCTTACTGTTGTTGTTGTTGTTGTTTACAAGGCATGTGGTTGTTGTTGCTGCGGCCATTGTTCTGCTTTGGCTGCAAATTATTATTCGCATGCCAAAATGAATTGAGACTGGCCAAGACGAGGCGCAGAGGCCCGTCTCCGACTCCACTCTTGGCATGCAACATGTTTAGTTTAGTTTATTCATAAACTCTCTTACACACTCGCACACACACACACACTCACACTGTGGCCGGGTGTGAGTGCGTCGGCACATTCAAAAGTAGCCGCATTAACCGAGAGCGGGCCCCGACGCGCTCTCAAATTGCCCAGTTATTAAGTAAATTGATTTTAAGTACGTCTCGAAATTATTTGCCTCTAAATGTTTTGCTGGCTCTTTGCTAACTAACGATTTCTAACGATAAGAACCGGAGCCACCCCAGCTACCCCAATCCACCATATACCATATATGCTATATACAGTGTTGCACTAAAAATTGATTGTTAACATCGCCTGCAATTTGCTTTTGATTTTCATTAAGATATTGCACGGCAAAGTGCGGCTGCAATTACGGTTATGCCGTGTAAAAGCTGCGATTAATTCCGATAAGCAGCGATAACAATCTAACGCGGTCGCGTTTGGGTTCAATTTTGAATTGAGTTTAAGTTGAATGTGCTATGGATGTTACTAGATTTATATCACATTTATTGTAAAATAATATAAGTATTATGTATGAAAAAGATTTCAAGTGTCTAACAGAGAAATGTATTTGGGGATAGACTAATGAAAAGCTAAGCTTCAAAAAATATGTGAAAAACGTAAAAAAAAGTTTTAAAAACTAGAGAACTGTTTACTTTAAATATTTTTTATACGCCTCATTCAGTCCCTTAAATAATTTAAATATATTGAATTGTATAGCTCCTGTATATTACTGAATATCTATAACATTTCTATAATATGTTATAAGTTTTAAAATTGGGAAAGTATCAGACTGTAGATAACTAAGCATCAAAAATGTAAGAAAATCTTGAAGTTTGAATAATAGAGAACTGATTTATTTATATATATTTAATTACGCCTTATTCACTCTTTAAATTAAATTAAAAAATATATATGTATTTAATTTTATTTGTAAGTGTAGAATTGATTTAAATTTAACTCATCAACTTTTGTTATTACTCACATTACTTTTCATTGAAAAACTAAAGCAAATGTTCGTTGATTATAGAAAGTTTTGCCGCATCGCCAGCCGGAATTGGTTTAATGATACAGTATCTTTAGTTTCACTCAACTTAACCCCAACAGCGAGCCAGAGCGAATCAAGATTCAGCAGTTTTTATATGATCTCTAAACACAGTTGTTCCTCGCAGTCGCAAATTATAGACATAGCATAAGAATGTGTGTACACGAGTGTGTCTGTGTGTGTTTTTCCGCAGATTACACGGAGATCCGACGGCAGCAGCAATGAAGTTTTCTATTAGCTGTCGTTATATTTAATTTAATTTAAAACTAACAACACACACACACAGAGAGAACATGGCAAAATGAGCGCATTGCATGCAAAATGCAAAAAACTACAACAAAATTGTTAAATGATAATCAGTTGAGGTGAGCGGAACCACCTGTTGCTGCTCAATGAGAATGCTTCATAAACAGCGCAATTAAACTAATGACTGGTGCTGGGCAGGCACACAGCGATCGGTGGGTCTGGCCACCGTGCCACTGGGCACACGGGCACATCGCATAGAGGAGAAGACCACACACGAAGACGCTGAGGCGAAGAAAAGAACCGCACACCGGTTCTTGTTCTTCTTTGCTCCCTTCTCCCCTTTCCTCCTTCTTCTTTCGCTCGTCCATCAGGCGGCTTTTGGCACTTTTGCATATGATTAGACTCCAGTCGAGGCAAGCTCGCTGGTGCTACGTGAGTCGGCGTGCTGCCACGTGCAGTGCGCCAAGTGGCCGCCTGATGAAATGTGCACGATTGTCTAATGGGTCGCCAAATGGGCGCGTTGCTGCTGCAACTGGATGAGCTCTCCTGATGCATTGCTCGCTGTCCTCAGCCATTGCGCTGCTCTTAGCCATGTTTATTGGTTGCCATGGCAGCAGTAGCAGCAGCAGCAGCCTCGATGCGAACCGGTTTTCGTTTATCTTAAAAACCGAAACCCGACCGAAGTCAGGTAGAGCAACAGCAGCAGCAGCGGCAGCAGAAGCCGGTTCCGAGTGGTCGCCTACTGTGCAGCAGCGTCGTCGCACGTTGGTGGTGGTGGTGGCTTTAATGGCTTCCGCCAGCGGATCATAGGAGTGAAATAAATGGCCAGACGGAACCAATAAACGTCGCGCGTTGTGTGCGTTTCCACAAACGAAATGAGTTAAGAACTGTGGACAGTTTCTGCGAGTCGTTGACTCATTGCGATTTATGCCCCAAGAACCCGACGAACACGACGAACCCGACGATCTAAACTGCCAACGCCCACGATAAGCCTGAGAGGGAAACTATTGGGGGGAAGGCAGCAAGCTCGACTGCCATTTAGCTGTAATAATACATTCTGCATTATAATAATATCTCGAGTCTCGCTCGACGTATATATAAAATTGCCTAGACAGTCATCAATCAGTCGGAGCTCAAAGGAATTGACCCGTGCAGGCTTCGGGGTGAATGTTGACGCAGGTGAGCAGCGACGGAGCAGCGAAGCAGCCCGTGTTGGTCACTCTGACCACTTGGATAATAAAAGTAATTGCGTCTTTACCCTTTAGGGTTAGCGAGTGCAGCAAATTGCGACTCTGTGCGCTGCAATGCGCTTTTCTATAAGCGCATAAAAATTGCTATAATTTTCTGAAGATTGCGTTTTATCCATAACCATAACCATGGCCCTCTCCCCCTTGGGAGCCAAGTTGGCAATTTATTTTCCCTGAAGTGCATTTAATCAATATAGACAATATGGCCAGGTCGGCCAAAGCAACCAACCAACTATTTATTATAAATGATGGATTGCCTTGAAACGCTTTTCGGGCATAGTGAAGGGCAGCTCGTTCGTTCGTTTGGAAATAACAAAAAATACCCTGTAGCAGAGTAAAAGCACAAGCCAGAGAGAAATTCGTTGAATTTAATTACATTTCTGATTGGTTCGGGCATTTCTAGGCAGGTAAAATATAAGTTATAAGATCATTTATTTATTTAAACACAGTATGGAAAAATTGAAGTAGAACTGCTAAGATTTCTTTTTAAATTCAATAAAAGATATCTTGATTTTATTAAGCATTCTTTAAAATAAACATAAAGAACTCAGGAATAAATCAAAATAAAATACTGACTTCAACTAGTTCAAGTTCGCTTAGTAAAGTCATCGATAATAATTTCGAATTTATTTCATTTCTCATTTCCCTCTGCATATTTTATTTCTCGAGTTCGACGACACAAATCGAAAACTATTCCAACAATTTGCACTTTATAGCGCACTTGCCCAATGAAGCAGAGCAACGTCCAGTGGCGCCACATGGCTGCCCCATTGTTGTGCCCTCCCCCCGCGTTTCCTCCCCCACAGCTGTTGTTGTTTGTTTGCCATTGGATTTTGGTCTGCTGGTTGCGGGCTGCTGTCGGTGGCAGCCCCAAAAGCAGATAACAAATATTTGCAGGAAACCATGAGCCCCTTAATTAGTGCAAAGAAGCTCTCAACTCGGCTCGAGTTGCCCGGACAGGGGGAGGAGGGGGGTCCAGGAGAAATCATAAAACGCCAGCAAGGAAGCAATTTATCAAAGTTTTGTTGCTTAATTGTCGTCTGTGCGGTGTCCGCAGTGAAAGTTTTGTTTGTCCTGCCCCGGCTCGAGTTGCCAGGGGGCTGCAGAGCAGGAGTGAGGGAGGGGATGAATAAACGAGGGCGTGTGCACAGGCCTGTTCATTTGCCTGACCCTGTGTGCTAATGATAAAATGCGGACAGAACATTTTTGAATATCTTTCCCAGCTTCAGCTCCAGCTCCAACCACAGCAAACGTAGGAGAAGTAATCATCGATTCTGCCTGTGCTGCAGTTCTCAAGATATTTTCCACATCATAAATACATAAGTAAGGAGTGGAAGAGGGGGGAGGGGAGCAGTGAGTAAACACACGGCTTCTGTGTGCCATCGCATTTATAACAATTTAAAATTGCACGAAAAAATGGCAATAAAATCCCACAGACAAACGAAATTACGTGACCAATGTGTTTTATTACGATTTTATTGCGAAAATGCGAAGAAGTCAAGCGCGCTGCGAGGGCGAGGGGAGCCACACGCAAGAGGGGAGCGCAAACGCAGGGAGACTGTGCAGAGCAACCGCAAATATGACTGCGTCTGGGAAGCGCTTTATTATTTATCTTTCGGCTGAAATCGGCACAGCAGCACAGCGAGGTGGGGCAGGCGCAGTTGCTCTCCTTGTGCTGCTGGCACGTGAGCGTCTCGAATGCGAGGGTTGCAACTGAAGTTGCTGCTGCTGCTTCTCACGTGTCAGGTTAATGTGATATTTATGGCCGACTGTCAGCTCAAACGGGGCAAGCCAAGACAGGCCGGGGCGAAGCCAACGCGCACTCTCCGGACACCTCAACCCCCTGAGGACAGGTTCATCATTTTGCCGAACTTAAAACTGTGTCGTACAAGTGTGATTTAACCACCAGCTACGCAGCTCTGGGGGAGGCAAGGAAGGGTTGCTGTTAGCCGCCCTTAAAAGACCATAAATGGCCAACAAAAAACGCCCCTTGTGCTGTGCAGCTGACCAGGGCGAAAAGGAAGTGGGAGAGAGAGAGGGAAGGAAGTATTTCTATTGGGCTATTGAAAGTGTATTTAGTTTGTTGTCGTCAACATTTTATTAAGTAATTTGCATAAATTTCCACAGCAGCATATGCTCAGCAATGCCGCAAAGGGTTGACAAGGTGTGGATATTAAAAAGCTGATTAAGGCTGAAATTGGAGAACAGCAGTTGATTGGCCTAACTAATTTGACAGCGAGGGAAGTAGAGGAAAGTTAAAAGGGAAAATGTAAAGAGAATTTTTAAAAGAATAAAGTGATATGCCTGAGTATGGAGTATATAATGTGCACTTAATATAGTAATGTATATTACATTATACTTTATTTAACTGCAATAAACTTAAGATATTGCGCTTCACTGCAGATCTTAGTCACGCTAGATCTGTGCCAAGATATATACATATATTTATGTTCCCTTTTCTTGTACAGAGTGCAGAATCTTGCGCCAATAAAAATGATAAAGATTTGCTCGGATTTTCTCGTCTCGTCTCTGTTTTTTTTTTGTGCGGAAATATAAAATTGAATTATTGCATGCAATTTAAAAACCAACAAAAGCTGACAACAGTCGAGCTAAAAGCCAAGCAACAACAACAATAACAACAACAACAAAAGGCAATGCCAAAAAATTTGTCAAAATAATGGCGTCATTCTGCAGTGGTCGCCAAGCGAGCGAGGCGCACTCGATTGGTTGAGGGCGTGGACGTGGAGAGGAGAGCAGCGAGTTGGGAGTTGGGCCATGGCGAGCCGACAAAGATGCCATAAGGCAGCAAGGAACCGCTACACACACACACACACACACTTGCAAGGCAGCTAGCTAGCCGGCGACGCTATGGTTTATCCTTTATCCTTTCTCCTTATGCTTTTTTGCACATTATTTGCTTTTGCAATTCAAAGCGATTAAGTGCGACGACGATGGCGATGGCGACGCCGACGCCGACGCGACACAACTCGACTCGACTCGACTCGGGGGTCATTAAGGACGACATAAAACATGTTTTTGTTGCAATGGCAATGGGAATCCCTAACTGTATCTCTGGCTGTGTGTGTGAGAGAGCTCTGCTTAGAGCTATTGCATGGCTAATGGCCCGGCCGAAAGTCGCGTAACTCAATACACGCTCAACCCCAGCTGCAGGCTTGGCCATTAGCACAAGCGGTCGCATTCACAGTTATACTTACCGAATTTAAAAAGCAGGCCCCATTTAATAGAGCAATTATGACCAGTTCAGAGACGAGAGAAGAGGCAGGAGGAGGCTGAACTGAACCGAACTGAGTTGAAAAAGTGCCAGCATCGCGGCCATATTTCAAAGTGTTTGCCCGTAACTAATTAAGCAATTAATTCTCGAGCCAGCACAGCCCAGATACTCACACACACACAGGCACACACACACAGCGCATGAGAACAAGTTCAACAAACTTTTCTCAAAAACAAAATTTACCGACTCCGGCTCTGCTGAGTTCCATAACCAATTGGCTGCTGCGGGCCGCAGTGCGCAGCGAATCCTTTTCGGTTCATGTGTTCATGCGTGCGCCGGCAAGTATGCAACACTTTTTCGCATCTTTATGAAATATGTTTAATGGCCCCCAAAAAGGCCGCGGGGTGTGAAAACTTGAATCGGCGCAGGCAAAGCAAAGCACGCTGAATATTTATGATGCGATTAGCAGCAGAATGAATACGCGCTGCCTTAAGTTGTTGTTGTTGCTGTTGTGGTGCAGGTTGCAGGAAGGTGTCCAGGCACTGGCAGGCTGGCTGCCAATTAAGCTGGGAGTGTGCCGCATGAATATGTAAATAAAAGCAGCTAATAAGTGGGTGTTTAATAACCGGATGGCTCGACAGACCCAAGCCGAGAGCCCAGTGAGGGTCCCCAAAAAATGTAAGCGCAATGCGAGCGAACAGTTGCGCCGTTTGTCAAGTGACAAAAGGTAAAAAATCACAAGGGCGGGCAGCAAAAGAGAGAAGGAAGTAGGGGCAGCAAAAGGTAGCATGTTTAATTTGCGTGGCATTTGCAGCTGCCTGCGGCAAAAAGATAACGAAATAAAACGTTTGTCGGATTGCCAGAGAGAGAGGGAGAGAGAGAGAAAGGGAGGGAGAGTGTAGCAAGTAAAATGGAGAAACTGAAAAACGGAACAAGCAGTTGAAAAAACTGCGCAGTGTAAACTAATTAAACGACCGAGTGTGCCTGTGTGTGTGCCTGTATGTGTGACTGTGTGTGTGAATCTGCATCTGTATGTGTGTGTGTGTGTGTGTGTGTGTGTGTGTGTGTGTGTGTGTGTGTGTGTGTGTGTGTGTGTGTGTGTGTGTGTTTGCAGGCAAATACATTCAGTCGTTTGTGGCAACGGCAATAAAAGCGCGTTGGGCCATTAAAATTATGATTAAAATTTAATTTAGCGAAAATAATCAGGTTGCGCCTCTCTGATTAACTCCAAATGAGCGAGCAATTAAATCAAAAATACTACAGAAAATGCTGCAAAAAAAAACTACTACAAATGCACGCGCCATGAATTCCATTAAGATTCAATTAAAAATTGAAAATCAACAATGAACATGGCCATAAAAACTAATAACAATAATAAACGCTGGCGCCATCTAGCGCTCAATTTCAGCAACACTTGATAAACATGCTTGCGGGGGTGTGTGTATGAGTGTGCATAGCGTGTGTGTGTGTGTGCGGCCAGGATGGCGCATTTATTCATTCATTAAACGCAGACAATTAAGTACCAGGAATTTGGTAGCACCATAAATTGTCACGCCCCCCGCTCCTTCTGTCCTTCTCCCACTCTGCGACACTGCAAATTGTCAGGTCAGCTGAAAATCTACATATGCACTGACCAAACAAACTATTAAACTATGCGCCAGCACAGCGGACAAGGCGCAAATCACCAGCGTTTGCGGGGGCACATTTTCAATTTCATGCGACGACTGACGGCCATTTTGCATTGCAGCAGTCACGGAAACCGCCCCCGAGCAGAGTGCCCGCCCCGACAACCCCTACCTACGGAGGGTTGCCACAACCCGAAAGGCGGTTAATTGAAAATTCTTCGAATCATATTGCAAAATGGTTAGTCAAACAGAACTATCGCATGTGCGCGAGCAGGGACTGTTCCCAGTTGGATATGTATGGCATATTAGAACTATAAGATGAACACCTTACAATATTTAAAGGATATATAAGAAATCTATATATTGTAAGGTACACATTCATATAAAGTCATGCATAGTTGTAGCTCCTAATTTTTTAATTGAAAAACAGTCAAGGAAGCTTCTCTTTAATTCTTCAAATCATATTGCAGATTGATCAATGAAACAAAACTATCTCGAGTGCCCGAGTACTGTTTGTAGGAATATTTATATTATACAGTAACTACTTTACAATGTATAAAAGATATATAATATATCTACATATATAATATAAGCTACATATACGCATCACAAGTAGCAATTCCCAATTTATTAATTGAAAAACATTCGACGCAGCTTTTCTCCATTTGCCTTATCAATGCGTCGCCTGCTTATCAGCACAGCTTGAGAAATTTCACTCGTGTCGGCAAACTTTGCTGACTAACTGTATGAGAGTGTGCGAGTGTTTACGAGTGTAAGTGTGTGCGAGTGTGTGTGTGCTGCTCGCAAGACATCAAATTACTTTCGTATGCAAATCAGCGGCTTTTCTGCAGACTTTTTTCTTCTGCCTGCCACACGGCAGCAACATCGCCCGCCCAGCAACATCCCCATCCTCATCCCTTCCTCCTCCCTGCTACCTCATCCCTCGTGGCAGTCTGACTTTTTTGTTTCCACACCCAAGTGGCAGCATTGGCTGCCAGACAGACAGACAGACAGACGAGCCGGAGAGCCTCAGATAACAGACACGGCATTTGATCGGCAGCAAATTTATCTCAATGATATGCAGATAAAACTAACAAGTACCAAGTTTCGTTATTTCTCTTTCCGTTTCGGCGCTCTGTTTTCACTCTGCCTGCTGCACTCCCAGTGCTGGAGAGGGAGAGCAGGGAGAGAGGGGGTGGGATGGCAAAAAAACTACATTAGCAAATAAATTTATTTAGCATTACAAAAAATGAGGTAGCCGAGTGGCTTGTGGGAAAGAGGGAGAGAGAGACAGTGGGAGGGGGCTGGGGCGCAACGGATGCATGTCTAAGAGGGTGTGTGTGTGTGGGTGTGTGTTGTGGTGTGTGTGTGCGGGCGCCATGAATTTATTTAAGATGCTTATTGATTGGATTTGATTTTATGCTATGGGAAAGTAAATTTGCGCAAATAAATTTAAATGAGGGCGTTGAGTTTTTTGTAGCCTTTTTTTTGTTGGTGAACTGAGCCTCATCCACTTGTGGGTGGCAAGCCGAAGAAGAAGAAGAAGAAACAGAAACATTTGCTATTTTTACGTAAACTAATCCCCGCATGTGTGTGTGCCCCGGGACTGAAGATGGAGTTTGTTGGGGGAGAGAGAGAAGACTGAAAACACGCATGAGTAATTTTCCAATTTTTGTTTCGCATTTGCAGCTAATCTTGAAAATGGATTTTCTTTGCTTGCCTAGTTTATGCTTACGTCTACGTTTAGCTGGTGGTTGCTTGCGCATCTGCTTTGTTTCGTTTAAGTTTCGTTTATTTACTCACTTTAAGCTGCATTCGCTTTGTCAATGTGTTTGCGAGGTAGGAAAAATTAGATGTGAACCAGGTTGAGACTTACCTAAAAGGAAGAGAAGAAAGTAATTGATTAGTATGAGTTGTTTTAGTTTAATTCATTATAAATATTTATAGTAACTTTAAACTACGTTTATAGCATAGCAAAGTTGTAGTAGACTTAAGGTAAAGTTGGTATTCATGATAGTAAAAAAGGCATAAATCGATTTCAAATATTCGAAACGTGCAGTTTGTTTATATTGTAGAAGTTCTCTCTATAATTCTATACGAGGGTCGTTTGATAAGTCCGTGCTTTTGTATTTGCCGCCCTGCTCTAATACACACTGCTCCTGTGGTTATCGATTAACGCTGACTGTAAATTTGAAAGCTGCGTTTTTGGTTTGCGTTTTATAGGCATTGAAGCAGACGATCTCGTGATTTTAACGAAAATGGAAAAAAGTGAATTTCGTGTGCTAATTAAGCATTATGGCAAATTTCATATTGGGCTCGAACTGCTACCCCATCGCATATTTCCAGATTTGCCCCCGTGACTATTTTTGTTTCCAAACATGAAGAAATGGCTCGGGATTCGGGTCAATGAGGGTCATCACGAACAAACGACTTTTTGAGGCCTTGAGAAATAATATTTGGAAGGAATAAAATTGGAAAAACTGGACTAAATGTATGGCTAAAGGGATATGTTGAAATAACGCTCTTTGACGAAAAATATTTTTAAGTCGACCCGTATAATGAATAAAATAAATAATATTACATATAACAAAATACGCTTCAAATTCTTTATGTATTTATCAATTGTTTGTTAAGTATAAATATTAAATTTAATACATTATTTATTTTATTATTCAACTTTTCTTAGCACTCTAAGAGAATCGCAAAGTATTTTCCCCTCTCCTTCCTTCTTTCTTTTTCCGCTGCTCATTACTATGATGAGTTGCAGATTTTTAATTTTCAACTGGCATCTTTTGCTTGCCGCATGTTTCATGTTGCATCATATTTTCGCGGTGTAATTGAGTAAAATGAAATAATTAAAATGCGTCGCATAAAGTGACTTAAAAATGCTTTAACGACCTTTTGTTAATAACGCAAAGTGCAAATGTTCTTGCAACGTTGCAGGTTGCTGGTTGCTGCTGTGTCCAGTCGACAGTTTACTAGCAACAACAGTGCGTAATGCCAGTGCATACATAACGGTGCAACACAGTGGCAGTGTGGCACTGTGCAACTGTGCAACTGCCACGCGCAATTTTCATTTGCCTCTGTTGTTATTAAGTGATAATTGAATTTTTATGCCAGCAGTCGGTGCATCCTTTTCGCCACCTTTTGCAATTACCCCAAAAGGTCAAACTGGAGTAAGGTTTCGTGTATATATATTACATATAGTATGTGTATATGTAGAGCATGGTGGATCTATTTGGCCTCCATTTACAATATACCAAATGAAGTGGAAAATTGCCTGCCATCTTCTACTTGATTTTTATAAAAATTATTGCACTTTATGGAGAAGTTAGCTCTAGAATTCTTTTATATATATATATATTTTATTTGAAATATGGGAAAAAAAACAGAGTTATTATCAAGAAAATATATCCCACATATAGCCAATTTACCTCACTTCTTATCCTTCATTTAATTTCATTTTGCTTCCTATTACAATTCTTTCCATCGAATCACTTTCCATCACTTTCTAGTTACGCACTTTAGTTTATGTTTCTCTCGCGAAATATTCTGCAGCCACCCGCAACACTCCGTCAACTGCACTGAAACCAAAGGAACGCTGCTCTTCATTCAGTTACAGTGCCAGCTAAATTGTGCTACCAACTTTCTAAATGCCCAAAATTGCTGCTGCACCATAAATCAAACGATGTTCCACGCTGGATTACAATTTCGGCCATGTAACGCACTTTCTAAACACACACACACCACACACACACACACACAGAGAACGATATCACAATGACAAAAAACAGAAAACAAAATACAAACGAAAAAAGAAAAAAACGCTGCAAACTGTTTTGTCGACAATTGTCATGAAAATGGAAAAAAGAAAAGATAGCGAGAGGTCGCCGCGCTGCAGCTGTTTTACGACGGGGTCAGAGGACAGTGGAAAGTGGCAGGGGAAATGGAACGAAAACCGCAAACAGTGCAAAAATTATGAAAATTCATATTTGTGCACGCACACTTGGCGGGAAATTTTGCAATGCTGCAGGTACTGCTACTTGCCACAGCGGGTGGCAAGCAGAGCCCAAATTTGCATGCGTCAATAGGATGAAAAGCAAAAAAAAGAGAACATTGGCAACTGTTTAGAGAGCAGATTCGCAGGTTGCCTACTTGATTTACGCCCCGAGTCATAAATCTTGCGTGTGTTGCAAATATTTTGGTTGCAACGATTTCATGCCACGCAGTGGGCAATTGCAATGCAACAAAACGAACGGAACGAAGAAGAGGCAAAAAAACAAACCCCCGACGAGCGATGCAAAAAATTAAAACAAGTCGCACACATTTCATGCGGATGCGCGGCTTCCACAAAAGGTAAACGAGGCGCGGTCGGGCCGGAGTCGCAGCCGAGTTGCAGTCGCCGTCGTCGCAGTCGCAGTCGCCGTCGCAGTCGGGCCCAAAGGGACGACAACGAAAAGCAATTTACGAAAAGCACGCAGCGTTTAGATCAAAAGCAAAGACGTCGCGTCGCAACGTTGCAGGACAGCGGCACAAAAGGATGCCCCAATGGAGACCACTCCCCCTTCCCCCTGCTGCCCGCACGATGCTATACAACGCAAAACACATCATTAAGTATAAAATTCTTAAAATGGAATTTTAAATCATTAAAGCAAAAAGGAGACAAGGAATTCGCAATGCGTTTGCTTTATTTGGCAGTGGCTCGTTGGAAGCTGCAACGGCAGCAGCAGCAGCAGCAGCAACATGCAACCATTGCCCAGTTGCTTTTGTCCAAAATGGTTGTGGCAGCATGCAGTTTTTTTTTTTTTTTGTTTTTTTTTATGTACACGCCAAGCCAAACAGCTTGAATGGAAGTAATGATGCTGCCCCAAACGCTGTCCGCGTCTTGAGAAAGGCGCGCGCAGTTGTTGCATTCGCAATGAGTTGCCGTCGCAGTTGCTGTTGTTGCTGCTGATGCTGCTGCTGCAATGGCAATCAGCAACATGGCCGCCTGGGCAGCAGACCAAGTTGAGCTGCCATCGTTGCTTTTATCGGCGTTTTAGCTCTTTTTATTCCTGCATGCATCAAGTCGGTTGCTGCCGTTGCCGTTGCTGCTGCGCTTTTTCGGGTAACATGTTGCCGCTGCACGAATTCTATGTTGCACTCGGAATTTGAAGTAAATAATTCTTTCTTGTGCTGTTCGCTTTGCTTGCAACATTTTTTTGCTGCTCTCAGTTTGTGCTTGGCTTCTTTTTCTGTGCTTCTTGCTCTTCGTGCTCGTTAAGCATTTTGCGCTGCGATTTCTTTTCTTTAGCTTCTTCTTTTCTCCCGCTGCTGTTGTTGCTGCCGTTGCTGCTGCTGCTGTTGTTGCTCATAATGCGCCACCAAAAAACGAAATAAAAAGGGCGCGCCAGCTGCGAAGAGTGGTTCCGTTTCGTTTATCTCATATTTGGGTTCGCTGTACAAACTTTTCCCCCTTCACAAGTCGATTCATTTTGGCTTGCTGTGGCAATAATGACGTCAGCGACTTGGCTAATGATGGATTAATGAGACACTCAGTGCAGTGTTGAGAGGAAGAGAGAGGGAGAAGTATAAGTTAACAAAATATTTTCTCTACCTTGCCTCTCTTTCCAACCTGTTGCGGCACTGATTTCTACAGTATACCTCCTTCTCATTCACACTTAACTTTTATCAACCGATTTAGCGCCTGCATTTCTCTCTGCAAATACTTCACATAGCACGAGCAATCGGACAAACCACTGTGAACCATTAAAGCGTCAACTGGTTCTCCAACTACACAGGTATCAGTGTGTGTGCGAGTGTGTGTGTGTTTGTGTCTTCTATTCCTGCTCTGCTCCTTTGCCTTGCAGTTCTCCATGTTGTGGCGACGATTGCGAGCAAATAAATTCAATTTGCGGCGAGTCGGCGAACTGCGACAGGTTTTTGCCGCATTTATCATCGCATCAACATCGCGCAGACAAGGACAGAGAATGGAGGAGGGAGAGAGACACGGCTCCAAATGAAACGCCATTTACCAATTTATTTATTTATATAAGGCGAATATATTTTATAACCCGCAGCAAATGCAGCCGAGCCGAGTCCGCAGCAACAGGCAAAAAAAAAAGAAAGAAGGAAAGAAAAAGAAGCCGAGAGAGCAGCAAAAAGATGTTGTATGAAGCGACCAAACTAGTTCGTTAAAATAAATTCGAGAGCCACTAACAATGTTGCAGACGGACAAGCGGACAGGCGGACAGTCGGACAGGCGGACAGAAGGAGAAGAGTCTCGAGCTCGGTCTCAGGCCTCGTCTTCTGCTTCTGCTGCACAGCTCCAGCTCCTGCTCCGTCTCGGGTTTCTCGCGCTGCGCGATGTATGCGGCAGGGCGAAGATGTATTCCTTTTGGGATGTTTTTAATTTTTCCTTAAAGTCGTTAAGCGTCGTCGTTTTTTGCGCCTCGTCTGTCTCCCTCACTCTCTCTCACTCTTTCTCTGCCTGTTCGTTAGCTGGGGAACTGCTGCTGCTGCTGCTGCTGGCAACGTGGAGCTTGCAACGCGCGCGCCATTGCTTCCATTTGCTTCCTGCGTGCCGCCGCGTTGCCTTTCTAATGGAGTTTCGCAGATAACAGGCAACGACAACAGGGCTCCCTCCACCTACCTCCTTCCTTCCTTGCTCCTGCCTTCCTTCTGCACTCAGTTGCCTGCCCCTGCAGCTGCTAAGCATAAACACACACTTACACGTACTTGGGGCAATGGCATCAAATGAAATTAAACCCTTTTCGGAGAGACTGCAGACTGTAGAGCGAAGACTCGAACTGGAAGCTGAAGTTGGTTGTTCGCTTGCAGGAGGAGGAAGGTTGCACGGCAAATAGTTGCAAAAAATTAACATTATTGCAATTTCGCAGCCTAACAAGCAAACTGCCCCAGGGACGTCGTTGTTCCTCGGCTCGGCTCGGCAGCATAATTGAAGATCTCCACTATGGGCAGCAACATAAATCGAAAATGGTTTTTGGAAAATTAAAGAAACGACTTTGCCATGGCTCAATTCTTGTCTAGCCTCGACTGGGAGGGAAATGGGGAAAAAGGCTAAGGAGGCTAAGGCACAAGTGCAGCGGGAAGAGACAAAGAAAATGCTTAAGAACTTTTCGCTGCTGTTTGTTGTTTGTTTTACTTTGCTGACGACAGGCAGCATATGCAAATGAGAGAGAAGAGAGAGAGGAAGGCACAACGATTGTCGCTGTTTACTTTTTATTGCTCTTGTTGTTTGCAGTTGTTGCTGCAACTGTGGAAATTATTCACACGCACTTTAAGATACTTTTCATATCGGAAAACTTAACTTAAATATGGCCGAGCAATCTGTGCAACGCTGCAGGTATTCGCTGCCACAGACATCATCGTGCAACTGTGCACAGCAATGGCCTGCGACATTCGCTTGTCGTTCTGATTTCGCTGTGCTCCCTCCCGCAGTGTTTGTGCAATGATAACAGCCAGCTTTCAGTTCCAATTCTCCCCCCTTCCTAGCCCCCTCTAGCCACACCCCTCTGCAGGCGGGAATCTCTAATCTGTCTTCGCGTGCTGTTCGCTGTTGCATGCGAGAATTGCAAAACACGGCAAACATGCAACGCGCCCCCTCCCTCCCCCAACACAAACTACGCCTTAAACCAAATGCAAACAGCAGAGCAGCGCCAGCAACAAGGCTGCCACATGCTGCGCTCTGCTTGCCATCCCTTTCGCACACACACACACATTTATGCAAATGTCGAGCGCAGCATCATAAAATTGGATTTGGCAGCTGATTTGGCGTCTATTTTAAGCCTCAATTTTTCGCACGAAAATTTTGAATTAAAATTTTGTGCTGGCACCACAAATAAATTTTATTGAATTTAATTTTAGAACAAATTTTCACATTTCCAAGGGGTGCTGCGCGTCTATTTAGTTTTATTTTTAGTTTCGTTGCTGTTTTTGGTTTAACATTCGCTTTGCTTTATTTTCACTCGCATTTTTGTCGCATTGCGAATCTCGGGGATTTTGTTGTTGTTCTGCTGTTGTTCTGCTGCCTCTGGGCCGACTAAATAAATTTCGTTTTAAGCGTTTTCGCCACACTCCATATACAAAAGGAGTTGCAGAAGGAACAGCAGATGGAGAAGAGGGAAGGGAGTAGGGAGGTGGAGCAACAGCCAAATAGCCAACGATAATAAAATAAACAAAAGGTTTGCCGCCAGCTCCAAAGAAAACGCAACTGACTCTGACTGAGGCGACCCCACAGTGAAGGGGTTAAAAGGGGAGGGGGAGGCATGAAAGAGGAAGGGGGATGGAGGCACTACTGATGCCGAGGTGAATCGCAGTTGGCTGCAGGTTTCGCCAGTTTTATTTGTGTGTTTTATTGTGGGCATATCTCAAAAGCGAATCTTTCGCCAGAGTCGAACTGCAGATAAAAGAGGGCAAAAGACAACGGAACCAGCAACAGCAACAGCAACAACAAAGCAAGGAAGCTATTGAAGCAACACATGAAGAACAAACACTCACACACACATGAACAAACACACACACTCAAGTTAAATGTAGAGTAGCAAAGCCAACAAGAAGCGCAAAATAAAATCAATAGGAATGAAGAGCAACACTAAAGATACCCTAGAAATGTATGTCCAAATATGCCAGCACTCTTTTACCATCAATATATAGTATAAAATATAATATTACTTCTATTTTAGTTACTTTAAACCTTCTTTGACTTGCTGCAACCTTTTTTTCTGCCAGAAACTGCAGAAGTCGCACGCAAAACGCGCGCAAATCGCACACGAAACGCGCGCAACAAACGCTTGTGATTTGCATTTTGCGCTGCTTTTGCCTATTGCCACTGTGCCCCCAGTTGCCTGCCACTGCCACTGGCACTTCCTGCTGCAGTTCAGCAGGATTGCGTTCCCGGACCCCGCCCACAGCTGCCTCCCTCGCAGCATATGCAAATGAAGCAACATGCAGCGCAACATGCAACTTGAGGCAGCCATCGACTTTTGCTGCTTCCAGTGCCGCGTGTCCTCATGCTCAGCTGCTCTTCGTGTATCGAAGATGAATAAGGAGCTATTTTTACTTTTAAATCTTAAACAAGCATTTCCCTCTGCTCCTCCTCCTCCTCCTTTTCATCCCCTTCCCTTTGGCATCTTATGCTGCAATGGATTTTGTCGTGTTGCGCTGCGGATGCGGGTCTCTTTTGTGGCACTTTAGCGCTGGCAGTGGCAAGTTCTCAGGCCTTGTACTCGAACCGAGAGACCCAGAGACGCAGCTTGATGATGTTGTATGCTGTCTCCTTGTTCTACTTCTTCTCCTTCTTCTTGCTCTTCTCCTTCTTCTCATGCTCGTTGTCGGCAGTTGCAGTTGTGGCAATGTCATCGAACTATCGCCAACAACTTCTTTTTATATTTTGGCCAGCAGGGCCCCCTCCCTCTTGACTCAGGTGTGTTTTGCTGCTGCTGTTGTTGTTGCGGTCAGAGAGATACGCAAATGCTGCTGCTGCGAGATACTTTGGCATCCACAAGATACTTTAGTGCCACATGTCTGCAGCATCTTTGCGGTCTTAGTGGACTAAGTCGTCCGTGTGTGCATTTGCTTAATCGCTCGCAAGCCAAAAACTATTCCCAAACCAAGAACCCTACACCCCTTATCCCAACTCCCCTTGTGCCTTCTCCCCTTCCCCCTTGCCCCTTGCCGTGTCTCAAGTACAACGACAAGTAGAATTTCGTGTGCATGGGGGCAGCCAGACGAGTCGAAATCCTCATGTGATTTATGCAATTAGCACTCAACTAAGTCTAGTTAATGTACGACATGACGTTGGCAACTCTGGCAGCGTGCACAGAGAGGGAAGAGGAGTGCAGAGGGGGCTGGGGGCGACTGCAGGGCAAAGGAACGTTGGCAGGCGACGAACCGTAGCGCCGCTTAGACACACAAAAATCAAATTATATATACAGAAACAGCCATGAAAAGAGAGCTCCAGCTTCCCCGTTTCTTTTTCCTTACTATGCTTGAATTTCCATGAAAACTACACACACATATATACACTCTGTGTGTGTGTGTGTGCTGTGTAATTCGACAAGGCTTCGCTTCGATTTTTTTTTTACTCCAGATCGGTTTCCATTTTCACGGCCTGCCAATTGGTAGGCAATTTTAATGCATATTTCATTGTAGTACAACATTACTTGGCCATAGATAATGTCCGCTGTCCCATTCAATGCTTGTCTGGCATGTTTAACCCCCGTTCCCCCGCCCCTGCTCACCCTCCCTTTCCCCGTTCCCACTCTCGCTTTGTCTGTCTTTGGGGGAGTTGTACTCCATATTGAATTATGATTTATGATTGGAACATGTTGTAACTGGCGCAAGGGTACTTAGTACATCTACAACTACATCTACATCTACGTGTGTGTGTGTGTGTGTGTGTGTTTAATGTGCACATATGCGCTAGTTAGCGCGACATTTGCTGCAGCTCGCAGCGAAGTTCGCCTCGCCGTGAACTGAAGTGGTTGAAGACCAAAAATAGCAACATTTGTGCAGCACTTGAGCAACATGGAGGAAACCTTGGTCGCCATGTTTTGTGTGTGAGTGAGTGAGAGAGAGAGCGACAAGGATGGCAGATCGATTCCCAACGAAATTCATTTTCTCAGGCACTGCTTGTAATTGGAGCCGCAATGCCTGCAATGGCCTGGCAATTGTTGCATTCATCATGGCAAACGAAATACTCGAGATTCTCTAGAGAATTGCTGATGAATGAGATGCTACAAGATGAGAGATGCTATAGATATATATATTATATTATAGCTAGCTGCAGTTGGAGAATGCTCATTAGGAGCTAAGTTACTCCATGAGAAAGGAAATGACATTCTGTATAGAAAAAGGTATTCTAAGAGGAAATGTTGTAGAGAATTTTCACATTGCAGAAAGCTTTGCTCTATTATCGAGTTGGGCATGTGCGACCCCGTGTGGCTTTGCTAGTCTAATCACCACAGCTGTCAGTCGCACTCTTGTTGCTAGAGAGGCTGAGGGAGAAGGGGAAGGGGGGACTGGAGTCAACCCATTGAAGCGTCGTTGTATTTTAACACGTGAGTGACTTTTATACGTGGCCATTGTGTAGAAATGTGCGGAGAGATGGCGCGTTTTAAAATGCCACAACAGACAACAGGCACAGAAGGGGGAGGGGGAGGGTAGAGAGTAGAGGAAGTCGGGACTAGTCGCACTCATAGGACCGCATAAAAATGCCATATAAATGTGACACTTTAAATGCCAACGACCAAAATACTTTTGAATAAGAGTCGCCTGGCAGCAGAGGCAGACACGGAGGAAGGGAGACAGAGGAGAGAGAGAGAGAGGGTGAAAGGAACATACTTCACGTGACGAATTCGTGACGTGACAACGCAACAATAAAGCGAGAAAAAAAGAACTCGCTAAAAGCAAAAAAAAACACACGAGGAGAAAGAGAAAT
Organism: Zaprionus indianus; assembly: GCA_018904595.1. NCBI lineage: Eukaryota > Metazoa > Arthropoda > Insecta > Diptera > Drosophilidae > Zaprionus > Zaprionus indianus. The sequence goes on from JAEIHA010000320.1 coordinate 9,242,409, forward strand.
GAAAATGGCCAACTTACATTTATTTGCATTTTCAAGTTTTTGCCCACAGTGTGCGAAGGTTTCTTCCCCCTCTCTCTCTCTCATTCTCTGCCATGTCCACCCCCCAGACATTTGCACTTTTTTCTGTTAGCCAAGCACATTCCTCATTTTGTTTTAGTTCGTTTTGGTTTCGTTTCGTTTCGGCCAGTTCCTTCCTTCCGTTCTGCGGGCTCTTCACACGACACATTTTCCACAAGAATGAGTCCAGCGAGTTGGCGACATATTTGCATACGAGGCAAGTGTGTGTCTATGTGTGTGTGGAGTGTGTGCGAGAACTGTCAACGCGCCATAGAACTGTCAACTTGATGGTAATTCTGAACAAAGCCATGAAAACTGCCAACTGAGAATGAGCCACAGTTAGTTCGCTTCGCGTTTCCCATTTTCCACTGTCTGCTTTTCCAAGGCTTCCCTCACTGACGGATTCATTCAAATTAAATGGCTTGTTTTGTCTGTTTTTCGGCGCAGACGATTCCTCATTGAAAATGCATGCAACATGAGGTATTTATGAGTCAAGGGGCGCCACCTCCCCCGCACGCCCCAACTGCAAGTTACAGACAATTAGTGCGATGTCGCAGCGACACTTCCGTCGCATCTTGAGTGCCACATCCGCCGAGTGAGCAAGCAAGTAAATCAAACGTTGACAAATGGAGGCAGATGGAGGCAGCTGGAGGTGGAGGAGGAGCATGAGAGGAGGCGCGTCTTATCAGCACTTTCGCCACACTGAACTTTGGCTGGCGCCTATCAACGCGCTCTTAATTACGCGCATTATTTTTCGCACACACAAAACCAAACGAAACTAATTTATTTTATATGCCTGCGTGTCGTAAATCTACGCGATTTATGCTTATTGCCGATTTATTGGCAGTTTTATATAATGAAAAACAACAACAGCAGCAGCAGCAGAAAAATGGCCAGAAAATTGCAGGCAAAAAACGTCAGTGAAGCGCCAGCAAAGTTCAAACAATCATCGCCATTGTGCAGGCCAGTACGCTGTTCATTTTGTCTACATTTTGCACAGTTTTCACATGGCGATATTCGCAATTTACTGTCCCCAACAACAACAACAACGATGTCCTCTCTGGACACAAAATAAAAGAGGGAGCGAGTGACAGAGAGGGAGAGAGAATGGGAGCGTATATTATTAAGTCCCAAAGCTGCACTTCAATTAAAATGCATTTTCACAGTTTATGAGCTTAATCTCATAAACAATTCTCGCATTGTTGCAAAATTCTTTTTGTTTTCTGTCGCGCATTTTGACTGTCAGCAGACGGTTGGAATATTATCAGCGTAATAGTGGAGGGGGAGTAGTAAACCAGGCAATGCACAACTATCGTAGAACTTATCGGACATATCGGGCTTAGTTTCAAATAATATAAAAAATAAATGCAACATGAATAAGATGTTAAAAATCTCGCTTTCCTTTCCTTTGCTTTCCTTTCCGATGTAGACTTTATTCCAACAAAATATATCAGCAATGATTTCAGTCCTTCAGTTCAGTTCAGTTCAGTTTGTTTCCTCTTCAATTCTCTACTCTGTTGTTTTCATATCTCTATTTTAATCTGTTTTCAAGCAAATTTGCACTTGTTATTTTATGAAACTCTTTAAGTTTTCCTTAACCAAGCTACTTTTCTTTACTAGTCTTGACAATCAATATATTCAATCAGTTAAACTAAGAGCTAAACAACTTTTTAAAGCGACTCCATAATATATCATCATTTTCAGTTTATCTCTTCATTTCTTCACTTCTACCTCATGTTGTTTGTATTCTCTATTTCAATTTGCTGAAGAAAAGTACTTTAGTATAACCCTTTACCTGAGAGTTAGAGATCTCCATAATTGCTCATCAGTTTCAGTTTTTCTACTCAATTATTCATGATTTTTAGCTCTGCAATTTCGATTAGCTAAAGAGCTTCCTTAAACGCATCTGAATCGCCTACAAAACTGTCTCAAAGTCTGTTTTTTTTTCATCTTCCCCCCTCGGTTGGCAATTTTTCTGTCTTTGCAACGTTTGCAACCTGTTTGTGTTGCTGTTGTTGTTGTTGTTGCTGTTGTTTTTGTGTGTGTTGTCTTTTAATAACTTTATAATGGCGTGTTGTATCACGCGCTCGAACTTCGTGTGGACACGCCTCCAAAAGCCAGTTGGTATCGCTGCCTCCCCTCTCCCCTCTCTCTCTCTCTGTGTCTCTGCCTCCAATCCGCTGCTGTTGTTCTCCCACCACAAGCCAAACAACAATTGCCAACTGCCGCGAGTTGTTCTCGTTGTTGTTGTTGTTGCTGTTTGTTGTTTGTTGCTGCAGTTCGTGCGATTCTTTTTTCGGTTATCGACAATTTTCAATCTATGCGCATAACTCAAGTGTCTCGCAGCAGCCACCGAACCCGACACCCCAAACGACCCCAAGCCCGCATAACAGTCCGCTGACCAGCCCCCGCCCCCCTTCCTCTTCCCCTGTATAGACTGTCCCAGCCATATGTGCAACTTCCGTGCAGAGCTCTTAACTGATGCTGGGCCTCGATCCGCAGTCGGCTCTGCGGGCTCTGACTCGCAACAAAGTTGGCAATAGGCAGAGCAAAAAAAGAAAAAACAAAACAAGCGAAACAAGAGCGAAAAAAGCGAACAGCAGAGGCAATAGAACACAACAGAGCGTCGAAATACTATTGGCAACATTTTATTGCACTCTGACCTAGAGCATCTGTGGCAGGCACTGGCGATGGCGATGGCGCTGGCGCTGGAGCTGACTGGGCCTGAACCTGCTCGAAATTTGACTCTGGCCACCGCCTCCTTATCGCCAGCGTCAATAACAAGCCACCCGACGAAACTCGTTCCCCTTCTCTCTCCTCTCTTTTCACCCAGCTCCCCTCTCTCCTTCTTTCTCTCGCTCTTGACACTTCCCCCTCCAACCCCGTTGTGCGTCTCGTTTTGCTGCAAAATTTACATCCTGCACGGCTGATGGTCGTTTTACTGTTTCCGTGCCGGACCCGGAGCCGGAGCCGGACAACGGCAAGTGGCAAGCATCGGCGTGTGTTCTTGCAACGCATATGAATATTTTGCAGCAGAGGCAACAATAAAATCCATGACATCATAAATATCGATGCGTTCGTTGGCATTGCGAAAATTTCGGTGCGGGCTTAGCAAGGCCCGCCGGGGTCATATATATTCGCAGTGAGTGTGTGAGAGAGAGGGGGGTGGGGGATGGGGGCATGCCACACCCGCAGCCAGGGCGTCGCGCGATAACTCGATAATTATGTCCGCTTTTGTTTATTTCGCACATCGATTACAATTTCGACTGTTGTGTGGAGGTCACTTTGTTGGCCATACTATGAGAGAAGAGGGGGGTAGGAAGGAGGGGTAGTCGTAGGTGTAGGAGAGGTGCTCTGCTGCAGTGGTCAGGCAGTGCCGCAGGTTCCGTTAGATAGGCTTTGTGGCAGCCTGGCCGTATACGTCATAGTCTCAGCACTTGCGCAATTTACAAACTTGACTCGAAGAGGTGGAGGGAAGGGAAGGAGAAGGAGCTGGAAGTGCATCAGGGACAGGTAGACGGGCTTGGCTGCGTCTCTCTCCCCCTCTCTCTCTGTCTCTCAGTGTGTGCACGTGGCTGTGTGCGTGCGTGTGTGTCTGGCGTCGCCTGCTGCTCATAAGTAAAACGCTGCGAGCAAAGTTTTATAAATTATCCTTGTGAGAATCCTTATTTATGGCGCGTGTGCAATTTTCATTTTATCGCAGTAAAAGCAAAGTTAAGTTAAGCTGCCGCCGCACCACCCCCGTCCCCGCAACCCCTCTCTGCCAGTGCCTCCCCTCGCAGTCCCTACGCCAGCTAGCTGCAACTTGGCTCGGTAACTGGACGCGTTGCAACGGCGGCAACAACAACAAATAGAACTACGAGTGTGCTCTCTCTCTCTCACTTCCTTTCTCTGCGCTCATTTTTTATATTTGCCCCGACGAACTTCAATTGTTCAGCAGCAAACACAAGCTCCAATATATGTTCCCACACACACACACACAGCTAAGCACGGCTCAGACTGAGATGAGAAGAGAGATGAGCGAGCGTTGCGACTCGTATATCGCACAAATGTTTGTCCGACAATCGAGCAATATGACACAATGGTGAAGGTTATAGAAGACAAAGATTCTACGTTTCTAGAGGGTTTACTGAAGAAACCTCAAGAAAGAAACTGTCTGCAATGGTATCGATATACTAATTAAATCTTCTCTATTAACTCTTTTAAGAATAGTTATCGATAGTATTTCATTAATTTTGTCATTAAAAGCCCTTTCAATTCCTGTTGCAACCCGTTGGAACAAATACATTTTCATTGTAACAATAGCTATCGATAGTAACGTCATTAAAAACCTTTTTAGTCTCTTGATGTAAGCCATTGGAACCTACAAAATGTTTTCATTTATAAACTACAACCTATTGTAAAGGTAGTTAGGTAGGTGTTCACAAATAGTATTTACTCCAAAAAGAATAATTACCGATAGTTCAATTATTAAAACCTTCTTAGCTCCTACTGCGCCATATTGAAACGAATTAATGTTTCTTTTCGTCTAAACTAAATGTGATTAACAATTTAATTTATTATTTAATGTTATTAACATATTTGTGTATGTATTTCTTATTTACACAAATAGTATACCGATATTATCGTTTGCTATTTATACCGCTTAAGCTTGCATATCATTTCACTGCTCTACGTTTTCTGTGCTTGCATTCAACACTTTGCCCATTGTACAAAGCGAAAGATAGTAGAAAGTAGAGAAGGGAAAAATATGAGTAGCTGGCAACAAGAGAAGGAGACGGAAGATCTCTCGTTGAGCTGCCAAAGTTTTTTATGGCCTGCATATGAATATTATGCGCTCGAGTATAAAATGTTGTTGGCCACACTTCCTACGTTTAACATCCTGCACTCGAGACTCGAGTCGAGTCGAGTCCCGAGAGCACATCTCAGCCACACATACACTGGCAACATATCTTCAAAATATATACAAATAACACTCACGTATATGTCTTAACAATGCACAACAACAACAAAAGCAACAACAACAATGGGAAGTTGCAAAGAAGAAAAGGCTTTAAAAGACGCCTTTAACTTGAGCTCCTCCTCGCCCGAGGCTCAGCAAACGAAAAACTTGATACCGAAAATCCCGCACTTGTATTTGTCCAAAGTTTTCTTTGTTTTCCCCTCCCCTTCCCTGCCCCCCTCTTTGTTCTTCCCTTGACTGTGTGTGTGTGCACAAAAAATATTTAGCTAGCAAAGTTTTATTGGCAAAATCTGTTTATGGCTTTTGAATTTTAATTAGTTTACATTATGTCGAAATGTTGCTGCCTCGCTGCCTCGCGCCTTGCCCCCTTCCAACACTGCTGCTGCTGCTGCCGTTCTTCGTCTGCGGCGCGGCAACCACACAATGGAGAACAGAAGAAGTAGTGTCCTGGCCTGGCTAGCCCCTGCCCCCGCTCCTGCCCTGAGAAGAAGAGTTTCATTACGATTTGTCTGCTGCCTTTCCGCACAGCAGCCGCAGCCGCATTTTATGCGCAGGATACAAATGTACATGAATAAATAAGCGAGACAGAGTCTCCCTCCCTCCATCTCTCTCTCTCTTCCCTCTTCATTTCTCGCTCTCGCCCTCTGTGTGCGTACTTGCGGCCTGTGCCTGTGGCAGGATCAGCTCGAAACTTTGGCGGCAAAACTGCGAACGTGCCACGCTGCAAATTTTAATTCGACAAAAAACATGCAACTGAAATTGTTATTGTTATTGCATGTTTGCTGCTCATCTCTACTCTCCTCTCCCCTTCTCCCTCTTTCTCTTTTCTCTTTTGCCACTTGCAAGTTGCCCCAAATTGTGCCTTTTGTATTCTATTTTCTGCATATGTGAATAGATTTGAGTTTTGAGTTGATTGTGCAATGTTTTGGGTTCTTTTTGACTGATAATTTGGTTAATTAGCTTAACATTTGTTTAAAGAACTGAATGATATTAATTATTATGAATAATATATAAATTATATATTAATAACTTAGGCATGAAATCTCTCATATGTATGTAGCTTTTATCTATCATATCATCACATAAATCAAAACTCTAAACAGCAAACAATTAAATTCGAGTTTAAACTCTTCTAAAAATAACTGAATATTTATTTTAATGATCACCTTAGTTTAATGCTCATGTTTTTCCTATTCTGGTTTCAAATTACAGTTAATTGCTTTGACTAAAAACTGATTTAACTAGCTTTTCTCCAAATCAAACGCCTGAGCAGCAAACTCGGCCTGAAATAGTCAACGAAAAGTGGCAATTGAATTTAATGATGGACTTCACAGAGAGAGAGACTCAAGCTGACTCGCTCCTTCTCCTTCACTCTGTCTTCTATATTTCTCTCTCTCTGTCTCTGTCTCTGTCTCCCTCTCTGTGTCTGTCTCCATCTACCTTTCCCTGTCTGTCTCTACATATGGCAGTGGCTAATTAATGAGGTTGCATGCTACAAAATGGCGACAATTCCGCTGACGAACGATGCAAGCGCTTTTTGCAGTTGCAACCGCAACTTGCCACCGAATTTGATGCAGTGCTGCCAAGCGGCAACAGCAACAGCAGCATCGACTCAGCTTTTTGTGACTGTTTCCTTGTGCTGCTGTTGTTGCTACTGTTTTTAGTTCATTTTCAAAGCGTTTCGTTTTTGCTTTGTGTGCATTTTTATTTAATTCATTTTTCACGTTTTTGCTGCCGTTTTAGCTGCAACTGTTGCTGATGCAGCGGCGACTGTTGCTGCTTGTGCTGCTGCTGCTGTTGCCGTTGTCGTTTGGGGCTGCAAATGTGCAATTAAAGAAACAGGTTACACGCCCATAAATCTTGCGATCTTGTTGTTGCCGCCGCTGCAACTCTTACGGCGGCTCTGCGGCAAATGTATTCGTATTCGTATTCGTATTCGTTCTCGCATTCGTACTCGTATTCGTACTCGTATTCGTATTCACATGTCTTAATGTTGACAGCATTTTTGTGATTGTCTGATTTATTGCCAGTCAATTGATGACAAATAAATTACGTGCATTTTTTGTGTTTGTTTCTTTTTTCGTGTTACTGCCTTTGCTTTTCTTGCATCTCGGCGGTTTTTCCTTTTGGCCATTTTTGGTTGCTGCCACTCGAGGCCGGCTCGGCTGTCTGTGTGTTTTTTTTTTTTGCAGTTGCTGTTGCTGCTGCTGTCGCTGCGTTAATGGCTCTGGTAATTACTTTTAATTGCCATTGTAAAGTTTTCGCATCGCACCAAAAATGGCAACGTCTTTCGGCCGATTCGATCGCCCGATTGGCCCTGACCAGAGTCGCCTCCTCCTCCTCCTTCTCCTCGTCGTCGTCGGGGCCAACTGGCGCCATTTGTTTGCTCTCGTTTCCAGGGATAGAGATAGTGCGAGCAAAGACCTTGGTCAACAGTAGAGCTCTCTTGAGTGTAGAGTCTCTATATAAAGCCTAGATGAAACTCCCACTTATAACATATATGAATCAAGTGCAGATTTAGACATGCATGAAAGGTATTTAAGTAACAACAATGACTTGCCGCAAATCGGCTAATTAATGATATATGGCAACTGGTTTTTGGCTCTTTGTCAATTACAATCAATTGCTGCATATTAAGTAGCGGCGTTTTTGCGATCAATCGTGATTTTCGCTTATCGAAATTAACTTGTTATCGCAGCGAGATTTATAAAATATTTTCTTTGCCGAAAACAACTCAATCGCCGCTGGTTTTTTGAACTCCGCCTCCGTCGACCCAAAGTCCCTTAGCAGCCCCGTTCTCCCCCTTCCTCACCCCTCTTGCAATGAATTAAACATATAAATTTTAATTATGCGCCTCACGATTTTGTACACAATTTGAATTGGGTTGACAGCGCAGGGTCCCCGTTTAGGTAAAACGTGAAACTCCCCAGATTTATACACTATATACACACGCCTGTATATATGTATATGTGTGTATATATACGATCGTGTATCTATGTATTTTGTCGACATCTTTATAAATTGCGCCAAAAATGCCGCTCAACATAAATCAAATGAGATATTTCGTTTTATTTTTTTTTTTTTTTTAGACTTTCTGCGGGCGTGCGCGGTCGCGTTGCGATCGAAATCTGTTCGAAAAGCTTTGCTGCGATCCGGGCCTGGTCTCCGTGCTGGGTTGGGGTCTGGGCTCTGCTGGCCAGGTATCCCGTTGAGTTTTGGTCTTGCGGTTGCGCTCTCGTAGCTCACGAAATGTTTTATATCTCGCGCGCATATTTAAACAATTTGGTTGCTCGTTAGTTAGGCAAGAAAAACATTTCAGACAATCATAGCGAAAATCACGAAGTGTCCTTAGCCCAGTCGGGTAGGGAAGGGGGAGAGAGATGGGGGACAACACAGTCAACTGCAGCAAAGGAAATGATTGCATTTAAAATTCAAACTCGACTCGAGTCAGCGTGACCCGTTCGGAAAAACAGCTGAAGTCGACACAAAGCCATGTTCGTTCTCAGGCAGGGCACGGCCAACAAGAGGAGAAGGAGGAGGAGTGGGAGCAGCGGCGGCAGGAGGAGAGCGACTCAGAGAGCGGCGCAGAGTCGCGTCGTCAGCCATTTAGGCCGCGCCAGGCAAACGAAAAACGTTACAAATACAAAAGGCAAAAAACGCCAACAACTGAATAAAAAACATTTTCGAATACAAATGTTGGCATTGCATAACAAACGTTTTCTAAATGAGGCTAACTAAGCAGGCCGAGAGAGACAGAGACAGAGACAGGGAGAGCGAGAGCGAGAGGGAGGCCTCTGCATATGTTTGAATTGCCGATGACGATGACTTTTTTCCTTCTACGTCCGTCGGTCTGTCCCTCTGCCCCCTCTGCCAATCTCAACAGCGCTTTCAGCATGGCCTTTTTAACTGTTTCGTGTTTGGTTTTTGTGTCGTGGCTCTTTGCTTGACTTGGCCCGGCCCGGCTCGGCCTGGTCTGGCCTGGCCTGGCCCGATGGTGGTCCGACTCAGCCACTGCCGCTTTTTGCATAATAAGACCACAAAACTAACGGTTAAATGCTGGTCTGCAAGCCACCCTACTCCCCTCTCCTCTTCTCCCCACTGTGCTGTGTGCTGTCCTGCCAGGCAAATATTTGATTTGGTCTAAAGGTTTTTCCAGCCTTTCTTTCTCTTTTGTTTTCTTTCTGTGCTTTTTTTTCCTGTGCTGCCTCTCTCGACATTTCTATGACTGATTTAATCAGCAGACTTTGACAAGAGTCAGGAAGTCGCCCGTCCACCACCTGCCTGGTGCCACTAGTCTCCATCTACCTCACCCCTCCCCCCACTCCCCCGTCAGCATTTCTGTCGACTCAGGCATTTAGAGGGAAGCAACACGGCGCAAAATTAAATTAATTAGAAATCTGATAAGCGCCGCCAACTTGAATTGCGCCTCAGTTAATTTGCAAAACAGAGAGAGGAAGAAAAAAAATGCCGACTCGCTTTGCAGTTAAAGGTCGCAATATTAATGCAGATAATAAAATGAATTTTAATTTTATAACATCAAGGGTTATTTTTCATTGCTGCTGCTTATCAATGGAAGCTGTCTATTTGCAACTCACACTGGGCACATTTTTTTATTTATTTTGAAAGATGATAAACAGATTTTTGCTTTGTGTAATTGAAAGATGCATTGGCTTAATGGAATTTGAGAATGATTTGTGCATAAAGTGAAAAGTCTATTTCATGCTGGAATTATGCGAAATGTTTTTGTCGGCACCTGGAAGTGTATTTGTGATTCTCTTATTGTTGTGTGTACGTGTGATACAATTAAAGTCTATACAGTCATTAAATATATATCATTTAAAAAAAAAGGTAAATTTCATCATGGTCTATTTACTATTACTGTCTTTTAACTATTGAGATTATTTGATTATATTCATTAATAGAATCTTTGACATTTGTTCAAAAGCCCAAGTAAACATTTCTTTCCTTTTTTCAAAATCTTCAAATTAAATTCTGTTACCTTTAAAATGCTTTTAAGATTTCTTTAACTCCCTTTTAAACTTATTTTATATTAAAGTGACTAAGTCAAAACTTATTCCTTTCAAGACTTATTATTACCTTGTCTATTACAACAATATATAAATTAAATAAGCTCATTAAAGTTGTTCTTATTGTCCTCAACTATTCTGGCAGCCTTCTAGCAATTTTCACGCATTTACACAAAATATCCTTGAACAGTTTGGCAATTTTGCCGCATTTACCTGATGTTTTTGCTCGTCCTTTTTTGCCGTCGTCGCTGCTGGCACTGCACTGGACACTTCATAAAAAACTGACAAATGCAGGACGCACTCGCGGCCTATCTACCTAAATGCCGCCAGTTCTATGTGTGTGTGTCTGGGTGTGTGTCTGTGTCCTGCACTTTGTCTGACAGCATCCTGCCAGCGAGTTTTCAACGGAAGTGCAAATTAGCCTCCGTTGCCGTCGTCGTTGCGAGCTGCACGCGGTTTTGTTTATGACACTTGAGAGGACAGTTTTTTATGGTCCGACAGATCCTTAAAAATAGCCCAAGGAGGCTGGACTTAGCCTTGACTGTTTTTCGGCCATTAAAAAGTTAATTATCATTGAGAAAATGCTCTGTTGCTCATGTGTTGAGGAATTCATAAAAAACCGGGATAGGAATTCGCTCAAGGATAACTCTAATGTTTAGACTCAGACTGAGGCAAAGGCCTTTGCTTGTGCCTCCCGCATACCCCTCCCCTGCAGCTGCGGGGGCCGCGTCTGTTTGCAGTTCGTGCCGCCTGCAATTTACGACAATTTCCCGCCGAAATGCACAAAAAATAACGTGGCATGAACAACATTTCTCATTCGCTTGGCGTTTGCGGCACGAAATTCTTGTCATGATTCGATCGACTCGAGGACACAAACACGATGCGACCAACAACAGGAACAACAGCAACGGCAACAGCAACTACAACATTGCAACAGCAACAGCAACAACCGCAAGACGTTGCAGGCGAAGAAGCAGAAGGAGGAGAAAAAGAAGAAGGAGAGAAAAGCTGACAACGTTCACATGTTGCACTTCGGGGGTCAACAAAGTTCAGGTTCAGCTGCTGAGTTCCAATCGTGGTTCAGATAAACGAGCAAAAGGCCAACTTGCAACTTGGGAGAATTGTCAACGTGGCAACAACAATGGCGGCCACAAAACTAAGTGCAGCCAAGTGCAGTTCAATTAAATTTGAACTTAGAAAACGGCAAGCCCAAAAATAAATAAATAAATGATTTGAAAGCTAAGTAAAATTAAATAAAAAAATACTTAAGTTGCTGCAATCTGCAATAAAATCTTTAATTTTAAAATATATAATGTAGAATATACTTAAGAACATGTTTTTTAGTTAACTAAATGTGAAATCTCTGTAAAAAGATCTTAACTATTCCCGAGATAAGTCAGACAACTGATTTCAAGTAGCCAACGGCAACCATTAAGTGCTGTCGGCACCCTGTATTCCGCACTATCTGAGCAGCGCTCTTTCAGTGATCCACTTCATTGGCGTCCTACGAGAATGTCGACAATAAATCAGACAAAACTGACAGAAAATTTGATAAAAAACACAGAGCTGATAAAATGAATAAGAAACAGGCTGCAAAAGAACAAGACGACGAAGACGAAGGCAACAAAAACGACGAAGAGAAGAACAAGAAACGTATAACAAACTCGTATAACATTTTAATAAAGACTCATAAATTTACGAAAAGACGACGACGACAAAAAGAGACAAGAACAAGCAAAGCGAAAGAGATGAGCAACAACAAAAAGAAACTTGTGGAAGATGAGCGCTAAAAATAAATAAAACTATTAATCAGTGGCGAAGACGGGGCAGAATTTTCCCTTTGCTTTGCTTGCCGCGGAAAATGAACAGCGCCAGCGTTTGTGGTCATAAACAATTTTTAAAACAACTCTTTTTGCCAACTTTTGTGTGATGAAGGTGCAAGAAGAAGAAGAGTCCAAGAAAGGGAGTGTGGGGGGTGTCTAAGAAAAGACGCAAAGACGTGCTGCCAATTGTGGCGCGGTTTTTCAACTGCTGCCAAGAAAAGCCAAGAGGAAAGTGCAACGACAACAACAACAACAAAAGCAACGATGGCAGCAACAGGAAAGCAGTCGAACAAAAACAAAGAGAGCACAAGAATGCGACACTGTCTGTGTCTCTCAGTATGCGTGTGTGTGTGTGCGAGAGAGAGTGTGTTGAGTTTGAGTGAAAAAGGGGGCGGGCTTGGCCGACGGCGGCATAAGAAATGCCATTTGCGAATATTGTGTGCCAACGATAAACACTTCACTTCGGCCATTAAAATCAGCCAGAGAGAGAGAGAGAAAGAGAGCGTGCGCTCAGATACTCACACACACCACCATTGCTGCACACACAGATAAGCGCACGCACACACACACACACAGCAAGTGCCGAGAGAGCGAATGAGCGAAGCAGAAATGAACGCGAGCAAGTGAGTGAGTGAGTGAGTGAGTGAGCGAGGCAAAGAGAGGGAGAGAGAGCGCAAATGAATAATAGCGCTGCCGCAAGACAAATAACCCAGCCTTTTCTTCATGTCTGCTCTCGCAGCGCTCGCTCTCTCACTCTCTCTCACACACGTGGCGCGCATAGGCAGCGTGCATGTGCGCGCGCCTGCTTTGACTTATGGCAAATAAATCAGGCGGACATTATGTGTGCGCGCCGCTCTTGCAGTGTGCTTGTGTGTGTGTGTTTGGAGGGGAAATGCTGTGTCTGTGTGTGTGTGCCTGTGTCTGGGCATTCCAGCACTTGCGAGCACCAAAAATGAGTGACAATACGTTGGCCAGGCCTCCTCCCTCTCTTACTCTCCTCCTACCACTAGCACGTACTTATTGTTATTGTTATTGTTAGTCGTCTTGTTTATTAATTAACAATTTGAAATTTATTTCATATTTATGTGTAGCATTTCTTTGCAGTGCCGCGCGATTTACGAGCCACAATCGCTCAATTTTTGTTGCACATAAATTAAATTCGCAGGCGAAAAATGTTCATAAAGCGACGCAAGCACGTCTGGAGATTTATGTGCGAACACACCTGAGAAAGTGAACAAGAGCAGCACACACAGAGTGAGCAGCAACAGCACTTGTAGTAAATAAAATTTGAAATACAATAAATAAATTTAATTTGCAACACACGCGACGTACTACGTTTATTTATGCCGTCTTTTCTTCGGTATCTTCTTCTTCTCGTTTGCTACTCTTTTGCGCATGTTCCACACAAAATAAACAGCAACAAAAATCGCTCAAACTGCAAGTCGCATGTTTTATGGCCGCAGGGCTGCAAAATTTATCGCACTTGCCGCGCTTTCTTATGCGCCGCAATAAATTCGAGAGAGCCACAGAAAGAGAGCGAGAGAGAAATTGGTAGAGAGACTGGGAGAGAGTGTTCTAAATATTTTATAAACTCTCAACTATTTATAAGTTATGCTAAACTTACTTGACTCTTACTTCACTTAATGAGCGCATAAAACAAGCAATAAGAGCTTGCAACGCGCTCAAAATCAATAAAGTATCGCGAGGCGACGCGGCTCGAGCGCTCATCGATTTATTTATGTGTGCGCGCCGAAAAACTGAAAGAGCTCAGCTGCTGCTCAGCGGCAGAGCTCGCTCCCGCGCCTTGAGCTTGAGCGCTTTTTGCATAAGCGGTGGCGGCCCATAAAACACTCATTTATTGCCTCGTTTTTATCATCATCAGCAGAGGCAGCAGAGGCAGTAGTGGCAGCAGCAGCCACCGCTGGAACGATTGTTATATGGGTCAATTCCATTGGGAACTGTGCCGCTGCTGCCGACGCTGCTGCTGCTGCTGCCGTGGCTGCTTAGATGCCGTCGGCGTTTGCATGCGGCACTCAATTATATAATCTCGCCATTTCGATGTTTTTAAATTCAGTTTTAAGCAGCTACGTTGTTGCTTCTGTTGTTGTTGTTAACGTTGTCATTTAAATTGCAGTCAACACCTCATCAAAACGAATGTTTTTCCACCATGCGTGGGCGCATGCATTGCATTTTAATTAAACACAGAGGATGTTGTCACCCCTTCACGTGTGTGTCTGAGTGTGTGTGTGTGTGTTTGTGTGTGTTGTTCACAATTTATGTGCGCCTCAATATGAAATGCGGCCCAAAACCAAAATGATCCACACAAAGCTTCGAGCGCAGTGTGAAAGCTTCGCGATTGAACCCTTCTTAGTTGCCGCTAATGACCAACAGATGGCAGCAGTGTGCAGCTTGCACAGTGACTCGACTCTCATTTATCTTGTTCTCCACTGCGTCTAATTCTTCTCAATGAACGCAGGCGAAGCCTTTAAGTTATTTTCAGGCAAACCCAACACGCACACATCGTCATCACGAGTCTGTGAGTGTGTTTGTGCCAGGCAGGAAGGTGGGTGGAGAGGGGGAGAGGGGAGCTCGGAGTTGAGGTTGCTGAATTTCACATGCGTAGCGCAAAGTCGAAAACGGCGCGAGAAGTTTACGAGTTCGCTAAGGTAGTTGCGAGTGCGAAACGTGAGCAACATAGAAAGGGACTAACAGAGAGAGACTTACAGAGTGAGGGGGAAGGAGAAGCAGTCAGCTATCAACTGTGGATCACTTTACGGGTTTATGACGCAATGATTACAGGGAATTATTTAAAAAATTGGGTATAATGGTGATCACATATTAATACTATATATTTTAAGCAGTTGCACGCACAATTCACTTGTTTATCAAGGTATATCTAAAAACTTCTAGTCAAAAAACTCTTTATTTCAAATTTAGTAATAACAAGCATAAAAGCTCTTAATTTCATAGTTTTTTTAGCCTATCTTGTGCTGCATACTTTAGGCAGCGGTTTAAGAAATCAGTAACTCTAAAAGTTAATTCTTTAATAACTAATATGTTAATTATTTAATAACTTCTATGTTAACTATCCGATCGCAATAAAACTTTCAGAAATCATTTAAAAGTTGATATTGTTAAGGTTACCCAAAAATGAAATGTTCTGCTTAATAATTATGCTTAAAATTTTGATTTTATAGAGAGCGTAGTCAAATTCTTAAACAAATATTGTCTGCTTACAATGAAAACACATATTAAAATCAAATTTGGTAGCCCTAGCTATTATAGTCTCTGAGATCTGGGGTTTCATACAGACGGACAGTGGCACAAAATTACAATATTCTCTCAGTTTTGATCAACACGGCAAGTAAAATTTAAAACTAAAAATTTGTTTAGCAATGAAATAAAATCAAATTTAACGCATTTTTAATTTCAGCTTATCGGTCCGACCTAGTCCAAGGTCAGCAGCTGTCACAGTTCGTTTTCGAGCCGAACCGATAAGGCGCTTGAGTTATGCCAGATCGCCCTACGTACCCAAGTACGACAAGTCTATGGGGAATACAATTGGCGCCAGAGTGGAGTCTTTTACACATGTACGTGTATGCGTGTGTGTGTATTTTATACATATGAAAATCACAATGAACTTTCAATAAACGCATCAAATAAAACTGCAGAGTTCACGCAACTTTGCAACGACATTTAACTGATTAATTTCTGCGAGTGTACAATTTGCTGGGCATAAAAGTTGTCTGTCTGTAAATGGGGGCTGGGACTGCGAGTGTGTGTGTGTGTGAGTCTGTGTGTGTGTGCAGCTGAAGGCACAATGATAAATGTGGTAAGCAAAAACGCAAAAAAAAGAAATTGGGTGAATAAATAGCCCAGATTCCGTTGAACAAGCTGAAAAAGGAAAAACGATAGAGACAGACACAGTACGGGAGAGCGAGAGGGAGAGAGAGAGAAAGAAAGAGAGAGAGAGAGGGACAGACAGAGAGAGAGAGTGAGAGGGCAAACAGAGCAAACGTAACGCAAGTGGAAACCGAAGTAGAAGCAGAAACAGAAACAAACAAAACTTTGCTTTGGCCGACTGCGAAAGGACAAGCTGCTAAAGCGCAAAGCAAACATAAGGATGGAAGAAGTAGCAGACAAAGCAGAATAAAGAAGGAGAACAACAACAATAAACAGTGCGCAAAATGCCATTTATCAATGGCAAAGGAATTCGGAATTTGGTGCGGAAAGCTACAAAATGTTGTTGAGAAAATAGTGAATGTATGCGAGAGAGAAAGAGAGAAGGAGAGTAAGAAAAGGAAGCAAAGAATGGAAGAGACGAATAAAGAGAGCCAGGTTAGGGAGTCAAAGTGAAAATCGCTATAGGAAAGCGAGTCTTTTAGTTCCAAATGGAGCCTCAGTTTCGAAACTTATGGAATTTCCCATTGATGGATTGGGATTCCTTTGAAAAAAGTTCCAAGGAGGGTTGTTAGACAGAGATAGCGCTGAACCAACATGTGCCACATAAAAAAATAAACAACCCCTGTCAATGAGGCTCACAAAGGGTGCAATGGAAGCAATATTTTGATGGAGTTGCAAACGGGGTAAGGATTACATAGGTTTTCTTCAGTATTGATAAGCCTTATCGGCATCAATAATGCTTAATGGAATGAAGATTTGTCTGAATAGTAGTAGTAGTAGTCTGATAGTTATCTAGGTGTGATTATCATTGGGACAATATCTTTCGACTTAGAAACGTATTATGTTACTATGAAATATAACTTACACAGTTTGTCTTTCTATTCAGACACTCAATTGAATAACGAACTTTTTTAAGTACATATTTATCATTAATTCAATATATTTATATAATATATTTATACATTATATAAAACATCTTATACTTTAGCTTTCTTTATTTTTACCAATATTTTCTACCTAATTTTGAGGACCAGTCATACCCCCGTTGGGCGCCGTCCACACGCAATCAAAATATAAAAAAGATATCAGAGTCAGAGCCAGTGACATAAATAAATAATTTCTATATGTCCTGTCTATATGTGTGTGTGTGTGCGAAACAAGGATAACATGACTGATTATGTAAGCAAATGCGGCGGCAAGGACTCGCACGAGGCACGAACAAAGCACAGCACATTTGTGCCCTGCCCTCTCCCTCTCCGCCTTGCCTGCCCCCTCTCATAGCTGAGGGCTTGTTTTTCTGCTTGGCCTGCCTTTTTTTCGGCAGTTTGCCACAGCAGGTTGATTTCCACGACACACAGATACACACGCGCATTGCCTGCCTGCGTGTGTGTGTGTGGGTGTGTGTGTGTATTGTTGTGCGTGTTTTTGAGAAAGTGGCACAATTTTTATTTTACGTACGCCTAATGTAATAAAGCCCGCCCTGAGAAGGCCCGAGAAAGGCTGCCCGCCGGCAAATGTATTGCCTGCGTTTAGCATTTTCGGCGATAAAAGGACGACCAGCAGCATCAGGACTCCCGCACACACACACACACAGGCGTAACAAATCTGAGGTTGCCAACCTTGCGGGGGAGTATAAATGGGGGCCGGCAGCGGGGGCGGGTCTATGTGTGCGGGCGGTTGGATGCGAATGCGAATGGAAGAACAGGAGGAGGAGGAGGGGGGACAGAGCGCCGCCTGGAGCGGGGTCAGCGGGCATAAATCAAACCGAAAATTACACGCATTCATCTGCTGAGCTGGCAAAAGAAAAATATATCTGCCACATTGCCCTGAAGCCGGGCGAGGTAGCAGCAGAGGGAGAGGGGGAAGTGGGAGTGTTAGTGGGAGTCGCTGAATTTGGGGTAAGTCCTCGCCCGGGCAAATGGCGGAAAATATGGGTAACTGTGCGAAATTTAATGGCGTACAAAAATCAATAAAAAGGACGCAGTTAACGGTGGCATCCTCAAGCAGAGCGAGCACACACACATAAACACACACACAGGTACACACACGGCCTGCTCTCTTATCATTTGCTTTATCTGCTGCTGCGAGCAGAAGTTGTTCGCTGTTCTTCTTGTTGTTCTCATAATTGTTGAAACATTCTACAGACTTCCAGCAAGCTTCATCATATAGCAGAGTATTCTCTAGTCAACCTGAGGTCTTTCAATTTTGTGGCATATATTTTTCTAATGCTAAATGGTTACTTGTTTATGCAAATACTCATTTAAATTCCCCATCGTTTGTCATACTGCAAAGTTCAATAACAAGCTGCAGAAATTCAAATTTGCTAATTATAATGAGAAGAATAATTCGAACAGAGGATGCAGCGCATAAAAAGATACCCTACTTCGTTTGAAAATGCTTAAAGTATATAAAATACTCAATATACTATTCAATATTTAATATAATACTAACCATTTATATAGTAAAACATATTATTGACTTGTTTTTATTAAGCTCAGGCAGACAAGTGTTTGTAGAGCTTAAAATATTTCCCACATAGCGTTGCTTTATGACTGCCATAAATATAGAGATATACATATATACTTAGATGCACGTGCATGTGTGTACGTATGTGTCTGTGATATAGTTTGCCTCTCAGCCAGGCACTGCGTCCACCATAAACTGCCCGCCAATTAACTAATTTGCCAAGCTTCTCCAAGGGGCAATTAAAAGCGACGCCGGCGAGACACACACACACTTAAGCTCACACTCACACTCACACTCACACACATACTTAATCTCACACTCACACATACACCTAAAACACTGCCATGTGCGGTCAGCTTGCTGCAAGTTTTCCCTCCCAATGTCAAATGTCAGGCTGAACTGATAATTTCAAAATTACTTTCAACAACAGGTAAAATTGCTGCAAGCACCGGAAATGCCCTTGGAAACAGTTCGAGATTGTTTGCTGAGTGCATTTCCGGTGCACACAATGCGAAACAATAAAAGAAATCGAACTGAATATGAGAGAGCGAAATTAACAAAGAATCTATTTAAACAAAATCTCAGCAACAGCAACAAAATTTGCCACACGTTCACAGCGCATTTCCCCACTTCAAAGACAGGGGCAAAGTGAATGGGGGGACGGGGAGTAGGGTAGAGGGGAGTCAGTATTGGTCCAATTGTTTCGTTTCATGTTTTTCCCGCAAAGTGGCGCCAAAGTTTATCAACAATTCAACAAATTTAGATAGTTTATTGCACATTATTATGCTCTTATTGTGAATCACCCGACGCCTGTCGATGCGAGACATTTGCTCCACACACACACACACGCACAAACACACACACAAACAGACAACGTGTGCGTTTTTATAAATAGACCAATTGTTATAATAATGTGTACAAGTCGCAGTCCGAAGTGTGTGCGAACAGATGGCCACGAGACTACGAATTCGATCACGTGATGCGGCACCAGAAATGTGAAAATATATATATGGTATTTATATATAGATATATGAATCGGTCGCAGTGAACTTGAACCGTTTATACAGTTAGAATTGCCTGTAAACAAGTTTGACGAGCATATTAACTGTTATTATAGCTTAGCATATAATTAATTACCTAGTCACAGTATTATTCCAAGTAAGTTATAGAAGATATAGTTCAGTTTCAGTTGACATACTTAACTTTCTTGAGATAAATATAAAACATGCTTATAAGAATATTCTGCATAGTTTTGTGAATATATTTATATTATTAATAAAATACTATATTTATATATACAGTTTTGGATATAAATAAATGTATTATAAATATATTGGAACAATCAGTTGCATGCATAGAAAATATATATATCATATATGTACATTGTATGCTGGAGTAGAGGTTCATCTATATATATATATTATACACATATATATATTATATTGTCTACTAAATATCTAACAACTACTCCATATTAATCTTCATTTTCTTCTCCTTCAACCATTCTGTAAGCAGCCAAACAATCGCTTTAATCAATTCGATTTCATTCTATTAGCGTCGTTTTTATGCCCTCTTCGCCCCCTTTGGAAACTACATCAATCTTTCATATAACATCTTCGATGGGGTGAGTAAAACCGCATTTATTTCCAAGTATATCTATCTGTGTTTGCCGTTTCGTCTGCTCTTTATTAATTTTCTAATGGATTTTACGTTTTCTGCATTTGAAGATTTCAACAAATAAATATTTATGCCTTTTGCCCCGCTGCCTGCCTGCTGATGGGGTGCACAGAGCTAGGAAAGATGCGGATACGGATGCTGACACTGAGTTGTCTCACTGTCTGCGACAGTCTTCTCCCCCCACCTAGCTCCCCCTGCTTGGTGTCCCTTTTTTATAGACACACATGAGAATTGATTACGATTGGCAAGTGGCATTTAGTGAGCGAACTTTGTTTATGTTTTTCTTTGCCTGCGGCTCTGTATATGTTTGTGTGCGTGTGTTGTTGTTGTTGGTAATTTATGCGTTTGTATAAATTGCCAATAAACAAACTACATACTATGCCATCACATAGGCGAGAGCAAAACTGCAAAGGTTGCAGAAATGCGAGGAGTGCGGCAAATGGGAAATGCCCCCGAAATGAGCCTGCAACTGTCAGAGGCTCAGAAGAGTCTGGTTAACACAACTAAAAACAGAAATTAACAACAATTAAATGTTTTGTTTTTATACTGTGGAATGTACAAAAAGGGAAAGTGGGTGTTTTAGAGCAGCAAATGAATTTGTTTAGCTTCTTTTGGGAAGCTGAATGTGTCACTGTCTCTTATGATGTTTAGAATTCTGTACAGAGAGCTGAGCAAGTAAGAAGATAACTATATCTCGTTATATATAACTGATTGTTATATTTGTTGGCAATTGAATGAGTATTCTATGTAGGTTACAGGGTATCTTCTGCCTGCGTACACTCCCTATTTCAGCTTCAAGCACCCGACGTGTTGTTATCTCAATTGAGGCAGGCAAAGTGTGTTTAATTGGCCTCTCGCCGGTTATGTAAGAGTGTGCTCTATGAGCACCAGTACACGTGTGTGTGTGTATGTGTGTGAGTGTATGCAGTTTCATGCGATTTGTGCGAAGGGGAGGGGGAAGGGCAGGCAGCTGCGCGTGCCTTCAAGCGATTCCTGCCAAGTGCAGCATGCTGAAAAATTGCTAACAAAATGATACGCTTTGTAAACTGTAGCTTCGCTCTGCAATTTGCTCACTCGTTTTTCTTTGCGTGCCAAGTGATACTTTTCCAAGTGCCACAAAACCAACAAAAAAAAAACGTTAAAACAGCAACAACAAATCGAGAAAATGCGCCCACTTTTCGTCGTTGGGGCGGCTTTAATTGTTGGGCAAAGAAAACCTTTTGAGCAAACGTCTGTAACTTGCTGTGTGTGTAACGAGGTGTGTATGTGTGTGTGTGTGTGCGAGTTGACAAACTGAATAATTGGCAATTATTTGGCAAGTTTTACGAGCTGATAATTTCACATATTATATTGTTGTTAGATTCATACTGCAACGGCAATAAATTTGCACTCTTCCTCCCCTCTCTCGCTCTCAGTCTCTCTCTCTCTCTCTCAACCACTCTCAGGACATGCACATGCTAACTTTGAGTATATACAGTATATATCCACATAATATATTATACATATACATATCGGGCAAATGCACACAACATTTACGATTTATTGGAATTTGAGTATTTTGGCTTTACCTCTGTGTGGGGGACTGTGGACTTCCTTGACTGACACACTGGACACACACGAACTCAAGAGGATGCAAAAGGCGCAACAAGAGCAATGACAACAACAACAACAGGGACAACAAAATACAAAATCATATGTGGTATATGAGGTAGGTGGGAGGAAAGACGTTAAGAAGCTTTTGGTGGATCGCATGTTTTGGAATTTGGGTTTGGAGTTGGAGTATCTGTTTCTGTATCTGTTTTGTTTGTTTTCTGTTGTTGTTGGGTGTGTTGTCAATTGTTGGGGATTCGGATTATTCGACACTCTCAAAATCAAAATTCAAAAGGTTTCAGAGCGTCGCAATTGGAATGCAACTCAAAAGGAAATTCGAAAAATATAAAAACACAAAAAAAAATCAAATGAGGTTTACAAAATATGCTGGACAAAAATCAAAATAAATACAAAAAGTATTTATAAAATATAAATTAAATAATAGAAGTGAAAATTGCACTTACCTAGCCAGTCTGGTAGAAGAGATCCCGCAAGAGATTCTGAGTATCTCTTACCTGAAATTCGAAGAAGAGAAAGCGTGTTTAATAAGGAATGTTCAGCATGGAAGATTGCCTAATAATTGTATTGTGTGTGTTAGAAAGGAAAGTGTGAAGAAGGTGAGTAATAAAAGAAACTAATAAGCAAAGGGAAACTACGTTAGGGAAGTAAAAGATACTAAGGGAATTAGTTTGGTGTCGAATACAAAGAATAAAATATATTAACATTTAAAGTTTTATAATTATAGTAAAATAAGTTTTAAGATAAACTCTGGGAATTGGTTTAGGTCATAAATATAAAGAATATAATATAATATTTGTTTAATTTAATATTTAAAGAACAAATCAGTTGAAAGACAAACAAAAGAAAGAGAATTTGAGTTCAAAGCCAAAATGAGAAAATAATTCATAAATTCATAAATAGAAGCACAAAACAAATATTTAAAAATGTAAAACATGTTCTTGTTTAAGAGTTATTTTTGATATATATTAGCAGTATGAAAATTTCCACGTTTTATTATAACGAAATCAAAAGAATAAAAACACATAAGTAGCCAAGATTCTCTGCAAGCTCTCCAGCTGAGATGGCCATTAATCTGTTCCCATTTTGGGGGCACTATAAAACGCACATGACTCGCAAGTTTTTCATAAATCCTGCGCGAGTTGGCGGCGCTGGCAGTATTTCCTTTATATGCATGTAAATATCGCAGCTAAATCATAATTTTAAGCTTAGCGAACAGGCACAAGAGGAGCTGGGAGGGGACAGCAGAGGAGCCAGTCGAGTCGAGTGCTGCCTCCCTTCCCTAATGCTAATCTAATAACTTTAGCCCGTCTAAAATTTATTTGTCCTAACAGCAGCGCACAAAATTATGCACACAGCCTTCGTCTTTGCAGAGTCTCAACTCCCTTTATCCCCCACTCTTCTCCCCGACGACTCCGACCTCTTTATAATCCAAGTCCTAGTCCCCGTTATGTGCTCCAAGGACCCGGCAGTAAGACATTGAAGCGCGTCAGGTGCGCGCATTAAAAAGGACTTGCCTTCCCTTCTCACACTTTTCATGTCTCTCTCTCTCTTTCTTGCTCTACGAATCTTCGCCTAAAGTTTTAAATAATCGAAAACGACTCGACGCACTTGGCGAAAAGTTGAAACATGCCAAATTTGCATAAATAACAACTAAATGCAACTTGACGCTACGCAAAATGGCGCCAAATGATGAATTGCGCTGGGGCAGGTGGCGCCGTGTGGGGGAGCCCTGGGCCCGAAGTCTGAATAAGTGTCTTCTTTAAGGGGTTCCGAGTAGGGATATCAAGTGCTCGGGCTGGCAATTACCGACGGTAACTTATGGATTCCCTTCAAGTTGCGCACAGATTGGTTGCGTTGGTTGGGGTGCAAAAGAGAAAGAGAGAGAGAAAAGTATGGAATATTGAGGGGAAGGAAGTATTAAAAAGAAATTCAATAGAGCTTAAAAGAGGTTTAGTCCACACACTCACACTACCATTTTGCGCACTTTTATATCTCTTAAAAATATTTAAATAACTCGAAATGTTTCAAATTAATTGCAACTTTTTGCAATGAAAATATTTCCGTCAAATATAAATATTTTCCCGGGGATTATTATTTTTTTATTATTCTATTTATTTTTCAATTTTATTTCTCGCATTTCTCTGATTTTTGATTTAAAATGTATTTTTTATTGACTCGCAAATGTCGCATAGCGCCCTGCAGCCAACACCTGCCACTCCCTCAATGGGCGCTTCATTTGGCAACTGCCGCGCAGCGCATCGAACTGAAAGTGGCGTCAAAAAGGGGCGTTGCGAATGCAGTTCTTGTTTTTGTACTTTGCTGAGAGTGTGTGTGTATTTTTTATGCACGTCTGCGCTTTTGTATGCAAATAAATCAGCGACGCCCCGTCACATGTCGCATTTGAGCGTTGGCAGAGGCGTCGGCCAGGGTGCGGCGTGGGGGGCGGTTTGGAGATGGGCGTAACTGAAGGCTGAAGGCTGGCTGCAGTGCGCAAAAACATATCTCACACTATTTGTCACACTAGATACATTTTGTGCCCTGTAGCTGCAAAAGGTTGGCAAACAGTAACGTCAAATGTGTGAGAGAAGCGGGTATATGCGACTAAAGAGTGCCTAAAGTGGGCAATTATGAAATGGATATATTGATGTAACAATGTAAACTCTCAACTTCAGTCCAGGGCATCCTCTAATCGAGCATTTCCCACTAGATTATTTGTATTTGTTTTTATTTTTAAATAAATTGCAAACTCTTTTGCGACTTTTGTTTGGCTTAACTGCAATTTCCATATTCGGGCCGCATACCAGGCGATATTTTATAATGAAAATCCTCGTTTGACATACGACGAGTGTAGCGCATTCTCTGCTTCCATACGTATGTGTGTGTGTGTGAACTGCATGCGGCAAAATGCACACACAATTTTCACATTTGACTAAATTTATCGCGGAGCATTCGGGATTTGCGCCAATGAAACAGCAGCCAATAAATAAATTAAATTGATGGCGGTGTGCGAGTGTGTGTGAGAGTGTGTGATACTGCGTGTGTGGGTCTATGTGATTTTTGCATCCCCCTCTACGGGAATCATGCTGCCGGTCAAGGGTTAAATGATCGGAATTTGACTGTCGCTTTGACTGTTCATAAAATTAGCCAAATTTACGTAACCCTTTCGGCCAATTGGGCCCATTAGCTAACAAAAGTCATGCACCCCCCCTCCCTCCTCATCGTACTCTTCCTCTGCCCCTGCCATTATGCGCTGTCAAGCGTGTGAGTAAAGTCCCTTTGCGGGATTTATTATTTTTACCAGATAAATGCAACAATTTGCACAAAAAACAACGTAAGCAACAATAACAATGTAAAGTGTAGCCGCACAGTGGGCAAAAGTATGGAAATAAATAGTATAAAAAATAAATACTTACTATAAAACATAAAACGAATAAATATGATTAAGTGAACAAAATTAGTTAAAAAAACTGAACTAGAAAACTTTGAAAATTCATTAAATTAAAATAAAAAATAATATGATTAAAAATAAATGAAATATAATTAATAAATAATATAATAAGTAATATATATAAAGAAAATTATAGGCACAACAAATTGATTTTCTTCCTTGCATTTCTTTAACACCTTTGCCCCACTGTGCTGGAATAAATTTCACAGCAGCGTCGCCCGTTTGTCCATTTTCGATAAAACACATTTAAACAAATGAAAATCCTTTAAACAAGGATAACGTCGTGCGGCCACTCGACCAAGGCAAAGGGTCACGGTACGTACCAAGCAGACCTGCACCGCATCGTCATTCCCCCTTTCCCTTTTCCCTTTTCCCTTTCCCTCCCTCGGACTCACTTGAGTGTGTAATTGTGTATTTATTTGCGTTATTTGACAAAATATCAACAAGCACAATCAATCCTCGGCTGCTGCAGGAGTCGCCGTCGCCAGTCGAGAGTCATGAGCTGGCCATCCCTCTCCCACAAACACACCCTCTACCTCTCACTCTCACCCTCTCTCTGAGCACACTCCAGTGGAGACTGCGAATGCTGCCATATGTCAGGGCCGGGTGAAAATCCATTTAAATTAAAGCTGAGCTGCATTCGGAAAGGCATAAATATCGAGCAGGGCGGGTGCTTGGCGGGGCAAGGGTTACGTACAGGGTATCAAGCAGTGTGTGTGTGCGTGTGTGCATGTGTATGTGTGCCTTTTGCTAACTTTCAATTGGAACTGAATTCAAATTTAGTCCGGCCAACACAGCCCAGGCCATTGGGCAATAAACTCTGCCGTTTTTTCTCCCTCTCTCTCGCTCTCTCTCTCTTTGGTTTATTTTCTTCTTTTTTATTGTAACTGAACTTTCGGCTCAATTTTCGCAGAATTTAGAGAGAGAAAGAGTGAGTGCGGGGTATCAGACTGGCGGGTGCGGGGAGTTTGTAGCGTCGCAATTGTATCTTATGCAAATTTACGTAAATTAAACAAAATCTTTGGGAAACAGAAAAATAAGTTTCGGTATTCGATACTCGCAGTGCGAAACTTGTGTATCGAACTTAAATTATTAAGCGGCTGCTGCAGTTGTGCAAGAGCCTGCTATTGGGTACTGAGACTTCAGGAGATAGCCCAGTGGAAAAGCGGATGGAAATAAATAAAATAAATAATATATAAATATATAAGTACTTTAGAATTCATGCAACTCTTTGAAGAAGGTTTTCCTATTGAATTGCTGTATTCATTGTATTATATTATATTTATTTATTTTTTTTTATAATTTATTTTTATATATCTCTTTCTTCTTTCTTGACATCAATGTATATATCTATCTATCTCTGTCAATATAAAAACATTTTTTCAATGGTTTATCATCTCTCATGATCTTTATAATTAATCATTCTCGTCATTATTCACTCTGCTTAATAATTTGTTTCTTTCCCTGTGTCTTTTTATTTTACTTTCCTCCTCAATTAGTATTACTATTTTATATTTCTATTATATACATTTAGTATTATATAACATTTAGTATATCTACCACCAATTAAGATCACACTTGTAGCATATTTGCATCGACTTTAGAAACTTTCTATTCATATAGAACATTTTCTATCAATTGCCTTAACATTTTAACCAGTTGCAACAGAAGCAGCTTTCTCAGCTCTACAATTCCTGCTGGGCTGTTGACTTTGTGTACATGTAGCACATGCATGTATAAGTGTGTGTGTGTGTGTGAGTGTCTGAGTGTACAATGCGACAAAGACTTATGGTTTCAGTGCCGGAATTAGAAGCTTTCTGCCTGCATTTGCGCTGAACTGCACTTGTTGTTGTTGGCAGTTGTTGTTGCTGCTGTTGCTGTTGCTGCTACTGCTGTTGTCGTTGGAACATTTGTCGTCCTTGTTGCTGCTGCTATGCTCCTCCTTCTGCCCTCCCCCTTTCCCCCAATGCGCCAAATATATTGCAAATAATTCTCAATATATCGTAAAATGTCTGTTGCGAGTACAGTAAATATGCAAAGCTCGTTTAGCGGTGTAAATAAAGGGGTTCGGGTTGGGGGCAGCCAGTATTTTAAGGGTTGAGCGAGTGTGTGTGTGTGTATCTGTGTGTGTGACTCTTGGTCAATGCGGCTTACAGGGTGTCGACTGAGGCGAGCTTTATAATAAACTGAAATATTCAATAGATTGCTGGCGCATATTGTTTAAAGACAACTCAGGTCAGCTAATTAAGCACACATGTGCTAGCACACACACACGCACACATACATACACTCACACAAGCACGCAGACTGAGATAGGTGTAACATATGGCGCTGAACTAAATTGACGATGGGTCGCACACTTTGACAGTTAATTTTGCAATTGTATTTCAATAACAATAAATTCTGCAGACACTCACACACACACAGATGACATGCTGCATGAGTGCATGTGTGTGTGCGTCACTCTCAGTGTGTGTGTGTGTGCTTCACACGCAATGCAGATAGCTGGGCGTAGCCACACCCTCGCGCTGACCAAAACGCATTTGGCGCAACGAGTACAAATATCGCATCTAATTAAATTTTAGCTGCAGTGCGAACACACACGCACACACACGCACAGTCAGGCACTAACACACACACACACACATACGTACGCACGCACGCACACAGATGTGCAGCATAGTGCGGCGTTGCACTCTCTGTGCATACACATTGATCAATTAACAGACAATATTTTCATTTGTCAATGGGTTAATTTATAAGCAAATCAATGGCGTTTGCATTAAGCCAACCCCCTCTAGGCCAGCAGAGGGGAGAGGTTGAAATGTGAAAGAGGGGGTTGGCGGTGTTGGCAGAGGGGGCATTTGTGCCTTATTTCCTCAATAAGGCGAGCGTGCCGAACCGCAGCGAAGCGAGCCAGGCGAACCATATTGTTAATGGTGCAAAATCCGGAGGGCAAACACACACAGGGAGACACACACACACTCAGGGACACACTCACACACACACACAGGGCGACACACTCACACATACAGGAACACTCACACGGACACAGGGACACACACATGCATACACACACGGCCAGCCGGCAATGTCACATGGCCGACAGGTGCTGCAATGGCCGGCAGTACTCTATGTCTGTCTATGTATGTGTGTGTGTATTGCCATGGGTTACCACTCAACCCCCTCCGCAGCTGCCGCCACAGAGGGTTGTTGCACACATGCATATGCCCTCTCGCTCGCACTGGCAACTGTTTCATTCACATTGGAATCCCTTTTGCTCAGTTGTTGTTGTTGCTGCTGCCGCTGCTGCTTGCTGCATGCTGTTTGCTGTGTGCTGGCATGCCATGGCAGACAGCCGAGGAATGCCAAAAGTGCATTGTGTGTGTGTGTGCGAGTGTATGTGTGTGAGTGTGTATGTGTGCTGGTGTGGCCTGCAATTGTTTTCAAAGAAGTCCCCGAACCGTGTGCTAAATGTCAAGTTCAAATGCCAAAGTTCTTCAAATGAAATGATGCTTCTTCTCCCAGTTGCTGCTGCCGTTGCTGCTGCTGCTGCTGCTGCTTGTTGCAACGGCAACTTTATGATCTGCGAATTTGTTGCCAATTTGCAGTTGTTGCTTTAACCGTTTAGTTAATTTGGCGCACACAACTTTTACTTGGCTGCGATTTGGGTTAACTTAGCTAATAGTGTGTGAAGGGAATTGGCTCGAGAGAGGGAAAGAGCTCGTCATTGTATAAGTTATATTGTGATTTAAACTATTTTATAGATTATTTCTTAACTTTAAATTGTTTGTAGTTGTATGAACATATCGAACTAAGGTTAATCAAGATATGAATATCTTATTTAGTTGCACTTTTATTTCAATTTCCTCTAGGTAACTTGAACTGGCAGAACCTGAAAAATATCTTTCAACTCTGAGTTCCTTTGCCAAGCACAAGAATATGTGAGTATCTTTTTTATACATGTTATACGTACAAATATATAATATACACATACACACACACATTTTTATATGTATGTGTGTGTGTGTTCGTGTATTTATGGTGCGCCTGTATTTGTGTCTCTTCTAGTTGGGCGCGTGTGTTAAGCTTCACTTGAATGTGATTTATGTGATCCGTTTCAAATTTATTGCCACAAGTTTTGTTTGTACACACACTGTGTACGGTACGTATGTGTATGTGTGTATCTGTGTGCGAAACGCTTTCATTGTGGAATTACCGCGTGGTTCGTTGCGCTCCCCATGTTACGACTGATGTGGTTCCTCTTCTTGCTGTTGTTGTTGCTGTTGCTGTTCTCGCTGCCAAGTGACACAAACAAATGAAAGTACAACAAAATAAGGAGAGAAAAGCAAAGCAAAGCCATGACAACAATGCACTGCGCTTGGCAGAGTGCTGGGGAGCAGGGAATGAGGCGCACCTCTAGTTGCAATTGCAGTTACTCGCAAGCAAGCCCTTTGTGGGCCAGTCGCATTAAGCGATTGAATTGTCAACTTCATATCAATTGGCTTCCTCTTCAGCCCTGGCGCTAGGCTCCAACTTCGCAACCCTCCACACACCCCCCGCTTGGCCAACGCCCTGTTGCCTCCATGCCTTGCCCACCCACCACCTTCACCCACAGCGCAGTTATGGCCCCTTGCTGGCGTTTAGATGCCAAAACGTGCCTAGAATGCCCAAAAGGCTGGCCTCACAGCGCAGCTCATTCGCTCGTCCCGGCATATCCACAGCGCCTCAGCTGTCAGGTGGAGTCGCCGCCCAGCCGTCCACGCCCTCTGCTCCGTCCCTCCCCGCATTGGCTTAATAAAGTTATGAAATTGCAATGCGTGCGCTGCGTTCTGCAACTTTAAGTGACATTTGTGTGACAGATATGCGCGTGCATCCGTGAGTCCACTTTCGTGTCACGCGCAGCTGTCACAACTTCAAGATGAGCAAAAGACGAAGACACTGAGGCAAAGGTTTGCAACGTTGAAAAGTTTAAATTTCGATTCTTAACTCTTATTTAAGTTTAATTTCTAATATGCTGGCAAATTTATAATTTTTTTTTGAACAAATATGATAAAATAATTACAAGCATTAACTATAGAATAAATTTTTAAGCATTCAAAATAGATAAACAATAACAAAATGAAAAATAATAATAAATAAAAATTTAAATGAACATAAAAAATAAACAAATTAATGAATAGGAATAAATGCATTCAAATAAAGAAATGAATAAATAAATACATTTTTTTGTTTAGATTTAATGAAAAAACATAAATTAAAAAGATTAATAAATTAAATAAATAGATGAATAAATAAAGAAATAATTTTAAAAAAAGAATAAATGCATTTAAATTTAAACAGAAAAATGATTGTGTTAATCAAATAAATAAAAAAAACAAATAAATTAAATATATTAAAATAGTGCAAAATCGTTGAATAAAATAAAATTAATTTCTAATAGCTATTCAAGCTTATTTGGTGCACTACAGTTTTCTATCTTCCTCACGCATCCCACTGTGCCTTTTCTCTCCGGCATTTTCTCTAGCCCAACTGGCCGAGTTTTCCAAGCGCTTTACGCAAATGAATTCAATGCGAAGGTCAAGTGATTTGTTTATGGGCACGGGACGCTCAACGGTTAGCAATTTGTTGTGACATGTGTAAGCGGCACTCCAGCAGCAGCAGCAACAACAACAGTAACAACAGAAGACGAGCAACAACAACAGCGCCAACAACAACTCATTAACCCATGCTGAACTCTGAAGCTCTGAGCGCGCAACAACCAACGAAGGCAACCAGGCAACATCTGTAAGCAGCGGCAGCCAGATCGCCAAGAAGGGAGAGCAGAAAGGCAGGGGGGGGGGGGAACAGGGAGAACCAACTGACAGCTACAAAATTGAGTTAGTTAACAGTTTTATACGCAGGCGCGCAGATTTTGCGTGTTGTGCGCGGAATGCAGTGCCGCACGAAACTGAAGACGGTCCAGCAGTAGACGGGGACAGATAACACCCAAGTCTCCAGGGTGTATCTGGGCACCGCGTACCTGGTGCTGGCTGAAGGGTGCCGTGTGCCGGGTACCAGTCAACAAAGCAGCCAAGTGACACTCACAAAATCTGACAGAGGCAGCGGCTTTAGTCGCTTCTCATTGTTGCTGTTGTTGCTGATGTTGCTGGTGTCGCGCGGCGCAAGCACAGCCGTTTTGCTTTATTACAGGGAGAAGGAGAATGAAGAAGGAGTTGCTGTTGAAGTTGGAGCTGAAGCTGAAGTTGGGCTTTGGGCTGTGGTCACCGTCGCACAGGCAGCACGGTGCGCAGGCGCGCCAAGTGACACATGAAAACGAAATGAAAATGACAGCGGCAAGTGACAGCGTCGCCATCAGCGGCTGAATTCACCAGGGCAAGCAATGACACTGGCATAAAGTGGGGGAAAGAAAGATGGAGAGAGAGAGACAGGGATATAAAAAGAAGGCCTACAAAAAGTAGACAAACTAAAGCTTTAAAGTTTTCCCTTGTTGCTTTCTGTCTTTATCGCAATGTGCTTGAGAACTTTTAAAAATAATTTCTGAAAAGATTAATTTACTAAAGTCTTGTTAGTTATGAAAGTTTTTATTTAAGTAAAAAGCTCTTAATAGCTCTAATAAATTGAAGAAATGCTTAATTTATTGTATCTCAGAATAGTTTTCAAAACTTAACTTCAAATAAAAATCTCTTAAAAACATGAGAATCAAAAATTGTTTGATTGTTCACATTTCAAGATGATATTTTCTCCACATCTATAAGCTTTTAAGCTCTTGAAAGCTCTTCTTTTGCCACTAAGCATACTTCTCTTCCTTCTTTCTGCCTTTCAGCTAGTATCATTGCAGCATAGCAAGCGACTGTCGCGTTGTAATTTCATTCGTAATTAGCTGAATGCGCCATGAGTCGCTTCTCGGATGGCACAGTGGGTCGCGCACTGCCAAAAAGCGTCGCCAAGTGCCGAACGGGAAAAAAAACCCAAAAAAGTAAAAATTGTATAAAAATGTTGCTGCTAGGCTGCTGATGTTGTTGTTGTTGTTGCTGGTGTTGGTGTGGCTTGTGTTGTTGTTGCTGCAGCAGTTTTTGGTGCGACATTTTGGTGCGCCGTATGCCATATTTTATTTCCATTGCCAAAAGTGTCATGTTACAGAGATTTATGTGCGCTGTCAGCACGGACGACGATGCTGCTGCTGCCTTTTGAGCCATGTTTCGTTGCCGTTTGCTCTCTGTATCTGTGTGTGTGTGTGTGTGTGTGTGTTCACGCCCAAAATGTTGTCATGTTTGGTGACGTAGAGAGAACTGTACACACACACACACAGAAATTCAGAGAGAGACAGATATTTATATATAAATAAAAATGCGTTGTCTACCAATTCAAATGCGCGATAAGCTCGAAAATGCCTGAGCCCGCTCAGTTATCAGCAGGCACAACACACACTTACACACACACACACTTAGTTAGCCTGCCAATCAGTGATTTATGTCTGACCGATTTCAGTGGAAAGTGTAGTTGGTTACCTGCTCCAGACTCGCCGCAGACCCGTAGAATGCTGACACTTTCTTTTTCTTTCACTTCATTTGCAGCCACATCGGCATCGGCAATAGGCGCCAGCCTCCTTCTTTCTGTTTTGGACTCAGGTGTCGATACACGCGCATTTGGTAGCCGCAGAGGCGGCCATCAAACATGCCCTCGCACCCCTCTCCCTATTCTGTGATCACAATAGCCACAGCCTAGTCCCAATCCCAATACCAATCCCAATCCAAAGTCGAGGCTGACAATGACATATTTGCCTGGCACTTTCATCGCACGTCCATGTTAATATGCTCGGGATTTATTGCCTCGAGAGCCTGGCCTGACAAAGGAAATGGCATTGCCTGTCAGCTGTAGTTGTTGCTGTAGTTGTTATTGTAGTAGTTGCCCATGTGAACACCATTTTGTAGTTTCTGTGTGGAGAGTTGCATAATTTTTATGTGCGCTCGTTAATAGATCATCAATTGAGATTGGACAGCGTAGCGCTTCGATTAGCTGCGGTGGGTCGCATTCGAATTCATTCGAATTCGTGAAACGCTTTGGAATGTCGTTTACTCAGTCTGGTTGACAACAACTGAGAGGGACAGAGTGACAAAGAGAGAGGGAGAGAATGATAGGGCGAGTGGAAGAGAGAAGAAGCTGTTGAGTGTGAGAGATGCTTAAAGGGGTAACTTGTAAGCAAAGATCTTTATAATATGAGAAATTTCACACTTGAATGTTTCAAATTAAAATGGCAAAGAAGAAAAGACATACAAGGCATATAGTTACATACATACATATTCATTTATACCATACATACATATGAACGCAGATATAAAATAAGTCGAATATTTGTGAATGATGTGAGCACTTAAAATTGGTTAAAGAAACTTCTTTTCTTCATCATTGATGAAAAAAAGAAAAAAATCTTCATACCAAAAAACTTTCTGTGCTTAAAACTTTACAACAATCAATGTTGCACTGTTGTAAATATATTGAAATGATTCAAAAAATTGAAAAATTTAATTATTCAAATCTGCAAATATTTCATAATATTGATATACTTATATAAAAATAAATATCTCTATTTAATAAAGTTTTTTATCGTATATTGATAATGTTAAAATTTGTATTTTCTAATTTGCAGTGCTATATTTTATAAAAAATATTTTAAAATATTTTCACATATTTATAAATATATTTTGAATATTTTTATACATAGATAATAATAAATAAATATACATATTAATAACTATATCTTGAATTTGTATTTATGTTATTCCAAAGCTGCCTGCCATAAAACCGCCTCTATTTTGAAGAAACTAACTAATCAAATCAGATCTCAAACCAGGTGTGATCTGTCCTGTATAACAGTGTTGCCTACCTGTCTTCTAACATCAAACGCAACTCCAAGCGGACCAAGCGAGCACACCGCATGCGAATATCGTATACGATAAGAAGCATCCAACTAGCCA
Source organism: Zaprionus indianus (assembly GCA_018904595.1). Taxonomy (NCBI): domain Eukaryota; kingdom Metazoa; phylum Arthropoda; class Insecta; order Diptera; family Drosophilidae; genus Zaprionus; species Zaprionus indianus. Next base: position 9,276,362 of record JAEIHA010000320.1, read on the forward strand.
GAGCAAAATGTTCCAATTCGAAAAAGGTGAGATTCATTCACTCGCAACGTGCGCTCGCAGTGTGCGCACATAAATTAAAAGCAAACCGGCTGCGGCCAAGCCAAACGATGATCAATCATCACGCAGAGAGGGAGAGCAAGAAGAGAGAGAGAGGAAACCAGAGAGCGCGTTGAGAGAGTTACTCGGCATACCTGCGCTCAGAGAGGCGCTCAGGTGTTGCTGTGTTGCTTTGTTGCCTGCCTATGGCTTCTTCTGGTTCTATCGCTGTTTCTCTACCTGCCGAGGGCAATTCCAAAATGGTTATGAGTGATGACTCTCTGCAGACACTCGGCCGGCGGACATGGCGGTGACATGACGTATGTCTCTCCCTGCACAGGAGAGCTGAACTCTCCGATCAGCTGATCGCCATGATGGCCGCCTTAGAGCCGCAATCGAAAGCAGGTTTCCATCCACACGTTATTAATCATTAGCACGCAACGCCAGAGAGAGAGAGGGAGAGAGAAAGAGCAGAGAGCACACAAACGAGAGAGAGAGAGAGCGAGTGGAGCATTTGGGGAGAGCGCGCGCTCGAGCATGTGATTCATTTTTGTTCAAAATTTTGAATACATTTTGATTTTTGAGCCATAAATTTATGCTTAAACTTCAAGCCGACGCTCGCGACATGCACAAAAGTCATTTATTTTGGGTTTTCTCATGCCCCCCTCTCTCTCTCCCTTGTTGACCTACAACTAGTGTATATAGTGCAAATCGCGTACAGATACAAGAACAACAACTACAACCACGAGGCAAACGGCACGCACTTCCGCCGACAAGAGGCCGAGCCGCCGCCAAAAACCTGAAGCCTGAACCCATAAATCAAATGCACTACGTTCTACTTCTACTCCGTGTGCCCCCTTATTATGTGTCTGTGTGTGTGTGTGTGCCTTGGAATCATAAGCGAATTATACACCAAAAGTTGGCAATCTCAACCTTTTTCTTTATAGAATTCCTTCATTTGCCCAGCGACCGCCGAACGTGAACGTGAACCGATCCAGACCGCAGCAGAAACTATATATCGTATCGCGGCGCAATCTGCTGTCGAGCGGAACCCACCTTCAGTTTTACCGTCGGCACTTCGCGTACCGTGTGTGAGTGAATATTTTACATTTCCTATATATGTGTTTATTTAACATATAACTGAAAACTATCTCAAGTGATTTGCCATTGCATTTGTGGACAGACTTGGCATACAAACGCTGTTCGTAATTGCCGGGTCCACTTAATAGCAGTATTACGGCTCCTAATGCCACAATTGTTCGCTGTGCAATGAAGCCATTCGAAATGCCCCCGCGGGTTCCATAACATTTTCAACAAACTCAACAAACTCTGCAGCAGGTGTGTCGCCACAGATCTTCGGATAGCACAACAAAACCCTGCATTAGCAACAGCAGTAGAGAACGTAAACCGTAAATGAATGTCAACTGCAATCAGAAAATTATCAATGATTTAAAGGTATTAATACGCTTAATGGACGCGTTGCAGTCCCCGAACAATTGTACTAGTCGTGCTCACTGATGGAAAGTGCCATGAGAGACAAACTGGGAATTTGTTAAAGAACTTTAGGTTATGTGACTTGAAGAATCAGAGGAAATAGTCTAGGAGTTTGTACAGTAAGGTGTGATAAACTGACTAATAACTCCTTAATAAAGTTTTACTATATCATCTTCTGTTTATGAAGGGAATAAGAAATAAATGATAAGCTTTGTATATGTTGAAGTGTTAAAGGAATGATCGAGGAACTAAAGAGCAATGAGTGCTAAATAACCTAACCCCTTTTTTACTTATTTGTAGGTTCTTTAAAAATATAAATTTTGTTAACAGATAAAATGGGTAATTAATGACTTTGAATTCTGTGAAATGCTTCAGCTGAAAACGAATTATACTAAACGATCAAGAGGACTAAACATTAATGTACCCCCAATATTCTAAGCAAAATTTAAGGGTCATTTAAGTTCTGTATAAAGTAGTAATATAGTTTCTGTTCGGTATATGTTGAAAAGAAATTTAGCTTGAAGTGTTAAAGTAAATCATCAAAGGCCTAAACAATCAAGCAATTTGTGCTAATGCCCTAGCCACTCTAAATTCTGTTTATGGATGAAATATGCAATTGAAGACAAGTTTTAAATTATTTGGACAGTTTCGGATGAAGAAGAATTAAACCACAATAAATAATCAAGGGAACTAATCAGCAATGTGTCTTCAACGCCTTAACCACTCTTTAACAGACTTACGTTCTGTAAAAGGTAGTACTATAGCAACTTCTGTTATTGGTTGATATGTGCAATAAAAACATTACCTTCAGCACCCGTTCAAATTTAAGTGTTATCAAGAGCCTAAACAGCAAATTAATCCTATGATTCCAACAACTCTTTAACAGACTGTTAAGCTCTATATGAGCTACAACTACTGTTCACAATGAACGACTCTCACACATTGTGCTATTATTTTGTATCGCATTAACTGCCTCTTAGGCACTTCATCAACTTACTTCTCACTCTTCGCTACGAACTCAGCTGTAACTAGCTGCCTCGGGCACCTGCATCATTACAACATTAACAGAAATTTTGCAGTCCAAGCAATCCGCAGGCAAGTTGGCCGAAGCGTTCATTACGGCAATGAAGCCGAATTACTAATTCATTAATTGAAGCCCGTTGGCCAGTTACGGCTATGGCAGCATCAGCTATGGTTCTCCACATGTCACATGAGTGTTCTTCCTCTCACTCTCTCTCTCTCTCCTCACTCTCTCTGTTCGTCCACGTGCTGCAGATGCCAACGGTAAAAACGAAAGTGCCGTGTGCCATTTTATGAAGTGTTTGTATGTTCAGTTACAGCTTCAGAGGGGGACTGAGAAGGGGCAGGGACAGGACAACAGAGGACTGTGGCACAGAGAAGGGGGGGGACCGACAGGACAACACTTACGCTTGCCGAACTACAAAATGCTCCCCAGTTAATAATTTCGAAGTGTGTAAAATCACATGCAGCACACACATACTGTCTGAGTATGTGTGCGAGTGTGTGTGTGATGCTGAGTGTGTGTGAATCCGATTTACTTTGCCAATGATGCAAATGTTGATGGCAGTTGATGTTGCCAGACAGAGCAATGGAGGGAGATGGATGAGAGTGAGAGAGAGAGTAGGAAAGAGAGGGAGAAGTAGGGAAAAGGAGAAAGAGAAGGAGAGAGAGAGAAAGGGAGTTTGTCTCTCAATCTAACTCCGTCTGTGCACAAATTGCTCGTTATTCAAAGCTCAATCAAATTAATGAGCAACTCTTTGAGTCTGCGAATTTGAGTTCTGCGCAGACTTGTTGAGATCGTAACGTATAATTTATGCAGAAGCGTGCCACAACAGCTGCCCCCTCTCTCTCTCTCTTCTTCCTCCCTCTCTAACACTGCGCAAAGCATATGTGAAGCATTTGCACTTTACATTCGCCAGATTCCTTTGCTTTTTTGGCCTTTTTTTACATTTTTTCATATTGCAGGTGCAGGTAGCATCGCGTCGCGTCGTGTCGCGTCGCCTTGTTTGTTTGCCCTGCGCTGGGCGTTTGCAGTGTCTATGAATATGAATTATGGAAATTACAGAGCAGCAACAACAGCACAACAACAACAGAGCGTGGCGCATAACAAGAACAACAGAAATGCTCGCAATACAGTCGCAATTACAGCAACATTTTTTTCCAGAAATTTCGAGTGTTTTGTTTGCTTTGAGGTCATTGGTTCACTGACCAAATTCGGATGACACAATACAGAAAATTGATACCAACTCATCTCCGCTGTGGCACAGTAAACCCTCGCTATGCCTACGCTTTCAACAAGTTCGCGTTAAAATCGCATAAATTCAATTAAAACGCGCCGAAAGTAAACACAACAAGAGCGAAAATAAGAAGGCAGCAGGCAAAACGGCAACGGCAACGGTAACGGCCACGCCCCCGCCACATTTGGCCAGCCAGGCCGACGTTTACATTTAATGCTTGCAAATTTAACAAATAATATTCAATTAACAATTTGAATATGAATTTATTACAGGGGCCAGTCGGGCACTCGTTGCCGCCACCGACGGAGGCCGGGCCCGGCTTTCAAAGTGGTAACAAGTTCGACATCGACATGTGTGTGCTTGCAGCACAGGGCAGCGGGGGCAGGTGGCAGAGGGGGGGGGGGGTTAACAAGTTGGTGGCCGACTTGTTTACCCTGCCAGTGGCAACAACAGTGCGACGGGCGAAGACGAAACAGAAAGCAGAGAACGGAGAACGAAAACAGAAAACAGAAAACGAAACAACAACGAAAACAACTGAAAAGTTATGTGAAAAAGGTGGGAAAATGCAAGCATTGTTTAGTCGCTTGCCAGCAGAGCTTAAAGGTAACGATGCATGCAACATTGCCGCAGTCGCTGCTGCTGCTGCCGCTGCTGCTGACGGAAGCCGCGCAGGAAGCACAAGGAGCACGAGCACAATTCCTGGCGGCAGCCGCACATTTCAATAATTATTAACTGCAACATGCAACATGCAGCAGGAGCAGCAGCGGTAGCAGGAGCTGGAGCAACAACAACAGCACGCACACACCAGCAAGCTGGCTACGTGCTACGTGCAACATGCAGCACAGTAGCTGCCACCACAGAAACCAAAACGCAGCACTCCTCCCTTCCTCTCTCTCTCTCTCCTCCCTCTCTGTGGCCCAGTCGCGTCTGCAATTATCAAAACTTGTCCAAATTGACATTTTTTTCGCTCCTTCTCCCCCATGCTGTCTATCTCTCTGTCTCTTCTTTGCTGGTTGACCAACCAGGCGTACCGCATGGCAGGCAGCCTGTGGCAGGGGCAGCCCGCGAGGGGCGCTCTCTGGATTTTGAAATGCAAACACGGCATTTAATTCTATTAAGCCCGCAATTTAATTATCTCTTTGGGGGAAAATGTCATGTTCAATGTCAGCAGCGATGCAGTGCTGCAGCCCCCCCACCCCTGAGTCCCCTTCCCACCTAACTTCACTTATGGCTGTCACTGCTTGCGCGGGGCAGTGTGAGAAATAACAGCGAAATTATGTGATTTTAACTATTTTACAGAAAAACGATATGCAGCATTATGATGGGGTCTGCACAGCGATTAGCTGAAAGCCACGCCACAGTGGGCATTGTTTACTAGAAAAATGGATTAAAAAGGAAGTTTTTTGTATAACTATCTGATGAATGGAAAGATTAAAGCAGACGATCGATTGTTGTTGAACATTAACAGTGACTTACAGATACTCTAACCTAAGATACCTAGATACCTAAGTAATAAATAAATGCTTTTTTCTACAGGTTCGTAACGTGGTTTGTGAAGGGTTTTCTTTGCACTTGGGCCCCCGCTCGCCAGGGGCCTCCGAATTCTAGGAAAAAAAAATTTATTAATGAAGAAATTTGCCAGAAATGAATTAAAAGTTTCTTCATTTTGTAAAATGTTTTATGAACTAACCTACAAACTGTACTACAAAATAAGGATATTAAATGTTAAAGCGGCCCCAAGATATATGTATCAGGGCCCAGGTGATATTGTAGCCATAGCCCTGTCCTGCAGTTGTGAACCTAACATACGAGGGTCGTTTGATAAGTCCGTGACTTTTTGAATAAAATATATTTTTTTCGTCAAAGAAGCGTTTTATTTCTCAACATAATCTCCTTTTAGCTCTATACATTTAGTCCAGCGTTTTCCAATTTTTTTATTCCTTCAAATAATAGGTTTTCTCAAGGCCCTCAAAATAGTCGTTTGTTTCTGTGTTTCTCTTCATTTGACCCGAATCTCTTACCGCCGAGCCATTTCTTCATGTTTGGAAACAAAAATAGTCACGGGGCTAAATCTGGAGAATATGCTGGATGGGGTAGCAGTTCGTAGCCCAATTTATGAAATTTTGCCATTAGCACACGAAATTCTTTTTCCATTTTCGTTAAAATTCACGAGATCGTCTGCTTTCAATGCCTATAAAACGCAAACCAAAAACGCATTTCAAAATTTTACAGTCAGCTGTTAATCGATAACTGCTGACAGGAGCGTGTTGTATTTAGAGCAGGTGCGCGGCAAATACAAAAAGTCACGGACTTATCAAACGACCCTCGTACATGCCTGAAACTTTACCTTAGATATTTTTTTATATACAGGAACCTCTCACAACCATACATACTATAAAACCCTCAAATAAACATATAAGTGCTAGCAATCTCTGTGATGCATGTCTGATTGGTTTATGATTAAGTTTTAAAAGAAAGAGCTGTAAAAAAGGAACTGCATATGATGCTTGTATTAACCCCTTTTTCTATTCCTTAAAATTAAAACTATTCTCATTATCTAAATACTTTTGCAACAGTTATAATAATAATACCAGATCTATTATCCTAGTTTAGACTTGCGCCTAGAAGTAGCCGATTTTGATTGCTTAAAGTGGTAGCTGGCAACAGTGGCACCTACTTGCCACAGCCAATCTATGAGCGGCATCTTATCCAGGGGCCACTTAATTGCCAAGTGCCAAAAGTGCTGCCCACAGCAGACAACTACGAAGAGACTCACGCTCACGCTCAGGCTCAGGCTGAAGCTGAAGGCTGATGAGGCTGCCCACTTGTTGCGCCTGTGCCAATATTTAGCTACCGATTTGCACGAGATAATCAATCGAATATAGTAAATAATAAGCTCAGGCTAAGTCGTGAGCAAAGAGAGAGACAAAGAGGGAGAGAAATCGAAGTCTGGGTGGCAGAGCCTTCTCTCCGGCTGCAGCTCGGTAATTTTGCGCCTCGATTCATGCCTTGCGCCAACGATTCGTGTAATTTGAGTGCCCCAGCGAAGCAACAACAGCAACAACGAGAGCTGATCAGTCTGTCAGTCCCACCATCGTCCGCCTGTCTGTGCGTGTAATTGGATTTTAAGAAGCAGCTGAGATGACGACGACGACGACGTCACGGAGCTGATTGATAACCTTGCGACGTCAGAAGGCACCACAAGCTGCAACGCCTCCAGAAGCTGCTGCCGCCTCGTTGCGCGTTGCGCATTGCCACGTTGCGTGCTGCACTGAACTGCGGCATGTTGCACTCGCTCTAATCAGGTGGTGCACTGCCACAGTGCAACAGTGCAACATGCACTGCGATCTATCAATCATTTGCACACCCAGCGAGCTTAACATTTCACGCCTACAGCTTGTCCCATGGGCGTGGCTCGGAATTAAAACGTATGCTAAGTGAGGAAGTAAAACCAACACCTTGACTAATACTGATTAGTAGAGACAGGACTACTACGATTAGTGCGGACAGAGGGAGACCGACAAGAAACGTGCCAAGTCTCGTCCAAGAAGGAAGGAGGAAAGTAAAAGATTACGAAAATGAAATGAAAAAATGTGGAAATTTTCTTACCCATGTCTGTTGATATGCCGCCGTATTGTGTTAAATCAGATCTTATCTTACCTGCAAGAGAGACGAGAAACGTTTAAAAAATGCTAAAAAATTGTTAACTCTCCGCAGCTGCACTTCTTGATGTGCCAGCAGGTGGAGAGGGGGCGGGGCAGGGCAGGGAAGCAGGGGCCAGCTGGGGCCGATAAGTAGTAAGGTGGGTTAAGCAGCCGCACGTGGTGGGGCACTTGGGTAAACTGAAACTAAGTCTTGTTGTTGTTGTTGATGTTGCTCTTAGTGCGGCAAATTTGCTAGAGATAGGGAGAGGGAGGGGGGTAAGGCGGAGAAAGGGAGGGGTAGCCACTGCACAGTAGCCAATTAAAGACACGTTCTTTTGATCTTTAACCTATGCTACCGACGGTTGATCTCGCGAGTGTAATTTAATACACTCTCTGCTGCGACTTGTTGACTAATGTTCGATAGGCATATACGAGGGTCGTTTGATAAGTCCGTGACTTTTTGTATTTGCCGCGCACCTGCTCTAAATACAACACTGCTCCTGTCAGCAGTTATCGATTAACAGCTGACTGTAAAATTTTGAGAAAGCTGCGTTTTTTGGTTTGCGTTTTATAGGCATTGAAAGCAGACGATCTCGTGAATTTTAACGAAAATGGAAAAAGTGAATTTCGTGTCAGCATGGCAAAATTTCATAAATTGGGCTACGAACTGCTACCCCATCTAGCATATTCTCCAGATTTAGCCCCTGTGACTATTTTTGTTTCCAAACATGAAGAAATGGCTCGGCGGTAAGAGATTCGGGTCATCACAGAAACAAACGACTATTTTGAGGGCCTTGAGAAAACCTATTATTTGGAAGGAATAAAAAATTGGAAAAACGCTGGACTAAATGTATAGAGCTAAAAGGAGATTATGTTGAGAAATAAAACGCTTCTTTGACGAAAAAAATATTTTATTCAAAAAGTCACGGACTTATCAAACGACCCTCGTAGTATAGATCGAGCGTGTATATATATAAATATAAATATATAACTGTTTATAATTGAGAGTTATGTTATACTGCTGCAATTCACAAGCAGTTTAAGCAATGGAAAGTTGTGAGAAATATTTTAAAGTTGGTATAAGTAATTTTTTCTTTGTTCCCTATTTCAATTAGTTTATATATAATATATAGTAGTATAGTGTACTACATAAATTAATATATAAATATATACAGATTAATATAATGAATAGATTAGTGTATATATATATATATACATAGTTATAGTTTGATATAATGCTTATCCCATTCAACCTTCCTTCCCCAACCGGCTCAGTTTCTTTTCAGACTCTCAGCCCCATCTAAAAATTCCACTTGACATTTCGTCTGGCGCTACAAGAGTCTTCAAATTTAGCCCCCCTCCTCCGTCTCTCCTATTCCACCCCCTTTCTGCTGCCCTCCACTGTATCTCGTCTTCGCTGTGTCTCGTATTTCTTTTCTATTGTTTTTTCACAATATTTAGCGCCGGTTTTTTGTTGTCTGTTCTGTTTGTTTACGCCGTGAAAGTGCAAAATGTAAACAATCAAAATGCCAACGCGCTTGCAAGTGGGCGGCAAATGGGTGCGACGAAGAGAGTGGAGAAGAGGGGGGCGTCGGGTGTGGTGCACGTTGAAGGTGGCACAGCAAAAAGGTAAAGTATAAAAATATGATTTAATGGCAGCGATAAAACACGTGTGTATTTAAATATGCGCGCCAGGCGCCTGAGTAAACGTAATTTCCCACTAAAGAGAGACAACAGGAGAGAAAGAGAGAGCGAGAGAGAGATAGAGAGGGAGAGAGAGGGGGTGAGCCAGAGCGGGCCAGACGGACACCCACCCAGTTGCAGATGCAGACGACGGCAGACACAGTAGACACAGCACCCAAAAAAGAAACAACAAAGAAAATATTAAATTAAAAAGAAAAGGAAACACAACTATGCCCCGGAGTGTGCGTGTGTGTGTGTGTGTGCGTGGAGGGGGATGCCAAAGGGGCGCCAACTAAAAGTAAACGGAAAATTTGACAAACGTTTTTTTACTTCAAGTTTTTTTTTGCAGCAGCAATGAAAATTATGAAAATTGTACAAACTGGAGGGGTAAGCCATGAAAAAAAGGGGGAAGGGAGGAAGGGGGCGCGGGGTAACGGGGTGCAAGAGCCGAAAAGGGCAGCCACTTTAGACAAATTCAAACAAATGGCTGGCGGGTCGCCATAGCGACGGCAGACAGTCAGTTGGCAGGGGAGAGCAGGCAAAAAAAGGGGGAGGAGTGTTTACATGCGGAGTGGAAATGAAACATTTAGTTTGCGGTCTGCTAACGGCTTGAGCTGTTAACCAGTTCGTCAAGTGCAACACCCGAGCCCCCTTTCCCCCCACTCCCCGCTAGTATTCGCACCTTTTGGCTGCGCATTTAGCCGATTTTTATGACTCTTTAAGGCGTTGCACGCTCCAGACAAAATACTTTGCCGCATAAATGAGCTGCACATGCAGTGTGAAAGAGCACGAAAGAGAGTGACAGAGAGAGGAGCGAGAGGTAGTGAGAGAGAGCGAGAGAGAGGAAACAAGATGAGCTGCCGATTTGCCTCATTTGTTTGCACTTCCAGTGCAGCTCGAAGAGTTTTATGGCCTCATCAAAAGGCGCTGATATAGATCTTAATTGCCGACCCAAATAAATAGAAGACGAGGCAGCGACGCCGTGCAGCACATGGCAGCCAGATACTTCAGACTATATCGCACTATATCATAGTCATAATCCGCTCGCTTAAAGGCAACGCAGTGGAGAATGCAACTTCTCGTTCGACTTCACTTTCGTGTGGGGAGGGGGGGAAAACTCGTTAGCTATTTAGCATAACACTTTCCACTCGAGCGACAAGTTTGACCGGCAACTGATAAGAGCTACAGCAGCAGCAACAACAACAACAAGTTGCAACGAAAGAAGTCATTAAGGAAACATTAAATTGACATTAATGTGGCAAAGGCGAAGGCGAAGAAGGAGGCTCATAGGGAAGGCAAGTTCGGCAGTCGGAGTTGGATGCTGTGCAGTTCCTTTTGACCCTCGACCTTTGCTTGAGGTCAATGCACACTTGTAAATCAAATTAGTTGGGTCTATAACTCACTATTCGCTTTCCCAAATATTTGAATTTGTATAACAGTTACCCAGTTTTGCATGGGGCCCTCGTAAATCAAGAGTCGAAGACGGGGCAGAGACTACCGTGTAGATAACATAAAAGAAGAGCTACTGCTTGAAAGTGAAATGAGTGTGGAACGAAAGTGGCAGCACAACTGGAACTAGTTCCAGAAGTCTAAAATACTCTTTAACTCTTTTCATAGACCCGATTGGACCTTCACACTATAATGTAGCTTGATCTGCAACCCTTTTTTCTGTTTTAGCTTGGCTCTGCGCCTCAAGGTGGTCACTGCATAATTGTGAACCTATAAATCTTTGTCTCTTTTGTTTTCGAGATCTCTATCTTAATTGAAGCTCATTATAATATGCGTTTCCTACCAGCCTAGCGCAACTTGTGTTACCAAACGCGGGCGACGCGATCCCAGCTGGGTACAAGTTCATTCATCGACTGCGACCCAAACCAAACTGAGAGCTCAACTCCAACTCGATACTCGAGAGTCGTATTCAAATGGATACCAAGTCGGGCCACGCTCGTGCGTAGCTTTTGCACTCGGGTAGCTGATCTCAGATCGCAATCAGCGATCTGGCCGGGCACAAATCCAATCCAAGCAGCCACTCGCGATGCGGAGCCCACCACCAATGAATTATTAATAATAAATAAATCATTATTAAATATCAAAATAATACGCAAATATGCATATTATACGACACACACATACGTACACATACAAATACATACATGTGTGTTCAGGTACGTGTTGGTTCAGATACAGATACTGATGCATAGATGGTCCCCAAACCGAAACTTCATGGCGTTGGCAACTTGTGTTTCTTTTCATGTTTACGCCACTTTCTCATACATGAACGTAGGTGTGCGTGTGTCTGTGTGTGTGTACACACAAGTGGTTATAATGAATGATTTGTTGTTTTATAATAAACACGCCGTACGGCGTCGCAGTCGGCGTCGTCGTCGTCGTCGCTATGACGTATGATGGGGGACCTGAGCCCCAAAAGCGCTTTTTCGGTGCCGGTGTGTGTGTGTGTGTGTTTGCTGTCTGTGTGTGCGTTTGATTGTGTGTTGGTCACTGCGGCGCTCGCTGCCCTTATAGCCAGGCGAACCCCTTCGCCGTGCCTACTCCCGCTACTCCCCTCCTGTGTCTTGTGCCTACACTAACTTCCCCATCTTCAGTTGACCCTTTGGCATGGCGCGTTTTCGCTGCAGCGCTGTGTCTCTGTGTGTGTCTTTATATTGTACTGTGTGTGTGTAAATGTGTGTGTCTGTGTGTGGTGTGTGTGTGTGTGCTTGTTGCCGTCCAGTGTTGTTGTTTTTATTAGGTATCAAAAACACCTTAAAACATGATTTTGCAACTGCCAAGGCGGCTCACATTGAACACTGGTTGAAAATGCGATAAAAATGCAAACTTTAATATTGAAAAAATATATATCATGGTTGTTAAACATAATGTATATATTGGTTACCTATTTAAGTATTGTTTACTAAACAAATAATACGTTTATACTTTTAAAAACATTTTGTATTCCATCAAACGAAATAGAACATGAATTTCTTAAAAATTCATGGCTTTCAAAATGCAATTAATCTGATTATTTGGTTAAACTGTTTCTATGATATCATTCAGTTTCTAAAAATGAAATATAATCAGCATTTTTAGTATATTTTTAGATGATATTGTATACTAATACAAACCAGTTTCTCGCGGTATTATTTTTATAACTTTATACATTTTTTTGTAGCAAAAATAAATTTAAATTATAAAAAAAATTAATTCGAATCTGCAGGCGATTGAGTTTATAAAATATAATAAAATATAAATATTTATAGCTAAAATACAGTAACATATATACCAAAAGTATTACTGTATTTTAAATACTAAATATAACTATTATTTCTAGATGGTTCAAATTGATATTATCTCTGCTCTGTCAATTATTCAATAAGGTGTCAAGTTCTTGACAGCCTCAGTGAGCTCTTTTCATTTTTTATATTCTTTGTTATTTTAATTTTATTGTTTTCAAATTTTAATTGCCTGCAGCTTTTTGATCGCAAATTTCAACAATTGCCCACTGTTTACGCTGAGGCATAACCAAAAATTGCTTCTCGCCCTGCAGTCTTGTTTCATTTTATTATTTTTTAATTTTCTTTTTTGGTTTTTGGGCCATGTGTCTGGGCCACTTTACGTTGTCGTCGTCGTGGACGTTGTTGTGGACCAACTCGGGCTCGGGCTGGTCGAGTCGTTGTCCGAGGCCCGCCAAGGTGCTTATTAAATTCCTTATTTAAAAATACATTAAAAAATGCAAGAAGCTGCCCAGGGAGAACGCAAAACGAAGACCCCCTCGACCACCCGCTCGCCTCCATGGTTGCCTCCTCTTCCCTACCCCGTCCTGTCAATCCCCGGTGTGTCCATCAAGCTGCTGCTGCTGCATCCGCTGCGAATTGTGAATCAATTCTGAAAACGAATTTGATTTCTTTTTGATTTTGATTTTGATTTTGCATTGCGATGTTGTGGCAAATTTGATTAAAAGCGCGCGTTGAAAATGTTTTCCTGTCCGTTGCGGATCTGTGCTTTACTTTTTTCGCCCACTTCTTGTTCTCTTTCGCGGTTGCATCGTGCGTGCCACTTGTGGCCTATTAATTGCATGTTGCATGTTGCGAGGGCACGACATGCCGCAGCGCGCAGTGCATTGCCATTTGAACTATGTGACTAACACACAGCGGCGAGTGTGTGTGTGTGCTGCGCTGTTGTGCGTTATGAGTTATGACTAAATGATTGTAGTCCAAAATTCTCTGGCCGAGCACATTAGCCTTGATTCGGACGTGTGAGCCACAATTGACAGCGTTGCAAGCAGCAAAGACAATCGCCGCAAAGGTCGCCGGGTCGAACCGGCTTGCAACTAGTCGTACCTGCAGCAGAGTCGAGCACAATGGACGCTGATAATTGTCGAGCATTTGTAGACGCAGCGTGAAATATGAATTATGATGGCACTGCCGGACGTGTCAATTGCAGGATCAGCTAAAACGAATCTCAAGGTCATTTTGTGACAAAAAAAATTGGAAGTAAACTAGACTGAGTGTGAAAGAGAGGATGATAAAGTGCAACGAGAGCGAAACGGCAGCAACATGTGCCAGGCGTCTGTCTTTGGACTCCCGATATCGATCTGAAATTAGCCAAACAAATTTGGCCCCAAAACTCAACGCAACCACACACAACCTGTCTGCCTTCTGTTGTGTGTGTGTGTGTGTGCGTGGGGTCCAGGCAAATAAAGCAAATTTACGAATTTGCGAATTTATGTTGAAATTTATCGATAATGACTTAAAAGCCTTCAGGACAATGATTTAATGGCCCCGCACTCAACGTGTTCACACATAACCCACACACAGCCAACCGAGTAGCAGACACTCACACACACACACACACACTCGCACACACTGACGATGGCGATCTGGAGTTGGAGTTCTCAAATCTTAAACCATGTTTAGATACGATAACAACGGAATTTGTTCGTTATTGCATTTTATTATTTCACTTTTTCGCGTTTCGGTTTGGCGGCAAATGATCGATGATCGCTGGAAGTGTGCGGCGATTTATTTATGGCTTGATTTGGTTTTTCCTTGTGCCCTGCAGCGCAAGCCATATTCATTTATCGTATTTGAATAGATCGCAAGCGCAAATAAATGTGGCAAATAATGTTGATCTTAATGGACGATTACGAGAATCAATCACACAAAGAGATTTGAGCAGAGACAAGATTGAAGTTGGAGATTTAGAAAGATTATATTTTATTTTCTCTTATTAAGCATAGTTCCATATATTCACCACACTCTTGGGTGTGGTGAAATTCGCAAAGAGATCGTATTCTTATTGGAGTGTGTCTTACCTGAATTACAGCGAATATTTGCGCTCATTCAGGTAAGATCTCATTCGATCTCACTGTTATACTGTTCCAAGTGGGAATATTCCTTGGCATAACAGTCAGTTTTTGTGCGTTTACTTCGACACCCTGTATGTGAGACACCCTATTCGACTCGGCATTTCAGGCTGCGACTGGGGTACGCATAAATTTCATTACGATCATCTCAGTGTTATATCAGCAGCAATTGATTGAGATCGTGTAGGACGGATCCGTCAAGTGGGGCAAGTGGAATGAGGAAGGAGAGGGAGCTGAGCAGTCGGCAACCAGTTCGGCCAGTTCCCTTCTGCGTGTATTTGGTTCAACTTTAATTGTTTCTTAACCAGCTTCTCGCTTTTGTAATTATCGATACCCCAGTGAAATTTGATTGATTTTTCAGCACTTTATTTTGCCTCAAAATAAAAAAGAGCTCTACCCGCAAACAAATTTAAGATGAAATCATATTTATGCTTGACCGCTGACCACCTACATGAGGGCAGTCATAAATTCACAGCTGGTCCGCGAGAGGTTGGGCAAGGGGGCACCTGAAATTAATTCAGTGCGAAATGCAATTTTGCTTATGATTGTTGAAGGTGTTTTGACTGCACTTTGGGGGGTTATCAGGGCTCGCCTCGAACACGAGCGAAACGCAACAAGGTCTGATAAGGCGGCGCGAAGTGAACGAGTGTGCTCGGCTCTGCTGGTGGCCACCGCTGCTGGCACGTTGCGAGTACTCGAAAGGGCTGCCCCTGCGAGTGAGTCCTGCGACTCAAGCGGCACATAATAACATAATGGCGTTGTTAACTGTAATAAGCGCAACTTCTGCTCAGACCTGCCCGCCCGATGCGCGCAGTGTGTGTCCTGGCAAAAAGGATTTTTTCTTTGCTATTTTCGCAGCAGTTTTTAACTGGGCTCGCTCATAATTTACTTCCAACCGCGACGCGTTGCCTGCTGTTGCTGCTGCTACTACTGTTGCTGCTCTTGTTGCACAAATTGCAGCTCACTTTTGCTGCCACTCTGCCACTTTGCCACTTGCCGACGACGCGCAGCAACAATTACTGACAACGCGTTGCTGGAGAGCATCATTAAAAGCAAAGGTGACAAAAATTAGTAAACAAAGTGTTGAAAATTATGAGACAAGCGACTGCCAGACAGGCTGCTAGGCGTGTGGCATGCCGCGACCACGGGGGTAACTACCAGTTGCAAGTCCACTTCCACTTGCTGGATATATTTATGGTTTATGACTCTCTCTCGAACAGTCTTCGGGCGATATTGTGCCCGCCGCACCTGCGACAAGGCGCGCGATTGACGGACCTGCCGTCAATTAATCGCAAATTAAATAAATTTGAATAATTTTTAACAATTTTCAACAATTGACAAACTACTTATTAATAGAAAATAACCATCTTGCTTTTGTTTCCTATGATATTCATATAATCTTCTCAGCTCCTGACAACAAATATATATTATTAATATGATGTGCTGTTTTTTACATTTACCTATATATTCTGTTTAGTTTTAAATTCACAGACTAAATTCTTTTCAGAATATGCGATGTAAGGCATATAAAAAAATAAATAAATATATTATACAAATAAAAATATTTTTTTTTGTTGATAAATAATCTCAGATATTCTATATAAGTACAAATATAATATATTTTTTTTAAATACGAGTATAAGTAAGTAAGAACGCACAGATAAATAGTATTTGACATTGTTCACTTCTTGAAAAGGTTCACACACTAGAAACTTCTTTCTCTTCTACATAATTAGTTATATATATATATTAATTTATGTATTTATATTTAGTAAAAAACTTAAAAATTTAATTACCAACAAAAATAAAACATTAGATTCTGCAATTGTTCACCAACGTTATAATTGATCAGAGTTTTAGAACATTTAAGTTCATAATTTTATAAACTGACAAAATTTTATATGTGATTTTTTACAGAGACATAAAACAGAATTTTTAATAATAAAACATATTCTGATTGATTTTTTGTTGCGTAAAAAATTTAAAATTATCAAAAAAGTTCTTATTGATTTTTCTGTTTCGTAAAATTAAAAATTTTTCAAAAATATTAAAACTTTGCGAGCTTAGAATATTTCTATGCAATAATTACTTAAATCTTTCATATTTATTTGTGTTTTTAGAGACAATATGTATAGTATAGTAAACATACAAATTGTCTCTTTTCTTGTCTTTTTTTGTTTACTCAATCAATTTGCCCTTGTCAAGTGTTTTGCAAGATGTTTTTCAAAAACTGTTTATGTTTCCATCGAGAATTGACAGTTGAAATTCGCGTTATATTTTACTGCTGGGCAGCTCAGCTTACTTGGCCCGTGAATGAGTGGCTCATCACTTGACCAACTGAAACAGCTACACAAAACAGACAACTGACACAGACTGTAGCAACAACAACAACAAGGGGAGCAACAACAACAATAACAACAAGGGACGGGCATGCGAACTAAGAAGAACTAAGGAGAACTAAGGAGAAGCACAACTGAAACTTAGCTTAGACTTTTTTCAAGTAAGATTGACTCAGTGTCTGGACACTCACTTTTGCTTGGATCTGCTGTGGACTCACCTGCGATTGCCATCCAGGGGTAGAAGGTGTGATTGCTGGCCTGGTGTAAACTGCTGGCGGCCGCTGTTTGTGCCGCTGCAGCGCCCGAGATGGTGCAATTGGCATTCCAGGCTGTGGCCGCGCCCACACCGCCGCCCACACCGCTCGCTGGATTCTGTGCTACGCCGCCGGCGCTGCCATTGCCGCCGCCAGCACTGCCGCCGCCGCGATGGCTCACTGGGCTGCCGCCCGATGTGTCCAAGTAGCCGCCAACGCGGGAATCGGGTGTGCAAGCAGAGGGTCGAACGGGCATGCCACCGCCCCCCGCATTGTTCTGTCCATTGGCAGCGTTGGGTGCATTCGAACCGTTCGGTGTGTTGCCAGAGCCGGTGGCACCTCCACCGCCACCGCCGCCTCCACCACCTCCGCCGCCACCGCCGCCATTGGTGCCGCCCGTATTCCATATGTCCTTGTAGCCATTGACAGTGTCGGCCTTGATGTTCAGACAATCCTGTTTGTAGGCACTGCCAGCGTCGCCGTAGATCTTGTTGCAGGCGGCCGTGATGCTCGCATCGTACGGCGAGTCCTGTGTGGTGCGCTGCAGATGGTGGTTGGCATAGGGCGACATGCCCAGCGACAGTGGGAAGCCTCTGTATGCGGCCGCCGCAGCACTGGCCGATGTCTGATCGTGGTGGCCGCCCGTGCCCATGGCCATGCCCGTCGCCTGGTGCGGATGGCCATAGAAGCCGGAGGCCTGTTCGAAGTAGGAGTTCATGTTGTGGCTGCTGCTGGCGGTGAGAATTTTGGCGGCTGTCGAGCAGCTACAGCAGCTACTAAAAGTAACTGCACGCGCGGCACTCTACACTTGATGCGAATTAATCAGCGCTCCGTGATGCAACGCAAACTATCAAATTGATGCACAGAAGTTTATTACAAATTTTTTAATTTTTCAATTTTATTTATTGCTTTCTGTTTTTCTGTTTTTTAAATTTACTGAAAATTTTTTTGTTGAGTATTTTTTTGTTTTTGTTTTATTTATTGCACTTTTCGCCGGCTCATTTGAGAGTGGAGAATTTTGTTTAAACTAAATTGGTTATTTATTTATTTATGTTTGTCAGTTTCATGTGGCTTAGGCTGGTTTTGCTTTGGGTTTCGGTTGTCGAAATTGCACTCGTTTCTCATTCACTTGACACTTGCAGCAAACAGATAAATATTGTAGATTCGCAGTTAATAATGAGTTCAGAATTGATTTGAAATTGTATTCAATGTGGTGGCGCCTATTGAATCATTCCGAATGCCGAACGACTCGTTTAACATTCATAGCGTTATCAGCATTATTATTATTACAAACTATTATGATTATTATTATTATTATGACGATTATCGTTGTTGTTATTGTTATTATAATTATTATTGTTATTAGCGAACTGACCGGGCTGGCGAGCTGTCGATTAGTCGCGCCGCACACACACAACGTAGTAGTGTAGAACTACAACTAGCCGGGCGCCTCTCGTTTTCGAGATGCAAAAGTTCAGTTCAGTTTTTAGAGATTGAAATTGGAAAATTGAACTCGACGAGCACACAGCAACAACAACAACGAAGACGAGAGATGCGGACGCGAACTGCGGGCTGCGACTGCGACTGCGACTACGACTACAACAACGATACGAGTACTACGAGGAGGCGAGGGCCATTCAACAACACATTCAACACATTCAAATCGAGCGCACAATGCCAATAACAATAATGCCGCTGATAATGTGGGATAATAAAACAAAGCGCGCGCCTGTTATCCAAACCGTTGCCATCGAACGAATGTGCCACCAAATCGCAGTTGGTTGTGTTTTGACTGAGACTCGACTAAACTCAACTGAATGGCCAAACGGGCCACAAGCAACGAACAACGGCGACGGCGACGTCGGCAGCGGCGGCAGCAGCGCTTTGCCTGTAGAGCTCCCCCGACACACAACGGCAGCGGTAGGCAACGAGCAGCAAGAAGAAGCAGCCAAAACAGAGAGTCGAAACAACAAAATGAATGAGCGAAACTGAAACAGACTCTGTGAGCAGCGCGCTCTCAGCGAATGCTCCCGTCCTCGCAAGTGATAAGGGCTACTCAAACACGTTCGCTCACACACACACATAAGCAGCACCCTCTCTCACACACAAACACTCTTGCGCTCACTCGCCATTGAGTTCATGTTGCTTGTGTTCGAGCGCGTTCATTCGAACATGTTTGAGTGCCTTCGTTGCTCTGCCGAGTGAGTGGTGTGTTCATCATTTGCGCGTATGGAAAACTCGCTCGCTCTCTCTCTCTCTTCCTCTCTCCGTGGAAATTCACAATGGAGGCTGATTTTTCTTTCTTATAGGCCAGGCGCTGCTGCCTCCGCTGCCTCTGCTGCTGTTGCTGTTGCAGTACATTACGTACGCTCAAATTATTCTCGCCACTTTGCACTCAATGCGACGGCAGCGCGGCTGTTGCCAGTTGCCAGTCGACCGTCGCCAGTTGCACGCAGCGCACAGTTACAACACCATTTGCAGTAACCTTTTTCCCAATTTGATAGCGCTCTGGAACAATTTTTATGCGATTTGTATGCCTTGAAAATTGAAACTATTCAAGTCATATGCATGTATTGTTAAGACAATAATAATTGTAATAACAATTCTTATAACTTTTTAAAATACCAATAAATAATTAAAATTTAAATTTATAAATTTCAGTAATTTAGAATTTTCTAGAACATACAATATTATAAATAAAATGGGACAGACATTTTGTATTAATTTTATATGTATTTATTTATCTTAGTAGTGATATAAATTCCATAATACAAATTTTTAGGCAGCGCAACTGAGGCCCCTGAGTGTATAATTAGTATCGCTTTTTTAAAATTAATTTGTGAACATTAATTGATTAGTAATGTAATAATATCATGCCCTCCTACAGATTCGAACCTCATTTTTTAATCATCTTTCAGTATAACTAATCATCTAACATATAGAGAACGGCCAAGGAAATAACATAACATACTACTGTGAACAACAAGTAAGGTGAACTTTAATTAAGACTTATTTTGAATGGGATGATGTAGATTTGGAAGAATAAAAAAAGATTTTTCATTTTATAAAAAAATTCACCTACTTTTTGATCACAGTGGTATATATAAATCTATGTATATGTTTTCAATCTCAATAAGCAATGAGGCAGAAAGGTTAATATCACCATGCTAAAGGTTATATTTCTTTGCAGGTTTTTATCTAATAGTGCAGAATTGAATGGTATTATGTATTTCCAATATTATGTCTCATTTTGATTGGCACCGATAAAATCAATTATTTCTAAAATCAGAACTAGTCTTCAATTTAAAACATGAATTTCTGACGATTATTCTTATGGCAGCTATGTGTTTTAGTGGACCGATTTAATTTATAAAAAAATTGCGATCTAATAAATGTTCATGCAATATCTTGCTAAAAATCATTTGATAGTTTGTATGACAGCTATGCGATATATCTGTCCGATATGTTCCCACTTTTTCGGATGTATCAATATGAAGCATGTGTGCCAAATTTCATCAAGACTGAGAGACTAGTTGGCGTTGCAACAAATAGACGGACGGAAGGACAGACATGACAGATGGACTCCCTTGATGATACTGATTCTGAATAAATA
This sequence comes from Zaprionus indianus, assembly GCA_018904595.1. NCBI lineage: Eukaryota > Metazoa > Arthropoda > Insecta > Diptera > Drosophilidae > Zaprionus > Zaprionus indianus. Next base: position 9,297,045 of record JAEIHA010000320.1, read on the forward strand.
TATACTTTATTGCGTCGGAGATGTCTCCTAAGATGCGTTTCAAACTCCTGGCCAAAATTAATGTACCCTTTGCAAGGGTATACCAAACAAAATGGTTTCCCTATTAATGTTTTCAATCTCAAGTCAAAGAAGCAAAAATGAGTGAACTATTAACTATTCATTATCAAATTGATCCGTAAACGAATACTTAATTGTAAATGGCTATTTATTCCGGGAACCCACCCCATTCTAATTTCATTTATATTTTATTTTATATTATCATTATTATTATTTTATTTGTAATAAATAAGGTATTCTAGGAATTATCAATTTGCAAACAAGTTAAACAGAGTGAAAATCTATTTCCCATGGCAGTTCTAAAATAGGCAACAATCTGAAAATAAGAATCAATTTGAATGCATCTGATGACATCAACATTGATGAGTTACATTGAACTGTTTCGCATTTATTGATTGCATTGAATCAAAATGAATATAAAATTGTCCATATTTGCTTTGGTTATTAATGTAAACGCAAATGCGTTGCCGAATTGCGGGCAATAAATTCATGTGCATAATGCAATGAGATTCGGGAGCGGGGTATCGGGGAGAAGGGTGCTGAAACTTTGGCAAATATTTGTCAAAGTTTGCACATTCGCACAAACGGTTGGGAGATTAGAGGCCAAACCCGAGGACGAACAAACAAAGTTGCCTTGCCACAAGTGTTTGCAAAATAAACTTATTATAAGAAGAAATTTACTTTGCCCCTCCCACGGCGAAAGGAAAAAAGGCGACTCGGCTGCCACAGTTGCCTCTCCACATGCCTCAGTTCGCATTCGTTGCCAAGTCTCTAAAATCAACAACATACGAAAGATACAAAAACTTGCACGGATGTCACACACACACGCACATACACACAGGGAGACACACACGGAGACAGACAGTGGGACAGTGGGACTGAGGGACAGACAGACGGCGACATTTTGCCAAATATGCGAGGAGCAAACAAACTGCCAAGTAACATGAGCGGAAAGCCGAGCAAAAAGTACAACGAAAGCGGAGCAAAAGCAGAGCAGAGCAGAGCAGAGCAAAGCAAACGAAACGAGACGAAACGAAACGTAAAAGTAAAAATCGCAGTCGCAACTGCAAACTAAATATCGTGAGTACCAGAAACGCGCTGAAGCAAGACGCAGGGGACGCAGGAGGTATGCGGCATGCGGCATGCGGCAGGACGTTGCGATGCTGCTGCTGCCACGCAGGACGCTGCGTCGCCATGACAGACAGAAATAGCCTCATAACCATTTGAAGCCATTCGAAGGCGCATAAAAGGATCACAACAATCGCCGAAATGAGCCATAATGAGCTCGTAAAAATTTTGCTACCTAATATACTCAGGAATCTTACGAGTATATTCAAACTTGGTTCGTTATGTGGCCACACTGCCACGCTGCCACTGTTCACTGCTGTTGCCACTGCTCCTCCTCTCCTTGTTGCTGCTGTTGTTGTTGTTGTTGAGCTGCTGTCGGGATGCGAATGCTGCTGGTGCTGCTCCCTTCAGTGGATGCCGCTGCGCCAAGGCGATGTTTGTTGTTCGGGGACTCGTCGCGGGCGCCAGTTGCTGTGCTGGCAAATGTCGGTATTATCGACTCTTGATTGTATTATAAATTCATCAAACTGAATGCCTCAATCGATTTTGATATTAAGGAGAAGCGTTGCGGATTTAAAAACGTTTTATAAAATAGTTTATATGAATTGCTAAGTATTTTGTAATAATTTAAAATAGTTTATGGAGTTATATATATGTCAGAAATTATTATTCATTTTAGAGTTTAGTTATATGTTAATTAAAGATATAATGAGGATCATAAATATGAATATAGCTAGGCAGTTAGTTGTTAAATATTCTTATAATGATTGCCAAAGGAAAATATATTTGACAGAACTCCAAGCAAAAACACTATTGAAATTATAATTTTTTATTATAAAATGTATTAAATAATGAATTATTAATTTATTAATTTTAAGACTTCTTTCTGTATACAATTTATTTATTTAACTTATTATTTATATATATTTGCAATTTATACTTGCAACTCTAGTTTTACTAATCTCTGCAGATTTCAATTCAAACTAAACCTTACCAAGTCATTTAGTGTTGCGAAGCATTTTGAATTTCCATTTTAGTTTTCTTATTCTCCCTTGTTTGCTCTACAAGAAATCAATCTGAAGTGCTTGTCTACGCCACATGAATCCAATTGAGGTGCGATTGCAGCCCATTTGCATCAAATTCGGCCATTAATCGGGCCATAAAAATGTCGACAGCGGTGGCTTCAAAGACGAGCACGGACAGCGAAGCAACGGTAAATGTATTGACTTTGAAAACTGAACGATTGGCGGAATAAATCAGGAGAGCGGCGGCGGAGAAGAGAGCAGCGCCCTTCAAAACAACATCCAACAGGTGCCCAGGCCCAGAGCGAAGTCGCTGTCGAGCATCCAAAATTGAAATCGAAATTCCAAATGTCTTTATGAACAGACGCACACACACGACGTAAACAAAGGACAGAGAGAAGGGGGAGGTGGAGGAGGGCAGGCGATCGAGTGTTTTGTACTTGCTTCTTTCCGAATATTTTTGTAAATAAACCCCTCCAAGCATATTTGGCGTTTGATCTCCGAGTGGGCGCCAGGGGGCGGAGTCGGAGGCACATTTCATTTGCCTTTTGATGTTTGTTTGTTTTGGCTGCGGTGGCGGCACAGGCGGTGGCGTCGTCAGCTGCCAAATTGCTGCTTTATTAGCTGCGTAAGTGGCAGGCACAGCACATGAGACGTACGCAAATGCAGATACAGATACAGATACAGCTACAGCTATAGCTGTGGATGGGGTAGATCGGCATAGAGTTGTCTAGTGGCGCGAACTCTTCCGACTGGCAATCAGCGCCGTGGCTCGTTTTGAGCGATTATGGGCAATTAAACAGTGGGTGGCAGTGGGAGTGGTAATTAAATTAGCCGTGTAATTGCCTAGTTGTTGTTGTTACTGTAACTGTGTGTGTACTTGTGGGCACTTTAATGGCGAAATGAGCTCATGAATTACAATTAAAACGCCATTCATCATCAGGTGCGGCGCTTAGCTGCAACTAAAGTGGGTTAGTCTAATCGATCTTAGTTGTCTCTCTCTGACACTTTGTTTTACTATCTCCCACCTTATCTCTCTCTCTCACATTATCTCTCTCTTAATCTCGTTCTCTCTTTTCTTCTACAACAGAAAGGAACACTTTTTCCCACCTCTGATCACTGCTCACTCCTCCCCCATTAGGTCTATCTGCCTTCTCCATCTGACCAGTAGCTCGCGTAAATTTCATACTCGGCTACCGTTGACAGTTGTGGCAGATGGGGGCGGGGCATATGGAAATGAGTGCGCTTTGTATGCAAATCGCAGTCAGCGAAGAAAAGCAACAGTGCAAATGTACCCCCAACTATTCTGATGAGAAAAGGTAAATAATATTACTCGCACAGCAAAATAAACAATGCACTTTGAGTAAGTCTGAATTGAATTGAAACTGTTGCCTTCTGCTCCAAAACCTTAATGAAATCCAACTGAAAACAGCGCACACTTCCTCCGGCTGCGATATCCGTATCCTGACTGTGAGGGCAGAGGGAAGGGGGGCAACGGCACTCGTAATGTACGCATGGATTAACCAATTACATTGCAATTTTAATTTGCAGCGAGGCGAAATTTTATTGCGAAATTGCTGGGTGCAGAAATGAAATCAGTGCGCTGTGAATATGGAATGCAATGATAAGGAAATGCAGAGAGAAAAACAGAGGACAAAGGCAGATGGAGAAAGGCAGAGCGAGAGAGGGAGAGAGGGAAGGCAGCTGAAAATGGAGAATACGAAATGCAATCCAATGGATTTAAGTTCTTTATTAACACTTAATAAATCATAGGGCAGCGCACAGACGCAACTGACTGAATGCCACGCCCCCTTGAGCACACTCCTGCCCTCACCCACACATGTCGCCTTGACTTCAGTTGACTTCGATTGACGTGCTGCAAGGGAAGTGAAGGCCATAAAACTAGCGCCAATGCCAGTCAGAAGTGGAGACAGAAGACGGGCCCAGATGCCCTTCTTTCCCTGCTCTTTCCCTCTCCCTCTTTCTCTCTCCCTCTCACACTTCGATAGCTGTAACTGTTTGTCCATTCATTCAACTGTCCGTCCGTGCGTCTGGCTGTCCGTGCGGCACTATCTGCCACACTGCGACAGTGTCAAGCATAAATCCTCATCATAATTCAAAGCATTGATCATTGCCGGAGGCACCCTGCACCCTGCACCCTCCATCCCATATTACCCCCCCCCCCCTAGCACAACCCTCTTGCAGTCCCTTCATGCCGTTTGGACGAGCAAAAAATGACAAATTGTTTGGCGCTCGATTGGCGCAGGAATTGAACGCCACATCCATGTCGCCGGATTGGAGCTGTTATTGTTGCCGTTGCCGTGGCCGTAGTTGTTGCTGTTGCTGTTGCAACTGTGTACGCATGTGACGCCTGCAGTTGCACGTGCATAGCCTACTGTGCAACTGGCCTGGCATCGTGCAACTGGCAACGTGCAACGCACCACAATAAAATACTCGTAAAAAGGTAGGCACAAAAATTTCCTGTTTCATTTTTGAAATGAAAGTTTATTATTGCTGCCACTTTTGTTGCTGTTGTTGCTGCTGTTGCTGCTGCTGTTGTTGTTGTTGTTGTGTGACAAGATAAGGTAAAAGCCGTTAAATTTTATTATGTATTTATGCATTAAACATTCGACATTATGAATTTAATACGGAATTATAAATATTTGCGGATTTAAGCTTAACTCCGATTTGTGTGCGAAAACCGAAGCGCACCGAAACCACACCCCACACTTGCCACATTCGCGCCCATGTTGCCCGCCAATGTGCCAACATTTTGTGGCAAGTTTGCCGAATATTTGCCGACTTAAATTTTGGATTGAATAGCAGATAGAAGGCAAAGACGTCAAATCATTATTGTTATTAATGATTTTCAATTTATATATTTCTTTATATATTTTTTAATCGAAAGAGCTTTAATCTTTTTCTTGTTTCTGAACTGTAAATCTTTAAAAGCACCCATTAAAGCCACATAGAAATTCATTCTTAGCCATAACATTAATATATTATGAAAATTGATTGGATTCTCGTTGATCTTGAATGAATAAAACATCTTGGTTGTTAACCCACTTCGAATGCTTTATAAGCCCAAGCTGGCGACTATAAATGGCGGATTAAACATGAATAAATCTGTGAATATTCGCTAGATAGAAACAGTAAATCGGGGAATTTCGAATTCCGAAAGGTGCTTTTAGCCTAATGCAGAAATCTCGCGGGGGCATTGGTGGAAAATCAATAAACCAAGGGACCAGGCACGCAATGAGGCAGAAGGAGGAAGACGCACCGTGCAGGGGGGGGGCAAGTGGGGGGAAAACTGCGAAGCAGTCGAAGAAGGAACGTACAGACAAGACATACAAATTTTCCAATTAAGCAAAACACGTTTTCTAACGATTATTTTATGCAATCGAAACGAAGAAACGAAGCCAATTAAGACTATCAACGATTCGCCGGCGAATGCGACTCTGCATTGCAAATAAATAAAAGGCGACGAGCGACGGACTTGGGCGGGGAAAGAGAGGAACGGGTACTCGTTTTGATGAATTAATGAATAAGTTGACGTGCCACCGACTGCTGAGCGATCGACTGTCAATGGATGTGCAACAATTGGGCGTGCATTCGTTAGGAGCTCTGCTCGATCGTTGTGGGGCCAGAGTTGCCACCGGCGTTGCATGAATCAGCGTGGGCGTGCAGCACAAACGGGGCGTGCTTTGCAGGAGCTGAGCCTGGTGTGGCGAGGAGGTGCACGCTACTTAAGCTGCTGCCACGCGTAGTTTTCCTTCGGCTCAGTGATTTCTTGCGTCGTTGCAAGATTGCACGCAAGAGATACGACGCGAAAGGCGACTCGACGAGCTCGGGCGGATTCAACAATTGTTTGCAGCCATTTGGCATTTTCATGCCCAGCATTTCCACAATTCAAATTTGCACACAAAGTGGCAATTTGGCCCCAAAAAGCGACCATTGCAAGCGCCTTTTACGGCAGCCCAGTTGCAGCTGCCTCCCGGTTGCCGGTGGCAAGACGACTGCAGGACGGGGGCGTCGCCTAATTGAATTGAAGCATTCCATTCGCATTCGCGTTTCTTCAAATGAACGTCAATTAAAAATGCATCATAAACGCCCCCAGCGCCATTTCATAAACGCTGCCTTAATTTATGCTCTCAACGCCGAGGAGCAGCAGGCTTCGCCTCACAGCTGCGACTGGGCCATAAAGCAAAGCACAAAGGCAGCACAAGAACCAGAAATGTTAACAGAACCAGTACCGGAACCAGCACTGGAACCATTCGCTCGTCAAGCACATGCCCGGACCAATGGATGCGTGGCTGTCTTGAGGCGTCGCCTCTGGCGGCTTTTCCACTTACGAGATGATTGGCAGTTAGATTCATGAACGGATAGATAGTTGAGTATTGCAGCCTGATTAAGTGGGCTTAATTAATTGGAATCACAGATGAAAGAACGTACAGCGAGAGAAAAATGAGTTGCGGCAAGTTGAAACTATCAATCACTGCCACTAGTTGAGAACACATTAAGAAAACCAATGTCTAACTACTTAAAGATTGTGCGCAGACTTTTGAATATCCTGCGCGAGATTTAAGATGTGAATTATCTTTAATACATTTTGAATATTCATTAGTGTGAGTGTTTGTAAAAGAGTATGTATGCTAAATAGTAGGAAATTCTAAATAAAAAAATAAATAAACCATTTTGTGATCATTTATCATATTGTCTCACAAAACAATTAATGATGGAAAAGATATACTAAGTCCTTTAAAGTCTATTGTGCTTTTCATTCTAGACTTGAAATTTGAAGTTATTTCTGATTATGGGAAACATCATTTTGTATCTCTTTTGTTAGCTAAGCTCTTCTAGTTCATATAAACACAATAACAAGTTCAAGCCAATGGAACAGTTCAAAGTTAAGTTTGCTACCCAATATATTCTATTAATTTTATATTATTGGAAGAAAGAAATCTCCCTCAGGAAAAACAGGTTGCTCTGCTTCCTTCCTTAATGAAACAGAGCAGATCTTTTGTCGAGAAGTTTGCAATCTTTTTCCAGGGACCGCGACTTCTGTGTACAGATTTCAAATAAAATAAATATATTGTAGTTAAAGGAAAACAAATCAACGTTAAAGCTAAATAAATGTCTTACTTGTGTTAGTTAGCTACGCTTGGATCATTTTTGCTTAATGCAACTACAGCCTTAACAAGTAACCTTATCAAAATCTTTACTATATCATATTGTTCCTATTATAATCAGTTAAATTCCTGTACTTTAGTGCTGCCTTTAAAGCAGCATAAATAAGTATTTATCCATTTAATCTCCTTTCCTGAGGCTGCTGCAAATTGATTGGCGAATTCACAACGAAATGCAAATACCGCGTGAACCCCTCACCTTTGACGATGGCCGAGATGTTTTTGTGGTTTTCTGAAACCCGCCGAGATAATGACTTAATTCCGCAAAACCACAAAGTGATTTGAGTCAGCTCGACTCAGCTGCGTCAGCGTGGCCGCAAACGTCTCATTAGGAGGTCAAGAATCAATTGCAGTCGAAACACCAAAAGCGACCGCCTCCTTATGCAAAACTGAAACTCAAACACAGCCCGAATAGGCACAACGAGGGCAGGAGGTGAAAGGGAGAGGAGTGCGAAAGAGAGGCAATTGGCTGCACAATGAAGACATTCGCTTCGGTTTGAAGGCACACCGGAGTACTCGACTTAATCCCAGTCTCAGTCCCAGTCCCAGTCGCAGGCAAGCGAACCCTTGACTTCATTCATCAAACATCGGCAGCATTTGCATTTGGCCACTGGAGTGAAATGGCAGCGCGTCCTTCGGCCCGGCTAATTGAGCATTTTTGTTGACTGCGTTCACCTCACGGTTTTCGCCTAGCTGCTTAGCGCTGTCCCGCCCACCAACAGCAGTGCCTGCAGCCTTTTGCCCGATACCTGGGCCGTGTTTGGGTAAGCGGAAAATCCTTTTTCACTTTCCATAGACGCCGCTTGCGAAAACATGCAAAGTGGGTGTAAACGGATCGCGATGATGATTGTTTATTGTAATTTTTATGACTGCTTTGCACACAAACACGCCAAGGCGGCAATGATGATTGCAGCCCGCCAAACGCTGAACGCGCAACCCGACTCCGAACTGCCGCCCACGCGACTGCCAAGAGGGCTGGCCACCGCCCCGAGCTGTAATTCCGTGTCTCAGCACTTTGCCCTCTGAGGATTGAGACGAGCACTTGAAAACTTTCTAATTAAGTCATACGAAGGAGCCAAGATATTGGATGATTAGACTATGATATTGATGGAGAAGAAACATTATATAACTGAGACTTGATTCTATTCGATTTGCAGTTGAAATCAGTTAAGTCGTTATTCATTTTCAATTTGCCTTGCGCCTAAAGGGCCATAAAACCTAAGCCCAGATATGATTAAGCCTAATCGCCAACCTGTTGTTTGTCACTCCTTCTCCCTTGCAGTACTCGAAATGAAACCATTTAAATTGTCGTAAAAACGAATTTTATTAGGTTTGCCCACTTTGTGTGCTCGTAAAAGAGAAGACAATTAAATGCCAAGGCGGAAGAAAGAACAAGCTAAAATGGCATTTTAACAACTATATAAACAAATTGCGGTTAATACCAAAACGGCAGTCGAATTTTTATGTTCTTTTTACGACTTGACGCCACTTGAGCAACGCGCAGCAACTCACAAATCCACTCGCTGAGATTTCACTCGATGCCAGAGCGATCCCTCTGCATCCTGTTGAGTGTCCTCAGAGAGAGACGCAGACTGAGGCTCGAGTCTGATCCCGATGTTTGAGTGTGTGTGTGTGTGTGTGTGTGGATGTTCGTTTGCCTTTGCACTCAAGTGCGGCCCGAGCGTGGACTCTGTTTTGTGCCTCTTGTGTTTACGACTTTTTTACGATCTGTTAGTGTGACGTGATGACAATCAATATAAAAGGCATAAAACCCAAGTTCCGTGACGTATGCCACATAATTATTGCGTGATAGCCTGCCAAACGGAGGCTGCCCTGCTGCTCCCCGTATACATCAGATACATTTTCATAGACATCATTACTTTTACGAGGTGGCTCGGATGTTCCTATCATTTGTTTGATGGTGCTCATGATGCTGATGCTCTCGAGGAAATGGTGGTAAAATTTTATTCGAATGCATTTTCTTGCCGACACCGACTGCATATGTTATTTTTTTTTATAGCATTTTAACGATTTGTTGTGACTACGGATTTGGCCAGTATCTCGTCAAACTCGTTGCCACATTTGATTTATGCGCTGGGAACATAAGCGCCATCACATCAAATAGATTTTTGCCTATAATTCAATTGATATTTCAGTTGAAAATGGTTTGCTCATTGTTCTCAGTACTCCTCGCATAGTTCATGGCATGGCTCAGCTTACAAGATGGTCGCCAGTCTTGCGAGACAGTTGATGCTTGAATTGAAACATATGTGGAACGCCTGCACTTCGCTACGTTCCGTTATCCGCTCTCAGCTCTCAGCTCTCGGGTTCGAGGGGCTGGCAAGCTGGCTGCATCTTAAGTGGCTGCACAATATGCGGTCACATTAAATCATCTGCTCGTAGTATATCACGCCGGCTTTTGGAAATGGAGAAAGACTGAGAGGAGGCGACGCACCAGACAAGTACAGGCCTGACAAATACTCCATAGCAAACCATCTGCAGCATCGGCACTTGGAAATGAAGTCATCGTCATCCAATGGCGAGCTGTAAAAGAGCTGCCTACTTGTCAGTTCTAAGTTAATGAAAATAAACTACATTCGTTTTTAATTTATTGGGATATTATATTTAATTACTTTTTACTTTATTTATTAGTTCACTTGTTTATTTCATTTAAAATTAGTGCATTCACATAATAATATTTATTTAATCTTCCAAATAATAGGTTTTCTCAAGGCCCTCAAATAGTCGTTGTTTTGTGATGACCCGAATCTCTTACCGCGAGATTTCTTCATGTTTGGAAACAAAAAATAGTCAGGGGCTAAATCTGGAGAATATGCTGGATGGGGTAGCAGTTCGTAACCATTTATGAAATTTTCTTTTTTTTATTATTTAATTAAAGGTGGGCAATAAAAGGTCGGCTTATCAAACCCTCTTTTAATTTGTTTGGTTTTGGTTTATTATTTATTTTACAACATGTTATTTACTTATTTAAAATCGAATAAATATAAATGCATATCTACTCAAAGATCATATACATTTTTAGAATGAAAGGTGTGTTAATTTATGAATTAAAACAGAGTTTTAACTAATCTCATTTTGAATACATATACTTTCTAGAATTTTACAATGTAATTGAACTATGAATTTTATTTTTTATTTATTTAGAAGGAAGTCTACTTAATGAACTAAGTAAATAAAGAAGGAGGTAAAGGAAAAGAATAATCCAGAATGATGAATACCCTTTTATATTCTATTTTAATTGATAAAGAGCCCTCAAATAGAATAAAATACAAACTTTGGTTAGTTACTGCAAAACTGTGAAGAGAATTACAAGAAGTGCATTGAACACAAAACTAAACTAAAAAGTAGGCAAACCTATTAACACTCTTGAAACACACAAATACAATTGCAAATGGCACAGGGCGCCTCTTGGCGACAGGCAGACAAACGAAGAACACAAATACAAATAATTTTTAGCAAATAAATCAAAATTCTGTCATATTTGGCAATGCAAAACAGAGAAACGAGCAACGAGAACGAGGCAGGGGAAAAGAGAAAGTTGTTGGCCTTTTGTTTGGCATTTGCCAGTGGTTTCTGTGTTATCAGATGCTCGAGGGCGCGATCACCGCAACAGCCCCGTAACGAACCCAATCCCTGTACCCGATTTCAGTATCCAGTCCCAATTACCTACGGCATCACCGCACCGCATCGCACCGACTACGGCGATTTCAGGACTCGGCAATTTTACAGGCATTTACCATTTTCCACCGTGTAACGAGCCGACGCGATCGTCGTCGCATTTCGGGCGACTGAAACATATTTTTATGATTTATTACCGGGCTCCGACACAATAATCGAGCAGCCCTGGCGGACAATGTGTGTGTCCTTTGTGGGCCGTAGATACATGCATAGATACATACATAGACACAGAGCATGTATGTGCCAGATAAGACAAGCCTCGGCCAGGAGTCAAAACAAATCCTCCATGAAGGTCTTAGGCTAAAAAGTGTCTCGCCTTTGAGCACTTTTTATGCCCGCTTCGAGGACATGTTGAAAGGCAGCTTCATCCGCAGCTAGTCACACATCGTGCGCTGTTTCCATTTTGTTGTTGCTTGTTTCTTTTTTTTATGACATATTTTTATGATTTATGAATTGGTTTGGTTTTCCGATCGTCTTGTCTTTTATTGCTTTTATTAGTTTCATTTTTTTCCGCTGTTTATGGGACCTTCAGAGGCACTGGGAGGGCTCGGCCTCGCAAACGTTTAGCGGCCTAGATCTTTTATGGATCGTCTTTGTTTAGAGTTGTTTTAGTTTCTTTTCGTGAAATTGGGCGTTGCAACTTGAGGGAATGTTAATTAGGCAGGCTATAGATAAAGGAAGTTAATGGCACAACGAAAAACAAAGGAACTGAAGGGAACTGAAGGCAATTATGTTGTGCAAATGAATATTATGGAGAACATTGTCATGTTATATAGGAAAAACGATTGGTGATAGATTTTGGAAAAAGAAATATATAAGAAATAAAATAAAAAAAAACAAAAACATTTATTTATTATTATAATTATTATTGTATTTGGCCTTTTAACGTTGCTAGTTTTAGTTTTAATTAATTCAGCTGACAATTAAATTGCCACAACTTTAATCCAACTGACCAAGAACTTTCACATGATTATTGGGAAATCTCTTGTATTTCGAGAACGGGAACGGGAACAATTGAAATCATAACAATAAAATCAAATTCGAAATTTGTGAGTGCTGGCAACGGGCAAAACTGGCGAGTGGCAACTGGCGACTGGCAACTTGGGAACTGGCAATGGGCAATCGGCAACCAGTTGCATCAGGGCAACAGAGAGGAGAGAAAAGAGCAGTCCTTAAGCAAAAGAGTCAAGTAAGAGGGAGTGAAAGAGGCAAGGCATAAGAGCACAAAGGTAAATGGGAGAAATGCTTAAGAAAATCAACTGCACAACAGCGATTCGAGTGTGGCAACTGCTGCAAAGACAGTGCAAACGAAATGGCCATAAACTTAAGCCAAATGTCTGCGGGGGGCTGCGGGGACGGAGGCAGGCAAGACAAGGAAAAGTGCAGAGCGAAGATGTAACGGGCTGGCCGGGAGGCAGACCCAACCAACCAGTTCGACAACGCGAACTCCGAACTTAATCGAAACATCAAAGGAGCCATGCTAAGGCAGCAAGGCAGCAAGACAACAACAACGACCAGGACAACAACAGCAACAAGTATAAACTTATTAAAAACAACAAGTGCAGCTCAAGCTTGGAGCTTGAAGCTCAATGCTGGCAGCTTGGCGCTTGGGTCGCCACGAGGGGCTTCGCTTGGCGGGGCACAAACTGCTTGTGCAGTGGCAGCACGTCCCAGTCCCAGTCCCGGTCGGACATCGCGCTGCACTGAGCGAAATGAGAATATCAGTTAATGCCAGCTGAGAATCAGCAACAGCCACAACAACAATGACAGCCCCAGTAGCAGCAGCAGCAGAGGCAGCGGCAGCAGAAGCAGAAGCAACACTCAAAATAGGCACTTTCGGTCGCAATAACCACGACATTTACGATTATTTTACGGCCACTAAAAATCAAAAGTGTAATTTACGGAACAAATACAAAGCGAAGTGAGACGTGAAACTGGCACACAAAACAGAGACCAAGGCAACGCGAGCAACAGAGACGGAGCGAGAGAGAGAGAGAGAGAGACAGGGAGAGCGAGAGTAGCAAAATACTTGACTCCACTTAAAGGGTGAACAGTAGAAATGATAAGCTAATTTATATTCATCTTTCAGTATATATTAACAGAGAATATCTGACATCATTTAGCTGAAAGAATAGAAGGAGAGAAGGAAAGATTTGAAAGATTGATAAGAGGAATTGTGAGGGATTATCCCTGGTAGAATCGTAGCACAAATCCTTCCATTTCTAATTCAATAAAGCTACTTAGACCCCATTTCCGACTATAGACACAATGAGATTCCCTTCTTACGCAATTGAATTAGAAAACAGCACTGAACACAGTTTAGATATATAAGTCAAATAAGGTATTTTGTTATCCAGAAATACCATAAAAGCACATCAAAATACTTAAATATTTATACCATCTTTGGTAGTATATGCAGCCATTCTACTGTTGCTGCTTCTGCCTGTGCAAAGGGAGTGAGAGGGCTTGATATTGACCAGAAACCAGTTGGTCTTCGACTGCTGCGCCATGTCTTTCCCTGTGCAGCGAGGCGTCGCGTGCAGCGCCGACGGCAGCAAAATGAAAAGCTGAAATGCAGGTCTCAGTTCCATCCTCGGCCTCGGTCGCCAGCCTCAGCCACAGTCTCCGTCTCAGTCGCCGTTGCGATCTCAGTCGCAGTCTCAGTTTTAGTTAACGTTTTCGATTTGCCTTTTTGCACTTGTTGGCCATCACATGTGCATCGAGCAACCAATCCACACACCCACCCCCCAACCCGCATCCATCCCGAGCCGACCAGACCCGAACAGCGCCCAGCTTCACTGGCCCTCCATCGCCCACTTCACCTGGCTGCGATTGGTGTCCTCCTCTCTCTTGCAGTCGACCCTCTCTGCCTTGGCCATCAAAGCAACTGCCAGCACAGAGCGTTGAAAGATGATTTTCATGTTTTTCCCCCTCGGCAGCAACTGCCCTCGACCCCGGGCCCAATCCCGTTTCGCCTGAATGGAGTAATGCTCCTAACGATGCCCAACGATGCTCGCCGCAATCTTGTTGTCTTAACCGCGTTTACTGACATCTTGATGGTTCGATTGCTCCGATTTTGAATGAAATGATTCAGTCGTTGTTGCATCACCAGCTCTTTGCTTTTATGTCCCATTCCGAATATTGTGACAAGCAGGCGAAATTGAATTGAAGTCTTTGATTGGCAGAGTACGAACCCCCTAACGAGCCATGTATGCAGTTGGATTAACTGCTTAGCGACCATCGAAGTGATTGAAATTTAACTGCGGTTCACAACTAGCTGAACGAAGTTGATTCATATGTTGGAAGATTTTCTTGCTAGACGTTTAGAACTAGTTTAAACAATTCTCCGCATCGAAATTGTTTAAACTAGTAAGTAAGAAGAACTCATCTCTAATAGATAAAGATATTGACTGGATCAACTGGACTTCAAGAGAGTTTACTTTGCTTTAACAAAACAACAATTAGATATTATTTGTAGACATAACTCTCTTCTTTCTAATCTACTAAGAAATGCTACATTTTTTTATGATAAATGTACGTAATATGTATTTCATTCATTTAATTAGACTTTGGCAATCGTTAAAAATCATATAAAAAATGTTAAGGGGCGCTTCAAATAAAGCCAAAACCGTATATCTCAAAACAAAAGTGTAAAAGAGCAAACAATTTTATCAAAATAGCATTGTAAATAAAAGGTTTAAGACAAAACAATGGAAATTCATTAATATTATTAGTAAAATTATCAAATTTGCTTTCGCATTTCAAAAAAAGTCAAATCTGACGGGAAAAAAGCGGAATCAGCTTTGCACTGTGTTTTAAAACTCTGTTAAGTTTACAGCACAACTTCAAAGGAGTCACAGTGACTCTAAAACTGCAAAAGAAAGACCCTAAAACCCCCATTAACATCGACACATAATGGCCAATAGATGGCGCATGCAACACGCTGGTGCTGCCATCTATTGCATAAATGCTGCAACTGCTGCAAAGTCATTGAAATCAGGGGCGGGTTTAGCAAGACAAAAAAAAACAGCGGAACGTTAATAATTTTCGTGTAGGTTTCCAATTGTTTTTCGCCATATTTGCAAACATTTAATATTTTATGGTTAATATTTTATGAATTTTATGAATGTTATAGTTGTTTATAGTAGTGTTTTTTTATTGTTTATTTTGTAATGTATTTATCTGTTATTTATTTTAGTTTCTCTTGTATGAACTCAGCAGCTCTTTTGTGGTTTTTTCACACACTTTTCAGTTATTTTAAATTTTCTTTCTTTTTATATTATATTTATTTTATAATTTTGTTTAGTTTGTGTTTATTTGTTGACCTATTGTTTTATATTGTTGTTATTATTTAGTTGTTTTTTTTTTATTTGGTTTAGATTGTTGCTGCTCTTTCTGCTTTAGACTCCATTACCCAACAGTCCGTCTGTCCGTCGGAAGGGCAACAAAATGTCTGTAAGTCCGCAACGACCTCCACCGCCGTCGCTCGACGTCTGCGCCGCTGCGAGTCACAATCGAAAATGTTTGGTGGTTGAACGAGTCGAGAAAAAATTCAACAACATATCATGAAAACGGGTTCGGGACGGGGTGCACTGAGAAAAAAATTGCAGTGCATTTATTGTAGTTAAGAATATAATACAACCATAACATATTATTTATAGTTATTATTTGAGTCTTCAAATTTGTTTTGATTGATTCATACATTTGACTTCCCTAATTTTTATTTTATTTGTCTACTATTTTACTTTATTTTTCTCAGTGTAGAGGCAGGGCAGAGCCAGTGCCTGGCAAAATGGGCTTGGCCTGCGCATTTGGGCAAGAGCAGTTCCGCTGCTCACTCAACTCCTTTTCCATCTCTGTCTCTGTCATGCACTCTGCGATACACTAGCGTTCGCATGAGTGTTTGTGTGTTTGGGTATGTGTGTGTATGTGGTGTGTGTATTGGGTTTTCCTTCTAAATTTAGCAGTTGCTTCTTGCCGCACTCACTTAAAACGCATTTTCAACGTTTGAATTAACTTTTTTTTTGTTATGTAATCTCGCACATTTTGCTGAAGACAGAAGAAGAAAAATGTTCTCTCTGTTTCATTATGGCATATTATGAGCGAAAAAAAGTTCAACATTTACAATATTTATTCAACTAAATTACCAGTTGTTTTTGATTTTCTATGAATGAAATATTTAAATTACAATAAAATACCAAAATATATTACTTCTTCTATTGCACAAGGTTACAATTTCTGACATTATTAATCTTTTTTTCACGTACAAAAATTTATATATGATGTTAATTCACCATATTACCTCATGTGCTCTAAAAGATATATGTATAAATAAATATAGTTATCATATGATATTGAGTTGAAGTTTCATTTATTTATCTCTTTCAGTTAAACGACCATTTTGCAATATAATTTTTTTCTTTTTTTTTTTTTTTTTAAGGTGGGGGGGAAAAAAAAAGGGTGTACGTAAATAAAAATACGTAAACTGTCATAGTTGCAGATACAAAATTTAAATAAAATAATTTTCTCAACGTTAATTTACAATGACTGTAAAATGTTGACTTTTTTATAATGCTATTAAAAAGAAACTATACATATAGTGAAGTTTTACTTATTTAGTCCTCTAAAAAAAAATTATTTGTAGTTAAATTAAATAAATATATATTAAATAAATAAAACAAATATATAAAGTCAAAACCTCTTAGTAACAATCTTCTTTTTTATAATAAATAAATAAATAATCTTTCACTAAATAAATATTATAAAATCTTCTTTTATAATATATTCGTAATACTTAAATACTTTTCATTCTTTCACTCAAGCTATATCAAACCGTTCCCTGTGTCTAACCAACTTCGTCTTACTCACTTTACAGAGTAAGGGGTTCGCATATGAATCGTGTTTGAGATTGTATTGTTCCGTGTTGCAGCGTCACTTTCGGGCTTGTCGCACAGCTTAATTAAATTCATAGAGCCAGACGAACACATAAAGCTTGCCAAACTGAATACATGTGGCATGGACACGCCCCAGGGGAGACGTAGCCCTAGAAGCAACATACATCTATTTGTTTATGCATGTGTGTGTGTGTAATATAATCATTTTTAAAAGCATAGAAAAACGTTTTATTTGAATGCGATTCAAAGTGTTTCGAATCTCTCGTCGCCTCATTGGGGGTTCCACAGAGATTCTTTTTCGAAATGAAGTCGTCAGCCATGGACCACGGATTAATTGAATTTCACGCTACATGAAATGAAGTGGCAGCGTGAACCCGACCTTGTAGACAATCCACAAGAGCAGGAGGGAAAGAGAGAGAGAAGAGAGTCAGAGAGATGCGAGACGAAAGCCAGTTCTGGCTATTCAAGGAATTCTCGCTCTGCAGATGAGTTATAATTCTTTTTGTACAAATTCTTCTTATTTATTTCTATGCACCACAAAATGATGCAAGACAATGGAGAACTGCCTTGCGATGGCAATGGAAGAATATCATCGTGAGGAGAAAGGGGAATGGGAAAGGGAATGGGAAAGGCAACTTGGAGGGAGAATAAAGCGCACCCCAGGAGCGTCTTGCGTCGTGGTGATTATGGCTGAGCCGATGGCCGGGGTAAAAAAAGGGCAGATAAGTTATTGTAACGAGCGAGCAACCCCTGCAAGGGCCTAGGCCTGTAAAAATAGGACAAGTTCACACACACACACGTACTCGCACTCACTCACACACACACAGACACTTGGAGGGTGCGCCGTTAAAATGAGTTACGAGCTCTGCCATTTTAAATTAAAATAACAGGCCAGCATCCATGGCGGCGCACAAGATGGAAATAGCCCAAAGGAAGAATGCAGAGGGAGATGGAGAGCGAAGACCGAAGAGCGAAAAAAAAGGTCAAAGGCCAGAGCCACCCCGAGTTTGTCTACGCACAAAATGGTCATGTTGACAGAAGTAAATCTTTTGAATTATCGCACTGGCACTAACATAGAATGCGGCAGCATTCTCATGGATGCTGCCCAATGAAGCCATGTCGTAAACAATCACAGTGTCACTCGGGTATTATAGAGGATTTTCGGTCTGCCATTTATCGTATTCGCATTGTTGATTCAAGCATTCTCTCAACTTAACCCGAACTAAGCAAACACCAGACAGAAAGAAAAGAAGCCGAGAGCTTGGGTGGTTGATATTGATCAATGTATTAAACTGCTTTGCAACTGTGTCTTCTCAACATACAAACTGGGCTAAAATCAAACGGAATACGGGCAAACATGTGATCATTGCAACACTGTTATAGTGAACACATCCTCCGGCGCCACAAGATACTCGAGCTTGCGCGTGCCAACACGCAAATAGCAGAGTTTATTGGTCGGATCCAAGTCGCGCACAGCGCTCTGCACCAGGCCGACCATCAGCAGATTCATGTACTTCACAATGCTCTGGGCTGTGGTGTTGTCGAACGAGGTGGCCGCCACGCTGCCGGTGGTATTGTCCGAGACTACGTAGCCGAGTGTGTTCTCCGACGTGATGCGTTCCGTGTTTGCGTTATTCTGTGTGATAACATTCTCAAGTGTGCGGTTCATTTTCGATTCGGTATTGCTTAAAATAAGTTTTAAAATTTACAATAAAAAAATTGAATGTTTGTTAAGGTTGTTTTCAACGTAAGTTCTAGAGCTAGAATGAGAACTGAGAAGTTTTCAGGTGAGCACAATGAGAAGACGTAGTTCAGTTGGATGGAAGTGAGACAGCCTACTGCCTTTTCATTCATTTAAAAGGAGTATAAGAAATATTAAGAGTATAATTATATTATAGTAACAACTACTGAATGTTCATTCCTCCTTTATTAAGTTGCTCTCACAGAGATCTTTCTTCGCAAGAGGCAAAATAGTGCTGAGGATTCCCCTTGCTCAAACTTGCTCTCACCTTTATGCAACGATCTGTCAGACTATACCAAAGTGCCGTCAGTCGCTACTCCTGCTTTCTATTCGACCTTATCTGGCCATTCCCTTTGGCTGCACATTGCATGCCATTGAACTTGTCTGGCTGCCTGCTCTGAGGTCAGTTCAAATTACTCCACCAAATTGATATGAACGTCGCCGCGGAACGCTGGCTCAAGTGGTCGCGTGTATTGCGCCTCCCATCAACGCCCCCGCCCATCAGTCCACGATCTTTCTCTCTGCACTTTTCTGGCTATGGCGCGCCTCATCAGTCGCTTCTCATTTCATTTTCATGCGCTTTTAATGGCGTCTGTTATTGACTTTTAACGAGATTTCCACTTGTAACCTCCCTCCCATCGATGTGTGTCCAGTGCTCGTTGCTTATTTTTAGACCAGCTCCAAGTTGCGGGCTACTCAAGCCTCCGTCTCCATCTTCGTCTCGTCCAGCGCGGGCTAATTGAGTTTTTGACTTTGAAAGGCGCTCAGTCGAGTGCGGATCGGGTCATTGACATGACACGCGGTAGCTTCTAATGCGATGCGATTAGCTTTGCCACGCATATAATAAATCAAGCGATTTCAAGTCTAATTTAGTTAGTAGTCTCAACTAAACTGAGTACCAGGCAGTGCGGGAACTCATCTGTATTCAGGGCTGAGCCGCCAAGTGGTTGTCGGACAAGAGCGGCGAGTGCCAGCACAGTGCAGTGCTGGGACCAGCCCAAAATGGCCACTTGAGCACCCACAACGGCCATAAAACACTTTTGGACATGTTGTTGTGCCAACAACAACAACTACAACTCTGTTTTTCACAGTGTGGTCAATAAAATGTGCATAAATTTTGTAGCTGTTCAACGGCAAACTGAAAACTGAAAACCGAAACCCGGAGTTACATGGCTCGTGTGCAGGACCACACAAACCAGTTCCAGGCCTACAGAGCCACACACACTGGACTAAAATGCAATGTTAAATGTTTCAACATAATTTTATTTATTTAAATATATTGTTTTTTATATTTACAGCTTAAATTATTGGCAAGTTTAAGCAACCATTGAATATTTTTAATAGTTTATATTATGACTGCGAGTTTATCTTTTAAATTTGAAGAATAGATTATAAATCTCCAGATCCGCAGCTCTGTTTCAACTCTCTCCCATTGTGTGACGGCCTCTGCATTGTTGTACACTTGGACCCGCTTGGACCCACTGTTGACCCGCTCTGGCTCATGATAAATGGCCGCCGAATGCAAAACGCCAGATTTGTATGCGGCTGTGCGTCGCTTTAGATTAGGCCCAGCCTGGTTGGCCTGGACTGGGCCTGGTCCGGGGCCAAAATGAATTGTGTTTTGGGCATGAATTTGCGTTGTAGTACCACGAGAATAACAAGCATTTGAAACTATGCAAAATGCAAGCACATAAATCGTGCGAACTGCAGTCACAGCAGCAGCAGCAGCAGCAAACATCATATCTATTCCAAAGTGCTTATCTGAGTGGGACAGCCGCAGAGAGAGAGGGAGGCAGGCTTAGGGGCTGTGGGGATTATGCGGCCCATTACTTATCCGCATGCCAGAATAGTTCTGCATTATGCCAAGCGCGTATATCATTCAATTAGATCGCTATCGAGGCGAGTGTATAACGCATCCAGTCGCGCGGCGATAGGTCAAAAGGTCGACGGCCAATGGCGGCCATAAACAACGTATGAAAAAGAAAGAACAACAACAAATGTTAAAGGCACGAAATTCCTTTGTTAATTACAAAAACCAACAAGAGCTCTGAAATTGAATTAAAAACTCACACCAAATGGGTTTCTCACTCGGAACTCGGGCACTTTCCCTGCTACAGTTTACCGTTTGCCCGAATATGCAAATGAGTCTTTGAGTATTTTATGCCGCCCGCTTTGGCTCGAGATTCGTCGTTGGCTCAGGGTCGTCGTCGTCGTCGTCCGGGCAGTCCGGGTCCGGTCAACGCCCAGCGGTCAGAGCGCTTTTTGGTCAGGCAGTCAGTCCGCACTTCACCTACATTTGGTATCTGTATCTGGTTTTCGTTTCCACGTTTTTCACTTTTTTTCTCCTGTTTCGCTCTTGTTTTGGGCCCAGCGAAAGGGCAACACATGGCACAAATTGGACAACACGTCCTCCAGAACCGCCACCCGAATGTGTCCCAAATACACTTTGTGCCGGCCCTTTGACACAGTTCTCAGTTGTGCCAGTTCCTGCCGCCTCAACACTCCAACTTCAACTCGAAGCTCTGTTCCGTTATGAACACGCACACAGTGGGACTCGTAAATATGCACACACATCCCCATATTTATTCATATGTGAATGGACAAACACTCGCCAAAAATGCGTTTGGAATTTTTAATGTAATTTATTTATCTCTTTTTTGACTGGTCATCACAATATTTCTAGGGTGGAAATTCAGTTACATCTGCTGGTTTGTTCTGTAGTCCTGTAATTAAAGAAAGAAAGGGAAACTCATTAGAATCGGACTTGGGAAAGTTGAATTATGTTTGAGTGTTTAATTAAAAATGCCTGATGTATGTAATTTGGATAAAAAATTGAATATGGTTCTAAATTCTCCTTAAAACATATCAGGAGAAAGCACGTTTGTTGCAAAATAATTCTTGGTTAAATCAAATTATTGATTAGAATATAGTATACTTTGAAATAAAAGCTCAAAATTAAAGTACCCTCTGCAAGGGTATACTTATATCTAATTATTTCATAAGTCACTATGAAACCCTCATGAAATAGTAATTATATAATAGCTACCCTTATACACACATAAACACTATAAGCCCTTCAATTATAATTGTTAATAATGACAGTTATGGCGTAATGCAAAACAAATTCCATTTGAAACTAAGCTCATTATAATATTTCTGGTCAGTGCCAAAATCCACATAATCACAAAATTTCCACCGACTTCGTTTGGTCTGTTCGGTCTCTTCTCACGAATTATTTCACATAATAAAGATGATTATTTATTCAGCAGATGACTCAGGCAATTAGAGATCCATGTGAATGAATCGAATTGTTTATGCTGAAAAATAGATATCGATAAATGCTAAATGCGTGTTTCCAAATTGTTATGGGCACTTTGGAGAGCCTAACTGATTCGCCATTAGCACATAATATCGACATTTTATTGGCCGCATTTAGCATGAAATGAAAATAAAGTCAATTGGGGGTTCATAAACACTGTGAAGTTACTGCAGATGCCAGGCCCGAAATCCATTGATAAATGACATTATTTGCACAGCAGATTAATGTTATTGAATTCTAAATATCAGTTAATTTAAGGCAATTATCTCAGGGATGCGTAATTCCACATGCAAATCGCAATGGAGCTTCGAAATTTATTCACTCCCATTCAGAGTCTACCATAAATTTTTCAATTCGAACTGTGAAAGGTGCAAAAATGCGCGCTTAAATAAATCTCTGAAATTGAATTAGGCAACTCAAAAGCAACTCGTTTAGCGCATGCCAAAAAACGAGTCTAAAATTCATATTCATTTTGATAAGATCAACAAAATATTTTAGATTAAATTAAGAAACAAAGTAGTGCTGAATATATAATATAATACCCTTGCCATGATGTTTGTTGATGATATATAGATAAAGTTTTAACAAAGAACTTTGGAATAAACAAACTTTGCTTATCCTTAGAAATGCGAAGTTGTTTTTCAAGGTATCCAAAGCTCCTTTTTGCCCGCGGCAAAGATATAAAAAATAATCAAACGTATTTCAATTTTATTTTACAGAAGGTGAGAGATTTTTTTATATCTTTTAGCTTTTTCTTTTTTGTTTCTTTTGTGTGTAAACACAAAGACGACTTACAAAACAAAGACAGACACAAAGGGGAACACGAAATGGAAACAGACGCATTCAAAAGATAAATTTCTTAATTTAAATTCAGACCCCAACGTTGGCTTGCCAACGAGTCGAGTTTTTGGGACGCTTGGAGAGATAGGGATGGGGAGACTGTACGAGCGAGAGAGAGAGAGAGCGAAATGGTTTCCATTTCCGTAACAAATGTTTTCAATTTGGCTGAGCACAAGAAACGAAATCCCAAAATTCAATTTTCAAACGTTTTATTTCGACAACATTTTGATTTAGTCGCAGCATTTTTTTCTCCCTCGCGCTTTGAATATTTTACGCATTTGCCTTTCGATTTTCTCGATATTCGTTTGGTTTGGCTTTGGTTTCTCGGGATTGTTGTAACAATGAAATATTTATTATTTAAATTTCGAATCTCGCATAGCATCTAAATCATGCGACAGTGCGACAGCTACAACACTCCTACAAGATACAGATACAGTCATAGATGCTCGTACAGATACTCGTACGTGTTGTCGTTGTTGTTGTGCCACCATCTTTTTTTTTTCTTCATTTTTGTTCGTCACATGATTTAGTTGCAGTCATAAATTTAATTTTAAGCTTTTTGGGTATTTTATTTCGTTTCGTTTTGAGTTCTCAACTCTCGCGTGCGCTGCTCCGGGTCTGCGGTCTGTTCGCCGGGCCAAGATAAACACTTGACAACGCGCTAAGGCCTCGGCCACACGATAAGCGCATAAATAAAGCCTTGGCCATAAATTCAGCGTCAGTTCTGGCACATCCAAAGCCGTTGCAGCAAACGAGAGGAAGAGAGACACTCGACATGACATGGCGCACTCTTGCAGGCTTCAACTAACTGTGCAAGTTGTCAACTCGATCAACTGAAGAGGGTACTAATTTAGGGAAGAGAAGCTGTGACTATTTCAATGAATATAGAAAGTGCCTTTTAAAGCCAATAGAAAAAGTATTCAAATAAATACAAAGTATTAAAATATGTTCACCTTAACATCATCTACATCTACCTACACCTTTTGCCTTCTGCCTCTCCAAATCGGCACCTTCACTCTCCATTTTATGTGCATCTAATGACCGCAAAGAGTCCGTCAGCTGGTCAACTGGGGAACTGGTCAGCTGCTGCTGATGCTGGACACAATGTGCCCTAATTGCCGGGCAGGACACGCAGTGAAATTATGACGTGCCTGTGACGGCAGAGAAGGAAACAAAAGAGGCGCAAACTGAAAGCGGAAAAAGGATGAAAATCATGCGGCAGCAATTCATGGCAATCAAACGGCGCGGAACACGAGTGCAAGCTCTAAAAGGTTTGTAAAAGGATGCGTTCGAGTGACTGTGTGTGTGTGTTGAGTCCATTAAAAGGACATTCCACGTAACCGATCCGTGCGGCACTCAGTGTGGCAAATGGACTCGCACTGCAGGCAGGCAACGGGCAACAGGCAACGCGACATGCGGCCAGAACTGAAGCGAGCGAACTGGACAAGCATGAGGACGTGTCCGGGATGCTTTGTTTGTTTGTCCATTTACTTTTTTTTTCCCTGTATATATTTTATATGTTTCATTTTGCGCTCTGCTGTTTTCATAATTTTGAAAAATTGAAAATCGTGTGACCGGCACCGACTGCGACCCGTTCGACCCGTTCAACTCGGGGGTCGGCGACTCCTCGCTGGCTGGGAGTGTTGCTGCAGCGGCGACGGCATTGCGTGCAATTACATGTGCCGTTGCTGCTGCCCGTCATAAATTGCATCCTTTGCCGGCTTTCACGCGCGGCATGCCAAAGGAGTAGCACAGTTGGCCAGTTGCCCGGCTACGGTGGGGGGTCCTAGAGAGGCGCGGTCGGACCATGTGGCATGGTTGATTGCTGTATGTGCTGCTGCACGCAAATTCCTGTTGCAGTCGTGTAAGTAGCTGGCAATGGCAACATTTCATGTCGTGTTTACACACACTTCCCGTCCATCCCAGGTCCCCCGGAACGAGGGCAACCCTATTAAAAACTTCAATTAATGCAACCCGTTCACGTCCGGCGGCTTGGGCCAAGTGCTTGACGCGACAAGTTATCGTTGATTGCTGATTATTTATATTATTAAGTTTCTTCGCTCATTTTCTTTTCAACTTTTTCTTTAATATAATTTAACAATTTACCTTTTCCGCCACTTAAATAATGCTAATTATTCGTTGCCTGAGTACAACGTGTCAACACCTGCCATGAAGCTGGCAATTTGCAGGGAAAAGTAGAAGATCCTAATGAAGTTTGATTTCATATTGATTCTGATTGCGATTATAATGAATAGTAAAACACAAGGGAGTTGTTTTTTCTAGAGGCTTTTAAAGTTGATAGATATTTCCTTTTGCATCTCATACAAATCAAGCTTACTTCATAATGACTTAAGATGCACCGTGACCACCTTCTTCTTGTTCTTTTCGCCTCCCTTCAATTGCATATGGAACTTCATGTTGGTTTCCAATTTTGAATTTGCCAATTAAATGTTTATCTGGCTAATTACCGTTGCGGGCGTTGACGCCAACGCCCCAGACAAGAAGCAACAACAACAGCAGCAGCAGCAACCACAGCAATAACACTGAACTGAAAAGCCGCCGCCGCCAGTGGCCGCTTGGGCATTATTCAATTAAAAGTTGTTGTGTTTTTTCTTTCGTTTTTGGCACGCACTAAACCCCATAAAAGTCATAAAGGCCCGCATAAAAACCATAAAACGAAAATGAAAAGAATCTCGAAAAAAAAGCGACGAGAATTAATGAATAGTGAAATGGCTGCGTCAGCGGAGGAGGTGTGGGGCATATAATTAAGGTTGAAACACAAGCGTAATGCTGATAAAGAGCTCTCTGAATAGAGAGGAAAACAAGTTTAAGGTGTTTTTTAAGGTGCCGCGACTCCTACTATAGGCCTAGAGCTCTGATTGATCTTGAGCGTGTGGAACGGAAAATAAGAGAGAGGGAGAGAGAAGGGGCAGAGAGGGGACAGAGCAAGAGCAGACTCCAAGTGGTCGCAACATGTTGGGCCCCAAAGAAAGAAGCACAAAAATGAACTCACACAATTTTCACTCAAAGAAAAACCGAGTGAAAACGCCAGCAGAGACCTCGTTGGGGCGGGAAAATCTCGCGATTTTGCTGCTCTTTCTTCTGCTGCTGCTCCTGCTGCTTATTTCAATCAGTGCACAACAACAATGATTTTTATTTTTATGCGCCAACGTAACGATCTCGTTTCCACTTACTTAAATCTACATTTTAACTGCCTGGCACATTTTATGTCCCATTCTAGCAGCCGTGCTAAGTCGGCAGATGCGCGCGCGAGAGCTTTGCGTTCTGCGCTCCCCCGACAAAAAAAAGCGCCAAGAGAGCGAGAGACAAGCGTGACAATGAGTGCAAGCGAGAGAGGGAGAGTGAGCGAAAGAGAGAGGGAGTGCGTTAGGGTTGGAGTGGAATTTTTACAGTGGAGCCAGTACACTAATTAAATCAATACTAATTAATGTGCACAAACATCATTAGCCAGTGTTGGCAAACAAACATGCAAAACATGCCCAGAGGCTGCTCTCCGTCCCAAAGAGAAAGAAAGAGAGAGAGAGAGAGAGAGAGGAGAGCAGCTCAAAAAGAGCGTCGGCAACGGCAAACAATTGAGCAACATTCAGCAAACGATTATGAGGCCATCTCAGTCGCACTTAAAACGGCTATAAACGACGACAGTTATGGCTGCAGCAGCAACAGCAACAACAACAACGAGAGCAACAACAATGAGCACTTCGCCGGCGACGTCGGCGCGCTGCCAAAGTCGAAGAGCGTGAGAAAAGTAATTCTCACGAATGAAATCAGAACGAGCTGCGTATCGATTATGCTCAACTGGCGATTTACTTGTTTTAATGCGAGAGACACGTGGCCTCGCCACAGCATAGCACAGGTTCGTATGCGAGAGAGCGCAACAGCAGAGCAGCAGAGACAGCAACAAGAGTAGCAACAACAACAACAACAGCATTGACAAACCAGTCAGCGCTTAATGCGCAGCCATTAGGGTGCGCAGTCTCGCTCTCTCAGCACACACACACACATGCTCTCTTTCTCTCTCTGCCACTCTCGCTCTCTTTTGATGCTCTGCCTGTCTCGCTCGCACACGCCATTTGCTTTGAGTTATCGTTATGGCCGTTATGGCTTCCGTATGCGCATCGTCGTCGTCGTCGGCAGCGCTGCGACAGCGGAGGCGTGGTCTATCTGAGCAGTAGCGCTTCGCACTGGGGTTTTATGCCCGTTTTATGGCTCATTTTCGTCGTCCGTCGGAGCAACAGTAACTGTAACTGGGCTCTCGGAGCGTTCCGATTGCCGTCGCCGCTTTGGCGTCGGTGAAATTGTTTGTTTGGATAATTATTTGGATTGTTATTAGATTGTTGCAACAACTATAAAAACGCTATAAAAAATATTTTTATTTCGCTTTAAATGATTTTTAGTGGCCATTTGCCTGCCTTCATCGTCATTCTAGCTCGTTGTGCGGTGACAAATTGCCCCAGGATGATGCGTCTAATCACTGACTTGGCCCGTCAAGAAGCTAACTGTGTCTTTTGTGTGCCTGTGTTTGACCTCATTGAATTAAATGGAAATTTGTCTGCGTCGATTTGTTGTCATCAGAGTCTTGTTCTTGAGGAATTGTTGAAATATTGTTGGGGAAGTATCTTGTCGAATCGATGAATTAGACATGTATTTATAGTAATTTGGAAAGGTGCAAAGAAAAGGAAATAAAAATGACTTTATTAGGCGAAAAAATGCAATGTTTTATATATTCAAGATTAACATTTGAATGTAGGATTTGATTTAGTATGTTTTTTTAGTAATTGTATGAAGAGTAAAAGGCTTTCAAATATATCTCTAGTCAGATAAAATTAGATTATTAGTTTATTAACAAGTCTGTGAAACAAAAGAGTTTTCACACTTGAAATTAAAATTTTTTTTAAAAATCGTTTCTTAAGTCTACTGAATCACTTATGTATGATAAGTGCATGTAAAATGCACTTAAGAAGCACTTCAAATGGAATAGATTTTTAAAGAATATAAGTAGATAAATGAGTTTAAATAATTAGTTTTTCATTTTCAAATGTTCTACAGAAAACTCCTATCAATGAAATTATTTATTGTTTATTTTAAGTAATTCAACTGAATTATTTTTATTTCCCACATGAGAACGATACTTTTTACTATGTATTACTTAAAGAATAAATGTAGATAAACAAATTAAAATAATTTATTTATAATTTTCAAATGTTAAGAAAACTCACATCAATAAAATGGTTTATTCTGTATTTAAAGTAATTCAACTTAATTATTTTTATTTCCCACATGAGATCGATATTTTTTGCCATCCCTTCCCCACGTCTATTTATGTATTGTTTTCCATTTAATGTGCATAATTCATGGGACAAAAAAAAAATAGACAGTGAAAGAAAATTAAACAAAAAGCATTAGATCGAAACTGTCACGACTGTGAACGTGAATTCCGTGATTGGATTGCCCAATAAATGTTTATCGAAGGGGCCACAAAGCGCGCATATACTACTATGTGGTGTATCTATAAACGTTTGGCATGTCTGTCGCGCTCCATTGGGAGTTTTTATAAAGAAGAAAAGACGACCAACGAAAAAAAACATCTTTCGATTCCCCAAACTCTCAATCTGATTTCTGTTCGCTTTGGGGTTCGGTAGGGCGCAGCTGTGCGGCAAACAAAAGACACGTTTTTCCCCGCAATGAAGAAGAAAAAACAAACAGAAATAACAACAACGACGAAAATGGTCACACAACAAAGTTATTTTTATGAAATTAATATTGACTGGGCAAAAAGTGCCAGCTGAGTTTGTCAATCCACATCGAAATTGGTAATTAAAATAATAAAAGCGTTTTTTTCCCGTCCGTCCAATCGTTCTGTACGATGCCTCTGGAATTTTAATGAAAAAGTCGCATTCGTTGGCCTGCCAGATAAATTCGGCAACGCGACATTCTCGATGGTCGCCGGGAATGTTTTCGTAAACAATTATCAAAAATATTTCTTAATAAATGCGTTTTTAAGTATTCAACTCGACTCGATACGATGCGATGCGATGCGAAGCGGTCTCTTTCATTCAATTTCTTTTTAATTGACTTCTCTCGGGCTAATTTGGGAATGCATTGGCATCAGGCCCGCCCCGATGCCCTGATGCTCCGATGCACATGTCCATCGTCAGGAGGATCGCCTGCCTTGTGGCAGCTGTTCATTCGTTACCTCTCCACTTTTCCAAAACTGTCTGTCTACCGAAATTTATGTACATTTTCCACTGTTTTCTTTTCAGTTCTTCTCTTCATTTTTGTATTTTTTTTTTGTAATTTCTTTTGAAAATGTGCGACTTGTCATTCAACAAATTCCCTCGCTGTCGTTCCTCCAGTGCCTTCTCTTCCCGTTCCTCCTCCTTCTTCTGCTCAACACCTACATACATACATCCCATTTGTCGTGTTCCATGTCATTCCACTCGCCATTAGGCACTTTTCCTCTTGCACCCTGCTTAATTATCTGTGTTTTCTCAATGCCATTTTTTATGTTGCACCTTTTTGATTTGTGTCACCTTGTCGCGTTTTCTTTACTTGTCGTATCTCTTGTTTGCGTCTGCTTTTTGCTACATGTCATACCTGTTTTTTGGTGTTTTTTTTCTCCGTTTCTGTCACTGTTTTTTTTCTCAATTCGATGTAGCGTCATTTACGTTCAACAGTTTCAAGCTCTCAAGGTTATTCTCGCTGTTGTCGATTTACTTGCGTAGATGGTGATGAGTGTTTCAGACGAAAAGCAATGAATATTCATCAATAAATCTAAATGTAACTTGAATGATATTTATTATTATGAATTAAGGAAACAATCTAGCTATAATTCACACTAACAGACTGATATTGCTTTAATTTAATCTGCTTTAATTTAATTCCTATTCTACTGCTTCATAATCTCATTTCTCTGCGACTTTTCATTACTCTAACTACCGATTCAACTCGGATCGTATCGCGAGTAATCAACTGCATTTTAAACTCAACAACAGCAACAACAAATTACAGGTATTTCTGCAGCCAAGGGGGACGGACTCCATACGGAGCGCAACTTTCGTCAATTAAGGCAAAAGAGTTGAGTTCAGTGGGCGGGAGAGATGAGGCAGGCGGGGCGGGGTTCAGCTGCCCGTTGGCCAAATTATCCGTACGCCATTAAAGTCATTAAAGCCATTATTCGCCGAGTAAAACGTTTAAGAGAAAATGCATCTTCTGGACGCATGGGATGCTGCTGCAAGCAGACACATGACTAAGGCCAGGCAAGGGACAGACAGAGGGACTGCACGAATGAGGGTTAAGGGTACTGTTCGTACTGTTCTTCTCTTGTTGCGTCTGTTATTACGCGCATTTCAGCGCAAAAAAGAGTTGAAATTTGTGGAAACTTTTACATTTTTTAATTTATATGAAGAACAGTTGAAGTTGCTGAGAAGAGAGGAGTAAGGAAGGGGCATTGTTGCCCGCATGCATGCTATAATTTGGACAATTCTGGTGCTCAACGCGAACATTTGCTTAAATGGAATTATCGTTCAATAACCCATTGTTGTTGCTGCCGTTGCTGCTGTGGAATGCACCATCGATAATGGCCGACAGACTGGGGCCACACACATGCGCCAGTGCCTCTCCTGTTCTCCGGCAATATAATCCAGTTGACTAAAGAGATACTAGGCCGGCACAGCCCAGGAAGCCAGAGCCAGCCATGGCAACAATGTAAGCGTCAGGTGTTCGTGTTAAAATGCCAACTAATTTCAGTGTTTTTGCCAAAAGCTTCTTCCTGGCCAGGCACCACACAGGGGCCAGACGGGGGTCGCAATCGGGGTCACAGCCATTTAATCAATGGTTGCTAAACTGTCCATGTTTTTTTTGGCTGGCTGGCCGCATAATGAAAACAAAATCATTAAGTGCTTAATACGAGTTTTTAGCAGGAAGAAGGGGCTGGAAATCAGTACATGATGCAGTCCGGCAACTGGCTCTAAGCACAGCTAAGATTGCACACGTTCAGCAGTGCCTCCTCTTGGCCACCATCTTTGTGCAGAGGCTCTGCTTACTCAGCACAAACGAATGTCAACGAATTTAATTCATTGCTGTTGTCATTGTTGTAGTTGTTGCTGCTGTTGTTGTTGGCGTGACAACAGTGCAGCTTGTGTGGGTGTAGCTAACGATTTGTATGCCTGTCCAACGGACTGTCCCTCTGACACTCCGACTGTCCCCCTGTCCGGCAGTCTGTCTGTCAGTCTGTCTCTCTGTCTGCATGCGATTCGCTTAAATTATGATACGCGAGCATGATAAAACGGCGACAAACGTCATCAGACCGAGTCGAAATAGCTGTTGCTGCTTTCTTGTTGTTGTTGTTGTTGATGTTGACGCCTTTGCTGGCAATGTCTTGCTTTGACCCGGGGCAAGCTTTACCTTTGCAAAGAGCTGGTAAGCTTTGTAAAGTGCTCGAATGTAATGTAGCGAATTTCTGGAATTTGGAATGCACTTAAAAGTTTGATATATTCGCATTTAATAGATAAAAGAGTATAATAAATAAGTACCTAATAGTTTAATAGGTTATAATTCTTATAGCAATCGGAAAAAGAATGTATATCATTCAGAATATAATGTAGTTCTCTTTACAACATGTCAGAACTTGAACTTTGCTTGCATTGTGATAAACTTATTCAATTATTAAGAATTATAACTTCAACTAGTTCTCCAATTCATTTTGTGTGTACAATTCTTAATAAAATTTCTCAATTAACTTCAGTTTTTCTAACTTCCGTACCCTCTTCACTTCCATTCACTTTCTTTGGCAATCCCTTACAAATCTTTTTGAAAACTGCCTCATAAAGTATTTGAAAATATCACGTTGTTTCTATTGTTCATCGAAGTGAACTCGCGCCACCCACGAGCACACTCTGGCACAAATAAAAATTTATGAAATATTGCGTATACGCCCACGATAAGCATCGCACAAAAAGAAACGGGAAAGAACTTCGCCGAATCTTTGTTTTGTTTGCTTTTATCTAGCAGGCCAAATAGAAAACTTACAAAAAGCTCATAACGGTTTGTTTGCGGCTCAGAAATAAACAAACAATAAAATATTGCCAAAGTAGTTGGAACAAACTGAAAAAGCCAAGGCACATAAATAATTTGGCACTAAATCAATTCAATTGGAATAAAATTTCACAATCCGCGTCTTATCTTCTTTTTTTTTTGGGAATTGTGGCGCATTATTTAAAAACGCATAAATAAACAATAATGAAATTGAGCTAGTCTGCAGCAGCAGGAGGAACAAGAAGAACAAACAAACCGAGCCGAGTCCAGACAAGCGAAATAAAAGGCAACATTAACGACCAATTGGATGGGCCCATTAAGCGTCTCGCGGCGCGTCGTTGCCGGGCGGGGATCGCGTCTGAATGAGGTGCGATCGCCGCCAGAGTCGTACAAGAAACGAAATGCAAACAGAGGAAGAAACCCGAATTGGAATCGCACATTCGGCTTCATTTTCATGCGTTTTGCATATCATTCAGCTCCATCCGAAACCTGAGCGAAAATTTATAATTTCATCGAGTCGGTTCGGTCTGTTTCATTATTGAAATTAAGCAATTTGGCGTAATTTAACAACACTTTCAATGCATAAGTCTCGCCGCCGTATGATAACAATGCCGCACCGGCCACTTGGGGCAGTCTGCTGCGAAGCGAGCGAGCGAGCGCATAAACGAATGAATAACAGAGCCCCAACCAGACCCAAACCCAGACCCAAGCGAGACCCAGACCCAGACCCGAACCAAGCGATGCCGACTGTCCATAGTCACGTCATTAGTTCAATTGTTTTCTGTCTGCCGTGTCTGTTACGTGGGCTCTCGATATGCGACTGGGTCTGGACTGGAACTGGGACTGTGACTGGGTCTGGCATTGCTTATCAACACGTCTTCGGCTGGCTTAGTAATGGAGCTGGCACACGATATGAATGTGGATATGGGTAGCCATATCTGTATCTGTATTTGCTTTGTGCTCCCTTGCACTTTGACCGCACTGCACTCGAGTTGACTCTGAATGCAAAGAACTTCCATCGTAAATCATAACAGATTTCTTATGCTCAATCAACATGACATAACGAGTCTTTTACTGCTTGTCTAGCACCTAATTAGACCAATCAAACCACAAACAAGCGAGCAACATAAATATCGCTTCTTATGCCACTTTTGTTTATAGTCGCTTTACGGCTCTTTCTGGCATTAGCCGAAGAGTTTTACGACGCGACGCCGCTTGCACTTGAGCGCAGTTCAAAGGGGATAAGGCCAAGGCGGTGGCGAGATGGAACTGCTCCTGGACAAGTGGCTGGGAGTTGTCCTGGCACATCGTAAAATCAACAGAGTCGTTGTTAGTGTTGCTTTTACGATCTATAAAACGGGCATAAATCGCCGGGGGTGGTGGGACAACAAGGGCGGCTGTTCTTGGCTGCACTTGGTGTTTAATTGCCGGTGGCACAAGCCAACCAATGCGGGGACAGTGCGGGGAGGTGTCTTTTGTGTACTACAAGGTGGCTCGTAAACTCGCACAGACACATCAAACAAATCGAGCGACGGCATTTTGTTTACATCCATTTCGAGTAGTAAAAATGTCGTAAACGAAATTGTTATGAATTGCGGCGAATTAAATAAACATCAAATGCCAAATGCTTTTGTCTGTCAGCGCTAACTGTGCCTATGTATGTGTGTGTTGTGTGTCTGCTGTGTGTGTATGTTGTTGATTGAATCAGCCCGTAGCAAAAGTGTTTAAAACTGTCGTTAAACCTTTGCCTGTGGGAGGAGGCATCGGTAGTAAGTAGTAGAAGAAGCAGCTGCTCAAGCCGTTTCTATCTGCCAATTATGATCGGCTGTGGCTGTGGCCGGGGTTGGCTAGTCTAATGGCCTCCCAGTTGGCAGCCATAACTCAAGTGTGCGTGCTGCTTATCAGCCATGGCTGAGACGCTGCCACACGATATCAGCCTGGGGAAAGGGAAACTAACTTCTCGGGCTTACCTGCAAGGCACGAAAATGTGACCCAAAAACAAAAAAAATACAGAAGACACGACACGGTGCACAGTGGGCAGCAATAATACATTTTTTAACTGTATAAGCCATAAATTATTTGAATCTATTTAATTGATTTATTAAAAATATATTAATCTATTAGTTTGCATTAATTTTCATGCCTTTATTTAATTTTTATTTTTTTTTGTTTTCTTTTCATCTAACTTAAAGCACACTTTAAACATATTGATTGCCTGTTTTGCCCACTGTGCGCGGCCAAGAAAAATCTGAAATCACAGATATAGATAAAAGGGTACGAAAAGAAGCCGTAAAGGAGACAAACAACGTGAAAAGGCAACGGCCAAGCCGAGAACGGGCTCTGGCCAAGGAGAGAAGACCCTGTTGGAGCAGGCCAACGAAATGTGATTCTCTCTACCTACGAGACATGAGCTCTCGCTCTGAGGCGTGGGTCTTGGCCTGGGCATGGCCTGCCAAGCCTTTAAAACTGGCCTGGCCTGCAAGAAGTTGTTGTCGCTGTTGTTGTTGCTGCATTCCAGCATAGCAATGACCGCAGCAGACATTGAGCGCTGTTGTTGGGCTTGTGATTGTGTTGGTCGCAGCCAACTCAAAAGAAATGTCCAACGACAACAACAACAACAACGACGACTACAACGGCAACCTACCATCCATAATGGCTGCGACATTCATTCGCATTCGTATCTGTATCTGTTCGTGTGTCCGTGTGTCTGTGCTGCGGTGCCCTGCAAGTTGCAAGATTTAAGATTGTCAACCATGTTGTTTATGGCTCTCTTAAGATTTTCCCTTGGTCTCCGTTTGCTTTCTGTTTTCTTATATGGCATACAGTTTTTTACTTCAGATTTCTTTTAGCCCGCAAGAATTCATGGCTGAACGTGTTCCGCGGAATTACTCAAAACGTAGCGAACGTCTCAGAATGCGAATGAGAAAAGATGCGAGTCGAAGCGGATTCAGATGAATCTGCAACATCCGACAGTTATTTCGGAGTTTTATTCAACTTATTTTTAGCAGTGCGAGTTTGAAGTTATACAACGAAGTGAGCTTCGTTTATATTTGTGATAATAAAGGCAATGAATTAATTTTAAATTATTGTTTAACTCTTTTTCTTATTTTAGAGGTTTCTCATGCTGAGTATAGATTGATTATAAACTTATTACTGTTTACAACGATAAGAAAGTCACTTATTCCATTGTTTTTTATGAAACAATATTCAACATTTTTTAAATCCTTTTCTTTGAATTTCCCCTATATTTTCCAGGCAATCCAGCATACGTATATCAAACTGTGCTGCAACTACTTGAGGCACACACACTTACACTCACCACGACTCATTCCCATCTTACGCACTTTTCAACACTTTTCCATATGTTTTTTATGCAGCAACATATGCTGCTTGCAGTTTTTTAAACATTTTTTAACTGATTTCCGTTTGTTTCATATGTTTTTGCCGACGCGAGTTTACTGCTTCCTTTGCTAATCCGCCACGTCCTGGCGGCCAGGTGCTGGGATTCATACTGAGTGTTTACAAAACAGCAGAGGCCGATCCCGACAGACGAAGCGATGCTCGATGCTCGCTGGCGATCTTTTCCTGTGCTGTGCTGCCAAAGGGTCACGCATATTATCATAAATCATAAATTTCCAGAGGTTGCAGCTAAAAAACCAAATCCAAAACGCTTTGTTACGCGCCGTCGGGAACAAAACACTCATATTCCTCATATTTTTTTTGCTTTGCCATAAAAAGATTGTAAAAAAACGTCTGCGCGAAATTTCCGTTTAAAATTCAAGCCAAGGTCAGGCGGATCGTCAACACCGGCGGCCATTAAAAAAAGGTGTGCACACACATAAAACACCTTTGCCAGAGTGAGATAGGCTGAGCCTGGCTGCACTCGTCTGGGCTGCACTTGTGCGTTTTTAATGAGCTGCAAATGCATTTGCGAACCTGCCTTCGAACCTGATGGCTAACCTTGAGTGTGTTTTTACCTTTCTCAAAATAATTATGATTTATTTTTTGTCTTTTTTTCGAATTCATCTTTTTTTATTGAGTGTGCGAAATTGGGCAACCTGCTTACGAAGTTGCCACTAACGATTATTATTGCCTCAAGGTTGGAGATATCGCAAGTTGAAGGCCCAGTTGCAGTCTCTGTAATCTGTGGACCTGTTCAGTTTGAATTTCGCAGCCGCCTTGAAGAAACTTGTACTTCATAGACAATTTTCAATATACAGCAAAGTTCAGGAAGGAATAAGCGCATATAGTAAACGAGTGCAGGCAAGTGAATACTATGAGTATATTTTAAGTCTTTAAACACTGTGTAAACATTGCTTAGTCAAACTCTATTTAATGCCAAACTCTGAGCTGCGCTCTAAAGCTGATTAAATTCAGTTCACGCATAGCACTAAGTCGGGTTCGTTTTCATGGCATAAAACACTGGCAAATCAGCCCATCAACGTGTGTTTAAACACACTCTGACACACACACACACACTCGTGCAAACATAATTTGGAATGTGGTTTTTTGCACTTTGGAGCGCGTTATTAGGCTATCCATAACATAATTAATCCTAAACACGCAATTTGTGCCAAATAATTACATTTAATATACCCCCCTCCCCCCCATTTGAGAGAGGCAGCTTGGGTGGGGGCGTGGCCATTTGCATTGAAATGCTTTAAGTGAAATATATGAGGGTTAATTAAAATGCATTTTACATTTACGAGTTGCCGCCGTGTGGCCATAATGGCGAGTGCATTAACAATTAGCCGACCGCATTCATTATGCGCGTCTCTCGCGCACACACAAACATGTAATATGAGGCAACATGCAACATGAGTATCAGTTGCAAGTTGTTGCAAGTCAACAGCCATTGCATCGAATGCTGCAAATTGCACTCAGCGATAGATCCTACTTCATCCTAGAGCCGCAATGCGACGCAACGCGACGCGGCAACAGTCCGCCCACCATTCCTTCTGGGCACGGGCCGCAATTTATGTGGCACGGCTGCTCGAATGCTAAATCTTTGCCTCCGGCTGTGGCAATAAACACGCGTACGCCCAAGTCAACACAACAGCAGAGAACACAGTCGCACACACAGTCTCCAGCCCCATTTGAGCCTGCGAGGGAGCTGGTCAAGCTCGCAGATTCGGCTCCGAAAACTTTGCCTTAGACGACAACGCGGCGCGACTTGCCCTGTAACCGACAACAACAACAACACATCATACATATATATAAATGTATGTATGTGTTTGGCGTGTTGTTGTAACAAGATTTAATTTCGTAAAAAAGTTGCTCTTGCGAAATTTACGAGGAGTACATGGCGAATGGTGGCGTGTTGTTTGTGTATTCGCATAAAGTGTTGCCGACCAGATTTATGCGTCATGAATAAACCCAAGGGGGAGCAGCAGGGACTGTACAAGCAACAGCAACAACAACAGCAACAACACCGACAACAACAGCAACACGAGGCAAAGTCTGCCTGACAATTTTCCTCGGAACTGGAGATTGCCAAAACGGTTTCTGTATGTGCGAGTACAGTTCATATCGTGTAGAAGTATTTTGGGAATATGAGTACATTTGCTCATTATACGAGTACCCAATGAATGCATTTCGCTTAGATGGAGAACTGTTTGTTTTTGCTCGCTTCGAAGTCGGAGTCTTGTTTATGTTGGGGCGTGTTCGGCATTGATTTTCCAAGTGATTTGTTAGTCAGAGCTTAATGGAGCTTGAATTATTTGCAGACTTGGCAAAGCTGCTTAAAGCTTTCCCGATTAGATTTAATTGAAACTCAATGCGAGAGACAGGGAGAGAAAGAGAGGGAGAGAGAGAGAGGGAGTGTTAGTGTAGAGCAGAGGAAGAAAACAATTGCACGTGGGCCACAAATTTATCGAAACGATTAAATCGAAAGGATCGCTGGCAACCGGAGACGGAGATGGAGAAGGAGGCTGTGGCTGTGGCTGTACTGAGGCCACGACTGGCTGGCCATAATCCAGTAGAACGCCATAAAAGCTGTTTATGGTTTCGCGCTCCTTGTGCGCCATAAATCGAACCGGAAAACAGACGCCCCGGCCAGAGCCTGAGCCCAGATCTGACTCGGATTGCGCCGGTTCTGGGTTCTGGGGGCCGCACGACGGGCGTATATAATTTAGTTATAAAAATAACTGCAAAACACGGCTAGGCGAGGTAAGATGAGATCGCCGGCCATGGGCGGGCGAGTTGGCCATTGCAAAATTGCAGATAGACTTCACCTGGGGCCATGGCTGGGCATGAAACATGACTGGGGCTGGCGTCATTATAAATTAAAATTAAATGAAGTGCGTGATTTTACATTATTCTCAGTGCTTTTTTTTCTCCTCTTTTGCGCTGATGGAAAAAATTTCGATTAAATTATTTATCAGACTCTGCGCATCAGCGAATCACGAATAATGAATGCGCAGTGTATGTGTACACGCAGTTACACACACACACACACGTATGCAAATGCCTGTTTCAAGGATTTATGCACAGTGGCAGAAATGCATTTCGATTTTTCAACATCGACGTCGGCGTCTGCGGCGCCAAAAAATATATGTAAAAAGCCAATTAAATATTTTTATCAGTAGATTGCAACGCGGATGAGTAATTGCATTATTTACGGCC
This sequence comes from Zaprionus indianus, assembly GCA_018904595.1. NCBI lineage: Eukaryota > Metazoa > Arthropoda > Insecta > Diptera > Drosophilidae > Zaprionus > Zaprionus indianus. Next base: position 9,335,549 of record JAEIHA010000320.1, read on the forward strand.
CTGCGCTGGCGTATGCTGAAATTAAAACCGAGTTTCAATTTGCCTCGCACAACACAAGCAACATGGCTGCATTCAACATGGCTCGAATGTCCCGCGCCACAACTCATACATACGCCCGGAAGCAGGACGGTGTGGCAAGGGGCAGGGGTACTCGTGCATGCAACGAGTGTGATATAAATTTTGCCAGATTTAAAATTAAACAAAAACGCAACTTGCCGTGATCGAAGTTGCCAGTTCTCAGTTCCCAGTTCCAAGTGCCCCGTCCCAGGTCCCGATTTCCATTTCCATGCAACGTCCGCCATTGCGCTATTATTAGAAGCATTCGCAGATATTTATGGGCCACGTGACGCGCTCTCTCTCTCCCTCTCTCTCTCTCTCTTTTCTATGCGTACTCCCGCTGCCTCTCCCCCATTGGCTCCTGGCATTTGCATAATCGCTTTCGATTCCTCGCACGGCATTCGCCTTAAATGAGTTATTAGTGAGTGTCGCCGAGTCGATTCCAGCCCGAATTATAAATCAATAAGGATATGCCCAGCATTTTAATGCGATTTCCAGCCATTGGCCCAAAACGTCCCACGAGGGTTCACGCATAATTTTATGCCGATTTCTATTTCAATGGAATACGCAATTTTTTCAAAACTCAAGTAAGTTTTTCGATTAAAATCGTGCAGGGGGAGACAGCCTGACTGATTGCTTCTTCAATCGTTATTTATTTATGGTTACATTAGGGTTCCTTCTTTGGGATTATGTACAGTATGTAAGGAGATTATAGCTATGTATATGAGCATATTTTGAAGGTTTTTAAACTACTTTATTTATTAATACTAGGAGTTCGAATGTAAGTCAAGTCAAGTAATCTACCATTCTGTTTCTAATACACACCAGATAGTCTTTTCGCAGCCCGACCAAAAATGAACGTTCTAGCTTGAAAATCGCTAGAATTTACAGACTAATACAGGCAGAAGAGAACTTGGTCTATAAGTCAATACAAACTAAACAGAAAAGTAGTTTGCTTATAATCTTTCAATCGATACTCAAGGTACACACTTTATTAAACTTCAAACTGTACATTAAAATCGATCTCTTGACTCATATATGCATATATATATCTTCCCTTATATAGCAAAGAGATCTCTCCCACTCCCACTCATCATTGGCAGCTTACACATCAACGATTTCTTTGTGCTCAAATTTAATTAAAACATTAGCGATCTTACGGTCTGCCTAATTTACGATCCACGATGCGTCAGCGCAGTTTGGATCAGCCGGGATCAGTTGAGCATACGAACATGACTTTGGAGCTGCTGAAAAACGAGCTGCGTTACAATTTCGCTGATTGCGTACAATTGAAAAAAAAGATACAGATACAATTTACATGCGCGTCGGAACCAGCAACACAACAACGAGAACGAAAACGACAATAGCAATCAGGGGAACAGCCCAAAATTTATAGTACACTCGTAGCGGCAAAGCCAAAGTTCATAAAGTTTCATCAAGCGGCGGGCAGAAGGAGGATTTGCGGGCTTGGATGCGGTTCAGGTTCGGGCTGGGTATGGCTGCGACTTAGGTTCGATTTGAGCACAATGTGAACAAGCGGAGCCTCGCATCAATGTTGGGAATCGAGGCGGCAAAAGATGGCGCAAATATATTTCGCATCGAGCTCCTTAAAATATGCAAATGAAGAAATAAATTTGCATCCCTTTGCCGATGCACAAACAAAGATGGAAGATGAGAGAGAGAGAGAGAGAGAGGGAGAAAGGAAGGGGCGAGAGATCTCCAAAGTGCAGCCAGTCACGACAAGAGTCTCTACTCGGATGCTGGGCTTGCTTGGCTCACGGCGCACGTCTGGGGCATAAATAGCACTAGCATATTCAAAGCGTCAGAGTCGAACGCTCCCGAGCTCGCCGCAGAGTCAAAAGATTAAGACACAAAATTCTTTATATGCTAAAACGCAAATAACATTAAATTAAGCAACTTTTTGTTGTGCCTGCGTCTTTGGAGAGCATCTCCATCTGTTGTCTGTACCGGGCTCAGCTCGGCTCTGCTGTGCCGGAGGAGCCAGGCAGACCAAAGTTTCTTGCGGTTACGGCAATTTATGCATTTGGGGTTTTAATTCTAAAATTGTGAGTCACAACAGGAGCACGCCGACCTCGGCAACGGATACGGTTACAGATACGGTTACGGCTACGGCTACAGTTACAGATATACGCAGATGCAGAGACAGATACAGATACTTCTTGTACACCTAATGGACCTAACGGTCTACGTTGAACGTGTTGCAATTACGACGTTTGCGGTATCTAAAACTTTTACTACGCCCGCCACGTGCAACTTGCCACAGCAAATGGGCGATTAAATGCACCAAACTTGTCCTTATATTGGCAAACGGAACAGTGCTAGCGAGTGTGAAGCTTAAAGTCGAGGTTACCATAAAATGGGAAGTAAAATGGATTTTCTTGAATGAAATTTACGAATTTAAGAGATAAAGCTTAGGAATATTTCTTAATATTAAAATCTTATTCTAGACTGCAGTTTTGAAAAGACAAATAAATAACATAAAAATGAGTAATATGAGTAATAATATGTTTACCATTTTAGGAGAAGACAAGGAAAATTTTGAGCAAAAGGAAATTCCAACACTGAGTGAAAGACAATGTGTAAGGGATAAAGTGTACAAAATGAGGTTTTTCATCATTTAAAATGTGTCCTACACAAAGGGAAATATGATAAAAGCTGGTTTCATTAATTATTAAACCAGACAGAATGGCAACATTGCTGGTTTAACAATTTAAAACGACAGATGGATACATGGAAAGTCACGGGGCTTATTTTAAAAACAAACTAGTTCTTCAAATTTAAATACCAAACCAGAAAGAAAAGCCACCTTCCTGGGTTTTATCTTTTGTGAACGAACACACGAACAGACGGACAGGTGTCTGTTGATGCCGATTCAGAATATGTTATAAGGTATGTACTTAGTATGCAAATTACCCCGAACAAAAATTTATCGAAAAAGTACCTCTGCTACGGTATAATAAACTTATTTATGCAATATTTAATTTACCGCAGGTTCTGTAAAGGATTTTATTATTTCAAATGCAAAAGGTAGTGGTAGAAGATAAATGATATTCAAAACTCATATAAAAGGCAATACTTCACTCCTAAAAAAAGAATATGCAGAACAAACAGAGATCAAAAGAGTAATTTGCAGGATATAGCGGCTACATAAAGTGAGCAACAATGCTTCAGACTGAACATGGTATCTTAGCCTTAGCACTGTGTGTTCCGACTGGAATGTTCGATTCGTTGGTAATTTTCAGCTTTAAAAGCCAATCAAATTATTTAGCTTATTCTTGCATTGACGAAGACAATGCAATGGAAAGGCAGAAGATGCATCCCGGGAACGGAGCTGGGCAGCAACAGACACGACGAGCACACGCAGCGATGGCCAGCGAAGGCTATAAACGGCAGTTAAGTAGCCGTCGGGGCAGAGTTATGTGCCGCTGAAACTGATTCCAATTTGCCACCAAGGATGCGACTATTAATGGAAATTTGCGCAATGCCACAGCTGAGACGGAGGCTCACCCTGGTCCCTTCACCTCAGGCTGCGCTGCGTTCCCAACAGCTCCAGGTCTGGCTCCCAAATGGCGTGTTGATGCGCTGCCAAATTGGTTGCGCAGGCCAACTACAACAACAACAACAGTGATCGAGACGAGCAGGGAGGAGTGGGCAGAGTGGAGAGGTGGAGAGGGGTGTGCGTGCAAGCGTCCGAATTACATTAAATCATGCATTAACCATGAGCCAAGGCCCTGCTTCTGCTGCTGTGCCCTCTTTCTTTTAGCTGCCTGCTGCCTGGCCAAGACCAATTTGGCAGCAATCCTTTGTTTCAAGTGCCGCATCGTACTTCCCCTTATTCATCTCCCTTCACCTGCGCCTCGTTGTGCTACGACTTCACTGAGATATTTTTGCTCTGCTGCGGCGAATGAATTTTTATTTGCCATCGACAGTAGCGGAGTCAAGAGTTCATGTGTTCATGAATTTTTCAGCTCTTTGTCGCCGGCAATGCGGCTGAGAGCTCACGTTCTAATACGCTTTCACAGTCCGATAATAACTTAATATGAGTTTTTAATCCGACTCTCTGTCAGCAGAAGGGACGCAGCCAGAATCCACTCAGATGATTAAAAATGATAAAATTGTTTAGTGCCGTCGGCAATGGGTCTCCGGGGGGCACTAAGCTGCTATATACACATTATAAAATGGTCGCCAGGATCAACAGACCGACGCAGGACGTGTGTCTGTCCGTGTGTGTGAGGGTGTGTGTGTGTGTGTGTTAGTGTGTGATTGCGAACCCGAAAACAAACAGGAAAATGTCAAAATTTAAGCTCACTGCATGAATGCTTAATTGTCTCTCGCCTCTCCCTTTGCTCGGTCAATGTGGGCGGGCTCAAGGGTTGTCCCCTGTAAAGTGTAATTAAGGCAAGCTTATAGCGGCCATACGTGTGCTTAGATGTGCGCGTGTGTGTGTGTGTGTGTGCGTGTAATTTTCCCTTTTCGGCCCGTCAGAGCGTCGAAAGGGTTGCGTGCCTTTGGCGCTTTATCGATGTGATTTGTGAGATTGGATTTTTGGCCGACACTCGGCATCATTTTCCCGGGGCTCATGTGGGTTTATTGCGGTCTTAGCGGTCGTGTGTACACACACATACACAGACTATATACATGTATATACATATATATCGGCAAAAGTTGAACAAATTAATTCGTAGAAAGTTCGCAACTTTGCACAATTTGGCCTCGACCCAAGCGATTGCTGCCAGTGACAGGACTATTCAGCAGTTTGCCAAAAAATCCTTTCTTAGCCAAGTTCTTGGCATAAATTCGACTTTTGAGTGCTTCGCCGGATTAAACGCACGGGCCGAGCAAATTATGAAATTGCAGAGCCAACTTTTTAGGCAAAATAATGATCCATAAAACAACTTGAAAGCCTTTTCGCAATGATTAAGCTCGATTGCTTTTGGCAACTCAAGATTTTCATATAGAAATAAAATCGGAAAATGCATATTTTTTAAAGATAATGTATATTCAGCACTGAAAATATGTATTCTAAGATTTAATTACGAAAAAATTCTTATGGATCCACGTCAAAAAAACAATTATTACCCTGTACTTCTAGTTTGGTGCTCCTAGTTTAGGTTTTGCTCTCCTAATTATCGATCCTACACGTTCTAAGTACTCTAACCACTTTCCCACTGTTTTTTCACATTCTTTAGATGTTTTCCTCTGACTCACAGAGAAAAAAGTGTCAGAAACAAAAAATAAAAGCATTTCGTGTCCTTTCGGCGTTAATCAACGGACAAGCCAGCAACGGGGAATGAACTAGGGGCAGCGGGACAGAGCGGGCATGAAGTGAACAACGAGAATTACAGAGAGAGCAAAACAAAGACGAGGAAGTCGAATGCGAAACCAAACGCCAGAGTTGACATTGCGGAGTTATGTGAATGTGTTGTTGGCTTTGTCTTGTTGTCATTGTTGCTGCTGCTCTTGTTGTTGTTGCTCTTGTTGTTGCTGTTGTCGTTGTCATGCCACAAAGTTTATTTTCAACATTTCCCATGCAACGGCATGCGGAATTCGAGCAACTTTCGTGGCTGTCTAATGGCCGCACTCCTGGGCTTGCCTGGGACACTCCACTCCACGTAAAGGACAAACGTGTTTTTAATTACTCGTCCTGCTATTTCCACAACAGTTACCCACAACAGTCCCTGACTAACTTTTCAGTCCCTGCTGGTTGGCTGCCTGCATTCCAGCCAATTCAACAATCCAGCAATCCTTCGATTCGCCAATGTTTCAATGCTGCAAAATCGCTGCCATTCCGAAGCGTTCAATGGCGCATTAAAATCCGATTGCCCGTCGGCTCGTCGGCCCGGCAGCCCGGCCCGGCCCGTCGGCGCGGCTCAGTGAGGCGCATAAATTCAATTTCCGCGCCATGAATTCCAATTCCATTAATTCCACTGAATTGACCTGCGCGCCATCTAGCGGCATTTGAGTGCACTAACCATGGACGGCCATGGAGCCCAGAGTCGGGCTGCCTCTTGCTCTGCCTCTCGCTTGCTCCACTCTTCCCTTTCCCAACTTAGCTTTAAAACGTGTGCACTGCTCGTTTATTGGTATGTGTGTGTGTGTGTATATGTGTGGACGTGTATGCTTGTGGATGTTGATGGACTGCTTGTGGAACGCAATTGGAGCTAGGGAGACCCTCTCGCCATAATGAAATGTACCTGCCCTCTCCCGGGCCACGAAACATGAAACTGGTTGCGACAAAGGTTACAGGAGCGCAGTTCCTGCTCTTGCGGTTTGCGGTTTGGGCGCCTAAAGAGAATAAAATTAATATCATTATCGCTTTCTTTATATTGTATATACTATATATTAGGTAATTTTCTGTACCCTTTTACCGCAAAAAAAAGTCTAAATAGAGTCATCAAAGTTTCTGCAAATATTATATATGTAACTGACAGAGTGCAAAAATCTTCGCTATTATAAGGAACAAATACTCCAATTTTGGCATTAAGGTTTCTATATGGCAGACGCAGCTAACAATTGTTCGTTAAATTTTGTATTCGATTTTCGAGTTTATCAAGATACATTTTTCATGGACACATGGATATGTATGTAAGTGGGTTGGCCTTGAAGCCAGTACGCCGGCAGCTAAACATCATTTTCAGTGTTTATTTCATATTTTCGTCATATAATAGAAAAAAAGATGTCGGACTGGGATAAGGTAACCGTTTTGAGAAAAAAGATCCCCCAGTCTAGTCAATTGAAGACTGAATCAGCTGTGAATCAGGCACGTCGTCAGGGTGTAGCCATCGATACACAGCAGAAATATGGAGCCGGCAGCAACAAGCAACATGTGACTACGAAGAACACTGCCAAGCTGGATCGGGAGACTGAAGAGTTGAAGCATGACAAGATTCCGCTGAATGTGGGCAAGATCATTCAGCAGGGTCGCCAAGGCAAGGGTCTGACCCAGAAGGACTTGGCCACCAAAATCTGCGAGAAACAGCAAGTGGTCAATGACTACGAAGCTGGACGCGGCATTCCAAACAATTTGATACTGAGCAAAATGGAGCGTGTCCTGGGCATCAAACTACGTGGCAAGGAGCGCGGACAACCAATCGTGACTGGTGCTGGTAATAAGCAGCATAATCAGCACAATCAGCACAACCAGACACAACAACAACAACGACAAGAGGCCGGCGGCTGGACCACTGTGAGCAGCAGACACAAATAAATCATTAATGAGAAGGGAACTAACAACAATCAATAGCAAAACGCACCTGAGCAATATATTGAAGATCTTATTAAAACAATTTGCAACATTGTTATTACATCTTCATTGGGCACAAGACACGCACACAGGCTGAACAACACTTTTTACTTGTCTTTGGTTCTATTCTTAAGCAAATTGGGTTCGACTTTTCAACTCATTTACTGAATACAAAACATATACTACCACAAATAGTCACATCCCTTAATGTACACATCCTCCAAATTGCAATATGATCGAACAATAAACAGATATTTCAGTTCAGTTTTTTTTCATTCATAGTTCCAAGCATCAGTGCCTGAATTTTTGTGAGTGGGGAAGCATTAGACTACAGAAGAATATATAATAAAGTTTGTAAAGTTTTTTCAAACTTTATTGAAGGGTATCTTACAGTCCAATGTCTGTTCTACTTGTTAATGACATTGAAGTTCCTGCACGCAAACTAAATTACAAATCAATCAAAGATATTAGAAATAATTGTTATTTAAAATCTGCTCTTCATTTCTCTCGTCCATTGCAATCTGTTGCTGTGCTTGTTTATACACCCACACGTACATATGTTTCCATACCTCGAACTCCCAGTGCTTTGCAGTCGGTAGCCATAACAATTACAGCCATAACATAAATTGTCGCAACACCCAAACACAATTAAAATAACTGTCATTGGATTGACATTAAATGGCAATTTGAACGAGTGCGTATCATTCACGGTCTCTCTCATCTACCGTTTGCAGGCCCCTTCTCTCTCTCTCGTTTTCCCCCATCACCTTTTCCCTACTCTTCGCATTGGCCTCATCCTCCGTGTCAAGGTTTGGTCTTGAGCCGCACTTCCGTTTCACTCCGCACTGCGTCTGCTGAGCCGCTGCTTTGTGTAAATATTTCTACAGTGCGCTACCGAAGTGACGGAAACTCTGGCATGGCCGCACATTCAATAGATTTTCATCACTTGCAATGCGGAAAATTAAACAAACAACCCCAGATCCAATCCATGCTTACGTCTGCTGCCCCGCCATATTGCCGTTAGTATTGATTTTCCGTCTGTTTCTAGCGGGAGGTAGTACATGGTATGTATGAATGTGTGTATGTGTCTATTGTGTGTTCCTGCAGCCTTTGTGGAGACCGCGTCTCCGCCGGCGTAACAGGATTTCCTCTGTTGCGCGTGCAGATAGCAAAAACTGCACTGTGTCCTCCTCTTCCCCCTTTATGCGAGCCAGTCAAGCTTCATAGTCGATCAGAAAGCTTCTGTGAGTAACACACTTGTGTCCAAAAATGTGTAGACAGGTTTTACTCACAAAATAAAATATATGCTATATACATCGAATATATTTAAGTTTAAAATGGGAAATAGTAGAAAATCTTATAAAAATTTTAAATTACAACCCACACTTGAAAATATATACTAAATATTCAAAAAATCTATTTTTAATACATTTATTTGCTTTTTATATTCTTAACAATTGTTATTTATTATTATTGTATTCTTTAATATACTGGAAAATAATAAAAAGTCTTAAACAAATTTTCCCTTGTAAACATATGTTTTAAAATATTCTATTGTATATTTACTATATATGTATATTTACTTTTTATTTTTTATAATTTTAATTCAACATCATTAAATTCAGTAATATATTGATTGAAAACTTTTAAAATAACATATGTCTAATGCTCAATGTTTTACTTGATAAAAATAATTGAATCAATAAAATCCTGTAGACATAATTAGATCATTTTAAATATACATATATTTTTTTTAATAATCCTCACTGAACGTTATACCAATCCTCACTGAACGTTATACCAATGACCTGCACTGTGCTGCCTCAAACTACTGCGCAATGATGGCCGATGCATCCATTCAAATTAACGATTGAACTTCACAATGGCAGCACCAGCGCTTCCCGTCACCGTACGGGGTCCTGGCCCAACCCCACAAGTGCAAAAGTCCATGGATACACGCGGCAGGAAACGAGTGGCAACAAAAAGGCGCAACAATGGCCACACTGTGTGTGTGGATCATGAATCAAGCCGTCGGCCGTAATTCTGTCGGCAGATAAAGCTATTACCGCCATGCCGGGTGAGTGTGAGAGTCGCGCGACGCGGCCCGCTGTCTGCATAGTCTGCGCAGTTGAGTCCGTTAGATTAGAATTTAAATCCGGTGGCAGCGCCACCAACGATCCACCACCACCAGCAGCAGCAGCAGCGCAGCAGTTGGTGGCGCAAGTGAGCAAACACAAAGCGGGCGATTCAACCATTATGGATATCACCCCAAATGGGTTTGAATTGCACCACAGAGCCGTGATGGCCGCCCTGCACAGGGCACTGCGACGTCGTGGTGGTGGGTTTGGGTTGCTTCTCTTTTCTCGGCTTGTTGTTGTTCTTCGTCCTTGGCTTGCTCTTTGGCGGCGCCGTTGCTCAGCCGCGTGGACAGCGGCTTAATACAAACATGGCATAAATCTCATTCCGGCGTTTATTTTAATTTCTACGTAAACATAAACTACGAGCGCCAAGGGATGACCCAGCGGGACGTTGGACCACGACAAGCAATGCTTAACATCGCAAATTTCAGGGGTTTTCCTTCGTTATTTTCTATTCTCAAATGGGAATTGATGTATCTTACCCATTGGCAAGGATACAGTTAAGAGAATTTCCTATAAAGTTTAATCAAGTGTCGCAATTTTTTAAGATTGTTGCAAATTTGCTAAGCAATGTGTTGAAGTTTTAAAATAAATATTAAAAAAATAAATATTTTAAACTATTAAATATTTTAATTTTAATTTTTAATAAAATGATTCAAGATATTTTTCTTTACATTATTACAATTAAACACTCATAAGATAAAGTGCATTACTAATAATATGATTGCAATAATATCTTCTTGTAAATGGCATAAATCAGAACAGTATCATCAGCATCACAGCATCACATTGAGCCACTTAAGCTAGATTGTTCCTTTAATAGAAGAACCCAATTGGTATGCATTGATCCAGACCTCAGGCAAGTCACCCTAATGAACCGACTCTTCTCAGACGTTTACAAGGGCGTTCTGGACCTGAGGAGGAGAGAAAAAAAATCAGCAATTTAATGTTGCATTTTATCTGCCAGTGAAGTAGCAGGCTACGCTTCGGGTCGAAGTTTCCTTATCGCGTCCGTGTCAAGGCACACGGCCAAGGTGAAGTTGATGAGGTGGCTATATCTATTCGGCATGCTCTGGTTGTCCGGGGGTGGCTGGAACATGGGGGGTTGTCTTTGCTTTGTATGCGGGTAATTTGGCAGCAGCTTTGTATAAATTTTTTATAGGTAATACACTCAAGGAAACGGCACTCAGAGTCATCATTACAAACGTTTTTGCTGCAATAACAGCCCATCTTGCACATAGTTTTCGCAATTTGCTTGATCCCTCGACGCGTAGGTCGACGGGGGAGTCTCTGGAGTGCTGGCTGGGAATAGACGAGCAACTGCTGCCGTCAAGTGCTGCCCGAAACAGTCGATTAGACATATTTAAGCCGGCTCCGAAACGATGTTTTCATCATTTTCTACGGCCCACCCATAAAGGACACCGGGTGCCACCTGACAGCCTCCAGAAAGGGAAAATACAACATGAAAAAGTGGCTCAAGCTGTGGGTCTTTAGCCAACGGTATTAAAGCCATAATTAAGGCAGACAATGCCATGTCTAGACTCGAGACAGTTCAGGCTGAGTCGACTCCATTGTTTCTTCCCCCTTTCTGACTCCAAATGGCTTCTAATAATGCAATTGATTTTTGATTTGCACTATTCGCCATGGTTCCAGGGGAGGAAGGGATGATGTTTGCTTCGCTTCGTGTTCGCCTCCATTTCGATATTGCGAGGGCAACGTGCGCATTTCATAAATCCTCGCTTCATTTTCGCTACATTAAACGTCAAAATATGAACCCATTTGGGCAACATTTCGCTAGAGTTGCCCGCGCAGCCACTAGCCCATTATAATTACAACAACAACAACTACAAGGGCAGAAAAAAGGGCAGCAGCAGCGGCAACAAATACATGGCGAGTCCCTCTGCACACGGCCAAACAAAATTACGGCAATAGCGAACGGACAAAAAGAAAACTCGCTCCCACACAGAGCAAGAGAGAGAGAATGAAAGAAGCAGAAGAGGCACTAAGCGAACTCTGAATACGCTACAAACAATATAGAGGAAATATACCTTATAGATACATTTAAGTTACATTTTTGGAAACTAAAATAATGTTTATACCCTTAATATTTATTACCTTTTGCACATATCTCCTCTGAGCTGAATGCAGAGCTAAAATTTTAATTGTTAACTGACACAAAGTATCCGAAATCCAGTGTAAAACGAAACAGGAGTAAAAATATAAGAAGACATATACCGTTACGACTCGGGGCTTTTCCTTTCGCAAATTGCAGCAAATGCTGCTGATATTTTAGAAAAAAACCCATTAACAGAGCCATAATAATAATTCGTCTACACTTTCCTACTTACATCCACATCGCAATGTCCGTGCTTGTGTTTCCCTCGCCAAGTTCCTGGACTTAAAGTCTTAAAGCAGAACTCTTAAATTTTAGCAGATGGTTCGTGAAAATATTCCATCTCGAGTTGGCCAATAATATGCATAGAATCTTTAGCAGGCAACTCACAAAGCAATTTTCTTTTTACATACATGAATTTTTCGAGAAACGATTCCACTGAGTATCGTTTTTATACCCGTTACCCATAACGGTGAAAGGGTAGTATAAGTTTGTGTCATATGAAGATGTTTGTTAAAGGCGCAAGGAGGCGTATAATCAACATTAAAAGTTATTTGAGAAATAATTTCCAAGTCGCTCCCCGCAAGTATGCAACATGAAATAGGCTAAACACATATATTACAAATTTAAAAACTGGTTTTATTCAACTGGGTAGCGGGTATCTTATAGTCGAGTACTCCCAACTGTAGCTTTTGTGCTTGTTTTTTATAAATGTATACCAAGTACCCTTGATTAAAAATTTTTGGAATCGGTTATTTAAATTTGTTTTAAGTGGAAAAAGTATGACTGCACTGATATCCAAAGTATTAAAATAAATCTTTCCTACGGTGCTCATAACTAAGTTTTAATAAATTTTAAAACGTGACGTGATGATCGTAAAAACAGTTCTGTTAAGTACAATTCTCTGATTTCTAAATAGGGTACGAGGTATATTACAGTCGAGTGCACTTGACTTCTTTCTGTTGTCCATTGTCGATGCCACTGCGCACGTTCCACATCAGCAGCAGCAGCAGCATCGGCAACAACAACAACTCCTTTGGAGTTTGAAATGGGATGGCTCCCGGTGCAATTACGAGTATTTTTTAACTGCTTATTGCGTTTTGGTCGTCGTCAAACCAAACACAAACACAAACACGAACCCATATCGCATACAGTCCACAGTCCCACCCCATCCTCTCACATGGTGTTCCGTTCGACCATCCCCCACATGCCAGCTCACGCCTTTGCCATCCCAGGAGACCGTATCAGCCACAGCAACAAGCAAACAACCAACTGAATTTCATTCGATTTCAATGCGAGAAGGATCTCAAAAGCTGTCCAATAAAAATTAACGACACACGCACACGAAGTACACCAGATATTGGGGCAAGCACATACAGAGAACGAAAGCGAAAGAGAGAGGGAGAGAGAATCAGTGAAGACCCTGCTGCAGCACGACCGCTCGACATTCAGATCTCAAATTGAAATTTTAATTTGGTTGGAAATGCCATTGCAGCAAGTATGAATGTGTTATACTTTAACCTAATTGAATGCTCTATCAAGCCAGCTTACAAGCAACTCGAGTATGTACAGAAGTGCAAACATCTCAATGATTTTCCAACTGAACATTATATATAAAGAAGCTTCGAAGAAAACCTATTATACAATTTTCATAAATTTTCTGCACTGTTTTTTTTTTATATATTGCAATTATTTTAAGTAACTATTATAGCTTCTTCTTCTTTCTTAAATTTTAAAAACGATACCAGTGAACCAGATAGTCTTTCGTATTAGGAAAAACAATTCATTATGAGATCATTGTTTACATAAAAAATTTTACAGCCGATCACAGATATCTCTCCGCTTGCCCCTCACTTGTTGACCAACATAGGAGAATTTGAAGAAAGCTCACAAAGCCATCGATGTCCGAGCTAATGGAATAATATACATTTAATAATAATAGCGCATTTTAAAAATAAAAGTACATTTAATTGTCAAAATGATTGGGCATGCTTAGGGCTTTTTCATGAGATGCGTATGTACCTTCCAATTCGATATGGAATCAACAATATTCGTCAGATTCTTTTAATCATCATCTACGGGGTAACTATGAATAAGAGTTTGGATCTCAACTGTAGTAAGGCCTTTTGTCTCCGGCAAAAACAAGAGAGCAAACAGTAAGCCGAGGCATGAAAAAATCATTATTACAAAGAAGATATTCAGACTGCCCAAGCCATTGTGTTCCCATATGGTCAATATTAGCACAAAAAACCAACTGATCATGGCTGATATACTACATCCATAGGGCCGCACAGCTTCCGATATTAGTTGAACATGGAGTATCCAGCTGATAGGGCCGAAACCGGATGAAAAGGATGCAAAAAACATCCAAACGATGAACATTGATACCCAAATGCGAGTCTTCATGAAACCAAGCGACGTCCATAGAAATAGTCCATTCAATACCATGATGCTGGAGGATATCAATAACATGGTACGAATGCCGACTCGATCAATAAGCATGAAACTTATCAAGTGGCCAGTAATCACAGATATCACCACCAAGGCGACATAAGTTTGGTATGTCGAGTCTGACAATTTGTTCAAAAGATCGTTTAAGCAACCGAGTATGGCAACGCCGCCGCACGCCTGGTACACTATTAGACAAAAGAGCGCTCTACAGAAACCAGGCTGAGCTTCGGTCGAACACAAATCACTGCATCCACCATATTCACTCAAGCTACTGCTAGTCACCATATTCACCAGTGTTCGAAGCTCCAATCCGATGTCATCGCTGCTATGAAGCCAGATCAATGAGGTCTTCGCCTTTTCAAATTTATCATGGAATATATAGTGCGTAGGCGACTCGGGTACCACAATAACACCAATGCCGAGTAGTGTCAGACACATATTGCATGCATTCGCAATAGTTAATGAAAAGAAGGTCATCATGAGGGTGCTAAAGCTAATGCCGTACATGAGGGCCGCAAAGAAGATGCTGCCGATGGCACCACGATTGTGAAGACTGCTTATCTCTATGGTGTAGACAGGCACCGCCACGCTGACAGCTGCACCGCATATGCCTTGTAAAAATCGACCAAGATACAGCATGTTAACGTTTTTTGCAAAGATCAAGAGTCCCCAACCTAATAGGCAGGGTATGAACTGGTACAGCATCAGAGGCTTGCAGCCATATTCTTTCATCAGTATGCCCATAGGTATGCAGCCTATTGAAGTGCCAAACGGTAGAAATGCTCTCACCATATCCCACTGGTCACTTGATTTGACAAAGCTGTATCCGGGGTGATTCAACACATATCCGTTCTCATGAATCGACCAACCGAGGGCAGTCCCAAAGCAAACTACACCAATATTACAGATGACAGACGCCAGATATTGTCTTCCCATTCTTCGAGAGACGGACTCTCTAATTGTGCTTGGAACATCATAGATGTCGTAACTTGGTGGACTTAAGCCTGGTGTACTATTTGGCATGACAATTTAAAAATACAAATAAGAAAATATCTGAAAATAAACACGATTTCGGGATTCGTTTACAGAATAGTCAACGTTCAATTGATATGTATTGTATGAATTTCGGAATGTACAAAATATTAAAAGCTTCGTGACGACATTGTTCAAAAACGCGTCTTCACTTTTCTTAGTTAAGCGCAGAAGTATCGTAATTTTGCAAGTAATATCTAATTTATTTCGAATGGGCACAAGTTGGTGGGGGAAGTGCGGGAAACAGAGCCTGGCGTAACACAAGAGGTCGTAACAATATTTTCACGTTTTGCCTAAGTCTGGAATGAGTTTTGCAATTTATACTGTTACCGTTCGAAGCTCCCGTTTCGTTGTCGACCCATCCAATCTGCAATCCGCAACACGGCCGAGCTGCGAGGGAAACTGGCTGTGGAGCTTCTGCCATTATTTTGATACCCAGAGCTATTAACGTTAATTTTCGTTAGTTACGTAATACGTATTCGAAAGCACCTTACACACACACACACACACACGCACACTTGCGTGCGTATCTGCACCCCCGCTTCAACATCCGTTATAACACACACACACAGGCATACCCAGTTTCATTACGACTGCGACCCAACCACATGCCGAGGCCTCCATCCGTGCGGGGGTAAACAAACATCTACCATGTGATTACGTGTGGGCGGGTCGAAGTCGGACCTGGGACAGACAAGGACATGGCCATGGTGCTCCAGGCACTCCCATTCTTCTGATGCCCTTCATCCGGCCGTGCAGTGTCTCACAGCCTTGGCTGGGGGCCGTTGGCATTAAAGAGAGTTACGAGTACATGATTTTGCATGTTCGGTGCCCCTGATGCCATTTAGATTCGCTTAGGTACATTTTCATCTTTGCCACACACACACACACACACACACACACACTCACTCACCCACCCACGCTGGCCTGGATGCGTGTGAGCGCGTGTGTGTATTTGCTTACGCATTTAATGGCCCATTAGTGCTATCAAATACACATAAATTTGTGCACTTGTAGGAAGCTCATACAAACAGACATACAGACAGACAGCCACATACCCACACAGATGCACATACCTACATGCAAAAGAAAACAACATGTATGAATGCAGATGCTGCAAGCTCTGATACATCTAAAAACAGAACAAGACCGTTTGAAACCGAGGATTGTGCAAGCTGTACCTAGGGATTCATGTAAAGGCAGTCGAGCACTACAGTCAGACTGGCTGTACAGATTTTCACTGTATAGTATTTGTTCCAAAAAAACAAAGACTACCTTCTAAAACCTTACAGGTACTGGTTATATATAAAAGTGTTGTAGACTTGATTAGAATTTTTTATGTTCAATATTATGTCAAAGGTTCATTGGCACTGATAGGTTATTTGAAAAAAGTCATGGTAACAATATGATTTTCGGTTCTGAATTCAAAGCGCCGTCAATTTCATTTTTTTCTGCTCTAAATATGCTGGCAATGACTTCCACAAATATGATGGGTACGCTTTAAAAGCCACGCAAAAAGTATAACAACCATATCATATTTCTTATTATAAATAGACTACTTTTAAAAGATCTTATTAGAGCTCAAACACAGAACTCAAAATTGTGTTGTCGAAGAAAACTGAATTAATATTATAGCAAAATATGCAATATAATACAGTTTTCAAATGAAAACCAACTGTCCAAGAGATTAAAATTAATTAAAATGGATACCCCTCGGTGTACTCTATATGTCTCCATCAAAATTTTTCTAAAAAATTCTTTGGGAGGGGAATAATCCCAGATTGAGCGATTCTATTAATCGAAAAAAATAACGCTCAGCAAATAATTTTTATTTTGTAATCGAAATTTTTTTCACTCAACTAATAATCATTATTTTTTGAGCGAAAAAATAAAAATCTTGAAATTTGGGATCACCTCGGAATTGCCAAGAGTAGGCCATTAGAAACCTTCTGGTCATCTCCGACAATTCTATGTGGATAATTTTTCATTAAAAAAAAAAATAATCATTATTTTCGGTCCCTGATTATGTCAAATTTGGTGTCTCCAGATTTTACACCAACTGAGATCGGTATGTTCCCACAGAAAACATATTCATCGAATTTCTTTCAACGACAGAATCCACGTCCATCGACCTTAATTATGTAGTAGTTGTCGAAGTTGTCGATGATATGACGTCCATATCGGGTTCTATTCTTAGTTGAATCCGAGACAATGAGACGGCTTTCGTATCGGGCACACACAGAATGGCATACGAAAGTGTCATCGTGGACACAACGAACATAAGTCCGTAAATCGAGTATAACGGTGCACCGAAGTTTATCCACACGACCGTAAAGGTAAAGAAAAACCAGCTGCTGAAAGCCATGATGGCATTTCCATAGCAATGAACCTTCGTCGGTAGAAGTTCCGTACTCAATACCCAGGCCACGGGTCCAAGGCCTAATGAAAAGGATAGGGTATAGAAAAAGCTATATATAGCTGGCTGATTATCCCAGTCTCTTCTGTGAGATGGCCATTCGAACCAGCAGAAAATTAATATTGCAAAACCAGCCATCATCAGCGAGGAAATTAGGATCAAAGGCCGCCGCCCGATGCGGTCGATTAACACGAAACAGGCTAAATGAGCGCAGATCAATCCAAAAATCATAAACTTATTATAAAGTAAAAACAGCTCATTGTCACTTTCATAAAGCAAGACAGTCCGATCGCTTAAAATCATCATGCCTCCGCAAAGACTAAACATTGCCATTATCAGCGAGGCTTTTATTATTCCTCGAGATGCACTTTTCACTTCCTTCAGTATCGACCAGACGTCAAATATTGAGTCCACCCTGTCTTCCATGAGAATTTCGAGACTTTTGAGCTCTCGGTCCAGATACTTGCTGCCATGTAGCCAATCCAACGACTTTTTTGCTTCTTCCATGTTGTTATGGTATACATAATAAGTGGGCGACTCCGGTACAAGTTTTAAAAACACAGTAAAAATCACCAGACCAAGACTAACCAGGTTCGTCAAATGCATGCCCACCGCTTGTGTAAGGAAATAGCTCAGATATACGCCATACATGAGTTCTCCGAAAAACATGCTGCCAATGCGACCACGATGACGTATCCGGCTTATATCCATGGTATACAGGGGTGCGGCCACACAAACCGTTGCTCCACACATGCCTTGCAGCAAGCGACCAATATAAATCATGATCATGGTTTTGGCATAGATCAGCATCATCCAGCCAGCAATATAGGGTATAGTTTGCAGATAGATAAGTACTTTACATCCGTGATTTTTAACTAACAAGCCCACTGGCAGGCTGGTAATGGTAGCTGACAATGGCAGGCACAAGGTTACCCATCTCCACTCATTAACCGATGCCGTAAATCCATATGCATTTTCATTCATAAAAATATTCTTAGCCGATAATTCCCAGCTGAGGGTGGTGCCGAAATTAAAAACACAGGACAGACAGATTATGGCAGCCAAGTATTCACGATAGCATCTAAATTTTCCGAATTGCACGAATATTTCTGGTAATCTGTGGGTTATTATTGACGGTGGATGCATTGGATAAAATAAAAACTTAAAATTTATTACAAACAAAACAAATAAAAAAACTAAAAAAAAACTAAAATTTCTAATAAAAACTAAAAGAAAACTAAATTAAATTTATAATTTACATATTAGGTTTCCACAGTACAATACGAGTCAGGGAACCCCAGCCTACTTATCTATTGGCTGCCATTGATTCTAGCATTAAATATGAAAGAACCAATTAGTGGTCCTGCGATAGAATATATATGTTATACTTGATGAGATCTGCCACGTCTCTTCTTGCCTTTTAAAAGAATTTGCGCAAAGTAAATTAAGTAAAATAAACACTTTCAGCATGCATTATGTCTCTCTCTCTTTTATTGTGTTATATAGAATATACTATACTGTAGGTAGTTGTTATTAATGCAGCATATATTCAACTTTATAGTAGCTTTAATAAACACCAACAAAGTCAAAGTTATAAAGATCTTCATCTCATGCTACAAACTAAAAAAATATTATCACTGACTTCATTTAAGCTTCCTTTTCAATTCGATTGGCGTCATGAATGAATTTCGAATTGTATTTCAATTAGTGCTTGTTGTTTTATATCAAGAATGTGAATGTGAATGATATTAATTTCTGTTGCTGCATATTCATATTGATTGTAATTAATTTTCCATTCGTGTCGATGGCATTATACTTTCAAATCGAATTTCTTTTATCGTAATTAACGATCAAGGAACTCGAGCCGAACATTTTAATCAGCTGCAGCCCTGGCTGGCCCGCTGCAGCACACTTCGCTTAGTATATACGACAGTGTCGTCTGGTAATTTATGGAGCTGCCCTTCCTGCACCCACCCCCACGGTCCCTCTTCACAACATGGCGATACATGGTGAGCCAGCGGTAACTGCAGCAGGTATACGAAATGAGAAATTTATCAAATTTATTGTCGGCCATGAATTGAGATATAATTCAAGGAAATTACAAAGTCGGCGCAGACACAAAAATGGAGGCTTAAAAAACCGATAAATAACCAAACAGAAACAAAAGCAGGCTCTGGGGATCCTAAAGACAGCAGCACGCACACTCACACACACACACAGACACAAGCACACACAGAAGGAGACCGTGCTCTACCAATCGCGGCTGCTGCTCAGCAGAGAATCGGCTTCTGCTTGCAGGCCGTTGAGGCTGCTCAGCGCAGACCTCATGCTGGGACCGTAATTAAAAGCCATAAACTATTTTTATGGCAACTCGTATATTTGTCGCTCAGCTGCGGCCACAAAATGTCAACCGTTTGTCCCTGGTCCGATTTGCATGCGACAACGGCGACAGCGACGCACCGCTCGTGGGAAGCGGCCAAGGCAACGGCAGCAACTGCGACTGCGGCAGGTTGCGCACTGGCATTTGTATAGAGCTAAGGCGGCGACAGGTGTGTGAACGCCTCGATTTGATTAGACATTTAATTGGTAAACGTATTCTAATTACAGTTAGTATGGTGCATACGAATTCTATGTGGACTACCGCCTCCCCACTGTCACCATCTCGCTCCACAGTATCTTTATAAATTGCGACTAATGTGAATCATTTAATAAGCTGCAAATTAATATTTATGCGCTTGTGCTGTTGTTGCTTTTTCATTCAGTTTCTGCAACGTTCGACGCGGCATAAAGTGAGCAAGCTACCAAGCAACTAATGAACATTAAGAAGTGAGGTGCATAAGTTTCAATCACTGCAGCCGAACATTGCATCCTGTTTCTGTTTTATATGTTGCATAAATAAAAAATTAGTAACAGGTTGAAGGATAAAAATACAAAACTTAATAAAAATTCAGTATCAAATTGAATTAATAATAAACTTGTTCTATCTACAAAAATATGTACTATCATCTTTTCATTCCTGTGAAGAGCATTGCCACTAACTTGAAGTATTCCATAAAAATCAAATTAGTTCTAATAATATATCATCATTTAATGAAATCCCTGATAAGCTCAGTAGTTCAAAAGTTGATCAATATAAAGCTGCATTTAATTGACTTTCCAACATGAATTCTTGGTCTGATAAACTCCAAACTGTCTCAATTTGTTTGAGTTGCGCTGACTCGTCGTCACAGCTGAGCGAATGGAAAATGAAAAGAAAAAGAGGTCCAAGAAAAAAGGCAGAAAGACGCGAATCAAGTGGCACTTGGAAGCGCATGTGCATAAACGCCCACGCGCCTTGCCTGCTGTGAGTTTCTTGTGGAGGAAGCAACCTCCAACTGAAAAGGATGGCAAGACGCCGAATGAAGGTGAAACCGAATGTGACTCGCTCAAGTCGGAGCCGCATCCGTACCCGAAGATGGAGTCAAAGTCAGAGCTAGAGCTGTTTGCCTTGTTCAAGCTGCCAAGCATCCTACTCGGCCTCGTCCTCTCTCGCTATTGTCGTCGCAGTCGTCGTATTGATTTTAGTGGGGCATTTACGCGCGATTATCGTTTAGTCGGGGATGCCCGAAGTATTACGAGAATTGTTATGGCCACCGAAATAGCGCCAGCGACACGATACCACCATGTTTCCAGCAATTGCCAATGCTCCGCCCTTGTTTGGCCTCCTCACACCCCCTGCTCCTTCTGTCTTGACTGCCTCTTTTTGTCTTGCCTGCAGGGTAACCTGCTTCAGATGCATTTCAAGTTGTTGCGCTTGTCCAAACTGGCAGTCGGTCGAGGTCAACCCAAGCATAGTATATAAATCGGTATCATAATCAGAATATAACATGGTTGAGATTATATGTTAAGTTAACCAAGCCCTCAGTGTTTTTAAAATCTTCTTTTCAGATAAGCAATTTAGCTTTCAAATGGACTTAGCAGAGAGATGCATTTCTGAAATAGTAATGTTCTTGGTTTATTCTATAGAACTAATCTATATACTACTTATTAAATCACAATTAAAGTTAGTAAATTTTCTAGAAGCGTATTTTAAAAGACATCCCCAAAACTACAAAACATAAAACTATGAGTTTAATTAACTTTTTCTATCACTGAGTCAATCAGGCTCCAACTTTCTGTAACTCAAACTGATCTATTAATTTTACAATGTATTACTATTATATTCTGTTGTGGACATGAACGATTTGTTGATCTATTGTACCCACTTGTAAATCTGATTAAAGGGGCGGCATAATACAGTATTCTAAGTAAATGCGATAATTTTGCTTGGAATGCTCGAACGCTATTTCGTTAACCTCCAGAAGTTGCTTGCCTAGATTGACAGTTCTTTTGAAAGCTAATGCGGGAAATTTTTTCAGTATGAGCTCCGGTGTTTCGGAGCTTATTTATCTATCTAGTCCTAGTTTTCTAAGGTGTGATCTTAGCCTACAGTGGCCTTATGAGTATTTCTTATATTTTTATTCAGCTTTATTGTCTCCTTAAACATCTTGAGGTTATAACAGTCTTATAGGAAGTTTAGATAGATGCTATAAACCTATAGGTGCATTCAGTATTTCAGTGTAATCTTTGTATAAATATGACGCCTAAGGTACTTATTCTGGCTAGTTTTTTTGCCTATGCCTAAAAACAATTGTGTTCCTTTCCAGTCTCGAATGGCCACAATGCAGTTGGGATCGAGAAACACAAGGAAAAGCGAGCCAAGGGACAGTAGAAACAACAAATAAAAAAACGAAAACGAAAACTCGCAAGTGGAAAGGATGCAGGAAAATTGCTTTCATATTTCAGGTGATAATGGTTTCCTTATGTGAATTTACAAAACATTAAAGCTTCTGTGTGCGGGGTACACATAATTTCCCCAAAAAGCAATTCACGTTAATGGTGCAAAAATCCCCAAAGGGATAAGGCGGCGGGTGAGGCGCAAAAAAAAGAGAGAGAAAAAAAAGCGTTTGACTTTTCTCTCCGCCAGCAATGGCAAAAGGACATCCGAAGATACGAACGCGATACGCGATACCGGATCCGCTGCCTGGTTGTTTATTATAATGGTGGCTGCTGTAGCAGCGACGCCGCCGCAGGACCAACCCCAACCTCAATTTGCCGGCAGGATGTACGAGATTAAGAACGAGGCTGAGACTGCGCAAATACCGAAACGATATGCGCAGACCAAGCAACTGGGAGCTGGGAGCAGGGCCAGGTAGTTGGAGCCCGTGTGGACCCACAGCCCACTAGCCGTTCGTGACTCGGATTCGATTTTTCTGTATAGGTCTTGTGGGAAATTCCAGGAATGTTCGCGAGCATGTTTTAATATTTACTTCTTCTGCGCCTTCCTTCTCTTATTTTTTACACTTAGCAAATAGCACTTGGCTGATAAATGTATGTGAATTCGCAAGGTGGCCGTGCAGAAGGTCACCTCCATTATGTTTATCTTGTACCTGTTTCGGCTTTTTTAGGGTCCTGGATGTGATGTGCAAGGTTCGCAGCTGAGACAAATAACCGTGAATTATGATTTGCCCCGCAGTGCTTTGTGTTTTTTAATGCCCTAAGCAATTAACCTTGGTTGCATTTTTACTCGTCTCATTTCATTTAATAATAGCAGACGAGCCACAAAGAAGGGTCCTTGAGGAGGGTGCTAGTAGAAAATATATCATATCATATTATGTTCTTCATTTGTTTTTAGGGCAATGAAGATTTAAAGGAGATAAGTTGGCATAAGTATTCATTTATTATAGAGGTTTGATTACAACTTTATTAAATTCATTTTCATATGCAATCTATAATTAGTTTATATTTTGAACTTCCATCGAGCTTGGCACAAGTTCTAACAAGTCGCATCGCACGTACTGCAAACGCCCCCATGGCCACGCGCACACGAGCACCACCTGGCGACATCCTGTTGCATACCAAGTGCCTAGCACTTAATCCGTAACCATTTCAATGTTTATCTTTCAATGTGAGGCGCCATTAAACTTAAGCGAACGTTTTCAGAATTTTTAACGACTTAAAGGCGGCGAAATTAGGCAAGGCAGCCGTGCCGAAGGCAACAGCTGCGAAAAATTAAATGCAAATTAGAAAAACTCTCAAAAAATACAATCGCATTAGTCTCAGATGTGAGAAATGTGATATAGGAATGCCAGTATTGCTATCTACCCACACACACACACACTCCCTGGCACACTCACTCGCTCGCTCGCACACACAGATACAATCTTTGTCTTTGGGAGCGAAGTAATTTTTCTTGAGTCCTGCCCCACACCACAGTCGGTGCTACTACATCTCCCCACACACACAGCCCCCCATCCGAGCCATACAAAAGCAATTTAGTAAGCTGTGTAGCCTGCCAAGTCTGAGGCCAAGTGGCGGCACGGGAAATGGAAAAGCAAACCCAATTTCCTTCCTTGGGACGCAGCCCGGCCAAATGGAATCTGCTGCGGCATGCTACTTGCTACGTGCCCCCATCCACACTCACCCCATCTTCATCTTCCCCTTCTCTTTGCCCAGGCAAGACCAAGAAACGCGCGCGTCTTCGCAATAAATCTTATTTACGAGCGCACACTCTGGCAACAATGGCCGTGCTCTTGCACTCACCCCAAGCCCAGCCCCAACCCCAACCCCAACCCCAACTTGCCACTGCCTCCCAGTCGAAAGCGTAGTCGATGTGCCGCTCTGCTGCTCAACCTCCTGCCTGGCAAGGAGAAAATGAACCTAAGCAAACTATTCGAATGGCATTCCCGGGGCAAAGGAAGACCCGAAGACGCTGCGCTTGCTCCGGCTCCTGATGAAGAAGGAACAGTTGGCAGAGCAGCCAAAGAAATGCGGCAAAGCAAACAAATGGCAGCGCGCCATGCCTTAGGGGTGGGTCGGGCAGCCATGTTGTGGCTCTCGCTCTGGCTATTATTCCACTCAGGAATTCCGCACAGCCACCCCCGGAATAGCAGCAGCGCAGGCAGCAGCAGCGGAGGCAGCAGCAACAGCGGAGGCAGCTTCCGGCAGCTGTCTCAATGCGGACGCACGAAATGGAAAAAAATGGCATTTAAGAAAAGCGAAACGAGAAAAATAAGGAGCTAAACGACTTTGGAAATTCCATTTGAGCAAACAACAGGCAACACCCAGACCCGTCCGTCTCCCCTTCCCATGGCACCCCCTGGCACTCCCTACCTCCACCCACTGCAGGAGTTGGAGCTTCCGAGTTCGAGTTGCAGCTCGGCTCGGTCAACATCTTCGAGAATCTTCTTCAGGGCACTATATATATGAAGTCGGGCGTAACATCTGGTATATAGTATGGCACAGCAGAGTGCAAGAGTTGTCACTGAAATTGCTACCCGAAGCTGCTGCCACTTTGCCGCCACATGCCGCATAATGCAAATGCCGTCGGGGAGACAGAGGAATATCGAGAGGAAGGGAATCCAGAGGGAGGGACCGGGAAGAGCGAAGAGGAGCCAGTGGCGTGCGATTCAATATTTGCGCCAATAAATAAATTTAATGCACAAACTCCGGGCATGCGAGAGCATATTAAAAACGAAAATTATATTCTACCCAGAAGCTGCCAGGCACACACACTCACACACACACAACGCACACTAATGTATTGTATATGCACATATGCAAGCCAAGGCAAGTCCACTTTATATGTGTGTGTGAGCACCACATTTGCATAAATATAATTATGAAACGGAAAATTTAAAATTGCACTCGAAAATAAAAACACGAGCATACATATTCAGGCGGTAATTGAAATTAATACCTCGAGGGTCGTTACACTCCATGAAGTGAAGAAAGCTATAGAGAATATTCCATTTAAAAAATTAAAAATAAAAGAAATACTCTCTTTAACTACTACTATAATAATTATCTTATAATTCCAGATCTGCAATTCTCAAAAAAGACTGCAACATCATACAATGGTTTAGTTGCAATAAAAATTCGACCACGTGTTTTGTATGAAAAGTTTTCTTGTAACTTCTTCTTAAATAGAAAATAATATTCGAGTACATATTTGCGTAAAAAAGTTTACAGATTTTATGAGATAGTTATGGTTCATCTCTTCAGTTTATAAAATGAACCAACATTGCATGACGAATTGCATAAGAAAACACCACTCTTGAATGGGGATTTAAAGTCTTCTGCAATTATATTTCTATTTTAAATTGATACATTTTATAAGCGTATTCCAAGCATATAAAGATGTTATATACACATATATTTTTTTAGATTAGTACTCTCAGATCCGTCTGACTATTGATTGATCAGATTTGAATATGTTAAGAAGAGCATGAAAATGTATGTCAACTGTTCTTGGAAAGTTATTCAAAGGTGTCATATATGTAACTGATCATTACATTAAACATGGTTGTGATGCATATGAACTTCATATCGTTTTCATTTAAATATTTTCAAAATTATATTAAATAAGTGACAACTCTATAATTAATGTAAATCTTAAAAGGGTTTAGTTT
The DNA here is from genome assembly GCA_018904595.1 of Zaprionus indianus. Taxonomy (NCBI): domain Eukaryota; kingdom Metazoa; phylum Arthropoda; class Insecta; order Diptera; family Drosophilidae; genus Zaprionus; species Zaprionus indianus. Next base: position 9,361,509 of record JAEIHA010000320.1, read on the forward strand.
TAGTATTGTCGTTTGGTATTACTCTACCAATTGTTAATAAATTTTAATAGAAATTGATTTATCAATTATTTTTTACTTGAATAAAAGTGATTTCTTTAAAGAGCAGACTGATCCAAATTATTTTCAGAACCAAATATGTTTCGTTATTATTGTTATTATTTTTCTTAGATCAATGATTAAAAGATAAATGTGTTCTTTATTTAAATTAGTCTAAATGAGTTAAAATTATAAATTTAAATTACGTGCATTCTGAGAGTCTCAAGTTGTACAGGAATATATCCATCCATTGTAGCTTTTTAATTTGATTTCTAAGAAAGTTATGCAAGTTACACAACACGGGCGAACATTTTCGTATTTGGTGATTATAAAGTTTTAATGAATTTGCAACACATCGAAAGACTTTTCTCTCTCTCCCTTATGGACCCTGTGACAATATTGTGTTGGATGCACGTAGCGGCTCCCTTCGCATCAGTTTGACTTCCTCCTTTGCGAGACAACAACTGCAACGGCATTTTATTTGAACAGGGTGTCGCAGAAAGCTCTGTTCAGGCATAAGAAGGATGGGGATTAGAAGGAGGAGGGATATTAACACGTACACGCGCTGGAGCAGCTTCGCAAGCAACGCAGGATGTGCGAGCATTCAATGTCCTGGCAATGCATAAATATGAACGACACCGCGTAGGGATGGCCTCGCATGGCACCCCTTTCTTTCAGAGTCTTTTGCCATTCAATTGGCTTGCGTGTCATGTTCCTTACGTTCGACCTTTACGGCCGCATTCATATCCCTGCTATCTGCAGCTGGATATCTCTCTATATACACACACATATATATATATATATGTAGAGATATCTATATGGCAAATGTGAGCGGGATTGCCATTCGGTATCGTTAAGGCGCACGCTTTGTCTTCCAAATTGTCGTTTGCGTGTTTAATATTCGCAGAACATGCAAAAGACTCAAGGACTCGAGCACGCCTCACCAAAACTCCCCCACACAGGCAGATATATCTTTAATTATGCATACAACATATGATATTACATTCATTTTTTTAACACAAGCAAATATTCATATTGCTCTTGAGAGAGTTCGAAATATGTAACTGAAAACCTTTAAATATTATAATATAATAAGTAAAGGAATAATTCTTCGCATTTTGAATAGACAAGTGCACTTATGGTAGACTAAAAATTATTAATATGGAAATATTCAATTAAATTAAACTTGATTCATAAAATTTAAATATAAAAATAAAATAAAAATGATTTACAACATTATTAGACGCAATTATAAATATTATATTCAATATTATATTTAGCACTTAAAAAATTGTCAATTACTTGTGAAACTTGATTACTTTAATGCGCAATAAAAATATAAAAAATTACTTAGTAAATGTTTTTGATGCTCTCCGCTGATAATCAATTTAAATGTCAGCCACATGGCAGGTGTCATATATTTCTAGCAGTCGTAGCCCCTTCCCAGGTATTGCTGCCGCGTACCTGTGTTACCTGTTCACTGCGCACTAATGAGCACAGGCGACAACAACAACAGCAGCAGCAGCAACAATAACGCTGACAAGTTGCAACGTTGGGAATTAATTGCGCTTCGGATTGGCTGGCATGTTACCAGTTAATTATGACCTTTTCGCCTCTGAGTGTGCCGCGAGTGTCGCCGACACACGCAACTTATGGCCGGCCTCTACGGGCTGGCATTGGTCCATGACGGGTCCCAGTGCAGAAACACATGCACAACAACAGCAGCAGCAGCAGCAGCAGCGAGCCAAGTCGGTGGAGGAGTGGCCTGGGCTGGCCCAAACAAGTTTCTTTGTCTCAGACTGCGCGCGGGTTCATAAATCCAATCAACGTTCCTTTTAATGGCGTCTTTCTTCATGTATCCATTTTTATTTTCGCTCTCGGCTCATCGTCGTCTTTGTTTTTGTTGCTTTTATCTTAATTGAGAGACGGACCACACACGTAGATCCAATTTCGAATTCACTGGCCAAGCACACATTATAGATATCGTAGAAACAGGAGCTTAGCAAGAGATAAGTTTATATGTATGTGATCTATTCAGAAATTGGAAATTAGTTTATGTTTGTCTGCATAATTTCCCCAAACATGCTTATACAATACATAATGCTGCCGAGCTGTGGCCGCAAGTGTACTCAGATATGGCATTTTTGAGGCTTTAATTCGCTTTTGAATTGCACATTTGGCAGGACATTAAAATGCCACCAAAAAAGAATCAACACGACATTTTCGCCATTCCGAAAGGGGTGCCCAGGTGGCCTGCGGGAGGCGGGAAGTGCTGTGTTCAGAATGCTGCTGGGGCAGAGTGTCATAGCCAAACGGAGCAGCTGAATCTTGATTAGAATTCTTAAATATTTATAAAAGCAACAACGAGCCGTGGCCCATTGGGCACACGGCAAAGGAAAGCAAACAGGTAGCTAGATTCGCATTCACTCGTTCCTGCTGCCAAACTACCTGGCAAGCCGTCACCGGGCCACGCCCAAATGAGATTCGCCTGTGGGCGTATGAAATTTACATAGAACGCAAATAAATGAAACAACAGTTAGTCGAGCACGAATCGGGTTATGAAATGAACATTTGGAGCTTTGCAGGGTTCGCTTTGAGCCAAAGCCTCCTCTGCCCCCCCGCTTCGTCTGTGCATCCCTCTCTGCTGCTGAGCCAGCACTTGCCACTTGGCCGCAACTAAAAATGCGAAAAGTCGACGAAAAGTCTAAAAAGTTTTCGGTATTTCTCTCTCGCTCTCCCTCCCTCCTCTCTGTCTCTCCCTCTCTCTTCCTGCGCTGGCGAAACGAAATGAAATTTTCAGTTGAGTTGCCAGCAACACATGCCCCCTCGAAGGCGGGTGGCCTCTGATGGGATGGGCGATTCTGCTGAGTCGCCATCGCCAGTGCAGCTGAGTTTGTCAGACCCACAGAAACTGGAACGTTGCTCCAGCTTCAGCTCCAGCACCAGATGGATAGGGGAAAGTGTTGAAGGGGGAGACACACAGTCGACACATTTAACGATTATTGCCGGCCATTAAAAATAACAAGCAAAAGTTTTGCGCATAAAGCCGCTTCGGGGATTCATGCGACGAATCCGAAAGGCAAAGCGAAACTCTTTGCCGAATCCTTTCGCAATTGCAATTGTTGATCCTTTCGCAACAGTCGAGGTATTCGCTTTTCCTATCGTTGGCTCAGCGCTTGGCAATGAAATCGCAAAAGTTTAAATTCAATTCGAGTCAACTGAGCATTTCTTCGATTTGCATTACAAGAATGGTTTGCTCCCTTGGCGGTTTTGAGCTGTTTCAGTTTATTTTTAAATACAAAAACAAGACAAAACTTAAAACAGAATACAACTAGTTGATTAGAACTATATTTCGATGGTACTCTTTAACACTAGATTTGGGAATATATTTAATAATTGTTTTTCTCAATATCATTAAAGAACCCGCGGAATCGTTCCACAAAAAAGCAAATGACAGTGCTGCCCATTTAGCTATTGTCCCAATGGAATGATTTGCAATTGGCAATGCAGAAATCATTTAAAAATAGTGGGAAATTTATGAAATTTTTAGGAAAAAATAATTGTTTTTCTCAATATCATTAAATAACCCGCGGAATCGTTCCACAAAAAAGCAAATGACAGTGCTGCCCATTTAGCTATTGTCCCAATGGAACGTTTTGCAATTGGCAATGCAGAACTCATTTTAAAACAGTGGGAAATTTATGAATTTTTTAGGAAAAACATTTGCGTCATTTTGGATCTGTAAAAACATTAGGTAGCTTCGAGTATTTTATTTTATTTTTGTTCCATTTGAATGGCAAAAAATCATGAACAAGCCGAAGAAACATTTCAATCCATCCTTTTTAAATATGAAATCAGTTGAATCTACATAGTTTCATAACATAAGTTACGTGATATTTTACAATTTATAAATCGATACCGAAAGCACACAAAAAACGGCATCTTCTCTGAATGTAAACCTCTGCATGTAAAGATTGCCTGTCTTTAGATGCAGCCGATGATAGCAAATATTATTATTGCACATCTAGCATTAATGCAATATACTCGAATTTGCACGAACATGGCGGGAACAGACAAGAAAAATTCTTCTTCACCTTCTTAAGTCAGACGAGCAAGAGATGCCATTCACATGTCAACCTAAGTAAATAAAATGCGAGTAATCCGAGACACAAATGGGATTGTGTCCTGTACAAAATGGGATCGTGTCTTGAGTTTGCACTGATACGCAAGTATGTCAAAGCAGTGTACTGCTTACCTAAGGTTGTCACCCGGGACGCAAATAGGTTTGTGTATTGGGAAATGAACTCTGCTTACAATGTTAAAGCATTTTCTTTTTTGGCAAACCGGCTTTTATTCAATATTCATTTCGAAATTTGGGCAAGCCAGAGAAAATAGTGGATGTGTTATTTTTTCGCAGTGCAAAAGCATTAATCATTAAGCATTTCCAAAGTGTACAGCCCCGGCTAGATATTAGTCTTTTTTTGTATGTTCTGTTTTTGTCTTTTTTTATATCCAGACGCAACCTTCTTGATAAAAAAACCCCTATTTGCATAACTACATAGCAATCAGCTTTTGTTAATAAGTAATATTGCGTTAACAGCGGAACGGGTAACAGAAAAGGAACTGGCGAATACTCCACTTAACATGAACTCCACAATTAACAGCGCGTTGAGTTACCCTGCATTTCACAGTATACAACATACTGCTCAAAAGAGAATTTACTTGAATTCATCGCAATACTGCAGGTAATAAAAATTCAAAAATCAATAAAGATAACCTTTGCGATAATATATATGAAATAAATGCAATATTTATTTATTCAATTACTTTGGTCTTTAACAGTAAAACTTGACGAAGACTCCACATCTTGGTTAACAGTGGTTAAAAATGGCTCACATTTGAAATTTCCCTCTGTTAAATATTCGGTATTTTGAATGTTTACAACTCAGGGCACACTAAACAGTTATTAAATGTGTGCAAAACATTAAGCTGCGTAAAATTATTAAACAATCTGAAGAATTTTACAATACACAGATAGAATGGACACTGTGAGGGAGCTAATACAGTTTATGCAGCCAAACCAGAGACTGGACCTCAAGGCGGTTGCATTGACACACGTTCTGAGTGAGTGAGGTCGAACAAGACGCGCAACATGTACACAAAGTGCCACTAGAGCAACACGTGCTCAGCTGCAAGGAAAGATTGTTTGTTAATAACAACTGTATTTCGTTTATTTAGGCCTGACTGGCAGTACAGAAGGCAAGGATGCGATACTGTCGCTAGATGACATGCTAATTGCCATTTTTGGACTGACTCACGATGCGAACTCTACTGTTGCAAAGGATGCGGTGCTTAGTCTGATAAACTTGACGGCAGAGGAAGCAGGCGCCATCAAAGTTTTCGAACTGGCTAAGCAGGTTCAGCCCGTAAGCCAAATTAAACTCCGATCTCATGACACAGACTAATCTGATCATTTTACAGACCTTTGCAATCGTTGAGGTGGCCGTCAAGCACATTGTCGACGAACAAGCGGAGCTTGCAGATGCTTGGAGCATGGTCCTCAGCAATTTGACGCGCGTTGAATCACTTGTGCATTCGATACTCGACACATTGGAGCCGTGGCTGCAACAGCTGTCCAAGGCTTTTGCGCAATTGGATTATAACAAGAAAAAGTCTAAGCTCCACTACTTAGCACCTATTTTCTGCAACCTAACACAAGTGCCGCGTGGTCGAGAACTTTGTTGTCAACCAAAGTATCGACTGCTGGAGAAGCTTCTGCCTTTCGCCTCGTTCGAGGAGAGCGTAGTAAGGCGTGGCGGAACAATTGGCATCATCAAAAACATTTGCTTCGATACAGTATACCATAATGTGATATTGAATGAGCAGGACGATATATTGGTTGCCATATTGCAACCATTGTGCGGACCAGAGGAGTTTAGTGATGAGGAAAATGAGAAACTGCCCATAGAACTACAAGTAAGTCATCGAGTGGGTTACAATTGGATGATCTAGATAAACATAGTTCTTTACAGTACCTGCCTGAGACCAAGACTCGTGAAACCGATCCCGACTTACGGAAAATGCTGTTGGAGTGCCTTTTGCAGCTGTGTGCCACACGAAGATGTCGCGAAGTATTGCGCGCCAAAGGCGTCTATGAGATTCTGCGTGAACTTCACAAGTGGGAGGCGAAGGTGGGCAGGGATAGTGACTGTTTGTTGGCCTGTGAGAATGTGGTGGACATTCTAATCAAGTGAGTTGTTGCTGAGTTTTTCACAGAATTCTAATTAATCCCAAATTGATACTTATAGGAAAGAGGAAGAAATTGGCTTGGACGATTATAAAACAGTCGAAGTTCCCGATGAACAGGCTGAAAAGTTCATCCAGGAGGATGCTGCCTATGTTAAGACCCTTCTAGATTAGATGAACTTCCATTATGTGTAAATATGTATAGCTTAAGTAGTAAGTAAAACTCGGGAGGCATATTGATTTTCAATATATTTATGCAATTTTATTCAGAAATGTTAATACTTGTTTCGTGTGTTCGTGTTTAATGCCTCAAATTGCTCTAGAAAAAGTTGTACGCACGCATTTAAATGCGAAAGAAACAATTTTAATTCAATTCGATTAGTTTAGTAGCTTCGTTAACTAATTATCGTTATCCGTTGCTCTTAGATGTAAATATAAACTTCTTATGTGCTAGATACAAATGTTTAGCAATTGCTTGCCATGAAACTTTCAATGTTTTATACACGTTGCTTGGTCGTTCATTGTATGTACTAGTACATTGTGTGTATTTGTGTGTGTGTGTGTGCGTAAGTGAGTGTGTGTAGATTAAAGAATTGAAATTCTGTATACTTGTAAGTTAGCTAGCCAATCAGGTGCTTAAGTATGCCTAAACTTTTGCCTTTGATTAAATATTTTGGTTTTGTTGCATTTGCAGCAAGCGACTTCAGCAAAATTTTGTTATCTTATCAAAAACGTGTGCAAGATTTCATATTGGTTTTAGCAGGCATACATTTGTATTTCAATTTGTTCTCTCTATAATGCGGAAACCATTGCAAGCTCGCTTTTTGGTGAAAAATCAAGTGTAACTATCAACAAAAAGCGTTTGTAAACTGTAGTAATAGTTATTAAATATTTGTATTGTTATTTTTATTAACAATTCTCATTTGTAAAACGCTATTGTTGGTATTTTAAGCTTTGCACATAGATTTAGCTTGGTCCTATTGGTTTTCCATTTTCATTTTCATTTGATTATGCGACATTGTAGTTAGACTTTATGTTTAAATGTTTAGGCCTGAAGAAATTCTGAAAGTTGTTGACTTAGGCCTTAATGAACGTTCTATAACCTTATTTTAATTCGTTTTCGTTTAGCTTGTTAACTTAGAACTGCTTCTCGCTATTAATTCCTGCACAATGGGGGCGGACTGAGTTAAACAATAAATACCAACTGCGAAACAGAAGAAGCCGATCATAAAGCTAGAAATGACGGCATGAACAACTAAAACCCAAACAGTAGTTGTAAATTCTGGGGAAACTTTATGACAATCTATACTAAAGATAAGGCGGCGTTTTCTACAAAAGATTAAGTTTATTATACAAAACTTTAGCTATTTATAAACATGTTTAACATTGGGCATTTGCTTATCGCGCTTCCATGCGACGTGAGAGAACCTCGTACTCGAATATCTTGACCTCGTCTGAATCGAAGGGTATGTAGAGGCAGCCATGAGAGGGGTGCACTTTTCCTACGGTCAAACTACCGGCATGGTAACCACGGCCGGCGTACAGGTCCTCGCCATCGACATTGCGACCCACACGAACGGCACCGGGTGGCACCTCACCGTTTGCAGCGGGTAGCCACACGTAGTTGCTGCCACTGAGCGCCTCGTAGTTCTCCAACTCCACCTCTTCCCGCGCATAGGCCACGTATGCCTTGCCCTTGTTGGGAATAATCTTAGCCGGCAGCAGGTCGTTGTTGTAGAAGGCACGGCCCACAAAGATGGTATCTCCATCGCAATCGTGACCGGCGACAACAGCGTCTTGTGGGATGACGCCGTTGCTGTAATGCAACCAAGTGTTTCCTGCAAGGGATCAATCGCAATGTTAGAGATCGCCGGACATCGACACTTCTAAGACCACTAGGGGCACGACCGCTTACCGAAACCGTCCATTGTGTTTGGCTATCAAAAAAGAACTACAAGTCAGTGGCGATGGTTTTGCTTTAGGAGGTTTAAGGCACCGACTACACCTATTGATAAACCCTTATCGAAATGTTAAATATTTTCATAGACTGCAAGAGTTATCACCTCTGCCCAACAACGGTCGATGAGTCAGTCAATTCTTCAAAATGCCCATGTCAGCCAATAAAGCAGTCAAAGACGTATCGTTTATGTTTCTTTACGGCATAATTTAGGGCCAGAGATAGAAATAGAGAGAGAAGAGAGCTCGCGTTGGCCTTAAGAGCGGAGAATTTAGATTCGGTAAACTAACTAATGGTATAGTGTTTTAAAAGTGGGAACACAATGAACTGCTTAAGGTATTAATGTACAATTAATTCACTAACGATCGTAGTTATTGACATTGCTATTAAGGCTCGTTGTCAGCAGTTTAACACATAATTGAGATGAAGTTAGCTATGATTGGCTAAGATGATCACGGGGGAAAGGGATAATTGTTGTTTCGCAGTTTTCCACAATGTAAACATGATATGAATGCGTCGCTAATTAAGTTACTTATAATTGTTCGTTAATTCGCCTAAAATTCAGCATTTTCTAACGCGTAAATCAATCTATTTACAATAGTCGAACAATACACAGGTGAGTTGCAAGTACACAAAATTACATAGTATGTAAATACTTAATATTATTAGCTTAAAATAATTGCAATTGAATTTGAATTCTCGTTTCGTTTAACTTTGATTTTCGACTCGATATTTGCCTCGCAGCGCTTAGCGTAAATACATGGTTTGAATTTAGTAAGTTAGTTAGTTAGAAATATTTAATTCTCGTTTTTAATTCTTTTCGTTTTTGCTTTCATCAATTATTGTTTAATAGTTGTTTAATATTCATTTATAAATCACATAATTGCTTGATGAATTCCATAATGTAAATATTTTTGCTTTTTCTTCCATATTATCCTGTGTTATCCTTGTGTGTTAGTGTGTGTGTGTGTGTGTGTGTGTAATAACTGTAAGGTGCATTGTAGACACAGAGTGTGAGAGAGATAGAGTCGTGTTAGCTGTGTGGATGAAGGGGGAAAGTGGGATAGAGAGAGCATCGTATGAGTGTGTAAATTTATTCGCGCAGCTGAATTATATTAAATGCTTTTTCACGTTCACTTTAGCCAAATCCCTTTAACTTCTTCTGCTCCATGAGATGCTGCTTCGGCTTTTGCAGTTGTTCCTTTTGTTGTTCTTCTTGTTGTTGCTGTTAATGTTGTCGGAGGCATCCTTGTTGCCACTGCTACCTGGCACCCAGCAACAGCACAAGCAGCACCGGCACGCTAAGTAGGAAGGACTCCGCCTTTCTCGGGGGGCTGCCATTGCAAGCATCCGCATCGCTGCAGCTCTGAAGGCAGCCGTGTACGTATCTACAGAACGGAGGGGAGAGAGACAGGGAGAAGTCAGATAATATAAAGTTATAGCTGCGACAATGGGAATATATTAATGTCAGCATGTTACACACAAAGGTAACATATGAATTTCGTTAGCGCACAACTGTGCGCAATTTAATATGCGTCACAGAAGTGGAACACATCGGAGCTGAGTAATATAAAAGGGTAAAATGCTCTATTTATCAGATGCACATTTGGACGTGAAAGAGCGTGTTATGTTAAGCATTTGCTATAGGTATTCTAAGCACTCGCATCGGGAATTATCGTCATGAATAATATTGTTAGTGCACTTAGTCACAAGTTTAGCACGAGCTTATTTCTTTGGACTCATATAGCTCTAATGCAGCAACTAATATACATTAAAAGATTTAAATTATTTACTGAATATGTTATGTATTAAATACTACTCTTTCATTTTATCAATAAATATATGCACATCTATTAACGTTAAATTATTTTTTAAGAGTTCTTTACAGACATTGTATGGAGTAGTTACTTAATGCTGCATAAAAAAAAATTTATTTACACACATTCTTTTATATATTAATACGATTTACAAACAGAAATTATAAACAAAAACTGGTTTAAGCATCGATAATGATTTAATCTTAATTGTAAAAAGTCATTAAATCGGGTCTCACCTGTTATTATAGTAGAATTTACCACAATGTGACATTCTTATAATCTCTGTGTCTGTCGTAAGTGTGCCACTGTCCAGAGCGCAGCCTCGCACCGTTATCGTGTCGCCGTAGTCATCTGTGAGGCAAATTCAATTCGATTTAATCATATCACATTGCCATTAAGTTACCATAATCCATAACTGATCCCATCACTCACCGAAATATCCAGCGATTTTAATGCAAGCAGTGGCCGGAAAGAGGCCATCGCGACCCTTGCGTCCGCCCATGCAAGGTGACTCGAGGATGGCGGTGGAGTAATTGTTATGAAATGGATCATCGCATGCCTTGTTGGTGCCATTGTACGAAACGCACTTGAAGCAGTCTATACTAAAGCCTGTTTAAAATAGTAAGTATGTATGTTGGAGTTAGGGAAAGTTGGCTTGAATTTCAAAATGTGAAGTAAACTATGATAAATGTGTTACAAGGCGTTTCGAAATTTCTTTAGAGTTTATCCTTGTAACTAACTAACTAGTTAATTGAACTTTTCTTAACAAAAATCGTAAAGTTTGTAACTAATTTATTTAATTGTTTGATTTATTGATTGTAACTTTGTTTATAATTTACTTATTTAATTGGAATATGCAAATTAGCTAACTTTGCCTCTATCGATTTTTGTATCTTACACAACATTAATTGATAGACTTGATCAATGTGGCGGTAGGATGATAAATATTGAATCGATAAAAATTTATCAAAGCTAGACGCTAAGGCGCAAAATACGCAGAAATAAAAACAACTATCTTTTCAATAAAATTCATCAAGAAATGTCTAACATGTTTAATATTTAGTACTTTCAACCAATAAAAAATGCTTAAATATAATCTAAGAAATATCTTGCTAGTTGATTCTCGGTTGACCACCTACCGCTGCTGATAAGCATGCCGAGCAGAAGCGTCAGACAGCCAAAGACTTCCATTGATGTAGGCGCCGCCATGTTTGGAGTTCGATTCACAGGGTTACTGAATGGAGGCAACGTTATGTGGCCCACTGCCGGCTCAGGCGCTGCAACATTATTCGTCTGTAAGCAGAGAGAGAATGGGAAAAGAAGGACACACATTACAAACTGATTGATTATGCGGCTTCTGGTGAAGCCAAACAAATTGAAATGCCAAATCAAGAGTTCCCTGCCACACACTCTCGAGATTTTCCATTTTCATAATTGGCTTTTGTGAAAATCCAAAGTCTATTCATGGGAAAAGTCAATTCAGATTTGGACTTGTCGAATGAAATGGTTGAAATGCGTTGGGGTCGTAAAATCAAAAGTTCAAACCCTCCCGGGTAGAGCTCAACTTTCTGTCGGAGGCCATAAAAAATTGTGACGGAGCAGAAGAAATGCAATTCCAGCAAGGAGAAGATCCGCAGCTACTCAAAAGAAAAGGTAATAAATTTCACAACGCCAATTTTTGACACAATTTTCTTTTAGATTCCCGTCCCGAAATTGGAATGGGGTGGACTCTATTCTTCTGAACGCAGCGTGTGGCATATTTTTATTGCAGGCGTGTAAATAATTGGTTTTCACTCGACGTATTTTTTTTTCCAAAATTGTTGTTGTTTTTTTTGTTGTTATTGACAGTTTAATGGCCTCCCTTCGCTGGTCAGGGGTTTTTTTTTTCGCACGCGAAACATAAATTATGACAAATGATTTGGACTTACGCGCGGTAACCTGCCAGAGCTGTACTTAGGTTTCCAGCACATAATTTATGTTGTTTTGAAAGAGGGTATTTTTTTTCCCACTTATCATTTCGCACTGTCCCCTACACACGTGTCTATGGACACGAGGGGCAAACATATTAATTACTCTTCATTGCTATGCTGGCAATAAATAATTCCACTCTGAATCTCCCACTCGCCAATCACATTGCCCCCGCCGTGATGGCATTCTACATAAATGACAGGCAAATACGACTCATGTCAGCGTGAAATGAGGTGACGCGGGAGGGGCAAGGCGGGAGCGACGCATCAAAGGTCCAATATCGCACTATAAAAACAACAGAGGCGGAAATAACAACATTTTCACAAGGCGAAATCAAATATGTATATGGCAAACACGCTGCAGGCGTGAAGGACATCGCAACCCATCGAACAAGAGGTCCATTTTGAATCTGAATATATTTCCCTTTTTTTTGTCCTAGTCAGTGCTTGTCATCACTTTAATACTTCAAGAGATTTTCAAATTTACAGTCTATAGTAAAATACTGACCTTACTCCTGTGCGATAGTCGAAAACAAATAAGATTTATATACTCTGTTGGTAGTAGCCAGTTTATCAATTCACAATATGCAAATTTTGAGACCCTCGAGTCGTATGCTTTATATTCTGACACATTCACAACGAGCAGAAGCCTTGTGATTTCGTGCAATACTTATTTGTAAGTCTTTGTGCGAGTTCAATAGTTTATGCTGCTACTAAACTTTGCCACTTTTGGTTATCTTTAATATGCTCAGTGAAAGGGCAATTTATTGTTGCTGTTCCCTTAATGCTTTCACCTTTGCCAACTGCCAAGCAGTTGTAATTAAATTGCAAAAATTAGTTTCTTTCCTTCTCTTCTCTATCATACTTTGGCTTCCCCTTTCAATGCCACAATTTCCATTCTATTTGCAAATTAGCCACTAAGCAGACTAACGGGCTTGCTAACTGTCGCTCTGGCTGTTTTCCAGGAAACCGTATTCAACGCCGTGTTGACGGAAACGGAAGTCACCCATTCCATTGCCGCTCTCCTCTTTGCTTTCTCTCTCTCTCTCTGTGTATTTTCCTTGACTTGCCTATTCTTTGACCAAATGAAGTTTACCTTTTGTATGCCATTGTGTTGTTGTATTCCTGTCTGTGGCTCATAAATATATATAATACAAGTGTACAGAACGTTGTTGCTGTCTCTGACATCCTGGCAAGAGTCTCCAGCCAGACAGACAGCTGTAGCCATTGTCATTGTCCTCTTTTAACGACTGTCGATGTGCTTGTTAGTTGCAGCCTCATCGGAGCACGATTTTTCTCCAGACACTCCCCCCTATTTCCCTCTCGGCCTTGTGTGTGCTTCAAGACTTATTTAATTTTGTGGCCAGGTACATAAGAAGTGAATACCGAGTGTGACTAGGCAAAATATGATAGAATGTTAATCTTGTTTTCTTTCTTTCTGTATTTGGTTTTCTCTTTTGAAACGAGACAACTCAATTAGATAGCTTTCCAGCAAGATAACGACAATGTTCCACTCAGAATTTTAATTCTTTTGTGCTGTTTATATAATAAACTTCTTTCTAGGCTCAGGCTAATCTGCTTTAAGTGAGCTTTTTGAACTGCCTCGTGGCTGACCTAAAAAATGAAAAATGACAAACAGCTCGAAACCGAAAGTCAGGCAAACAAATCCCATTTCTTTTCCCGAACCCTATGGTGGCCATTTATTTCTTAATCTGCTTTTAAATGGCGGAGCAAATGGAGAAAAAAAAGAAAGGGCGAGAGGATTCTGGATTTAATGGTGGCCACGAGCGGATATATTTCAGCTGAATTTAATTGCGGCTGCTCATTAGGTTCAGGGCGATCTAAGGTGGGCACCACCTGCCGGAAAATACGCCAAATAATTAGCTGGGAAAGAGAAGTACCATCGGGATGGGGATGAAGACCTTAAGCAAAATTTATCCTTATCTCTCACTCCCTTTTTCTTTCAGAGTGGATGGGCATTGCTTGCGTCTTATGCAGAAGCCGAATGATTTATTATGACTGAGTGATAGCAGTGACAATGATAATCCGCACATAAGAAGGCTCCTGCCTGGATTCGTTGTGCTTGTCCTGTAAGCGAAGGATATTCCCAGCAAATTCGATATTATCGGTTTAGTCATCGCTGTTTTTGCCCTGCCCCGTTTCACCCGCTCCTGCTGAACAGCTGACAAGGGTTCACAGTGTCGGAGGCGGCAAAAAAGTCAATCCTAGGGCAGGCAAGCAAATTCTGGTCCAAAGTTTAGACAAAGGTCTGTTCGCCCTGCCTTGTCCTCTGTCCAGGGCTGCCTGCCAAAAGCCGCGTGTGTCATTGTGCCTTAATGGCCTGGAAGTAAATGCCAAAGAGCGTTCATTTTCATGCTCAACTCTGGATTTCAATCAGAGTTGTAAAGTTCGGCATTTTTTTAAAGATTCGTCCAACTTTGTGGGGCTTTTTGCAGCCTTAATTTCAATTTCTATCAAATTAGGTTTAAATTAAATTAAACCTAAACAGGCGAAAGCAAAAGCGGCTCAAGTTAAAAACTTCCTTTGGAAATTGTCAATTATTAAATTTACTTTCCCATTGTCTGCAAAGTTTTCCCCCCTCGCATTGAAAAGTTTTCCTCTTGTCGTTGTAATTACTTTCGTCCGAATTGGCAAATTGGAAACTTTGTTAGTTAATTTCCATTAGATTTTCCTTTGCCATTTTCAAAGCATATTTTTGTCATGCACCTTTTATGTGCCACGCTGAAAACACTCTGTCGCAGCGGGGCAAATGAATTTCACACATGACCACACACACACACACATGTGGGGGGTATTTGCATAACTGCAGTGTTAGGTGCACATTGTGTTGTCGTTGGAAAAGGGGAAAACTGCGAATTGCATTTGCAATTTACAGCTGCAATTTGCAGTTAACTTAGCTGTGTGTGTGTGCGTAATTGTTGTGATTCCCTCACGTTCACGATGAGTGTGGAACTAATGCAGCGACAGCAGAAAATGTGACACGCGGGGATTGAAAGCTGCTCACGCTGCAATTTGGTTATTATCCTGAATAATTTAATTAAAATGACTCTTTTTGTTTATTTAATCACTCTGCAGTTTACCAAAGTAAACAAAAAAGTAGAAACCATGTAAATGCAAATCAATTGATGAATAAACTTTTCATTTGAAATTGTAAATTATTTAATTAGAATTTATCGAATGAAGTCACTAGTTACCATATGCCTTGGTCTGATAGATTAACTCCATTGATAAGTTCCTTTCAAAGAACAGTCGTTCTAAAGTAAACTACGAACTGATTTCGAATTCCCTTTGGTTCCTACACCTCAGTATATGCTCTTTCGTGTTACCCGTTGAGGACCAATTAGCTGTGTCCTGTCCACGACTGACTCTCCTCGTGCGTAGCCTCCTATTGCCGCACTATTTATGGTCGTGCTCTGTGGGCCTTTAACGGAAAACGTTTAATGGACGAATGCTCCAAAACGAGGTAGACACACGCAACGGCTTTTGCTTGGGAACATCGTCCAGCCCGAATGGCAGGAGATTTATGCCAAGCGCATAAGTGGGACTCAGGTGTGTGCGTATGTGTGTGGGGAGTTGTTTGTGGATCGGCTTATTGCCATGCTTACCATTAGTTAAGCACTTAAGCCAATTTTTCAATCATTGCAGCCCTCAAAGTGGGAGCTGGAACATCACAATGGCAGATGCCAATTTGAATACGATGCAAAGCCGATAAATCGGCATAATCCGCATTCACGAAAAGATTCCTGCTGGTGTCAATATGCATGCAGGTTGCCCCCAAGCCAACCACCCTCTGGAAACCACCAAAACCACTGCATTTGCGGTGGCACAGTTTGCATGAGTGCCGCTTGCCCACGAGGGCAGTAAATCAACAATGCGTCATTCGAAAAGTCCAAAATTTCGCGCAACAAACCTCAATGCATTCCAACTAGTGACTGATCACTCCCATTTCAATGTTATCTGCCTGTAATAATCAAATCAGGTGCTAATGGCTGTACAAATTTAAGAAGGAGACAGAAAATATTACATTTTATTACTCGGAAGTGGATTGCAATCTGAATTGCAGGAAAGTTGGCGACAGCTTTTACAATTTCCTTATTGGTGAATAAAGCTTTATTGAATTGCATTTAATTTCCTTTCAAGTTTCCTCCTTTTCCTTTTCAATCAGCTTCGAAATGCATTGAACCCTGGCTAACGGCAGCATTAAGCAGGCAATGGCCATTTGCACTTAAGAACCGCTTGAGACGCCATCGCTGATCCTGTTGCATGGCCACTGGGATGGAACGAGACAAGATAATCGCGCTAAGACTGCACTCAATACTTGCCGGGTGGAAAAGCGGCTTAAGGCATTTTTCTGCAGTATTCAAAGTAGATCTGCCTGTCCCTCATTCCATCTTTCTCGCCCTTTTCTCGGTCTCTGAGTGCACTAGAAAGATGGCAGCTGGGCTAATTAAGAACTTAATGATGTGGCAAACTGGCTGCAAAGACTGCACATAAGCTAATTCCCCCTCGTTGGCACCGATGGCCTGTCTTTGTGGGTGATTATGTTGGTGTGTTTTACTTGTCTGCTCTATTCGATGACACTCAACCGCAATTGGCCAACCGCAAAAGCAAAAGCGACCTTCTGCTTGATATCCCTGCTCAGAGTAGTGTGTTTGCCACTCAATGACTGCCCCTTTCCGTTCCCTTTGGATCCCCTCTGCCCTCGTCTGTTGCTCACACGGTTCACTGACCAAACGAGGTTGCTCACTTTGTTGCCTCAACAACAAAGAGCTTACCCAAGGAAAATTCAAGCCACTGAAATGAAAACAAAGGTGACTAAGGTACAAAAACTGGTCCGAGTTGAGGTTTTCCTCACTCCTGGCCAGCTCACGATCCCTCTAATTGTGTGGTTGTCCTGTTGCTTCTGTTCTTTGGCCAACAAAATTAATGAATTGGCTCAGTTTACAGTTTTATCGCGTTCCAAAATTGAAGAGTGGCTAGAGGATGATGGAAAAGCGACGCAGATATATACCTAATGAATTGCTCATCTCCAGGTTTAATTCAAGCTACCCAGCTGTGGCTCTCTGTTAAGTGGCAGAAGTACTCAGGCAAGGGGGAAGGGCAGTGGCTGGAATTGGGGTTAGGGCTTCTTTCTAATTAATTAAATTATGCCTGCAAATACTTTGTTGTTCCCGTTTCCACGTGGAATTTTAAGAGGCTTTTTTCATTAACTTGAGTAGTGCGTGGAAAGGGACAACGTGCTGGCTTGTGGCTGAAGGAATTGATTCTAAATGAAAATTTAATGCGGCTTTTGTTAGTCACTTTTCTTGCTTAAAGTCAGTGTCTAGGGAAAACAGAAATGTACAGAAAATGATTACGTTAATAAAACAGAATAATTTAATATGGCTCAGTTTAATCCACAATCTATAGGCAAATTACAAATTTAATTTGTCTTCACCTTTCCCGTCATTCTTGTCATAATATGATTTTTCCGGCAAGTGCGTACAGCAACAATGGCCATGGCAGCAACAGCAGCAAATGTCATTTGCAAGTTTCACAGCAATCTAAATTTTTAAACAATTCCATGAATAACAAAATAGAAATCAGCACACACAGACGCACACAGTATCACCTACAGGACGACCACCCTGCAGGCGAAGTTGTCTATATAATTCTTGCACAGTCTTCGCTCGGTGTGCGAAAAGTTGAGCAAAGAAAACGCAATTTAAAGTTCACTTCCTGAGGCTTCGGCCACACAAGCCAATGACAGATTGACGAACCGAAGCTTCCCTATGTGTATCTTGTGTGGGTGGCTGTATGTCTTTGTCTGTCCATGCATGCAGGCATGTGTGTGTGTTTGATGAGGCCGCAAGGGTCACACAAAGGTGAGAAACGAAGCGAGTGGCCCAGGGGCCAGGTGTCGCCTCACATTTCTTGTAGGCGGTAAAAGTTGAAACTCAAATGAGAATGAAAAGTTTTGCCAGGCAAAGCAGACAAAGGACATACCAAGACGGGATTAAACTGGTTTGCATAGGACACACACATGGATTGGTAGGGGAGGCTAACCAACAAGGCAATTAATTTGATGTAGTCACCTCATCTGGGACCACACAAGGCCTCACAGGGAATACAAAATGGCGACATGAAAACTTAAGCTAATTAAAGTGCTTATCAAAAGTGCCGCTGCCTGTGTGTATGTGTGTGTGAGTTCGAGTGTCTGCTTGTGTGTACGTGCTTATGTGTGTGCGCGTGAGAAAATTAAAATTTTACACAGAAATTGGGGAAATTATGTTGAAGCTCTTAAGAGCGTGTTAAAGGCACAGCATGAATGAAAAGGGCCCTCTGGCTGAGTCGGAATTTGTGGCTGAGCTTCCGTTATGAGTCTGCGGAAGCGTGTACTTGTTTGTGTTTGTCTTGGTGTCTCTTGTCACTTGATGCCTCCCTCTCACCCTGCATCAAGCAAATATTTAAACATTATAAGTATCTTTTGCCTCTTTCCCTTTCCCTTAACTTGCTTATCTGTCAAGTTGCTGCGGCTTTGTCCTCGGTGTGTCGAGACTTGGATTTGCACATCTAATTAAGTTAATCGCCTCACGCACACTGCACAACATAAACGAGGTACTTACAAATTATTGTGAGGTATTTGTCGGGCTGGTTTATAGGTGTATAATTCGACACTTGTGCAAAGAAGTTGAATTGAGGAGACTCTACAAAATGAATATCGGGAGACTTGACAATTTCTTTAGTCTGGATAGAATAAATGTCTCGGGTCTATGTCAATTTAGTTGCTACTGTCAGGACTGTTTTCCATTAGACCGCCTGCAAATGGAAACTAATGAGGAATACGTGAGAGCTTATCGCATCACTGCCTACCAACCGTATGTGGAGGTATGCTGAAGCTGCATGCATTCCCACAAGAGAAGCAGATTATGCATTGTTCTGTGCCGATCCTGGGCTGCCCGCCCTACTCAAATGCCTATAAGTCACACTGAATAGCAAATTTATGCTCTGGTTGTAAATTGAAGCAGCCCTTTACTACGTGCAGCAGCCACAATGTTGCACAAAGCCGATGAAGTGGAAAGCTGCGAACTAGATTTGGTAGTGCAATGCACAACACTTCTTGGCTGCTTCGTTGGGTCGTAAATAAGGTGGCAACATTAGGACGTCCTCTTGACTCCCTCTGAACTCATTTCCATTTTAAGCTACTGAACACTTATGATGAAAGACCTTTCTTTAAACTGCATTAATTCAATTTGATTAAATTTCGATTTGTAGCGCAGTAAGGCAAAGAAAGGCAATTAAATGCAAGTTTTATTTAATTGAATGACTTTGGAGCGCAAACGTGGCGTATACATACTGAGATCCCTTTTTACTCAATTCAAGAGTCTCTGTGGGAAATCCACGTCATCCGTCTTTCACACTGCATTGCGCCAATAATTTCTCATTATTTTTTCAGAGAGCTGAAAAGCAGCTCGAACAGTAAGCCAGAACAAGGCAAGAAAAGTCGAGCTGTCAGTTATCCTTGTCTGCGGCCCTCTTTAAAGTCAGTGCTCTGTCTGGTCTGGTTTTATATCTGGTTGCACCTCCTTTATTGGCACCTCTTTTATTGGCATTTTCAAGCCCTGGCTAGAGCTGGCCAGTGGCGGACTGTCTGTCGCAGTAGCTCATCAAACAAAGTGCATTCTGTCGTTATGCAGCAGACAAACAAAAGCAACAAGAACAACTTCAATGGGGAACGAACCTATGAAAGTTAATTTTACCCTGACAGAGGGTATTTGGGTCCTAATGTTTGCAAGCACAGAAGGATATTGACCCCATTCTTATTCAGTGTGAGAATGAGAAAGTACAAGGTAGAAATAGTATTGTCTTTCTGCATATTTTGCTGTTGAGAATTGTGGTTAAAATATGGTAGAAGGGTATCTCGTTATCGAGCTCTAGCTCTCTACTCTAGCTTTCATAACTTGTTCCTGCTTGTTTTTGTTGTCAGCTTCATTTTCTTTCCTCACTCCTTTTTCTCTATTTTCGCACTAAATATTTCTTTAATTCCCAGCCACGAAGCAGCATACAAAAATGTTGTTCTTTTTACTAGTTGTTTTCAAAGTGCGCAAACGCCGCAAAGTATTCGAATGGAAGCGCAACTGTTAAAAGTTGCAAATCCTGAACTCTAAAGGCTCCAAGGAGTGCGGCTAAAAATGAAAAGCGTCTTCTTCCTTACTCAATAGTGAAAACTGGTGGAAACTTTCTGCTCGTATTTGTACAAGTTAAGTCGGAAACTCGAGCAGGAGAAAGTTTTTTGCGCCTTTGTGCAAATATTTTGCACGGAAATTGCATTTGCGGTGTCGTTTGCTACAATTACAACAACAATGCGAATGTTGATGACGATGGTGTGATAATTAAAATTGCACAGAAAGTCATTGAGAGGGATAAGAGTGGAAAAGAAGGCTGGGGAAGTTGAGGAAAGTTGAGTCGCAAATGCAATGCGGCGTGTTAAATACGACTAGTCCAACAGGGAACTCTTCCAAATTGCAATGAATAAGCAATGGGTAAGAATAACGACGTGATGGGACGGAATGGTGGAGAAAAGCGAGGCGAATTGAGTCAACAGGCGAAGATTTGTTTAAGTGAGTTTAATGATTAATGAAATACAGCACAACGCAACGTACAAATTGCATTTTTCACTCTCGGTCTCCCTTAACGAATTCACTTACTAAATTGTAATTTTGCTTGAATATAAAAGAATGTAGAATTCTTAATCCAAAAAAGAGATCTTGATATTCCTTTATTTGAATAATACTTAACAGCTTTTTTTCTCAGTCACGACTCTCATTTAATGTATTCAGAACCAAGAAGAACAAGTTAATTTGTCTTGAGAAAATGTAGAAATAATTTAGGCACAGTTGGGCGAATTATGAACTCAAAAAAGTTTTACCAGCTGAATAAAATATGGGAGAAATGCCATGAAATTATAAAACGCTGCATGAAGAAAAAGTTCTTGCCATTTAATGGAAACTTTCTTCAAGAATCCCAGTCCAAAGCCAAAGCCAGAGTCGAGGGAAAGTTTTTCAATAAGCAGCAATGCCAAAAAACAAGGCTCAACCTGTGTTCCATTCGCAAAACAGAAGGAGAGTCGAGAAAACTGAAATACTACAAAACTGTAAATACACGTATGTTGGCAGGCAAGTGAATGTAACGTGGAAAGAAGAGAGCAGACGAAATATGGAACTCAAGGCCAGTGGGCTTTATAATTTATGTTAAGCCAATAAAAATAATTGAAATACATTAAAGGCAGGCAGCCCATCAGTAAGTTCATGTGAGAACTTCTTCTTTGTGGACACTTCATCGATTTAAGAACCGAAGGGATAGCTACGAAAATATTGAAGTAATGGCACGCAATAAAAGGTAAGGTATAAAAAATGACACGGAAATGTCAGAATTGAGAGGATATCTCATTCGTAGCCGTAGTCTCCGTGCAGTGCCCTCAATGCATTGTAATTTCATGTGAAAGGCTTCGAGTAAATAAATAAAATATTGCGGAAAGTCGAAATTCCAGCGGTTAATATTACTGTAGGAGCAGCAGCCACACAGTGATTGCTGTTTGATGATTTGTCCCAATTTCGAGTTTGTTTTTGTCACTCTTCACACTCGAAGATTTGTGCGACAAAGAACTTAGATTTGCGTGCTCGACAGCAAATTTCCCATGAGGTTTCACTTTGAGTGGAGGACAGCAGTAAAATGAAAAAATGCACACGGTATTTGTATTACCGGAAGTTGTTTGTGGCAGCTTCAAGTTACACATGGAATAAAGTGTTTTAATGTGCAATACTGTTTAAAATAACTTAAGGTATATAAAGCAATATCCGTTGTGCTTAAGTATATATAATACATTGCTTATAACCTTCAATAGTATATATATTAATTTTTATTTAAAGATTTTATCTCCAGTCAGAAGCAGGTGATTCGAACCTCAACTAGTTTAATTGTCTTTACTGTTCTTTATTGTTTGTTTGGTATATTAAATCAAAAGGCATTCCCTTATATCTTTAAAAAGCTTTTAGGCATTTTATACTTTCAGATGCGGCTTGTTATTCTATTCTTCTCATCCAAGCTGTGATTATTTCACTACTACTATATTTCATTCATTTAATTGATTTATTTTCAATTCATTCATTTTTCTTGCATTCTGTTTCACATTTATTAAATATGTATTTAAATTTTACAACCTGGAATATAAACACACTGTCCCTGGTTTATATGCGCAATTTGTCATTTGATTGTGCACAAAACCCACAAGGAATCAGTTTCCAGCTGATTGTAAAATATTTTTGCCACATCATCAAAAATGCAGCAAATTAATAAATTTCATTAAATTTCAATTTGCTGCTCTTTTGTGGTTTTTAACGTGTGGCGACGACAAAAAGAACCTCGCGAGGTATTTTCATTTAACTTTTCATTTTTCTTTTCGGTTTTGTTATACACCTGTTTTACATAACAAGAGTAAAAATACCAGCAGAATATTTTCTTTTCATTATGTTGGTGAACAGCAAAACAAGTAATGGGGATAGCAGTGAAAAATGTGTCAACCATAGCGATAATCACAATGGCAACAACAAAGCCATGGGACTTCGTTAGCAGACTCGTTTCGTAACAAGGCTGAGCATATGATTGACAGTCTTTGCTATATATGATTACGTGGCTGCTCTCTAAACGAGGTATGAAATAACTACGACGAAAAAATGATTACGCATCTGCTGGCTTTGCATATTTGACCAAAGCCATAACTCCTGATGGTGCTGCCAACCTAGAGTACCGCAACTGCAGTTCAAGCCACTGAAATTTGTCAAAATATGCCACTGTCTCCTTTGACACCTCATCCCTCACCTGCTGGAAGGGAGATTCAAGTTGCAATTCAGCTAGTCTGACATATCTAGCTGACTGTGCGCTTTGGAGCGTGTCTCCTGGCCAGCCCTGAGGGACAACAAGAACAGCAGGATGCGGTTTTGTTTGCCAGCCAAACAGCCGTTTCCGAATGTGAGAGCGAAAGGGCAAAAGAGAAGATTAAAAGGCAGATGAGAGGCAAATTGCAAACGTATGCTGCATGTTGTGTGTTGTGTGCTCTGTGCCAGGAAAGCATGCCCAAAAACCGAACAAAGTGCGGCGCCCGGAGTCGGACGAACTTTGATTAAAAGGCTGCGGCAACAGCCCGGAGCCTTAGGTTGGTGCAGCTGCAATCGGAAATTAGATGAACCTGCTGGTTCGAGTGGGCTTCAAATGATGCCGGGATGTGTGACTGCAAAATGGCAGTCAAACGGATTTGCCAACAGCTGCTGCATTGAGTGCAAGTCCCTGCGACAGACGGCAATTAGTTGAGGTTCCATGCTAATCTCTCTGAGTAAGAGACAAATTTGTCTGACGGTTTATCATTTTACTAGAGCACTCTGTTCTCTTTTATCTTTATTTATTTCCCAAAGGAGAATATCATCATTTTATTTATAAAAATTGCTGTCAGACACTTTTACAAAACAAAACAAAAACAGACCTTAAATGGTTATAAAAAGCCGAGCAAACTGTGACTAATTTATTTATACCGCATACATAAATTCAATTCAGGATAATCCTTTCATTTTGTACTTGCTTATTCGCGCTTCGCTTGACGCTAATGCGCTTTCATGGTAAACATGCGAAATTGGCTTTAAAATATCACGTATACGCACCGCATGCTGATAGCGGTGTCTGCGTCTGCCACATAAATCAAAACGCATAAATTTTATTACGCTCGGTTTTATTTTTGTATGGGCATAAAGAGCGCAATGAACCCTCCATCTGGGAGTATAAATCCCCAGAGGGACTCGCATACTTGAAATTCTTTTAACAGCGCATTTTATTAACTCTGTTAAATAATGTGATTAGGCTGAGTCGCAGGAGCGGCATCCGTCTGCAGATGCTTTCCATTATTGATGTGAGTACTGAGTCAGGAGATATTAACAAGTGATAAGAGACAGCTATTTGGGTTGGGGAATTCAGATCCCAAAGTACATTATACATACATATATATACTCGTACATACATTTATAGAGTGCACTATCGCCCTGCCAATTAGTAGCAGCAGCAAGCAAGTGACCAATTTATCGGCCTGATTGTCGCTCTGCTGTTGGTCTCCAGCTCCAGACACGTTTTCGCCCAATGACCCCTGCGGATAAGCCACACTGTCGGGGAGGAAACAGAGGAAATGTTGCGGCTGCAGCAGTCTGTTGTTGGATATCCTCGGTTTCCCATTCCCACCTCCGCATTTCTCTTTCAGCCTACGGCTTCTGGTGTAAATTTAATGCAATTTAAATGGAAAATTTCTGCTTTCATTTATTGAATACGCATTGCAGCACACGCAGGAAGGCAAAATGAACGATGCAGCTACAAAATTTCATATCTGTCTCGTAATTTGAACAAGACTTTTGTTTGGCTGCAACAGCAGGACATGGACATGGGGAAAATTTGTAGCCGAGTTAAATTGAACAATGTGTGTGACATTCGAGGCTCAGAGAGGCCAAAGGACCCCCCTGAAAAGATCTCTTGAGGCCTGCAAAACATTAACTTATGCAAAGCTCCTGTTGCTGACAGTCCAAAATCTGTAGAGGAAAGGAACATAAGGCAATGTCATCTGTTATACTTGACTCGTTGTCATCCAGCAGGGACACACACAAACACGCACTCATCCACAATATGTGGCACTGGCAAATAACATTATGTATGATCCTATTTGCAATGTTTGCCCCTAATGTTTACCATAGTCAGTTGGGGACCCCTCCACCCTCCTCGCGTGATTCTCACCTAATAATATACTAAATTATATTTACCAAGTTAGTCGCCTTGCTTGTCTAATGCATTATCTCAGTGGAGCCTGTAAAGAGAAAGCAAACGAAAGTTAAAGACAAGTGATTAACACATGGAGAAAGTGGAATAATAGGCGAACTCGCTCGCCTCTTAAACGTCCCCATGTCAATTAAACTGAACGAAATAAAAGCAGAGCCAAGTTAAAGCTGAGGTGCATTAGCTCATTTCGAGCCTGGTTATTTTTACTGTAACTTTAGTCTTTATA
Organism: Zaprionus indianus; assembly: GCA_018904595.1. Taxonomy (NCBI): domain Eukaryota; kingdom Metazoa; phylum Arthropoda; class Insecta; order Diptera; family Drosophilidae; genus Zaprionus; species Zaprionus indianus. The sequence continues at coordinate 9,386,622 of JAEIHA010000320.1, forward strand.
AAATTTAACTTGCAGAGAAGCGAGAGGTCGGTCGACACTTTTACATTTTTCTGATTTGTATATTTTTTCATTCGTTTTTAACAATTCCCTAGAGTAAATATTCCTCAAGACGAACCCATTAACAGGTACAAGTTTTATGACTTTTATGGTCTCAACAAACAACAATTAAATGAACAGTTGAGTATTGTTTACTATCTTATGTTTGGTGACCAAACTTACTTGTAAATTGGTCAAATTGAAAACCTGATTTGAAATATCATATTTAAAATCTTTTGTTTATGCTTTTGTTGAATCTTTTGTATTCACATGCTTACTGTATTCAATTCATACAGAACAATTATCAGTGTGAATTATTTAAAATTTGTTAACTGAAAGTACAATTCGGCTCTTACTTCTATTGTTGTAAATAAATTCTGTGGAAAACAACAACAAGTGTAAACAAAGGAAAGCCGAAAGCAAAACAGAAGCCAAATGCGGGAAATCAACAATTAAACGAGCTGCCAAATGAAACAAAGCAGCCAACACAATTGAGACAAAGGCAGCACAATAAGAGCGCACAAATTTAAATAATTATTCAACCCAGAATTCATTAACTTCGAGCCAAGCTGTGTTTTATGTCTGCTCGTGCGACACTTTTCCTAAATTAGCTGGCAACAATGGAGAATATTGCCAGAGTTACGACGGAAAACAGGCATATCCTCCACTTGGTTCTTAAATTAGTCAAAAGGGGTGGACGCATATTTATTCCAGTGTACTTTAGATTCCCTTGACTTTGCATATCACGAGATGAAGAACGGCTCTTGAACTTGACTGCAATACATGAAACGCCAACAACAATTACCACATCCGAGGCAATATACACAGTGCAACTTTATATGTCAGGTTGAGAATTTTCCCCATTTGTTATCGCTCACGGACTTCTTTTCAGCTACTGCTGGGATGTGTGTACATGTGAGGCTGTCGGTGATTTCTCAGCAGTCCTTTCAGCCGTTTTGCATATAAGGAAGTCTATTAAATATGATTTATAGAGGCAAACATACTTTCACCTCAGGCGCTGCGGACGAAGTTTTTCACAGCCCTCAAATAAATTATAAGAAACGGAAAACAAATCACCGTAACTTTTTCAACATACAACGAATTCATTCATTCGTTCAAATTCCATGGTAGAGTGGCGAATGTTTTACTTTTGCTGACTTTATAATGTCATTCGGACTGTTTTCCATAATGTTTTCTTCCCCACGGGGATTCGACACCTGCGCTAAATTCCTCAGCCCAGCTGAGTTGGCTTGTCGTAGCCTATCTCCATTTGTCCAGCTAATTTTTCATTTTTAATGAGCTCCCTCATCTCTCCTTCCCATCTTCTCATCTGAACTGGGAACATGCTGTCAGGCGATAATTCCTTCTCCTTTCTCTTTCACCCTCATTCCATCGTAAAGTCAACAGTTTATCAAAATGGCACAAGGCTTGGCTTTAAACTCAGTTTGTCGCTTTATTAATGACGGCAATTGCAGCACTCATTACTCCTTGTCCCGTTCCCCTTTCCCTCCATCGCTCTCTACGCTACGTTCACTCACCAGGCACACCCACAGGAAATGATGTTGTCACCAAGTCAAATCGCTTTATATCCGCTGCAGGGGAAATGATTCGGACACGGACTTACCTTTCAGTTAGTTGCTTTGCTTTAGTTTTGTTGCTTTCCCCCACGCTCTCCCTCTCATCTCTTTTCTGCACGTCTGCAGGCGAGTTTCAATTATAAACTCGCTGAAATTGGCTTACTGTGTTGAACTTTATGGCATGGACGTGCGCGGGATTGGAAACTAGAGGGAAAGAGATCTCCCCAGGATGTTGCCAGTTGTTGGCTGCTGTGGAGTTGAAAAAACCTAGTTGAGTGCGCGCCAATCAAATCGGTTTTCACTCGCCCCGAGGACTGCACAAGTGAACTGCGTTCTGCGACTTCAATAAGAAATACGCACAAGCAATTGGAGACTTGGACCCTGCGGAAATTTATGTATAGTAAATTGAATGGACACCGAGAGCTGATTCTACCTTTCGAACAGAGTTTCTACTTCTTGCAAAGGTGTTGTTCACTTTTGACTAGTGACTTGAGAAATTTCCAGCAAGGCATAAAAGTTTATTGAAATAAAACTCTGGTCAGTTTATGGATACAGTACAGCAGTTTGGGCACACTATCCGGGAAAGTCATCAACCCAAGGAACAGCAAACCGAAGCCAGGTCAAGCGGTAAATGGCAAGCGTAAGGAAACTGTAACAAAACGAGCAAAATTCATGCAGAGAAAGAAGGCAGAGGAAACAAACAAGCAAACGGGACAACACTCTCATATCCCCAGTTGGCCGTAAAAAGTTAAAATGCTCTGAAGTGGCAGCTGGGAAGGAAGAGGAAAGAAGGATGGAAGAACAAAGAAAGGAAACATATAAAATGCAGCGAGAGGCATAAACAAACAATACAAAAACTAAAACACAGCAAATTGTAAAAAAACTGCAGACTTTTATAATTGGGCAGTGCGAACTTGCGAGGCGAAAGAAGGCGAAGTACTCGTAGAAAAACAAAGAAGGGCGAACAGAGACTCGCAATGAAAAATTGTTGCAGTTGTTGCTTCGGCACGAGAGCGGAAACAAACCAGAAACAGCCCAGCGCACACATGGAGCAGCCAGATAAATGTCCTGGCAAAGTCCTTAAGTACTTGCAACAACGTATTAGTAGCTTGTGGTAGTTTTAAATGTAGATTTCTGGCTTCATCACACACAAATTTACTACTGCCCTTCCTTCTTCACCCTACTAACCACTCGACTGGGCATCTCATTATTTATTTCTGCCTGAGCACAATTAATGAGGACCAGCTGAGGGGATATGAGAAGGATAAAGGGTCACAGAGCAGCTGCTCTTGTGGTCTCTTTGAAGTGGTCTGGCCAAATGAACTTGTTAGGCATTACCGGTTAGTTTGAGTCTGCCAACTTACACTTACGTGAATGCAAGGATCATGAATGCCTCCAATTTGTAAGAGACAATTAAGGGTAATATGCCTATAAAAAAGAGATATGGAGAACATTTTCAAGAGAGAGAGAGTGTAAAGAGAAATCAAGCTCAGTATAGCTAGACTTACTTTTGAGTTTCCTTTTCCTTTCTCCCTCTCGGCGAGAATGAAGAGCAAAAGAGGGGGGCATTACAACTGAAAAGGGTCAATCAATTTCAATTGGGTCACACTTGTTTACAATGATTGCCTGAAAATCGATAACAGCCTGGAAAATTGGGTTACCAATGAGCAATAACTGTAGACGCTTGTTGGCGTGTTGGCTAGACAGACTTAACAATGCTTCATTTAAAATATTAATGAACTTTTTAGACGGATATACGTATTTTAAATTTCTCAATTTAAACGTATTCCAAACAGAAAAGCTTTCAAAGGACTCTTCCGTTTCTGATTTCGAGGGGAAGTGATAGAAGGCGTCGGCCAATTTGAATGCAATTTCCACGAAAAGGCTAACATCAACTTCCCATAACCACAACCACATCCACGCACACTGCTGAAATGTCAAAGAGATCAAGTGCGGGTTTTCCCGGGCTACGCACTTCAGCCTGTGATTGCCTTTCAACGGTCTCGTCGACGGCTCTTTGTTGTCGTTGGCACGCACAATTAGGCGGCGGAAAAACACACATCAAACAAAGCGTGCGGAAAACTGCAGCAGACCAGCAGATGACTGCGTATACGTAATTTTCGCTGCCTTTTTTCAGCAGTAAACGCGGATTAGTTGCGAGCCTCAAACTAGTTGCAACGAACATTGTTGCCATAGTTGGAGGAGGGGAATGGGTTTCTCATCAACAATGAATAGCAACAGCAAGAGGACACGCTTCCTGCATCCTTCATGTTGCATGAGCCACAAAAACCAACATCGTAGCCACTGCCGACACTTAAACCGCATTGAAAAAAATTGAATTGCATATTCATTGGCGTGTGGGACGCCAACACACTGCATGAAGTGCATCACACGCGATTCCCCTGGCATCCTGGGTGAGCAAGAGTGTGAGTGTTTAACACTCGTGCTAGAGCAGAGTGCGCTGAGTGAAGCAACCCCAAATTAGATTCACTTGCAACAACGAAACACGCCATTTGGCACACCATCAATTTAGTGTGTTGGAAGGAAGAAGAGTAAATATGAAAAAAAGAGAAGCAGAACAGAACAGAGAAGCCCTAATGCACGAGTAGCAGCTGCTTATCGGAACACATCATGCACATGTTATTTCCCGTCTCTCCTTTCGAGTCTCCTTCCATTCTCCTTTCCCTATTTGTGCTGTTTCTTTTTTTCGTTTGCTCATCATCAGCTTTGTTATTGTTTGCAGCAGAGACAACATGCGAGAAACACCCTCATATCAGCTGTTGTCTCCTAGAACGCTTCTTTTTGTGTTTTAGTGAAAAGTTAACAATTTTTTGAGGCGAATAGTGGCTCTGAAATGAGTGTGAACTACTGTGAAAATATCCAAAATGGACGACATGGATGTAAAGTTGAGCACATTACGGCCTTTTTTAATATTATTAATAATTGAGCTGTTGACTTAAAGTTGGTTTAAATAATCCGTTTTATTTCTTCTGTGTTCTTGAAACAATGTTGCTTTTATATTCATAAAAAAATTGACATTTGATATGTTATTTTAGTATATCCAGTTCATATTTCTTTTCTTAACTAGTTTCTTCTTCTCCTTTCTATGTTAAGTTCTAACTTTACCCATTGTTGGTTAGGCTTTAGAATCCTCCGGCAAGCCCAACTGGAAGTTCAGTTATTTTTTAGAATCCTCTGGCTGTATTGTGCCTGATTATCACTGGTCATTCGCATTGATTTTGCAATCTGGTTCACTGTTTTTTTGGCGTCTTTGTTTTATTTAATTAGTTTTATCTTAAGGCCGTAAATGAGGTGATTATATTACAGACATAACAAAACTCTTTTACTAAGTAAAGAAACTTTGTGAGTCAATGAAATTAAACCAGAAAACGAAGTTAATCAAGTCCCGTTGCAAAAACTAAAACTTTGTCGATTTGCTCCAGCAACACGTACTCACATTTTTATCGAAATGGGCACAGGGGAGGTAAGTAGACGTTGCAGAGAAAATACAACAAAAGCAGTAGCAGAATCAAAGGCAGAAACTATTAACTAAGCAAACAGAAAATGTTGCATACTAACAGGCGCATCTTGCTCGGACAAACACATGCACAAGAAGAAACTCGTGTGTCCAGACAATGCGTACAAACAAGAAAATGAACAGAAATAGGAATGCTAAAAAGATCTTAGAAAAAATAAAATCAACAGGGCGAAAGTTAGGCAGATGCAACTTGAAAATGTTCTACTTAAATTAAAATAGAAATATTCACTGCTCATTTAGTATTTCAACATCAGGCACATAAACAACAGTCTCGAACAGCAAATCTGAAACATTTTGTTGAAATGTTCCCCGCTCTTGACAAGCACATACCATTTTTCTTTTGTTACTTTTCCCTTTCCCTATCACTGACTCAGACTCCAACTCCACTCTACGCATGTCAATTGCGTCATTAATAACGGCACTCGCCACTGGTCATTGGACGTGGTCCAGCTGCTCGGGCTGCCCGTACATTAGGATGCGTACTCAAGTTTGTGCCAAGGTTGACTGTTGACTAATGGCTTCCCCATACGCCTTGCAGACAATGAACTCGAATTGGAGCTGCACGAAAACGGCAACCAAACCGAGTAACCAGACAAAGCAGCATGAACAAAGGTTCTCTGCTTGCTCTGCATACCTCCCTCGAAGTAGGAACGTGATCTGCATTTCAAATCAACTGAGTCAGTTCTAACTTCAACTCCAATCCCTACTCCATTTCTACTCGGTCGTTCACCTCTTTAATCTTTTAACTCCACTCAAATTGCGTTTAAGCAATTTCCCAATTCTCAGATTAATTGAATATATGTTGTCGCTCTTCAGTTCATAAACACTTCTCTAAAGTTTTCCAATCATATAACTAATATGGTCAATAAAGCCATGGGTGTCCTAGGCTTTATCAAAAGATGGTCTAAGGAATTCGACGATCCTTATATTACAAAGACCCTTTACGTTGCACTTGTTCGTCCCATTCTCGAATACGGTTCATGCGTATGTGCCCCGTACACTATTCTAAGGAACGCATCAATCTGTACAGAAAATTTTTACTTTTGCTTTACGCGGCCTTACTGGGATGAAAATTTGAGACTGCCTTCCTATAATAGTAGACTTCTGTTACTAAATCTGCCTTCCTAACTAACCGCAGAACCATGTAGGGGTCTTATTTATTAACAACCTTATGAGGTACATGACAGTAGGCCTGAAGGCAGCTACACTTTCTTTCCTTCAAGAACTCGCTATTTCCTTCCACTAACACTCCTTATTGTAGATCACTATGCACTGCATGATCCTTTAGGCATTATGTTCCTATAAGCTCAACATCATAGTAGCACTAACACTATCGCTGCTATGAAGTCCTTATTTTGTATCTGTACGTAATTAGTAATTGTATTTGAATCTTCCTCGATTTTCTATTCTATTTTTTTTTTTCCTACTTGCTGCCCTTATCGCCTCGTTTTTATTTTATTTTTTTTTTATGCGTTAATTTTTACCGTTTTATTCGTTTTCTACCGGTTTCCGTGTCGTCCGTTCATGCTGTTGGGTATTGAAAAGATCGTGGTCGTTCCTTGCTAATACGTATTTATTCAACGTCAATAAATAACAAAATTAGGAACTCTTAACACATGAAAACCAAATTTAAAATTCGGAAACTCTTTAATTCACACGTCTGTTCAAGAATATTTATGTAGCAATACTAGAACGTGTCATATTCGCTCGTTAAAAGTAGCCCAAATTCGAACCACATGCCTTTTCTTTACTCCTCTTTCTCATGCCAAAATCATTTTTGTCCGGAACAGGGGAATCCATAAAAGTGTTGATGTACTTAACTGTTAAGAGTCTCATCCTGTTTTTTCGCTGTAGAGCCTAATTACATTTTGATGTATCAACATAAGCCATTTTTATTTAATAGTAAGCCTTTAAGAAGTTCTGCAACATATGACAAGCTGGGCCAGTATAGGCATTTTAAATTTCTCTATTTTCATCACGCACTTAAGCGAAGAAACATAGTATGATTGTCTTTTGGATATACTTTAAAATGATGAACACTTTTAGACTGAAACAAATATTTATGCAAGGGAAGACTAACTTTCAAGCTAATTGCGATATACAAATAACTTGCACAATTGCAATGTTGAACTATTTAAATTATTCAAAACTGGTGAACGATGTTCCAATCCACATATCAATGTAGGTAATACTGTTATTGAAACTCTTGGCATCGGATATAAAGCATCAGGGTGTAAAATTAGAAAGTCTCCTTCTGAAATGAGGCGTCTAAACTTTTCACTTGTCTCCCCCATTGCCAGTCTCCTGCCCTTCGGACCCATTCGGCAATTGTCCTCTTAGCAGCCAATAAGCCACGCCTGGCATCATTATGCAAAATTCAGCTCTAAGGACCTGGTGTTCCAATTGGATGACAGTCTGCCAAACACTTTTATTACGAACGAAGATTGCCGCAACAGCTGGTGAATAGTTCACAATGGAAACGTAATTGTAACATAAATAGTTGGACGGGAATCAAGAACCGCGTCGACACTTGGCGCTCTTCCAAATGTGACCCTCAGCTGGTGCCTGCTTATATTTGTAGCTCTAGGAGGAATGCCGTCCTCGTTCTAGACGAGTCTCTATTCACGTCGAACCATTTTAATATTTAAAATATCATTCAGAAAGCCAAAATAGCGTAGGCCAGAATTTTGCAAGCAGGTTGAATTATTCAGCAGGCGACAATAATAATAGTTGGGATATGGTGGGATATGCCTTCCCGGGACTCGACATGCCACGCCCACTGCCGTTGGCTTAAGTGCTTTGCATGTGAAAATCCCGTGAAAACACACACATTGCGACGACTCCCGTCCAAAGCCAGGCAGGCTATCAATGAAGAAGTACCTCGATGTTTAGTCATTCTGGAGGGAGTAGGGATCGCTGCAAGGCGGCATTAAATATGCAAATTAAAGTGCAGTCAGGTGAGCAATTGGAGCCAGACTGCGGCACATACGCTCCTCGGGTAAGGATCCCACCAAGTCTCCGTTAATTCTCTGCATCGGGCTTGGGGCGTCTTGAAGTATGAAACGCTTTTATCACGCGAAAACTTTAATTCGCTTGGCAAATGTTGCGCGCATGCCACATGTGCCCAAGTGTGATGTATGTGTGTGTGGGAGAGAACAAGTGAGTGTAGCCGAAAGCTATAAATTTTGTTAGCTGCGGCACGTCGAAATTCAAATTTACTTCGTTGGTAAGGAATCATCCGTACAACTTTCGCCAGCTGATTCACAAAGAGTTCCTGTTCAGTTGTTGTTGTCGTATAAGAATAAAAGGAGAATGAAATGCAAATTTATAAGCAGGAACCTAAATTGAGTTGCAAACAAACAAAAACAGAATGCAAAACAAGACATCATAACAAATATAATATATCAACGAACAAAAGAGCCAATGATATGCATGAGTTTTGTGGTAGATACCGAAAAAGAAAAGTTTGACTAAAGATAAAACAAGTATTCCTAGTTTTAGCTGTAGGGTAGTAGGCGAACGGTATTATTCCCGGAAATAATATATTAAATTGGAATATTTAACAATACTTAATCAAGTTTATATCTGTTGTGATAAATTCTATATGACTTATTCAAGAGCATTTACAATTCACAGAGCTGAAAACAATGTTCTGATTTAGCCTATTTAAAAATTCAACTTCATCTTGTCTAGTTCTTTTCATGATTTTTATTTCAGAAAAATTATGAATTATCAAGCTCTTATAATTAAATATATTTAATATCAGTCCTTGTATCAAGCAGCAAAGCACAACAAACGAAATAAAAAGAGAAGCCAACTTTCCAGGGCTGACATGCTCTTTTGTACTCTTTTGTACTCTTATCATTTGACAAATCCGCTTATTGTAGTTCCTTTTTAGTTTAATAGAAAGTAAAGTACCCTATTGACATATTCTCGTCAGCGACTCAATGAAAGACTTTTGGACAATAAGTGGCAAAATGCAATGCTGTCTGGCATGTGAATGCGTGTTGAATAAGTGACAGGTTTTCATATCCAATCAGAGTCACAATGCTCCTCGTTCTCAACTATCATTCTCTGCTTTGTTTGCGGAACATGGAAATCCAATTGACGAGAAACTCGCAGCAAAAGTGCAAATTTCGAAATAAAAACCCACACGATGACTTTAGCACGAAAATCCTTTTTCGATGGTAACAGCTTCATCCTCCTTTCTTTACTTATTTTACGCTCTGAAGGGGACTGTCAGTTGCGTACCTGCCAATCGACCCCCGTGTGGTTCCTTCGCTTTTTGTTTCCCTTTTGTTTTCTGGTTTTCGTCAGCTCTGTGAACGAATTGTATTTTGTTCGTTTCAAATTCTCATCAATTTCCAAATCTGTTTTTTCGTTTCCTACATTTGTTGTGGATGGTGCTGGCTGTACAGGTGGGAAGGTGGCAATGGAAATAGCATGTTTGCGTACTGGGAGAAACAGTTTGAATTTTTCAGCAAGACTTTGGACCTCACTGGCAAATTGTTTTGCAGTTTAAATCGCTTGCAATCAATCCGAAAATTGCCGGCTGTTAAAATGATAAACGTTCCCTTCGGCTGATAGACTTCTATTCAGTCCACACACCTGGATGATTGTACAAAGAGAGAAGGAGGTGAGTGGTAAGTGGACTGGGAAATAACCAATGCAAAGCTTTTGTGGTTGTCGAAGCCATTTGGTATTATGTTCGAATTTAATGGACTTTCCTACGCTCTCGCAGACGATGGTAGAATTCAAACAGATGTTTTCTTAATTAACTTGCGGTATTCAGTTAGGAGCTTAAATTGAATGGAAAATTGCAGTTGCTTGTTCGTTTCGAACATTTATCAGCTCAGTTTTTTTTTCTTTTTCTCTATCCACCTACTCGATTCTCTCGGAAAATAAACCGAGATGTTTACAAATTGGAAATGTTTACATCAGCATGTAGGAAAACAAGTCATCAGGTTATTTCTGGATTGCAATTCAGTATTAAGAATATGGTTTTCACTCGGGAAAATCATTTGCCTTATTAACTCATTTATATTGCAACGCATATTCATGAATTTCAATGCCAGTCTACAGACAACTGAAAATATATAGTGTCATGGCCGAATTATGCACCCTGTTGAACCTGCTTGAGATCAATAGCAGCAGAGAGTTCCCTCGTGCGTTCTCCCTTTCCCGCTCTGCTGCCCATGTTGTTTGTTTGCCAATTTGCGTTGCCAGTATCAACGAGACGAGAGTCAAAATGTCAGGCGAGTAAATGTATATCGTCAGTTGCTGCGGGCTGTTTATTCTAATGTTAACTTGTTTGTTAAATTGGTCGACAGCAACAATAATGACAAATGTAAGGGAACCCTGGCTTATTGATGTGTGCATTTGTATGGGTTGCAACTGTCCAACAAGGAGGAAAACAACTTTTTAGCATTCATTTAAAAAAATGAAACTTAAAGGCAGCGCCTTGTTTTGTAGCATGCCCCATATTCAGTGCCCGCAACAAACCGAGTGACTGTCAGACAGAATGACAAAATGACGCTGTGACAGTCGCACAAAAAACAAACGTTCCGTTCTCATTCTTCTTACAGTTCCCTCTCGAGGCTGACACTGAGCAATGTGCACAAGTGACTCACCCACTTGCCCCCTCCTTTGTGGCCTCACCATTTTCTCCTTTGCAGTATGCAATGTGAGTGTGACTTCTCCTCGAGCGAACGAGAACATCATCATTACACAGCATTCTCCCACATTTGGCACGCGCACCCTCCAGCTGGAGCAGCTGTGCTTGGGGCGCCCCATTTGTTTCTTTCTCATCGGGCGGAAGCGATTGAACCACAAAATGGCACAGTGACAGCCAACTATCAGCCAAATCACATTCTGCCAGGTTTCTTGTTAATGATGATGACAGCGCAAGGTGTTGTTGCTGCTGTCGCTGTTCCTGTAGGTCTCTTCCTCACGGGCAACTTGACATTTTCAACGCTCCTCTATGGCCGTATCAACGCCGACATATGTCACTCCGAGTGCTTGCTCCTCTCCTGTCCGTCTCTCTTGTGTGGGCAGAAACAGCCGCAGAGGGCGACACGTGTTTGTCAGAGTGTCAGTCGCGCTGGTGCACAGCTGCAGTGCGAAATATATAATACCATATATAATGGAGAATGTGGAATGTGCATGGCTCTGATATGGATTGAAATATGTTAACAAATTGTCAGAGATATTTCGTCTTCGTGCCTTGTTTTCGCTATGTGGGCTTGTCTCCTTCAAGCGACGACAGGTGCCAGCTTGCATATCATAGTGATAGTACAGGGTATACGAGTATGTTCTTGCCACTTAACATATGCTAACAACCATTGCTATTTTGCAATTATGTATTTGTATTGAATAAATAATTCACGTTTTGAAAAAAATTTATGCATGATAAATATTTTTGTAAATTTTATTTCCGGCATACCGCAAATCGTTGTAAATGATAAATAAACTGCGACAAAGGGATAAACAAAATTGCACATTTCAGTGCGCAAATAAAAACACAAAATAAATAATTTCAATTTTACGGTTCAATCTTCAAAATGTTGAACTGTCATTTTCGTGTTTGTTTGCTTTATTTTCGTGTAATGTAAATTCTAAAAAATGTTTGTTTTGTGCAAACAAATGTACTATAGATGAGGTGAATGTAGCAAAAGAGCAGTTGGGCAAAGCTATTCCTAGCGAATACTTAACCCACAATATTTGATAGCCTACCTTTCTGCCTTCTTTTGTTTAACTGTCTCAGTTATTTGAATTATATTTTCAATCGCAAGTAATACGCAATCTTACACGAATAACTTGTTGACAATATGGCCAAATAGAACATTCAGCATGTGAGTGAAACAGTTTAAGGTTGAATGACAGCAGAACCAATTGGCAGCCTGGCAGACTAACTGATAAAGTTCGGAGACATAAGCAGGGTGGTCTAGGGAGAGAGTAACTGAGGTGGAGAAACCGTACAAATTGGGACTAGCACTAGTGCACAGAGCAAGATTTGCATATTGATTTATATGCCAATTGCTGGCAAATGAATTGCTTTCAATGCAAATTCGCGACAGCTGCAAATGTTGATTGATTTCATAGATATACTTGTATAATAAAGACCCTTAGCTTTTCTTAAACGGAAATGATTTTATGTTGTCAGCCCATCATAACTTATATTGTTGTTAATTGATTGATATTGATTTATCCTCAGATTATTGACAAGACAATTGCTTAATTTAATTACCATTTTTGGGGAACGAAATCATGTGAAAGAACTTACTTAAAAAGCACAAATTGATGTATAAAATATTAAATGTAAATATTTTGTAAAATACATTCCTCCCTTTCCCTTCTTAAGGTACTCTGTTATTGCAAACTCCTGCTGTGCAGATAATATATTTAACTAAATATTCATTTCTCTAAAGTATGACGAATCATGACGAGAACAGCAAGGGTGATGTGATTATAAAGTACAGAGATACTCACTTGTCAGTCGTTTATTTAAGTGAATTCATTTAATCGATGTGCGCGTTTTAATTTTGGCCGTCTCGATTATTTATGTTTCCGTTTGCTAATGTTTTCTTTTATGATATTTGAAGAATGCTTACACCTCGAAATGTTTTCCTTAATATTGTATGTAGAATGTTTACTCAACGCTTTCTGAATTGTACTTGAGCCGTTGGTGAATCAACACACTGCGAACGTAAATACGAATGTTAACCTTTAAGTATTTAAAGCGTTTTGTAGCTTGTTAAATTAGGGCAGTCAGGAACGGGGTCCTCTGACAGTTGCAGCCCTTGATGCCTGAGTTATTTTTGCATTTAATTAAAAAATTGCTCATACGCCATGTGGCGCGAAGCACATACACTCTCACTCACACCCACAATGGTGCCGCAAAGTAGGTTAAATTCATTTGCGCATAATTGTGAGCTAAAACCCTTTTAATGTGCGACACGTCGCAACCGTCTCGACGGTTGGACATCACGAATTACGAATTCACGTTGCCAAATGGCAGAAAAAAAATACAAAATATGGCAACTAGATGGCACAAAGTCCTAGGGCACAGCACGCAAGGTGAGTTTGAGCGTGTGCTGCTGAATGCAAAGAGTTGTTTGTACTAAAACAAAAAGCACAAAATAGCCTGAACGAAATTCCTTTCACTTTTGTTTACCTAATAATTTCCGAGCCTGCATAGGGAATAATACACCTTGAATGCCCTGTCTGCATTGAGTGATAGTGAGGAAGCTATTTACGCATAATGCATATTTAAAATATTAACTTTACTCATGTGGAGAAGAACTGTCACAGCATCTAGAGTGTATGCATATGTATATATATTCTTAAAAACCATTAAGAGCGTGTCTATATGAACACATGTATATCAAATCTATAAAAGCTACATACACCTTATTCGGTATTGAGGTTCCTGTTCTTAAATTTGTTGTGTTAAGTTGGTGACTCCTTTATATGGAATATTTAAAGATGAAGCTGAGTATTAGCCACTAAGTAGACTACGAAATCGGTATATTATGTGTATAACCCAAGTCCCGCTCTTCGAAAGGGTATTGCAACTTCACCCTTATGCTTTCACTTTCACCGTGTTGTGCTACTTAAAATACTACAATCCGTTACAACAACAAGTGAGTGTTTTTTTATTTGTGTTTTTGTTGCGGTTGCCGCACGCACGCACCACAGAGCACATGCACCAACACTAGCACGCAGGCTCACCTACACGCAAACACAGGCGCGCACTCACTGCCCCTATTGAACTACGCACAGTTCGTTGGCTCTTTATTTATTGGCTCACTTCGATTTTTGCTATTTTTACGCGCCTTGACACATGGCAAACACAAACATTCATTATTACGCCGGATTCTTGATGTTATTTTTTGTTATTGTTGTGTTAGCCGTTGTTGTTGTTGCACTCGTGGGTAGCGTGAGGACACACGCTAACCACGAGTTACGTCAAAACATGCTTTACGTACTTTGTTACTCTCGATAAGCTGACATGCGCTGCGTTGCGTTGCGCACAAAAGCCGCAAACAGACTGAAGGCGACTAACGGAAAATGCTCGTGTCAGCAGCAGCAGCGGCACCGACTATGCTTTTGACGTTTGCGGCGATTGCGCAGTTCAATCAAAACAAATTTAACACTTGTGTGGTGCACTGTGCTTCACATTTGATAGAGCTGAAAGTAGAAGAATGTTTGGTTTGTTTTATAAGTGAAACATGAAAGTAAAATGTGTAATTCGTAAATATAATTTATTTATGTTTCTCTGAGATTATAATTTCCTTTTGAAATTTAATTTAATCTTATTTTAGATAAAATTGTTAGAATAAGTATATAACAATAAAATAGAAGGTTATTAACTCGAATATAACTTTACGAACTCATGCTGTTACCTTTCTTCTAACACATTTCCCTGTTTTCCTAACTTAAGTTCCTTGTAACCTATAAATATTCTTGTTTGATTTATATTTGAATTAGAATCAACTAGCATTTACTCATTCAGCTGTTGGTTTCGATATCAGCACAAACCTTTCGATGGCTTAATTTATGATCAGCAGCCATCAAGGACTGTGTCTGCAGCATATGCGTAAAAATCCTCTGCCTGCTTTTGAGTGCAAACACAGCAGAAAATCAACAATATAATACATCTGTTGTCTTTGTAATGGCCAACACATGTTTGCGTATATCTAAAATATTTTTCTCATCATCAATAACAAGAAACCTGAATGAATGAATGTGATTTGACTGCTTCAGTTTAAAACGAAATAAAGCAATGAAGCAACCCAATTACAGCTGCTTCAGCTACTGCTGTGGGTGCTTCGTGCCAAGTATGTGTGTTATACGTCTGTATAATGATGATGTTGCACAGAGCAAAGCCATCCAGGAAGGGGGTGATTGTTGGAACACTTGTGTTGCCCCACACTTGCTTACATTGCTCAGTGTCGGCCTCGGAAGAAGCTGCTGGAACGTTTGTGTCTCGTGCCACTGTCAAAATGTCAGTTTCTCATTCCCTCTGTCTGGCCGTCACTCGGATTGTCTCTGGCATTGTTTGTGAGACATGCTGCGAATCAAGGCGTTGTCTTTGTGTTCCCGCTTTTAAAAGGAAAACTCATACGATGTTCCTGTCCCGCTCTGCAGGGAAGTGAATTCCAACTCAGTTGCAGCCCACACAAATGCACACATCAATTAGCCAGAGTTCCCTTACATTTGTTGTCCTTATTGTTGCTTGTTGCCTTTGCAGGCGACCAAGTTCAACAAACAAGTTAACATTAGAATAAACAGCCCGCAGCAGCTGACGATAAACATTTACACGCCTCACATTTTGACTCTCGTCTCGTTGCTACTGGCAACGCAAATTGACAAACAAACAAAACGGGAACGTGGGGCGAGTGTAATGGAAAACTCCCTTCTTCCATTTAATTCAAACAGGGTCAACGGGGTGCATAATCAATTTGCGTTTATGACACTAGATGTGTTCACTTTTCTCCAGAGTGACATTGATATTTCGCTGCACCGTACCAGAGTTAATTAAGCAAATATTTACCCGGAGTGAAAACCAAATTCTAAATACTGAATTGCACTCCAGAAATAACCTTCCGATTTGTTTTCCCAAACGCTGATGTAAACATTTTCAATTTGTAAACATTTCAGTTTATTTTTGGGCAAATGAAGGTCAAAGTGAAAAGGAAATAATTATTGAAAGCCAAAAGGAAGAAGGAACTATAAAAGATTCACCGCTTTGACCGTACCTGAACGAGTTAAGTCTATTAAAAACCACCCGTTTGAAATCCAGTATAATTTGTGAAAACTCGGGCTAAAAAGAGGTTCTTCATTTGAAAGGAAAATACTGTCGGCAGTTTTTGGAACGATTGAAGGCTTTGTAAACTGCAAAACAATATGCTTGTTAGCTTCATATTCTATCAGAGTCCGATGCAAATCTTTGTTATACCCTTGTAAAGGGTATATTAGTTTAAGCAAATGTATTCAAGTATATAATTTCTTCTATTACACATGTTTTAGCCCCATTTATTGAATATCATAATTTGACCAATTTCAGTAATCGAATGGTATAACTACTATTCGTTTCAGAGTTGACGAAAAACAAAACAGAGGGAACAGTAAACGGAGAAACCATATATACTGTCTCATTTGAGTGTTCACTGGCAGGTATACAACTGGCAGTCTCTTCCAGTGTGCATAAGAAGGAATATGAGAAGAGAAGGAAGAAAGCATGAAAGTGCTGAAGTCATTGTGTGGTTTCTTTTTTCAAAATATTCCTCTTTGCCACGAGTTTTTCGTCAATTGGATTTTCATGTTTCGAGAACAAGACAGAGAGAGAAAGAAAAAGAGAGACGAAGAGACACCTGGGTGATTGACTTACTCATTCACTGTCAGATTGCATATGAAAACCTGTCGCTAATTCAACTCCCATTCAACTGGCACATTGTATTGCATTTACACTCATTGTCCAATTGTCATTCACTTGGCTCTGAAAGGAAACTGGCATCGGTGGCAGAAGCTCTTGCCTTCAAGTGAGCTGAGAAGGCAATACAATAAACAGATTTTTCTGACGACAAGAGTTTTCTTGCATATGAAGCTTGGAAGGTGGCGTGTCTCCTCCTTCCTAATTATAAAGCATCTACTTTAAAAGACAAAGTCAATATCTTTCTCATGTTAAAATCAGTAATTGGTGTTTTTGATGCCTTTTTTGAATAGTTTTCCTCAAAACCATTTAAAAACAATCGAATAATGTATTAACTTAAATTTAAATCAAAATAATTTAGAATATCCTCAATGTATGATTGTAAGTATATTCAATACTCCAATTACAAAATTTATGACTTCAACAAAACTCATGCATATCATTTACTCTTGAACACCTGGGATTTTCTATATTTATTATGATGTTTTGCTTTCCATTCTGTTGTTTGTTTTTGTTTTGTCTTGATCTCAGCTCAGGTTTCTGCTTATAAATTTGCATTTTCCTCTCATACGACAATCCTTTGCCAGACCAGCTGGCAAGAAAACGGATGATTCCTCGCCAACGAAGTAAATTTGAATTTCGACGTGCCGCAGCCAACGAAATTTATCGCTTTCGGCTAAACACACTTGCTCGCTCCAACACACACACACATCACACTTGGGCACATGTGGCATGCGGGCAACATTTGCCAAGCGAATTAAAGTTTTCGCTTGATAAAAGCGTTTCATACTTCAAGACGCCCCAAGCCCGATGCAGAGAATTAACGGAGACTTCGAGGAGCGTCTCTTTCGTAGTCTGGTTCCAACTGCTCACCTGACTGCACTTTAATTTGCATATTTAATGCCGCCTTGCAGCGATCCCTACTCCTTCACCATGACTAAACATCGAGCTACTTCTTCATTGATAGCCTGCCTGGCTTTGGACGGGAGTCGTCGCAATGTGTGTGTTTTCACGGGATTTTCACATGCAAAGCACTAAAGCCAACGGCTGTGGGCGTGGCATGTTCTTCTGCGACTGAAACTCGAGTCCTGCCAAGGCATATCCCGCCATAACCTAACTATTATTATTGTCGCCTGCTGAATAATTCAACCTGCTTGTAAAATTCTGGCCTACGCTATTTTGGCTTTCTGAATGATATTTTAAATATTAAAATGGTTCGACGTGACTAGAGACTCGTCTAGAACGAGGGTGGCATTCCTTCCTACAGCTACAACTATTAGCAGGCACCAGCTGAAGGTCCCATTTGGAAGAGCGCCAAGTGTCGACGCGGTTCTTGATTCCCGTCCAACTATTTATGTTACAATTACGATTCCATTGTGAGCTGCTCACCGGCTGTTGCGGCAATCTCGGGCTGCAATAAAAACTCTGACTGTCTTCCAACTGGAACACCAGATTCTTGGAGCACAATTCCACACAATGTTACCAGGCGTGGCTTATTGGCTGCTAAGAGGACAATTGCTGTTCAGCTCCGAAGGGCCGGACACTGGCAATGAGACGTGAATGTGAAAATTTAGGTATTTCATTTGTGTTCTAGAGAGAATATTCTTATTTTACAGCGTGAAAATTTGTTACTCATAGCAAGTAGGAACAAGAAAAAGGAAACAGTTCTATATTAAAATATTTATTCCTTTGAATTGTTAGCTGTTGATAGAAACGTCGTATATCAACTCGAAATACTAATCATATACTTACATCACTCAAGTACTGCTTAGCTATAAAAAGTTACATCCTTTTTAGGTATAACCAAAACAATATCTTAGCAAACTTTTTTCGGTGAAGTGTACTTAACATAGGTGCTTATCATGTACTGCAAATCTCTAAAAGATTTACCATAAAAATACCAAATGCTTAGGCATCAAAATGTAATTAGGCTCTGCAACGCACCACGGCTAGAGGGGGAGACACTTAACCGAAAGGAACATACACACAGTTATGGATTCCGCTGTTCCGAACAGGAGCAGTAAAGAAAATTTCATATATATAGCTACTAACATCGAGGAATGAGAAAGCGGCAACTGTTCCTGGCAACATAATGCGAAATTGGGCTCTTATTAACGAGCGAATGAAATACGCTTGAGTACACATAAATCTTCTTAAGGTTACCTGCGAATTGAAGACCGTAAGCATTATAAGCGTGAGTACACTGATGGCACTCACTGTGGACTTGTTAATTTGCTAAATTTCTCCTAAGAAGCATTTATAATACTCAAGCTAAGCTCACAATTCAATTTAACAACGAGAAATTGAAAAATTGCGTAGAACAGCGATGCTCAAAGCGGGAATCTCAAGAGTTGAATGGCCGATGGAAAAGAAATGGAGTCGGAGTTGGAGTACAAATTAGAGTTGACTCAGCTGATTTGCAATGCAGATCACGTTCCCACTTCGATATAAGGTATGCAGAACAAGAACAAGAGGACCTCTATGCAAGCTCCTTTGTCTGGTTAGTCGATTCGGTTGCCTCTTCCGTCGAGCTCCACTTTGAGTTCATTGTCTGCAAGGCTCTTGTTGTATGGGGGAGCCATTAGTCAACAGGCAGCCTTGGCACAGACTTGGGCACGTATTCTAATGTATGGGTAGGCCGGGCAGCTGGTCCAAGTCCAATGGCCAGTGGCAAATGCCGTTATTAATGACGCAATTGACATGCGTCGAGTGGAGTAGAAGTCTGAGTCTGGCATAGGGCTGCGGCACAAGAAAAATGATATGAGGTTGTGCCTGTCAGAGACGTAGCAAAAACACGTCGAGAACATTTAAACAAAGTGCTGCAGATTTGCAGTTGTGTAAGGGCGTTTTCTGTCTGTTGTTGGGAACTAAGATATTATGATGATTATGTACTGAACATAAAATATCAAACGATTTATATTCCATGAAAACTTCAATTAGAAATAGTAGATCATCTCCAAGTCGCATATGCCCAACTGTCGCTCTCCACACTTAATTTTTTCGTTGTTTTTCAACATTCCATTTGGCGTTGTTTGCTTTTGTTTTTACACATTGTCTGCACACACGCCTGTCTCTGTGTAAGCTGCGCCTGTTGTTATGCTACAGTTTCTTGGGAGCTTTGTTTGACTTTTGCGATGTTTGCTTTGTTAATAGTTTCGAGTTTCGTTGTTGCTTTTGCTTTTGTTCTATCTTCAATGTTGTTTCGACTCTGGTCCCCCACGTCCAATTCAATAAAAATTTAGTACGTGTTGCTTGGGTTAATCGACATTGCCCTCATGTCTTTGCTCTCATTTTTCTTGTTTTCCCTTTTGTTTTCTTCTCCACAAACTTTCTTCAAACAAGTCAGTTTCTCTGGTTATTAAGTTTGCTTATATGAGTAATTTACTCATCCAATTGATGCACCCAAAAAGGGTGTGATTAAATTAAACTGAGCCATTAACAGAGGAAAGGCAGATAGAGATCTGGAGAAAGTCTTATATGCTTTTATTTAAGAAGAGCAGTGATTATTGAATGATTTATTTATTGTCCTTGTATGTACTTACAAATTCAGACATTTTTATTTATAAGTGTTTTAAACTTAAACGAAGTTAACCTTATGGTAATAATTTTACTGTAAGGTCAGTAACTTGAATATATTTTTGCAAAATGAAAAATAGAAACATATGTGTATATCTATTCTATCTCATTTATTTAAAATGGTGTCAGATCTGTTGCCATGCCCAATCCCAAGAATTGTTAGCTTTGCACTAAAAAAACAAACAGAAACATTGTCAGCAGACAGCTGAGAACAAAACTGCTACCATGTTGTGTCTGGCGAAACATCAACAAAACTGATGGGGAAACAAACAAGGGACACGGCGTAAGCAAATAGCTGCAAAGATAAAAGAAAAACTCTGGATGTGAAAAGCGAAACGGAAAATAACATGGACACTATAGGTTCCGATATGTAGCGGATACATCCACATTTCTCTTCTCTTGTTTAGCGACATTCTCATATTTTGCCTTGCACTGCAGGCTGGAGATTCAAATAGCATGTTTCGATTATGCACTTGAATCCAATTTCGAGGCTACTCACTCTAGGAACTCAGCTCAAGCAGGCTACTCACACATCCGCAGACATTCAAATTTCTTTACACTCAGAGTATCAGGAGAATCGAGTGCGATGCGCGAATGCATACTCAATTAAATTGTTGCTATTTATTGTTGCCAAGTTTGCCATATCTTTCTTGTTATCTCTGTTATCTGGCAAGACACGAATATGCACTCATCTGATGTTGTGCTACACGCTTTGTTTTCTCTGTCACTTAATTGTGCGTCCCAACGTCAACAAAGAGCCGAGAACTGAACCACTGAAAAGCAACAACACACTTTTGGCTTGGTAACGGGAACACAGACAAGCATAACATACTTTTGTTATCTACCTGTGACTGATATTTTGATTTCTCTTTGCTTTCTCTCTTTTGAAACCTTCTCCCTTAAAATGCATATTTCGTTCTTTGCAATCTCACAAAATTTTCGGTCATTTATAATCCTTCCATTTATGTTTGCAGACTCAACTCATCTCATCTGGTCATCTCCAACAAGTTCATTTGGCCAGACCACTTCAAAGGGACCAAAGCAGCTGCTCCATCTGTGACTCTGTATACTTTTGGTATCCCCTCTGCTGGCCTTGTTCAAGCCAAGCTCATTAATTGTGCTCAGCCAGAAATGAAAAATGAGATGATGCCCAGCCAAGTGGTTTGTGTGGTTTTGGATAAGAGAAGGGCAGCAGAATATTTGTGTGTGATGAAGCCAGAAATCTACATTTAAAACTACCACAAGCAGCACATACTTTGTTGCCAGTACTTAAGGACATTTATCGGGCTGCTCCACATATTGCGTACTGCTGTTTCTGGTTAGTTTCGCTCTCGTTCTGCACAAGGAAATGCAACAATTTTTGATTGCGATTATCAGCTCTTCCTTCTTTCTCTTTCTGCTTCTACTTCCTTCTTATTTGCAGTGGCTCGCCCAATAATAAAAGTTTGCAGTTTTTTTTTAGTTTTTGCTTTAGTTTTTGCATTGTTTGCTTTTGTGTCTTGCTGCCTTTTTCTGCTTCTACACAGCTGGCATTTCAGTGCAGTTAAACTTTGTATGGTTAACTGGGGATATACATAAGTGTATTACCCGTCTTTTTGCAGGTTTCTCTACCTTTTTACCATGCATGAGTTTGTTGTTTTGTTTCAGTTTGTCGTTATAATGTGATTTCCATTGAAACCAAGAGTGTGCAAATGTTTGTAAAAGGCAGGAAAAGACGTGGCAGTCTTCACAAAGTATATATATGTATATAATGATCACGATTATTTGCCTAGTCGAATGAAACATAACAAAAAGTTGCCTTCTTTAGATTTTCTTTAAGAGTAAATCCTTCCCTAGCTCTTCAATAGCACCTCATCCGTTTAATCTTAATCCCACACATGTGCTGGAGGTAAAGCTTAGCGCTCTAAGCCAATTTTAACGTGTTTATAATTGAAGCTCACTCGCGGCTGCTCACAAAGTGACAGAAGGAACACGAGAGAATGGAAGAAAGAGAGAAGGGGATGAAACATAATTAAAGCAAAGCAACTAACTGAAAGGTAAGGCAAGTCCGTGTCCGAATCATTTCCCCTGAAGCGGATATAAAACGATTTGACTTGGTGACAACATCATTTCCGGTGGTTGTGCTTGGTGAGTGAACGAAGAGTAGAGAGCAATGGAGGGAAAGGGGGTTTGACAAGGAATAATGAGTGCTGCAATTGCCGTCATTAATAAAGCGACAGACTGAGTTTAAAGCCAAGCCTTGTGTTATTTAGCTGATTTATTGCAGTTTATTTTGCTACAGAATAAGAATAAGAGAGAAAGGAGGAATTATCACCTAGTAGAATGTTTTCAATTCAAATAAAAGAGATGAAAAATTAGCTTGACAAATGTAGAAGCTGAGGAGCAATTACCAACGCCTTTTTTTTGCACATACACAGTTAAGCTGTAGACGAAAGGAAGTCACAAAGGCAAAACATTATAAAGGAAGTTTTCAACTTGGCTTTGAGTCGAGCGCAATCGACAGAAGGATACCATTATATATCTTTACTCAAAGTGTCCTTAATTGCACGATACTCTATACCATTTATTATTTTCCAAAGTTGCCACTTTATTGTGTCGTGATGATGAATTTGAAACACAATCCGCTTGATTAATTCTGTGTTGAATAATTATTTAATTTGTACTCCATTATTGTGCTTCTTTTGTTTCAGTTGTGGTGACTGCTTTGTTTTATTTGGCAGCTCGTGTAATTGTTGATTTCCCACATTTGGCATCTGTTTTATTTTCGGCTTTTCTGCACGAAAATGAACGCTTAATTTCTGCAATAGATAGTTGGTACTCATAGTCCCAATTTATTAGGTACTCGTATTAAATACTTTAAGGTTACCGAAAATTTGGCTTGTTGTCTTCTACAATTTTTGCATTTTCAACATATTTTAAGCTGAGAGCAAAAAGATATGTCGACTGCGTTAAACTAAGCTTACCAAGCTGTTAACCTGGCACTGAATAAACTTCGACGAATAAAAATGCGATACGAGTGTTCTGCAAAGAGCTCTTAAGACCTCAGCTAAAATGGTTTCTTTGGTATTGAAAAGTGTCAACATATCCCTTAGCCCTACAAAAATCTTCTGTGGAAGCCGTTCAGTCTCCACAAATTAAATAAAAAAACGGAATAAAACGGTGCGCTGGACTGAAATGAGTTTGGGCAACCTCAACCTCAACCTAAACCTGAACTTGGCTTTGCCTTTATTTCATTAAGTTTCATTACCCTGGGGCGCTTAGGAGGCGTGTGAATTCGCCCATATTCCCTGCTCCCATACAAAAAAGCTCTAAATTAAAAATTCGCCAGGTAAATATTTGCTTAGCTCCAAAACAAGCAACGGCAGAGCCCAAGCCAGGACGAAATTTCATTTTGGCAAAAGCAAAGTGACTGTAGAAAGAGGAAAAAGCAATGAAAACCGCCCTAAACGTGTCGGGCGTTTTAGGTATTAAACCTTAACCGTATTTGAATTTCCCTTCAACTTATACGGTATTTTGCAGCGTTTTTTTAAAAAACCTTAAAATGCAATCGTTTCAATTGACAAAGACCAACTGAGTATATTGTCTCATATTTTCTTATATTCTTTCAACCCAGTTTGAACCATAGCAACATTTACAACTCTGGCATAAAATGTTTTTATTACAAACAAGAAACCACATAACAATCAGTTTTTCTATTTAAAAATTAAATGTAGAGTTTATGTTCGAGGAGGGTGACAGCACTGTAAGGGTCTACTCCCTGCTCTCTTGTTTGGTAGCCTCTTTACTGTCCCTGTTCCCTCCTTTTCGTATTTGTCTTTAATTTGCTTTCTCTTTGCAGGCACCGCTGGGATAATACATTAGCAAGGCGACAAGTTTGGTAAATATAATTTGGTAAATTATTAGAAGAAAGCCTCACGAGGGACGTGAGGGATTCGTATCAGAGCAGGGTAAACATTAGGGACAAACAGACCAAAGACTGTAAATCAGCCATAATGTTGTTTGCATATGTGTGAAGGTGTGTGTGCATACATGTGAACGTGTGTCTGAGCGAGCTAAATAAAACAGATGACAGCGACTTGTGTACGCTTCTTCTACAGATTTCTGCCTGTCAGCAACAGGAGCTTCGCCTTACTTTATGCTCTGCACTCATCCAAAGGTCAATTTGGAAGCATGTGCTTTATGAGGCTGTTTTAAATACGAGACAAATATGCAATTTTGCAGGTGCTTGTGCTGCAATGCGTATTCAATAAATGAAGGCAGGAATTTCATTAAAATTTCATTAAAGTTACACCAAAAGCAGCGCAAGAGTGAGAAGAGAACGGAAAAACCGAGGAAACCTGACAACGGGCAGTGGCAGCCACAACATTGCCTCTGCTACCTCCCCAAACGTGTTGCACATCCGCTGGGGTCGCCTGTCGCATGTACAATATGTTGGAGTGACAACCAACCCGTTAAATTGGCCACTTGACTGTTGCTGCTGTTTATTGGCTGGACAACATTAACCGCTCTTTATAATGAAATATGGGGTATAAATTCCCTACCTAAAATAGCTCTTATAACTTGTTAATTTATCCTGACTAGGTTTCAAACTGATTCCAATTCCTAATTGTAGTCTCCACTTCCACAGTCTAATCATATTATTCAACTGAGTACCTTTTATCCCTATGGATTAGTACTCTCAGCCGAAGAGTTTATTGCATTACTATGTCCTCTGCCTTTTCGAGGATAATAAAAAAAATGCGTTTTGATTTATGTGGCAGCCCCAGATGCCGCTGTCAGCATACTGTGCGTGTACTTGATATTTAAATAAACTCCCATTTCGTATGTTGGCCATGTAGGCGCATTACCATCAAGAGAAGCGTGAACAAGATGAGTAAAAAATGATGGGATTACCCTACATTGAATAAGCAGCAAACGAAATTAGCCACACTTTAAAAGCCTTTTTCACAATTTTAATAAGTTAATTGCTTTTGTTTCAGCTTCGCTTGGCTTGGGGTTTATTAGAGTTTGGCTTCTGCAAAAACTCTTTTTTAAGGGCACCAGAACGTTAAGAATTGAGTGAAATAATTATTATGCTTCCTAAGTATTAATCGTATTTGTCACCATCATTGTTTTCCCTCAGAGTGCACAATCAGCTAAAATTGACAGAATAGCTGAACAGCAAACTGAGTTTCCTGTTATAAAAGTTAGGAGCACAACAGAGGTATAAGCAGCAGTTCATACAAGCTAAATCTGTATCTTTGGTCTCCAAAATTTACAGTCTAAGAGAAGCTCTGCCCAAATAGGTAGCAACTACGTAATCATGTACCCTGTGGTGCCATGCTACGTGTCTCCTAACGATGTCGCTGGGCTTTTGTTGTTGCCATTATGATTATCGTCATTGTTGTCACATTTTTCCGGACAATCCCTCACTTTAATTTTCGTTTTTCACCAACATAATGAAAAGAAAATATTTTGTTGTTGTCTCTGGCATTTTTACTGCTGCTTTACATAAAAGCCAGCACATAACGAAACCAAAAAAAGCGAAAAATAAAACGAAAATAACTGTCACGGCTTGTGTTGCCGATGCCGCCCATTGAAAACAACAAAAGAAAAGCAAATTGAAATTTAATGAAATTTATTAATTTACTGCATTTTTGATGATGTGGCGAAAAATAATTTACAATCAGTTCCAAAGTGATTTCTTTTGTGTTTTGTGCAAAATACAAGAACAGTATAGATTATTAAGTCTGATTTAAATACTGTATATAACACGCAGAAGTCAAGGTGTAGAGGAATCAGTTACAAACTGATTTCTTTTGTGTTTTGTGAACAAGAGCAGGAAAGATGACAAAGCCTGATTTATATACTGTATATAATATTCAAAAGTCGAAAAGTTTGTTAAATAGGACAACGATAATGAAATGCTATCAGAATTATTGAACAAGTCAAGGCCAAACTTTTATTCGTGAAATTTAATGTGAAAAGGTTTCTATAGAATGTATCACAATTTCTGCATTAACTGAACTTTTAAAAAAAAAAATATCCAAACAAAGTAGCCCGACAAAATGCTGGCAGT
This sequence comes from Zaprionus indianus, assembly GCA_018904595.1. NCBI lineage: Eukaryota > Metazoa > Arthropoda > Insecta > Diptera > Drosophilidae > Zaprionus > Zaprionus indianus. Next base: position 9,412,841 of record JAEIHA010000320.1, read on the forward strand.
ATTGTTCAAGGGTTTTTCTAAATTACTTCAATTTATTACTACGAGTTTGTCTTTGTTTGAGATTACACATTTTTAGTGCTCCTCAACATAAACCAAAATGATACATAAAAACACTCAATTTCAAGCATTACTCAAGGTAATGCGAATTACGTGTACAATTTTTCATTTTATTGCTGCCTGCGCCAAAACTGTTACCATATGGGAAATCCGTTATGGAGCACGCAAATCAAAGTCTTGTTTCGTGAAGTATCTTGGTGCGTGAAGAGCAAGAAAGGCGAAGATGGCATCGGGACAAATCATCAGAAGCGTCAAACAGCAATCACTTAGTTGCTGCTGCTCTTACAGGAATATTAACCCATCGAATTTCGACTTTCCGCAATGTTTTATTTATATATTCGAAGCCTTTCACACGGCAGCAGGAGTTACCGCAATCACAATGCCTTTAGGCCCGAGGCTGCAATTGGGACAGGCACGGGTGGGCCTCGTCTCAACTTTGACATGCTCGTGTCGTTTTTTATGCCTCGCCTTTTATTGCGTGCCATTACTTATATATTATTGTGTCTCCCCTCGGTTTCTCCAATCGATACGGAGGCTACAAGGGAGAAGTCTGACTTCTTTTACTTCGTTCAGTTGATTTGAGGTTCGTTTCGGGTTCGTTGTACCCTCACATGAACTCGCTGATGTGCGGCTGCCATCGAGCGCTGCCTGCCTTTAATGTATTTCAATTATTTTTATTGGCTTATCATAAATTATAATGCCCTCTGGCCTTGAGTTCCATATTTTTCCTGCTCTCAGCCCTCCGTCTTTGCTTCTTTTCCACTTAACTTTCACATGCCTGCAAACATTTTCACAGTTCCGTAGTTTTTCTGTTTTCTCGACTCTCCTTCTGTCCCCCGGACTGGAACACATGTTGAGCCTTGTTTTTGGCATTGCTGCTTATTGAAAAACTTTCCCTTGACTCTGGCTTCGACTTTGGCTTTGGACTGGGATTCTTGAGGAAACTTTTACGTTAAATGGCAACAACTTTTCGTTCTTGCAGCGTTTTATAATTTCATGGCGTTTTTCCCTTATTTTATTCGGCTGGTAAAACTTTATCGAGTTTATTATTGTGCCTTAATTATTTCCACATTTGCCGCAAAACAAATTGAATTCTCGTTTTGCAGTTCCGTTTCTGTTCTGAACACACTAAGTGAGAACCCTAAATGCTAATCGCTATTTGAACACGGTTTGATTTGCTATATGCTAATGACGGGATAACAAGAACTCTGTCTTTAAGCTCAAACAGAGCCAACATTTTTTTATAATTTCTAAGGGGAGCAAGAGTGAATTGGCGACACCAAGTTAAAAATGCAGTTTGTACATCTCTCAGTGGTTTGCGCGCTTCTTTTATTAATCATGCTTAAAAGAGATACTATGCTTTCTTGTTCCTTGAATTTTCATCATTTTGGATTCATATTCATTGCTCATTCGTGGCAATTTCAAACAGTTCTTGCCTGCACTAGCTGCACATTCCATTGAAGAGTCTATTACACGAAATTTCTTTTCTCCATCATTGCCACTTACTCTGTCTCTCGCATTTGCTGGCTTTTTGTGCAATTTTAATTATCACGCCATCATCATCAACATCCGTATTGTTGCTGTAATTGTTGCAAGCGCCACCGCAAATGCAATTTCCGTGCAAAATATTTGCACAAAGGCGCAAAAAACTTTCTCCTGCCAGTGTTTCTCGCACAAGTTGCACAAATACGAGACGAAAGTTTCTTCTAGTTTCTACCATTTCCCACTCTGGCAGGGAGTAGACGCTTTTCATTTATTGCCACACTCCTCGAAGGCTTTGGAGTTCAGGACTTGCAACTTTTAACAGTTGCGTTTCCATTCGAATACTTTGCGGCGTTTTGCGCACTTTGTGAATAAGAAAGAAAAATGAACAGAATTGTTGTGCACCGCTTCGTTGCTTGGAATTAAAAGAAATAGTCAGTGCGAAAATTCAGAAAATAGAGAGAAATAGAGAAGTAAAACGAACATGACAAGAAAAATGAACTGTTGCAGGTTGCTGTTGTTGTTGTTTTTGTTTGTTTGCTGCATCACGACAAAATGCACTTTGTTTGATGAGCTGCTGCGGCAGAAGGGGCTGCCTCTGGCCAGCTCTATACAGGGCTGAATAATACCAATAAAGGAGGTCCAATCACACACACACATCAACCAGAGCAGAAGGGCCTCGCACTTTGAGGAAGGCCGCAGACGAGGATAACTGAGAGCTCGCCTTTTCTTCCCTTTACCAAGCTCTTCTTTCGGACTCCCTTTGCAGCTCTTTGAAAAAATAATGAAAAATTATTGGCGCAATGCGCTTTGAAAGGGACGGATGACGCTGCTTTCCTCTAGAGAGTCTTCAATTGAAGCAAACAGACGGAATTACGTATACGTCACGTATGCGCTAGCAGGTTGTTCAATTGAATTAAGTTTACATTTAATTGACTCTGCTGGAGGATGAGTAAAGGCTTCAGTGTGAATTTAATTTAAAATAAATGGAATAAAGAAATATTTAGACAGCTGTGAATTTAAGTCTACGTGCAATTTGTTAATGTTGCAGCAGTATTTTCTTCCCAGTAAGGTAGAAGAGTATTGAAGTGATCAAATTCCCACTTCGTTGCCTTTGTAAAACATTGTAGGTGGAACGCGTCGTGAAAATCAACATAAATTTACAGCTGGAGCATAAATTGAAAATGTTTTCGATCTCGTGTGCATTCCAGCAGTGCAGGGATCAGGCCTTGGCCCCAAGCAAAAACAATGCATATTTCTGTTACCTTATTGGAATTTATGCAAGCTCCATGCCACATACATCAGGTGGGCATTGATGGAAGAAGCTCTCACGTAGTCCCTTCTATTGTAGTTTCCATTGAAATAGAAAAGTGCACGAAACTAGGACACTTTGACCATTGTTGTTGTTGGGTTACAGCTACGAAATTGCTTTTGACTTTCTGCAGTGTATGCCACAGCTGTCGGGGATAGTTGTGATAAATAACAATAAAGCTATCAAGTCCCTCATCTCGTTCGTTCGTATCTCTATTTCTCTTCTTTTAAGTTTAAAATAAGAGTACACAAACACATGCATCATCAACTGAAGCATAGTTTCGTCTATCTTCAACGTGGCCGATGGCTTAGGAGCTCAACTTTCAATTAAGTTATCTTTGTGCAACAAATTTAGATTGATACGAAACTTTTAAATAGAATAAGTCGTTGCTGTTGATGAGTGAATGGCATAAAGAGTTTTTCATGTTCAATTCAAATGCTGTTTATCATATATGGCATTCGGTTTAGTGTTTCTAATTTACTGACTCTGTTTTCGTTCCTAATGGGTCCTAATTATAATTATTTAATGTACAGGATAATGTCTTATAAACATTAAAAATAGTCAATAAATTGCATATTCGATTTAACTAAATTATATACATTGGTTGGATATAATCTTCTTACAGTTCATTACTTTTCGCTGTATCTCTCTCCAATCCTTGCAAATAGATTGCTAACTGGCTGATTTTATGAAAAAGAACTATAATCGCATTAAACATTCATGTGGACTCATTTTACTATGTGCATGTTTTGCCTTCTCTCAGTTATTAAAAAAACCCTCTCAATATTCCACGTGCAAATGGGAACATGCAAAAAATAGCAAAATATTTGCAGACATAAATTCATTAATTAGAAGCCCTAATCCTAAAACGTTTCACGAAATGAATAATTAATTTACGAAATATCTGCATTTTATCCAGAGTTCAGAACAACCCTATTTCACCTCAGTTTTCCATTGAGTGATTTGAATTTTGCTATGAAGGTTCATTGTTATGAAGGCAAAGCAAAGTGAGCAACCACGTTTGGTCAGTGAACCGTGTGAGCAGCAGACGATGACAGAGAGAAGACTGCGAGGCAGCAGCTATTTGGGGGTATTCATTGAGTGCCAAATAAACTCTGAGCTGGGATATCGAGCAGACGGTCGCTTTTGCGTTTGCGGTTGGCCAATTGCGGTCGAGTGTCATCGAATATAGCATAGCAGACAACTGACACACTCAATCAGAATCACACGGAGAGACAATGTAATTGAACTCAACGAAGAGGATTAGCTAATCTTGCACCCTTTGCAAGCTGTTTACCACATAATTAAGTTCTTAATTAGCCAAGCTGCCATTCTTGAAGTGCACTTACAGTAAAATATGTAGAGAGAGAGAGAGAGAGAGAGAGAGGTTGTCTCTTGAACAAAGCTGCTTTGCATAATGTGAAATGCTTTTTTTTTTAACAGCAACAATTGAGTGCATTCTGACAGCTCTTATCTCTTCGCGTTCCATTCGAGTAACCATGCAACAGGATCAGTGAAAGCGGTTTCAAGTGGTTCTCAAGTGCAAATGGCCATTGCCTGCTTAATGCTGCAGATTGCTAAGGTTCAATGCATTCCGAAGATGATTGGGAAGGAAGGGATGAGAACTTGGAAGGAAATTATATGTAATCCTAGTAAGTTTCAGCATCAAACTTGCCAGCAATTCAGATTGAAATCCACTTCTAATATTACCATTAGCCTTTCACCTCGAACCCACTCCTTCATTATAATTTTCCCACAGCCATTAGCACCTGATTTGATTATTACAGAAGACAGCATAGACACGTTCGTGGTCAATCCATAATTGGAATGTATTGTGGTTCACGGCGCGGAATATTTGACTTTCCGCATGTCGCATTGTTGATTTACGGCCACAGTGGCTACACGGGCAGAAGGTCACACAGACGCACATGCACACTGGGCCACCGCAAATGCAGCCCAAATGTGTTGCAGTGGTTTCGGTAGAATCAAGGGGGTACTTGGTTTTGGGTTTACCTGTGACTGCATTCGTATTGTCGTCAGCAGGAATCTTTTCGTGAATGCGGATTATGCCAATTTATCGGCTTTGCATCGTATTCAAATTGACATCTGCCATTTTAATGCTCCAGCTCCCACTTTGAGGGCTGCAATGATTGAAAAATTGGCTTAAGTGCTTAACTAATGGTAAGCATGGCAATAAGCCGATCCACAAACAACTCCCCATACATACATACGCACACACACAAAGTCCCACTTAGGCGATTGGCATAAATCTCCTGCCATTCGGGCTGGACGATGTTCCCAAGCAAAAGCCGTTGCGTGTGTCTACCTCGGTTTTGGAGCATTCGTCCATTAAACGTTTTCCGTTAAAGGCCCACACAGCACGGCCATAAATAGTGGGGCAATAAGAGGTTACGCACGAGGAGAGTCAGTCGTGGACAGGACACAGCTAATTGGTCCTCAACGGGTAACACGAAAGGGCATATACTTAGGTGTAGGAACCAAATGGAATTCGAAATCAGTTCGTAGTTCTATTTCAAGTTCGTTTCAGAATGACTGTACTATCAGTGGAACTTTTCAATGGAATTAATGTAGCGGACCATGCTATAAGTAAGACTTCATTCGATAAATTTTAATTAAATCACTTTTATAATATTTCAAATGAAAATTTGACTCATCAATTGATTTGCATTTGCATATTTTCTACTTTTTTGTTTACTTTGATAAACTGCAGAGTGATTAAATAAACAAAAAGAGTCATTTTAATTAAATTATTCAGGATAATAACCAAATTGCAGCGTGAGCAGCTTTCAGCTTTTTCTGCAGTTACTGCATTAGTTCCAGACTCATCGTGAACGTGAGGGAATCACAACAATTACGCACACACACACAGCTAAGTTAACTGCAAATTGCAGCTGTAAATTGCAAATGCAATTCGCAGTTTTCCCCCATTTTCAAAGACAGCACAATGTGCACCTAACACTGCAGTTATGCAAATACTCCCCACATGTGTGTGTGTGTGGTCATGTGTGAAATTCATTTGCCCCGATGCGACAGAGTGAAACACTCGTGGTGCATAAAAGGTGCATGACAAAAATATGCTTTGAAAATGGCAAAGGAAAATCTAATGAAAATTAACTAACAAAGTTTCCAATTTGCCAATTCGGACGAAAGTAATTACGACGACAAGAGGAAAACTTTTCAATGCGAGGGGAAAACTTTTCAGACAAAGGGAAATTTAATTTAATAATTGACAATTTTTAGGAAAGTTTTCATCTCGAGCCGTTTTTGCGTTCGCCTGTTTAGGTTTAATTTATCTTAACCTAATTTGACAGAAATTGAAATTAAGGCTGCAAAAAGCCCCACAAAGTTGGACGAATCTTTAAAAAAGTGCCGAACTTTACAACTCTGATTGAAATCCAGAGTTGAGCATGAAAATGAACGCTCTTTGGCATTTACTTCCAGGCCATTAAGGCACAATGACACACGCGGCTTTTGGCAGGCAGCCCTGGACAGAGGACAAGGCAGGAGGACAGACCTTTGTCTAAACTTTGGACCAGAATTTGCTTGCATGCCCTAGGATTGACTTTTTTGCCGCCTCCGACACTGTGAACCCTTGTCAGCTGTTCAGCAGGAGCGGGTGGAACGGGGCAGGGCAAAAACAGCGATGACTAAACCGATAATATCGAATTTTCTGGGGATATCCTTCGTTTACAGGACAAGCAGAACGAATCCAGGCAGGAGCCTACTTATGTGCGGATTATCATTGTCACTGCTATCACTCAGTCATAATAAATCATTCGGCTTCTGCATAAGACGCAACCAATGCCCATCCACTCAAAAAAAAAAGGGAGGGAGGGATGGACACAATATACTTATGGTCTTTATCCCTGTCTGACACTCTTATAGTTCTCACTCCCAGCTTATTATGTGGCCCACTTTGCCGGCAGGTGGTGACTACCTTAGCTGACCCTGAACCTAATGAGCAGCCGCAATTAAAATCAGCTTGAAATATATCCGCTCGTGGGCTCCATTAAATCCAGATTCCAGTCGCCATCTGTCCCTTACTTTTATTTCCGTCGTCATTTATAAGCAGATTAAGAAATGAATAGCTCCCCATTCCAGAGTTTTGGTAAAAGATACAAGAATTGTTTGGCTAACTTTTGCTTGCGAGTGGTTTGTCATTTTTCATTTTTTAAGTCCGCCACGGGGCAGTTCAAAAGCCGCCCACATAAACCAGATAATCCTGCGCCTAGCGACAGCACAAAAGATTTCAGTGTTTTAAGAAGTATGCACACTATATTTGAAGAAAACAATTTAATTGAGTTATTTTTTATAGAGCGAAACGCAAACAGAGAGATAAAAAAAATAATAAGCTAAATGCTTTTTTCTATTTTGCCTAGTCATAAACGTTAACATGACATGGTCTTCCGTCTTACCTGACCAAAAAATAAAACTTTTTTTAGGCACAACCATTGGGAGATTTGAGGAGAGTTTTGAGAAAAGCCGTACTAACAAGCATATCGACAATCTTTAAAAGAAGACAATGACAATGGCAACTTCTGTTTGTCTGTCTGCAGACTGTTGCCACGATGACAGACACAACAACTACGTTCCATATACTCGTATTTATATATTAATGAACCACAGACAGGAATACAAGAAAACAATGTCACACAAAACTTCATTCGGTCAAATAATTGGCAAGTCATGGGAAACAGATGGAGACAGGAATGAGAACAGCCAAAGAGTGGGTGACTTCCGTTTCCGTCAACACGGGCGAGGAATACGGTTTCCTGTGAAACAGTTAGCCAGCCCGTTAGTCTGTTTTGTAGCTAATTTGCAAACAGAATGGAAATTTGAATAGTATGGAAGGAGGGAGGCAGGAAACTCAGTTTTGCAATTTAATTGCAATATGCCGAGTTAAAGGCGTGATAACGAAGCGTATTTATTTATCATTAATGAACCATCACCATACATCAAAATCTTTAATTACGAGGCTTAATTATTCCGATATCATTGTAATACGAGTTCGTAGCCCAATTTATGAAATTTTGCATGCTGACATGAAATTCTTTTATTTTCGTTAAAATTCACGAGATCGTGTTTCAATGCCTATAAAACGCAAACAAAAAGCAGCTTTCAAATTTTAAAGTCAGTGTTAATCGATAACGGCTTAAGGAATTTGTATTTCAAGCAGGTGCGCGGCAAATACAAAAAGTCACGGACTTATCAAACGACCCTCGTACCTTTCATGTTTTTATATTTTAATTAACACATATTGTGCAAAGTATTGTAGATCCTCTTTACTTTCGACGCCCTCACAATCTCAAGAAAAGGAAATGTTATTCATGAAACAAGTTGATTGGCCATTGGATAAAACTTCTTCCTCACTAGCGCTATAGATGGCTTGCTTTCCATATACAATATATGGCATATTTGTTTTTGCTACTGCTTCGTTTGTTTACATAGCTTTCTATGCTGTCGTTCAACTCTGCCCCCCTCTGTCTTTGCGTCACATGGAACTGACATGAATCGTGTTTACTTGGCATATATCATGCCCGGCGCGTTGCAATTTGATTGGCAAGTTCGACGAGCAATGCGTGGATACAGACAGTTTAATGGAATTGTTTATTGCGCGGATGGAAAGTAATAATCCATTTTCAGTGTCTCTCAAATTTATGTTTTCCTCTTAGTTGACTGTGCAACTTAATACTTTCTCACTCTCTATGCTTTATCTTCTCTTCACTGGCTTCACGATTGTGCTGTGTTTTAAGCCGTTTGCCAAATGCGCAACTTGCTGCAAAGAGTTCGCCCTCAATTCGCTGGCCAGTGCTCAGTTAAATTCTTCATTTCTCTGTGTACTCTGCTGCTTTTCTGATATTGTTTGGTCGCCCGGGGCCAAGCGGCTTGCTCAAATAACCAAAGCAAAGCTGGCCAGACAACCGACTGTCAAAGGATGTTGGCTTTCGCCTTGGCTTGGGCATAAAACGTTACCGTTTCTACCATGTGTACATATAAAAGGCGCAACTAACGCAATGGCGACATTCATCCAAAAAGGGATTTTCCTTTCGCCTCTTCCTCTTTGTCCTCTTTTCCCGTTTGCCTGTTTGCCCGCTTGGCCATTCGACGTCAGCTTCAGTTTCGTTCGAAGGCATGCAAATAATTTCATTTTAAAGCTAAGCTATGCGTAAAATTCAAATGACTAACGAAAATGTTTTCACGCATAAATCATTATTGATTACCACATGGCTTAAGGGACTGTGTCTCGGCAGAGCTTGCTTAAGCACCATAAATGATGTGCTCAATGTTATGTAAACTACAGCTTAAGACTCAGGCTGATCAGCTGCAATCATTTGTCATAATTTGCAACGCACGTTAGATACAAATGTAAATACTTATCGCATATGTTTGTGTAGAAAATAAGAGTAGAATAATTGCAACAAAAAATGAAATAAAGCCATGACTCATCTCATATTCATTTAAGTGTAGCATACAGCTCAACATAACAGATATACTCTTTTTTCAAAGAGTACAGGCTTATTTGGGACAAAGAAATTACTCTCAAAGGAGCCAATATAATTAAAAGATTGACAGTGCACAGTGAATGAGCTTAATAATAGTACAACTCTTTTTGCATGTACTCTGAGTTGCGGTTGCTCTTTCTCTCGGTCTGCTTTTTCTTTTCCATTCACCGCTATGTATTATATAATTGCACAAATGTTCTTTTTATGACCACCAAATGCGTGTGTAATTATGCCTCGGACCGTGCGCCTGGGGCAACATTCCAACTGGCCGCAAAAAGTGTGACTGGCTGACCAAATGGTCGCGTGTTTCCAGCTGTTTAGTGTACGTGGGAGCGGGTCTATACTATACATATATACATATATGCACACACATATGTGTGTGTGTGTGTGTGTTTTTGTATGAGCGCACTTTTATGTTACATTCGAATAGCGTGAGTTTAGTGCCAGGGAATTGCCCCAACAATTATTATGATGGCTGATAAGGGAGTCACACACACACACACACACACTTGCATACACTCACACACGCATACGAGTCACGCACCCATACTAAAACAACGCGGCAGCATTTGGTTTGCTACGTGACTGTTGGTAATATTCGTGCGGCAACTCTGCGTATACTCAACGTGCGGCACTGGGGCTTGGGGTTAACATAATGCGAGTACGCGTCGTATACGTAATGTGGTGTGCTGTCTCAAAACTCATCCACACACTACTTAGCTTAGTTGCACTGCAAGCACATGACATTTGTAACCGCCTCGCTTGCCTTGGCCTTTTTCCTTCGTTTATTTTTTCTCCTTTTTTTTTTGGATGGGGTGTCACCTCACCTTGCGCCCACATGTGGCAACCACAGTTGGTCCCTTTCATTGTCATTCCATTTATGCGCAGGCCGCACTTGGCAACGCTTCGTGCCTTTCAGGCCGTTCTCATTCTGTTTCTCACTGCTGCTTGTTGCTGTTGCTCTGGCTTTCCTCTTTTTTATTGTTTATTACTCTTTTATTATTATCGCAACAGTACGCTTCTGGCCCGGCCTCTGTGTTCTGTTTACGCCCCTCTTTATGCCTCGATGCGGGCGCCATTATTTCAGCTCGGCCAGCTGCAAATTAAACAAAACACACACACAAACGCACTCACACGTACACACGAAACTTGCTGATGAATTGACAGATAATTAAATATGCCAAATGGACGAGCCCTGTGGTTGACTGAAGGACAGACAAGCGCTGGACAGGTGGACGGACGGACATGCTGACGAAATGACAGCTTGGCAGACAGTCCGAAATTCGCCACTTTGTTTATTCAAATAAGTGATAGGAATTAGCATTTTGATTTAAACGCCAATTGCCAATTGCCAAATGTTGAAGTGATGTCTGACAAATACCCAGGAGACTCTTCTGGTAATGTTTGGTTACAATTTATTTTGTTAATTTGTTGCCAATAAATTACTGCACTTTTGAGAGAAGAGTTCTCAATGAATTATTCAGTTTCAGTAAATCACACTTAATTAGTTTTATTTAGATCATTAGAACGATTCCCCTTTGTACAATTATTTGATCACTTCGAGCCTAAATCTATGTGACTTGGCAGGCTAGGGCCCTTGAGTGCCTCACTCCCTCCACACGCCTCGCTACGGGCCTGTCCAAGGTTCCATTTTTTAGTGTCCTCAGCCATTATACAACTTCCCATACCCGCTGCTAAATATTTGCATTCCTTTCCACAGCTGCTATCGCATATGATTTGCAGCCCACATTATCCATACCATCACCATCTCTGTCTTTTTAACCCTTGACTTTTGTTGATTTATCGTGGCATAAAAAATGTGAATGCAAGCGTACTTAGAAGGGCAAATACTCACTTGACAGTCGCAACTGGCGATTAAATCATTTAATTGATGTGCCGCATTTTGACATCGCTTTCTGGTGCGCGAGGAGAGCACTCATTGAGATCGTAGCTCATCCGCTCCTATGTTACATATACATATAACATATTCATATACATTCACATTTACATATATGCATCGACTTTGCATAACTTCATGTGCCTGAGCTAAGGTAAATTTATGCCAAAGTTTTGTTTCGCAATTAATTAAAATATTGCTCGTATGCAACGTGGCGAGTGGCAAAGTTCATTAGAGTCTGGGTTAAAAAACCTCTAAGAGCGCGTCGACCGTGCCAGACGAGTCCTTGGACTCGGCCATTTCCTGCGCGGCAATTATAGGAAAGCAAAAAGGGCATAAAAAAAATCCTGAACAGTGCACGCAAAGCCGTCGGGATATGTATGTAGTACGATAAACACATAGTTGTTGCCCTGTGGCTTGTTGTTTTTTTTTTTCTGCTACTGTCGCTCGTAGAAATAGTTAATTTCACTAAAACAGAAACAATAACGGAGCAGACTGAAGCGAAATTGCTTTTACTTTTACTTCTACTCGGATAAAGCGCCCCCTGTGGGGCCAAATGTAATAAAGTTTTTAGTGTTGTTCTATATTTCGCCTCATGCACACACACACACACACCAACGCGCGAATACAAGCAAACAACAACACAAACAAACGAACAGGCGCGTTGTGGCCACGTGTTGGTTTTGGACTTGCACTCGCGTTGTTATTGTATGATTTACTACACATTATTATTCACCTTAAGTTTAACCTAAATTTATTTCGACTTCGGCTTAATGATTTTTTCTATAATTACTACAATATTATTTGTAATATGTCGTATAAGGTATTCAACTTAGACCCTACTGTGAGGAGGATTATAGTATATTTTAACTATTCTTACCCACATATTGGAAAGACAAAATACATATACATATGTGTACATAAGTTATCTATATGTTTCAAAGATATATGCAAATAATTTGTATACATAGAAATATACATTTAATGTAACAAGAGCTAAGCCATGAGAGTATTTAATAAACTTTTGCCACCGAGAACTATAATATTAGTTCAAAACATCTGAACGAACCTATAAAACATATTATAATTCATTCAAAAAACTGTATAACTATCTATGGCAGATAAACCAAAATTATATGATTAAATTGAGTGAGTTATGGAAAGCAGTACCGATGAACATTCTGATTATGTATAAAGAATTTATAAAAGTGTTCTACTTTTGGCGCAAAACATTTATTCTTTTAGTTTACATTATTCAAATTTGACGACATTAAAGACGTGTTTGTCAGCTGCTTTTACCTTTCGCTAATGTGAAGTTCTATCACGTTTGAAAGCCGCCAAAATACTGAATGCATCTCATAGAACAATTGCTCTCGAAGGCGTCGATGTTGGTAGGTGACGGCGGCACGAGCCGCAATTGACATTCGCTGAGTCTGCGCAAATTGCACGCAAAACCTAAACAATATTAACCCTTAACTGAGAACACAAACTCAGATTAAATTTTTATACTGTCCTATATTGTTTTTATAATTGAAAGTTGACATTAAATTATTCGACGCATGCACACAAAATATTAAATTAGGACGAATGGATAATAAATTTATTTTCAAAACATATTCGTATTCATTTCATAATTAATTTGGTAAACATTATTTTAACGAATTAAATTACTTTATTTTATATTGATTCGAACAAAAACTTGGACTTGGAAAAGCGCCATCTTTTGGAAAATATATAAACTTCTCCGTTACAGACAACTAAAAGCTGAACGCTACACAAAAACGAACGCTCAAAACAATCAGGTTTGTTCAATGTGCCCTCAAACATATGTTTGAAAGAGTGAGACAACCATATAACCCAAGGGTTACCGTGTTGCTCCAAAGAGTTGGCGGATAAATAAATAAATTTGAAATTAGTACGTTTTAATTGAAATCATTTATTATTTATATTTTGAACAACTCAAATAACACTAAAAGTAAAATTAGAGTATTAAAAAATTAGTTTTTAATTTAAAATAGAAAAATACTTAAAGGGCAAGTTGGCTGTTTTGCAGCGAATTTTGAGAATTTTAAATTAACAACTAATATTTGGTGATTATCATGGACTTAATACTCCCAGCACTCAATAAGTGTCAATTGAACTGGTTGAAAGCTATCACATAAAACAACTTTGAACCTCTTAACTAATGACTTGAATAATAACTTAACAATAAATAGCAATTACAAGGGACTACCCATCAAGTGGGACAGTTCTCATTCGCCACGAATTCTTAATCATGTCAGCCGCCTTCTCGGCAATCATGATGACAATTGCATTAGTGTGTCCCGCCGGCACATGCGGCATGATGGATGCGTCTACCACACGCAATTTACGAACACCGTGTACCCGCAGCTCAGGGTCCACAACGGCAGTGGCATCCGTGGCAGGACCCATTTTGCAGGTACCTGACTGATGTTGCAGACTTGAACCGTAGAGACGCAAACAGCAGCGCCAGTAATTGTTGCTGGCGAAGATCAGGTGTTCGCAGCCGGGAAACGGACGGTCATGGAAGCGTGTGCCCATCTTCCTCATCGACTTGGTGCGCGCTACCTGAAGGATCTTGAAAAAAATATAGACAAAGTTTGAGTTGAAGTTATGGGACTTTCTTTAAAGCACTTATCACCATTTCTATGCCCTCGATCATGGCACGTATATCATCCGGATGCTGCATGAAATTCGGTTCCATGCGTGGCCAGTGGAAGGGATTTCGACTGCGCAACGAGATGCGTCCCGTGCTTTTGGGCCGCAGCAGCACAGGCACCAGGCCAAATGTCTCCTGGTTCTGCAGGTCTCCAAACATTTTCGTATAAAACTCGTCGGTGATGCCCAGCAGATCTCGCAGAGTACCAAAGCGATCCCCACTTAAGGAGCCAGCGCCCAACACCAACTCCATGTCCGCATAATCCTTGGCTAAATGCAAAAAAGAAATGCTCCATTATGAAACCATTTTGAACTGCCTACACAGACTCACCATAACTGGAGCTAGGTGTGCGCACAAAGGCAAAGGCTTCAGCGCCGCCGGGAATAGTATACGGACCTTGTCCGGCAAAGATGTATCGTATTATGTCAGTGGGATTCAGCAGACGTGCATCGTTCACCGTGGAATCGTTGACGGTGAAGACCAGCCCATTCAGCGTGATGTGATCCTGTAGATTGTAGCCGACGCGAAGATCCTGCACCACTGGAATATTGTGCTCCTGCAGATGCTTGGCTGGACCGACGCCGGAAAGCATCAGCAGCTGTGGACTGGCTATGGCCCCGGCGGACAAGATTACCTCCTTGCTGGCTCGCACCACGAATCGTTGACGTTGCTTAGTGAACTCCACGCCCACTGTGACCTTGCTATCCGGATCGATCAGGAGCTTGGTGACCCAACTCTTCATAGAAATGTGCAGATTACGACGCTGCACAATGGGCTGGATGAAGGCCTTGCCGGTGCTGCAGCGTCTGCCTTGTCGTATGGTGGCCTGAGCTCGAGTAAAGCCGGTCATCTGTTCGCCATTAATGTCGTTTATGTCGTAGCCCAGTTCTCTGCCAGACTTGAGAAAGGCTTTCATCTGCGGCGATTTATAGTCTGTGTACTGCACATCCAAGGGACCGTTCCGGCCATGATACGGCGACTTATACAGCTCAGGGATTCCAATGCGCTCGGATTTCTTGAAGTACGGCAAGACCTCCTCATACGACCAGCCCGTGTTGTTGGCTGCCGCCCAACCATCGTAGTCGCGACGATGTCCGCGTGTGTAGAGCATAAAATTAATGAGGCTGGTTCCGCCCACGCCACGTCCCTTGGGCCAATTACAGACCCCATTGCGCAGACCCTGGCAGGCGTTGGGCGTCGGGTCCGCCTTGTAGCCCCAATTATAGCGTGTGGTCTGTGTCAGAGCTGCTGTCAACGGCACATCGCTGATGAAAGTCTCCTGGTCGCCCGCCTCCAGCAGGAGAACTCGAGCTGAGCTTATCTCGCTCAGACGATTGGCCAGAACGCATCCCGCCGATCCGGCACCCACAATAATGAAGTCATATTCCGGCAGAAAGGATGTGGTGTCCGGTATGCGATTGTTAAGTAACGACGTCTCGAAATCCCGCACCAGATCCACCAGCAGTTGGCAGTGGCAGCAACCCAGCAGGCACAGGCAGACGGACAGTATCAGGTAGGCAGGTCGCATCTTTCCCAGTAGAATGTAGATATATCTGCAAGATACATACAAAAAATCGTGCATACGCTAATCAGTTGAACGTTCTACATATAGTTTAGCAAGTGCCCGCGAAACGCCAGCTAGAAACGTCCTTGGATTTCAATTGTGTTGAATTGGTTCTGGCACAAACGCATTTCACGCCCCGGCGCCCATCGCATAGTGGCGTCTCATTCCCCCCTTCCTCTCTCTCTCCCTCACACAGAAACTATAAATATCGCCTTTTTTTTAGCTCAAGTTCAACGAGTTTCGGGTTACATCGATACTGCCAATAAAAATAGTAATGTTTTTTGCGAAAACAAAACAAAAAGGCACTCAATAAAACAATAACAAAAGATCTCGACAACCGGTTCGCGATCAAAACAGAAAAGTCGAAAAACCGAAGAAGCGAACCAAAGCGGAATGCGCGAAAATAAATCGAGCGCAATCAGTGCAAAAATAACAATATTTATCCTCACCCGAACACGACGAAGAAGACGACGACGACGTTGACCCATAAAGCGCACGCGGATGTCGAACAGAAGACGAGGCAGCAACCCAATCGGAATCAAGCTGAACTCACATAAAACGTATGAAAGTCAATAAAACTATCAAAATCGACTCGTTAATACCCTTATTTATTACAATCAGCAGAGATTGCTGATGGGATGCGATCTCGGCTAAGATAATCTATTCCACTGCCGAAGGTTAATAATGCGAGAGAGTGTTGAAGAGATCCCATCTATATGATTATTTAACGATCTACAAATTGCATGCGCAAATCTAAGATGAATTGTTAACAATTTATCGCTTGGCAAAAACAATTGTGATTCGACTCGAAATCATTGCAAATTAACTCAGCTTATACGAGCTCGTTGTGGGTGCGCTGCGATTCCAAAAAAAAAATTGCCATATATGCAAATTAACTGACCAATTTCTGTTTTCGGCCGGGGAATTTCAAACATTTCAGAGTCCATTATGGGCAAAAGTTGCACAAAAAACTTGAAAGTGGCAAAAATGAAGCTATTTCAATTAACCCCAATACGGCATGCCAAATCGCCGGGCCAAGCAGACGCCTCGTTTGTGTTACAGATCCAAGTTGCCCGGGGCAGACAGTTGCCCCCGCCTAGGTTGTTCTTAAGTGGCGCCTTCAGCCTTCAATTTTCTTTCGACTTGTACTTGGTTAATTTCCTACGGTCAAGCTGGTTTCGGACAAAGAGCATCAATAACCGGTCAACGGTCTCCCCTCTCTCTCTCTCTCTTTCGCAAAGAACTGACCTGCGCCAAGGGTCGCTGCGGGTTATTATAGGTTATTAAAGAAATCGAAGGCCAATGCGCTCGGCAAAATTCTTCGCGTCTGTGTTTTTGTTGTTATATGTAACAAGTGTCTATTAGGGCAACGACAACAACAGCAACGGGGCAAACAGGTTGAACATAATTTTGTCGCTCGTAAATTTAAAAAATCTTTGAAATGATATCTCTATTTTATAACACACTTTATCTATCAGCAATCACAGCGCACGTTCGCCCTATGTCTTTTGGCCTAATTGAGTTCACTAACTGTGTCCAATTAGTCAAGTTTAAATAGCCCGCGCGACGAAAGGCATGAAAGGCCTTATCGGATACGGATGTTGAACGTTTAGAGATATGAATTTAACATTGAAAGAATTAGTTAATTATGTTTTGTAAAGTTAATTAAAACTTATAGATTAAAATGATTCAAGATCAAATTGTCAAAAAACATTGAAGTCAATTAAGTGTTAAAGATACATAAAATTAATTAATAAATTATTTAAAACATGTCACTGAGTTTTGAATAACTAATGGCAAATGAACACTTTAATACTTTTCAACAATCATACACTTATCTTGAACAACTAAATCTTTTTTAATATCTGATAATCATTGAGTTTCATATATAGTATAGTTCTCTCACACAGTCAGCAGACTTGCTCAAATTATTCAATGCAATTGATTGTTTAATCGAATTCTACATATTATTCACCATTAATTACCGTAAAAACTGTACTTTATCTGTCAACTAATTGGCAACACACTTTTCGCAATATATTGCAATATTTTAGTTCAATTTGATTGCAACACGCGTCAATAAACTGCGAAAGGAGAGAACACAGATCCGGCTCGAAGCGACTATTTTGGATCGATTGTGAAATTCGAAACACGTTTCCACTCAGAATGCACTTACGCAGCGGGCGTGTTGTGTTCTCCTGCACAATACTCGAGCTAGATACAGTAGTCAGCGATGATATGAGATACTTTTCTGAGCACGCTCTGCCACTGCGCATGCGCGCACCTCGATGTCCGCTCGGCAAATGAAATGCGCAGCCGATGCGTGCAACGTCGAAGCCTACAGCGAACGACTTAACACAGGTAGCCGACGCTTATGTCGGTCAGTTTGGCGCTACGTTCGGGACAACACGCAGTCGCACCGCTCTCCAGGTACAGATACAGATACAGATACAGATACGAAGATACACAGACCAAGCCTACACACGCAGTTGTGGAGTCTTTGGCGCGTCTTTTTCAAGTTCATCATCTGAACTTGCAAATTTCGTGCGAGATTATTTACATTTTTTCGTTTTACTGTTTGGGATTTGCTTTTGCTTCGGCTTTGCCCCGTTTCGCCTGGCCGCTTGACTTAGTCAGCGCCGAAGTTGTTGTTTATTTCTTTTACAAAATTAAATTAGCGCCCAGTTGACGCTAGTAATATGCCCTCTGGGAACGCAGGCATGTGTTAATCCCAAATTTAGTGCTGTCCGATTAGCAAATAGTTGTGAACAAATAAAACTATGATCTCTGGTGATCGATAAAGTGCTTCCGCGATGCTTCGCAGTCTTGTTGACCGACTGTCCAAGTTCAATGTCATGCAACGCTGAGCTCTCTCGCAGTGTTTGCGATTGTGTCAGTCTGTCTAGTCGGATGCGCATCTCTGTATCTTGTATCTATGCGCTCAAATGCTGATGACTTCATGTTACAACGATTACAAATTGAAAGCTCAAACGTTTCCATTTGCATACGAATAACATTAGAGTCCGATTCATTAAAAACCTAGCAGAAATTTGGCTGCTCTTCAGTTTCAACTGATTACAAATTTATTGCGAGCTCTTGCTTTTGTTGCCACTTTCATAATCAATTTTTCTCTTGTTTTTTTTTTTTTGGCTTTTTTTGGCGCATTTGACCTTCAGTACCGTCGCAGCAACATTTTCAAGTCTTTCTTCTTCTTCTACCCGCAGGTTTTTATAGCTAAAAGTCCAAACAAATTGCAGTTCGCGTTGCCATTGTTTAAACTTCCATAGTTGATATTTGCACGGATTTTATGCATATTCATTTCGCATGACTTGCCAACTGTCGAATTTGCAAGTGTTTGACTGGTGAATTGAGTGAATGCCCACAAGTACTCACTCAAGTACTCAGTGCATAGTAGCCCATCATAATCCTAATTATAATAGATCAAAGACAAATACAAAGTGTTGCTAATTAAATTTTAAATACTAAACAATGAAAATGATTGTCTGTTATCGACAATCTATAATAACGTGTCAAGAAAAGTGATAGTTTATCCAGACTTGATAATTCGCCAATAAAGCAGCATGAGTTAGCGTTTTCTAGGTATGACACTGAAAAAATATCAGAAGTAGCGGCTATGAAGTAGATAAAAATATATATTTAGGGTTGGGCCCTGCCCAGGTATTTCCAAAAATACGCTAAAAATTAATTGAAGTAAAGGAAGAGTGGCAAACTTGCTCTGCCTCATTTCACTCAAGTCAAGGTTATATAATATAATATCCAAGCTTTAAAAATGATAGCTGAGGTTCCTTGCTCTGTTTAATACTTGTATAAAATATTATTAATATTTTTTATAAAATCACGCCACATTAAAAATAAAATAGAAGAAGAATTCTAGCAAATCCTATTTTTAATCATAAATATGGAATGTTTTTTGCTGTCTAATACCTTAATTAGCAAAGCAGCAAATACATATTGAGAGTATTAGAACTTATAAATATTTTGATTTCGTTGTCTGGAAATATACAGATTAATTAGCAAACAGTTTGTAATTGTAGGAATTAAAAATCCTGTTTTGCAATTAATCAACTTAGTAGCTAAATATTTTTATTTTATTTTTCCAAATATTATTCTAACAAACCAAATGACATCATTGGGAGTTTCAGATTGTCATATATTTGTGTTTGGCAAATACAAACAATCGTGGTTTTTAAATTTTCATACAGCGCCAAGCTCGGCAACCCTGCAATTCTAATGCCTGTTCAATGAGGTGTTTTACAAGCACTGAGCACATATTTATTAACGTGCATTTCGCACCTTTTAATTGAATGACTTAAGTGAGTTCTGTTTACACCTTTTAAAGGTGCAATTTGAGGAAGTGGATTGGGGTATCGAAACTTAACTAAAATGCTCTTCTACATGTTGAATTTCTTTAATGATATTGTGATATTTATTTATGTTTGCAAAATACAAACATTTTATCAATCAATTTATATGTTGATCGATCATCAATATGAACAGCGTAACATCGCTGCTAATCAGCTATAATTAACTCAATTAATATACCCAAAGTAAGGGTATACTACGCAACACTCTTCAATGGATAGTGCAATTACCAATTGGCATGCCACATTTGCCATTGAAGTTGCAATGTCCGTGAATATTCGTGAGTGTGTGTTGAATTATCACTCGCAAAAGTTATTTATAGACGAGTAAAAAAAAAGTTGCCTTACAAAAAATAGGGTACAGAAATTAATAGCTGCTCTTTAATCGAACAACTGAAAAGTTGGCTAGCCAACGACCTTGTCAAGGCCGTTCAAAAAAATCATCTAGTTTTTACTGTGTCGCTTAACAATAACGTGCGAACACGCTGCCACCAACTCGATACCTTCGTAATTCCAAACACAAACATAAATACAGATACAGATACAAAGGCAAGTACATAACAAGCGCAATCGAAAAAAACATCAACACAAAGCAAGTTCAACTTACAAATTTTGAATTGTGGGCACAATTCTCAGCCTCATTTAACGCCCCCTCAGTGTCAAGTGGGCTTGGACAGCAAGCTGTCACCTCCGCGGGTCTGGTCACTATAATTTGTCTGATGCTCGTAAATCACGTGTCTAACACAAAGTGCCGTTAAAAAGCGCAGACGTGAGACGGGCACCCAAATAGCCAAAGCAATAAAAAAAACCTTTAAAATTAATAACAAACGTAGTGGCAGCAGCACCCACAACACGTACCGGTAAAATGACTGAACTACATAATACCCTGCCTTATAAATCAAAGTAGAAAGCATTCGAAAAAAGACTTTCTTCAAAAAAGTCTTATCGAATTGGATGACTTTTCCTTTATTATTTTATGGTAAAGGATTTTACCATTAATTTACAATAGATAATTTGCATTTATTTTCGATTTTAATTTGTCTTTTGCAAAGGGTATTGCCTGCCTCCATTTTTATATGCTACTCAACGTAAGATATCTGTCACAGGGTAACTAAAACAAAGACAAATGTCAAAACGTTTTGTGAAGTTATTACCATGGGTATATTTATATATTTTATGGATATATATATTGTACTACAATTGACAAATGCTGAGTGAAATCCTCAAACTTGGCGCTGTCTGAAAGCATAAAGAGGAACGCACATAATCACAATCAAAATGCTAAATGATACTCGAAAGGCTTTTGGTCGCATACAGACGGCTTAGAGCGGTCTGTGATTGGCGGGGAGGGACTTAATTGAATGAACTTGAAACAATTGAAGTGCAATTTCAGATAAGTTTACACAGACATGCTAAGTCTGCAGCGGGTAAATCAATCGCGAATTCAGCAAACAGAGTATTCTCGAAATGGTTTTCACTGCAGTTGAGTTTGAAACGGAGTTTTGTTATTCTTATTTGTAATTTTACTATTCAAATTCAACCAGAAGTTTCCCTTTTCATAACTATTTTACTTTTGAATTTAGCTCTTTCAAAAGGCAACATCAAATAACGTGTTAATGTTTCTTGGAACACCCCTTAAACAATGAAGCAATCATAATGATTGAGCTGACAGACTCAACGTCAAATTTATGAGACGGTCTCTTAAGCGCTTTGATTGGTGTTATTGACACGACCAATAAGTACCGTGATCTTTACATACTTACCTAGAAATGTATATACATATATATGGACTTAACTTACCCTTCGTTTCTTCTTGAACTATTCATTTCAATTTTATTTTGACGAGCTGTATTCAGTCTACCTTCAAACCTTTACCTTTACACCAGGCTAACATTTATATTGCTCATGATATTTAAAAACAAAGGGATTTCTTTAATTTTTCAGTTCAATAAATTGATTTTTATTTGAAATTTGCTTGATTCAAGATTGTTGTCTATTCACTAGTTTGGTATAATCATAATAATATTTTGTTAAGTAGAAAACTAATTTAAATGTTTAGATTTGTTAAAAACATGTGGGATGCGACTTCTTTTCTTTCCGATTACGAATAAGTTAAATTTACAGTGTTTTGGTAATGCTCTGATACAATGATGTAGTGTAGATTATTTGTAACTTCTGCTATTTATAGATTAATTAATTACGTATAGTGGTTCGCTAGGTTTTTAATTTAATGAACAAATTGCTTAAGCATTTGAATAAAGTTGAACTTATTTCAAGTATTTGCTGTAAAGAGCGAAAAGCATCGTAGTTCAAAAATGATTATGCCAGATGATTTCTTTTTTATATTTGTTGGAGTTCTAAAAACCTAGAACACTACATTCTACGTTGCAGATTATTCTTTATTAATTATTCATAAATTATTTGTTGGTTGTACGCAGTAAATACTTAATAGCTACCTACGATAAAAGTATTCATTTTTTGACTTTTGATTTGTTTATAAATATTTTCTCATGTATATGTTTAGGTATTATTTGTATATGCAAAGTGTAAAATGTACACACTTTTATTGTAAAAATAATCAGTACAAATTGCTCAAGACTCCATTCCGGGTGTCACAGAAAGCCAATAAATATTAATGCCAAGTCCGATTCGAGTTGTACTAAACCGATATTTCACTTATGTTCATTGGAAATTAATTTGTGATTTTCATTTAGCTTATTTCGATTTTATCCAATTTTTGTTTGTTGCGAAATTAGAATCTGGGACTCGTCGAGAACAGTGTTGCCAATTCAGCTTTTTTACGTCAAATGTAGTCAATGTTTTATGAAAACCGAAAAAAGCGGCAGCGCTTTTTTTTCTGTGACACGCCTGGAGTGGCGTTTTTTTTGCCGCCACCCAAAAGTATGCAATACTTTTCCTCTCGCTTTAGTGACGCAACAAAACGTTGCACACTTTATTGGGAGTCGATTTCTCACGAAAATGCCGATTCTCCGGATTGGCCAGCACCGAGGCAATAAACTCAGATGTCTCCAGTTGCAACTGGGCCAAACGCTTCTGCAGCAACTTGTTGCGCTGCACCAGTTTGATAGTCTTTAGGGCAATCGAGAGCAGGCCATCGTTGTGTGTTGTTTGGCTATGATGTTGCTGCTCAAAGATGTGCAACGACTGACTGTTGGGCTCCAGTGCAAACTCGTAGCCACTATCACCATCTTCTTCGAAATTGTCTTGCTCCATGGCCCGTTCCGGTTCCTGCTCCTGATCCGTATCGTCACTGAGTTTGGCCGTGTTTGTCTTGTTGTTAACACCAACGTTGTTGCCATTGCAGCTGAATTTGCTGCCATTAGTGTTCACCATTGTGGGCTGTAATACTGTTTTGATGTGGCTGTTGTGCTTATTGCTATTGCTGCTGTTGCTATTGCAGTAGCTGTAGCTGGTACTGTTATCGCTGCTGATGCCACTGCTGCCGCTGCTGGAATGTGTGCGCAATATTTGCATGCGCTGCTTCTGTTCAGCTTGTTTTGCTTGGCTCTGTGCTATCGCCGATGACGTTGACGCGGAAGAAGACGTGGACACATTGCTGCTTGAGACATGTTGCCGTCGCGACGGTGGTCTACTGATGCGACGACGCTGCTTACGACCCACCGAGTTCATTGAACCTTTGGCAACTGCAACGAAAGCGAGTGAAGACAATAAAATATCAGTCAAGGTTCAATAGAAATCAATAAAAAAGCTACAGTGGGACAATGCCAGCGATTTCTTAAAATATCACAGACACGCACCGCGTTCAACGCAAAAGTATGCAATACAAAAAATGCAATGCATTGGCAATTTATTAAATAAATATAAAAATACGAATTTTCGTAAAATATTAAATAAAATTGTTTTAAACATTTCATAAAATTGTTTTTTATATATGATTTTATATTATATATATATTTTTTTATACAATTATTTTGTACAGTTTTATATCTATTTTTATCGCATTTTTAATGCATTTTTGTACTTTTAATTTGGAACTCTTTGCAGATTTTACTTCACGCCTTGCTAATCAGTCGACGGACCTCATTGTCCACTATCTGCGACCATGTGGCGCTGTTGCTGCGTCTGTTTACGTGTGTGTTCATCGCGTGTGTTCGGAAAACGTGACCACAGCTTGTGGACAGCAGTCAACGAATCGTCGTTGGCGATTGCGACGCGGTTCGCATCAACTCGGAATAGCCGCAGTGTGGCACTCACACAATGACAAGTAAAGATATAATAGATATACAATATGTATATGAGTGTATAATGTAGAAAAACACTAGCATATAAACAACAAACAGTAAACAGCCGGTGGAGCGGCACCATGTCCGTCCTCCCACTAAATTAAATCATTTTCCAATTAGCGTTTCCGGCACTGTGTCTATGGTCAGGGTCAGCTGGAAGCGTAGCGAAGTCAGCGCGTCGAATCCGAGCGAGCACATGGCAATATGCATGCACATATTCTACACTTCGTATACTATAAACCTGTGAGGGAAGTCATCGGCGCCAATGCTTTAGCACCGCAATACAGGCATACAGCGATTGTTTCTGCCTTTGTTTTTGTTTTCATTTCAGTTTTCTGCTTCTTATTTGTGTTTTTTTTTTTTTTGTTTTTGCTTACTTGTGTTTTGCAAATAAAGCAGTTTTTGATACGCTGCACCAGTGCAGTGAAACGTGAGTGCGGGCATTGGCCCAAGGGCAAGCAGTGGGGGAGCCGATGGGGAACTGAATAAAGTGACGCATTGGCTGGCTTATAATTACAAATGGTGCCAAGCATACACATATAGATCGGCATTAGTATACAATATTGGCATTATTAATGTTATAAACAAATAATGCAAATCTCTATCTATGCTAAAACTTGTTTTCTTATCGAATTTTAATATATACGCCAGTAAATTTAACCTTAGTGTCTATTTATAATCCAGGGCAACGTTCTTAAAAGTCAAGCATCATTAGTCAGTGACAAATAAATAGTGCAAAGATTAAAACCTGCTCGTATTTGTTGTGCTCACTTATCAGAATATGCTCTCATAGCAACACAGCGACAGAAAGTGGAAAGAGAGAGAGTGAGTAGCTTTTATATAGGTCAACCTCGCACTGAATTCATTCTTATACTCGTAGTTGTGTTTGTACACCCCCATGGCGTTTCCGTGTTGCATCAAGAGCACACACACGTCGTCACACAATTGTCAGAGCGTGTCTCGAACATGTGCTCGAACGTAAGAATCGCAAATTTATTGCGGATACTCTGCTTGTTGTAGTTGTTGTCACCTTCAAATTTCCGCTGTTGCCACACCCTCAATCAGACGAGCAGACATTCAAGCGCACATGCACTGCACACAGCTGTGTGCGTGTTTACTTCCTGAAATGCTGAAATGTTCCGTCTATGTTCGTCATCAACTTATGCAAGTGCCGAGCGAGGTCCCCACAAGGCATTCGCACTCGACCGAGCAGCGCCATTGAATATTTGTCTTTGTAATACCTTGTAGAGGGTACATCGGTTTTGATATTTTGCAGTTCTATGAAAAGTGTAAGGGAACCATATCCCTTAAGATACTTTTATTCTCAATCAGTAATATAAGTTTAGAGAAATTCAAATATCTTCCAGGTTATCAATATTTTATAAGGTATTAAATTGTCGGCACTTTAAAAGTTCCTTTTATCGTCAATATTCTCTGTACTCGCTTCTCACTTTTAGCCCTGTTTCATTTTACATCTGGGTCTCCATTATGGCATCTTGATCTGAGTGGGGCTCTGACGGCGTCGATGGCCTTGTTAGCATCGTGACAGAGGCAACGTGCACACACGTGCCGACGACAAGTCAGAACAAATTACTGACTATTTATGCTTAATTAAAGCAAATGCCTTTGGGCCGTGGCATTAGCATTGCCAAGAAAAGCCATCCACAATTGCTTGCTAAATGTGTGTCATTTATTGCCACAACAGGCACCCATGTATAAATATAAAAGTCAACATGCCAAACAGCGCACACTGACACGAACACGTGGTGAAATGTCAACACAATAAAACAGAATACAGAAAATAGAATATGACTAAGGGTGTTTGAATAGTAAATATACCAATGAAGTATACCTTTGTACATACAAACATATGCGTCAGTATGTAGTTGATTAGAATATGACAGAATTATGTCAAAAATAAAACTGTTACTTTTTTAACCATTTACTTTTGATTACTTAATTTAATTTCAATTTTAATTTCTTGCATTATCCCCAAATTCACAATTGTAAAGTGGGGTTTGCCTGAATTTTCCTTAATTTTCACCCCACTGTGCAACGCCCAGGTCATTGCCTGAGGGCTAAAGGCAACATCTAGCAATTCATTGACGCCTGCACGTGGCTTCAACACACCCATTTAACATTTAACATTTGAATGTATTGCTAGAAATTAGCAAGAAAATAAATAAAATTAAACACGTAAAGTAAATTGCAATCAAACATAATAGACTAATAAATACCCTACATAAAAACATTTATTTAGTACTGCTGTGGACGAAAATCGCTCAATAAAGAAAATAAATGTAAGTGTTTTTTATATCACTCTACATTTTATTTCATTCTACGACCTCTACTTTCGTTTTCATACAAGTCGTATTGCCTACTTTATACATTTTAAATATACGCAAGGTATGCAAAATAAAAGTAAAAGAAAATCGTCTTGAATGAACATGACATCGATAAAAGCGACGCAAAAAAACATCAAAGAAGGCAATAAAAGTCGCCAAGTCGCCAAAAGCGACTGAGCAAATGTGGGAAAATTCAAAATATGACAGGAAAAGTAGCACACAACAACAACAACAACAGGAAGACAAACGTGACACACTTAATGGCGCAAGATTAAAGGTTATGACACTCAAACACACATTAAATACGCACACACTCACACTTGTCCTAATTTACATTGGAAATTATTGCTTATTCAAAAATTATTGCTGTGATCTAGGCATTTTCATTAGTCATTATTGTGTAATTCGTATTTTTGCTTTTGTATTTCGCACATTTTTGTTTATTTTCTGAGAATCTGGTCAATTAGTGTCATATTATGACAAATGATCGATGAATGATGAAATAATTGCAACAAGGGAACTATGAATAATGACTAAGAAAAGTCGAAGAAGTTTAAGCTAGAACCATAACAAACATACATACGAATTATTTATGTTGTATATATTATATATTCCTAATTCAGTTTAAGAAGGGCTTCTCATTATGCATATCAGATAAATTATTCATGTTTTTGCCGAAAATCAATTCTATCTGTTTAATAACGGTGCAAAGAGATTAAGGATAATTTTTTGATTTAGAAATTTCCATTAGTTATTTTTTGTTACTCGGAAATAATTTAGTTCAGCCTGTTGGCTTCTAAATTTTGCCTTTTTTATGCAAGGTTTTAAAGCCGCTATATACGAGGGTCGTTTGATAAGTCCGTGACTTTTTGTATTTGCCGCGCACCTGCTCTAAATACAACACTGTCCTGGTTATTTAACGTGACTGTAAAATTTTAGCTGGTTTTTGGTTTGGTTTTATAGGCATTGAAGCGACGATCTCGTGAATTTTAACGAAAATGGAAGTGATTTCTGTCGCATGGAAATTTCATAAATTGGGCTCGAACTGCTCCCCTCGCTTTCCGATTTCCTGACTTTTTGTTTCCAAAATGAAGAAATGGTCGGCGGTAAGAGATTGGTATAAGAAACAACGACTATTTTAGGTGAGAACCTTTTTTGGTAAAATTGGACGCTGGACTAAATGTTGTAAAAGGATTATGTTGAGAATAAATCTTTGACAAAAATTTTTTATTCAAAGTCACGTTATCAACACCGTATATATATATTCTATAGACATACATTATTATATTCTATATTCTACATATGTTTATATATTCTATACACATATATTTATATATATAGTTTATAAATCAGCATTATTATTATTCCCCAACATTTTTAATAGTTTGCTAAACTTTCTTAGAAGTCTACATGAACTACCTACTATAATTACCCTAATTAGCTACTCAATTGCTAAGTAAATGTACTGAAATTAATCGTTTTACTTCCACAAACAAGAGATTATTTTTAGAAACAGTGAGCTACCCAATATAGCTCTCTTCACATTCCTTTGCAAAATATTTTTAGCTGGAAATGGCACAAGTAACCAGCTGACGTCGAAGCCTTTTAAATTTTTACCCAAGGAAACGACAATCGGGATTTATCTCTCAGTCAGGTGGCCGGAGAATGCTTATATAAATGTGTCACACAACAGCAATTCAACAGTGAAACTGTCTGGCAAATGGGGTGGCACAACTGGGCTTGCACGGGGGCAGGACCTGGTGCCGAAGATGGATTGTTGCAGGAGGCAGCAATTGGGTTGAGTCTTTGCATTGCTGACGCAAATTGTTGCCATAACAAAGTCGCGTGCCAAAGCAAATAACAACAGGCGGCAAAATGCAACAGCAGCAGCAACACGTGGTGCGTTCATAACATTGGGGCACGTTGCAAGTGTGTGTCGTACAGTTGATGCAATATTGCTGCAGTGTTACTTGACCAAGTTTACATAAATTAATTAAACATGTTCAAGTAACGTGAGTGAATAACGGCAACAAGAAGTGCTGTGGGTAACATAAGCCGAAAAGAAGTCACGGTGAGACACCCTGTGCCAGCAAAGGTTATGCAAGTTCTTAACAAGTTGCTATAAAGCTAATAATTCGTTAGCTAATTTGTAGACTTAACGAAAAACTGAATAAGTGGTGAACTTAGCTTTTTAAAAATAACCAAGAGACCTTAACACCTCTTGTATATATTTATATAATAATATAAGTACCTACAATCTAGTATAACGATATACGAGTAGGGAATATGTGCCCACATATGCTTTAAATGCCAGACAGACTGGCATATAAAGATAGCAAATATAAAGATAGCTTGTATTTTATAGTATATTATAGGTATAAACTCAAACAAGCCCCTTTTCAGTTCTTTACAAACTAACCCTCGCTGAATTCACCCATATAAATAACTAAGTATACGCCATGTGGCCTACTCACCATAACTCAGCACTGCGCTGTTCTGTATTGCTGTATCCGCTGCTGCTGCTGCTGCTGTCGGGTTCACTGCGTGCGCTTGTGACACGCTTGTGTTGGTACGTCGACGCGCCTCCTTCATGCCAGCAACACGAACTTTCTTTTCAAAACAAACAGTAGGCGCCATCAGAACTGCAAGTAGAAAGAGAAAGGGAAAAAAATGCAAAATTAATTGGCTGTCAAGTTGATTAATTGATTGACAATGTGTCAATAATTTAATAATATTATAAAAACGGGTTCAATCAACTTATTTTTAAAAATTATTTGCGCGTTGCGAAGCGCAGTGTTGATAATGATGATGAAGTCATTATCGTAATCAGCCTCGTTATCAACAACGAACGTAATTGACTTTCACACGTGCCGCAAATTACACTAGTTAACAAAACATATGCAAAGATCACAAGAGCTTGCTACTCAGATAATTGTTATTACACAGCAAAATCGTGGAAGGCATGCAAAGTGCAGTTGATTGTGTTGTGTGTAGTTGAGTTTTGTGTGTTGCCTGTTAAATAACTTTTATCTTACCTAACTGATGTTTTAAGTGATAAAAACTAAATATAGCTTAACAACTTTGTACGCGGATTAGGGGAATTCTATTTTTGCTGTTAAATGTTGATTTAAGCAGATAAGCCAATTATATCATTCCTAATTTGCGAGTGAGGATTGAACTTTTGCTTGTTTTACTTTTCGCTACTTTGTAGCTTTACAAATGTTCTGAGAACTATCCGTATATCGTACATTCCATACATATAAACTTTCAATTGTACTTTGAATCGTGACTTTCACAAATGCTGAGTCTGAGTTCAGTTTGTCCAACAATGCGCAATTCATCTCCCACAAGTCTCAGAACCAAATGACACACTAGAGTCTTGGTTATTAAGATGTTTACATAACAGTATATATATCTTTATATATTGTATATATATTTATTTATGTATTTATTTTCAACGTTTAATCTCTTGGAGTTTGCAGTGCATTAGTCATTCAGTAAGACAAACAACGTATTGCCCTTGAGTAACTGTGCCCTCAATTCCCCCACAGTGGCCGGAACTGAGACCAACTGGGCTGTCATTTAATACGGTAGCAGTGGCAGCAACAACAACATAAACAACAGTTACAAAAACAGCGGCACGTGCAAATTATTTGGGCATCCCAAGAGCAGCTGGAGCTCATTAACCGTGCCCCAAATCTAGGCTTATGCCCAGGGCCGAGACAATGTTTATATTAGTGCCCGTCCGAGTGGCTGGCGGGGAAATTTCGCAAGTAGGTAAACAAACTTAAAGTAGCAATCGTTGCGGCAAGTGCTCGAGAAAATGCAGTAGCCAAGTGTAGTCTATATATAGTATAGTCTATATACCATATATACTCTTTATATATATTTGTATATGTAGGTATATATTCCTCTCTATATATATTCTTTATATAATCTCTGTAAATGTATAGATTTTGGCGCGCATGCAAATTGCTCGAGTACTCGACACGCCAGTTGTCCTCAGTTGTTATTGTTGTACTGTCAGTCAAATGAACCGCTGCCACAGCGCCGCAGCGACGGCGACGGAGGCGCAGGCAAATTGAAAAAGCGCGGCACACAACAACAAAAACAACGATGTCGTTGACGGCACGTGTATCTCCCGAGTGTAATTACATTTGGAAAGTGTGCGGCATCCGCGGCCTCTTAGAGGCATTTTCATTTTAAGTGTGCGTGGCGGCGTAAGTGGGCGGGTTGTTGGGTGAGTGGGCGTGTTAAGCGGATTTTCACAATGCCAACAGAATTGTTGTCGATCTGCCAATATGCATACAGCTGAAATTACAGTTTCCATTATTTATGCGAGCTGCCATTCAGAAAATAGCAAACACACACACACAGACACACACAGCCGGCAATACTTCATAGAATGCAGACATCGGCTAAGCCGACATCATCTTGGCCATATTCCCGGCATTAAAACGTAACAAAAACCAAGAAGCGTAACGTATGCCAACCTCACGCACCACAAATAGCCCCAATGGCATTTTTGGCGTACACGCGCCGAGGCTCTTGAGGGCCCAAAGGGGGACGCGTAGGGGTCAGTAGGGGTATTTGCTATTGAAGCCGATGCTGATGGTTTGGCTGTTTGCCAAGCTTAACTGAGTCATAAACAAATGATGCGCCAATGTGAAACAGAACCCAGGCAGAAAGCTGGCTAAAGATGAGGCTCAAATACGCTTTTTAAATTGCAAATTGATAACGACAAAGGGATAGAAGTAAGAGAAATATTTCATATTGAATATGTTTGCTATTAGATGACTTTGTTTATAAAATATTTATTTATCATTTTATTATCTGTTATTTAATTTATTTATTATTCATTATTTGAACCGATTATTTCTAGATTCACTTGTTGATAACCGGTATTTACTTGTAAATAGGTCAACACTTGAACATTGCATCGAAGCTAAGGCGCGAAGGTGCAAACATGTTTATTAGGAAAAGGTGTATTAAATAATCCAAACAAATTAACATTTAAACATATATTAAAAACGCGTATTTTATACTAAATATATAATACGGTACCTACAAGTATACATAACATAATATAAATTTAACATATGTTTTACCTATTCCTGTCACATAAATGAATATATGTTTCATAATATTGGAAACCTCATTTATTTCATCTTGTATTCTCTTGCATACTGTATTCACTAGTCTCCAAAGGTAGTTCCTCTATCATAGATATAGTATGTACATGAACATCAACGTTCGCATGATATAATAGCCCCGTATTTCACTATGAAATTGGCTTGATGATTCTGGCTTGCCTCGAGCTGGACACACAACGAGCAACACGTGCCGCTGCAGGCAAAATACGTTTTACACACACACACAGTGACAAGGCACACTCACTATCTACTGCTATACATTATTACTATAGTGTGTGCATGAATCAAGCGTTCTCAGAACAATTTGAAACACGCTTGGCCCATCACCTGTAGCTGCTGTTGCCTTTTACCTGGCTGGAGGTCATGTCAATCAATGTCTACAATGGGAACTGCCACTGCGTGAACATAAATTAGCAAAATAATTGTTAGACAAGACATGACAAAGCACGACACGATGTGGGGGGCGCGACAGAAGAGATACCGAGAGACAAAACGAGAACAGCTCATTGACTTTTAAAGACAAAAACGGGAAATTGGGCGCATGATAGCGTGATTTGACTGCCAGACTGCTTTCCTGGGCAATTACAGACTTCTTTCCGGGGCGGAGCAGCAGTTGCTGCGAGACAAACAACAAAGACCAGCTCCAGCAGATGCTGATTTAAGCCAACGCATTATATTGTTATTGTCAATTTAATCCACAACAAGTTCAAGAAACTCACCGATCTGTTGAAGGCGTTGGCATTTTGAAGTTTATTTGGCGTGCAAGTAACGCTTTGTGTGCGGCATGCGATTTAATATGCCACACCGAAGCCACAACAACAACGAGGACAATAACAATGGCCCGTACACATTGTTATGCTGACGATACGGTATTTGTGACGTCTGTACAGACCCTCAGACTGACACGGTCACACACCCAGTTGTGCCGTCTGGCTGACTTGTTTATGTTTCGAGAGCACGCATGTCGTCAAAAGCGTTTTATATTGCACTTGGGCTTCATTTGCTTAAATGTCGACGGTAACTCCCGAATCGCATTAGCCTTTAAGTTCAGCATTTGTGAACGTACGTGTACGTGTATGTTAATGGGCCATTCATTAGCATCACCAGACTCTGCATCAATAATGAATTTCAGTATGAAGACATCATGAGTGGCAGATTACGTATACGCCAAGTACATTTTCCTCAGAAAACTAACGTTATTTGCTTTCTACTCTCACTCATTTGTCTTGCAAACTTTTTGCACTTTATACAAATGTACAAAATTTGCAACTTTTTCGCTGGCAGCGTTAACTGCCTGTCACACATGGCGTATACGTCACTTCCTCATGCCGCCTTCGAGTGTAATCAGTGCCCCCATTTATGTGCGGCCCCGCTATATCAGCTTTATCTAACACCTCTACACGTGCCGACTATCATGAACAGGCAAGCGCCGACGCTAACAAAAACTCACAACAATTTTTGCCACAAATTGTAAAGGAAAACAATAAAAAATTGGAAAAAAAAACTTTCCATTATTTGTATACGACGCGTTGGCCGTCTGTTGATGTTTACACAGATTTTATTTGCTTAGTGGCTCATTGGTCATCTGCGGCCTTCGCATGGGGCGTCTATTAAATAGTCTGCTCGCTGGCAACATTAAATTGGTCTATAATTAAATTAGAAACCCCCAGGTTTGAACCAGTTTCACTGATTAGAGATCTAAACAATCTTAAACTACAGGATTATTAATTATATTTGATTCATATCTGGCTTTGCATCCCCAGGTGTTAGTTGCCAGGGAAAGTATGTACAATAAAGTGTTAATTTTCTTGTTATCTCAAAACATGCGCGTGCAAGCTAAGGCAAAGAAAACAAAAAAAACAAACTCAAGGAGGGCCACAACAATGCCAAATGAGTATAAAAAAATCTGCAATATGTTCACAGACAATAAATACGCGACGCAATATTATTTAGATACGTCTGGAGCTCAACTTAAACGTGCCAAACTAAATTCAGCAAATGGAAACAGCGACAAAACACGGAGAAACAAGACCAGCAAGAGAACTTGCAAAAAAAGGTCTAAACGTCATGACAGAATCGAAAAACAAACAGACACCGGTATAAACACATACTATTAGGAGGAAGTGTGTGTGTGAGTGTGTCTTCATTGATACAACTGAATGACGATAGAAGCGAGTGGCATCTGGCAACTGACGACTGACAGCGACGCTTGCCTGTTCGGTTTTTGGGAAGTGAGTTGTGCAGTATTGCCAATTGAATTGCCAGCTAGGCGATAAAAATTTATGATGGTGACAAGCAAAGCAAATAAAAACGAAAAAGCGAAACATTAAACGAGCCACACGTGTGCCAAACGATGACCCAATTGCTTCGCCAATGGCAAACAAAACGCGCACATTTTTACTAACAACCTCACACTCTCTCTTCCACTTCAACTCCACCAAAAATGTTCAACACCAACCAGAAACTCGTTAAAATGGGAATCCAACGCAAACCCTGAAAATTATGACAACAACATTGCCATTAATTAGGAACTGAGTGCGATACCGACACAGAGATCGTGTGTTTTATTTACTTGTCAAAACGCGCACGTCAAATTTACGCAAAGTATGACAAACATATTGTTGTTATGCTACGCGAGGGAATGATAACGTATTTCGTCAAAAAAACAGTCTAGACAACGTTCTGAATATTTTCATCATGACAGGGAAAAATTGTATCATTTGATTCTGAGTAATAGTTGGAAAACAACTAAATAGATATAGCAGTTAATATCATTTAGTAACCAACCATACATGAAAAAACGTCAAAGAACATTTGTCGAGGGCGTAAAATCGCCTATCAGTTTGCAGCGGCTTTGTTTTGTTCTCCACCAAAAGCCTTCAGTTTTTACAAATCGTTAAATAATTTGTGGGAAATTTTGTCAATATATTGCAAAAACGCAATTTGGAGAAATTTTGCAAAACAAAGGAACGTTTTGTGTTGGAAACAAACGAATTTGCATACAATGAAACAGTAGAAGTGACAGACAAAGAGATGACAGCACATGCCAAATTCAGTAATAAATACCGAACAGTAAAATGGCAAATTAGCTAAACATATCTGTCGTTTTAAAGTGCAATAAATAGAACGAGTTCTAAGAGTGCCGCGTAACATGACACAAGACCTCATTCACGACTATTGATAGATGCCAGACAGATGCTTGTCTGCATACAAGATGAGAACCGAGAGGTGGCTAAGTTCACTGAATTGTTAACTGAAGCATTCACTTTCAGTAGACAAACAAAGAGTCTTAGGCTCGTTAATGTCTCTCTTTGTTTTCGTGCTTTGCATTTTGATGTTTCAATAGCTAATTGGAAATTTGTTTAATTTTTGCAGCTTAATGAATGAGCGCGTTTAGCAGCCCATGTATTACGCAAATCACCCTGAATGTGAATGGAAATTCAAAATCAGTATGGGAATGAATGTGAATGCCGTTTGATTTAGTTCTGTGGTTTTCTTCGATTTTTATTTTTCATTTTGTATTTTGTTTCATTAACACGAGCGTTTTATTTCGCTCGTTTAATTGGCACATCGTAAAACAAGAAATATTTAACGTAATTAATTACGTTTGCCAATGTCTTTATTTGCACACACACACACACGAAGACACTCAATCACACACACGCAGGCATAGTTGACTTGGCACGTGTACGGCCACCGCAGTGCAGTGGGGCGTATACTTAATGTGGAATTACTTCCGCCTGTGGCGGCGCACCCACAGCGATCCGTATTCTCCCCTGGACAACACAGAGACATCAAACAATGACAGACAACAAAAGAAGAACAAAAAGTCAAGTATACGAATTATATATTCTGCAAATTGTGGCACATATGGACCGCGACCCGTTCACTTAGGCGACAATTCCAAGAGACATTCATCAAGCTTGTCAGGTTGAGAGGCTAAAGCTCTTATTAAAAATAGATGACTATTCATAGAATTTTTCATAAATAGAAAATAAACAATGATGTGCTCTTTTTTGCAAACATAACGGAAATAATAGATACAATCTTCTGTCTAGACTAATTTGAATAGGTAAACCCAAAAGCTGTATAGTCATTTTAATGTGGCTCATTTCTAACAATGAAATATTCAATTTAAAACGTGAACAAGTCTATTAATAGTATTCAAAAGTCAAATGTTCATCAGTTCGGGGAGCAATGTTCGAATTTCGCATGTGAATTGATAAGCCGCAAACAGCAAAGTCCAATAGAAATTTGTGTGTGGCAAGTGTTCAGTTTATAAATGTTCAGTTCCAAGAATATGCCACACGCACAAAACATCATTTAAAAGAGATAAATTGTATTACTTCATTGAAACTTAAACTTATTACAAATGCGAAACATGCCATGCATCACTCGTAACCCCTACTCAGAATGTGCTAAACATTTCCCTATGAATGAAGTACAATGAAGTGTTCAAATTGTTTACAAAGTCTTCCTGTATTTATACCAAATTAAGATATGTCATTGCAGTTCTAAGGGCATCTCCGCTTCGGTACAACCAAGCAACATTCCGTGTCTTACTTATTCATTGACTTTCGCATGACAAAACTATTTGCCTAATATCATATGCAAAAATCTCATGAATATTTGTTTGTTGTTGTTTTTTAAGCGTCTTGCGCGTGGCTTGATAAGTCACCGAGGCAGGCATTCATTCGTCACGCTCTTAGTCACGCTCGCAGTTACACTGTCCAACCAAGGTCGGTTATGGCCAGAGCGGAGCAGACAAGACCCAACGAGCTCGGTCTGCGCCCAAATATTCGTAGCACACTCGAAGAGCAGCTGCACCAGCTGGGGAACGAAAACGCGCCACACACACACAGACACACACACAGGCGCACAGACACATGCACAATGAAAACAAAAGCTAACCACGAGCGGCGCGTGTGTTTGCTTTTATTATTGTTTGCACATCATCATTATCATCTTTGTGATTTTCATCATCGCCGCCATAGTCACTGGGAATGGGGACTGAGCTGCGCTACCTCGTCCGTTTAATTTATGTTTGCCATAACTCGGCTGCGAATAACAGCAAAAATAATTCGCTAATGTAACCATAAAATTTGCTAAAATAACAACAACAATAACTGCAATCAAACGAGTTTATCCGACTCGTTAATGCCCTCATTAAATTCGAAGTATGTAGTTCAACTTCCTTAGAAAGGCAGATATATTGAAAAAGTAATTAAAGTCAAGTAAATTATAATAAATAAATGTATACAATATAAAGTAAAAAAACTAAGTTGCAGAACTGGCATACCCCTTGCTGTTAGTGCAGGGTATTGGCAAGCAATTGTCGTCTATACCGCGTCTAGCTTGTACCTTCGTCTATTATCACGTCGAAACTGTCGCACGTGTGACATTTTATGGTCTACGGTCATCTCAATGCGTTCACCGACTACTAATTGTGTATAAGTGTGTGTGTGTTCTGTCTATAAATGTGTGTGTATATAAATGTGTCTGTGCCTGTGTATAAGTTGTACAATGCAGCCGCTAAAAAGCGGAACGAGTCCACAGAGTCAGGTTAGACGGTGCTTTGAACTTGCTGCCCCCACTCTCTCATGCTCACCGGCAAACAAAACATACACACACATAACTAGCACGCGCGTGTGGCAATTTACAGTTACAT
This sequence comes from Zaprionus indianus, assembly GCA_018904595.1. Lineage (NCBI taxonomy): Eukaryota > Metazoa > Arthropoda > Insecta > Diptera > Drosophilidae > Zaprionus > Zaprionus indianus. The sequence continues at coordinate 9,450,170 of JAEIHA010000320.1, forward strand.
ACAGAGGCGTGTGCCTCACATTATTGGGTCAGCAATTAGCCCTCGTGGTTAAGGTTGTTGCTGTTTATTTTTATTGTTAAAAGGCGCTACTGTTGTTAATATTAATGGCAGATAGGGAACGTATTTAATCCTATACTTATGTACGAGTATGTGAACTGCAAATAAACAGCGTAAATCCATATGTAAATGAAATTACACTTGGAAATAAGTGCGGGCTTCAATATCATAAGTACAGTTAATTCTACCGATAATAATAATAATGGAGTGCCACATAATGCCTCGTGCCATAGTTTTTTTATATTTAAAAGTGTGCATTTTTACGAGCAACTTGGGCCTATGACGTACACGTATTTTCCTAAGAATTACGATAAAAAAAAAATATTCCCAGAAATCAAACAATGAGGGAATTCCACACTCTAATTATAGTTCAAATAATTCGATAAAGTTCTACACAACACTTATGGTATTTATAAAACAAACTAGCAAAAATCCCATCAAACTAATCAAAACAATAAAAATATAAATAAATAAGGCATGAATAAAATTAAAGTTCAAAGCAAAAAAATATATAAATAAATAAAGCATGAAAAAAATTAAAGTTCAACGATAAGTCTTTCAGCCAAAGAAATTTATCATGTTAACAATCTAGACAAACACATTAAAGCGATTTAGCAGCATTCAGTTCCCACATCCGCATTCAGTTAAGCGCCGCAATAAAATAAAACCAAAACAAACCAACGAAATAAAAAAAAAAAAAGACAAAGTTAATTGTGTCATAGGAAATTAGTCAATTTTTTATTGTTATTGCTACTGTTTGTCAGACTGACTAACGCGTGTTTCGTATTTAAGTTTAAATGGCTTTTAGGGTCGCCTCCACTACATTTCAAAATGGACAGCTTTGGCTTTTGGCTGTGGCAGGCACGTGTGGAAGAGAAAAGAGCAAAACCGAATTAATTTTTAGTTGCTGGCATAAATTAAATATTCTGTCATTCAATCGGAGTCAGTGACGTCGCGTACAACGACAGAGTGAATCCCCTGCGTCGCCGTCACTGACTGACTTGAGCAATGGCGTAAACGAGAAAATGGCGATAATTTTGCTGCCACGACTGTCCCGTTGCCGCCCAGACAGACTATTTAGTTGCGTGTGCCCGGGGGAAGTAGAACAAAAAATACCCAGTTGCACCCATGCCGCAAGTGGTTGAATGAGCAGCATTTGTAGGCAATTTCTTAATCGTGAGATTTTGCCTTAGTAATATTACAAGTTTACATTTTTAATATATAAATAATTTATTAATAACAATATTAACTTCCTTATGATTTCCATCAAAAGTTCAACTGGGCTATCGAGCCAATTCCCTAAGAGACACGCACACACACAGGCAGAGAATGCTTTCATATGGTGTTAATGAATTCTTATGCTGCTTGTCTGCCTGTTCGGTGTAAGCATGTCTCTGTGTGTGCGTGTGTATTTGTTTCGCAGTGTGATTTGCTCATGTTGTTTTTATTGAATTAACGACGCACGTGTTGCTGCCGATTCTGCCGCTGGGGTAGCCGAACTGCCAGCGGATTTCTCTCTCTCTCTCTATCTCTCTTCCTCTGTCTTTGTCTACCCTTCTCTCTCTCTCTCTCTCCTCTCCCGCTGACTACACAATTAGTAGCACGCTGTTATTGTTATTGTTTTTGGAATTTTGATACCCAGTGCCATAGATACAAGGGTGTTATAAGGCCCTGATCGCATGTTTATGTTTGTCTGTATATCTTTATGTGCATGTGTAAGGCATGTGTATGTATGTTTATGTGTAAGTCATATTTTGCAATTACTGATCAAGCATAATGTTATGAGGTATCCCACAGTCGAGTGAGGTTGTGAATTGATGTTCTCCTCTGCTGTTTGCTACTGTTTGTTTATATATTTTGAAGGCTTTTCGCATTTTATGGTTAATCTTGAAGTTTTAATACAAAACGCGTTCGAGCTTGAATTTTTAATCTATTATTATGAACACCATGGGGTGCAATACACAGGGCAGCGGCCTTTAATTGTTGATTTTTTTTTTTTTTATATAGATGCCTAATATGTGTGCAGCAGGAAAAGAACCAGTAACTACAATGCTGTAGTCTTTTATTTATTTATTTAAAATCAACTATGGTCAGTCTACTTTTCAAAAGTAAAAACAATAAATTAACATAGTTGCTTATAAGTTTTGAATTAAATAAATAAAAATAACTTAAAAACCCTTTCAGGTATTGAGGGAGAATGATATAATAACAAACGATACTCAGTTCAGTGTTATGGCTTAAATATATTTAACGTTTGCTTGCAGGGTATCTACATAACAGTCTAGCGTATTGTACTGTAGCTTTATTTAATTGTTCAAATTAAATGTTTCAAAGAAGCGCACGTTGAATTTACAGTTTGCATTGATTGTAAACATATTGTACAATATTTTAAAGAACTTCCTGTTGTCCAATTCTACGGAATTCAACTATGAATATAGAATTAATAAAAGTGCGAATTCAATAAGTGCAAAGAGGCGTATGTGCAGGGGCGTTCAGAGCTTTTTTGGGGCCCGGGGCAAAAAAAAATTCGGGGCCCCCCTCCCTCCCTATTAACAATTGAATATATTAATCTGAAAATTATTGGGAAATATATATAGAATAACATTTAAAAGGTAATATAATAAGTTTTTATTTCAATCACGTGTTTTACTCAGAGATACAAATTGAGCATACATGGTCTGAAAAAGTTTCTTCTTTTTTGCGAGATTTTGACAATAGAAGAGAATGTATATTTTTAGAATTGTTTTTCCTGACTTTTTTTCACTGAACTCGTTGATGATTTATTTGTAGTCTATTGAAATGGCTTTCTCATGCTCAATTGACAGGCTCAGCAAGTGATTCAAACGATCTTATTCCATTGTAGATCTCAGTCGATTTTTGATGAGAAGCAGTTTACTAAAGGCTCTTTCACCTGACGCAACTGATGGTGTCAAAACTAATAGTAACCGCAGAGCGACACATGTTTGGGGTGATATTTTTCATAACCATGGTCAAAGATCAGATTCAGAAGTTCGAGTGCTGAGTGAGTATCCCAATGCATGTTCCGTCGAATCTTCAAGAGTAGCAAGATTTCTTCAGAGAGTTCTTCTTCGTTCAAGTCATTAGGATATGCTTCTTCTAACTCAGCAGCTTTTTTTTGCGATTCTCGTAATTTCGTCATCCCGATAAAGAAAGGGGCGAAAAGTCTTGATACTTTCGAAGATTTTTCATGAAGTTCACGCAGCTGCGTTGAAAGAAGATCAAAAGAAGGATTGAAAACTTCTACCTTGAAGCGCTCTTCGAAACTTGTGAACTCGTAACCAGAATTATGTGCTTCATCATGAAAATGTTTTCTTTTCTTGAAGCGTGAACCACTTTCTTTGAATTCAGTTTGGGCTGGTTCTGTCATGCTCAATTTGGAACTTTGAATCATTCTATTGGCATCGTCAAGGCAAAGCAATATTTTGTACCATATGGTTGTCAAAAGAATAAATTCAAAAGTGTTTATCCAGTTTAAAATTGATTCAACGGTAGCTTGAATATCTGATGGCAAATCGAGTTCTTGTACTTTTGTCAAAGAATCTCGCACCCCTCTGTAGTTTTTAGCAATTCTAGCGCGTTAGGTCGGTTTCTTTGTGGCACGACACATATATACTCGATTTGTCATATTTTGAAAAACTGACATTTGACGTTTGGGGGCCCCCTTGACGACGGGGCCCGGGGCAAACTGCCCCGTTTGCCCCCCCCTCTGAACGCGCCTGCGTATGTGTGATGTATGTATTGTAGAAAGCAACCAATTATGCCTTCACCCCATATTAGTATTTCATACATAATAATATTCTTTAAGCCAACAGCAAACTAAGTCAGATTACAAGGTATCATTCAGTCATACACTCCGGCAAAAGCACATTGAAAAGTATTTGTTGTGATTGGTTCTATTTACGTGTGCCTGCATGTGCTATATTTACACTGCATTAGTAAGCGTTCAATTGTCAAAGCAGCTGCAGCGCATGTGAGAAAAATCGTCGCTGGGGGAAGCAAAACAAAGGCATCGATTCAGAGTGGAATATGTAAACAAACAGCTGGCGGACGAGTGGAGGCGGACGAGTGGAGACTGAGACTGGTGAGACGACAGCGACGAGTTGAATATGTTGTCAAAGTCAGAGCTTGATTCACATTTTTTGCTGAGGCGACGCCGAAGCAACAACTTTGCTTGCGAGACTTTATTCTTGTTTTCTTTGGTTTGGTCTGTTTCTATTTATTTATTTTTTTTTTTTTTGGATTTCTACACGCGAAACTCTTCACACGCTCCGGTTTACGATCGGCAGTTTCCATTGAGAGCACTTTAAGTGTGTCTGGGTATTTGAAACGAGTTGACGGGGCATTGACACACACACGGACAAACACACAGACGAGAGTGTAGTTCCAGGAATAGTACAAGAAGTAAACAAAAAGGTTTTCTATTTCTGATGTAAGTGAAAAGACACAAAACCAACTCAACGTGAAACTTAAGTTTTCAAATTTCATACAAACTTGAATTCAGTTTGCATACTTGCTCTCCCTCTCACTCTCTTTCTATCTCTCTCTAGAGAAATCAATACTGCAGTGAATGCTGTGTGCAGTGAGCGTAAGGCTAAAGGCCAAAGACCAAAGTAGATGCGTCAGCACTCAGGACACACAGACACAGACAGACACACACACATACAATGTTTGTCCTTGGAAAGGTGAAGAGGGCAAAACTTTGACTTGTATGCTGCACAAACAGACAAAGGCAAGAGGGGCGGGTGGGAGGAAGGTGGGTGGGTAGTGCAAGCCACACAGCCAAAGATTATAGTCATGATGAGTGGGTGCACACACGCGGGGGAGGCTAAGCGCGCTCGAGAACATACGATAAAAGCTCTCTGCAATATTGAACGTCGCGTCGCGTCGCCTTGTGACATGCAATTTTAACGGCCGACACGTGTAGCCCATGAGCCTGTGTGTGTGTTTGTGTGTGTGTTTTTATTTTTTCTGCTCTTTTTTAGGCTCTTCTGGTTGGGTGGGCGTGGCAAATGCCTCAAGATTTATATCCCGAATTTATTGCCTGTGCCAAACTTACCCGTCGCTCAATGGTTTGCAAACGTTTAACTGCAACTGCGAGTGGAGGCAGAGAGGCGGGGGGAATGTTAAATGTTGTTGCAGCTGCTTCCAGTGGTGATGTTGTTGTTGTAACAGCTGTTCGCTGGTTGTTGCCGGGCAGCACTTTGACACTGAGACACACTTGGGCACGCGAGAGAGACACAGTTGCAGTCGAAGATTGTCGCAGACGAGGCATAAAACACGTTTTTATTTAATTTATTGCACGCTCATTGAAACTAATGAGTATTTTCGTTGTTGTTGTTGTTGTTTTCACAAGCCTTTAATCAATTCTAGGCACAACACCGGCGTGTGTGGAACAACTTTTGCGACTGCGACAGCGACTGCGACTGCGGCAGCGACTGCGACGACGGCGTGTGTGCGATCACAGGAGACAGACGACGCCAGCGGCGCTTCAGCTGACGACACGCGCGCAACAAAACTTTCGCTTTCGTTACGCTTTAGACACGAGCACTCACACACACGAGCACACAGATACAGACGTACACACACACGCACGCACACACACTGTTGCACGAACACAAGCACGAAGTACGTAAATGCTGCTGCTACTGCTGCTTAGAGCTTTAAAGCTTTGAGTGTGACTACAGCGTTGCGAGTTAGCGAGGCGCATGGAACGACAGCGCAAAGCCGAATGAAGCCGCGCCGCCAGTTGCGCATCGTTTAAATGGTCGCAGCAGCAGCGGCAGCAGCAGTGCACGCACACCCCACACGAATGTCGAAAGCGATTTCCGTGAATCTGTTTTAATACTATGAAGATTTATTTACAGTTGCGGGAATAATAATAGCATCATTATAACAATTTACGTTTTTATTTTTTCTGAAAGTTTGATTGTTTTCTGTTCAAAAATAAAATAAAATGATACAATGCTTTTCAATTAAGTAATGAAAAATTAAAATTAAGGTTTAAGGTGTGTGAATTGCAAGATATTTTTAATGGATTTTCTATTTGTAGTCCAACCTAATGCAATAAAAATGTGATAGGCAGATTTTACAATTTTTAGAGTTAACAAAAAAAAATAAATTCTTTAAAAGGTGTAGACTAGTTTTGAATAGAACTAGTATACACGAAATTGTCTAGTTAGTCAATAAAATTAAGAGCTTAACTTATCTTGAAAATTGAACAAAAATAGCTACTGAATTTCACTAATTTTCTGTACGTATCAGTCAAGCTGAGTGCGTGTGCGCATCAAAATGCTGAGCAATTCAAAGAACAAAATCAAATCAAAGTCAATTATCCGCAGTACTATTTTTAAAGCACAAAATCTAATCTTGGCAACTTTATTGACACACATTCAAGATTTCAAACGCCCACGCATTTCATTTTTGCTGGCTGTCAATCAAAAACAATTAAAGAGGATAGACAACATATTACCCTCTAAAATGTGACTGGCGAGTCTTTACGGTTGCGTTTTTTTTTTAATTTCTTAAAAATATTAACTATCCGTTTAGTTAGAAAACTTTTCTTAATTTTAAAAGATTCTTTTTTAAATAAAACGTAAATTGAAAAGGTTTGTAACGTCTTTGTCTTGACCTTGAAAGTAGGTCACTGTTTTGGCAAGTTTGAAAGAGTGGTTTTGTCCAAAAGTCAAAATTGACTTATCATAACCGCGTTTAAAAATTATTAACAATTGTTTTATAAAAAAAATTTCGTAATTTTTACAGAATAAAGCAAATCCAGTATAGTTTTCTTTGTGATTTTACATTTCTGACAAAATTGAGTTTTAGCTTGAAAGAATTTAAACAATTCAACGACCTTAGTTATACCCTTACGTACTTTTTTATGCAAAAGTTCCTTACTCTTGCCTTGCAAGTTGCCAAAGGAAGGCGCGACTAAGTTACCGAAATCGGCATGCGGCATGAAAATAGGCAACGCGCGGCAAGAGAAATATACGGTTAGGGGTACTGGCAGGGGTAACATTGCGCCGTCGTTTCCTTCTCTCTTGCTCTGTCGCTCTCATACACCCCCTTTTGTCCCGCTCTCACACTCTGCAAGCCCTCGCAGCCAATTTTGTCGCACGTGTCGGAAATTTTGTTACGGCCGATTGCTTTTTTCCTTTGTTAAGTTTGTGTGTGTGCGCACGCCTAAGTTTGGTGGGCCATCGCGGCGTGTCTGTGTGAGTGTTTGTGTGTGTGTTTGTGGGTGTGAATATTTTGTTAGATTCTCTCGCTTGATGTGTGCCGCGCGTGCTAATGAAAAGGCAATTCAATGCCCTTTGCCACGGGCACTCAGTGAGCGCAGGTGGAACTAGCGCCGGCTTGGCCACTAACGGTAAACATGGCGGGCAGCGCATCTCATTTCCGGTCTCGCCATGCTGAATATGGTCAAAGGCTAAACACACACACACTCACACGCGCAAGGTGCAAAAAGAGCAGTGTAAAAAACGTTGCGAAAACAATACAAAAACTAAATTAGCATAACACATGAGTCTGTCAGCTGTCGACCTCTTCCCTCCTCCCGCTTGTCTCGCATTCATTCTCATTCTCTCACACGCTTTCTGTTTTTTTCTCTCTCTTTGCCTACCTACCGCAGCCTCTTTCCTTCTCTATAAACGATTTTAATGGGCTCGTGGGTATTTTTTTCCTGTTCTGTTTTCGCATTTTTCTTTCCCATTGCGAACACGTGTGAAAAAAAGGAGTAACAGCCTGGCGAAAGAGGAAGAAAGTAACGAAAATTTATAAGGTAGCTAGTTGTGACGTCGCATTGTAATTAGATCGTGGGCGGACCAGACATGGGCGTGGCATACGAGCGTCTGGCACTTGCGTCATACGCGTTGTAAGCATAACACAGCAATGATGACCATAAAAAGTGCGTAATCAAATGGCGACAAAATTTGTTACTCATTTCACCAGCAACTCAAACACGCGCCAGTCTCCCGATCCCCTCGTACCCCGTGCACGCCCCCAATGGACTTACTCCCTTCTTCATTAAACGGTCAATGGTTTTTCGGGCTCAGACATATGACAACGCATTCGCGACGGCTCGCAAATACTCTTACAGTCAGGTATAAAATGAGAAAGCTGCCGCATAAGTATTGTTTAATAACTTATTCCTTTAAGGTCTTAGATAGAAATAAAAATAAAATAAAATAAACACGTAACAATATAAAGAATGTTTAATATCTTATACCTTTAAGTTCTTGAAGAAACATAAATTTATTACTGTTTAAAAAGATTTCACTACCCAAACAAACGCCGCCTACAAATTTTTAAGATCTGTTAGTTGATAAGAATTTTAGTACATGTATTTATTAAACCTCATAAATTAAATACAATGGAATTAATATCTGTATTGTTTTTAGTCATCTAAAGCCTACTCAACATGATCAATATTTCAAGTTTCCCTGCAAAAGTAAGTGTACAACGTGTGCAGCCAATGAATCGTTTTTATTTCGACTCTTCCCAAAATAATGTCAGCTACATACGCTGAATGTGTGCTGTTGTTTATGTGTATGACGCGTCAGGCAGCGACTCTATGTTATCAATAGATGTCCGGCCGATATTTTTAGACATGTTAGCGACTCGCGCGTTTTTTTTTTTCATTTGAGTATTTTGGTAATTTGTTTGATATTGTAGACTCCTACGTATGCGTTAGTGTGCTTGTGTGCTTATTGCTACCTGTGTACACACCACACGCGCAATGTCAAGGCAAATTCGAAAGAGGGCCACGCGCCGAAATACTCAACCGTATCGCGTTTATATTTAGCCAACTAATTGCGCGTCTGTGTTTGTGTGTGAGCGTGCACTTGTAGAATTCATGCTCCCAGCAAACTGACGGCAATATTGATAGTGACGATCTCGTAGAGCAGCTGATTAGTTTAAACTTTAAAGATCTGCAAAGCCAAATAAATTTCCATGTTTGAATTCAACGTCAATTGCCGGAGTATCACAGCAAACAGCTTTTGAGCAGCAACAATGCCTCACACTGCTTGCTTACGCAAGCCACAAGCAGTTAAGCATTGCAGCGCAATGAAATGTAAGCAGTGTACGTGTGGAAAGCAGTGCTGCCAAATTTGAAAGACTCGTTTTGACCACTTTTAATAAAACCGTCTGAGACGGAAAGAAAAAAGGAAAATTCGGACAATTTTCTCAACAAATCTGATAAAAACAGTGTGAACAGCCGAATCGTTATCGAAGTTACCGTGAACCCTTTTTGATAACACTCAGTCAGGAACACAAATGGGATCTGAAGTCTTTAGAAACAGAATTCTGTTGATAAATGACTCATTTTTTATCATTATTAATTCAAAGTTGTGACAGAAGACATAACGACATGTGGTTTTTAATCAGTTTCCGCAAAGTAAGTTCAAAGTTTCTTCTCTACCTCCTTAATGTTTAAAATTCAACCCGTTAAACCCGTTTTTAATAGTGTAGCGACTGTCATGTTATTTCATACAGCTCTTGGTTAAGCACTTACTGTAAACACTGTTAATAAAACTATTCATCGTAAGCAATAAGAACATTTTATTTATTTTATTGATTCCAATTGTATTGCTGCAAATATAATTTTGTTGACCTTTAATAAAGTTGAAAAATCGTCAAAAAACTTAAGTTTTCTATTGATAATTAAACAATAGTAATTATTTTGGAAAGCGAAAGGGTCAATTACTTAACTCTCTTAACATATTATAAAAGAATATTTAGCAATGTTTGCTTAGTCCCTTGCCTTCCCCCAAACGACACCGAAAATCAATTTGCAACATTTCAATAGGCAAATGGCTAACAACCCGCACTCGCAGCCCCGTTCCAGTTTCACTTGAGACCGAAGAGCCAAGCAAATTGAGCCTTTGCCAACGACACCCAACAAACAACAAATAATGCCCCAAGCCAAAAAAAAAAAAAAAAAAACAGAGCGAAACCAAAAGAAAAGATAAAAGAGATGAAGAAAACAGAAACGCGAAAAAACAACTGAAAAACTAATCAAAGCAGAACTCATTAAGCATAGTAAAAAATTATGCTATTGTAATAAAATGGTTAGTCGCTGCCGCAGTCAGCGACGACTAAGCCGAAGCCGAAGCCGAAATCGCGAAGGCAATCGAATTAAACAGGCAATGGCCGAGGGCGATAGTAAAACGCTGCCAAACAAATTGCCGGGAAATCCCAATTCGCCAAGAGAGAGGGAGAGACAAAGGGAGAGGTGGTCAGGGAGTTGGTTGGGCGACCAGGTTGCAAGTTAGTTTTCATCGATAGCGAATTTATTATGCAAAGCAGAAGCGGTAAAAGATCAAAGCGCAGCGATAGCAGATAACACGCTCTCTGCAATCGATGAAGAGGCCAAAACCAAAGGCGGCCCTTTTGCTGCATCCTCCTCCACAGCTGCTGCGCCTGTTGCCAGTTGCCTGCCGCCAGTTGCAACTCTGCCCGCACAAATAGATTAGTTTCACATGGCATGAAGCCGGCCGGGGTTTTAGGGCGCCATATTGCACACTGTGGACCCGCCAGCCGCCGGCCGCCAGCAGAAGTTATGAAAAATTAATAATAATGTCGAATCGATTGATTTCAGCGAGTCCAGCCCCAGCCCCAGTACAAGTCCCAGTGCCAGTACAAGTCCCAGTTCCAGCCTAAGTCCGAGTCGGGCCTCCTGCCTGCACCGCCTAGACGGCTGGTCGTCCTCCACTCGGATCGAATTGACTTGGTCAAGTTTGCTTGGCCCCGGGCACCTCTGGACCACAGAGCAGACAGTCACAACTCAACAACAAGCCACACTCCACCGCGCCTCGCCCTACCAACTCCCAACTTCCTCATCCGCTCACTCTAAGTGCGTGTGTGTGAAACTGTAACTAAATACGAGAATTAAGCAAGGTGAGGCACAATACTGAGTCGCGAATACCCTAATGAAACCTATTGTAATAAATATATGTATTAAATAAGGCTAAACAACTTTTTTCTCTCTAAATACTGTAAAATTTATGATTTATAAATTTATTATAGATTAAATTTTTTTACGAAAATGGAAAAATAGTTCAGATGGCAAAATTTATAAATTGGGCTACGAACTGCCTTGTGACTATTTTTTTTCAAACATGAAGAAATGGGCGAAGAGATTGCATTACCTAAACATAGTATTTTGAGGGCTTGAAAACCTATTATTTGAAGGATAGAAGATTAACCTACTAAATGTATAGGCTAAAAGGAGATTATGTTGAGAAATAAAAAGCTTCTTTGACGAAAAAAATATATTTTATTCAAAAAGTCCCTTATAAAGACCTCGCTAATTTTTTTATGTACATTTATTACAAGTCATAATGTATAAAAAATATCTAAGTAGTAGTTTAAACTAGACGTATTACATGACACTGAACTGCGAAATAATGTTAATACTAAACTTGAAGAATAACCACAAGTTTAACTGAATGTTAAATCCAAAACAAGTGCTGAAACATTAAACAATAAAGTTAATTCTCCTATTTACTTCGCACTTACCTAAAATAATGTTAACACTTTGCTAGAAGAATAACCACAAGTTAAGGTGAATGTTAAATACAAATAAATTGCTTAAGCATTTAACAATAATGTTAATTCTCGAATTTCTTATTATAATGTTACAAACATATTACTAATTTAACTGCGAGTTAAAAGGATATTTAAACTGAAAGAGCTTTAAACAATCATTTGAACTATGGTTCACGACACTTAACGCTTCTTTTATGCGTGTCACATATGCAGTTATATAGTCGCTGTACCCATTGTCGGGACATCTAAAGTTACAATTTTTGTGTGCTCACTTAGCGCCGCAAGCAAAAGTCGTACAATTTCATCACTCGCGCTGGAAATGTACCCCAGACGCTGATCCTCGTAGTCGGCCGACTGCCAGCAGTCTCCGTTGTCTGGGCCCAGCTTTTATGGTCTGCTCCCTCTGGTCCCTCTGTGGGTCCGCACCGTGGCCATCCAAGTGCCCGGGTGATGCATTTTTCATGACCAGTTTGTACGATTTCCGCAACGCAATGCGCATTTTCATGTAATTCAATTCGGGCTTACTTCGCCTTTTTGTGGGCGCATTGAACTGGCCATTTTACAATTCTATTGGCATTGAGTGTTGGCAGTTGGCCAGGGAAGGGAAGAGCAAAGCGGAGGGAAGGGGGGACAATAGGTTGGAGTTAGTTGTAACATGGATAGAGGGAGGCCCACCGCTGCGCTAACATTAACATGGGCTAATGAAATACGACATTTGACTCGTGCGGCTGGGGCGCATTTATAGGCGTGGGATTGCTCTTGGCCAATTTGGATTCGTATGTTAACAGCAACTGGAGCATCGGAATGTGTGTGAGAGAGGCGTTGAGATCTTCCCAGTTTTACGAGTCACCTCGGGCCCATGCATATGTTCTAAATGTTGTTGCCATGTACTCGTACAAACAAACAACGTTCATACGCCTTTAGGGGCCCAAGTCAAGGGTTTGGCGCGTGCTGCCTGACTTCCGCTCCATGATTGACCCAAAACTCCACAGACGGCGACAAAGTGGGCACACGCTCGGCCTCTTCTTCTCTCCCTCTCGTCCACTCTCTCGCTCACTCAAAGCACACTGATGACTTGCGGCTGAGAACTATTCCTAGTTAATATGCACACTGTCAACCGATTGCCCAGGCGACGTGTTTGACTCACCACGTTCCGCCCCATCTCCAAGTGTTCCCCACGCGTCGAGTTCAAAGGGCGACCGATAAGTTTCGTATGTGATTTGTTTAGCCAAATGACTCATCATGAGCCCAGAGCGAGCTATTTAGGATTAAAGACAGTTTAATAGGTTTTTATGTATTTCCGACATTTGTCTGTTCTGATGGACGGGAAGAATTCCTTAGAGTTTGCCTGCTTTTGTATTTTGGTCTAGTTGCCTTTAAACTTTTTAACATTTTTACGAAATTCTAGAAGAATATATATTTTTACATTTATTATGAAAATTGTACTATCAAGGCTACTAAAACATGTGTGTTTGTAAAAAATTAATTCTCGTTTTAATGTATAAAAAAATTTATTTTTTTTAATTGAAATAACATGAAACCCATTGATCCCAATTAAATTTTAATTCATAAAAAATCAAACTTAATTTTATGTTTTTTTAATAAATGTTAATTCTGTTTAATTAAAATTGATTAATTTCATTCATAAATAATCGAATACTTAATTTTTATAATGTTTTTTTATTCGATTAAATGTTATATATTCTGTTTAATTAAAATCGATTAATTTAATTCATAAATAATCGATATACTAAATTATAATAATTTGCTTATTTTTATTCGATTCTTCTACTTGTAATGAGGACAGCATTTTCTATTTTACAATTTACATTTCCGGAGCGATGTCTTTGTAGTTGTTCTACATTCAATCACATTTCGGGTGCATTCGATTCGACTTCTGTTCAATTAAAGGTTCGATTTGTATTCAATCGATCGTCTCCTGCTGTCCCACACCTAAAGACATTTGATCGGCTAATTAAATATGCTTCGCATATAACGAGTCGGATATACGCACGACTCCTTTATGTACCATCGAAAATATGCTAATTTAGTTTCGAGTACTTCATGAAAGTCCAACATTGTCCATAAAACTGAATGATAGCTGAAATTCTAAGCGAAAGACACGAGTCCTGTTTTCAGGTCATTGACAGGCTGGCCTGAAATGCGATCGACTGCGTACAGCCGATTCGTGTCGGACCTATAAATTATGCTGGGTAAATATGTAAACCAACTTACCGACTTACCATATAACTATAAATCTGATTTGAAGCGAGATATGTTCATATATTATTATCAATTTCATTATATTATATAAATTGAATAAATATATTATACCGTATATTTTCAATATCATTTTATCCCTTTTACCTTCGCCGAAAGAATTTACTACTTGTATTTTATTTCAGTATTTCAACAGTAAATTTATTACTTAATTACAGTTAACACCTCCCAGCGCCATTTTAATTAGTTAATTAGTTACAGGCGCAATTAAAAATCAACTTAATACAAGCAAAGCTCGCTCTCTCACAAACACATTCACGCAAGGCGAATTCGCCTTCTCATTGGCTCGCCGTTCAATTCGCTGTGGAAAGCGAAAACAAAGCAAATGCGCAGCAACAAAAACCGTAAATAGTTGCTTAACGGCGCTTGACGAATGCCAACCAATCAGCTTGCCGCATTAAGGCAACAACAACAGCAGACACACACACACACACAACCTCTCCCGTGCAGAGTTGCCAACTCATTGCAAAAAGGGAACTCAGTGTGATTTCGTTGGCAACTTTATCCGAGTAACTTTTTTACTCGGAATCTTAGCAACTTAATCCTCATCTAATCAGTTAATATTATGCAAAAATTGAATACGAATACATTTTAATTGTTTTGGCTTAGTCAGCGGCCCAACTTAATTGATTTAAGGCTAATTTGAATATATTACCAGCTTATGAGTCTCGAAAGCCGACACAGCAGCAACAACAACACCAACAGCAACAGAGAGCAGCAGCCAACACATGTTCCGCATACCAACGCAATTCGTTGCGCGCACTTGTGTGTGCATGTGTGTGTGTAGGTGTAGGAAGGGGCGTTTCCAACTGCGCTTGATTCGCTCTCTGCATTGGTCAGTCGGTTGAGACTGCCGAGCTGAGTACCTGAGCATGATCGAGTGTCTGCACTGTCAGAAAAAGGGAGAGCTCAATATGTAAAATGTTAAAAGATTGTATTTCATTTTACTTTCTTTATTTGTTTAAATTGTTATAATGATGCAAATAATTTTCCTTTTGATAAAAAGATAAAACATACAATGCACAAATGGGTTTAAAAACTTGTACAAATTTGATAACTCCTGCATAGCAACTAAATAATTTATAAAATAATGTATGAAACTCTTCCATCAAAAAAATTTGTTCCTTTTATTAAACTACTCACTTTCATTTAATTTTCTTCTATCTCTATTCTATTCTATATATATTCTATTCTGTTTTATCTCTATTTTCTATTCACTTTTAGTTTCTTTTTTCTCTGCATACAATATTTTCACTGGTTTTTTGTATATTTACTTTTTTCTTCACTTTATATATTTACTATATTGCAATAAATATACAAAATCTACGTATGTTCAATACGATTTAATTCTCTTTTCTCGATGCTTTAAATACTTCGCTTCATAAACATTAGTGCTGCTCGCCCCAAAACTCACAAGTCTCTCGCTCAGTGTACGATCGTCAACCTTATTGGATAACCTTACCTACACGTACACACACACACACTTGCAGTGTTTGCGGTCTGAGTGTGGGAGCTCTTGAGCTCAAACTGAACGAAAGCTACCTTACCTGTTTCGAAATCAAGTTTGCCGCTTCTGTGTCGCTCCGGTGATCCGCACAGAAAGGTGCACGCGCGCATTCTACACGGTTGACTACGCCGAGCGTATTGTCGAGTTAGCTCAACGGATTCCCAATAAGCCACAAGTGAGGCACAGTTACAGCAAGACGACGATTCGAAGCCGTCGGAACTACATCGGAACTGTTGTTATCGTCACCGTTATCGTACTCGTTCGCTTCTTTTTCAAAAATACCGATCGTGTGTGAACGTCGGAGTTAACTATGTGAATGATACATCGGCAATATACACCATAAGTCATCCAATTTGCAAATAATGCCGTAAGAAAACCCATAAATCTTGTCGAGCTGCAGATATGATCAAAGTGTTTGTGTCATCCATGAATATGCAATGGGCGAGATGATTTAAAACAAGAAAGATCAAATCTATATATTGTAGTATTGCAGCAAAAGCGAATATTGTAAGATATTCCAATTGTGATTTGAATAATATTATTTGTTGCAAAAAAAAAAAAAGTTCTAAAGTGTTCAAACATTGTGCAAAACATAAATCAAAATAAATAATTATAAAATCAAAATAAATTATAATTTATGCAAAAGCATTGAGCAAATACTCTAAAGTCGTTCGTACCCAATGGATATCGCGAATTGAATCTTTCGAGCAAAGGTAAGACCCCAAGACCCTGGCCGAAGCTCGCACCCGCACCCGACACACACACACACACGCATACACGCTAAAGAAAACCCAAAAATCGAAAACGCGATTTACCAATTTCATTATTAACTTTGATAGAAATCAAATAACAAAATACTTAAAAAGCCAACAGACGCACAGGCACACACACACGTACGGATAGACAGATCCGCGCTCTGTCAGAGACAATTGTATCTACGGTGTTCTTCATTTCATTCAATGACTTTTGGTGGTCCCTATTCAAACAACTCCAAACAAATCGAGCAGCGACTCGATGGCACTCGAAACGTCAACTCGAACGAATTTTTTCTACTCTGATAAGTTCACTTGACAATGAGTTGCAACTAAGCCAGGCCAACCAGTTGAAGTCATAGCCAGCACCGGGGCGGGCAGACAGATAGCGGGACAGAGGCACGGGCGGACAGTGGGACAGAGGCCGCTTCAAAGCCAGGCCCCAAACACGGCAGATGGCCGCAGCAGCCGCATCCGTAGCCGGTAGTGAATATTCAAGTACAAAATTGAAATTCATTTACAAAACTAATTTCAATTGTTGCATTTTCAAGAATTTATTTACGAGTACGAGTATGAGTATACGTATGAGTGTGGGTACAAGTACGAGTACTACGAGCGTATCGAGACTTTTCTTGGCGCCAGCTAAAGTGCCATACAACATTTTCACATTCATGGAAAGTGATAGTTCGAACGGTGGGCTGAGAAGATAGAAAATTCGATGAGTAACATGGAAAAAGAGAATGTTTACAGGCTAGAAATATCTAATAAATTATGATAGTGAGGAAACGACGTATTTTTCTTATTATTATTACAGTTTAAACAGCAAAGATGTCAAATAAAAGTCAGCCTGAGTACTTCAAACTGAGACCCTAAGCCAGTTAGGGTAAAATTATAGTCAGTCTCTCTTAACAATTAAGTTGAGCAGTTTCAAGTTTGCGATTTAAATAATTTGGAATATCTTTCTATGCAGATTTGGGTCTCTTAATTTAATAACATTTTGTTGACGCATAATTTGGTATTTAGAAAACAATAAAAATACTAAACTTTAAGATTTACGAGCGAATCCATAAACAAAATGGAGAAGAATACATTGATTGCCTTTATGGTCTTTGTGTCGTATATTAAGTGACAAATTTTCCATTAGGCCTACTAAGTAGAAGAGGGGCAAATATAGAGAGAATAGATATATAAATAATTTAAATATATATGGGTAAACTTAGCTTATAAATGCGTCATCAAATGAACATATTATTTGTCATTTATGTCCGAAACCCAGTGACAAATTTAGCATAACGAGTCCGAAAGTGGCAAACTGACTCTGAAATGGGCCCCCCTAAGAGAGACACTGTTGGTTTATGTATCTGTACATAATATGTTATATATCTCATTATGCGCTTTAACCCTTTGGGGCACTGCCATGCTAGGCATACATAGTAGATCTCTCGATTAACCTCGGCGTCAACTTGGCCAACAGCATGTCGAATCACATGCCATAAATCATTTTCCTTATGCAATCCAGCATGGAAACTGCCAACTCATCGCCGAGTTAGGAGAGTACTCAACCAGGCACATACGCATATAGGTCTGTGCATACAAACATATGTATCTCTTCAATCGATCCAATGCCAATGAGCGATTTCAACGACTCAATTGTTGAGCTGTGCACAACAACAACAACAATGCAAATCGATTCTCTCGTCGACTCGCCCTCAAAATATGCTCTTTGTTGTGGCCCCAACTCGAACAATGCCAGCCAAAAAATCAAAAATACCAACAAAGATATATATAGTAAATGAAACAAAAATTGAACCAATTTCGATGTGGTGGGTGCGCGTGTGTGTGCGTGTGCGTGTGCGAGTGTGTCCAACAACTGTTGTGCCATTTCATTAGCAATGCAAAAAGTCTGCAGACTTTCATTAGGATTCACGATCGAACTAAACTTAATATGATTGTCATCGCTGTTGGCTTAAGAACTTAGCCAGATATTAAACGTGTTTATTAACTACCACAACAACAATAGTAACAACAACAAGCTACAGCACAAAAATTGCCCATGTCATTCTACAATTTTAGTACCAACTGCACAAATATTTGCAAACGTGACAGCCACGAAATGTACGCGGACAAACGTGGCCTAGAGAAGCCTGGCGCAGCGCTGTCGACGTCAGCAGCAGCAGCCGCGGCAGCAGCAGCAGCAGCAGTGGCAGTCACGCATTTGGCCACGCCCACGCATGCACATGCCCTGCAGCAACAGCAGCATCACCATGCACTGCAGCTGCAGCAACATCAACAGCAGCAACAACAACAACAGCAGCAGCAGCAGCAACACTTGCAACACCAGCAACATCACATGCAACAACACATGCACACGCATCATAACTTTCAACAACATGAGCCAGCAGCATTGTCACAGCAACAGCACTTGCAGCAGCAACAGCAACAGCAGCAGCAACAGGTCGTACAGCAGCAACAGACCAACCAACAGCAGCAGCAACAGCAGCAGCAGCAGCAGCAACAGGCTGCCGGCATGTTTACAAGGTGAGTCTTAGCGCCAATTGCGGCACATTGTATACAGTACCTAAGCCCAGGACACACAACTCCAATTTGGCGCTTATCTTGCCACATCTCGCTCGCTGGCAGCAGCCAACAAATCAGTGGCAACAACGCATCAAAAATGCGCAACATGCAACATGCAAACTTTTAATTTCAATTTGTTTCGCACGCTGCGATATTTGTCAATGCAAGTGTGTGCAAGTATGTCTCTCTCTGTATCTGTATCTGTATCTGTGTCTTTGAGTGTGTGCAACTGCAACAACGCGCTGTTGCTTTTCTCCTGGCAATGCTTTCAATTTCTTTGGCTCGAGGACTCGATGATTCTCTCGACTCTTTTTTACTCCCGACTTTATTTCTTTTGGCCAGTGCTGCCGGTTTTAATGGCCTCTTTTATTGGCAACTTGTAGTTCACATTTATCTGGCACTCGTAATCTTCCCAGGTCCCCCGAACAGTCGCCCTCGTTGTCTCTCCCGTATGCGTATACCATGTGCCAGCGCCCAATTCTCGCAACACAGAAAAGGAAAAACGCAGAAAAAAATCAAGCCAAGAGAACTCGCAAAATTCACTCGCCCAACTTGCAATCCCTGCCGTCAGATTCCCGATCTCCCATGCCCCACACTCCCGCTTGTCTACCACCAAACTGCGACTACCCATACCCCAATCCCGACTCCCGACTCCCTAGTCCCCATTCCGTTGCCAATTCCTCGCGACTCCTTCGCGGCTGCTGTGCCATTTTATTTAGCTCCAATTAATTAGTGCTTCAAATGTTTTGCCATAAGTTAAACCCGCACAGTGCGATTGACATTACCACGTTAGCAATCGGCCCCAGAGAGAGCCCCAGACGAAGGCCAGGTCGATACGACTGGCGTTGCAGCTCCGCAGTGAAGCGAGGACTCGCGAACGTAGTTGGCGCAACGTTTGCTTCTGAAATGTGTAAAACTCACGTGTGATGCTGTTGATGGTTCTAACCCCCCACACCTCTCTCCTGACCCCTTCTACTGGCTAGCAATGCTACTTGCCTCTTCTCGTATGTGTGCACTTTGTGTGGGTGTCGACGAGTTGTTCGCTGCTTGGTGTGGGCTTGTTTACGAAGCAACCAATTGGTAAGCGGAAGCCATTGGCTGAATCATGGGGATTTAGGGCATTTTGTTGGCATGCAAACTCATCTATCGGAAGCAGAGACATTGAGACATAGACATGAAGCTGTACTCAATTTTTAAATATTTTTAAAACGTTCTGAATAGAAAGAAAATAAGCATTGCAATTGTAGTAAATAAAATAATCAATTAAAGAATGTTTACATAACAAACAGTCAAAAAAGGTTAAAAAAATATAAAATATCTTATAAAGCAAATTGTTTAAATAAATAAGAAAATAATAAATCAGCTAATTAAATAACATCAATAAGATCATGCAAATAGATTAAACAAAATAAATAAATAAAAAATAGCTAACAAATTAAATAACAATGTACAAATAAATTAAATAAAATAAATAATAAAAAAGCTAGCTAATTAAATAATAATATGGAAGTAAATTAAAATAAATAATACAAAAAATAGCTACACATGCAAATAAATTAAAATATAAAATAGAGAATTCTCTTTTGTGTTAAATATAATCTCCTTTGCCACACGAGCATAACAAAATATATTTAGCAAATACAATTAATTACATTCTATTTATTTTATAATTTCACTGTCACTTGGTATTGACTGAATAATTTAGCAGTTTGCCACCGAGAATCGCACAAAATTGCCACATTCCATGTGATGCGGAAAATATCACACTTGCATTACCTAAAAGTAGAAACAATGATTCACAATATACTCAAGTGAAATAAGGCTAAATATAAAATATATATTCAATGCGTAATTTGTAGCTCTATTGCACTATAATACATATAAATATAGTATTTAAAGGTTTCTTGAAGAAAGTTGCTATCGCTCATTAGGAGTATTAACATCACGTGTTGCTGTAACTATTGTGTGTATCTTTTGCATTAGTTTCTATTCATCCATTCACAGATACTCTCTTCTCTTGTTCTTGCGGAAGGGCCGCTTTCATTCAGGGCAGCCACTTAGCAAGTAAAATATTTGGAATTCCCATAACGAAATCAATCAATCTTTTGAAATCAAATTTTCACTGTGCGAAGAGTTCAACTGTCTGTGTGTGAGTGTCTGTGCGTGCCCAAAGTGGCGCGCGCGCGACTCTTTCGCACGAGGCTGGCAACGTTAGTAAAAAAAGAACCAAAATGTGTAAAAAAACGATCCCATGAATTTCTATAAATATATACTTACTAATACACACCGTCCAGTGAGAGAGGTCGGGGAGGGGAGGTAAGTGGAGACTGCGCTTAACGGCAGATAAACAACGAATGGCAAATAGCATGAAACCAAAGCAAGCAGCAAACAACCGTTAAACAACGAAAACTATATCAATATGCTCTAAATAATAAATAACACTAATTAAAACCAAGAAATTTTTAACACATGCCAACAGCAACAAATGCAAACAACAACTCGACGAACTACTCGGAAGAGGGAGCAGGGAGAACAACAACAACAAGCACAACAACAAGCACACACAACAAAAAAAAGAACAACAACAACAACGACACAAAATCAAACTCTCTTTACTTTGAGCGCACTGGGCAAGTGCAGTTTCCTCCTGAGTGAAACTAACCGAAACCGTTGCGTATTGTGGGGCCGCCGTTCAGTCCGTCCGCCCGTCCGTTGTCTGTCCCACTGTGGTGTGGACGCGGCAGGCCGGCCGCGCCATTGGGTGTTAATTTTCTCAATTAGCACGCACAGATACATTTGTATCTGTAACGTTGCAAGCAGCATTTTATGCTGCTAATTTCATTAACACATCCCGGCAGCGGCATCGCCATCGGATCGGAGCAAGTTATTTGCCCTACAACAATAGCAACAACCCAACAACAACAATGAGTGCTACCACAATTTGTAGCACATTTGGGGCTGCAGTTGCACCAGTTACTAACTAAAGTGAATCGTATATTGTATCTGTATCTTTGTCTAATTGCTTGGCCCAATATTTAATGACGCGCGCGCTCAAGCTAATTGATGTGCCTGCAGTTTTTCCATCCCAAAACCAAATGCTGAGTAAATATGTAAGTGCGCCATGTGTTGCCAGCACCTCAGCTCTCCTGCTGCCCCCTCAAATTGATCAACCCCCCCTTGGTAGGGAAGACTTTCTTGGCTGCAAGCTCTAACCAAAAAGAGCTTGCCCCAAGGCGCGTCAAATTATTTAGCTGCGGCATCCTTGTGCTAATTGCCCGCCACAGCAGCAGCGCAACCATCAATCCGAGAGAGTTTCCAAAGTCTCTGCTGATGCTGATGCTGCTGCTGCTGCTGCTGCCTGAGCCGAGTCGAGGTAATTTCTGGCCAAGCCACCGCCGGGCAAAATACGTGTATATAGACAGAGGAGGCCAGAGCCAGGCAGCAGAGCCAGAACTCAAGTCATGGGAAAATTTCCGTACACACACAATTTGGGGTTTGGCTTACGCCTCAGCTGCAGCTTCAGTTCCAGCTCCAGCTTCAGCTTCGGCCTGGCTGCGACCTGGCTACCGCTTGGGCTACGGCACAAAAAAGTCAGTTTCGCACGCAAATTAAGATAATCGAAAGCAAATGCAGCAACGGTAGCAGCTCCATGGTTAACGCTCTGCAAACGGGTTTATGTAGTACCCGGTAGCAACAAATCAGAAAAATATGAAAAATTATGCGGCAACGGCAGCGTCAGCGTCGTCGTCATCGTCGTCGGCGGCGGCGGCGGCGGCGGCGTCGGCGATCTGGTCGATGTTGATGATGACGTCGAAGTGTGCTTTTGGCAGTCCATCATTAAATTGTGGCTAAGATTCCAATCGGACATACATATACAGCCTGAGAGAGAGAGAGGGAGAGAGCACAATGAAAGCAACCACAACAACAGCAACAACTTGAATTGATTTCTTTTTTATCTCCTTCCTTTCTTTGCCTTGTTCTGTGTTTGTCCAAGAATTGCGGGTAGAACGGTAGATGGCACATTCAGTGCAATCTTTTCAGCGTTTTAATGCACAATAAACAATTGATTAACACTTATATTCAGATAGCAGCTTAAGGATTTCGTAATTGACCTTAGATCGTAGAGGCTTCAATTAAATCATATCTTACATTATTGCAGATGATTAAGAGACGAAAAATAAATATAATATCCAAAATATTTAAATTTAATTCTTTAAATAATCTAAGAAATTTAAATCTTTTCACTATATCTTAGAATGTACGCAATATTAATGAAGATTTCCATAATTTAATATACTTTATCAAAAAAGATTGCTTTACTTATGAAGAAGTCTCAATCAAACTTATCTTGCATGATTACAAATAATTAAGAGCAAGAAATATATAAAAAAAACTTATGTTAAAACCTTAAAAAAACAACAAAAAAAAAGTTGATCTTTTCCCTATCTCTTATAATATATGAACTATTAATGAAGACTTCCATATTTCAATATTCATTTTCAAAAATAATGCTCCTAATCATTAGGAGTGAAGCATAAACACATTCCCAATCTCGTCAATCATCTTTTCATTGTCCATGAATTGCTTTCCTGCGATATTCCTCTTAAATTCCCAGATGTATCGAAAGAAGGACAAACTTAGATGGGGACTTGTATATATCTGCTTATCTTATAAATCTTCATTTTCCCTAACTTCTCTAGTATTCTATTTCACACATCGGCGCCGTCTTATATCTCAACGTCCATCGACACTTCTAATCAATGCTAAAAATAATGTAATTGTTATTGTTATTATCTTTTAATGAATGCTCTAAAGCGTCGAATTGGCAGCTATGCGAGGCAAAGTATCGCACAAAATACCAGACAGCCCCGTCAGACAGGTAGACAATGCGCAAGAAATCATAAGGCCATAAAACCCAGACTTTAAGAGAACCGAACGAACCCCAGTAGCAGCCGCAGTCCGAGGAGAGAGAGTGTTGCCACCTTAGCTCGAGCTCAGGCGACGACTTTAAGCTGCAGATCTTTGTGTGTGTGTGTGTGGCTTGCCATATAATTTGGCTAAAGGCTGAGAGCACAACAACAGCACCCCATGGTTATTAGATGGCCAACATAACCGTGGCCAGGATCGTTTTTATATCTCGGCTGCAGGTTCGTTCAGTTTTCGTACGTTTTGCGAACGTTTTCGTTCGTTTTAGTTTTTGTTTGGGCGCTTTTTTGTTGTTTTTTTTTTTTTTTTGCATGCTAAACGTCGCCGATGTTAATCTGTCTGCGTGGAGCGCTGCAAGCGGGCGGCAAACTGGCACAGCGAGGTATCGATTACTGCCACCGGCTTACGCAGACGCGTTGCGTCCAACTCGTTGGGGCCAGTGGGGAATGGGGGGAGTAGAACAAAGGGTTGGCGGGATCGGGCCGACAAGTGTTTCCCAGGAATTCCGAGACATTTTCGGGGGCCGTACCAGAGAAGCATTGTGCGGCGCCGGGCAATTAATTGTCCGCCAACTTGGCGGTGGTCGACAGGGCTGACGGGCGTGGGTTCAAGCCAGCCAAGTGTAGGGTTACCAGACACCCAGACAGACAGACGGTCAAGCAGGCAACTAGTCAGTCAGTCAGTCAGTCTGTCAGTTGCTGAACGCAGCGTTCATTATGCGCCGTTTTGCACTATTTTCCGCAGAGAAAATCATTAGAGCTGCCCGTAGCGTTGAGCTGGACCAAACTATATCGTGGGAATATGGCAAATAAACTCGCCCAAATTACACACACACACTGACGCACACAAATACCGGCACACACAAACACACACTGACGTACACCCACCGAGAGTGAGCCGAGCAATCGCTGCAGGAAAAGTGCAATAAAAATTTGCGCAAATTTCGTGTTTCTCTTGGCCGCAATTGCTATTGATGGACTCGCAGCAATGCAAAGCAGAGAGCGAGAGAGAGGGAGGTAGAGAGAGCAGAGGGATGAAGGGAGAAGAGGGAGGGGGAGTAAAAGAACGCGCCAGCAACTTGCCAGACTGACGCCCCATGTATATTAAATTGATACGTCCGAGTGTGCGGAGAGATGCAGATAGAGCCAATGATACAGATACAAATACAGAAACCAAGACAGAAGATAGCCTCAACTGCAGATACATATACGAGTACCTATCCCATCCATAGACCCATCTGCAGGCACAGCCCTTGGCAGCCTTTGATTTATTTTGTAGTCGCGAATTTAACGATTGGCGCTGAGAGACGCCATAAAAGTGGGCAAACAAAAGCAACATTTAAAATGCATTTTAGTTTATAGTTTTGGCATTGCGTTTGCGCTTTATGTGCTAATTAGTGAGCCCAGAGGGGCCATCCTCAACCGGGTCCTGCCCCAGCCCTGCCCTGGCCGCCCCCGCGGCGCCAAAGGACAATGATGACAACAACAAGATTTGCGCCTAATTTCTGCGGAGCATGTTGACTTTGTTCCGCGCTGGGATATCTCGAGTGAAGCGTAAAACAAACTGCGGCCCAAGTAGGCATGATTAAGATCTTGACTGCCGCGCTGAGATTAAGCCAAGCGAGAGAGCAGAGCATCAGCAGCAGCAGCCGAGTGGGAGCGGGTGTAGACGACTCCTCCAACTACATACAACTGCAAGTTGGCTACACCGCCTCCAACTTGCCACAGGTTGCTTTGGGGCTGCCTGACGCCTCGCTAAGAATCGTGTTTATGCTTTTAATTAGCAACAACAACTTGTGCAGCAACAGCAGCAGCAACAGTTGCTGTAGCAGCAGCAGCATCAGCAGTAGCAACAGTTGGTGCTACTTAGTGCAGATTTCAAGGTACCGATAGATATATTAAGAAATGACATGACATGTCTCGCTCACCCCACAGCGCAGATAAATTTTGATGTAGATTGCAAGCCAAAGATGCGCGGGAGTCGCCTCCAGCCTCGCAGCCTGCCCTGAATTCCGCCCGGCTTATCCTCGGCATTAACACGTTTTTGGTATGACATACATTATCATATTATCGCCACATGCTCGGCGGCCGAGTATCTTGTTAATGATAGATATTTAACAAACTTATTAATTATGCCACAAATAGGCTTTGCACAGCATTTTTCTTGGCTAATTGGCAACTGCCAGCGAGCTTCGCTTGGCATCTGACCATGTGGGCGGATGCAATCTCTAGACTTGATAGCCGATCTTAAATACACATATCCATAAATTCCAAGTGTTTCCCAATAAAGAGTTTTCCACGCTCATGAATATTTATTTATAGTCTCTTTTCTATTAGCATTCAATTCTATTTGGATATTAGTTGAATGTTTACTTAAACAAATCGCTATTATTCTTATTTAAATATGTTTTATAGGGTATAAGACACAAATATTCGTACGTGCGACTATCCAGACAGACAAAAAGCAATTCTTGGTATTCTTGATTAGCATTATTAGCTGATTTCTGTCTGTATGAACACCGAGATCACAGCTATTTAATATGCAAGAAATCCCCAATTTGGCCAGACAAGAACAATATTTAGACAAAAAGAAGCACAAGATGTACATTCTAGTGTACTCGACTGTGCTATACCGCTCTTCCAAAATGATTTCTTAAATATTTTCTATATTCAGCATTTTTGTTTTGCATACTTTGCAGCGCTTGGCAATCAGTAACTCATTAAAGTTTTTTCTTTAATAACTTCTTTTTTAATTATTCGATCCCAACAAAATCTTCAGATATCATTTGGACTTTGATAAATATTGTGTTTTCCAAAAAATGAACTGTTTTTCATTAAAACTAAACTTCGAATTTTTTCCAATTTACGGGAGTGGTCTCAGAATTTTTACACTAACACACAGACTGACAAACGGACAGATGGAAAGATGGTAATGCCTATATCGGGTCGACTGTTAATGCTGATAAAGATTGCCCCATCTGCTAGTCTCACTTATTGTCGTTCGGCACAAAGTTATAATACCATTTTAACTTCACTATTATTTTACATACGTGTATTTGTAGCTATTTTAATAAAAAGCTATACCAGAAAGTACTAGTCCTTTTTAAGATAGAAAAAAGACTGAAAGGCCTGCGGTTGTTTAAACTTTAATTCAGGACACTAACTCCTCTTTCTGTATTGTAATAATGTAATATTCAATTAAATTGGTCTGAACAACGTTAATGCCTTTATTGTTGACAAGAAAATTAGAAAATGCCATTAAACAGTTTGAATAGAGCTCTAATAAACTGTGCCAATTAAGAGTCAGTAAATAGTAATGACAACTCGTCATGATATGATCGTTCAAGAACAAACCGAACGAAGCCAATGTCAGGTAGCTAGCCGCGGGCATGCAAAGTGGCCCCAAGACAAGAATCAGTCAACCAATCAACCGGTGTGGACCCTTCACCAGCGCTAAACGACCACGCCCACCGGGCACTCACCCAGTGCCCAGTCCCGCTGGCATTGCCGGGCGCAGGCAATCGAATCAAATGTTGTGCGCACAGGCGGCTATCGCGGCATTTAAATCAATATTCGTTTTAATTGTACAAATCACCTTGACTTAATTGTGAGTGTGTGCGAGTGTGAGTGTGTCCCCCGCCCCTCCCCCCTCGTGGAGCGGAGCACTCAATTCGGCTGAGATCTGTGTTCTATTATGGCCAGTTGGAAAACAGCCGCAAAGGCAAAAGGCGAACGGATGCAGGCTGTGCTCGTTTGCATCGCATGCGGCAACATTGTGTGTTGCATGCAACGCTCGTTGTGCACACACACACACAAACACACACATAGATACACTGGCGCATATCTGATAGCTGCATGTGTGTGATTGTTTTAAATGTTAACATGGCCATTTAGAGGCAATAACAGCGGCAAAATGGCAGTCGGACGCGAGTCGCCACGCCGTGCCGCCTGCCGCGAAGCCGAGAGTCGAGAAAGCCAGGGCAAGGCGCGGGCACTTGCCGCTATTACAACAATATTACCAATATTTATCAAAGCCGCTTGCAAAATCCCCCCATCCCCCACCCACCGTTCCAATGGCCAACAATGGCCAGCAACGTGGAGCATAAATACTACGTTAAGCGATGGAAAAAGCTAAATAAATAAATACTCATACGCGGCGTGCGCCGACGCTGACGCCGCTGCATAAAAAGACAAATTTATGATTTATGAATTCAACCTTGTAAATAATATGCTCAGAAAAGTACACACGGACAGCTCGCTAAACGCTCGAGCCGCACAGCCAACTCAGCCGACAAACGCAGACAATCGGACAGTCAGACAAACGGACGGACAGACGGACAGAGAGACGGACAAGCGGACAAACGGACGGCCTTAGTACCCAGCGAACTGACCAACCTACTTGCACAATTTTCCGCACAAGGCATGTGGCAAGTGTGCCCCACATCGACCAGCTTTGAGGCAACCTCAGCAGCAAGAACAACAACATCTCCAACAATAACAGCAACAACAGAAACAACAACAACAACTAGTTGCCTGCTGTATGATTTTTAAATGCGCGATGAGTTATTTATGCATCTCGCATGCGCTTTCGGTATGTGCGCTCAATTTAACCCATTGCTGCCCACAGTATTAAGTTAACACATGGCGCGATATACAATTTCATGTGATTAAACTATAATAAAACGGTGATTATACTGTTATTTTACCATTTCCAATGGTTGAAGCATTGAAAAGCACCTGTGAGTTATCTTTATTACAATCTTCTATCATAAAATACTGAGAAACTTGTAATAAACTCTACAGAGAGCCTGACCAACACTCCTGATTTTTTTACTACAGAAAAAAGTTAATACTATTAAATAAAGGCATTAATAGTAATTAAAGTAACAGACGATTTTGTTACAAATGTTTCATTTTTCGTTGATTATAAATATATATAATATAATATAATTAAATGCAAGAATTAAGGTTTAAAATAAATCTTTTATGGTTTAAGATAATCTAATTTTAATAATATATTGTAGAAGCCTATTATTTGATTGAAAGTCACTCTCAGATTTGTTGTTTATTTGAAAATTTTCTAACTTGTGTTCCAATATTGAATATAAGAAATAGTATAATAATATACTGTAAATGATATATTATTATAAATATTTTTATATTCTATTTTATATAATATTAATCGAAGTGGAATATGCAACTTTCATTAGAATAATTTACATTATTGTGCCTTGTTTCCTATTCTCATGTCATTCTAAAATATATTCCAAAAACTTCTTGGGGCCACAGTGGGCTAAACGTAAACACTGGCTATGGACTACGTTCCGTTTGGAAGGCTGTGAAAACATATGCGCCTGTGGGCCCCACTCGGTCGCTGTCTTTGTGCCAGTGTTGGTGTTGGTGTTGGTGTCGGCATCGGCTTCTTGGCTGTTATTAAGCTATAGCTGTGAACGGGCTCGTCTATATTCTAATTGTTTCACTTGGTTTTTTCATATTTCATTTGCATTGACTAACTTAGCTGACTGATTTCCTTGTGTTCTTGCAGATTTGATGCCAACAAATCGACGAAGGGCGCCTCGAAGATGCGACGGGACCTCATAAATGCTGAGATCGCCAATTTGCGGGATCTGCTGCCGTTGCCGCAGTCAACGCGACAGCGACTGTCTCAGCTGCAGCTGATGGCCCTGGTTTGTGTGTATGTGCGCAAAGCCAACTACTTTCAACAAGGTGAGTGGAATTTTGGTGGTACTCAGTAGCGGAATAGCAGTGGGGGCAGGGGAGGGGGTGAGCCTGATGCATATGCATGTTGATAATTGGCTGCACGTTGATTGAATATGCATGAGTCATGGAGACTTGGCGAGGACCCCACGCGACTAGCAACGAGATAAATGTGTGTATATATACACTATATAGACATAAAGTATGTGAGCCAAAAACCGCTAGGCGCTTAGCTTAGCTCGGCTCGACTTGAAGTTGCAGTTGAAGTTGGAGTAGGAGTAGGAGTAGGAGTAGGAGGGTAATCGCCGTGGAGAGCTGCGCACATCATTCATATGTCTGTGTGTCTCCGACTCTGGAAATTGTTTTCGGCCAAGTAATTGCCTAAGCGTCTAGGCACGCACCCAGGCTGCAAATTGCTCTGCGCAGCCTGTTTCAATCCCATCTCCCCATCTTGCTTCCCCATCTGGTTGCATCCTCCTTTAATGCGCATGCGCACAGGTCAATGCGCAGGCGCAACTGAACGAGATCAACTTCGTCTCTCCCTCTCTCTCTAGCTCTCTCTATTTTTTTTGTGGATAATTACGAAAATTGTTTTTCAAATTAGCGTTGTGCGGTACATAGATAACACAGCATACACGAGAGGGAAAGAGATAGAGAGAGTGAGGGAGAGCTATGCACACATAGTTGCTGCCTATGAGCGGGCCAGGTCTCTTAACTCGACTGGCATCTTTTACCGGGCCATGTGAACCCGAGCCCAGCTCCAGCTCCAGCTCCAGCTTCAACTACAGCTGCGATTCCCCCTTAGTGCAGGCAATTTCACAATTGCAATGGTAACAACAGCAAGCACAGCAACAACAACAACTGCAACAGAAACAGCAACTGCCACAGCGTCTGCCTGGCATTGCTATAAATATTGCGATAAATCAAAATGTGCGATTTATGTGTTCTACAAATTGCAAAAAATTAAACTTAAGTACTGTTTTTTTTTCCTTCTTGCTCCTCTCCCTCCTCTCGACTTGTTTCCCCCAGCTCTTTTTTTTTGGAGCACTAAGTGTGAGAAATTGTCGGCGTTTGTTAGTCTGCTATTTGGGTGTGTTTGCCTGTGTGTGTGTGTGCGAGTGTTAGTGTTGTTATTGTTCATTGTCATTGCACCGTTTAAAGGCATTTATAATCACAAATTGTGTTAATATTGGCACGCTATCGCGTCTGCAGCTTTATCCTCAAGTTCATGGCTGTAAATTGGGTGTGTATTGTTTGTGTGTGTGTGTGAGTCGGTCCCATTGGCTCTTTAGTGGGTGTGGCCAGCGAATCTCGAGCTATGCGCGAATAATGAAATATTTATAAGCCAAATTGAGTTTTCACAAACAATTATTAATGCATTAGATTGGCCGACGGCTTGAATCGCATTGCGATAATACCTGATTCGGTTTGGATTATCATATTTGCCATCTGCAAGTGAGACTCTCGAGGGGATAATGGGAAAGTTATGCCAACTTGTTGGGATGCAAACAAATTGCATGGACTTAATACTGACCAAATTGGAGAGGACCAAATAGAATGAGCTGCAGGGTATTCTGCATAGAGATATATGAATGAAAGCCGATGATTTTTTATCACATTTAATAGGAATTTATTGGGAATATATAAACTTTTATTCTTGTTCAGCTGTCGTCATGAAGAAACCTCTCGAACTAAATAAAATTCATCACTAATGATCTCTTAGAATTTCCAACTAAAAAGTCTTTAAAAAGGAGACCAGACAAACAAAAAATTAAGAAGAGGAATGAGTCACTGTCTATATTTCGAATACCTTAATTAACAAGAACTATTACTAAAACTTAGTTTGTAGAACAAATGAAGAATAAAGTTGTTTAATTTGCAAGTTATGTACTGTGGGAAATTGAAGATCCCTTTTGTAGGGCTGTATGGGAAAAGTCATGCCACGCCCTTTATGCAAGTGCCTATCGAAACGGATTTCTTGGTATTGTTGTAATATCTGAGTACATTCACGGTCTTTCCGTTCAAGTTCAATGAAATTACCAGTTGCGGTTGCTGCAGCAGTGATTGCTGCTGCTGCTGCTGCCGCTGCCACTGTTGTTGTTGTTGTTGTTATTGTGTTGCTGCTGTGACTGTTTCTGTTTGCCTTTTGCCAGGTGCGGGAGTATCTCGCAGTGTTTTAAAAATAATTGATCTTGATGGTGGCTGCGGCGCAGCTGCACTCACTGATCACAGTTGATTTTCCTATAGCGGCTGCTGCTGCTGTTTTTTGTTGTTGTTGTTGTTGTTGTTGCTGTTACTGCTGCTAAAATTGGTGATGCTGCTGCTGCAGTTGTTGCCGCTGCCACTGCCGTCTCAATGACAATGACACATTTTCTTTTGTGATTCACTTGTTTTTCTACGCCAAGATCGTCGCTTATTGTATGTAGAATATAATCAATGAATTCACAATCAATTGCATCGAACAACGACAACGACAACAACAACAACTGCTGCGACAACAACTGCAGCAATTGCCGTCAGAGAGACCGAGTCTATTATTAACAGATACTTTTTTAATTAGCTCCGCTTAATTCGCTTATGCATACAAAGCGCAAACAAAGCCATGGGAAAAACTTAAAACTGATTTCAGCACCAACTTGTGGCGGATGCTAAACTGGGCGCGGCTGTAAAAAGATGCAAAAGGTCGATAGTTCAAGCTAAATTAATTTGATCAATTGCGATACGTATAAAAAATATACTAAACACATTTCTATATCTATTCTCGTTTCAGTTTTTAAGCGACACAATACGCTGCATCAACATCATCAGACTGCAACACCAAATATTGGCTTCTCGAAGGTAAGTTAGGAATTTAATATTTAAATATTATATTATAACATATATTAAGAAATAATATTATTATAAAGTGTGTAATAATTGTATATATTCTATATATTTTTAAGCGAACCATGCTAAAAATTAATTACCTTCCGACCTTGTCTTTGACTACATATTTCCTTTTTTATTTACATATTTTATATAGCTTTAATGAAACTGTATAATTAAGACACCCCAATTTAGAGAAAGGCTGGACAAAAGTAATCGTGTCAGCAATCTGCACTGCGACGATGCGTTGCCAATTTATTGTAGCTTCGAGGGGAAACAACTCAATTTAAGTGAGGCGCGTTGACAACTCAACTAGTGAGCCGAAAGTTCCCGGGAAAAAACAACTCTATTAATGGCACAACTGTGGCATATCATAAGCCAGAAATCGTTTAGCCACCGCCACTTGCTGCGCCAAAAAACCAAAAAGAAAACAATAAATGCTGGAACAACAACAACAACAGCAACGGTAAAGCGGGCAGACTGGCAGATAGACAGATGGACAGACAGCATTCAGTGTAGCCTGGTAGTCACTTTAGTCAGTGTAGACGGTACTCAGTAGTCAACAGTAGTAGGCAGTCGGCAGTCAGCAGTCAGTCAAGAGTGCCTGCCTTGCGCCAACTGAGAGCGCGCGATGGTCGGCGTCAGATTGATCTACATACCTGTGCGCACTCGTGACTGAATTAAATACAAATATACAGATACACAGATATCACCGGTACATATGCCTGCCTGCCTGGCCATAGCCTGCGCGCTCTCCAAAGCCAATTTTCAGTTTCAAGTTGTCAACTCCCGGCTAACTTCAGTGGGCTAACAATTTATTAGAGCGCAGACGCGAAAATGAATTTGCATTTCCAACACAGTTCTGGCCACAAAGCGACCCAATAGAGGGTGTTTCTCCAACAAAATGCCTTAATTTGCTTTGCCGCTCGACTTTCGACAGATAAACGTAAAGCCAGGCAAGTTTCCTTCAGCAGCGTATGGAAATTATAGAAATATCTGTGACTTCATTTCGCCATTAACTGATTGTATGCTTAGGTATCTTTAAGTAAACACTAGAAATAGACTTGCAATACTAATCTTAACTTTTATTCATTTCCTCAGGCTTTGTCGGGCTTTCTAATGATGCTCACACAAAATGGCAAATTGTTGTATATATCGGATAATGCTGCCGAGTACCTGGGACATTCAATGGTAAGTTTCATTTAAATTTTCATGTTTCATTTTAATTATAGTTTAACCTTTATACCCTGTATAAATCACTCACGTGGTCAAAAGTGTTAGCAGTTGTAGATAAATATACAAGGTCGTCGTACAGAGTGACTGAAATAGTTTATTATGATGTTGTTTAAATGTTTGCTTTGATATTTATGTACAGATTAAAAGAATTTTATGTAGAAAGTTGAGTACTTATAAGATACTTGCAGTCATGTGAGCTTGATACGAGATTTAGTGGGTATACCCTGCACTTAAGAAGAACGGTATTAAACTTAGGTAAATTACCAACACAGAAAGAGAGAACCGTTAACACCTTAAGTTAGTTTTCATAGATTTTACATAGTCTTCGTGTTAAATAATAGTGTGACCATCCTACTACACTATTTAGTTTGATTGTATAAATGCAGTGTTGTCAGAAATTTTTATCGGCCTGCCATATGAAGATCTTAATTAGAGATTTGTTTATTTTAATATAGAATCCTTAGATTACATTTTACACATATGATACAATTTAACAAAATTGATAGACATCGATAAGCAAAGATCATAATAATTTAGAAAGTTAATTACTTACTATTGTACATAATAACTAAATGATAAAGCCAATCGTGTTTTAATTTATACTGGCTTTATTTTCACAAGGAATCCTGTAAGTTCATAACTCTGTTAGCTATCGATTACAGGGTATGCAACAGTCTTGACTATTGCCAAATTTTTACTGGCTGTATTTCCAGTAAGACTTTTGCATTCCCAACTTTATGTTAGTTGTCCACTGCAGGGTATGCAACAGTCTTTAATGCAACCTCCTTTGCTTGTTGGTTTTTCAGGCTGCCCAAAACGATTTGCGCGAATAATTAGAAAAGCAAAGTCGTCGAAAGTTTTTGGCTAAAATTGTTACAGCCATTGATACAAATCTCTGACAAGCGACAACAGGCAACAAAGAGCCCAACAGCAACAACAACAGCAGCGACAACGACATGGACATCAAGGCAACAGCAACAACAACAGCAACAACAAATATTCGCTGCAATTTTTTTTACTGTTGCCGCGACTGCTGTTGCTGTTGTTACTGTTGCTGTTGCTGGAGCAGCAACTGTTGCTCCCGTTGACAAGTCAGCAACAACTGACTGCCACAGACTCGATTCATTGAGCTTACATAAATCTGAAGCTTGTACTACACAAAAGTTCCTTAAATCTGTTGCAAACAGCTCAACTTGCAGTTGCCGCAGTTGTTGTTGCTCTTGCAGTTGCTGCAGTTGTTGCTGCTGCTGCGGCAGCAGTTGCTGTTGCAGTTGAGGCTGTTTCAAGTTTGGTTTATCGCACGTTTACGCTGCTTAAATAGCAAGGTTATACATCGTGGCCTTTCACTTTGCATTTGAAGTACCAGAGCTAAATAAATATGCCCGTACTGCATATATCTATCTATCTATCTGTACACTCTATAGATATGCACATGTGACATATATCTCTCTGTTCTACTCACACTCGTATTCACGTTCGAATCATTCATCTAAAACAAACAGCCAGACAGACACTGACAAAGGTACTGTTACTCGCAGATATCGGGAGAATGTTGCTATCGCGCCGATGTGCCGTGTATGTGCTCAGTCTGTGGCTTTGCTGTGCAGTCGCCCGGCAAAGGGGGCGTATGAGTTATCTGTCGACTGCGACGGCAACTGCAACTGCAGCCAAAACTGTCAAAAATCTTGTGAGAAATCGAAGCATTTGGCCAATAAATCATTCGTTTCCAGCTCTGCTGCAGGCAATGCTCATGGGAATTAGACTGAGCTAAACGTGTGTATATATGTCGCCTGTTTAGATTGTTCAAGAAGTAATAAATATTGAAAGGAAAATGTTTTGCAAAACACTAATGGTATCACATTACAGAGAATCATGTTTTACAACCTTGGCTATATATTAAAACCAAATGCAATTGTTGTAATAATTTAAAGTCGATTTGCATGTGTGGTAAATGAATAAATTAAATTATATTTAATGTTTTTATAAATATAATAAGGGTTAAATCTTGAATAGATTATATGTTAAAAAGACACCAATATTAGTTTCTAAATTTGAATACGATACTCTTTATAGCATTGAACTGTTTTGTAATGTCTCTTTGATCTCCTCATATCCCTCAATTACAATATACTATAAAATTTTACACTAGCTTTTCTTTGGAAAAACCTTAAATTACCGTAGATTTCCGGCAGGTATTTTTTTGGTCAGTCTGCCAGGGATTGGACCCACTTTCATATCGAAACTATATGAAGGCCTGTCAAAGGCTAAGCAAAAAACTGCAATAGCAAGAGCTGTTGGCCCCACAGATCCCGGCCAAGGCACACTTGACAGCCTTTGGCCTTTGGGCCAGGCCTTATCAGGGGACACCCACCACAACAGCAGCAGCAGCAGCAACAGCAACAATAACACACCACAGCTACAATGGGCTGAAAATGGTCAGCGAGTTCATAAATTGTAGCGTATGCCATGTGTTGGCATAATTACGGTACAATAACAGGCCCAAATGTGGATTGCCCAACCTTTTAATTTGTGGCAACGGGCAACAGTTGCTGCTGCAAGCGATCCAAAACGGCAGCCCCAACAGCAACAACAACAACAAGCAAAGTTAATTAACAAACTGCCAAAAATGTCAATAGTGCTGCAGTCTACAATAGTTGTTGTTCTCATTGCTGTTGTTGTTGTTGTTGCCTCTTGCTGCTGTTGTTGCCACTGCATGGGCATCATAATTCCAATTGGATTTTTGCATATTGCCATAACAAGTTGCCACTGTCATGTGTCATGTAGCGACAGAGGCCATAAATAAATTACAAATGCAACAACATGGCATTGTAAATTGGCCGATCGCCTGCTCCAGCTAACTGTCGCTACGTCTTGTCTACCTCTCCCTCTCCCCCCCTCTCTCTCTCTCTTCGTAGGTCTCTCTGCTATCTCTTGACTATAATTGTCAACGATAATAAAAAAAGCTAATGACAATAAGCGAGAAACCGTGCGAAACTCAAAAACTCTGACATCTCATTAACAAATTTGAACTGTCATGACCAATTTCTTAGATTCATGAACAGATGATCTATGCTTTATTTCAAATTAATTATTAATTTAGTATATGTATTATACCTTCCTTTTAATACCATCTGTCACGCTTAAATCATTGCTCTTGCTTTCATTCTCTTTCTCTCTCGCCACAGGAGGATCTGCTTATCCATGGGGATTCCGTTTACGATATCATTGACAAACAGGATCACGCAACCATACAGGCTGAGCTGAATCGGAACGTGCCACCACAACCAGGTGGCAGCAGCAACACTGGCGTCGGTGTCGGTGTCGGCGATTCGACAGCGAGCAATGGCAACGGCGGCGGCGGCGCCTCTAGTCTGGAGGGGGAGCATCGCATGTTTCTCTGTCGCATGAATGTTAGCCGCAATGCGCGACGGCAAATGCGTTTCGGTGATCAGAAGGTGAGTGTATTAGCCTCAGTACATGTGTTGGTGTGAGTGTGCGAGTCTCTGACAGAAATTGATGAATGAATCACCTGGAAGCGTGTTGCGTGTAACACTTGGAAACCGAAGCGAGAGAGAGATACAGAGCGAGAGCCTGCAACAAAACGCAATGAATTATGCATGAACCAAGCCGAGCCGAACTGAGCCGAGACCGAACCGGGCTGGGCTAGCCGGGCTGTGGCATGCGTCGTCTGCCAACCGGCTGGCTGCGAGTCCGACTTCGGCACTGGCCATGCCATATATCTTGGCAGTCGGACAGACACACACTACGCTTAACTATAAGCTGACAAACGATGACAGTTGATGTGAAACGATCGGGTGGGTGCTCGCCGCGCAGACTGCTCTGATTGGTCGCCTCTGCTGATCACCATCACCATCACCATCAACAGCAACGTCATCATCATCATGTGGCTGCTGCTGTGCGGCAAGCGAATATAAATGAACAACAATATGAAGTTGTCAGTCAGTCGAGCAGTCGAGCAGTCGAGCAGTCAAGCAGTCATCCACTCGCCCATTCACCGAGGCAGGCAGGCAGGTTCGGCCAGACAAGACCAAATCTGTCAACGTGTTGCGAGAGGCAAGCAGACGCGTTGAAGACACACTTGGATGCTACCGTATGGAGCTCTTCGAGTGCGCGGCTCAGCTCTGTTACAATCTTGTGGGCGGTCGTCAGCTCTTTTATACATTCATACACATTCATACTATATATGCATATGCAGCGACATATCTCTCTCTCTCTTCTTCTTGCTTTTTGCTCCGTTTTTTTCTCTGTTTTTTCTGCTGCTTGAAGTGCGCAGATGTGCGGCGAGAGTTATGGAGATAAGACGAGGCGTTGACAGTTGCTGCAAACGTTTTTAATTAAGTTGCAAGTTGGTACTTTAATGAGGTGCAGGAAGTGCTGTTGTCACTTGGGCTAAGGGTTTTCCCAGAGTCGCGTTACACAAGCATTATAAAGTCTTAGAATTTTGAGATAAATAAAGATAACTACAAAATAAGTGAGGTCATCGTGGGACTCGACTAATAATGAGACTAGCTTAAAGTAGAGGATGATCAAGAGGGATTTAGAAGGTTATGCAGAGAAGTTACTAGAATAATATTTATATTCCACAAAGGAAGAATATCTCATAAAGGCTGAAACCTGAAAGTATTTCAAAGGCATTTAAATATAAAATATTTTGAAAAAGTTCTTAATGTTATATAATATTCATTTATTGCACTTCAACTTACACAAACCACCATTAACCTTTTTAAGCTATTCAGTAATAGTGTACTCCGGCTGAATCACACCTAAAATAGAGTTTTTTTAAGACTTTTCTTATCGCCAAATGGTCCCCAGGCCTGTTCACTTCCCATGCTGATTCATGGCATTTTATATTCAACAAGATAAACGCCATTTATAGGGGCGCTAGTCGATA
The DNA here is from genome assembly GCA_018904595.1 of Zaprionus indianus. Classification (NCBI taxonomy): domain Eukaryota; kingdom Metazoa; phylum Arthropoda; class Insecta; order Diptera; family Drosophilidae; genus Zaprionus; species Zaprionus indianus. Next base: position 9,488,567 of record JAEIHA010000320.1, read on the forward strand.
GATAAATACGTTAGAAAGGTATTACTAACTGGGGCTTTACATTTAGCCAGAGCCAAGCCAAGTTGTCGCAGAGCTGAACCCATGTGAACTGTCTGCGATAACCCGGAGAGCGCGGCTAGCAAAATGCGACTCTCGTTAATATGCAATAAAAGTGGACCAATAAATAATTATGAATGAGGTCAGCATAGTTCAGAGCTAGTACCCAGCATCGAGCATAGACAAGAGGCCAAAATAATAACAACAACAACAACAACACAAGCTGCAGCAGCAGAGGCAGCAAGAAGAAGAGAAGACGCTGGCGACAGAGCCGGCAGTGGCGCCTGCACCACAGTCTAAGGTCGTCTCATTTACCAAAAAGAAACAAACAAAAAAAAGAGAAGGAGAAGCAGAACGACGACGACAATGTCTGCGTCATCGATGGGCTGGGATCGAAGTCGGAGTCGCAGTCGGAGTCGGAGTCGGGTCTGCATTTGTATTTAAGCAGATGAACGGGCCATAAGCTACGAAATGCAATTGCAATGGAAAACTAAATGCAGGCACGTTTTAATTGGGAGACAATGGCAGAGACACAAGCCGAGACAGAGACTGCGAGAGTGAGAGAACTCCATTGAGACTGCCTGGTGTGGTGGGTGCGGGGCACATCGGGGCAGAAGGCAGCCGGCGACGGGGTGCTTGCGTATGCTAGCGAAACATTTCAGTGATTGCCTTTTTTAAATTATGGAATCAGAGTAAAATGTCTATGAATCGCAATCGGGGCATGCCAGTCCAAAAATGGCCAATGCTGCCGGCGACAACGTGCGCGCCAATTTTCGTGGGAGCCGCCGCCTTATATCGTAGCTAACCCCGCTAACTCTTCTTCCCTCTTCCCCTCTTTTTTCCCAACTCTATCTTTGCTGCAGGTCGTTCTGGTGCAGGGCCACTATTTGTCATTCCTGCCGCTCTGCAGTCGCAACGAGCCCGTCTTCTTAGCCACCTGCACACCCATCGCCATGCCAGAGACGCGCGAGTGTGTGGTTCAGGGCGCCACCAATGTGTTCACCACCATCCACTCGATGGACATGAAAATCGCACACATTGACAAGAAGTAAGTAGCCAGTGGATTTGCATATATACCTTTGATATTTAACTGATTATGTGCCTAATCTTTGCAGCGGCGAGTTTCATTTGGGCTATGACAAGGCTTCGCTGCAGGGCACCTCTTGGTACAACCTCATCCACAGCGAGAATCTGCGCGAGGCGCAGAGCAAACACAGGCTGAGTAAGTCACAGGAATATATATAAACTCGAAGTATATCTAAGACTTCCTTGCCATTGCTTTCCTTCCCCCTTTTAGTAACACAATCCGAGCAGGATCGCAGTTGCATTCTGCTTGTGCGCATGCAGCGCTCCAATGGTGACTACACCTGGGTTCATGTGGTACTTCAGGTGCGGGACAGTCCCGATTCCACGCAACAGCCCGTCATTGTGTGCACTAACCAGGTGCTGAAGTAAGTAACGCCTTTTCTCCCAACAATTTGAATGTATTTAGTCTAACGGGGTCAACCCGTTCAAAACGTTTGCAGCGATCGTGAGGCTTCCATAATGCTGGCCAACTCTTGGCTCTATCACTATTACACGGTGCAGTCGAAGATACAGTTCGGCATGCCGCTGGATAGTGCAATGCGTGTGCCGCCTGGCAGTGGCGCCACGGGCAGTTCCACGGGCTACTACACTACGCATCAGCATCAGACGCACGGGGGTGTGGCTGGCAGCATTGGACTGGGCGCTGCCGGCATGTCCGGTGTCTTTGGCAGCCACCATGCGCATCATCATCATCATCATCATCATACAACGGCGGCGGCATCCTATCATCACCATCATCCGCATATGGGTGCCACTTACGGAGGCGTCTATCATGCGGAAGGCGCGCTCGAGTTAAAGGAGGATCAGCAGCAACTCTTTGGATTTCCCACAGCAGGTGGTCTGGAGCCAGTGGATTATAGTCAAGTAAATGGCGCTGGTGGAGGCGGTGGCTCTAACAGCGCCTCGACAGGCTGCAGTCAAAAGTCTACGCAATCGGCCACGCCTCCGCCGCCCAAGAAGCGAGCACGCAACAAACTGGAGCCACTCTATCTGCACGCCGAACGTTCTCCCCTGACAGCCATAACACCTGAACCAGACTGCTATGCTCTACACCCGAGTGCCGTGTACGCTACGGCACCACCAGGTGCAACCGCTGGCAGTGGCAGCGATGCCTCGACCTCGGTTATCTATGCAACAATTGTGCCAACACGTCCGCGTTTGCTTAACAAAACGCTTCCCCCAGATCCGGCGGATTTCATCGAGCAATGGAATCCCAGTCCGCCGTGGTCTGAATCAGCGCAGAAGGCATCGCTGGACAGTTTTGGCTCCTCACACGAACTGAGTCCCTGCATTACCACTACCCCCCCGACGCCTACAAGTGCCACGCCTCAACATGTCGGACTCGGTGCACAGACTGTTGGACCTGCCTTCAGTTTCGAATGGATGTCGGATCCCCTGGTGCCGGTGGCATATCAACAATGGCCACCCGCGACGGGTGATCATCATCAGCATCTGTCGCAGCACCTGGCAGCGGCGCAACTGCAGCAGCAGCAACACCAGCAGCAGCAGCAACACCAGCAGCAGCAACAGCAACAGCCACACCAACAGCATCCGCAACATCTCTCGGCACATCATCTACAACAGCAGCATCCGCACACGCAGCATGCACAGTCAACGCTTCATGGTGTTCACGTGGCGCGTGTGGAGCTTGCCGCCGAATCGATGGTGGGCACGGGCCGCCCTGATGCCACCGTGGAACCGGTCGAGGATAGAGGTTAGTACATTTTGATTGGCACGTTTCAATTCGCATTAACCTGCTAATCGATTCAGCATCAAAAACAAAACACTTTTCAAAAAACGAAACACAAAATTCACAGTCAAAGAAATCTAGAGAAAAAACAACTTAAACACCCATTCAATATACCGTAGGTTTTCATTCTGAAAACTGATACTCAGATGTTTTTTCAAAGAAGTATTTCATTCTATAAAAATTTTTGTTAATAAAATCTGTGTACATTTCAATCAGACATCAATAGGATCGGATAGATTTAAAATACAACCAGGGAATAATTAATGTAATGAAAGTTCTCTCTCGTTAATACCTCGTTGATTAACCAAATTGCAGTATACTATTAAAAATATACTTTATATCGGAACATCATACAAAATTAAATCAAATACATACTATATACCTCCTTTCAATCCGCTATATAGAGTATAAATTCAATGTGTGCAGGGTATAATTACCACCAGAGAAACCCAAAAAAATATGTTGATTAAATATGAGAAATAAATGTGGGACTATTTTCTTCGCACTTCCGACACGCTTATGCTACGCAGCACTAAAAATTCATTTTTTTTTCTTTCTTCTGCTCCCCCCATCCATTTCAGATCCAAAAAATTAGTAACCTGCGCATTATGCAAAGCTCGGAAATACCCGCTCGGCACGGTTCTGCGTGCAACGGACAGGTGATAATCACACTTAAATTAATTGCCACTTGTCATCTTAGCGTTTAAATTATTTTTATCTAACTCTAAACAAAAAGAAAAACTCAATCACACCTTACACACATACATAAACACACACAGTTACACACGACAATAAAAATAGTTTTACTATTCAGATAGTATAGTTCTAAGCAAAGCTTCAGCTATCTAACTAATTTGTGTAAGTAATGTTCGTATACAACATTTTACTGTGCAATTTTGTTTAAAGCTTAAACGTTAAATAAAATAATAATAGTTTACACATGACACACATGTATCCATTTACGGTATGTTTGTTGGAAATTAGTTTTACGATAAGCTTAAAGAAAAAGCAAAAGAGCTCTATTAGTTTAAAGCCTTTTTCAGGCGTCTTTTTTATGAGTATTTTTCGTATAGTATTGCAAATTTTGTATTAAATTATTTGTAATTTTCTTTTTTAGACAAATTAGGTTAATTATTTTATTTATGAGAGTTATTTATAAACAATATTTATTATCCTTATATCTTTTGCTTTTGCTAACAATAAACAAACAAAAGTATTTCGAATTGAAAACATGTGGACTTTCATTGAATTGTAATAGCAGGGTAAATACTTAACTACTATATAAAATTTAAATAATACGAATTCAAAGTACTGAAGGTGCTGAATAAATAAAAATAAATTGCAGTTAACTGATCATTGATGTATCATAATGTGTGCAAATTACATCTCAAATTAACAGTAAAAAATTCATTATTTCAACTGCAGTTAGCCTTTATAGTCTTTATCTCAGATTAGTTTTATTTATGTGTGCCCGAGTAGTATATTTAAACTAATCGTGATAATTGCAACCAACCGATATAGTCAAAAGTTCTTCGCGTTGTCATGTTCTATACATGAACTCAACGATATCTCTCATTGTCTGCCGTTTATGTGCTTTCAAGGCGACGCGCAAATTTATGATCGGTCTGGGGAGAAGCGAAAAACTTTATGGTAAATGTCATGATTTTATGCTTCCATTAATGCATTGCACTCTGAACCAGCAGCCACCGAAACCGCAACCAGCATTTGGCCAAGCTGTTTCAGCTTTCGCCAAAAAAAATAAAGAGGCAGAAAAAAACGGAAAGAAAACCACTCCCCAATAGACTCAAACTAGCGCCAAATGGTACTCAGTCATATGTAGACAATTTCAGTTTTAAACCGACAAAAATACAGACCTCGTACACCACTTCACCACTTGGTGACGTTGTTGGTGCTGGCAACTGGCTGGCGGCTTGCGGCTTGGGAGCTCGAAGCTGCTGACGCAGAACAGACGCCAGACACAGTCGAAATTCACACACAGCACAGATGAGGCTCCTTTATTTGTTTTTGTTTTTCCATTTTTTTTTTTTCGGATTTCGGATGCAGTTGCAGCGAGATCTCTGGGTGATATCCCACAAATATTGTAAGTAGAATGGCCAGCCAAAAGCCAAAGCCAAAGCAAACAAAACCCAAAACGAAAACCCAGAGCCAACCAAAGTCAAAGCGAGGCCCAAACGACGTAGACGCCGCAGCTAGCGCGATTGAATGACTCCTCGTCGTCGGTCGTCTGAGATACTGACTGGCTATAGACTTGCACTGGACGACAACAACAACAGCAGCAACAACAACAGCAACGACGACGACGTCAACAACAACGACACACTTACAGGCGACGACGGGACACAGCAGCATTCTCAGAAATATTGGTGTAGGTCACAGCCAGAGATAACATGCTGCGCCTGGCCGCATGTGAGTTTGTGTGTGTATGCGTGTGTGTGTGTGTGTGTGTGTGTGTTTGTTTGGGTCTCAGTTCTGGCCTCATTGTATGCAAATGTGCCACGATCAGCGACGAGCCACCACCCGCCCAGGCCGATGCCAAATGATACTCCTCATGCTCTTGGGTGCCAGAATCGTTTTGTGTACGAGTCCTAGTCGCGAGTCGCAAGTCCGACTTTATTTCGTATTTGTATTCGCTTTCGCATTCGCATTTAACATTTGTATTCATATTCGTACTCGCATTCTCAGTCGTATTCGCAATCGAACTTGTACTCGTACTCACATTCTCCATCGTATTCGCATTCGTTTAGGTTTTGAGTTGTGCGATTTTTGGCATTTTTGCATTTCCTTTGTCCTAGCTGAGGGCCTTATGTAAGCGACAACACTGACTCGAATGCCCGCAAGGGGCATGAGAGAATTGTTACATATTTGCCCGAGGGCTCAATGTGTGTGTTATTAGCCCTACACACACAGGCAAAGGCAACCAGAGAGATTACCAGCGTAACGGAGTGCAGATGCCCTGTAAATTGAGGTAAAATCTTTCCTTTTATTTTACCATATACACTTTATAAGCTAGAATTTACAAATAAAAGTGCATTATTATTCTGTTTTTTGGTCATATTTATTAAATGAGGGTTTTTTAAATAATAGAATTGTAGTATAATTTCTTCTTATATATCTCTTAAATAATTAAAAATCCTTTAATTTAATTTAATGTTTGGTAATCAGATTTTTTCTTTTTTTAAAGATTATATGTTATTATGTCAGCTTAGCAGATATTTTATATCCTTTATGTTTAAGAATTAAATGTTAATGCTAAATGAGCTCTGAATTTCAAATATATCGCAGAATAAGTAAATATACTCTGCACTCTTTCCTTACGCATTGCTTTGGTGTTTTCCAAATAACAGAAAACAATCAGGTAAATTTTAGAAACAAAAGTCGACTACAATGGAAATGTTGCATACACAGAGCACAGCACAAGACATTTCAACAGGAACAACATGTAATTTTTGAGCTGAAACTGAAGCCCCGTCGCAGTCGGTATGCCAGAGTCTCCCGCCCAGACTAGCCAGACACACCCGCGCAACCCGCTAACCCGGCAGAGCAAAAGAGCTAACCATATGCAATGCCTGGCGCGGCCGAGGCCCAGCCGGGGTCACGACACTTTTTGTGGCAAGCACACGGACGCTGGCAGCAGCCCAGTCAAATAGTGGGAGAAGTATGGCAAAAGGCAACAAGGCTTAAGGCTCCAACTGTTGCTGCTGCTGAACTGATGCCGCTGCTGCTGCTGCTGCCGTTGCAGCTGTTGCTGTTGTTGTTGTTGCTGTGGCTGTGGCTGTTGCCCAAACAATAAGGCACGGGGCCAACAGCAGCAGCCTGGACATTTTGGCCAGGGTCTGACCGATGCCAATGGCGACTGCCCGACTCCAACTCTGACTCCGACTGCGACTGCGACTGCGACGACGACTCCCAAGTGCAACTGCAACTGCGAAAGCGACTGCCTGGCGTCAAGAGAATGCGTTGCGCTTGTTCCTTGTTCCTCTTGGCTTTGATTTCGTTGCATTGTGGCCATTTTCTAGGAAAAAATGTTACATGAAATTAATAAATAGGCAAATAAATGTTAAACAGCTGCTGTTTTGTACGTGTTCCTTCTCGCTGCTGCTGCTGCTGCTGCTGTTGTTGTTGCTGTTGCTGTTGCTGTTGTTGTCATTGCACGCGCACGGTAGCCATTGTGCTGCACACAGGGTGGTGATGATGCCCCGACTGTCTCCGATGCTGCCGCTGCTGCTGCTGTTGCTTCGTGGTGTTGTTCCTGTTTCGTGGCATTTGCATAACACCAATGCTAAGGCAAACAACAAACTGCAGTACAGGATGTTTCCCAGGCTGCCAGCAGCCAAGAGACAAAACAGCCACAGTTAGTACATACACTTCCTCTATCTCTGTCCCCCTTACCTCCTACACCCCCTTCACCTCCACCACCCCGTCTTCTGTCTGCTCTGCCACTGCATGCCAAATCCTTTTTCTGCAGTTCACAGCAATCACTTGGCGCGTACCTGCCACGGAACTAATGCACTCATATTTCTGGTGCTTCAAGAACGATATAATATGCCACGCCCTCACCAAGGGCCACAGGCTACGCCTAACTTGGGTGGAGTAGTTCAAATATTATGTTTAATGCTTGCTTGAATTTTGATCTGAATATGATGCGCTGAGGGAGCTGTAGCGGAACTTTGCCTCTAAGAAGAGTGGAGTGATCTATTCATGATAAAATTAATATTCTCTCTGACTCTGACTCTGACTAGTGCCTCCAAATGATGAATATGATTCAGTTTGGTAAACTGGTTTAAAACTGACATATATAATTTCTTATCAATTATGAGATAAAAGCGAATGTAAATTTATTATATTATATTTATTAAGTATCATATTTATTATTTATCCATCCAACTTTGAATTTCAAATGTGGTATTTTTGTTTCCATAGGCGCTATATCAATATGGAAGACAGACAACGTTTGCCACATAATACGGTGTTTGATAATTTTTTGTTGCAACTCTAATTAGTCCAACTTTTGAATTTTTTTCAAATATGGTTTTAGGCCCAAAATATTTTTTTCTTATGACCAATTGCTTTTGGAAAAAAATGCCTAGTCAGTGTTCCATTTATGCATTTAGGCGCTTTTATTATCAATATGTAAGGTGTACAGCGCACAGGACAAGGTAGAGGGGGTTTGCTCAACATAATAATTCGTCTATAATTTATACACAATTGTAAATAAAATGTGTACAAGCATAATTTACACATAAACAAGACGATGCGCCACAAAGCGAAAAAAAAACAAACTTGCAACATCATCGCACGCGAATGCTGCATACAGCAAGAGAGAGAGAGGTAGAGAGTGAGATAGCGAAGACGATTAGAATGCAGAGCGGACTGTAGTAGACTGGCTGACTGAGAAATTGATCAATGCTGTGGCGGGACATAAACTAAAAGCTTATTTAACATTAATTTCGCCACGAAAATCACACAGCAATTTTAAACATCAGTTACATGGCGCAAGGCAACTTGAAGAACAGGAACAAGTGGGAGAGGCGAAGAGGGGGAAGAGAGACAGACCCATTGGCAGCCACCGCAACATGCGAAAATGTGCCCACAAGACGAGTGCGCGCGCCCGTCTCTGCCTCCACCTGTAGCCGAAGCTGTAGTTGCAGCTCGGTGCCTGCAGTTCTTCTTGCCCCGCTCTGAAGCACTCGCGCAGCTCGTGTAATCTAAGCTGCCATTAAACAAAATACAAGAAAAACTTACGAAAACATATGCTACATATTACCGCCGATCCCAGCTGAGGCGAGACGTGGATGACAACGAGGCGAGGAGTAGTGAACAGGCAAGCGACGCGCAGCACTGCGACGGGACGATTCGCAGTGCACAGTGACGGAAGTAAAGAAGCAGGCGCACAGTGGTATGAAGTGTACAAATGTACAGATAAAAGTGAAATAGCAGAAAGAGAGAGAGAGAATGATTTGATAGCAGTCTAAGTACAATTTGTATTACTAAGAAAACGATATTCATAATTCAATTTTCATTTGTTTTTACTCATTATAAATAAATGAGGCATGTGAAGGATCAAAGGTTCTATTCCCGTGCCGGTTCTTATCTCCACCGATTGTTTCATTAATTAATTCTCAATTCTTATTTATACTTATAGATGATACGTTAATAAATTTGATTTAAAATATCAAACAATTGTTTATTTCCGTGTTCTTTTGAACATGCTTTATCGAAGTATTATTAAAAAGAGACCTTTCAGCAGGATTATTATACTTCTAAAATACTTCAGACCTTAGCCAACCTTAAAATGTTTACAACTTGCGTACTTCGCTCCATAGTTAAACGCTGCTGCCTGCCAGACTCGGCCTGCTTTTAGTGGGAGAGCTGAGTCGCAGGTCTGTTGCTGACGCTGTTGCTGAGTCTTAGGCTGCAGTGCACTGTAGCAATTGCACCTGCCCGTGCCTCAGTCGAAGTACGAGTCGTTGGCAAAGTCGCAGGCTGCGTCATAGGCTGAGCCTGCTCTGTTTTGAACTGTGGCCATGTGCGATGCCGCTACACGAGCAGCACCGCAGCAGCGTAGCAAGCGCAGCGAGCGTACCCCTAGCCAGGTACAAAGATTTAGAGCGACATTAGAGCAGTCAATCCATCATGACTGAACATTACCATAAATTACACAGAAATAATTGATTATTACGAGTAGACACAGCGACCAGAGACAGAGCGAAGGCGCACTCGAGCGGCTGCTGCCACAAGCCCACAGTTTGTACTGTGTAAATCTCTGTGTGCGTCTGTGTCTGTGTGTCTGTGTGTGTGTGTGTTTATTGGGGGCAACGGTGCAACTGCAACGTTGTTCTACGCAGTTTGGCGAGCGCACCGATTCAGTTTAAATTACGCTGGGAAGATGCGCAACGGATTGGTCAACGAGGCTCGTTCATGTTTTCCCCGGTCAGAGCAATCAGCTTGCTCGCAACTAAGCACTTTGAACCCACAAACTTCGGCTTCAGGTTCTCGACATCGCGCACACGCCTATTGAGCTTGAGTAATGACGCAGCCACAAACCGCAAAATACAGAAAAAAATTGCTATATCCATTGGATGTTGTAAACAAATAATCGTCTAAAAGGAATTTTATTAATAAGTGGCTAAAAGCTGATTCATAAATTGTAAATTTTTAGATTTATGGATATATGTATATCTGTTAAGTAAATTCTTTCAATAGAATTTCCATTTAGAATGTTTTCTCTATACCCCAACCCGGATTAATCGCATATTAACTCACTAATCAACTAACGACATCGCTGCTAATTTTTGCCTCTTTCCGCCCTTCTGAAAAGTACACTTTGCTTGCTGATTACTACCGCTCTCGGTGCTTCTCAAAACGTACACTTAGCTCGCCCCTTACTGCCTCTCTCTGCGCGTCTCAAAAAGTACACATATTTCGACTTTATTTAGCGAAAAATGTCGCAATTGTAACTTTTGTTGTGCCGCCTTTTGCCTTCCCCTCTGACCATGCAATATTATAACGAGCCTTTGAAGTCATATCTTCTGGCCAAATCACAGACCACCTCAGCCCAACCAATGGTTAGACAGAGAGAGAGCGATAGCATTTAATAAGGCTACTGTCTCTGCGATGATGCTTTGAATGATTGCAAGTGGCGATAATAGGTCAGGATGAGAGGATCGACGATCCGTCGCAGGCTGTCAGTATGTCAAGTGGAAATGAAAGAGGCTTTATCGCGTTGACGCTTGAAGTTTATTACAGTGACATTTCAATTCTTCTGATTGGGATGATTCCGGTCTAAGGCCGCAGCGCAGCAGTGCCCGCCCGATCGAACAGAACCCAACCGCACTGAACTGAACCTGAGCCGCGCTGATTGAGACGATCACAAAGCCAACTGGCTCAAATCAATCTTTGCATATACGATCATTCTCTCTCTCGCTCTGGCGCTGTGATGGCTGAAATTGATTGATCGTTGTATTTTTATTGAGTGATTGATATAAATGCCGTTTGGCAGCAATTGCAGAGCTTCAAGTGAGCACAAAAGGAAACAATAGTTTCAATTATTGTACAATGACCGCAACTAGGGGGAAACAGGGTATCTTGCAGGCTACAAAATATTATTAGGCATTGAAATATTGTGTTGCCAAGGTGTTCACACGCCAGCTTCGAGCGCTAGCTTCAAATTAAGCCTATTGCCGGCTTCAGAGCCCTTATCAAGATGCTTTCAATGTGCCGTTTAGGATTTTCATTTGTAGCATTTAGCTGCAAAATGCTCTAGAAAAAAAAAGACCAAAACGAAACCAAATCGACCTGAACTCGACTTGTGGGCGCAATGTGAATTCGAATACGGATTCACGCCACCTCCTGTTGGCCCCTACACTCTGCCCAACTAAATATAGTCTGCTCTATCCGACTCCGGTCGGCTGCTTCTGCCACGGTGCCGGCATTCGTAAATTACAATAAATTATGTTGAAACTGATTATTCGACACAATTTATGAGGCCCTTTAAGTGGGCGTGTGCACTTTTATTTTATTGTGAATGATGATGTAAATGATGTTGGTAGGCACACAATTCCGTTGCCTCTTGTTGTTAGTGTTGCTGTTGCTGCTGCTGCTGCTGAGGCTGTTGTTGTTGTCGGCGTTGTGCGCATTGCACAAAAATAACGCGACTTGGGTCGAGCTGTGGGTCGAGCTGTGGAGCGCAGGTCAAGTTTTGGGCGACAAGATGGGTGATGGGTTAATGAGCAAATGCTTATAAATTATGGCATAAGCTGGCCATGGCCATTGGCAGCTAAGTGCGGTAATTGTTCAAAGATAAACTGGCAAAGATCTAAGCAATTAATTGCTGCTATGGAAAACCCTCACTGAACATTCAGGAATATAAGGCAGATCTGGGTTCGAGTGTTTTAAGTATGTCCAAGTACTTAACAGCTACTGCCAAGGCAAAAAACGGCATAAAAATAAAAGGAAAAAAACGGGAAAAAACAAAGCAGATACGCGAAAATGTGGGAGTGTGTTAACAACAACAACAAGAGCAACAAGCAGCGAAAACCCTATCGACAACGTCAAATCAGCGACTGCTGCGTCGCAACGCTGCCGTAGACTTATAAAGCACACCATCATCATCATCATCATCATCATCGGCAGCAGCAGCAGCTGCGACGTCGGCGGCGGCGGCGGCAGCATCATCAACGGGCAATCGGTTTTAAACAAGCAGGCCAAAAGGAGCAGCAGCTTTGCCTCTTAAGCTGAACCTGGAGCTGGAGCTGAAGCTTAAGCTGGAGGTGGAGAATAGCCTTGGCAGCGGCGCAGCAAAAATTTAATTAAGAAAATCAAGCCAAAAACTGCGTTGGGCGAAGTGCAGACGACGAACGACGCCAACGACGCGACGGCGACGGCGACGACGCTCCAGCTTTCATATCTGATGGAAAAGCAAGAGCAGCGACAACGCCAACAACAACAACGGGTAACAGAATCAACAGCGACAACAACAACAACAACAAGAACTGAAAACGAGCGCTGCAAAAATTTGATGCTTTGCTTTGGCGCAACGCGATTCGAATCAGTGCGACACAATGAGGACCACCATCAGACTGTGCTGTGCCGGAGACGGCGGTGCCATGCGGGTGTTTGCGCTTGTCAACACAGCAAAAAAGCAACAGCAACAACAAGAACAACAGCAACAACAACGAACTGATTTCGATGATTATTCATTGGGCATGGCGCACACTATAATCACACACACTTGTCTCCAACAAACAATTTCAGCAATTAGAATATCAAGCAATGCAGATCTTTGGCGTTGCGGCAATTGACATTGCCTGAGATCAGCTCGAGCTCGGGCCACAGTCTCGCACACCCTATGTGTGTGTGTCTGTGTGTGTGTGGCTTTAATGACATTTCTGTGGAACAGCTGCAACAACAACAACAGCAAGAACAAAAACAACAACAACAAAGCGTGGATGAACTGAAGAACGCCCCGCGCTTTGTGTGTGGCCGCAAAACGCAAAGACTTAGGACACAAACTTGGCAGCCAAACTAAAGACTTAGGACACAAACTTGCAAATTAAAGCACATTAATTTTGCGCAGCACAAAACTGCAACTCAGCATCTGCAGCAACATGAGCATCTGCACCACCACCAGCACCAGCACAGAAAACAGCGCCAGCCGCGCTTGCGCTTGCGCCTGCCCTGATTGATTACAACAGCTAGAGCGACGCCGGGCTCCTTTTGTGCCTGGGAAAAAAGCATCATAATCATAATAATGATAATAAAAATGGAAAACTTCTAGACGCCATATAAATCAGAGCAAATATGAATTGCTGTTTTGTCTGAGCGTCTGAGCGCGCTGCGCACAACGACTATGTTTGTTTGCTTTGTTGCATTACGTTGGCTTTTGTCAATTGCCAAAGACTGCAAGCTGGGCACAGTGGTGCAAATACAGCAGGCAAGCGAACAGAAACATTTTTTATATAAAGAATATATAGTTAAAAGTCGTTTAAATGTAAGAATGTTTAATGGAGTGCGTAAAATTTTGTATCAATACAAGAGATTCCTTTTGAAATTCCTTTCGTTTTCTAATCCTCCTCATCTTCTACTCCAAATGACAGTCGTTTTCTACTCGGCCAATTAGCCAAATCTTGTAAGTGCACAAATGTTGACATAGTCGATGACAATTCGCTTTCCATTATCGATTAATCGAATATTCATTTAGCTGCCTTGGCACTTTCACCACTGTGTCGAATGGTGCTGACTGGCTCATTGTTCCGCTGCGCTTGTAATTCCGTCTGGGGCTGCCTTTGTGCTCCGTTCTCTGGCTGACGACTCTCTGCTGCAGCTAGAGACGGAACGAAGCCGGCAGTCGTTTGGTAGTTGCCAGTTGTTGTTCTTATTGTTGTTGCTCTTGTGCTTCCTTGGCTGTTGCTGTTGTTGTTGCGGTTGTCGCCGCCACAGTTTGTTTTCTTTTTCGTATTTGTTTCTTTTTTTTTTTTTTTTTTTTTTTTTGGTTTTTCAGAGTGTCCATTGTCTGTGTGGGAAACTGGCGCGCTTGGCTTGTAAAAACTTCTGGCGAACAATGTAGTATCCGCATATGAGCACAGCCTGAGCAGCGCAGCCAAGTCCGTTTTCAATGCCAAATGGTTTATGCATTGCCGCATTACCAATCATAAGCCCGAGCATGAGCGCATGAGAGCTCAAGCATTTCGGACATGCTGCAAACGCCACATAAATTTGCAAATGGCCACCTCTTTAGCGATATGCATATGTGGATAGTTTAACCTAGTTACGGGTCCAAACTCTCTCAGTCTCCTCAGACAGCGACGCGTTGCATCTCGTGGTGCCAATCATTATATTTTAACAGCTTGTTTGCTCGCTTGTTTTACAAATTGCAATCGCCGTTGCTCGACTGAAGCTGCATCTGGACCTGGATCTGGATGCGGACCTGAGCCACAGTCAATGTTACAATAAATTTAAATAAACACAAGCCTTTGCCTCGCTGCCGCTCCTCTGCCGGCCAGCTTGGACGACGAACTGGACGACGTTGCCGTTTTGCATCCTGGCCTAATCGCTGCGTTTAATTTACTTAAATTATACTAATGATCTTGAGCGCTGAGCTCGCGGCCAACGCGAGCGAGCGACGCGGCATAGCAAACGCTCGAGTCATTTGTTTTGGCTCGTTTGCAGGCGGCTCAACTGATTTGGCCAAAGCAGCCGCCAAAGAGCCGCCGACATTGTCCAAGCCGAGGTGCCTTGCAACGGCGACGACGACGGCGACGGCGAGTGTTGAAATTGAGGGCCAACACTGGCGGTTGTGTTGGGCGCTGCGAGTGTCGCTAGATATGGCCTGACATTTAGATGAAGTGTCTGTGAATCTGAGCCGGGTCGCTCTAGCCGCAGCTCCAGCTGCGTTCTGCTCTTGCTAAATGTCGACTGCGTCTTTGGCTGCTTTGCCGTTCAGTGCAGGTCGTCGCCGTGTAATTCCATTCATAAACAAAACTGTATTTTATTGCATTCTCGCGTTGACACACAGTCGGCGAGTGCGCTGCGAAGGCGTTGCCCATGGTGTTGTGGGTATGTTCCCCAACCGATTGGGTACTCACAGGCGATTATCGTAGAGTCTGCAATGGCTCAATTAGTTCTATTGACGGCGGCATCTTGGTTAAATTTATTGATTGCCCCAACTGAGTTAAGCAGCTAAGCAGCTTGACAACTTGTCGGCAGTTCAGCAATGCAGTTACTTGGCAGCGGATGTTGATATGCAAACTATGCAGGTGAGATGAGTCGCCAACATCCGTCAGTTGCTGGAAATTTTCAAAAGAAATGGCAATTTGAATAACTCAACAAGGCAAACACTCATGACTACTCTCGACTAGGTGGCTGAGATGCTTTCCTGAGCACATACAGTTAGTCAAGTTATTTTTTGCATTATATTACGTGTATATATGTATAAAAAATAATACCCTTTTACTACTGTTACGTGCTGTACAAAATTATATTTAAGACTCCATTGCAGCTCCTCGATTCACTTTCCTTTTACTTCTCATGTATTTTGCTGCAATTCGTGGCTTATCCACACTCACTTGGCCCCCTTTAAAAGTCATGTGCAGTAGCAAAAAAAAATTAAAATCACAATAAAAATTTATGAAATATACATAAAAAAAATAAATAAAGCCAAGCCGAGCCAAGTCAACTGGGGTACCAGCTTCGCCACGCCATTGACACCCATGCGAACATTGTTAATTAATTAAAAAGGAAAAACTAATAGACGATTGCGTTGACAAGATAAAGCGCCAAGCCAAGCCGAGCTCAAGAAAACTGAAAATGCCACACACAACCACACACACACACACGGACAAGGCAGGGGGACCGATACACATACACACACACTTGAGTTATAGCCAAATGCAATAAATTGTGACAAAAAGTCAGCTAAAATATATTGGCGAAGGCGTCAAGGCGTGACATTGACCCTCGATAAGCAGTTAACGGCGCGAACTGGCCTGCCTAGCCTGGCCTGTGTGTTATGCTGTTACCGTTGCAGTTGCTGCTGCTGCTGTTGTTGCTGTTGTGTGTGGCACAATTCTGAAAATGTTATCGTAACGGCAGCCGCCGCAGCAACAGCAACGACAATAACAAGCATTTTACATTTAAAAGTGCATAAAAATGTTTATTGGCTGGGCAAATCCAAGTTCGCGTTTTGTTTTGCCAACTAAGACAATATATCTCGTATACACTGCACAACCAATTTAACAGTTACTTCAATAAAATTGGATACTTCAATATAATTGGAAGTACAATATGGGGAAATTAAATTTATAAATTTAGATTTCCTTCCATTCTTTTCTCATTACTTTTGAATTTGTATTCTTTAATTCACGTTTAATTTTTTATTTCTTTCTAGCCAAGCAATTAAAGGTCATTAAAATGAGTTGATATGATCAATTAATAATTAATTTATAGTAAATGTAAGCATTAAAGTTAATTAAACTACAGTAAATAAATTGAAATTATTAAATTTCGAATTTTATATATATATTTTATTTTCTACAGTGAAATCTACAAATAATTTATTTAAATAAAAGTCAGTATAATTTATAATAAATTGAAGCTTTCATCTCAAAATATAAATCAGACAAATTTTCGCAATATCATAAGAATATATTCCCTTTAAATCTTACTGAATATTGTATCCTCAAATATAATAAATCCAAATAACATCTAAATGATATAAAATCGTATTTTATTTTGCATTATAGTGTTTTTAGACGGCCAAGGCCATCCGCGGCTAAGCCGATGTTGTTGCTGCGGCTACAAGTGGCACGCCAGCAGCTGCCACAGCAACAACAGTCGAGTCGGCACAACAACAATATAGAACACAGCTGTGCCTCAGTCACTGCTGCAACGCTAAAAGTTATTACTATTGTTGCTGTGTGCGCCGTGGCAGCATAGTGCTTGAACAATTTTTCGCGAGCAATTATTGCCAATGGCACAAAAATATTTTTGATTTGCAATTTTCTCACGGCCCGCTGTGCTGGTAAAAGCCTTTCACAAAATTGATCAGCCAATTGGCTTGTCAATGGCACAATTGAATCTTTCGGGAAGATTCACAATTAGCTAGCAGCAGCAGCAGCAGTGGCATCAACAACAGCAGCGGCAGTTGCACAGCAAGAACAGCGCGACAGCAGCAACATACTGACAGCAAGAGGGCCAAGGAACAACGACAACATTGCTGCAAAATACAAATGGTGCTAAAGCCCGAGCCTGAAAATGTAATTTGTTTTCACACAACATAATCAACATGATAACCCCGACCAAAACGTCTTTAGATTGAGTCTAATGATGATAAACGCTTTTACTGTGAGGTAACTACAGACTTCTGACACCGACGCATTCGCAGCAGACACACAGGCCCGATGCGGCCGGGCTACGTTCCATAAACGAACAGGGCCAGAGAAAGAGGGAGGGAGAGAGAGAGTGAGTGAGCGAGTGCGAGAGCAAGAGAGTGGCAACTGCAGCAACGGTGCAACGGTGCTAGGGGGCTAGGGGGCAACTGCTGCATCAACGGGCTGCATGGCCAATAATAAGTCAACATTCCAAGGCGTGTTAAGAGATGCTCGATTAAATGCCTCAATTGTGGCTCATATTGAACACCGAACACCAGGCGAGCGGCAACGTCGAGCGTCGAGCGGACAACGACGAGCGACCCAGCACCATCGACACCAACACACCACCTGTCTGCGAGACGCTCGCAGAAGAAGAAGAAGCAGCAGCAGCAAATAGCACCGCCCCCACCAACGGTCAACTTTGTGCCCGTTGCGCGTTGCGCTTTCCGCTTTGCACGTTGCCAGTTGGCAGTTGGCCTGTTTGTGCCTCTTGGTGTTGCCCATTGCCTGTTGCCCGTTGTTGCACGTTACCTGCTGCAAGCATCGACTGTTGCTGCAATGCTTGCCTGACTTTTAGCACTGTCGATGGCCCAGCAACAACACTCCAAATGGGCGAAATCGTTTAGTGTCGTACCTAACTAAGAAAACGTATTTTCAATATCGAAATTATTATTATTAGCTGACAGCAAATCGCAGTTTTCGACTGTTGCAGTTGTTGTTGTTGCTGTTGCAGTTGCCCTGGCGTTGCCGGCGCATATTGTAATAAATGGACAGGCCAGTTATTGTATGCACTTTGTATATGATATGCGAGTACTAACCCAAAACAGGCCGCACTCTACACAAAGCGGGACATCATCAATGCAACAGTCGTTTGGATACTAGAAATAATTTTGCCAATATTAAAAAATACTTTATATTAATTAATTGTTATTTAGCTGCAATTCCAAGTGAATTATTTAATTATTAGTTTACAATTTCAAATCAAGTTGGGTATAGAGGCAAACCCGACCTTTAACCGGTTCGATTCCCATTCAAGTGTCAATCAAAGCCAGTTCAATAACGGATACAAATATGTTATTAATCTTATGTTTAACATTATCATACGTGATTCAAGTTTCACTCCATTTCCACATCAAAAACTATTCAGAGTTGAGCTTAATTGAGTTATGTTTCTAATTACTTTTATGAAATAAATCATAGCCAAGAATATAGTTGTATTTTCATTAAATTTTCGAATAATTATATTGCATTCAGTTGATTTTATAGTTCATTCAAGGTTTCGTCATGATCGATTCGAGCTGCAGCCCAACACAGGCATCATTTTTGCTGCTGCTGTTGTTGTTGTTGGAGTTATTGCTGGGCTGCCATCTGCGACGGTTGGTCGGCATCTAAAGGTGAGAAACTGGCCACATTGCTGGCGGGCAGCGCTGCACCCCCTAACACACCGACACTTACGTGTGCATTTGTATGTATGTGTGCGCAATTATATGCCATTTTATAAATACAAGTATTTTCAATAAAAATGTGCATTTCTATATGAAATTTATGCACAGATAAGCAGGTGTTTAGTTGTGCCGAGTCAAACACTGCCTGCAGCGCTAATAAAATGCCGCGAGAGAGCAAAAGAGCAAGAGAGAGGGAAAGCGATAGAGGAAGAGAGTGGGAGAGGAGAGGCGAGGTGACTGCGGATAATGGATGATGGGTTTGTGGGCTATGGACAGAGCTGAATGACCATCCGTTACAGTTGTCGATCAGCTAACAAGATAATTGTACAAATATAACAATTCAGCAACAATAACTACAACAACAATGGGAGGAACTGTGATAAGCAACACGTTACCGGTATCAAATTACAGATCTTCCAATTAACCAACCAATAAGCGGCGCTGCTTTTAATTTGATAATAGTGCAAACTCACGCCCAATGGGCAACAGAGGCAGCTCGGATGGTCGCTTGGCCAGCAACTTTTTTGTTGTTGTTGCTGTTGCCGGCAACAGGCAACACAGCAGACACAGCCGAACCAACAACAACAAAAACAACAGCAGCGCGTTGTTGCTTGCAACACGAACGCAGGCAAAAACAATAGACGCATTTGTAAGACGCCCCAACGGGGGGCTAATAAACTCAAAAGCAGAACAATTGTTGGGTTTTACCTTTGACAGGAATACTTGTACTTAGAATAGACAAATAGGTACTCACAATAACACACTTCAAGTGTTACAAAACAACAAATGGCCTGTCATATTTAGTGGGAAATCTTACCAATTGCGTTAGGCAACAATTAAGTAGAAATTTAAAAATAAAAAAATAATGAGCTGTTCACAATTCAGTATATTTTAGGCTATTATAAAATATTTTTCAAAAATACCGTATTTTGGCAATTATAGAATTAATACCACAAATTATCACAGCAGGTTGGCAGCACAATTTTTCATAATTGCCAAAATAATCTAAGGCGCGTATGTTTGACAAATAGTTGGCAACATTGTCTTGCATTTTAAATAACGCAAAGCATTTTTATTTTTATTTCGTTTAATATTAAGCACCTCATTTCGTTGATAATAAATTGATCAAATTTATTAACTTATAAAACTCACATATTTATTAGAAGATTTTAATTAATCAAGCTCTCAATGTTACCATTAAATAGCAATCAAGAGAGAAACCATGCAAGCTATTGCACTGCTTTTAGTTGCGGAGCAAACAATGTTTAGTAGGAAATTATTGAAAGCACATCAAGTACTTGCACATACGAACATATGTATGAGCTGGGCACAAGCACTTAACATCAATCAAAAACTAAACAAGAGTTTAGAACGGCAGCAACTGAGTTGCCAGTTGACATATGAGCAGCAACAGCAGCAGTCGCAGCAGCAGCGCAGCTGAAAGAAGAAAGAAAAATTTGCCGCCACACCAAGTGATGCTGCAAGAAGAGCGGCTACTACAGAGGAACCGGGAACGGTTAGTCGCCGCCGCCGCCACCACTGCCTCCGGCTGCCTAACAAGCAGCAACAGCAGCAGGCAGCAGGAGCTCGAACCAGAATGAGAGCCAGAACCCGAATCTGGCACTGAAAGCAATGAGAATTATGTAACAGTGCTGCTTGGACCGCAAATTTGCAAGTCAAGTCCGAGAGATGTCACTGTTTGGATAGACAGGCGGGACAGTTGAGCAAAGCCGCCGCCGCCGCCGTTGAACTTAATCTGTGAACATGATTGTGCAATATTTGTTGAGTGGCCCTACTACGGAGTACGCTCTCGTTGTCCTGGCAAGGTTGTTGTTATGGACGCACCGATGTTTGTTTGTGCTGCTAAACATGTACGCCGAAACTCGAGTGAAAACCCCTTTCCTATCTACACCCCATCTGTCCCGTAGTAATTCCATTTTCAGTTGCAACCGAACCAGACAATGATCTCGAGACGCGACAAATTGCTGCAGCAGCCGTGGGAGCAGATGCGCTATGCACAGCATCGCGAGAAAGTGATGTCCGCACGTCCGGCAATTGATACTAAATCTCCACGCCAGCACGATCATGTCCAGCGCAAGTGGAAAAAACAGCAGAACGAACGGGAGCGCCAGCAGCAAATCGAACGAGAGAATCTCCGCCTCCTGCAAAAATTAGGCGACATCATGAGCAGCAAGCGTATGAATAACCTGTGGCTGGAGCCCAGACCCAAGTAAGACAAGAGAAGTACAACAACAACAACAATTTGTTAATGTTTTTAACATTTGCTATAGTTTTCTGAACCGGGAAAAGCTGTTTCCGACACGCCCCTACTCCAGCCTACCACAGGTTGTCACTGTCTACGGGGCCCAACCTCCTGGTCCATTAATTTACCGCATGATGCCAAAGCCAACTGTAGTCGGTCGCTGTCCGACCTGCAATGGCAATCCTGAGCGCACCCAGGTGGCCATTCCGGAACAGCGTTTGCCGTGGGCTCTGCCACGCAAATCCACCAGTCGCAAGCAACAGGAGCTGGAGCTAAAGCAACGTTGCTATCACTGTGGCGGTGTCAGGAACATGGAACGAAAGCTCTTCGACGACTTCGACTCCTATGACTACGAATAACAATACGAGACTCAAATAAAAGTAGAAAACAGTCCATTTATTAAACAGTTGGTCCTCCATTTAAGCTTTGGGTATATTAGGGGGCAGTGTGGCAAAGGTGAGAAAACCCGTGTGGCCGGGCAGCACTTGGGGATTACTCGCGGTCAAGTACTTCTTCAGCTCCTTGGGCTCCTTCGTTTTCACGTCGTCGTTCGAATTGGAGTCTGCAGTTTTGGGCGCCTTCAGAAATTCCAAATCAATGACAGGCAATGTACGCGTTCTGATAACACTCTCCTGCTGTAACACCTCCATGGAGCAGATCTCATTGAATCCCAGTTTCGTAAGCACATTAATGCAGCGCTGAGACTGCTCAATGCAGGGAGAGAACGAGCAAAATCGCCCACCTTTAAAAAGAGAATAAATATGTTATACGATTATATTGAACAAACCCAAATTATAAAAACCTATAGTCGATCTAAACCGGTTAAGAGTCGCCAAAAGACCTAGACAAATCCTATTGGTATCCTCACTATAGTGCAACAAAATCGCAAGCACTAATGAGTGACAAAGCTGGCCAGTGAGCTGCCTGGACCCGTCAGCTGCCAAAAGCGGCCGCATTCAATGTCAAACAATGGCGCATTCAATGGCTGAGACAGGAGAGACAACTGACTGACCAGGCAAGCAAGCCTTGATTGCTGTGCCCGGTTGCCTAGGTAACTACTCGCCTGGCGGGTACTTGCATGCCTGCCGGCTGCAGTCGGCGACGCGCCAAAGGGCATTGACAACTTGTTGTCAAGCGATTGACTGGGCAGTCGCGTTTCACTTACCAGACAACTTCAACGCCTTGAATGCATGTGGCACAGCCAAATCTGGCGCGGGCAAATCCAAAAAGACTGCATCGGCCACACCATCGAGCTCACTGGTGAAACCCAAGTTGCATACATCTCTGTGGTAGACTGTTACAAAGTCGCCGAGCCCGTGTCGCTTGAACTCGTCGCGCGCCTGTTCCGCACGCGCCTCGTGGAAATCGAATGTATGCAGGTGGCCTGTAGGTTTAAGTGCGCGCAGGAAATAATGTGATAAGGAGCCAGAACCGGTGCCGGATTCCACAATCACTGCACCGGGACGCACCTCCAACTGATGCAGAATCATGCTTATGTCCGGCGTATAGATGATTTGAGTACGATGCGGCAGTGTTTGGGTCCACAGTTCAGGATTTGGCTGCAATACGTTCGCCCAACCCTTGGATAGCTCCACGCGGCTGCCATACTCAACTCCGATAATACCTGACGACAAGCAAACGAACATAAATGCAATTATCTATAATTATTATAATAAGCAACCCACTTTCTACTTTTAGGGAGCCGTAGGGTGTCTGGAAAATATGAGGTATAACTTCTCCCTTCTTGTTTATTATCGTGGGCACCGCTTCAATTGCGTGCATGGAATTGACACTCAGAAAGAGGATGACAACATCGCCCTTTTCTATGTGTGTTTTCGGCTTGAGGAAACTCATTGTTGCGTTTGTTGTTGTCACTTATTTGGCCACTTTACGTCGGTCGGAAAGGAGACGCGTGGGACTAGTAAAACCGCGAACGCCAAACGTATGCTTAATGGTGTGACCAGCGCCAGTATTGTGGTATTCTATCTTCATACCAAAACAAACACAATGATCAGATAAGGAAGCATAGACATACATGATGAATTAAAAAATGTCGTAAAAGGTAAATTATTAAATTTTCGGGGAAAATTAACGGTCGGTGCATATACATTGTCACATATCCGGGTCCTTTTTCGACCAAAAGCAAAAGAGTGCCCAGTTTTTTATATGTCTGCTAAAAATACTGCAACATATAAGCACGCCATTTTCCAACACTCGTTTTCACTGACAAGCAGCCAACTTCACGTTGATTTTCTTCTTCTTTCTCTCTTTTGGTTTTTTACTACAAGTATGTAAAGCTTGCTTTTCTTAAATTTGTCAAATAATCTGTGAACATCCGCCAATCGGCTGACGAATTATTGCAAATTTACTTACACAATGATTAATAAATATTCGTGCCATAATATAACAATTTTCTTATTTGAATCGCATTTTTCTTTCTACCTATTTTATATGCCCCTCTTCTCGTAATTGGTTTACTGGACTTTTGCCTTTGTTGTTATTACAATTGGGATTTCAAATAGCCGCACAATGGTCCAGCGCTTGACTTTGAGGAGACGTCTCTCATACAACACCAGATCCAACAGGAGGCGCATGTAAGTAATTGTGCAAAGTGGTCTTTTTTGTTGTCATCTAATCGTGACCGTTTTTGTTTACAGTGTGCGCACTCCCGGCGGTCGTCTGGTCTACCAGTATGTGAAGAAGAACAAGACCGTGCCACGCTGCGGCCAGTGCAAGGAGAAGCTTAAGGGTATCACCCCCTCTCGCCCCAGCGAGCGCCCACGCCTGTCCAAGCGCCACAAGACCGTGTCCCGCACATACGGTGGTGTCTTGTGCCATGGCTGCCTGCGTGAGCGTATTGTGCGCGCCTTCCTCATTGAGGAGCAGAAGATCGTCAAGGCATTGAAGAGCCAGCGCGATGCTCTCGTCAAGCCCGTCAAGAAGGTGGAGAAGAAGCCCACCAAGCCCGCGGCTACCAAGAAGCCCGTCGGCAAGGCCGGTGCCAAGTCTGCCGTCAAAACTGCATCCAAGAAACCCGCACCCAAGGGTGGTGTCAACAAGTCCAAGAAGTAAATATGCCAAGGACTTCGTTGAATTAAGAACAGGACGTGGAAGCATTTTGTAATAAAGATAATACAAGTTGGAATTGTTTTAAGTAATTTTTCTTGTTAAAATTGAGTTGCGATTTTGGTGGTTTGCGTCTAGGGTAGCTAAACAGCTGAGGGCATTTAGCTGCTGCTTCTTCTTGTTAGCCATTCACACAACTGGTAACACACATGTGCCGCTACTTACGGTTTGTTCAGTCATAAAAACAGAATTATAATGCCGCAGCAGGCCGTCGTTAATAAACCAAATGAATCGTATGTACATTCTTATTCTTATTGTCTACAAAATAAGCAGTTTTCTGTTTGCAGCACAATAAGAGTGCCTTTCGATACGCCGCATCACGCTGAGATTGCTTATCGCGTACTGAAAGTGGATCAAGAACCCCGGCGAAACTTTGTTAAGAAGACTCTCAGCCTGGAAGACGATGTGCTTGTAGTGCACTTTGAGGCTGATCAGGTCAAGAGTTTGCGAACAGCTATAACTTCTTTCTTCGAGAGTCTGTTGCTCTGTCAAGATACCATTAAGCTCTTTGGAGGAGAAACAGTAGAGGCAATCGAGGAAGTTAGCAATGCCGGAACACAGCCCAGCGCCAACACCGCATAGAGCAATCTATGGATTTGCATTCTATCTGCTAATGACAGTGCTGTTTCTGGTGTACGTGGGATGGGCATTTTTGCCAGTGGAGCTGGGACTACATTCCCATTTGCCAGACAAATACTTTGCGGTGTTTGTGCCAGTGCTTACTATTGTGGCTACTTTCTTCGCCTACATCATCTACCCGGCTATTAATTTGTCGATGACACCAAATATAGATTCCATAGCAACAATTGTCGATATTAAATTAGCGCTGCCAAAGGACACGGAGTTTTCATCATGGTCCCAGCTCCAAAGCCCTCAGTTGGATGCAGCATCTTCCCAACCCAAATCCACCAAAATGTCTCCAATCCAGTGTGATTTGTGCAAACTCGCCCACATGCCCAAGACTCGCCCGCCAATACCTCCACTTAGATTTCTAGATTTGCAAGAAGTAAACACCACTTATTATAACTAACAAATTGCTTTTTTTTTTTTTTTATTTGTTTCACACTATTTTCTACGCACTGTCGTCCAACCCTCCTCCGGCTCCACAAACTGTTCCGCCTGCTGTTTGCGTGTCTGAGAGCGGGTAACGCGGCCGCTGCTTGTGGCTGCCTCCTCTTCGTCACTGTCATCGCCATTCATGGCCACATCGTCATCATCCTCGTCCATGTCGTCGTCGGACGACGAGTCGCCATCAATGGGTGTGTATGTGATCTTGACATCGGGACGCAACCAATCTTTACCTTGGGGCAATTTGTTTAGCTCAGCTTCGATCTGTGGATATTGGGATGCTAGGGCCATTTGCTTGTAGCGCAACAAGTTGCGGCATATTTCAGGTATGGAGTGATCGTCGCACAGCGTATTGAATTCCTGGTCCATCAGATCCTCAATGACATCCTGCAGTTCGCCCGGTGTTATGTTTTCGTTTCCCACGCAGTACTCATATGTGTAGTCCATAATTTGAATGGCCACCTGCCGTTCTCATAGGTTAGAAATTGCAGAGAACATATATGAAATACCCGCTCACCTGCTGGCCATTGCGCCCGCCCATGCCATGCTCTACAGCCAGACGTAGATTTTGCCAATTGTTGAAAATTCTTTCAACAATTAAACGAAAATTCTTTTGGAATTCAGTTTGGGGACTCGATGTCGCTGCCATCGCGTTTTAGGCCAGTGCTGTGCAATGAATTTGTTTACAGAAGCACACTTTTGACATTCGCACAAAGTATCGACATGAACAGCTGTTGCTTTTGATTACTGACAATCGCGCCATAAATTGCAAACAAAATAATGTCGGACACCGAAAATACGGAACAAGCCTTGGGTGAAGAAGATTTAAGAAATGGTTCTGCTTCAGCCAATGGCTATGAAGAGGACGATGAAGACGACGATGCTGAACCAATTACGGCACAAAGGGTTAGAAATAATTACTTTTAAGAAGACCAATGAATCGAGTTGAATTTTCTCAGGTACTGGAAATTCTAGAGACCGCTTGGACAAATGAAATGTGTGCCCCGGAGTTATTGCAGCACCAGACAGATATGCTGGAGTTAATGCTCTCACAGGTGGCACACATGGAGGAACAAATGAAGGATCTGGACAAGAACGATTTTCGCTTTGTAGTGCATCAGATGGAACTGGAACGGATACGCTATATTATGTCCAGCTACCTACGCTGTCGTTTGCAAAAGATCGAGACCTTCACGCAGTACATTCTTAATAGGGATGCGGAACTCGATGAGCCCGACAAGCGCCTCTCGCCGGAAGAAGCTAAATATGCGCAGGACTTTGCCAATCATGTAGACGAGTACTTCAACAAGGTGGCCACACAGTATATGCCCAACCAGCAGCGCGGCGAGGCTGAACAGCGACTAGTCCTGCCAAACCTTATGAGCCACGTTTTCCTCAAAGCAAATGTTGCAGGTACGTTGGGCATTTCAAACAGTCATGGTGTGCGTATATCTTATGTTTGTTTTGTTTTAGTATCTGGCGTCATTGTGGGCGTTGATGACGAGGAAGTTGACTTAACGCCTGGCTCCCAGCACATAATACCCTATCAATTGGTCGCCGATTTAATACAAAAAAATCAAGCTCAGCTCATTTAAACAAAGTTGAAGAACTATTTTCTTTAGGTAGATTTAAATTTACATTTTAAAAACAGTAGTAAAACATAATTAATACCGCGAAGTAGTGTTGGAAAACTCGTGACCGTGGCTGACTGTTCTTCTTCTCCTTCTGCTTGAACAGCTGGCGCATGACAGTGACGTCACAGCTTCCGTTTCCACTGGAAATTGTTAGGTATATGCACACGATTACACACTCAGTTGTCAATGTGGCGCGCTTTTACGCGTATAGTGAATACACTTGAGTCGGTTGGCCAAACAGGAGGTGCAGCTCTGACTCAGCAATTCCAACATTCCCGTAATCAGTACAACAAGGTTAGCAAAGCCAACGTAATTAATTACCTCAGCTTGCACAACAAAGCATCGCCGGTCGCCAAATTCATAGAAAACATGTCCAGCGAAAAGCCAAAGGTTGTCTTTGTATTGGGTGGCCCTGGGGCTGGCAAGGGCACCCAGTGTTCGAAAATCGTTGAGCGTTTTCAGTTCACACATTTGTCGGCTGGCGATTTGTTGCGAGAGGAGCGTTCACGAGAAGGATCCAAGTTTGGCCAACTAATCGAGGACTACATACGCAATGGCAAAATTGTGCCCGTAGAGGTCACCTGTTCGTTGCTTGAGAACGCAATGAAAAACTCGGGCAAGTCACGGTTCTTAATTGATGGATTTCCACGTAATCAGGATAACTTGGACGGCTGGAATCGTCAGATGGAAGGCAAGGCTGATATGCAGTTTGTTTTGTTCTTCGATTGTGCCGAAGACGTGTGCGTGCAACGTTGCTTGGGACGTGGCCAGGGCGGCTCTGGCCGCTCCGACGACAACATGGAAAGTTTGAAGAAACGCATTCAAACCTACAACAACGACTCCTTGCCCATTATCAAGTACTTCAAGAATGCCGGCCAGGTAGAGACCATCGATGCCAGTCCCGACTCCGACCAGGTTTTCAAGGAGGTGGAGCGCGTCTTTGTGGCCAACGGCTTTTAAATTGAATTCCTACTTAACTAGATCATGTTTTAGAAAAATACGAGTGTTCCCTTACGTGTATCCATCCTATTCCCATATCCAGAATAAATATACGATACAATTGTTGAAGTAACCCACTGTGTACCCGATTTGAGAAATGCCATCTGATCTGGAGAGAACGGCATTGTCGAAATGTCAAATATAATGGGGATAACATTTTTCGTTACTTAAAAACAACAGCAGGCTAGCATATAAAATTGTGAAACGGCAGGTGGCATCGGTGCTTAACTAATCCTTGCGTAGCTTGTCAAGGCGTGCCTGCAAATCGGCGTCTGCATCGGACATGGGCGTCGAGCCGCCGCTTCCTCCGGCCGCACCACCACCTGCACCAGCACCACCTGAAGGTGCTCCACCGCCAGGTCCACCGGCGGCAATGGCTGTCTTCTGTGGTCCAGCACCTCCTGCTACAGAGAGGGAGCCAGAGGCACTGGGCAAGTCACCCAGTTGCTCGCCCAACTGCAAGCCCAGTTCGTCGAGAACTTGAGATACAACGGCATCTGTTTCCTCCTCATCGCCCTCATCCTCCATAGCGTCGTCGATGGCATCGTTGATCATCTCCTCCTTCATGTCCATCATCTCTGATTGTTTTTCAAAATCCTGCAGGATCTTTTGTATTTGCGGGAGATTCAATTGTCGGTTCATGTTCTGCATGGCCTTGGTGACACCTATAACGATAACGACGCATTAATATCATGTGAATCACCCACACACCCACCCGCACACTCCCTCTCACCTTTCATTGCTTGCGCCATTGTGTTTTGAGATTTGAGCGTTTGAATTTTTAGCGAAACCGCCTGAATGTTTGCTTTCATAAGCATGAATTTCTTGGAATAGCGACGTGTGCGCACCAGATCCTTGGCCATGATCTTAACCGCATCCATTTGGCCTTCTTTGGCCATTTTCTTGATATCGGCTATGATTTTTTTCTCTTGTTGGTCCATTTTCATACGCTCGCGGTCCAGATCGCGCATCGCCTTGTTCAGCGCGCGCTGATTCTTGCGGAGCATCTCATCCGGGGAGATCTTTTTGCCAAAAAGCCAATCCATTTTGATTAATTAATAACTAACTGCGATCTAAGAAATGTGTAGGAATGAAACTGTTGAAAATTACTCATCAAAACAACAAACGAAGGCAAGGCGTTGCCACTCTGTAAAAAGTTAACAGAATCGTCGGTCTCTTAACAGATGTCAGCCTGGTATGCAGATTACTTTACGAAATTGAATGTTATTTTGGCAGTTCTGCGAAATACATTAGAAATTTAATAACAAAGTTATAAAAAATATGCATATTTTCACAGTTTGTAAGCTGGTATGATAGCAAATAGAAACAAAAAATATTTGCAAAGCATAATTTGTGACCAGCGTATTGCCCTTAACACCCAACTTTAGAGCAAAATGCGCTACGTTTTCCATTTTGCGTTACGTTATCCAATGCTTACGTAGTTTTATCAACAAGAACAACAACAGACGCTGAACCGTAAGAGTTTTGGGTGTTTCACTTTCGGCTGAGCAATGAAGGAATTCGACGATTTTAATTTTAGCGTAGACAAATGTAAGTTGAATCTTTATTTCAATCAGAATTGAATATTCAATAGTGTGAACACGTTAACTCTGCGCACAGATACAAAGGAGCTTACTCGGGAATGTGTGGGTGGAAGCGATTTGCAGCAGCGAAAGAAAGAAATTGAGGCCTACAATGAGCAAACTTCGTCCACGCTCAAGCAGACATGCAAGAAGAACTATATGCAGTTTATCCAAACTGCGAAGGAGATATCACGTATGTGACTGATGATTGTGTGTTGTGCCCATCTCACATCAACTCGTTTTTTCGCAGATCTGGAGTCGGAAATGTACCAGCTGTCGCACATTCTCATCGAGCAACGAAATATTCTGGCAACGTTGACTGACGGCAAGACGAGCACTAATCTGAAGGCGGACAGCATCGAGGCGGAGAACAATACAGCCGCCGAGGATGTGGAGAACAGTCACGCTACGCAAGCAGTCAAGGAAATGGTGCAGGGCTTCAATGGCAATCTCGAGGGCAAAACGTTTTTAAATGAGGGAGCACTCATCGAACTGGATGGTAACGATTATAGGCCAATTCAACGTGTATTTTTCTTTCTGTTCAACGATGTGCTCATTGTCTGCAAGGTCAAGCATGATAAGTACGAAAGTCTCAAGGACACAAATGAAAAGGGTGTCCAACTTACTCTTTATTTTTGCAGGCGCCTGGAGTTTCTTACGGAATACGATCCCAAAAAGATAGGGGTCATAAACATAAAGGATCTGGATGGTGTTAAGAACGCCATTAACATCATAACTCCGGATGGTTCTAAAATATATCAGAGTATTACAGCAGCCGGTAAAACTGAGTGGATTGAAAAATTGGAGGAAGCTTTTCGGTTCGACCAACAAAAGAAATCCAAGAAGGGACAGGCACCGCAACCACCAGGCCGTGCCAAGCAGCAACAACAGTCGTCGTCAAAGAGTGCAACCCCAGAGAAGCAGCCGGCCCCAACTAGCCCTCCCAGTGATGCACAGCCTAAATCTCTGGAAGACGAAACTCCCGAATGGCTCAGTACAGCATCTGAGGAAATTCAGACGCTTATCGCCCAACGTCACTTTGAGGATGCCCAATCGCTGATCAAGCGCACGCAGGAATTTCTGCGACTAGCTGAGAATACAAAGAAGGTTCTCCAGGCGGCTGTCATTGCAGAGAAGATGAAGCAGCAAGAACAGCAGTTGACCAATGTGCTCATTAAAGAACTTTCCAATAGTCACAATCGCAATTTACAAATTGCTCTGCGTGCTGCTCGTCGACCACTCGGGATACTTGTTGACATGGGCCGCTCACGGCAGGCAAGTGCCACATTACTCAAGGTGTGCACGGTCAGTTTGCGTGTGGCACAACGAGAGGCACGTCGCAACAATGCTGAGATCTCAGAGCTATTCTTCCGTGACTTAACGCAGGTGGCATGCGATTTCCTAAGAGCCTTTGAACAGCAACCGGCATGTGTTAGCGGTAAGTGGCTCAGCTCAGGTATTCGTCAAAAAATATACAACCTAACACACTCAACTCTTTTCTTGAATAGCACTTGTCGTATGGTGCAACGCGGAGCTGCAGTACTTTGCCAGTCAGCTGATCAAGCACTATCTTACCAAGGGCACCTCCTTGGAGGCGGTGGCCAAATGCGTGGAACGTGTGCGCAAACCGGCCACGAAGCTAACGGAGATCGGCTTGGATATCAGTTACCATTTAGAGGGTCTATTGCGCACAACGTTGGAATCGCTGATTGAAGAGTCCAAGCAACGACTGCTCGATGCTGTGGGACGTACCGAGGAGAGCTGGCAGCCGTACAACCTCCAAACCAAATCGAATTTAAAGCGACTCCTCCACGAGTTAGACACATTGGGCATAGATGTGCGAGCTCAGGCCACGGGCGACACTTGGTTGAATCTAACACAATCTACAGTTGTCTTTATCCGACACTTCCTTCAGTTGACCGAGCATTGCGGTTGCTTGGCCAAGGGCGAAACACTGCTGCAGAGCTTGGAGCAGCTGCTGCGAGATCTCTTCATGGCGCAGCATGCACTAAAACCACCCAGTGACTTAGCCGTAGATGTGAGTTAGACGACAACTATTTGGTATAAAGATTTATATTCTCAACAATGTTATTTTTTAGCCGATCTTTGTGACGAAAAACAAAATCTTTATGGTGGACAATCTACTGCCGATTGCCATTGACAAGTTTCGCAAGATATCCGGCAGGCAGTGTGAGACGCTGCGGGAGCTGCACACGAAGCTTGCACGCCAGCAAGGGGCTCCAGTGCCGCGACAGCGAAGCGTCTACACCACAGATGTCTTCTGAACTTGATGTATTTGATGTTATGTAGTTTACTTTGATTACATATATAATTTTTTATTTTTCTTTTTCGTTTTGCTTCAATTATTTATAATATAATTATATACATATATAACCACAATAATAATAATATTTGTAAAATTAAAAATCGAAGCGTGTGCTGCACTCTATTCTCAGTTTGTTTATTACAATTTTCGCTGGGCGCGAGATGTGCCCACATTCTATATATAATATATATATATTTATATATATCCGATTCATTTCTATATAAACTAATGTGTAAACAAGTTTCCCCTTTTGTTTTTGCTTGGTTTCTTTTGTTGTTCTGGTTGTTGTTGTGGGTTTCGCTGCACAAAACAGGATTTTATAGTTGTTTTTGACAAAAGGTTTCTTTTTCAGTTTTTTTCAAAATTACATACATACAAGCAAAAGCTGGCTGCTTTGGCGCCCCCATTTGTTGGTGTGTGTTTTTGTGTGGGTGAATGTGTGTGAGACAGTGGATGTGTGTGTGTGTCGAGATGGGAATCTGTTGTGACGGCGCCTGCTTCATTTTCTTGTTTTAATTTATAATGTAAAATTCTTAACTAAACTTGCTTACTAATTATATTCAATTATATTTATATATATATATATATATATATACTTTTTCTGTATGCAAATGTGTTTGTTTTGTGTGCGAAGAGGATGGAGAAAATGGGAGGACAATACAGGACAGCCACTAATTTAAACAAATTGACAAATTAAAACCTAAAATTGTGTATGTGTGTTTTGCATTTGTATTGTTGTTGTTCCATGTTGTTATGTTGTTCCATGATCTTATTTCTGTATACAAAATCTTCGCTGTCGACATATAAACACATTGACAAACTAAAAGCACTCACGCATCTGACATCGTACTCATCTGGTAATCATAATCTCAACGCTCCTGCAATGACTAATTCATGCAGGGCCCACACACCATTACGATGCGTGGACCCTGCATTTATTTCTTTTTGATGAGCGTATTAGGTAACGCCGACTGTTATTACTCTTCCACAACTTTCCTTCAACTATATTTTTTTTTTTTTTTTGTAGTTTTCCATTAGTGTTGCACTTGCTTTGCAGTTTATCATTACAAATTATTTTTATTTCTTTTAGGTGTTTTTTTTTTTTTTTTTTTACTTTGCATTTGTGTTCAACTTTTCATTGGACTTAGCTTAAACTTAATGGCTACAAGTACGCTTAATTTTTAGTTTTTCTTTCCTTTTCTTTTAATATATTTATATTATAGAATTTTTTGCTTCGCTCTTATGCATTGCGCTGCAGCCGCTGCCTTATTGTTGTTGTCTGCTGGTGTTCGTGTTCTGTTTGTGGTTTTTGTTGTTAGCTATCGAACATTGTTTCTCATTGATTTATGCTTGTATTTTTGTTTTTAAATTGCAATAAAAAACTATATGCGCTTATTACAAAATGAAAAGTGTGTGTGGATTTTCTCTGGTGTATCCCCCATTAATAAATAACTTCGTAGACAGTAGCCTTTTTATCGCCCGAGCCCGTCACAATATATTTGTCGTCCGTTGATATGTCGCAGCTAAGTACGGATGATGTTTCCTTCGACTGTAAATTATAAACAGGAATGCAAACAATTAGCAATCATGCATTGATTATATAGAGAATTGTTTGTAATCTATATGAAATCACTTTACTAACCTGGAATATACTGGCACCATAAGGTGTTCGCCATGCATTAAGCAGGTTGTCTTTGCCAGTGGAAACGAACCATTTGCCACAGGTGGCAAATCGCAGCGACAGCACACAGCTCTCATGCAAATGCAGCTGATACTTGTCCGGTTTTGATGCATGCAAAACTTCCACATGTGAATTTTCCATGCCAACAGCCAACCAGTCGCCTGTGAATAGAATCAATTAATAAGATTTTGATGGAAATTGGATATGATTTAAATGCTCACCTGTGGGACAGTAGCCTAGCGAGAATATTTGAGAACTGAAATCATGCTGTTGCAGTTGGCGACCCTCGCGCAGGTCCCACGAGCGTACCGTATTGTCCAGACCACCGGTCCATAATCGTGAGCCATCTGGACTGATGTCAATACACGAGGCACCGTCTGTGTGTCCCTGGAATTGACGCACAAGTATCTCATTGTGGAGATCCCAGACAGCAATGTTGCCATCACTGCAACACGAGAAGCACACTTTTGAATCGGGACTGATGGCGAGCGCATAGCAAGCAGGCGCCGCTGAGGTTAACTCGGCCTTAATGCGTGGCGTTGGACTGGCCAAATCCCATATAGACAGATTCGATGCCTCGCCACCGACAATAAGTGTGCGTCCATCCGGCAGTAGTTTCACCGAGCGTATATAATTGTCACGCTGCAGGCAGTCCAACTGGCTGACGGGATTCTTGTTGCCAGGCTGTGAGATGTCCCACACTTTAACACAGCCTTTGCCACCCGTATAAACGTATTTTGTAGGATTTGAAATGGTCACCGCACAGACGACCTCTCCATGCGATAACGTATTTATCTGCCGCGCATGTCTCGGTATTCCCACACCCACCAGCGCATCCGGCGGGAATGGAACCGGCTGCAAACTTCCCTCGCCGTTCATATGGAAAGAATATGCACTACAAGAAACAAGATTACAATTAGTTTTCTCTGTTATTCAATCATATTAAATCATAGAATACTTACGGCTTTCCACCCGTGAGTGCTGAGGGATGTGGAATGCCGTTTGTTCGAACGTGCGCATGCGGATCATACGGCATTGGGGGCGGCCGTCCATAGGCGGGATCAGATGGCGGCCGCTGATAGGGATCCGCTGGCCGTTGATACGGTGACGCCGGATACCCAGCCGTTGGTGGGCCACCTTGTTGCATCATTTGTTTAGGATTTGCGCCCTGAGATGGTGCGGCAGCGTTTGGTGTCGGTGTGCGTGCCTTCGCACCCGGTGTGCCCGGCTTATCCATCTATTTAACAAATACAAATAACATACAATTTTAATAGGTTTTTAAAAATAACTAGTCATTAACTAAGTGTTTCGAGTACTTCATTTGCTTAAAGTTATTACCGAGTGTGCAGTGAAAGTTTTTTATGTGTTAACATGTGTGAAAAGGTGCACTTACATCTTTTGTCTTGAGGCTGGGTGTGGAACGCGACGAACTGGAGCCAGAACGCGAAGGCGGGCGCTCCTGTTTAATGCCACTGCTGCCTGGTTTGTCCAGACGCTCACCATTTAAGCTCTCGCGATCGCGCACCTCCATCGAAACGTGCTCGCCATTGGGACGTGGTGAGTGGGATTCCTGTAAGGTGCAATGAGGCGAAAGTTACATATTGTGCTTACAAGTGTTTTTACTGTGCGAGTCTTTTGTTTATTGTTGCAGCATGAGAATCAGGGCTGAAACTCAACTCACCATTTCATTTGCAACATCTACGACTAAATCTTGATCGCTTTTCTCGCCTTCATCGTCCTGCAAATAATTTTGAAAAAACAAACAAACAATAAAACAAAATGCTTATAATCATAGAAAATAAATTGCAATATGTATGGCTTATTGCACTAGAGTACAAATACATTTATGGTAACTAGTTTGATTACTATCTGATTGTGAATGAAGCTCATGAAGTGATAGATAAGGGATTAGGAATAGACAGCATAGAATAACAACTACATATGAGAGGTATGCTACTTTTTGGTGAGTTGAGTGGCAGCGACAGCTGACGATGACACAAGGTATGAGTATACTATGATTAATAGATGACTCTTCGACTATTTATAACTAGAACACTCACTTGCAGCTTTTCATCTTTTCGACGCTTCGAATCGTTCTCAATGTCCAGTGGGGAGCGCGTACGATACTTCTCACGATCCGCTGGTGAAACCGAATTGCGCTAATTGAGAAAGGATATAGTATTTAAAAGCTGTCCAAATTGATGAGGATTATAACTATACTTACCAAGCGCTCTTCAGCGCCGGCTGGTCCCTCCAAGCCAGTTGGCTTAATATCCGGTCTGTGATGATCTGGCGGCGCTTTGAGCAATCCCTGTGGGCCATGTGGCAAGCCCATTGTGGCGCCCAAAGCTCCGAATGGATTCAGTGCACCTATTGGCTGTGGGGGTCCACCAGGCACTTGTTGTGCGTGTATTTGTTGCTGCAAATTAAAAATCAGATATATCGTTATTGCATGGTCTTCAACTGTATTTTAAATGCATTTCCTTCTCTGTTATTTGGCTAATATCGGGACATAACAAAAGCTATTATTGATGTTTAAGTGCGTGTGTGTGTGCGGACAACACCAACAACATTGACAAACAAGGTAGACGCATTATTATAAAAAAAATTAACGAAGAAGATGAACATCTTGTGAAGAGCGAGCGAGAGCGATCGAGAAATTAGCGCAATAGGCAAACGAACAAGTCAACGAAAATTGCAACAAAAAATAATAATCAAATAACTTACTAAAAGTTGTTGTATTCCATGTTGCTGCTGATGCTGCCACATACACACACACATACATCGCATACACAGCATTTCATTATCAAACCAGTAATATGATTGTTTTATTTTGGTTTGATATAGTTTGTTTTTTATAATTTCAAATGAACAAAAAAATATGTTAAACAAGTTGCTAATTTTAGAAGTTCGCTACAGCTCGCATTAAAGTGAACTTTCGTTAAGGCTAACAAAGACTGCGATAGTGTATGAGTATTTTTCACTAGCTCTTTTTAAAAATATGCAATATCTTCCTATCCATAGATTCTACTGTACCTACACATAGCAGGTGGTCTCATAACGAAAGTTCACAGTGGTCAATTCGCGAAGAAAGGCTCACTGCATTGCCAGGGAGGGATAAGTTTGGATTCAGAACTTACCCCAATGATCAAATTTAACTCTTGCATTGTGACCTGCTTCGCACGCTCCACTGCTTGTAGCACTTGCTGCTGATGATCAGCTTGAAGGAATGGAAGTAGCTGATTGATCAGTGTGTTTAGACGCTTGGCGATCTCCGTTTGCTTGTGCATTTCCACATTAAGGCCGTAGGACATTTCATAGTACTAGAGCGAGGCAACGATTGGGGAAGAAAAGTAAAAAAGAACAGTCAGAAAGTCAAGGTTTTACGCATTTTGTATTTTCTATTTTGTTTTTACCATAACATAATGGCGCTGCATTTCGGTCTTCTCGTTTGCCAGCTTCTCGCACTCCAATTTGATGCTGAAATTCACAGGAAAAATAATCAAAAGGGCAAATTAGTTTAGTTGAAAGAAATCTCGGCAACGCTTCCGTTGTCGTCGGCGCGCCGGCTAAAAAATCCTATGACCAGAGCGCATATGGTGCGGAGCCGCTTGGCAAACCGGTTTATACAGCAAAAAGACTGAGCCAGGCTGAAGGCTGAAACAGCCCAGTAAAACATGCGAGCATGAAAAACCTACAGAAATCCACATTCTTTTCCTTTTTTTGTAGCCCATTTTAAGTCCATTCTTCGCATGGTTCTTCTGTTCAAGCCAACTATTCCTGACAACTGTTCATATTTAATTTCCGAAACCTCTACTCCCTTACTGATACAACGAAATAGTACGTTAGCGATAATTTAATCAATTAGTACAATCCTCGTTTATTCGAAAACAATGAATTTCACTTTTCACTATCTTTTCTAGCCAAAAACTATATACTATATAGTTAATATTTTGCAAGTCTATATAACCTATGTGCAATTCCTATATGTGCGGCATTTGTTTAGGGAATCCTGTATGCGGAGAGTCGAAGATACTTGCCTGTGATATTGTGCCTGAAGAAAATTGAACTCCTCCTTGATGCGTTCCAATGTATCGGCAATGGTAAATTTGATTGGGCCCTGAGGTGGTGGTCCCTGCACACGATGAAGTTGGAGATGAAGATAGACATGGGGGACAAAACACAATTAGCAAAACACTTGATTGGGTCCCATTGCAATATATTGAATACTTACCCCGGCGGCGGGGTGACGCACCGGTGCGGGATACATTGTTGTTGTTTTTGTTATATTACTGTTACTATTTAATGGGCGTCCAAGAACAAGGAAAACAACAAATAATAGTTGTAGCCAGGTTGCACGTTAATGTTAAATGTTTTATATATTTATTCTCGTGGCCTGCGGATAAGCGAATGGATTATGCTTCCTCTTTCCGTTGGCAGTGCTCCGCTGCCCGCCTGCTGCTGGCACCCTGAGATTAAACTCTCCTCTGCCTAATTTAGCAGTTCTAGCACCGGAGCATGTATAGAATTTTTGCAAGCGTTAAATTGCTTTTGTTGTGTTATATATTATTAATTCAACTCCAAGGTTTCCATATTGTCCAGCGGTTTGCGGATATCCTGCAAATGGAATTTTTACAATGTTTCTTAGTTATTGGTCGTTATTTTGCACCATTTTTTCGATACGTAGAATCTCACGCACACACACACAAACACAATCACACTCGCGCACACAATCACACGCGCGCTCATGTATTTTTGAGCATCTTAGCAATGGCAGCCATGCCAGCAACAACGAGTGAACACACACACACACGTTCATAGAACGACGCACGTACGAGGGTATGAGTGTGAGTGTTTACCGCCGAAAAAATCAAACGCACAGTTGCATGTGCCTGGGAGAAATGTTACGCAAAAAAAGACATACTGTCATACGTAAAAACTAAAGGTCACTTTCTTGGCAGCTTTTGGAACATTTGATAAACAAATTCCAAATTATCGTAGCATATGTATTTTGCAAAAGTAACGCACGCTGGCCGCACGCTCTGTACAAACAAATGTACCCCGTGCAATACATACATATACAGACAGACTGCAATTAAGCAGAGTTGCCACCTCTGACCGGAACACAAATATTTGCTCTTGGCAACTAAACAAATTTTTCGCTACTTTCTTTCACAGCACGAGTAATCTTACAATTTATACTACAATCAAATCGTGAATTTAAATCGTTCTTCCAAGAAATTAAACGAAACTCAGATTAAATTGTAATTTCCTGGCAACACTGTTTTCTGCGAGCGAGTTGTTCACTCACACAAATAGACAGACAGAAATATACACGCGCGCGCACCCAGAAAGAACGAGTGGCAAAACACACACACACACATATACAGCCGCACACACGAGCGCAGCGCAAAAGAAAAATTGGCCCTACAAAAAATAAACAAAAGCAATTAAAAAACGGAGTGGTTGGCAATACCAATTTACATGAAGGCGCTTAACTGGCCGCACAATTGCACATTTTATTGCCACTTTATGTGTGCGCGTATACACAGCACTAATATTTGCACGAGCCGATTTTATTTAATGCAAAAAACGTAATTTTTACTCGAATTTCGCCCGTAAAAACTGGCCTCTTCAACCGACCGACCGACCGACTCGCTACGTCTGACAGCCAGCCTGAGCGTCGTGTATGTGTTGTGTGGCGTTCTCGTTCTCGTCTCTATTTTTTTCGCATCTGCTTTAGCCGTCTATTTTGCACTTAATTTTTGGCTGCATTTAATCATTATTTGACGTGGTTTTATGTTGCTTGCATTGCAGAATTACTTTTATAAATTGATAAACTCCACAGCCAAATTGTTTTTAAAACGCGAACGTGATTTTGAAGCGTGGAAAAAATAAAACGCCGACGATATATCGTAAAGTATATCTCATCACTTCATCGTTCAGATATATCGGATTGCCTCCACGAACAATCGGTCGGCTTCTTTGATTTATCGAGCGTTGTTACGAATGCTATCGCAACTGTCGTCGAAATAATTTGTGCAACCATGGGATGTGCGAGTAACGAATTAATTGGCGCGAAGAACGAATTTGAAATTGTAAATGTAAATAACTATAAACTAAAATTTCGGAAACCGATATTAAATGCTGAAAATGTTTTTATTTATTAATTAGCTTTGAATATTCATTCTGTTTCACTAGTTGGCAGTAAATAAGATTTAATTAAATAATGTTGCTCTGAGTTATATTTGAACCCCAGGAGTCGATTTATTTAGAAAAGGAGATATTTACTACCTTGAAGTATTTATTTATACAAATTAGTACTTTTAAATATTAGCGTCAGCATGCCTAGTGAATCTCAATCTCACTGAAGTATTTATTTATACAAATTAGAACTTTTAAATATTTGCGTCAGCATGCGTAGTGAATCTCAATCTCACTGCCCATTTACTTAAGGTATCTGAACCTAACTCACCACATTTTACTTTTTAAGATTCTACAAATGTCATTTATAAGGCTTTAAAATATGTAAAGCTGCTTTAGAAAAAAAATTGAGTTTACGCTAAAAATATATTACAATTTTATTTTTCAAAACACAAGCAAGCTATAATAAAGTAAAGTTTAATTTAAAAATAACTCGGAAATGCTTATTCACTTTGAAGTTAAATAATTAAAGCCCAAAACATTCAAAGTAAAACACCGTCAAAACATATTAAAAAAAATTTATAATCGCAGGATTTTCATCTATTTAAGCCAAACGAATATGATTATCGATCTCGTTGATACGAACAGTCAACGAACACTACTAGAATTAACATTAAAACCTTTATTCCACAGCTCAAATCAGGGCTGCATGATTTTCATACGTGCTTTACTGTTTAAGTGTGTGGGAGTGAGAACACGATAAGATCGAAATTTTTTTTGAGAATTTAGTGTTGGTAGTCGATAGTGCTGAGTAACACTTTCTTGTAAATTGAATAACCATAACCCATAAATACTTAAAGTGTTTGATAGCGGCAAAGCGATAAGATCAAAGGTTTTGAGAATTTAGTGCTGATAATAAATAGTTTTGAGTAACGCGTTAGTAATAGTATTTTAAAATTGGGTATCTAACTGTCGAGTGTGTTTGACTATCTATTTTCTTCTGTATGGTACCATGACCATCATTACCACCCAGCTGAAAATAGTAATTACCCAAGAGCCCTTCCCGTAGAAAGTAAAATTCTTAATATTTTGAATTAAATTGAATTGAATTGAATTTATTTAATTGTTGCTATTTTGCTAATTGTTTGTTGCCATCACAGTTGGTTATCACAGTTGCGTTGTCGTTCGTCTTTCTGCAGGTCACTGCCTTCGCTCTCATGCATTACCAGGGGCGCCACAATTTCTCTTCCTCTGCTGGCATTGGCATGGGCGATGGTGCAGGACTCTCGCAGTCACTGTGATAGCCGGAAGAGGCGGGGCTGAGTGGCGCTGTGGTGCAGTTGATGCTCAACTCAGTGGTCGTCTCTGAGTCACACATTGTTTGTGCCTCATGGAATTGCTGCAGATTCTTGTAGATGCGGCCGAGGTGAGTCATCACGGATTTCCCAAGGTCGACGCTCATGCCAGGTGTTGATGCCATGACACGTGATACCTCATTGACGGCATTCATATAGCCATTGCGGAAGGACTCCAATGGGACTTCTGGTGCTGCTGCTGGCTTTGCCACCAATTTGTTTGTTTTCTGTTGGCGCATGAATACCACAGCTGATTCAAGCATCTCGGCCTTGTCCATTCGCAGAATTCCATCGTCGCCGCGCAGCTCGGCGACAAGTGTTTTCAGTGTGTCCAGGCACTTGTTGATGCGTGCCCGACGCTGGCGTTCCAAAAGTGGCTTCTTCACCTTCTGGTAGATCTGTGTTTTGCTGGTGTATTCCATTTTTACGTAAATTTGTTTTATAATTTTAGATGCGCAGCTCGCAAGAAAATTCTTGTTCGTGTGTTGCGTTGTTGCCTTGTTGCTGGCTGTATCGTGAATGATGCTCACTGCCTGGCAGAGGCTCGCTTTTATACCGCTGGGCCCAAGTTCAGAATCCACCCTCGGTAAAGGGACCGGCATGCATGAGCGCGCATACCGTCTCGCTCGCACGCACACACTCACTCCTTGCCAGGCTCGGTCCTCTCCCTCTGGCGCACAGGCAACGATGGCTGAGCAGAGGAACAGCTGCAATGTGCGGCTGGCATGGAGGACAATCGACAATCCTTGTGGCTCGTGGCGTGGGAACCGACCTGAAAGTAAGTTTCTCACACAATTTTTTCTCGTTTGTTTTCCTTTTGGCCACATGCTTCGCTTTTTTAAAGGATCAGAGCACAAATTTTGCAGCTGTCGCTGTTTTGGGCATCGCCGTTGCAGTTGCTCGTGTTGTTGTTGTTGCTGCTGCTCTCGCTCGCAGGGCTGTTGTTGTTGCTGCTGCTGTAGTTGCTCTTTAGGCCGGTGTTATTATCCTTAATGCATACTTCACTGCCTCATCCTGTGCCTGTGTGTGCATGTGTTTTTGAGAATGTGTGTGTTTGCGTGTGCGTGGGACGCTCCCGTTGCCGTGCTCATTGTTATCCTGGCGTGCCATCTCTCGCTTATTGTTTCATCAATGTATGCAGATGATGATGGCATAATGCGATCTCGGTCCAAGGCTCTCGCTCCCTTTTCCCATTCCCATTCCCATTCCCATTGCCTGATGAGTGTTTATTGGACACAATTAGTGTGGCGTATTGGCTTCGTTTGGCTTCGGGTCTGTGGGTCTTTGGGTTCGCCAGGTCAGGCGGGCGCTAAAAGCGTGGACGGAGCAGTCGGCGCGTGGACTAACTGAGGTGATCGTTGGGTGAGACATGCAACCCCCTGGCCAAGTGGGCTTGTATGTATGAAGTAATTGTGACGTATGAACATCGTTGATCGACTCTTTGTTGCAGTTGTTGTTGGTTGTTGAGGCTAATTGATTGATTGGCAGCTAATTGAGTGCTATTTCATATTAAATAGTTTGTTTTAATAATGTAAAAAAACACGTTTTACGGGGTCTGGTAAATATGTGCAAGTTTCTAATGTGTTTATTGTGCAAGTTTAATTGACTTATTTGCAACACGGTTCCTTTAAATATAAACTAATTATTTCTTAGCGAAAAAAATGTTTTGATTGGACAAGTTAAGTAGTTTTTTAACATGTATCTTAAGTTTAAATAAATACAATTTTTTTACTAGAGATATTGTTATAGAACATTTGCAAATGGCGAAATAAAATTAGCACAGTTCAATAATATACATATTTAATTATGGGGTCAATTTATTAATACAAGAAAACAAAATAATCTTAGACTCATTATTAGAAATCCGAGCTAAACATTGTTTGGTCTTATAATACAGAATATCCAAGTTCTTTTCAAAAAACTAAAACAATTTTATTATATGGTCGATATTATAATAACAATTAAAAATAATGTAGTTTACTAAGTTGGCTATTTACAATTATAAATTATTTTTTTAGGTTTTTACCTTAATAAGTACATGATTTCAAATAATATTTTCTTATCTTTTCAAAATAGATTTTCAATGTGCTTAGTCATCAAGTGAAATTAGCGAGGTATAAAATTAACCGTAATTAGCCCTTAAGTAAAATAATTGGGAACAAAACGACCCAAAATAATTTCCTTTTGAAGGTTAAGTGGATTGGCATTGAAGAACATGACTCTTCCAACTAAAAACGAAAGTGAAGGAATGTCCAAAGGTTATGAAGTCAATTAGCTTCATTCCGATTGGAAAACGGAAACCTGTTGAGGAAATTTGAAATTGTAAATAAAAGAGAACCATGTTTTTTTTTCTTTTAAATTTCTTGTTTGTATTTATATGTTTTGATTTGATTTGTGCTTATACTATGAACATTTGTATTGGCTAACAGACTTCTGACTTAATTGTTACAGTGTTTAATTGGAGTCAAAAAAACGTGCCCTATCACAGACCTAACAATAACTAATTATATAAAACTGCGTAACACTTATCGAAAATGAAGATCATTGTAAAGCATTGTAAAGCTCGTGAGGTTGCATTGCGCGCTTGCCCTGGGCCCGCTGGGGGCTTTTGTTGTTATCGCCAGCTTCTTTACCAGGGGCGCCAAACGCTGCCAGTGTTGCTGATCTGCAGCAGAGATTGAGATGCCATGATGGAAGACGATGAGCCGCAATCGCTGTCGCTGGCATAGCCGCTGGAGACGGGACTGAAGGCGTCGCGGGAGCTGCTGCTACTGCTGCTGCTGCTGCTGTTGGTGCTGCAGGTGTTGGCGCCGCAGTTGATGCTCAGTGGTGTGTGAGGAGCCATGCGTGTTGACTGCTCGACAGGTTGTTCCAGTTGATTGAGTCGCATGCCCAGATGTGTCATCAGTGTGGTGCCAAAGGCGACATCTACTTTGGGCAGGGCGGCAAGTGCACGAGATACCTCATTTGCGGCACGAATGTAGCCGGCACGGAAACTGTGTTCCGGCGCTGATGCAGCGGCATGTGAAGCTTTCGATTCTTTCAATTTGCGCAAGTACTGCACGGTGACCTCCAAAATGTCGGCCTTCTCGAACTTGGCATCGCCTGTTTGTGCGACACACTCAGCCATCA
Source organism: Zaprionus indianus (assembly GCA_018904595.1). NCBI lineage: Eukaryota > Metazoa > Arthropoda > Insecta > Diptera > Drosophilidae > Zaprionus > Zaprionus indianus. The sequence goes on from JAEIHA010000320.1 coordinate 9,532,582, forward strand.
GATCCTTGAGATCATCCAGACACTTGTTGATGCGTGCGCGACGCTTGCGCTCCAGCAGAGGCTTCATCACTTTGCGGTATTGGTAGGTTTTGGACTGTTCGTATTTGGTTGCCATGTTGATGATGTGTTGTTTGTTGCGTCGTCTAAGAGATGTACGAACGTTGGAAGTTGAGATCGTGGTGTGTACTTCACGACGGTTGCGTTGAGAATGTTGCTCTCGTCTCCAGTTACCTCTGCTTTTATAGCTGCACGTGCCGGCTGCGTCGGTTGCGTCGACTGCGTCTCGTGCTCAGCGCACGCACGCACAAACAGACAGAGAGATAGAGAGCGAGAGAGAGCCGAGCGCACAAGCAACAACAACAACACCACCTGCCGAGCGCAAATGGTTCGTTCGTGACTCTCTCTCGGGTAGACGATCTTCCTTTGCTGGTGGTTGGTTTTTCTCTTTGCTCGGCAAACAAGTTCTGCTCTTGGCAGGGGATGAAGCTGATGGTGCCTCGATTTGTTGTTGGCGGTGGTGGTGGTGCTGCTGATGGTGGTGGTTGTTTGTTGCACATGTTGGGCCTGTTGTTGTTGTTGGTGCTGCTTTTAGCTCTTCTCTGTTTTCTTTTACATTGACGTTCGAATCGTGGGAAACACTTTGCCCTCAAGTTTCCCACAAGATTTTTCCTGCTTGTTGGTGTTATAAGTTATAATCGGTCGGCCGTGTAGGGCGATTTCGAGCGAGAGAGAGCATCTGTGCAAGCGAGCTAGGGCGAGTGCCCGAATCAAGCCCTTATGCACATTGCACAGTGGGCACACACATGCGGAAATTTCGTAAAAACTTCTATTGAATGACACGGAGTTTCCTCTACGTGTCCGCGCTACTTGATGCCAAAATTTCTGTAGTTAAGGTGAAAATCTGTTGTGGATTTTACAAGGCATGTGAAGTACTTGATACAGTGTGAGTTTGGGATTCTGTTCGAGTCTCAGGGTATAGTACAAGGTGATGTAGGCATATAGTGAAGTATATTTGTGGATTTCACAAGACATGTGGTTCTAGTGGAATTTGTGCGTGAGAACAGATAGTTTCACAAATATTCCAAGTTTCAACGCAGTGTAAGGTGATGTGATGTAGGGAAAAAATCTGTTTTCTACTTGATACGCTCAGTTTTCGGGATTCTGGCAGTGTGAGAATGAAATTTGGGAAATATCACAAGTTGTAAGGTAGTGCATGGTGAGGTGACTATAGGTTAACTATGTTGTAAACTTTATGCATGTTTCGTATTTGTAGTTTATGGTTTTGTTGTGCCTGTGCGTGGGAAAGAATTTTGGAAAAAATTGCAATGTGCTGTCGTGCAAGGTGATGGGACAAGGCGTGTCTTGAACGATATTTTAGTATGTTTTTTTTGGACTAATAGGGTGCTGGGTCGAGATTAAATTTGATATGTGTACAAGTATGTGCAAATTATATTGCTTTGCAATTTAAGCAAGAAAATATTGACTAATTATTATTTTTAATTAATTTGTTTAAATTTGATCTTCATATTACATAGTTAGTACTTTTTTATTTATTTGTTTGTAATTACTAAATTTATCTTGATATTAATAAATTCATGCACTTTTTTTATTCACTCGCCCCACTGTAAATCTGACTGAGCTCAAGACCGAGTCATGCCAAGGGACAATACTACCGAAAAAACTACCACCTGCCTTTTATTTTTTCTTCGATGTTGCTCATAGGCTGCTGTTGTTGTTGCCCTCGTTGCTGTTGCTGCTGTTGTTGTTGTTGCTGTTGTCAATTATGAATGCTGAATTGTAGCTTCTGTTGAACACTTGGGCCATGCTAAGTGGCATGCCTGGGCACGTCGTGAGACCGGGGATCAGGCACCAGAGACCCGAGACCGAGACCCAGACCGAGACCGAGACCGAGACAGAGACCCAAAAGCCGAGTACAGGACCCGAGCAGAAAGAGAGAGAGAGACAGAGGGACGCTGTGCGGGGGCATGCAAAGTAAATGACTGTACGGCAAATTGACACACACTAAAGATTAAATGTATCGCATTCGTTAACTATATAAACAATATACGTGGCCAGTTTGGCCACGGGCAGGAAGTGCGAGCAGTCGAACGATCCGATCCGATCCGAAGAGAAGAGAAGGGGGATGATGGGCATGCCTGGATGATGGGCATGCCGTGCTGGCGTGCTGAGAGTGTGCTCAACGGCAAGTCGTTACAATTTTTCTCGAGTGTGAGAACATTTTTTCAACTGCACATGGCCGAGCTGTAAGATCGCAGATCGGAGGGTCTCATCATTTGGGCATGCAAAAGGGGTTGGGGGTTGATTTGCTTTGGCTTATTGTCAATGCAATGCTGCCATCTCATCTTGTTGTTGTTGCTGCTGTTGCTTTTGTTTTCTGTTTTTTGTTGCTCTGTCGCTGGCCCTGGCTGCGGCTGTGGCTGTGTAATTGAATACTATGCGAGTATGTGCGCTCTGCGCATGCCTGGACCGCGCGCAATAACGCACGACAGACACACGCAGCTAGCAAGGGGCGCATGCGTTAAGCTCGCGCGTATACGTGGGGAGGGAGGTTATCTTGTTGTTTATTGAGGTGCTAAATTTTTCGGAACAGGATGTAGTCTTCAGATGCTTTAAATATTTAAATGCACTTTACGAATAGTGTTGGTTTTTATACGCAATTTCAGGATGAGCTTCTACTTTAAAATTTCTTTTACACATTACGATTCTTAATTTTTACCGTTTATATTGCTTTTGTAGCATTAAAGTTTATCTTACTTTGTTGTATTTAGAATTTATGTAGAGTTAATGTGGCATACATATGAATTTCTATTCAGTCAAATAAGTTTCTTTAGTTTAGTTTCTTTCTTTGCGTAGTGTGTGTCTCTTCTCATCTTTAAATAGTTACTATATTTTTTACAAACGTGTATTTATAGCTTTTATAATTTTTAAACATGCACTGAATTTATACAGTTTTTATTTTTGAATTTAGTTATATGAATTCATAATTAAAATCTTATGAACATTAATACCTATTACAATCCACACACTTACATAGGGGTTGATAAGTCCGTGCTTTTTGTATTTGCCGCGCACCTGCTCTAAATACAACACTGCTCCTGTCAGAGTTATCAATTAACAGATGACTGTAAATTTTGGAAAGCTGCGTTTTTGGTTTGGTTTTATAGGCATTGAAAGCAGACGATCTCTGAATTTTAACGAAAATGGAAAAAGTGAATTTTGCTAATGGCAAAATTTCATAAATTGGGCTCCGAACTGCTACCCCATCCAGCATATTCTCCAGATTTAGCCCCTTGACTATTTTTGTTTCGAAACATGAAAAATGGCTCGGCGGTAAGAGATTCGGATCATCACTGAAACAAACGACTATTTTGAGGGCCTTGAGAAAACCTATTTGGAGGAATAAAAATTCGCTGACTAAATGTATAGAGCTAAAAGGGTTATGTTGAGAAATAAAACGCTTCTTTGACGAAAAAAAAAATTTTATTCAAAAGGTCCCGGACTTATCAATCGCCCTCGTAGTAAAAAGTTGTTTTACTCACAAACCGCTTCAAGGGGGTATGACAAACTGACATTTAACAGGTTCTTTTCTTTAACTATATCCTTAATGACAAACTGCAACAGTTTCATTAAAGAGTTTAACTTCTTGATGAGCCAAACCACAATAATGTGGTGTGACACCACAAACTACTGCAGCTACTGGCATAGTTAAGAACCAAATTCCGATACCAGATTTCGTCACTAGTTTGTATGATATGTTGTGGTATGAAGTTATGTGCAAATCTCAACTGAACTGTTGGGAAATGATACTTCTATGAGTATAATATAATATCCGAAATGCAAACAAGTTCGCACAATAAATTAGTAACAACTTTTTGGTTTACTTTGCAAGGCATTTTTTATTGGCTTATAAACTAGCAACATTTAGTAATTGAGACTAAACTCCAATCGGAGCTGAGTGTGCTTAAGTATAGATTTATCACAAGGTATTTAGACTTGGCATAAGTTGGTATTACATATTTAATTAACACCTTGCCCCACAGACAACGTTGTCATTGGCATTGCTGCCGCTGCTGCTGGTGGTGCCAGTGATTGCCGGTTGCATTGGCAACTTGTTTGTCATTTGCTCTCCTGTTGCATGCAACTTGTTTCGCATGTTGTCCATTGAGGTAGTGTATTCATTCATTCATTTGACCGCTTCTAACTACCGGTTGTTGTTGTCGTTGTTTCTGCTGCTGCTGCTGCTGCTGTCGCTGCTGTCGTCGTGTTGCTGCTACTGTGCATGCCAATAAAAACTGCCGTCTGCGGTTTCCAGGCAGCAGAGCACTTGTTGTGTGGCCATTTCTGCGGCCAACAACATGCGCTCGTTAGCCTGATTCTGTGCTATCTCCTCCAGGCTCTCGTAGTGGCAATAGTTGTTGTTGTTGCCGCAGTTGCTGTTGCTGTTGTTGCCTTTGCTGCTGCGTCGTAGCAACATTTTGGCAAGTAGATTCTTTACTTTAGACATTTTCACGTTGTTTGCTTATCGCGTTGCAAATTTCGACTGTGCTGTCAGTGTGGCAAGTGCCGCGCTTTTATACAGCTCAGACAACCACCCCAAACGCCCAACCCAACGCAACACCCCGCCCAATCACCACCCAATGGCAACGACAAGTGCGCGACACATGCGCGCGACATGTGCCCAGCACGCGGCGCACTGCAGCAGCAATATACGAGTATATGTTGCAAGTTCGAAGCCCAACGTTCGCCTGCCACGCTTTCAGCGCAGGCTCATCTACAGCGCGAAAGGCAACTGGCGAGAGGCAAGAGCAAGCTCAACACGTGCAGGATAATCTTGTCAGTTGTCCGCACCCCTCTTCATGCCACTGCTGCCCCTGTCGATGTTGTTGTTGTTCTTCTTCCTTACTTATTCATTATAACGAACGCACAGAGTAAATATTGAGAGCGTCGAGCAGTTGTGGTTCCCATGGATAAGGTTCGATGGCCCTCGCCTGGTTAGGGGAAAAATATCCCACGGTTCGAGTGGCAGCTGCTTGCAATTTAGGCCACAGCCCGGTTCGTGTTGCTGCTGCTTCAGTGGTTGCTGTTGTTGTTGTTGCTGCTGTCGCATCGGTGGTGGATGTTGCCTGGCTGACGCTCGGCTGGCTGCCCTCCTGCCTGACACATATTGCACTTGCTCCGTTGCTGTGCCGGCACCCGGCGAAAGTGACGAGCTCTAAAGTCGCTCAATAAACAAATCCCAAAAAAACTCTGCACCTGATTAGGAAGCATTTCTCAAAGCTTTGCTGCTGCGCGTTGCGGTCGCGTGTCACGCCGCACTTGCCTCGTGTTGGGCAGACGACGTTGGGCGTTGCACGTGGCACTTGCGCGTTTGATTTGCCACACGCTTTGTGGGCATTATACGAGTATATGTTTGTTGGCCACTTGATTGAATGACCAAGTTTGTGGATTATAATTTGAGTGCTTCTCAATCAAGTTCTGGCACGCGCCAAGCCCAAAGGGGGTTAGGGTGTTTCGTTAGCAAATTGATAATTAATTGAAAGTGCTCACAGGTGATCTTTAGTTGGATATAAGCAGTGTACTCGTATATATAAGTAATTAGAATCTATTTCATTTGTGGGCGTTGGGAAAACTGCCTGTAAGCAGCTCTCACAATTTTAAACTGTTTCTTTTCAGTTTCCTTACGCAATATGAGAAGTTCAACAATTGTCCACTTATCGCTCAGATAATTTTCGACTTTTGTTGGAAATGAACAAGGAAATTCTTATACGATGTATGGGAATATTAAGGAAAGATTGACATAGGAAATTCTTCAAGTATACTGAGGAAAGAATGAAATAGGAAGTGTTTAAGAAATTAGAACCAGCAAAATGGTCAATTGTGCAAAGGCTAAATACGCTTGTAAATATGTGTATTGTACATGTGAATGGTGTTTACTGAAAATATTATATTATTACAATGCTGATTTTCTATATAGATCTTCAAATATTTAATGTACAATACGAACCTCTTATAGTTGAAATAGAAACTAACAATAAAAGTTATTGAAGAAAAACAGTTAATTTAAAAACATATTATTCCAATAATGACAAATATGTATTTAGTTCTTACTATAAGGGTTTTGGCAACCTTTGTTTTCGAATCTCTACGTGTTTATCTCGAGCCTGCAACCATGAGTTCTTACATATAATAACAAATCCTCAAGAAAGGCATTATACAAGCAAAGACAAGCCTGGAAAATGAAACTGCATCACATCTTAGTACTCACTAAAAAGAACTCTCGTTTAAATCAAATCAAATTTAGTACTTCTAACTAATTCCTACTTCATGAATTAGAAAATCCCTCTAGTCTTGTCTTCTTCATATCCTACTAAGATCTCGTTTGATAGGTTCTACATAGTACATTCTTATGCTTTAGTTTTTTTGCAATCACTCGAACCGTCTGTCGAATGCGAAATCAAATCCTCAATTAATTTTCTTGGATGTTGGCCGACAGTCTATAAAAACGTCAAATCTCATTCCAATCACGACAAAGCTAGCGCCAACTTTTCACCTTCGGCTTGGGCCAATCAGCAGGTGAGGCCGCAGCTCGACTCGCTCTGGACTGGGGGCTCATAAACTCTTTTGCGGTTCAATTAGCGCATGTCGTAAAGTACAAATAACCAACTATTGCGTACAATTCCGCAGAAAGTCGGAGTCGGAGGTAGGAGATGGAGATGGAGTTGGAGATGGTGACTCCGAGTGCGACTGGGTCTCAGTCTGAGTTTGAGTCTGGGGTATAATCATTAAGCTGAAGCCAAGTAGCCGACATTGCGACGACAATTTAAATTAAACAATCGACAATGACGACGACGGCAACAGCAACAGCAACAGCAACAGCAACAGCAGTAACAACAACAACAGCAGTGATGAAAAACTAAAGTAAAGCAGTCAGTAATCAGTCTGTCTGTCCCAGCGTCAGGCGGGTCGTCAGTCGAGTCAGTTGAGTCAGTTGAGTCGTCAGTCGAGCCACACGACGCTGATAATGCGCGTCGCGCCGGCGCAATAAATGTGTGCCGTCGTCAGGCCCTCATCTTGTTTGTGTTGTTGTTGTCGCCGTCGCTGTTGCTGTTGCTGTTTCTGCTGCTGCTGTGTGTTTGTAATCGTAACCATATAAGCGACTTAAATGGCAGGTGTGCACATCGCGTGGGAAACACACGACGTTGCTCGCGCAGTTCTCACGATACGAAAATCGAGCAAACGACAGACAAGCGAACGACTTAAGACCGAAGACTGACGACTGACGAGTGCCGATTGCCGAGCGTCGAGCGCCCGAGCACCAAGTGCTGAACTGCGGGTGCCACTTTGTGCTATAGAGCACTGCTGACTACCTACCCCAACGACTCGAATGCCAATTGGAGCTTAATCTTATAGGAACTGAACCAGAAAGTGCGCGCGCCTAATGCATGTTTACAACTGATTGTCAAATTGGGGCTGAAATGTTGATTAAGAAATGAGGATTAAGAATAATATAAATGATATGTATGCTATATCTATTACATGGCCTGAACTGCAGAGGCTTCAAGTGAATATAAGTAAAAGATTATTATTTGACGTGGATGATATGAAAACAGGGGGAGGCTTTGCAGATATGTGTGTTCGTCTGTACTTTATATAAAATATTATGATAGATATTTGGCCATAATATGATAATATGAACAAATATTTTTTAAACATTCCGTCATATTGATTAACTTTAAATATATTTCTCTATTCTATATATATACTACAATATTTAAGAATAACTACAGTTGATTTTTCAACATATAAGAAAGTTGAGAGCTCCGTAATAAAGCCACACACTACTAATCATGCAACTGCACCTCTATTTCTGTACATTGTAAATCAATATATTTGCAAATAATTTTTTTACTACTCATGCTAAGCACAATTTTCCATGCCGGCCACAAGGACTTGGCCATAAAGCCACACGATTTACAATACTCATCAAATTTTGCTTCAGCCTTTGGCAAAGACAAATCACAACCCATCGGTCAATTGTCTGCTACGTCTATTCGGAATGATCATGGCCAGAATTTTACGGTTTAATTGCATCCACAATGCGTCGGACACGCAACTAGACAATCGTCTTAGACCGTTTATTGTTACCTTTGTTGCATCTCAGTTTTTAGGGTCTCGCAGCGATTTCCTTTCCCACGCACACACGGATCGAGAGACGCCCAGAGAGTGCGAGAGAGTTTTCTAGATTTTTTTCAGCTAGTTTCTCTACCTGCTGCAGGTCCTGACTGCGGTACCCGACGAACTGTACTGCGCTCAGGACCTGCAGCCTATAAAAGGAGACGCTGCAGTTTCCAGGAGCATCATTCACACAGCATCCTGCAAGTCGTACACATCTCTTGCATTCTCTCGCATACGCTCTGTTTTGATCTCAAAAATGGCTCCTCAAACTGAAACCGCTTTCGTGTCGAAGACTCAACACTATCTGAAGGTTAAGAAGCCGCTGTTGGAGCGTCAGCGTCGGGCTCGCATGAACAAGTGCATGGACACACTGAAGACACTTGTTGCCGAGTTCCAGGGCGACGATGCCATACTGCGCCTGGACAAAGCCGAAATGCTCGAGGCGGCGTTGATCTTCATGCGCAAGGAGCTCATCCGCCAGCAGGCGCCAGTCTCGCCGGTACCTATGGATAGCTTCAAGAACGGGTACATGAATGCCGTCAGCGAAATCTCCCGCGTCATGGCCTGCACACCGGCCCTGAGCGTGGATGTGGGCAAAACTGTGATGACCCATCTGGGCATGGAATTCCAGCGCATGCTGCAGGCAGATCAGGTGCAGCAGCAACAACAGCAAAGCCAATTGGAATCAACTACAGCCCGTCGTCCCGTTAGCCCAGCCTCATCGGGCTATCACAGCGATGCCGAGGATTCCGAGGCGGCAGCCAGTCCCAAGCCAGCCAACAGTTCCATGTGGCGTCCCTGGTGAAAAACTGAAACCAAAACGCAAACAACAACTCCAATCTCTACAACAACGAATCCTGTCTTCCAAACAACAACTCCAATCTCTACAACAACGAATCATGTCTTCCAATTGACTCGATGTAAACTGTGATATTACGAGCTTTACCTAGACTTAAGACATCGATAATAGATAAGAAAACCAACTACAGCTTTAATAGTATTAGCCATAGCATAAGGAACCCAACAACAGCTTTAATAGTATTAAGTAATAGTTTATACAATGGTACTTCACTAACATTAGCAATTAAGGACAATCCAAAAGCTTTAATAGGATAAAATTAAAACTTAAAAAAAAAGAAATATTTTGTGGTTTTTTATTCTGAAATAATGTTAATAATTATTTCTCTTTTGAATTGAGAGTGAAACTGTCTTTCAAAATATAATCGAAGAAGCAATAATAATTTTATTGGCTAAGAAAATACGTTTCCCTTTTACTAAAAGGGTACAAATTATAATACTACTCAAAGCATAAGTATCCAAAATGTACTTTAACTAAAGTTCTATTTCTTGTGTAATTCTAACCTCACTTTTTTTTTAAAAATTACTACATTCTTTTGAATACGTATTATTAATTAAATAACTTATGTTCCTATTTGTGTCAACTGTACCGAATTTCCAATGCTGCTTTACTTTCTACAAATATTAACACTTCTATATCTATACACACTCAGATCCCAACTCGAGGATGTTCAGTTCCATCCATACAATATTAAAAGTATTTATGATATGCTATCAGGCAGGTACAGCTCTTAAGTCATTAGTTCTTGACAATGTGCCCGTCTCGGCAGTTTTGTAATTAGTCATGAAAGGATTAAGTGAAACAAGATGAAATAAATGGTCATAAAAGGATTAAGTGGAACACTAGATAATATAAAAGGTAGAGTCGAAAGTTAGAGAGGGATAAGGCTTACATAGAGTTGTCTTCTTGTGTCTTTAGGGAATTAGGACTGATAAATGTGGGTGTGTGTTCTCACTGCACCCACCCCCAAAACGAACGTGACAATCACTAGCTGTGATCGTACTGAGTCGAGCCTCCCCTGGGTCTGCAGTGGGAGGTCCTGGTCCCAGCATGTAACCCAACCTGCAACGATCGTCGACGCCTTCGAGTGGTAAACGAAAAACAGGTCTGAGACCTGTCTACGCCTCGGCCTCCTTAGGTTACACGTGTTGCTGGTGTTGCTTTCGAATCTGCATACGGACCCCTTGGCGTGGCTGCTCTGTCCATGCGGTGTGCTGTGGTGTCGGTCTCTTTCTGTCTGTCTGTCTGTGGCTTGTATTTAGGGAAGGCGTCAACTGAGAGTTTAACTGTAATTACAACCCCTTTTGTGCGCTGCACGTGCGCTGAGTGATGGGCGGCTCGGGGAGATCGGTCGCCTTGGCCAGGCAATTGGTTTGCGCTGCGCTTCAATGCCTCAATATCGTTATCGATACGGCTGCGGATCCTAAACTAACAATGTGTACGCTTCCAGGAATCAACCTCCCTGGCTACGACGAGTAATTTGTAAACTAAAAGACAATTCAACATGTCGCGCTGTCTCGTGTCAAGTGCGCTCGCATGTAACATGATGACAAAAAGGACCCCACATGTGTGTGCCAGAACCAAGGGTATTTTTTTAATATATCTTTTTTTTTGTGTTATGGTGTTATTTTATCAGTGCAGCAACCGCCGCCGCCGCGTGGGTCGCTATTCAAATGTGGCCGCGATTTGTATCTCTTGTTGTTTTTACTGCATGCCACATGACTTTATCGCAATTGCTATGGTGTTTTTATGGCTGCTTTGAGAGAGAAGATAGACAAGATTGAGCAGAGACTGTTAGTTAATAGCTGAGGGAATTCCAGTGTTTTTATACTTATGCCCATGTGAGAGTTGTGTATGATAAAAAGATATTTTTGATTTTATTCTTTATTTATTTATTTTTTTAGATACTGCAATCCCAGCAACTACATTTCTTCTTTTCCATGTTTTCAATATTCAGTCAAAAGTAAATTAAATTAGTAAAAAAATCTGATGCAATTCAATTTTCTTAGTCTATACTGTTTAGAATTTCTTAAAGATTACTATCCAATAATTGTCATTAAAATAATAAGTCGGAAATAAATACTTTAATATGATCACATTATTAAATCAGTATAATCAAATAAATCACACTCGATACAGTCAAGTGTGCTCGACTGTGATATACCCTCTGTGATTTGCATATTTTATGCTGCATACTTTAGAGTGCTTATTTGCAAACGGCTTTAATTTTCGACTTCTGAAAATAACTTTTTTGTTAATCTTCTGATCGAAACCAAATTTTCACAAATCAGTGGATAATTATTGTGTTCAAAATAAATAAACTGTCTTGCATTTAAAATTTTGATTGGAATTAGGTTTGTATTGGTGTACGAGGCGCAATAAATTGTAATAAATAATAAATAGATTTGATCTCCGTGTAATAATTATACATTTTGCTATCCAATTCGGTATCCCTTTATATTCAACTGTCTTAATTCTAGCTTCATATTCGGACAGTCAGACAGTTTTAAAAGCTCTACCAAAATAATAAGACCGTAAAACTATTTAAAGTTGTATTTTGATTTATCTTTCTATAATACATTTTCATATTATAATATTATCTTTAAGCCAAATAATTATACACATATGCATATCTACTCTTATCTCTAGCATAAAAGAACCTACCTCATTCTTTCGCTCAGTGTACGTACCCTCTACTGGGTATACTACATATGAACATGTGTCTTTCGTGCTAAACTAGACTAAACAAACTCAAGTGATTGGCTTCGTCTTGGCTTGTGTTACATTCCGTTGAATTTTTCGCACATCTTGTTTGAAGTTAACGCTTGAGCAGTGAAAACGGAAATACCGTAACATCGTGATAGTTAACACCGACGCGGTTTGTTGCTGGAAAGTCCATGTCCTGCAACCGGACCTGACCTGCGTATCGCGGCGATGATTGCGGGCAATTCCCCGGCGGTCCGTTTCACTGCTGCTGGACACATGTGTGAAAATGCGTCGCCTGTGAGTTACGCACGTAGTGGACTCTCCCGTCACTGTGCACACTGACGCTGTCTCTCCCACTGGGGTATCGGTCTGTCTTCGCACTTGCCGAATCTTATGTGCGGATGGCACATAGATCACGCAGACGTGTCAGTCGGCGACGATGCGATTTCGAGACGGCCTCGTAACACCAATATCCCGCTGAGATAGAAAACGACCTCGTCACGTGTTCAAACAAGTCGCTGCACGTTCACGTTCACGTTCCCGACGCGATCCCAACAATGCGTGTGTGTACGAACACTTGGGACAGGAATCCAAACACTTGCCAACAATGGCAAGCGGCAAGGGGTCAGGTTAAATGCTGCCATACATACATATATTTTCTTATTTTAACGTTTTTTTTTTTTTTTTTTTATTTTTGTGTACTCCCTCCCTTTGCCCGACTTATTGTGTTCGAGCTAATCTGGAGTTTTTGTGAGCCCTAAATGATCGGCAGCGATAAGAAATCAGTGCACGTGTTCATCGAGCAGGTCGAAGATTTCTTGGGAATACGGTACCACGGTAGCTGCCGCAGTGGTAGCTCCTATCTGTCCATCTCTCGGGCACCGTCCTCGTCCCCGTTGCCGCCTCCAGCTCCGTGCCATAGACCCCCAGCGGGGCTTTTCGAAACATTGTCTATTTCTTTTTATAGATTTGGGTTTTTGGTTTGCCAACGAAATCTGGTGACTATTCTGTGCACGTGGGCCATGAAATGAAAACATTGAGATCGAGGGAAATGAGTCGACCAAAATAAAGCCAAGGACAGAGGACAATTAGGGCATTGGTGCATAACAACGTTACGGTAGAATGAGTCAACCGAAAAAAAATGGTCAGAGGCATGATCTCTAATTCCATGTAACGCCTCTATAGACGTTTTTCAAATCCTACCAATTTGAACGAATCGCTCAACTATGAAGTTATCTATTTCATAGGATTTATTCCAAGAAGTATGCGACACTTTTTTGCATTGATTCAAATAATAAAAAAGAGAATGGCAATATAAACAAAACTATGTGCTGGTTGATTGTCAGAGAAAGAAGGAGCAGATCCAAAATTGAGAAGTCAGAATTATATGTATAGAACATGTTTTTTTGTCACGTCATTTTTGCAATTGATCTTGTTTTGTAAAATATTTTGGGCTAAAAATATTATTACCCATTACTAAAATATAACTTCTTTATTATTTATCACGGAGTCAAATAGATATTACTAAAGTATATAAAATATTCTCCTAATAAAATCCTCCTATGTAACATAATAATACATACATATATATGTTTTTCAACTATTTATTTAATATTAACTTTAAGCTGTCTGTTGAAAAAAAGTATTTGAAAATTAGATAATAATTGTTCGAACAATAGATTATAGTTGAGTAAATTAATATAAAAGCAATATAAAAAGTCAATAATAAAATTTTAAATATCAATGCCTAATTGTAGATCAAATACAGCTCAAAATAATTAGTTCATTTAATGGGCAAAGAAATTAATTAATTAATTGATTTTATTTAAAAAGAATAAGAAACTACCATAAATTTTAATTTCCAAATTAAATTTGTTTATTGATTTTTTTTTTTTTTTGACATAATTATTTATGAAACATATAAATTGTATATGTATATATACGTATAACTACAGATAGTAAATTACCATTAATCTGCATATAAAGTTTTCTTGTTTTTATACTTTACTTTTTCCCTTATATTGATGTCGTATATTCTTATCCACATAGTCTCTTATGCATTTTTATTGACAACATTGAGAATGTAACACAATACAAATTGTATATCAGAAAATCCTCCCATGCACAAGCACTTTGCTCTCTGCTAGATCTTTAAACAACCCCTCCTCCCACACTGACGGCCTTATCATCGTCCCAACTATTTATTGTGGCACTCTGGCAGCAAATCATCCAACTGTTGCCTTGTCTTCCAATTAAGCCTCAATAGTCGGGGCTGAGCTGCGAGGAAAACACACACAATCGGGTCGCCCAGCCCACAATAATAACAATGAGATGCCGTAGCCATCCCGGGTAGCAGTATGGGTACCAGCAAACTGTTAACGCCAGCCTACGAGTTCTCACCCAGAATCTTAATTTGTCTTCCTTTGCCCAAGGAGAGTTTCATAAAAAAGAAAAAAAAAACCTTAGCTCCAAAACGCACAACAAATACGTATTTATGACCCAAGTCAAAGACAATCCATTAAGGCAGAGAGGGTCGTCCCGGGACGACGACGGGCAGCAGCGACGCCTCACGCGCCATCACGTGTCCAACTTGCGACCGATCACAAGTCGAGGAGGTGGAGAAGAAACATACAAGAAAAAAATAAAAAAAAGACAACGCTGGCAGCGCTCCGCTCCGTTGGGAAGCACACAAAGTGTGCCCCTACTGGAGGCGGGGGCATCCTTGCAGCGAGTCCCCTGCTAATTGTGTGCCATCCAAGTGAAATTAAAAGCAACTCCTTCGTCTTTAGAATGCCTGACACGTTTTTGAGAGATATATTTTTTTTCCTCCGCCTTTCTCCTTTTTTTCTTGCTCTGCCTCACTCTCATTTTACGATCCTCCTTTTTTCTCGCTCGTTTGGGCAACGCCTCGAGAAAATTTTATAAATTTCAAATTACAGCGCATTAAATGATCCCGAAAAGAAAGGAGACCTATTCAACTAGTTGATCTGGGACTGGGGACTGACTGACGGACGGGCCCATTAATTGTTCGGGTCGTTCGGAGCGTTGAAAATTGAAAATATTCTCCCACGTTCCCTGCACACGTGTTCAGGACCCGAAAAAGGGATTTCTATGCCAACCAAAACGAGATAAGTGCATAAAGAGCTGCCAGCAACAGCAACAACAACGATAACTGAGGAGCATATAAAAACCAAAAGTGATCAGCAAAAAGATTCTCTTTCTCGTTGTTGTTGTTGTTGTTGCTGTCGTTCAATAGGCTCGAAAAAGGATCCTTCGAAAAACTGTGGGAACTGGTAGAAAGTCTCGCTTCTCACGATCCTGGCTCAGGATAAAATTGCTGTGCACACACAGCAGGTGCGAGCAGTGCAGCACGACATGCCGATACACTCAAACGCACGCAGGTTATACGCCAGCAGGTCCGTCCGGGCTGTCCGTTTTGAAAACACACCTGCCGTTTTTGTATCCATGTGTGTGTGTGCATCTGTGCATGTGTGCGTGTGTGTGCAGGATTTTCTCGTTTACTTGTTTTGTTTCGTGCACGTATCCTTGTACTTTCCCACACTCGCACTGTATCTGGTGTATCTTCATGGTCCCCTCCCCCGTCTCTGTGTCCCGACCTGCTGTCGGCTTGGGTTTCGTCGTTGGTCCTGTGCGGGTATAAAAGGGCGAGCTGAGCGAGGATCAGGCATCATTCGAGCACTGCGCTTCGTACAGCAAACAACTCACAGCTACACACAGCAACCGAACAACCTCACACAACAAAATGTGCCAGAACAAGAACATCATCATCAACGCCACCAGCAACAACATGAACATCAAATCGAACAAGAAGTCGTCGTACAGCGTCAAGAAGCTGCTGCAGAAGATCTTCAAGCAACAACAGCGTCAGCAGCAGCAGCAGGTCGAAGAGGAGCAGAACATGCAGAACACACACAAGGCCAACTCCTTGGAGTCTCTGGAGTCCATTGAGAACAGCCGCAACGAGTCAATCGACATCAACAACAAATCCTGCGCCATCTCCCTGGAGTCGTACGAGAACGAGGCCAACGAGCGTCTCTCCGCCTCCTGCGAAATGGAAGACTACGAGTTCGAGCAATTGCCCACAGTTCCCGTTCACTTTGTGCGCACCGCCCATGGTACCTTCTTCTGGACCGCCGCCTCCGATCTGCCCGCTGACAACGATCTCGTCGAGCCCCTCTACTGCAGCACAGCCAACGAGATTGCCGTCGCTCAGTTCCAGGACCGTTGGGTGCAGGCCTAAGCGAAACTTCCCGAACTACAAACCAACGCAACCAAGTCTTCCATTTTGGGACAATTTCGATTGGCCTTCTCCAGCTTTAAAGCGTCTTCTGTTAGTTTTGAAAAACACGCAACTCCAGCAAAACTAACTGCAAGGCGCAACCTACTCAACTGAGCTTTAAAATTGTGATGCATTTTACTATTTATTTAACAACAAA
Source organism: Zaprionus indianus (assembly GCA_018904595.1). Classification (NCBI taxonomy): domain Eukaryota; kingdom Metazoa; phylum Arthropoda; class Insecta; order Diptera; family Drosophilidae; genus Zaprionus; species Zaprionus indianus. The sequence goes on from JAEIHA010000320.1 coordinate 9,548,800, forward strand.
AAATACATATATAATTTACAAAACAAAATTCGATCAATCTTTGTTCTTATTTCGAAAACAATTTCAATTTTCAGCTATCCCTTTCCGAACAACAATTATCTGTTAATCGGCGTGACAGCACCTAATCTGCTGGCCTACCTGAGTTGCGGTCCCTTCTCTGCTACCTTGCTACCTTGCTTATTGTTTACTTTCGTTTACCTGCGCCTACCTGCGTCAGAGCAACAGCTTCCAATTAATTTTTTAGGGGTTGCTTTCAGTTTCAGGGCAATCGGATACCAACGACACAACAACAATGTATCTAATTGGAACTGGAAAAGCAGTTATTTAATGACTTGGAATCATCTACATTGATTACCAGCATATAGACGTTATTACATATGTACAATATATAAACGATTCAGACAGCAATCAGACAGACTCGTACATTAGATAAGTATTATTTATCTCCATCTGCATTTATATCTATTTACGGTAGCAACAAGTTCTTAATTGCCTCTCTGACGACAGAGAACTGATATATGAATTGTATATTTTGTATGTATGCATGTCAGACAGGCATGTTTGTATACTTGTGTGTGCAGATCACTTTCGAAATGAGAGCAATGAAGTTTGAGATATGCTCTGAAATTTATTGAGTGCATACTCAGCACATAGTTTGCGCCCTGCGATAAGCGATCTGTTCCATCTGTAGAGAACTCAATATCAAATTCTTGATTTGAATGCAAGATATATTCAGTATTCAGATGAAATGTTGTATGCAAAGTCCAATTGAGTTGTAGTTCTCCCCCTTTTTATAAGTCAAACATCCAAATGACGTTTGTTGTTGAATAAATATATAATATATGTACATATATATAACAAATAGACATTTACAAACAATACATATAAGTATATAATTCTATTGTAATCGCTGACAACTTTTACTTTTTGAACTGACCTAGTCCAACCCTTCACCAAGTTCTAACTAATTGCATATTCATAGGGTTTTGCTTTCAATGATGTCGAGAAAGTTATTAAATTTGAAGTACAAGTATATCTATGAATAGCTATTTCATTTTGTAATTTTTTACTCTTGTATAGTGTTTCATACTTGTCGATCTAGTCTCTCTCTCCGTTTTTTTGTTTTTTGTTAGATATCTGGGTAAATATGAATGATATATTATAATATGCACTCAAAATTTCATCAAAATCGGATTACTATAACGTATAAATGCTGAAGTAGAGTTGTTTGTATGGAAACCAGTTTCGATTTTCGAAATTAATTAACTCATGATATTTTTTAAATTCAAAATTCCATTCATATCTGCAGCTTTATATATAACTAGTATTGGAACGACCGGAGAAGATAAGAACCTGCGAGAGTATATAACTTTCAGCATGCCGAAGGAACAGCAAGTTCTTCCTTCTCATCCTTCTTCCTTCAATATCCCAAAGATTCCTTTATAGTCCATTCGACGCTCGATTGTTTGATATAATAATTGTTTGTTTATTCATTTCGAAATCATAAGTTAACATTTAATAATTATTTAAAGCTTAGTTGATCTACTTAATTAGCTTATGAACAACACACACAGTTTTCATGCGTTAACTCTAGGAAACTTAGCAAAAATCATTAGGAAATTTGCGATTATCCGAAGTGATTTGGATCGCAACGTACTTTAGTCATATCACAGTCGAAATACAAAAATATACAATATCTATATATACGATTACTATCATTACCTAATCCTAAAGGTAATTTAAAAACAGAATTATGCACAGTGCACACAAATTGTGCGATTTGCTGTGTCAATTTGCTTTGGAAGACAACTGATTTTCCTGTTGTTGTTGCTGCCGTCGCGACCGATCTGGGGCCTGAGACTATGGCAGCTAACGGTTAATAGCCATTTGGAATACTAAGGATAAGATCTTGAACTGGAGTAGATGTCGCGCCATGTCCGTGTCCCGACATTACCAAGGCCGCCAGACGGGCTCCGAGGCGCCCGACTCTTGCGAACTAACCGATGCCGTTTCGGATATCGCTGTGCCATCCACGGATGTCACATCGATTAGCTCGTCCTTGCCCGCCAGGAAGGCACTGTAGCTGGCTGCGGCGGCGGCGCCGTAACCGCCTAGCAGAGGAAAGGCCAAGCGTCCCGTTGCATAGCCGACGGCAGGCAGAGATTGTTGTTGTTGCTGCTGCTGCTGTTGTTGTTGTTGTTCTTGCTGTTGTTGTAGCAATTGGGTTTGCAGCTCAATTAGACGCGTCGATAGAAACTTCATTATCTTGCGGCCAATCTCATCGGTTTGCTGTGTCTGCAGCAGCACTTGCGTAATCTGATCGGCTGCGTGCACATAACCGGAGCGAAAGGACTCAACGTGGGCGGCACTGGTGCTAGATGCTGCGGCACCGCCCCCATTGCCATTGCCGGTGCCAATGAGACTTCCAGGGGGTTGCAGCGAAAGTCCGCCGCGCTGCTTGAGTTTCCGCATATGATCCACGGTCAGCTCGAGTATATCGGCCTTCTCCAGGCGCGTTACATGCTCGCCCTCCTGCTGCAGGCACTCGACCATCAGATCCTTGAGATCGTCCAGGCACTTGTTGATGCGCGCCCGTCGCTTGCGCTCGAGCAGCGGCTTCATCACCTTGCGGTACTGATACGTCTTGGACATCTCCATGACCATGTTGTGTCGCGCAGCACGTTCACGATTTGCGCTCACGGCTGTGATTTATTTTTTTATTTTTTATATTTTGGATATTTTTGATTTTGGTTTTTGGTTTTTATTCCGACGCGAGCGCGTCGCGTTTGGCGTTCCGTTCAACAGGCGGCACGTTTATGAAATGAGTGGCAAACAAGTTCCCAACGTTACTTTTATACGACGCTCTCGCTGCCGACCGAGCACTGAGCTCCCGCATGATCGCTCACGCACACACGCTCAGCCACGGGCGCAGCTCACACACGCACACCAGCGCAAACACTCGGCGCTCTGTGGTGGCATTCGGCTCGGTAGCGGCACTCGGCAGCGCGCATAAAGAGAGGCTACTGTGAAGTCCGTTGCACAGGCAGAGACACAAGTTTTTGGGGTTGGGGTTGCCAAGTAACCAGGCACAGTGGGTCGAAAGTTTATTTTGTAAATTATTGCATTTATTTAAGGCCTTAAAATGTATAATATGTAATTTACATTGAGTAATTTTTAAATATAATGATTTACAAAAAAAAAACTTTTTTGTTATTATTAAGTAATTTATTAAGGCGTACGGGGAAATTTATTTACTGCTTTGTGACCTTCCTTAACTCAGTATTAATTCATTTAGATGTGTCGGCCATTTTTTTTTAAGACTTGTTTTTTAAATTTGAGTCAAAATTACATATATGTTGTATACTTTTCAGGGCTCATTTAAATTGTAAAATGCTTAAAACTGTACATAAAGTACATTTAACTTATTCAGTAACTAATTTTAATAATAATTGCAGTTAACTTCATGCACGTTTGCTTTTTGTAACGATACCAAAAATATATCTAATTAGTAAATTGATAGGGTTTCAACTTCTTGGTAAATATCCTAAAAGTCTGCAACGGTTACGAAATTGAGAACACAGAAAAGTTCAAACTTAAATATTTTCCGACTGTTTTGGAAAGTGCCTGTTATACAAATTTAAATATTGAGTGGTTTTAGTTGATTTTAAACGGGAAATATATTTTAAGCATATTACGTTCAAAATACATGAATTCTTCATTTAATACAGAGACCGTAAATACTGCACAAATATAAAAAAATCCCTATCTAAGAAATCTTCCTAAAAATAATTAAAAATCTAATTATAACAATTATATAAGAAACTTTTATTTTGGAACTGTTTTATTATTTATTAGAAAAGCCTCCAATAACCGTTATTTGTGATTTTTAAACATTTCCTGTGTAAATATTTCAAGTAATTATATTTCAATAATTTCTATCTCATAAAGTTGAATGCTCATTCAATTTAAATTTCTACAACTTATCAAATTTTTTTGCTTGTCCATCAAGTTGCACCCACTGTGCTCTCTTTGGCACTTTGTTGCGCCAGTTCATGCAATCGGCAAACTCTGCTCAGCGTGAGCATGAGCGCAAGCGAGAGAGTGTGCCCTGACTGCGCTCTGGCGCGCGTTCGTCTTCAAAAATTGATTGCAGAGGAAGCCGAAGTCGGGGCTTTGGATTTCGTTGATACGGAATGAGAATGGGCCTGCGCGTGGCTCTCAGTGTGCCGTCGATGTTGTTGCTGCTGCTGCTGGTGCTGCTGCTGGTGCTGCCACTGCCTCTGCCGCTGCCGCTGCCGACGCCGTCCTCGTCGTCCATGTCATACTTATTGTCAATGATGACAGTTGCGCTGCTGCTTCAACGGCTGCTCCTATTCGTCGGCTCTTTGGTGCTCTCGCTTACACTCACACTCACACTCACACACACACATAATCGCACACACACATGCACACTTGCACAAATGGGAGCCTACTGTGAGTGCGGCAACGACGACTGAGAGTGTGTGTTGGGTTGTGTTGTGCCTTTACTTTACGAGACCGTGGGAAAGAGATTTGTCGTGTGTTTCCCACACGTTGGACGGATGGCTGGATTGTGATGCGATCCGATGGATTGCTGAAATGTTTTGCTGCTTGTTGTTGTTACAGTTGTTGGGTGCAGCTGTTGTTGTTGTTGCTGTTGTTGGTGGTGGTGGTGCTGGTTGTTGCTACTGATTGTCGCTGCTGCTGTTGTTGTTGTTGTTGTGGCTGTCGCTTGTTTGGGGGGCTTTAACTCGCGCAATTATGTCGCATGCTTGGCTGATGATGATGACTGCGACAACTACGACAACCTCAACAACAACAACAACAACAAATAAACTGTAATAACAACAAAAAGAATAACATTAAGTGGCCAGCATTTCGTTGAGGCGTATCGATTAAGCGACCCAACTCGAGCTGGTCCCATCCAAGTTTGCGCGCTCCAGCTTCGGCTTCATTTCCAAACTTTGCATGGCTAAAGTTGTCGCCTTTCGTCTCACACAGCGCAATAAAGCAACCAACATCCGGTTGTCGTTCTAAGATTTTTCGCTGATCTCGTCTCTGTCCACTGGAAAACTGGACACAAACACACACACACACAAACAAAGCTGTGTACTATGTGTATAAAATGTTGCCCTTTTTTTATTTTTTTGTAATTTTTTTCTTATTTATCGCCATCACAGCAATATGACACTTGTGCTTGGCGCGACGTTTTCTTGTTTTTTCTTTTCGGTCTTTTTTTTTTGCTGGTCCAAGCAGTTCCCATGATGCTGCAGAATCTCGTGTGTTTGTTTTTTTGTCTTATGCCCATGACTTCCGTTAGCCCGTTGCTTGTGGTTAGCTGCCTGCTGCTGGTATTTCATTTATGCTGACACAAGCACAGCAACACGATCAGGCAAGCTGTGCATAGTGTTCATCTCGGTTGTCACACGTGTCGTATGAGTAACGCAGTTGCATCTAATCGCACACACACACACAGACACAGACATGCACAAATGTGCCACAGCTATGCAGATACACAAAAGCCGCAATCGAAAACCATTTTCAACTAACCTCAATGCACACTAATTGCTTGTCATATATATTTTTAAGCTCTGCGCTAACTTTGCGCAAAACTTGTTGCCCTGTTGCCAAGTTGGCGCGTTGCCTTGTTGCCAAGTTGCCTCGCTGCCTGGTTGCCTCGTTGCCTTGTTGCCTCTTTGGTCGCCTGCCGTGTGAACCAAAGCCAAAAGCCAAATGGATGATTGTGGCTTCAAGAGTCGGTAGCGGCGCACAGGCGAAGCACGAACTGCAAATGCCCTAACTAAAGGAAGAAAGCCTTTCACTTACCGAAAGGAAACTTTTGAAATATGGAAATAACATTTTATTTTAATTTCACATTAGCTTTCAGTTTTTGAAGATATATGTAAGTTATATATGTAAGTTCTGCTAAACTGATTAAAGTATTATAGAGGATAGATTCCATGGCAAAAATATATATACAATATAAATGCATTATTATTATTATTAATATTATTTGTATTATTTTATTATTATTATTTTTGTATTGCATTTAAAGTTTTTCAAAATAAATCAATCATCCAAAACAGCTTAAAGTTCAATACTTTTCAACCTGCAGTTACCAAACACATAAGACATTCACTGTACTAAGAGCAACGATAGTGTATTCAATTGGCAACGATGCCAGCTCAGCGTTGGGTCTGTCCCGATGTCTGCCCGCAAGGCGTTAAGGCAGGCACATGCGCAGCTCCATCATGAACTGAGTTGGAGTCGGAGTTGGAGTCGCATTTGCAGTTGCAGCAGTTGGCAGCAGAGCATCGAGTCCAAGTCGTAGTCGAAGTCGGAGATGTTGCCAAAGTCGCTTTCAATTTAGCAAACGTGCAGTTCAAAGCTAGGCGCTGATTGGGGGCAAATGTGCGGGGCAACAACAACAACAATAGCAACAACAGCAACACCGACAACGATGCTGGCGACGACGACGTGCAGCGGAGAGTTCAAGATTAATGGCAAGCAAAGCTATGGCGAGACGATGGTGGCTCACAAACTGCAGGCGTGCGGTGTGCACGCGATTGGCACGAGTTTGTTGCTTTTGGCCCCGCTCTCGGCCAGGTTGCGACTCGCTCTCAGTCTCGATCCCAGCCTCGTTCGCTGCTTGGCTGCAGCTTGGTTCCATGGCCAGGCGAGACGACTGGGCCCGACTAGTTTTGTTGCGCTAAGGCTCGATTGGGTTTTTTATGTTTTTTTTTGTGTGGGAACGAGCAGTGCAAGGACTGGCGTTGTGTGCGGAATCAGGTCACGGCCTCATTAGATCTGCCTTTGTGCCGGAGCGTGTGAACAACATGTCATAATCCCCCTCGGCCAGGATCGACCAGCATCGCGTTGAGCGTTAAATGAACTTATCAGCGCCGGGCCTGAGAGCCTTGATTGTAAATGACAACAAACAGGCGAACAAGTAGCAATAACAGCTGCTCTCCAAAAAATCACAAGAAAGGAAACAAAAATAAGAAGCAACAACAACACAACAACAGCACCAGCACCAGCACTGGCAACGGCAACGACAACGGCAACAATACCCGAAAACCCAAAACCGAATAACCCAAGTGAAATTCTTATAAGCCCTTTCCCACACTCGCAACGGTGCGCGCCGCCTGCGCCAGGACGGAAATGCGCAGCGTCTTAGTGTGCAGGGGTTGCAACGGCACAGGTGCAGCTGCTGCCCCTGGTATCCATAGTGAGCTCGAATAGGCTACGTCACTGCGCCCAACCGGCTCTGGGCCGGACAAGACGCAGCAACAACAACAACAACAACAGAAACTCGGCTCTGGCTTTGGGCTCCGACTGCGTCTTCGGGTACCGTGTGAATGTGAAAACAAAGTCAGTCGTGCATAAATGACGGAACAGGCGATGCACAGTGGTTGAAAACCAAGAGTATTGAGTGTGTAAAATGCACATGCAGCCAATAAACACAGAAAGAACTCGTACTCATTTTATAACATGCTTTTAATGGTGATTTAATTTATTTAGGTTTATTTTTTTATAATTTTAATATTTTAATTAAGAACAGTCTTTACCATATATGTTTAAATATATTAGAAAACTCAATTTTACAACTTGTTAAGCTTTACGTTTGGTCTTAGCTCTAATAAATTCATTTTATATTATTATATATATAAAGATTATATTTCTAATAATTTAATTTTTTTTTGTAATATTTTATATAATTTCTTAATATCACACAACCGTTTATGTTATATAATAATATTTTTTGAAAAACTTGATTCGTTAACCTTATAAACCTTCTTCGTGTTGTTTAATTTAACAGCTTAGTTTCTTGTCATATTCTTTTATCATGATAATCAGCTTAGGCGAAAAAAGCACTAAGTAATTTTAAGTATCTCAAGATTATTATCATTATGAAAAGTTTTCTCATAAATGAGGTAGCCAAAATATTGTCAATAAGCTATAGAAAAATGTCAAGCGACTTAGTTTATGGTTTGTTGACGCTGCTTATTATTGAACAAATTAATAATATGATTAGGTTGTATTAAATAATCTATTCATCATGCCAGAACAGGTTATTTTAGCAAATTTCAAGAACTGCAAATCTATTTTATAGTACAATTTTTGCAAAACAATAATTATTTATTTCAATATTCATACAATACAAGTTTTGCAGTAAACACTTAATAATTATTTTAAATATTTTTATTTATACAATAGTTTATTAGCAGATATGTATTAAATAATGATTATTATATATAAATAAATTATTACCATATATCAACTTTTCTAAAAAGTCACTTGACAATCAATTCGTTTATACAATTGTAATCCAATCAGTTCTAACAACTGTGTCCCACTGTGCAGCCGGCGTCGCTTCATCTACCTGCAGCCTAAACTCATCAAGCGGCCCATGTCGATTGTACGTGCATGGGAAAAGTACACACAAGCTTGTGGATTCCTGTTGGAATTTATTTGGGAAATACGCGCACATCTCCCTCTTTCCCTTCATATCGACATCGACGAAGAGTCGATTGTGCATGTGTGTACGACCGCATGTCTCTGTGTGTGTGTGTGTGCATGAGAGTGCACTCAAATTTCGTACGGTGCTCGGGCTCGTGAGATCAGCCGGCATACGATTTCACTCTTGACTGGCCATCGGCTGCGCAGCGGCAGCTCCTCATATATAAATATGAGCGCCGCTTGGCGCAGCAGCATCAGAAACCGAACGACTCTCGCGAGGTGCGCACACGCAACGCTCGCAGCAAGACACGAAACATAAAAGCACAGCAACACAACAACAACAACAAAAAAAAGCTATCATGTATCTGGATACGAAAAACTTGGCAGCCAGCGGAAGCAACAACACGACGACAGCAACAACAGCAACAACGACAACAAAGTCAGCACGACGCATGCGCAAAGTTTGGCTACCTTTGCGACGTCTGTTGACAGTGGGCGGCAAGGGGCGTGCCACAACCCAGCCACATCCCAACAATGTGGATCTCAATAACACACAGCTGCTGTTGCCCCCACTGGAGCTACTGGACAATGACAATGACAGCAGCAAAGTGACAACGCCCGATGATTCTATAAAGCTACAGGTGCATCAGCAGGAGCTAACGGAACCAGAACTGCCACTTCCGCCTTGCAATACGCCCACACTGATCAGCAGCGTCTACGTGGAGAAGGCTGCCACACAGAGCTGCAATGCCTGCCAGCATGGACGCAACTGCCAGCACACACATCACAGCAGCAACGCCAGCGACATCACAACACAGTTGCCTCCCAGTGCAACGCCCACTTTGTGGGACCTGCAGTTGCCGTTGCAGTACATCAGCACTGACAACGGCACCTTCTTCTGGGCCAACACACAGGAGCGCGTCGACGATGATCTGCTGCACGCCTGGCTCTGTCAAAGCTTTAGCCAATTGCCCGGCACGCTTTGCTAGCCAACAGAGATAGAGAGAGAGAGAGAATGAGACAAAGCACAATAGAGTGAGAGCCCAGTCGAGTCTTAACGTGTTGTCCCCTTAACGATAACAGATCTCATTTCGGAATGCTCGTGTCCAAGTTCCCAGGCAGTTGCTTCATATTGCAACTTAGCTCCTCGGGCATTCCGATACTTATTAGTTAACATATATTTTTGTTCGCACATTTATTTATTCCTTTTATTTTGCGCAATATTTACTTTTTGTCAATGTGATATCGATTTGCAAATAAATGTAAAACTATTGTACTCGAATGGTTTATTATGAATCAGAGCTTTATGTTTCAGATTTTTATCAATTTAAATTGGGAAAACACTCAGCAACATTGTTAGGTAGTAAAATTCAATTGGAGATTAGATTATCGAATCTATAACCCGTTCAAGCAGTATATGAACTTGGCTGAACTTTAAATGTTCACTACGTAATATTGTACAAGACTTTCTTATAGTTCATATGTTATGTACATTGTTGAAACTTAGATTGTCAGACAGAAACCTATTTGAGTAGATAACCTAGTTCTATTCGCACCAACAAAGCAGTCAGTTGAATTTAGAAAACTTATCTTATCTTGAAATACTTTAGAAAGGAGTATATTAGAATAGATAAACTTCATTGGGATCATTGATCGAACTCGGTACCCCATTTTCGAAGATTTTTTCAAAGTCTTTCTTTGCTTCAAGATACCTTTTAATACACTAGTTCCATTCTAGATAAACAACAAATAAATGAGATTGAACTACCTCCTTAGGATCACTGACAATCAATACACTTAATTTCCTATGCTTCAAGATTTATATATTTTGACAAAGAATCAAATAATTTCGTAGAAAAAGAAAGTGTTAGATCAGTGACTGTTTAACAGGTGTCGGCACGCAGGAGGCGGAGCAGTTGGTCGGCTTGAATGCCGGTTGCACGCAGGGCGCAGTTGAAGTTCTCCAAGGTGCATGCGTTGGAGACAAGGCCGCGGTACTTGCCGTTGGTCACACAGATGGGCTGGTAGATCATGCTGCAGGGCTTCATGCACTCGGCAACGTCCAACTTGATGTTGCCCAATTTTTCCAGCAGATTATCGACCTTCTCGGAGCTACACCAGGCCATGTCAGTCTCGGTGTAGGCTAAAGAAGAGAGAGACAGATGATTCAAGAATAGAATCGGAATAGGTCATGTCTATTTAGTTGTGGACTTACTGGTTAGGGCATTGCGTTGACGGCGGCAGTTGCTGGCTTTCAGATTGCACTGGCTGGCGAATTCCTTAAGATTGAAGCCATCGGTGCCACAGACGGGCTTGTAGATGGACGGGCATATTTGCGGACAATCCGTTTCGTTGAGGGACACCGTGGTGGCAACAATGCCGGACACGAGGACCAGGCACAAACAGAGTGTTGTTAGTTGTGAGTTCATTTTCTCGTTAATTTACTATTTGATTTTCACGGGAACTTGCGTTGTTTCGTCGTGGTCTACGTGTGCTTTTGGTTAGCTATCGTTTACAATTGCTTTGCTGACTGACTGGCGTTCCATTGATTTTTATATATATATACAGTTACTCGTATATGGCCGCCCCTTCGGCAGCTACCGTCGTACATCGCTGCGGCACGCTTATCAGCCTCACCGGCGACTGATAAGGCACAATCATAAACAAGCAACTCGTTAAGTTTGGTCTACAAACTTCTAGCACGAACTGTGTGTGGTGAGTAACACTTTGTTGTGCTCCAGTTGACGGCGTATTGACAACGCTGCCACATGCCATCAGCCAGTCAATCTGTCAGCAATCTGCCATCACAGCAATCATGGCATGTTGTCGTATCTTCTTATCTTGTTTATCGCATCATAACAGCTATTCGGTATTATTTTGGTGATAGCTTCGGGGAAGAATTTCGGTCATAAACAACCAATTAATGTCGAACTAGCAATTTTTGTCAGTTCACTCAATTTGTTTGTTTTGAAAAACCAAAATATAAACTCATTTTATTTCGATGAGATATGCATATTTTCAACAGAACTAATGAATGGTTCTTTCCCTTTTGGGGAGTACTTTTAGTTAATTAAAGAAAGATAGATCGAGATGTTTTCTTTTTTGGGAGAGTCATAGTCATTTCTAGTATATGGTAGAACTTGAAGGTAAGATATGTTAATAATAATAGAGTACGCTCGAAAGTATGCTCCATTTCAAGAGGAATATTTTTTTAGAAGAGTATTATTATTATTTATTATTCTATAATCACTAAGAATCGTTCAGTTCCATCTGAACTTAACCTAATGCGTAGCTTAAAAGATAAAATTATGGTTAAAGTTCCTTAATTATAATATATACAAGTGTACACTAGAGGAATTATGCTATCTTACGACTAAGGAGCTCATGTGGATGAATTCTCTTCAAACGTCGGAGGGAAATGGGGTCGACGAGATCATTCGCCAACGTGTTCGGGTAAAGGGGAATATTTATAAATATATTTAGTATTTAAGTTTTATTTGTATTGAAGTTCAGTTAAGTATTTAATTCGAAATCAGATCTAGCAATACTTTGTTCTAACTTTCCACACAATCAAAACACATCTTAAAATATAAGTTAATTTTCTAAAGAAACCCGTTAACAGCTATAAATATCCTAATAATTAATTATCATTTGAGATTTAACCAACGAAATTCGATACTTTTCGTAACAGTTTTCCTAGGAATTTGCAGTGTCAAAATACATGTTATTAACTTTTACAGTTTTCGGATATTGTTACTATAATATATTTATGGACTTGACTTAGTCATTATGATCATCGCATAACTCACATTATATAACGATAGATGAGCCACAAGAATGCTTAGAGCCAAGTTGGGGAAATAATTACATAAATTAAAGTGCTATTCTGACCGCCCACATTGTCCCTTCTTATGGCTAATGATATTGCTGGTGCTGCTGAAAGTCTAGGGGCCACTTAAAGGTTACAATCACCGCAAAGACAAAAGCAACAATTGGATACACACAGAGAGAGGGGGACAAGTCAGAAATAGAGACAGACTGTTTGTCTGTGAGCCGGGCCTAATCACCGTTTAATGTGTTCACACACTTGTTGCTCGCGGCGCCCTTAGCTAACGCAGGTTCGTTCGACCATAGACATGGTCAAAGAACTGTCCAACATTGTTGTTGTTGACGTTGAGCAATCAATGACCGCTAAGCGTATGCCGGTCACGCACGCGAAGGCCGTCGCCAACGTCGTCGTCGTCGTTGTGGTTACTTTATGTTGAGAATTGGGCACACAGTCGCAAGTACGTTAAACCCAAGAAACGGTTCCCGCTCCAACTAACTCCAACTCCGCCCATTCTCGGTAGAAAGACAGTGCCCTATGCAAGTGTGCGGCTTGTAAATGCAAATGAGCCACAATGAGATGCCTATCACCGCCTCGATGGACGCGCTGCGGTGGCAATCATCACAAGCATTATCAACATCAAACCCCGATCGGCATTCCGGGATGGTTCTTCTCTCTCTCCAATTCTCTGTTGCTGCGCATACGAAATTAATTATGCGCTGTCGGAGGCAATTTAACAGAAACTTATATTGCTACTTAATTTACGTCACGGCGCTACCAGAATTCTATACAACTCATTGGATACCCTAACAATGGGTATGGTCGAATTACAATTGGGCAGTATTGTGAAGACGGGGCTGCGATTATATGATAATACTGTATATAAAGGGAATATAAGTTAACACCAACCAATTTCTGATTATAATATTCTAGTATATAATACTCACTATATCATACAAGTATTTATAATAATTTATATTCTTCTTTTTTTCGTATTATAATTACCTTTATTATGTAAAGTATATTTTAATTTACTTAAGTATTATTAACATTATTTATAATCACTGAAAAGAGTATATAATATTTGTTCATCCAAAGCCAAGTTATATTTTCAGGTTCTTTTTTAGCCATAAATTAGCATTTATATGTTATTGTTGGAGAGAGTGCCAGAGTGGAGAGAGATAGAGAGACAGGGGGATAGAGAACAGGACAGGTATCGAATGAAATGGGTTGGGAGCGATTATCTTTTGCGGTACTGTTTTTATGCCCAATTTGAACGTCCGCCTTGAAACGCCTTGGCATGTGGGTGTTGCCTGAGAGTGCGTGTGTGTGTGTGTGCCAGAGTGTGTAAATATGCTTACGTCTGTGCGTGTGCTGTGTACTGTGACTGTCGCTGTGACTGCGACAGGCCCGTGACTGGAAGGTGTTGACGTCTACATGTTGCATTTTAATTGTTCTTTTTGATATGGGTTTTTCCTCCACCTACCCCCCTCTCCGCCTCCAATTTCTTAACCAACTTGCCGTTCTTATTGGTTATTTCACTTCTGGCTGGAAAATCACATAAATAAGTTGTACGACACGCGGCGACAAGCCCGTGCAGGCAATTGCCGTGAAGTTATGCGCACCATCTCCATGTTTGGGCACACAGGTGCTGGCGGCCTTAGCCAAGGCAAGGTGGCACTTGCCTGCAGATGTACTAACTTTATATACATACATATATCTTGGCAGGCTTCCCAGTCCAAGTGGAGCCAAGGAATGCTAGCTATAGCATTGTCACAGCAGTGTGAATGCGAACACCTCCGGGCAAGGTCATTGCATGTAGCAGAATTTCACAGAGCATTGCCAGGGAAATAGAGAATTGCCTAACCGATTTAAGTTTATTTAATTGCATAATATATGGTATAGATATATTGGGAAATATATAAATATTCCTACTAAGTATTACTTATTTAATTTTTCTTATCTCCTCTATTAACTCAAAATATAGAATTTCTCTAAAAATGTCTTGGGGAATATCTCAACTATTTTGCTACCAAATATTAAATTCTTTAAGAAGATCCCTACCTTTTATATAGAGTCCATAAATTGGAGTACATATGAAAGTTAATAAATTTAAAAAAAAAAGTTTTACAAAGTTTTTTAATAAACTTAAAAGTATTGTCAAAGAACTTGTCATTGCTTTTTTGCTTTATTACATTATCTTGTTTGTTCGATCTTCAAATGCTACAAAAAAAAAAACTCCAATTAACGTTCTTTATGCACAGTACTTTCAGCTTGATAATGATATAGGGCTTTATCAATAGTGAGTGAAAACATCATTGACGTCATAAAGGTTTTCCCCATAAAATAATTTATCTAGAAACGTCGTCGAGCATCCAGAAATATACATCCCTTAGGCTGACTTATCAGTCACGTAGACAGGACCAAAACGAACATAAACAACATTCATATTGTAAACATGTTGCGGCAAGAACTGAATGAATCCGAGGGCTGAGATGAATGACTGAAAAAGAGATGAGATTCTGACAAAGATCCCCCGAACCCCCCGAAAAAGAAATTAGAAGCCAATGAAATTTGAGTTTTATATCTTTTGTTTATATTTCTTTTTTTTTTTTTTTTTTGTTTGTTTTTGTTTTTTGTATGGTAAAGTATTTGTTTTTAAAGCTGTCGTTTTCTATCACAATATCTTAAGAACTAATGGAAGCGCTGGATTCGCTGAGATTGAGTTTCGAGTAAGTACTGCTATCACATTGTTGCAGGCATATAAAGCTTCTTCGAGGATTAAGGGTTAGGGATTGTGGTCCTCCTTAGGCCTGGGCCCAACGATCCTGGTACTGCATGAATGGATGCTGTTGGCTCGAGTAGCAGTAGGCGGGCTGCAGCAGATCGGCATCGACGCTGGCAACGGGCTGCAGATTGGTGGTCCAGAAGAAGGTGCCGGCCTCGGTGCGAGCGAAGCGAACCGGCACATAGATGTCTTCCTCGGCGTCGAACTGTTGCTGTTGCTGCTCCTGTGCCAGCTGAGATAGCTTCTCGTTGGCGGCGTTCTCATCGATTTCGGCATAGTAAACCTCTTCGACTTCGGCGTTGCGCAGATTTTCCACCGACTCAAGAGATTCGACTGAGTTCTGGCGGTGTTTGAGCTGTTGTTGTTGCTGCTGCTTCTGTTGCTTCTTGAAGAGAGTCTTCAAGACTTGCTTAATGCTGTAGTTCTGCTTCATTTTGTTGTTGCTGTTGTTGTTGTTGTTGTTGGAGATGGCGACTTGTTGGCACATTTTCGAAATAGAAGTGGAAAAGCGAGAGTTGCTTGTGTTGTTGTGTTGCTTGGAACGCTGACGATGTCAGAATGATTTCCCAACCGACAGGGTACCCGCTTTTATAGCTCGTCGCGGCTCGGCTGGGCTCGGCTCGGCTGAACTCTGAACACAGCGGCAGCGCAGTCGTACAAAATGCATTTCCTGTGGCGGCACACACAGAAACAAACACACACACACACACACACTTGCACATGCGCATGTGGCGCGGCAAGAAGGGAGAGCGAGAAGGAAATGTCGAAAGACCCTCGACCGACACGCGTACGTGTTACGCACCTCACCCTCTGTAGAGAGAGAGAGCGAGCGAGGAGCGAGGGAGAGCGGTAGGGAGAGAGATAAGATAGTTAGCTGGCGAGCGAGAACCTGAAATATGAAGCCGACTCCGTTAAGGGCAGCAGGTAGCCTCGACTCGGCTTGGCTCCTGCCTGCCAATAAGTGTGTGCCAGTGTGTATGTGTGTGTGTGTGTGCGAGTGTGTAGGAAGTCGCCACTCGGCGAGGAAACGTTAAATACACGTAACCCCGATCCATACAAAAAGTGCAACTGTTCGAGACCATACAAAGTGTGGGAAACAATTTTTCGGTGCCCCGAAATCCTGAAATTTTAAGGAAATGTATTCAAGTGGCCAACACCGAAGCAGCAAACGAAAGAAAGAGGGAGAGAAAGAGAGTCGGAGGGGGGAGAACAGAAAGAGACAAGAATAGGCAGGTGTTCCTTGGTAAAATTTCTCACGACCTGCAGGAAGACACCAGGACCAGGACACACAATATTTGTGCATGGGATGACGAGAGCAAAAGGAGTGCAAATTGTAGTCCTAATGGGCAATCAACATAAAGAAGACCCTTCGTCATATATAGGGGATGCCGGTTGAGCTGAGCTGAGCACTGTTTACCACGGCATTCCCACGCATTCGACTTGGTCGTGCTGCTCCTTGGGGTCCTGTTATTTACGCATTTCGAATCACTTGTTTGTGTGCTCTCCTCACGATTCCCAACTTTCCCACACGACTCAGAATCGTGAATCCCCTGACGAAACCAATACGAACCGAACCCGAAACCCTGTGGCAATAAAATGTGGCTGCCACTTGTCTTTGATTTCATTTCGAATGCACCCTTATTTGCTCGAAGATCCCATAGATATTTTAATTATTTTGTTGCCCTTGTGTTTGGGGAGGGGAACAAGGGCAGAGGGCACTATCGAGAGTGCGTGTGGAAAGTGTGTGTGAAGCGTGCAATAAGCGCATCTTGTAGATACTTTTCCATCACTCTCAAGGGGGGAGGTTGTATTGCTGCCTTGGACTTTGTGTTTATGTTATCGTCGCAGCTAATGGATCGAGTCTACATATGTGAACTGGTAAGCCCTCCGCTCCCACATTCCCCCCTCGAAGACAAACTGACAATGTTTATCGAAAAGTGGAGAGCAGCCCAAGTCCCCATGTGTCATCTCTCTGCAGCTCTCCCTCTTTCTTTGCTGTGTACTGTGTGGCCCCTCAGGCGGGGGGCATTGACAGCTTGCATTTCAGACTCAGTCTCAGACTCAGTTCGAGTCCCCTGTCGGATTCGTCTGGGGGGTGCAGTTGCGCCTCGGTTCGCCTCGACGATATGCGATATATGCACTTGAGAAACTGTTGCCTCCAGCCTCGACACAGAGATAATGGGCAACGTGCCAAGTGCCGCGCTTGTGGTGTGCACAACACAAACAGTGCATCATAAAAGCGAGCCACCACCACCACCATCACTACCACCAGCACAGCCGCCATTCACGAAAGAGGCTGACCGAAAGCTGCCGCACTGCGGGGGGTGTAAGAGGGGGCGGGCAGTGCGGCGCGATGCTGTATGGAGTATGGGGCGTGCCGGGTCTTTTATGTGATCTTAGCGAGTATGTGCTGGCATCCAGCAGCCAAAGCAGCCGCAGACGCAGACGCAGCTTCGCTTTGGCGGATGGCAAACTGGTTTTGCAGCCAAGCTACGACCATGGTTATAACAGCACACACACACTTACACACACACTCAAGCATATTCAACGGGTATGACGAACAAATGTGTAAAGTATTAAAATGACTAAAAAGAGACCAACAACAACAGCAACGAAGAGAAACAAAAGCGTCGACCGCATCCCAAACAGCGGCCAGCAGCAAAGACTCGCCAAGCAACAACAGCAGCAACAACAACAGCAACAACAACAACAGCAACAACCACTCGATGGGGGCAACAACAGCAGCGGCAACGAGCCAGCCCCAACCAATCTTTTCAAGTTGATCCCCATCAAGATATTATTTGACAGCAATGAAACGACTGGCACGAGTTTGTTTCCCACGGTCTGGCACTGCGCATGTGTGTGTGCCGTGCCTACGTACGTGTGTGTGTATATGTTGTATGTGTGTGTGTGCTTGTGTCTGTGTACGCCTTTTGTCGGAATGGGATGGATGGGTTGCCGCTGTCTCGTGGTCTTGCTGTCGCTGGCTGCCTCTGTATGTGTGTCTGTGTGGGTCGCTGACGGCGTTATGGAGCACTCGCTTGGCTGGGGGCATGCAGAGGGGGCCGTGGTAGTCTCCAGGGGGCAGGCGCACACTGCTCCGGCTCGGGCTGCGGCTCGGGCTCTGGCTCGGGCTCGGGCTCTGGCTGCTTTTCGCGGCGCAATAAAGTTGAAAGCGCACTGTTGGATATAAATTAATTCAACAACACGCTATAGTTGCCGTCGTTGTTGTTGCTGCTGCTGCTGTTGTTGTAGTTGTTGTTGCTGCTGATGTTGCTGCCTGGCTTGGTCTTTGCGCTTGGGCCGGTGCCCGTGTGCACGCTCTCGTGCTGTTGTTATGGTTGTTGTTGCTGTTGCTGTTTCTGCTGTTGCTTGTGCTGCTGCTGCTGGCCCAATGTTGGTCGCCGGCGCAGCGGGGGCACTAAAATTCGCGCGTGCGTATGCCATCGATAAAAAAATAAAAATTGTTTTACAAAAATGAGAAAAAAAGCGGAGGAGAGAAGCAGAAAAAACGACTAAAACGGGTGAAATGAGGTCTTCGCTGTGTGCCCGATCATAGAATTGCTGTGCGATCGTGTGTGTGTGTGTGTATGTGTGTGTGTGTATTTGTATGCGGGAATAAGTACTGTTGTTGGTTGTGGACGACCAGTGGAATGCGCTACGCATATTTTGAAATTGCATGTGCCAACAGAGCGTATGAGTCATGCGCTTATCGAGTTAGACCCATTGGACTAGCAAATCAAAGGATTCAACTCACTGGGGATTATTGTGAAATTGCAAAACGGTTTTTAGAATGTGGGCACTTTTCAAATACTGATATGTAATTATTGTAATCATTTAAATAAGTATTTTAAGTGTTTTTGATAAATATTTATGTGATATGTGTATACTTATACAAAATATACATATACAAATGTATATCAAATAAAATAAACATAACTTTATTTTGCTAACTTTATTTTTAAACAATATTATGTATGTTAAGTTATTATCTGCATTCAATGAAACATTCAAATTTTAAGTGGAAATAATGTATTTTAATTTATATATTTTTTAAGTTTCGGCAGTCCAACGTCAACTAATAAAAACTTAGTTATTTTATATTTATTTGATTTAAACTGTGATAAGGAAATGTGTACAATCCAACTTATGTTTCAGAGGATTGGGGTAATACAGTAAATTCCAATCAGATTCAGAGATTATTCAATAATCAGACGAAGTTTTCCATAAAGTAATTTTGTCTTATAAGGATCACGGAATTTTTTGGCCCACCTTTTGATAAAGCCAAGACTTCAAATTTCAATTTATGATCAAAGTGAATACCTAGATTATTTACCTTGGGCGTTCAGAAGTCTAGTTGTTGACGTGATAGTTCCTTCTATTAAGATTTACTCTATAAATACTAAGAGATCTATTTTACATAAACATAACACATTCATGAATCAAAAGAAAGGCTATTCCGAGCGACAACTCGTTAAGGAGAAACTAGAGCGATCTACAACAAAATAAAGATATTACTACATTATTATTATTATTGGCTTAATGATACGACAGCTTGCGCCTTTTACTAATTTGATTCAATTTACGCGCACGTCCAATTCAATATTATTTCCATTATGCGCAACCCCCATGAAGACCGCCGCCACCAACTACTCACCCCTACGGGCTTAGGCGCAGTTCGTGTTTTACAACACTTAAAATCACATACACAGACACACACAAACACTCTCTGATTGTTTCACTCTTTGCGGCCGCGTTCGTCACTTTCAATCCAATTAGCCATTTCCGGAGCAGGCAGCTTTTTGACAGCCTCGCGCCAGCCTCATTTAACGGACGAGCAGCCAGACAGAAAGAGACAGCGCGAGATAGCGAGGGAGATAGACAGACAGACAGAAAGAGAGACGAAAATGAAGATGAGATTGTTAACGTTTGTTAACTGTGGCTCATTTGAAATGCGTACAAAACGCCAACTTAATTTGTCTTGTGCCCCGCTTATTGTTGTTGTTGCTGCTGTCTTGACTGATGTTGATAATGATGCGACTGTCATATTCGATGCGATGATTTCGTCGCTGCGGCACTTCTAATTAAGCATTGTGAAATTCGAGCTGAGTGTGTGTGTCAAAGTCTCGCTAAAAATAGTTACTGAACAGCAACATAACAGATTACTGGATGGTACGAGAGCGCAGATGAATCACAGTTCGTAGCCGTGTGCTAAATATAAATATGTGTTAAAAATCCGAACCACTTGTGACGTGACAAAAGCCTCCAAACAGCACACGAGTCAACAGCATTTATAGCGTGTGCTAACAACAACAACAATAATAATAATAACAACAACAACAACAACAGTGAACCGTAACTGACTTTCGCGCACACGTCGCATAAAAATACTTTGCCTTTTGCCCAGTCAAGCCGGTAATTGTCTACAAATGGTAGAAGTAGCATGCATGCATGCACGTGTGTGTGTGTGTGTGTGTGTGTCTCTCTCTGTATGTGGTGGCTAAAAATCCAAAAATAAGTAGCAAAAAATGAAAATAAAAACCACCGACAGACAAATCCCAAAGCCAAGTGGTCTCTCCCTCACTCTCTCCCTCTCCCAGTCGCCCCGCAATGGGCAATCAAGAATAATCATGTAAACGAAAAGCGTAATGCTTGGCCCACGAAGCCCACGATCCCAATCAATGATCCATAAAGCGTTAAAAAAATACACACACACACACACACACACAGTGAGCGAAACAAAACAAAAAGAGTGGAGTGGAGTGAAGTAAAATAAAAAATAAAATAAAATGCTGCGCGATGACGATTCCACAATTATCAGCGTGCCATAAGCTACTGCAAGGGTGAAGGCGAAGGCGAAGGCACATGGCAAACCGAAGACAAGAGACCAAGACGGAGCAAGTCGGTCGCTCTGGTCTCGAGTCCGAGAGATACCCGGCCACATACAAATGAATTGAAATGCAAACATCTTGTTATGGATGGAAGGCATGTGCTCGCTTGGCTGCCGCTCGGGCACAGCCACAGCCGCAGCCAGAGCTACAGTCGCAGTCGCAGTCACAGCTCTTAAGGCGGGCCGTCAGACAATCAGACGGACGTGCGGACAGACAGACGAACGAAGGAGAGGAAGGGAGGGAGGGAGAGACGGACAAGCAAAGACCCCAAGCATGCACAATCAGAAGAAGTCAGGCCAGGCAGGCAGTCAGCCGTCGTCGTGGAAATCGGCTGCGAAACAGTTTCCCACGGTATAACAATCACAACTCACACAAACACGCGCGCGCACACACAACCACACACACAGTCACAGCAATATAGAGGCGCAGCCGCAGCTCAAGTCATTTTATTGCCCTCAGCACAAGCGAGCTCAGCGTGCGAGTGTGAGTGAGAGCGGGAGAGCAAACACACACACACCGCACACACACACACACCACCGCGCATACGTAAACAGAAGCCAGCAGCGCAACAACAACAGCTGCAGCAGGCGCAAGCGAGAAGGGCGCATTCAATTTAGTTCGCGCACGAGGCAAAATGCGCGTCTCACTCGCACACTCAGCGGCAGCGCAGCTCGGGCCGAGCCTATAAAAAGCACCACGCGAACTGCGAGTTGAATCATTCAAAGCTGTGACTTCGTTGCGTTCACATCGCAGAGAGCGAAAGAGAAAGCCAACGAGACTTGAAACCAACTGTGGATTACGCGTGATATTTTGTCGTAAACAACTAATTGACACTAAACAAAAAAACAAAAAAAATGGTGCTAGAAATGGAAATGTCCAAGACCTACCAGTACCGCAAGGTGATGAAGCCCATGCTGGAGCGCAAGCGACGTGCGCGCATCAACAAGTGCCTGGACGAGCTGAAAGACATCATGGTGGAGTGCCTGACACAGGAGGGCGAGCATATTACACGGCTGGAGAAGGCCGACATACTCGAGTTGACGGTGGAGCACATGAAGAAGCTACGTGCTCAGAAGCAACTGAGACTGGGCAGCAGCAATCCCAGCAGTGCCGTCGGCCAGGAGTCCAAGCTAAGCATTGCAGAGAGCTTCCGTGCCGGCTATGTGCATGCAGCCAACGAGGTGTCCAAGACTTTGGCAGCCGTACCCGGCGTCACTGTCGATCTGGGCACTCAGCTGATGAGCCACCTTGGACATCGTTTGAACTACTTGCAAGTGGTGGTGCCCAGCCTGCCCATTGGAGTCGCAGTGCCCATGCAGACCGGCGATGAGTTGAGCAGTCCCTCCAGCAGCAGCAGCCCAAGCCCAGCCTTGGTCACTCCGCCGCCCTCCGAGTGCGGCAGTGCCAGCGGCAGTTGCAGTCCGGCACCCAGCGAAGCCAGCAGCAGCAGCAGC
Source organism: Zaprionus indianus (assembly GCA_018904595.1). Lineage (NCBI taxonomy): Eukaryota > Metazoa > Arthropoda > Insecta > Diptera > Drosophilidae > Zaprionus > Zaprionus indianus. The sequence goes on from JAEIHA010000320.1 coordinate 9,571,237, forward strand.
TCGGGTCCCATGTGGCGTCCGTGGTGAGCAGTGTGAGCAGCGCCAGCCTTGACACGCAAGGCATTGATAACCTACTCCCCAAGGCCGGAACCCCTAGTTCTGGTCATCATCGCGCAGGAATGGAAACCGCGCAACAGCAGCAGCTCAATGGAATCTCTGCAAGGGTCAGTCCCACTCTGCCAGAGCCGACACTTGGCTAAGGAGTGCGTCCCCTGTATATTCAGAGCAAGCAAAGATATAATTTCATCTATATATGCAATAAAGAATTGAACAAGAAAACCCCCAAATCAATTTATTTTTTATTGTTGGTCAGTTTCGTTTTCTGCTTGAGGATTTAATTTCATAGCGAGCCTGACTGCGTCACACAGTCCGACGATAAGCACAATCATCAATGAAGCCCTTCCGGAGGCGTGCGCTAAATAAAACTTCATAATGAGCCGCATAGAAAAGCAAATCCGTATCCGAATACGAATACGAATACGAATCAAAACCGCAGCCGGAAGTCGCTGAATATTTTCCCACAGTCGCGCGCGGGTCTCTCCAGTTGGCCTCATTAAATGACGGTTCGTTCTCTGTTCTCCGATTCCGACGGCGGGGCCTTTTGCGCCGGCGCTGCTAAGGCAATTAAATAATAAAAAGCAAGTAAAGAAACAGACAGAACGGCACACTCGACTGCGGACTACCCTGCAACTCAATTTATGGAAGAAATAAAATATTTTGGGCTATTCAATATTATTTAAATTAAATTTATTATTTTAAAGTCTCACTTTGAAAGTAAAAATAATTTAAATATTTTATTCTAATTATTTGTAATTAATTAATTTTACATACAAAAAAGAAAAATTTTAATTTGAATATAAAGTAAAACCTTAAGTGAAAAAAGAAAGAAAAGAAAATAATGAAAACTTATCGTGTTCTAACTGTGAAGAAAAAGAAATCATTTCTTGCAGATGATTGTGGAAAATCCAGAAAACCCCAATCAGATCATTGATAGTATATGTAAGATAAAAGTATTTAATGTTGAAAGTATTATCTGAAAGGACAGTATTAATTATCAACCTCAAATTAAATAAAAAAAAACCAGCTCCAAGTTCACTGATATATTGCCACTGATCACGAATAAATATGTCTTAATATAGCCGCAGGTTCTTTTCTTATCTGCCACTAAGACTTCCATGAAATGTATATACCCTTCCCCAGTGCAGTAAAACATGTGTACATATATAGTGAACATATAGAAATATAAAGACCGGCAACTAAATTCTAGGAAACGTCATTTATTACAAGTTTTTTGAGTGTGAGAACCGCGCGGCTCGCCTGTCAATGATTCGCATTGTTGTTGCTGTTGACTGTTGTTGCTTTGACAGCTTTAACTGCGCTTGACCGTTTGGCACATGCGCCGGGGCCGCATGGACGGACAGACCTCCAGACATCGCAAATTAAGGTCCGCGACCGCGACCGGACCAGGCACTTAAAGCTTCGACTCGCATTGGTATTGGTGATCGGCACACGAGACGTATGTGCGATATGGCCAACTCTATGTGTCTGTATATGTGTATGAGTGTGCGGTTTGGTTACGGAACTTCGAATTGAACGCTATTGTGTCTGGCGTGGACAACTATGATGATGACTATACCCCACTCTCGACGGCGGTCGATGCTGATTGCTGCTAATCTCTGCCAAATGTGATTAGTCACGTAACATTGGCACAGCGACCTGCACGGCTATAAATACACATACCGACGTACCCATACACGTTCATATCGGTGATTTTCGATTTATTTTAAGCGCTTCTTTTTGATCGAGAGATTGAAGTAACAAAAAAAAAGCTCAGATCGAGTGGACTCGAATTTGAGATGCCCTTAAGAAACAAGTGTCGAAATGAGGAGAAGAACAGTCGCTAAGATCGATTACTGTTCAATAATCCCACTTTGAAGATCTAAGGCTGACACGAGTCTTATTGTTAGCTGCTGTTACATAAGCTTAATATACTCTTAACTTTAAAGAGTATTAATGACGGCAGAGATTCTGAAGTAGACCATTTCTGAAAGTCTCAAAGTTGTTGGTCTGTTGCTAATTTAATGATGATCTTTTAATTGCTTTTGAATATTATAAATAATACTTATTGGGATTGACAGACCTACGTAACATTGGCATGATCTGGAAAATACATTTATTTATTTGACATGATCTAGTGAAGATATTTGTTTTGTAACATGTTTATTTATTTAATTTAATTTAATTTAAAGTCAACTATGGTAAGTCGACTGTTTAAAAGTAAAAACCATTAATAAACCCAATTCTTTGTAGGTTTTGAATAAAATATATATAAATTAGAATAGTTTTAAATTAAAGAATAGTTCTAAATTAAATTGATTACTCACTTTGATTATATTTTCAGGTTACATTTCCCATTAAACCTTATCTATTTTCCTTATGTATTCAATATATCCGAAAGTCACAGGTGCATATTTGCGCTTGGAATTAATCTTCTTCATTTCACAATCGGTCGCTAACCAAAGATCAAAGCCTTGACAATGCAAGTTGATCACACAGAGAGCGCTGAGAATGCTGAGAATACTGTCAATGTTATTATGCTATATAAGTATATTATTTAGGCCAATTGCTAACGGTTCGACTTGGGTGATTCGAGCGGATCGTAAGCGTCTTATGACTGTAAAAAGCGATGAAGAAGCAGAAGAAGAAGAAGACACACAATATAGAGTACAGTACTTGTACCGAAAACGGGTACAGTACGGGTACAACACGCATATCACGTGACCTTTAAGTGTTGGGGCTCCACACACTAATTTCCCTCCCTGGTCGCGATTCCACCATTCACCATTCGCATATTCACAAGCTCATTCGTGTTCGCGCGTTCACATTCACTCGCGAGGCAACTCGGATGCAGTTGATGCTGCCCCGGAGCCAGGCGGTGCCACCTTCTGCAGTCATAATATGCACACGCGGCAAAATTTAATGCAGTCATATTAAAGTAAGCACCAGACCACCAAAAAGTATAATAATAATAATAAAAAATATGAAATCAGCTAAGGAAGCCTTCTCGGTTGGAAGATACTCAGCAATCAGTTCAATATCATTACACTTAGTTGTTAAATTTGAATATTGCAAATAAAAGGTTATATTATTAACATTTCTTATCGTACTGTAGGTCCCTTAAGTCTTCTCTTTAGCATTGTACATTCTTTATCAGTCATATTCAAGGGGTATTAAACACACCGGTCAACCTCAGCAAACGAACAGGCGGGTCGCCATTGAGATAAGCAGGCGTCTCTGTTGCTTTGGTCAGGGGGAGGAGTAGGAGCAGGAGTGTGTGTGTCTGTGTGAGTGCAGCATGCGCTGCCAGGCAGCATCTCTGATCGGGGCAGCTTGGGCCTGTCCAGTGGCAACGTGCGCGTGTGCCAATGCAGTGTTACAACATCCCATATTAAAGATATTACAGAGTCAATAGCACACCATATAAGTGTGGCCAGCAACAAACACAAACACACACGAGCACACACTCCCTCTCTCTCACTCTCTGGCTTGCGCTCGCTCTGTCCATAAACAAACTAAATTGAGTTCGTTCGACAAAACGCTGTGAGCTGCTCCGCCGTCGCCGTCGTCGTCGACGCTTTAGTGCCTCGCGCATGCGCCGCGCCACAGGCCGCCTGCCCCGTCCCCTTTTCGGTGTTTTGGGCTTGCGTTGTGGTCTTAACGATCGTGTGTCCACAGTCATTACAATGTTGGCCAATGAAACGACGCGTCGTTGGAGTTGACTTCGAAGCCGACTGCGACTGCGACAGCGACAGCGACGGCGCGTTGGCCGCACACTTACCGCACGCTGCTTTTCCTTTTCAAGCCTCTGCAGCAGCAGCGCCTCCTCGCAGCTCGCTCCTCGCTCGTGATCTTGCCCGTAAGTGGTCTTGTAGCTTGAATACAGAAATACCTACAACAGGGACACACACTGGCGCGCACTCATACACACACACACACACACACAATAAAAAAGGGCAGGTGTGTCGATCGTGTGAGAACCACGTTCCAAACCATTTTCTCACGATCTTCGCTTCTGATATTTCTTTGTACCGAGCCTCAGTTCAGTTCCTCCAGTCACCGTCCGTCCATCCCTCTGTCCCTCCATCCCTCCGTCTGTTATTCTCTGTCTGCCTATTTGTGTGTGCGTGTGCTGGGGCCCTTCAAGTGATTCGTATGCAGTTTGTGTATTGTAGATTTTTAATGACTTGGGCTTGCGTTCGAGAGCTCGTTGCAGATCTTGAGCGTTTCGGGTTTTGGGATTCGGTTTCGGTTACGTTGCAACACAGCGCACAGAGCACACAGCACACATTCGTTCATCATTCGTCGAGTTTGCCCATAAGATTAAGTATCTTTTGTCGCTGCATGCATTTCCTTTTTGCCTTTTGCCATACTCTGCTTATTATCGTCGCTGTCTTAGGGTTGGGCGAGGATCGGCACTGAGTTGCGATTTTTCACGGTTTTCCAATTGTGAAAAGAAATTATTGAATGGCTTTGCTGTTTGGTTTGTCAATCGCAAATGAATTTTAAAGCATGCTAAAATATTAATATTATAAAAATAAATTAAACAGATATAATATCTATTTATAATTTCTATTTTCACAGTTTTCTTCTCTTACAAAATATCAATATTAAATTAAAAGATCGGAAAGTATTCAATAGCCTTACTAAGTAGTGTAACAGATCCACTTAAGTCCTTGCTATCTTAACATTTTAAGTGAATTCCGCTCTACCCTTACATAAAGATTTATTGAGCTCTTAAAAGTGTCTTGAAATTTAAATTCCCAGATAATTCGATGCCATCAAGGTCATGCAGTTATGCATCCCTTGAGCTGCCCCCATATTATTTCTCGTCTTGTCTCGACTATTTTATGTTGGTGTCTTTAACTTCATTGATTGTTAACAGCTCGGGCGTCGAGGCTACTGGTCTTGGGGACGACGACGAAGCAGCAGCAGCAACAACAACAGCTACGACAACAACAAACACAATGCCAGCGGCAACAGAACAGATAAGCAAATGATGCGGGTCAGCCAAAAAGTGATATCCTGCCAGGGTCCAAGCGTGAATAGCCCTAGGCCAGGGCAATCATTTATTTTGTACCTTTACCTGAACAACAGACAGGCAGCCCAAGCAATTACACACACACACATATACATACAATGTGTCTTATGTGTAAGCATTGTGAAGAAGATTTTCTAGCAGAGTAACCATAAAGGGATGTCTCGGGAGTCGAGCATGACGCGATCCTTTGCTGCCCTTTGTTCGCCTCGACTCGACATCGCTCGATCCGGCATTCTTTTGAAGAGGGCCTTAGGGCTGAGCGACATTGTCGTAACTCGATTAGACACGCCGAGAAATAAGTCTCTAATTTTTATTTTTTCACTTTTTATGTAGCCCCGTCTTCTAATTGTGCGCACACGTGTGCAAGGGCTACTGGCCCTGCTCCATGTGCACCGATGTGTTGTCAGCCTTGCGATGGACATTGCTTTGTTTTTCTTTTACCCAGATTTCTTCTCGGCCTTGGCATTGTTTTCGCTTTCTTTTGTTACGAGATTTCCCTCTTTTCGTTTACCTTTGGTCAGCATTCGTAACAGATTCAATAGGGCCAGAAAATTATAACGAATTGGGTTCGCTTTGGGATTAGATCTGGAGATCGATAAAACATTGGGCACTTCCGTCAAAGCGAAGGCTGTACCTAAACTTGGATATTCTAGGAAATAGATTGACCGATTGGACAGGCAAATGGGTCAGCCTGCAAGTTGAGTTTGTAATAAAAACAAGTCATGATTTTTTTTTTTATCAATTTTAGCTATATAATTTATTATTAATTGTAGTTATCACATGAACTGCGCCTCGTTTAAAGCTTTTCTTTCTTTTGTTGTTTTGTGTTTATCTTAAGACTAATTGGTTGTCAATTGGGCTGGAATGGGTGCCCATTGATCTGGAAGACTTTTGCTATTCTTGAAGAGGTTTTCTCGCACTCTCTCTCTTTCTCTTTCTTTCACCAGGGACGCCAGACGTTCTCCTCATCCTCGCTGTCGGCAGTTTCCTCCATTTTGCTGACTTTAATGCTGAGGTTGTTGGAGCATGTAGTCAGCAGGGAGGCGCTGCCCATTTGCTCGCTAGCCACACTCGAGTTGGGGCTGCCGGCGTAGCTGGAGATGGGCGAGATGGGGACCGAGTAGGCATCACGGCTGGCGATGTGCACGGACAGTGGAGATGTTACTGGGTGCACCTCCTTGACGGCTGGCTGCAGTTGATTCAATCGCTGACCCAAATGTGTCATCAGTTCTGTGCCCAGGCTGACATTCATGCCGGGGAGCTGAGACAGCGAACGGGATACTTCGTTGACAGCATGAATGTATCCAGATCGGAAGCCCTCGGCGGGTGTAAGTTTTTCGGCTCCACCGTTGGCGCGTTTGTGCTGTCTCTGCTGCTTCATTTTTTGCAGATGCGTGACGGTCAGCTCGAGTATGTCGGCCTTCTCCAGTCGTGTAACATGTTCGCCCTCCGACTCCAGTGTGGCTACCATGAGATCCTTCAGCTCGTCGAGGCACTTGTTGATGCGTGCACGACGTTTGCGTTCCAGCAAAGGCTTCATCACTTTGCGGTACTGGTAGGTCTTGGACATTTCCGATATTTGCATTGAGGACATTGTGTGAAGTTATTTTCTTATTTCGTATTTCTGCTGAGCTGTTGCTGCTCTGAAGTTGCAAGACGTTGTGTGTTGTCTGCTCTGAGGAGTGCGGCCTTTTATAGGCAAACCTCGAAAAAACAACCCCCAATTCCTTCGGCTCAGTGCTCGGGCTCGTGAGCCCGGCTGTGCTGGCATTTCGTGCAGCGTGTGCTGGTATGAGGGTTGCACGACGACGACGACGATGACGATGACGAGGACGACGATATTGCATCGACCCTTCCGCTCCTTCTTATTGTTCGCTCGCCTTCTTATTGTGGCACCCTTATCATCGACGTTCTAGGGAGCCGGATCGCAAGGATCGTTGCCTTTGTGTGTGTGTGTGCTTGGCAGTATCGTGGGAAACACTTTCCTCCTTGGTTTCTCACACCAATGTCCCTTTGGCCTCACCTGCTCTATGGGCAACGGAGCGCAGCTCGAACCTCGAGCCTGACCATGGGAATTTCGAATTTTGCAGTTTGTGGCGCAGCTGCCGTTTCTAGATTTGTGTTATGATTTGCCCGAGAGCGAAAGGATAACGAACTGCACACACACTCGCACACACTCTTATTCCTCGTGCAATCTCGGTGGTGCCCGTTGGCGTGGGAACGACATTGCCAGGAGCTGCAGCCTGGCAGCTTCTCAGCTGGGGCGTTTCACCGAGGCGGAGCAGCACTTCCTGTTTGTGTTTTCGGCTCGTCCTACACTTGTTGTCCGTTGATTTGAGCTGAGGCGAGGTGAGGTGAGGTGAGTCTTTGGCCTTTGTGATGCTATGGGAAAATCGCTCGTGTGCGACGAGTGTGCTTAATGTGTTCGTATTCCCGTTGCCTTTTACGACCTGTTCTCCCTCATCCCTCTCTCCCCTCTGGCCCTGACTACTTTCGCTGTAAGTAAGCCGAGGTCGAGCAGGGGCCAAGCGATGCTGCTTTGCTGCTTGCGAGTGGCGCACGGTGGCCACACTTCCGACTCTTGACTGTAAGTCGTGCGCGTTCCAAACTCATGTAATTCGTTGTAGATCGGGTGTGAGGTTGCTTAAGCTGGGTAGTTTTCGATTTAATACAAGGCAGTGTCTTAGCTTGTATTAGCTTTTGATGACAATCTGGAATGTTGGTAAAAATCTGTGGGTGTGGGCAGGTATATTATTCAGTATGACTAATTAAAATATGTACATTTATAATGGTGTGATGATTGTTAGATTTTATGATCTATTTATAAAGTTATGAGTTGTTACTATTGTGTTTTTTAAAAACCCTTTTTCGAATTTTATAACAACGATTACATTCGTTTGTGTTATTAAGTTTGATGAATCAGTCAATGCTTATTGGATACTTATTTTAATAATAAGAATTTATTTAAGAGTGTTCAGTATGTAAGAACCATTTATAGGTATTTTAAAAACAGAGCACTTTACTAGAAACAACAATTTACGAGTATTCTGAATAAAATCTTCTTCAGCCTGTTGCTTTCTCCTTTTCTTATACACAACGAAGGCGCTAAATAAAGATTTTAGAAGAAAGTACATCCACGTATGGTATATAGGAAATGGGAATCTCTGCCTTAGTTACAGGCAGACAGAAGAATATTTATTATATAATATGACTTGGTTTTTGATGCTCTTCAAAAATCTTCATAGCTACTTAGACTCATACTTATTGTAGTTTGTCTCCATTGGTTGGAGGGTTGGAAAACGGTCTTTTTTAAACGTAAATAGTACTCAAAGTAATTATTATGGACTATAGTGGTCTCGCATTCATTTATTTTTGGTATTGCTTTACATTATATTAATAATCCGATTGCTCGAATTTAACAGCACCTATTTCAGTTTTATTTAAATTGTCAATTTCAATAAAAATTATCTGTTTTATGTTCGAATGTTTTTGAACTTGAAGTGACTTATGGTAAATAATGTTTCCTTTCACTAATTCCTAAGTTTACAAAATTTCAGAATCAAAACAGGCTACTCATTTATTTATTAGGAATAATGATAAACTGATAATGTATAAACCAAGATTAATAGACCTCTTAGTGTATATATTTATTTAAGCAGATCTGCACACGTTCGCTGCCTAGGATCATAGCTTTCCATCTTTAAATTAAAGATAAAAGATACAGAGCATATTAAGGATCCACCTGTTATTCATATATGAGAAGTAAGTTCAATCATAATTCATCAGGTAAAAATATAAATTACTAAATAAAAATCCAGTTTCGTTTAAATATCTTTTATTTTGAGTTTCCTTTTAAATATAGATATAATTGTGTAATTTAAATTTAAAATATGTTCTTAAATAATATATGTTCATGATGTAAAGCATTTCATAACTAAAACTAAGTACATGGAAGCTCAATGGGAAGCTCGTGGTTATCAACTTAAAGTAAAATTACGGTTACATATATCTTCGGATCATAATGTTTGCTATTGGAGATCATCTAATCGGAGAAGTCACTTAAAAACTATCACAGGAACATCACATAATTATAACATGTACAAATATATATGTAGATCTTAAAACTTATTGAATAACGTTGGAAAACTTGGATTGAAAGTAACGAAACTTAAACCAGAGTATAATAAAGCTCTCAATGTGCTGTGTTTATAAAGCTTGAGGATTGGTAAAATTCACCAGGTTCACCAGGGACGCCAGACGTCCTCGCCCTTCTCCGGATTCGCGTCATGTTTGAACTGTGCCAGATTAACTGGCTCATTGACATCTTCACTGGGCACTGGGCTGATAAGTTGTTCCTTCATATCTTTCAGCTGATGTCCCAATTGCTTCATTAGGTGCGTGCCAAACTTGAGGTCTAATCCGGGTACCGTGGAGAATATGTGGGAAACTTCGTAGGCGGCTTGTGTGTAGCCAGCCCGAAATTTGTCAAAGTTCACATGATTTGTAGCTGCTGGAGATGTGGACATCGTCGTAGTTTGAGATGTTGAAGCTGAAGCTGTACCACAGGCCAAGCGCTGTTGCTGTTGGGTCTTCAGATAGTTTACTGTCAACTCCAGTATGTCGGCCTTCTCTAGCTTGCTGACCTGATCACCCTGCGCATCCATTGTATCCACTATGAGATCTTTCAACTCGTCCAAGTAGAGATTCATGCGCGCGCGTCGCTTTCGCTCCAGCAACGGTTTGGTAACCTTGCGATAGTGCTGAGTCTTGGTCATAAATCTCTGACCCTCCACGGCCATTGTGCTAATTTAGTGTTTATGTTTTGCTTGTTGTCTTGTCTTGTATAGTAAAAGTATTTTCCAAAAGTGGCCCGACAAATGATGCTCCCGATTGAACACTTGCTGCTGTTCACCGCACGGTAGTCGCTCAAGAAATGATCTTGCCGCAAGGTAAACTGATCCTTTTTGTAGCCCAAGCGTCGGCGTCGATGGTGCATACTCTTGCAAAATCCTCCCCTAAATGCTACCACGCAACGCTGCAGACGATCGAAGCAGATCGCAGCGACTGCAATCGGGAATAATGGCCCGAGACGAGCATCAATCGTGTCGCATCGTCGTGCGTGTGTGTGGCGTTCGCTCTCTGCTTGAGGCAAGATTCACTCAGCGCTGCACGTGTTCAACAGTAGAACGCAATAGTAGTTGAGTTATAATCTTTAAAACACCCTGCAATGCCACTGCAACACCATGGACGGGCATTGTATGAACATAAGTTAACTTCAAAAAGACGAAAAATTATTATACTCGTACTATAAAAATATTACAATAAATAAGGCTTAAGTAGTTTAAGTTATGATTTCACCTTATATTTTATTTATTTATTTAAAGTCAAGTTAATTAAAATTAATTAAATCAATTAATTAAAATATAAAAATAAGAATTAATTAAAAGTATTAACTTAAATAGGAATAAAAGAATTTAAATTGAATTTATCGCATTCAACCTGAAAGTTCTTTGCAAATTTTATTTCGGATCCTTGTATGATGAAGTTCTAATTAATGAATTATTTCGATGATAAAATAAATTTTCCTGCAATCACAATATATTAATGATATATTTAATACTGTCATATCATGTATTCAACAATATTTAGCCGTAAACAACGTTGAGAGAAAAAGAAAAAACAAAACGTGAAGTTTTTATATCCCTAAATTATTGATCCCTTAATTATTGATATATCAAGAAGATATTCATCGTACTTTGATTCAGAAATATACAACATATATACAGTTTAACATACCCTTCTCGAAATTTCATATATATTAAAATTAATAAGATTATATATTTTACAATATTTAGCTCTAACTCCTTTTATGAACGTAAAGAAAAAATCAAAAACATAACGTAAAGTAATTATGTCTCTAAATTAATGATCTTTTAATAATTGATATCAAAAAGATATTCTTCGTGCTTTGATTTAAAAACATAATAACAGCTGATCATACCCTTCTCGAAGTTTCATGCAGCGCATTCGTATCTGATCTAAAGAGCACGATCTCGGCGCCCGAACGTCGTTCTCTTTCTCTCAATTCGTTGCCGTGCGCCTGCGCAACAGGAACCGAGAGACACAGATGACAGTATGAGTCAGAGACAATGCCCAAAGCAGAGCAAGGCCCATCACTTGCAGTGCTCGTAGCACACGCACACACACGAGCTGACTGCGTGCAACGAGAACTACATGACCCCGACCCGACTCCAGTGTGCCTGTGTGCTGCGCACACTCTCCCAACTCAACCGTGCCCCATGCGTGCCATTCCCGTTCTCGTGAGCTACCCTCGCTCACCCGGGCCAATCTCAACGATGGCGGCATTGTTCGTCTTTCTCTCTGTCCATGTGCTTGTCTGCGTATGTATGTGTATATGTTTTTTTGCGCTCTTTCCTTTGGCAAGCAAGAGACCCAGATCAAGACACAGGCCGAGACCTCATTTCCTCTTTGGCGCGACATTGCGTTACACTTGCGTACGGAACGGAACAGGTCGGGCTCATTCTCTCGCTCGCTCGAGCAACCACCGCAACAACCACCACCCGTATGCAGTGGCAGTGCCAGTGCCAGGCACTTGCCAGCCGGTGTGCCGTTGGCGTCGCATCGTGAGAAAGTTTACTTCATGAATTCCCACAAGTATTGGGATTGGGTTCTCGAGATTCGGCTCGGTCAGCCAGGGCCAGCCACTTGCTCGTTTGGCGCGTTTGCAACTGCAACTGACACTGGGATTTTGGCCCATTGACAAAATTCACCTGCCTCGACCTAAGCGCGCGGAGGGTGAGTTTGCCTGCCCGTCTGCGTCTGGAACGAGGGTCGTTTAATCGTATGCATGAAATCAAGAAGTTAAGACATAGCAGCAGGGCACAGGATTTGCTTCATCGTGGGGGAGGTTTTCGATGCTCCGCCAGGCATGTGCATATGGAATTTTGTTCTTGGGGTGGAACTGATGTTATTTCAAAGAATAAGAACAAATATTTGCAAGAAAATACGAGGGATTAAAAGGGGTTGAGATGGAATGTAGTTGGTGTAGAGAATAAGATCTTCATTGATCCTTTTGAAGATTAAAATAAATGTGGGGGAATATGCAAAGAATAAAAAACACTTTCGTGGAATTCGTTTAAACATTTTATTGAGAGTAAATTAATCTGTTCGACATACATTGATACTAGATTTGAAACATGAACATTTCGTAAATATTGTTAGTTAGCTGCATAAAATGCAAATGTTGTTATTCTTCATTCAATACATACACATATAGCAACACATACATAGACATATAGCACAAATATTTAGTAATAGGCAAAAAACGTTTCGATTTCTTCCGTTATGCAGAAATTATACAATATAAACTTGTTTTCATTCTAGTTAAGTTTTGATTAAATTGCATTTGTTGTATTTTCATTAAGTAATTAAAACTCTTGTGCTAGATTTGGCTTATAGGAAAAGGAAGATAACAGACTTAATTGTTGTGCTTATATTTGTTTTGTTTCTAATCTGTTCAATACGAGGTACAAATGTATAACGTTCGCTTGTTAAAAAACTATTTCGATTCACGATCATTAAAATATTTCGCGTGTAATTTTAATGCTTATAACTAATTTGCAATAAAAGCGGACTGGGTCTTGTTGCTTAAAAGTAAATTGGAGATATTTTGGTGTTCTTTTTTGTAAATTTCGAGAAAAATTAATGTGTATGAAATAAATTAAGTAAAGGTTGCGTGGATGTGATGAGCCTATGTAAAACATAAAATAAATGCAATATAAATTTACAAATAAATGAATTACAGCGGGAAATTCTCATATGATACAAAAGAATTTAAAGGCTGCTTTCGCTTGCCGATATTTTAAAGCTTCTTGTTTTTGTTGTGGTTGTTGGTGAATTTCATATAATCAATTGTGGTACAAATGGTGCTGTTACGCTTTGCCTGACCGCCAACCGTTGTCATCTCAGGAACTGATGTTTGTAGGTGTTGGTGCTTATTATTAAACTTTGTAAATCCATATATATGTATGAGTAAATTCATTAGTAAAAACTACATTGAATTGTTAATCTTTGAAAACTTGTTTACATCTTGTTTTTGCTATGTCAAAATATAGTGTATTTGTAAATATATCTTTATAATCTTTATCTTTAATATTTCTATCCGTAGCTATCGTGGGGCTTTCGGCACTTTACCAACTGTATCAATCTGCTTTTTACACATATACATATAATAATTTGTTGTTTTTTGATTTCGGGGATTTGTACAATTTGTTGTGATGTGCTTTTGGTTCAGAAACATTTTTTAAACAGATTAAAAAAACGCATAACTTTGGCGATTAGTGTGGTACGTCTAGTGCGTGGGTTTGTTGTTGTTATTCATGCAGCTGAAAATAAAATAGAAGAGGCATAAAAATAAATATTTACATAAATTGTGCCAAAACACTTGTTGAGTGCTTCACAAACCGATTCACTGACTATAAATTTTATTATCTGTTGCCTTTTCTCTATTCTACTTTAAAGCCGTATCGAAAACTATAACTCTTTCGCAACAGAAATTAATTTGCTTCATGTGGAATCGATTGTGTAAGTAAAATCTATGCAGGACTAAAATCGCATGCATAAATTTAAGGTACGGTTCGAATAATTTAACATTCATATATGTTATATATCTTTGCGTGTAATTAAAATATTACGGCTCTACGTCATATAGTTTTGTATTATTTTCATCTAGTAACATTAGCCGATTTATTTTTCTTAACTGTTGTTATGAATGAATGTAACAAGCATTTTCGGCAACTACAATTTGCTACAAAGTGCTAAGCAATTTACCGAGTAACGTTTGTAAATGCTTTAAGGTACTGATATCATAAAATACAATTGTAATCTATTCAAACAAACATCAATTTGCTAATACAATATAGTGCATAACTGTTCTTGTGTTCGTTTCGCTTGCGATTCTTTTTTTTTTTGTTAATAAAACATTTTGCATACTGAATTTGTTTGTACGTCTTTTTAGCGGGGGTGACAAATTGTTTTGCGGCTATTCGGTTGTTTCTAAGTAATTGTTTAATAATATGGTTTAACACACGATTTGCATGTAAATGTAAATGTGTGTGGTTTGCGAATGTGCTTGTGTTGTTTACTTTTCGATTTCGATATTAGATTCGAATTAATTTGATTACAGTTGTGGAGCATTTTAATGTGATGGACTATCGTTCATTCGATGTTTGGCGCGTGATTTGCTGTGTGAGGCGCGGCGTAGCGAAGTGACGCTGCCGGAGCAGTTATCGTAAAAGTCTAATGATTCCGATGAGAATGCTATATATTAACGTATGGGTGTTTGCGTAAAGAAAAAGTAAATAGAGAATATATAATTTTCATTTAAGTTCAAGTGTACCAAAAATCATTGCTTAGAAAACTCACTATGCTAAAGTCAATTTCTATAGTTAATGCAGCTAATTAATATGGCACTAATTCAAAGCAACACAACTACATACCTTTATCCGTAGGGGAGCCCAATGTTAGGCTGCTTAGACTGGAGCTTAGGTTGTAGGGACGAGGCGAGGGAGGCACTGGCGCCGATTCATCGCCAGGGAGACATGTTTCCACCATGGCTTCTAAACAATTAACAAACAGCTCGGACGATTCACCCATCATGTTATACTGTAAATCAAAAAGTTCAAAGATTAAGTCATATGATAAACTAATCAAGTAAATGTAAACTAACCTTGGTAAAGGGTCCAGCAAATCGCCAAAGTCCACCGAACCCGCAGCTCTGTAAAAAGTGCAATTGCTGCTGCGAGGGATCCTCACTGGCCAACATATTTTGTATAATACTTTGCACGGAATTGAGTACAACTTGATCGTGCGACACGGATAATATATTATTGATCTTCTGATCCAGCAACGAGTGACTGCAAATAATGTTAAAAATAATTTAATATAAAAACAAATTTGTAATGTCGAGCACTACTTACATTACGGGGAAGACCTTGGGGAACACGACCGAACCCTCCGCCAAATACTGATAGAGTACTCGGGTTTCACTCTCATCCGATGAGTATTTGACAAGAGTCGCCAGCACAGTTAACACGAGTGCCTGTATTGACAGATCAGGTAACACTTCGGGATCGAGCAAAACATTCGACTCATTGGACACAGAAGAACGAGAACCGCGTTCCTGTTGGAAATTTAAATAAGTTTTCATTAAAGATTAGTGTTCTTTTAACTTAATCCGCTAACACGAGACATTGAGATATTTGAAAGGGTAATTTCTTTAAGAGAAGATTTACTATTTTGAAGAAAGAAAAATTATGGTGTTTAGTTTTATTAATTTGCAATGGATTTAATGGTAGAACCATGCATACTTTGATAAATAGTCATTATAAAACAATAATACAACATTTACTACATTAAACGGAGTTAGGGGTTAGGTCTTAATCAAAAGAAGAGTTGAGAGAAAGGTAGAGAGACAGTTTTGTAAGGCAGTACCTGACGTTCTTCGATGCCGCTCGCATTTTTCGGATCCTTGGTGGTTGGTACCGAAAATGAGCGTTGAGTTTTGAATAAAACTCGCGCATTCTGCGATTGAATTTCACAATGTTGGTTGTTGTTTTATTGTTGTCGTAGAGGTGGTATTGTTTATATATTTTCGGCAATAAAATCAAACAATAATGAAATGACGTGTTCATGCGAAGTTGTTTTCATTAGGTTTATATAAATATTCATAAAAAATACAAGCACCAATTAGATGTAAGAGTCAGCAGGCATATAATGTTTTAGTTACATAGTAGAGTTTATTGTGAAATGTATTTTACGTAGGTATTTCAATTTTTATTTATTTTCAAACAAACATAAAAAGAGATAAGAAAAAAACGTCATTTAACAATTAATTAATTAGTTATGCATAGGTTGATGTTGATAGAGTAGATAATATATAGGCGAAATGGACATGTATATATTAAAGTTAATAATGGATATGAACATTATAATAAATAGTTATACAGACATGTAGTCTCAATTCAACAACTGGATGGCCAAAAGTTACTATAGCAAATGGTTATAACAACTTTTGTACAACGAATTATTATTTAATTGAATAATATTATATATAGATAATACGAATTGATCTGCTTAATCAGCTTACCTGAAGTGTTGGTACTTTATGATGACGCGCAAACTGCAAAGCTGACTGGTCCAAAATATCCCAACTCTTCTGACGACGTGACAATGGCTGACCAATCTACATCGTAAGTTAAATATATTGTATATTGAATAATTGAAACATAGCTTTTATAACTTACTGTTTGCACTCCATTGGGAAGTTCCCCGTTATCGATGCTGTTGCCGCTCAGATCGGCGGGCCACCGAGGCAGCGCATGTTTTACATGACAACGGGAGCGTACCTCCTCGGAGACAGCCACTAGAGCCGTTAGATAGGCTACACTGTCTGGCGTCACTTCAAATTTGTCGCGATGCAGAGGCTTAGCTATAATGCCTAGCAACATGGTAAGCACACGGGATGTGCGAGATACTGTGGTGGGTGTGGGATGTCGGAACCCCTGAAACACATAAAACAAGTTAGTTCTGCATCACACATATTGTACTCTCGAGTTACCTTAATGAGATGCCCGACCAGGGCAAAGTGAAAATTGCTGCGAAATGAAAGTCCCACAGCATGATCCAATTGTTTGAAGTGCCATTCGAGCTTCTCACGAGTCTTCATCATGACTTCTGCTATGGTTTCCTTCTTATCAAAGCATCCTTGCGATTTAAGTGTATGAAGATTCTGTTCGAGTAGTGCCAGGCCAGCTCCATAGAGCGTTATCTCGTCCAGCTGAAGAACAGAGATGGCCACCCAAAACAGAGCACGATGTATTGGCGACTCGGGACGTAGCAGTGGTTGAATTCGTGTCAGGCACATGACCAGAGCCTCTATTAGTATCAGATCGTTGAAGGATTCTAATGCCTTTACCAATATTCGTAGCAACTGTTTAACTTCGTGATCTGTCACGGTCTTACTTATGCAGCCGTAGACTATCAGTGCTCGTGGCTGTAGCGCTGGATTGTAGCAGAAGGCAAAGTTTCGTGCCAACGAAGTCCAGGTGTGCAGCCACTCGCAGTCTGGTACATCACGCATGCAAGCTTCCATTATTTCCAATAGTGCATCGGTAATCACTTCCAACGAGGGTAGCGAGAGGCGCTCACGATCTGCCGGTAGCGGCTGAGTAACACGTTCGTTGCCCAACCATTTGTCGGTAGGGTGACGACAGCTGGAGCGGAAGGCTGTCACTGCTGCCGATTTGACCTTGCTGATGCCAAAAAGTAAATAGAATTTGGGCAAGGAAAACTCATCTAGTGAGAGACGCAGCACACGCTGCGCTTCCTCTCCAAAAGAAGGATTCGTACAGGTGCATAGTGAGTGAATGATATTGATGACTAGGCCGTGGGTTGAGGCTCGCATCGATAGCGATCCAGAGCATACCAGAAACGTGATGGTGTGGAATAGATAGGGAACCGATGTGGCCACATCCAAACAGTTATTGAAGGACAACATGAGTAGATAACGTCCCAGTATCGCTATATCGTCCCACATCATGTGCTGCTCCAGATATTGTGTCGGGTTTGTGCACGACTTGTCCATTACACGACACATACGTGTTATCACCTTCTTTGACACCAGTTGAACATTAGCTGATGCCAGGGCTACAGCCGTGTCTGCCATTATCTCAACTTGTGGTGATCCGAGGCCATATGTAATCGACTTATGAAGAAAGTTATCAAGAACCATGTCAATAAGTTCTGGTATTTGTCCGATGGAGCCCCAAACTTTTGCTTGCACTGAGGGGTACATTTCTTTCTGATCGATTGTAAGACAAATAAGTTTGTCCAAAATCTGTGAGACTTTTAACTTCTTCGCATCATCGTTGGATTTGCAGAACTTTGTAAGATTCTTTAGCCAGGGTGTCATGTATTCCAAGCACAAATGCTTTAGTTCTATTGTGCTGCGCTGGAAGCCCTGAATAGACTCCTCGAGAAACTCAAGCGTCAGATGCGGCTCATTGGTAGCCAGTTTCTCGCTGACGGATTTGATGAAAATTGTGTTGTTGGATGGTATGCAGAGTCCTTGTGTCTCCAAAAGTTGTCCCTCGATTTTAAGATCGAAGGTGGCAGTCAAAGCACAAAGCAAGTTGTAAGCTGCCGTCCGTAAATTGGGATCACAAGAGCCTAGATTAAGCAGTGCCATATTAAGCAGCGTACCGGGCACATCCTTGGGCCTAATTTTCTGATGGACTGTCACCGAGTCTGGTTGGCTGAGCTCCCATCGATTTCGTATGTGAATTATAGCCTGCACTATGTTGTCACAGTCGTTGTGAATGAAGCTTAACTGGCCACTTTCGTTGGTTATCGACAGCGTGAACTGGTTGTCGTCCACTAGGCAAACCTCTTCAATTTCCGAGGCATAGTAAACATCATTAAGCAGCACAGAGTGAGCCAATACTTTCGTCTTTTCCGCGGAGGTAATCTGTAGAGCCGTGGGGCCAACTTTGATCGCCACCTTAGTATCCTTGTGACTTAGTTTCAGCGCATTGCTAAACACTTTTAGATCCTCGTCTAGCGACAGTGTGGCACCAGGCAACTTCTGTTGTTCGGCATCAATATAATCGGTCAGCTTATTGGGTGACTCGAGAAACACGAGCTTGCGGTTACCCTTAAGTGGGGCCAATATCCGATCATGGAACTTTGTGTATTCGCGTACCCATGAGTTACAGTTGTAAATATAAACCGCATGGACATTGTCATAAGCCACTGCGGGCAATACATAAAACCACTTTTGAAGGAACTCCGTGCGGAATCGATTATCGGAACAGGTGTGCGTGAAATCGATGACTACCTCGAAAGGAGAATGACAGAACGGCTTGAGCGTAAGTATAACATGGTAAATTAAGAGATCTCCATTAGTTTCACCAATTCTGAAATGAGAAATTATTATTATAAACAATAGATAACATTATTTATAAGTCTATGGAAGCTTACTTGTATCGCCGGGCTATGTAGTAGAACACGGGGTAGCCCGACTTGCTTGTTCCTGCCTGGTAGAATATGTTCATTGATTTTAGTGTCTTGAATTCCTCCTTTTCATGCATTTGATGTTTGACCATAATCTCTTCGAAATTAGTGGAGGACATGTCAATAGAGCTCCATCTAGCGTATGAGCTGAACATCATGTGCGAGTCGACGGGTTTGTGCTCTGGAGGTCCCAAATATGCCAATAAGGTGGCCATCTTATCAAATGGTCTGCGACCGACAGCTTTGTGGTCTCGACTACTAGACAAATAGTCGCCAATCTTTTCCTGATGTGTCCACAGTAAGCGATGCAGTGCTAGCACATTGGCATCCGAGATGAAGCTCATGCTGTGAGACGTTTGGTCCACTGTCTCGCAGTCGGAGGCAATTTGAATAAAGAATCGGCGTCCGGCCTCGAAATGATCGCGCAGGAAGTCATTGAAGCAAAGCATATGTTGCTCCTTGGAGAATTCAACATGGTTGGCGATATTCTGTAGAATTTTCGACATAAGCATCAGACCTCGTTTTGCCGAGCTTGGCACTTGTTTGCCAACAATACCCAATTCTTGCGGGGAGACTGAAAAGAGAATCAAAGGAAAATCATTCTAAATAGAATAATGAAGCGGTAACTTACCTATGGCAGGATTAATGAAGCGCAAAAAGATGACGGTGCCTACGGCCCCAATA
Organism: Zaprionus indianus; assembly: GCA_018904595.1. Taxonomy (NCBI): domain Eukaryota; kingdom Metazoa; phylum Arthropoda; class Insecta; order Diptera; family Drosophilidae; genus Zaprionus; species Zaprionus indianus. The sequence goes on from JAEIHA010000320.1 coordinate 9,591,110, forward strand.
TTATTTTGCAACAGATTCGGAAATCGTTTGCTCAATACCTGATATAGACAGTGGCACATGGACCTTAGCTGGGGAGGAAAGCGATCCGAGGAATTAATAATGGCATCGAATACTTTCTGTGTTAACGCGATTAAATTGTTGCGATGCTCTTCAATGTCTTCGTTAGGCTCCAATCGAGCTGGATCTACTTCGAAACAAATCTCCTCCTCCTGATCGTCGAGGAGTGGTCGAATCAACGGCTCCAGTAGCATTTGCAAATAACTGGCTCCATAGATTTTAAAACAGAAAGCCATTATCTTGCTACCCAGGGAGTTGCCACGAAACAAAGTCTGCATGCAATCCGATACTTCCACTTCGCGGTAAAACATGTTCCATAGCAACGGCGAAAGCAAGTGCTTAGCATCGAATAGTGTAACCAGAACTCGAGCCAATTCATCCATTTGAGCTGTCGTTACCACATTTGCTAGAGCCATAGCTATAGGAAGCTCACCCTTATCACTGATCATGGTGACAAGCTGGACGAGCTGCTCAAAACGATCAGCCAGTACTGTCTCCGCCAATGTGTCAAATTCTGTTCCCTGCTGTAAAATTTGAGTCAAAACTTCCATAAAGGCGGCACGAGTCTGTAAATCCGGATTATAGCCCAAGTCGATGGAGTGCATCAGACCCGAGTCAATGTTGGCGCCCAACAGATTGGACATGGCTTGTATGGTGGCATTTCTGAGGGCAGTTAATTTCCCTGCTGCCATGCGAGGTCGTGGCGGGAGTAACGGTGTATTGTTGAGCTCTTTTTCCGCTTCTGAGCTATCGATACAATCGTTGAGGAGATTCATAAACAGTGTGAAATACTTAAGAAACAATGCGCTCTTGGCATCCATAAGATCTCCACGATCGGACTCTTCGGGTTGTAGTGGCAGTCCACGCAATAGTGCAGCCACCGCTTCCATGCATGCTTGATCAAGATCACGAAAGATCAACGACGTGTTTGTGAGCATAGCCGGATCAGCTGAGCTAGGAGGCGCTATTTGATGTGAGGTGCCCATTACCCAGTCCGTCAGATATTCGACAAGCTTGTTCCGGAACTTCATCTCTTGTCGGAAGGCCAAGTCATCGCGACGCTTCATCATCACCTCCACCAGTTGACATAGCTTTGTTTTGATGCGAATGGCATATACGTTCATGTCCAGGTGACGCACATAGCGCACAATGCCCAACATCATACCCTCAATACTGGTTACGCCTAAGTGCTCCGATGGTGACGGCTGATCGTTGTTTGGATCCTTGTTGGCTTTCGGGTCCAGTATGGACTTCATTATGTAGATGGTGTGCTCAATAAACTGTGTGTTGATATCCGTCACATTAACATTGACTTGACCCTGTTGATCAAAAAACTTTTCTACTATAGCTCTTATCTGATCAAAGAGAATAGGATACAGCTGTGTGGACATTTCCTCTCCAACCAGCTCTTTGACATTTTTCTGTATATTCAGGCCGATCTTTTCATTGCTGCACACCAAAAGCCGCAGTAGTTGGCCAATGAATCTGAAAGAATTAAGTTAGTTTTTAAAAAATGCAGTGATATGTATTCCAATTATATACGTACTGTGTAACTGGACAGTAGCTGACATCTTGTGGCGGTGCTGGTGGTATGGTCGACAAGGAGACAGTGCTTGGATGCAACGAGCCATGGCCAGAGCTGGTCGAACTCGAGTAAAGAGATGCCTGCGCCAGGGATGCCACGGATGAGTTGTTGTGCGATTGTTGTAACAGCATCTGACGGCTGCTATTGCGTTTCTGCAGACAAACGCCGCCCAGGGCCAGCAGAAACCAAGTCATGTTGGCCCACTCGTTGATTTGTTCTTCAAGATCATGCTCAGAGCTTTGATGACTAGCGCGACGTTTACCCATACCCCGATGAAACATTTCTGCTTGTGCGTCTTCGGTCTTAAGTTTGGGAAAAGTTTGCAGCACTTTGCTGGACACCTCCCAATTGCGAAAAGTCTCCTCCCAGGCGGGCTGGACACCATGCACACAGTGCTCGATCTTCCGTAAGAGTGTCATGATACGTTTTTGTAGTGTCAAACGGCTTAGTACATTGCCATGGCTATTTTCAAAGAAACTAATTCGCGTATCCGTGGAAGCTGTAATAAGCATTATTATTAATACATGTTTCACATTAAAATGGAACTTATTAAATACTTACATGAAGAGAGCTGGGAAAGTTCCTGATAAATATGGTAGTTTGGCATAATAAATCCCACGGTGAGTTCATCTGAGCTGCAGCATATTTCAGCCTCTTCACAAAGCAACCCAAAGCATGAAAGCGATGTTAGTACCGCATCCAAATCAATGCTCCATAAATACATAAAGAAGACCACTTCCATTTTAATATGCGCCTGCTTGCAGATAGCAATTTGACTTCCGACGTGCGCATAATCCTTATGTCGTTGGAGAAATGTATTGCGGCAAATGAGTATTTCACGTAACCACTTGAGCACATCCGTATAGTTGGCAATCTGATGTTGTATGAGCTTTTGGGAGATGGAGAACAGCACCTGTGAGCTCACATCCCAGAAAGTATTAATGGGAGCCTCGGGATTCCAAACTTCAATTTTTTCAGGAGCATGCAATGCGAGCAGTGCCTCCATAGCCTCCTGTGCCACGTCAGGCAATGTCGTTTGATGCACCAAACTTACTAAACCGTTTATAAGTTCTAGCGTAGAGCTTTGCACTTCGTGTGCAACTTTTCCTTGTGTCTGTGAAGCAAATGAAATGAAGTATTATTACACACCTATTTACCCAAGGTAATACAATTAGCTTACATTCAATAGTAGCGTGGGATCGGCGTGTATAAGTCGCACGAGCAGTAGCAATAGCATCTTGTGAGCTGGTCCCTCCTCGGCGCGGGTTAGACCCTTCTGTGTGTCCTTAGACTTCAGTGTCAGCGAGGTTATGTATCGGAGTGGTGTATGAGCTATGTAGCCCTGCGTAGCTTTGTTGAGGGTATCCGTGAATAGTGCACGTAGCTCAGCTGATCGGTAATGTACTACATCTGTTTGTGGCCACCATGGCAAACGAGGCTGGTTTACAATGCGAAAAGGATTCTTGTTTTGCAGTCGAAAGTCCACATAGATATGCGCCAACCTACAGAGAAAATGATTTCGAAATATCTTCATTAAATAAAATCCAAGTAATGGAAGTGTATCACACTCACCGCAGCAGCGAACAGACGATAACAAAGTGATAGGCCTGCGGCGAGGAAAGATTCAGACAAACCTTCAACGCTTCGATGTTGTGCGGATTGATGCGGAAACAGGATACCCAACAATCAATCATAAGCTCGATGTCTGCAAAATTGTAGCCCTGTCCGCGTGAGAAAGGCTTCACGGGATTGAAAAGTAAAGCCTTGAGATCATTGATGAAATACTGGACCAGCTTGAAGACCACGTTGTTGGAGTCATTGATATTAATGTACGTGGATGCTTTGCAGAGTTTTACGCAGGCTATGGCTGATGATTCGGTTACTTGTTTGGATGGCGAATGGGGACCTAAACCGCGCTTGATGCCTTCTATAAACTGCCTAGCCGAGAAGTCTTTGTCACGAGAAGTGGATTGGGTTGACTTAGATGGCACCTTCTCCTTTTCTTTCTCTTTCTCGGATTGCTGTAGTTCGTTGACAGTAGCCTCAAGACTGGATGGATTTAGTATAAGCAGTAGCATTTGCAGTGGCCACACCAAGGTTTTGCTCTTCTTGTTCTCCGTTTTAAAGTATTCCACAAAGTCGAGCAGAGGTTCCCAACAACTAAAATAGATAGAAGTTGAATTGTATTAATATTAAGATGTATTATCAATGTTACTTACGTTGATATGTCGCGATTTGTGCCTCGCTGTAAGTCCTGGAACTCTTGTGGATGATACTCAATCCAATTCCAAATGGCTTTCTCCAGGGAATAGAGCAATATTAGTGGTGGCGCTCGCTTGGAACGAAACTTGGTTATGGTTTCTAGAAAATTACGTGAATTATTTAAAGCTTGACAAAATATATCAGCATGGTAATTACCCTGTAGAAGTTTGGTCAACTTTATCATGTCCATGTCAATGTGCTGTATAAGCTCAATGTCGTTGTAATCGGGATTTTCCTCAGAGCATGATGTTAGCTCTTGTATGCGCGCTGATATACGATTAAATACAGCGGAAAAGTGATTTTGGGACAGCGCAAAGAGCACCTTTGAGGCGAGGGCCTTCAATTGTGCTGCATTGGGACTGTTGTCGCTCTGGACATCCACAAACTGTGAAATTTCGCGTAGCAACAGTTTAACATTCATTGCTTCTTCAAAGCGTGCCGTATCCTTTGTCTGATTGGTCAAACAACGTTCCAGTGTTGTCAGTATGATGACCAGAGATTCAAAATAGCATCGTTCCGGCTCATAACGATTTTGCAGCGCCTATCCATATGCACAAAAGATAAATTATTCAATTATGGTAAATTAATATTCATTAATGTACTTACGGCCTCGTTGACACGCTGCAACATCTTGGTCAGCCCCGAAATGACCAGAGAGAAGCGGTAGCGTGATATGTGTATAAGGCATGCCACCAACTGGTCCTGGCTCATGCGCGCCTGTGTCCCATAGGCACCGATTTTGTTTGGCAGCTGCAGATAAAACGCATTTCATTGATTATTTCAGAACACATTATCTGGGGTAGGGGGTACTTAAGCTAATCCATTGCGTATGCTTGAGGCATGTTGTCATTAACATTTTTATATATATTTCGTCATATATTTAATAAGTTATCAATTGTTAATGCATTGCTAATAAAATATGTATCTGAAAGCTTCAAACCAATACAAATACAGCTGTTACAAAAAATAGTAGTATCAGCGTATACACACATCGGCCTGTCATAAATGAGCGTTCTTCAGTTCATTCATGAAGCTGTCGCCGGCCCCACGGCCGCCAAACCTCCCTTTTCAGCAACGCCCACACCAAAACACAACCAGCAGCAGGTACACTTTTTTCGCAATGCTCATCAAGCCTCACGACGCAACATGCTGAAAACTTCTTAAAAAACACTTACTTGATCTTCAAACCTCGCCAACAGACCAGTCGCCCATTCTCCAGGCTTTTGTGTAGCCATTGTGCAATAATTAAGCAATATTTAACGTTTATTTCCACTGCATTTTCAATTAAAAATACAGAGTTTTGCAATTGTAGCTGACAAGACGATGGTTAAGGTTGCGTGTGTGTTAGTGCAGGGATTTTGCTGGAATACAGGTTCTTCCAGAAGAGTATGCGTTATGTTTCTCACTGCGCATGACGTCGCACATTTCAATTGAATGCCGAAAGCTGTAAAAATGTCGTAAGTAAGCAATTTCATTAAACAAAGTTAAGTTTAATCTATTTAAAAGACTTGATATGTATTGCAGATCTTGGAAATATGATCATTAAATACTAAAATACATTGCAATCGATTGAATGTGACGTCATGTAAACAAAACCATGTGTATAATCTCATGATAAGGTCTCTGCGCGATTTGTTCGAGAGTGTGCGCCTGGTAGTTATCGATTACTACATATGCGAAAACCTTTATTCAATTTATTTCCCACGAATTTCAATTAATCACATCATAAACATCGACAATGAATACTACTTTTAAGTTGACATGCTATAAATGTAAATAAAACTATGCCAGTACACTGTTGTTTACAATTTACACATATGTTTACAAATCGGTCAGGGATGCATGCTCTGTTTATGTGACTCAATGTTTTTCAAGGAATCAGTGTTGTAAAATCGTAAAATGTGAGGTGGTCGCACTGCGTAACCTAATAGTGCTGCCAAGTGCGGAAGCCGTTATTTTTAAATTTGAAAACACGGTAGTCTTTTTTAAGTATTGGTAATTGTAGTTTATTTAATGTTTTTATTTTATATGCATAACAAATTTTTGTTTCAAGTTATTGATTTTGTCTGGTAGTGTATGTTACTTGTTACAGCTGCTGTGTCGTTCTTTGTGTGGAATGTGCAAATACATGGTACGTAATACGTATTCTCGAGTTACAGAGCATTAAATGTATATATATATTTATATATCATATCGTAAACACATATTCAGCATGTTGGCGTATATACGTAGTTATACATCGATTTAATAGTGTTTCGAAGATACGTTTTATTAAGATTATTCCAACTCTTCGTTTTCTAATATTTATTGGTATAAAGTTCAGTTTAGCTATCTAAAAACCACATGTACAGTCGCAATATATGTATGTGTGTATGTATTTATTTGAAATCTTGCGTTATTTCTTAAATAACATTCTAATTAAAAAAAATAATTATTAACGTAGAATATATTTTGTGTGTTTCTTGGCCGTTTGGGAAGTGTTTCGTATTTTGTTTGTTCAATTTTTATTAAAAGGGTAACAAATAAGTGCATTATAAATATCGAATTACGATTAATACAAAAATTGTTGAAATTGTTATACAATTATTGTTGTGAGCTTTGAAACAGGTATGCAAAATGTATATATGTATATATTTTTTGCTAATTGTCCATTTTGATTAGTTTGCATTGAGTTTATCTGCTGTGTTTTTATTGTGTTAAATGCAATCATTGATATTTGAGAATTTCCGTATTGATTTGCATATGTTTGTAGATAGATAGATGGCATTGCTTATTTGCTTGTATTTTGTATGTATATTTAATATATATATCGGTACACGGATCTAGAGATTACGGTTGTGCCATTTACTATTTGATTTAGGTTATGCGAACTTTATTTCAACATTCTAAATTGTTTTTCCTATATTTTTTTATTAGTATTATTATTAATGTTTCTTTGTATGTCACGTTTCAAATGGACGTTTTTATATATGTATGCTCTTTGAAGATTTGAAATTAAAAAGGTACTATGAAATAAAAATCATAGATGAGACTTTTTGTAAATAGATTAGATATAAGTACAATAATTCTTACAATATGCGTTGTTTCGGTATCGATTTGAGCTTAAGAACTAAACGGTTTACTTGAAATTGAATTTCAATGCAGTGCGGCAGCCCTGCCGTTGAGCGGGCTTGGTAACCCTAAGCAAGAGTCGTTACGAATACTTAAAGTTAGTGCTAGAATTTTGTATGCGATACTCTCAACTAGTAATAAAGACTAAGTTTAACAATTCCTTTGGGGGCTTCAGAGACTTATTGGGTTTATCGATTCGTTATTTTTCGTAATATCCATAAATTCTTAACTTAAATTGTCCATACTTGCACCTTCTCGGCGACTACACACCAACTAGCTCGCTCGTAGTAGGAGCTAACGATATGCAGGCTGGCCACATGATGATTGATAAGCGAGTCCAACTCTCCCTCACGGAATACGTGATAGTAGCGATGGTGCGTGGTTGACCCACCCTGCGAGGGACTGTCAAGCGAGGTGGTTGAGCTATTCGAGTGCTCCAGCGACTCGGTGGAACTGCGCTGTTGCAGTGACTTCTGCTGTTGGGGTTGTGATGATGTCGACGCAGTGTCTGTGGAACTAGACGCACTCGATGCCACAGATTTAATGGCGCTAAAGTTTCGCCTCCTTTGGCCATACTCGTGCATGCCCTCGCCCAGCTGATCTCCGCCACGCGCCTCCAGTGCTTCGGCGTCTTCATCCTCCTCGGGAATGGCTGAGAGAAAAGAAGGAAATAAATTCACATTAATATGGTAACATTGACAAAACTGAGAAATACACAGCAATGATTTATCGATGTGCAAGTAGGATTACCCTAAATCGATATGTAATTGTATGAAGAGTATATTCAAAACGATATAAAATACTATTAATAATATAAATCGATTTTTAGTTAAATCACTTACGATCTTCATCGTCGCGCACATCACTGTCACCGTCATCTTGGAGTAGATAAGCCGTCTCTGGATTGAGATTGTAGTGCCGATTTCGCTTGTAGTTGAACTTAGAAATCTTGCAGTGCTCATAGATACCCAGCGTGTAGCTGCGTTCGTTTTCCTCGTCCTCCTCTTCGCCCTCCTGCTCTTCGTGTATGGTGAAGCTGCGAGTCTGCGAGGAAAGCGATGAAGTCGACGACGACATGGGCGAATGCTGCAAGCTGGGCTGCGTCGATAGGTTCGCCAGCATCAGACGTCGCTCACGCAATTCATCGCGCAGTGCACTCAAATCGCCATTGGAACGCTTCTTGGAGCCCGAGCTACCGCCGCTTAAGTATTCGCCGATGTCACCGATTCCGTCTAGGCTGCGGCACTCGGCACGATTACATTTGTCATCCAGCTCCCGCTGAAGTTGTGCCGTCAGCTGTTCTGCAAATTCCGCACAATCCTGCGGCTGCAGTCGCTGTGCCTGGCCGGAATCACGCTTCTCCGGCAACAGCGGAGCACTGTCCGCATTGAGTATGATGTCGTTGGCATTGGGCGTAGCATTATTGATTTGCAGTTCACCCTTGTGGTACTGCAGCTGGTTGACACTAATCATTTGGGCCAGCGTGGTGTCGGAGTCATCTCTGGACTTGGCATTGCCGGTGCTGGGCGCCGACAGAAGCGCGGCCGAGCGTGGTGCACTGATCACACTGTCAATAGAGTCCGGCGAGGATGGTTCACTGGAATCGCTGTCCAAGTCATCGGTTGCCGGATTGAAAAGCTCCAGCGTCAGCAGCTTGGAGCTGCAGCTAGCGCTCGCTATACCGGATCCCGAGGCGCGACGTACAATGGGAAAGTTCTGGCGTTGCAATTGCAGAGATTGCTGTTTCCGGAACTTGGGTATGGGCGGCATCTCGCGTATAGTTTGTCTAGTGATCTTGTGCACAGGTGATCCTGTTCCCATTTTAGTTGCTTTACTTTCCTCGACGCCTGTTGTCTTCGCCGCAGTTGTGGTTGTTATAGTTGTTGCTGTTACTGGATGCAGTAGCTCGCGTTGTTGCTTGATATGCGCCTCATCGAAGCTGAAGAGCGGCGGCTTTGCGGCAGGCGTCAAAATAGCCATCGCTGCCGTCACAGCCGCCATGGATTGCGGAGGTGAGGTGACTGTGCCCTGGGTGGCGGCTGGTGAATGGGCAGGGGTCGGCGGGCAGGGCATGATGAGTGGAGATGTTGGCACTGAATGTGTGGGCGGGCCACGTGTTGCTGCTGCTGCACAGCAGGGCGTGGCAGTTGTTGCACTTGTCGCGGCGCTAGTGGCGACAGCGCCAGCTGCCGCCTGTGCGTTGCCATTGCTGGAGCTGGAGTTGCTCGAACTTGAGTTCGAGTGCTGATGCTGTTGCTGATAGTTCAGCTGCTGTTGATGCTGCTCCGGCTTGGGTATGAATATGACCGAGGCGAAGCTGTCCTCCGACTCGATACTCGTATCCGACTGCAGGCTGCTGTCTTTGGATGAATCAGAGCCGGACTCCCGGGAATGGCGACGAGCCTTGGCCTGTTCGCTGTCCGCGCAGGCGGCGCACTCCGGTTGATAGGCGCTGCAGTGACAGATGTTCGCCGTGCTGCAGTCCACGCTGCTGCAGTAGCTCACCGGGCCGCTGGCCGGTGAAGAGAGCAGCAGATGCGCCGCGAACAGGCCGCCCGTGTTGCTGGCATGGTGATGGTGGTGATGATGGTGTGTGTGCGGATGTGGGTGTGTGTGTGTGGCCGGTGTTGCTCCCGGCTGCTTGCTGTTGTTGTTATTCGCCTGAGGCTGTTGCGACTGTGGTTGCTGCTGCTGCTGTTGCGGATTCCCAGCGCTGGGCGTTGCCGCATTGGGCGGGCTGTACTTGATGTTCTGCATGAGCTTATTGATTCCCGTCTTGGTCACGCGCTCCAAACTGCCCGTGGAGCTTTTGATTTTAGTCGTAAATCCCTCGCGTATGACCTGCAACCGCTTGGAGAACATGGCCGAGCGGCACAGGAAGGCCTCGTTGAGCGAGGTTTGCTTCTGAATGCGTTTGCGGACGCGCTCCTTTTCGCGCAGTCGATTGCCGGCCATAAGCTCCTCGTTGAGAGAGCTCTGCTTACGCAGAAAGCTGGGCAGGCTGGTGCCAGGTGGAGCAGCAGCACCGCCCGTTTTTCCAACCGTAGCAGCAGCTTCCTCTGTTCCAGCTGTTCCCGATGTTGCGGCAGATGCGTGCTGAAGAAAATTTGTAGCTGAGCAGCCGCTGCGTGGGTAGAGGCTGCTGCTGACTCCGCCGTTTGAGCTGTTGTAGGTGCTGAGCATGTGGAAGGCAGCGCTGGAGTTGGCGGACTCGTCAGCTGAATCTATCGACTGTGTGTTCATGTCATCCTCGCAGAGCGACTGTTTCTGCTTGATGAGCTTGGGTCGTCTGCTGAGCGTGCTGCCCGCACTGGCCGTAGTCGTGGGTGAGTGGCGTCCATTGAGCTGCAGCTGCTGCGTATCGGGTGCGCTAAGGAGCAACGCAGCCGTTGCACTAGCCTTGGTCTCCATGGGGACCAGTGGACCGCCCAGGCTGGGCACACTCGAACGAGAGCGAACAATTTGGCGTGGTGGCGGTTGCAGAATGCTGCCCAGGCTGCGGGACTTGTGGCCAGCGGAGAGCGGCGGATCAGCGGGGAAGTCTTCAAAGTCTTCCAGCCGGCGCAGCTCTATTGGCAAATCCTTGGCATCTTCGTAGTCCAGACTGCTGTCGTTGCGGGTCTCCTTCGAGGTCCACGAGTCCAGGAACCAAGCATGCCGACGGCCTCCAGCCAATTTCTGAAAGCAGATATGATTAGGAGATGCCCCATGAGACTTCGAACTTCACTCTCAACTCACTTGTATTGCACGGCGCACAAAACTGTAGCACGACTCGCCTGGCGATGAGGAGCTGAGACTGGAACTGTCGCCATCGCCAGCCGAGCGACTGGAATTGGTCGAGTCCTCCGTGTAGGCATGATAGGGCGGTAAAAAGTCCTCGTCATCCTCTTCATCCGAATACGTATGAGAGTAGGTGCGATTCTTGGGCGGCTGCCAGGGTATCAGCACATCTTGCGACTCAAAGCGACGATGTCGCTGCTCCAACGCCCACACGGTAATAACTACACGGCCGCCAATGCGGAGGATGCGCGCCAGCTCCCTCAGCGCCCGCACTCTTCGCTCTGTGGTGGCAAAATGATGCACCACCGCCAGCGAGAGCACTGCATCGAAGCTATCGTCGCGAAAGGGCAACTCCAGATTGTCGCACAGCGCCACCTGTGGGCCAAAGAGCAGAACGTCGTTATGATTAAGTAAATGGCAGGGGAAATATATTAATACTATGTGTACATATATAGAAAACCCTGCACACACACACGCACAGTCAAGCGACAAAGGACGCCCACGCCAAGTGGGGGAACTCATTCGGGTCCACGCGTAAGCTCCCTTAAGTAACAGACTCCCCTCTCTCCCGCAAGCTACACTCGAACGTCGCGCAATAACCCCCACAAAGTTCGCAATAAAAATTGTGCAAGCTGCAGCCAACGGTGGTCATGGTAAGTCATGGTTAAGTAACCAACCAATGAGATTCCAGAGCTGCTCTTGTAATTTTATGCTGTCGTTTTCTTAATTTCCCCGGGAAAAGCCAAGGAGTCAGAGTAAAGTAGGTTACAAGTTGAAGAAATAAGAGCTTGATAGTTGATAAAGTAATTAGTTATTATTCATTAGCAAACTTCGGGTAATCACACTTTCATTTGCAGATATGTATTGCTTCTTATATGGTTAGCGATTAATTACCTCAAGTTGATAAGAAATCCAGTTACTTCTCATTAAGACAAGGTAACAAAACCCCAATTCATATTGTCGTTTGCTGACTTGTTCCAAAAAAAATAATCTAGTACAGGGCAACCTGCATTATTAAATGTATTGATTTAGGAACCTTAATTAAGCTGAAATTCCAATTAACTCGACCCTGACACTTTGTATTGATTCTTTGCTATAAATATATTTTTTATTCAGAGTATAGTACTTCCTATATTTAGTACATTGTTTATTTATATGCGCCACCGCTTAAAAACCCATCAACTAAAAAAGTAAGTTCGTTAATGCTTCACGGAACGTGTAAAATATTTTTGTTTGCCGCACGTAAAATAATGCGGAATTAACATGCTGCAATCCCTTAAGCCAATTATGCATTCTGTATTATTCATATTTCAATAGGATAATTATTGCGCATTTTTTAATGGATTATTGTAAATTGAATATTCATTTAATCTGCGTTAAACGGAAAATAATTATATTTAATGACGTGACATAATTTCCAGCAAATCGATATGGAATTCAGAGGTTTTAAATGTGAACGCAACATACATTTGTATGTATGTATATGTCGTAGCTTTTTTTTGGGGACCACAGAAAACTGTGTCAACTGATAAAAAGTCCTCGGACTCTTGGCCAGGATAGTTTAAACTGAACTCGCAAACAAAGTTAACGCGTTCGCTCAATGAAAATTGGCAGTTGGTTTACTCAATTTGCCATTGAAGTACACACACACACAAAAATTCTCACACACACACACACACACACTGCATTCAGCTTGTTTTGCTCTTGTTGAATGAAAAAAGTTCTGAACGGGTTACGAAAATGGGCGTGTGAGCGTGTGTGTTAGCAAACTGACCTTACCTATCTTTTGTGGCGTATGTTTTGTATGTGTGCCTTGTATGTGTGTGTGCGGGTGTACTCGTATTTAGATGTTCTGTTTGTTTTTTATGTGCGTCATTTATATTCATTTTCATGTCACGGCCAAAGCTGATGGTATCAATTAAGTCCAACCAAAATTGCGATAAACAAACCTTTTGAATCTGGGGAAAACGCGTTTTAAAATTGTCGGGAATTATTTTTATCACAAGCAGATAAAATCCCGATTTAATGGACTATCAATAGATTTATTTTAAACTTTCTTTCCTTATTTTATACGTGACGGAGCTTAGAATCCATTCATTTTGAAAACTACGATATGTATGTTATGTGTGTGTTTTGCTTTAAGACATTTTCTCTGCACGTGCTGCAAACATAATTTGTACGCTGCAATAACGCTGATAGTGTGCTCTGAGTGTATGTGTGTGTGCGACTGCAAAAACAGCCTTGACCCGCCAAATAAAAAAGTAGAATATCCTTCCTTCTCTTCGTATGAACACAGGCAGAGTCGGATAGAGCTGCAGCCCAGGTACTTGTGGCTGTCAGAGCCAACGACCAAGATTCTAGAGTTGACAGGCGGCAAGGGTGCAAGTCACGAGATGCGAGAAAGGAATGAGATGAGAGGCCCCAGAGCCGACAGTCTGTGCAACTCACATGTCAACGTGGGTCACAACAGAAATGGTTTTAACACAAAATATCAATTAGAATAAGTGTTTAAGCTTGGACCTGACAACCTCAAGACGAAGCTCAGACATAAGGAGTCTATAATATTATGCTTCGTAAAATATTCAAGCTTTGACATTGGTGCATACATATGTCATGTGCCGAATATAGAAAACACTTAATGAAAATCAAAGCTATTTTCTTTATAACTGTTACATGGATGATCTTTAAGTTGTACGTGCAACCCCCTCAACAGTTTCCCACCTCCTACTCCGTAAGCAGTTACCTTCTGGGCAGTAAAGAACGTATTGTCCACATGCTGCAAAGGCATTTGCATTCAACATAGAAAGCTCTGCATATAAATGCAGCGCATTCGCTGTCCCTTTTACTGTTTGAATACCCCGCAAGGGGTGACATGTGAAACTAGGTAGTCCGATTAAAAAAGAAGCTGTAAAAGCGACCATAGCGCTTCAGGCTCTGATGCTGTTCAGTACTCGACTCTTTAGATGAACACCAGTTACTGTATAACCTTTTTCTTATTCCCAATGTTTCGTCTACCTGTTCTCTCCCCTGCCTCTTCTCTCCCCTGCGTTCTAAGCAGCATTCAAATGCTTTCAAGTTGTTTGTGTTTTTTGTTTTCTATTCATGCTCTGGTGGCATGAATACACACTGCATGACATTTCTCTATGCTCTTTACAAATTGTATTTATAGCAGTCGCCATTTTTTATATGCACACACGCGCGCACACACACACGCACACCCTTGCTTATGCTCGGTGGGTGTGGCGTGTCACGCGGGTTGGGCACATTACGCTTTTGAAATTTATGTTGACAGCATTTCAATGCAAGCGAGTGTCAGGTAGAACATGTTACGCATACGCCGTGTTGCACACTAATGAACCCAGCAAAGCCAACAGAACGAAGCAGGGTAGCGCAGAGCAGTAAATATTAAACTTATACACAGCCTGCACTGATGCACTTTTGCTTGGCCCTCTTAGCCGTGCAGCCTTTTTCAGCGACGCTTAAAACAACCGCAAAAACAAGCAAGCAAGCAAGCGAAACTGCAATTAAAATCGCAGTCGACTGCGAGATACGCCTCGGCATATACCTATTAACTCGACTTAATACTGTGGAAAGTGCATTCCGCTGTTGCATTTAGTTGCAGGGTACAAAAATAAGCACCGTCCAAAAAGTTTTCAAGCGAATTTCCCGGTTTCGCCAGGTAGGCAGCACTCAGCTGGCAAAAACCTTCAGATTTTACCGAAAAGCAAAGAATCATTCGTTGCGCTCGCTTTGCTTTTCATTTGCTTTGCTATTTGATTTTCTGTTGTTCATTTTGTATACCCAGTACTTCTGAAAATGATATATAAACATATTATTTATAGTGTATCTAATAAAAAAATATTTATAATTCCAATCCCGAAATTGAAAGATTTCTGATACATTTTCATTTTATTTTTCTCCGCATTGGAAGTCTTTAAATGGGATTTAAAATTATCCGAAGATTGGGAAACTCAATTACAAGAACTGTGTGTATGTGTTTAGTATAAATTGATCTATACATGAAAGTAACATGTAATTGATTTATCATACCCCAACCTTTCACTGAGTATATCACTGCATTATTTTATACTGCAACCCTTCACATACTTCATTTGTTTTCATCATTTCGGTTTGCCGAGTTTGGGTTTTGCAGGCGTGTGTGTGTGATATTTGGTTTGTGGCCAGCTTAATGCCAGCTGCAAACTCTGCTCCACTTGGCAGTTTATTGCTTTACAAAATTATAGTAAATCAGGCCATGCACGAGTTGAGAAATCAAAGCTGCCGCAGCGAGCGAGCGTACAGAAAAGTTTCTCATCGGCAGATACAGTTGAAGCAAAGTTAAATTGCTTTCCACAAAGTTTTTCTCGTGTTTATACCTCGCACAAATTTGAAAATGCTGGAAAAGGATTATATAAAGATATATCAAGATGATGTAATAACATATGTTATGGACCATTTAAAACATATAAATAAATGTAACATATTCTTAATCATCATTGCAATCAGTATGATCTTGTTTTGCTCATATTTTATGTGTTAGTTAGATATATATAAGATAAAATAATAAGAGTGTTGCTTGTGGCTTACAGGGTATATACCAGTTGACGCTTTGCTATCCTTCTCCTTTCTCGCCTCGGAGAAAGTCACGTGACTCGAACCTCGCTTGTGCGTTTGCATTGTGTGCAAAACGGAACATGCGAATTCGCGAACATGTAATGCAGATAAATGTATACAAATATATATATTAAATTGCACACCATCAGCTCAAAATAAACCCAAATTTGACATGTATTTTGGAGCAAATCAATTGAATAATGTTGCTGAAATACTTTTTCTGTTGCAAAGGCATATGCACTTCACAATTTATTTTACTGTGGAAAATCATACCATTTTCTCTCATATTTTATTTAACTTCTGCTTATTTGTTGCTGTAGTATTACTCGACAGTCGTCAAAATGTGGCAAAGACGTCAACGGAGGAAATTATTTATTTAAAACGGAACCCTTTTGCGATTTGGTCTAGTATTGACAAGTTAAATGACGGGTGCAATTGTCGTTAATAGGTATCATCGAAATGTCAAGGACTTGATGTTTGTTACATGTGAAATGGAGCAATTATTGGCACATTGCGCTGCCGTCCGCCCCCAACTCAAGACTCAAGATAACGGTAATGGCTGCTGGTTATTATATAAATGAAACCATTTAGTGCAAAATTGTATGCACTTTGCAGCGCATGGCAACCATGGTCCTGGCCTGGTCGTCATCGTCCTCGCCTGCGTCCTCGCTGGGTTGCCTCGCCTTCATTACATGCGAAGTTCAATCCCACGCAATGCCAGTAAATGCAATTTAAATGCGGGAAATGCCTGCAACTGAGCCTGGGGCGAGGTTACTGAAGCAGCGGATCAGGGAAGCGGGATGGGGGATTGGAGGGGCATGGAAATGCTATGCATTTCTAAGAAAATGGCATTACTTGGACTGCCTGTGGCACCATAAATAAGCAAGCGGAACGAAGCATTTACAATAGATTATAGCAAAAAGTATTGCATACTTCTGGGAACAACAGGGCGGAACATTTATTGTTTGCAGCAATAAATAAAAGGAAATGTTGTCGGTTTCACCGCAACAGGAACAGCAGCAGCAACAATAGCAACAATGCCAAAAGAGTACAATAAACTGTATGCGGGGCAAATTACTTACAACTTCGCAACTTTCATACAAATTGTGGGGTGAGCGCTCACTTAATAAGAGGTTGAAATTCTCAGAAAAGAGGTGAGGAGAAATTTGCTTTGCCATGAATATAAAATGATGTAAAATGTATAACTATTAATTAAGCACTACATGAAGAGCTTTATGAGGTAACGAAATGTATACTCTATCCTTGCATATCCTGCACTCTCTATAAAAATTATTGCTCGAAATTAAATGGGAAGATAAATTAAACTGCGACAATGATGTGAAAGATTAACTGAAGATTTCTTAGTATTTCCTATAGGGACCAATTATAAAGGTCTGTATGGTCTTATATGGTTGATTTCAAATGCTGTTTTCATAATGTAACACATTTATAAATAATACATGCACTTTCAGTATTTCCCTCTCTATCTTTCACGCCTGTTTGTATAACAAATTGCTGTTTTCAGTGCATCCTAGTAAAAAATTCATGAATTGTGTGTTACAAGTACAAACACATACCCTGTATTTAGGGCTGTCAATAGTCAATTAAAACTTAATCGTGTTTAGCTTTGGCCAAGTAACAGAGCCGTCGCGTTCAGCTGTGGCAATTCCCAGTGGCACTTGGCATCTATTCAGCTGCAAGTCGATTGCAAGTTAGTGTCAGTCGCCTGCACTTTATCGCTCCCTTTCTCACTCTTCTTTTCTCTGGCACTGTCGCTCTCTGTCGCTCTCTAATGAGCGCGTTGCTCGCTTTATGGCTCCATTGTTGGCCATTGCAATTATGCGGGCATTAAGGCGCAACTACTCGACTGCTCGACTAGTCGACTCTGGCAATGCGAGGGAACATGTGCAAATAATGATAAGCATAATTTATGCGTTGCAATAATGGCCAACTGGGCCAAAGAGCGTGGCAAGAGGAGTGTACTGCAAGGGCTGAGGACAAAGAGAGAGAGAGCGGGAGAGAGGGAGGGGAGGGGATGCAGCAATGTGCACTCGAGTCTTGGGGACCGGGCTAATATTTGAATGCAGCAACTGCTCGTTTGCTTGTTGAGGCGAAATGGGTCAATTGTATGACCGAGAATTGCATAGGCAAAGAGGAAATGGAAAGAGCAGGATGTGGAAGAGAGAGAGAGAGAGAGAGAGAGAGAAAGTTAGAGACAGAGACTGGTACTGAGCATAGTGAAGTGAGAGGGATAGAGAGAGAGAGACTGCAGGAACAAATGAACCATTGTTCGTATGGCTTTGAAAAATGTATGAGGAAACACACACACATACACACAGACAGGCACACGGCATCATCAGTCACACATGTAGCTACACAATGGCACACCTGTCCGCAAAAAGTAATTTGCTGACATCAATTACAATTTCATTGCACTCAAGGTGCCCGCACTCACCTCGCCACCTTTCTCGTGCGCCTCCTTGCTGAGACGATAGCAGCGGTCTATGCCAATGGTGCAGATGGCAGGATTACACGTAAGGTAACGCCCACTGCCGCAGCCCACATCGCAGACCACCGACCCGGGCTCCAGGTTACCCAGAAATTGTGCAACCCGTGGACGTACCGGACCCGTCGGCTCCTCGCAGTGCTCGTAGACATCGTGTACATAGGCACGTTCCAATGCTGCCGAACGGCCGCTGGCATCACTCGATGCGGTTGCAGTTGCTGCTTCAGTTGCAGCAGTAGCTGCTGCTATTGTTGTCGCTAATGTTGCTGCTGCTGCTGCTGCAGCTACTGTTGCTGTTTCTGTTGTTATCGTTGCTGCTGCTGCACTTGAGGCATTTGCTGTTGTTGTTGTTGGCGTCTTTGTGAGCTCCACCTTTGCCGACACGGCTCCATCTGCCGCTGCCGTTGTTGTTGTGGTTGCTGTTGTTGTTGTTGCCGCTGCGCCTGTTGTGACGGTTGTTGGTGAAATGACAGTGGGCGCCAAGTTTGCGGTTTGCGTTATGCTCGATGCTGCGTTTGTTGCAGTTGTTGTTGTCAATTGTTTGGTCATTATTGCTGCTGCGCCTTCAGCTGCTGCGTCTACTTCTGCTGCTGTTCTTCCTGTTTCTGTTGTTGTTAGTGTTGTGCACTTCTCATATGTTGTTGACAGGCCAGTCTTATCTGCAAGATTGAGGAAGATAGCAATAGGAAATGTAAGACACGATTTACTTCATGTAGAACTGTACTCAGAGCACTAAGGGTTGTATGGAGTGCTGTCTCAATTGGACACAGTCCTTTAGATTCATCTTTTAACTAAAGAAGAAAACTGCACAAAATTCTATTTTGTAAGGTGAATATTGTAAATAATATTATCTAATGTGTAATCAAGTTGAGTTTTAATTGGGAAAGAAAGTTTAACCAATAAACTTTTAATGTCGTTTTATTAGAACTTTAGAATGTTTATCAAAACTTTGCTAAAATTCTTCAGCGAATTCTCTGTGCTGGAATTTACCTTCAGAAGTTTTCTATGCCTTCCCAAGTGCACGGCAAATTCTCAAAGCAAAACCCCGCTGCATTGGAAAGCCATATGCAAACCGCATTGTTATTTATAATGTGCCAACAATTTGTATAATTAATGCAATTTGGTTGACTTAATGGGAATCATAAACTCAAAAAGCGAGACTCATTGCATGCTTCCACTAGTTGTGTGTGGGTGTTCCCGTTGTTCTTGCTGTTATTGTGGGCGAATGCATGACATCAAGTCGTAAAATCGTTACAGCAACGTCAGTCACACTCACACACACACGGACTTGTGGAAATGCTTGTCAACGCCGCCATTGGGCAACTTGCATAGCGGAAATGTAAAAATACATGGCATGAGTTGGCATTGTTGTTGACATTTTATAACTGTATTTCCGGCAACAGTTACCGTAGCAGCAGCAGCAGTCCTTGCCTCTTGCTGCATGCATGAAAATGAGTTTTCCAAGAAAATAGTCAAGACAGTAAACTGCATTAGGCAAGGCGCAGAAAACCAAAGCGTTAGTGAAAGTCGTTGAAGAGAAGGCGCAGCAGAAGCTGGCATAGAAACGGAACAGGAGCAGAACAAGTGGGCGCTAAATTGCATTAGCGCTGTAAAATGCAATTATAATTGAAATCAGATTAAAGGCAAATACAATGGCAACAATGACGCTGCAAATGCACTAAGTGGGCGGATGGCAACGCGAGAAGTGTGTGCGTGTGTGTGTAGGTGTTGATGTGGGTGTTAATAAGCGCAGCAAATGAGCTGTAAATGCATTTTATGGCATTTTAATTGAATGCATATAACGAACTGCAACAGAAGCTGCAGCAAAACGAATCGATAAACTAAGAGACTTTAAAGCTACCAATTGAATTTGGTGTAGGAATTCAATGAAATCATATTTCACTTGCAGATCAACAAATTCCAGTGAAAAAGAGTCGCACGAGTTGCAAATTCTGGGAAATTGTAGTTTGCAGGAATGCCAATTATCAACACCGGTTCTGGTCCAAAATTACCTTGCAATATTCATTGTTGCGTAGAATTGCGTAGACGAACAATACAAGCACAGTAATTAATCATTTAGTTTGCTGCGAAAGTGCCTTGGAGTGTAATGAAAAGATTGTAAGTTTTGGCTGAGTCAATGCTTAATTTCACATTGTTATTTCACAATAGAAATTACTATTAAATCACTGAATCGAATGTACTTATATATATTTCCCATTAAAATTTGTCACTTTCCCATTCAACATCATCTTCTACTGTCATAACTTCTACCTCTCTTTGACACCTTTGTAATGTAACTAAAAATATTACACATACGCATAGATGGTCCTCGCCTGTCAGCCTATTTTGTGGCTTGTACGTGCGGCTAATGTTGCTGTTGTTTTTAGTATAGTGTGTGTGTTTTGCTCACCTTTTGTTGGGCCGTTGGTGCGCTGATAGCTCGCATTCAACAACGCCGTTGTCGTTGGTTCCGCTGATAACATGCGAAGCGAGCAGAACGCGGAACGAGAAATGACTACGAGATTGCCAATAGGCGCGGAGGATGCTGCTCCACTTAACGCAAGTACGACAACAACAACGGGAACGGGAACGGAAACGGGAACGACGACGGCAACGCGTTAGAAAATCAATGTGCATACATAATTTCAAGTGGACTCCGATATCGACAGCGTCTCCTCTGCGACTTGTGATGCGTCCCCGACACCGTCTCCGACTCCGACAGTGCGACTGCGATTTGTGGTTTATTTTTAGACTTTCAAAGCGTGGCACGTTTTATACGATAATTTGCTCAATTTTGTTTTGAAATCTATCATTATGGCAACTACAAGCAGTAATTGCTGCTGCTGCTGCTGCTGTTGCTGCTGTTGCTGCTGCTGTTGCTACTGCTGTTCGCTGCGGCCGTGGCAAAGGACATGGACAGAGGCGCAGGCAGTAGCACAGACATAGATACGGACACGGATATGGACACGCGCTCGCTCACACACAAAATAGGATACACAAAATGCTTTTTACTACAGCGCTCCTGCTGCCGTTCGCGCTCCTTGGGCTGCCTTTGTTGCTGTTGCTGTTGCTGTCAATGTGCCTGCCAAGCGACAGCCTGCCTCTGGCATATGACGTTTTCTTTGTGTATGCGTGCGTGTGTTTACCTACGTGTGTGTGTGTGTTTGTGTGTGTGTTTGTATGTGATTTTCTCCTTCTAATAGGCACTTTTAACTTGCACTTTTCATCAGTTAGTTTTCATCACACATTGCCTTTGCACTGCGACTTCGACTGTGACTTTTTTCGCGTTCCTCTCGTTGATTTCTAGGACGTTGGCACTTGGCGCTTCAATTTCTTAATACAAAAGTGTAACAGTGAGGCTTACTGTGTGTGTGTGAGTTGTTTCTGTCTGTCTGTGTGTGTGTGTGAGAGTGTCTGTGTGTGTGTTGGGTGTTAGGTGTGCGCGTCGTCTTGTTCCGCTGCGAGGTGTGTATGCCATGAGTTGACGTCGCGTACTGGCATCGAAAGCACGCTCAGTTCCTTTTGTTCAAGGATGTTGTTACCATGTGGATTGCATTCGAGTGGAGCTTTTGTCAACAGCTTTGCCAAAGCTTGCGCGCTCAGCTGTTGCCAGAGAAGGAAAGTGTTTGCGAGAGAGATAGCAAGAGGGAGAAGGAGAGGCAGCAGGGCAAAGTGAGGAAAATGGGAACGAGAAATGAGCACAACGAAATCCTTGGTTGATCTCTCAGATTAAAGATATTCCAATAATAGAATTAAAATAGCGCACAAGCCCAGATAAAGCAACTTTTAGAAATATTGAGAAGAATAAAAAAGTAATTTAAAGATGATAAACTAGGATTAATTGCTCATTAATTATAAATAGATATTGAACTAATAAATAAAGCGTCTTGGGTGATGAGATAATCGGGAAAATAATAATAGAAGAATGAAAAAGTAATTTAAAGAGGATAAAGTAAAATAAATTACGCATTAATTATTAATAGATATTATGAAAATTAATTACGCATTAATTATTAATAGATATTAATAAACTAATTACGATTTAAAGCGTCTTTAGTGCTGAGATAAACGGAAAAATAATATTGTAATACTTTCTTCATAATGATTAATTTATTAGAAATCCATTATTATATTGTTTTTTTATTACAATGATTCTCACACAAGCGTATTTCGTGGTGAAATATTAAAAATTATAAAAATACTTTTTATTTTTAGAATTCAATTTAAATATTTTTGTTGTTTATTAGTTAAGGTTCAAATAGCATAAATAATAATACTTTTATTGTTTAGAATTTCATTTTTATCTTGTTTTTCTTTTTTAAATCCTCTTCAAATACTCTTAAATTGTTTTTCAATGCGAACGTATTTCTTTTTATGTATTTCCAATGAGTTTCATAAGTCGTTAAGTTTATTTCGTCAATTCGCGACTTAAAAATAGCCAAGCTCGTGACAATTAAAATAGAATGCTTAATGGCTCTGTTTGTGTGCCCCACGTCAGACTGTCAAATTTCATGAATGAATCCCCCCAAGCAATTGAAGTAACAGTCAAAGAGCAGAGAACAGAAGTAGAAACAGAAGCACAAATAGCAACAGCAACAGAAACAACAACAGCAACAGAAATAGGTATTGTAGAAACAGAAAAAAGAAGAAGAAGTAGAGAAGTTTCGTTAAGTTTGATGGTTCGCCAGGCGGGAGAGAGAGCAGTGTGGGTCGATCCAAAATAGTCAAGTCCTTATGAAATAGGCAAAAAAAAGCAGTGCTTGAGTTTTGCGCAGCGCAGACTCTACACTGACTGCCACACTCGCTCGCACACACTCACAGTGCGCCTGATTATTTTTGATGAATGAAAAGCTTTTTGTTTGGCCTACCGCTATCTGCCTTCGGGTCTCTCTATGAGCAGCACAAAATCCTCGTTGTAGTTTCCACAGTAGGCAAGGCTCGACTGACGTTGTGTATAGTAACATAAATGGCGGGGCTGAGGCTGGCGCTGTTTTGTGTATTGTATGGAGTTGCTTTCGGTGGGTGGTTAGGTTGGCGCGGGTTGCTGGGCTGCTGCTGGGTTGCCCGAGCGTCATATGGCTTTTTTTGTAAGCATGACTAATATAATCAAATAGGCAACGCGACTTGGATATGGCGTCGACATTTTTGGCGACATGCCAATGAGTTTAGCAAATGCGAGTTGAGCGGCCCGACGACAGATAACCTTAAATAGAATCCTTCTTAGATATACGCACACACACAGTCACACACTTACAGAGATTGGGGACCACCCACTGTTGGGGGCGTCAGCGTGTGTGTCGTTGATGTCGTCACAGAAGTCGGGTGATTCATACAGCCGGCAATGTTTGCTTCTCGTGGTGTTTTATTGCACTCTCTCTTGGCATGTGACAAATGACGGTTAGTCAACAACAACAACAGTATAAAGAACATGTGTCAATTGTTATGGCCGTAAAAGTTTGCCAACTATTTGATATTTAGTTAAAATTGTTAAAGTTTTATGCGGTTCGCCTGTTCCCGAAGCAGATTGTGTTATTCGAGCTGGTATCGCTGTCTCATTGGCAGCAGCTGCAGCAGCCGGGCACGGCTTGTGGCCAACGAATGTGCCATCATTAGTTGTGCTCTTGAGCCATAAATCATACCCGGCATGGCTAGCAGAAGGGGAGCGGGCTGCAGGCAGCAGGGAATGACCGGGATATGCAGGATGGACTGCACTGCTAATAATGTCACGTAGCAGAGCTTTTGACAGCCAAGTGCCGCACACTCCATTCACAATAACCCGATTAGAGCGGTTCTTAGCAGGCCACGTACATAGCACTTGCTTGCGGCCCCACCCCAAAAAGGGATATGGCACCACGTTGACAATTATAACGAGGCACTCCAGTTCCTGTGCGCAATTAGCATGGCTTCAAAATTAGGTAGCTTGCACAGATAAACTGAAGTTCGCCTTGGGCACTCGAGCTCTGCAAAAATATTTCGATTTAATTACAGAAAATGCTCCTGAAATTATGCGAAAACATGCGCAGCGCAAATAAATACGCACTGCCGGAGCATCTTTTACTTGTTATCTGATTGGAGAAAAGAGCAGCCCACTCGCCTGCAAATAAAACAGCCCAAGGAGCATCTCGCGAGTGTCCTTGTTTTTCGTGTGCGCCGCTGTGTTTGCGTATGTGTGTGTGTGTGTGTGTGTTCCGCAAATGTTGTGCAAATTATGCCGGAAATGCGCGGAGAACAAGGCGCCTACGCAGCGTTACTTCCACGGCGGGCTGCTGCTCCTTATCCCACCCCGTCGTTTTCATATTGTCGGCTTCGTGCAGGACTCCCTGCCTCGCTCGCCGCCCCTCCCCCCTGCAAAGTATGCTGAGCAAAATGTTGCCAGCATGCCGCATGCTACTTGGCAACCAGATAAAACTTGTCGGCAAAACTTAACACAGCTTTGTACTAGGCCCTCCCCTTTCCTCCCTCTGCCAGCAACATCGTTCTGACCTCAACCACTTCGCCACCGCCTGTTCAACGTCCAATCTTTGGCGCGTGGCGACAGTGTCGCCACTTTCAATGGTCGCGTGTTCTTGGCGGCCCTGCAATGTCGCCTCTGTTAGGTTTTTGGCTGAACCTCTGCACCCCCTTGGACACTCTGCGAGCCCCTCTGGACCCGCTTAAGGGCTATACTAACACATAGTTCATATCTTGTTGCGCATTCTCTCATGAGCCATGGTCAATGTTCTGGGCGGACATTGAAGGAGGAGGCCTGACGTCAGCGCCCTCACACACACACGCATATACATAATATCGGAACTCCGCCCCGCATCAAGGCCAAACAATAAGCGCCAGCGGCGGTGTCGCGTGACGCAAAAGGATATTGGGTTTTCTTTGCTTCCTTTGGGTCATGCTAGACGTCTTAGACGTTATTCAAAAATAGCCATTTACTTGTCACGTGTTTGCGCAGCCAATTAGAGCTGCTACCGTTAGAAAGCTTGCGAAGAAAGCTCTGCAGTTAGCAAGTACACAAACCAGCTAAAGTAATGCCTTATTCACTTAGCTCTACAGTAGAGGTTCGCGGGAGAGTTATGGCCCGACGGGGGCGGAAGAAAATAGTTCGATATTCATATAAAAAGACTGTTACATATTGGTAAATTAAGTTGTTGGTACTCCAAGTTTTAACCACAGTTTTGATCGATTTCTGAACGATTTATAAAAGTTGAGTTTGGGATGATAAAACTAGTATTCTTAGCGCAGTTAGAAAAGTAAGGAGTGCCTTGGCACGTTTTCTTTGATTGGACATGCAGAAACAGCATAAAGATAATGTGATAGATACTCTATTGTAAACACAATGGCTGGCTCGTAACGCTTGTTGTTTAATTATTTACTCGATTGCGTTAAAGGATGGCTAATATTAGATTAATTTTAAAAGAACAGGCGTTTCATTTAAATCGTAATCAACTTTGGCCCGCATGGCCGTTGAACAGAACGTGGCGCGACGTTGCCGATCGCATTTTGATTTTCTAGAGTAGATACTTCTTATTCAATATTACCACTAAGCACTGAACACATAGAGACCTCCAACAGGGGGTAAGTCTGTTATTACTAGTTTTTCGATCGAAGTACCCCAGAGTTTGAAGCATTTAGAGAAGAGACTTTGGCTGCACGCTCGGCAGGGGTACTTGGATGTTTTAAACAATCTTATGCATGCAAATTTCTCAAAAACTAAAAATCGGATTGCGGTACAAATGTATCTTAAAGATACAAATGTATCTTATGCATGCGAATATCTCAAAAACTAAAAATCGGGTTGCGGTACAAATGTATCTTAAAGATACAAATGTATCTTATGCATGCGAATTTCTCAAAAACTAAAAATCGGGTTGCGGTACAAATGTATCTTAAAGATACAAATGTATCTTATGCATGCGAATTTCTCAAAAACTAAAAATCGGGTTGCGGTACAAATGAATCTTAAAGATACAAATGTATCTTAAGCATGCAAATTTTTCAAAAACTAAAAATCGGGTTGCGGTACAAATGTATCTTATGCATGCGAATTTCTCAAAAACTAAAAATCGGGTTGCGGTACAAATGTATCTTAAAGATACAAATGTATCTTATGCATGCGAATTTCTCAAAAACAAAAAATCGGGTTGCGGTACAAATGTATCTTAAAGATACAAATGTATCTTATGCATGCGAATTTCTCAAAAACTAAAAATCGGGTTGCGGTACAAATGAATCTTAAAGATACAAATGTATCTTAAGCATGCAAATTTTTCAAAAACTAAAAATCGGGTTGCGGTACAAATGTATCTTAAAGATACAAATGTATCTTATGCATGCGAATTTCTCAAAAACTAAAAATCGGGTTGCGGTACAAATGTATCTTAAAGATACAAATGTATCTTATGCATGCGAATTTCTCAAAAACTAAAAATCGGGTTGCGGTACAAATGTATCTTAAAGATACAAATGTATCTTATGCATGCGAATTTCTCAAAAACTAAAAATCGGGTTGCGGTACAAATGAATCTTAAAGATACAAATGTATCTTAAGCATGCAAATTTTTCAAAAACTAAAAATCGGGTTGCGGTACAAATGTATCTTAAAGATACAAATGTATCTTATGCATGCAAATTTCTCAAAAACTAAAAATCGGGTTACGGTACAAATGTATCTTAAAGATACAAATGTATCTTAAAGCATCCAAATGTATCTTATGCTGCGTTTTTCAAAAACTAAAAATCGCATTAAGATACAAATTTATTTTTAAGATACATTTGTATCTTAACCCGATTTTTAGTTATTTATAAGTTTGCATGCATAAGATACATTTGTATCGTTAAGATACTTTTGTACCGCAACCTGATTTTTAGTTTTTGAGAAATTTGCATGCATAAGATACATTTGTATCTTTAAGATACATTTGTACCGCAACCCGATTTTTAGTTTTTGAGAAATTTGCATGCATTAGATACATTTGTATATTTGAGATACATTTGTACCGCAACCCGATTTTTAGTTTTTGAAAAATTTACATGCATAAGATACATTTGTATCTTTAAGATTCATTTGTACCGCAACCCGATTTTTAGTTTTTGAGAAATTCGCATGCATAAGATACATTTGTATCTTTAAGATACATTTGTACCGCAACCCGATTTTTAGTTTTTGAGAAATTCGCATGCATAAGATACATTTGTATCTTTAAGATACATTTGTACCGCAACCCGATTTTTAGTTTTTGAGAATTTTGCATGCTTAAGATACATTTGTATCTTTAAGATACATTTGTACCGCAACCCGATTTTTAGTTTTTGAGAAAATTTCATGCATAAGATACATTTGTATCTTTAAGATACATTTGTACCGCAACCCGATTTTTAGTTTTTGAGAAATTTGCATGCATAAGATACATTTGTACCGCAACCCGATTTTTAGTTTTTGAGAAATTTGCATGCATAAGATACATTTGTATCTTTAAGATACATTTGTACCGCAACTCGATTTTAAGTTTTTGATAATTTTGTATGCTAAAGATACATTTGTATCTTTAAGATACAAGTACCCCTGCCGAGCGTGCAGCCGAAGTCTCTACTCTCAATGCTTCGAGCTCTGGAGTAGTTCGATCGAAAAACTAGCAATAACAGATTTATCCCCTGTTTGAGGTCTCTATGTGTTCAGTGCTTAGTGCTTGTACTGTCTCCAACATCCATCAAGAGATTCCCGTCAAATCTAGCCTTTTCTCAAGTTCCAGGGCACTACAAAAATGAAAACATACAGATAACTATAATAACGCGTTTGCCGGGATTAGTTTAGGGAGAATTCCTGATATAGTAGGTACATGGAAATGCAAAAACAGCGGCAACTTTAACTTCGCTTAATGCAAAAATTAGAGTTACCTTGCTCCATTTTTTGTTTCTGTCCCCTGCATGCAATACAATAACCACAGGATCGTGTCATGGGTGTGCCCTTACTGCGGTCAAAGCAGTACACTGCTTATATAAATGGGTTCGTTTCTTGGGAAACGAGCTCTGTTACCGCAAAAATAAGCAGTTTTGTATTTGAAAACGGCATTGTTTTTAAATTTTTTATTAAAATTGCGCTAAAACTAGTCGAGATGGCGACTAGTACATACTATAGTATAGAGTAATATACACATGTATATATAGCGTACGGCTCGCCCTGGACGCCTGCCCACTTCTTTCAAGGCAGGTAAAATATGATATGATGGTAAGATATGACTTATAAGTCACTCTATAGAGTATACTTTTGCGCTCAATGGATTTTACGTTTACAGTGAAATGTTAAATTCGAAAATTTCCCCGCCCCGCCGCCCCCTGGCCTTAAAAGTCGGGTTTAAAAAGGGCTTTAATCTAAAAGAAACGAGAGAAACTCAAAAGTCAGCCTACAAAAGGTTTTCCTTTTCCTGGGCAAGCTATACACTTTTCGAACTTGGAAGCGGTGGGTACTGATCAATGAAGAAAACAAGAAAGAA
The DNA here is from genome assembly GCA_018904595.1 of Zaprionus indianus. Classification (NCBI taxonomy): domain Eukaryota; kingdom Metazoa; phylum Arthropoda; class Insecta; order Diptera; family Drosophilidae; genus Zaprionus; species Zaprionus indianus. The sequence continues at coordinate 9,619,506 of JAEIHA010000320.1, forward strand.
ATCGAAACAGCCCCAAGTCGCTATCTGCTCTAGTTTCGTCGCAGTTTCCAATTGAAAAACGAAAAAAATGCCGTTATTCGAAAAAATTGACAGCTTTTTTGACGCTAACAGAAAATAAGCGCTGCTCGGTATGCAATAAACATTGTTATCTGTGAATTATTCTGTTAAAAGAGGGAGGCAGCGATAGATTTTCATGTAAACATGCTGCTCTAACAACTCTGTTAATAAAAGCCATTTTACGTCCAACGCTGACCCGTAGGTGGCGCACCATTAATGTGTGGGGTACTGCCTCCAAGACGCAACTCTATTGAGCCTATTGGCTTAGAGTTATTCAATCGCGAGCGGCACGACATACATCTGGGCTACCCTGGTACATGAAAGGGACTTAAAAGTTGTTCCTTTTGGATATCAAATTAATTTCCACAGCAGCCGATATGCCGACAGACTCACCGCCCACCTGAACACGTTGGCGAATGATCTCGTCGACCCCACTTCCCTCCGACGTTTGAAGAGAATTCATCACCATGAGCTCCTTAATCGTAAGATAGCATAATTCCTCTAGTGTACACTTGTATATATTATAATTAAGGAACTTTAACCATAATATTATCTTTTAAGCCATGCATTAGGTTAAGTTCAGATGGAACTGAACGATTCCTAATGATAATAGAATAATAAATAATTAATAAATATTTCGAGGCTTAGCGAAATGGTTCTCTATGAGGCTAATTCTCTCAAAAAAAAGTTTTTATTTCGTGGGGGTGCCATCTTTTGGTCATTGCATATCTATTAACATTTTTAAAACTGACGGCTTTAAAATCGAAAATAAAAATATTAAACAGCCTTGAACGGTGTAAATCAGCTCGTATTATGCCTAAGTAATTTATTTATTTTTGAAGTAAGTAATTTATTTATTTGTAACGTGCATTGGAACCTTCATAAACAACATGATGGGAGTCATTAAACCTGAAATTACTTTTTAATATCGAAGTAAGTATTGAGTTCTTCAATCCGACAAATTGCTGACCATTGGGATCATAAATTTAAGAATGTCAGATAAGGAATCAAATCGAAATCAATGTCATAAAAAAATCAAATGCAGTGCAGTTCTAAAAACAATCTTTGTATATAGAATTCTACTCTAGCTCGGTTAACGACTGTCCTATTAATACTATTATCGAGACCCGTTGGTCAGTTGGTCGTCGCTCGTTATCAGAGATTTTCGTATAATGTTATTATAGCAGTAAAGAAACCATGCAGGTGATATTTTTACGAGCTCACGACTAACGGTACTAAATTCATAAAGCAGAACATCACGAGCGATATTCGAAGAATCAAAATGACCAAAGAAGGCGTAATGATTTTATGGAGCTGACCAGAGCGTGGCTCATGTGCTATAATTAGCACTACGTATGTAGTTACCCTTAAATATGATCCTATAAATACCGAACACATTACTCGCCATTGAACTTCGAACGCGTGCGGTGCCCTTTCAAGTTGCGTATACGCAGCATTGCCCCCGCAGTAATACGCAGCACGAGTTCTTATAAAATGTTTATTAGATATGATTGTATGTTTATATGTATTGTAGAGTTTGGTTGAATGTCACACAAATTGACTAGGTAAATTTCATTTGAATTTCTCCCGGATTTCAAACATGAGTATATAGTAAATTGTCTGGTTTGTCGTTGCTCTCTCTTTGAACATCTCTTCCTCTCAAATTCGTCGTACGTCCGCACAAGGATCCGTAGTCTTTGTGCAGTCTTTGGTTTGGTTTAGATCATGCGATTTACTTGACCAACTTAAAGCAGCAGCTTCTGGGATGCAAATCCAAGGAGAAGAATTACTCCAAGGCCCAGTGAGGATAGTTGAGCTGCTCCGTCACCACCAGCGGCACGCTGTTCCACCAGCACCACCGCGCGATTATTCTCGCTCTGCAGCTCACGGTAATTGTTGTGCAGCTGCTTGCCCTCCTCGTACTCGATCTCCTTGAACTGATTGACCTGATCCAACGTGACGGGGAATGTGTGCGTAAGCACAATCCATGTGACAGCCTCGGCACAAGTGGGCGTGGTCAGAGAGCCGGCATAGGTGAAATAGGTCTCCACATTGGGCACAAGATCATCCACTGCCAAACTGTCCGCAATGTCCACCGGCACGTTTAAGTTAGAGTAGCTCTTCACACTGTCCAAGCTCTTGATGATGCTGTCCATGGCTTCGTTGGGGGTATTGGATACATGGTACAGCACGCCCAGCACCGTGATGCCGTCCTTGAAGTCAGCAGCCATTGTAAGGTTGGGGTAGATCTTGTTGCGATGTACAATGTGCACCTCCAGTGGGTAACGAATGTCGTTGATTGTGTGCTCCGACCACCAATGCATGTGAATCTGCTCCACTACATAGTCATGGCCTAGGGCACCGCCGCTCAGCGTGAGGTCGTGTGCGAAGCCTGAGAGCTGAACTGTAGGCGAGAACATGAAAGAGAGGAAGAGAGAGAGAAATCAAATTAGTAAAGAATGACGGCTGAATATAAATTATATTTAGACTCACTGGAGTGTCCATTGTTGACCATTTTGAGCGATCCCTGATTCTCGTCATAGTTCTCGAACTTGAGTGGATCAAACTCGCCCTTGAGGACGCCTTTGGTGTGCAGGTTGATGGGGCTCTGCTTCTTGCCGCTATCACAGAGTCCGCCCCACTTGGGAAAGGCTGCAATGAGAAGTGAGCGAAGGATGAATACGTATTTAACGGTAATTAGAAGACATTTTAGTGTGATTTACAGCCCGGCATTGAATATTTTATTCTGTCTTTTTTTTGGGGGGCGGAACCTTCGTTGATTCCACATGGAAATGCGCCGCAATTTGGGGCAATTGAAATAAACTGCGAAACCGCAACTTATTGTGGCCACTTGTCAGTGATCACCGTGATCAGCTGACACAGCGTAGTCGCTGCTCGTGAGTTGTGCTCGGCGTTGATTAACTAATTTTAGCAAATGGACCTTAACGAGTCAGGCAACAAATTGCCTAAGCTTTGAGTGTTTCACATTTATTGGCTCTACTTACGCTCATCCTGATTGTTGTCGAGGTCTGGGTACCTGAAATCGTTGCCGGTGCTCAGCGCTACTGTGCAGGCTGCAAACGACACGAGAGAAAAAGAAAGACACGTTAAATTTAAATGCAAATACAGAAATAAACATAAATATTAAGTATACGCCGCGTATAGGCAAGTTTAATGTACCCATTCGGCTTTAATGCGTTTCTTTCCACTTGACCATGAAAAAGGCGCGAAATGTGCATTTGACAATTTTCGACAAGAGTAAGACAGAGAGAGAGGGAGAGTGAGCAAGATAGAGCCAACTCGGCGTTTAGTAGGGCAACCGTGTGCAATAAAGACAACTACAGCAACAACAACGGCCAAAACGATCTGTCTGTCCGTCCGTTTGTCTGCCTGTCTGTCCGTTTCTCTGTCCGTCTGTCTGTGTGTTTGGCAGCGTCAACAGCCGCGGCACCTTGCACTTGACTTGGCCGGCAACTCGCTAAAAATAAGCATTGAATTTATGATGTCGCGTTAGCCAAGAACCAAAGATGTATATATGTATATATATCAGATCAGCTGACATGGTACTGTATCCGATTAATGGCAAATTGCAATTAAACTCGCATAAAAAACATGAAACCCATTTCCCATGCTTTTTATTTCCAATTTCCATCTAAGCTAAAAGCCTTCTGACAGCCAAACATCAAACTGTCCGTATACAAAACAAATTTATGTGGGAAAACATGCGGCAACATTTAACGATCAGTTTTGATGGAAAATATTTTGTAGTTTTCAATTAAGAGAGCAACATACGTAACATAACTTTAAATCTCTGTTTATATGCTCATTAACGGGTTAATAAAAAGCTCGTAAAGTCGAGGGAAATGCTCGGAAAATGCTTTCAGAATGCGCCCGCAAATGCTCCTCAAATTTACTCTTTGCTAAATCTGTGACATATTTACGCTTAGGTTTGACTTTTCCGCTACTTATCAAAGATATCGCGACAGAGATCTTTGCGTTTTTAGCGAAATGACGACAGCAGCTGCTGAAAATTGTGCGCACGTTTGATTTATGGCCCCAAATGTGAAATGCAAGAAAAATCGCAGGAACGTGCTCTTCTGCTGATGTTCAAGCAAACAGCAAACAAAGTAGTGTTCGATGGAAAATATTTCTTGCACAGCAAATAGACTAATTGAGTTTTCCGGCTGATACATACATTATGCAAATAAATATTTCTTGGTGAAAGTCGATTCTTTTACGCGACCTAAGTAAATTTTAAAGTTTGGCAGATAAGACAGTGGAGCAACATGCTGAGCAGGCGCGTTTACAACTCAATTGATAAGAACAGTGACTGACGACTGGTTGCGGCCCCTTCCTCCTCTTCCTCCTCTTCATCCCCCTCTCTCTCTCTTTCCTTCTCGCACTAGCAAACATGTTCGATCTCAGAGATTACGCGCAGTTAGATATTTAAATGGAATCTGGCATCCCGAGCGTGCCCTCGGGGAACAATTAAGTTTCGCACGCAACTGGCTTGAAAGCCGCTAAAAAGGGGGCTGCTGCAATTAGGCTTGGGGTGCAACTAGCACGGGGTGTCGAACAAAACTGCCAGCTAAACGATAATTGCCGTGTAGAGACAACGATGTGAAAAGTTACACAAAACAAACAACGGCAACAGCACAAAACAGCAAAAGATTCGCCAGTCCGACAAACTGCTGACCGATGTCAGCGATGACAACAATGGCAGCACTAGCAGCTGCAACAACAATAACAACAACAACGAGAACAACAATAACAAGCAGTAGCAACAAGTGCTGCCGCCGGACATGACAACGGAAGCATATGCAGCATGTCTCGCTTGAGACAGTCTCTTCTTGCATTGCTCCGTTTGTGTTTAGCTTGTTTATCGCCATTCTGGCATTCTGCGCAACGTCAGCCAAAAAATTTTCAATTGAAATAAAAAGTTATTTTGCATTCATTGCAAAAAGCCCATCGAACTTGTCGCTCTGCTTGTCGAGGCCTTTTTGTGACGAGTCACTGCCGCGGCGACTCCCCTAACTGAAATTGGCGCAATTTGGCGGTATTCGGTGATTTTCCATATTGAAATTTATTTACATTTTATGATGAACAATTACAATCACATCAAAGTTGTGCTCGGCAGTGCGTACGCGTGGCTTTAAGCGATATTATCACTCGACAACATTGATAAGATCTACAGCTGTGGCTGCAATTTGGCCACACTACTGGTCATGTGAATATAGATAGGCAAGTTATTTACGAGTCAAGTTAAGGTGGGGTAAGTGGGATTCTATTCTGGAAACTATTTGCATGCTTAAGGGAAAGTTCTTCTTTCTTAACACTATGAACTGAAATCATGTTTTCCTACAGAATCCTAGGACCTGAACTACTGATCCAATTTAATCTATGATCATTTAAACTGCTTTGAAATGCAGATACTTAAAGAAAGTTGCCAAAGTTTGTGAAATTGATCGCTTTGTACCTTACGCGATTCATGATATCTAACATGTGAGAGCAGACATATTATGGTTATTGTTATTATTGCTGTGATTGTGGATGATCGATTATGATGGCAATGTGCGAAAACTTTCCATACACCAGATGGAACCCAGTGCCTTTGGGGTTGGGCCTTAATAGGGGCCATATCAGAGCATTAAAGTGCAATAATAATAATGCAGACTGTCGATAAGGGAGTTCAGTGCAGAAGGCGCACATGATGAAGTAGTTCATTCACTTAAGCCGTTGATTGTCCCGTCTGTCCGTAATTAAAAGGGGAACGGAAGCACGAATCAGCATGACACTTATACATATTGTATATATATTATTGCGATAATCTTCTTGTGGCTTGATAACTTTCAAATGTTCTCTTCCTGGCCTGTCCTTAGCATTACAATTTGTCTGCTAAAAGAAATCTTTATCGGATAGGGGACATTAAAAAAAACCTTAGTGGTTTTTAATGAAGCTTATCAATGAATGAGTAACTTATCATTAACCTTAGCCACTTAAGAAAATCATTTTAGAAGTAATCAGTTTTTTTCATTGTCAACTATCAATGAAAGCCATCGATCAATTGACGCAGTGTCGCACCATGCTCACACTCAGTGTATTTTCCTACTACTGTTGTTGTTGTACTCTTAATCAGGCACAAATGTATCTGTCATAAATGTTTGGCAAAATCAGTGCTAATCTGCGGTACAAAGACCAGTAGCAAAGAGTATCTGCGTGGTGTGCTTGTTGTACCCGCGCCCTGTTATTATTGTTTACGACTCTGACAGTACGATTCTCGCCCCTCCCCCAAGCTAATTTCCAATAATTAATTTAATTTCCAAATAATCGTTTAATATGCACTCAGACATGCCTAAGGCTCTGGGCTTATCGAAGTGTTATCAGCGATTTGTAAACTCGATCTATACCAGCTAATTGCTTTATTACTTGCCGAAAATGATTACCGATCGGATTGGTTCGGATCGAATCGGATTGAACGATGGCTACACTGCTTCTCGGGTAGGTTTACGAGCGCGCCCGCCCGTTGATCGCTGCATGTTTAACTAAGGCGACCTTTACGTAGTCGTCATCGTCATCATGTGGTCAGTAGTCAACGGGTGGGCCCAGGGCGCGGCTGTTTGCTAGATTCAGTGACCCTATGCCTTTACGATCGATCCCGTATGAGTCAAGGGTCTGAAGTATCAGGTTGTTCACGCACCTGAAAGGCTTTACGATTGTCTTTTACGAAGCCATGAGCAATTGGTAATCAGGCCAATTTCAATTGACAAATACGCAAGTTGACTTTGACTCCTCAAACTGTGTGACTGCATGAGTCACATGCGTGGGTTGATCGAGGTACTCCTGAAGTTGTGTGAGTCGACACTTTTTATCAGATGCCCTATGTCTATGTGGTATGTGATAGGGTTTATTTATTAGCCAACGCACATCGCACCATAAATGCTGAGCAAAATCCCCCAATTTAATGGGATAAGTAACTGATCTGGATTTCTAATGGCTGATTGAGATATGTATCTTTCAACTGCACGACGGCAGTATTTAACGACACCAGAGATCACTTACGAGCAATATGCCCAACAACAACTCTCTGTTGAGCACGTGGACTGTGACGTTTTTGGCGTGGGATCTGCGAACGCAACTCGACAAAGGGCTACCCAAACGTGACTATGCGTCTTTTGTTAGCTGAAACTGACTTGAGCCAAGAATCCTAAGAATGTTCGAGAGAAGATACATGCACACATCGAACTGTACAGTCTGCATATGTATGTGTAACAACAAAAGAAAGTAGCAGAGCATGTATATAATTTGGTAAAGATGAAATTCAATTCACAGTTGGGTTTGAGTTCATTCAACACATTCTTGAGATATTCACTTGAGGCAATTTGGTTTTCTTTTTATTTGAGGTATTTACCTAATACTAAGGCGTACAAATGCATCTTTCGTTATTTTTGAATACTATGGAATCACTTTCTGAATCGCGATCACTTTCTTACGGCACAGTCACTTTGTCTTTTAGAACTTTTTATTTGTTTTACTCGTCAGCAAGGACTTGCAACTTTCGCATGCTCAATGACAACTCCATAAATCTGAAACGGAACCGTCGTCTTTTATAAGCAACCAGAACCGAACCGAACCGAGTCGGTTGACGAAGAACAGAACCCGCAGCCCAAAGCACAGAATGATTACTGAATGCCGTACGGCGGTACGAGCATCAAGCGAATAAGTGCGCGCACACAGATACACAGATAGTTCACACACACACATTTAAACACGTTCACACATACATTCACACATGCATACAGAGCACAATGCATGCGAAGAGACGGTAAGAATTGAATTGAGTTGTGTCTACACACGGTAGAATTGTTGTTGCTTTTGCTTTTAGTTTTGTCTTTGCTTCTGCGTTTGATTCTGACTTTGCATTCGCTTTTGATTTTGACTTTGCCTTTACCCTCTCGCTAGTTGAATGACAACAAAATGGAGCTGATTAAGTGACAACAACAACAACAAGAACTAGCGAACCCACCGTTAGCCGAAGCAAACCGAACGCATTGAAACTGTTCGTTGTGCGACGCGACGTCGCTGCCCACGCTGCCGTCAGAAGTTGCCGAAGCAGCTGATTAATTGCGATAAGCGAAAGCGGAAAGTGCAAATAGGCAGCCCCTGCAGAGAGACAGAGAGAGAGTGGCCGAGAGAGCCCTCGAGAGAGCGCACCTGAGAGTGTGAGAGAGATTGCAAAAATGGCGAAGCGGAAATGACGTTGCAATTGAATTGGAAGATTTAGTAAGATTTACGCAGGCTGCAAAGCATTCGTAGAGCAAACTAAACGAACGAATTTCCTAATTAAAACCAGACGAAAGCTACAGTCCAGAGGGCCGACAATAAAATACCCTTCGATCAATTTTGAAATAAACATGACCAACATATGATAAACAGTAACTTTAAAGCAAGATTTAGTATACCTAGGAAACAGACAGACATGGTCCAATTGACTCGGATAGTGATCCTGATATATACTTTGTGGTGTCTGCCTGGTGTTCATTGTCCACAAAGTAAGCATACCCTTTTTTGACAATTTTCAATTCTCGTAGTGTATAAAAATGAAATTTTAAAGTATGGGGTCAAGTCACAGTAGCCGTTGCCGCGTCATCGTTGACTTTATGTCGTAGTCCAATTTCTGGTCACCCACATCATGTCGGCAGAGGGTAACTAATTGAGTGGCGAGCGAGAAGAGAAGAGAATAACATGGTAGGCGTGTCTCTCTCTCTTTTGTGGCTGACTCCGACGTAGCGTCGTTAAACTGCAGTTAATGCATAACAAAAGTCAATGTCAACCTGCCAGCGACGACAGCCTAATGAGCATACATTTATGTGTATGTATTCATGTGTGTCTGCACATGTACATGTGCGTGTGTAGTATGTATCTGTGTGGCTTACTATTGAATGGCTGCATGTCCGCCACACATTTGTCGTCATTTGCGCTGGGCCGCAATTTGCAGCTATCGAATTGCGGATCTTGATACTTTAGACGTGTGCAATACACCAGCTGGGAATAATGGTGAGAGACAATGCAAAGCGATATACGAGTATCAGTACTTTCGGGCCAAATCATTCATAATCGCATTGCCTTGGCTGATGAATTAGCTTCATGTTAAAAACAGGTGCTGATTTTCTCTGATTTTTATGCGATATTGAATAGTTTTTCATTTAAGTTGATAAATATGACAATTAGAAGAGTTTAAATACAAATAATATACATATGTAAGTTTCCAGGCCCGTGCGAGGGAAGTATTGTGCGCAAGGGCCACCGCCAACCAAGCGCTCTCTGCTACCAATACACGATTATGTCTCCTTATGCCAATACACGATTATGTCTCCTTATGCCACTTATATTAATTATCGGCTAGCACAAAGTTATAATATTTTACTGCATAGGTATAATTATGAATTGACTATATTAGCAATTGAGCAAGCAAGCGCCCCGGAATTGTAGCAACGGCCCTGATTTCTCTGGTTTCTCTATCTCCCTCTCTCTTATGCTTTTCGGCTCTCTATTGAATTGTTTTACACATCATTAGCACTGCACCTTATTCTATGTCATCGAGCACCAAACATACATATTTACACATGTAAGCAGATACGTAGAAATGGCACGCCGCTGATTGAAAGTTCAGCAAAGTTTTCTCGATTGCTGGTCGCATCACGCGACCCAGAGTCGGCTGAGCATAAAAAGTCACGCTAGAAATTGTGCACACAGCAGCTGACCCCAATAACAATTAGAATAACAATTACATTAGACGGGAAAGGTCGGAAGTGTATGTGCCACACAACAATCTGTGGCACATAAAAGTGTGACTCGCCTGCCATTTGACTGCTTAAACGAATTTTAATCGAATATAAATCAATTGAAAAGCGATCAAATTCTGAATTGAGCTGATTGTTATAGCGAACGCTTAACTCAATTAATTTGCACAAAACAGACGGCCAAGTGAGCAACACATAAAGTTTTATTAATATTAACAATGCATACGTTACTTTAGTCAATTTAAAAAATCAAATTCACGCTGTATGCGCGCTCAAATGCAACTGTGCGATTATCTTGCAGCCCTGGTTCGAATAACAAAAATATAGCATATTTTTCAACGAGAGCTAAGTAAGTACAACGGTCCTCTTACTTTATAATTTGTAAGTTTCCAAAGTGGGTATAATAAGAGACATGCATCAGTTTGAAGATTAAAATATCGTTTCCCAAAAGTGAAGCACACGACAACCAATGGAAGGCTGCGGAAGACGTTCTATTAAATATAGGTGGGGACTCGAATACCCAAAGGCCGAAGAAGAAACCGAAGACGGTGACGATTTGTTCAAAGTTTTGGATAAGTCGAATATACAATCAGATCGTTTCTTACTTACCAAGCTTTTACTAAGCTTTTCTGTCAGTGGTTTTCTTTTTTCCACCGAAACTCTTATCTTTTAAAATTGCAAAAAATATCTTATCTTAGTCCAATGTAACTAATTTTTTGTAAATAAATTTTTTACTTATATTCTTATAACTGAAATCCAATCAATTGCGATGCACTACCTGGACAAATTGGTCACGTATTAAGCAGAACAAACTATTTGTCATATTCGAAGTGGATTTCTATGCTTCCAGATTTATTCCATGTCGAATCCACCTAAGCTAATTCTCAAGATCGTCGTTTTGGGGGACTCAAGTGTTGGGAAAACAGCTCTGATCAATAGATATGTCAATCAAAACTTCTCGGGTAATTTTAAAGCGACAATCGGCACGGACTTGGCTAGTAAACAGCTTTTTATCAACGATCAGTTAGTCACGTTACAGGTAAGTTGAAAATTCAGTTCTTTTCTATTTTTAAATGAGTTTCTTGCGGCAGATATGGGATACGGCCGGACGTGAACGTTTCCAATCTTTGGGGGTATCCTTTTATCGAGGTGCTGATTGTGTTCTACTCGTCTATGATGTGACATCGCGAAATTCATTCAGAAATCTTGAATTGTGGTATGAGGAGTTCATGACACACGCATGTCCAGAAAATCCCGCAAATTTTCCTTTCGTTTTGATAGGGAACAAAGTGGACTTGAAAAATCGTCAGGTATGTAGCAGTGACTTGTCAGAATATATATGTATGTTATGTTGTCATAAACTAATTCTTTCGTTAAATTCAGGTAGTTACAGATAATGCTCGGGAGTGGTGTAGGACTAAAAACTTTATACCGTACTTCGAAACCTCTGCCGTAGACGGAAGCAATGTTAATGAAACTTTCGAAGCTCTCGCTAAGAATACAATGGCAATGAAAAAAACAACACTCACGTATACATTTCCTAATGATTCAATAATATTGGATAAAAATACTCGCAATAAGGAAAAGTGCATTTGTTAAGGCGTGTATGGAAAACACATATTTGTAATGTATTGCAAAATATACAAATAATTCGTTAAGAAACCTGGGAAATTAACTTACAGATATTAGGAGGATCTTTACTTTTTCACTCTCAAACATGTGTTTCAAATAAGTAATAGTAGGAATTATTTTTAATATAGACTTTTATTAAGCACTGTTAAAAACAAGACGTCAACTTTTTCAGCCAAGTTGGCAGCTCCACACCAAAGGACAGTGCTGCCCATAAATTGAAATCAGCTGTTTTGTTATCTTAATATTTGTATTATACCAATTGTGCATCTGTGAAATATGTCTCAAGTTGTGCCCGCTGCACCGCCGCTTCCCCCAATAAAAGGCTTTAACCCCAGCAGAATATTAGAAAGAAAAGATAGTGCCGTTACCGATCCCCTACCAAGTGATGAATGTCTCTGGGCGTTAAAACATCCAGATGTTCGAAGGGGTTGTTATTTCAGTCGTGTTTGTCAATATACAAATCCCAAAAGCTGTCACTACAATGATGTACCCAGTATTCTGCAGGTAAATACACTGCAAAATTTCTAATGCTTAAAATACAATTGTCTTTATTCAGATAGGACCAACCTGTGGACTTACAGCTCTCAGCATGTTGCTAAATGGACAACATACAGCAGCAGAGTTGCTTAAAGACGCCATTGACAAGAAATATACCATAAATGGAGAAATGTTTAGTGCGGAATATTTATATCGACTGTCTCGGAACTATTTAAGAGATGAGGGTGCATGCCTTTTGCATAACGGTGTATTAAATTGTGCCAACGTAAGGGAACAATTAATTGCCGGAAAATCTTTATTAGTACCGTATCCTTTTCAAAACATAATACTAAATGCACAACAAAATAAGTAAGTATAATTTAAAATTTGAATTCGATAAGTGTGCGAGTGAAATCGATGGGTAGCACTGGTGCCGCGTGTAGGGCATTAAAATACAATTCATATTTGGTAATTTTTAGTGCAAAAAGTGAAACCAAGCAAGCAAAATATTAACTTTGCTTCAATTAGTTGATTATTTATTGTAAATTAAGTTGTTGAGTGTTCATAAAATGGCAACCGAAGAAGAACAGGTACAGAAAAAACATTAGTTAAGTAAGCAATTCGCTTATTTTCATACTTTTAGCTCAGTCAGGTAATATTGCCGGTAAAGGAGCCCCTGGATCTCATCCGTTTGAGCTTGGATGAAAAGGTGTACGTAAAGATGCGAAACGAAAGAGAACTAAGGGGTCGATTACACGCCTTTGACCAGCATTTGAACATGGTGTTGGGAGATGCAGAGGAGACAGTGACCACAGTGGAAATTGATGAGGAAACCTACGAGGAGGTGTACAAGACCACCAAGCGCACCATTCCTATGTTGTTTGTGCGAGGGGACGGCGTTATATTAGTCTCGCCACCCATGCGAGTGGGCTAGGAAGTGGTCTGATAATTAATCAATTGTCCCACTTATTAAATTTAGATGGTCACTTTTATACAGATTGTCCTAAGATTCAATATAAATAAAGCGCTTCAACCAGTTTGCCAGTTTTGTATCTCCACATCATATATGGTTGTCCTTAAATCCTTAATATATAGCTACGATGCCGATGTCAATCATGCGCCGTGTCTTAAATCAGGTCATCGCGCCCATTGGGCTCTTGTTGTGGGCTACCTGATCGATGATCACGATGAGGTAAGTAGATATGACAGGCATAACTCAAACAAAATTAAAGATATGTAATTTTTCTTGTAGTTCTATGTTTTGGCGAGACATGGAAAGACGCGTAATCTTGCCGTGTGGTCGCTGACAGCCTTGAGTGAGAGCAATGCCAATTTAAAGGAATTTGCCCAACCCAACGGGTATCCAGACTGCACTTTTCTACTGCCACCCGGAGGAATAGACGGTGCTCTCGGTTTAAGAGAACGTTCTATCGTAATTAAATCATCATTGCATTCAATAATTACTGTACAATGACCCACCAAATGAAAAAGCGCTTTTCAATTGTCTTTAAATGTAATGTGTATATATATTTAATAATACAATTATAAATTACGCGCCTTACATTATTTCTTTCGTTACTTCGCACTTGAATCTCATGCGTTCGACTTGCATATTGCTTGAATCTCGTCCATACATCTTATACATCACTATGCACGCCCTTGAACCTTTCGTCTGTCTGCTGCATGCGCGCACATAATGAACATATACATACGATACATATTTTTATACTACGAATACATCATTTGCTTATACAGTTTTCGCATTGACTGTTCACACTATGAAATTTCAAAAATCACAACAATTAGAGTAGAACATACACAGAGATAGGCATGTGTATGAGTATTATGTATGTAGATATTAGGTATTCATTCATGTGTATAGATAGATGTATGTATAATTGGAATTTATTGTATATATATTTAGTTACACATCCATTTAATATGTCTGATTTTTGTAGGTAGTACATAGACGACGGGTTGGTTAAATATGCAATCGCAATCGCGCACTCGCATTTGTATTGCTAAGTAGTTGTAGATATAGTATGCTGCATATTATATACACATACGTACATATAGATACATAACATACATAGATAGTTTAGTAGAGATAATGCCAGAGGATATCACGCTGTCACCTGAGAACCAGGGAGCAGCGTTGAGATCATTGCAAGTCCTGCTGGCAATGCTCCCCAATGCATTTCTAGGGGCAACAGCCAGGCCTGGCAGCTGAATCAAAATAGAACACGCTAACAAGTCAGTCGCAGCAAACTGCAACTTGCAAAGTTATATATAAGATAATGTAAACTCTTGAAACTCGATAACTACGTAGTTGTTGTTGTTGTTGGTATTCCTTATAGAGGATATTTGATACGCGTTAAATTCTTTAACAAGTGTTAAACGTTCGGTTCTATATAATTTCAATATGCGAATAGATTAGCTACAAGTATTATTACTTAATTTGATGTCGCTTTGTGTTTGTGTATACGTGTGTGTGTGTGTGTGATGCATGTGGCTCGCAAATCTTTGATAAATTCGCAATTATCTTGAATTTCACATTGAAGACTTAAATGAAAATTACAAGCTAAATATTTATTAACTAAAAATTTACAAGTATTAATTATAAAATAAATTATCATTCTTCTTAGTTAATTATTTATTGCCGTGCATGTGTCTAGCTCCCCTGCTCTATGCTTGTTATCTTGTATCTTGTCTATAACTCATGACACATGAGGAGAGTGTGTGTGTGTGTGTGTGTGTGTGAGAGAATGGAGACGCCGCTCTACGCTCTGAATGACTAGGTTAATTCAGCACAGGACATGGGTGTGCACCCGATCAGTGCTATGGGGAAGTTCTTGACATGCGTTTGCCATTGCGACGACAGCTGGAAGAACTTGACGCCAGTCCACTCGGTGCCATCGATATACACTGTAAGAAATGCAGAGAGAATGAAGTTAGAACCAGGTACCCAGTGGGCTATCAATGTGGGATGTACTTACCACGCAGTGGCACTGGGTGCGACTGTTTGGGTGAGCATATGAGACGCGCTACACCCTCCACACACTGCTCCTTCTCGAGATCCCTTTCCTTGTCCTTCTTCTTTCCCAAGCGCATAACTACAAACGAAAAGGTTCTCTTTAGTCAAATGCCATAGAAGGTAAGAAGTTCTCTCCCTACTCACTTTGCTTTTGTTTCTTCTCCTTGGTGGCAAAACTAACAGTCAGTCCATTGGACATATCACCCATTTGCTGTGCATGCTGTGGCAAGCGCCACACCTGCAGATTCCTAAACGTACTCTTAATGCTATTCTTGCCGCCGCCAGCGTCGCCACCGCGTGACTTCTCGCCCTTGGACTCCTTGAGATGACCGTCGCCGGGTCGCACCAATGGCCAATAGTCCACTTGTAGTTCAACCGCCTCCGCATTAGCGAGTGCGCCGCTAAACGATTGCGAAGATGGTGTGCCTAATGTTTCCAAACCGCCACGCTCGCGATTCGATGAGCCCGATGACGGTGGAGTCTGTAGCGGTGGTGATATGCGTCCCATTGTCTGGCCCTGAACCTGACCCAGGCCAATTTGCTGCTGCTGAGGTGGCGAACCCGAGACGCCGCCATGTACATTCGACGTATTCTGATTGCCACCAATTGGTATGGGCATTGTGGAAGCGTTGCCAGTTCCACTGTTGCCTGCATTCAATGCAGCATTCTCCTCCAGATCCAGTGAGGCCTGTGTACAGTCCAAATAACCAATACGTACATCCTGCAGGACAGAGCAACGACTGTTAGTTCGATCTCTATAAAAAATTTCTATTGAATACTTACGCTGACAAAGGGCACAAAGATCTGGCAGGATTCCTCATCCTTGTAGTTGACCATTGCCTCGGCAATGGGTATTTGTGTGCAAGGTCCAGCTGCATGTAGATAGCGCTGTATGCGCTGCACCAGCTCCGCAATATCCGACTTGGCGGCAACCGATGAGTCCGCCAGATTGGCTGTCAGGGCTGAGGCGTTCACAGTGGTCACAGCGCTGACAGCCGCTGCAGTGGCTGCTGCACGCTCGCAGAGCTGAGACCAGTTGTCGGAGCCAAACATGGCAGCATAGGTCTGATCCATTTGGCTTAGATGACGTGCTACGCTGCCATTACTGCTGCCGCCTCCGATGGGCACCAAATAGAACCGCAAATGATTCAGCCAGTCTGGTGGACGCACTCCAAGCAGATCGACATAGTGCCGCAGTGTGGCACCTTGTACCCAATCTCCACCGATGAGTAGCACCTTGACCGTGTGCGGTGGCTTGGCATTAGAATTGCAACTAGAAGAAGAAATAAATAGATTAGTAGGAGAATATGATGAGGTTTCTTTCGAAGATACTTACTACTTCTGAATTTTGGCCATGAGTGCTTGCAGCACAGCCTTGACCTCGGCCGTATTTTGCGGCACAAAGGCTGGCTTGAATGAGTTACCAAACAGTGTGACCAGCTTGGCCAGCAAAGCGCTGCCGCCCAATGCCTCGGGCGGACTTATAATGGTCACCACCTCGGGTATAACATTATCGTCGCCCGCGAAGACTCGACTCAATTGATCGAGCAACATTTTGCGTGGCTCCACATTCGTTGGCGACAGACAAGTCTCCAGTGCTGATCGTGGTTCCGAAGAGCTCAAGCTGAGTGTGTGCTTCCGCTTGCCCCCACCACCGCCTGCACCACCAGCTGCAGCGCCACTGTTGCCACCAACTACAGCCACTGCTGCAGCTGGCGTATTGCTGGAGGTGCGAAACAGACGCGAACGTTTCTCGACTTGTGGCTGCGATGGTGTGCCACCAATGCTGCTCATGTTGCCTGTAATGGAGCTAACTGGAGTCAGTTGCTGATGCATCTGCTGCTGCTGTCCACGTAGATAATCCTTGTCTCGCGGCGGACTGTTCTGCGGATCAGAGTTCTGACCATCTGTATAACCAAGATTACCCTCGTTACCGGAGCTATCGTTGCCACCGCGATCTGTAAGAGCAAATAACAATTTAGATAAGGTGAAGGTGGAAAAAACCCGAAGCAAGCGAAGGGTTTGGGAATTAAGGGTGCCGAATATACCAAAAAGACATGCAGGAGAGATGAAAGTAAAAGTTGAAGAACCTTGCCACACTACACTCCTTCCCCCACTCCCACTTTGCCCGAGCCTCCCCTGCAGGCCATGACGACAATGAGTGTTGTAAATAAATAATAAATGTGCCACATTCGTAAATATAATCAAAAGTTTTCACTACTCGCACATGAAGTGACCTACGCACATGAATATATACTATATATTGAGTCTATATAGCTTCATGTAGTGTGTGTGTGCATTGTCGTCAAACACCTTGCGACTTAAGATTTATTTTTACTCATGTCGCGTGTTCCGCTCGAGTTTTCTTGGCAATGTCGCTATTAATCAAAGGAAAGGGCGCTGCGTGCAACCCCACAAGGTAAAGGGAGCGTGATTTGCGGGGCACAGAACTGATGTTGTTGTGATTTGGGGGCTACTTAGGGCATTAATTAGTAAAGAAATGCGTAGGAAATAAGCGTGGTAATCTAGGTAATCTATTTGTGAGTGGAAAGGAGCAGAGAAGTATCGCATGCATGATAGAAAATAGGTTTAGAACTTGTTGGGGTATTCATGTGCAGGTTGGGAAATAGGGATAGAACTAGATGGGGTGGTCGTTCGAGTGCGTGTGTGGAGTGTAAAGCAACTTCTCAGGCATTGCTCCTTTGACGTCACAACATGTTGCAAGTGAAAGGTGTGTGTGTGTCCGTGTATGTTTACTTTGCATAGGTGGGTGTACAATGTGTGTATGTTTTTTCTGTGTGGGTGTGCGTGCGCATGTAAGCAGGAGCTCGTGCTAACGGCAGGGCCAGTGAGAAGCCTTAAGGGATTTACAATTTTGAGTACAGTGCAAACTTCGATAAGAATCGCAAAATAAACAATTTTTCAATTTAAACAATTTACAATTTAAACAAGGTTGCACTGTACTGTGTTGTATGCATATCAAATTTATAATAAAAAGCTTTGATTAGACCCTCATGGGATTGGGTTTTAAATGGTGTACAAGAATTTCGGGTGAAGTGTCTGCAAATTTTAATTTTGGAATTTGGATTTCTTTGGTTTATGTTCTAGTTTTGCTGTAATTTACACAGACCTGGTGTTGTAGCCGAATTGTTATTGTTTGTTAAATGAATGCTTTTTTGGTTTTTGTTATTTTCAATATTGTAAGATGAATTGGTCAATTGGTCGCTCTTATCCGACGATCGGCGCTCAGAGTTGCCTGCAAAAGAAATTTGTTCAAGCCATGCAAAATGTTTCGTTTTTGTTTTCTTTTTTTTTTGTATTTTGTTTTTATGTTTCTTTGTTGTTTTGTTGTAGTATGTATAGTATATATAGTAGTTGTTTTTTGTGTTTTAGTTTATGTACATATAAATAAAATATTATACATTGTAATGGGGATAAAGAACTAAGAAATTTTAAGTTACTCGAATAAGTTTTCAATCGGTTGTTGTAAATTGAAAATGCAGAGAACAGAAAATTAGTTGAAGCAAAGCCTTCAAAGTCACGCCCCCTTTTCAATTTGAAGCACATATAATGTATATGTATTTGTGTATATGCACACGCACAGACACACACACAAACTTGTGTCGCACAATTGGACAAATTGGTCAGCTGAAATTACTCCAAGCGTCTCTCGCTCTTACTCTCTCTTACTATCAATCTGTGTGACCTTGCAGCTCGTTGCGCGTGTTTGTGTGCGTGTGTTAGTGTATGTACATATGTATATATATATAGTGATTGTGCGACATTTTTCTCGCCTGTAACGAGACAGCCTTGACCGAAAGGCTGTGCAAAATAGAACCCGAGTGAGGGCCAAACAGTATAGTCTACTTTTTGGGGCTAGGGGGGGCTGGCAGGCTAGTAGCTGCGAGCCAACGATAAACGGAAACGGAGATGGAGACGAGGACGGAAATAAGTGCCATTTTACGCAGAAACGCGTAGAGTCTGTCTGACTGAACGTGTTTATGCTTGCGCGTACATGTTGCGCAACATGAAATTACATGAAAGCTATGCCAAAGCTGAGACGCATATTTAGTATCATCATCATCATTATCATCATCAGTACTATCATCAACAACAACGAGAACAATAACAACAACAACAAGAGCAACAACAGAGCCATAAGAACAGCAACAACAACAACAGTTGCTAGTGCAACTGTCGCTGGCACCAACTCACCTGCAGTACCACCAATGCCACCGCCACCAAGTGCACCTCCGTTGCCGCCTCCATTGCCCGCTGCCAGACTGTCGTGCAGCATTATCCGTGAATTGGTAAAGAATGGACGCAACGATGGCTTCGGTGTCGAACCAATCGATATGCTATCCATGTCCGGACCCGAATCATCACCCTCGCAGCAAGAGAGTGACTCTAGCTCCTGGAAAAGTGCATCCAAATCACGTTCACCGCGCAACGCTGCTGTGCCACTGTGCGTCTCATCCTCCAGTTCCTCGCTGGCCTTGAAGCGCTTCAGTAGCGCGAATATTTTCTGCTTAAAATTGCGTTGCTGCAGTGAAATTGTCTGGAAAATGCAATGAAAAGAGAAGAAGAAGAGAGGAAAGCGCTTAAAATTAGCACAACGCAATCAACTGGAAATAACTGGTGTAAAAAAAGGTGTGGGGTAGATGGGGAGGGAAATAATAAACGATAATAATGTGCAGCATATATAAACTAAAACTGATTTGAAAGTGTAGTTCGATAAATATATGTATTTATAGATCTGACACGGTGAAATTATTAATAGCTTAATACTATATGAAATATGCAATGTATTCCAAAATTATGTTCACATCTCATAAGGGAATTTGTTTCAAGATGCGCTAGCTGAGATATTTCTTAAAATATATACAAACATTCTTCTTTGTTTTGTAGTAACCCCTTTTGCATATGTAGCTCTTGATGCTGCTGCTGAATCATTAAGCACCTCTCAGCTGATGTTATTTATGCGATGCTCAACAAAAAGCATTTTAATTGCACCTCTCTCGGTCTTTCTGTCTGTTTGTCTGTCTCTTTGTCCCTTCATTTCTCTGTCATTAAGCGAGTTTTTATCTATGGCAGACATTTATATGATCCTGGCCATAAAGGCCAGCGAACATTAATAATCAACAGCAGCAACAGCAGCAAGAGCAACAGCAATCATAACAGCAACAACAACAACAATCATAACACTGTCAGAGCAACGTCAACAAAGCCGCAGGCTTATATTACACCTGTCTGTGCAGAAGGACAGCAGAGAACCGACGGAATGAGCTGCATGTGTTGGCAATTGAGCAGTCAGGGAGGGAGGTAGGATAGGGGAGTGCAGCTCCTTCCCTTCACTCCCCTCTTTTGCTTTGTTCTTTTGCGGCTTATAATTGGCCATGTTGTTAGTTCTTGTTTAAATATTTATAGGACTGCTTAGGTAAATTGTCTCTAAATGGGCTGCCTCATTGTGTGCTGCTTCTTCTACTTTTTCTAATTCTTTTTTGTGGTTCGACGTGTTCAAAAATAAACCGCGTATAATGTAAAATTGATTTTCTAATTATATTGAAGGTCGCATGTCTGGGGATTTTGTTGGTATGGATACACTTCGAATTTGAATGAATACGAGTATGTAACCGAGTTTCTTTATTAAGCAAAGCCCATTAAGCATATTTCCCCAACGAGATCTGCCCGAAGGATTACTGCTAAGGCGTGGGCTCCTCTGCTTGGCAATTCAATTTACTGTTAGTCAGTCACTCAGTCAGTCAAACAGTTATTTATGCACCCTGCACACCCACAGCTATTTCCTTTTAACGGCATTCAATTGAGTGCAATGCAATTGCATGTTGCATATTGCAGGGCGTTGTACAGATGCGTGGAAGACTTTATCAACACTTTGATCGATCCACTGCCAAAGCCCAAAGCCCAAGGCAACTACGGCGCAACAGCAGCACTTGCCACGCCCCTCAACCCATTTCTATTCTGACAGAACACAAAAAACCTTGGCCCCCTCAACGAACTCGCAAATATATTTGCAAATGCCCAAGGCGAAAGCACAACACAATTGTCAACAGCATCGACATGGCATTCCTTACCTTGTATACAAGAACACAGAACTATGTACAGCATGTACCTACTATATAGTAGACAGACTATGATTTAGTTATTTCATGAATACCAAATACCGAAACGCTTTAGCGTTGGCTTTGGCTTTGACGAGGAAATGTTATTGCAGGCAAAAGAGCAATTATTGCGTCACCAACTAAAATTTCGAAAACAACAATAAACAGAATATAGTAACTATACAAATGTATGTCGGTGTACTATATATTGTATCTATGGTATCTGTATCTAGCCACTAATGTAGAGCAGGGCTGCGGCAAACGTTGACTCTTGTCACACGCCAAAGCCTTTGATAATTGCAGGCATGCGAAATGAGTGATCACAAAACAATATATTGTATATGTTTATGCAAACAACATACCAACTATATTATTATGTATTTCACCAAAAACTACTTTTGCTTAATCATCACAAAATATTTCGTATTCTTGTGTGCATTTTGATTGAGTTCTTTATAAACTACGCTATACAAATACCAAGAAAAATAGAAACCTTGAAGTTATGCCAAAGAAAATATGCTTCAATATTTTTTTAAGATATCAACTAATCGAAGAAGCCAAAAAACAAAATTATTCTATAATAATTTATTAAATTTGATTCTTAAATTTAAAAGTAATGGCATTTCTTTATCTTCTTCACATAGAAAATACCAAGAAAATATACTAAAATATACTCCTCCACTAAGATAGAAAGCCAATCGTTTTTAAAAGATATGACCTTATCAAAAAAGCCAAAAAAACCTAATTAATCTATAAATTTAAGTGAAAGTCTCATTGTAGTTAATGAGGGAAGCGCAATAAATAAATTCCATAAGATACGAATGTAAAATTTATAACAACACTCCCTTTACTTATAGATTATTACCAATAAATTTATAATTTAGCAATATATGATGGATTGTAATTATGACTTTGCGAAGCCTAGTCATAATTCTACCTTACATCACTCACACACTTTGTTGCCTAGTGTAGAATGCAAAAAAAGAAGCCTATATAATCTATCCATTTCTTTACACTTTTTTATAGAATGTGTGTATGTGTAGGTATGTGTTTAGATAGCTGAAAACGATATTTGCTCAGTTTGCATAATCAAATAATGGGAATTTGAACTGTTCTTTATACCAGCACAAGCCGTATCGGCCCTTGACTGTGGCCATGCCAGAGACAATTATTTAAATTAGTCACAGGAGAAATTAGGGCGCACCTGCTCTGGGTTACACAATTTAGTAAGTGCCTTATAAACAACATACGAGTACATATGTATCTATCTATGCCAAACATACAGCTATATCAATATATATATATATTATGAATTTACATTATTGTGGATTAATTTGTGACTCACCCGACTGAACTTGGCACGGGATGAGCTTTTGTCCTTCATCTCGAACTCGCTGTCGCTGTCCACGGGATGCTGATGCGGATGGTGTCCAACTATGGCTATATCCCCGATGCCTGATCTTTGGAGCTTGTTGCGATACTTGCGCATATCATGCTTGGCCGGATTATAATCACGTTTCTGATCGTATCCCGTGATGGCCAGCTCGTTGGACTCGTCGTTGAATTCCCCCGAACTGAATTCGGCCTCCTCGTCCTCGTCTGAGTATTCGGCAACGCGATCTGTTGAATACACACATATATTTATATTATATATATTTATTTTGAACAGATCTCTTCAACTCTAAGTCTTGTTTACATTTTTAATTAGCACGTTTCAACGGACTGAGGCAAAGGCAGAAACACCTCGCTGGGTGTGTTTGCTCTGACTGTTTGGGGGAGTTAACTGAAAGTTGTTTTTTTGTTTTGTTGTTTTCTTTTCTTTTTACCGTTTTTTGTGGGACGTGACGAACTGCCGGCAGCTTCTTTTTGCGTTGTTGCTTAGCTTTGGTTTATGGTTTATGAAGTTTGCTTTAGAATTCTCTGTTTATTCCACTTGGAACTGCGTACTTGATCACACAAAGTGAACAGCGGAATAAAAACAAATACGCGCACGTTGCCGCGACCCGCCTTTGTTTTTTATCACAAGATATCAGCTCTGAGTTATCGCCAATCGACAATCGGTTTGGCTCATCTCTTTCTCTCACTGTCTCTCTTTCACTGTTTGCCCGTTACGCCACTTAGTTTTCGCTTTGCCTTTGCCGTGCGCTTCGCTGCACGCTCGCCGGCCAAATGACTACGCTGAGCTGACGCTTCACACGTTTTGTGCCAGCGTCGACAGCGACGAGACCGCCGCGGCAGAGCCAGAAGCAGACAGCAGCAGCAGCGATGGCAACGTCGACCGCGAAAGAGCGCCACTTTCTCACCTCGACGCGACGCAACACAGCACACGCTGAGCTGGCCGCGCAGTGGGGGCAATTGTTGAAAATCATTGCGAGAAATTGTCGGGCAATGCCGGCAAGGTGTACGAGGGCTGTACAAGAAGTTGTTGCCAGTGTGAAGGATAGTCGATATTGATATTTTATAACATTGTACATTCATATTCGTTTGCGAACGATATCTAATGTATTCATTGAGATGATCAGTAAAAAATAAGTATTTGAACTATCTGCAAGTAAACAGATAGCAAGAGACGCAATAGACGCCGCAAAGGACATGTTAATGTGATGTATAGTATATGTAGTAACTATGTCTAACGATATACTTGACTGTATATGTATTCTTGATCAGCTTCTATAGTGTCTGTCTGTGTAAATCCACTCAGCAGTTACAGAATCTAGAGAACCAAATAATTATATATAATATAATTTAACTAAATTAAGCTACAAAGAACCTATCTTATTTAACACGAATCAAAATTTTAGGTATGAACTGCATAATACATTTTTCCGTTTGCACAACATAACATTCCTTACTTTGTTTAACAAGTTTCCGAAATAAATGGATTTACAAATATGCAAATATTCTTTAATCAACTTATAAGCATTTTTGTATAGTCAATTCTGGTTGCAGATCAATGAAAAAGTTTGAATTGAAATTTTTTTAGCTTTGGATGGCACATGCATTGTGCAATATGTTTATCATTATTAAGCGAAATTTATAAGCCATACTTGGCAATAAACAGAGCTGAATATCTATTTAACCTATACTCCAAACTTACATAAACATTGTTAATAAATTTGCGCATGAAATCAACAGTTTCAAAAGAATTTATATAGAATTTAGTGTTGACAATCAGAAGGTTGTTACGTTAAGTTATTAAAGATTAGAGGGTATTGTACTCTTAACGTTTAAGCATAGGGTATCATACATTTAAGGGCGCTCTACTGTTGCACATGTTTTAAAGGCACTTTATTGTCATTACCTATCAGTAAGTCTCTTAACCTAACCGCCATAACTTATCGCATAGCCCTCGTATATTTCTCTGGCCAGATATTAACCACACTCGCCGTTCGATATCGTTAACGTGTCTCTGCATGAGTGTGTCTGTGTGTGTGTGTGTATGTGTGAGTGTGTGGGACAAGGAAAGCGCTTATTAAAGTTATTTTTACGCATCGATTCAGACAATTGACGCCAACTCATCGATGGGCTCAACCAAAACACAAATACAGACAGAAGCATACATACTATAATATATCATATGTGAGTGTACGACTGTTGCGCACTTGTCAGTGCATTGCACTCTCTCTCCCTTTCTCTCTTTCTTTTTCACTCTTTCTGTCTGTTTGTCACTCTCTCTTTCTGTCTGTCGCTGGCACTTTAAGCTCGAGGGAAAACTCTGATTAGATTTGTGACGTTGTCTGTCTCTTCTGTCTACGATTAATGTCTATCGCACTGTCCGCATCTCTGTCTCTGTCAAGCACATATTACCTCTTTTATTATTATGTTTTATGTTTCTCTATTTATTCGCCTTGCATGTTCTGCTGTCGTTATCATTTACACACTTTTCGTTCAGCGTTTTTACCGGCCGGCAACTAACAGAAACTTTTTTTTTGGAGTCCCCCAATCGCCCAAGCTCCCACATCGCGTGCCCCGGCAACAAGCGTGTGAGTGAAGCGAGAAAATGGAAAATTTACGAGTGTCCCTTTCACTCGCATGCACTCTCCCTCTCTCTCTCTATCTCTGTTGCTGAGTGTGCGTGGATAAGTGTTACTTTTGACGGCATTAAACAAACAGTTAACTGATTAGAAGAGCCAAATGATTAGAAAACAAACATCTTCTGGCAAAGCAGGACTCCCCACCTCCTCTAAGAAGTATTGGAACACCCTGTAAATGGTAAAGAAGGTGTATTGAAAGAGGGGACAATTGAACTAAGACGCCATGTATGAAGCACACTCTTTAAAGGTCGATGTTAATATTGTTAAGCCAAAGTTTATTTCGTCACAATTTACAGGGTATTTTAAAGTCATGCAGCTGCATTTCTCGCGCTTTCTTGCTTGCTTTTCCTTGCGTTTATTGCTTCGTATTGTTATCTTTAACAATTGGCATGTCAACGATCAACCTACAGCAACAACAACGTCGTCAACAGCGACGCTTCCACTTGAACTGCCTGCGCCATGTGAAGTGGAGCAGCAACGCCTCTTGGGATCTGCAGTGCAGCAGCAATTATATAGCAGACGTTTTTATGTCTATGGCAATTGTTGCTAATAACAACATAATGTGTACTCCCTCCCTCACCCTCCCCCCAGAATCTACTCCCCTAGCTCCTTCCTATCTCGCAGCATTTTACCAGCTCGTAAGAACATCTTAAAATGCTTAGCTGGAGAGAGGAAACTCGCTATAGCCCCACTAAACAGATGTGTGCAGATGTTATTATGTACTGTACACATGTGTGCATATATACTGTATCTATATATCATATATATGCCACACTCTATGCCAATTCAACAACCTCCTCCTTCTATACAGATCCAGCACTGCATATTAATTAAATTTCCACGAAATGAAGATTATTTTCACCTCAAAGGTGTGTGCAATTTCCACGAAAATGGTCGCGTCTATTAAGCTATACACACAGCAGACAAAGTGTTGCCACTGGGGCAGCTCAGAGCACAACAGAGCAGAACGTGTCATGGGCAATTCCCCTTAAACCAATTTCAGCCCACAGCACACGCACAGATCGTGCTAAGGAGCAACGCCCACACTGCGTATGAGTAATGAAAATCGTATTGAAAAGCGCGACGGGCGACATTGATTTAATGTTTATAGCTGGACTGGACTGTGGCTGTGCGACTGACAAGCGATATATAAACAACATCTCGGAAAAAGTGGCACACACATGAGTACGAAAAAAAAGTACCCTACATTGTGATGTGACCTTGGCCAAGGCGGCCACATTGGTCCACAAATCAGTCGAAGCCCAAAGGCAACAAGAGCGAAATGGCAAAGGCGGACAGCAAAAGGTGGAGGGAGAGAGGGGAAAAAGTGAACAATAATGCTCAACATAATTTACGCATTTTGCCATTAAAACACTCAAACGATGAAAATACGAGACGAGTGGGTGCCTTGTATCATCAGCAGGCGGGGCAGAAGGCGACTCTCCACGCGCAGCTCACCTGCTTGTTATATACTATACGTTCTTTATTCCCCACCATCCTCTCTGTTTCCCTCTCTCTCTTTGTATCTACACTTTGCACAAGTATCTGTGTGTGCTTATCTCTGGCGCACAAGGACAAATGACTTAATTCCTGTTGTTGTCAGCAACTGCAAATGACAACGAAGTAGGGGCAGAAGGAGACAGGAGGAGAGCAGCAGCGGGGACGGAACTTGTGTTGCCTGTCGCTGCGGAATACTCAAGGATTCATTGCTGCACAGCTGCTGATGGATGGATATCCTGCACAGCGCCACAGAGCACCATAATTAACTGTTTAAACCGATGCGAGCAAGCACTAATATACACGTCCATTTTAATTAGTTTACTGTAGTCTGTAGCAGACTGTAGTTGGTTAGAACAGTGCGATGGTTTAAACCAATTTTAGATATAACTTAAATTTTCATCTCTTTCCCATTTCCACTCTAGCAAAGAGGAATTCTTCATCCTTTTGCAGCTGCCTCCTCAACAGTTTCAGCTCGATTTGCAAATGGACATAGTATATGCTCCAGATGGTACAGGACTGAGGGGGAACCACACTTGGAAGGTTTAGCCAAGTTCAAGGCATATGCAAAGTGAACGAAGTGTGGCCGCAGGAGTGGCCAGCAAATGACACAGCTCCCGTGGGAGGTCTGTGCTTTGGGGCTGATACTTGGATCTGGGTGCGGCGGCGGCGGCAGGGTCAGAGCATTCAACAAGCTGGGTGAGGGCTGCCTCGGTCTTTTGCCGGTTCCCCAATGTCCGTAGGCCGCGCCAGAAGCAGAGCAGAGCAACGAGCTGAGTGGAGAGAGGAAAATCAATAAGGAAAATTGGGTTGGGGTGCTGAGTTTGCTCGTAGGAGTTTTAGGGTGGGTGGCTGCAAAAAAGGTTTTTCCCGTCTCAATTTCATTTTGCAAATTAGAAAGCGAGCAGCAAAAGTAATTTAAGAGCTGTCACTGCCTCTGTCTATCTATCTTGGGGGCAAATGGAACAGCTGCACTTGAAACTATTCGACGACCCCGATGGCAATGGCGATGGCGATGACGATGACGGGTTCAAGTGCCTTTTCCATCGGAATGGCTCACAATGACCCTCAGTTTTTTAGTTGGCTCGTTCGTAATCTTCCAATTGGATACAGTTTTCAGCTTTTCTTTCTCTCTCCCTCTCTTTATGTCTCTGCCTCTTTTGGGCGAACTGCCAAGTGAAAAGCGACAAACCATTGACCGTTAGCACCGGTGCACCACTTTGCGCAATTGCGATTGCAAGGACGCTGCAACATGCCCCCAGTCGTTTGTCGTGCAACATGCGCTCCACATTGCCGAGTCGCGTGCATATTTCATCTAGCAAAGAGCAAAAGCAGAGCTCTCCCTCTCTCTCCATCTCTCTGTGTGGCCTTTACCTTGCACATGCATTACTTGCCATGGCCAAGTTCGAGCAGCAAACTCAACAGTTTGACACCTTGCAAAGTTTTTGTGCCACACACAAGTTGCAAGTTGCAGCTAACCAAAAAGACGTTGCTGTTGCCGCTTTTGCTGTGTCTATGTAAAAGCCTCATGCTAAGTGAATTTCCCAAGCTATTTTCATAATTGAATTTTCTCACATTTTCCTTGGTGCACATTGTGGTTGGTGTAGCTGGCTCGGCCGGATTGGGATGTGGTTTGAGAGCAGCAATAAGCAACGGCACTTGACTTGCAAATACCCTGTGACTTTATAAAATTGTTCATAGATGGTTTTCAATTAGAATCTTATTCGTTTGCAATAAATCTATACTCTTCTTATTTTCTGTTTATTCGATGTTCATCAACTTCCCTCTCACGTGAAGGTACGACAGATGCTACTCCAAATACCCCACAGCACAAATTTCCGTTGGGTATATAAATAGCAAATAGTATTCTCAATTTAATATCCATTCGAAATGCTGTTGCCATGTGTCTGCTGCTGTTCAAGTGAAATGTTTATGGGAAAAACAGAGTGAGAGAGGGCGAGAGATGGAGCAAGAGGAAACCCGGGAAAATTCTTATTACATGTAAGTGGAACAAAATATATTTGAAATATGCGGCATGTGGGCGCGCGCAGCGAATCTGACGTCACAAGTTGAGATAATTCTTCACAAGCAATTAGCATAAACATAAACTTAAATTGGGAACATCTTTTGGTATAACAAACAATGCAGCATCAGCTTGACCTCCGCCCCCTCTCCCATGCCAACATCTGCAGACTGCGTCATCAAGTGAACGGAACATCACCCGCTCTATGCTCGAGATCTCAGGGATTTGGCAATAAGTTGCTTGGCCGCTGCGTGAGATGTGAAACGTGCATGGAGGAGTGGACCGGGTCGAAGTAGTGCACATTGTGATGACTCACCTGCCAGCAGCACGCTGTTGTTGTTCTTATTGTCATGGTCAACTGGAATGGAGGAGACGCGCTCGGCGCGCAGGCAGGCAACCACAGTGCCCGGACGTCCGTTCTTGCCCGATGCGGTCAGCTCAATGATCATGTCCATTGACTTTTGCAGTACCGCATCCATGCGAATGACTCCCTCGGCCAGTGTCTTATAGCCCAATATGGTGCGAGATTTGTATTTCTTGCGTCGCTGCAACAAAATCACCAGTCTGCTAAAAGTGAAAAGAACGATCACTATATATAAAACTGTAACTCTCTTTCTCTCTCGCTCACCTATTGCCATCTCTCTTGATAAAGTGCGGATATTGCAGACTGAAGTGCAAGTCCAGCTCGGTCTCGGTTAGTGGCATTGCATTAGTTGTTCCAATTCCCGCATTGCCAACATTTCCTGGTGTTCCGATTAGTCCCGAACCACCGATAACATTGGCCAGCGGCGAATTGCCCTGCATGGAGCCCTCCCTGGAGCTGGCGACCGAGGTCAGTGCGCTGCCATTGATGGGTATCTCGTGGCTGCGCAGTGTTCGCTTCGAGCTTTGCATCTTCACTGCCAGTGACAGCGATGTGGTGTCCCCTGGCAGCGGCGTCAATATAGACAGTCGTGTTATTGTCAATGAGCAGAGTCTGCAAGGATTAAGAGATATAATTTTAATTTATTAATTTTTTTAATAACTGGATATATTGTGTCTTGAGCACTGTTCTGTTGTTAAGAAAAATGGATATAAAATATTGAGAATGATTCTTTAACACATTTGCCAATTAAGTAATAGATATAATAGGGTATACTACCCAGAGAGTTTCTCCAGCTCTATTTTTAAAGAAAGAATCAAGAATGTTTCCCTTCCTTTAGATTATTTAGTAACAAGCTTCTCGATAAAGATATTTATCTGAAGCCGATTAAAAATAATGCAATTTAAACGTGACTTAAGCAAATTCTAATCTAATCTTATCAATATATGTATTTCATGCCAAGCATTTGATAATAGATTGTACATTTATAATATACGTGCATTCTTAGCAAATTAAGTAAAATGCAAACATTTCAAGATTGTTTGTGTTCAGCGACAATATACAAATTCTTTTTTGGTAATGTGTAAGAAATAATATAATAAATAGACGCGATTATTTCTAGCAAACCTCATAATCAACGTAACTTTCCAGCTACACCCAATTAAAGCTGCGATTCTACGCTTGAATGGAGAAAGAAATGGTAGCTTCAAACGTGACAAATGTCAAATAAAATTACTTAAACTAATACCATATTTTAATGATCGAAAACCTTACAACTTTAGAGACACACGGAATAAACGCAGCCTCCAAATTATTGACCAGTTTGCAAAAAAGACGTAAATAACAATTTCAATGTAGCTCAAGATAGAAAGTAAAAGCGAAAATTCAATTACACGCTGAAATTGTAATTTCATTTTCATTAAAAACAATGAAAAAGTGAAATACAATAGCAATGAAGCATATCGCGATGTAATGAATCGAAAATTGACCAAAGGCAAAAGCATAAAGTCATAAAAGGAAAAGTGTGAAAAGCCCCCGAAGTCGCGAGTCTTTCCGGTAAGATATAAAACAACTATGCCAATGGATCATAAAAATATAACTGCGGAAATTGATTTGGGAAATACACAAAAAGCGCAAAGTCAAAAACTTGACAACAACTACATACAAGAGGACAATGGAGAGAGGAAGAGACCAACGAAGATGATAATGACGATGATTGCTGATGACGTTGGTCAACACTTTGTTGTTGTTGATTAAACAAGTATATGGTATGAGGGTAAAAATAAATTATTTCCTGATTAATTATACCACAAAGAAAGTGGCGAACAATAAAAATATATGAAGAGTTTAAAGATTACGCACTTTGTCATAAGCATTACAAAGAAAAGAAGAGAGAGAGAGGGAGGGGCAGAGAGTAAAAGATTCGTTGGAAAAGCAGCAAGCTCATCTGGGTCAGAGACGATTACGAATTGTCGCAATGCTTATATATCCGGCGATGGAAATGCAAATGGTCAGCGAAGATATAAGTTGAATTCTTGGACTCTTGCACGACACCTCACTCCTCTCTATCTCCATCTCTGTCTGTTGCTCTTTCTCTCCATTCGTTTTCGTCTCTTTTTGTCTTCAAACAATGGGCCTCACTAATTAAATTCCTCCCCAATGAAAGCGCGTGGCCTGGAATGTTGGTGGGGCCAAGTTCGGAATGGTCGCACAATTAACAACGTGATTAATAATTCAGACGGTCACCTCTCTTACTATTTTATGCAAATTGCACACTCAGTGTGATGTCTAGACGCCTCGCAGGGCAGTCCGTCCATATAGTGCTCAGTTATTTATTATAGATGCGTCTTGAACGGTCGGTTAGCTACTTCTCCCCCACTCCTCAACTGCCCCTTAAGCAATGCATTTCAAAAGAATAATGAATGAATAATCATACAGAATGAATAAATATGAGTGCATGAGTTCATGAAATATGGTTTAATTTGTGTTATTTGGATAACTGCACTAAAAATAAATCTTATTGACGAGATTCACAATTTAATATATTTCTTATAGTATGTGGGAGATTAGTGAATCAGTTGTGCATTCAGAGAAATAAATATAATATAGTTAGAATAACTGAGTATTATATTATTTGTAATTCACAACACTCCGTAACATATGTTCTTAATGATATATAAATATGCATTTATCTAAGTAATGATTGAATTTCATTACTTGTTATAAGCTCAGTTTAGTGCATTAACTTGTTACATCCGATGCATGATAGATAGTTAAATTATCAGTTATAATAGAATACTCCTGCTATATAATACGAGTGCCTGCACCAGTTTGATAATCGATATTTCAAAACGCTAGATTATTCAACCTTGTCAACACACCACATCATGTCATAGACCCAGAGAGACAGACAGCGTTGTTTGCATGCACTTGATGGCGATTTTCGTTGCATGTTTAGCAACAACAGCTACAAGAACAACAACAATACCAAGTGTTTGTCTGTTTTTGTTGTTGTGTTTATTTTTGGATTTTATGCAAAGACACGCACACACCCCTTTTTTTATAGTATTGTTTTTTTTTATTTATTTTTATTTATCCACTTTTGTTATGCCAATGTGAATGACTTGGTCAATGCAAAGCGACGTTTGCAGTTGTTGTTGTCGTTGGTAATATATATCGATTTACTGTACGCTTTTCATTCCCCCGTTTCTCTTTAAACATTGTCAATATATTGTCAATTTCAACGTTTTTTTTTTTTGCATGTCAAGCGCTGCCGGAAGGAATTTTCCTTATGCCTTTTTTCTTTGCATTCGCAAATTTCTCTTCGTGGCATAAGAAAAAGGTTCATTGTACCCGGATAAGTCTGAGGCGACTCTGACTAAGACAGCGATAACAGCACACCTTCCCAATCAGCCCCGCACCCCCCATTTGCATTGTCTTCCCTTTTTATTTTTAACTCTCTTTGTGGGTCTTGCGATTAGCGTCGTGCCATGATTGATTAGCTGACCAGGAAAATTCCCCTCTCTGCAGTGGAAACTCGACCCCCAATCTTAGCTCGCAATTACGGTTTAATTGCGCGTAACTAATTAAGATACACGATCGGGACTCGAGATGTTTATGCCCTTCGATTGCTAATTAGGTAATCAATCTGCAATGTTTTTAATCTTCCGCTATAAATAGAATACAGTATCAGCTTCAACCATCTCTCTGATATGAAATGATTGCCAAAGGCCAAAGCCAAAAGCTGCGCAAAAATAAATTGAAACTGATTAGTGGAAGTTTTTATTGCAAGCTAAACTAAAACAAAAGAGGAAAAAACAGAAATTGAAATGAAAATGCTGCGCATAAATAAATTGAAGCCGCGAGCGCGTCAATCAACTCGTAAGTCGGAGACTCCCCACTGACCCGCTGCCTTTCGTCTATCTCCCCCTCACTCCCCCCTCTGTCTCCATGTCTTCGAGGCTGACGCACTAGAAACTGTGTCACTGACGCGTCGTTGCCCGCACCCGGACTCGCAGCCGGACGCGACCCATCAGTCGCCCCATCGTGATAAGCATCCATTGACCAATGGGAATAAAACGAGGGTATGCCAACACGATCATTGCATTTGACAGGGTGAAACAACAACCGACGAAACCATACAGTGACTGTGAAATCCGCTACAAGGAATTAGCAATTGGTTTAAAAACAATTTCACGTGAAAATCGTTCAAGTTTAATGTGTTTTACTATTTAAATAAATGTGTTCTTGAGCTGTTTGCTAATTTAAGATTAAGCCCAAAATCTACATTTAAAATACTGGCAATAGTTCTGGCAAAATGTACTGAATACTATCGATAGTGCATACAAAAAGAATACTATCGATATTACTCAAATGGCTTATCGACAGAAACAACATAATATTAATGATGTGACTTTTACGAAACCATTTATTTGACTTTATTGAGTCGTAGAGGAAAATCTATTCCGTAAAATCAGAGTTCTTTCGATATATTGTACATTAATGGAGCTGTAACAACAGAATTCGGAATTTCCATTATTCATTATTATTATCACTAACCACACTAATTATATGGAAACATTTATTAGAATACACAGCACTAGAGGAGAAAATTGATAAGTTATTTTTTTACATTCTGCAAGTTAACATTACCTTAACATAACCTGAACTGTTGCTCGAAATGTAAAAGGAGCTTACATTGCTCAATCAACAGTAGAGCGTATACAATACCCTACACAACATGGTCATTTACCCACCCGCCACCACTTGTAGCAATCATTCTATCAGCACCTTTTGACACAATTAAAACAATAAACAAGCAGCAGCAAAAAAATAAAATAAAAAAAGGAAACCGACAAGGAAAAGTGACATTAAAAAATGTGTGTTTTTATTTCATATTGCGTGAGATTGTTGCCCGCAAATGAAATTAGTCGGGACACAGTGCCCACACACAGTATTCACACCAACACACATAGATGTATCTACAAGAGGGTTCACTATAGCGTTTAACTGCCCGTCGGACAGTGGGACAAACAGCGAGAGATAACTGGCAATTTTGTTAACATGTTAATTTGCTGTTTGTTGCTATTATTGTTTTCTACTTCTTGCTATTGTTGCTTTTGTTATTGTTGTTGTTGTTGTCTTACTTGGCAAATATTCTCTCTAGTTAACGTTTTGTTTGCGTGTCATGCGGATTGCTGCTCGGATTATGACTCACGCAGTGGGGCAAGACAACGAAGGCGTACTTAAATAGCATTTTGCATTTCCTGCAACGACGACAAGTGGCAGACAATGACAGAGACGAGTAGACAGACGGACAGATAGACAGACAGAAAGACAAACGATGACAAAGAACTTGCCTTTGCACTCTCAGCGAGGGCAGTTTAAGTAGCAGGGCAAAGAGTGCAAGTAAGTAGAGAAAAGATACAAGTTTAAAAATAATAATGTTTGCATTTTCGAGATCAATGAAAAGATTTTGTTACACTTCTTGCTAAGATAAATTGATAAATATATCTTTAAATTATTCCAAATATATTTATATATTGAAGGTCAATAGATAGAGAAAGATTACCTTCTTGCAATCATAGATGGATAAGTTAAGTTCCTGCCAAGACAGATGAACTAATAATGTGTCGAACTTCAAGTTTATTTTTGTAGAGGTGTCAAAAATGTCATTCTAACTTCAAGTTCAATATTTATAATTTAGATAAACTCTTTTGTTATATGTTTACTATGCTCATTACAGGCTCGAAGTGTTTGCCGAGTAAATTTGAGGTTTGTCATATCTGGCATATAAAAAGAAAGTGTTCAACTTGGAATATCAACCTGATCTGTGGCTTAAATACTCGCTCAACATACATACCAACTGAACATTCCGCCCACGAACGAACATATAAACCTTTGTACAGTCATTATACACATATAAATGGTTTATATATGTACAGAAACTTGTAGATGATATGACAAAGAGCTGACTGTTTAATGCCGCGACCTCAAGGACAACAACAACGGGTTTTAACACTGCAAAACAGACAAGTCAAGTGTCAATGCACAGCAAATCGCCCCGTCGACAACAACAACAATATAAGCAGCCTGCGTGCTGAGATAAACAAATGTTATCCCCCCCTCCCATACGTCATACCCTACATTCACTTTGCCAGACCTCATTATCCCAAGAATCCGAGAGCCCGCGCTGCCACGTCCGGAAGCCCAAACTATTCGAATTACTCGCAGTTTATGCGATGTCGCGACTTATGGGTTACTTTTAGGGTTTCATTTAAGTTTACCCCTAAAGTAATGAAGAAAACATTTCCACAATGCAATATGGACTATTGAATACCCTATTGAACATTCATTATTCTGCACGTAACATGTGTGAGCGCAAAAAACTTCAAAACAAAGTTGAGTTAAGTAAAACAAAAGGATTTGCCCGATTAGGCCATGAGTCATGAATTTATAAAGCGCTCGAAATTGCCTGACTTTGCATCGGGTTGGTCAGGGCTTAAATGCTTAATGAATTTGAGGCACGAAACCGGTTCCAACTAAGTGCAGGTGGTTGTGGTGCTGCTGTGTGGTTGTGGTGGTTGT
The DNA here is from genome assembly GCA_018904595.1 of Zaprionus indianus. Classification (NCBI taxonomy): domain Eukaryota; kingdom Metazoa; phylum Arthropoda; class Insecta; order Diptera; family Drosophilidae; genus Zaprionus; species Zaprionus indianus. Next base: position 9,655,128 of record JAEIHA010000320.1, read on the forward strand.
GGGCGTCTAATTAGGCGGGGCCGCATGTACTGGCCATCGTCGCCGACGCCGTCAACGTTATAAAAACTTTTTTTTTGCCTAATCATAACTTTGCCGACGGCGCCAGTCTGTGTCGCCCCCAGTCTACACACAGAGCATTCACTTACTTCCCAACCCAAAACAGACCCCTTCCCTTCCCCATCTCCCCTTTCCCCGTTTTCCGCCCGCTTCTTCGCTGCTCGACTGGGTCATTGCATTATTGATCAAATGCATTTCGTATGCCTTGACATTTTACTTATGCATGCGCGCTCAAGTCGAACCACCACAGCCACAACGAACGCACGTTGGGCCTCTTGTAACCTCCATTCTCCTCCTGCTCCACCCCCTTCTCGGGGCTCTATCTGTGTGTCCACTCAATTTATTCGAGAATTACGCATGCCTCGGTAATGCCAGAAAGCCCGGAAACGGCAGACGTTTAACAATGGCAAACGGCTAAAGGGAAATCTACATGAAAATTCAGAATCAGTTTGAATGGGGCAGGAAGTGCAGGGGGCGGAAGGCGGTGCGGGGAACTTGCGTTACAATTCTCGACGTAGGCTGCTCTAATCGTTTAAATATTTTCTAAATAACTGTCATTACGTTCAATAATAATGACAATGTTTAGTATGAATTGCTTTGCGCTTGTTTCGGCTAAGGAACACCCTGTACGGGCTATGCTATTACGGCTAAATACCGAGCCAGAAAAGATGCTCACTGAATGCTTTTAAAAGGCTATTATTTAATCACATATGGAAAATGGAAGGGAAAGGAATGAAATTATTGTTTTCCAAGTAAATTTTCCTAGCAAAAATGAATAAATTATTATAATTATTATAATTATATTACAATGAAATGAGGATATTCATTAAAAATAAAGATTTCCATATTATAAACTAAATACGAAGCAAGTATAACATATAAATATAATAGTGTGCAGTAGAAATTGTAGTCGATTATACTAATGGTAATACTATTTACTCATCATATAATACGAGTATCATCTAACATAGACCTATAGATTAGTCACAACCTCCTAACTAAAAACTGCACATATAACTGGGTATCAAAAATCGATTTGATTGCCATTTACCACTGTAATTTGCAACAATTAGCGAACAAATTGCAATTGAAGTTTTCAAAGGGTTGGCTTTCTTCCCACCAACTGGGCGTGGTCAATGGCCGCTGCCAACGCATGACGTCGCAAAAGGTTACTAGAGTTCATTCACTCAAACAGGCCAGACTGTCCAACAACGTAATGCAGCAAGTGTTGACTCCCAAGGGTGGAGGTGTCTGAAACACCTTGCTGCACTTATCAATAATTGAGATATTTCATTCGAAATGCTGCATATCTCAACAGGTGAGTAAAGGCGAGGAAAGGCAGCTGAGGTGCAACAATAAATGTAATTGAAACCTCAAACAAGGCGAGAAGTATTATAAATATTCAATGACCAATTAAAGAACCCGCGCTGGGTAATTAATACAATAAATTGTTTGCACTTCCCAACGAACTGAATAGTTGCCCCTTAAATAGAACCTATTTGTGGCAGGACCTGAGCAAGAGATTGTTTAAGGAAGGCAAGGGAGGGTAAATTCCTTAATTAAGCTTAATTCCGTTGAATCTTTTAATTTCCTTTTGAATTCCGCATTTATTTTGTTGCTTATGAGTTCTTTAACTAAATTCCCCCAAGCATAAGAAACCAATTTCCATTTAGTTCGTTTAATGCTCTCAATAAATCTTTGTTTCCCCCTCAACAATTCAATTTTCTTTTGATGCCCAAACTATTTTGTTTAGATTAAAATTGAGGGCGGGTCAAATTGACTCTTAAACATTTGAAAATCAATTTATTTAACAGAACTCATCACATTTTAATAGCTTCAATCAATAAGAAGGATTATATACATAGTATATTTCCATTTCGTTAGTCCTTCATCAGAACTTCAAAAACTTTTTTGATGGATTAGGCGTTGAGGCGTTGAGCAACACTGACAGTTTACCAATAGTAGCAGTTGTTGTTGTTGTTGTTGCTGTACGAGTTTGTATAACGAATGTTAAATGCAATCAATAAAATGGCATTGGCAAATTGGTTTGGTAACCGAACGTTGTTGCTTTCGAAGCGAAAAATGAACCAGAGAAACAAAATAAGCAACGCGTAAACTGACAGAAGCCTTAACAATGCTTAATAAAGAGTGAAGCGCAGAGAAGTCTGTGTTGTGTTGTGGGCGTGGCGCATTGGGTCACATGATATATGGGTCATTAACAAATTGTTCAACGGCATGGATATTAAATACGATAGATATATGTTTGTACAGTGTGCGGTTTACATACTTTACCGTCTCGTCTCTCGTCTCGTCTCGTTTCGTCTGGTTTCTTTATAAACAATATATAACTAATAAAACAAATGCCGCATGAATCTGTCAACCGATTACTCACTTGCGAGGGCGGATCAGTCGAATGAAACGAGCCAAGCCACAGTTGGTTGACTCTGTAATAGGTTTTTTAAAACAATACTAAAAATCCACAAAATATTAGTCATAAGTAAAGCGAAAGATTCTGCCTCTATGTGTAGCAAGTAAAATAAATTTGTAAGGTTCTCATATATCAATTGTGTTGCTGTTGTTTTCATTATTTTCCTACTCTCCTGCTAGACTTCTTTCACGACTCTATAAACAATGATTTTAATTAGCAAAACATGTACAGAGCTAATTGGCCATAAATGTCGCGCATAATCTTTGTATATTACGTACATCATATTATATTCCAAGCGTAAACAGACACAAAAACAAAAGTTACATAAGCCAAAAATTACACACACACACACATATTAAATAAATAATGATGCAAGCGCAAGCGAGTGTTGTGTACATCGACTTTTTGACTGCACTGTTGTCGAGTACAAGCTCTTGGGCGATTATTCATGTCAGGGTTCTCCCGGCAAGAAGAGCCGCAACACGCTTATTAGAAAATCGACGAAAAAAATCTGTTCAAGTGACGCAAAAGTTTTTTTTTTTTTTGTTGCTGTTTGGGAAATTTTGTTGACACTTTAATAAAACACACATAAATAAAATAACAACTGGGCCAGCGCGTGTGCGAGAGCAGGAGGATTATTACCTTTCCTATAGAGAACATTCAATTTATGTGCTACGCATGACGCCCACAAAAAAACGTCGAACGGGCATGAGAAAAAACTTGACAGAAATCCATAAAGTAAAGAAGGCAAAAATGTGTAAAGGGGGGAGCAAACAAGGCGTGGCAGGGCAAAGCGGTTTTAACACATTCTTCCCCTCATTCGAGAGGACGCCACGTTGAGTTAATAGGTAGACACGCCCATAACCCCCGCCCCTGCTTTCAAGTGGTGGAACAAACTTGAAGATTTCACTGCAGGAGAGTGTAAAACAATCCCATTAAATTAACTGGCGCCTGACACTTTGTCTTTAAAGTGCACCCGACACAACTTGCTGGACAGCTCCAACTCGGGTCTCTCTCTCTCTCTCTGTGTGAGTGTGACTTTGTGTGTGTGTGTGTGGGCGCGTGTTGCCACAGGACACTGCGGGTGGTGCTGGGGCTCAGCAGGATGTGCACACGCCTGGCAATTTCTTGGGCGTCACATTCTTCACTTTAATTGAGCATTTCCTTCAGCCAATAGGAAATACTAAAAAAAATACTTAATATCTTCGCAATTTATCATATTTGTATATTATTTAAAATGCAATTCATATATAATTTTTGCTCACGTCCCTCAAGATTTATTTTTGATATACTAGACAAATATTTCATTTGTTTAAATTTCGACACTTTTTTACGTTTTTTATATAGTCAAGATATAGATCTTTTGTGGCGCATAGGAAACGCGATTTATAGTATTTCCTTCACATCGTTAATTATGGAAGTAGCATTGTTTGTAAAAGAAAACTTGATTTATGTTTCCAACATTTTATGAGATATCTTTCATTTATAGTATTTTTGAGTTTTCATGGAAGATTTCACAAATGAATGACTGGCCATTGTTTACAATTGAGGCATGCCACAAGCAGCAGCACACACAACAAGTGCGAGTTTGTTTAGACTTCATGCATTGGAAATATTTTCAAGACTTTCGAGATTATTTTCTGTGTCTTTGATTCGTTGTTAAAAAACGTTTTGCCAAAGGAATTTTATTGATGCGTAGCATGCAAAACATTTGCCGAGATGAAAACAGATTGAAATAAAATGACGCTTCTAATGTTGCAAATACATATACACTCATTATACGGAATGGCACGTTCTTCTATCAGTGCTAAGCGAGATAAAGGTTAAACACTACAGAGCACTATAAAGTGAAACTCAAAGAAGAAGAAAAAAGTACTTTGAAAATGTATGTCAATAAAACTAAAGTGAAAACTCTCGTCGTTCGAAACTTGCTCGACTCCTACGCCAAAAAAAAAGAGTGGTCTACCCTTATGACCCCCACCTTCTGCCTGCCGCATTGCCACGCCTACGCTACGGTCTGCTGGGCTGAGCCGCAGAAAAACTGTGCTAAGTGGCAAAGTTGAAGCCTTCTCTCTGTGTTCCCCCTCTCAATCTGTCTGCCTCTTTTTCTCCCTCCTCTTTATCTGCCTTCCCCTCTCTTACGGCACTTTGTATATAGTTTCAAGATTGTTCAAGTTGTGCGTTAATATGCAAAAATGTAAACTACTTTTTGCTCTATTCATCTCTCTCTCACTCTCTGTGTTTATCTCGCCATATTATTAATGAACATATGCATGAGCATTATAGTCTCGGCAAATGCGATGAGAATTGATGTCAAGCGGCTTCTTTCACTTTGGCCTGTCTGTTTTTCTGGGCCAACAACTTGGCCGGCATTTCATAATTGCCCCCCAACCAACAGCAGCTACAAATCATTAAAATTTTTAGGGGCCCGTTGATCTTCGCATTTGTCTCTCTCCTCCCCCTTTCTCCCTCTCTCAATCTTCGCCTTCCTCGCCATTTACCTAATGCGATTTGCAATAGGTTCGCTTCACTTTGGGCCAAGTTAACTGCAAAAAAAACACACTTTGCGAATTTCTGCGCCTTTCACTTTCCATTTTGAGCCTTCCACTTGGCGTCACATGTGCCGCAGCTCTAGCATTAATTCAACTTTTGCCACTTGACGACGACACGGCACGAGACCACGCCGAAAAGAGACAAAACACACAAATAGTTAAAGAAAGCTAATGTGCAAGGCAGTCGACTATTACATACCCTAAAATTGTAGGCAAGCTGATATGTCTTTATGTTAGAAGGAGGTGCATGCCTAATTTCATAACTCTAACTGTTTTATTTCTCAAGATCTACTCGAAATACGTTTGTATTTAATCTGATAACTATTTTATACCCAACTTAATAGCTCCAGCTCTTGTAGTTCTCAAGATCTACTCACTAATTTAGGGAGCACGTCAGGACCTCACCAGAACTAAACGAAAACAAAATTGTGCCAGGCCAGAAACTTAGAATAGCCTAAGAAAGTGGATCTTATAGATATATACATTCATATATATTATAAACTTTATGGTTTTGCTACACTACAAAGTCAACTTGAACTGCCTGAGGGCATTCGAATCAGTTGAAACGATGCGAAATGATTCAGCAAGAGTTTCATTTGTCTCTCGCTACTCAATCAAATGCAGAGTTGTTTTTGTTTCTTTTTTCTTCTAATTTCACATACTCTTGTGTCTTATATATACACATATTAAACACATACAGATGTAGGTATGTGTGAGCTCTGTCTGTCGTCAACCGCAACACGTGCCATGTGTGACTGCCTCACACACTCATGACCAAGCTCGAACTCAGCGCATGTGTCATCGTCATCGTCTTCCAACGCAATCGTCATCATTAGACAAGACAATGAATTAACTCTCCCTGTCTGTCTCCCTTCCTCACTCTCTCTCGCTCTCCACCTTCTTTAGATGTGCATTAATCATGTGCCATGTGCGAAATAAAATTGGAAATTATAATGGATGCTGAACTTGAACTCTAATTGATGATGTAGCACCCTCTCAGCACTTAACCGATTATATGTCGTTGAATGCGAATACTTAAGTTCTCTTATTGCTTTTTCAATTGCAAATTTATTGTTGAACTAGAATGCTACAATTTACTAATTGTTTTCTTGTTTTTGTAATTTTATTGTTGTATAAGATTACTTTAATTTACTTATAGTTTTGTTTTTCGAAACTTCAATTTACTCTTTTCCCCAAAGTCCAGAAATAAAATGCCAAATTCAGTGCATATCCCCATGAGTTGCATCCCAATTTCATTGCATTTTTATGGCCAGCAAAGAATGTGTGTGTGTGTGTGTGTGGGTGTGCTTGCGACCCAACAAAGTCGACTATTGTGTGATTGAGTTTTTATGTGTTTATTTTTTTAGCTTTATTTTTATACACTGCGCGCATGTAAAATTAGTTGCACTGGCTGTTTTATGATTGTGTAAATATACACAACAAGGCAATGAATCTTACTAAGTTTTTAGACAACTGAAATGCAGGCAATGTTTTTTTTTTGGTTGCCTTCATCAATCTATCAGCTGACAATCAAAAGCAGCCTATGCAGCAATGGTTCGTCTATTGCAGGGTATATTCTACAACGGAGCTCTTACTCCTTAAGTTTTTTTTGGCAGCCCGAGAAGAAGACACAACCTGCAACTTGCTTGGCAAAGTCCCTGAGCACACTTTATATGCTAATAAATTGCAGTTTTATGGTCGAACTGACTGTGTAGGGTAGTGTAGAGTGTGTGTGTGTATGTGAGTTTGTGCAGTGTGTGTATGTGAGTTTGTGCAGTGTGTGTATGCAGATGTGAGCGACAGACAGGCAACGATTTATGCAGCTGACATCCGTTGCTCGTTTTCTTTTGGTCGTCGAAGCGGAAGTTTCCTGCGACGGTTCGTAGTCGGACTAGTCGTAGTTCCAGTCAGCAAACCTCTACTTGTTGTTGTGGTATTAGTTCATGTTGCTGTTGTTGTTGTTGTTGTTGTGGCTGCATCTGACAGTTTGCGAGCTCCGCTTGAAGCACAGGTTGGTGAACGAACGAGTCAACAAACTTAACGTTGACGTTGCTGCCACTTGCAGTTGCCCATTGGCCGTCTCCCTCCACACACTGTACACTCTCTCCTGCTCTCTCTCTCCTTCTCACCTTCTCTCCCTCTCTGTTTTTCGCATGCCTTGCCTGACTGTGTTTGTCTTTGTCTACCTTTGTGTCTCCTTTGTCAAGGGCTTGGCAAACAAAGGAGCATGCAGCTCCTTGCATGATTCAGGCCTTGGCTTTGTGTGTCTTTGGCAACTTCCCTTGCCTGCAATTTATATTTTCCATTGTTGTCCACTCAATCTCTCTCTTCCTCTGTTTCTCCCACTCCCCCCACACACTCTATCTCCGTCACTCTATCTGTCTAAGTATTACCCCCACAAGCGTGCATTTGATTTAATTGACTCTCTTTCTTTCGTTTTTTTTTCTGCCTCGCTTTTCCAAACAGTTGCCGGCCCTAATGACCGCAGAGATTTTCCAGCTGGCCAGTGAAAATGCATTAGCATTCAACATAACAACAACAACAGCAACAACAACCAAGCGATAGAGGTGAACGCAGAACGCGGCTAATGCGCTTAGACAAGGCCTTTTACCTTTTAACCGCTTCTGGCCCCATTCACGTTTTGGGCTTAGAAATCTAAGCCCGAACCAACCAGGTTCAAATTAGTTGCGCATGAAATATACTCTTAAGAATTTGGGTCAGCATAGCGCATCAGGAAATCGATTGGAATAAGAATTTTGTTTTTTTGCAATTTTCATTTTATCTTTCTGGGAATATTTGTTTATGGACTTGAATCAACTTTGATTCGTTTGCCAAGCCTTTAAAAGCCCCAACTGAATCATCAGAGAATAGAATCCATTAAAGAGCGTATAAAATCAATATCAACAGTGATAATCAACTTGGACACTCGACATTTGAATACCCTACATTAGACAACACTGCAAAATAGTGAGGAAAGGGCAATGAAAATAGAAAAAATATCGATATTATCAAGAATTTAACGTCGAAAAGGTATCTTATATATTTCTACTATATATTAGGATTTACTAAGCACGGATTTTTAAGTTCTCATAAGGAAAACGATAGAAATGTTTGTAAAACTTTCAATTAATACCTCATAATGCGAAATCATGATTAAGACGAGCAAAAATCGGATGATTTGAGACAAAATGAAGAGTTCGGTCAATTAAGTAATAACTATAATGGATTGCCAGAACTTCAAAAGCAACAAATAAAGAAAAATGTTGTGCATGTTTGTACTTTTGGTACTGTACATTTCATCAATTTTTTAATAAACCCCTTTTTACTTCTATTTAAATTTGTTGCAGGGTAGAAAAAAGCATTTCAGTAGTTCCATTTGTAGAAACAATAACAGAAACTGCAAACATGTAGTTCATTGACAATTGAATACCCTACACATGCAGTAAAATGAAAACCTTTGCAAGACCTTACATGCAACACATCGGACTGACTATCAATTCGGGTAAAGGGTATCAAACTGCAGCATCGTTGCGATTTTTGCCGATTGGATTTTCCGATTCATTGCAATTTGTCAAATACTGTTTCAGACACGTAGCCATAATCCTCTGTCATGCATACATATATAGATTTCCTCCCTGCCACTCTTAAATTTGATGCTGTGCTAGCTATTGTTGTTGTCGTTCTTGTTGCTTTTGCTGTTGTTTTTGTTTTCATGGCTGCAGAGAACAAAAAGTTCAAGGCTACAATTTCGTGGGCAACATGCGCAGCAAAACAAATTTTAGGTATTAGCTGAGTTTTGTTCAACATGCTGATCAAATGAATACCCTAGAAATTTGCTGACGAACAAAAGAATGCATTGTGAAAGAGAAAGGATAAAGAAGATAAATTTGAATAGCTTCCTAACCTTTTATTAGTATAATTTAAGTTGAGTAGTTTTAATAAAGAAAAGACATACTGTAACTACCTCATTTAAGTAAGTACAGTAAATATACATATGATATAATATGAAAAATCGAAAGTATCTGTATCTGCCTTTCCCATACGATCGCCCAATTAGATAATCCAATTTTAGCGCGTGTCACGATATACAAATGCTGTTTGTAGATACTTTTGAATAAGCGATGGGGCCTGTGCTGTGCCAGCCTTTTCTCTTCTATCTCTCCCTTCCCGCTGCCTATCTACCTGCCAAACAGCTGTCGCACAGTGTGGCAAGAGGAAGAGTGCAAGAGATGAATGTACAAAGTATGTCACTGCTAAATTCACCGTTGGCTTTCAATTAATTTCAAGTAAAAACATTATTCCTGCTGTTTACAATAAAATTATATATTATCGCTTCGTTCCGCAAGCAAATCTCGTGGTTTATCATAAATGTTGTTGTCGCCATGTGCTTTATTTTTAAACATTTGTCTACGAAAAAAACAAAACGAAAAATACCACTAAAAGTTGGCAAAAAGCAATATAAATATTTGGCTACCATCTGTACATATAGACAAACACACACACACACACGCACACACACATGTGTATATGGTTTGTTGATTGTTGATCTATCATGTGCTCTCTGTGAACATTGTGTTTTATAGCCCCCACTCACAAATTGTAAATATATTGCGCATAAATATTTGTCAGACGCCATTAAACGCGATACGAGTTAAGGATTCACTTGAGTACACACTCACACGCACACACACTCTATGGGAACGTGTGAGACCCTCTCGATATGAATGGCCTGCCTGTTTGCTTATAGATTTGTGATAAGACGAGACTTCATGATAAGCAAGAAATGCTTGAGTAAAAAAAGGTTGCACAAGGATCATTTTAACATTCTGTTAGTTCCCCGATAAGAAAGTGAAAGTTGAACTCTCACCAGTACTTGATAACTCACATGTCTTATCGTATCTACTCGTACACTACAAATTGCTCTAATTAGTGTTCAAAGTTTCATATCAATAAACACTGCTTTTTTATTTTTAGTTGATTCAACTCGATTAGTTTCGCATTGAAAGCAATTTTCACTCTCTCAAATATCGCGCGTAGTATATTTTGCAATCAGTTGAAGCAGCAAATTTGATTTGAATTTGATTGCATCCACATCGAACTCATCCAAACAAGTTTTGTACACCGTAAGACACGAGTAGACGGGACGGTCTTTGGTCTCCGGGTCTTCGGCCTCTGCGCACGTATCTTTGGTCAACCAAAGCGAAACTAAATGGAATACAATTTCGGGCGTTAATGCGGCATGTCCTAACGCAACACCGTATTTGGTACGTGCCCCATTCACATGCGTATGTACACAGACACAATTTAAGGGCACATAAAGATACAATTTGCTTATGGGCCATAAGAAAATTGGTTAAAATGCCAGCATAATGGAGAAAAGTTAACCCCATCGATGGAGATGAGAGATGAGAGATGAGTGGGAAGGGGAGGGCAAGAGGGATGCGAATGTCGCTCAAAAGTCGAGCCTGGCACAAAATCTGTGTTTGCTTCTGAGTTTCTAATTATAAACGATGCAAGCAGGCGCATAATTATAAACAAACAACGCTGAAAATTTGTATCTGAATGATAAAACAGCTTTGCCTGACGCTCTTCCCCCTTCTCTCCACGGTCGCAACGGTGCATGACCTTTTTGGGGGCTGAGACAAAAGCAAACAAAAAGAAGCAGAGACACGAAAAACAACGGAAAAAGGTTACGACGACGTAAGAGAAAATAATCTTGCATATATAGATACTTTTTTTTTATTTTACAAGCTGTTTAGGATCGCGCCCAACATGTGATGAGCATTCAATAGAATTATTTATAGCTTCTGAAATTTTGCTTATCATATTTGTCCAATCTTCTAAACACACACACATATATTTATATATATTTTCCACATTAAGTTAAATTTAGAAGCGAGAGCAAGCTAAAGTTTTTAACTGGTTTATCTGCGGGGAACAAACATGCGCCAAAAATTAACGTATCTTTTGTCTCGCATCTGCTTTGCATGTGACTCACTCAGGCAGTAGATTTTGTTAGTATAATAAACACTTGCCGAATGGGGTCACTGGGACAGTTCAAGTGTGCGGACAGGTAAGTAGAATTTGAAATAATAAATACGATAAGTGAAAATCTTCTCAGATAATTCTCAAGTTGTAATTCATGTCAGCGAATGTCCGCTTTATTGTCTGCATAAAACATGAACATGAATGTCAAGTACAGCAGCAGAAAGACGCCGAGTGGGCGTGTCGAATAGACCAATAGCAACAACAATAAAGGCAACGACAATAGCGACAAACAGCGGCAACAATATCAATAAAAATAAACAGTTAACGCTGCAGTTGTTGTGTAACTTTTGTTGTGGTCGCTAAAAATAGAAAAAAATAAAAGGGGGTAAACAAAAACGACAACAATAAAGCGCACAAATCGAACGGAAGAAGGCGGCGAAACACGCTTGAATTTGCAAACGTAAAACTACAACAATAAAAATAACGGTACAAACACAAATTTGAATATAGTGTACACACTGTACCGCTATTCCAATACAAATTCTCCTTACAGGCAATTTCCATACTTCAATCCCATTTAATCCCACTCAACTCGGGGATTAACTCTAGAAAGAGTTTTAGGGTGAGTTTTTGTGAATAAACTAGGAATAAAATAGGACTTTTGAAAAGAAATATAAATTATTACATAAGGTAATTAATAAATTAATGCAATATAATAGGTACACCTATTATTATGAGGAGCTGAATTTGGCATAAGATACTTATAAAAAAGTCTCGTTTTTTGTTTATCGCGTGCCCAATAATGTGAGTATTCTTCAAAGTTATAACTAAACAACGTTAGTTCATGGAAAAAATATAATATTTGTGCAGAATTTTGTTTGAACAATTTTATAATGCTAGTTCTAAAACGTCATTCTTCACACCTATTCATCTGAGCATGAGTGTACACACCTACATTCATACATATGCCATCTCTCTCGTACTCTCTTACTCACCTAGGTATGCAATTGGGCGGCGTTCGATCCACTTCCCAGGCGGCAAAAAGTTTCATAGGCACCGGCTTTTGTCCATTACTAGTTGTCATATTGCTGCTGCCTCCGCCTCCGATTCCTCCTCCCGCACCAAAGCCGCCGCCACCGCCCGCTTGTGTTGCAGAGGCCGAAGATGACGATGTTGCATTGCCAGCTGCTGATGCTGCGCCACTGCCAGTGCCACCGCCACCGCCTCCTCCAGCGCCAACGCCTCCACCTCCACCGCCGCCGCTGCTGCTGGTGACAAATTTATCCATCAATTTGGACGATTTGTCGACCATCTTCATGGTTGATTTGTTTTGTTCGCCTCTTTATGTTGTTTCTCTTGCTGTTGCTGTTGTTGTTGCTCTTGTTGTTGTATTCTTTTTGTTGTTGGTTGGATTTGGTATCGTGTGTTGGCTGTTAATTTCTGCACATTATGAAATATTCTAGCAAAAGTTGTTGTTTTTATTTTTATTGTATTATTCAAAGCAAACATTTGTAGCCAGGCAAACTAAAAAATTTTTGTTATTCATTATTTCAGTGTGTACTGTTTTCCCCCTCCCTCAAATTTTCTTGCTGCGCTGCTCTCCCCTTAACGGGCACAAAATGTTGTTCGTATTTTTCACAGAATCACGACGACGACGACGCACCCAAACCGAAATTAAAGATGAAGGAGACGAAGAGGGGAAAGGGAAGAGAGAGTGTCGCTGCTGCTGCTGCAACTGCAAAATACATACACACATACACTGACACACTAGCACACACAAACACACGCGAGCACACTAACACCAACGCGCGCATACACAGAATGAATTCTTTTCTCGCACCCAATTTGAATCTGTTACAGAATTTGTACTGATTCTCCGATTCTGTTCGGTCGTACGAACTGTAACCCGTAGCGAATATAGTACGCGTTATCTTCTTATTGCGCTGCAAATCCGAGTCGACCGTCATGCTCCAAAGTAGCCGTGCAAATGTCGCGTTATAAATCTCTCACAGTTAGCTAAAGACCGACCGAATGGGACAGATAGAGAGAGAGTACCCAGTCAGAGAGAGAGCAAATCCGTTGCTGGGGCGCGTCAAGAGCACAAATGGCAACAATAACAATGTGTGGACGCTATGTGCGCACTCCCCTCTTACACTAGCACACACAGAAGCACTCTCTCTCACACACACACACACACTTGCTCACAACATTGGCGCTTTTTGCAAATTTTCTGTCCGTGTTTGGCTTGTTCGTGTGTTTATTCGCGCATTTTATGCTCTCCTACGCGCGCATAAACAATAAGAAACAAAAGGCCCACAAAGTATACACATACATGCAAACAAATGTAAGTGGGTTTATGTGTGTGTGTGCGTGTGTTGTACACAAAATGTATGTATGGGGGGAGCTGCTTGTACCGACACAAAATAGCTCAATGGCAGCAATTTTCAATTAAAATTCATTAACAACTGTATACACACTGTTTATTGTTTATTACAAGAGATCACTCTTGTTTTATTTATTTAATTTATCACGTTTTATTGAGTAAAATAACATAGATCCAACGTCGACGCACAGCTTCCGCCAGCGACGTGCAGCGGTAGACTGCAGGCTATCGATTGTCCGTTTATATCGATAATTACTAAATCGTAAACTGACAGGGCTGCATACATTCTTTGAACAACATACGATAAAATGTACATTTGTTTACTGATGCTACAAGACTTGGTTTAAAATCTTTTCTATAGAAAATATTTAACTTAAATCAACATAGTAATATTAATTGTTTTAACCAACTATATACTTACTCTGTATATATTTGTATGGTATAGAGATGAAAACAGAAACACACGAAATCGTACCATGTCTGCGCCCCATGATATGCAACTGCCTCTTAAACTGCTTGAACGTGTCAAGACCTTCTAATTCACGATATTTTGATGTAAACAAAGTCTTACGCGTTTTTGGCAGACACAAAGAAAATTTATAAATTATGGCAGATGCGTGGGACATAAAGTCGTTTAAAGCAAAGCGTAATACGTTACGTGAAAAATTGGAAAAGCGGAAAAAGGAACGTTTTGAAATACTTTCGGACAAACAAGAAGATCAGGCGAATCCAAAAAAAGAGCTGGGTAAGTGACGGTGCCGGCTGCCTCGCCGGCAACAAGTTGGTTACAGTCGTCACAACATAAAGTAAACTAAAACTAACTAACAAATTGCAGTGGAAGCCGATATCGAGGTGCAGAAGGCAGTGCTGCAGGCACTTAGTGCTGGAACACTTGTACTGCCCATTGTGTCCACGCAGGTTGTCGCCAAGGTTGCGAATCTCATGGAAACAGCACCGAGCATGGAAATGGTCAACTTAATATTGGGTAAGATAGCCAAACAAGGTGCTATTGTCATCAGGAACGTGACCATTGGCACTGAGGCAGGCTATGAGGTGATCTCCGTGCAGGCCAAGGAGCTAAAGGAAATCTACGATGATGTCAACGACACTTGCCAGCAGCAGCAGCCGGAGACGGACGGAGACAAGCGAAAGTGTAGGTGTAACAATGAATATATATAAAGTGTATCTGTATTATACTATATTCTGCCCATAGTGGATGAGGTGCTTTTAATTGAGTCCGACGATGATGAGCCAGTGCAGCGCAAGATGCTGAAAACTGACTCCAGCACCGGTCGCAAGGAATCCACAAGTCTTGATGCCTCCGAAGACATTATGATGCTACTCTCCCTACCCTCGACACGCGAGAAACAAAGCAAACAAGTTGGCGAAGAGATTCTTGAGCTGCTCACCAAGCCGACGGCCAAGGAGCGTTCGGTGGCAGAGAAATTCAAATCCCATGGCGGTGCACAGGTGATGGAGTTCTGCTCGCATGGCACCAAAGTCGAGTGCCTCAAGGCGCAACAGGTGGCCAACGAGATGGCCGCCAAGAAGAAGCAAGAAAGACGCGTCGAGCAGGAGCTACGTGGAGCTGCAAGTGCAGCCGAGGCAAAATCAGCGACGAAAAGCAGCAAATTGGACACTGAAGATGGTGAAATCATAGTCGAGACAATTACCAACTGCGAAGGCGAATCACAGGAGTCGACGGATGAATCCTCAAATGATGTGGACAAGTGCACCAAACTGCACTTCAAGAAAATCATTCAATCCCACACAGATGAGTCGCTTGGCGACTGCAGTTTCCTCAACACTTGCTTCCACATGGCCACCTGCAAATATGTGCACTACGAGGTGGACACGCTGCCCCACATCAACACTAACAAACCGACGGATGTGAAGACCAAGCTGAGCCTCAAGCGCAGCGTGGATCCCAGTTGCACTCTTTATCCACCGCAGTGGATACAATGCGATCTGCGCTTCCTGGACATGACTGTGCTGGGCAAGTTTGCTGTCGTCATGGCCGATCCACCATGGGATATTCACATGGAGTTGCCCTATGGCACCATGTCGGATGATGAGATGCGCGCCTTGGGCATTCCAGCATTGCAGGAAGAGGGTCTTATCTTTCTCTGGGTCACTGGACGTGCCATGGAATTGGGTCGTGATTGCCTCAAGCTTTGGGGCTACGAACGTGTTGATGAATTGATTTGGGTGAAAACGAATCAGCTGCAACGCATCATACGCACAGGCCGCACTGGACACTGGCTGAATCATGGCAAAGAGCATTGTCTAGTAGGCATGAAAGGCAATCCCACCAATTTGAATCGTGGACTCGACTGTGATGTCATTGTGGCCGAAGTTCGTGCCACGAGTCACAAACCGGACGAGATCTACGGCATCATAGAGCGACTCAGTCCGGGCACGCGAAAAATTGAACTGTTTGGACGTCCCCACAACATACAACCCAACTGGATAACCCTGGGCAATCAGCTCGATGGCATTCGACTCGTTGATCCCGAGCTGATTACACAATTCCAGAAACGTTATCCCGACGGCAACTGCATGTCCCCCACTGCAGCAGCTGCCAATGCTATAAAAAACTGACATCCGGACGATGATGATGACGACGAAGACATCATATTTAATTACAACAATTAAGATTAAAGTAAATATTTAAATAGATTTATTGCTCATTGCGGGTGATTTGCGCGTATTTACAAGATTATAATACCACAAACTATACGATTCCTCTATATAAGCATGTACTACACAAGTCTCTATATGCAGATATATATATCTGTTTATATATACACATATATATGCTTGTGTTCAGATACAGGATAGTCACAACTTAGCTAGTGTGAGTTCTATAAACTAATAAGACTTATCAACATTTTTGAGTATAGTTTAAGGTTTACATATGGGTATATGTGTATAGTATATATATATATGTAAATTTAAATACATCCGCAATATATAGAAATGCAAAATGCCAACCTCAAGCCGGCTGCCAATCCTGGTTAATCCTTTAAATAAGTATTAAGTTGCTATATATGTACATGACGCTAATTTTGGATTGAAGATTAATGTAGATGATCATCTCTTTTTCCCACGCTTGACTGATAATTTAACAATAAATTTTGAATTTTCAATTATCAAGCAACGCATTGAACATGAATTTCTTAACTTCGTATAGATCTGTATGTGTGTGTGTGTTTGTGGTGCATGGATTCTATCATGTCGCTTCGATTTGCGCGTCTGCAGTTGTGTGTCCTTGTGGTCTGCTGCTTAACGTATATGCGATCCTGTCGAGCTTATCGCTTTCAACACAATCAAACCCAGCACAGTGGCAGCTGCCACGCCCAGGCCAGCCTTAAGCCACACTTTGGGATCCTCAGTCATCATGCCAAACTGCCGCAAATATCTGTGAATGATTGATGCATTAGTCAAGAGCCAAGTACTTCAAAGGGGGAACAAATGCAGTTAGTGTCAATAGGGGAAGGTGCAGGGCGAGTTAGTCCCACCGCAGTTAGTAAGCAAGTGTGTGAGTGTATGTGTGTGCGTGTATTTACTCGAGGCGCATGTAAAAGATACAAACGACACAAAGAGAGAGCGACAAGATTAGTAACAATTCTGGTTAGATAAGCAACACTTACGTTGATTCCCAAAGTTGTACCAACCTGTGCTTGTAGAAAAGTATCCAGGCGGCTTGAAATCGCCTATATATTGTAATTCCAACCAGATCCAGATCGATTTGCAGCAATATCCCAATTAAAGATTCGACAACCACATCAACAAAACAAACAAGAATACCATCAACATAATGACATAAGAAAGGAGCAGGAAACATGGAGAAAACAAGAAAGGTTACATTCGGCATGCCGAAGGTTGTATACCCTTGCAAGATTTGGCTGCAGTCTCCAACGATTGTTCCTATACGTATATACTATATTAAATATTTCATGCATATAAATCTTATTTTCTGTCAGCAATATGTATTTTAAAAGATGGATAGATTCAAAATATGCTGATTCAGATAATATATTTTTTATAGGTGGGTGAGATGTCTCTAAAATGCTTTGCAAACTTCAAGCCATAATTAATATACCTTATGCAAGGGTATATAATATATAATATATCGATATATGTAAAGCCATTAATCCTTGATGTACCCACGCCCATGCCAAATGTTCCTTAACCCAAACCAAATGCAGTTGGTTAGTTTTGATACCCCCCTACCCTTCATCCATTGATATACTCACGGAAAGGCTGCCATTGTGGCCAGTTTTGTGTAGAGTTCCTTCTTGTTGGTCTTCAGGCTAAACAAATGCGGCGGTAGAAGTTTGTATTTCTCACAGAACTCTGCCGGCTGCATTAGATAATCCTGGCGTCGCTCATCCAGATCGCATTTGGTCCCCACAATCATGACGGGAATTTTACTCTCCGCATAGTATTTGATGTAGATGCGAGCGATATACTCAAAGGAACGCGGGTTCGAGGCATCATAGACCAGGCAGGCAACATCACAGTTGACCTCCTGCGGCTGCAACGGATCCAAGGCATGTCGCACATCGATATCACGCAATATTAAATGCTTCTCCTGCCCGTACACCTGCACTGAATTGATGCAGTGCACCACATTGGTTTTGAACTCCTTGCCGACCAGTTTACTCATGTCATCTACGAGAAATCCACGACACAAGCCTGTCTTGCCACAGCCACTGGGCCCTATGACATGACATTTATATACGGAACGACTGCTCTGACGTTTGGCCAGATCGATGCGTCGCTCGCGGGTCACATGAATGGCCACCAACTGGCTGTCGTTCTCGTGCACATTGAATCCCAAGTAGGCCAAATACTCGAGCGTCTTCACTACATCGATGAGCGTCATTAGTGTCCAGCGGCACAGCCAACCATGCAGGGTGACCCAGCCAGCATCATTTGTTGGACACGATTTGCGTATGTCTGTCGAATAGGACCACGGAGCCGACGGGCAGGTGCTGAACAGCATTTTGTGTTCCTCCGGCGAGAGGGCACCGTCCCCATCGCGATCGTAACGCTCGAAGACGGCAATCAAAAACTGTTGGCCTCGATGCGATAACTCTGTGCTGCTGCCCGGTGGTATTTTCAAGGGCGGACGCAAATACTCCTGGCACATCTCCAATTGATCGTTGTACCCAAAACGACGCAATACCGCCCACGTCGTCTCGTTGCGGCCGCGCTGTATGAACAGGCAGTGCAGAAAGAGGAAGCCCTTCAGCGTCACAGCATCGTTGTAAATGCCATCTGGGACGTTCTTTTGTATGACGGCCTTTACTTCGTCCAATATCTGCGGCTGCAGGGGGGTATTGAAGCACCGACGCTGGAACAGATTCAGCTCGTAATCGTTAAGCAAATTATCGCTATCAATGTCGCATATCTTGAAGATGCGCACGAGCGACTTCTTGCAGGCAGGAGTAAGCTGAGAGGAAGCAAGAATACGGTAATGTATATATTTTCTAGTAATGAAGTGAAACCTACGTCTTGTTCTTCCATTATGTAGAGGGGAGAGGTGGGATGCAGCACCGCCTTTTGTGCGTAGTAAAACATTTCGGAAATGTTGTGCAACGTCTTTGCGGAGCACTCTACACAGCTCTCGATCTCTGGATAATCCTCCATAATGGCCAGCACACTGTCGATCGTTGAATATTCAATCAAATCGATTTTATTGCCCACAAGAACAATTGGTTTGCGCACGCCTATGTCGGGCTCGTCACCAGGAGCATTGCATGTGGAACGCACCAAGGGCAGCCAGTGCGATGTAATGCGGTCCAGCGAATCATCATCATCTACGGCGTACACAATGCACACGACATGCGCTTTGTTTATCTCTGCAGCCAATGCGTCACTCGTCTGTTCGACGCTTGAGAAATCGACAATATTTGTGGGTACCTGCTCCGGCGTCACATTGGCCGGTATTGTGATCTCCTCAGCACGTGGCGGTACCTCCTCCGGATACTCTTCACTCACAAGCGACAATATTAACGAGGTTTTACCTACACCCGGATCGCCGACTAGCAAAATTCTCACATTTTTTCGCTGTGACGCCGTATACTGCCCCATTGTTTTGTTTATTATATATAATACAGTCTTATATTTTTTTTGCGTATGTTATGCACTCAACTTTTTCGGATTAGATTTTTTAATTTAAAAATTTTGAATATTATAATTTGTGTGTATTTTAAAAATGATTTTTTAGAGATTTTGTTATGCAAAAACCGCAGATACAGCCGAGATGACAGCTGATTTATAAGATACGTTCATCGATATTAATCAATTTACCGATATTTTCGTTGGGGCAACAACCCTAAAACAATCCGAGTGGTGCTGCCAGACCACTTGCTAAATTTAAAATTTTTAAGTTCAGCTTATTTTTGTCTTGCGTTATGCGTATTTGAAAATCAAAAGAAATGTAGCTGTATTTTTTTAAAACCAATCGAAAACCTTGTTTTTATTGTCGGTCTAAAAGTGAAAGAAATTTAATAATTATCATAAGCCAAACTATTCAAAACCATCTGGCAACTGCGACAACGTAGACAGAGAAAACTTGTTTTGTGAGTTAAAACGGCGCTCAGTAACTACAAACGTCTCTTTATATATGTAAATAAATATATATATACAGATTGAAAAATGAACAACAACAATTAATAAAAAAACGCGCGCGTCGTGTGTATATATAATTTTAGTTTCAGTTTTCTCTTATCAATTTATACGCGTACGTAAAGTTTGAGACTCTGTCTTTGTGTCGAGCTTTTCAGCAAGGAGAACGAACGGGAAAACTTCGCTTTCGTGTATTGGTGTGGGGGTGGCGGTGTGGAGGAGGAGGAGCAGGGTGTTCGCAGAGAGAAAATAGTGAGTGAGTGTCAGTGTGCTGCGAGGCGGCGGAATCAATATCGATGGTACGCACCAAAAACCAATCGTCCTCGTCCAGCGCTAGCAGCAGCACCAAATCGCCGGCCAAGATCAGTATAGGAGGAGGAGGAGGTGGTGGTGGAGGCGGTGGCAGTGGCAATAATCGTAGTCGCAGCTGTAGTGATGCATTAATCGATGACGGCAAGTCGAGTTCCAAATTGTCATCAAATCGTCAACGTTCGTCTGGTACAACAACAACAACGATAGCATCAACTCCGGGCAGCTCACCGGACGACGATACCACCGATGCTGATCTGACGCCGACGAGTGGCAACGCTCCAAGAAGCAGCAACTCAGTACATAAGCAGAACCTCTACGTTGTTTCATTTCCCATAATATTCCTATTCAACGTATTGCGCTCTCTGATCTATCAGCTGTTCTGCATATTTCGATATTTGTACGGCGCCAGCACAAAGGTGATCTATCGAAGTCCGCATCGCAGGGATTGCAACATTGAAATTGTTGTCCAGAACTCCAAGGACCAGCATCAGCAGGCTTTAATTCATCCATTGGAACGTGGAGAGGACGGTTCACTGATTGAATCGCAGCGCGCACAGCACATATTGCCACAGCGACGTCTACAGCCATTGGAAATGTCTGGAAAT
Source organism: Zaprionus indianus (assembly GCA_018904595.1). Classification (NCBI taxonomy): domain Eukaryota; kingdom Metazoa; phylum Arthropoda; class Insecta; order Diptera; family Drosophilidae; genus Zaprionus; species Zaprionus indianus. Next base: position 9,676,092 of record JAEIHA010000320.1, read on the forward strand.
CGAGGTGGAGGTGCAGCTGGTGGTGGTGGTGCCAGCAGTGGCTATTCGCCGGGTCCAGGTGATCCCTTATTGGCCAAACAAAAGCATCATCATCGACGTGCATTCGAGTACATTTCCAAAGCGCTCAAAATTGATGAAGAGAACGAAGGTAAATATAGTAGAAGTACTATGACAAAGGAAAGGGGCATAAAGAGGGGGGTGGACGGAGGGTTGCATTGGTTTCGCTTACGGTTCCATTGTGTGGCGGCTGCTGGAGTGGTGCTTCATGAGTCATCGCACGCAGTTGCTCGCTTTGTTGTTTGTCGTGTCTGTTGTCTGAGAATCGATAGCTCCACAGACACTCTCACACACGCACACTTTGAGAGCACAAACATACACAGAAAAAACAACTTTTATAGCATATACCCTGTAACAGTAACCAGACGAACGCTATACTGAGATACCCTTCACCCAGTTTTCGTTGTAAATAACTTCTTTGTTTATTATCCGATCGTATTGAAATTTGAGGGAGAGCTAGATACTCTAATCATCTAACTTTATGGTAAGGAGAGAGTTTTGTATCTTTTATGCGTTGCTTGCAAATCGAATTAAAAACTTGAATTATTGGTTTGCCAAGGCGTGGGGCGTGGCATGCGAAATTTGAAATATACTTGAACTGCGTAGGACTTATGGGAATATTCACATAAAATTTGGTGTCACTAGCTTTTATTATAATTGATATCTAGTCAGATAGACAGACGTATGGACAGACAAACAGATGGAATGATAGTCAATGGGAAGACAGACAAATGGGAAGGCAAACAGATGGATTGGCTCAATCGACTTGTGATCCTAATAAATAATACACGCATATATGCAATCTGGTATCCCCAACGCCTCCTTCTGCCTTTTACATACATTTGTAACAAGCTGACATACCCTATTTCAATGTTAATAGGGTATAATAAGACCACAAACGAACTGTGCACTTAATGCGCATTTAGAAAGAGTAAACCTTATCCAGTACAACAAAAATACAGCGTAACTGATAGTCGAGAAATATTAATATTAATGAAATGAAGTATCTGTGGTGCGACCTTTAAGATTACTGACTCCCGCTGGGTCTGTAGCCCCGTTCTTAATCCAGTGTTATGAATTCTAATAAACTAAGCAATCTCCAACTAATTTCATTGTTTTGCTTCTGCCTCTCTCTTAGGCCACAAGGAGCTGGCCATCGAGCTGTACCGGAAGGGCATCAAGGAGCTGGAGGATGGCATCGCTGTCGACTGCTGGAGCGGACGCGGAGATGTCTGGGATCGTGCGCAGCGACTGCACGACAAAATGCAAACCAATCTCTCCATGGCACGCGATCGTCTGCACTTTCTAGGTAAGTGAAGGGAGAAGGAAGAGGAAGAGTAGCAGTTGTACCTGCATGTTGTGTCCTGCATCCTTAACGTAGTTTTGCATTCGTTTGTTTTGTTTTCTTTTTGCACTTTTGGTTTGTTTCACATTCTACTTTTTTTTTGTTTTGTTTTGTTTGATTTTCTTATCCCATTCGCGTTCATTATACCGCGGTGCGTGCGCAGCGTTGCGTGAGGAGGATTTGCAACTGCATCGTTTGTCTCTCAAGGAGCAGCAACAAAAGCAACAACTACAGCAGCAACAGCAAAAGCAACAACAAAAGCAACCCATGCTAGTTGTGGGGGGCACAAACTCGAGCCGAGCTGAGCCGCCAAAGGTGATGAAACTGCGTAGCAGCGGGTATGGACCCAAGCCCAGCAGTACGACGAGCACGAGCAGCACAGCGCGAACAGCCGCCGTGGCAGCGGGTAAGTGTCTCGTAACAAGTTTTCCAAGACTGCACCCAAGTCCAGCAAAGAGCAGCAACAGCAACAGAATCAGAAACAACAACTACGGCAAGCGAACAATCAACGTTCTCCTCACGCTCTCTCGCTCTCAATCTCTCACACCCGCTCGCATTTCCACTCGAGGCACTGCATGCGTTTTTTTGGTTTATTATTCAATTTAAATTATAATTTTATTAGCAATACGCTTAGTTAATTGATTTGTAGTTCAGTTGGGAAACTAATCTTCCATTTCTTGTGCAGCCTCTGGACGCAAACTGACCATTGGCAACAAACGTCCTGGTAATCTGGCCGTGGCCAACAAATCACAGACGTTGCCGCGTAATCTTGGCTCCAAGACAACCTCAACATCGGTGGGAGCTGCGCTGCAACGTCAGCCTGGCAAGACGGCAGCAACTCCGCCGGCAGTGCGACGACAATTTGTATGTGACACAGTTAACCCCTTTGGTATTTACTTCAATCTCACACACAATCTCTCAATCCCCTTTAGTCCTCTGGTCGCAATACTCCCCCGCTGCGCTCACGCACGCCCATCAATAACAATGCGCCTAGTGGCAGCGGAGGCAGTGGCGCCAGCACGCCTGTGGTGACGGTTAAAGGTGTGGAACAGAAGCTAGTGCAGCTCATACTCGATGAAATTGTCGAGGGTGGCGCCAAGGTCGAGTGGACAGATATTGCGGGTCAGGAGGTGGCCAAGCAGGCACTACAGGAGATGGTCATACTGCCCTCCGTGCGCCCAGAGCTCTTTACGGGTTAGTTGGATAATATAGAAGTTTTTTTCTCTATAATGAAATACCCTTTCTGTAGGTCTGCGCGCACCCGCCAAGGGTCTGCTGCTTTTCGGTCCACCTGGGAATGGAAAGACGCTGCTTGCCCGCGCCGTTGCCACCGAGTGCAGTGCAACGTTCCTAAACATTTCGGCCGCCTCGTTGACCAGCAAATATGTGGGAGATGGGGAGAAACTGGTGCGTGCGCTCTTTGCTGTGGCACGACACATGCAGCCATCGATCATCTTCATTGACGAGGTGGACTCGCTGCTCTCGGAGCGCAGCAGCAGTGAACATGAGGCATCACGCCGTCTCAAGACCGAATTTCTTGTTGAATTCGATGGACTGCCGGGTAATCCAGAAGGTGATCGTATTGTGGTGCTGGCAGCAACGAATAGACCGCAGGAACTGGACGAGGCAGCATTACGTCGCTTTACCAAACGCGTATATGTCTCCCTGCCCGATGTACAGACCCGGGAACTCCTACTCAATCGTCTGCTGCAGAAGCAGGGCAGTCCATTGGATACGGAGGCATTGGGACGATTGGCTAAGATTACCGATGGTTATTCGGGTTCCGATTTGACAGCACTGGCCAAGGATGCAGCGCTCGAGCCGATACGTGAGCTAAATGTCGAGCAGGTCAAGTGTCTGGACATCAGTGCTATGCGTCCCATAACCGAAAAAGATTTCCACAACTCCCTCAAGCGCATTCGCCGTTCGGTGGCGCCACAAAGTCTCAATTCTTACGAGAAATGGTCACAGGATTATGGAGATATAACCATTTAGTTTGGTTCCAAAGAACCCTTACTCTCTCTTACCTCTAACTCTATCTCTCCCAGTCAGTTTATTAAGTTCGATTCCAACCCCACATGTCCAGGCCAGAAACAGGCTAATGAGCGCTGGGCTCAGCATCCCATGATGATGATGATGTGAGTGAAGGAATTTCGTTAATACTTTTCATCTTGCTGTTTTGCAAATCGTGATTAGTTTTTTCATCTTTGACTCGTATTTTTACAGTTATAATTCAGCGTATGTTCTTCATAATAAGTGAATTTAGTTAGTTTTTAACTCTTTCCCTGTAGTCATAATTGTTTCACAAATTTTGTTGATTTTTTTCTGATTGAAATGTGAATATTTTTGCAATTCATTCCGTTTCATTTGTTATTTGCTGCCCATCAAAGTTCCGTGTTTTTTAGGATTTACAACTATTATGTATAAGAGAATATCATTGTCATTCTAAGTTTCTTTTTAAAATATGCGCTATATTAATGTTTAACAAAATACGTGTCCAAATCACACAGTCCATACGAAGCATTATAATAATGATAATAATAATAAGCCATAGGTTCGATCTAAAGAGGAATATGTATGTAGATTTTTCCAAATTATACTACTCATTATTATTATGTTATATATATATCTGTATCACTGTATGAACTGTTTTCAAAGTTTTCGCTAGCTGTATTGCTTAAGTAAACTTTCGTAATATTGTAAAAATGTGTGTATTCATTAAAATAATATAAATTATTCATATATGAAACTATATTTGAACATTCCGAGTAGTTAAACATTCTAATTTCGAGTAATGTTTTCATTCTTATACTGTGTCCTCAATAAGCTTCCATAGCTGTATTCTTTCGATCTGAAAACATTTATAAATTTACCTTGAACATGTTTCTGTTGTACAGTTAATGCCATATATATACACAAACCATTATCATAATATATATTCAGGCTATTCACGGTAATCGTAACTCGATAACAAGTTAACACTACGTTGTTATCAATCAACCCTTTCGATAACAACAAGTGATCAAGCGAGTCATCGAGTTATCGCACTGCCGTGAGTAGCACAATTGTTTTTAGTGTACTACATCACACACACACACAGACACATCCCAACTATAATTACTCGGTAATCGTAGACATAAGCATAGCCTAAGCCTAAGGTAAAAGCGCCTCGCCCACCATCACAAAAGAACAACTCACACACGATTTACAGATTTAAGTTTTATAGCGAGAGATTAGTTCCTTAATGATCAATGTACAATAGCTGATGCCCGTTAATTAATGCCGTTTGTTACAATCCAATCACACACAAGGCACATTCACATGATGATTATTAATTATCATTTATAGAACCATTACCAAATTTCTGTACCTAGAGCAAAGACACTCACACACACACCGACACATTATTGCTTACGACGCTAGATGAACAACAGCTTTATAAGGCGATGGCACACTACCATACAATAATTTAGTTTAACCTGCCTGTGTTAACAGGTCTCAAAAGACAACCCAGTAAATACCAACATAAGCTAAAGCGCTGAATAAAAGGATTTCAACTGAATATTATCTGTGATTTATTTCCTTTATGGGGTTCTCAAGGGGTTGCAACTGATGTAGCCTGAGACATTTCTCTTGACTGGATTGATGAAAAGGTTATTTTAGAAAGGTAGCATAGGTAAGTATATAATAGAGACGATATATGTACATATATATTGTGGTATGTTATGATATGTGTACATATATATGTTAAACATAAATTCAAAAAAAAAAAGGATGTTAATGGAATTTCATTTTATTAAATCAATTTTCAACTAATTTAATAAGTATTGATCAAATAAAATTATCAGAATATCCAATAGTACTAGAGTGTTCTTAATTATTCACTTAAGACTTGAGTTTAACAATTTGAATGATGCATTATAGTATTAAGATAAATAAAAGTCATGCATAATACACATCCATATTCGTAGACATTGAAAGAAGGAGCAGAAAAACGAACACAACTAATAATTGGAAAAATGATTTGAGGGACACAAAGAATAATTACAACGTGGAAAAGTAGTTCTCACTTTTCTTATTTTCAAAAAACTGCACATAAATTTAATTAAAGAGGAGAAGGAAAATGGTAAAAGTAAAAGTAAACTAGACTTGGGAGAAACGGGCTTTAACTGATGAACTCTGAGACTTTTCTCTTGGTTGGATTAGTGAAAAAGGTGATTGTCATACAATACATACATTGAACAATGCCAGTACCTGCTAAAATAATATAAAACAAAGATTTTCCTATGTCAATCGAATGAAGATTTAAATATGTATAGTATAATATGAATGGAAACTCAGTTTTGCTGTTTGTTTTATTTTTTTTTTTGTATTTTTTTTGTTTCTTTATTTTACATTTTACATACATAATTCACACATCGCAATTATGAATATACATATGCATCGCATTTACAATCGCTTAATAACTAAATTTGTTTATGCTTTTCTGTTCTTTCTATCTCTTTTCGGTCTCTCTTTCTGTTTGTTGTTGTTGTCTATCCCTTTTGCGTGTTCTCTTTTTGTTGAAATTATCGTATTCAACTTGTAATTCGCAAAACTTTCGACAACAACAAACACAATTACACAATTTGCTTTGTCACGTTTCGATTGTTGTTGTTTCTCTTTTGTTGTTGCTTTCTTTTTTTATGCTGTTTGTTGTTGTTTCTTTTTGTTTTGTTTGTATTCAATTGTTGATGTTCTGCTGTTTTAGCGTTACTTTTGTTTTGTTTTGTTTCTTTCGTTCGTGTATACGCCTATATCTGCCTTAAATTACAAATCATTAAATTATTTTAACATGTACTTAGATTGGATTAGATTGTTACAGCTACCCGCCCGTTGGCCGCCGCCCAGATCGATCTATAGAGCATATTCCGCTGACACTGCGCGCGCAATTCAACTTTTAGTTCAACGCATTCTGCTTCAACCACCATCGTCATCAACATCGTCTTGCAACTGATTGAACACACGCATCACGCACACGCAATACATAGGCACACGCACACCAGCACACACTCACATACAGACAGGGATAGAGAAGGGACGCAACGCAGATACACACACGCGCACACAGATGTCAGTACAGTGTATGGGTCCACTTGTCGTCAGCACGTTCCGTATCGTTTATCGTAAACACGTACGTTCTAACGCAACGTAACCGCATACGTTGTAATGCGTAACGTAAGTAAGAAACGTTTCGGTATGAGAACATTTGTTGTTGTTTACTGCGAGAGAGTCCAGTTTAAACAGAATTTTTAGTTGTCCTAAAGTTGTTCTTGGTTTTTCTAAGTGAAGTTATTGAAAACTATCGCCATGTTCCTGCGATAGTTGTTGCTGCTGCTGCTGTCGGTGCTGATGATGGGCACAGTTTGTGGCACGATTTTGGGCTGATATTGAAAGTGTGTGGCGGCGAAAGCGGCAGCAGCAGTCGCTGCTACTCCTCTTATTGCTGCTGCTGCTGCTGCTGTTCTCGGTATTGTTGTTGTTACTGTTGCTGTTGTTGTTGGTGCTGCATAGGGTCTGCAGCGGCTGCCCGGATACTCCAGACGGCGTCGAAGCAGGCGTCATGTCTCTGCTCATTGGGTTTGATATTGTGGCATCGCAGCGCTGTACATCATCTGTGGGGCAAGCGAACCGTTCGCGGCAGCAGCCGCACTAGCTGCGGCCGTAACACCCGGCACCACAGTGGCACCAGGCACACCCCATGCTACATTTGGTGGCATCACACGGTAACCGGCAGCTGTGGGAATAAAAAAACAAATTGATGATCATCAATCAGTGAACATCTCGTGAAGATGGTAATCTTTGCCCCAACTAGATACTTACGCACACCTCCCGCCTGTTGAGCACTCGTGGTGTAGGCATAAGGATAGTAGCCCTGTTGCATGTACTGCGTCTGCATCTGGGCCGGATAGCTCTGTTAGGGATTAAAAAATGAATTATAGAAAGATCTCAGCATGCTCCTCCCTCTGCTCTAGGTTGTTGCTACTCACCGCTGGTGGATACCAATAGCCCATCTGTTGGTATGCTGTCGCATATGGATATTGCGCCTGCGCCGCTGCCGCAGCTGCTGCAATCTGTTGAGGCGTCATCATTTGGCCTGGTAACGCAGTACCAGTGGCGGCAGCAATCTGTTGCTGTGTCATCATTTGGCCGGGCATACCGGCAGCACCAGCAGCTGCGGCTGCATTGGCAGCAGCAACAGCTGCCACATTGGCAGCGGATGCCGCGGCGGCGGCAGCATTAAGATTATTAGCGGAATTATCGCCACCATTCTCTTTGCCCCAGAAGCACTTGACATGATTACCATGGACTTCGCTATTGTGCGTATGCTCGATGGCGCGTGCTGCTGCCTCTTTCGTAACGAACTTGATGAACGCAAATCCTTTGTCCTTAAAGACGCGCACATCCTGAATGGGTCCGAATTGCATGAAGTGCTTATGCATTAGCTCATCACTGATGACATTGGGCGGAAAGCCGCCACAATAGACGGTGGTATTTGTGGGGCTAGATTGATTGTACACCTCCTCGAAGGTGTGTCGTTGGTTCGATTTAATGCCATTGCCAGCGCCGCCTCCGCCGCCGCCCATGCCACCCATACCGCCACCTTGGCCACCAGCTTTCGATGATTCCCGTGGTGGTGGCAGCTTGCGTGTGGACCAATTCGTGCGTATCGAACGTGAACCAATCCATTGGCCATTCATTGCCTGAATTGCATTCTCAGCTTCGGCCTTCTTGACGAACGAGACAAAGGCATAGCCCTTTGACTTCATGGTCTGAGGATCGCGTACAATGCGACAGTTTGATATTTCGCCAAAGGGTGCGAATGCCTCGCGCAGCGTCTCTGTTTCAATCTCCGGACTGAGATCACCCACGAATATGTGATGATGCGAACTGATGTCTGTCTTGGGCGTATTGCCCGGACTAGTGGCCCAATTGACCTGTAGAAAAATAAAGATATATTTAAATGATATATACATTATGATAGTGTGAACAGTTTGCAGACTAACCTTGATCTCTTTATCGAGAAAGACACGTTTGTTCATGGCCGTAAGGGCGGTACTAGCTGCCTGATAGTTGGAATATTCGATGAAGGCATACGGATCATTGCCTGGCTCTCTGATTATTTTACAGCTTTTGACTGGACCCATTTTGCCAAATAGGGCAACCAGGAGATCCTCCGATACTGAGCCATCCAGATTGCCAACGTACAACGTTTTTGGCTGTGACTCGTCCATGTTTTATCAGCTATATGTATGTTTATATATATATATCGACCGACGACGACCCGATGTGTGTGGTACCTCTCTACTTCTAAGCCTATTACCTAGTTGGTGTTATCCTTGTTGCTACTGTTAGTTTGGCTCTACTCTATACTATACTCGACATCAATACAAAGATTGTTGAATAAAAAGTATTTGTCTTCGATTCCTAACTAATTGCTGACTTGCTGTAAAAATGCAATGCATACAAAATCTTGCTGTATATATAAATATATATATACGTATTCAACTAAAACATCGGTTTAATGGCTAACAAAGATAAATGTGCTAATATATATTCCCGTTTCGAAAAACAAATTTTGAATACTTTTGAATCTTGACTATACAACTAATCTATATTATCAATTTATATATCTCAGTGTATACAGATCCTAGATATATAATGGTAATAGTAAATCTTTTTGCTTAGCGCTGAGGTTCGTCGTTTATTGCTTTCGCTGTTGTTGTTGTTTTCGTGGCTTTTCTTTTTGTTGTTATCAATAAATTTCTTTAACGTATATATGTATATATCCTAACTATGCGCTAATGGAGTGTTTTGGAATATAATGATTGCTCTCAAAATTGATCGACTTCAGTTGTTGTTGTTCTTATTATTGTTGTCAAATGGATCATACTCCTCTAGAGTGATAATGATGATGCTGCAGCGATTTATCGATCGAGCTCAATTCTATCTATATTTATATATATTATTAGTTATTGTTTTTAATTCAGTTTCATTGCTACTTTACGAACTTTTTGTATAACATATACATGTACATATAAATCTCAACTGGCTTTCTGTTCATTTCTGGTACAAAAATTGGTTGATTATTATATAAACGTTTAAGTTGAAGTGAAAGTTCGCTAGATTATTGATTGGACTCGTAGCTGAAGACTGGAATCACTGTAACAAGAATGAGAATAGGAACAAATTAATCATTAGATACTTTTCTTTTTGTTGTTTTAATTGCTAAGAACGAATGTGTTAAGAGAGTGATCAGTTAGAAAAATCCATTAGGATTTATTTCAAGGGAACTGCATACAAAGGTACAGAATTCGACCTAACACAGCACATGATCGACTTATTTCTATGTGGAATTAAGCAAGCAAATGATATGGATAATGTTATACGAAGTGCGAGTATGAAACAAAGGCAGCGGGTAACGCAAAAGCAGTGCAGACACACACACACTCACGCACACATACATAACACGCACACAATCACATATAACACGCACGCAGGCAAACACTCTCTTGCTCTTGCTCTCTCTCGCTCTCTCCAAAAACGAGAGTGTGAAGCGAGGGCCGCAGCAGTCTCAGTTTTTATGACAAATGTTCACCCATTTTATATGCACAGGGGTCGGGGCACAGAGGTTGTGCTTCACAACTATATTACAACCATTTCAAAGCTATTGTTTTTCTTTTACCGAAATTATTAATAATGCAATTATTAGCTCACGTACTCACACACACACACACACACGTACTCAACACACTCGCGCGCGCCTGGGAAAAGGAGAAGGAAAGAATGAAAATCAACTAGGAGATGAATGACCGTCGATAACAAAATACACAATGGCAGAGAACACGGAGAAAGAGGAAAATTTGCAAAAACCGAAACCGGCCAACGAAAACGCACGGTTGCATCAATTCAGAATTATCACCTAGGATAAATAATCGATGTTTAACTATGAACATTTGAAACTCCGATTATAATTGTTTTAACTACAGAACCGCATAAACCTGATTTTTTCAAAATGTCAGTCAAAGTCAGAGTCAAAATAAAAGGAACGGCGGCGAAACGGGTGGAAAAGGAAGGCGTCGCGTTTGTCTTTTTGTTTGCAATTCGGCTGCTGCTCACATGAGTGTTGCCACTTATTTTGTTTTTGGTAAATGAATGTTCAAACCAATACTAATGCAAATTGAACTGGGGATTTTACATTGCTTTTGATTTTCTTTTCTGCTAAACACAACGCAAATTTTTTTGTCTTTTCACTGTTTCTTCTCCTTTTTTTGTACATTATATTTGAATGTATGCGTGTAAATTTGTAAAATGTATTGTACATATTACTATATATATATATATATATATACATATACATATATGATTGTATGTATCTTGTTCACTTTTCCGCTGCCATCTTTTATGCTAAACGCTATTCGATTTGCCGTTTACCCCTCCTACCCGATACGGAACCGATGCAGAAAGCTAGAATTATCATTAACACATTGCCACCACCGCTGCGCCATCACCGTCCACTGCCCATTGTTCGAGCTGGCATCGCTTTCAGCTTAGAATTTCGGATTTCGTTCCCAAAATTCACTTATTTTTTGTGGGCTCTGTGACGTGGCTGCGGCTGCAAATTTACCGCATTCGTTTTGACCTGCACTCTTTTAACACACATAGTTCGTCGGCTAAATTCTGCCGCTACCCGATTTTATTTATTTTAAACAACTTTCTTTATGTTATCTAGCTTAAATAGTTCGATAAACGCGTCGCCAGTTTTTTACCTTTCGTCGTCTAAAATGCGAACTAATTAAATGAGCACTTTGTGTGCCTGCGAGGGGCTGCCAACTTGTCGCAACTGCCTTGTCACAATGGCGGCAACTACATTCATAAAACAAGTATTGCGTTTTTATGCTAACTCTTTGTTTTAATATTATTAACACATGTTTATTTGTTAATCACACTTGTTTTTTTAATTAAATCAAAGAGGTTTTATGAAAATCGGCACAATTTTATTGAGCACTAAATCAGGTGGCAACCCTTTGTTGCATGATAAACGCTTGCATTATTGCTTTCTCTTTCAAACGCAAAGGGAATGGGCAGAAGGAGACGCTCAAAGCAGAATTACCGATAAGTACAACAGTAGAAAGCAAGACGTAAAAATGGTGGTTAATATTTTGATAAACAATAAAGAGTTATTTACCGTAAATACGCAGTATATTAATTACGCTAAAATATACGCACGTATCGAAGAGGAAACAGTAAGTTAATTAAATTATTGATAACATTTTCCTAACTAAAGTAAATCGAAAATTTGCCACAGCATTTGCATCCCAATGAATTTTACCTTACCAGCGATGGGAAACGTTTGACCAGAAATGATGCTGAAATTCTTGATAATGGCGAGTTCAGAAACGTCAATTGTATACTGCGCCAAGTGGGAGGCAAGGGTGGCTTCGGTTCTATGTTGCGAGCCATCGGCGCCCAAATCGAAAAAACAACCAACAGGGAAGCCTGCCGTGACCTGAGTGGACGACGTCTGCGTGATATCAATGAAGAGAAGCGCCTCAGGGCATGGCTGGACAAGCAGGGTGAACGTGAGCGTGAGGCAGAGGAGCGCAAGAAACGAAAGATCGAAAAGCTGTTGGCGGTTCCCAAGCATGACTTTAAAGACGAAGAGTACGAGGAGGCAAGAGCAAAGCTGACAGAGAAGGTGAGCGATGCCTTCGAAGAGGGCCTCAAACAAGCTGAGGAGGCCAAACTATCAGCACCAAAGGATGATATCGAGGCGGCTACGAGCAGCTCTTCTGCAAGTGGAACCAAACGAAAGGCACAAACAGACAACAAGGATAAGAACAAGAAGAAAATAAAAGGATCACTGTGGATTGATGATGATCTATCCGGCAGCGATTTGGATAGTGATGATAGCGAAGAGGAAACAGACACAAAGAAAGTGGCAATTAAATGTTAAAAGATTTATTAATAATAATATATAAGTAGACAATACACACTAAATAGTTTACTTCAATAAAATGATCGACAGCTTTTTGGGGAGCTTCATTGTGTAACGAACTGGGATGACACCCAGGCAAGTCCCCACTTCAGATTCGTTAGCATGAACTTCAACGCCTTTGTCCACTGTTCCTCTGAATTGAATTGTATTCTGCAAGATTAGTTGAGGGTTAATTATTAACGAAGTGATTGATAAAAAGTGCACTTACTTTATGGAGTAGGAATTTCCATTGGAAGGATCAATTATTTTGCCTTTCTCCATTTTGTACGGCAACAAGAATCCAGTGTCGCGCTTCTCTACCTCTCTCTGGAACTGCGTCAAGCAGTCCAGGAAAGCCACCATGGCTGCATCGAATTTTGTATCCCAAAAGAATTTAAATCCTCCACTTCCGTAGAGGGGCAATTCACGATTGTCGCCCAGCACCTCAACATAGGAATGATTGCCAAAGGGGACAACTTTATAGCGCTCAAAGGTCAGATCAATTTTCCGTGCCAGTGCAGAGAGGAGCAACACTGTCTGTCCCCAAGCCGCGTTAATCTCTGACCAGTCCACCGAGACAGATGGCAAGCGGCCCAATCGAAAGTTGTTGATTGTGCCAAAGTGTCCGGCGTGCCAGATGTGAAATGTTATATTGAAAATGTTGGTGTCACGCAGTTTGTCCAGCTGTTGCTTCGAGTATGCTATCTGGCACTCCAGGCTACGCTTGTCGTCCTCGGTAAGGTTCAGTTCACGTCTATGCTTGGTGTACTCTCGCCAATAGCTTTCCTCCTGCTCGTGTAGCTTCTCTTTTTCGAGCTCTTCTTCCTCTATGGCCTTGTTAAGTAGCTTCTCTTCGTCCTTTAAATTCGCCAGTTCGCTCAGTAGCTGTGTCTCACTCTCCTTCAGCTCCTCCAACTCTCTATCCAAGGCCTCAACATTTGGACCCTGCTGCTGCTGTTCCAGTTCATTGAGATACGTCTTATACACATGCCACTCGTCCTCAGCTATGCGTAGTTCTCTGTCCATGATTTCCAGCATTGAATCTGCGCATTCCTCGCACAACGGATGATCAATCTCCGAATTGGAGGATAGACAATCGAATAGCTCTGCTTTCAGCTTGAACGCGGCACTCAGCTTCTTGTTATCGCGTCCATCGGAAACTAGCATAAAACCTGTGCCATTGATGGAATCAGTTAGCCTGAAAGGCGGCACAAAATGGTCGAAACTGTGGGCGTCCTGTGGATCGATTGTGTTCACATTGCCACCATAGATGGGTACTATGTAAAAGGAAGAAAATATAGTAAATATTATAATGTAACTCAAACATATTTGATCATTTGTCGTGCGTCATACAAGAAAGCTCGGCCATAGCATGCACGCTAATCTTCTCCAGCTGTTCGTCCAGCACAATGGGCTGCAGGCAGCGTTGGCAGGCAAACGATGCCGGCTGTTTTTCTGCCTCCGTCATGTTTTAGCTACAAACGTATCGTTTAACACTTCATTAAATTGTATATTTGGGAGTGCAAAAAAAAACAAACACAAATAAAATCAATCAGCTGTTCAGCTTGCGAGCTGTAGTGCTGCCACCCCGTTGCACTCATCACTGTATGGTGCCGTTAATAAATTGCAATCGAAAAGAAATGAAAAAACAGTTGAGACTCTACCTAAAAAAGAAGCCAAAACAAACGTTTTATAGAATGTTCGAGAAATGTAATTCATAAAGTCTTACATATTTTTCCTGCAAAAAACAAACACAAATAAATTCAATCAGCTGTTCAGCTTGCAAACTGCAGTGCTGCCACCCCGTTGCATTCATGACTAACGAAGTTAAAAGATTACAATGGGAAACAAATGACACAACAGTTGACAGGCAAATAAGAGAGATGCCATAAAAAACGCATCAATGAAGTTACAAGATACATGGTTTGATTCAAAAACATTGTAAATTATTGCGTGCAAAAACAAACACAAATAAAATCAATCAGCTGTTCAGCTTACGAGCTGCAGAGCTGCCACCCTGTTGCACTCCAGACCGAATGGCGCAGTTAAAAGATTGCCATGGAAAACAAATGACAAAACATGAGAGAAGCCAAAACAAACACATAAAAGAAGCTTTACAAAACATAAACCAGTTTCAACTTGGTCCAATCAAGAAATTTCGGAGCGCGCCAACCTTGAACAACTATTGTTGACACATAAAAAAAGAGAACCGAAGAAAAAAAACCAAGGAGAAGAATTGATAAGGCTCAGTGGGAGAGCTTTGCTTGCTTGTTGTTTGTTCGTTCGTTTGTTGTTTGTGGTGAGCAGCAAATCACATGCGATGTAGTCATAATGGCGCCGCCGTCTGTCGCCTCCATGCATAATCTCATCTTCTTCATCGCACTTTCCGCTCATTTCAGCGTTTTAGTCGTCGCCCGACAGTTCACCAAGACGGAAGTGTACAAATTGGTTCTCTCACTCTCCAACAAGGAAAAAATATATTATTTTTCCTGACTGAAAATTAGAACAGCAACAACTGTATGCGCATGTTTCCAGCAACAGATTAATAATTATCAATTAAAATAGCCATTTTAATTCATCGAAAAGTATATATATATATATAGACACCACCCGCACACGTCGTGACAGATCAACGATCTAATACGTAATCGTCGGCGGCGTGCGCACAACAACAACAAGAACAGCTCGTAAAGAAAGAACGAGAAATAAGAGCAAAACGAAACGAGCAGAAGATAAATAATAATGGTTTCATATTTTGTGCCTCGCGGGCGTTATCTGCTTAAAGCTGGGAATGTACGCAAGGCATTGCAACAGGAGCAGCAGTCGAAGCATTCGCAACAAAAAAATGGAAACTGGTCTGTGCTGCGACACTTTCGTCAGTTGCCGGCAAACAGTTCCGCCTCGGGCTCCGAGTCGGTGGCAGCCAAGGCAAAGCCACAGCGTGCCAAGCCACAGACACAATTGGAAGTGCGTCGCAATGTGCTCTCACGCTGGACAGGATTTCTACTACGCTGGGCACCCATGGGCCTGTGCGTCTTTGGGGCCATTGAATGGCAATTGCATAAGCTACGATGTGACCGTGACGGCATCCCTGGAACTGCATCACAGTTCCAGTCCATGGTCTACTGTTCACTCCCATTGCGCATCATAAGCCGTTGCTGGGGTTGGTTGGCATCATGCTACATGCCCGAATCGTTCCGACCCTATATCTATGGCTGGTACTCGAATATGTTTCAAGTAAATATCGATGAGGCACTATATCCGGATTTGCGACACTACAACAGCCTGGCCGAGTTCTTTACACGTCCTCTCAAGGATGGTGTTCGCGTCATAGATCCCACAGCGCCATTGGTATCACCCGCGGATGGAAAGGTGCTACACTTTGGCAGCGCATCCGATTCACTGATTGAACAGGTCAAAGGTGTCAACTATAGTATTGAGGATTTCTTGGGACCGCTGCAGACGGTCGATGAGGAGCAACAATCAAAGTTGAGTTACGCCAAGGCACTCAAGCAAAAGCGTGACGACTCTACAGATCTCTATCAATGCGTCATCTATCTGGCACCGGGTGATTATCATCGTTTTCATTCACCCGCCGCCTGGAAACCTACAGTGCGACGTCATTTCTCTGGCGAACTGTTATCTGTGAGTCCCAAAGTGGCTAGCTGGCTGCCCGGTCTATTCTGTCTGAATGAACGTGTGCTCTACATGGGCAATTGGAAGCATGGCTTCTTTAGCTACACAGCTGTGGGCGCTACCAATGTTGGCTCTGTGGAAATCTTCATAGACTCCGAACTGAAAACCAATCGCTGGACAGGCTTCAAAGTGGGCGCACATCCGCGTAGCACCTATGAATATGACGAGTTGGTTTTGGATGAAGGCAAACAGCGCAAAGAGCCCGTACCAAAATTCTCCAAAGGCGATCTAATTGGTCAGTTCAACATGGGCAGCACAATTGTTCTACTCTTTGAGGCACCAAAGAATTTCAAATTCAACATTGAGGCAGGTCAAAAGATAAGCGTCGGTCAGGCGCTGGGACACTTCGTCGATCGCAAGTGATCGTGGTACCTAAATAGTTCCCTAGACGGCAACCTATTGTGATCATCTGCATGTGTTTAACCTACGAAAGTCTTTATTCCTCGACAAAATGTTCTCTCAAGCATTACGTAACATCCTCGTTTATACACGCCTAGTTAAGCATTCATTAGGATATATTGTAAACAGTTATCCTATTTCAGAGCAAGTTGTATTTGCCATTTCATTATAAATAAGAGCCATATATGTATACAAGTTATTGATAAATAAACATAGTTTGCAAAACAATGTATCACAACAGATGTGTTATAAATATCGTATGTATATATGACATATATTTATAGAATACTTTGTTTACCGGATATTGTGCGTGGGACTTTGTGTCGTGTCAAGTCCAGCGAGAAGGGCCATATAGGTTCGTGAGGTAGGCAACATATACTCGCATTATATACTTTCGAAATATCTAGAATACAAGTATCAGAAATACTATACATATATTGCTGAACGAGTATTTCCCCTGCACTTGATGAGTTTATATAAACTGAAACTGAGAAACGGTTCAAGGATTATATATAGTATAGAGCAATCTATTGATTATTAAGAAATGATGGGTATACGAGATGCGAACCCGAATACTATATTTGACACTACTAGTGTTCATCATCGGCTGGTGATAAGCATAAACCACTTGGCAGAAAAACAAGCATAATTAATTCCGTATAGTTGAGATGACAAGTTGTTTACCAGTCCAATTCGTATTGGAATTCGTATCGCTGTTCCCATCCCGTCCGGTTCCAGTCAACTCTTACGGCACGCGCCGTTTCATGACGTCGGTGACCCCAAGATTGTGGAGAGCGTACATTATAGTATAAATATGTATTCATATACAAACATATATTAACTCATTATCAGTTAGCTGGTAGGCAACGGTCCATGGGAAAAACAATCATCGTAATGCAGATTGAGTAAGTGTGTGATCATCGATTACCACCAATACCTTGAAGTCGGAAAACGTATAAACGAAAGTATTCTGGTCGAAAAGTTTTGGACAAGTTTACAAAATAAACATTACAATAGAATACTTATTATATTAGTTCAGTAATAATAATTTTATATATTACGAGTATATATCTTTGTGCATATACGAAAACTGACTATTATGCTAAATACAAATCGTTAACAACTAAATTAAGCTAATTAACAATTAATATAGAATAATTATTTAGATTGTCGCAATAGTTTAATAACAATAAAAATAATAATAAAAATTCTTTTGGTGCCGAAAGGAGAGAAAGCAATTTCATTTCGCTTATCAAATTTTCTGTGCAAAAGTTGATCGTACGACAAACGCTCTATATTAACATACATATATGCATGTGTGTTTGGCGCACATTCATACAGTTGTTCTATGTAGAATTGAATCCGGGATCGCTATTCCATATACCGATTAATTGAATTAATCAAGCGACGACAGCAGCCACAACGGGAACGGCTTGGGTATTCATTCGTCTGAGTTATCATACGATGCGAACTTGATCGAGCCATTGCCTTGACACACACACATACATACGTGATGACGCTGTCGGGCTGATAAGGCTCGAACTGATTGCCCCTAGTAACAATAAATTTACACGAACATATGAACGTTTAAATGTTTAGCTCTTGTTTATAGTTTTTAATTTAAAGCAATTGCTTTTGCGCGCCATTTTGTGAGTTGCATGTGAATGTAACAGTCTGGCAACGTTGCGCAGCAGTCAAAAACAGCTGATCGCCGGCAAATTAGTTTGTGTGGCCACTCCCCCACGAACTTTACATAACGTTTGTTTTTAAACCGACTTTAAATAAATACTCATTAATAAATAAATTGAATAGTGCAATATGCTTGTTAAATACTGCCCCATTCTACTGAGAGCAACAGGGTTTGCTCTGCGTACTACCAATCTTCAGGCACAACAAACAGTTCCACCTCGATTTGCCGGAGTGCGTCTCTTCAGCAACAAACCCATCGGCATTGTGGACTATGCAGCAGTCAAAAAACTACCAAATGAACCACAAAAGTTGCTCATCGATGTGCGAGAGCCGGAGGAACTAAAGGAGACTGGCCAGATACCATCCAGCATTAACATTCCCCTGGGCATTGTTAGTCAGGAACTGGCAGTCCCCGATCAGATCTTCAAATCCAAATATGGTCGCGACAAGCCCGAACCCGACACCGAAATCATATTCCACTGCAAGATCGGCAAACGCAGTTTAAAAGCTGCTGAAGCTGCCGCAGCACTGGGATTTAAAAATGTTAAAAACTACGAAGGTTCCTGGCTGGACTGGGCCGAGCGTGAGGGATTACCTAAGTAGAAAAAAAAACAAAGTTTTTAAAGCATAACAATAAATAGTTTTATTAATATTGAATTCTATTCATATTTAACAGAACTTTGGTTAACAATTGCTGAGATCGTATAAATGGAATACTCTTAAAGGAACTAATACTGATTATAAATGCTTTAGTCCACCTCCTCGATGGTGGGTCCGCTGTGGTTGCCAGCAGCCTTTGCCTGAGGACCATCGCCATATGCTCCTCCGCCGGCAGCCTGCTGGTGCATCTTAGTCATGATGGGACTGCAGAACTTTGTCAGCTCCTGCAGCTTGTACTCGTACTCCTCCTTATCCGCAGTCGTGTTGCCATCGAGCCACTTGATGCACTCGCTGCACTTGTCTAGGACACTGCTACGATCCGACTGGCTGATCTTGTCACCAGCTTGGTCAGCAGCCTCCTTAACGCCAAACACATAGCTTTCCAGTTGATTGCGAGCTGCGATCCTCTGGCGATGTTGCTCGTCCTCCGCAGCATATTTCTCTGCCTCGTTCACCATGCGATCAATGTCGGCCTGCGAGAGACGACCCTTGTCGTTCTTGATGGTTATGTTCTTGGCATTGCCCGTGCTCAGTTCCTTGGCCGTCACATTGAGAATGCCGTTGGCGTCCAAGTCGAAGGTGACATCCACTTTGGGCACTCCACGCGGTGCTGGTGGTATTCCGGTCAGATTGAAGGTGCCCAACACGTTGTTGTCCTTGGTCAGGGCACGTTCTCCCTCGAAGACCTGAACGGTCACAGCGGGCTGGTTATCAGCGTACGTGGTGAATGTCTTCGACTGTTTGCAGGGTATGCGACTGTTGCGTTCAATCAGTTTGGTCATCACTCCGCCAGCGGTCTCTATGCCCAGAGACAATGGTGCAACATCGACCAATAGCACGTCCTTAATCTGACTACTCTGATCTCCCGATAGAATGGCTGCTTGAATGGCGGCACCATAGGCCACCGCTTCATCTGGATTGATTGACAAGTTGAGACTCTTGCCAGAGAAGAAGTTCTGCAGCAGACTCTGCACTTTAGGAATACGAGTGGAGCCTCCCACTAGGACTATGTCATGAATCTGGTTCTTATCCATCTTGGCGTCATTCAAAGCCTTCTCCACTGGTTGCAATGTGCCTCGGAATAGGTCGGCGCAGAGTTCCTCGAAACGCGCTCGACTTATCTTGGTGTAGAAATCATGACCCTCGAACAGTGCATCGATCTCAATGGATGCTTCGGTGCTTGAAGACAAGGTTCGCTTAGCACGCTCCGCCGCGGTCCGCAAACGGCGCAATGCACGTGGATTTGTACGCAAATCCTTCTTGAACTTGCGCTTGAACTCGTCCGCAAAATGATTGACCAATCTATTGTCAAAGTCCTCGCCACCCAGATGAGTATCTCCGGCCGTGGCCCGTACCTCGAAGAGTGATCCTTCGTCAATTGTTAGAATGGAGACATCGAATGTGCCGCCTCCCAAATCGAAGATGAGCACATTGCGTTCACCCTTGAGATTCTTATCCAGGCCATAGGCCAAGGCGGCTGCAGTCGGTTCGTTGATAATGCGCAGCACATTTAGCCCGGCAATGGCGCCCGCATCCTTGGTAGCCTGACGTTGTGAGTCGTTGAAGTAGGCGGGCACCGTAATGACGGCATCTTTGATGGTGGTGCCCAGATACGCCTCGGCTGTCTCCTTCATCTTTGTGAGTACCATTGAACTAATCTCCTCCGGTGCGAATCGTTTCTCCACACCCTTGAACTCCACACTCATCTTTGGTTTGCCACAATCGTTGACCACCTTGAAGGGCCAATGCTTCATGTCGTCCTGAATCTTGGGATCGTCGAACTTGCGTCCAATTAAACGTTTAGCATCGAAAACACTGTTCTTGGGATTCATTGCCACTTGGTTCTTGGCCGCATCTCCGATCAAGCGCTCCGAGTCTGTGAAGGCGACATAGCTGGGAGTGGTCCGGTTACCCTGGTCGTTGGCAATGATCTCCACCTTTCCGTGCTGGAAGACACCCACGCAGGAGTATGTGGTGCCCAAATCGATTCCAATTGCAGGCATTTTTCTAGAGTTTTCTCTTCTCTTCTTCCCCTTTAACGGTTTTTATTTCAAATGATTGTTTCAAATACTTTAGGTATATCACTTGTTTCAACTGTTCTTTCTTTGGTTCTTTACTTTTGCACTTTTACGACGGTCAAATACTTTTGTAAATGTTTTTAACTTTTTTTTAAAACTTCAGCTTATTCAGCTTTTCACTTTCTTTGGTTGCTGGGTTTTCACCTTGCTTGCTTGTTTTGAACTGTGACGAGGCGAAATTGCGCACTGCTATTTATACTCAACTGAAGTGTGGTGGAATATTCGAGATTCCCCTCATTAGAAGAGTACAGAATGTTCTGGGTTGCTGTTCCTAGTAATGTGCAGAATATTCGTGACAGCTCCCGAAGGCAAGAGTGAGAGGGAGTGCTTCGTTGTGCTATCGGGCGTAGAGATAAAAATATAACGAGAGGGAGTGCCGCTCTTATTTATTATACTTTAAGAACAGGGGGCTCTCTTATAAATATTAGTATGAATTTAGAAATATTTGCTTATTAACAGAAGACAGATTCATAAAACACTCCGACTATTAAAAATGGTAAAAAAAAGGTATACTTGCTTTGTACAAATATATGTATGTTACAAGCAGAAGGAGCCGTGGGAGACCCCATAATGTATAAATACATATGTATGTATATATTTTTGGATCAATAGCCGAGTCGATTATGGTGTATCTGTCGTCTGCTAATAAAAGAGCTGGAAATTTCCAAATTTGGCATAAAGTTTTTTTCAACTGTCCACAGGACAAATTTATTTCACATTTTAGGTGACGCACCCGCAAATCATTATTTATATTTTTCAAGTCGATTTAAAGGCGCCTTACATAAATTGCAAACTTTTTCAACATATACATATGTATTGAGCTGACTATAATATCTATCTTTCCCCTCATCCTCCCAATTCAATCGAACATATACATACATACATACATATATATCTGCCAAACCGTAGAACATAATATAAAAGCAGAAACATAGTTTTTTGATGACTGGTCTTATAGTTATTTTATATATATTTTTTTTCCATCCTTAATTACATTTAAGATAAAGAAAAAGCAAGCATACAGATTTTTTTGGCAAAAAGTTTTCTACTTCTTGCAATAAATACATTAATATTTTAATAGGAGGAAGTTCTTAATTTACTTTTGAAGTGAACCGCCCAATAACATAAACAGAAACCATGAAACATGGGTATATCATTATACATATTTATCATTAGTATTATTTCAATCTTTCTACATTGACACAAGTCAATATATAAAAAACATTGCATTGCAAATAAAATCATGTAAAATAATTAAATTTGATAATCAGCTGGTGTAAATCAAAAGCAATTACAATTAAATCGAGCTATTGTTATTTTAAATATCGTAAATAATTTTCTATCGATAGTTCGTGCCTCTGCTGCGGAATTCCGTGCTTAATCAGTCAGCTGTTCGTGTAGCCATGTTTGTTTTCCGCACGGCCCAAAACAAAACAAAAAGTATGTACAAGCGAGTACCTGTTTCATTACAGCTGCCAAAGCCCGCGATGAAACGACAAAATATATAATTCTCTCGAAGTAACAACTAGGTCACAATTGCTGTAAATCAAATAAAAGTGAAACACAAAAACGTTGAACTTGTAAGCACATCTCGAATATATGTAAATCCAGTTACTCAATCTCAGTGCAGATTAGTGGCCGGACATTTTTAGCGTCATCAAAATTGATCGATACTGCGCATTTAGCGAATTTCTGCATATTTTGTCTATTAGAAGTGAAAAGAAAGAAGTTTACCGCGGTCAAGCGATATAAACTATATAAATTCCCCGTATCGGTGCTATAATCGTAATACAGAATAAGACAAATCGCCAAGATAACCACAAACTAACGAATAGGTAAGGAAGAAGTGCTGTATAACTAACCTACACCTACAAGTCATACACATACATACATATATAGTGTACATAAGTTTGAAGTAGTGATAAATCGTCATAGAGAGAGTGAGAGAGAGAACGCGGCCATATTTGTTATTTTTGCGAACAGCACTACGGATTTCAAATCTGTACGATTCTGATCAAATGGCAATCATCAAAACGATAACGCGACGTCTATGAATATGTCGGAACAGCAACAACAACAACGCAAAATAAACTAGAGAATGATAAACAGGTTTTTGCAGCACAGCAGCGCACACAATTGCGACGTTAGGAGAAGTTCACAGAAGCAAGTTCTGCGCGCCATACGAACGATCTATTAACCCTTGGGCATAATACATATCACAATCCTTTGTTATGTCCACCTATATGCATGTATGTACTGTATGCATGCATGTACTGTATGCATGTGTACATATGTGTGTATGTAAAACGGAATGCACATATGACTTGTGGACGCCATATTTCTACTCTCGCTCTCTCTTGCTGTATCTCTCTCTACTCACAGCTGATCGGCTCACGCGGTCTCTGCTCTTATCATTTCGTCATTGTGACGTTACATGTCAAGTCGCAACATACATACATACATACATTCGGTAATATTTACTTACACATGTAACAATATACATACATTAGTAAAAATGTACATTGTCAATAACTTAACTACTTGTGCTGCAGGCAAGCACGTTTCGATTGATTGTTCACGTACAGTGGTGCCCCCCTACCCACTGTCTCTTTTACAATATCACTCTCCCTTTCTCTCTCTGTCTCTCTGTCTATTGTGTACTTTACTTGTTTGCGAAGTGCAGCGTGCAAAATAATCTGCGCCATTTGCAAGGCGAGAGTAAAAAACTAAACTGAGTCATTATAATTTGTATATAAATACTGTAAAATACCATAATTACTATGGTTGGCAACATACTATAGAACCAATAATGTTTTATAACGGCACCATAACGCATCTTTGCCGTCAATTCGAGCAAAGCTGCTGCCGCGATAGGACGCACAAACTGCGGACAGACTGAGAGGCGGAGGAGGGCTGTAAAGAGCTTAAAACATAAATTTCCGCATAGGCAGCAGCAGTAGCAGCAACCCGTCGTTGTCAGTGTGTGAGTGCCAGCGAAGATAAACACCAATACATGTACATATGTATGTATGTCTATACGGATGCCACAAATCAAGTTCAAAGCACCGGCAAGAACGCGCAGCCGGAGGCGGTAAAGTCGACGACGCCGAAGCCGGCGGAGCCAACACACTTGTCAATTTCGAGAGTCTGAAATCGCGCTATATGTCAGGCTTTTGTCCTCCATATCTACACGTAGATATACCTACAAGTACATACATATATACATGTGTGTGTGCGTGTGTGCGTGTATCAGTTCAGCAATTTCTATAATTGAAATGCTATTGTGCTGTGCAAACTACTTAGAATGCGTAACTTCTGCACTGTGCCTCGATCTAAGTCTCGTCTGTGATATCAGCGAGAGAAGTAACTAGCTAACTGTACGCGTGTTTATCGTGCAAACGGAATATTTTAGTTGAAAACAAAGAGAAAACAAAAAAAAAAAAACAGGTATAATCCATGGACGTCAACTTGTGCGAACAAGTGTTCTAGGCCACATGTGTTCTATCTAATTGTTTAAATTTAGCATGAAAAGACAAATGTGCGTTGAACATGTGTGACTAGACGAAGCAATCTCAAAAAGAAAGTATTTGCATATATGTACAATGTAGTTTAATAGACGATCGTGTGTGACACTACTGATAAGGCGGAGGCAACCGCAACTAATAGTTGATTGTGTGGCAGAAAGCAGTGCATTTATTTACCAACAAACAAAACCGCGTCGCGTTAATAGAAATTGTTGCTGGCTACTCCCCTTCTCTCTGTCTCCCTCTTTTGTTGATAAGCAAGGCTGGTACTCAATCTGTGGCTAACTTGACATTGGTCTACGTATACGTGATATTAAACGAGGCACGACGACGCTACTCCAAAAAAAAACCCGTGCCTGTGTGGGTGATCGATCGCAATTGTGGCAACTGTGTGCTCCACTGTGTTGTTCACGTTTCTCGATATTGATCCACAGTTGACACTCGGAGCCCGCCTTTAAGCGTTTAGCCTAACTATGCTTATATCTTCAACACACTCCCGATTGGGGCGGTCTATTTATGTATCTTATCGCCAGAAATTGAACAATTTAAGCTGCATTTTGTGCACATCACAATCACAATCACAATCGTACAATTCAAAGCGATTCGGCAAGTGTCGTAAATCATATGTGCACTGGGCACCCAAGTGGGTTTCCAAGTACCATTTTCTTATTCTATCGTTCAGTCTCCATCAGCACGCCAACAGTTTCGGATACGGCATCGGTTTTTGATTGCAATTCAGATTCAGATTGTGGTATTTCTAAGTGCCCGAAAGTGTTGCTCCAGACTTTTCCCACTTATTTCGTGAGTGTGTGAGTGATATTTAACTGGTTACTGGTTTTCCTTGAGCGCCTGTAAGCGCTCTAGATT
This sequence comes from Zaprionus indianus, assembly GCA_018904595.1. Lineage (NCBI taxonomy): Eukaryota > Metazoa > Arthropoda > Insecta > Diptera > Drosophilidae > Zaprionus > Zaprionus indianus. The sequence continues at coordinate 9,701,424 of JAEIHA010000320.1, forward strand.
GTATTACCAATCTCAGGGCAGTTAACACTCTCCCACCTCTATCTGTTTCTATCTCGTTCTTGCCCACAACAATGTTTTCAACGAGCATTTAAGCGTGTTTGTCAAAGCTTTGAAAATAAGTCTACAAGGCTTAAATGGGTATTACGCGAATTGCATTGGATATTTCATTTGAGAGCTCGGCGATATCTTAGATTGTCCATAATTGTCATGCTAAATTAAGCTGTGAAAATTCGTGATAACTGCAACGAATCAATAGTTAATCGGCAAATATTAAAAGATTTATTTAAAATAACAAGTATTTTTTATCATTTTTAAGATTTTTAGTTTCTTAAATGCACATTTATAGAAGTAGAATAATTGATAAGTTGAAATGTTTCTCTTGTGAAGAAAATAGTAAAGCAGCGAAAATTCGTGATAACGTTATCGATTGTTAATCGACAGATCAATAAATCTATTACTATTAAAATTTATCAAGATCAATTGAGATATATAATAGTAATAACAATATATTTCATATAATAGATAAAAAAAAAAAAATGTAAGCTCCTAAATCCAGTTCAAATGGGAAGATAAATACTCCAATATCTTTATCGATTGTAAATCAATATATCTAAAAAAAAGTGTCATTATTGAATCGATTTTATGACCAAAAAAGGAGGAGTATACCTTTAATATAATTGTAATAAAAATATGCATCATAATAGATGAGTTTTTGGATTTTCTTGTTCCCAAACTCTTCTATATAAAACTTCAAAAGCTCCTATAGAAAAGAAATATCATCATGGGAGATAAGAGTGTAAATTTCAAGTGCCATTTTCCGTATTTGCACTTTCAAATGATTCAGAAAATTCAGTGGAAATTAAGAATTCTCCTACGAGTCGGCAATACCTTTGATAAACTGTCACCCTTTTGTTCTATTAGTTATCTAGTCTATCATTAGTTATGCTACACGAATTTTCCGCAAGGTTTCTTATCGAGCTTTTCGCTCGTGTCAGTCAGTTCTATCGGCTGTTGCCCGGCGCTCAATGACGTCCATTGGGCTTGGAAAGGGATTTGTACATCAATCCGATATCAGAAACACTCGTCGGTCAGTTGAGGCTCGATGGTGCGATGGTTGCTATGGGGCTATGGTCACTAGGCTGGGAAACTGTTGACGGGTTGACGGAGTTGACTTTGTTGAGTGAGCTTACCTAGTATATGTATCTTGAAAATCAAATGAAAATTTGTTGAAAAAAATGTGCTAAATTTAAGTTGCTTTTCTTTTTTATTATTTAATTTACAGTTTATAAACCAAATTGAAAGCGTTACAGTTGGAAGAGGACATGCCAAGGAGTTGATTTAAGTCATATTCATAAAATTAATACCAAAGATCCTATATCATCTATAAGAAATAGAATTCTACGACAGCAGGAGCTCAAAGAATAATAACTAAGATGAACGTGAGCAGTAGCTTCTTCGATGAGCACTTCGGCATGATCTATTCGAGTTTGGTTAATCAGTATGTGCCAGAATATATAAAGAGCATGGAGTACACACCATGGGTATTCTCATTACTTGGTTCAGTAGTGATTGGACTCAGCGGAATCTTTCCATTGCTCATAATACCCACAGAGGAGAAACTGGCCAAGGAGGGATTTAAAGATCGTAAGTTCGTTGGTACTTTCTACTCTGGACTTTTCCAATAATAAACCGTAACCTCTTGACGCTCCATTTATAGCCGGTGAGTCCAAGTTTTTACGCGTTCTGCTTAGCTTTGCGGTGGGCGGACTTCTAGGTGATGTTTTCCTACATTTACTGCCGGAAGCTTGGGAGGGCGATAACCAGAGTGAGTCACATTGAGTCTTTATTACTCTTTGTTTATAATAACAAAAACGTTTAAAGACGCCGACGGTCATCCATCACTGCGGTCGGGTCTGTGGGTGTTATCTGGAATCCTAATCTTCACAATTGTGGAGAAAATTTTCTCGGGCTATACCAGTGCAGACGAGGAGAATCCGCAACCCAAGTGCGTAGAGATTGCCAACTGTTTACTACGTCGTCATGGCGGCAAATTGCCTGAGGGTGAAACGGCGGAATCCTGTGGCGCCTGCGACATTGAGGATGTGGATAAGGTGTGTTTCCTGCGCGAACGCGAGGGGAAGTCCAAAGTGCAGAAGGAGCAGCCCAAAAAGGTAGCGGGCTACCTGAACCTGTTGGCCAATTCTATAGATAACTTTACACACGGCCTGGCGGTGGCTGGATCATTTCTGGTCTCGTTCAGGCACGGAGTTCTAGCTACTTTTGCCATACTACGTAAGTACCAATCACGCACCTGCTTTTAAAAGAGATGTTCATCAAATATTCTTTACACGCAGTTCATGAGATTCCACACGAGGTCGGAGACTTTGCCATCCTATTGAGATCTGGCTTCAGCCGCTGGGATGCGGCGCGCGCACAGTTGCTGACCGCCGGCGCAGGCCTACTGGGTGCTCTTGTTGCCATTGGCGGTTCAGGTGTAACATCAGCAATGGGTAAGTCATGCGCCCACAACTTGAATGACTCTTGACTGATGACTCCCTTCCATTCGCAGAGGCACGTACATCTTGGATCATGCCGTTTACCGCTGGCGGTTTTCTACATATTTCGTTGGTCACAGTATTACCGGATCTCTTGAAGGAGGACGAGCGAAAGGAGTCTATCAAACAGTTGCTGGCACTGATCTTTGGCATTGCCTTAATGGCCCTCATGACGATGCTCTTCGAGCACTGATCTGCTCAATGTCGACAACGGAATTCCAAGTTGTTTTTTACAAATTTTCTGTTATCTTTTTCCAGTCAGTGATGCAAAATCGAAACGAAAACGTAATCGAAATTGCCTTTGGCGGTACAAATTTGCTAGTTCTTCTGTTGTAATACGACACCATAACTGGCCCTGTTTGTGTTATGTAATTATAGCCAACCTAATACGAATGATATTTGCACTATTGTTATTAATTACGGATATTTTGTATCATATTGTATGAAGTAAAATTGCATAGAAACAAGCTCTAAATATACAAAATAATTATATTTCTCATTTAAGTATGAATCAAATTGAAGTGTTTTCATATATTTAAATTGGAACAGCATTGACGACAATTGGGTCTAGAACTGTTGACTATCAGTTAAAGATTTCATGGATGGATAAGGTTATTAATTGAGCTTTGTCCAATTATAGATTAAATAAGGGAATGAACATCGAATAATGGGAACATTGCTGCTGCTGTTCTTCAGCAAGAACTTTATCATAAAACTGACAAAATAAAACATTCGCGTGATAAAGATTTCGCAATTTAGGAAATGGAAACGGGAATTATGGATTTTTTAAATAAACTTATTTTTTCCTAAATGTTCATTTTATCATTTGCAGTTCCCAAAGCCTTTAATAGTTTAAACTATTTTGAACATCAATGTGCGTGTCAAGGATCATGACAAATACTTTTCCTAATGAACTTTTCATAAATTCAATGAAATTTTGTAGTATTCCAAGTACTAATCAAGGTTGTCTCTAAGAGTTTTTACGTTTGTGAACCTTTTTATAAAACATTAACTAAATTACATAGTTATTTGCAGCATACGTTCTCTGGATAAGTGTAAACACTGTAGTTTTGTTTTCTTCTGTTTCTTATATAAAAAAACAAGCCGTTTTTATTGTTTTCTGTTTGCAAATCAGTTGGTGTTTTGCATTCTTATCTAGTGCCTTTATTTCTTAGACTTGATCTTCTTAAGGTAGAATTCCAATTCCTTGCCTTCCAGAATGTAGCCATCACAGCGATCGCACTGTCCAGGGCGGGAAGAAATGCAGGCTGAAGACGAGAGAAGAAACAATAGATTAGCACTTCATTCGAGAGACAAATTAATGTAGATGGAATATGAATATAACTCAGAGTAACTATGACAAGCAAAAATCACGCCCAACAGGCTTGCATCGCACTTAAAACAACATTGATGCAATAAAATTGAAGGATCGCTAAGGTTTTAACATCATTGGATGAATGAAGCGTGAAACAGGGGAGAGAGAGGGTAGGGAGGAATACGTACCGAGGATGCGGCCAGAGGTGAACTAATCAGTATGTGCCAGAATATATAAAGAGCATGGAGTACACACCATGGGTATTCACTACTTGGTTCAGTAGTGATTGGACTCGGCGGAATCTTTCCATTGCTCATAATACCCACAGAGGAGAAACTGGCCAAGAAGGGATTTAAAGATCGTAAGTTCGTTGGTACTTTCTACTCTGGGCTTTTCCAATAATAAACCGTAATCTCTTGACGCTCCATTTATAGCCGGTGAGTCCAAGTTTTTACGCGTTCTGCTTAGCTTTGCGGTGGGCGGACTTCTAGGTGATGTTTTCCTACATTTACTGCAGGAAGCCTGGGAGGGCGATAACCAGAGTGAGTCACATTGAGTCTTTATTACTCTTTGTTCATAATAACCAAAAATTCCCCCAACGTTTATAGACGCCGACGGTCATCCATCCCATCATGTGCCCACAACTTGAATGACTCTTGACTGATGACTCCCGTCCATGCGCAGAAGCACGTACATCTTGGATCATGCCATTTACCGCTGGCGGTTTTCTACACATTTCGTTGGTCACAGTATTACCGGATCTCTTGAAGGAGGACGAGCGAAAGGAGTCTATCAAACAGTTGCTGGCACTGATCTTTGGCATTGCCTTAATGGCCCTCATGACGATGCTCTTCGAGCACTGATCTGCTCAATGTCGACAACGGAATTCCAAGTTGTTTTTTACAAATTTTCTGTTATCTTTTTCCAGTCAGTGATGCAAAATCGAAACGAAAACGTAATCGAAATTGCCTTTGGCGGTACAAATTTGCTAGTTCTTCTGTTGTAATACGACACCATAACTGGCCCTGTTTGTGTTATGTAATTATAGCCAACCTAATACGAATGATATTTGCACTATTGTTATTAATTACGGATATTTTGTATCATATTGTATGAAGTAAAATTGCATAGAAACAAGCTCTAAATATACAAAATAATTATATTTCTCATTTAAGTATGAATCAAATGGAAGTGTTTTCATATATTTAAATTGGAACATCGTGGACGACAAGTGGGTCTAGAACTGTTGACTATCAGTTAAAGATTTCATGGATGGATAAGGTTATTAATTGAGCTTTGTCCAATTATAGATTAAATAAGGGAATGAACATCGAATAATGGGAACATTGCTGCTGCTGTTCTTCAGCAAAAACTTTATCATAAAACTGACAAAATAAAACATTCGCGTGATAAAGATTTCGCAATTTACCTAGTAAAATCGAGGAAATGGGTTTCATGGATTATTTAAATAAACTTATTTTTATATATATATAAAATCATTTGCAGTTCCCAAAGCCTTTAATAGTTTAAACTATAGTAAACACCAATGTGCGTGCCAAGGATCATGATCAAACATTTCCGATAGAACTTTTCTAAAAATCGATGCAATTTTGTAGTATTCCAAGTACTAATCAAGGCTGTCTCTAAGAGTTTTTATGTTTGCGAACCTTTTTATAAAACATTAACTAAATTACATAGTTATTTGCAGCATACGTTCTCTGGATAAGTGCAAACACTGTAGTTTTGTTTTCTTCTGTTTCTTATATAAAAAAACAAGCCGTTTTTATTGTTTACTGTTTGCAAATCAGTTGGTGTTTTGCATTCTTATCTAGTGCCTTTATTTCTTAGACTTGATCTTCTTAAGGTAGAATTCCAATTCCTTGCCTTCCAGAATGTAGCCATCAGAGCGACCGCACTGTCCGGGGCGGGAAGAAATGCAGGCTGAAGACGAGAGAAGAAACAATAGATTAGCACTTCATTCGAGAGACAAAATAATGTAGATGGAATATGAAGATAACTCAGAGTAACTATGACAAGCAAAAATCACGCCCAACAGGCTTGCATCGCACTTAAAACAAGATTGATGCAATAAAATTGAAGGATCGCTAAGGATTTAACATCATTGGATGAATGAAGCGTGAAACAAGGGAGGGAGAAGGTAGGGAGGAATACGTACCGAGGATGCGGCCAGAGGTGAACTGATCCTCGAGAGCCTGCTCGACCTTGCCGTACTTTTGGCGCTCCAGGTACTTCTTCATAACCTTGTCGCTGCGCTTCTTGGTCAGCACATCGTTCTCGTCCTCCTTCTGTGCGTGCTTGGGGTTACGCTTGCGTCCCAGGGGCAGCACATAGTGTGATTCGTACCATTGACGGAATGGCGTAGCATCGATGACAACAATGCTGTTCTTCACCAGAGTCTTGGTGCGCACCAACTCGTTGTTGGAGGCATTGTAGACAACATCGGCGATACGCGTCTTGCGTGCAACGCCCTCAGAGGCCCACGCGAAGTTGCCGGTCTCCAGGCGCAGAGCGCGCAGTTTGGTGTTGCCACCACGAGTGCGCACGGAGTGCACGCGGGAGGAGCCAAGCTAAAAGAAAGAGTGCAAACAAATAGATAACAATAAGTAAAGGGGCTTGGAATACCTGGGCAATTCGAAATGTCTGTGACATGTTTAATCAGTAGTCCGAACATAAAGCTTTTTAATCATCAAAGACAGTTGCTCACGAACTAGTCGAGTGCAGTTGCAGTTGACACGCATTAACATCATTTTAATAACCACAATGGCGGCAGCAGGTGATGATAATGATGATGAACTCACCTTGGTGTTGGCGGCGGGGCGGCCCAACTCGAACTTGCGCTTCTTGCGGAGCGACTTGCGCTTGCCACCAGTGGCGCGACGCTTGTGTGCACTATCACGGCTAATACCTTAAATCAAGCAAAGGATATATACCGTAAATTAATAACAATTTTATCCAACAATCTGTTTAAATATCAAGAAAATCACTGGCTCACAACACACACACAAACACACAACATGGCAACACGCGGTGCTGCTTTGCAGTTTGCCTTTTCAAGACACAAAATATTATATAAAAATAGAATTTTCACATATTTGATATTTGCAATACACTCAGGTAATTGTTACGAACATTTTTAAATGATTTTTAAGCCATTCACAATTGATTTTCTTGATATTTTTACACAAATTTATCACACCGACGACTCACCCATGTTCGAGTAAAAAGCGAGAAAGAAAGGAAAAGACACGCACAACCTCGTGTCAAATATTTTTAGGTTATCGACTGGGCACCACTGCGGCCATTTGACAGAAATTGGCAGCACTTTTGCAGTGTTGCATTTATCTAACAAAATACACAGAAATTACAATTAAAACTTCTTATCAAAATATCGATATGTATCGTAAAATTGACCACCACCCAAAAATATCGTCGAACCGATTTAGTCGACTGTACACGAACTGAATAAAAATTTTCGTTCGGTGAAAAAGTGAAGTTGTTCCATCGAACGGAATTCTGAACAAATCTGATTATCGAGTGTATTGCATCCCTACTGTACACGAACTAGAAAATATAACCCAAGCCAAAACGGAGCCAATCTAATTGTTGATTTTGTAAATGTAAATAAATAACACGGACAGTAGTGTCAAATGCAAAAATGGTTGGCAGAAACGCCAAAGCATTGTCGCATTTTCACCGTCTAACCGAATACATTGTGCAATGCAAGCACTGCGATAAAACTCTCTCATCAAAACATACCTCCTCGAATCTGACGCGCCACCTAATCCGAAATCACAAGATATTAGCTCGAGCCATATTTGCCGGTGACGAGGGAAAAATGCTTGCCGAACTTAGAGAGGAACTTAATGCCCCCGATCCGGAACCCGACATGCACATCGAAGCCAACATGGGCGAGCGGGAAACCAAGACTGCGGTCCGCACAATAATTGACAACCAACACCATCAGCACCAACAGCGCCAGCAGGAACAACAGCATCCTGAGATGCGGAACAAAGTCATTGGGAAGAATAACAAGCTGTGGGCGCACTTTGTGCGCATATCTGAATTTATGGCTAGATGCAAACATTGTAGCAAAACGTTGTCCTCCAAACACTCATCGTCCAATCTGATGCGGCACATTATCAGGCGGCATCATAACTTCTCCAAGAATCTTAGCTACTCTCAGCACAGTCTTATATCACCAAAGAAGGAGATTGGGCACGCAGAGGATAGAAGTCGACAGGTGGATCCACTGGAAAAGGTGGACTTTGACGATGTCGATAGCATAATTGAAAAGGTCACCGACCACATGGAGGATGAGGTAAGGCACACCGAAAGCTTTAGCTTGAGTTTTTCAGGTTCCACATAGTGCATATTTTCTGATTTTAGCTTCATTTCATCGAACAACAGGAACCATTCTATGAATATGTCGTAGACAACTCGGACGTAATGGTGCCTCGACATTGTGAAGATGAGCCATCGAACATGGCACATTCGATCGATCAGCAGGGCGATCTTAATTCTCTAGCCGATGCCACAACACAACTGGATGAAAAGCTTAAAGCGGAAACAATCTACTACAATGAGATGGCCGAACTGGCTAGGGCAAAACGACGATTGATAGATCTGCAAACCAAGAAGCTCTTACTTGACATGAATGCGGTGGAAACTAATTGAAGAAGTCACACACAAACACACACACATAATTATTTTGTTATTTATATGATTAAAACAGTAATGATAGTTGGTCTATGTAACAAATTGAACTTAAAAGAAAATACATTACACTTAATAATTACAATAATAATGATGAGTAATGAAGTAAGAGTAGGGGGTGATGACGATAAGGATTAGGATTGATTGCGATCGGCAGTTGATTCGGAGGCACCTGATGTTCCTGCAGCAGCTGCTGCTGCAGCAGCTTTATCGCTCGCCTTGAGCCTTTCAATTTCGAGCCGTTCTTTTTTCACCTGTTGCGCAACCAGGAATTTCTGCATGCGATAGAAACCGGCCTTCTCGCTGAAATACATTGCCTGTTGTCGCAGCAGATCCTCTTTGAGCTCCCGCATTAGGGGCGTGTCGTCCACCTGAATGGTTGTCGTCACCAATTGAGCATCGTTGCTATCATTGCTAAAGTCGGAGAACATATTCTCAGCCGACGGGGCGGAGAGTGAATTCTCCCCGGTGGCACCTTCGATTAAATGCTCGCCAACCTCCTCAATGTCGTTGAGATCTTCTTCGACTTCAATGATGTCGTTGTAAAGAGCATCATCTGCGACTGGACTGGCCACTTCAACCCTTTCGCCGACGACTGTAGTGTCCTCGTCGGCAACGACTGTGGTATACAGTGTGGCAATCTCATCATCCTCTTCAGCAGGTTCCTAAAACAAACAAAATGTTCATTTAGGACTCATTTTCTAAGCATATTCGAGTAACCTACCTCGTCTGATTCTTCTCCACGCATGGCAGCGCCGTGATTCTTAATCATATGACGACTAATCACCTCATGCATTCCATCATTCTGTTCAAACTGTTCGTCACACATTTGACACTTGAGTATCGATGGATCACTTGTGGATTCGCAAAAATCAAGAAATGAATTATCATCCGAGCCCCCTTCGGTTTCCATTTTAACAGGTAAATTTAAGTCCTGCCCATTCCACACGATGTTGTGCATACGATGCAGATGACGCTGCAGATTGCTTGTGCCCTGATACGACAGAGTTTTAAGGCACACCCGGCAATGCACTGTATCCTCGGATATCCGAGTAATGTATTTCCAGACCAAACTGCCGCTGATGCTGCGCTGAATCGCACGTGTCGCCGCACTTGTATCGTTTGTGCTGGACGTAGCTGCATCCTGAACATTCTCCGCGGATTCGGTTTTAATACTAGACGTTTCGTCCATAATGTTGTGCCTACGCTGCAGATGTGTGATGACATTGGCCGTTCCATGGAACCGCATGCGTCTATTGCACAGCTTGCAGAGCACTGTGTTCTTGGTCACTTTCTCACAGAAATTCCAAACGTAGCTGGAACCTTTACGCTCTTTTTTGTACGTTGACGGATCTGTTCCCCATTGCATGTTTTTTGGAATAAGTTTTGCCTGCAGATGACAATATGATATGAATTAATGCATATAAGATGAATAGGGAACTATCAAACTTACCACTTCATCTATTTTCTCCGCATGCATGCGTCGCAGATGTTTTGTTATATTGGAAGTATTGCCGCCACCGAAATACAAAACCTTCTTGCAGAGATGACAAAGTGCTCGCTTGTCATCGAGTTTGGTGCAAAAGTTCCAGACAATACTGCGATTTGGTCGACCCTTTTTCACGGCGTCCTCGTGGTGCTGCTTTAGTGAAGGAGAATGCTAAATTGTTTACATAGACGCTATATTGTCATTAAAGAGCTACTTACAACGTCGTTGATACCATGCACTGTCGAGAGATGGCGACCTAGATTTGCAGTTTTATTTCCAAAAGTTTCATTACAGATCGTACACCTATAGACGTCCGAGTGGTCAGGCACTGGGTTAAAGTATCTCCAGACATAGCTTCGACGCTTGTGCTTTGGTAGGGGTATGACGTTTTGACTCTCCATCTGCTCGTCGGGCTCATTCTCTGCTATTGAATCGCTATCCTCCGACATGTCGTCTATGTGCGATTGAATCATTTTAATTATTTGTTTTATAAAATTCAAAATTTTACTTACATCTCAATTTCATGTTTCCCTCGTTCATGATCCGGCAGTAGCGATGCTGAACAATTATCGGCTTGTTTGTTAGGTGAACTTCGATAACTAGTTCAATTTATGGTATTTTTATCTCAATAAATTATCAATTCAAGAGATTTTCAAAAAAAACAGTATAATAAATAAAGATAATGATAATTATCAAGAATATAGTTATACATAGTATGTAAAACAAACAGGTACAATTCTATGATCTATATTTTTAAATTCAATTGACTTTGGGAATTAATTTTGCTTTAATATGAAATCAGCTGTTTCAAAGTACAGAAGCAGCAATGTGCCCAGCCTTGATATTGAAAAAGTATCAAAGCACTTCGACCAGAAGGGTATTTATAAAAGAATGGATGTAATTTTATAATTATTGATTAATTTAGTTATGTTAGGTAGTAAATGTGGGTTTATTAATTGTTAGTTATATTTGATTAATAGTAAGCTATTTATCATTTAGTTATATGTTAGGAATAACCATATTGTTAAATCGATAAAAGCAATCGATAGCTTCGCATCGATAGTGCGTCATACCACATCTTTAACAAGTAGCATCGCATTTTCAGTCTGTCGTTGAGAAAACTTCGTACTGTCGAAGCAAATAAATAAAATGTCTAGTTTCTCGCCGAACCAATTGCGCCAATGCGCACGGTTCACGGGAGCAGCATGTACCCCGGAAAAGGAGCAAAAGCTGCGCGAGCAAATCCACAGCGAACTGGCGAAGTTGAAGTACTGCAGCAATCCCACATACGAATGTAGCCTGATGCGTCTGGATGGCTACGAATATTGCATTCGTCATATTCTGCGCGATCCGCGCGCCAATTATCGCCAGTGCACGCATGTCTTTCCCAATGGGAGGAAGTGCACCAATGCAGTGCCAAAGCTGGATACCAAAAAGGAGCAAATTCAAACGACGCTCTGCTTCGAGCACAATCGTCAGACACAACTCCAGAAGACGCATCTCTCAGTGGGTCGACTGCGTAGTCGCGTCGAAACTAATGAGACCTTGTTAAACAGTCTATCGCACCATGTCAATGTGGAGGACATTAAACAGGAGGTTCCTCGCCCGGAACCAGACGATGATGAAATTGATGTTGTATCTCCACATGTAACTCCGTTTGGTAAGAGACAAAACGTTTATCTAGCACATTGTACGGATAATCATTGACAATTTCACCAATAGTTAATCAGGATCATACAAATACCATTGGACAAGTTGTGGCAAGTGTGCGCAAGCGTCGACGCATTCTAGATTATGCCTCAGATAGCTCCAGCAATGATGAGGATCCACCCTGTTTGCGCAATACTGCACGTGATCTTGAGTTCTTTGAGTCCGACTATGAGAGCGTCGACTCCGAGGAAGATGATCCATTGAAGTAAGTTAAAAGTACTGTGAGGAGTTTCTTATATACAATTCATTATTTTAATCCCTTCCAGGCACGCAGGAGTTTACACACGCGCTGAGGCAGTGCGTCTGTCTGAAATGAAACTGATCAAGTTGCAGAGCCTGTACCGGGAACAGATTACACATTTGCAGCACGTGCTGAAGCAGCGTCGTCGCAGCTACTTACACGACATTCGTCGTGAGCGTGAAACATACTGTAATTAATTCTTGATAAACCACTCAAGTTGTCTGGGAATGATAACATTTCATCCAATTGCAGGCAGCATTCATGATCAACTGAAGGAGACACCGCATGAGCGCAAACTTTATGAGCAACTAAAAGCGCTGAACGGTTATCATCGTCGACAGGGCATGGAGGCGGTACTCTATAAGAAAATGAAAGAGAAACGGGCACGTGACACAATATTGTCGACGAAATCTTCCAGTCAACCGAAGTGCATCTTTACCGAGGGCGGCGTCAAGTGCGGGGAACGTACATTGCCCTGCTGCAAGCATTGCCGCAAACATATACTCGAGGATAAACGTCAGGTGCTCTATCGTGCTTGTGGCGTCGAGCGCAGCGGAGTGGTGTGCCAAGAGCCTGTGGCCTGTATACTTGAGGACTCCTCCACCTGTGTCCTTCACTTGAACGCGGCTGTGGCCAAGCGACAGTACATACAAAAGGTGCGTTAAAAAGAGGCTGAGCCTTTCTACTCCTAAACACAAATACCACTACCACTATCGATATCGATAACGATATATAGCACCTGTTAATTAAGCCTGCCTGTTACATATTGTACAAAACACACACCTTGGTCACCTACACATAATCATATATAACACTAAACGGACTTATAACATACATCTACCAACAACAACATAGCTTAATATACTATATATATACATAGTAATAGATAGTGGTACACGCATACGCATAAGTAACTCGTATTTCGTAGCGTTAACTGAACAAGCTTGTGATCAATTTGAAATAAAAGACCGACCTCTCATCCATCCCCCACCTCCTCCTACTCCTCCTGATAGTTGTATGGCGTGCCAAGCACACCGAAGACTGAAAGTATATTTGCAACAGGCCGAAGTGCAGATAATTTTATCGGGAACGATTCAAATGACTCTGAGAATCTATTGGAACTGTCGAATGGTATATTAAATTTCGAGAATGATACAACCGATGACCTGGCCAATTCGATTGATCAGAACTATGCCATGTTGCTTGATATTGACTATAGTGAACTTGGGCTGGGTCTGGACGATCCCTATTGGGCCGATAATGGTGTTAGTTTTGAAAATCAAGATGAAATACCATCGCCAAGTCCAAATGATCTGCAAAGCGAATCAAATTTCGAATTCAATCAAGTCGAGGCCGAAATAATGAATATTCTTGAGGACATTGAACAGATGCCCTGGTTTGATACATTACTGAACTAATCAATCGATCAGTCAATCAGAACTCTAATCCTGCATGTACCTATATAATTTATATATTTATCATATATTGTAAATCATTTGTCGTTCTTGCAGAAATGTGAATCTGAGACCGAGGATGACGAACCGTCTTCCGCTGCCATTAAAGAGGAGATCAAGGAAGAGCAGGAGACAGAAGCAAATAGTTCACTCAACATAACTACGGCACATTCCGAGGATAAATAAAGTACACATTTAAATAAATATAAACATAAGAGAACCCTTGTAAAATGTCTAGAATAATGCATAGTTTGTAGTTGAACTCGGACACTTATTTGATTTAATGTTTTATGGAATATATTTGTAGGTTTGTTCGTACATGCTTGTCAACGAAAAAAGAGCATTTTTTTCGTTATAATTACATATTTTTAATTTGTTATTGCATATCACTTGCGACCGCCAATTCAATGTAACATGTAGTTATCGATATCCGGGCCATCTCTAGCCGATAAATAACATGCAGATGTGTAAAAATAATTAAAAGCGCCCACTGACCAAATATAATTTTGTTTATATTTGACTTGTTGAATAAAAGACCGTAGAAAAGTAGTAGTTTTTATTAAATTTGGACTCGAAATAAAAATGAGGCGCCATGTGGGGTTGAACATTAAACAGGTAAGGCAAATACACAGATTAAAGATGTTGCTCTGAAAACTCAAATATTTTAGTTAACTGCCGGTTACATCAATGGCCAATTGTCACCGGTGTCGGTGACGGAGCAGGCACTGGAGGATGCCAACAATCTGAAGACTTTAAATGCCTTTGTGCGTCTGACACCTGAACAGGCTCGACAGCAGGCCAGCGAGGCGAGCAAACGTTATGCAGAAAAACGACCCATTGGTCCCCTAGATGGGGTTACAATTGCAATTAAGGACAACTTTTGCACTACCAATGTGCCAACTACCTGCGCCTCTCGGTACTTATAATATGTTAGAGATTATGTAGTTTTGGTTTACTGACAAAATTATGTTGTATGCAGCATGCTGAGGGATTTCGTGCCACCCTACGATGCCACAATGAGTGCCCGCCTACGTCAAGCTGGCGCCACTTTGTTGGGCAAGACGAACATGGACCAATTCGCAATGGGTGCCGGCACAGTTGACTCCATTTATGGGCCCACCAAGAACATTTGGAGCGAAGACCTAAGCAAAGATAATTGGAGAATAGCAGGCGGCAGCTCAGGCGGTTCAGCATCAGCTGTTGCCGCTGGTCTGTGTTATGCGTAAGTAGAAATTCTACGATTGTTTACATTTTTCACATTCAATCTAACCTCAAAACGGCACCGTACCAAATATCAAATCACAATAACTTTTGTTTATTTTGCGTAGAGCTTCAAAAGCATTTCGCCACATAACATGCCGAAATGTTTAATTTTATTTACCAGCAGTACAGGCGACTCTATCGATGTGGTCGTCAGCTTTTTCCATTACATAACATTCGCTTACAAAACATACTAAGGGATAGTTGCACTAATTGTGTTGTTGTTTAAATGATAATTTCCGTCGTGCCAAGATCCTCGTCCGATGGCAGCGCTATTTTAGCTGGTTCCACATAATTCGGGCTGATCAAATCAAGACCAGCCTGCTCGCGGCGACGCAGCTCGAGGAAACCTTCACGCTGTGCCCAATTGCGTAGCTGCGTGTCGGGCAAATATGACCAGTAGAATGTGCCCCACACCAGGCAGAGAGTGACGGCAACGAAGAATGTGGACTTTGTTGCTTTGCGATCCTCAGATTCGGTCTTGTAGTCAAAACCGTAGCTCATCCAGTTTTTGGGGCTGGGATTGGCAAAGTCTTCGACTGTGACGCTCGTGGGTGCAGTAACTGTTTCATCCTTCTTGGTAGATGTTTTAATGCCGCGACAAACGCTCAGTGTGGACACTTGTTTGAGTGCCGCAGAACGTTGAAGCGCCAGAGCGCTGCAAGTTAGCCGAAAGAGCGCAGACATCGCTTCAGAACGCTAAAATATTCGCAATTTTTCGTAAATGTTTTAGTTTTTCGTTCGCTAACGTAGTGTGACCGTTCTGCTCACTGCCATCAGTTGTTCGATTTCAGAAACTTGAATATCGATGCTAGCAAAAGCGTTTAAAATATCGATAAAACCATACACATACTACGTTCGATATAAATTTAAATTACTTCGGCACTCTGTAATAATTTATTTTTTATTATTGTTTAAGTGCCATTGGCTCCGATACTGGTGGATCTACACGTAACCCCGCATCATATTGTGGTGTGGTCGGTCTAAAGCCCACATATGGTCTTTGCTCTCGACATGGCTTAATTCCTCTAGTCAACTCAATGGATGTTCCTGGCATTTTCACGCGCTCGGTAAGCGACTGCGTTGATGTATTGAATGCCGTAGCTGGACCGGATCCTCTTGATTCCACAATCATAAGAGAACCGTTTAAAACACTACAGTTACCAGAAGTCGATCAAATCGATTTGCGATCTGTACGCATCGGAATACCAAAGGAATATCACTGCGATGGCCTTTCTGCTGAAGTCCTAGAGACATGGACTAAGGTTGCCGATCTTCTCGAGTCTGCAGGTGCTCGTGTGCAGCAAGTCTCTTTACCGAATACAGCAGCAAGCATCTTCGTCTACTCGATATTGAATCAGTGCGAGGTCGCGAGTAACATGGCACGTTACGATGGCATTGAGTATGGACATCGAGCAGCCGACGAGCGCAGCACGGAACAGCTTTATGCTCAGTCTCGAGCAGAGGGTTTTAATCATGTTGTCAAGACGCGCATATTGACGGGAAACTTTTTTCTTTTGCGCAAAAACTACGATCATTATTTCGAGAAGGCATTGCGAGTTCGTCGCCTAATTGCTGAAGACTTCACCAGGGTATTTAATGGACAATCAACTGATGACAAAGTTGACATTCTGTTAACACCTACGACGCTGAGTGATGCCCCACTTTATAAGGATTTTGTGACACAGAGTAATCGCGATCAATGTGCTGTCCAGGACTTTTGTACTCAGCCCGCCAATATGGCGGGTATTCCAGCCGTTTCGATTCCCATTCGATTGTCCAAGGCAGGGCTGCCACTTAGCTTGCAACTCATGAGCAACAGCCTGAATGAGCAATTGTTGCTAACAGTTGCTCGCTGGATTGAGGCACAGGTTAAATTCGATCCGTTAGAAAGCTTGCAGAGACATGAGAGTTCGTGATTTATTAGTTGAATTGTTTTGTTTTGCTTTTAATTATATGCAAAAAGAACTAAACAAATTAAAAATGTTTTTTATTCTAATATTATTATAATACTGTTGATTTAAATACTAATTGGCAGTTTATGTTGATTCATTTTAAGGGAGTTTTTGCAGTTGAACAACGATAGTCTAATATTTATAAAGTTATATAAAAAATAAACAATATGTAAATTATTGGCAAAAGTAGTTCGTTAGTTTTTGTTAATAAACAATCAAAATATAAGAAATTTTTGTATATAAATAATATTTCTTCACCGCCACAAACGGCAAATGAATACCAGTAAAAATACCAAAATGTTAATAACATGGCAACACGCAGACTGTTAACTAACCTGTAAACGGAGCAAACTGTTACATTTTGTTTTGTTTACATGTTGGAGAACAGTAGCGAATGTGGCTAAAATGCCTTTGGAGTCAAAACAAATCCAACGTCCGAGCACATTACGTGGCATCAGGAAATGTACAAGCTGTGGAACCATCAATGGCAGTCGTGCCCTGTTGTGTCGCAACTCGGCGTGTCCACAAAACAAGAACAAACTCGATGGAGTGCAGCTGGTGTCTCGTCGAACCGGCTGTGCAGTTTATTCAGTACAAACAAAGGAACGCGATCAAGATGCCCATCCACGTAATTTTGTGTGCATTGAGGATGTCACACTGTCCCTGCAGCCCAATGCGGCAGTTGTCTCCAGTAAGGCCATTTGCTATGTGGACACCTGCAAGAGCGATAACAACTGCAGGCACATCAAGGCGTGCCGGGAATGCAGTGAGCAAATGCCCAAGGCGCAAGTGTTCACGATATCACGAGAAGTTCTCTGGAATTTGAACATAAGTATAGAGCAAAAGCAACAGCTATGGCAACAGTACAAATTGGCCGAGGATGAAGATCAGTTGCCGGCGGTGCAGCGCTTAAATGCCACCACATTTGTTGTTAAATGTGAACGTTCCAATTCATTTCCCGCAGAGCATTTGCATGTTACGGCCGTGGCCAATGGATTGTCCAACAAAAAGGGCATGTATGCGTGCGCATGTCGCAAACTGAAGATCATTGTGGAGCCAGACAATTCGCTGGTCATGCAAGATGAAATCTGTGATCATTTGCTGCTTGTTCTTGCCGGGATTCTCAGTTCACCGCAGGGTAAAACAGTTTATGGGAACTTTATGAAGAGTCTGCAATCGTTTTGGATGCCAGCGCAGCTGGAGACGCCACTCGGCGAGGTACAGCACGATGATTTGCGCCTTGGTCTAAGCATTAACATTGGTGGCGAAGGTGATGTGGATACACACGAAGACATTTATATCTTTGACGATGAATGCTGCGACGGGGTCACAGATGTAATTCGAATAATACTTTTGTATTTTGTTTATCAAATTACATAATCATTTTTGTAATCGTAGCTCTTGCCCCTGCCGGAGGAGCTATCCGATGTTATATACAATGTGCAACCCACGCCCGCTGAAACTAGCAACAACAGCAGCGCCTTAGTGGGCTATGCCAACGATGCGCAGCTCTTATCCGACTATGTGGAGCAACAGAGTCAGCATCTGGAGCTGACTGACTGCAATATAGAGCTAATGGATCAATATCAACTGACAGATCAGATAGATTTGTGCAGCGACGACATTGAGCTGCCACTGGTCAGTGAACCATTCAACATACTGGCACCACCACCCATCTTTACCAAGGCAACGCCACCGGCAAGCAATCAGCTGCTGCCTCCCATTGAGCTGCCCACCATTGCTGTGGTAAAGAAGGCGCCAATAAAGGCATCCGAAATTGTGGCTGAAGTTAAGACACGAAAGCAGTTGCCTTTGCCAGCGAAGCGAACGCTCATTGTCAACGATTCCACTTTGGCTTGCGAAGCTGAAGTGGGCAAGGAAGTCGGTGTGGCTGTGGCGCCGGCCCTATCCTATGAGGCCTGGTTGGATTATGTGATAGAACTGATAAACGATTCCATTGAGCCCGATGCAGCAACACCGCCGGCAGCAGTAAGCAGTCGCTTAGTGCAGCACAGACTTCATGCGCACAAGGTGAGCAAGTGCATCAAGTAATGACTCCTTTCCTGATTGCAACTTCCTTTCAGGAGACGTTCGCACACTTCAGCAAGAGTTTCAGTGCCGGCATTAAGCGTCGCCCTCTCCACAATGTCTCAGTGATCGAGGCGGGCAAGCACAAGGGACTCAGCAAGTATGTGTGGCACTTTGGCGCTTCGCACACAGTCAAACGCATCTTCAGCACTCGCAATGTGTGTAGGCAACTTAGTTAAGAACTAAATTAGTTACTAATCAGTTTTTTTGCTTAGGTCTGCCTGCAATTGGAACGCTTCTTTGAGCGTCAAACGGAAGGGGAATTCAAACCTTATATGCCTCAGAGCCATGATGTCTCCCAGTCGAGGCAACGTGTTGTCTACACCAAACTGAAGCTCTACACGGTTAACATGCTCTTTGGCGCTGACCAAAAGGTATTGGAATTATAGTTAGAAATATTTCATTTAACAATCTCCTTTCTCTTGCAGAGTAAGAGCGGCTTACTGGTCTCCTGGATTCCGGACGTGCTGCCACGCAGCCAATTTGGATTGATGCAAGTTGAATTCACGTTGCAAACCCGTGCTCCGCCCTGAATGAGAACTACATGCTATGGGTACAGCAATTAGATGTTCTTTATTTTTATTTTTGCATTCTCTTTAGTTAAATAAGTTGTGTGTTTCTTTTTTTGTTTTTGTTTTGCATCCATGTCAACTTTCCATTGGCTTATCAGTAACTTAGATACATAGATTACATAGATTTATTTCCGTTTTGTATATCAAGATACTACTACATCGGCATATGCTCCTTCTTCGTCTCCTCTCCTCACTCTTCTTCTTCGTGCACACTACTTGAAGCATTCAACTTGAGTTTTTGTTATTTCCTTTTTATTTTTTGTTATCTATTCTCTTAATTTCTCACTTTACTTCGGTTCTTCTTGCCACTGTATTTTACTCTGCTTGCTTTTTGCTGCTACTCTGTAATTCCCTTTAAAAACTATGGGCTGCCCTTTGTTTAATGTTTTTTTCATTTTTGTATCCTTTTCGCTGTTGGCTTAGCTCTCTAAAATCATCTCGGTTATGCTTACTTAACTTTTCGCTACATTCAGCTTTCTTCTTACTAATCTTGTTTTCTTTTTTATTTATCTTTCTTTCTTTCACTTTTTTTGTTGAGTTTTAAGTTTTTGTTTTGTTTTTTCTTGTAGTTTTATACGCTTAAGTTTGACATTCATCACATTTATAAATTGCATAACACCGTCAATTAGATAATATTTATATATTAATTATGTATATATGATTTGTGAAGGTAGTTAGTCTTGGAAAGGTTTCCTTGCTCGAGAAGTGTGTGCAGTATTTTTTGTTGGGGTCTTGTGTGTTCTTCACGGTTTCGCTAAGTTTGTCGTTTGTTTGTTTTTTTTTTTCTTTTGGCTGTCATTTACAATATTTTCCATATTCATATTTCATATTCCATATTCATTCCCATTCATTCAATTCGATTTAAGTTAGAGTAATACAACTAGTTGCTACATCGTATTTAATAGTTAAAATGCTTTAGTTATCGTTTAGTTTCGAAATCATATGGTCTTTATATTACAGATGAAGCAGCCTAGTTGCCTTTCAGTATGAGAATTTACAAGCCTTCTAGATACATATATACCATATAAGTACATACACATAATTCACTTAACGCTAAAAGTGCCTAGAGTTCGTTTTCTTTATAACAAACAAATTGTAAAATTGGTCGTTAGGTTCAAATTGTGGAGTTAGTTTATCTCTCAAAGGAAATACAACTTTAGCAAACTATGAAAACAAAAGTAGTATTTCGTTATAAAATGGAAAACAACAAAATATTGTAGTTGTAGAAGAACTGACCCCAGAACAAGTCTATATATAAATTTATTGGTATATATTTTATTTATTCGACACAAATCAAACACTCAATCTAGTCTTCAATTGGAAAAATAGGAAAGCTTCGGGGGTTAGAAGATATACAGTAATAATATATAATATATATTCATAATCATAATCAGTATACCTGCTTAAGATAAAGTGTACAAAAAACCAGTCTTTAAAACATTTTGTTTATCCAATAAATACATATTTACTTACAAGTGTATAGATCGATTACTTTTCTAGTTACTTAACTGTTGAGCCCAGTTGCGGGGAAGAGGGTGCGGATGCCTGTGATTGACTCAGGCAAAGGTGTGGCATATTTATAGCACCCTATTCGTATGCAATTAACATATATATATCATATATATAGATACAACTGCTTGTGGGGAAACTGATGCATTAATCATCTTTTATGGCTTCGAATTGAAATCATTCGAATCCGGGAATACTCTGTAATAGATTGAAGTGCTTCTGGTATTTTCTATCATTTTCACACCTATTATCAAAAGAGATCTATAAGTGGATTTTCATAGTTTTATTTCATTTATATTGTTTCCACATGCCACAGAGAAAAAAAAGAATTTTATCAATATTTTCCACCTCATTGTGTGATTTGTTTCTTTTTTTTTTTTAGTTTTTTCACATGAATTTATATTTTAATAATACTTTGCTTGCAATTTGCTTTACAATTAATTACTCCTTATATGCTAGACGCTAAGCAGTTTTATCTCTTTATGGTAGTTTACAATATTTATAGCATTTCGAGAGCCCCGTCCAGCACGACTAGGCTCGCCTTAAGATTATTTATTTTTTGTATTCTTTCATGCAAACTAGTAGTTATTATATTTATATATATTGTATTTACAGTTGTGATGTGCCCGAATATATATGTTAAATTAATATTTTGTTTAGTTTCTTCTTCGTCTTGCGATTTACAGTGATGTGCTACCTGGTGCGATTTATAGGTGCGATTATGGAAAAATATTTCGTATTTGTGCCAGGGGAAAATACCTAATTATCTGACAATTATGTATTTTGTAAATTCTTGAATATGTTCATATCGTGTTTCATCTATAAATTCGCATAATTTTCGCTAAGATTTTTGTTTTATTTTTTTTTGCAGTATTTCGTAACGATCCAAAGAGGTGAACAGGTGAAACATTTGCATTGCACATTATTGATAACAGATCTTAGGACGGACATTGAATCAATTTCGCAATGAAAATAGACACACAATATATAGAAATGATATTTTAAAATTGTAACGTTTAACACTTTAACTGGCATTTGAAAACCTGATTTGAACTAAGAACTAAGCATGGCACAAAACTACAACGATTTCTATAACAAAGGAGGGCAGAAAAGGAAAGGAAAGGTTACTGGAACTATCCATGTACTTTGTGCGTTAATCTACAATCAATTATCAATATATTTTGTGTGTATGTGTGTGCCTTTTATATAGTTTTCTATTTGCTGACTATTTGTTGTTCCTTATCCACTTGTGACTATATACTTTCTCAATATAATTATGCATAAAGTTTATTTACGTTGGTTTAAAAAAATCGAAAATCAAATTGAATAATCAAAATGTCTGTCAATAAATAAATCATAAATAAAACTAATAATCATATAATCATAATCATAATAATAATAGTGTAGGGAGATGGCGCTAAACGCTCGTTCACTCGCTCAAATACATCGAAATGTAAGTTAACCTAATGTATATTTATTGTATAGGTATATTATCATTAGAATTCTATATTTATATTTAGATCGTATCGTAGCTTAGTATACATACATATACATTTTAAAACTATCATATCAATTATGCATTACTTTTTTTTATCATTTTTTGCCAATATATTTAACCTACAATATCTAGATTTTGAGCATCTGTGACTGTTGCGTTCAGTTGTTGTTGTTGCAGATGGTTGTTGTTGTTATTTATGTTGTTGTTCGGATTGGGCAGCAAGCAGTTGGCATTATCCGATGGTTGTTGTGGTTGTTGTTGTTGTGCATGATGTTGTTGATGAGTATTATATTGTTGTTGCAGTTGTGTTTGTTGTTGCATCAGCGCCAGCATTTGTTGTTGTTGATGTTGTTGTTGTTGCGCCATCGCATCGTTGTTGACCAGATTATTGGCAGCATTGTTAGTAACAGTGGTAAGATTAGCATTAGTATGGGTTAGATCAGTTGTTGCTGCAGTTGTTGTTGTTGTGGGTGGTGGTTGTGGTGTTGTTGTTGCTGCTGCAATTGTTGCTGTTGTTGTGGCTGTTGTTAGAGCAATTGGTGGAGTGAGTGTTGACAGTGGTAATGGTGGTGTTGTTGGTGTTGTTAGGACTGTTGTTGTTGTCTGACTGTTGTTGGGCATGTCGGAGCTGTTCGATGTTGATGGTGTGGGTGTGATGGATAATGGAGCAACTGTGGGTGGTAACATGGATGAGATGGGTAAGAAGGAAGAATTAGTATGGCTTGCTGTTGCTGTTGGGCTAGGGGGTGTTGTTGTTGGGGGACTGTTTGTGACTGTTTCTGTATCATTATGACTAATGAGATTTTGCTGTTGTGATTGTTGCTGCTGTTTCTCTTGTTGCTGTTGTAGCTGTTGTTGTTGTTGTTTCTGTTGTGTTTCGTGTTGCATTTGCAGCTGCAGCAAATGTTGCTGTTGCTGTGCCAGCAGCAGCTGTTGCTGTTGTAGAATTTGCTGTTGCTGTTGTTGGTGTGGAACATTACCATTGCTGCATATCTTGCTATAGAGATCCGGCGTGGCCGTTGTCACATCCTCGAATTCGGTGCGAAGCGCAGTGCGCTTCAGTAAATTCAGATTGCCAGGCAAATAGGACAGAATGTTATAGATGAGACGTATATCCTCGCTGGAGGTCCACACTCCGGGACGCTTGTTGTGATACAGCTTGGCATATTGATACACATTCGCCGTGTTGCAGTACTCCATCTCGATGGCCAGCGATGAGATGGCACAGAACGTGCACGCCTGGGCGCCGCCATATCTAGAGGGGATTACAGAGAGTGAGGGAGATCAGTTGACTATTCCAGTGAAGGGTTCTTTCTTATCTCTGCTCACCTGTCCACAATCACAATGGGTCCATTGCGATAGTCATTGCAGCGTTCGTGCACATCGACAATAAAGTCATAGATGCTATTCGGATTGGACATCTCCGGCCAGCTGGGGCAGTGCAGCATCTTAACACTGAGCTCGTAATCATCCTGTATGGATTGTATGACAAAATCGCGACTCACATAGTCGCTCTTGTTGGTCTTGTTGAGGAATTTCACGCGATAGTAATCGCTTTCGATGGGCGTGGCCTCGTCCGGCCAGAACTGGGCAAAGTTCTGCAAGATAAGAGAAGAGTAAGTTATTCACTCCAAGTAGCTCCTGCTCTCACTGTCTACTCACAATGTCGTCCAGCGAGGAGAGCAACACAATGGTCTGTGCATTGTGATCCCAGACCATTTGCCAGAAATCCTTTATCGTGTGCGTCATGGGATGTTGGGTGACAATGAAGTCGCGTAGTCGACGGAAACCGTGTAGCCACGAAGCATTGATATAATCACTGCCATCCTCCCCCGGCTTGGGAGTCAAATGGACGCGACTACCCTCGATGGGAAAGATGGCGCCACGATTCTTGATCGAGTTCACCTGCTTCATGGCCGAGGCAATGTGTATGTCTTTTGTCTGGAATTGAATGATATTCTTGTACTGCTGCTCCAGGTAGGGTGTGCAGTTCTTGAGTTCCTCGACCTGTTCGGTCGTCAAATTGGTCTCGCCCGAGGCAATGGCTTCGACGAGGGCATCGTGCAGGAAAATATATTGCTCCTCCGTCTGCACAAGGAAGTTACGCTGTGCACGAATGTGACGCAAGAATCCAAAGACATTGACAATTGATTTCTGTTGGATCTGCTTGAGCATGGCGTCTAGCACAATGTAGGTGCCAGTGCGACCAACACCAGCGCTGCAAAGGATAAGGATTAGCCTGCTATACATGACACAACTCTGTCTGCAACTCACCTGCAGTGGACGACAATGGGACCTGCCTCGGGGGGATTGGCGGCTGAGGATTTCTTGATGAAATTCAATACGGGCAACGGATGATCCGGTGTACCATGATCGGGCCAGTTGGTGTAGTGATACTGATAGACGATCTTCTCCATGTTACATTGCTTCTTCTTCTTTAACTGAGCAGAGAAGATTGTTAATGAATTCAGCTAAGATATTCCAATTTCGCTTTACTCACCTTAAGATGCTTGATCTGCAACGTGCGCACCGTGTAGGTGGACATGACCTCCTCCTCGACCAGCTTGACCTGTATAACGCCATAGGTCTCGACACCATCCTTGGGCCAATACATGTCGCACTTGCGCCTGCCACGCTCCACCAAATTGGTAATCATCACAATGATCGCCACACGCTGTTCCCAGATCATGCGCCAGAAGCAATCGAAGGTATCGGGCAACGGTCCCTGGGTGCCAATGAATGCATGCGCCTTCTGATAGCCATCGATAAAGTTGGCATTAATGTAGTCCAGATTCTTCTTTTGTCCTGGCGTAGGATGCAAGTGTACGCGACTGTGATCATCTGCAGGTATAAAGATCAATATAATTAGGATTTTAGTTGAATCTCTTCTAGGAGGGAGCCACTTACAGGCTGTAATGTTGAGATAGCGATTCTTGCGTTTATTCTCCGGATGCTGCGAATGCTCGCAAGCCAAATCGTCACTGATGCACTCGTTTTGTATGGCCTCGTATTCCCGACTGAATCCAATATCCCCGTCCGCGTGCAGCGATGCCACATGCTTGGCAAACTCGTTGACTGGCACTGCGGCGCGTATCTCATCGCCAATCTTCACGGGAACCTCCCAATCCACTTGCGGAGCATTGGGATGATGTGGTGGGTCGTCCAGATAGTAATAGGCAGCATGGAAGCACTTTCTGCTGGAAGTAAAAAAGCGATAAGGTTTTTGTGTTAATCAAGGAGGAGCTCGAAAAAGATAAAGAGAACTGATTTCAAGATTGAAACAGGTACTTGTCATAATTAAGTATTAGTTTAGAATATGTCTCAGATAAATACATGTATAAAATGCAGAAAATTGAGGATAAAGAAAGCGAAAAACAAATCTAAGTGTTGGTCTTAAGCCTAAAAGTAACGATGGGAATAGGTTCTTTTGACCTAAGTCTTTCTTTACTAAAGGAGAGTCCCTTCTGGTTGGCGAAAATAGATAAAGAAAGGAGAAGGAGATACTTCTCCTAATTACAAATTAGGTTAAAATATATCTCAGAAAAAGGTGTGTATAGGAATTCAGGTCTCTAACTTTAATTTCCAGTACATTTCTTTGCAGGTTTCCCATTAAAGACTTGCTTGACTTGTTTGTATTTCTCTTAAGTTCATTTATATTAAGCTTCTTTCTTGTCCACTCTCATTGAAAACTGAAATACTGTTGTAGATGGCCGCCACTCTAAACGAACAAAGGACTCGAGTATCAGTTGGTCTTGGTGGTGCCACAAACAGAGGCAGCAGCAATACACAAAAACATACTTATATTTATTTAGAATAAGTAGAAAATGTCGGAAATAACAGAAATTATGAAACAGCAGGTGTCAGGTAAGCTTAAATGGGACAGCACACGAAGAGAGAGAGAGAAGGAGAAGAAGAAGGACTATAATTCAACTTGCAACGAGCTTTTAACAAATTCAAAATGCATAAATAATAAGCTGCTGTCGGGGCGGAGAATAGAGTGTGGTAGTAGGGGTGCTCAGGGAAGTAGAAGGTTCTCCTGCTTGACCATTGAAGTGCGTGCGCCTGGTCAACATTAACGGTATTTAGCAGCATCGAGGCATAAATAAGAAATTTCTTCTTCATAGCAAATATTTTTGCTTAGCTGCAACAAATGAGTGACAGCGACATGACTCGATTGAAGGAGGAGGAGGAGGAGAGAGCCTTGCCACCTGGCAAGCAGAAGGTGCCACCCCAATTTGAATGGGTGCAGCTGCTGCTGCAGCCCGTGGCAGATGCTTACAAATTGAGGTTAAGTTCTGTAATTGGCTTAAGCGATTACAAGGAGCACAAACTTTTACGCCAAGTTTCATTTCGCAGAGAGAGAGAGAGAGAGGGGTAGAAATAGTGTAAGTGCGAGAGTGAAGAGCTTTGCCTACGCAAGTCTTGCGAAAGTTTTGCGAACTTGTTGCCGAAGCTCGCGGCTTGAGTGAGCTGCCTTGCCTTGCCTTGCCTTGCTGCCTCTTGCAACACTCTTGCTGCGCTACTTTTGCAGTTAGTTGCAGATTTCATTTCGAAAAGATTCCTTTTGTTTCAATTGCACTACTCGAGAGAACTGTGTCTCGATTGGGCCCTTATCAGGCTGATAACAATGCACGCATATCTTGGCATATCGATTACACTTCGAGACAATCTGAATAGATTTAAGTGTGACCGTATATAGCTTTGTTAATTAGGTATTTTTGAGGTGAGGTTAGGTTTATAAATTTTCGAATTTCAAACAAGTAAAATGATCACCTATGTTGTTCTGATTATTAAAGTAGATATTATTTTAGTAATTCTTAAATATTCTTGTTTTTGTTTTTTGGGATTTTTCCGTCACGAAGTCACTTTAGTCATAACCAACTATAAGTATTCGTATTGTATACATTAATCAGTCTAATATTGTGGGTTAACTGCGAATTGGTCTTTGTTTTTTATATTAAAATGGAATAAATAAAATTATCAAATGTATATTATTGAAAGGAAATAATTTAAGAATACAATATACAAAAAAAGCTAATATTTGACTTCCATATAGAGGATAAGTGTTTTATTTTTTTTTATCAATACGAATGTACCTATTAATATACATATAAACATGTCTGTATGTCATTGGATA
The DNA here is from genome assembly GCA_018904595.1 of Zaprionus indianus. Lineage (NCBI taxonomy): Eukaryota > Metazoa > Arthropoda > Insecta > Diptera > Drosophilidae > Zaprionus > Zaprionus indianus. Next base: position 9,728,941 of record JAEIHA010000320.1, read on the forward strand.
CATGTACATCTATTTGTCATTTATAAGAAATTCTCGTATGCCTGTTATGTGGTCTATAAAATACAAATCAAAAGTATCTGTAATTGGAGTTTTCTTTAAAAAAAACAACATATTTCTCATGCTAACTCGCACTTCTGTGACACATACACATGCACATGTATAAATACATATTTATTTACGCATGTAGGCATGTAAACAAGTCGGCTTCGCATATGTCTCTGAATGTTGTTATTCAATTCCTTAGTCTCTTATTGTTTATGGGCCGCCGCTATTACGCACCAAATATTTATTATAACAAAATACATTTTTAATAAACTTGGTCACGATGTTTCTTAATCATAGAGCCAGTATTTACAAGCTCGTAAAATCCCCAAGTGCACTCGCACTTTACATATATAGTATATAGTATAAGTTTTTTATTTAGTAAATAGCTCGTTCGTTTTTATAATGAGTTGTTTACTTTTTTGTAAGTTATCTCGTGATTGCTTTTTTCCTAGTAATTAATTAAGTGTTTTTCTAGTATTTTCTGGTATTTCCACATGGAAGAATCTTTGTAAACTGGAATATTGATGAGCAGTTTATAAGTGTTTGTGCTGTCATGTAAGCTGGACTTTTTTATATACAAGGGGTATCTATGCGGCGACTAAGGTCAGAGTTGCGTTGCTCTCTCGATTGTTTTCTTTACCAACTTCCGTTTTGTTTATTTATTTCTTTTTGCCTTTTGGCAGCGGTTGAAATTCTCTTTCTCGTCTTCTTCAGTTGTTGTTGTGCTCATTTGCTATGCATTTTGTTGACGATTGTTTTTGTCATAAAGTTTGATCGGAAGATTCTGTTTACGTTGAGTGGGAGACGTGATGGGAAAGGGGAAGGCTACAAGGAAGGGAGCGGGGGAGGGGATAGACCTTTATGACCCACTTTGCTGGTGGTGGTGGCCCACTTGGCGGCAGCGAAACTTACGTAAACCAATTTCCACGTTGCGATTTGCGGCGTACGAGCGGCGTCGATGCCGACGTCGCGCTGTTGCGCCGCTTCTCCCCCTCGGCTGACATGTGCGCGCTTTCCTTCTCTCCCTCTCCGTCTCTATCCCTCTCTCTGTCTTGTTCTCTCTGATGATCTCTCTGTGATGATTGTGTGGGAGTGCCAGGAGGGGTTTGAAGGGGGGTGCAATGCGGGGCAAAGCTCGACTGTGTCTACAAGTCAAATTGCATTGTACTTGTTGCTGTAGCTGTCGTTGCTGTTGTTGCAGTTGTTGTTGTTGCTTGAACACTTTTATTTACGCAAATTACGTCATGTTGCCAATTGCAGCAGCAGCAGCAGCAGGGGCAGCCGCTCTGTCGCCAGGCACTTGCTAAATTCTGTTGTACGCAATTGACACACACAAACACAAGACTAACACTTCCACTCACATATATGTATGTGCACACGCAATGTGAGAGCGATATAAAACGCAGACACTAACAATAACAATTCACGGGCTTATCGTGCCTTTGTATTTCTCCGATTTGATAAGCAATATGTGCGTACTATTCCCTTTTGCGCGTTTCGACGTTTAACACTCTCGCGCTCGCTTTTTTGTTGATCACGATTCGATAATCAAAACGAAACTGAAATTCGAATCAGAATAAAAAGCTGTAGACACCTCAACATCTGCGCAATGTTATTGCCAGTGCTGTTAATGTTAATGTAAGCATGCGGGTTCTCTCACTCTCGCTGTGTCGATCAGCGCAGAGCGAGCAAGCTTTACATGCATGTATTGGCGCTGTTAAAACAGCTGAGTGATAACACGCGCTTGGGCTCGTCTCCCTCTCTCTCTCTGTGATAGTATTTTTAGTATTTCGGGCAAAAATAGTTATTTTTAAAGTGCACTTATTTATAGTCAAACAAAGGACTACAAATATATGTATCTACCAAATATCTACTGCGTATTTGCAGACACCATATGTGTGAATATACCATTTCTAACTGAATTAGTAATCACGAATCGAACAACTTTCAGCAGTTAGTTACAAATAACAGACGGCTAAATCGGCTAATTGGCTCTAGGCAAAGAATAACAATAATCGTGCAGACTGAGAAAAGTTTTCAACAACTGCGGATAATACGCATAGTGCCAGAAGAGTCTCGGCTCATAGGGAGAGAGAGAGAGAGCGGGAGAGTGGAAAAAGTGAGAGGCAAATCATGTGGGCTCATGTCGATTTTACTGTTGATATTAAAGTAAAAGTCGGAAAAGTTTTATAGCTGCCAGCAAAAGGAATACGAGAAGAACAGCAACAACAAAAGAAACTGATGAAGTGAAATCTTACACAGACGCGCACACACCAATGTATTCATATGTATGTATGCGAGCATGTTTTTTCAGGTTCACTTTACCGGCAGCCTTCGAATTTTTCTCGTTGGCTGCGTCCTGCCAAGGGCTTCACACACCCGCATGCACGCACACACACACGGGCACAGCGCACTTTGACCCGTCACCCCTTATGGACCATCGCACACACGTGCTTCTAATATTTCTGCCGATACCAGGGCAACAATGGCACGTTGGCAAAAGTTGCGCATACGAAGCCAAAACAATTTCTTGCCAATGTTGTTTTATTTTTGGGCAAAAGTTGGCAGAGAATTTCTCTGACACGGGCCCCCTCATACACTTGCACTTCTGCAGGGGAATACTCAGCCACACACACACACACACACATGGGACAAGGCAAACAAAGTCATCGCCACAAAACAATGTTGCCAAACTGCAGAAAATATGAAACTAGCAGACACCAACAAAGCCTTATAACAATCGGGTGCGACAGAGATAGAAATATTATATTCGATATACTCGATATACACATGTACACGTATGCTTGCGCCTTGTGCGAAGTTTTTCCATTTTTGTTCGCGGATTTTTTTACTTGGCGTCAAAATGTAAATAAAAGTTGCCGTTATCGTTGACATATTTTGCAAGTATTGCACCCGACAAATTGTTCCAATATAAATTCCTTGAGTATTTTCTGTGACACCAGCTGAAAACTTCTGCCGTTGGCGATTCTTTATGTTGATAGCACGAATTTCGTTTAATTTGCAAACTTAAGAGATAGAATTCCGAAGGGGCAATTTAAGTGAGCAGAAAATATATAACAAAAGGTGTTTCTTTATAATACCTTCTTCAATCAACAGTTTAGTTTAGTGTTGGTCAATAGAAAAAGGGATATCACATGATGTGCTCTCTTATTAGTTTAACTATTGAAAATAGATACTAAAATATAATATAGATGACATGTCTTTTGAAAATAAAAATATTGTGTTGGTAGCCCTAAAGATCCCGAGCTCTGCAAATGTTTAAATTCACAAAATATACATTTTTTTTTGGTTCACAACTGTGGCAACTTGAGAAATGGTTGGCTTTTGAAAAAACATCCCCTACCACGCGTCCTATTTCAATTTCACTCACTCCCTTTCCACCATGGCGAATGGGGACCCTTAACTTTGCAGCATATTTGTAAAATATAAATAAAATGGCATTAATTTGTTAGAAAACACGAGTTGGTAAACGGTCTGCGGGCTGAGAAGGGTAGTTAGCGCATGCGAGACTGTGTGGGATCTCTGGATCGTGTGGGAGTGGCAACTTTTATTTGACATATTCGCGGGAGCATGAAAAATGGCATAAAAAAAAAGAGAAATAAAAACAAGTAAACATTTTTCATTGAAGTTAAAAATGTTTCGCATTTTCTTTATGTTGTGTCGAAGGAGCGAGAATACTTTAGCGGGGGGTGGATGGGGGCTCTCGGGCAGGCATTCGGGTCCGTTTAAGGGTCTGCGTACGAGTCTGGGTAAGTTGAAGCCTGAGGGCTTTGTTTTCTTGACGAAGGGATTGGGGTAGCCTGGCCAATGAGTGGGTTAACTCAACTCTAACACATAATAAAGACTTTAAGTAACTTAAAACTGTTTGCTTGTCTCTCGCTCTGCTCCGTTTCATTCCGTTTCCGTTTATGATTTTGTGATTTGAATTTTAATTAACATTTCAAATGAATATGCGGGCGGTCTTTGGGGCTTTCATGACCGGGTCCGGATCCGGTTGCGGGTCCGTCTACCCTATTTACTAGCTCGGCACAGCATGGCTATGCTACTCTGCTCTTTGGGTCTTTGTTCTATGGTGTTTGCCTTTCGTTGCTGCGGGAACTTCTTTTTCAAAGGATCCGAGTTTTTCTCGTTATAAGCAAATGGCCAACAAAGGCGCTCTTCTTCTTATGTCTGTGTCATAAAGTTCAATTAAATCCACTCGGAAATCAAATCAACTGATGGCATGCTGTAGCATGTTTGCAAAATTTCTCAAATGCTGAATGTACACAAGAACGAAAAAAAATCAAAACGTAATAAACAAGTTATGAGACTGGCCATGGAATGCATAAACGTGCGAGAACTCATCTCAAAGCATGATTGCAATTCATATTTGCAATGTATTCAAAGTCTTTGAGTTTTGTTTAATATGCCATGAAATTGATGTATGAATAGGATGGCGGAAATATTGAATTCGCAATCGTAATAAGTTTTTAATAGTTTTGTTACTAATTGAACAACCGTATATATTTAATTAATTTAACGAAGTTATTTATCAAAGTCAAATGAGTTCAGCATTTAGCAGCTACTGTGCTTGCGCCCTAAATAAATATTAGAGTTATCCATTGTTGAGTATGAAGGACCACGAAGCACTAAATTGGTTGGTGGTAAGGACAGAGAGAAGTAGGCAAAGAGAAATGAAAAGTAATCATATTTTAATAATTGTTGAAAAGCGTCCCTACCCTGCAAACTATTTACATTGTAAGTCAATTATTAACTTTACATGTAACTGATTTTAGTTGATTTGATTTAAACGATTTTTGTAATATGTTTATTTATTGTCATTTTCCCATTTTACTCTTTACTCGACAGTCGTAAGTCTCACAACACTGGTTGATAGACCTGATCAATGAGTGGCGGCAAACCGATAAATGGTAAGTTGATAATCGAAGCTTAATGCCAGGGCACAATATACGTAGAAAAAGTTAAGGACATTTTAAGTCATTTAAAGAAAGATCTGTTAAATTAAAGGAAACTATTGACGCCAAACGAAAAAACTTCTTAAATTTTCTTTTTGTTTTAAATAGAACAGACACGCCATTAAACTTATCTTTCAACGAGCTGCGATAATCCGCAGCTTATTTCCACTTCACAACTCTTTTTGGCAAAGCGATGTGCATGCGTGAAGCTATATATAGTATACTATATATATAGAAATACATATGCACATACATATATAGTATATATATATGAATATATATATATATGTTCTTGCTTCTAGGCAATAAAACTGTAGCCAGCCTCTCGAAATAGAACTATGCAACACATTGGTTAGCTGGAGAGCTATCGCAAGGCCTTCGAGGAAGGGGCGCGGGGCGTATGAGCATTATTTATAGCACATGCAGCTGCACTTGTTCATGTACATATGTATATACAGTGTCTATATAGCATAGGTCGCCACTTACCTCCACAGGAAGAACGCCATGACGATCAGCACGATGCCGAAGCAGCTGAAGATGATCCCAACCAGCACGGCCAGATTGTAATCGTTGTGCGACTGACGCAGCAGCGGCTGCAGTTTCTCGCAATTGGGTTGCAGTTGTATCTGAAAGCAGGTGAAACAACCAGGTGAGTGAGTTAGGTGAAAAGAAAGAGAGAGGAAGAGAGAGAGAGAGAGAGAGAGGAGGAAAGTGCGCTATGTCCTTGGCTTTTGTTATTTAATTTAATTTAATTTTAATTTAAATTTTATTATAATATCTAGTGCTGTTGCTTTTGTTGTTGCTGCTTTAATTGTTGTTCTTCTTCTTGTTGCTGTTGTTGCTATTGTTGTTGCATAAATCACATTTATTTAGAAAGCATTTGTGCCATGTGCGTCTGAGCGGAAGTTGCAGCGGAAGCGTAGCATGTAAATGTGGCCAAAAGGTGTAGCCACTTGAAATGCAAGCCAAGGCAACAGCAACAACAACAACAACAGCTATAAACAGCAGAAACAACAACACGAAACACAGCAGAAAAGACAACAACAACAAGCAGCAACAACAACATAAACAATAACTTGGCGAATTTTATGCAAATGCTGAAGAAAATCAACATAAGCACAGGAGAAGGCGAAAAAACACACACCCACACACACACACACACACACACACACACACACACACACACACGCACAGCCATAACGCCCACCCCCTTTTGAGGCGTGGCATTGTCCTGCTCGTCTCGAGAGCTCAAACGAGGTCAACAAAATCACCATAATTTTGTTGTTGTTGTTCTCCGATTCCCGGCCTTGCATCATTTTTTATGCATGCAACAAAGTTTTTTCCACTGTTTGTACATGCGTGTGCGTGTCATGCAGCATGTTTATTATGACAAGTTGAATGTCTTCCCCGAAATGTCAATAAACGATAAATGCCAGCCTGCTGTCGTGTAGGGCGGGGTCGTGGGCGTGTCAGTTTGGGATGACGCCCTAAGCGGCCATTTCGCATGCATGCATAGACGGACAGCTTATTGCGCATACGCCGCGAGGGCCCGAGGAACAACGGACAAAAGCTGATGCGCGTCTCAATGGAAATTTATTTCTTACGGAAAATCATATTTCGCCGCGGGCTTATGGCGCTCGATGTGGCCTACAAATATGCGCCCTGGCAAATATGCAATAAACTTTGGGATAAGACGACAAACGGAAGGAGACAAGGAGAGAGACAGTAGATAGAAAAAGAAAGACAGGGACAGGTGGGCGAACTTAGCTGGGTGCGTTATCAGCTCCATTCATAAGCATCTTTATGGTCTGCCACGGACGGTGCACGTTTGTGCATGTTTATGCATGTCTATACTTACAATTCGTGGTTCCGAAAATTTGCCCAACACTATTTTCTTGGGATTTATCACACTGAACGTCATCGCAGCCACCTTCACCTCGTAGTACGAATTCGTAGTCAGATTTTGCAAGATCATCTAAGGTAGAAACAAGAAAAAAACAATATGCATATTATTAATAAATAAATATATTTCGCGAAATATATAAAGCGTAAATCATTGACAATTGTAGCACATAAATCCCGGTTTTAATTTGATTGCGCAAAAAGCCATTTTTTTTAATTTGTTTGTATCGAATTCCCTCTAAAAATTATTATAGCTTACTGTTTTTTGCCATGTTATTTATTTCCCCCCTCCTGCTTTCTACACTCGCTCGGTGATATTTCAATTCCCCAAAAAACTTCTACAATAACTGCAAAAAGGGACATAGAACAGTAAGGGGGAGTCGGTGCGGAGGGGGGACACAAAGAACAACAATAACAAAATATGATGAAAAACAATATAAGGTTGGGTGCTTTTTACTTGTATTATGCCATTTTATTGTTACGATATTTTTGTCCAAACTTTTATTTATTTATTTTTCTTACTATCTCCACGTGTGGGAGGGGGGCTAAATAAAAACAAGGCAAAAAATATGCAGACAAAGTGGCGCTCACTAAAAAACACCGTAGCAAAAAGAGAAAGAAAAAACAACAGCAACAACAACAAAAAGCGCAGCATAAATGTAATTTATTTGCTCTGCAACCCGAACAGGTGTGCCAGATGGGGGTCGCATGTGTGTGTGTGTGTGTTTGGCGTGTGTGAGTGGGTTTGCGATATTGTTTTGCCCAGGCATTTACAGGCTGCACAAAGCCAAAGCCAAGCCGCGTGTGGGCGTGGCTGGTGCTGCAGATAAACATTTGTAAAATATTTACATGAGTCGCCGCAAAGCGTTGCCACTGTGCTTACTATTCATAACGGTACTTTATACTGGGTGTTTTAGTTTTGGCTGAAGTCGGACTCTGATATTGTTTTAATAATATATAAGTGTGCCCAATACACTATCGCTAGTTCAATGAAACTCGGATATCGATAGATCTATCGACAGCTTTAACGTTAGGGGAAGTGTTGTATAATGCGAGAAGCAAGAAGGAGCGTCAATTTGTAAATTGCAGAAAGAATAAGTTAATAAATAATAAAATAAAAATTAATTAATAGTAAAGTTATAATGTAAATATAATAGATAACATAATATTAATAAATAAATAATAAATACATTTATTATATATAAATAAATCAAAATGATACCATTTTCCTACTATTTCTGACGTCTCTGCCAACTCAAAACTCCCCACAGGTTATCACACCTGCTAGTGGGTATTAGCACGTTGTGTTGCCGACATTTTACTCGTTATTTATGCTGTTTGTAGCATAAAAATGCAATTATTGTTTGCAGTTTTTTGCCAAATTCTCTCCCTAGTTTCGAGTGGAGTCTCCCCCTCCTCTCCCCCTCTCCAGCGTTCGTTATCTGGTTACCCGTGTAGAATATTTATCAAAGCATACTTTTTGGCGACCAAAGCGCAGCAAAAAATAGAAAAACCCACACACAGAAAAATATCAAAATACCTATGGCAAAGCTGGCAACAATCAACATTTTGTTTGACCACAGCGAAAAAAGGGTATATAGAAAAAAGAAGCGCCTGCAAAAGTTTTCACTTGCGAAAAACTGGCAACAAATATGCGCAACCAAAGCGACAAAGTAAAGTGGGAAAAAATGCACTAAAAGTTCTGCTTAACTACTTGATACCCTGGCTAAAGCATACATCTTTAATCTGAGATAGTCTAGGCTAGTCTAGGCTGATATTTAGTCAGACAGACTTATATATTGACGGTCAGCTGAATAACTCGTAACGGATATAAGATCTACTAAAATAATAAGTACAGACTTCTGAATTTAGTATTTATTTATTTTTTTAGCCTTATTCAACTTTTTTTCTCATAATAGAAATGGAAAATTTAAGTAAACTTCTTGTTTTCTCACATTTCCTTCTTTTATCACTCATTATTAATTTTTATTATCACTCATTATTGTTTTATTATGCGCATTAAGCATCTGGAATACCACGATAAGGTTCAGGCAATTAAAAAAGATTTATTTTCGTGTGACTCAAGTTGCAAGTGTTTTCTTATTATTATTCGTTTTTTCCCATTGGGATTGAAGAGTGTTTTTCATAGCAACTAATGATTTTTTATCCTATTGAGTTCAATCATAATGCCAGATCTATGTACATGCCGTGCTCAAAGTAAAGTTTGTAGTGTTATAATCAAAAATGATTTATGAATCATTGGAAAATAAACAAATAAACAACATTAAAATGTAAAGCATTAAAGGGCTCTTATATGATAAGAGATGTTGTTCGAAAACTAATTAAAATGTGATTATGGTATGAAACATTAAAGTTCAACATTTGACTGCAAGTACAAATAGTGAGTAATATTACTTTACTTTACTTTACTTTAAATAGATAAATTACTCGAATGCTCTAAAAATGAGAGAAAAAGGTAGTCACAAAAAAATCTTACAGAAGAGATAAGCAGAAGAGAACAAAAAATTATTATACATAATCAAAACAGCTCTTATCGCTTGGTACATTTAAAAAATATCGACTGAATACACCCATTTTAAGGGCATATTCAAATACCTCCGACAATAAAGCCTTGTCTGGTCGGCCACTTTCAGGCAATTCCCACAAAAGTTGTCTGCGAAAAAGTCTTTGATAAATTGTTCGACTAACTGTTTGCCCTTTATAACACTGACTGTCGTTTGCCTGCCTGTGCCCGACTGTTTTTTTCCCTCTTTTCCCTCACTTACCGCAGTCTCCAGCTCCTTGGCGGATGCATTGATGCGTATGTCGCGGTGCGTGTCCTGGCCAGCGAGCCTGGTCTTGATGACATAAAAGTCGATGGTATTGTAGAATTCGTAGGGTCGCTTCCAGCGTATCGTAATCGAGTCCTGCGAATGACACGTCAGATTCACAATGGCCGGTGCACTGGGACCGCCCACATCGGTGCGTTGGGCAATCTGATCGGAGGGTTCGCCCTCGTTCTTTGTTGTGAATGCCTTGACAATGACGCGGTAGTCGGTAAAGGGCTCTGCAAAAAAAGGCGAAGGAGGGTTAAAAACAATTAGATTGCAATGGGTTCGTTTGTTTGTCGCTTTACATTTTATTATAAAATATTTATATATATATCTGCACCGTGGGAGATTTAATTTTATATGATTTCAACACTGCCCCCTGCTCTTCCCTGCTGTTTCCCATATAGAGTATTTTTTTTATCGCGGACAAAATGAAAATTAATTTTGCCGAGTCTATGATATCATTTTAATTACGGCATCAAGTTGCATGCGCTGAAATGCTGTGCAGAAATTGCAAAATTTAAATATTGCCCAAAGGCAAAGTGGCAAAGTGCAGCGGGTGTAGAGAGAGAGAGAGAAGGGAGAGCGAGAGGAAAGTTGGCGCATTCCGAAAATCTTGCTAAAACTGGCAACTACTTCATGCTGGCAACAGTAACTTTTACCTGCTGCAGCCGCACCTGATGCGCGTAATTAATTAAACAATGTGGGTGCAGTGGATGCCTCCCCCCTCTTCAACTTCTCTGTGACGTGCTGCCATATGCGGGCCACATTGCGTATGAGCAATGAGCAAGATGCACAGTCGCGTTGCCTTCTTTTCAGGGAGTTACAGCTTAATTGCAGCGGGTGCAAGGGAGGCTGCTTTATCCCCCCCTCTTCTCTTCCCTTACTTTGCCTTTGCTTTTCTTTGTGCCTTTTTCCCCGCTTTGCCTGCATCACATAATTCAAGCTACTACTCCTACTCTTGCTTTTCCAGGTCTACTCTTTCTACTTCTACTTCTACTTCACCTGCTGTCACTTCTCTTTATTCTCCTTCTTTTGCTCTTACTCTTCCTGTTTCCCTTTCTACATCTTCTTATACTCCTGCTTTCGCTGCTCGTGCTCTTCCTGCGCCTTCTTCTGCTGCAACTTCTTCTGTTTTCACTCTTCCTGTTTCTTCTGATGATATGCTGTTCTTTCTGCTCAGACTCTCGCTATATCTGTGCTCATTCCTCATGCAGCCACTCCTGCCCCCACTTTGAATTCTTCTGTTTCTACTACTCATGTTCTTTCTAATACTCAAACACCCGTTCTATCTGTTCTTACTTCTCGTGCTTTTTCTCCTTTTTCTTCTCTCACTTCTTCTGTTCTTGCTTCTCCTGATCTCTCTCTCTCTCTTCTCTTTCTTCTCTTTTGGTGCTGCTCCTGCTCTGTCTACTACGACTCCTGCAGCTAATCCTGCTTCTTCTGTTAATCTTGTTTTTTCTGATACTCCTACTGATAGTCCCATTATCTCTCTCTCTCTCTCTCTCTCCATCCTGACTCTTCCGCATCTGTCTTGAGCACTGCTCTAGGTTCTCTAGCTATGGCTTTTGCTACTACTGCTTCTCATGCTGCCGTTCCCTCTTCTCGTAATTCTGCCGCCTGTTCTCTAAATTCATAAACTGCTTCGCCTGGTCTTACTACTCCTTCCACTTTGACTGCTGCTCCTTCTCATCCTACTGCTGCTTTCTTGATATTGCTCCTGCTTTATCTCTACTACATACTTTTGCTCTTGTTTACTTCTCCTTCTCCTGCCATTTCTTCTTTTCCGCCACACCTTCTCTTACCACCTTTAACTACTACTTTCTTCATTTGCTGCTAATACTCTCACTTTCCCCGTTCTACTCTGCCTTTTCTACTCCCGTCATCAGATTGTCCCCTTGCTACGCCTGCTATGCTTGTTGCTCCTTCTCCTTCTGCTACGCCCGCTACTTCAATTGTACCTCCTGCTCCTTCTGCCACTCCCCCTGCCCGTTATCCTCCCCCCCCTTGCTGCCTCATAATTGCAGGCGTCAAAGTTGTTAACAACAACAGCGAAAAGTGGCCAGCGCTGAGCACTCGAAACTATTTAATTACAAAGCGTCGTGCAAACAATTGACTCGCTCTACAATTACGGCTAATAAGAGGGCGCGGGCGGTTAGCCTGGACGGGGCGTGGCAAGGTAGGTAGGGTTAAAGCGCTTAAAGTGACTGCGGCGCGTGGGTGACAGGGTTGACAGCTTGACGGCGTGACAGCGTTAGCTGCTTTAGCTTTACTTGGCTCGTCCCATAAAATGTTCAATTAAAATGGACACACTTTTGTAAGTGTGACCCTTTTACTTACTCAGACTCTGCAGCTCAAAGTGTATCAATGTCTCGGCCGCGTTGCGGGAATTCTTAACAATTTCGACGCCAGTTTGATTGTCGTGTATGTGGAAAACATGATAGCCTGCGATGGCGCCATTTTGATTCTTTGGCGGATGCCAGGACATGGTGATGCTGGTGGAGGACACATCCAGTACGGTGAGATTCTGAGGCTTGCTTGGCACTGCAAAGAGAGAGAGAGAGACAGAGAGAGAAAGTTGGTAAAAAGTTTCGCAAAAGTTAAATATCTCAAGGAATTTTCAAAGAATTTTTCGCGTTCGTCTTTCGTTGCATACTTTTGGGCTTAGCATACGAGTTGGGCGCAGAGAAGTTCAACTTAGACTGACTTTATCAAAGGCGACACAGCTTGGCAGCTGTCTCCAAACACCCCTCCTCCACCCCGATTCCCTTCCCAGCCACCTCCAGCTGCCTCAACTTGTGGCATAATGAGCAAGCGCAGCCGGAAGCTGCCGCCAAAGTGAAGCTTACAAAACATATAAATAATTTATTAAATAACAAACAAAAATAAAACTCAAGACAGGCAGCGAATGTGCAAGGGGGGAGAGGGAAGAAAGGGGAAATCGAATAAATTGAAATGAATATTTTGTAAGCGAAGGAGACGAAACAATTTATATTCAAATGCCACTCACACGATATGCTAGATTGTCTCTCGCGCGTGTGTGTGTGTGTGTGTGGGAGGTACAATAAAATTATATATTCAATTACAAGAAGTGGGGTAGGTAGCAAGAGCGAGAAAGGAGAGAGAGAGGGAGAGCAAAACTGGCACAAGCCAAGCGCAAAGTAATCGAAGCGCATAAAGAAACGGAAATGCGATTGCGAGCAATTTATTATTGCTGCAATTGTGAGACGCTCTAAGTAACACACACACACAGACAGCCACATACGTGCACAGAGACACACATATATACACAAAGGCACACAAAGACACACAAGCAAAAGCCAGCAAGCCGAGCAAAGGATGCAGAGCTGCAGCAATAATTTCATTTGGCAGCCAAAGGACAACACACTCTGCTCTGGCCATGTGTGACGCTGCCTGTGTGTCTGCGTGTGTGTGCTGTATGTGTGTGTGTGTGTAAGTGGCAAAAAACACTAAATGGTAATTTATTTTACTAATACAACAAAAAAGCAAACGGCAAACGGACAAAGGGCAAAGGCAAAAACGTTTTGCGTTTGGCAGCAATCAAAGAGAACAAATGAGTGACCCTAGGGCAGCACTTGACCGCCCCCCTTTCACCCCTTCTCTCTGCCATGCAAATGCGATAAACCTTAGCAAAACAGTAGAAGAAGCACACACACAGAGAGAGAGAGAGAGAGGGAGTGCGGCACATGTGTCTGTGTAAATAAACAGTCGCTGTCAATGTGCAGAAATTTATACAATTCAATAAATGGCATTTCTCTGTCCCCCTCTCGCTCTCTCTGCCACTACTATACACTCTTTATCCCCACTGCCCTCTCTTGCACTCTTTTTGCACTGGGTTCTTTGCAATTGAAAACGGAAATGGAAATGGGAAATGGACTAGACGAGGCGCACTGGCTTGCAACGGCCAGGCAGGCAAAGGAAAAAGCCAATTTATAGACTCCACTAGAGCAGAGGCAGCCTGAGAGGGATGACAGAGAGAGGGAGACGGGGTGTGGAGTTGTTGGCTTCGATTGGTGCTTGGCAAATTGTAGGCTGGCTTCCTCTTGGTGAGCGCGCGTGGCATTAAAATCAATTAAGCAACAAAGTGCTGCATACATTCAGGCGCCAAAGGATAAATGTCCTCGCAGGTGCACACGTCAGGTTGAGAGGGAGGGGGGAGGGAGAGAGGATTGTGACTGGCAGAGCGACATCGCAGTAAAGTTAATAGCATTGACAGATGCCAACTATAGTCAGCGATGCCTGCCTTCTTTGTGCAGCATCTTAAGCCAACCCCTCTTCCCTCCCCCTACTCCACTGCTCAGCCCTTAAGTGCTGCTAATTGGTTTTTGCCATATCGTTTACATTCATGTTTGCAGCCTCCCGCTTTGTTTGCCGTTAGTTGGCCGTAAAGTGTTTTGCATCCAGCCGAGCTTATGTTTTCCAACTCATCTCGCAGTACATCTTAAAGTGGTTGACGCAAAGATAAACTATTTGGGCTCGGGCTGCAGTTGCAGGTTGCTCTAATTGTTAATAGTAAGTAGAAGGTATTAAGTTATTAATAAGTCAACTACAAGTCAGATTAGTCAAGTCCAAGCAGAGTAAGTTTATCGTGGATTCTGCCTATGCTCAAAGAGTCTACTTAACATATAACGAGGACTGCACTCTTTTATAACTGCAATGTATTTGCTATCGGTAATTTATAATACATTCTTATATCGATTAAATGCTTTGCAAATATTTTAGATAGATATATTATATTCAACTTTTATTTATCTTAAAATGTAATATGATTACGGATTAATGATTTATATATTCTATGTGTTATTATGATATAATGTGATTATTACAGATGTCTTACATCAGTCAGAGAAGAATAAATAGAGAGAGACTGTAGAGATCTGGCAACCCTTTTATTTTTATTTATTTTAAACAGATAAATTTCTGTTATCGATATCTTTGTAATCCTCTTTTCATCGCTATCTGTTAATCACACAACTTTACTTTACTTTAGAAACTTTTACATTTTAATTAAAATAAATATAACAATTTAAATGCAGCAGACAATGTTTGGATATTTGTTTATCAACATCTCATGGAAGAATTTACAGTAGAAATGGAAACACTTTAAAGTTGGAAACACTTTATATATTGTAACATATATCTCATATCTTCTACATCAGTCAGTTTTCCAATGATAAGAAAAAGCTTCCTTTTGCTTGTCATAAGGAACTGCAACAATTTGAGCTGCTCGACACCCTACCCTTTCTCAGTGCTAGTTTGTCTCGCACTCTTGGGGCTGCCCTTTCCTGTCCTCGAGGACAGACTTTTCTGGGATTTAGCACGGCACAGACCGAGCGTGCTACAAATTAAAAGAAAACAATAGAGGCGCGTCCGTCCACGTCGTCGTCGTGGAGCGGAAGAAGCCAAGTGTGAAAAAGCAAAAAGGAAAAACTGTGTAAAATGAGAGAAGGAAAGTCGAAGTAGAGAAAAAAAATCTCAAAGCTGCGCGTGATTATTTTCACAAAGCGAAGGCAGAAGAAGAAAGCAGGAAGCGAAATCTTTTTTAAAAGAGTTGCTGCGCCCCGAAAACCAATATAGACGACGTGCTTAAGTTGTTAAGAATGGCAAACAAAGGTAGTGCGGGCCCAGGGTGGTGAGGGGAGGTGGGGGGTGCAACTGCCGAAGGTACAGTAGTGGAGGGAGAGGGGGGTGTAAAGCAAATAGCATTAAGTTGTCTGAGCCTAAAAGGAAACAACGACTAAAAATAAAGTCAAAAAAATATCGTAGATAGAAAAGAACTCGCTATAATGGCAGCACTGTTATGCCGTATAGAGTGCACGTCATTACAGGGTATACGGCAAATAAAACGACTCTTTTTGTTGTTGTTATTGTTGCGCGTGTGTGCTTTATTTATTGTTGTCCTTTGTTGTTGTCGCTTAAGTTTACGAGCTGCTTTAGGACTTAGCCAGACGTAAAAACTAAACAAAAGCCGAGGCAGAAGAAGAGAGAGAGAGAGAGAGAGGGAGAGCGGGAGAGGAGGATGCCTGTCAGAGACACACAGCCAGGCAAACAAACAATTAAGGTGTGAGCGTGTGTCGATGTGTTAAGGGCACACACACACAAGAACACTCCCACACACTCTACGTTTCACATGCAATTTGACATGTGAACGCCGACGCGGCTGGCTGCCTTTCAATGGCGCAAGAGAGAAAATTATGCGAGAAATAAAGCCGAAAAATAAAAATGAAAAACTTTGTCTTGCACAAAGTAAAGAAAGAAAGAGACGGAAATAAAACGAGGTACCTACGAAATACCGAAGGTTCTATACCCTTGCAGGTGCTTATCTCCTTCGAATGTTCCAATACTTGTTATATATAATGGTGCAGAACTGAATGGTATTCTGTTTATTGAATATTAGGTCTCATTTTGCTTGGCGCTGATAAGTTAGGTTTATTTATAAAATTTAAAACTAGTTTTCATATAAAATCCTTCATTTCGGTCGATTGCTCCTATGGCAGCTATATGATATAGTGGTTGGATTTGTATGAAATTTTATATGCATATTATATATATAGCATTATTATAGACAGACGGACACACGGACAAACAAACAAACGGACAGACAAACGGACGGAGAGATGGAAAGACAGACTGATCCATAGACAGACAGAGCTAGTTGGATTCCTCTACTGATGCTGATTCAGAATATACATATTTTATGGGATCAGAGCTGTTTCCTAAGCTGCGTTTCAAACTCCTAGCCAAAGTTAATATACTCTCTGCAGGGTATAATAAAAACAGAATATGGCAGCCAAACAAGTAGCGTAGGTGGCTCTGCTGTTCCAGCTGCCTACCTGGCAACCATATGCAGCCTACGCATGTGTGCCTGTGTGTGTGTGTAAGTGTCCCCCAAGGGCGTGAAAACTTTAAAATGTATAGCTTAAATATTGACTGATGCGTATCCTGCACGGACATAGTCCATATATTTGCTCTTTCATTCTCTCTCGCACAGATAAAGAACAAGTTAACTGCGCCAACTAATAGTGCCTTATACTGCTCTCTTACTCGCACAAGTGGAAGAATATTTACCTACAACTCAAGCAGAATTAGCTCAATGCAATGAACAAGTATTGCGCACATAACCTAACTTTACTTGCAGTACACAAACCTAACCTCACCCAAACTGACAATTAGGAGCCTTTGCTGACTCATTTATTACATTAGATTTTCGATTTTCAGTACGATAAAGGCTGAAGGCTCAAATATGTATGTTCAAGACTCATGTCTTGACTTGCCCACCCCGCTCTGCCTACCCTACCTGCTCTACCTTCCTTATTGTGCAGCTATTACTCAAGTTAATGTGCCTGCCGGGAAAGTCAAATAAAGCCTTCGTCTTTATAAGCTGAACTCATCATGTTTGCGCCCGTCGGGCAATTTGTAACTGGCATTTGCACATGTCATTTACTTATTGCTGACTGCAGAGGTGCCTGTCCAACTCTTCATTTTCTTGGTAATTGTCCTTTGACACTGGGCCACCCTGTATGACATAAAGTTGAGCACAACTTGAGCATAGCCAAGGGGAAATTTGAGTTGAGCTGTCCAGGGCAGAGCTGTGCTGTTTCTATTTCTAATTATTCGAATTATTTTGGTATATTATAGAGTGTCTCTTGATGGCAACAGGTCCGCAACGAGGTGTGTGTGCAGGGCCATCGCCTGCCAGAGGTCCACTTAATAATAATTAAATAATATGAACAGTAGCGTTATAGAAGACTTTACGTTGGATTTAATGTCTTTAGTTGTTATAAAAGCTAAAATCTTAATGTTCAAACAGTCGAAGTAAGTTGACTGCGATTAGTACTGAACAAGAATATATATTTCTCAAAAACTGTTGGAGAATTATCATTTCAATTCTTCTTTTTGTGATATGATTTATGAATTAATTTATCAACTGTATTTTCTACTAATATATTTATTTAATGTAAGGCATCAAAAAGATTGCACTAGGGTGCCTAGAACTGAACAAGTTGTATCTATAACTGTTTCAGAAACGTACTTCTATGATAATTTTATTAGATTGTTAAAAATATTTTTGAGTCTTAGTAATTTCTTTTTTTTTTGGTCATCCGGTGAGTTTTTTGCCCTTAATATTAACATTTTATCCATTTACCATCTTAGTTCCTGTAGAATATATTTTTCTTTTTATTATTTTCATGTTTTTTATTATGGAATATACCATAAATATAAATAGACATATAATAATGGAAATTATTCCAAAGCACATTCAAAACCTCCTCTCTTCTTTGTCTTCCCTGTGCAACTTATTCCTTTTTGTTCCTATATACTAACTTTTTCTATATATCTCCCCAACTTTAACTGCGATTTAAAGTCACTTGCAACTCCCTCCAAAATGTGCTGCTAATTAAGCCACGCCCCCACCCCATGCCCGCGAGTAACACAAACAAGTGAGCGATAAATCCAACGGCGCCGGCTTGTGCCGCGTGTGGGGGCGTCGTGTGTTATCGGCACGGGAAGTGCTGCACATGGTACTACGGTGGCCATTAACTTCCGGTTATGCTTGGGTACAGCAGAGTCTGCTTGAGAAGCAAGTGAGGCAAGTTTGGGGGGAGAAGGATGTTGAGGTGCTTCCACTTTGGAGTCTGTTACAAAAGAAGGCATCAATGTCACGTTCAGCGTACAGCGGCAGCGCACTAACAAGGTGTTTATGACTTTAAGCGTAGCACACACATACACACACACAGATAACACACACTGCCACAACCCGTGCATGGTAGGCAGACAAAAGGCGTCCGCCTTGAAGAGACATTTTCGAGGGCAAAAGCAGCCTCCTTCTGACTGACTGACGGATGCTACTCTGCGTTGCTATTTAGGGTTATTGTACCCAGTAGCCAGTACTCCCCTCTCCCCCCATCACCAACACCTCGGTTCTTGTTGTTGCAGAACAAATAGACACGTTGAAGTGCAGTTAGACGGAAGTTGATGTCGTTGCTGGGGTGGAGGCGTGATAAAAAAAGGGGTAACTGTTGATACTTTGTTCGCTTGTTACCAGACAAATCACAGCCAGAGAGGGGGAGAGAGAGAGAGCAGCCACATAAATTAAACGCAGTGGACAGTTGCAAAAGGGGTGGAGAGGGGTGTCGTGGGCTTATCAAAGGCGCCTTGAGCACGTTTTGCGCTGCGCCTGTTGGCTATGCAACACTTTTTGTACACTGCGTGCATGTGCATGTGTGTGTGCGTGTTGCAAATTAAAATCAAGACAAATGATTGATGGCGACTTTGGCCTGTGAAAGTGCTGGCAGAAAAGTTCAATGATTTATGCTTTTTTGCCTAGTTCTCTCTGGCTACTAAATGATTGTTTTCCTCTCATGCTGAGATGCTGCTTCTTCCACTACTTTGCACTTTTAATGTATTTTTTGACAAGTCATGTTCATAACTCAGTGTCCTGTAAAATTTTCTACACCAGGCACACACACACACAAACACACGCATACTTTGCAGTTGTGAAACTTTTGCTGCAAAGTTAAAGTTGAAAGTTTGCTTAGCCGCTTTTTAGTTATTTTCCTTTTGCAACCACTGCCTGTGTGTGTGTATGTGTTTGTGTTTTTGTTTATTTCATGCAAGGCAAATCATTTGTCAAAAAACGCACCAAAAACTTTGGCTGTTTGCTGTTGACAAGCCAAAAGTTACGTCAATTTGTATTAGCAACTTTCTGGCCAAAACTGGCCAGGGTAGAAAAACTTTGGAGTGGCCAAAAGCTGAGATTCTCCACATCGAAGATGATATACCGTGAAGATGCTCAAGATCCACACACAAACACACACACAGAGAGAAAGATAAGTTGTGCGGTTTTGAGCCACAAACTTCAGCTTTGTCTCCATTTCTCTCTCTCTCTCGAGTTCGCTCAGTTTAGCTGAAAAAGCCTCTCGAAATACTTTAAAATAAACTTTGAACTATTTATATGTAAAGTATATATTAAAGCTATATAGTAAACCTGCAGATATGTCTATAAATGAGTCTAAAATTAATTAACGCGAAGTTTTGTCAACTGTTGTTAGTCATTTCGCAAACAGACTGCAGCTGACAGTTGCCTCTTGAAGGCAAAGTAGAGCGAAGCTGAGTACTATTCCAATTTTATATAATTAAGTAATAGCTCTGGTGACACTCATCTCTCCCTGCAGCCAAAAAGTGAGGTGTCTTGCCAGATTCTGATGAAGTTTTACAGAGTGAAAATTAACTGAGCTGCCTCAGTCAGCAGAATGTGATGCGAAACAATTAATTAAACTAATGACTTGCTGGAAATTTAGAGAGGCGAGAACAACTTCGGGACAAAGATGAATTGTGAGATTTTACAGTGCCTCCACACTCGTAATAGTTGCTGTAATATAATATTGATTATAAATTGAATGAAATGAATTGTAAAATCCCAAATTGTTTCCTTGTATTGATGAAAGTTCATAAAATATTGAGGGAGAATTGAATTTGACTTCTTAGAAAAGGGAAATATAGTTTTGCTTGTTGATAAACTCTTTTTAAATCAAGTATACAGTTTATTCTCTCAGCAGTTACAAAAGTAACTACCTTTTATATATAATAAATGCCTGATTATAATCTCTGATGATATATCTACTTGCTGTACGTGATAATGTAACTAAATTGAGCAGGAATTTTATTAGAACAGACTGAAATAACAATTAATGCGCAACGACTGAATTCGCCGAGCTGAGTCGTCTCGTCTCGTCAAGTAATTTGCATTAAGTTGTACATACTACGAGGGTCGTTTGATAAGTCCGTGACTTTTTGTATTTGCCGCGCACCTGCTCTAAATACAACACTGCTCCTGTCAGCAGTTATCGATTAACAGCTGACTGTAAAATTTTGAGAAAGCTGCGTTTTTTGGTTTGCGTTTTATAGGCATTGAAAGCAGACGATCTCGTGAATTTTAACGAAAATGGAAAAAAGTGAATTTCGTGTCAGCATGGCAAAATTTCATAAATTGGGCTACGAACTGCTACCCCATCCAGCATATTCTCCAGATTTAGCCCCCTGTGACTATTTTTTGTTTCCAAACATGAAGAAATGGCTCGGCGGTAAGAGATTCGGGTCAAATGAAGAGAAACACAGAAACAAACGACTATTTTGAGGGCCTTGAGAAAACCTATTATTTGGAAGGAATAAAAAAATTGGAAAAACGCTGGACTAAATGTATAGAGCTAAAAGGAGATTATGTTGAGAAATAAAACGCTTCTTTGACGAAAAAAATATATTTTATTCAAAAAGTCACGGACTTATCAAACGACCCTCGTATAAAGAGCTTAATAGAAATTGTCAGATGAGCAAGGCAAGAGTGAGAGAGAAAGAGAGCGAGAGAAGAGTCAAGAGTCAGAGAGATACAGCAGATAAATGATGAACTAAAAGGCAATGAAAACTTTTATATATAAAGATTTGTAAAAAACTCTGAATTATATCGATATTGTAGAGATCATAAACTTAAGAAATATAATAATTATAAAAATATATATTGTATATATTAAATATAAATATATAAAGACAATGCAAGCACTGCTTAGCTCACTTCGAAGCTGTAAAGCAAATGAAGTCCAACTTACATGCAGCTCAAGTTCAACTTGATGTGGGTCAAAGTTCGTGCTTGACTAATGCACGTTTGACCCTTTAAAGTGTGGCAAATTTGCTTAGATTTAGTCAGGATTAAATATCAAACACTTTATTAAAAGAAAAAGTAAAAACTACTGTGTGCTAAATGCAATTTTAATTGAAGTTTTGCGTGTGTCCGCTAAATCAGGCGTGCAACCTTGCCCCACCCAACTCCCGCAAGTCCAGGAGGGGTAGGGAGGTGCTGTAGCTTGCACTGCAATTTGCCAGCTGTCAGTCTGCTTTCAATATCGGGAGCGAACTTGTAAAATGCTGCCCAACACGCAATGGGAAGAACATGCAAATTGCAACGACTTCAACGGTGTGGCACAGGTAGGTGTGAGCGCAGGGAGAGGAGGGACAATTAAACTTGTCAGCGCGCTTGAAATTTAAAGCCACTAGCAGATAGAGAAAGAGCGAAAGGGAGAGAGAGGGGGAGGGAGTGAGATAGCAAGGCTCGACAATAAATACCAAATAATTGCGGGCCATAAAAGTTAAGTTGTTAATTGTGCCGGATCGAAATGGAACCTGATCGGATCGCACAAGGCATCGCGTGCAGCATTTGATGAACTGCCTAGTTGTTGTTTTTGTTGTGTGCCTATACCTCCCTCCCTCCCTCAACGCAAAAACTTGTGCCGCAAAAAAACATTGTTAAATAATTCATTTGGCAGGCCAAAAGTTTGTTGCGTGAGAATTTTGCCATATTACACGTTCCACTGCTGTCATCGAAGGGAGCGAGGGAGGTAAGGGAGGAGCACCTTCCTGAGTGTTGCTGCCCCCCCCCGTTCGACATTTTGCGTGCCAAGCCGGAAATGAAAACTCAGTTAATTGCCCTAAAGTATGCAGAAAATGTCCACAGTTCTCCTTCTTGTTGTTGTCGATACAAGTTGAGCAACAGCTGCGCCACTTTCCTTGGGGTAGTCCACCTTGGGGCGCAACTTACTCGGCGCAAATTCGCGTCAATGAACTCAGCACAGCACATCAGGCAGTCGGATAGGCGCGGGTGGGCGGTTGGTTAAGTTGGCGGGGCAGCCCGTCGAAGATAATGGAAAACTCATGTACGGCGCCCATCGAATCAATTTGTTCATTTTTAATGAGCGCAATATATAAATAGGATATATGTATATGTATGCTATATACCATACATATTGGGGCAGATGTTTAATGGAAGCGAGCCGCGTGGCAACTGTTTGCTTTTTAGTTTGCTGTGGAGTATACTCGATTAAAGGGATACCCATTAGATCTATGCGTACAAGTTCGATAAATTCAGTGGAAATACTGTGAGTTTCCTATCGTAATCGATAATTCAACGGTGTTGCGAGAAAATAGATAGGTAAATTTTAAACTTCATCGATGATTATTAAATGTTATTAATTAATTATAGATAATTATCGATAAATTATTGATAGTTGTCGATAAATTATTGGTAGTTATTGATGATTTATTGGTAGTTATCGATAACTTATTGGTAGTTATCGATGAATTATTGTTTAATATCGATAAGTTATTGAATATTATCGATGAATGATTGGCTATCGTCGATATATTTTTGATTATTATCGATCAATCATTGATTGTTATCGATAAATTGTTGATTATTATCGATAGTTGCAAATCCCTTGAGCTAGCTTTCATTATTAAATTAGGTTTATTCTAGCAAAGACATATCCGCCTTAGCTAAGTCTTTTAACCAATCGATAAATACCATATGCCAGTTCGATAACTTACAAATTCTTCATGCTAATCAGAATTCAGTGAAGTTTCATTGTTAAATAAGGCTTACTAACTTTAGTAAAGTAATTTAACTCAGCAGTAACAATCGATTATAATCGATAAATCAACAGCTGCAGTCAAAGACCTTAGCCCCTCCTTTCATGACTCACTGATTCGATTGAACGAAATGATTGTATATTATTTACCATAACTGTCATCGACGGCAGCATAAGGGGGCGTGGCATCGCTGTGTGTCGAGTCCATTGTATCGCCGGCGACGGCATTGGCAAAGGCCAACGTTGTGGCTGGAATCGCCGGCGGTGGTGGCGGCGGTTGATCTTGTTGTTCGATGGAAGTGGGCGCGGTGCTGGCCTCTTTGGGTGGTGAACTGTGCGTGGCGAGGTTAAAGTTCAGGTCGAGGTCAGTCTCTAGATTATCCCAGCCAGAGCCGGAGCCATGCTCGGCGCCACTCTCGGCCGCCACAGCTTTGACCAGATCCATGATATTGCCATCCGAGGTGCCAGCAACGGCAGGCGGCAGCTCTGTTGCTGCCACGTCTGATTCGCTGCTGCCGCCGCTGCTTGACATCGTGGGCAAACTGCTGCGGCTGTCGGCAGCGGCTTTGGCGGCAGCGGCTGCCACATGGAATAGCGATGGCGTTGCTGTGCTGGGCAGCGCTGTGGTCCAATGTTGCTGCACGATGTTGCTGAAGAGCAGCAACTGCAACAGGGCGCGCACTGCCAGCGGCAGTTGTTGCTGTTGGGGGCGTGGCATTTTGAATGGTTCCTCTCTCACTCTTCTTGATTTACTGTGCGTTCGTTGTGTGTGCCTGTGTGTGTGCGCTTGCAGTCCGTGTGCTGTTTGTGCTGATTAATGAGCTCTCTTGTCCCACTGTGCGCAGGAGACTCAAGTCTTGTGACGTTGTGGTTGTTGTTGTTCGATCTGCTGCTGCTTGCTTACAACATTTTGTTTGCCTTTGTTGTTGCTGTTGTTGTGGCTGCTCCTTCTTTTGTTTATGGAATTGTGCAATTGTTTATAGTCTAATTTATTGCTAGAATTGCGCGCGTTTGCTTAGATGATTTCCATTTTGGCACTGTCACAAAATATTACGAGAATAAATAACCGACTTATAGTAGGGCTCCTCTTGTTGTTGTTTTTGTTGTTTATACTCTTGTTGTTGCTGTCACATTTTACCATAATTTATTGCATTTTTTTGATTATTCTTTCTCAACACTTTCTTCACAAACAGCGCGAGCGCAGAGTTCAACGCGGTTCAATCTGCCAACCTTCTCTTCGCCAGCTGCAATGGCTACAGTTCTCCCCCTTATCTCTCTCTCCCTCTCTCTGTCTCTCTCACTCGTGTGTGTTCACATTAAATACTATATATAAATATATGTGTATATATAGTTGAATAATGGTCCCCATTTGATCTGCAGAGCAAAAACAAAAATTCGCTGGGATCGCGCGTTGCCGACACGAACTTCCCTCGAGGGAAAATCGCGACTGACAAGAGTCTCGACACTGTGCTACAAAAATAAGGCCTAAACAACGTAACATGACTTGTGTTGATTCATATAAACTGCATGAATGACTTGAGATTTGTGATTAATTTGCAGCATTGAAGGAGAATCTATCGAAACAGCTGTGGAATTCTAAGACATTATGTGATGTAGTATGAATGAAATCCAAGGAAAAACAAGAGTCATATTGAATAAAAGAGAGAGTACTATCGAAAGAACAAGTAATATCGAATGAAGGAGTGAGTACTATCGAAAGAAAGGGAAGACGAAAACAGAGTTTGAATGAGCTTTGAATTGAAGCTATGAAAAGAAGAGTATTTCTTCGATGTACTAAAGAAAGAGAGAGAGACAGTTATATCGAAAAAAAGAAAGAATAATATTGCAAGAAATAGAGGGTTATATTGAAAAAAAAAAGTGAGAACTATCGATAGAAAGAAGAGAAGAAAGCAGAGATCGAGAGAGCTTGGAAGGGAAGTTATGTAGTTGACTCAGTTCAAATACGATAATCATATATGGGACAGTATAAATATTAAAGACAGCAGACAAAGAGAGAGAAGGGTAGAGCAAAACAGAGAAGGGAATAGACAGAAATAGACAGAGGGTGAAAGAGACAGAGAGTTAATGAAAAAGTGCGCCATATAAGTGCAGTTGACTCAAAATATTCATTGAGTTTATATCAAAAAGTCATCAAATTAAATTGAGATAGAAGTAGAAAGGGAGCAAGGTAGAGAGAGAGATGGAACAAAAGAAAACGAGAGATAGAGGGAGAAAAAGAGAAGAAGAGACATAGAACCCTGTAGAGAGTACAACCAAGATCAAAAGTAACTCCAGTCAACACACAATTGAGCGCTATAAATTTAGGCTATGTTGGTGAGATTTTTCCGATTTTCAGCCATTGATTTATAGCCGCTAAAGCGATAAAAGAAGTACAGGGCCAACATGGCAATGGTCAATCGTGTTTAAAAGGCAAACCCTGTTGGCTGTCCATCAATGTGCCAATGTGCCAAGCTTACTAATTACCAACAACTAGTCTAATGCAACATCTGCCAATCACGCGGCGAACAGCTGTGCTAACTAATATGCCCCATCAAATGCAGCCAGTGCAGCGCAACCAGCTGCGACAGCAACAGCGAGTGGTAAAGGGAGGGTGCAGGGGGGAGTGTGCAAAGTGCAAATTGCAGTTAGCTCGTGCTGATTCATTCAGAACTGCCACGGCAGGCCACGCCATGCCTTGGCTCACGATTGAAGCGATGGAGCTGACCGAGCAGCCCGAGCAGCCCGAGCTAATTAGCAGCTCATCAAACTGCAGCCGCATGCAAAAAAAAAAAAGAAAAAAAAGAAGCTTAAGCCAACTACAGCTGGGTCTGGGACTTGCAAGGCATATGGCCAAGTCACTGGGTGCCCCTTAACTCTTTGGCAGAAGCACAAAGGCAACACAAAAAAAAAAACGACTAGAACAGAGTTCAGTTTGGGCATGAAGAAGATTAAATACCCTGCCTGTTTGGAAGTGGTCTAAGGTAGTTAAAGCTATAGGTATATATTTATAAATTATATACTATAGTTGGTATTTAATATACTTGGTATATACTATACTTGGTATATACTTTAACACAGTTTGTTAAAACTGAATAAGTTTTTGGGAAAGTTATATAATTCTGCAAACTAATTTTTTTTTTTGAAAATCTTCAAAATACAAAGTTTGCTTCCATGAAAGTTATATGATATAGTTAACTGAATCTTATGAAATTTAAACAGTATCTAGAGTGCATTATAAAGCAAATACTGACAGGGTTTAGGTGCGATAACCTTTGCAGAGGAAAACGGCTAATTGGGATTGATTGTTTTTCGATTATAATGAAATTTGCAATGCTTATAAGTGATATATAAATGTGATATATGCTGAATTTGGCATCGATAAATTGCTCAGAAGATGCACAAAAATACCTTTTTCAAAGTATCTTGTTTCGAACTATTGCTCTCTATGCCCAATGTGACCTAAATTCAACAAATTTTAACCTGTTTCAACCTATTTTAACGTATTTTAACCTATTTTAACATATTGCAATCTAATGTAACCTATTTTAACCTATTTCAACCTTTTTTAACCTAATTTTAACCTATTTAACCAATTTTAACCTATTTGGACCTATTTTAACCTATTGTGGGCTATTGCAACCTTATGTAACCTATTTTAACCGATTTCAACTTAAGGGGAGTTGAGAAATTGTCTCTTTTTTAAAGCCTCCGATCAAAATCAATATACCCTTATGAAAGGGTATAATGAATATCAAATTGTGACACAGAAAGACGGACGGAGAGAACGAGAACAATAGAGATAGAGAACGATATATTGGAAAACGAGTTGACGATGACCAAGTTGAGTTGCGTTGAGCTGTCAGTGCAAAATTGGTCAATCAAGCGACAATTGTTGGCCATTTATATGGCCGGGAGAGCGCATTCTGACGCAGACAGTCGACAGATAAGCATACGAGGCTCGTAAAATAAGCCATAACAGTGGTCAGAAGAGACCGACAGAGAGGGAGAGAGAGAAAGAGAGACTGTGTGTGTGAGCCTGCGTCAATATTTAATAAACCCAACGGGGTCACCGACTTTGGGCACAGCGTTTTGATTAGCCCGGCCGGACAATTTGATTGTGACTGGCCTCTGACATGTGCCCGGTTCGCAATTGGCAGTGTAATTGAAAAATTGCCCACTGTTCGCTGTCAAGTGCAGAGCGGACGCAGCGGCAGCAGCCGTATCTATGCATATGCTTTATGGTATCTGTATATATGACCCATAAATAGAACTTACACACACACACACACACAGAGACACGTAGAATCGTGATGAGTTTTTTATGGTCGATGGCCGCTTGGAACGATAAGCTCCATCATGCTTGTCATATACATAAAATAATAATAATACCCGTTTTGCAAGTGTGTGCATGTGTGTGATTGATAAAAAGTGAACAAATTGTCATTGTGACAGGTAAATACATTTATAGGAAGTAGCAGATACTTTGCCCTAAACTGCTGGAAATGAGCTTAAGCCGATTTTCTATTGCGTTGCTTGTTTGCTTTCTGTTTCTTCTTTCCCTAATACGTTCTCAACAACTTTAAGTATGTGTGTGCGTATGTGTGGGTAGAACGTCGAGCTAAGCACGTGAAAGTGTGTTAAAGTGTCTCAAGTATCAATTGGAATCGTCTAATTGACGCTACTTGAGTGTTCAAGGGGGTATCGCCAAATCAAGTGTTGTAAAATAGATAAAGACGTGAAGTTTGTGGATTTGATCTATTTTAAAGTGATATATGATGTGACAACTTGATTATAGCGGAACTATAGCATGATTTGATAATAATATAATGTGATCTAAGGGTTCTTTACTTAAAATTGCTTTTTTTGATAATATAAAAATGTGATCTTAGGGCTCTTTACTAATAATTTGCAGTTTAACATTCTATTGTGCTTCCAAATTGTTTATTAAATGCAATATATGCATAGAAAGTGAAATCTTTTGATAATCTTACTGATCTTAGCTGAGAATATTCTTTACATCGTTCATGAATGGAATATATTGTTTATGTCTAAATGAAAGTGAACCCATTAGACAGAAAACTTTATATAATTTGAAATCAACATACAGTATTATGTCTTATATATATTATCTTGCGTGAAAAGGTTCTTTCTTTGAATAATATGTAGATCATTATATTTTGCTATAAAACAGATTGAAAAGTAATTCCCGAAGCGCAACTTATAGATATTACTGTCTTTATCTATGGAAAAGTGATCTATACTGAGTAATACCTTGAATTGATCTCTAAAAAACTTGATTTTACTGACCTTAAGTGTGAAAAAGGAGCATAAACTTCTATGAATATTTATATATATAAATATTTATCTTTATCAACATATATCTATGTATATCTGTATCTTTATAAACATATCTACATATATTTAAATGGTATTTAATGTTATAAAACTGAGGCATTTTTAAGGAAACCTAATACCCGTGAGAAGTTTTGATAACCCACATATGAAATGTACATAAGTTTTATAACACTTTCCCAAAAACTGAAGAAATCATATTGTATATACTACGTAGCGTGTGGCGCACTACCCACAAGGGGTGTTTGCTTGTTTGTTTGTTTATTTTCTTTTTGTCGTGTTTATGGTCTTTCATGAATGGCCCATATTGTGGCCTCGCACAATATTGAATGCAAGTGGAGCTATGCCGGTGACTGTGTTTGGCTGCGGAACTGTGTTAATTGGTAGGGAAAACAAAACCGGAATCGAATCGGTAACGAAATCCCGGATTGCCTCTGTGTGCCATGGCTAAGGTCAGTGCACTGGGAAGTGCGTGAAAGATGCGCATGCACCATGCAAAGGACATTGGCGCCATTGCACAACCGAGCACAGCACAGACAGGACACTCAGGAGTAGCACAGCAGGGGAAAAATCAATAGAACCGGGCTGGGCACGTGGTACATCAACGAGAACTGGCTCAAAGTCTAGAGAGCTGTCTAGAGTTGTGTCTGCATCGCAGTGGCAACTCAATCTGTGTCACTTAACTGTCGCGGCCTGCCTATCATGATGAATGTTGGGTATCTTCTTAGGAATATATAACCATTCATCTTTTTGCTCTTTTGCTAAATATGCTAAATTATTATGATTTTGTTCGCGAAGAGGAAAACAAAGCGAGGCGCTTAACGACTCTACAGAATGTCAACAAAACTCGCAACGAGAGCGACGGCATAAACCCCAGTAGAGTCTCTCATGCATGCTCTCGCTCTCCCTCTCCCTCTCTCTTTGTCGCTCTCTTTTGGGCACTCTCTCACGACTCGTTTTGAGCGAATTTGCTTGGCCTTTGGGCTCTGCGTTCTGCCTGCTTTTTTTTTATTGATTTCTTGAAAGGTACACAAAATGCGAATAACAACAACAACGACGACGAACAAAGACAACAACAACAACAAGATGAACACTATGAACACATTATAGGGCACTATTATTCAGTTTATTTTTATTATAAAACATTTTTTTTTTCATTGTTTCTTTCACTTCTCTGTTTTTGCATGGAAATGTTTGGAGTTTTTCCACATTGTTTACACATATTTATGCACGTTTTGACGTGTATTCACTGTACTTGTGTTGCCAGTAAATTTATAAGTATTTCTTTTTTCCAAATTAACAAATTAAGCCTTCTTTTACATTGTTTATATTCTCTCCAATTGTCCCGTTAAATTCGCTTTATGAATTTTATTGTCGAATGCTGTCCGAAGAGTGGAGACGGTGGAATGAAAAAAAGGCGGCTGCTGCGCAGAGAATTTTTCAGGCTTACGCACTGCCCAAAAAAAAGAAACAATTTGAAATACTTTACACTGTTTTTCTCACTGCGGCCAGTCACGAAACACGCGTGTTTTTGGTTAATTGTTGTGCTTAACTGTGCTCTGCATGCGATTTCATTGACAATTTTTCGAATTTCCACAAAAATTTCGCCTCTTTCTTTTGCCCATGGGCCACAATCAGAATCAGAATCAGAAAAACTACAGCAACGAGAGACGGCAACGGCAACGGCGACGGCGACTGTGATGACAGAGACAGACAAAAACACGGGCAGACTGCTGCTGCTGCTGCTGCTACTGTCAGATACACTGGGCAGCATATTCGCCGCAGTCGCAGCCAATTCGCCGTGTTGTGTGCGGCATATGCGGCAGCTGGCTGGCTGTCTGCTGCCGTTGCCGCTGTTACTGAGAGCGTTTGAGCAAGAGAGCGGGAGAGCGAGAGTGGCGTGTGCATATGCATGTGCGTATGTGTGTGTGTGAGTGTGTGTTTGTGTGAATAACTCGCCGCCAAGCAAACAAAATGCGAGTGCAAAAGGGAATTTTAGGTTGTTAGGGAATTTTGTAGTAGGCGCCAATTTGAATTGTGGGCATTTTCACGGGGACTATCGATAACAGCAGCTGCGCGTGTATTTTTGTTTAAATTGAATTGAAAAAAATTATTGGATAGCTAATTATTGTTGCTGCCACGTGTGTTGACTTTTTTCTAGTATATTAATCTGATATAATAATATTATTATTATATTAATTCTGTAAATCAGCATTACAAATGAGGAATCGAACTGGCTTTTACTGTATGTTTTTCCATCTGTCTGTCAATGTGTCCGCTCGTTTGTCTGTCCGTTTGTCCGTCTGTCTGTCCGTTGCATTACAATTAAGTCTCTCAATTTCGGAGCTATCTTGATGAAACTTTGTACACATGCTTCTTATTGTTGCACGATGCTAATAAGTCGGAACGAGCCGCATCGGACCGATATATCGTATAGCTGTCATATAAACTATCGGCCAATTTTTATTATTTGTCAAGATATGGCAACCAAATTTACTACATCGGGTTTATTGTATATATATAATGTGAAAATAAAAAAATGTTCATCGGAATCGAATCACCATAACATATATCTGTCATACAAACTATCGGCCGAAATGAAGGCTTTTGTATGAAAACTAGTTTTGAGTTTAGAAAAAAACTGAACTTATCAGTGGCAAGTAAAAAGGGATAATATTAAATATATACAGACTACCATTTAATTCTGCACCATTTAATACAATTAGTATAGGAGCAATTGAAGGAGATAGGAACCTACATATTTAAATTAAATGATAATTAAATTTCCAATTTTAGCAGCAAATTTAGTTTGTTTAAAATGAGCTTAAAAACTCTTTTCATAATTAATTCCTTCTCTCTCGAATCATTAAGTGGGTCAAATTTTAAGCAGATTTCCCTGTGTTTTCATAACACAATGCGTGCAGATTAAAATATGCCATAATTTGTGGGCACCCTTAGGTAATTTGATCCCAACTGTCTGCTCTCTCATTGTGCGCTCTGCATTTATGGCCTACACTTGTGTTTGTCTTTGTGTGTGTGTGTGTAGGGTACCTTTCCCCCTTTCCCCTGTTGCAGTAACATCCACAAAAGATACATCATTAGGCATTATGTTTGAAATTACCTGCCTATGCATAAAACCACTTGAAAACTCATTACAAAAGCGCTACGCCGGGTGTAATACACACAAACACACACACACATAGGCACACATAGACACCTACACACGCACGCACGGACTGGGTGTCGAAGACAAACGTTGAGCGGAAAATGTTGCTGTAACTGGCGAAAAACAGTTTACACCGCTGGCCGCAAGAGTAGGCACTGCTAAAGTTGCCTCAGGGGCGTAAAAGCACTTAGATTTATGTCGCCCGATACACACGCACAGCAGCACACACACCAGCACACACACACCAGCACACACACACCAGTACACACAACCACACTAACACAATATGTAGTCACGACTTTGGCTCGTTTTATGCATTTAATAAAAACTTTCACTCGAGCATTCGCATTGGCTGCTGCCCCCTCCCCCTCCCCTCATCCTTCCCCCCTTTTAGGTTGCCCTCTTTTCTGCTGCTGCAGTGGAAAAACTTTTGCGCTGCATTGAAGCGAAGTACTTAAAAAGCAATTTCCATGCGGGCCAAACATAAAAAGGGCTACAGCTCGCCAGGCTGCTCCTGCTCCGGCTGCTGCTCCTGCTCCGGCTCCGACTCCTGGTCCAGGCTCGAGATATTAATGAAATGATTCGAGTGGAGTTACGCTTATGCTGCGAATATGCTTAATTTTTTATTCCTTATTATGTGCATCGTTTCGTGTTTTTTCTCCCTCCCTCTCTCTCTCTCTCTCTCGCACGCTTTCTTCGTTTTTTGTGGCTTATTAAAAAGTTGAGAACAGTGCGAGGTGTCGCTCCTGCCTGTGGCCTATTTGAGGGTGTGTGTGTGTGTGTTAGGAATGTCTGTGTGTGTGTTGGTGTTTTGGTGTGTGGCTGGCTGAGTATGAAAGAATCATAAAACCCATCAAAATAATGTTAATTCATTAAGTGGCAGTAACTTGCTCGGGCGCCCAAGTGTAGGCTATAAAAATTTTACGCACAGCAGCAGCGCAGCCACCACATCATTAGAAAAGGAGCAGAGGGGAAGGGAGGGTAACTGCTGCTACTGCTGCTGCTGCTGCCTTGGGTTAGGTTAGGCGAACTTCGTTTTGCGAATGATTTTTATTTATATTTTATGGCTTCTTGTTTTCGGTGCTGGTAATTAGAGCAGCTTTATGCCCTGGCCCCCAGCGCAGCTCGCCAGTCAGTGTCTGCCAGGTGTACAGGGGCGTATAGTATATCATCCTGTGGCAGCAACAACAACAGCAACAAGAACAACGTGGCATGCTCAACAATAAACTCGAAAATTATGTGAATGAGTTTCTTAACTTATTTTCGCTTGTGGAAACACTGTGTGGCATAGGCACTTCCAAAAAGAGAAAAAAAAAGGAGGAACCCCCGCTACACTTCCCCCTCTCGACGCTCAAGATTTATATCTGGCACATGGCCGGGGATGAGCAGGATGTGAAGGCAGGCCGAGGCAGGTCGAACAAAGAAAACAAACCAAAAAGTGAAGCGAAACGAAACAAACAAGCAAAGTTAAATGAACAACTTTTGTGCATTATTTATCTGCAGCATGAACAAACAGTGAGAGCAGTGAGGAGTGTGACTGCACTACCAGATACCCTGTATTTTTAGGGAAAAATGAAAGGTGAGAAAGAATGGAGCAGGAAAGAAGCTAGTTCCTAGAACAGTCAAGCAAACCTTTATCTGGCATATAAGAATACAGGGTATACCGCAGCAAATACCCTGTAGTTGAAGGAAACAGTGCAAAAGACTACTCGCACAGTCAGTTGCGCAGAAAAGCAGATCGAGAAGCTGAATTCGGCATGTCGAAAGTTCTTTATATGTTTATTATATGTATAGAAAAAGTATGATGTTCTAAATTTGGTTGCAATATCTTGACAATTAGCAAAAATAGGACGATAGTTTGTATGGCAGCTGTACGATATATTGGTCCGATCCGGTGCGTTCCGACTTATTAATAACGTGCAGCAATAAGAAGCATGTGTAGTAAGCTTCATCAAGATAGCTCTACAACTGAGAGACTAGTTTGCAATTAAACGAATTAACGGACGAACAGACAAACGGACAGACCCAAGGGCGGACAAATGTACGTGCATGCGGACAGATGTACATGGCTAGTTCGACTTCTCTATGAATACTTAATCAGAAAATTTTCATACACTTTATGGGCTCCAAGATCTTTGCTAAGTTGCATTCTAAACTCCTGACCAAAGTGAATAGACCCTCTGTCACATAGCGTTTACAGGGTATATGGCAAATCATAACCGCAACAAGGCTGCAGACTGTGGCAGGCGGCGGCATGAGGCAAGCAGATTGCCAGCAGCAGATGAAACCGCTTGGACTGATTATGCCGCTTTGTGTGAGTGTGTGTTTCCCTGTGCATGTGTGTGTGCGTGTGTGTGGAAGCCACTCATTTAATATTTTATGACTTATCTCTTTTCTATTAAGATATTTTAATGCACAATGCCAAAAAACAGCAAACCACACAAGGCTGAGCGCCATAAAATCTAATAAACATAAGTCAGTGTCTGCCAGCTGTGTGTGTGTGTGTGTGTGTGTGTGTGTGTGGTGTATATTGCTTGTGGTTTCGTGGCATTTTATGAGTCTGCTTTATTGATACGTTCGCTCGAAGAATAAGTTTACAGCTGCAAGAGGAAGCGAACTTCAGTGGGGAACAGGCCCCGAGGCGGCAGCAGGAGCAGTCAGCTGGAGCAGGCAGCGATTTTTAATATGCATTAAAATTAATAAGAACACGTGTCTTGCCTCACGCCACGCCTCCACGCCCCCGTCGGCAGCATCGTCGTCGTCGTCGACGTTCATAATTCCATTTTATCGCGCACAAATTTTTATAGCAGCGCCGCAGGCGTCGATTTTAAATAATGTCTCGTTCTCTCTCTCTCTTTCCCCCCTCTCTACCCTCGCTCAGCTGATTTTGACGCCATTTTGTTGGGTTGTTAATTTTATGCTCATGAGATAAGAAAATGTGAGAGGCAAATGCGGGAAAATGCTGGAAAATTGCTTGCAGGTAGCTCGATTTATTGAGCCAATCAAATGACAAACGGATCGTGCTGCTGCTGCGTGCGGTCTCTCTCTCTCTGTCTTTTGCTCTTGCTCCTTCTCTCTCTCTCTTATATTTCTCCTTCTTCTGCTGCTGCTCCCTTTCCTACCTTAGCTGAAATTAGTTGCTCTAGGCCTGCCTAAACATGCTTAGCGTTATGTATTTATGTTCAATTGCCAACTTTGATTTGTCATAAATGCAAACCTTGCCTCCCCTCTCTCTCTCTCTCTCTCCTACCCCCTGCCTCGTTTAATAATCACATTTGGGTCAACAGAACTCAGGTTGCAATGCTAATTGCAGTCGGTGTGTCCCCTCCTCCCTCCCCCTGCAGCAAGCATATTTGCCCTGCCTCAATAATATTGCAATTGCTAATGCTCTTGGCCATCGTCATCGACGACTTTGATCTGGTTATGAGCGCCGTGAGGCCTTTGCTATCAATGTTATTGAATTGCCAGCACTTTGAATACATTGAATATGTTGAAAATATAGAATGAATATATTGAATACATTGTTCAAATTTTTGCACAGTTTAATCTGCTGTAGGGAGGTGCAATCCGTTGAGCGCTAAAACAAAATTCGTAGCATTTTTGCATTGCGCAGCAGGCGCGAGTAAGTAGGCAACATTAGCAGAGGTAGAGGTAGCTGGCGCGCGTAAGTAGGCAACATTAGCAAAGGTAGAGGTAGAGGTAGCGGTAGTAGCAGAGGCAGAGCTAGTGGCAACTGCAATAAAAGCATCAGCGGAGAGCCTTGCACCCCTTTTGGAACCCTTCGCTGTTGCTTCCCTGCCAAGCTGGCACTTCACTGACACATTCCTGTTATACTTCAGCCTCTAGACTTGCCTCTACTCTGCCCCAACCCTGCCCTACCTACCCTACCCCTACCCAGCCCCTATCCTGCCTCTACCCTGCTCCAACCCTTGCCTCATTCCTTGGCCTCTTTCCTTGTCATTTCCCTGATAGATGCCTGCCCCCACTCTGACCCATTGCCTTGGCCTTTCCCTTGCCTGTCTTGCCCCCACTATTGCCTCTTCTCTTCTCCCTGCCCTGTCCTTACCCTGCTCCTCCTTTACCCCTTCCCCAACCCTCCTCTACCTCCCTCCAGTCCAGTCCAATATTCCTTGCTCTGAGCAAACATTACTCATACGCAGCGTTTGCTCGCCGCGCAGCTTGCTAAAATAGCCAACAGTCACAGGTGGGCGTAATACACTTGCCACGCCCCCACACACACACACACACGCGCAGACACACACGCAGCCACATTGTGCATGATATTTACACCGAGGGCGCTGCTGTTTAACCAACGAACAATAAAACCAAATTGAATTTTGCGCTTTTAATGGCAAACGCACAAAGGCCAAAAGCAAGCAAGCAGAGGGGGGAGAGGAGGGAGAAGGAGAAGGTGGCGTGGTGTGGCGCAGCATGGATAATGGCGCCGTGGCAGGTGTGTTTCAGACACGAACAGAGAAAGAGAGGTCGCGCGGTTGCACGCACATTTAATGCAGTTTTTAGCCTTTTGCAACTCCCGCAGGCAATAACAACAAACAGAGCAGCAACAACAGTGACAACAACAACAGTAACAACAACAACAATAATGAGTAGCCAATTATTTGCTGCACTTTCGACACCAAATTCATTGCGCCCTTTTTGGCTGCTCGACAGTTGGTTTATTGTTTATGACATGGAATTTAATTAAGCGCACACACACAGACATACACACAAAGACACACATGCACAGCATGCACTGGCACACACACAAAGAGAAAGAAAGCACACACATAGCGGGAATACACAGTCAAAGACAGAACACACGCTGTGACACTGCTTAACAAACGCTCGTGGCACCTTTATCTGGCGAAGAATCACAAAAGAGTAGAGCAAGCGAAAGAGAGGCAGAGGGTGGGAGAGGGACAAAGAGATAGCAGGTTATGCTTTATTGAGAAATAAGTCAAAGGGGAATGGTTCAAACTATATTAACTGATTGAATGGAGCATATATTGGAATTATGCGCATTAAACGGGAATCTGCTATGAAATTTCTGAAAACAAAAGGAATTTTCTTATATCAAAAGGTAAATATACATATAAAGATATATGTATTAAGATATGCATACAAAGATTTAAGCGATATATACATTATTATATTATTGATTAATGATAAATAAGTACTATCGAAGTATTAACTAACTGTCTCATCACTGGAAATTTATTCTTATATGCAAATATGGAAACATTTCAAACATATTCCATCGAAAGTATCAATACCCTGTAAAAGAAATTCGCACATTTGTTGAATAAATAAAATAAAATTTACCAAAGCCTTTGGGCAATCGTTGAAATTGCATTTTCCGCGCAGGAAAATACTAAAAAACGCTTTTCCATTTTTTTATGCACATAAAGAAATACGAGTAAATCTGAATACTAATTTTGCAGTCGATTTATTGCTGTTTTGTATAATGAATTTGACTATGGATAGAGAGAGAGAGAGAAGGAGAGGGATATAGAAAGTGATATAGGGGCAGGTAGAAGGTGCAGGATTGAGAGGGAGAGAGATAGTGGACGTCTTGCCAGTTCAACATTGGAATTAAACTTCAGTTGGAGCTTGAATTTTTCGATCAAGCTGTGGCGCTATTCATATACCCACGACTGTAGTTTGTCGCCCCAGGTCAGAAAAAAAAACAACTTGGGGAAATGAAAAATTTATGTTTTCTATTATGCAAAGCAACAAACAAACTGTCTGCACATTTTCATGTGTCACTCTTTGCATTGTTGCTTTGAGTTGTTGTTGTTGCTGTTGTTGTTGTTGCTGTTGTTGTTGTTGACTTAATGGCAGACAACATTGTGAACATAATGCTGACATAATAATATTTTTGTTGTTGCCATGATCTGCATTCCATTCGCTAGTCTCCTTCGCTCCCCTTTGCTTTTCCCTCTGCTAAATCACTCGCAGCTAACAGGACAAACGAGCGGGTGGAGAGAGAGATGCAATAAGAAGAGGTAAAGGGGGAGGGGGAAGAGAGAGGGGGAGTACTCTGGCTTAGACGGACTGACTGCGGGATTGCGGCTGCCGCCAACTGCCTTGGCATTTCTCTGTCCCATTACTCACAGCAGCAATGCAAAGCACTTTTTTCTCTCTCTTACACTCACTGCTTCCCCCTTTCTCTCTCCCTCTGCCTTTCACTCCCCCCCTCTCATGTGCTATTTGCGCTTTTGCCATTTGCTGCAGCCTCAATAAATTTTATGGAAAATGCATTTTTATTGAAAAATATTTTCTGCTATTTTGCCGTTGAATAGCGCAAAATCAGCGTGCGTAGGGGAAAAACTGCTGCCACGCACACACATAAAACACACACACACACTCACACAAAGCTTAAGCGAACATTTTCCTTTAATTATAGAATAACTCTTTGAGAGTTTTTTCTTATCAAAAGCCAGGAAAGAGAGCAAAGAGAGGATGGCAAAGTGAATTTCCCATGCATGACTTAGCTGACTGTTTGTGCCTTAGGCTATATAGGGATATATACTATATGCATATAGAACTCTTGATGTGCTCAAATAACTTAAATGAAGTCAAAGAAAGTGTAGCAAGAGAGACAGAGAGTGGGAAGGGATTATTGCATATCAATATCAATATCTAATCATAGAAAGGAAAGAGTCTGCAGGTTAGTAAAACTAGAAGAAGGGAGTATTTGAGTTAGAATTATTGCTGTAACATATAATAAATAAAAAAATAAATAAATAAATAAATGGATTTGATTTGGTGTATCTTTAATGGGTATATCGAAAACCTTACTAACTAATAGTCTGATTGGCTTTTCTTTTTCTTTTTTACCCCAGTGTAAATCCAATAAATTCTAATTAAATACTTTTCTTTCTATTTAAGTTTTTAACATTAATTAATTTCTTTCTTATATATAATTAATTGTTTTTCTTTAAACAGTTGACTTTAAATAATGTTATGTATAGTTGCTGAGACCACAAAGTTCTTACAGACAGACGAATAAAGAGAATATATAGAGAATATTTGTATGATGGTGTCTGATAATATATATTGTCAGTTCTGCCACGCCTTCTGCTGTCTTTTAAAACATATTTACAAAGTAAATTCAGTTCAGACATCAATGACATTTCACTTTAAAATAATCTTTCTAAATCGTAAATAAACATTATTCACGGGAATTTGATAATCACCTGTCAGTGATAGATATATTTAATTGAATTATAATTTATTAGTTAAATTAAATAATTTGTATAATTTAACTAACGCTAATCTGACATATTCAATTACATTTTGATTGAATCAATTAACAAATCCAATGTAGAATCGGGAGTGTGAAAGATTGTTATTTAGAATATTTATTTTTTTGATTATTTTTTTAATATGTTCTAAATTGTTTTTGCCCTGCAATCTGCCAGTTTCATTCCGTTGATATTGAAAGCAAAATGAATAAATGAAATATTTGCGTGAAAAATCTATAGAACATATTTCACTCATGCAGTGGATGGGAAAATATTCGATTAGGGAGTCAGGAAGCTAAAGCCGATGGCTAAGCTCCCAAAGAGCGTGTGTGTGTGCCTGGACAAGTGCTGAGCTCACTGCGAGTGTGTGTGTGCGAGTATCTGTGTGTGTGTGTGTGTGTGTGCTTGGGCGTTTGTGTGTCTTGATATGCTTGTGATTGGAGCATGCAACCGAGACGTATGATGATGCTGATGACGACAACGACGACGAGGAAGACAACGAGGATGACGAGCACCAGGACTCAGGATATGGACAAGGATGGGTTGGGGCACAGCGATACACGCAGCATTGTGGGCTGTGTGTGGCGTGGGGCACGGGGAGGAGGTGGGATGAGGTGGCGGGTGTCATAAACAACAGACAAGTTGCACATGCACTCGAGCATAACTACCCGTTACAGCGGCATAGACAAGTTCGTGTGTGTGTGTGGGTGTGTGTCTGTGTGTCAGCTAGAAAGGGGTCTGCCAGGAGGGGGGATATGGAAGAGGGGGGACGGTACATGGCATCGCTTCGACATGGAGTCAGGCAGTCTGTGCATATTTTAACTCCCACAGGAAAAATTTCACAAGACAGTTTAGAAGCTATGACGTACATGCGAGGGGACGAGCCAGGCGCAGGGGCGTGGCAGTACTGTGGGCTGTGTGTGTGTGTGTGCTGTGGATTGGCAGCGTAGCCAACAACTGTGACCAAACAATGTTGAAGCTTTGATGAACCTTAAAAGGCAGCAACAATAGCAACAACAGCAACAATGCCAATAGCAGACAGCAGCAACAACAACAACAACAGCAACAGACACATGAGAAATATGACAAAATACTGCAGAGAATTGTGTGGTGGATGGGGGAAGAGGTGCGGGGGGGGTGGCGTCTCTGAGTGCGCTGTGCATTGCAAAGTGTTTCTATCTCTCTGGCTGCTCTAGCCCAGAGCACGCCAACGGGGCGTATGAGTGTTAAAAATTGTGCACCATGGATGAATTGAAGTTCCAGTGGGCCAGCCCAGTTGCAGCTGTGTGTGTGTGTAGGTGTGCGTGCCTGGCAGTGTGTGTGTGTCAGTGTTTGTGAGTATTTGTGAGTGTGACTCGTCACTTTAAGCAAATGGAGATGAATGCGGCTGCTGGGAGCACAATGTAGAAAATACATTGGCATATTTTATGCAAGCTTTTACCACAAAGGGCACACACACACGCACACACATACACACATGAACACGTGCACTCCCCCCCCCTCTCGAGGGAATGGCTTGACCGTTGTCAAATTTTCCCATTAATTGTTTATAGAATGTTAAGCAACTAATGGGAAAATTTATATACCCTTTACCAAATGGGGTAGAAGGGTGTTATAACTTTATATGCAACAGCCAGAAGAAGGCTCAGCAGACTCACTAGCTATATACTAGCTATATTCAGCATCAATAGTCGAGTCAATATATGTCGGTCTGTTCCTCAAGTTTAAAGCTAGTTTATTTTATTTGTAGACAACCCACACCATTTTCCGCCTTCCTAAATCGATTAATACTGAATACAAAGCGTAATTTTAATGCAGAAAACTTTAAGCAAACATAGTCACTGTCAACGTCCAATTGATTTCTGAAAATTTGGTTGCGATCGGTTCATAAACAAAGAAGTTATTCAAGAACGCGTTATATCGCACGCGCTTCCAAATTAGCTCCTCACAGTATGCAACACAAAATGAAAGTTGAGTATTCAAGAAATCTTTTTGATCAGCTATGTAACGGGTATATCGCAGTGAAGCACACTCGACTTTAGCTTGGAAATGTACAATAAATATATGTAAAAATGTGCAAATTTGAATAGTGCGTGCTGTGCATTTACCGTTAGTCGGCTTAGAATTTACTGAGCCCGTAATTGTCATTTAATTTAAGCCACAATGCAATCAGCATGAAATCTCCGACAAACGAGAATCAATTTTGCCTTGTAAAAAAGAAGGCCAAAAACAATTTCAATAATATTTA
The DNA here is from genome assembly GCA_018904595.1 of Zaprionus indianus. Taxonomy (NCBI): domain Eukaryota; kingdom Metazoa; phylum Arthropoda; class Insecta; order Diptera; family Drosophilidae; genus Zaprionus; species Zaprionus indianus. Next base: position 9,770,144 of record JAEIHA010000320.1, read on the forward strand.
TGAGCAATTTATTTATGCATTTTTCGGTTTTTCGGTTTTATTTATTCTTTTTGTCATGCGGCAGCAGCGTAAAGTATGCAACGTGCAATGTGCTGCGTGCATCAATATGCAAATGACACGCTCCAAAAAGTAGGCAACACATTTGAGCTGTGTTAAATCGTTGAAGCATTCTTGACATTTTAGATTCATATCCTGCCTGCTGCTGCTGCTGCTGGCCGAGAAGTTGCTATCGTTATAATTGATTAATTAAATCTTGGCCAAGGCAGCAAGGCACACACACACACACACACACACGCAGGCTGCGTTAGACAGTTGCAGATTTGCCGACAAAGTTGAGCAAAAAGTTGTCGCTGCTAAAAAGTTGCTACAACAAATATTTTGGACTTTTTTGTTGCTGTTGTTGTTGCTGCTGTTGTTGTTGTCTTGTGTTTTTCGCTTTTACTTTGCATATTCTTGTTCGAGTTTGACATACGAGTTGAATTCTCATGTTGCTCACTTGTCAAGCTGTCAATTGGCACAAGACAGTCTCGTGGATGCCTTGCCAGCAACACACCCACACACAGAGACAGTTGCACACATGCATGCAGCACTCGACAGATATGTCATTACATATATGGGCACTTGAAAAGTTTCGTATAAAGTGCGCAAAAGTTGAAGGAATCCTTAAAACGCAGCAGCCAACAGAAGAGAGAGACAAGGTTGCCTGTCTTTCCCCTTCCACTCCCTCCTCTCTCTGTCTTTGCTGCACTCTTCTCTCTCTCTCTCTTTGCTACCCTTTGGCAATGCAACTGCTTGGCAGGTTAACTGTAATCACATTAATAACGGTAAACACTTGAAAAGGTATGCGACCGAACACTTTTGACTTGGTTTAGTTGATTGAAAAACTGCAACTGCCACAGCACACACACACACAGAAACAGGCACACACGCACACTCGCCTGTCACATCCGCAGGTGAGATTAAATTTCATTCCAAAGTTGAATTACTGACAACGGAAATTGATGTCATTGACTCGACGGCAAGTTGAGTTTGCTCTTCGCTCTGGTACTGCTGATTGTGATTAGTCGATAGACGATTGACGATTGCCGTTAGTCGATTGTGCTGTGTGCACTTTGATTGATTTATGTGTGTGCCAGTGCCACTGCGAGTGTGTGTGACATTGGCATGCGTATGCTTTATGGCAGAGCCAGCAATGAGGCAACGCATTGCAATGGCAAGAATGGCGAGTCTAGACAAGTTGTGTACACCTGCTGGGATAATGGCAGAGGGTATGTGCTATAAACTATGCTATAAACATGCCATATAAGGTCTTCCCATTGTTACTGCCTGCTATAATCATATTCTTGTTCTGCATCTACCTCCTGCTTTGCTCTTAGTTTCTCCTTCCCTTCTTTCGACCGTGTAGGTTGATAAATTTAATTAAGCGCTAATATTTTAATTTATTACGATTATGCTCATGCTCACATTGTTGTTGTGTCTGTGAACTTGTGACGTATGAGTGATGTGTGCGCACGACAACGGCCATTGTTCTCGCACACACCCCTTAGCGCTGCATCTACTCTTTTTTCAGCCTCCCTTGCGCAGTTTTAATTTGCTGCCATTTAATTTTATGAATTATTGATGCGTATTCAGCTACAGTGTGTGCGTGTGATGTGTGTGTGTGATGTGCATGTGTGTTTTTGTCTGTCTGCTTAGACAATTAGGCCGAGGGCCATATTTATATTTAATCGAGGGAACAACTATACATACTATAGATATATATATATAAACTGTTATTTGCGGTTGATTTATGCGGTCGCTCAACTTCGGATTAGTCGCATTTACACACCACACACTGCATATTGTGTGTGTATGTGTGCGAGTGTGGAGGGGCGTGCACTTTTCCACTTGCATTGCACCATAGTTCATTTCAATTAAAAATTACTTTGTATTGTAGCTCACATGTTATAATATTCCGTTTAATTGACTGTACAACTTACCTGAAAAGAGAGAGAAATGAAATGGGAAACATTTTGATTAAGTATAATGGGAAACATTACAAGCGTTTGTCAATCATAAATCAGAGAGGGATACTGGGTATAATTTACAATATTTATTATATTTAATGGTGCAAGATATGCATCATAATTAACTTAAATGAACTGCATAAGGGCTCTCATTGTTGGGATAGTTTAGCTTCCCTAATTGAAGGTAGAATTGGAAATATTTTGAATAAAAATCCAAGTTTCTCAGTTTTAGAGTCTTTGTCTCCACATCATAACTGCACGCAATGTTTATATGTACATTAAATTGCCCTAAATAATTAAAGTAATTAACCAATATAAAGCTAATTATAATATACTTTAAGTTTTATGGCAAAAGGTTTAAAATTTAATTGCGCCCTTGAAAATTGATTTATTGACCATTTATAATATATTAACTTTAAGAGTGCCGATTTGTATTTAAGATTGTTATAAAATATAGTTTTTTTTATTACTTTTTTTCTATTTGATAAAAAATTAAAATCCTTGGCCTAAAAATATCAATGTGGTCATTATAGGCCTACCGCCACCTTTGACAAGTCATCGATCAAGCTTAAAAAGTAGTTACAACTATTGGGAATAAACAAAGTGAGACACTTGTCAACACTAGTACTGTATAAATGAATATCGGCTTACCGCCACTTATAAGTTATCGGTAGCCAATAAATCGATTATAATCAATGACCTAAATATTAAATAAATTAGTTGCACACATAGTTATTCAATGGCTAACAAAATATATTGCATATGCACAGTAATTTATATGTATCTATGTTTACACCCCTTAGCATGTGCCCTAGTTAATTATTTATGTGCCTCAGCTGCTCTCTCTTTTACTGCCTCATTCTCTTTCTTTGTCACTCTCTGACTGGATTAGCGACAACTTTTCGAATTAGCTGTGAAATCCGAAGAATTGATGAAAAGTTTATTTAAAATGTGACCCTTAAAGTTTTAAAACAATATAAAACGAGAAAAAAAAACGAGGCACATTTGAGGCTAAAATTTCGATTTCAATCAGCGTCAACTTGGACGCGTCCCAGGCGAGTTTCGAGCAGCAAAGTGTCCTTTTTTTATCCCTGCTGTGTGAAATTTAATATTTGTGTTCCTGGAACACTCTCAGACACACACACACACACACACACACACAGCAAATGCGTTGGGTAAATAAGCAGACCAGAAGGAAGGCCAGGCAGAGTAATAGGAAGGGAAAGAGGGGGAAGAGGTGCGAGCCACACGATGATAGCAGGGAAAGTTGTGAGCCAAGTCCGCTGGCGGCTTAGCGGCAAAATCAATGACACAATAAATATTTGTGCAGCGCTTAAGTGTGGAGTGTTTAAGGTTGTGCGCAACAAGAACTGTTCCCCATAATACAATATATATATACAATAATATATATATACACAAATACCGGATATAGTGTATGCTCTTGCAAGTATATATCTAACATACATCTCTCTATATATTTCTAGCTGTTATTTACTTTTGCTGGGGGAATTCCAGTTTAGCAGGCGCTTTAAACGGAGCCTGGCTCTGCCTTTGACTGCTGTCTATGTGTGCGTGTGTGTGTGTGCACGTACACACATGTGCATGTGTCAGGCAGTAAGCCATCTTGGAAATGGCGTGCTCGCTTATTTCAAGTTTATTTCTTCTTTAGTCTGCATTTTTATTTGCCAAACTTTTCCTCCGACTGTCTTGCTGAATTTAAGTGTGCCATGACATAGGTATCTGTGTGTGCCTGTGTGTGTGTGTGTGTGTGTGTGACAGTAGCGCGCATGTTTATTGCACTTTGGGGAATATCACTCGTGACCCAACCCAAGCGCAAACCCAACAACACCACCAACGCCTCCGTCCTTGCCTTGCCTCGGATTGCTTGTGTAAGGCAAAACGTCGCTTAATGTGGCAGAAAAATGTGTAAATTACGTCGAAGCGGGCGCACTGCCTGCCTCTTTCTCTTTCTCGCTGTGCATGTGTGTGAGTGTACGTGTGTGTGTGTGCGTGTTGTGGTAGTATGCGTCACAAGTAAATTGAAAAATGTAGCGCATTGCAAAACTGAAGAAGAGTGAAGCAAATTAAATAAAAACGGCGAATGCCAAGAGATAAATGAGTGTGCGAGTGTGTGGTATAAGAGTGTGTGTATATGCATGTGAGTGTGTGTCAGTGTGTGAGTTAGTAAGAGTACCCATATTACTGTGAGCATTCATTCTATTTTCAGTTTCAATTCGAGAACAGTTTCAATGCAAGCTGAGCCACCGCTTAGTCGAGACACAAACCACTTAGTGCATTCAGCTGTTCGCAGCGCTAATGCGACTTCATTTCATTACTAAATAAAACAATGCTTAGAGCAAATAAAACTTTTGACAAAAATCGAAATTAAAAAAGATTTGCTCTTCACTTTGGTGTATTTGTTTTTGTCAAAGAAAATGCTTAAAATATGCTTTTTGCATTATGAAAACAATGCATCGTTGCAACACTCGTTTGATGGCAGCATAAAAATCACTGCATTGTACAGTGTTGCAAAAGTTGCAATCGATGACGAAACAACAACACTGCACACTGCACAACACAAATCAGTGCCAGCAAAAGCAGGCGAGTAATAACTCAGAAGGAGTCGCGTTGAGTTTCTCATTGTATTCGCATTTTTATACTCATTTTTTATTGCTCATCATGCGCAGCACTGCGGTCGCGTGAGTGTCTGTCTGTTATATTTTTTTTAACTTCCTTGTTTTATCTGTTTTATGCGCTTCCGTATTTGGATATATGGTTGCTTTGTTGTTTTTTTTTCCTCTCCCCCCCTTTTTTAGATAGCTCCGAAACCCACAAATCGCCGCGTTGCCCAGAACGGAAGGCACAAATATCATGCGCGAAAAATCAGAATGTTTTCTATGTGATTTATACGCTAGCACAGCGGGGCTAGGTGAAGTGTGACGGGTTGAGGTGAGGGAGGACGGGTGTTGCTCTGCAGTGCCGCCCCTGTGGGAGCCCTCCTCCCCCACCGATGGCAGTTGAATACATTTATAAAACATGTGAAGAGCACAAGGGGAAGAGGTGATGCAGTGTTGCTGCAACCAGACACCAGGTGGCGCCAGTGCGCGTTGACTTCTCCCACCCACTGACAGGCTGATGGACAGCTCAATTCAAATCTCACATTACACACACTTTCATAAATAAACACACAATTGATGCACGCGAAAGTTGTGGAAATAGTGTAGAAAACTAGAGAGAAACTAGGGAAAATAGCGAAAATTCCATTGCGCAGTTAACGAGACTGTTTAACTCGTGGATGGGCGAGGTCAGTGTTTATATATTTTAATTACAACTTTCTGTCAATCAAGAAGAAGACTGCTGACGGAAGGGGGCGTAGACGGGGGTCGAGGGGCGTGCCAAAAGTTTTTCAATTTTGCAGCAACAAATAGCTAACAATGAATGTTTATATATAAAGTAAAGTGGAGTAGAGCCGATTCAATCAATATGCGACACAATTGGTCCATTCACACGCCCATTTTGGCAGCAAAAGCTTCTCTTCTTTCAGCTTCTCCTCCTCTTCCCATCACCACCATCACCCGCTGAGCAGCTCAGCTCAGTGCTGCTCAGTCCGGTTCAGTCCAGTTGAGTTGAGTTTCAGTTCAGTTTGCCCAACTTTTGCTAACAAAAAAAATTAATTTAAAAACTTATTTCAATATCAAAGTGGACTAACGGTGCAAACGGTGGAAGGGGCCCGATGGGGAGAGGAGGAGGAGTGGCGGAGGTGCGTAGGGTGTGCCCACCGGACAAAACCGGCACAAAGCGTGTAACATTTTAATAAGATTAAAATGAAAATGTCGTAAGAGTTTTTTTTCGCTTTCAAAAAACGAGAAAAACGATGTGCGAAAAGTGCTGGCAAAGAGCGTGAGTTATCTTCGTTGCTCTCTTCCTCCTTTTTCACTCTCTTCTCTTTTCTTACTCTTCTTTATTCGTTAAAGTCAACTGTTTGTCTGGAGTTTTGATTTTCCAACATAGTTGATGCTTCCAGAATGTAGAGGGGTTATTTTTCTTTTATCAAAGGCAAATATATTTAAAAAATATGCTTTTGATTAACTCCGTATGTTACATATTAAATTGTCAAGTTATCGATTGTAATTGATTTTTTAAATTTTGAGTTCCGTCTCACTTTGTTTGTTCCCGATAGTTGTAACTTACTCAACACTTATTGCTGGACTTGATCAATGACTAAGCGAAAGTGGTGGTAGGCCGATAATTTTGAAGTTGATATCAAATCAATCGACGAGAAATACATCTATGTAAATAAAAAACGTAACTTTCATTTTACGTTGACCTCATGGAAATATCTCAAGAGCATTTGAAACTGAACAATTTGTGCGAAATCATTTGTGAATTATTTGAGCCATGCCACGGTAAGTTGACGTTGGTATGTAAATAATTGATAGTTAATTAATATTCGGGGGAATATTTTGGCATGCAATAAATTGAGAAGAAATTCGTGTACTACATTGCGGTAAATTAATGCATTGCCAAATAAAATTGCAAGAATATAAAAGTTGCAAATAAATGACCGAAATTCGCATCGAAAGAGAATTATGTGTTTAATTTGAATTTAATTGCATTACAATCGAATTATGCAATGCAATTATAAATAATTAAGTGGAGGTTTGCACTTATTGAAAATCGGAGATATTTATGCGCGAGTTAAATATACATAAACATATTTAAATATATACGGCTTATATAATATGATGAATAAATCTCAGTAGCAATGAACTGCAGAGCATATAGTTCCCTAGTCTGCGTATCCTCATCAAATGAAACCAAAGATGTATTTAATAATAAACATTTATGCCACAATTATGTGTTATAGATCGTATCGATTGCACTGACAAGACAAATCGTATAAAACATTAATTAAAATGTCAAACGAGAAGTCACGAGAAAGCGCAGAAGGAGTTAGAAAAATAATTACAAGACACAGAGAAAAGGGGTCAGAGAAAATGAGAAAGATGGGAGGGGCAACAAGAGTGAGGAGAGCAGAGAGGGAAAGCCGCTTGTGGACAATTATTTACAATGTTTAGCAAAACAAACACGAAAGAGCGAACAAAAAGATACGCGGTGTGCGTGAGACAGAGTGTACGTGTGTGTGTGTGTGTGTGTGTATCTTGAGCCAATAACACTAATTCTCAAGCAAACAAAGAGCAAGACGACGACGAGGATGCTGAAAAATTGAAGCACAGCAGCAGCAGCATTGCTGGCACCATTTCTTTTTCAAAGGATCGACAAGAGGAGGAGGTGGAAAGGGGTGGCAACCTGGCGCGAACTTCAGTACATGCACGCCACATGGCTGCAAAGTATTGCGACATAAAATAGCGAAAGTAATGCAGGCAGCAATGCAATATAGAGGAGGGGCGTGGCACGGCGTATAAGAAAGCGAAGCAAACAGAGAACGAGCTGGCGAAAAAAGAATTGCTGGAAATCATTCAACGAGCGGCAACATAAAAGCGCTGAGCGCTTGGGTGGAGCCAGCAGGCGAAACTCACAACACGAATACCCTTACTCCTTACTTCGTACCCTTCCCCTGCCCTTCTCTAGCAAACCAAAGCACACGCCATGGCTGCTAATGCGCACAGTTGTTGCTGCTGCTGCTGTTGCTGTTCTTGTTGCTGTTGCTGCTGTTGTTGTTGCTGTTGCTGCTGCACTTTCACCGCACTCGATGGCGTTTACATTTTTGGCACAATACAACAAAATTGATTCGCAACATGCATCATTATCAACAACGTCGACACTGGCAGCTTCAGCTTCCTCTCCAGGCACTTACTTAGTGCTGCTGCTGCTGCTGCTGCTGCTGATGCTGCTCCTTGCTGCCTTGCTAGTGTCATTCAATTCGATGGCGCTCATTCATTCATTCATTCAACGTTTTGCAACTCGCAGATGAAGCAGCAATTGAAGGATCATTAGCTGCATGCTTTTAGTGCGGTTGCCAGACAACGTTGCGTATGAGTAATGTGTGCATTCCATTTACATTGATTTGCAGCCAGTCTGACATAGATGAATATCTATTTATCTATATGTATGCAGTGAGTACACCAGTGAGTGAGTGCATTCGAAGCTGCCTTGCAGCGCAGCTAGTCTTGCTTAATTTCATCTTTAAGCTGCTTAAAGACCAAGCACAGAACAGTACAGAGAGAATTGCCAGCTTCCTATTAAGGTGCTTAGCACAAAGCTGTTACTAAGTGCGCTCCAACTCAGCTTCAAGTACACTACACACACACGCACACGCACGCACAGACGTCTTCACTGCAACTGTCCCTCGTTTAGTTGTGGTGAACTGTTCCCAATTTGTAAAGTTCTGTTCCCAGTTATTTGAATATAATTATGATGCATGTTGTTAAAGGGTTCTATGATATATGAGTTCTATTTATTGTTGTTTAGAGATTTCTTTTGCTGCTCATTAGCATACCCTGTAAATGTAACTAGTAAGGGTATAATGTGCTCATCATTGAATATTTATTAGAAGTTTTTAATACTGATTTTGACGAGCTCAGCTGCTGCAAAGTATAAAATGGGTATATTCTAATGAATATTATAAATATTCAATTTCAACTGCATTTAGAAGCAACCTAGCAGTAAGCCCTGCTCAACCTCAATTTTGGAGCTCGTTTTGTTTGTCCACTTTCGAACGACGAAGTTAGTTTTGCTCATAATATTCTGTATTTAGTTTTTAGGTACATTCAATACACATTAAAGGGTGAAAAACAATGTTGTTCAATATAAATTTTTGACATCTCTGTCACACATTTCGGCTGATACCCCAACAATTTCATATTCAATATTTATTTTATTTGGTATTTATAAACCAAGGACTTTACATAACCTCAAAGAATAAAGTCTAATAGTTGCAGGGAGTGACCCCGAATTCGGTTCGTTTATATATAAGAATTTGTAAGGGTCGTGAATTGGTAAAACTTCCCATTATTAATTGGTAAACATTGATGAACACATGATATACTAATAAAATGTTATCTCAAAGCATTGAAACCGAGTTGGATAAGTGGAAACCCCTTTACATACATATACATGTATATATGTAAATGTATATATTCCAGTTAGAGCAAAACACTATCAATAGGATAAGGAGCAACAGTATGAGTTGCCAGATAGAATTCTTATAGTGTTGGAAAGTTAGAAACAGGAAAATTGGAGACAGAGAGTTAATTATCGATTTCTATTTAAATACATTTTGAAAACTATTCAAGAAAAATATTGTTCACCAAATTTTGGCATTCTTTATCGATTAAAAACAAAAACTTGGCTTTGAATTTCTGATAAATTTAGTTTATTATTTAAATTATTGTGACTATTTATAATTGTTTTCTGGATATTTGAAAATATATCTATAAAACTTGAATGCCAAGGCATTGCTGATTGTGAGCCTCGAAGGAAGTGAAATTCTTAACCTTAATCTCATGTAATCTATTATTTCTATACTATTCAAGAAAAATATTGTTCACCAAATTTTGGCATTCTTTATCGATTAAAAACAAAAACTTGGCTTTGAATTTCTGATAAATTTAGTTTATTATTTAAATTATTGTGACTATTTATAATTGTTTTCTGGATATTTGAAAATATATCTATAAAACTTGAATGCCAAGGCATTGCTGATTGTGAGCCTCGAAGGAAGTGAAATTCTTAACCTTAATCTCATGTAATCGCATAAAACGCATAAGTTTGGCAGTGAAGAAGGCACCCCCAACAATTCAGGACCCTATCGCATCGTTTTGTTTGCAAATCTCAAGTCAATTGTGAGCGCATTTGTTTGGCTTGTTCTGGTTACTTTTTACTTTGCCACAGTTTGTTGTTGCTGGTGTTGTTGTTGTTGTTGCACGGCTTTATCACGTACGCTAATGCGACAAAAGCGCAACGAGGAGCAAAATGTTTTGGGAATTTACTTAGCTATTGCCGGGCTTGCGTGGCTGTGTGTGGGTGTGCGTGTGCACGGGTGTGTGTGGCTGTGTGGGTGCGAGTGTGCGTACATTTCCGATGGGTCTTGGCCCTGCTTTATTTGCATGCCGTGTGGCACATCCGCTGGCAACGTTTCCAGGCGTTTTCTTTAAGCGCAAAATACTTTCCGGCAAAGCAGAAAAAAGCCCCAGCAGTGGCAGCGACAGCGGCGGCGGCGGAGGCTGTGGCAGCTGAAAATCATATTTGCCGCGCGTGCCTTTTTGGCCGCGACACACGTGCGCGCGTCACACGCGTCATATTCGCGGCGCAGCTTCAACATTGGCAAAACAGAGGCCCGGCTCGGTCCGATCTAAACCGCAACTCTGCAATGCAGGACGGCCAGGTGTGGAGTGCAAGGTTGAGGGGGAGGGGGATGTGGGTTGCGGCGCAGGCGTCACTGCGGCTGTGGCAACTGCGGCAGCGGGCTGTCAAACACACACACGCCGTCTCTATCGCAGTCGACGTCGACGGCGACGCTAGCAGCGTCGAGTGATGTGTTTATACATTTCGGGAAATGACACAAATTGAATAAAATTTATGCGCTTGCCACATTCGCTGGCCCCTGCCCCTTCTCCGCATGCTGTCAACTTTGGGTTTCACCCGTCGCGACGCACATGAACGCGAAACCGCGAACAGGAAACCAAACACAGAGAGAAAGGCCCAAGGTTTGCGAATGTCAGATGAAAGAATTCCCGGAGCGTCGTGGCGTATGTTAAATTGGCACATACGTAAACACAGACACACACACTTACGTGCACACACACATAGTATACACTTTCATTTTCGCATGAAATGCAACAGAAACTGCAGAACAAAAAAAAAAACAATTTATTTGGAACAATCCATTTGATTTTAGCTAATCCGCGCTTTATTGTTATTTAACAAGCGATTAATGCAGTTTTAAAATACATACGAAGTAATAATGTATAAAAACTGAATTATTAACTAACAAATTACTAAATAAACAATGAATAAAATTTGCGCTGTTTGTCCCAAATTTGTTTGTTAGAGCGCTCAACCCTGTGAACAGTAGCTGACTCATTTAGCCTTGCCGAAGGCTTTCATTAAAAACTAATAAGCTTCCTTTGTTAATTAAAATAGATTGTACATAATCTAGTACTATTGTATATTTATAATAAATTAACTTTAAACATGCATTTTATTTACATATTTAATATGCAAGCAAAAGCTGTATTTATTTTTAATACTTAACCAACACTTATTGCAGTATTTTATCGCAGACTTCTTCAACGAACTTATCGAAAGTGGTGGCAAGTCGATTGTAAAATATTTGATGTTAAATTTCGTGCGACATTTATTGCATACTTATTGCAGTTGACCGATATATCGATCAATGATTTATCAAAAGTGGTGGCAAGCCGATTTAATTTGCACAACGTGGTAATCATGTGTAAAATGTAATGTAATATAAAGTCTTGTGGAAAATCACTTTAATAAACGCTTAACAATATATTTTTAAACGAATTTTAGAAGAATTATCTGCCCTGATTCACCACACAAGCCGGGCAACTTTCAATCTTTGCTTAAAGAGCTTGTTGCGCACGTTTTTGCCTCCGCACTTTGCATAAAATGTGTGTTCCCCTCCCGCAATCCCTCCTGCGACTTGACACGCCCCCAAATGCCGCACAATGTCACTGCTAGTTTATGGCTTAAAATATGCATTTTAGCGTTGGCTTTTTCCATTTTTGCCATTTTATTTCAAACTTTTTAAAAGGCATCACCAGAGCAGAGCAGGACGACGAACAAAAGGCGTTTTGGTCATGATGCTGCTGCTGCCGTTGCTGCTGCTGTTGGTGCTGGGGCAGTGACATGGTACGGCGACCATGTCATATGGCTGCTCCGAGTGTTTGTTGTTGTTGTCGCTGTCGTTGTGGTTGCAGCTGTGTGACCCCAGGCCATGCAACGCTTTTGTATGTGTGCTATGCCATAAGAGATTTGTGTGTCGCGGTGGCCGCATGCCGCAAATGCTTAAATCAAATTAACGCATCTTAACTACAACAATAACAATGACAGCACCAACAACAACAGCAACTTGACAAAAGCCAAGTTAGCGGTTAATACGCGAAGAGACGAGGCTTATGCGCGTCTTGTGATAAGCAATATCAATATCAAAACTCCAACTATGACCTTCCTTTATACTTCTATATAGTGTCTATATATACTCGTATGTAGCTGTCTGATTATGTGGATATAGTCAAGGGTTTCGCTTGACATGCAGCTGCTGCTGCCTGCTGCTGGCAACATGTGTCGCCTGCCTCGTGTTGCGGATATTGCTAAACAGGATTTTCATGCTACAAGGCATTTAACGAAATATGGCTAAAAGAAATACGTCGGCAGCAGCAGCACTAAACAAATGCAGGCACAGGCAGCACACACTCAAATGCAGACGTCTCAGTTGCACAGTGGGTCGAAGCTGCTTGAAATGTAACAATGGAAAAATGCAGCAAACTGAGTAGAAGATTTAACTCTTTAGGCTTTTTATTTATTTCTCTTGTTGAGTTTGCCCCACTGTGGCATTAGGCAAATGCAAGGCAAAGCCAGCGTCTGGTGGGCGTGTCATTGAGACAGTTGTAGTTGCAGCAGCAGAGGCAGAGGCGCAGGCAGAGGCAGAGGCAGCAGCACATTTCAAATGCAAATGTGTTTGTGGTGTAAATGCAGTTTTACAAAATATTTTATATAGCCGAGCGGACACAGACAGACAGACAGGAAGAAGAGGAAGAGAGAGGGAGAGAGAGCGGAGACTGTGCATAAAATTTGCTGGATATACATTTTAAAAACCTTAGAGGGCAGGCGCAGGGGCGGGGGGAAGGCAGTGCATAAGGAGGGCTACAGTGGAATGCGAGTGTTGTTGGTTTGAAAATGCGGTTTTAACGCTTTACGATTGCGACAACGACGATGGCGAGGCAGCGACGAGAACGGTGCGAAGACATTGCGAAGCAATGCAATTTGGCTAAGTGCGTTTGGGGCGTGCAGCGGCGGCTGCGGCAGCGGCGAGACGACGCGCTGGGGCGAAGTGTGTCGACAAGCAAGTGCTGTAAATGAAAATGAATGCATGCAGCAGCAGCAGAGCAAGAGAAAGAGAGGGGGTAAGAGATAGAGGGAGAGTGTGTGCGTGTTTGTCTCTCTGTCTGTCTCTCTGTCCGTCTCTCTGTCTGTCTGCATGTGGGCAATCAGTTCGCTGGCAGCGCAGTCTGGCTTAGGCCTCGGCCAAAATGTGTTGCCTACTTTGCAGCGCAGCTTGCATAACTTGCCTTGGCAACGCGAGCAGCGCGGTGCGGGGGGGGGACGGACAGTGGACAGCCAGGCAACTGGCACTTGGCACATGCCTGCATAAATCTACGCTCCATCCCAGCCTCGACTGCTTTTATAACGAGCTTTAGGCATTTAGATAAATTTCAAAGCTGATTTGCTAAGGCCACAACGAAGGCAGGGCAGAGAGAATGGGGGCACGGCACGCCCATTTAGCGTTAAATGTGGCAAGTTTTGTCTGAGAGCCGGCGAAACTAACCACATGAAAGTCGCTTTAGTCGCACAAATAGTACATAGAAATGCACATGTGCAACATGACAAGCTGAAGTTGAGTGGCACACACACACACCAACACACTAACACACAAACACACACATATGCACACACAGAGAGAGATACTTTGGGGCAATGCCTGCGCCACACACAGTCAGCTGGGAGAACCTTAACCGAGTTAGGCGAAGGACGGACCAGAACCAACCAGAAGAGCATGACAAGTGCCAGAGATGGGGAGGGGAGAGGAGAGGGCAGTGGGCGGGGCAAGAAGTGTAAAGAATGCCACTGACAATGTACAAAGTGCAAAACTAATTTTACAGAGTGTAGCTTGCAGCAGCAGCGACAGCAAGTGGAGACAAATGCGCAACAGCCCGAAGAGTCATGCAGTCTCTCTCTGCTGCTTGCAACATGGTACACACACTGCTGGCCCATTGCCTGCGGGGTAAGCTTTAAGAGAAATCTATCATACGTCACGTTGTGCAATTGCAACAATGCACCATCACCCCCTCTCTCTCTCTCTCTCTCTCTCTATCTCTGTCTCAGTTTGTCAGCCTTGAATTGAGTCTGAAAATCAATTGTATTTTGTATTTTAGGATAACATGTTTAATGTGCTTAGAGCACAGACTCCAATGAGCTGCCTGCCTGCTTCCCCCCCACTCTCTCTCTCCCTCTCTCTCTTGCTCCCCTATCTATCCCAATCTATCTCTGCTATTGTGCTGCCTCATAATGCAGCGTTGCCAGTTGATTAAGCTTTATTTGGCAGCCTAATTGCTTCGATTTGTTTAGTTTAAGCCGATTACCAGTCCGACCACAATTTGTTAAAAGGCTTTGCTTGCGGTCGAACAGGTGTTTGCACAATTTTCCTAATCGCCCCTTCAAAATGCAGTCGCTAGCCCCTCCCTCACTTCCCTCCTGTGTCATTGTCAATCGACAATCAAAAGAACAATGTTGCCTGCAGACATAATACAGTCGCACAGGGACACACACAGAGAGGGACAGTCGGGCAACCTTAAACTTATTGCTTGCTGGTACTTGTGTAAACCATCAATGGGTGTCGCTCTTTCTGTTTCCCGAAAAAAAGGCAAGTGAAAAGTTTGGAAAAAATGTAATCAAGCACGTAACTTGCGCAAATTTTCTGCACTTTTGCCAAGCCAAAAACGGCAAAATGGCACAAAACCCGCAGGCAGCAAAAGCGACAAAAACACACGGAGAAGAAGAGAAAGAGAGAGAGGGGAAGAGAGGGGAAAAGAGAAAGGTAGAGAGAGGTATAGAAGGTGATCCAAGTTGGGTTAGTTGGGACTCATAAGCAGGCAGCAAGGAAGGCACAAAGGTGCTGCCTCTCTGTCTCTAGCACCTGTATGTGCCTTCGTTGCTCTCTTTCTGCTTCTTCCCATCTCCTTCTCCTTGTCCCTGTTTCTCCCCCAGCTAAGCTGGCCTTAAAAGCTTTGCCATGTGTGTTTGTGCCTTGCTACTTGAAAACTCTTCAATCCTTTTCACTATGAACTTTACTTCGTTTTTGCTGCTGCCTGCGAAACACAAGAAGTCAAAAGACAAGTTAAAGACTTTAAAATCCGACTTCGATAAAGTGATTGAGTGCGTGCATGAATGTGCCAGTCTATGGTAAAGGTGCGTGTGTGTGTGCCTGAGGGTGAATTTGTCAAAAAAACTGTGTTCAATGGATTCTTTGTCTGCTTGTCAGACAGGTGGATGAGCTGCCGCTCCATCTCCATCGCCTGAGACAGTGACGGCGACAGCGACGAAATCAAATGAAAGCGATCCTGGCATGCAGTGCGGAAAGAGCAAATCAAAAGAAAATTCAAAGCGGGACTCATGATATGAAATTATTTGTCAACGCCGTTTTCAACAACTTTGCCAACATTTCATTTCATTTCGCTCTCGTTTTGGGTTTCCCTTCTTTCCCCTCTTCACTCAGTTTTTGCGGCCGCCGACAACGCGACGCGCGGTTTGTCTGGCAGGAAGTGAAGCGGGGCGGGGCGGGGCGGGCTAGGGAAATTGAGAAAGTAGTTCCCCCCTGCCTAGTTTGCATTTGGTGCCCGCCCAATGCTGTTTCAGTTTCGGTTTCAATTCGAGTTCTTTTTCCATGGAATTGCATGCCAAGAGGCGCAGACATGCAATGACAGACATCGACAACGGCATCGCTGAACAGCGCAGCGCGGTAAAAGTTGTGATTGCCTGCAAATGTTTTATTAGCTTACTAGAAAGAGTGAGTTGGGGGCGGAAAGGTATATCGGCAGTGGAGATATGTGGCATTATTATAGCGAAAGATGTGGAGTGCGATAAGCGCACTGCAGGCTTCGATTGCAAAGCAAACTGCAAAGTTGGCACATTTCTGCACTCAGGTAAGAGGGATTACTTGCAGGAGAGTGAGAGAGAGAGAGGGAGAGAGAGGGGGAAAGACTTGTGTAATATGAAAATATAAATTGAAAATTCATTTAAATTTATCATTAAATTTATTTAAAACCCATTCATTCATGATTTGTTTCATTTTCATGTTAGTGCGCCACTTTGTTTATATGCGATATTTGGAACTTACTCAACACTAATCTTTAAATTTAACGAACAAGTTATCGAAAGTGTGGTGGTAAGCCGATAGATAAGATCGAGGCAATCGAAGCCGAGGCATAATTTGTCGAGAGAAGTTCAAAATATGTATAAAAGAAACTGAATAATATAACACGTATATTTAAATCGCTAACAAGGTTTTGTCGTGCAATGTCAAGAGAATATCGCATACAAATGTTGTACTCGTACATACAAAGATAATCCCCTTTTGCCAGGGGACAACTTATTTCTAGCTAGTTATAAAAACATAAAATTAATCTATTTATTTGGGGATTATCTACACTTCTCCAAGGGGGCTTCCTTGCTGCAAAACAGTAGCTATAAATAGTTACAGTAAGGGCTTTCCTATATGTGGCTAGCTATAAATAGTTATGGCAAACCCCTGGGCAGCCCTAGAGCTTGCTTTGCCAAAATGGAAACTGAGTTTATGCTCATGCTGGGTTATTATTATCTTATTATCCGAGTTATTACACTTATATACAATATGTGAAAGTTACTATAACTAGTTTCTTATATAGCATATGTATAGATGATATAGCGTATATATCTGATGTAGCCATAAATATCGCCAGTAATTTCTCGAGCTTGCTTTGCCAAAGTGCTGAGAAACATAAAACCAATTTATGCTGCTCTTCACATCTGGCAAAGTATGTCTTATATAGTCGCTATATATATTATGGCATATATATATTATACATATATTTGCCATAAAGACTCGACTCGAAGACCTCTGCTTCAGCTATCAAATCAAAGATGAAATCAATATGGAAGAGTGCTGACTTTGCTAGCTGTTTCAACTACTTTTAAGGGAAGGCACTGCCCCACTTTGCTCTCTCTCTCTCACACACTGTTCCTTAACCTACCTCTCTCTCGCTCTTCCCCGTTTGCCGCACATTAATTTCGTCTATGTATTTGCAGGTAATCTAGGTTTGTTTGTTCAAGTTTTGTCTAAGTGGTTTAAGGTTTATCATTTTCGTAACGAATGAGAAATGCAGCAGGTCACGCCCCTTCCCCCCACTGCAGTCTGTTCTCCCTCTCTCTCTCCCTCTGTCCTGTGGAGGGAGGGCTTCAAACAAAACTGTGCGCAAACAGGAAATAACGGTAACGCTGCTTCATTTCCGCTTTTATTAAAACATACTTTTCGCGTTGTATCTCATCCGCCCCGTCGTCCTTCTCTTCGTCTTCTCTCTCCACCTTGTCGTCTTGTTTTCCTTCAGCTGCAGCCATCTTTTTATCTGGCGCCGTCGCTGGCTGCGCTGCGCTGAAGTTCCCCCTTTGCGTGTTGTTGTAGTCGTTCTGTTTTTTGTTGTTGTTGTTGTTGTTTTGTCACTTCCGTTAGCCGCCCGCAGTTTTTCGCCGCTAAAACTTCGCTTCGTTTCGCTCTTCGGCGGTTTTTCTCTTGCTCACTCTTTGCGGCTTGCGCTTTAAAAGCAGTCAGCGGATGTTGAGCCACCTTTTTGGCCGAGCATGCAAACAGCTGCCTGCCACGCCCCCCATTGCCGCCCCCTGCCTCAACCCACAACCCTTGCGCCGAGAACTGTGCCGCAACTAGTTGAAAGTAGCCAAAGGTAATTAATTTTGTTGCTGCAAGTTTTATTCGCGGCACGAAACCGCGAAACTCTCGTCTCGTACCTGGTTCGGACCTGGCGACGCCCGGTGACCTTCCCACGGGTCTTTGACAAGCCACATTGCAAATGGATTTCAACATTTTCCGCGCTTTCCATTTACTTTACTTTCCTCGCTTTCTTTTTCGCTGTCGCCGTTTTTCGTCAAACTCAGCAAGAAGTGCTTGAGCAGCTGCAGCAACCAGCAGCAGAACCTGCGCTGTTTCGCCCCCTCCTCTCTTTTCTGTATGTGTCCATCGGCCATGCCTCGTTGGGCGTTGACAGCACAGTGTGTGCAGTGTGGAAAGCATTGATAAATGACTGTGGACAGTTTGGCTTGAGCTCAACGCCCGTGCAAGGCGACTAATGAAGCGATTTCAAATTGATGGCGCTGATTTTGCATTAGTTTTACGATTATTAAACTTCGATATTAATCATAGAGAGGGAGGGAGAGAGAGGAACATTAAGAGAGAGAAACTATATATCTAAATATATAACATTATCTGCAGTAACATTAGAGACTGAAAGTAATTGCTTTATGAGTATTCAAAATCTCTACATAAAATTGTGACAACGATAATTTCGCAAATTTTTGCGTAGCATGAAAATATAACTTGAAAATTCACTAAATTTATCATTAAATTTTTTTAAAACTCATTTATTGATTAAATAATTCATTAATTGTAATTTAATTGCTTCATTTTTATGTTAGTCTGCCACTTTGTTTATATGCGATGTTTAAAACTTACTCAACACTAATTTTTAAATTAAGCGAATAAGTTATCGAAAGGGTGGCGGTAAGCCGATATATAAGATCGAGGCAGTCGAAGCCAAGGCGCAAACATAATTGGAAAACTTAAAAAATACAGAAGAACTGAATCATATTATATTATATTTAACTCGCTAACAATTTATTGTCGTGCATTGTCAAGAGAAACTCGTGTCAATAAGAATGTTGTAAATGTCTGTTACTTTGTACACATTATACGATTTATTGAGGGAACAACAAAAGTTGCCAATGTATCTTTGTGCGATAATCTGCAAAGAGAACTCGAGCCTCATTCATAAAATACTTCTGCAACTACATAGTTGAAGTACAACTACAAGTCGAGACATTTGGTCGCCCTTTTGCACCTGCGCCGGAACTTTCGTGTGACCTCTGGCCGGATGAGATAAGACAACAGTAAAAGCGTAAATCCTTAGGCCATGTCTGAAACAAAATGTAACTGTCTCCTCGCCAGCTGAAACATGACGCGTTCAAGTCAAAAGTTGCACAGCCAACAAAAGAGGCAACAGCAAAGAGAACGAAAAGAGTGAGGGGAGAGAAGAGGAGGGGGAACATCAAGTGCCACAATGTATGACAGGCAGAAAATAAAACTACGCAAGTGAAATGAAAATGAAACGAAGTTATCCCGGCTCAAGGAACACGACTATTATTGCTGTCTCGCTGTCTCTCCGGGCTAAGTGTTTCGGGGCAGCAGTTCCAGCTGGAAAAAGGCAGGAGGCGGACAGCAGCAGGCAGAGAAGAACGATGGCCACAAAGCACATGCCAAAGGTCCAAATGAAATTCAAGTGCGTGCCGGCTAAAGTGCAAGACGATCCAAAGCCGATCCGTAGCCAGTGTGTAGGAATCACAGTCAGTGAAGAAGTCGAAACTGGAGTTGGAGTTGCAGCTGGAGCTGGAACTGGAGCTGGGAGGAGCTCAGTGGACGTTGGTGAAAGGAGTCAGGTCAATGTCAGAAGTTAAAACGCAACGAAGCAACAAAGTAAAAGGCAAGTGGCAAAATTTTAATCAAAGACGGCCCAGTTCAAGTCAAAGTGCAGGCAACTCCACCCCCGGCAGCACACTCACAGGATTTGCCAGACAATGAGCATAGCAACAAGCAAACAGGGCGGAAAGAATAGAGAAGGGGAGTGCAGAGTGAAGAGGAATATGCAGGCTGGAGAAGCCACAGAAATTGCTTAGCCATCGTCTTCGCGCACGTGTCTTTATTTGCCTTCAGTATTATCACTCAGAACTCGGCACGCGCGGCTTGAGTCCTTCAACCCGAGGAGCAGCAGCAGCAGTCGTGGCTAAGCCGGTGCACCTTGCGGGGCTTCATAATGTTCACCACAAGCGGTCGACAGACGACACAGAGCAAGAGGAAAACTCCTTCGACATGGAAATGAAATGGAAATGAAATTCATAAAGTACGTTTTGTGTTTCGCAGCCCACATCGCTGCTAATTAATCAAGTCTGTCAAAGGCAGCGCAACATGTTGCCAATTTTAGCAGGCCACGCCCCCCTTGGCCACATCCCCTTTATCAGTGCCATGCACAGCTGTTTAAACTTGTCGACTAAGCCGCTGCAAATCCCCTGAAAGCGCTTGCCTGTCTGCACCTGGCAGGCCCAAGCAGAGCGACAGAGAGGGAGGGGGAAATAAAAATGAAATGAAATTACAAAATTATGCCAGATGCGAACTTCAGGTAGAAGGGGGTTGGGCAGGTAAACACCCACACACCCACGCACACATGAATCAAAGTACTTCCGATTCCACTTTCTGCATAAATTTAGCGCACAACTTTGAGTTGCTTCTTAAAAGTTGCATCTCCTCCGTCCCTTCTGTCTCTCTGTCGCGTCTGTCTGTCTTGGCTCAAATCTTTTTGGCTTGAACTGAGCGGATTTTCCGCTGAATTATATGTTAATTGGCGGCGCTAAGCCGCAGCAAGTTGCCTTCAAAGAAGAGTTACGAAAACTGGAAGAGCTTCGAAAGCTGTTTGAGGACGGGACGGGGCGTGGCAGGGCGGGTAAACAGCTTAGCGACGAGTTGCGCATATTAAAGCAAGACAAAGCCGAAAGCAATTGCAAGCGCCGCTTATTATTTACTTTCAGTGGCGCGAAGAGATCGAGAGAGCGAGAGAGAGAGGGAGAAGGAGCGTGTCCGGCGTCTGCAGTCTGCGCGCTTCCGCCTAATGGCGGCGTCTGCTCCGTCAGACTGTAACGGCAACGGAAGTCCACGTTAGAACGCAGTAAAGTCCCGAACAATTTTTGCCGGTGGAAATGGAAATGGAGCTGGCGACGTGGCGATATATAAAAGATATGCCTGAATGGTTTTTGTTCCCGAAAGCATATGGCCAAAAGTTGAAGTAAGCAATTTTTATTTATATTACACAGAACACACAGACACGTTACACATACTCACGCCAGCAGAACTGCAGCTGCAGAAATATGAGAAATTGTAGCATATTTTTCTGCTGCTGCTGCTGCTGCTTCTGCTGTTGGTCTAACTGAACTTTTATTTGTTTGCTTCATTGCATGGCACCGACATTTTGCGGTCGACTGAGTCAAAGCCAGTGCTCCACCTCTCTACCTCCCTCACTCTCCTCTCACCTCTCTGCTTTCTTCCATTTAAATTGAGAAATTGAGAATTGTGCAAAGCAAAAGAAGAGAAACTGCATAGAAAGCCAAAACTGTTTATTGTGCCACGAATCGCTTCCGCTCCCCCTCTCTCCCCTCTCTCACTCTTTCTACTCTCCTTACTTGTTGTTCTGCTTGCACTTGTATTGAGCATTGAGCAGAATTCAAGCAGAATGCAGCATCGTCGCACTTTCTGGTCACTTGGCATTTCAATAAGCAGTCGCATTTTGCATATGTGCGAAATAGTTTGCCAGTCATACATATGGCATGTCATCTATGCCTTGCATTGCGAGTCCATTTCTCTGCCTGCCTGTCTGTCTGTCTGTCTGTCTGTTTCGCCACAAATGTAAAGTAGATAAATCGCATATCACAAAATCAGCTCATGCGTTTATAGATTTTGGGCATAATATTGCAACAACTGCAAGAGAAGTTTTTCAGCTTATTGCAAAAATCTTTGTAAACTTCTCTCAGGTTTGCTTGTTGGTTTTGCAGTGAATAACTTCGAGTAATGAAAAACTGCTCGTATTATGATATCATTAGGTACTCAATATGTATATAGGCTTAAGTTTTAGTTGAGAACTTAAGCAGAGCTTTAAAAGAGATTGGAAGCAAGTGAGCTGCTCTGTTGGGAATATTTTTAGCAAGCCTGTTAGCTGTTCTTGACTTAAAGGTAATAAGGATTAAGGTAAATAGAAAGTTACTTGATGTTGGGGCTGATTATTGTAAAAGAAATATTATTATTAAATGCTTTTTTTTGTTAAAATTGAACTAGAACATTCATCAGACTCTTATAAAGTTACTCTACACTTTTCTTATCCACTTCGTCATTTTAACACTCTCATAACATGCATTAAAGTTAGTACAAACTTGAATATCAAGAAGAAAGAGATGTCTTCTTAACCCCCACTTATTACAACATCATTATCATCCCCAACACCTACAGATTGTAATGTTAACTAACTGTTCCCTTAAGGTTGTTGCATGTTTTCCCCAGTTCGCCAGCATTTTGCGGCCAATCGATCACTCACCTCCTTCGTCGGTCATCACCAGTATGGTGGTCTCGGGGCCCAGTCCCTCCGGGTTGAACACCTGCACGGTGACTTTATACTGTGTGTAAGTCTGCAGGTTTTGTATCTCGTGGCTCTGCGAGAGAAGAGAAAAAAGAAAAGGTTGAAAAGTTATGAAAATGAATGCAAGTGAAATTTCTGGGATTATTTTATAATAAAATGCCGATGTACGATGTACGTTGGGTAAACTTAAATGCAGCATGCTTTATGTTATAGACTTCCTGTGCCACGCCCCCACCCCCCTGCCGCTCTTCTTCGGCGGAAATTGCAAACAACAACAACAAGAAAGAGTAAAAAGAAATTGCTGCAGTTAAAAATGTATTTGCTGTGGCCGAAGGTGCTGCGCCAGAGAAGGAGTGAGAGCGAGAGAGACGGGAAATTGAGTTGCACGGCCAACGGGCAGCGCCTGGTTAATTGTGCGAGAGGCAGCAACAACAACTCCCGCTGTGTGTGTGTGTGTGTGTGTGTGCAAAAGCAATCATTGAAGATGCACTCTCACTTCGCAGCACGAGGCAAAAACTACTCTACATGTGGCTGAGGCAGGCGGAGCGAGGGAGGCGGCTTATTAAAATTTAACGAAAGGTCAAAAGCAGTGCGAAACCATAAAACAAGCCGCTGGCTTTGAGCGTGGCACACACAGACTCGCACACCCACATGGACGGGCAGACTGTGAGTAAGCCAAAAATGGCTGCTGCTACAACAAGCACAATTTATGTTGCATACATTAGAGATTCGTTTTCAACTGCCTGCCTAGTCTGCTGCCGCCTACCCTTGTGCTGCCTCCCTCTTGTGCTGCCCCCTCCCCTTGTGCTGCCTCCCTTGTTGTTGTTGCTGCTGTTCTCGGTCGCCTTGGCTGACCACAAAGCGGTCTCGGGACGGGGAAAGCGGCGTGCTTAGGAACGGATTGACTGCCATGCCAAAAGCTTAAGTGCCTGTTTGGGCACAGCCAGGCACTGGCAACTGCCGCTTTGATTTAACAAGCGACCCACACACACACACACACACGCACACACACAGAGACATCTCTTATGCCTGTGTGTGAGTGTGGTCTCGCTTTATGTAGTTACCCCGACGACGCTAATGCCGTCCATATAATTTCATTTCATTTCATACAGTCGCCAACTAAATGAGCCCACAAATTTACAACAGCTCGAGCTTTTATGGTCACTCTCCAGGCTGACCATATTCCAGGCACGAGCACACCTAATTGATAGAGAGAGTGTTGCCAGTGCTGACAAATTTGCTGTGTACTGTTTATGCAGTATATAAATCTAGTAATTAGCGGCGATTCGCAAAAGTTCTTCTGGCACACACACACACGGCGCTAAACTATTTGCATGCACTGTAAAATGAACACGCAACAAACTATTAACGCAACACCGAAGTCAACTAGTGAAGTCCTTCATGCAGCGCCGGTACCTCCCTTCCCCCCCTTTCCATATATGGTTATCCTTTGAGCGCGAAAAATGCTATCAGCGTAAAGTTGATGGCGTGCAGTTTTAGTTTTCCGGCTTTTGTGTTGAATTTTCGCGGCGTGAAAAGCGTGCGAAGCAGCGAGGGAAATTTATGCTTTACGGCGCAGAAATTTTAATTAGAAAATTGGCAAATTTAGCGCAGCTCAGAGCGACGCCAAGCCACGCCTTGCCAAGCCACGCCTGCGGCCATTTCACACGTGACAGCTCAATGTAGTCAGATAGAGAGAGAGGAGGAGATTGGGTAAGGGCAGCTGAGGTCGAGATCGCGCCTGACAGCCTGGTCGTGATATGGGAATAAAGAGAGAGAAGCCATGCCCGCGACTTGGCTGAGAGCGACTTAAAAAATGAAGTCGCACGTTTCTGCCTGCAAGGATAATATTTCAACATGCAACTGACATGCAAAAAGAATGGAAGCTGCCGCAGTTTTCTGTATCTGTCTCCCTCTATATCCCTCTCTCTATCTGCCTCTCTATCTCGCTCTCCCTCTTGACACAGCTCTGTTTTGCCAGCGGGGCCAGCGTCTAGATAACTGCAAAATATGCACTCAAGCACAAAAGCGTGCCATGTCCCTATCAGCGGAACCTTCCTCCCTCCTCCCGCACCCTCCGCACCTCTCATGACATCCTCCTCGTGCCACTTATGCACCACCTCGGGCTGGCAGCGCATAGTTTTTGGCATTTTAGGCAACTGCGCGGCGAGTGTCGTACGTGAGCATTATCGCTAATAATTTTTGCATATTTTAAGTCCTTCCTCCCTCTCCCTCTCCCCTGCTCCACTCCCATGCATCGCGTATAGTGATTCTCAAAAATGAAAAATTCCATGCACTGCATATTATTGGTTTAAATGGAATGAAGGAGAGAGAGATGGAGAGTTGGAGGAGTAGCATCATAATAAGCTTCCTTCATGTGCTTCAGCTGAAAATTATTCCAACTTTAAAACTTAAATAGTTGCATCCACTATAAGCTGCAAGAGCTGTCCAAAGAGCTCTCTAACTGGATATCAGGTCTGCTTAGCGAGGACCTTGTGCAACTTGTACATACGCACACACTCACGCACCTGCCCCACATGCGTTGCGTTGCATTCTTGTCTGCCTGCACCTTTGCGGTATTAAATAATTTGTTGTTGTGCATAAAAACAAAAGTTGAACTTTTAAGCTAATGGCGAAACACGTTCTACGCACTCTAAAAAGTTGAAATATTCTTGCTAAATATTCTAAAAGCTGCACAGCGCGAACAGCCATATAAATAAATATATGTGTATATATTGTACTATATGTGCAGGCTAAACTAAGAATTATGAAATTAATAAAATAGTTTAGCTGTTCGCTCAAGTTTTAATCTCTACTTAATGTGCAATGGTTTGCCAGACTTCTTTGTGCTCGTCGTAGATACACATGTATGTATAAAGCAGACCACGGTCACCCTAATTTTGTGATAATTATATTATTTTTTTATTTATTTCGTGTTGCTTAATCTTTTTATTCATAATCAGGCTTAAATCTCTATTCAATGTATAAATTTGTATCAGTCTTCTGCGACCTCGTCACATGATATTGTACGATATTTTTATTATATAGATTTGTTGTTTTTGTCTTATTATACGTAGTCACGTTTCAATCTTTATTGAAGGTATCAATTTTAACAGATTTCTTCGAGCTTGTCGTAAATGAAAATGTTTTCATGTTTTATTTTCTCTGTTATGCATAAATTTTCATCACTCTTCTTTGTGCGTGTCGTTACTGCATATGTATATTTAAAAATGTCCACGGTCACCCTAATTTTATGATATTATTATATAGAGTTGTTGTTTATTCTATTTATTCATAATCATGTTTTTATTTGTTTTCAATGCATAAATTTTCATCAGTCTTCTTTGTACTCGTCGTAATGCAAGTGTTTATAAAAAGTAGTTCATGGTCACCCTTATTGTACGATATTTTTATTATATAGGTTTATTCTAGTGATTCTTTGTCATGTTTTAATCATTGTTCCTTGTATCAATTTTCAACAGTCTTCTTGGAGCTCATCGTAAACGGAAATATATAAAACAGATTATGGTCACCCTTATATATTCATCAAAATAGGTTATCTTCCTTACAGTTACAGTTACAGTTCCTAACTTAAAAATTATATTTTCCTGTAAGCCGGTTTGATTTTATCATTACAAACTGAAACGTTTTAGGCACACACTATGGTCACCCTAATAGTTTGTTCACCCCCCAGCCTCTTCAGTAACGCACCAACAGGTTATAAATGTAAAAATCTGTGTCTTTAAATCCACCTGCATTGCCCCAACTCATTAGCCTTCTTCCTCCATACTCGAGGGTCCGCATTTCAAATAGTTTCGGGCACTTTGAATATCGCAAGGCGCACTATAGAAGCTTTTTTTCTTCGTTTTTTGAATTCCCTCGACTATCAGGTGTTGCCATTGCCATTGCCTTTAGTCTTTGGTCGACTGAATGTATTCCCAGGTGGCATTTGGCCGAGCACGTGCCACTTTGGGTTACCCGCATGGTATCATTGCTCACAGACCCCGCACTCGATTAGGAGCATCGCGTGAGGGGGCTGTCGAAAGATAGCAATTCCACACACCTTTCACACACTCTCATACACACACACACACACTCGTAGATATCTGGCCATAAATTGGGCAAATATAAGCCACGCTCTCGACTAATCGTTAACAAATTGCCTGCGATAGCGACCACTACAAGATATGGTAAATGAGCCCCTTGGCAGGAGTAGTAGCTGACAGCTTGAGCCCTCCCATTCCCCCTGCTGGGCGTGGCTGTGAGAAAAACACCTTTTGGCAGCAGGTGTAAATTACTTTTTAATACGCCGCGACGCGCTGCTGACGCGGCTTAAGACCGACAGAATGACAACACGGAAAACATGAGGAATATTTTAGCATACTTCATGTCCAATGAGCAAAAAGGGCATGTGAGCACGGATGGGTAGGATGGTGTACTAGGCTATGATGGAGTGTGGTT
This sequence comes from Zaprionus indianus, assembly GCA_018904595.1. NCBI lineage: Eukaryota > Metazoa > Arthropoda > Insecta > Diptera > Drosophilidae > Zaprionus > Zaprionus indianus. Next base: position 9,796,812 of record JAEIHA010000320.1, read on the forward strand.
AGAGATGGTAAGGTTGTGGTACAGTTTAGTAGCAGTAAAGAATGAGGTATGACAGTACCTTCGTGAACAAGGTACGGTAGCATAGGGTATGGCACGGAATCCACGTGGTATGTCAACAACTTGGTAAGGTTGCAAATGGTATGGCACTGTATAGCACTGTAATGTAAGGTGTAGTGTGGCAGCACCTTCATTAGTCATGGTAGGGTATGGTTTATTCTATTGTATATAGTTGTGTTAATAGGGTATGGTCTGGTGAGGTAGTCTATGGTAATTTTGGGTGTATTAGGGTACAATGAAGCAAGCACGTGAATGTTCAGGCTCCGGTACGGCTATCTTTAGTAGGTAGGGAGATGTCAGCACCCTAATACGATATGGTAGGCTATGATAAGGTATGGGAGGGCTTAGCCTGTGATATGTCGTGGTATGGCATGCCAGGATTGAGTATTTATACCCGATAGAAGGCTAAGGTGCGGTACGGTATTGTGTGGTGGGACAGCACCCTAATTAGTTATGGTAGTGTGTGTTTTACCGTATGGTATATGTTGGTATGGGAGCACCTTGAGAAAAAATATGGTACGGTTTAGAAGAGTATGGTGGGGTAGGGTAAGCCAAGGTTGCCTATACAGCATGATGGCACCTTCATAGTTTATGGTAGGTCGCAGTAGGGTAAGGTACTATTGAAAACCCTAAGTTAAATCTTGTACTTAATATAAATAAAGATATATAACTTTACAAAAGGGTACACTACGCTACTCTAGACCACACCCTGGGTATTTTTAGGTATGGCATAGCAACACCCTAATGAAAATCAATTGCAAGCACGATTTGCGGCGCCTGCTGGCGTTCTCAATATGTGCTCGAGTGTCACAGACAATGTGGCAAGGAAATTCAATTATTGTAACAGGCAGAAAGATGGCAACTCACCTCGACAGTGTTGTCACGTATATAGATTTCCTTGGTATCGTTTGGACTGCGATCGCGTGGTCGATATGTAATGCGATAGCCGAGAAACTCGCCCAGTATGGTATCCGGCGAGGGGGGCTTCCACGAGATGTACACCGAGGTGGAGGACGTGTTGTGTGCCGTCGTCGGTATCGGTTTGCCCGTGGGCGCTGTAAGTAAACCCAGCCAGAGAGAAGCATCTATCAGTAAGAAAGTCAAGATGTGGGGGAGGGGGAGTTGCCCAAAAACTTTGACTGCCAAAAAGTTGGCGGAAACTCAAAAATTGCAAATTAAAAATGCCGCACAAAAAGTTACCGCCGCGCAAAGGTTGCCTGCCTTGCAACCTCCTCCTGCGTTGTCTGCTGTGGCATTGTCAAGTTGTCACTGTCACGCAACATAAGTTGCCCCGTGCTGGTCATGAGATTTGCCTGTGCTCGGCTCCTCTCCTGCTCCTGCTCCTCCTGTTTCTGCAGTGTCGCATCAAGTTAAATGGTGCGTGCGTCTCAGCTTTCCATTGGCCGCGGCAACTTGCTGTGGCAGCTTGTCACCTGGCAACCCGAGACTGCGAGACTGGAGAGACTGCGAGCCTAGACTCGCCTGCGCCTGGACGCGCACATAAATAAATTAAAAGATATTTTCCTTTGACTTTGACACCGCATCGAGAGCGGAAATTGAAAGCGCCACGTAAAGCTGCCTCGGCACGCAGTCAAAATTGGCTAAAGCCGCAGCTATGCCCGGTCTGCTTGCCTCCTAATGAGCTACGAGCCGCAGACTATTGACTAATTTGCAGCCGCATGTAGTGCAGGCAGGGTCGGAGGGCGGAGGAGGAGTGGCAGGCGCAGGCACAGGCTGTGCTCGGTTTGGGTCGCACATTCCATAAATGGAATTTCACGCCGAGGCAAAGACAAATGTGTTGCTAATAGCTTGTTGGCTGTCGCCCACGGATATATGAGAGCAGTGGCAGCATCAGCAGAAGCAGGGGGCGTGGTCGCTGAGAGGGAACTGTGCTGCTGCTGCTTATGTCGTGATTAATGCTCAATGCGCACTTTAAGCCTATGGAAAAGTTGTGCGACTTTTTGGGGGGTCACTTTTGGATGGAAGTGGACGTGACGATTAATCATTGTCCCGCCCAGCAGGTGTGGAGTGGAGGCAACTCACACGCAGTTGCAGCTGCATAAGGCACATGTGTTTGTGGTTTGTCACACACACACACAGTCGAGTGCTTAGTATCGCCGTCAATATTTATCAATTTGCGGTTTGTTAATTTGCGTTTGGCAGATCGTACAGATCGTAAACAGACCGTTAAGCTGTATATATGGTGCATATAGTGTATATATATGTATATATAGTAGTGCACGTAAAAATAATTAAACGTTTATGGGCTTGGGGGGGGGGGGGCGTGGCCTTTATGGCAAACCTGCGCATAAAATTCAAATGAAAAATTAATGCGATTGTAAAAAGTGTCGTGTCGCACAATTAATGTGACTCACTGTCGTAAAACGAGTAAGTGTCGCCCAGGCCCGAAACTACTTTACACGTGTCACATCTTCCCCCCGCCCCCCTACTGTTCCCTCCTCTCCTTACTTACCTTCCCTTAGCGTGACAATGTAGTAGGACTCTTTGGAGGGCGGACTGATGCCGAGCTTGTTCACGGCCAGCAGTCGGAAGCTGTAGACGGTGAAGGGTGTCAGGCCGGTCACCTGATATGATGTGGCATTGGTGCGCGTGTAGATGCGTGCCACCTGATCCCAGATGCCGTCCTCGCCCTCGCTGCAGAGACAGAGAAAATTGCATAAATCAATTAGTAAAGAATATTTTTTGCAATAAGAAAAGTTGCTTAATTTATGTTCAACAATAAAGTATAATAAATATGTAATATATTTAGTAATTTTACTGCCTCAATTAACACCTGAAAATTGCATTGTTTTTCCCTTCCTAAGAGAGAAATATTTGAACCAAAATGCATTATGAAAATGCATAAATGATGCCGATGAGCCTTCCTCTCAAACACAGGCTTTCAAATATTTATACGAATTTTGTCACACACACACACACGCACACATAAGCAGGAAAAGGGGAATTTTGTGGCACATAAATCTGAAACAGAAGCAGCGTTTTTCATGACCCACATGAAAATTGCAATAAATTTTATTTAAATTTTGTCCAAAATTTTGGGGCTGCCTTTGCCATATATCGTTTATATAACGCATTATGTTAGGCAGGGCAGGGCAGGGCTGCTTTTATGTGTGATTAAAAATGCATTAAATATGAGATGGCAAGAGAGGGAGAGCAAGAGAAAGAGGGAAAGGGAGGCAGTGAAAAAGCAGAACAAAAAAACATTAAAATTAATAAATGCGCGCGGCCAGCTTGACTGCCTGCCTCGCTTTGTGTGGTCGTGTGGGTGTGGCACATGTGAGTGTATTGTCAATGCGCCTTTTGTAAAATGAATACAAGCTGTTTCTGGCAGGTTGGCAGTGCGGCAGGGGGGGGGCGTGGCGAAAGGGCATGCAGTGCGCGCTGCGTAAAAAAGTCTTGGCGACTTCATGAAAAATGTGAGCGGCGCAAAAGGCAAAAAAAAACTTGCGCAAAAATATTGTGCGCCTAAAAACAGCAGACTGCGACAGCAACAACAACAGCAGCAACAACAACAAAAACAACAACAGCAGCAGCAGCAGCAACAACAAGAGCAGCAACAACAGCTGCAAAGCACAACAACAAAAAAAACTGGAAAGTAACCGCAATGGCAAATAAATTTGCGGCCGCCCCCGCCTACTTGACGCCCACACAATGCGCCCCTGACTGCCTGCCAGTGTGTGTGTGTGAATTGTATGTGCCTGTGTAAAAATGTTTGTTTGTGCGTGTGTGTGTGTGTGTGCTTAAATCGGCATAAAATACACACAACATTTTTTGTAAGCCGCTTAAAAATTGCTGCCGATTTTAGCATATGGCTTATGCCTGCGCCTGTATTAGTATGCATGTGTGTATGGGTGTTGTGTGTGTGAGCCTCTTTGTGTGTGTGTGGGTGTAAGTGTGTGTGTGAGCCTCTTTGTGTGTGTGTGGGTGTAAGTGTGTTTGTGCTGGTGTGCGTGTGATTTGCATAGCAGGGGACAAAGTTCATGCACGAGTTGTTTAAAGAGGCAAATTTATTTGTGGTTGAGCAGCGACTATATCAAATAAATATATATAGTATATATATATATAGTGTATGTGTATGTGTTTAGTATATATATCAGTGCGTTGCTCAATGTGTGAACAGGGGGAGAAGTTGTGTAAATCATGAAAATTACTGCAAAACAGATACACAAAGACAAACAGATCTAATGCGCTTACAATGGACAACAGTTTAGTCGCTGTGTGTTTAGTGAGCTTTAATCGACAAACAGAGAACCAAAGAGAAAGAAAGAGAGAGAAAAGAGGTAGTAATATTGTGAAAAAACAAAACACAAATCTATTTATATTTTCACTTTTTTTCGGCGTCGATTTCAATTCAATTAAAATGCGGTGCAAGTCAAATCAGGCAAAAACTGCCCGCGGCCGCGTGTTACATTTACTTAATTAGTATTATAATTAATCAGTATTAAAAAATAAATAAAATAAATAAAAAATATATAGCTGCATATGAAGGAAAGCCAAAACAATAATTTGTGAATATATGGCAGATTTAACGGCGCATAAATCACGCCCGCAAGGGGTGCACTTAAATTATGATTGATTTTATTGTTGTGCTTTGGTAAATATCAATTGCGGGTGTGCGTGTGTGTGTTTGTGAAAGCCACAAGTAAACACAATTGATCAACACAAACAGCAGTACATGGACAGGTACGAGGGTCGTTTGATAAGTCCGTGACTTTTTGAATAAAATATATTTTTTTCGTCAAAGAAGCGTTTTATTTCTCAACATAATCTCCTTTTAGCTCTATACATTTAGTCCAGCGTTTTTCCAATTTTTTTATTCCTTCCAAATAATAGGTTTTCTCAAGGCCCTCAAAATAGTCGTTTGTTTCTGTGTTTCTCTTCATTTGACCCGAATCTCTTACCGCCGAGCCATTTCTTCATGTTTGGAAACAAAAAATAGTCACAGGGGGCTAAATCTGGAGAATATGCTGGATGGGGTAGCAGTTCGTAGCCCAATTTATGAAATTTTGCCATGCTGACACGAAATTCACTTTTTTCCATTTTCGTTAAAATTCACGAGATCGTCTGCTTTCAATGCCTATAAAACGCAAACCAAAAAACGCAGCTTTCTCAAAATTTTACAGTCAGCTGTTAATCGATAACTGCTGACAGGAGCAGTGTTGTATTTAGAGCAGGTGCGCGGCAAATACAAAAAGTCACGGACTTATCAAACGACCCTCGTATATAGCAGAGAGGGGGAGAGGTAAGGGAGGAGGGTAAGGGGTGTGTGCAAGGCCAGCATAAACGCTTAATGTCAAATCATAATACACACAGACTGGCAGCTGTGCAGGTGTGTGTGCTCAAGTGTTTGCAGCATATCTGTGGTGAATATTTACCCCCCCCTACACTCTCCACTCCACTCCCCTTCCCTCACCACCACTGTGTGAAGTTATTTCAATTGCATTTTGCCATTCAGCGCGGGATTTGCGTGGCAAGATTTCAGTTGGAGCACGGAGGAGCTTGTCGTGTTGTCATCGTCTTTCAATTTACACCGCCGCACACTGAAAGACATTCTCCATAAACATAAAGGCACATACTCAGACACACTCACACACACTTGCACTCACATGTTATGCATATGCGCAAATAAACCGAATCAAGCGAAAATGTAAATAAGAAGCGTGCCAGAAATAACAACAACAACTAGTGCTCTCCCGCCTGCCACCCACACCCCTGCCTGCCACACCCCTGCCCCCTGCCCCCTGTTGCTGCTCCACTTCACATCACTTCACATCGATGGGGAATTTACATAAAATGCAGCGCTGGCCTGGCTTCATTTTGTGCATTGGGCGCACGCCCAAAAAAGTATGCTACGCCCAAAAAAGTATGCTACGCCCGGGAACTCGCGCGTGTCTCTCGCACTCCCTCTCCTTCTCTCTCACTCTCTCCCTCTCTTTCTGTGTCTGTGTGCATGGTTATTTCTCATTTTGCATAAATGCACCGCAGGCTTCGCTCTCTCTCTCTCGCCAGCTCGCCAGCCTGTCATCGATTGCCGGCCCCAATGTCTTCTGCAGGTCGCCCCGCTCGACAGCACGCCGTCAGCTACCCTCCCTTCTTCCTCCTCTCTGCTGCCTCTTACAGTGGTGCAACTGCTGCTGCTGCTGCGGCTACTGCTGCTGTGGCTGATGTGAATTTATTGAAAAAGTTTCGCTTTCTCGCTTTCTTTTGCATTCTCGCCGACGGCCTCTCTTTGTATTGCGCTGGCGGCAATCGTTTTCATTTCATGCTGAGCATTGAGTTCAAGTTATTCGGAAAATAGCCGCCTTCTAGTGTGCACCCCTACCCCCTATCTCCTCTCTCTCTCCCTCTCTCTCTGTCTGTGCGTGCGTGTTTGCGTGTGTTAAGCGGGCGTGCGCTGCTTTCTTTTCTATTTAAATGGAGCACACAAGTGAAGTGGGAATGCATTCAGCAGCTCATTGTCTTCTCACATATCAATTAAAGCAGCACGCCTCCAAGCTGGGCGTCTGTGGGCGTGGCATGGCTGACAAATTGAGGGACTGCTAGGCACCTTTGCATCGGTCAAGCATATTATGCATCATAATGAGGGAAGGCAGCATCAGAAGATAAAGCATCTCCAGGGTTACTGAGAACAGAGTAAGCTGCTCCCCTTTCCCCCTCTCCACCCTCCACAGTAGACACACTTATTCAGTGAAATTGCATTAACGAACTGTGCGGACTGCACTCGACACTTACCGAGTTTCAATAATGAAATGAGTCACGGGTGCGTTGCGCGGATGCTGCGAATGGGCCCAGGATAAGTTCACCGAGCGTGACGTGAAACTTATTAACAAAGGACGCTCCGGGGGATCGGGCACATCTGAAAGAGACAGAGAGAGAGAGAGAGAGAGTGAGATGAAAGACAAAGACAGGCAGAGTTATCAGTGAAATGCAAATGGAAATCATGACAAGAAAAGAGAATGTGCAAAAGGAATGAGAAGGGAAACAAAACAAAAAAAAACAGAAACAGCAAAAGAAACAGAAACACTGCGTGATGAGGATTTCCTCGTGTGTACACGTATGTGCCATGATATACGCTCATAGACATACAGACGCACGTGTGTGTGGAAATGAAATCAGCAAAGTGGAAGGAAACCGGATAAATCAATAATGTTTCACTCATTTCATTAAACGTGGCAAAAGCCAAGCGAGAGAGAGAAACAAGAAGAAAATTGATGAGAGAGAGAGAGAAATGAAAATAATGATGATAATGAGGATACGCCAAATGCAATGGGAGACGTTCGTTAATGCTGAGAATTATGAATTCCAACACAAATTAAAAGGGAAAGAGAAGTAAGTTGAAGATAGTTGAATCCTGCACACTCACCTTGCACCAGCAGATCCACAATGGCCTCGGGTATGTGGCGATCGTTGACCAGGCAGATGTACTCCGTGGTATCGCTCGCCAAGGCCGGCGCAAACTGCAGCCCGAAGTTGTCCGACAAAAGTTGAATCTGAAATGGAAATGGAAATGAATGTGGAAATGGAATAAGGCAGGTCAATTTCGGGCATAATTATTACATCGTTTTACTCGTATCTCGTATCTCCGGCTCTGCTCTGCCACATACTATTTGCAGGCACTGTGCCCTGGCCTGAAGTCTAATCTATTTTGGGCTGCCATCAGTTAGCATAACAAACAAATTTGCTACAACGTGTGCAAAACAAGTGCAGTCAAACTGGGCCAAAAGACAATGAGAAGGCACACAAATGGACACACAGACAAATGGCAGAGGCAGAGGGTGTTCGAGAGAGAGTGAGAGGGGGGAGGGGAGGAGGGAGGTAGCTACGTTGACAGTGGCTGACAACAATGTGGACAACACGAGTTTCTACTTTAGGCTCCACAAACTTTTTAATACAAAAGACAAATAAGTTGCCAGCACTAAGTTTGCTGCATGACCACACACAGCTAGCCCCCTTCTCTTCGCCCCTCCTTGCCACATTGGTTGCTCGCATGGTCAGCACTTAAAATGGCCCCAATATATCAGGTCTGGCATTTGACTCTGTAGCAACGAATCCTGAAAAGTTTCTCAATGCAAATGGCAAATTTGTTGTGCACTTTCCTGCACTGCGAATCTTTTCTGCTCATAATTGAGACTGAGACAACTCTCGTAAATGGTTTATTCGCCTCTCTCTTCCCTCCTTCTTCTCTCTCTCTCTCTCTCTCTTTCTCTATGTGGTTCTCTCTTGCAGCCGCTTGACATTTAATATCCTTGCAAAAATCCGTAGACAGTTAAGTCGGAGCTGTCCAACATATCAGTCGAATGTCTTAAACACTTGTGCATCCCTTCTTTCCCTCTCCCACCCCTCTCTTTCTATTGCTGTAAGAAAAGTTTGCGAATTTGATAAATTATTTAAAATGTGAGTGCAAGAGACAGAGAGAGAGCGGGCAGCCTGTCCGCATATCAAAAAGCTGCAAGCTGTCTGCAGCAACTTCATGTGAGCAATCTAAGGCAGCTCTCTGTGTGTGTGTGTGTGTGTGCGTGTGCTTGCCACAAAATTGCTAGTAGAGCTGCCTGGCCACCACAGAAATTGCAGCTCGATTGGATTTTGTTATTAAGCAATAACCAAGACCTGTTGGCCGCAAACTATTTTTGGCCAAGGCAGACAGAGACGAAGATGAAGGGGAGGCGCATTTTCAATTTGCATGCCAAGTGAATTTTAATTACATGCCACAAGTTATTGCAACTCGATTACCATTCGGGCAATAGCACTGGCTATATACGAATAGCAACTGCTTTAGCTGAGTGCCTTCGCCATCGCGACGGAAACTATGCGGCAAGTTGTGAATCATTGCTAAGCTGCGTTCATAAAACAAAAGTTAATAGCGGCTTAGCGGCCTGTGTGTGAGTGTGTGCGTGTGTGTGTAATAAAATGGCCGTGGTGAGAAAGTTTTAATACACATTATAGCCGCGCATAAAGCACACACACACAAACACATACAGAGAGCACGCACAGCCTGCGCAGAAGGAGCCTAAGAAATATGAACGAAGTCTAGAGATTCGCCAGCCGGCACCAGCTCAGGTAAACTGCTGCAGCAACTGCTTCACTCCCTCCCCCTCACCCACTCTGTGCTCCTGTACTGCCTCGCGAACTTACTTTGGCTGCAGCTCAAGTGTCCCAGTTTGCCATTTAACACAAGGCGCTGCCAAAGAGCAGAGAGCTTATGCCTTACACCGCGCCATTGTTCCCCAAGAAACTTCTTCATCATTCTGTTTGCACGCCCATCTCTAACAAGTTTTCACTGCACTCTTCTCTCCCACACTCCTGCCAGTGCACACTGGGATGAAGTCAAAAATAATTTGATCATTTATCGAACTAAATCTTAAATTTAACTAAGAAGAAAAAGAAGAAAAGAAAAATCTATAAATACTTATGTGGGACAGGTTTGGCAACCCTTCCTCAGATGATCTAAGCTAACAGTTGACGGTCTGGCAACGATGTGAAAGAAGAAGAAAAGTGAGTTCTCGTCAACAGAGAAAAAAAAGAAAAACAACAATTAATCAAATGAAAGGTACAACTGTAGAATTAAGTGAAATATATATTTATAATCGTTACTTAATTCCACAATACTTTTTTGCTGGTTATCTTCAATATTTCGTCTCTATGCCACTTTCTTTTGTGTTTCAGCCCAGTGTGCAGTGGCCTCGTGAGTGCGTTTAAAGCAAGTTGCCTGCTTTGGCAGCCACTTAAACCATTTCAGCGAGTTCTTTTCTACTTTTTTTCAACTATCAAACATTAAAAATATATTGGCCCAGCCCACGCCGGGGCAGGCCAGGCCAGGCTGGTTGAACTCCCACTGATGGCCACTTAGTTGGCCTGTTCTTTGCTGCACCAAACTGGCAATCAATTATTTTAACAGCTACGTCTTCTGCTTCTGCTTCTGTTTTTTGTTCTTGTTCTGTTATCTGGCAAAATATTTAATGGCGCACAGCGAAGTGGGGCCCAAGTGGGGCAGCCTGGGGCCTAATGAATTCTAATATGACAGCTCTATGGTACTCACCCTCGGACTGTGGAGCAGCGGAATGCGATTGGCGAACTGAGCGATTGTTGTGGACGCTGTCTTCCACACGAGCGTGTCCACAAGCGAATGCTCTGTCACGCCCGGACAGGGAATGCTCACGTTCTTGCCGGCCTCGGCATTCACCTTGACGTAGTCCAGATTCGTCACGTCTGCAAAGAAGAGAGAACGGAGAGTGTGGGAGTGAGTGAGTGTGTGTATTAGATGCAAAGCAGCTTAAGTTGCGGCAAATGTTGCCAAAATATCTGGAAGGCATTTTAATTACACAACATGCTTGGACAGAGAGAGATTACAAAGCAGCTCGGCCGCAACTATTGCAAATTGCCAGGCAAGTCAGGTGTGCGTGAGAGTGTGTGGGCCTTTGATCCTTTTGAGCAATATTTGTTTAGGAAATTGCAGTTGCTGCAGCCAGCAACTTCGGCCGAGCTTCAATTAAAATTATAAAAACAGCAATTCGATTATGGCTCCATTGCAGGAGAGCTGGGGAGGGGAGGGAAGAGTAGGAGGTTTTTGGCTAAGCAGCTTTGCTGGCACCAAGTCGAGTGTCGGCATAAATTTGCAAGTACTTTGAAGAAGTGTTCGCATTGAGCTCGAGACTTGTTCGACAATGAATGCCCAAAAAGCAGGCTGGCAGGAGCGGAGTAGGGGAGCGGGGTAGCGGGATGGTTTGCAAAAACAATTGCCGACAATCGTGCAACTGGTTGCAGCTGGTCCCGTCAGCAATCAGCTTCCATGCAATTTGCGAGTGGTCTCTCTCCCTGTGCCCAGACACCTATTCAATGCATGCAACCAGGCTCGCCTTGCCACGTCTATGACTTGATTTTCAGGGACTGTGGGGAGGGGTAGGGTAGGGAAGGGAAGATGCAACAGCAGGGGAGCGGAGGGTAGCGGGTCTCGGCAGTGGCTTAGTGGTTGCATAGTCAGTCGAATGCAGTTGCAGCTGTTCTCGTTCTCGTCGGCTGCGCTGCAAAGTATGCAACACAATTTATCGATCACAGCATAGCGCGTGTGTGAGAGGTTGAAGAGGCTGTGTGTGTGTGTGTGCAAGTGCATGTGTCTGTGCGTATTTGGGCACTTGTGTTTGTTGCGAGCTCTCAACGCAAATACTGTTGAATAACAATTGTCTGTGAGGCCATAAAAATCGACACCAATGCTTCATGTTTTTAAAGGGGACTGGCAGAGGGGGGAGGGGAATCCCCTTGAACTGTAGCCAAGCACGCTTAATTACTTGCTCCCCTCTTCCCCTTGCAGCACCACTCTGCATATTTTGCATATTTTAAGCTGGCCACGCACCCAGCTGGCCACCAGCTGCGTCTACTTTGCTTGCCCGTTCCCAGTTGGACTATTCGGCTGTGCCCATTTCGGGGCACAGTTTTGTGTAATTTATGGCCCTCAGCAGCCACATGCGACTGTGCCTGTGTGCGTGTGTGTGTGTGCGAGTGTGGAGCCCCTGCAGCTGGCAGAGATTTTGCATACTTATTATGGCAACCGCATGCTGATGAGTGCGTCCAGTGTCGAGGAGGCAGCGGGTTTAATTTCCTGATCATTTTTCGATGCAAAATCGCGTCGCCGGTTTACCCCGCTCTCTCCCCCTCCCCCCTCCCACACAACCCGCAGCAATAACTCAGGAAACAATTGCAAGCAATTTATGCGGCTCGGTTTGGACAACTTCAGATTGAATGACATGCAAGCGCCATGGAGGAGAACTCTGGCAACGCGGCAAACTCGCGAGCAACTCTGCCATTGTCGTTGGGCAATTAAAAAACAGGTCCCAGATATTATGCAGCCAGGCGAACGCTGAACAGACTGCGTAAATAAATTATAATTACGCGAATTTACCCAAGGGAGACCAAGGGACAAGGGGCAGTTCGAACCCAGAGCGATCAACCCTCTGTGATTGCACTTCAGTGAGTCTGGGTCTGGAGTCGCTTCTCGGGCTAATAATCAAATTGAATGCAACCCCCGAGGCTGAGAGCAGACGAAGCGGCAACAATTAATTTTATTTATGTTGATTCTAATCAACGAAAAATGTTTTCACCCGACAATTGCCCCTTGTGGCGTCTGCTGTCATGACAATCTGTCCAGCTCTTGGGCTACACTCTTTGTGCGTCTATCTCTCCTTCTTTCTACATTTCTCTTCCTTTGCCTGCTCCTCATTGAATTCATGCATCGCTGTCTCTTCTGCGTGTCGCATCAAAATCATTACCTTTATTAGTATGTCTGTTCGTGTCCGATTAGCTCAGCTCAGCTAAGCTCAGCTTGTGTCGTGTCGAGACGCTGACCAACACTGGCTAACTGCATCGAGCTGCCAAGCACGACTGAACTGGCGACTGGCAATGGCTCTCCAGAGACTCCTCCACACTTGCAAGTGTGTCATTAGCAAGGAGAAGGAGTGGTGGAGGGGGGAGAGAGCTGTGTTGGGTTGCACTGTGCAATCGTCATGCTTGTTGTGCACACGCCTGCAGCGGGTTATGGGTCACTGGCTGAGTTCAACTGGTGTCGCCCGTCGAGACTAGCAATAACATTGGCAATTTGCTCGAGGAACATGGACTGAATATAGCAAGTACTTATAGTGTTATCGGTACACACAGAGCTTATGCAGCACATTTGTTGAACTATCTATCTAATAATATACTAATTGTAAATGCAGTGTGAGAGGGTAGAAGGAGAGATCATTGAAAGTGAGTGGATACTATGCGGAGATAATTTAAAGTATAGAAAAACATACTGATAGACATTTATTATAAACTTTTATTCAATCAAATTTATTTTAATTCAATATGCATTAATTCATTTGGCTCTTTTTTGCCTTGGCCTTTGATAGTTGGGTTTTGGGTAAGTTGTAAATATGAATGTAAACAAGCGGAGACGCCAATAAATAAAACACAATAAAGTTAATGAAAGACATTTAATATATTGGCACCAGGTCTTGTTGGTACTTATCTTGTTGGGTAACTACAGCCAAATCCCTGCGAGTTTAACATACACATAATTGATTTTACTCTTGCAGATTATTTAATTTATGAATGCTTTGTTAAACACAGCAACGTATATGCTACGCGTGTAATCGCAATCCAAAAACCTGAATCGAGCAGTCAATCAAGGGCAAAATGTTTGGCATCGAGGTTCCATCAAATTGACATTGCCCATCGAACAAGGAACAAGCTTGTTGCCAAGCTGGGCCAATTGCATTTTAATCCGACTGCATTGCCTTTTGACCAAAACGACCCGCCGCCAATTGGTCTGGCAGAGACATCTCTTTCTCTCTCTCTTTCGTTCCCTCTCATCTAATCTGTCTGCATTTTAAGCCAGCCAAACTGTGCAAAGAATCGATGTATTCCCCTTGCACACTTCATGCCACTTCCACTTCATGCTGCACATTCTCGGCAAAGGCCAACAAGTTGCATGGCTGTCGCTGTCGCTGCTAGTGCCCCCTGCAATTTGGAAAACGGCCATTTGGAAATCATTGCCATACAATTTGGTGTGCAGCGGACTCTGCGTGAAGCGTTTGAATGGCAAGCGAACACCAGGAGCGGCGAATTAGGGAGAGAGACGCATACGGAGCAGTGACAGCAAAAGGCATCGTTGGCAGCCGCATTAAAATGGAATTGCCACACACACAAAGCCAGCTACGCACAACGCGTAAAGCGGCTGCCATTGCTGATGGACTTAGAGTGCTGTCTCTCTATCTATCTCTATCTCTCCCTCTCTCTTGCTCTCTCAGTCTCTTTGATGTATTGTGCTGTACTGGTTGTCTCTCTTTCTCTGTGACTGTGGGGGAAGTTAAGTGTTCTCTAAGGTTTATCTTTCCCTGTATACAAAGGAATTGAAATCGATCTATGTATCTCACTAATTATTGTTTGAAGAATTTAACGAGAGTTCTTTTTAGCCTTCTTTAATACAGATAAGATGAAAATTTCAAACAGGAAGTAAACACGTTGTAACGATTTTCATGCATCAAAAAATAAATCATTTTACTTATTTTTAACCTGTTTTTTCAGCTGAGAATGTATATGGAAAATCGGGATTTATCGGAAGAGAATGGAATATTATTACTAAGTATCTTATCTCATGGAGTTCTGCAAGAATTAATTCAGCATATTTTAAAGTTCAAACTCTTTTTGACTTATAAAATGTAACATAACTTCTCTATCTATCTCTGTCTCTTTTGCATATAACTAGTTTCTCCATTCAAGATGTTATTCTTTAAAAACTCTCTTCATTTCTTTCTCTTTCCCTACTTCTTTTGTTATACACCCTTTTCTCTCATTGTCATATCTCTCATCGGCTCTCTCTCATTTACTCAGCTTTGTCATTTGTTCGCTTCAATTGCAATTTCGCAGGCCTCAGCACATGCCACTTGCAACTGCTGCAGTTTCCATTGTCGCTGGCTTTGTGGGGATATATATATATTTTTTAATGCGTTCCATCATTATTGGTGTTGCAATTTCATTAACCGCAGCAACGTCGCTCTGCCGATCCGATCTGATGGTCGGCCTCGATTTTTACCCATTAATTTCAGCTGCGATTGAAGCGGTTGAATAATTATCCAATTAAAACTGGATCTGTCGCCTTGTTTCCCACACATTTGCCTGCGACTTCTCAGCTGTCTGTCTGACACACACATATATAAGTATGTATAATATATATGTATATATAATATTTGCACTTGCTTGAGGCACGTGCCAAGGACAGCAGCTAAAAGGAATGTGTGCTGTGTCTGTCTGTCTCTGTCGCTGTCTCTGTCGCTGTCTCTGTCTGTGTATTTGTCCCCTGTCTGACAGTGAGACTGGCTGACTGGCTCGCTGATTGAATAGACAGTCTGTCATCTCTGCCGGCAACTGTCTCGCTCGCACATAAATAAATGCTTAAGCGGACCCGCAGACAGCGGTCCATGACAAGGGCAGCAGTAAAAGCAGAGGCTTTGTGAGAGAGGGGCGGCAGTTTGTTCACATAGCGACAAGATATCCCTTTTTATGCCTGAGCGCTGCAAATAATGAAATTATGCTACCAACACACACGCACTCACACACACAAACAAAGAGCGACCCGCATGCATGAGGAGCACAGGCTGAAGTGATTGACGGGTAGATACCCTGCACATAATGATGAAGTTGAGATAAAGTTATTCATTTTATGAAGTTAAGCTGAGCTGTTTGATACTCAGCACTGTTTCTATTGTAAGCTAGCCTGCACTTTCTTTAAGCTGAGCTGTAAGATAACCTTTACTATATTTGCACATAAAGTAGACGACTGCCAGTTATCCCATAGGTGCATAAAACATCACAACTACCTCTTACTAAGTGCAGCTCAACATAAGATATTATTCACAATATACACGTTGTAGTAGGCTGGTAGAGGGTCAACTGATATATCGATACTTATATAACACGATGACTATGTTAAGCCTATGTTAAACCTATGTTAAGCCTATGTTATTAAGGGGCATTCTGTGTTAGCGTGCCGTAACGTCGTGTGTAATATAATTAAGCTTTCACAATGTTTACATGTATAAAGTATCGCACTGCCAGCTACCCCGTACGTTCATAAAAGATCACAACTGCCTCTGCTCTCGTACAGCAGGACTATAAGAAACCCTTTACCATAAATGCATATAAAGTAATAAAGTAAAACTTAATTTATTAAAAAGTACAGTTGAGCTAGTCGAGCTTGCTATTGATACCCTGCACTTAAGTTTATGTGTCTGCTGGCGCTGACAAGTGGCAAGTGGCATGCGTGGGCGCATGATTGGCCAACAGACAGGTGGGTTTTCGGTCCTTTGCCGGGCACTGCGTCCTCAAGTGCTTGGCTTATGAAAATGTCTCGGAGCCAGAGGCTGTAAAGCGCTCTCCGCTGCTGCTGCTGCTGCTGGCATCGCGGATCAGTCACTAATGCTGACAGCGTTTTGAGGGCAAGCTGTCGCTGCTGTCAGTTCGGCATGTGTGCGAGTGAGCTGTCCGTGTGTGTGTGGGTGTTTGTGTGGGTTCTCTTGTTATTATAACTCTGCGTTTTTCAATTTCGCCCAACTTCAACTTCAGCTGAATTGATGTAAATGATTAAATGGACGGGGTGGAAGAGGCTGAAGAGGGTAATTTCTTGACGGCTGCATCGCAAAGTGCTTCCAGCTCATTGCGCAAATGGGGATTGAGATCAGCAGAGGATAATGCCGTCAATCCTATATTAATATTTAGATTGCCAAGTGCCAGCCCTCGCAAATATTTTGTAATTTGTTTCTCCACTCAATTTGCAGTTGTATCTACAGTTTTATCTGTAGATGTATCTGTATCAGTGCAACTGTATCTATTTCTATGTATTTAAGTATTTCTGTGTGTTGTTATAACTGTATCTGTATCTACACACATGTATCTGCACTTCACTTCACTCGTTTCTATGTTTGCCTATTGAACTGCATTTGTTACTGTATTTCCTACTGCAGCTGTATTTGTATACATATTAATTAAACTCAAAGTGCCACAAAATTAACCTGACTGCTGTAGTGAGCCTTTTTAATGTCTTCTCCACAGTCCCGCCCCAGTGTGACCCACTGTGCTGGGTCAGTCCGTCAGTGAGTCAGTTGGCATCTCTCCTTCTCTGCCAACTGGCACAGCATCGCGTGCCTCTCCCCCCACCTCTCTCTCTCGTGCTGTGCCGCGAGGACACTTGAATAGAAAACGTTGCACATTCAAGGGCTGCCTAGACATGAGAAGAGGGGGGAGAGAGGGGGGCAATGGGAGCCAGGTGAAAAGTGAAAGGCGCCAAAGTTGGTGTTGCTGTTGTTGTTGTTGCTTTGCCAGGCAAATTTCAGCCCAGGTTCAGGTTTTTGCCGTTCAACATCGCTGCGAGTGTACCTAGTCGCGCGTGTGTGTGTGTGTGTGTGTGTGTGTGAGTGTCTCGTTGTCGCCCTTGTCATGGATGGCGCTTGGCGTAATTAAACCTAAATAGCCGACATAATGAGCAAGTAATTAGCAATGCTTTTGCCACCAGTTTGCCTAGCGTCCTTCGTCCGGCTTCGTCGCTGTGCTGCGCCCGCTGCCATTAGCCAGTCGCGTCCTCCTCCTCTGACTTCCTTCCTTCTGTGTGTGTCTGCCTCATCCGGCTCGGGATGGCAGGCAAATGCCATGATCGGGCATTTTGTGTAATTTGCATATTTCTTTTATGAATCCAAGCGGATTTCCACAAAGCATAGACAGCAATAGGAACGATGGGGAGGGGGGGGGGATAGGAATGGGGGCAGAGCGTGTACTGCGGCATAATCTATTGATTGATGGATTCTAATTAATTTGGATAATTAGTTGTCTTTTCCTTTCTTTGCTTTTGGGACATTTGCGGCTGATTTGAGAAATTAATTGAAAGTGATCAAGAAATTTGATAATTATAAACATTTTAATTTATTGCTAGTTAACAGAGCCTAAAGAATTAAATTTGTATTAAAATATATATGCTCTATGTTTGTTCTTCTTTAATAAATAACTAATTACAGTTTTTATTTATTTTTTATTATTATTATTAAAAAAAGGTTTATATACAGAATTATTCTCCAACATTAAGTTGAATCTTAACTTTTTCTTTGCCTTTTCTTTAACCTTCGTTGAGTTGAAGAATATTGTATTTATATTTATTTAATTTGATCGTTATTTGTGTATATAGAGTTCATTAAATATAAAGCATTTTAAGTAACTGATGTATATTAAAATTAGGCTATAAAATTACTGTTATTTAAATACATTAAATATTATCCTAATTATTTCTTTTTAAGTTCAATTAAAATTTCCTTTTTTCCTTCTCTTACTTCCTTCCTCGCCTTCTGCTATTTATTATACCTTCTCTTTTCTGCTCATAAAATGCAAATTTAACTAATTTCAATTTTGATATTAATATAACTCTTATTCCTAAGTCAGCACGACACAGGAATACCCTTCTGTAAACAATCTGTTTGTCTGCGTGAGTCGAGGCTGCCGCAAAGCAAACTCAAATAGTAGAGTAAGTTTCTTTCTCATTAGGCGGCATGTTTACACACACACACAGGCACACGCACTAGCGCATCAACACCCACACGCACACACACACAAAACACCCACCCATACACTAACACACACACACAAACACGCAGACTGGCAAAGCAATTTTCACACCAGCAGCTGAAGCTGCTAATGAGTCCAAATCCGGCGGCGCCCGCAACTTCTACCTACGCAGCTCAGGCTTCAAAGAGGCACAAAACAAGGGGGAAAGGGGGGTGGAGAGGGAGTGGTATGGGGCAAGAGGGGGCGTGGCTAGAGTAGGCGTTGCAAGAGTAGGCGTGTTGTCGGCAGACAAAAAACTACTGCTGCTGGTAACAGGACGTTGATGGCTCGTTGTTTGTGTAATTTGTTAAAAAGCTGTCGTGACAAACTATATAGTATATATATAAATAGATAAACAACAAATACAACAGTAACAACAAAAACAACAACAAAAATTACAACAACATTACAACTACAACAATTAAAACAACAACGACAGCGCGAACGGCAATAAAACGTTCATGTTTTAATTAATCATTGGCTGGCTAAACAAAGCTTCAGTTGGCAGACGTCCGCGTGGACAGAAAGGAAGGGAGGTGGGGGGAGAGGGTGCCAAATCGAGTCTAGCAATACGTATTTGGTAAACAGCAACAACAACAGCAACAGCAATAACAACGGGCACGACGAGGACGTTGGCAATGTGAACAACAAACGTCTAGATAAATATGTCAACAACGCAACGCAATGTGGCCCCGCTGCCAACTGTCCCCATGCCACATGCTACATGCTACACAGCGTACAACAGCGTGTCCCCTTCCCTGTCCCTGCTTGCCCTCGCTCTGTTGCCTACTTCTAGCATATGCAGCGGACTGTGCGTCAACAGTGGCATTACAAATATTTGCAGCTGGGATAATCAAATTTACATTTCGCTGAAGTAGAAAACGAAGCGGCACCCTCAAAGTTGCCCCATCCTGAGGCCACTTTCAGAGGCGACCACTTGACGATGTTGCGTGTAGGTGTGAGGAGGGGTGGGGGGTGTTCTGGCCGTCGCTTTAATTGCGTCACAAATACGCAGCCACACTTGCACCTGCAGACATACATGACTTTGGTGCAGCTTCCCTTTGCGCTGTTCCTGCAACCTGCTGCAATTTGCCCTGCTTCTGTCATATTTTTTTTTCAATTTTCACCCTCTATTTGCCTCTCTTTATCCACTCTTTCTCCCTCTCTCTCTTCCCTCTTGCTCATTGCCTTTCCACTTTCCAAAAGGTTTGTTAAGTTCGAGTTTCGAGCCAGGCATAAATCTTTAATTTCAGCTCATTCATTTCCCTCGACAAGCGACCTACCTCAGTGCCGCGTGCCGTGTGGCGTGTGCCTCGTGCCGACTGCCACGCCCCCGTTTCCCTCCCCTCCCTATGGCACAACAAATGACATGACATTCCGGTATTTATCTGGCAGAAATACTTGCGGCAACAGCGAGGAACGCATCCAATAAATTAGGCGCAAGTCGCAAGACAACCTGCTATAGATTGGCTGTCTCCCTTAACTACTCAGTCCCCCCGCTGCTCCCTCCTCCCCCATTGTTTGTTTTGGTCTTGAATTGAGCAGCAAACGACAAGTTGAACTGTAAACAAACGCGACAATTTATCTTACTTTCGTTTAATTGTCAACGGCAAATTGCTGACAAAACGAAACGAACATTGAAATGAAACAGAAGCGAAAGCGAAAACGCAAGAGAAAATGAAAGTCGAGAGGCACTAGAAGAGAAATGCAGAGGGAGAGAGAGAGGGACAGGCTTAACGTATGTGAGTGAGACAGCTTGATAATAGTCGAAAAATTAGCGCTAACAAATTGACAATGTCGCAAGTGGAATGTCTCTTCTCTTGTTTATCGAATTAATTGTCGAAATTTTAAATTATTGTTTGCTTGTGCTTGTTTTGCTGTAATTATACAAGCAACTTATACAAATGGTCGCCAAGAAGATGCATAATGGAAGCCATTTTTAAGCAACTCACTAACTTATATTACCTTCTCTATACAATTTGCTGTTTTTTGTCTCTTCATTTCCAAGCCACAAAAGTAGATCAAATTAAAATTAAACGAGTTAAGCAATAATACAGTTTTGTAGAGCAGTTAAAATACTTTAAATTTAATGCAAATATGATAACAAATCGTTTAAAACTAATTGCTGAGCGAAGTAAATTCCCCAATGCAATATTTAACCCACAGCTAAAAAGTAGGCAACACTTTTTGTGCAGCGCCAAAAGCAGCGAGGCAGGTTGCTGTTGTTCTAGTTTTTGTTGTTGTTTTTGCTGCTGCAAGTGTTGTTGTTTGTCTCACAGATCCTCATCTTGTTGTTATTGATAGACTTGTTGTTGTAGCTCAGCTTGGTGTTGTTGTAGGTCAACGTATTGTTGTTGCATTTGCTGCTGTTGTTGTCGGTTCTGTGGCTGCTGTTGTTGCTGCTGCTGCTGCAGAGTGTGCTGCTGTAGCTCTTGTTTTTGTCGCAGGTCCTCATGTTGCACTTGTTGTTGTTGTTGTTCGGGGCATGTTGTTGTTGCTGTTTGCTGCTGCTGCTGCTGTTGTTGATGTTGGTGACGTGATGCTTATCCCAAAGTGGGTCAGTCGCTCACTGACACCACGACACTTAAGTGCAGGCACACACACTCGCACACACACTCGCACACACACTCGCACACATGCGAGCACAGCGCGACAGTTGCAGCTAAAAGTATGCAGCTGATGCAGCGTCGCGTTTGATACACTCAAGCGTCGACAGACGCACTCAGCCAGCAGCAGCAGTGGGCAGCGGCAGCAACAAGCGAAGTGGGAGCAGCCACAACAACAGCAGCCAAGCTGACACAGTTGACGTCTAGATCTGTAATGCAGTCGGTCGGGCACTCAGTCAACCCCAGCAGCAGCAGCAAAGTTTCCCTCCTCCTTCTGCTACGCCTCCCCCTACTTCCCTTTGCTCCTTCCTTCCCCCTTTGCTATTGTTCTAGTCTGTAATTTTTTGTTTTGTGCCGGAAATGCAAGAGTGTCTCTCATTGTGTGCGGCCTCAGCTCGAGCCAGGCCAGTCTCGGCTGATAAGTACTCCGACTCCGGCAAATGCTTAAATGCTGATTGCGGGCTACGTAAATTGCCGCTTGTACTTAGTTGAGGAGTCCAGGCTGGACTCATTTGAATAGAAATGTGCGTTAATATCCATTGAGTGCTCGACAACAGGAGCCACAACAGGAGCCAGGCAAACTGTAGCATCGCCGTGTATCCTGCTGCATATCCTGGGTAATTTGTTTAGTTGATTTGTTGTTGCTCAATCTTACTTCTGATTCGCACATTTGCAGAGGCTTTGTGTGTGCCCACACACGTGTCTGTGTGTGTGTGTGAGTGGGTCAAGTGCGGCACATGCCACAACAATGGGGCGACCTTTCCTGCTACACCTGCTGCTGCTGTTGCTGCTGTTGCTGTTCACCTTCTCTTCTGCTGTGTGTGGCCCCAAGTCAGTAATGCACTAAGTGAAACAACCAACACAAATAGCACACGTTTGTACTACAAACACACACACAGACACACACATAAAGACATGCACACACACTCCTAGACTTGCCACATTGACTGTGCAAACAAACATCAAGAGCGTTGCGTATACGCAGCGTGGGCTATTGTCTAGCCTTTGAGACGAGCTCGCAGCCACGTGCATGTGACTGACTGACTGACTCCTCTATGTGTATGTATGTATGTGGGTGGGAGGGAGAGAGAGACAGAGAGAGAGAGAGGCACGCAGATCTCGGCTAAATTTTCTAATGCATTTTGTGCGTGTTTATTATTTTAATTACAAGCTGGCAAAACTTAAATGTCGTCCAACTAGACTGCTCTGCCTCTCTCTCTCCTGTTGAGCACATAAAATTAACTATTAAGCACTCGTTTTGCTAATTAAAATGCATCATGATTACTTGCGTATGACGACAGTCAGTTCCCAGTGTAGCTGAACTTGTACTCCCCACTGCCAGTCCCCTCTGTCTCTCTCCCTGTCTCCCTCTTCCTCTCCCTCCCTCTCTCTCTCTGAAAGTTTCCGCATCCTTGCTTTTGCATGTGTCACAACGCTCAACTAATGACAACAATTGGATTCTGGTTTCAGAGCAAAGCTCTGTCTCACCATGATTTTGCATATCCTCTTGTTTTTCACCCAGCCTGGAGTGCTGTCTGACCACGCCCCCTGCACATGCCTGCACGCCTCCCTGCATACAATGACTGCAATGACTCGGCTCATTTGTCACTTTGCTCTGCTCGTGACGCTTGTCTATAAATAAGGCGACATTATTGGATTAATTTCGAAATGTATTTGTTTTCATTAGTCTAATTTCATCAATGTGCACGTGTCTGTGTGTGTGTGTGTGTGTGGGAGTGTACTCCCATTGTCAGAGTGTGCGTTAAGCTCAATTTAAACAAAACCTCGAAGTGAATTCAGACTATCGATTCGTGTTGCACATTGTCATTAGTCGAGCCCTGAAGCCATTAGGCAGCCTTAAATTTGGTTTACAGTTTCACCAGATATCGATGGAGGAAGAGGGGGGAGGGGGTCAAAAAGAACATGAGCTGATTATGAAGCAAGAGGGAGATAATTAGTGAATGCTCATTGTGTAATCCTTGGCATGATTATGCAAAAGAGTTGAACAGATGTAGAGGAAGGCGAAGGGAGAAAGGAGAGAGAAAGAGTTCTTTAAATGGCACTAACATATGCGAATAAAGTGATGCGGATAAAGAGAAGTTTATAGAGAGTGATTTAATAGAGATAAAGATAGTTGGGAATTGCTACAGTTAGATAGGAAAGAGAGTGATGGAAAAGCGGACGGAATGATTTATAATATTTTATTCATAGTATTTAGTTATGTATAATAATTAGAAATAGTTTGATGGATAAACAATGCTAGATTAGATAGAGTTGAGATGGGCTAGAATTACTAACGTAGAGATAGAGGTAGAGGTAGAGGTAGAGGTAGAGGTAGAGGTAGAGGTAGAGGTAGAGGTAGAGGTAGAGGTAGAGGTAGAGGTAGAGGTAGAGGTAGAGGTAGAGGTAGAGGTAGAGGTAGAGGTAGAGGTAGAGGTAGAGGTAGAGGTAGAGGTAGAGGTAGAGGTAGAGGTAGAGGTAGAGATGGAGATGGAGCTGAAGGTAGTGCATGAGCTTGAGCCAGAGCTTGAGTTAGAGTTAGGGCAGTGATTAAGTCAGAGTTAGAGTTAGAGCTGAAGGTAAAGATGGAGATGGAGCTAGACAAGCTGTGATACATGAACAAATGTAATGATAGATGGAAGGAGCTCAATATACGATAGATTGCACACCTAAATCATGATGATTATTCTGCACCAATTATAATAAAATATTAATGACTATGCATCACGGCAGAACAACTTGCACTGCCCGCAGGCGAACTGCTGACACTAAGAACTCCATCAGTTTAAACAAAACTTCAAATCAAGTAAGATAAATAATTAATATGTTTATTATGAGCTGAGCCCAGGCCCGAATCAAACTCAATTCATTATAGATAAACAATATATGCTCTAAGTCTCCCTCTGCCACTGCACACTCGTTTGCCCACATGCAGTGTGTGTTGGTTGGACAACTGTGGTGCCTGTGCACTGGTCAACCAGTTTGCGGCCATCAATATGCACAAACATCACAGACATCGCTGGCATACATTGCTAACCATTGCCGACTGTGCCGATGGCCGATCCGTTGCGAAAATGAAATGAACATATGCGCATCCACTTGGAATAACGACGCCAGCAAAATTATGTTTTCAATTCCCATAAGAACCGTTTATGCCAGTGTGTGTGTGTGTGTGTGTGTGTGTGGCTAACTGTTGTTATCAGCTTTCATAATAATTGCAGCTGCAAATTGCCTCTATTTATTGTTTAGCTGCACAGCAACAACAGCAACAGCAACATCTGTTGTGTCTGCAGTTATTTTAATGATGACAAGTGTTTGCATTGCCCCATAGACAGCAAGTGCATGAAGCCACTGGCCACACTCCATAGGTGTGTGTGCGTGTGTGTGTGTGTGCTTTGCTGTGCATGTAAATTTAAATCATAAACACACGGGACCTCAATAAACTCTGCTCATTACAGCTACTAATAAATTGTCATAGCCACAGAATGATTCCCCAAGCTGCACACACACAAACGCACTCCCACACACACCACACACACAAATAGACACAGCTACAGCCACATTAATCCAGCTGCCTGGCATGGCAGGGTAAATAGCTCACTAGAGCTCTGTGGGCGGTCATTGTGGGTCAATGCCTAACGAACTGCCGAGCCACAGTGGGTCCAAGTTGCCAGTCAGCAGTTTGTTGAACCGAACGAAGGTATAGATGTGTGTGAGTGTGTGTGGAAAACAGAAATCAATTACAAGCTAGTGTAGAAAGAAAATCAAATAGAGCTGCCAAACTGAGCGCGCGAGAAGACATCGCCAACACATTGTCGACAACATCATAAATAAAAATCAATTAAAATATCAACGCCTCAAAGTGGCAGGCAGACGGACAGACAGTTGGAAGTCGTGTCAATTGAAGAGCTATTTGCCAAAGATAAATAGGCACAAACAGGGAGGGGGGAGGGGCAGATAGCTAGGCGTAACGTAAAAGCAGGCTGTAGTTGATGTACTGAGAGCAAGAAGTCTTCCCAGAAATCTCTTGAAGTTTGCGGTTTTCTATGGGTTAAAATATATATGTATTATATATATTTTATATTTATATTATATATTTTTTACATATTTTATTTCATATTGTATTACATACTTATTTATATGCACAATATCTTATAGCATTTCCGAGAATCAACCTGAAGGCTTCTTTGTGCGCAACTTGACAGTTTCTTGGAATTCTTGGCAGGCAGCTGCCAAACTGGAAACGATATCAGTTTAAAGGTAAATTGCACAATGGAAAATGATTGTTTCTGCTTTGGTATTCGATAGCCATACTCGATATGCCTGCTAAGTTAAGTTCTCAATTTGTTTGCGATACTTTTGCTGGAAATTCTTCAAGCTCAAGTTGACGAAACTCAAGGCACGTTAAGGCGTTAAGCAAAGAAGTCTAATGGCAACAACATGAGCAGCAAGAATAACAAGAACAAGGAGAGGGGCAACAAGAAGAGGAGTAAAAAGAAAGGGGGGGGGGGGGGCAACAAGCGGCGAAGCCACGCAAATGCCATTACCCTTCTCAAGAGCGACAACTGTTTGCTGGTAGTGAAAAGGCATGTTACGCACACACACAAACACACACACGCACACTCATTTATACACACACTGGCACACACACTGCTACACTCTCTGCCTGCCACACACACTCACTCCCCCTATACACACACACATTATAAATGATCTACCTTGTTAGGTTGCTCTTCTTTTTCGCTTGTTCCACCTTCCGTTCGGGGGCGGCAGCTTCTCCCACTCCCACACCTTTGTGCTGCTGCCGCTGCTGCCTGGCGCTGCTGCTCCTCCTGCCTCGTGCTGCTTTTTGTGCGTGGGCAAGTCGCCGCATAAGCCGCCAAATGACTTTGTGGCATTAGGCAGGCAGCCAAGGCGGGCAGGCCACAGAGCAGCAGCCAAAACACGCACATCCGGCGCGAGCAGGCTTACTCACATCGCATCCCACGTATCTCTGCACCTGTACAGGCTGCCTATCATCCCTCCCTCCCCCTCCCCTCCTCTCCTCTGTGCCATTAGCGAGTGTCGCTTAAATTTAAATTTGCTGAGGAAACTGAAGGCAGGCTGACTCCTTTTGGCCCCGTTAATCTTTTGCTTTTTTGCCTGTCGCGCTTCCGCTGCTGCTACGCTGTTTTTGTCTAATGGCTTTTCGATAATAATTCCCAACTTGTTAGGAATGCAAGGCAAACAACAACAATAACAAGAGGAAGAAGGAGAAACAACAATATTTGTTTGTCTTTTGCCAAGGTCCAAACGGCAATTCGCGGTTAGTTATTGCCAGTGACATGCAGAGTGTGTGTGCGTGTGTGTGTGAGTGTGTAGTTTGTGTGTGTGTGAGTCTGTAGTTCCTGTGTGTGTGTGTTAGCCTTTTGCATGACTGACAGACGCACAGCACATATGCAGCTTGGGGTAGCTGGCCGGATTGAGGTTATGCTCGGCTGTCGGTTTGTCACTTCCGAATGGAAAAATGCCTCTGTTGTTATTGTTGCTGTTCTTATTGTTGTTGTTGTTATGCGTGCATGGTAGCACAAACATTGTTTGGTTTATTTGTTGCCAACACACTCACACACACACACACACGGTGCGAGTTGTTAACAAATGTTTGCGTTTAATTTCTGCGGTGCATGGCAACCAGCGACGCCATCGACAGCGTTGAATATAACAACAATAATAACAATAATAACTATAATAATAATAATAACAATAATGGCCAGCAGGATGGCAATAATAACATGCTAAGTATATTGCCTTTAACGGCTAATTACTCATATAGGCGATGACGACGCGGTGTATGCGTGATATTTTCCACTCGAATCAGCTACGTTTGCTGTGCTGCATTATGCAAAGCAAATGTGAGGAGAGGAGAGGGGGAATGGGGACTATGAGCACATTGCTATCTTAGCCAAGCAGTGGGCGTGGCACAGCCCCTCTCTCCCTTCCTCCGCTCATTCTGTTGTAATAATTGCGTTGTTAGAGCAATGAACAACAATAATGTGCATAATAATTTTTAAATGTGCACAAAGTAAGGTGCTCTGCTATTTCCGCAAAATTCACACACACACACACACACACACACAGACAGGCACACAGGGACATGCTTTTAGGGTTAATTAGCACAATTTTCGTGCTGCTTTTATGGGCGCCAGCGAAAACAAGCGTCTGGCCGTGCGCCACGGCCAAGTGCCAGATTCACATCCAGTTACAGCCTCCCGAGTTGCTTCCCCTTCTCCCCTCTCCCCCCTTTTGCTGCTTCCCTTTCTTCTTCTTCATTTGCGGTTGGTAGCCCGCAGCCAGAGCAGCCAATTTTCTTTTAACAGTTGTTTGGGGTTTGCTCTCTCTCTCTCTCCTTCTTCCTCTCCTTTGGGCCTTTGCCTCGCCTGACCTCAATTTGTTCAGTGCGCTTTTAATTGTTGATTTTTCAAGTGTGCCACGCCCTCGAAGTGTACCTTAAATAATAAAAATTACAGCTAAGCGCCCATAAACGCCGATGAGTTGCAGTTGCTCGCCAGTTTCCTTTCTAATCCGTTCGATAGTCGTCTGCAAAGTTTTGCGCCAAAATAAATAAAAGAAAAAAAACACCTTCAAGTGCAGTTGAGTGGAGTTGAGAGGGGGAGAGGGGGGTAAAGGTAAAATACAAACAGAGAACAGCAAAAAAGGGAGCTGTGTTTAAATGTTAAGCCAGTGCCGGGCTACGCTTTGTTGCTGAGCTCTTGTTGCTTTTGCTCTTGTTATGCAAATTGGCGCACGGCTCGCTGAATGTTTTTGCTTCAATTATTAAAATTGTGTTTTTGCCTTTTATAAAATGCCATTGAAATTGTATTATTCGCACCAATGTAACGGCACTTTGCATACGCACACACCCCCAAATTCATTTCGCCTACTTATGTATTTATGCAGCAGGCTCCTCCTCTCTTCCTCTTCCTCTCACAGCGAAGGAGGCTAGCAGCTAAATAGCCCCAATACATAAGTAAGAGTAGCTGTATCTGTATCTGTACCTGTATCTGTGTGTGTATGAGTAAGTGTATTTATTTATCACGCTTATTCATCCTCACTTAGTGGAAAAATATTGATTTCATTTCGATTTCATTTTGTCGTTTTCTGGGAAAATTACGAAATTATCAAGGTGTGCGAAATACGCCAAAGCGGATTAAATTCGTCGTCTTAATGCTGCTGTTGTTCTTCTTGTTGTTGTTGTTGTGCACAGAGTACGGTGTTTTAGTGCCACTGTTGTGGAGTGGGAATAATAATATTAAAAGTGATAATACCTTATCCGGTAAATTGAAAACTACAAGTGAGAAGAGGCGACTAATTGTTGCTAGCTCAAGCGAAGCTGTAAATTAAGTGTATTCTGTTTATGGTATACAATATATAAAAAGAGAGGAATTTATATAAATATATATATAATATAACTAGCTTATTTGATTGCATAATTATGAATGTATATAGAAAGAAAATTATTCTAAGCTATCTGTTTTTAATAGCTGACAAGGATTTCTCCTTAAGAAATATTTTAATAATAATAAAAATAAACTCAGGAAAAATCGGAGAAACAATAGCTCCTCTAGTTCGCAGTATAGTTGCCCTTTTGAATGTTAATAATGTGCTCTACCTCATTCCACATTTGTTTTGCAAATTTAACTCTGTCAGGCATATAATGCAAAAAGTGCTCCATCCTCGTTAGCATATGATTAGTGAGTTTGGATATACATACGTGTATTTAAATGCTTTCAGGCCTTAATTATCATTTGGAAATGTGGGAACCGCAGCGTAACATTTGTTGGATTATCCATCGATTAACTATCGAGCTGTGGCTTCCCAAATTCCAATATATTTATATATACAGAGAGAGTATTCTATGCTGTATCGGTGTGTGAGTGTTGGCAATTCATTTGTGCATTTTGCAAATGAGCAGAGAAATTCTATGTAAATTTGGCAATGTTTTTGCAACGGCCAAAGGGCAGTGGAGAGTGGCAAGCGGGGAAGGGGGGGTAACTGGCAGGTGACAATGTTTAATGGGATGTGCCACGTGGTGCCAAAAAGTGCAGTGCACACATCCTGCTAATTGCTTCATCTGCATAATTTATGCGCACTCGATGCAATCCCAATTCAATTTGAGGTGACGCAGCCTGCCAACTGCCAATGCTAGTGGTGGATCGCAGGTGGTTCGCAGGTGGTGCGCAATTATTGTCACTACACGAGCCGATGCTTAATTAGGCAAAACTAATGATTATTTAGCGTAAACTCACATAAAATGCATGCCAAATGTAATGAATAACTGAATAGCTGAATGAATGAGCGATCCAAGTGGAATGTCACTGCGAGTTGAATGCACGCCTGCATTTTTGGGTAATAATTTAATGTCGCAAGTGTGAAAAGGCAGGAGGGTGCAAGGGAGAGAGGGGGAGAGAGAATCGCGGGCAATTTATCAAAATAAAATGCCAAATGACACGGAAAACGGAAAAAATAGAAAAAGGAAGCAAATGAAACGAGCGAAAAGTGAAAAATATTGCGCTGCTGAATTTGTGTCTGTCAGCAAAGAGAGAGGGGGAGATAGAGGAGAGAGAGAGAGAGAGAGGAAGGGAAAGAGAGGGAGTCGCGTGAGTGAGTGAGAGCAAAGTCAACTGATTGGCTCGCCCCTTTACAACACTCAACAGCGTCGACTGCAGCAGGAAATAAACAAATGTTGCAACTGCTTGTGCTGCCACTTGCCACCCACCCACACAGCCACTATCCAACTGGCAGCGACATCGAGTGCGAGAGGTCCTTGCAAGAATTCGAGTGGCATTGTCCCCCAGTGGCAGCGGCAGTGGCAGCATTCATTTAGGGCCACTTGCCACGACGACGAGGTTGCGGCAAGCATTTTTATGCTCAACTTGGCTGCGTTACTTCTTCCCACTCATTGAACTTGCTTGACTACCTGCAATGCAATGCAATTACATTTTTAATCAATCAAATTGCAGCATCATATGCAAACTTGGCATTGTGCGGCTGCGGCTGGAGGGGCCCACGTGGCGTATGCTTAACATTAATTAATATAAAATGCCCGAGCTAAGCCAAAAACGACTGCAGCAGCAGAAGCAGCAGCAGCAGCATTTTCATTAGGGCCATAACAATGAAGTCGGCTCCCCTCCCTCTCCCTGCCTGTCCGACTGGCGTCTTGTAATTGCAGAAACTGTAGACACAGCTGGCGTCCTTGGAGCACAGTTCCATACATAATTCCACAGTTATTCCGGGGCCCAGTGCTGTGCTGTGCTGGGCTGCCTTGCTGCCTTGCTTGGTTGCTTGGCTCATTTTCACCCACTTGCCGTTGGGTTTTGGCCACGTTTTGTTTGCTAAATGCTCCATTTAAATGCCAACTGCAGTGGGCAGCAATAGAGAGAGAGAATGAGAAAAAATACTTATAAAAGAAATAAGAGAGAGAGACAGAGAGAAGCTCAGCAAAGTGGCAACAGATTCCTGCAACCACAGCAGCAGAGCAACATGGTCGGACAATGACTTTATAAACAGACTTTAATGTGCTTGTAAAACTAACTTCAATTTGATTTGCATGTAGAGACAGAGAGAGAGAGAGAGAGAGAGAAAGAGAGAGATAGATTACTGTTCTTGTATTTAAGGCGAGAGATCTAATTGAGGCCTGGCTAACCATTAATTGCGTCAAACTGATGACAGCTGCAGTGCAGCAGCAGCTCGTCAGCTCGTCAGCCTGTACAGACAATGCAAATTAAGAACGCACAAAAGTTTTGAAGAGACAGAGAAAGGAAGAAGAAGCAAAGAGAGAGAGAACAAAGCAGAAAAGCTGAAAAGAATTCACAACGTGAGCGAGAGTGAGTAATCAAAGGAAATGGCCATGTGAATGCCGGTGCCTGTTGTTGCTTTGATGAGGCCACTTTAGCAAATCGTTGTCCTTGCCAAGCACTGCCTGCTCTTCATGATGTTCTCCCTGTTCTTCTTCTTCTTCTTGTTGTTCTTCTTCTTCTTCTTGCTCTTTTTGTTGTTGTTTGCCAGGCAAAAGTCAAAGTGAAAGTCGTCGCAAGCAGGCATGAATTGACAACGTCATTGAAGACGGTATCTTTGATACATGTTCAGCATTCATTGAAGCACTCCCCTTCCCTTCACTTCCCCACTCACTGCCCCCTCACTCGTTCATTCATTGACGCTGACAGCGCGTGCAGAGTGTATTCACATTAATTTGGTCAATTTATGCCGACACCTTTGGCCCCCAAAAGCAACTTCGCAGGCAGCATACGAAATCGTTGCCTACTTTGCTGCGCATTAAGCATACGCAGCGTGTGATACGTGCACTTGAAGCTAATGAAATGCACAAGTGTCACACTCACACCACACACACACTAATTAGTTGCACTTGTGCCTGCCAAGGACAAGTGGCTTCAGCTCAGCTCAGCTCAACTGGAGAAAGAGTGTGCGGCAGCTCCATCGATTTGTCATTCGCCCCGACAGAGTTGCCAGAGTGCCGGTCTTTAATTTTGCCTTTGCCTTCGCACAGAAAGCAATTATAAATTGTTAATTGAAAGAGACGTGCGAGCAGGCACAGGTAACTGAAATTGATTTATGTTTTTCGCAATTGCTGCCAGGCACAAGTTGAGGCACAGCCAAGTCGCTTATTTGCCATGACACTCAGCTGTAGCTGGCATACAACTATAGAATACACTTGTATGTGTCTATGTGTGTGTGTGTCTGCGTGTGTGTGTGGGGTCACTTTGCCGTTTATTTGCTTGCCAGCATGAGAATTTTGGGGTTTTGTTAAGTTTATGCAAATGTCCTTTCGGCAATTAGCAATAAATGTTTGCTCTGGCTCAAGCCACTCTCTCTCTTTGTCTGTGTGTGTGCCTGTCTCTGTCTGTGTGTGTGTGTGTGTGTGTGTGTGTGTGGGGTTGCTTGTCCATTTGTGGCCTATTTGTGATACAAATCATGCGGTCTATGCTAACTGCGGGCCACCAGCTGCTTGGCCTGCCTTTAAGTAGCTCTTCCTCCTGGTCAGTTGGTCGCCGACTGCGACGACAGCAAGTGAGGGGGGTAGGGAGCAGGAGACGTTGCTGATTCGCCGGCCAAAGGGGCTGGCTGACAGCGCTGGTCGACCAGCAAATGCTGCGGTCAACGTGCAAATTGTGCGCCAAATTGGCTTTGCCTTTTGCATTTGCATAATTTACTGCGGTCGCCTTTTGTTGTTGAGTTTCTTCAGCCAAGGCAGCTCAACTGGCTCAAGCAGCTCCAGCGACCTTTTCGCCATAAATTTATGGACATTTCAAGCAGTTCACACGTATTGAAGGGGAGTGGGGGAGGGGCATATCGAATCCATCGCTGTCGTTTATGGCGTCCTGCCCACATTCGCTTAGCGTTTTGAGGTCAGCTAAATCAGACTCAAGGACAAGCGACAGTACCGACTTGTCTGCCTGTGGTTGCCCATTGAGTCGTTCAATCAACTGTGAGAGGGGTAGGGGAGAGAGGGGAAGGGGAAGAGCGAGTGGGAGTGGAGACCTCGCTGATTGTTGGGCAAAGCTATTAATGCGCTAATTGAGTGGAGCAGACTCCTCAGCAGAGCTCGAACCAGTTTGACCCCATCGATAATGCTGTCTCTAGTCTAGCTGCTCTCTCTTTCTCTCTCTCTCTAATCTAGTTGCTGTCTCTAGCTGCTCTCTCTCTTTCTAATCTAGTTGCTGTCTCTAGTCCCAGAATTGACCTTTGCACTCCGCATACAATGGCGGAATATGCAAATTAGTCGAGCCATTCAGATTGGCTTCATCCGTTCGCTGCCTCATATCTTACGATTGATGGATGGATAAGCAACGCGTTTCATTATATGCCGGAAAAATAGCACGTTGCCAGGGGTAGAGTGGGGTAAAAGAGGAGGGGTAGGGTATAGGGGGGTGCACGGCATAATAATACGAGTTTATCTCTGCTTGGTAACCGGTTTCCAACAATTTGATTTATGTATTTTTTGTTTGTGCATGAGAGCGTGTTAGCCAAGTTGCCGTTGCCGTAGCCATTATTGTTGCTACTGTTGTTGTTGCTACTGTTGTTGTTGTTGTGGGCTCATGCGCTATACATACGCATGACTTGCTGAGCCAAAATGCTATCATCAAAAGTCCTGATTTCATTTGCCGCCGCTGCTTCTCCAATTACCTCGCCCACTTTTCCACTCTTTCTTGCGATATTACATATACAACTGCCTATATATGCATGACATGTGTGTGTGTATGCATGTGTGCATGCATGTATGTGTATCTGCTGCTTTATTAGGGTGTCCGTTACTTGGGCTGAGCTAATTAGTTCAATACGGCGCGCGATGCCTGGCAACAACTGCGTATTGATTTTGACTGTGAATTACATGAATTGTGGCTCAAATAACTGTTGAATAACTAAAGCAAATAATATTATATATTTTACATGATTCTAAGCTGACATTTTATATGCTCCAAAGGGGCGTGGCAGGATGACAGGCTCTGCACGAAAGATTTACTCTAGAGCAAGAGCTTTCGATTTACGCTCGAGAGATTCGATATTAAAGCGGATATAAATTGTTTCGAAACACACACACGCACACATGCACATGCACAGGCATAACAAGTGGTTGACAGGCAGCTCACACACACGCCACACACACATACATAGAGATACACTCGCTCATTCAGTCAGTCGTGCATTCATTTAAACGGACGTAAGCCTGTTTATTCAAATCGCATTGCAATCGTGTGTGTTGCTGCTGTTGTTGTTATTGTTGCTGGCACATTCGTTTTGTTAACAATTTTTAAGCACTCGTAAAACATTCATGGGCTGCAGATAAACATTCTGCTGTGCAAAGGCCGTTCGTCTGCCTCGATAAGCCTCCGGCGGGAGTTGGATTTAAAGGCAAATCAATCACAGGCAGAGTTGAAATTGCCGCGCTAAAATTGCACAAATTATTCATTAGAGCAGAGAGTGCAGGACACACACACACAACAACAAAAACACACACACACACACATGGGTGAGTGCATAAATCAGGCTTGTGGCAAGGAGCAACAGTGACCCATTTTGGACAATGAACCAATGTGAGGCTTGTTTACAAGCACAACAATTTGATTGATCTGCTACATGAGTGAGTGCATGAGTGAATGAGTCTGTGTAAGTGAGTGTATATATGTGTGCGAGTGTTTGTTTCTATTAATTAACACACGCAACACATTGTCCTTTTGAGCCTGGCTGCTGGTAATTGCCTCAGCCAGACGAGCACAAGCTGTGAGCAGCTCTTAAAGCGGGTCAATCACACGCTGACTCACGCACACACACACCCATTAAAGGAGAGTGGGGAGGCGGGGCAACCCTTCAGCATCGTTTTATGGCCTGAAAAGTGTATGACAAATGCGCTGTGCGTCGTAAAACCTGCGTTGCCTGGCCGTTAATCTCGACTTACGGATGTGCCGTTTGCCGGCTTTTGTTTTATTGTTGTACTTATTTTTATTGCCACGCACACACACAGATCAAGAGGCAAGCGAAACAAAGAGAGAGAGAGGAGGCGAGTGAAAGCAGCTTTCAGCTTGATTAAATTATAAAAATCTTATTATTTTCGCACGCTGCGCAGCAAGTGAAAGCGATGCGTAATCGAATTTCATGCGTGCGCGCAAAAGTGCGCTACGCAAATTCAAGCTGCGTGGCGCGCAAGAGTATGCTACAAAAAGTTCAAGGCCGCCGCGCGTAATCTTTAATTGGCGCAAATGTTGTTTCTCAACAGCAGCAGCAGCTGCAGCTGTGGTGCTAACCTCTAAGTGAGAGTGACAGGCACACTGCGACACAGCAGAGACAACACACACCGAAAGAGACAGACATAAAGAGAGAGAAAGACAGAGAGAGAGCAGCAGAGAGCGCAGAGCATGCGGCATCTTGTGCATTTTATGTGCGCCTTACTTTGCCTTGCTTTGGCTTGCCTTGCTCGGTATGTGGGTCAAAGTTTTGCTTACATTTCTATTTACATTTTCTTGGACTTTTCTCGTACATAAAATTTAATTTAAAACTTTTCCTTCCCCGGCATAAATAAATGCGTATTTGAAAGGATCTACTCGCACGAAAGCCAACAATAATGCAGGCTTAGCACATGTGTGGCCCGCCCCCTTCGCCCACTGCCTCGTTCCTTTGTCTCTTATTTATTTACAGTTTGCATTAAAACTCACTTAAATGCGCTTGGCTCCAGCAAATGGCTTTAAGGCCTAGCGCCAGGCCCAGGCCTGGGAGCGCTCGTTAAAGCCAAATGCAAATCGAAGGCCAGCAAAGGAAGACATGAGAGAGCAAGTGGGAGGAGGGTGTTAGGGGGAGTGTGCTGGCAAAGTGAAGCACATAAAGTGAGACGTGTCAAACGCAATGGTTTCACCTCGAGGTCTGTTGCCAGTTGTTATTGATGGATCTGGATACGTATGCTGGCATCCCGGTCAAGCCCTCAGCTCACACACACACAAGGCTTGACGTGCAGCCAACAACAGGAGTATGCCAGGTGTTGATGCCCCAGCACTGGTTGCACTGCTTTTCAGAGTTGCATGACAGCTCAGGCCGAGTAACGCCTTCATTCCTTTGCCCCTTTTCATTCCTTCTCTGACCTAGGGCTCTTCTCTCGACTCTCACTCTCTCTCTCTCTCTGTCTTGAGCAGCTAATCAAACCATTTCAACTTGCAGCCCTTTCACCTGCAAGAGGCCTAGTAAACTAATCGCAACCTTCGGTAATTTTCAGTCGAGCGGAAGTGGAAATTGTCTTTGCCCTAAGAAAACACGACAATTCTTTACTTGCTTGAGTAGGTGTTGTTGCTGTTGCTACTGTACTTGTTGTAGTTGCTGCTGCCGCTGTTGCCATAGTCCTTCTAAGCCGTTGCTGGCCAGAAATTGGATTTATCTGCTTCGTTAGTAAATTGGTTGTGATAGGCGCAACGTCACGGAACCTCCCGAAAAAAAAACCAACTTGGGCGCGTTGCCAACAACTGCAGGCGCTGCAAGGCTCGCACAGGCCTTGCCACAGTGGCTCAGAGTTGCATGAGAAGTGGGTCAAAACAGGGCAAGAGTTATGAGTTCTCAGGCTTTGTACAAGCCAAATTACAAGCACTTTTTGCACACTGTGCACGCCGCAGAGTGAAGTGCTATCTCAGCGCGCAGGCTGCCCATCTCTGTCACTCTTCCTCGCACTCCCTCTGTCTCCCTCTCTCTCTCTCTATGCCTCTGTCTGTATCTCTCTTGCTCGCCCGGAAGTTGCAGAAGTTTTTAAGCAGCTTGCTTTAATTTCTCCTGCTGTCACATGATCTCTACCCTCCCTCTCCTTCTCCAGCCCCGTCACCAGCTCCGGCAACGGCTCCGGCTCCGTTGCCGGCTCCGACTCCGACTGGCTCCGGGCGGACGGCACAAGTTTAGCAACTGTGGCGCGTCTAAAGCCTGTGAAATGTTTTTATGCGAATTTTATTACATTTAGTTGCTGCTGCTGTTGATTTTACGGGTTTCCCACAGGGAGGAGGAAGAGCAGGCCTGCTTAAAGCGCTGTCCAGTTGAAATTTTCATTATTATTGACTTTCGCGCGCGCTCTCTCTCCGTCTCTCACTCTCTCTCTCTGTGTCGCATAAATGTTTCAAATCCGCTGGAGGCATTTCAATTTCTTCTCGACCAAGTTCAAGTTCCGAGCCAGTCGGTTTTTATTACAGTTTCCATTTGCTGTTTATAATTTGCGTAGCAAATTGAGCGACGAAAATTTGGGACAGCAAGAAACAGAGAGAAGGGGGAAGATAAGGGGGCTAAATTGGCGTCCCAGTTGGCAACTAAGTTGCCGCTGCGAATGCTGACGATGATAATTATGATGCTGGGGATGATGGAGATGATGACGATGATTAAGTGCCCCGAGGCAACTGATTTATGTGCGCCTCCGATCGTAGGAACGAGGGACAAAGGTTGCGGCACACGGCGGCCATTCAACTGCACGGATTAATGAGCCACAGCGCCAGCAACCACATTGGCATTTTTGAGGCCAGTTGCAAGACCTAGAGAGAGAAAGAGAGAGAGAGAGAGAGAGCGCTCTGGCGCCTGGTGCCGGATGGACAAAAACTGAGCCAGTGTCACCGCAGGCGCAGGCTTCAGCACAGGATGTGTCTGCCTAGCTCGGACTGACTGCTCGACTGTCCTGCGCCGGTGGTAAAAATTAAATTATGCCTGCAAATGAACAGGCGACAACGAGAAGCTGCCCAGCTGTAGTCGTCAGCTCTTACCGTGGCCGGAAATGCTGAGCCCTTGTCGAGGCTGCTAATAATGAAATACATGAATTTTGTAGACAATAATCACAGCGGCTTAGCTGGCATTATAATGGGGCTGGCATGATAGAGCAGGCGAGGCAGGCAAGGTAAGTGAGGCAGGTGAGAGCTGCTGTGGCCGCAGTTGAGCTGGAACTTAAAGCGAGTGAATGAAGGGAACTTCAATGTGGAGCACATCAAATAGTGCAGGGTATGTATGTATATGGTATATATGCTATATATACCTATGCTACAGAGTATATTCCCTTTCTATAGAGAAAGTGCAAAGGCAAAGAGGATGAACACGGCTGCATTGAATGAACCAAGTATAGCAGAGCCTATCGAAGCTTGGTATAAACAATTGGAGGAGGCGCGAGAGAATTAGAAGAGACTGGCCAGAGCTGAGGTCAGCCGTAACCCGATAACGGGGGATTAAGGTAAGAAAAAGACGAAGAAGTGGGAAGATTAATTTGAGATGAAGACGAAGAAGTGAGAAGGTTCTTTTAATTAAAAACATACAGCAAACCCACAAATAAACCTACAAACTATCGAGTATGAGTGACTGAAGAGAACTTTGATTCATATTCATATAATTCATATTCTACCTTTTGAAACTTGAAACATATGAAGCAGAGTATATTCCCCCTTTCCAGAGAATGTTCTCTTCCCTCTTTAGAACGTAAAACACATGATATAGGGCGGGGTACATAACATATATCTTCCCCCTCCAATCCATCAAGGTACATGCCTCATCATACTATGAGAAATGTTGCCTTGTAAATTTTCCCGCTTTAAATCTAAAATAAATGTTTTAACGAATGAAAATTTTCCTCTTATTAAAAGCAGGCTAAGAGTGAACAACCTCCGGGTGTTTTCACCCATTCCTCCAAATGTAAAACACTCGATAAAGCTCTGTATACTCATATTCCCCCTAAAATCAACCTTCATTCCACTCACACACACTCATCTCTCGTTTTTCAAACGTTATTTATTTTTCATCTCTCATCGCAAATTGAATATAATGAATCAATTTTCGATTGCAAAGCAATTTGTTTTGTTTTCGCATTATTCAAATCTCTGCGGAGCTTTCGACCACGGCTGAAATTATCAATATTTATATTTATTTATTGTCATAAGTTTCTAATCAATTGCAAAATGTTTGCACAACAAAATTGCACAACAGCAGCAGCGGCGAGAGCACAAAAAAGAAGAAGAATTGCTAAACTAACATTAGATTCAATTAGAGCGACTAATGACCCACATGTAATGACGATTTATTATTCCTTACAACAAATAATCATAAATAATACAACAACAAACTGCGCACTGCATCAATTGCAACAATTTCCCACGGGGCTCATTCACATTCAACTATTTTCCATTCGTGGGGAATATCGTATCTATTTTCCACAACATATACACAGATCAATTGCCAGCATCGTGAATGAATTGAGGAAAATGCAATTTATGCATTGCAAATCAGCTTGTTTCTAAACCGGAAAAACTTTCACTTCTCATTCAATTTCAATGGATTTATTGACTGCCTAAAAAATGCAGTAAGCCTGTAAGGGGGCATCTGTATGGAAACAGTTAAGAGTGTTCTCTGACTGACTTGCTGAGAATAAAATAAATTTCATGCCTGGCAAATCAAATTGAAGCTAAGCCCGAAAAACTTTAATTTTCCATTGCATTTTGAATTGCCAAAAGACTTAAAAAGACTAGCTTAGCTCTAAGCACTCTAATTTGATATGCACTGGCATTCATTACAATATATATATATATATATAAAATATATATTTCATGTGTATTTCATTTGTATTCTTCACATTATTCGCTCTGCTCAACCTTCTGCAGTTAAACTTTCTTTCTGTTTTCACAGCAACCACAAGAGCTGAGCATAAATACAGTTAGTTGTTTAAATAGCTTTAGTGCTGCCTCAGAAACACCCCTTGGCCTCGGTCAACACTAATTTATGTAATTGTTTTCAGCTTCTCTGGCTGCCTTGTCTTAGGGAGGAATCCAATAAGGAAATAAGAAAATTACGCAAGTTGGCAAATCTGCCAAGTATATTGACTGTCTCTCCAGCCTGAGTTGTTGTTATTGTTATTACTGCTGCTTATTTTTGTGGCTCTTGTTGTTGTTCCATTTGTTGTTGTTGCTATTCGTTTTGTTGTTATTGTTGTTGTTGTTGACATTGCCAATTATTTATGTCTAATGTAATGAGCTGAATATAAAATGCGGCTTACACGCGCTACAAATTCTTTATGGCCAAACAAATCAAACTTAGAGAAATGGAAAGTTACTTGGGAAGGACTATAAGATACCCTATATTGGAAGGAAATTGTTGTAGTTGTTGTGCAGATATAAGAAACTAAAGTTGCCATGAAGTTGTGTTGCGGCTCTGTTTGTAGGGGAGAAGAAATCAATGTTTTCTTGCTGGGCATCAATAGAAAGCAGTAAGATATATAAAAGAAAAGGAGAGGCATATGTTTTATAACCTATAAATATTTATATAGAGTATATAGTATGTGCTCAAGTACATCAAAGCTTACAGAAGACGGAAGCAGGAGGAGATGTGAACAGAGGAGGCCATGAACTGAAGCCACTTTCCATGCCAGGTGGACATATCAATAGAAAGATAGATAGAAATTGTATGTGGGAGCATCTAGTACAACAGTAAAGTACATGTATACCACATTATATATCCTATATATTTCTGCTAGTACATACCACATAATATTTGAAATAATACAGAGAACAGAGGAGGCATAACTGAAGCCCCTACATGAGAGGTAGTCATATGAATAGATAGCTAGGAAGATATTGTATACGTGCGCCATATGTGGGCGTATCTAGTATATACAAGAGTAAAGTACATGCAGTATATACCACATTATATACCCTATATATCCCTACTAGTACATGCCACATTATTTACTACATAACTCTGCTAGTATATACCTTAAATACCCACTTTATATTTTAGCCAGTGGTGTCAGTTATTGCCCCGCACATCTTTCTCTCTCTCTCTCTCTCTCTTTCTCTCTGCCACTTCAATATGATCAAATAACATTTACCCTTTTTACTGTGTGGGCGTGGCAAAAACTATAAAGTACCAAGTACTTGAGTGTTGAGTGCACTATTCATTTGAACATTTCGCTGCCGCTGTCGCTTTGTTTGCTGTGCAACTTTAATTGTGCAACATTTGGAAAAGTTCTTCATAAATTTGTTGGCACTTAACAGAAATCGCGCGCTGGCAAAAAAATAAACTGTGCTACTTATGCGACATATTTTACATCGTTGTTGTTTTTCTCTCTCGCTCTCTCTCCCTCTCTCGCTCTCTCTCTCTTTCTGTTGCAAAGTTGTGCGAACAAACAAAAGTGAAGGCAGCACATCAATAAAACGAAAATTTGCAGCAGTGAAGAGACGAAGGGGGGACATGTGGAGAGGGGGGGAGGGAGAGAGAGATGAGGTGTTTGCCTGTCAATAGGCGTTGCTGTGTGTGTAGGTGTGCGTGCGTGTGTGTCTGGCAACCGCGTTGCAATGAAAACAATCGAAATTATTGCAAACAAGCGCGTAAACTTTGCGCTTTCACTGCGCTCCGTGTGTGTACGTGTGTGTGTGTGTGTGCGTGTGCGTGTGTGTGTGCATGACTGCAGTTTTATTGCCTTTGCTGTGCTATTGTTGTTGCGGCTAGGGCGGTTGCCTGTGCCATTTAAATTGCTCGACAAAAAGAAGTCCCAACTGACAGTCTAATACCAATACAAACACACACATGCAGACACGGCATTAGGTGTGTGTGTGTGTTTGCGCTTTGTACCCTTCGAACAATGAAAATGATCAATAAGGGGTATACTAAAGTTGGGGAAACGTATGTAACAGGCAGAAAGAGGCGTGGCGCAGCCCACAAAGTATATATAGCAGTAGTCAAGGCAATTGTGCCTTGTCTGTCTGTCTGTCCGGATGTCCGGATGACCAGATGACCGCACAGATCTTAGCTAATACAAAAGCTAGACTTATCAAATTTGGCATGAGTGTTTTTGTATATCATGTGCTCGGTTAGGTTGGTTCAAATATTGGCTGCCACGCCCAACGCCCCCGGAAAGTAATTATTTAAATTTTCAACTCTGTTTATGAACGATATATAAAATATACTTATTTCTGACTTTCACATATACTTAGCTGATACAAATATCTATCATTCCACCATATTTCAATACGATTGAAGAGTAAAAACAGGAGTTATGCAATTTTGAAATGTCCGATTTGAGAATTTTTTGAGGGT
Organism: Zaprionus indianus; assembly: GCA_018904595.1. Classification (NCBI taxonomy): domain Eukaryota; kingdom Metazoa; phylum Arthropoda; class Insecta; order Diptera; family Drosophilidae; genus Zaprionus; species Zaprionus indianus. The sequence goes on from JAEIHA010000320.1 coordinate 9,838,181, forward strand.
GAGAGAGCAATAAGTGAGAGAAGACATTAATTGACATATGTTAGTGTATCTGTAAAGGCCTTTCAAAGCTGCGCGCAGGGTATTTGACTGACTAGCATGCTCAACTGTAGTGCTCGTCTGGTTTCTGCTGCTGCTGTTGTTGTCGTTGTTTTTCCATGGTGCTTACTGATGATGGCGCGCAAATTTTCTCATTTGCGAGAACATTTTCGTAGCATACTTTTCGGGGCAGCCGCAACAGAATCTGTGTCAACAAAACTCGAGAGCCCCGCCAGTGCCAGTGTGTGCGTGTGAGTAGGTACATGTGTGTTTGTGTGTGTGTGTGTGTGCTGCCTATCTGCCCAGCCCGCTAGCTATTCACATCTAACGGCACTTTTTGCAGTGCGCTCAGCCGAACAAAAGTGCAATTAGCTCGCGTCGCCCTGCAACCCTTTTTTAAACGACATTTAAGCGCAACCCGTTTCGTGTCACATGTGTGTGTTCGTTCCACTGTTTGTATACCAGTTTGCTGTTTATAACTGTTTATACATTTATTAATTTTATGGCTAATTAGGAACAGGCAAAGGCCCGAAAACCAGTCCACAAAAGGGAATCTAATTATTTTTCATTATTGTCGAGAAAAATTCAAAAGCAACACGCAGAGACATGTTCGTGCATAAACAACAATTGACTTTAACAGCAAGATGATGATAAGGCCAAAGGCAAACATGTGTATGTGTTGTGTGTGTGTGTGTATGTGAGGGGGAGCTCATTAAAGCAAATGACGTCAAGAGTCGAGGCAAAAAAACAACCTTTTGTAATTTTAATTAATACGAAAATGACGTTGCCAGCAATGGAAACCAATAAAGGGGGGAGGGTACCATGTGAGAGAGGGGTGACTGTTTCCCCTTCCTCTCCCCTCAACTTCCCCTCGCCTGCACCTCATTTTCCCCTCTCCCACTCCACTCATCTAAATCACTGTCTTTTACTGCCCCAACCTAAATAAACAAACAACGCGCGTCGCGCTGCTTTACTAATTACAAACTAAACTAATCTACCCCATTGTGCTCCCTCATCCTGTCAGGGGATGCTTGGCGTGCCTCGCTTTATGTTATTTGCCACTTTGTGTGGAACGTGTCCATGTTGCGTCTTCGTTGCATTAAAAATTCCATTAGCTGCAAACTGTGCGCATTAATTAGCTGCCGCATTAACTAAACTGGACCGAGGGCAGCAAGCAAGGGCAGAAGGGAGCAAGGGGGAGAGGGGTGGCAGTGGAGAAAGTAGACTCACTTTCACTTAAGAATTCAAGGCAGCTGGAACTTACCGAATATGCGTCCCGCCTCCATGGACGACGGCAACAGGACGAGGAGGCTGCAGATGATGAGGCCAAGATGATTTCCCGATTTGTTGCTCGATATGCGCAGCGTCATTTTGTTCTCCTTTTGTTTATAGGTTTTTTAGGTTAGGTTAGATTGTTGTTGTTGTTATCGGTTGTTCTTGTTGCGATTTGAAAGCAATTGATTTGCGGTGGTTTACGTTACGTTATTTGGTTTAGTTTGATGTGGCTACGGTTTGCTTTGGTTGCGGTTCGCTTCGATTCAGTTTGGTTTGGTTTCTTTGCCAGAGGTTTTCCTCCCCTTCTCCCTCTCTCTCCCTCTTTCTCTTTATCCTTTGTACTTTGCAGCACTTTCTCGCCAATTATTGTGAAGTTTCTTTCTATCTCAATTTACCTGCCCAATTTCATTTACATATTCCGTTTCGTTCATTTGTTCAGGCTCGACCCGCGTTGAGTTCGGTTCTGCAAGTAAAGCAAGCGGAAAAGGGGTGTAAATAAATTAATTATTGTGTATGGGTAATTAAAAAGTTTTCAACTTTTAATTACAGGCATGTTTCCAATCCCCCCTACTCCCCTCGTCCATGTTGCCTGTCAATAAACATTTCGATCTAACTGTTGCCACTAAATGTTGCCGCTTTAGAGTTGTGGCTGCAAAATTAACCGAAGATGTCAACGCGAAGCAGCGCGCCACATAAACATAGCACACACACACACACACGCACACATGGTCAGGCACTCACACACACACACTGGCACACACTGGCAGTGGCACTTGCATTTGTGTCTGAGTATAAAAGTTATGTGTGCAAAATGAATTTGGCTTTTTTATAACAGCGCGGCGCACTCGGAAGTCTGACAGCATAAAATGAAGTAAAATCTCTGCTGGTGGTGCGCACTGCACTAGCGCTGTGTGTGTGCATGTGTGAGTGTGTGTGTGTGGGTGCATGGGGCGCCCCGAAGGGGGGCAGCTGTCGGTTGCAAGCGTATAAAAGTGCCGTAGATCCGCCAACATAAAAGTGAAATTCGCCCAGCACAACTGCAGCAGCAGCAACAACAACAACAACAACATCATGCACCCCACAGCTGGGGGTGCGCATTTAATGCGGCAACAGTTACAACATGTGGCAACAAATGGCGGTTATTGTTACTCTTGTTGCTGCTGCTGTTTAAGCAACTTGGCGTGTTGCCTTCTGACTATAAAAACTGCCAACTGCGGCAACTGCCAAGTGCCAAGCAGTAAGCGCCTTAAAGCTGCCACCTTGCTGCAACTTTAAGCAACAACAACAACAGCAGCACTAGCAGCAGCGATAACAAACAATTCAAGCTGCCACATGACGTCGCAACGTGTTGCAGCCAGACGCTTTGCAAGAAACTTTGTTTAACTTTAATGAAATGCAAGTTTGGCGAGCACCTTTTGATTGCTTATAAGTTATATATATATACATACATATATTCATGTTCATGATAGGTTGAGGAATGATTGGCAGCGGAAGATTCTGTTATCACAAGAAGCCAAAACTAGAGCGAACTTGCTAATTATTACAGAGTTTTAAGGCTAGATGAGCACTTTTAGCTACAGACTTTTTTGGCAGAGTGTCTTGTGATACTCGGGACTGTTTTATAAAGGGAAAGTATAATACTGATCATATTTGTACTATCTCTTATATATTTGAATAATTAATTAGGGCGAATATGTGAAATTTGATCATGTTTCCCTAAGCATTTCCCCATAATAACATAAAGAAACAAGCTTCAGTTAACTGCTTTTACTTTTACAGTGTTGTGAGATATGTTAGCTACAAAGTTGTTCCAACAACATTTGCTTAACATTTTGGTTAACATTGGTCTGTTAAGATCTTCCTGCTTTAATCAACTCTCATGTTATTTCCTTAACACTGCCTTAGATGCTTCGGTCTACTGCTTAACATTTTCTGCTTCCTGCTTTCTTCAACTCTCATGTTAGTACCTTAACATTGCCGTGGCTTCTTCTGTCTATTGTTTTTCCTCGCAATTTTCTGCCTTCTCTTGTTGCAGTTGCCATCTGCTGCCAATAAAAGCTGCTTGCAACATAATGACCAATTAAATCTCGAATTTTTCCAGCCAAGAATTATGAAAATATGAAAAGAAAACAAAAGGAAAAGCCTTGAATGATTGCCGCCTTGAAATGGAATGGAATCTTACAAGTTTTTGACTGAAAATTCAGCAAATTTCTGTGGCACATTTTTACTTTCATATGTAGAATGTAGCAGATGCAACGAGTTGTTGTTGTCGTTCTTGTTTCTATTGTTGTAGTTGTTTGCTGCGTTCAGCTATATGAGGATGGTAATTAAAGTTATTTTGCGTATTACATGCTCCGCTTTGCCTGCCTCACTCTCTGTCTCCCTCTCTCTCTCTCTGTCTCCCTCTACATGTGTGCAAAAGTCATTGCAATTTCCACCTATACACACACACACACACTCGCACATTGTCGGCACACAAACAATTTTTGTTGCTGGATTTTTTTGCCAGCTCTGACTTGACTCTGCCACAAGCAGGCAAACACAAACACAAACACAAGCGAAGTTCCACACACACATACATATATAAATATATGTGGTACATGTATTTGCACATGTTTGTATGTGTGCATGTTTATAGGAAGAATTAAAAGTGTGAACAGTTTCATATCTGAATCGTTTGGTTGCTGAAAAACTTTTATGAAAATATTTGTGCTCCTCCCAGTTGTAAGAACAGGTTGAATGATTTTTCTCTGATTTCCCAATTTAAATGGAGCTTTCTTTTTGTAATACTGCAAAGATATATTGCAATTGAACTGAAGGTACAAATATAAAACTGGTTGTTAGACATTCTATGGCATGAACTCTGCATGTATTTATTTACTTTTAATTTTGCTTTTATTTGCAATTTACTATTTGGAATTTCTGCATATTTCTCCGACTGCAGTTGAGCTCTAAATTAAATATTTTACTTTTTATTTTTGGCTCAATCATGTTTCCCTTTCTCGATTTACTATTCTCCATTTCTCTCATTCTCATTCTAATCACTTCATTGCTGACTCGAATCGGGCACATTGTGAACACCTCGCGGCGCATTTAGCGACGACATTTTCTGCCTAATCCAAGTACTTAAAGACGCCCACGAAGCCCTAATAATTGCCACAGTTTCAGCTTGGCCAGTTACGCAAAGTGCAAGACGGAGAGAGGGAGGGAGGGAGGAGGGTAGAGAGGGAGCCTTGTGCTAAGCACCTTAACGACTGGCAGGCAGGCAGGGCAACCACAAGTCATCAACTGGACGCCAACTGGCGACCAACTGTCAAACACTCAAGTGGCAGGCACTACTTTCCCTCCCCTTCCCCCTCCCCTTTCCCTCTCCCCTGCTGACTGTAATGACCACTTGTTGTAGTTGTGGCAAGGCAATTAAAGTGATTGCGAAACGGTTCAGTGCGAATCGGTACGCTGCTTTTACATTTCTCCCCCACATAATTTCAGGCCGTTGTCTTGTCTACTCTAAGCTGCGTAAGAGAGGGGGAGGAGGTGCAGGGGTAGGTGGCAAGCAGGTAATGGTTGGCAGAAGCCAAAGCACAGTTATGACAAAGCCTCGCGGAGACACATAATAAAGAAGCCCTGTCTGAAGTTGCAACAACTTGAGGCAACATTGCAACAGTTGCTAATGAACGAAGGGAGGGGGGGAGTGAAAAATATGGCATTGCTGGCTGGACACAGAGAGAGGGAGAGGGGGAGGGAGGGAGCTCAGACTAACTATGCACAGGACAAGCAACATGCCGACAGCAACAGTAGAGGCAGCAACAGTTGCTGCTGTAATTTACTGCTTATTTACGTTGAAATAAAAAACGAACAGCAAGAGTGAGCAAGCGGGACAGCAAGCAATTGCAGGAGCAGCAGAATGCAGCGTATAAATAAATAATGCCGAGAGCAGCGCTGAAATAACTGTAAATAAGGCAAGAGAGATAAAAATTAAACGCTTTGACATGTAATAAATGCACTCGAATAAAAAATGCGAAACTTCTCGTACCTAACACCAGTTGAAAGTCACTTAATTGCAGCGACACAGAGACAGACAGCGAGAGAGGAGTAGTGGTAGAGACAGGGGGAGGGGGAGGGGAGATAGTAGTAATGAGAAAGGCAGGTTATATGTGGGATAGCAAACTCTGGCAGCTGATGAAAGACTGCAGCTACTTTGTCGCGAAACAAGAGTGCAAAATTAATGTAATAAAGTAAGCAAGAAAAATAATAAAAGTATGAGTTAAATAAAAACATATATATTAAAAAATGTCTGCACATTTTCTTTATAAAAATATTCATTTAAGTTTTATGTTTCAGAATTTTTAGCAAGTTTAGCAAAAGTAACGAAGTCAATGAAGACTGTAAAAGGTGTTGCTTGGAATATTTGTTTATTTTTTTTATTTTTTCAATGACTTTTTCAGAATTCTGTTTCGAAAACATCAAAATAGTAATGTAAAACATTCTGCTCTTGATCTCAAACTCACTAGTATCTATTTTAAACTATAGAATCGGTTCTTATTATTGTTATGAACATTTAATTTGTCACTGTCTTGAAAAGAATCAGTAGGATGAAACTCCGGAACTCTATATCAAGGCTCCTCTAAGGGTGTAGCAACTGTCTCGTCCCTTTCAGTGAAAAATCTCCCAAACGGAATTTTTTCAAACCAACTTTGACACTGTGTTTCTTTTAAGGCTTTGTCACCATCAAACATCACATACCTTTTTAGCAATCTGAGCTGCAATTTTCGCTTTAGGGAAATAATAAACTAAAATATGACGAAAATGCCTTTTTGTGGGCCACACATTAAAATTGCCGCCAAACAAACAAATATAAACAATATTACGTGTTTTTCTGAAGCAAGCTCAAAGTGATAACTGATAACTGCCAAAATATGGAATGCATTAACAGAGTCATAAGCCGTTCAAAAAAATTGTCCAAAGTTGTATGAAAACACGGTCAACTCAATATTTAGTGCAAAAATATTTTTAAAATAAATTTGTTTGGTTTTATATTGGCAAACACATCAACAGAAATTAATAGGGCCACCCTATTCTTATTATAAACCAAAGCACTCGATCATTCCTTCCCTATTGTGCTTCCCAAGTAAATATACCCGTCACCCACAAGCGAGTAGAGTATCATGACCATCTGCCAACTGGTAAGGTTTGTGTGGAAAGCATAAATATGCTTGTTCAGTATTAATATTAATTAATTAACTTTGTTCTACTGTCGGGTGTAGTTACTTTTTGCACATTTGTCCTTTTCCCTTTTCATATAGCAGAGCCCCTGGTAGCTGGGGACATTTGTGTAACGCACACGCACACAGGCCTGAATATTACACTAAGCTAAACACATGAAGAATTTTATTTGAAATTATTGAATGTTTTGAAATAAAATTGCTACGAATGACAATGGGTTTTAATTCCAAAGTCTTGCCTCGCTTAATTAGAGCAAGTAAATAAAATGCAGATTCTGTTAAACAGAGTATATTAGAGTATTAAAGAGTATATCTTAGGTTGTTTTAAACAACACTTTAAATACATTGAAACCTTGTTTAGCATTTCGTTACTGTGATTTAACCAACTTGCTAAATTTTAGGACTACAAATTTTGATAGAAGAAGAATCTAAAACACACAATAGAATATGAAACATTTCTCAATTCCTTAATATCATTTAGAAGTTTGTCTCTTTCATACTAATATATTGAGATCTGATTAAATATAAAGAAATAAAAATAATAAAAAAAAACAAACCACTTCCTCAAGGACACCTTCTCATTTTTCACTCAACACTTTTGTTTCTCAAAAAAAAAAAATGTGTAAAATTGCCATGAAATTATATTGGGCATATATATATTATATATATTTTTCTATATTATTTCTAAAGTATTTCATGGCGCTGTAATTTCATAATCCGCCCTCAAAGGGAATCAGCCATTCACTTAGCTTTTTGTTTCAGTTTACTAAACAAAATGTGTGGCACACACACAAAGGGATAAGATGTTGCACAGTTGGGGATTATAATGCCGCACACAAGATTATAATGCCACACGTGGCACACACACACACACACACACAATGATGCCACAGCTCCCGCACAGTGCGATAAGAATAGCCTCAGTGTCGCGTCTCGCGTGGCGCAGCTTAAGTGCAGCTGCAGCTGCAACATCGCGTTGCAGGCGCTACTCAAGTGTTTGCACAACACAAAACGAAAGGGCGAAAGGACACAAGGAGGCACCTGCTGGCCACAAGTGTTGCGTCACGGCACAGCAACAATAGCAACGGCAGCACGAGCAAGATTTGTGGCATGCCACTCACACACTCTAATGGCCGAGTAAGCGTTCTGACTGCGCTGCCCCCAAAAAGGACACCAGCTAATTTGGTTGCCTCCTTCTGAGCGTCGTGCGGCGGCTTACAATGAATTTATTATTTGCTGATGTTTGCTATTTGGGGCACGTGCCACAAATTTTAAAATACTCATAGTTGGAGCAGCACCGGACGTGGCACACTTGAGCCCAAATGCCATACAGCCAAAGAGGCAGACACACACTCATGTGTGTGTTTGTGTGTGTGTGTCGCCTCGTGTTTTTGTGCCTCGCTGCGTTTGTTGACAAACATTTTTGAGTGGGGCAAACATCAAATGAGGCAATCGAGCTGCCACTGGCCACGAGGCAGCAACAGCAAAAAATCAGCGCAAATTTAGTGGCAAAGTAAATAAATTTCTTTTAGTTTGCTTTCACTCGCTCACAGTCCCTCCGCTCCCTCCCTCCCCTCCATCCCTCTGCTCGCCCATTTGGGGCCACGAAATGTCTTAAGTCGCTGGCGGCTTTTATTGCTCGAAATGGCCAGAAATGGCAAGAAATGGCCAGAAATGCCGGGGCACAAAGTATGCACAGCAATTGAATGCGAGAAGAGGAAGAAATGCGAGGGAAATTAAGAAAAATGGCCAAGCACAGAAGGCAAAGGGTTCCTCGCAGGGCACCTCCGGCGCCTCGGCAACCCTGGCAACCCTGGACTCGAGCTTAGTGTTTGTTAAATGGCACATGCACAGTTGATCGAAGGGGCTGCCTGCCTGTGTGTATGCGTGTGTGTTAATGCCCGCTATTAGCAACGGCATTGAACTTTGGGTCAGCAATTTGAAACTTTGAAAGTCGTTTACGAAACATGCCAAAACAATTTTTACGCTTAAGCAAAACACAAAACAGGCCCGAGCACTAATTAATTTAGTTAATTGCCAGCAAAATGACACAAGGCAATGAGCACTCGCAACTGAACTGATAAGGCGCAATCAGAGTGGATTCAGCGTAATTGACTAGAATAATGCAGGGCACAATCAACACATTTGATGAGAATGTTGCTTGCTGCCTCTTCTTTGTTTGAAGCGCCTAAAATTCTTGCTGAGAATTAAGAGGAACTGGGAACTAGCTAGAACCTCAACATAAGTAGATTTAGGTTTGTAACTAGGACTTGACTGCGTCTAGGGTTGCAGAAACATCAATGTTACATTGATAAACATCGATGTTTCATGTGAAAAGCCTCAGCAAACATCGATGTTTCTGCACCTAGAACTGCGAACCCAAAGGAATCCCAATTTCAACTTATTGGAAGCTGACGAGAACCTTGTTTGGACGATGCTTTCTTCTAGCTGGAAAGTGACTGGGGGCTATCCAGAAACTGATAACTACGAGTTGAAGACCTAACTCAAAGCCGTTGGGAACCTTTTTAGCTACTGGGTCCTTAGCTGACTTGAAGTTGCCAGTCTCCTGGCTAAAAACTACCCGCACTAACTAGGACAAGGTTGAGAACTGACAAGGACCTAGCTAGCACCAGACTTGTAACTGGCAAGTGGCTGTTAAGTGACTCGAAGCTGTCTAGAAACTGATTAGTACTGGTTGATGACCTAACTCAAACGCGTTGGGTGCTGAGACCTTAGCTGGCTTGAAGGTGCCAGTTTCCTGGCTAGAAGACTTGACTTAGGCCTTTTGAGAAACTGTCTCGATACGAGGACCTTAGTTGAATTGAAGTTGCTAGACTTCTGACTGGAAGTTGCCTGCACTAACTAGGGCATGGCTGTGAAGGCTGACAAGGACCTAGCCAGTTCTCAGTCTAGCACCTGACTTGAAACTGACTAGTGGCTTTAAAGTGACTGGGAGCTACCTAGGCACTAAGTGGCACCAGGTTAGGGCATGACTTAAACCTGTAGAGAAACTGCCACACTGCTGTGAAGCAACTGGCACCTGTTTAGGAACTGAGTGGGAACATGTTAGAATTCGACCAAAGCCTGTTGGGAAACTGTCTCAGTACTGGTACCTTATCTGACTTGAGTCCAGCAGACTGCTGCCTTGGAACAGTTTAAGACCTAGCTAGCACTGGGTTAGCCCCTCCTGGTAACTGTCTGGCAGCCGAAAAAGACCTATCTTGCTACTGTTTTGAATCAACCTGTTTAGAATTACCTAAGAGCAGTACGGCACCTAGTTCTTTTTAAGCTAGCTTTAAGTTCCCGGCAGCAAGCTAAAAACAAGCTATAACCCTAGTGACTTGGCTGGTAGTTGCTGGCAGCCGGCTAAGCGCAAAGTTATTGAGCAACTCAGGCTGCGATTGCGATTCGATTTGCAATTTGCATGCAACGCGCGGCGCACTTAAGCCGCGGCAAGTGCGGCGGCGGCGGCGACTTCGAGGCAAATTTATGAGGCCTGATTTGCATGCGAGTTGCAAAGTCGACTCGAAGGCGTATATGGAGTTGTGGGGGCGTGTCCCCGTAGAGTTGGGAATGGGCCACTCTAACAACGGTATATATAATACGAGAGTACTGCTAGGCACCTTTTTGGTAGACTCCCGTTGACAATTGATACGCGACAAGGTGTTGCTTCATTTTTGGCAAACGATTCACAAATTGCACTCACAATTCATTCACAATTCATTCACTGATTTCTCACTGCACTTCTCGTTAGGTATTTGGCTTGCAACTTGCAACTTTAGCTTTGGCTTTGGCTTGATTGGCTTTGTGTTGGCGTTGCCACAGCTTACAACTTGCTGCTGAGCTTGCTTCAGCGTCCTGGACGCGCACACACGCGACGCGAACGCACGAGGTCCGTCAGCGGTTGCGGACACATCCTTACGAGCGCACAACAAACACGAAACTGAAGCGCATTCGTTTTTTGCGCTAATAAATTCTCAGCTCATCAGCAACGCCAGCAGCGTCGTCGTCGTCGTCACCAGCGTCGTCGTCGTCGTCGTCGCTGCCGCTGTAGTCGTACCCGAGCAGCCCTGAAAGCCGAACGAACTGAGTGCCAACCCACCACGTCCACACGAAGCCAAAGCGAAGTGCGTGGAACAATTCGGGCTGCCTCGTTGCAGGAGCAGCGACACTAAGAGAGAGAGAGAGAGTGGGATAGAGAGCAGGCCAGCCAAAGAGAGGCACTCCGAAACCCACCACGATTTCCGAATTAGCCCGCTGATAAGCGAAGCCAACTGATAAGATTGCTCTTTGCTCGCGACCTACGCAAACAAACAACTTTCTCTCGCGGTCCAATTGGAAAGAAACTGTGAAACTGTCTGCGATTGCAGTCAATGTTATTTATAAACTCTGTGTATCCAGAATATTTATAATTTTATGTGTTCCACTTGCCTATCTAATATCTGAAATGCATCTATTCTCGGAATTGAGTTCATCGGGCCGTCTTCAATGTATTGAGAAATCCAAAATAAAATTAGAAGTTTTTCAAAAGTTTATTAAAACATTCAGTTTTTTCATTATTTTATTCATTAATTTTTTGGTTATGTTTACATTTCAATTTCAATTAACAGACAATTTAATTCCTCAACGGAACACCTGTTGTCGAGACAGAACAGAGCTGTAACAGTAGCACAAATGACGCAGAACCACCAAATACTCAATATGTAGCTCAACAGAAAAGGCAAAGGCAAAGGGGCAAAATGTTAATTTTCTTCGAAACCCGATTTGACGAACAGCTCTAGCAGAATGTTGACATCGAATTGTGTTTAGCAGGAAGCCTAACAGTTTCCACCCCGAAATTCGCATACGCAGCAATAACATGCTAGTCCCGCTGTACTGCAAGCAATAACATCATACTGTTAAAGGCAACAGCGTAGTCGAATTTTGAGAAGCACCCCTCGCTGTATTCCTTTGCAGTCACTGTCAACATTCGCAATAGAAAATGCCCCTGCTGAGCACTAACAGTTCTTCGAAAGGCAGCAGCTCTGCCGATCTGTTAAGCTGCTCTACAGCTCAATTACCCCATGTTGAGCATTCAACGCAGCTGTCATGTTGATTTACTTAAAATACATTTCGAGTTTTGTTAGCCTTTTCGAAATTTCTGTAAAGATTGGGGAAACGTATGGGGGACTGTATGTTATTGTATTTTATTAAATGAATATTGTCATGCTGTTAGCTAAAGCGCATTGATAATAGAAAATATGTGTTCGAATTGGGAAAAAATGAAAACTATTTATATGTATGCATTATATGTATTATATATTTTATATGTTCTATATATAATAACAGCCAAAAATAATTCTGACTATGAAACTCATTTAAAAAAGTCCATTATCTGCTGAAGTCATTGATATAGATTTAAATAACAAACAATTTTTTTTAACTTTGTTTTCCTTATAAAAATATTAAACTTAATTTATTATTTATTCTTCTCTTTGCTATATATGTAATGATGAAACAAATAACTTTTCAATCTCCGTATAAATCTTATTACAGCAACAGTCCAAATGTTTTTCCAACAGAGCAATGTCAACAACTCATATACAATTAGGAGGGGAGCATTCTGTTATTGTATACTTTCTGTTAATAAACACCATAGTAAACAGCTGTTATTTCCTTACATTTATTACATGCCAACGTAATGTAAATGTTAGAGGATGTATGTATGTATATGCTGTTATGGTAAAGTGAAAATGTAAATGATGACGAATGTGCTTTACAGTTCGCTGTTACATACACCCACGCCAACTGTAGCCTAGACTAAAAGGCATATGTTATTAACACTTCACTGTTACTGTTTCCCATGAGCATTACAGTAGAAGTCGTATGCAGGGCTCACTGTTACTGTTAGTGCTGTAGAGTGTGCCTTACAGCTCACTGTTACTGTTCCGAATCGCCCACCACAACTTTAAGCCAATGTAAATGATACCAAATGCAGTTAACAGCTCACTGTTACTGTTACGAAGCAGCCACCCATTACTGTTAGCAGTTAAAGCAACTCACACACCTGCCTGCACTCACCCCGCTGGCATTTAACATTTAAACGTTGTTGACGCCCTGCGATAAACCGCCCGCAATTTAATTGCAATGAGCAGCAGCTTAGTTAAATTCAAAATACGACTCCGAAGCACCCCCGAACGCACTCACTCACCCCCTGCCACAGTTCACTTCATGTCCTGCTGTTGGCAGTCATGTTAATCACAGTTGTTGTTGCTGTTGTTGTTGTTGTAGTTGCAGCAGCGACCGCTGTCAACGCCTTTGTCGGCACAGGGAGGCGCAACCCCTAAACGGAGATGGTCGAGTCAATTATGGCAAAAATTTTAAATTGCAAAAAATTGCAACAATGCAAGTTTGCCAGGGGAGGCAAGGCAATGTAAGAAGGGGAGGGAAGTACAAGAGGAACGGGGGGTGGGGTAAGTTCATCAGGCGTAACCGAAACTAATTCGCAACAAGCGCAATAAAAATTATGAACAATAGCGGAAATTAGGCACGCCAGAGGCCGAGTCAAAGAGATACAGGAGGGAGGGAGGCAGAGAAGGGAGGGGAGAGAGGTGAGGAACGAAGGAATAGAAGTCACTGGTGGCAGCAGGCAGCACTCACTTGCGGTCGTATGCGGCATTGACAGCGCAACGAAATGTTAACCAAAGCAGAACGAATGCACGCGTGCAAAGGGAGACGAGGATGGAAGCAGCAGAGAAAGGATGAAGGGGCGGAGCAAGTAGCTCACTCAGCCTGGCATTGGCGACCCGCAGACGGCACTGTGTAACTGTGTGACTGTTGCAGAACCCCCCCCCCCTCCCTTTGCCTTGCCCCTCCTACCCCCAAATTGGTGGCAACACTTTCGCTGCCACGGGAAATGGCGCTGTGCCGGCGGGTGCAAAGTTCATGGCTCCCTCCAAGCACAAAGTTTAATTAGCAACTTTTTTGCTGTTGTTGTTGTTGTTGCCAGTGTTGTGCAGCTCGTGTTGAGTGGCTGCTGCTGCTACCCCAACCCCCTGCCCCCCTACTCCAGCCACTGCTGCTCCCGTTGCTGTTTCCTGTGATGCACCTTTTGGCTGCCGGGCAAATGCACATGCTGCTCCGATAACCCATGTGTGTGCCAGTTCCACTCCCTCTCTCTCCCTCTCTCTCTCTTTCTATCCGCCTCTCTCTCTCTCTCTGTGAAAAACTTGCGACGCTGCGCTGTCGAACGAGCAAGGATAAAGGATGCTGCTGCTGCTCCCGTTGCTGCTCCTCCCGTCGACGAGGGCGAATGACACTTGACAGTGATTTATGGCCGAGGCCACTGATAACCCAGCCAAACTGGGCGGCAAGTGCAAATCTGGGTCGCATGCAACGCTCACTCCCTCTCCCCCTCCTCCCCTTTCCCCCTCCCACTCTCTCTCTATCTCCCTCTCATTGTTAGAAATTTGTTGAGTTTTCTTTGGCTCTTTCATGCCGCAAATGTTGCAATTTTGAGCATGTGCAATCATTTTTTATCGCAAATCTCCAGCTCGATCTCAGCTCAGCTAAGCGACGCGTCCTGCTGCCCATCGGGGTGTTAAATTGCCGCCGCGACCCACCACTCCTCCTTCCCCTCCCTTGGCTGCTATTAACCTTCTGTCGATTTCAATAAGGCAAAGGCAACTGGCCGCGCAAATCTGCTGCAATTGAGCCACAAAACGCATTAGACAACTCGACAGCACATTGTCAAGATGTTGCCGATAAAAAACAGCACAGCAGTCGCTCAACCCCCCTCCGATTACACCCTGCAAATCGGTCAACTGTACTGAGCCTGTTAGGAATAAAATAATATTATCGCAAAGCCAATGTTAAGCAGCCCATGAAGAATATGTGGCATGAGGCACATGCACAGATGGACAGTGCAGCTCGCTAATTGAACTCATATCATATGTTCAATGATATGCAATATTTATTTATATTGGAAATAAGGTAATGGGGTTAGGGGATTAAAGGTCAGTCAATATTTAAATGTGCACATTTCTATATTCGTTATGGACAGTCTTGCTCTGTTACTTCTACTATTGAGCTTAGTGGAAAAGGTTTCTTCAATCCTTTAAAAGGTTTTGCTTTGCAATTTAATTGTAGAGCCACAAGGAATCTACTTTATGCTCTTAGCTCTTGGAATGTCTCTTTGTCTCTCTCTAACTATTTTCCTGTGTATACTTCCATATTCGTTGTGGAGTGTTTTGCTGTATTATTTTTACTATCGAGCTTACTAGAAAAGGTCCTCTCCAATCCTTGTTTGAAATGATATTTTCAATATAATTGTATAATTGTAGAGCTACCAAGAACTTACTTTATGCTCCCAGCTCTCACAATCTATTCTTGTCTCTGTTTTTGCTCTTTTCCTGTCTGTTTCATGTTTTAAATCTCTCTATTTTTCTAGATTCGTTTATTCCATGACAGCCTTTCTTTGCTCACCCCTTCTTATTTATTTTTTTTTTTCTTTCTGGTTTCCTTTACTTCTCTATCGATCTCTTGAGAAAACCTCAGCTTACCTCTCACTGTTTCTTCTTTTCTTTATCTCGCTTTGTCGTTTTCCTTTACTGGATAATATAATCTATTAATTTCATATCTTCTCTCTCCATATTTACCTTTCTATGTTTCCTTTTCTATATATAATATATATCTTAATTTACCTTCTTTATTCTTCTCTGTTGTTCACCCGCAATCTACATAGTCTTCCTATTTATTTAGCATAAAACTTTCAAATATTTCTCTTTATTTCTTTTATCTAGCTGGCCTCTTTCTTTTTATCTTCTTCCCTCCATATTATTTCCTTTAATTTTATTTTTTCACTGTCTCTGTCTGCTCTCTTTTATATCGCTTTCTTCTCTATACAGTTTGCATTTCCCTTCTTACAATCTATAAGCCCTTCTCTTTCTTTCTACCTCTTTCTCTCTACCCCTTTCTCACACACACCTTTCACCTATCTCTATCTCCCCTTCCCCTCTTTACCCCTTCCTCATCTGCCTGCACACGTTGATAGCACACCCAATGCGAGCGCAAAAAGCCTTCAGTTCGCGCAACGCTTGTTGCCATTTCCGTTTCCGCTTGCCGCACGCTGCACGCTGCTGCTACACGCTACTGTCCGCTGTCGACTGCATGTCTACATATTCCGGTCTTCCGCTGCCCCCCCTTATACCCCCGTCACCCCCTTGGCTTTGCCAGCTCACTGTCGTCTCGCGCATAAATCGTTTAAAATAAAGTGATAATTGCATTTGTGTTTCATCTGTCACATGGACGAGGAACGAAACACAGCCAGCCAGGTCGACTCTCTATCTGCACGAATGTCCTGCTGTCTGGTCTGTCTGCCTGTCTGTCCCACTGTCCTGTTGTACCACTGTACCTCTCTCTCTCTCTGTCCGACTGTCTGGACGGCGGCACTTGCGCGACATTTTATGAGTGTCGCCGCCATATGAATAATTGCTATAGCAGCCAATTTGAATGCCGTTGCGATGCTGCCCCTCCTCTCCCTCCCCTTCCTCCTCTCTCTTCCCCTCCCCCTTGCTCTGTTTGCCTGCCTGCCCGGCCTGGCCTGTCTACTTCCCCCTCGGAAATTTCGGTGGTTGTCGATGTTGCATCGCTGTCGCTGATTGTGTGTTTGCGTGTGTTTGTCTGCGTGTGTGTGTGTGTGTGAGTGTGTTTGTGTGTTAATTTCGCTGTCACTGTGAAGTGGATTAAAGTATTTGCGTCGACTTACACCCTAAAACGAGTGCAACCCTCCCCCCGCCCCTCGCCCCCTGCAGCGAACAGAGTCAGCGACAGATGAAAGATTCATGCAGAGAGTGCAGAGTGCAGAAGGTACTACGCACTTTTTATGTTGTCTACCCCTTCCCCATACCCCTCCTCACTTCCCCTCCCCTCCTGGCCTTGCACCTTTGGCAGCTCTGATTAATATGCGACGCCCCGTCGCCAGGCTGCAGCACATCCTGCCAGTGTCTGCGCCTGATCCTGGCGTGCGAGCGCAACCAAGTGTTGCCACCTTAAGCCCCGGACGGTTCCCCACCTCCCCCCCTCCCTTGTTCAATTGAAACGTTAATCAAATAGCATTAATATTTATATTGTTGCCTGCCAACGGGGTGCAGACAAGGGGCGACTCGAGTTGAATGCAAATACGAAGTGGAAACTGGGAAGAAATGAAAAATATGCCGCAGCTCAGACGCCGCATGTGGCAAATTAGGTTGCCACCACGAGAAGTATTTACCAAAAATGCTGCTCACCTATAATCGATTACTTTGTGGGTTATCGTTATCGAGGCTCTGTGGCTTGACCCGCTTTAACTCTGTTGCTGTTGCTCGCGTGCCTTGCTGGAACTTGGTGTCGATTTGATGTACGAACAAACACATCGAGCTATTTGGGGCCTAATTGGCGCCCATGCATCAACCTGCTGCGCCACTTAAATGGATTATTAAATTTTTAACAAGCATTTACAACGCAACAATAACAACAAAAACTTGGAAAAGAAAACATTGCAAAACGCAGCAAACACCTCAAAGAAATTAAGCAAATTGAGCGTAGAAAATTACAGTAGAAGGATATCTACACTGGGATACCCTTTATGGAGTGATGATAAAGCCTTTTTCAACACTTTGCAAACTCTCTCTCACACATGTGCTGAAGAACTTAACATAAGAGACTAAAACGTTTAATGATTCGAAGTATAAGACTTGTTTATATAGAAATATGTTAATAAAGTTGTCCAATCGAAATGAAATTTTGAGGATATCTTTATATTATATTCCTCTTAGTGTGTACTAAAGTAGAAAGTTTAAACTTTATTACTTTACTAGGTAAATGAATTTAAAGTAGAACTATCAATTAACTCTGTTGCTGATCGTTTCATTCAAAAATTGCTGTAAAGTTATTTTAAGTTAGTTTAAGAAGAACCTTCATGCCAACTTTGATATTTCCAGCTCAACTACTTACTGAGATATACGCGTTCATACAGACAAAATTTATTAATAATTATTATTTGAATCTGCCACAGCTCCTACTGTCTACCCAGCATATTTCCACAAACTAGGAATACCCCATTTTGAGCACTTTAATTGAAGAAAGTAAAAGAAGAGAACGAATTACATGTTTAATTGCCGCCCATTTGCCTAATTTCAGCAGGAAGTCAATTTGACCCCCCCCCCTCGAAATGGCTTGGGTGACCTCTTGCAGGTATGCAGCGCTCGCTCGTTGAGCAAAACAGGGCAAATAACTGTAAATAACTGCAGCTGTGCGGCCTTTTGAGTACTCGTCAAGGGGAAATGAGTTTCAGTTTTGCATGCAGCACGCGCGGCATTTTTTTCGAGCATTTTCCACATAAATCAACAAGGAAATCAAAGTGGATAAAAAATTGTGGGCTTAAGTACGACTGGAGGAAGGTGGGGATCGGGGGGAAGCACTTGTTGTGTTCTGTCATTGACAGTGCCGTTCGCTCTCTCATTTTTTTCTGAAGCACACTGGGAATTATAAATATTATAGTAAAAAGTTATAAGCACATTGATAGGGATAGCAGTGTCTGTTAATTAAAACTGTGAAAACTGTGAAAAAGGGTTCACTGAATGGTTAACGATGTGAAAGAGCCTAGTCCCACTGGCTGAATGATTTGCAAAAACGATGGAAAGCGACAGAACAAGAGGGGAGAAGAGAAAAACAGAAGCTGAACATGAGTAACAGAGCAACAGTAACTGAATGAGCTTTACTGCGATGATCATACATATACAATCATCAATACATGATTTAAAATACGAGGGTCGTTTGATAAGTCCGTGACTTTTTGTATTTGCCGCGCACCTGCTCTAAATACAACACTGCTCCTAGTTTCGTTAACAGCTGACTGTAAAATTTTAGAAAGCTGCGTTTTTGGTTTGGTTTTATAGGATTGAAAGCAGACGATCCTGAATTTTAAAAAAAAAAGAAAAAAAAAAATAAAAAAAAAAAAAAAAAAGAACTGCCCCATCATTTCTCCATTTAGCCCCTGTGACTATTTTTGTTTCCAACTGGATGGCTCGGGGAAGAGTCAATGGAGAACCGAAACAACATTTTTGAGGGCCTTGGAAAACCTATTATTTGAGGAATAAAAATTAAAACGCTGGACTAATGTTGAGCTAAAGGGATTATGTTGAAATAAAACGCTTCTTTGACAAAAATATTTTTATTCAAAACACTATCCGTATGTTTGATATTTGATTTGACTATTTATGAAGAACATGGACAAAAATAAAGCCAAATTGGTAAAGAAAGAGAAAAGATAATGACAAGATATTTAAGTATTTTACTGAAGAATTTCGGAACTAAACATAACTAGCTTACATATGATACCAACTCATTACAATAATAAATAAAAAGCCTAAAATTTAACTTAAAAGGTGGCCTTTTTTAAATTAATAAAATGAAAAGCCTATAGAATTTTAAAAGCGAAAGGTAATGGAAATAATTGGACGTAGAAAGATATATCGATGATGGCAATGAACAAATTAAAATTTGTTTCACAAAGGCTTGATGAGGCTTGGGATTTAGATTACAAGAGTGGATTGTATCGGATCTTGTTGAAAGACCTTTACAAAATGTATATTGATTTTTATTTTTAATAGTTAGCACGCCAAGCACTTTACTTTGTAATTTTTAAAAGAATTGAGCTTTCATTAGCATCTACATTATAAATAGCACACACTGAACATTCAAACTAGCTATAACATAATAAAATTAAATAAAATAATCTAAAAGAGATGACAATTATAATATGTTACCTAGATTATGATTCTTTTGAATAACATAAAGCACTGTGGAATTAAGTAATGAATGATATTTTAATTATATATTTCACTTCATTCTACAGTTGTACATTTAATATGATTAATTTTAATATGTTTCTTTTGGCGCGTCGCTTTCTTAGAGGTGTGTGGGCTAGCTCGATTGCAGATAATCTGTCATCGACTTAGTTATCGATAAACGGAACTTGTTCGCGATGTATCGTAATTGCTTGTGCTCTTTGGAAGCCTTATCCCAATCATTAAGCAAGTTATCCTAAAAACTAGAAACATATAATAAATACTTTGTTAACACCTTCAAATAGCAAAGCACTTGCCCATCCCGCCCTCCACTCACGCCACTCCTGTCTCACACCTTGTTGAGTATTGTAATGCACTCGTAAATCACAATGCATTATTCACATTATTCACATTTTTAATGCAACTGTTCTTCGCATTATGAGTGAGGCACCACTTAAATTTTGCCAAACAATTCCGACAGAGTTGCTGCGCAGTTCCCCAACTACAGTATGAGGAGTGTCCCCCCCCCCTCTCACTCTCCTCGCTCCTCCCCTCCCCTTGCAGCACTCATAGTTTCCACTTTTGGTGTTGTGGAAATCACAAAAATTAAATAAAATCTGCATTATGTAGGGAAAAGTTGAACGATAAGTGCGCGCTGGGCTGTCATTAGTTGTTGTTGTTGTTACCAGTTGCTGCTGTTTGCTGCTGCTGCTGTTGTTGTTGTTGTTGTTGTTGTTGTTGTTGTTGTTGTTGTTGTTGTTGTTGTTGTTGCTGTTGTAGTTGCTGCTGCTGTTGTCGCTTCTCGCCCGCTTATTTCTATGCAGGCTTCCCACACACGCGCGACAGTTACAATAAATACACATGCAGGGACAGTGCTGGCTTCGCCGTCGTCCTCGTCGTCCTCCTCGCCGTCGTCCTTGCCGTCGTCGTCGCTGGCATTATAGAAATCCCGTTAAACCCACTTAATTCAATAAAACACCTTTCACACACTTGCCGCTTAAGCCGACAACAAACTATAACATTTAGCGCCGCGCCAAGTGTGTGAGTGTGCGACAGTATGGAGTGTGTGCGAGAGTGTGTGCGAGTGTGTGAGCGAGTGTGCGTGTGTTAGTTGGCTGCTTTGGAGTGTGTGCGGCAAAAGCTACTTCATGGCGGCAATTTACGTTTAAAGTTGCTTAAAGTTGCTAACGACAAAAGTTATAATTGCATAACGTGCTCACGAGCTGGGAGAGTGCAAGAGAGAGAGCGAGAGAGAGCGAGAGGGAGATAGCTGGCAACTATAGCGAATGCGCTACATGCCTGTTCCTCCCTCTCGCGCGTTGCAACTAACTGGAATTCGCATTCGCATGCGAGGCAGCAGATGGCAACCGGAAATGAAACGTAAATCAAATAAGTAAGAAGCGTAAATGCGCGCAACACCAACACACGCACACACACACACCACACACACACGCAGTGGCAGGGCAGCACACACAAGTGTATTGTCATTAGCGACAAGGACGAGACATGCTACGCAGACAGAGACAGAGACAGCGACAGAGACGGCGACAGCGACGAATCTCTTTCTGCCGAAATTGAAAAGTTTATGGGAAGTGCATTTTTCGTGAAAAGTGGCAGCACTCATTGTGCTGCTGCTGCGCTGCCACTGCGCTGCTGCTGTGCCAGGCAAGGAAATTGTTCATATTATAAATAAAAGCGGAAAATGTTGCCAGCACAACGCGGGGCAATGACGACGGCGACAGACACGCCCAGACAGCCGCCGCCCTCAGCCTCATGCAGCACGCATGTTCCGCTCTTCTTCCCCTCTCCTTCCTCACTCCTCACCCTCTCCTTCCCCTCTCTACACTCTCTGCTTGCCTTGCAGTCCCTGCGAAAGTGTCAACGCCATGAAGAGTGGGCGGAAGTGGGCGTGACATGGCAAGGATGGGCAACGCCCGAGAATTTCTTTTGCCATTTTCATTACTTTCGAATGCGTCGCGCTGAATTAGAAGCATTTCATTTTTACAACTATTTCTCGAGCGGCGTTTACGTCTGTCTTGCTACTTCTTCTCTTTACTACCTTCCCCCCTGTTCCCCCTCTGTGCCCTGTCACTGTCTCCTTGCCTTCTGCCTTGACTTGCCCTGCCTGCCGTCCGGCAAAGGCGTCACGAGAAGGTGTTCAAAATGTTTAACGTCTTAATAGCGCTGCCCGGTAACACCTTCTACCCCCTCTCTGCTCTCCTCCCCACCTTCTCCTCTCTCTTTCTCTTCTGCTTGCATGTATTCTCTTCGTTTCTGCTTTGCACATTGTTCGCCTTCACCTTTTGCTGTCTTTGGCACACGCTGCGTTCCGTTTGATGTTGCCATTCTATTTCCGCTTTGCGCCTCTTTCCTTACCCTTTTTCCACCACTCCCCGCCTTTCTTACCGCCTGACTTTGAGATTATGTCAGTCAGAATGGTGGGAGGAGAGGGGGGAAGGTGTTTGATTGAAGGGTTCTCGGGCCGTACGTAGAGAAATCCATTTTAAGTAATGCCCTAACGAGTTCACATTCTTTCCGATTGAGAATTCGTCAATTAACACAGCGGGTGGGCGGCTCTGCTGGTGGGCGTGGCGCGGAGTTGCGTAATTTGATTTTTGTTTTTTTTTTTGGTAAATTTTTGTAGAATTTCTTGCAATTAATTGAGTTTTACATAAACACAAAAACCGGTTAAGGGCAGCGCTCAAATAATGACATAATTATGAATGGAAAACCCTTTTTAATTTGCGAATTTTAGGTTGGAACTCTAAACAAACTGTTATTAGCGTTGAACAAAATATGATCTCATAAGGAAGTCCCTAATTTGTGTATTTATTTAGCCCAGACTCGGCGTCTTTCCTCTCTCTCTTTCACTTAATTTCTCTCTGTTTTAAAAAAGAATTCATGGTCTATTGTGTTTGTCGGAAAATGTGCGTAACAGGCAGTAGAAGACATATCCGACCTCATAAACTATATGTATTCTGAATCAGTATCAACAGCTGAGTTGATTGAGCCATGTCTGTCGGTTCCTCTATCTGTCTGTCCGTCTATCTGTCTGTTTTTACACTTACATATATATCAGAGACTATAAGAGTTGTAACTGCCTAAGTTTCCTGTGCCTCACAGATCTATAGTGCATAGTTCCAATAAATTAAGTGTTTTTTTGAAATTATTCATTTATTTTTTTATTGGACTAGCGCACAAATACCCCTTTTGGGGGAATTTAATATAATCAGAATTTTTATTTTAACAAATTTATATCAGGTTCTTTTTTTAATTTTTTTAGGTAAGAAAAATATTAATTTTTTAGTTTAACTAAAATCACACTAGACTATAGCATACTTTTATGTGTTAGTCTCTCTCTTGAACTTCTTCACTCGCATTGTTTATTCTTCTCTCTCCCTATCTATCTCTTTGCCCCTCTCCCCTCCCACTCCCTCTCTCTCTCTCTCTCTCTTCTCTCTTCCTATCTGTCATTCTAATTGACTTTCTCTTATTTAGCCAAATTATGTGCTAATTTATAGAAATGAATTACCATGAACGTGCATTATAATTTCCGCAATAAATATCTATGCATGAAACCGATATGATTAGGTGTATATAAAATATATTGGCAAAGTGCAACTTAAAGTTAATTTGTTGTTTTGTGAATATATCAAACGATTTTAAGTCGAATTGCTTCAGGTTTGCGTCGGCACAAAGAAACAACTCGATGGCAACGTGGCAAATCGCCGCACTAAACCACATTTGTGTGCACATACATGTGCATATGTATGCACACTATATGTATATATATATCGGTGTGTGCATTTTAATATATGTTAATATGCTAAGGCCAAATCGGCTTACCGTAAACGACATGCCGGGCCAGGAGTTAGCAAAGCCTCAGCTCGGCCCACGCTGCGATTGGCATTCACAATGGCATTAGGTATTCACAACTGCTAAATATTCGGTAATTCAAATGTAATTTCAATGCGCACACGAATGCCACTGTGAGTGTGAGTGCGTGTGTGAGTGAGTGTGCATGTGAATATGAATAAAAAGGGGGATTTGCGGCGATTCTCATTTAATTTACACCCGCCGTTGAAATGAGAAATTAGGCCAAGCAAGGCATAATTTCAATTTCCGTTGCGCTAACTTGTTGTTGCTGCTGCTGCTGTTGCAGCTGCAGTTATTGCTGCTGTTGTTGTTGTTGTTGCTGCTGCTGCTGCAGCTTAAATAATTGAAATTAAATGTGAAATCATTTCGAACGCTGCGCCAACCTGGCCTCATTATGGACAGCTTCTAATTCACTTTCTGCCCGCACTGTCAGCAATGATAGCCTGCCCCGCACCCCCCCCTCCTCGCCGCCAGTCAAAATATTTAAATAATTTATTTGGCTCAAAATACGTGCAATTTTGAGCGGCGTTTTGCAATGCGCCAATGAATTATTCGAGCAACCGACAGCGAATGATTGTGGCCTGTGCAGGCGTGTGTTTGTGTGTGCATGTGTGCGTACATTTGTGTGTTTATCTGTGTCTGTGTGCATGTGTTTGTGTGCGTGTGTCTAGTAATTACCTGATTTATGGCATTCAATAACATTGAACATTGCCAGCAATCGAATCGGATGCGGGCCGCGAACTAAATTACTTGGGCGTGGCTTACGATATAAAATACGATACAGTTACGGCGGCAAACATATAATGCTGCATTGAACATTTCGTATACGCCGCGTAACTGCCAGCTCATCCC
This sequence comes from Zaprionus indianus, assembly GCA_018904595.1. Lineage (NCBI taxonomy): Eukaryota > Metazoa > Arthropoda > Insecta > Diptera > Drosophilidae > Zaprionus > Zaprionus indianus. The sequence goes on from JAEIHA010000320.1 coordinate 9,862,248, forward strand.
AGCTGGCTGAGCAGCTGTCTGAGTCCGAGACAGAACTGTCAAGTCAGCGTAGGCGTGCGACGCGAGGCTGTCTATCATTTCACTCATCTATCAACTAGAATAGGCCGCACAATAAGATGGCGAACGTGGCGCCGTCGCAACACACAAACACACACACAGACACGCACACAGGGACACACACGCATGCTGTAACTGAGTTTGACATCGGGCTGGCAGCCGGAGCAACGTTTGGTATCTTAATAAAGTATCGATTTCACGATTTCTCGATTTGCCGAATTCGAATTCTCGATTTCCTTTGTCCTGCATGCCTGACAGGCCTCTCACTCTCTCTCTCTCTGTGTGTGTGTGTGTGTGAGCCCTGTGGCAGAATTCCTGCGAGTCATGTAAATCACTTATTACACCGCATTCACATTCACATTCGGATTCACATTCGCATCTTCTTTTGCCATGTTTATTGACGCAAATTCCCTTTTCCTTCCTTCCTTCTCTCATGGCGAACTTAATCTGAAATTAGTTTTAAGCTCGTAACTGAGTTTGTGCTTGGCCCCTCAATCGAATTGTCATAATGGCAAATAACAACGGAAATAATGATCTAACTGTGTGTGTCGGTCCCCTTGGCGTATACGTGATGACTTTGCAAATGGCATCTCGCCGGGCAATCGCATTGAAAGCTAAGCGCATAAAAACTGTATGATACTTTCCCTCAGCTCTCTTCACTTCCCCCTTCCCTCTCCTTCTCCCACTCTCTTGCCTTCTTCTACACTCTCTCTACCTCTTTCTTTCTCCCTCTCTCTATCTGCCTCTGTCATTTGTATTGAATGACCACAAGGAATACGCCTCATTCCGATAACACAAATGTAATTTCGGTAATTTGTTTCCTGCTAATGCGCTGCCGGATATGATTTGCTTGCGCCAGCGAAAGTGTCAACCTGATGTTCATATCTCTGTGCAGCTAACTGAGTTGCCCCCCTTTACCTCTTCCCTCCCCCCTTAGTGTCCGCCTCTGTCTGGCACTTAAACAAATGAAGCTGTCTGCGTGGCATTATTTATTAGCGGCAACTGCAGCTGAACTGAATTTTCAGCCTCAAATGCTTTTTTATTAATTTGCCCTGTGGCCAGAGAGCAGCGACACACTCACAGCTAGACACTGGCACACACACTGGCACACACACTCGCAAACACTCACTTAGTCAGCAACCGCGCGACAATCAGCTTTTCTGCATTGCCTGCAATCTGAGTCGCAGTCTGCCGCTTGGCTTATTTGTCTGGCCAGACGCAGTAGCTGCCTCTCACTTACACTCATTCCCTCTCTCTCTCTCTCTCTTTCCCTCTCTCCCTCTTCCCGCTCCCCTCTCCCTGCATCTCTTTATCGTATGTTAAAGTCAGCAGGCATATAAAATTTCAAGTGCTTTTGTGAAAAGTTTTCGTCTTTGTTTAAATTGTTCCGCACTCGTAGGTGGGCGTGGCAGACTGCACACACACAGTGGCACTCACACTGGCACACACACCCAATGCTAATTCGCAGCGGGTGACAAAGTAAATTATGATATTCGTTTCCCGCCTAACAGACTGCGTGCACTTCCTGCCCAGCTTCGTTTCCATTTCTTTTTTTTTTTTTGGCCAGAAATGGAAAGAACAGCAGCGAGTGCAAGGAGAAAGAGAGAGGGAGAGTCAACTGCGACGCGTGATTTGTTGCACAGCCTGCGTCGCGCCTTTTGCCCTCACTTTGCTCCCCTTTCCCCCTTCCGGCCTAGCCAAGCGGATGAGCACTCGCAAGTTTTGGCGTATCTGTTTGTGAGCTTCTTAATGGAAAGTTTCGCTCCACAATTTACTGCCAGTCGCGGCGACCGGCGTCATGTGAAGATAAGCAATCAAGCAGGCAGGGGAACAGTGGGGGAGGAGAAAGGAAAGAGAGAGGCCAATAGGTTGCCTCTGTCCACTGGCCATTGGACTTAAAGTGACTCACGCAATGAATGAGTTAAAGTGCGCCTCGAGGCAAATCTGTTGCTGCAGTTGCGACGAGCTGCGCTGACAGCGACAGCGACAGCGACAGCGGCGTGTCCAAGGCAGTTAACAAGCCTGCAACAGGCGTGCAACAGGGGTGACTGCACCCGCTGCCCCAGGGGGAGATGAGGCAGGCAGAGAGTAACAAAAGCTGCACGAAAATTCGTGCAAACTTTGTTAACTATTTAAGACATAATTCCGCAAATTATTTTCTTCCACACGGGCGAAGGGGCAGAAGGGGAGGCAAGGGGGCTCACGAGTAAATATTATGCAAATGAGTGCCCGGGGGCAGTGCCACGCCCATCTTGACGGCGTAAGGCCGGCGGCCAAGGCAGCTGTTTAGTTTCCCCTTTGACAGTTTAGCTGCAGCGAAAGTTTCAGGACTCAAAGGCAGCAGGAGAAGGAGGAGAAAGAGGAGGCGGAGCAGGAGCAGGTTGCAATGCAGGCACAGTGGGTACAGGCCGGGGGGTGGGGAGTGTGCAGGGAAGATGTACAAGGGGCAGCAGCTGCTTGCGCGCATGTCCTTGCCGCGGCTGTTAGTTTTTTAATCCTTTGCAGTTATTAATTTAATCGCACAGCTGCATTTCACTCCCTGTGCGTGTGTATGTGTGTGTGTGTGTGTGTGCGTGTGTTGGGGAAAGTTTAAGTCAGACGGGGGAGAAACACGGGGGGAACTGCAGCCAGTCAGTCAGTCAGCTTAACAAGCGCGTGACACATTAATCCAATGCGGGCTTTAATAAGCTCACAGATCCCCCGTGACCTTGAGGACTGCTTAAATATACTATACAAAAATAAACAGTTGAGTTTAAAAAAGTGGCCATTATGAGCTTTATATAATTTCATTTTATTTTAAGTGAAATATTCAATCAGATATATCTGACTTGATTTAAAAACATTTCATCGCCCATAAACTTTTAAATGATCAATGCTACTTTATTTTTGTTAACTATTCGACACGAATTTGTAATAATATTATTTTTTTATTTATTATTAAAATATTTTCTATAGTTCTTTTCAGATATTTCTTTGAGCAGAGTACTCTATGTTCAACATTTATTTATTTGCAATTATTGGAAAATTCAATAGGTTTATATATTTACTTTCATTGTGTTCTTATTTCGAACTCTTTAATTGATTTACATAAATATTTCATTCATATTAAATATTAAAAATGTTATACTTTTAATTATAATTCCAAATGCAGCACGGTTTATATTTATGTTGTATTTAAATTATGCTTGAATATGTTAAGTTGTATCGCAGTTAGTGATGAATCGATAGTAGAGTTTAAGCACTAAGCACTGAACACATAGAGACCTCAAACGGGGGGTAAATCTGTTATTGCTAGTTTTTCGATCGAAGTACCCCAGAGCCCGAAGCATTAAGAGTAGAGACTTCGGCTGCACGCTCGGCTGCGGTACTTCGATGTTCGGCTCTCAGTACAATCAGCGCATAGGATCAAAACTGCTTCCGTCGCACAACGGTAGCGAAACGATAAGCATGCGCGTACTTCTTTGTGCGTGTATGTATGCACATGCTGGCATGTGAATGTATGCGTTGCTAGTGAAGTTTGACAATAGGCAAATGCTTCGGCCGGCGCGCAGGCAGCCTGAAATCATCTTTAAGATACATTTGTACCGCAACCCGATTTTTAGTTTTTCAGAAATTTGGATGCTTAAGATACATTTGTATCTTTAAGATACATTTGTACCGCAACCCGATTTTTAGTTTTTGAGAAATTTGCATGCATAAGATACATTTGTATCTTTGAGATACATTTGTACCGCAACCCGATTTTTAGTTTTTGAGAAATTTACATACTTAAGATACATTTGTATCTCTAAGATACATTTGTACCGCAACCCGATTTTTAGTTTTTGAAAATTTGCATGCTTAAGATACATTTGTATCTTTAAGATACATTTGTACCGCAACCCGATTTTTAGTTTTTGAGAAATTTTCATGGATAAGATACATTTGTATCTTTAAGATACTTTTGTACCGCAACCCGATTTTTCGTTTTTGAGAAATTTGCATGAATAAGATACATTAGTATCTTTAAGATACTTATTAATTAGATACTATGTAATTATATAAAATAAATAAAACAAGTCAAAATTGAAACTTTTATAATGTATAGAAATTACTTATGCTATTCCAAATGTAGGAAACGGTATCCATTAATCGAGTGTATCCCTGTGAGCTGCTTAAAGAGATAAATAAAATAAAAACTGATAAAAACATAAAACAAAAACAACTCATTCGGGTCTTTGCGCGGAATTCAGCTTTAACTGATTTTCGCATTCGAATGATTTATGCTTCCCGACAGACTCATTCACCTGAAGCGAGGAGGGACAAGGAGGAGCAGGGGGCAGCAGGGAGAGTGTGCTGGCATCACCTGTAAAACGTATGCGAATACCTCGGGGAGTTCGCCGTGTCCCTTTCCCTCTCTCTGTCTGTCTGTCTCTCTTTTTAACGCTCGTTTTTCATTATTTTACACGAGATTTGAGTTATATTTCGCTCAATACTCTTCACCTTTCCACGTTGCATGCGGCAAATCGATAATGAACGTGTGTCTGCCACAAACTGAAACACATCGAAACATCGCATCAACATTCATCAACAGGTTAACAAGCCCGCCCACATTTGCTGCTCATTCATTTATGGCAGCACACATATATATTGCTTATTCGTTTATATATAGACTATATATTGGCAAAGAATTTTACAAGCTAACAAAATCATTTTCTGCATCATTAACGTTTTTGTGTTTCATATGCAAATTGCCCCGTTGCCAGGCCAAACACAGACATCCTTGCAAAGAAAGTCAAACTTTCTACGGCTCATCTGTGTGTGCGAGTGTGTGTGTGACCGCAACATTAGTGAGGTTGAGTGCACAGCGGAGAGACCCTACACATGACTGACTGGCGGACTGAAGAAGCCTGCAGATGCCTGGACGGACTGCCTCGACTGCCTCCTGCTCGGCCTGAGAAGTAGTTGTCCCTTTTGCCTTTGCCTTTGCCCTCTCAAGCATTGGCCACATTATTCGCACGCAATGAGCCTTGAAATTTAGTTTTCGGTTAGTTTTAGGTCCTTGATCCCTCAAGGGTTCGCCCATCAGGCCGACACTGACCCCCACACACACACACAAACACACAGAGAGACCCAGAGCCAGACTGGCTCTGCACTTGACGTTGGCTTTGCATTTGGCTTTGACAGCGCTTGGATCATTTTTCATGACTTTGTCGCGCCTGCCAGCACTGAATACCCTTTTGCAGTTCATCTATAGCCGAATGTTGCTGTCTCTCTTACTCTTTTCCCCCCTCATGCACCATTTCCTCCTCTCTCCTTTGGTTCTCTTTCAGTATTTCTTTCTCTTCATGAGTTTGTCTGCTCCTTTCATTAAGCCAAATTAATTGCGCCAAAGGTAAACCAGGTTGCCATACACACACACTCTCTCACACACACACACACTAACATGCAGACAGCCCGTCGGGACATTCCGCAGTGTTCAATGCAACAACGGAACAATGCAATATACCGAACAGTTAAACAGTCATTAATTAATTGTAATTAAAATCATTTTCTGCATTGTGCCAGATCATCTACCCCCATCTCTCTCTCTCTCCGTCTCTCTCTCTCTCTGTCTACGCGAATTGCATCTTAAATCGCCATTGCGCCTTTGTTCTTAAGCCAAAGGGGGCGTTGCGTTGCCATCGCCGCACAATGCCCGCGATAATTAACATTAATGCAGAATTATAACGAGGCGCGATGAGGCGAGGCGGGGCGGGGCGAAGCGAGGCTGCGGGTAATTTCAGCTTACTTTATGCACCACAGAAATAAGTATCGCAGATCGCAACAGCAGCAGAGAATGACAAAGCTATTTAAATCATCTCTGGGGCAACTGTCAATAAGCCTCGAACTTATCGATAAGGCCATTGTGCGCCAGATTACTCGATTAAGCTCAATGGAAATGGTAAACAAAGGAGATGTGGGAATTGTTAGAGATGTTCAATATTTATTCGAGACTTTAATTCTATATAATTCGATTAAGAAGTCTTTAAAATATCTTTCAGTTAAAATAATATACAACGAACGCCTTGAAAAAGAAACTAAGAAAGATATATCGACTCGGCGAGATAGAACATTTATTATTTATTTATTTATTAAAACTCAACTATGGTCAGTCGACTGTTTAAAGCAAAAAAATTAATTTAATTTATAGAATACAGTTTGTGGGGTCTGCCACGTCTTCTACTAATTGATACTAACATAATAAAGTCATAATACCCTTGCTTCCCTAAGTGTAGATAAATTGCGCCAAATAATTCATATATTTGGTACAACTATATTCCATCAAATAACCGCGGCTTGAGCTTCAATATGACACTGAATACAATGTCAACTTGCCCTCTAACACTCAGAAATATTTTATAGTATCCTATGGGCAATATATCCGGATATCCATGAGTATTCGGAACGCACTGACGAGCCTCATATTTCTTTCGCGGAAATGGCGGTACAAACCCTGGACTAATCTTCTCCAAGTTCGAGCAATCGTGAAAGTTCTTATAGAGCATTTCATTGTATACCAAATTCACACTCTCAGTGAATTTCATAGTTTTCACTTGGTAAGGAGTCGCGTGATAATCATCTTTTCTTCCACTTTGTGAATGGTACAAAATTAGTTCGACCTGTTCGTGTGTGAATTCAATAGAAACTGAAACAATAAGTTGCATTTCAAATACCTCACCTCGGTTTCATTATCGGTGTCGAAGTTCCAATCAACAGTGCCAGTCAACACTGATCCTCCTCTTGCTACGCGCTCCACTGTGAAGGAACCGTTTAATTTCGTCTCATCGGAGGACGTGAGTGTCACAGAAAGCATTTCATAGTTCCATGTGCGCTTTAACAATCCAAATTTCTCATAAACCTTCTATTTTTCTATTTCTCTTTGCTCACCAGTGCAGCAGAAGATGCAAGAAATGGCATCAAAGTGACAAATATCAATCCAAACAGTCGTGAAAACATTTAGTAATGTAATAAAAAAAAAACCTCAGTTAACTTGGTTTAGGGTCCGTTAAATACAGTGTTTATATAGCTTTTACTTTACTTGCCCAATCACATGCAACAATCAATGTGAATCTGAAAATGTACTGTCGCTAATTTCGTTTAATTATTATTGTTATTAACGATCTCTGATTGGAGTAACTAACATGATAGCGTTATCAGTTGCACAATCGGTTATGTTTTATTTGTGTAAATACCCTTTGACCATTGAATATAGACAATCGAGTCTGCTGGAATGTAAGAAACCCGCTTCACAAAATGTTGCCTACTTTAGGGAGCTTGAGAATCAGAAGCTCTTTAATTTATTTCTAATATAACTTCTTTATTAATTATCCTATCGTAGCCAAATTTACGAACATCATTTAGCGCCCAGCGACGGACATACTGTGAGTAGGTGCTCCGGTATTTAAGCTCCTACTTCTCCGAATCGGCATATCAAATTTCTAACAACTTTTACTTTGCTGAATTAGGCCTTAGGCTAGTAAAAATTTTTAGAAAGTTCTTGCTTGCATGTTATACATGTAGAATCACTGACTTCCAATACGATCTTTCACAATAGAACAACGAAACATTTTTTAAGTTAAAGATTCTTGTAAGCAGTTTTAACATTACAGCATATTTAATATTAATTTTGAGTATATTTTAAGTATCTTCTAAAAAAAAATGTAAATAAAGAAAATTCAAATTGATTCAGTTTCAAAAGTGAACTCCAAGACAAACTCAACTTTGTTTCTTTCAAGAAATGAAAGTAAAATAAATAAATGTCACTTTTCATATGCCTTTAAAAGACTTGAATCTTGAAGTTGTTGTCCTGTTGCTCCTTCTTCTCTCATTCTTTTACTTCTTATATTATATATCATATACCCAATATGATAATTGCAAATTCTATATTATATATTCTTATATTATATATCATATACCCAATATGATAATTGCAGAATTCATTGAGCTGCGACTTGGCTGCGCAACTTTTCAATTGCATAGCATTAGCCAAGTTTGGCGTGGCTGAATCTGAAGCGTCGAAAACAAACAAACATTCAAGCACACGACTCCCCACTCCCCTAACTCCTCCCCCCCTCACACACACACTCTTAGTGGGGCAAACAGATGTTGGCAATGTCTGTCTGTGTCGCTCTGTGTGGCATATTTGTGTGGTGAGGAGTAGAAGACTGAGAAGGGGGGGACCAAGTGACATTTGAGTGAAAGCTTTCGCTTTAAATATTGAGAGGGAGAGGGGAGTGTGTGTGTGCGTGTGTGTGTGTGTGAGTGTGTGTGTGAGGCGAGAATTCAATGGTAAGCCAACAAATATTTATCTATGCCAATGACCATTTTGCCGTTGTCTGCCAACAAAGTTGCTGCCTCGGCTGCCTCTGCCTCTGCCACTGCTGCTGCTGTCATTGTCAGCTTAACAGCAAAGTGAACAACAAACGATAGTGTTTGCCATGTGTGTGTGTGTGTGTGCCTGCTTGTGTGTGTGTGTGTGTGTGATAGAATGCCGTTTGTCACTTAGGCTGTTTGCCGTCGTTGCGGCCATTGATTAGATATGCACAGTGTGTGCAATTATGTCAATTAAATGAAAATTACTTCATGCAGAGTACTTTAACAAGGCGACACACACATACGCACACCACACACACACACATACACTGGCATAGCTAAACAGTGGCAACTACTTAAGTGCTTGCCACACCTCAAATAATATTCAATTCAAATATGACGCCGAATTCAATTCAATTGGCGTCTTTCACTCACACACACAGGCTAATTGGGCACTCACACACACACACACACACACACACCCGCACACACACTCAGTTGATTTCATGTTTCATCAGTCTAATCATAATTAGCAAGTTGAATGGCAAATTAGTTTATTGCAATCGCAAATTCGCAAATCACATCAATTGATCCATGAATCGCCAGCCAAGTGAACTAATGCGACAAAAAGATACAGTTGCAATAACAAAAACACATACTCACATGTTTGCATGCATGTGTGTGTGTGTGTGTGAGTGTGCACAATTAAATGTTTAATAATTTAACAGTAATAAACAGCTCGTTGGAGACAAAGTCGCACATTTGATGCACGACTGCAGATACAGACGAAGATACAGATACAGTTACAACAACACGGCCTGTGCTTGCCCCTGCTCCATCTCCCTCTCCTACTCCTCTCTCTCTCTCTCTCTCTCTCTCTCTCTCTCTGTCTGCCTGCGCGTGTGTTAATGGCAGCAGCGTTTAATGTTTCCAGTCACGTAATAAATCTAAATCTGTGCCCTGCGCTGCTTTCTCAGCTCTGCTCGCTGTCACTTGCGTTTTATGATTTAATTTGTAATTTACTCGTAGTGCGCCAGCCCCCCCTCACTTCTCTCTCTCCTTCTCTCTCCCTCCCCCCTGTTGCTACTGATTTTTGGCTTAGCTATTTGCGACGAATGATGCCTCGGGGCCTCATGAGCAGCGCCAAACGAAATATGCCGCCGCATTTCGATTATGAGAAGTTTCTTTTTTGATTTCAGCATGGGGAACACTTGCCCGAAATTGCAATTGACATAGACAAAGAGAGAGGGAGAGAGACAGAGAGAGAGAGAGAGTGTGTGCTATCAGTGATTTACAGTAAACACTTTAAAGTCGCCACAGACTTACAGGCAACTCCAGGCAGCGCTGGCAACTGCTTCGCTTATCGACTGCATGAATTGCATATGCGAAGTTATAATGCCACACACTAAGACTCAGATACGCACACACGCACACCCAGGCGTACACACTGGCACACACACTCTCTCTCTGTCTGTTCTGCCTGGCACTGTGCAATTCATTTCGGCTTTCGGGCAGAGGCTCAAAGAGAAATTACCTTTTCAGCAGCTTAGAGCCACAACCCTTTTAACCGTGCCACGCCCACACACACGCCTACGCCTGCCACTGCTGCATGCCTTCTGCTTCCTGCTGCCTGCTTCTGTCTGCTGCCTTCTTCTGTCTGCTGTCTGCTGCTGCCTTTTTACGCTCTGCAGTCTAGAAAATGTTCACATTTTTAGGCACGTTTGCCATGTTTTCCTTCTCTGGCTCGTCTGCCTCTTGCTTCCTCGCTCTCCCCCTCTCTCTCTTCTCTATCTCTTTCTGCATGTGTGTGTGTGCATTTTTCTAACGCCAATTGCTTTCAACACCTCCAAACACACACACAAACTGGCCACACTCACGCGCGCGTCACTTAAGGCCTTTGTTGGCTCGTCCGGCCTCGTCCGGCTTGGCTTGAGCCATGCAGGCTTCCCTCGTGCTCGGCCAGACATATTGCATTTGCCTGCTGCGATTATGTGCAGCCCACACACACGCACACCCGCACACACACGTGTTTGGGGGGCCGTGCAACGCTTCCGTTGGCTTTGCTCTCGAACGGAAGCTAAAAGCACTAAACGATTCGCTTGTTTCGTCTTGTCTGAGCTGAATTATTTAAGCCGATTGACCCGTTACAGTTCGACTTTAAGAATCACAAGATCTTTGGCAAGTTTACTTTGAGATATTGCGCATACGCCATGTGCACAGAGAGCGAGGCAATTTGTATGCGCAAGTTTCGCAGTGGGTTATTAATGCCTGCCAGAGCAGAGGTAGCAGTCGAGCTGCCTTGAAGAGCAGCTGGCCGACAGGACTTGGCATTTTATTGCATTGTCAATTTAATGGTGTGGAAATACTTTATTGCAGGGAAGAAGGGGGGAACACAGGCAAGACAAACAGACAAGCAGGCACACACACAGGCACACACAGAGGTACACACAGAGGCTCATACAGAGAGAGAGAGAAGAAGGAACCGAAGCCGAGCCAGACCTTCCTGCACATAAACAAGGCAAACACAGAGCTAAGCCCAGTGCTAACTAAGGCAGTTAGAAGATGTTCAATCGCAATGTAGTCGTTGGCCACGCCCCTGCCTGCCCCGCCTACGCCCCTGCCACCGCCCGCACCGGCAGCAGTTGCAAGTAAAATAAGCTAAACGTTTAATGCCTGCACAATATTTATTGCCATGTTTCATATTCGTAGATACTTTTTTGCAACACTCGCTACAAAGTAGCTACAGGCCACGCCTCCTACTCCTCCCCCATCTCTCTCGCTCTCTCTCTGTCTTTCTTACTAGCTGTGGCTGCCTGCATTGTTTTGTTTTGTACTTTCACTTGGCATTGTTGCTGCTGTGTCAAGCGATTTATAAAATGCCAAGCTGCAAAGGCAACGGCAGAGCAAGACGAAGAGAGAAGACGAGAAAAGAGAGGGAGTAGAGAGTAGAGGCATGAAAGCAGCCGTAAAAACAACAGCAGACATAGACGGAGCAGCAGCAGAAGTTGCAAGTTGCAAGTTGCAAGTGTTGCGAGTGTTCGAGATAAACGGAAATTATTAAAGTGCTGCCGGATTTATGAAAATCTATTTGTTCGTCCATTTGTATCTTGTATCTGCAGTTGGCCACACAGACCAACAGACAGACAGATGTACAGACGGGCAGGCGGATGGACAGACAGACAGAGAGAGAGGGAGGGACAGAGAGAAGCTCGAGCAGTTGCTGTGGCCAAGTGCATTAAAAATATGTTGAAAGCCAAGCGGCATCTGTTTAGTTTTGCCTATTTATCAGAGCTGAGAGGGAAAGCAAGAGAGAGACAGCAGCAGAGATAGACAAAGAAACAAGAGGGAGGGAGAAAGGAATGGCAACTTTTATTTTATTGATTGCTTTATATTGAGACCAAACAGAAGCCGGCAAAGATACTGCTAGAGAGTAAAACTCTCTTAAAGCAGGCCAAGTTCCTCGTAATCGTATTGACGCTGGAAGGATGTGGAAGAGGTGAACTTGGCTGAAAGAATGACAACATTCTGCACTACTTAAATGATTAATAGCAACATGTTTCAACTGTAACTATTCTTACTATACAGTATTTATTTATTTAATATTATTTAAAGTCGATTGAATTATAAATAAGTTGTTAATAAACAAATCAGTTATAAAAAATCAATTTAGAGTAAAGTAGTAAAAAGTAAAATGGAAATCAAGCTCAATTTTATGCAGATCTGGCAACCCTTTCATTTTAGAATCACATTTATTTACATATTTTATTGCATAGATAATGATCTGTAATCGATATCCTTGTTATCATCGCTAGCTCTTCCTCTTTTCATCGCACTTTTAAACTTTTACATTTAAATCTAAATAAATCTTAAGTGTAAATAAACATGAACTTCATTTGAAGTATAAATCGAGCTGAAAGTGTGGTGTAATCCGAGAGATAAGCTAATTTAACCTATAGCAAAAGCCTTGAACCTCCACCTGCCCACTTGCCCTCTGTCGTTGCTGTCTATATAATCGCATAGCTACTGTACTCGCAGTCGTAAATCATATTGGCAAATATATATGGCTTATAAAGCCCATAGCTCTCAATTGTTTTGCAACGGATGCTCGACTTGGCGTTATTCATTACGAATGCGCAGCCCTGGTAATTTAATCGAAGGCAATAAATTGGCATTTAAATGTAATAAAGACATGAAAAATAATTACGATTCGCTGAAATTGATGCTTTATTACTGCGTATTATTATTATTGTTATTGTAAGTCCTGATATTGTTGCTTTTGTTGTTGTTGTTGCTTTGTTGCTGCCATCAGCGGATTTAATACAATTTTTTGTATTATGCGCATATTTTGGACTTCATTTGCCGACGCCCCCTTTGGCCCCCGCCTCTGTCCCGTCTGTCTGCTGCTGATGTTGTTGACCAGGCGCATGACAGTTAAGTGACATTTAACGGTTAATAAGCCTGACAGATTTACAACTGTCAGCGACGCTTAAAAATAATGAACAGCAAAGACGAAATATACCAAACAAAAAAAAGCCAAAAAAAAAAACCAAAAAAAGGCGATATAAAAAGGCGCTGGGAATGGCCAAGCGATTTGGCCAAATTGACTGCGTAAAGTGAATTATTAATGTCATGTTGGGGGCGTGGCAATAGGAGGGGAAGGGGGCGGGGGCGTGTCAGCCTATCGAAATGGCACTCTAAATGTGCGTCTATTTAGTTTAGCCGAGCCAGTGTTGGCAAATGCGGGGAAATTTACTGCGAGTATTAGATGAAATGCGATTTCCGGCACGCGTCGCCAAGGATCAGGAGCGAACCGAAACAAAGTGGGCAACAAAACGACAACGAGAACGAGAAAGAAAACGAGAGGGAAACGAACACACAAAACTAAAGCAAACGAATTACGGAGAACTGCGACAGAGACACAGAAATAGACAGAGAGAGAGAAGACGAGAAGACACCACGGACGGCGCTCATAAAACATAAATTTAATTTATGTGCAATTTTAGCAAGTCGTATAAATTTTCGCAGGCGAGAGAACAACAATAACAACAGCAAGTAGAGAGCCGAGACAAAAACAAAACACAGAACAAAGCAGGGCAAAAAATAAATAAGAAATGCCAAAGCGGCACTGGCCAGCTGGGCGAGGACCGCTCGAGTTGTTTCTCTCTCATGTTCTTGTTCGAAAATGTCCTTGAAAACGCCATATTTGTTGTAGTCCTTGTTGCCGTTATTGTTGCTATTGTTGTTGTTGCTACGCTTATTTATAACCCGAACAGCAGCAGCAGAGGCAGCGCCGAGCTGAGCTGGGTTGAAAGGGTATAAAAGAAAAGATATATGCTGCCTCCAATGTCCTTATTGCTGTTGTTGTTGTTTTGTTGTTGTTGCCACTGCTGCCGGCTTATATGAGCAATTTATGCTGCGGGTCTGCTTGAATGTTAATGAATTGCTACAAATTCATTTTGGGGCATCACAAAAAATTTGCTTTAAGATGTTTCCTTTTAGATACTGCAGACTGGCTCTGCCTGCATGCGACCTTCACACACACACACTTCCGCACACCCGCACAGTAATTTAATTAAAGTGCAACAAAAACAAACATTAGCTGCAATATTTCAATGGTGTCAGTTTAATTTCCATTTAAAGTTTATTTTGTCTCTGCTGCCTGCGCAAAATAAATTAAATCTTAAGTACTCTTCCCTCCTCTCTGAACTTTGCACCTGCACTTGAGGTGGCTGACTGTGCTTTTAATAACTCTGAAATACTTGCAACGCAGGCAGGCACCACATGACGCCAGGCGCAGTTCACTGTATGTGTGTGTGTGTGTGTAAATTTAAAAGCAATTTATTTAACATTTAATTGCGAAACGGCAAAGTGACACTCACATGTCAACGCACTTCCATGCACTATTTTTTCACAGTTAACAGTCTAATGCTAGTGCTCCTTTAACAGAATGGTACGCTGCAGTAGTGCAGGCAAGAGTGAGAAGACGATCATAAAACGGTCAACAGAATGTTAAGAAAAGAACGAGACGACCCGATCGTGTTGAGCTTGCGGCAAACTGTTAACTGCAGCCGATTGACACGTTTGAATGTTACTTACAAGTGTTAATCGATTTTAACATTATTTTTATTATCGAGTGAATCAAGATGCGAAGCAACGCACTTTACTTTCAAGAGGCTCCCGCTGTGCAGCTGCTGCTGGTGACATTTCAATAATAACTCACATGATACTGTTAAATAATTTACACAAACGCACACACACATGCATACATACAAATATATATGTTTGCCTGTAAACGGCGATAAGCAGTTTTACTATTTTGTTTCTGGCGTAAACGAGCGAAATATTTAATAAATGAAAAGTCGCAGGCACAAAAAACGCAGACAAAGGTGATGACAACACGTAGTCCGTTTTTTCAATAACATGCATCATTTTGTCAATATTTTTGGGCAAGCTTTTTGTTTGCCGGTGGCGCTCTCGTTGAACGGGACTTATGTACATATGGGAAAATTATTACAACCTTTTAAAAATGCATGTTTAATGAAAGCGCGGAAAATCGACGAGAGAATGAAGAGAAAAAATCCTTAAATGGCCACGGGACAAGGAACATTTTGTGCGTAAATACAGTATAGTGAAAATGGTACACCAGTTGGGATACCCTGTACAATTGACAATGAGTGTAGCAGGCCTCACATACAATATCAATATTTAACGTCTTTAAATACTTGCAGCTAGTCAACGAACTCTTTACACATCCCTATGTGCATGTTAATAAAATGTTAATGTTAACTTCACTCTTAATGCATATCTACATGTTAATGTTATGTGCATATGTGTAAAGTGTTACCACACTGACTGTATATTATTCTCTTGCAATTTGTTTATTTCCAGCATATCTGCCTGTCGATCAGTTGTGATTAAGTTGCCTTTTGGTTTTTTATAGATTATAATGGACTCAATATGTGTGAATGAGCAGCATAAAAGCGTCATCAGATTGCGCTGAGTGCATGTGCGATAACAAGCATCGAAAAGATTGATACTTTTGCCAGTTCAATCGATAAGTGAAGGCAGCCTGCAATTAAAATAGAACACTTTGAATTCCACACACACACCACATACACATTTGAGTTTTCGTTTATCTGCAAATCCAATTAAGAGCATGTATACTTCTGTGCATTAATATTCGCAGGTGGCAAGAGTCGCTTATCGCGGCAGCTCGCAGTGCTGTTCCCCCCTCCCCGCTCCCCCGGCACCAAACGGAACGCGATTCTAGCCGGAACACGTTTCGAAAATCCGCCTTAACGCATCCTTTGTGTGCTTTGTGTTTACATTGCTAGCGGTTTTTGTGCGGCGACAAAATAAACACAGAGAGAGAGAGAGAGAGTGAGAGAGAGAGAGAGAGAGAGAGAGAGAGTGGGAGAGAGACAGCACATGAAATAGATTACTTGGAACTGGAGTCCTTTGCACTTAGTCGTAAGCCGCTCAACGTCTTGTCTTGTCTTCTCGTGTCGCATCGTTGTCCCGACAACAGCCGCCGGAATGCCACCTTCCAATTATTTGCCTAGTCTGCAGTTAATTAACATAAATTAAAAATCAAAACCACAGCATTTGAGCTAAGAGCGGTTTGCGGGGGCGAGATAAAGCACTCTTTCTAACGATGTGTGCTCTCGGCTTTATGATACCCTGGACACGTGTCTTTAAAGTGCCTAATCGTCGCGTCTGCCTGCCTCGCACGTTGTAGCCATTAAGCGCAGTAGGGCGGGGGATGCGGTGGCACTTACTTTATCTGCAGAGACTCTTTTCAGACTGCCCATTGTAGCTTCACAGGCATTCATTTGTTTCTACGGCATTAAACAAACAATTAAAGTTTTAAATATATCAAGAGTGTATAAAATATTAAAACTCACAAAAAAAGGTGATGAAAAGCGTTCTAAGTTACAACTTCTTTGAAATTAGGGCGAAAACTTAAAGACTTTAGTGCAGAAATAAAAGAGAATGGATTTTAGTTTTATAATAAATAATATAGCTACATACTATGCATTAATATATGTAATGTATGTACCATATACGAGCAGCTTTCTATGAAACATTATATTTATTATCTGTTTATGCTTTATAAAATAAATAAAGGGAAATAATGCTGAAAAACTTTGCAGATTGGTTCGGGAATTAAATACACAAATTATTATATTATTTTATTTTATTATATTATTATAGTAAATTGAATTAAAATATATATAATATATAAATTTTATTATAAAACGAGAAACATTAACTTAAATTACACTTTGTACTGCATTAATTCAAGAGAAATTGAGTTGAAATCGGAAAGCAGAGCATACTCTGTATCTCTTTCTTTTTTTTCGTCCAAAAACTTTATCGTGTTGTGTGTGTGTGTGTGTGTGATTTCATTAACGGATTTCATATATTTTAATTGCATAAGTAAGCGTATATAGTATGCATTATATTTATATCTATATGTATGTATGTATGTGTTTTTGATTGGCCGACATTAAACTCTTTTGATCTCTGACTTATTTATGAGTGCGCGCGACGAGTGCTGCGACGTGTCATCCAATTAAAACACTTTATGGCCATAAATAGCCGCAGGTGAGCTGCTTATTAAAAAGTTAAGAACTTTAAATGGAATATAATGAAATGCACTTCAGATATTTGCATTGTCACTTGACGCCTTTAATTAATTTTCGCGACAATGTGCACATATATCGCCTGGCGCAGCCTTGAGGCCCTACTCGATCTCCGTCTCCAAATATGTATAAAGTGTACTATATAACTGCAGCATATGCAACAATGGTCATGGCTTAATTACAGCCCAGGCAGAGCTGGAGTCGCAGTCGGAGGCAGAGCTGCGACCTGTGGTCACATTTAATGACAGCTCAGCTCGCTGCAAATGGAAAATCATTGGCGGCGCTGGCTTTAAACAATGTCGCCAACGATGAAGGCAATCGCCTGGCGATTTATTGATGACTTCGCGGCCTGCCTGACCAGAACAGAGCAGACCAGGCCAGGCGAGGCCAGGCCAGGTCGGAGACTCATCTATGGATTCAATCAGTGTGTGTGGCCGCAACCGCAAAATCAACTGCTCAACTGGCCTCGCTGCACGATGATGATGAACCTGCAGTAATTGTTGAATTATTGTAAATATATTGTTTTTAATTTTGTAATTGGACTGAGAATTGCAATCTGGTTAATGATTCTTTATGTGTCACATGGCAAAGCTGCTTCCCCATTGAATATGTTGGCAGTTCATCTGCCACGTCTGCGAGTTATGTCTGCTGAAAGTTGACCATGTTTTCGATGTGTTCACTGGCCACTTATTGGCTCAACCTCAGACCAGACCCCACCCCCAACAACAAATCTTTGCGCTTTTCCATTTTTGCGGGAAAGTATCGTAAAAAACAAAACGAGAAGCGCGTGGGAAAACAGTCAAAACGGTTTGGCAAAATCTGCTTAGGCAATTTTCAAGTGATGTCCTTCTCTCTGCTGGCTGCGATAAGTGTGCTCCATGTGGCTGTGTGTGTGTGTGTGTGTTGGGCATTTGTGGTTACATGCGCACACACACACGAGACAGACAAGACACTCAGCCACACACACACAAGAAGTCGGCCACACACGCATCACTTCAACAGCGCCAAATCCCTGGACTCTGCTGTGCTTCACAAGCGACACAGCTCCTGCCTGCTCCCTTCACCTCCTCCCTCCCCCCTTCTCCTCCTCCCTACCCACATCCCACTCTCCAATGGGAGACCCAACTGGACCCGGGTAAGTAACTAAAAACGGAGAAAACAAAAGCAAATGCCCATAAAAATGGACAACAGCAACGCGCTGATAAGCTGCAAATAATTTGTATGTGCTACGGACAGAGGGAGAAAAAGAGGGGGAGAGTGAAAGAAAGAGAGAGGGAGCTGGACTGAGAGTGAGGTTAGGTTAGCCAAATAGACAATAGCGTCGATTTCAAAGGCGCTTCAAAAAAAAAAACAACTTTGTGACCAAGTGCTGACCAAGGCAACGTTTTGTTCCATCTGTCTGCCGATGTGTGTGTAAGTGTATGTGTGAGGGTGTTTGTGTGGCAGTTAAGGCTTTATGCATGTGCTACCATAACTGTTTGCTTAAAACGCGCCAGACTTTTGTTGCGGCGATGCTGACGAAAAGATTCACAAAACCAACTGCCTCACTGACTGACTGCCAGCCTGCCTGCCTCACTGACTGCTGCATGCCAGATATGTACATACGTGTAGCAGCTGCCTGTCAAGCACTGTCAATGTCCTTGCCACATATTGCGACAGCATAAATCAGCCCTACTAAAGTGCCATAGTTTATCACAAGTGCAACATCAGCGCCGCTTCACACACTCCACGCACCACGGCGTCGAAGGCAGCGAGCTAATCCAATTAAGAGGCAATTACCGCAGTGTGCACTGGGCAAAAGTCCCAAATACTCAGTCAATATATAATTACCATCTTGTCAACAGCATCTCATCTTAATTAGCCAAATTTGTTATTGTCTGCCAGCGATAATTGCACATTTCTTATGCGCAAGGCACAAAGCAGGGCGCAGGCAATTAATGCACTATATCATAAAGGGTTAAAGGTTAAGTGCCTTCAAGACAGAGAAGAAGACGCTTGGCAACTAAGAAAGCTGAAAATATTGTAGTTATTAATAATATCTAACGTATTTATAACTATGGTTTATATGAAAAAGGAGTCAAGCAATGCTGAAAATTTTCTCGTAGATTCTGTGCCTTTGCCATAAAAAATTCTTTACTGCGAGCAGCTTATCCAATAGAATATTAAATCAAATTATTCAAATAAATAAATATATACCTCAGCAAAGTTTAGAATTGTTGAATTTTATTTTATTCTGTTATGTTTTGTTTTATTAAATAGGAGCAAAGTCGATGCACTATCGCAAGTTGATACGATATCGCACTCGATACCCCTATCGATAGAAGGGTGTTGAATAACTCCGCAGGAGCGGGACTTTGTGACTATCGTTTCTGAAAGCCAAATGAACGAATTGAATTTGTGCAAAGACATTTAGAAATTAAAGTACAGTATATATTAGTTGATTTTTCCAACTGTAGTATATAAAGCAACACATATACATTCATATATGCTCTGGCATCGTTCAATATAAACATCAATTTCAACTTTGTAAATCGTCATTCGTTTGACCTGCTTCATTACACATTGCTGCATATTCCGGGCATCTCTTTATCTAACTACGCTTTGGCGAACCCATTTCGATTGATATTGGCGACTTTTGTATCATTTTTAGCTTTAAAATTGTTGCCGCGTTGCAAGCCCGATAAGCTGCCGCAACACGCGCTGCCGTTGTTGTTGTTGCATGCTGCGTGCTGCGTACTGTTGCAAGGCTTGCAATTTTGCAACCAATAAAATTTCAGCTAATGCAAACATTCGGAAAAGCCACTCGTTATATTTGCATACACGTTCACACACACAGAGAGAGCTGCACACAAACTGTGACCAAAATGCCGAAATGAAATCGGAAACAACCATTAACGACTGCAGTTGTTGTTGCCACCTGCCTGCCTGTCCCATGCCACATGCCACCACGCAATCAGGCCGTGATCGGTTAACGGTTTTAAGCGCAAGTTATGTGCGAATTGTTTTCCACTGGCGGCGACGATTGCTGCCTGCCAGTCTGACTGCCGAACTGCGGTTTAAATTTCAATAAAAGTAAAATCAAAATATTTCCAATGGGCTGGCGATTGCAATGACGGCAGAGTGAGGGAAACGGCACGTGCGTCATCCTTAATGCAGAACGACAGAAAAACAGCGCTACACAAATCGCTGCGGCACTCAAAAGGCGAAAGAAAAACACAAAATAGGAAGAAGGTGATACATTGCCGAATCGGCAATACCCTAAGTCAAGAGAAGTGAGAGTTGTAAGAAAAACGCAGCTGAAATATTTACATATAAATATTTTTCGTTTTAATAATATACTAGATATAATATAATACAAGAAAAATATACACTTGAATACTTTACTCCTCTGAAAGTAAAAGAAAGAAATCTTAACTATCTAGACATTGTAAAGTAAGTGTAAAGAGCTTGACAGATTCGGCAGTTCAAGAAATATACACTTTATTGTAAATGCAAACTAATGATGTCTCAAGTGTTGAAATGATGTTGAATATGTACATATATACACTATATTTTAATGATCCCAAAACTCCCAAGCTGAATTGCAGAAAGGAAAGTTAATCCTTGACTTTATGTTGTGACCAAAAAACTAGTCATACTTGCCACAAAAGCGTATTGCGAGTGCGAGGAAAAGAGCAAAGATGCTTGTGGAGTGGGAGAGTATTGAGGCTAAGGCAGGAAGGGATGGTGGAGGGTGGGGGCGTGGCTTCAACGGCCCCACAACGCATGACATTTATGCCCGACATAATCCGCTTACACAACAGGATAACAAGATGAGCACTCGTACATTTTTAATACGCCCGAGATACAATAATTTATATGCGTGGCACGTCGCCGAGGCAAGGTGACCCGCCAAGGAGCAGCAGCAGCAACGGTGGCAGCGACGTCAGCAGAGGCGAAGACAACGTTAAACGTAAACAAAAATAGCTTGGGTGATGGCAGACTGCGTCTCCATTGCGTGTGGCATATGCGATGGGACAGAAAGAGAGAACAAAAGAGAGGGAGAGAGTGAGAGAAACATAAACACAAATTGTTATTGTTGACAATGCCACGCCTACAACGTGGGCGTGTAGTGTCGCAGAGATTGCGATCAATGCGATTCGCCTTAAAGCGCGTCGCATTCAATTGCGATTTATCAGTTAATCGAATATACGATATACACGAATATATATAAGACAATCAGATATTTAGTTACTGTATAGGAAACACTCGCTGGCAGCCATTTTAGACTTAGTTCGCGTATTTAAGGTACTGTTTGCAGACTGCCCTAAAAAGTAGGCTACGTTTTCTATGATTTTCCAGCAATCTAAACAGAAAAGCCAAAGCCAAATGAAGAATCAACAATAACATAAGAAATCCAGAGCACGTCAAGCGCAATGTCAAGACCTGGTAACACATACCAATCACACACTCACACACACACGCACACTGCGGTGTCGATGGCCCTGAAATTTATGCGTTTTTAAATTGCTGCTGGCCTTTTGTGCAGATACCCTAGACAAAGGGGTAGGTATAACATGGGGAACAATGGGAAACTGAAACTAAAGTAGTGTTCTTTTATTTGCTAATAGAAATAGTAGACAAAATTAAGGTTTTATTTAATAGAAGTGGACTGGACTGGGGGCTATAATCCCAGAAGGGGATAAAACACTTCAATCTCTTTCGAAATTGTACATAAAATAAAGTCAAAGCTTAGATTGCCGAGTTTTTATGGTTTGTAACAAAAATAACTAGAAATACGTCCCATTCAAAATTGCTATTCTGTGAACTCTTAGATCTCTTTTGAGTCTCAAAAATCTATGAGATCTTGAGACTGACAAGCGAAATAGATAGAAATTCGTTAGAAATGCTCAAGTAGAATACAAAGCGAGTGCTTTTCTATGGGAGTTCCTGGAATCCCTTTCAGTTTAATCAAAGCTACAATCTACTGCAGTCAAGCGTATTCCAGAGTCGGCTTAGCACCTATGGCAACCAATACACATGCATGCCTCTATATGTATTTGTACAGCGCGCTGTTTACCGTTGCCGTCGCCATTGTCTCCGTCTATGAACGTGCGTAGAACGGCGTTAAATTTGGCACACCCACACGTGCTCGTGTCAATAGTCGAGTCGGGCTTACGTGCGATGCGAGCGTGTGAGTGAGTGAGCGAGAGAGAACTTTATGGCTTAAATAAGTCAACAACACGGCATCGACAACAGCAACAACAACAACAACAACAATAGCAATAGCAATAGCAGGAGAGGCATCACCAGCAGCAGCCGCAGTCAGGCAGAGTAAGGCAAACAACTTTGCCTGCGTCGCTTGTTGCTCGTTGCCCGTCCTCGCAAAGTTGTGTTTACACTTTCGTGGCTTTTGTTTATGATGTCAAATAAAAGTGCACGACAATACCGAATAAATATTTTATTGCCATGGCGTCTGCT
The DNA here is from genome assembly GCA_018904595.1 of Zaprionus indianus. Lineage (NCBI taxonomy): Eukaryota > Metazoa > Arthropoda > Insecta > Diptera > Drosophilidae > Zaprionus > Zaprionus indianus. Next base: position 9,884,744 of record JAEIHA010000320.1, read on the forward strand.
TAAAGTACTCACGAGCTGACTGACTCCCTGACTGATTCCCTGACTGACTCCCTGCCTGCTTTCTGACTTTCTGACACCGGAAGAAGTTAAAGCCGACTTTGACTCCGGACTTCGACTTCGGCTCTGAGTCCTTGTGGCCTTTCCCTGCATCCCGCTTCGGATAAAGATCTCATCTGGGCGAGCACATAAACAGCTTTTGACAAATGTGCGCCTAATAGAAATAAATGCAAATATAAACTTGTCCATTGTTTAGATGACAACGTCGGGCCCGTCGCCTGTCAGACACGGTCCATTTGTCAGAGAGAGAGACCCAGCGACAGCTACGGCTACAGATTCTGATTCAGTTCCAGCTTCGTCCTTGCCCTCGGGCGGGCTTGAAGGCACATGGCGACTGTCTTTGCTTTTATTGTCGCACTCACACGATAAACATCTTCGACTATTGCCGACTGTATTTCAACTTGGCCCACTCGCTGCTCACAGCTCACAGCTCACTGCTTGCTGCTTATCATTAAACATTATCGCGCTACGTATTTGACATTCGTTTTGGCTTCAGCGTCTGCGTTTTTATTGTCCCCGTTAACCACAGAGGCGCGACACGGCTTCGCCTCCTGCATGGTGCTGTTCTTACAGCTCCATTGTCATTGCTTTGTTGCTTTTATGTTGATTAAATTATAAAATATTTACTTACCCACTGCCAACATGCTGCTGCCACATGCTGCTACCTACCTCCCCCGCAGTCGCATATAAATGTCGTTTTTAGTGCGGCGACCAAAGCGGCGTATACGTTACTTGCCCAACAATATGTTAAATAGCGCAGAAGTGCCGCTAAGTACAGTGATATCGGCGAGACTGCAACCTCAACCACATCCACAGACCTCTTACTCTTCTTTCTGACATGCGGAAGGGCATCCAAGTGCTAAGTGTGTTCGACTGGGGTAAATAAATAAATATATACATAACACAAAAATATATATATATATTTTCTATAATATTAAAATAATTTAAAGACGTATTAATTGTCAAACTAATTTTAATAAACGATAAGTATCTGGATTTATCTTTTGAGCTTATTCAACACTTATTGCTCAGCTCGATCGAAAGTGGCGGTTGGCCGATAACAATTAACTCACTTTGGAGCAATCGAAAAGGCGTAAACAAAACTTAAAGGGGTTAAACGCAGATTCAAAAACTAAATAAATTAATTATAAACCATTCTTACATTAATTAACCTCAGTTTATTTTAAATTATGTTAACATTAGTTAATTTAATTATTATTGTAGTATTCAACAACATATAAAATAACAGCACAGCAGTTTAGTTTGCCAAGCAAGTACGTTTTGATATCTAAACCGAAATTGTCAAACAAAACTAATGGAAAATTGTTTTTTCCCATTTCGATTTAGTCTTTAATTAATCTAAAGATTTCTCGCAGAAGCAATGCACTTTCAGCCGATTGCAAAGCTCTGGGAAGTGTTGCTGATATCCATCATACTTTTGCTGTTGATTCGTCCCTGCGCAGGCGACTGTTGCCGCGGACGTACCATTGCATTCCAATTGAAGGACAAGAAGGAGAGCTGCAGCAGCTTCGATGCGCGGGAACATAAAAGCGAATGTCGTGTCGAGATATGCAACGATGGCAGCTACGTCCAGGGGCGCTACTGCGGCCATGGATCATGCAACATCTTTGGCTGTCGCTGTGAAGGCGGTTGTCGAGAGGGTGAAGGTCTAAGGGATTACATCGACTACTATGGTGACTTTCACATTGACCAGGTGCGGTATGTGTAGCCAGGAGAACTTTGATGAGTGAAGAGAGAGAGAGAGAGAGGGAGAAGTGCTGCCACCCTATCGAGAGCAATTATGCAATAAATAATGAGTGCAATCAGTGTGGCAACTACTTGTGTTCAGGAATATATATAGCATATCGCTTGCTTAGAGCGGCCACAGCGGCAAATTAAACGTGCTGCCATCCATAAAGTATCACGTCTCCAGCACTTGTGTGTGCCGTAACCCGAGCTGGTGCTGGAGCTGCTGTTGCATCCACTTTATGCTGCACGCCTGCCAAAACAATCCAGAGAAGGAGACTAAGCAGGGGTAGTTGAAGCAATAGAAGTGGCAGTAGGAGTAGCAGGAGGAGTAGGAGCTGCCCTGGCCCGCCCATAATCCCTCGCTGGGAGCACCTGCAGCTGGCTGCCCTGATGCTCCGGCATGCTGCTGCTACTACTCACCTGGCGTGTCGTCTTACAAAGCAGCAAAGCAGCCAAGCAGCAGCAGCAGAGGGCACAACACCAGCAGGAGCAGCGCACTCGTTGAGGGAGTTGCAGCTTGGGCAGTTTATCAATTCGTGCCACATAGCAAAAATTGATTGCAACGATTTATACTTTCTACTTCCTTTCACTTTATATTTCGCCCCGAACCCGGTGCGGGTACATTTTCTCATCAACCACCCTTACCCCCCCTCGCCTGCTGCTGGCTGCGCTTTGTCCTCGCTTTCATCTTGTAAATACTTTTACTATAATATCCTTTCATTGCATGTTTTCACTGCAAGTGCCTGGCATTGTTTGTTGTTGTTGTTGTTGTTGCTGCTGCTGCTGTTTTATACGCTTTCGTTTCATTTCGTTTGGTCTCGTTTCTCTCTCGTTCGCTTCTCTCGTTTCGCTTTCGCTGTCTGAATTGGACTGGCTCCAGCGGCTTCCTGGGCCAGGCAGGCGGGAAGGCAGTGCCAATCTTTTGTGGAGCACACAATACAATGTCCTGCGGTTGTAAAACGATTTATTTTGTTATTGATTCGCTGTAAGTGCGCCGCCGCTCCCTCTCCCACTCCTCTGCCTCCTGCTGAGGCTGCTGCTGCTTGTGCCCCGCAGGATATGATGCAAATAATGTAATGGCAGCTCAAGGCACTCGCACGCTCCTTTGCATACCCATCCACAAGACTTGCTCCTCCTCCCTTGCTCATCCCTGCTTCCTCTCTCTTCCTTGTCCCTCCCCTCTTCCCTATCTCTTGCTGTCTGCTCTCGTGCTAAACATAAATAAACATTTCGCCGAGATTATTGAAGTTTTATAACTCATTTCTGTCGATTGGTGGGCGCGGCCAGCGATGTGTATAAATAAATGGGCGCACATTTGATACGCTGGCGTGAGGAACGGCAGAGAGGGGAGGGTAACTGGGAGCTGCTGCCACTCACCGTGGTGCCACACCGTGGATGCCACAGACAGCTGTCCTCTGGGCGCCTTTCAGTTTTCGTGTTGCTGCACATTTTAATAAATCGCCTACAAGAGCAGCTAACGCAGCCGGAGATGGAGCCAGCAATGGGCAGGGCACGCCAGGCAGACTCAGAGCCAGACCTAGAGCAGGAGACAGAGCCGTGACTAGGACCAGGAGCAGAGCAAGGACAAGAGCCCACAGAGCCGAGAGCACAATAAGAAAATTCATGATCATAAATATCCTGCAGGCGTTAAACGTTCGCATCGTTTTCGACGTCGTCGTCTCTGCCCCTCTCTCCCGATGGCTTTAATTCTCTCCACTCAACTTGTGCTCCTTGTGGCTTCCACTTTTGATTTAATATGCTCATTCTCAGCCAGGACTCAGGACTCACAACTCGAACTGGCTGCGCAGTTTTTTTTTGTGATTTGTGTCTATATTCGAATGCTTCACTCATCTCCAGCCAGCTGCCGGGAGCTCCCCTCAGTTGCGGGCCTGGCATTGTTTCTATGCTTGCTAGTTGCTTTGTTTATTTCGCATTTTCGTATTCCCTTCTTGTTTTTGTTTCTGTTTCTGCTTTTGCATTTCCAAGCCATTAAGTAGAGAGCGAGCGGAGCCCAACACTCTCGGCACAGAGTGCAAGAAATAGAAAAATGTTCCGCATCATGATTTGCGACACATTTATTCGCAATATAAATTAGAGGGAAAGGGACTTGAGAATGGGCAGCACTGACTAACGGGGGCCACAAAAGGAGACAGTCTCTCTTGGCAATTGCTCAGCAAGCGCGATTATGAGGCAAATTGAAGTGAACTTTAATGCGAGCGGCAGAACTTTATTTTTATTTATTGTGGGCTCGTGAGACTTGAATTTGGGCAGAGAAAGTAATACATAAATTTAAATTTTTAAATTACATAAATGTAAATTATGTTTTTATTGTAAATTAGGTAATTTGTTTTGAAGTTGAGTCAATTAAAAATTGGGAGTAGATGGGTAGAGATGTTAACAAATATGTAGCATACTTATATGTGCTATATTCATGTTTCTGAGTACAGAACTGTTAACAAAAATGTAGCATACTTATATGTGCTTTATTAATGCTTCTAAGCACTGAATACATACATACGTGTACATATGAGATACGCTCCATACGTTTATATATTTAATACACTAAATTCTCAGCGTAAATTTATCATTTTCCATTTTAAGTTTTCTCTCTCTCTCTCTTTAACTTCAGAACAAACTCTTCATTGATCTACAAAAGTCTCTCCTAGGAAACCCCCCTAAAGCACGACTCTGCTATTGAAATTATCTCTTAACTGTTCTTGCTCTGATTGCCTCTGTAATGAGAGAAAAGGGGGTAACTTAACTGGACTTCGAGTCAGCCGAAATTGGCACATTCGAAACGGAACGGACTCATCGCTTATGCCATCTTTATGATTAGCGAAGCGAGGCAAAGCCAACATTTAGATTAAATAGCATGCCACATGTGCGTCGCGCCACACACACACACGCACAGAGAGTAAGATAGAGTGAGAGTGTGACTGATAGAGAGAGAGAGAGAGAGAGGGAGACAGAGAGAGGCGCATAAATATATGGATTTATGCGCGTCTTAGTCGCTATCTGTTTGTGCGTTGCGGTGCAAGTGTGGCTGTGTGTGTCTGCTACTGTATGTGTGTGTGCCTGTGTGTGTGTGTGTGGCTGCGTGGAAACATAAGCTAATCAAAGCTAGTTTAATGCGCGCGCCGCCAAAGTAAATCCTAATTAATTTAATTACGCTTTTGGCATAAATTATTCGACAATGTACGAGAAATAGTTGGCAACCTCAGCCCACACACACACTCACACACACATGCACACGCACACCCACATATGGATATTATCCACAATTAGGCCTGGATCGTGGCGCCGCTTCTAATTGTTTTTAATTGCTCTGCTCGGCAAAAATGTTCAGTGAAGCGAGAAAAGTGAAGAAATTCCGCAAAAGAAAAGCTCGAATGGAAAATTAAAGTAGCAACAGAGGCGAAGCCTGTGGGGAAAACAAATATGCAACTATCGAAACTTGGCTAAATGTATTCTACATACTATTGAAAAATATTCCACTTGACATGGGCGACATTCAGGTGAACTCTCCCCCCTCCGCTTGGCGCCTGCCCTCCCGCACTGCAGCATGAAGTGCGCTTGCCAAAAACCGAAAAATACTTCACCTTGCGATGCTCTGCACGTGCAAGAAATTGTCGAGATGGCAAATAGTTTTCCCAACAAGAAAAGGACAGGGGCGAAATGGAAAACTGCAAATGCCCCACTGACTGACTGGCAATGCCAAGGGGGGAAGGAAGGGGCGAAGTGCGATGCCTGGCGACAGATAAAAAGACAGTGAGACTCTGGCCAGACTGGACCACATACAAGCAGCTCTATCTCCCTTTCTTTTCCTCTCCCTTCGTCTCTCTCTTTGTCGTCCGAAATAAACTGGAAAATTATTGTTTTTGTTTTCGTTACACTTGAGTTTTCTCCTTGTCGCAAAACTTTTATTAGGTGTCTGCAATTTCTGCCAATATTTCGTCTGCCCTTTTGGAAATTACTTAAGGGAGTAGTCACAACGAGTAGGGGGCACTAGCAGCGTCGGGGGGGAGGGTAGAGGGACTGGTGTCACCTGTCGACGTCTGTGGCGATCGAAAGATGAAAGATTTTAATTAAAATATTGCCCAAGCGCCTCCACCACTGAAAATGTAATAAATCAACGCTGCACTTTATGCACTTTCAACAGGTTTCATCAAGTGCCAGGCCATTTATTTGGAGACACTCCTATCCCACACCACCCCCCGCACTTCCCACTCCTTCCCCCACACCCCACTGTCACTCGTCGAACGACGCCTGTGCACGCTAGGCCCATTCGAGGCGGCGCCAGCAGAAGACGCAGTAAAGTATTTTATGCATGCGACCAAGCAGCCCCTTTCCTTCCTCCCCCCTGTGCCACGCCTCCCTTCTGAAACACTTTGGCATTGGAACAGCAACGGATCAAGTCACTCTCTCTCCCTTTCTCTCTCGCCCACTCACTCCCTGCCAGTTAACAGTGTGTTAACATTTAAGAGCGCCCAATCGCAGTAAACTGTCCAGTGCGCAGCTGCAGTGCTGTTAACTGCGCACTTAACAGTGCACTGTTAACGCCACACTACATTGCGCTGTTAAGAACGTGAAATCAGCACAAAAGTCAACTTGGAGTTGCAATTAAACAAACGAATGCAATATAAATGAATACAAATTGTATAAACTTTTAATTGCGAAAACTCTGTGAAATGCGCACTCGACTGTTACAGGGCATGTCATGTAACGCTGCTCGTGTGCTTACATTTATAATGAGCTCGACAGGAGTGCGGAAATATTTTTGTAAATTTTGAGCTTGGGAGATTTTTAAACTTATTGCGCAGGATTTTTAAAAGAGTTATAGCTGTTCTTATATAAATATAAGCAGAGAGAACATTAAAATAACGTATTGATATTCATTTTAGTTATTATAATTATTATTGCACACAGTTTAAGTTTGATTTAGATCAGGGTTGCCAGATCAGTCTTTCTTCCGGACAGTTCGGTTGTTGATATTTTCGTCTGACCTGGAAACATCTCTTAATACGTTTGTTCTGTTTTTATTGCTCAATTAAAATATATTTTTGATATGATTTTAATGAAATTGTTTTTTAACTATATTTATATTTTTGTATAAAATTATTTCAGTTTTTGATTCAATTTTTATTCATAAGAAGAATCATTTGCAAGGAACAAATATTAATATATTTAATTAAATGGGTTATATTGCCATATCTTGAGTAGGGACATTTTCAATATTCAAAGAATAATTAGAAAATTATCAATAGAGTTAGTTAAGCAATATTGTAAAGGAAAAACACAAGACTTTAGTTAGAGTTATGAGTGTTGCAACTGCATCGAGAGGCAAGTATAAAGGTGAAGGGGCCGAGAAGGCAATGCAGACTAGTGGGAGTGCTGGGTGATGAGACTGACTAGCTTGGCTGCTGTTGCGGTTGCCTTAAGTGCTTGAAGGATAACAGTCGCAGGCTGCGTACGTATGCTGAGTGTGTGGACACAGCCGGAGTTGGACATGGACATGGACGCGGTGGCAGCAAGAGAGACAGTGACAGAAACAGTGAGGCAGACAGTGACAGCGAGAGAGACAATGCCTTTGTGGCTTTTGGTTTATTTGGCGTCTGCTGGTGGCAACGACAAACGGCGAAGGCAACTGGCAACTGGCAAACGCGCTAAGATGTTGCAAGCTTGCTGCTGAGTTGCAAGCGACCGCAAGGTGCACGCGACACATTAGCGTCGCAGCACGATGCAGCACGACGAGCAAAGCAACCTCAGTCAAAGGCAAGCAAGGGGGACAAAGAGAGCTCCCCCCATCGAGCACATTTTAAGGCTTTGATGCAGCTCACTCAATAAGCGGAACGCACGAGCACTTGCACAGAGTTGCAACCCTCCCTCGACCACGCCCCCGCCTCCGTCGCCCGTTCCCGGTCTGGGGCCATTAAGCTGCCTTTCAGCTTATGAATAATGCGCACGATTTGCGAGCGCCATAAATAATACGCAAATCGAAAACTCGCAGCGTCTAATTGAAAATGCTGCTGGAGGGTAGAGCACTCCCAGTGCAGCGGGGGGCAGCAGCAAGAGCGGTCAGTGGGGAGGAGAGAAAGAGAGGGAGGGAGAGATTCATTCATTCGATTTGCCAATTAGACAACGCAGACACGTGCCTTATGCGTACATATCCGCAACGAGCTATAATTTATAACATAGACTCGAAGGGGGGCGGAGGCGATTGAGGATTTCCGTCAGCTTACAAGGCCTTAGACGTTAACCGACAACCGTTAACCCAGGGGTAAGTTGTGGGCCCAGGGGAGGGCAGAATCAGAGAGAGGAGAAGGGGAAGGCGGGGCTGTTGGTAGTGCCCTTCTAAGTGGGCAAGTGCGCACTTGAACTACACACGTTAGCGCGGCGCTTAACGGCATTTTATGGCAATACACTCCGTCTGCGCTGCAAAGTAGGCTATGAAATTTTAGTGGCTTACATTGTACTGACAGCCACTTAAACTTTTGAACAGCAGCTTAATCAAGCCAACAACAAGAGTCATTCGGCTCAAGGACATTGTGTTTTGGCCCCGTGTCCTACAGCTGCAGTCAACATGTGTGCGGCACAGAGAGAGAAAGAAAACGAGAAAGAGAGGGAAAGAGGTATGGAGAGATTTAGAGAAACCTTTTTATAGTTGAAATACACTTAAACTTGCTAAATTCGGGCGCTTATTTATCTGATTTATTAGCGCATGTTTATAGGGTATATGTATATGGCTGACATTTTATGGTGATCTAATAAGAAATACTCTTTGAAATTTCACTTTAAGTTAAGTCATTGCTCTTTATTTTGTGTTGTAGCAGAATGAGGAATATTTTGAGTGAAAAAGACTATTTAAAATGGTGTTCTCCATTGTGCTTGACTATGTTGTTTTAATTTTTATACGGTGCTATGCTAAATATACATTCTGCACTCTACGATACTATTTTTTATTTTTTTAATATGATAAATTAAATTAAATTTTCACTCTACTTCTTGCTATACCTTTCTGTATTACTCTATTCCTACACATAATACGTAATATCAGCCACGAGGATCACTTGATGAGTTAGTTACTCCCTTTGATCTTCCATCACAGCAAAAGCAACTCAAGTCGTTCACTTTTACTATGCAGCGGGCAATTGCGCAAGTGTATGTATGTGCACCACACGCACACACACATGCACATACACCTGCACAGATATCCGCTTCCACATCCGCAGCCTGTCGAACTTGCAGCTTAATGATTTAACTAGCGCCGTGCAAACCCACCTGGAAATTGAGCTCGGCAAAAAAAGAAAGCGCTTAACTATTTAATTTCTCGGACGTGACTTGGTCGAGCAAATGAGCAGCAGAGAGGGGAGACTACAGAGAGAGAGAGAGAGGGGGAAGAGGGAGAGAGAGAGGAGAAGGGGGGAGAGCTCACTCAGACAGTTGAAGAAGTACACTCAGTTTTATGGCCGATGCTGCTTTTGAGCTGGCGCAGTGCTTTTTGTGGCTTTGGCGTTGGCCAACTGCAAGTTTGTTGTTGCCATTACAAGTTGCCAACTTTACGACAACAAACGGGGCAGGGAGAGTTGGGTAGGGCAGGGCAGGGGAGGGAGGAAAGTGAGCGAAGCTCAACAGTCGCTCAGCGCAAGGAAATTAACTGGCGACAAGCACTAATTGGCGACGCCTTGGCTTTTGTCCGAGGCGACATGTGTCAGTTGCCACAGTTGCTGCCGCTGTGGCAACATGTAAGCGGCTAGGTGACACTGCAACTGCCACTGCAACAGTAGCTGAGCAGCAGCAGCTACTTAGATAACGTTTAAAAGCCAACGGCGGCAACTTAAGTCATAACACTTTAAATAACGGCAAACTGACGCAACTGTGGCAACAAGCGAACAGGCCCGAACATGTGGCAGCCCTGGCCCGAACTTGCCCAAAAAACAGCAACGAGAAGGAGACAGAGACAGCAGCAGAGACAGAGAGAGAGAGACAGAGCTGGAGTTGGAGTTGGAGACGACGCTTCATTGCAGCAATTTGCATTTTAAGTTGCTAATGACAAAAGTTATAATTGCATAACGCTCCAACCTGCACAGGCGACAGGCAGAGAGGGGGGAGTGGCAAGTAGGCAAGGGTAGGAGTGAGAGAGAGGGAGGTAGTGTAGTGTAACTGCAGATGAGGCGACGACACATGAGTTGTTGCTGCACAATGTTGTCGCAGCAGTTGTCGTCGCAGGGCGCAACATGCGTGGCAAGTAGGGAGTGGAAGGAGGGGGCACAGAGAAAGGGGAAGGAGCGTAGAAAAGGGGAGAAGGGGCAGGCAAGGCCTCAGCATAGTGCGAGTTGCTTGACAGGCAGCGCAGGCAACGCAGTCAGCGCCACTTGGCAGGCGGAAATGAAAAGTAAATCAAATGAGTCGCTGCTGCTGTTGCTGTTGTTGTTGCTGCTGTTGCTGCCTCTGCTGCTGCACTTGATGAACGTTGTCCGTTTCGCAGTGGAAATTGGCGTCGTTTCGCTGTCAGCGCGTGCCTGAAGGAGGCAACACAGTAGGCAAGAGGGGGTCAGAGAGGGAGACCAGAAAGGAGGCCAGAGAGGAAGGCAGCTTGCACTGAAACTGGGCCAAGTTGGGATTTTCGCCAGCGACATGATGCGTGCAATATGCACAGCACAACACACTGACATTACTCCCTCCACTTCCCCCCTCTTCTTCCACCTTCCTCCCCCCTCTGCACTTGTTACAAGTCTCTGCAGTACGTATCACATCTTTTAAATATTTGTCTTACATTGTGGTTAATTAAATTCCTCTTGTAAAGCCCAAAACATGTTTAGTAATTTGTCAAATTTTGTAAAAAACGCAAAACGAATGTGAAACGAGCTCCACGTGCTTTGGCCTTAAGCAGTTCTTGTTTGGCGTTGCTCATTAGGGCGGGCAGTGGAACTGGAAAGGGTGTAAATACATTGACTGCCTGGAACATGTCTCCTCGCTCATCGCTCCTCTCTTCTCGTTCCTCTCTTCTCGCTCCTCTATCGTCGCTCCTTTCTTCGCTCTTCTCTCTCCTCTCTCCACTCTGCTTGTCTCTTTGCTCTTTGTGTTCCAGTGTCACTCAGTCGATCTGTTTCTTTTCCCCTCTCTTTTACTTCTATATCCTTCTGCTGTATTCTCTCTTTCTGTTTCTCCCTCTCTCTCTCTCTCTCTCTTTCCTTCGTTGTTTTATTATCTTATTAAATTCTCTCTGCTCTTCTGAGCTTCTGTATTAGTTTCTCTTACTTCATCTCATTTCTCTTCCTTCTTCTTTATACAGTTTCTTCCTATTCACTTTTTCTTACTACCTGCCCCTGCATCTCCCTTTCTCCTCCATTCCGTCCCCATTCCGTCCTCATCCTTCCTTCTCCTTTCCTCTTCCCTTCCTCCTTGCTTCCACCTCCCTTCCTCCTTCTTTCCTCCACTATTCCTCATTCTCTTACTCCTTGCTCCCTCCTCCTCCCTTTCTTTCCCTTACTCCTTCATCTAGCACCCTGCCTGCTCCATCATCATCTCCATAACTTCTTCCTTTCTTAAACGCTTATTTCTATTCTTCTGTGTCACATTTCTCTCACATCATTTCTTTTCCTCTCTCTTCACCATCCTTCTGCTCCCCTCTGCTTCTTCCTACTCACTTCTTTTCCCTGCCTCTCCCTATTTTTCCTTTTCTATTCCTCTATCACCTGCTCACTCTTCTCTTCTTCCTACGCACTCCTCCTTCATCTCGCACCTTCCTTATTTTTACATTCTCTATCAACTTCTCTCACATCTCCTTCACTCTCCTTCGGCCTTCTGCATACTCTTGCTCCCTGCTCTTTCCCTCTTGCTTCCACCTATTCCACCTACTTCTACTTCCTCCTTCTCCCTCATACTTTCTCCTCCTCCTCCTGCTTGCAAACTCTCTTCTTTGTTTTCCTGCTAGCTACGATAATCTAACTCACCTTCTCCTTCCTTCTTCCTCTCCTTCTCCTTCTCCTTCTCCCTCTTCCCTCTTCCCTCTCCCTCTTCCCCTCCCTCTCTTCCCCTTTCACCTGACTCTCACATTGCCTCATGAGCTTTGTCTTTGTACTAAGCCTTTTAGCAAAATGCACATGACATTTAATACCCTGTAATTTGCAAACTGAAGCTTATGTTATACGATATCACGCATCAGTTATGCATCACAAGCGGCATTTAAGAACAACAATTAACTCAGGTAAGATTACAATTTAGGCAGAGCAAACAGAGAGGAGGAGGGAAAGGGAGGAGAGGGGGTTAAGGGGGGAGGATGATGGCATAATGAACTGCAGGCAATCGAGAATGTTTTCGATATGGAATTTGCATGAATAATCAAGAGAGAAATATATATCGCAAGTAATCCTATTATGGCACAATGCTAATTGAGAATGAGAATGCGAATGAGAAGGAGAATGATAAGGAGAACAATGTGTGAGCAGAGCAGATATCTTTTAACATATTCCCAGAGCATCTAGCTGCTCTGTTCTGCTTGTGCTGCTGCTGCGCTTATTGTTTTTGCTGTGGTTGCTGTGCGCCGCACGCTGCTTTGAGGTCACTTTGACAACTGTTACCACAACTTGCAGCCCCCCATTTGACGGCAGCCGAGCAGCTTATGTAGCCAGGCAGAGCAGGAGAGAGAGCAGGGGAGAGAGAGAGAGAGGGGGAGAGCAGGGCAGACAAACAAATGCCACTTGTGTCGAGTATCATTTGAGAAAAATGTTAAATACACTAAGCGAAAACGAAATGGAAAGGCAACGAAAGAGGGAAGGGGAAGCAGGAGGAAAGACAAGTGTCAGCAGGGGTGAAGGGGGGAGGTAGGTTTCATGTGGAAAGTCAAAAATAAAAGCAACAAGAAAGGCAGCAAGGCAGAGAGGGAGAGAGCGCAGGAGAGAAGAAAAATTAGAAAAACATGAGCACGCAGATGGGAGTGTGTCTGTGTGTGTGAGTGCTATGTATGTATAAGTGTGTGTGTGTTTGTGTGAAACAGGTTGCGGGCGTGCGAGCGAGCAGATACTGCAATGCAGCTAACCGGCCAAATGCTGTTTGTTTCAGCTACAGATACAAAAAAAAACAGAGCTACAGATACAGCTACAAATCTAGCTACAGATACTTGCAGGCACTTATGAATACGCTACACACACATACATACATACATACTTAATTTTTTCACTCTTATGCCATTCTACAGAGCGCCGCTTGCTGTTCTTCTTCGCTGGAAAGTGAAGTCAAAAAAGAGGGTATACTTTGTGTGTGTGTAACAAATAAATAAATTAATTAATTAATAAATATACTTATTTGGGCAGAAGCAGGCGTGCCAGACACCACAAACTATCTATATTCTTGATCAACATAAGCTGGCGAATCTATATAGTGTCTATGTCTGTCAGTCTGTCTGCTTGTCTGTCCGTATGAACAGCTTGATCTCAACAAATATAAGAGGTAGGACTTCGTTTAATAAATAAGAAATAATTTTAAATATTGAACGCTGATTTAGTTTGTTTTTGTATTTGACTACACCCCTTTTCACCTCCGTTTCTTAACAAAAATTAAATTCCAATCGTATTTAAAGTGCAGCGCAGTTAGCATTTGGAAATCTCTAAAAAAAATCTCAAATGATTTCTGAAAATTTGGTTGCAATCGGACCATTTACATAAAAGTTATTTGAGAAACATTTTAAAAGAGTCACTAATTGCCGTGCCCTGCAAACACTATTTACGCTTAATGTAATAGTTATAAATATATTGAAGACTGCATTTTGATCACTTGTGTAGCGGGTATATCACAGTCGAGCCAACTCCATCGTTACTCTTCTGTTTGTGGCTGTTGTTGCACTTGTTACTGTTGCTGTTCCTGCTGCTGGCCTTGTTGTTGTTGCTGTTGCGGTTTTGCTTTTAATATTAAGCGTAGTTGTAGTTGACGCTGACGCTGCTTGTTCTCTGCCAGCAGCCAAAAAAGCGAGCCACAACAACAGCAACAACAAGAAGAAGAAGAGCTGAAATCCTGTGCACACATCGAGTGTGATTAGGTGTGCGTGTGTGCGACTGTGTGTGTGTGCGAGTTTTGTGTAAGCTAAGCACATTGCCAAAATACGAAAGTGTTTAGCCAGCAGTCCAGCAGGCACACGCCCTTCCTCCCCTTCCCCTTTCCCCTCCCCACGCCCCCCTCTCGCCCAACTCACGCATAAAAAATGCAAAACTAAATCTTCGAAAGCAGAGCAAAGCAAGAAGCGCAACTCAAATAAAATATAAATAAATGTGCTGTGCAAAAGCAAATCAAAGGGAACACATTATGCATATTGCATGCCCCGTGACCCGTGACCCACCCTCCCCCATCCCCTCCCCCCTTTGCATACTCGGGGGCCACACAGGTGGCACCCTCAGCAGTTGCCAGCTGGAATCTTTATATGCAACAGCAGCCACAGCTGAAACGTGCCCATAAATTATTAATTTTCATGCCACACTCCACCAACTTGTTTCGCCCTCTTTTCCCCTCCCCTTGCCTGCTCTCTCCTCCACCCTCTCCCTGTCTTGGCCAAAACCAGGCACTAAGTACAAATAATTCCAAGCGCAAATTGTCACAACAATTCGTACTTTGTCCGGGCTTTGCAATGTTCTATATATACCTAGAGCACATATTCACATTCACTAATCTACCAATCGACTGTGCTATATATAATTGTGCCCTATACTTCCCTCTCTCTCTCTACATGTCGTCTATATATAACCTATTGTGATTTCCTTGTGACACTCGTTTGACTTCGACAGCGAAAGCCAATTTCAGCTAACGACATTAATAGAGACGTGTGAGGTGAGTGTGTGAATTGGTGTGTGTGGAGGTGTATGTGAGTGTGTGTGGGTGTATGTGAGTGTGTGGAATACATCTAAGTTTTATACCACTCTGATGGCCAATCTAAGTGAGCTCTCAAATAGATATCGACGTATTCCAATCAAGTGCAGCCAATGAAAACTTAATGAGCGCAAAACAGATATGGAAGACGTATTCTCTAAGTTTCCTGCAGCACTTTGCATTAAAAGAAAGCAATGCTAGGGAAATTATCGAATATCTTTTAAACATTTGCAGTATTATTCATATATAACACTGATATCGAAACTTTTAGGGTTACAATCAGATCCGTAGCTCTGGTAAAAAGGGAACAATAATGGGCGTAAGAATGATTAAATGGACTAGAAATATAATCAATTGCTAATAAGAAGGTGCGAGACATATTTTACATAAAGACTTTTAAATATATATAATATACAATATATAATCGAGTAATTTTATAATAAATGTATATCTCTCGGAATCCTGGGAATCATGTCCAAACTGACCAATGCTCTGTTCACAACTATGCATACACGTATGTTGGTGAAGTCTTTTCTCAGGGTCAGCTGACCTGACCTGGCCACATGTGGACGGCACTGCAGTGTGAGATTATCATGCCTTATTTCTTCGTCATTTTTTAAATGTTTTTCCCCTCTCTCTCCATCTCTCTTTCTTTCTCTCTCTTTCTCTGTTGAGAACAAAGTGCTACTAAATAATATGTATAAAGTGGGTACAAGCAAAGTCGGCAAATTACGAACTGTGTGTCCTCAGTCGGCACACTTGGCACACAACTAGCCAGCTGGCAGTGCAACAGCAACAACAACAACAGCAACAACAACAACAGCAACAACAACAGCAGCAACAACAACAGGAACAACAACAGTAGCAACAAATGCTGAGCAGCTGCAGCACAAATAGAAGAAGCAGCAGCAGGCAGAAGCAGAGCAAAGTGCCTGAGTAGCTGCCTGCCAAGCGACAACAACAGCAACAACAACAGCGACAACAACTAGGAAAAAGTCAAATTAAATTTCGCATAATTTTGTCATAGTTATTGTTGTTGTTGCTGTTGGGGAACTGCGATGGTTGCATTTACTTTTTGGGCGAAAGTTTTTGTTTCTGCGGCTTGGCGCAACTTTTTTGCCAGCCACATGTCGCATTTGCCTGCATCCGCCTAGTTGTTGTTGTTGTTGCTGTTGCTGTTGCTGTTGCTGTTGCTGTTGCTGCTGTTGTTGTTGCTGTTGCTGCTGCCTTGCCGCAGTTTTCTTCTGGCGCATTTCATTTCAACAGAAAAATTGCATGACGAACTTGAACCAAATATGCACAGCAGCAGCCCCAAGGCGGAAGGCGCCTGCTCCCCATTCTCCCCCGCCCAACCCCCTCTGCAGCTGGCGCTGAGACAGCTGTAAGATAAAAAAGTTTTCGCCAGAGTGCCAGAGAGAGAGGGAGGGACAGGGAGACAGAGAGAGGGGAAAGAATACAAATCAAAAGTGGCCAAATGAGGCGCACAAATCTAATTAGTTTGCCTGCCTTTACAGAGGGCCCTCTCTCCCCGTGCCCCACCCCCTCTCATGCACAATGGCAGCACAAGTAAATCAGCTGTGCTCTCTTGCTTGTGTGCATGTGTGTCGTGGTGTGCGTGTGTGTGTGCGCGTCAAGCAATTAGCCAAACAGCCATCCGTGTAAGCAGGCAATGCGCGCTTTTCAAGCCTAAATGTCACTAGTCACTAGTCAGTAGCCAGGGCCAACTAGCCGAAGCCACCTGTCCAAGCTGTCCAAGCTGGCTACTCATCTGTTTGTCAACTACTCTGCCACTACCTCTGCCCGCCTGCTGCTGACGCCGCTCTGCTCACGCCTCAACTCCTGCTCCTGCTCCCTCCTGCTTTTGTCCAGCTCTTGCTCCTGTTGCTGCTTCCCTGCAGTCCCTATTCCACTTCTGCCTTTGCTTACCCCTCTTCCTGTCCTGCTCATCCTGCTGCGGTCTCCTCCCCATCCCTGCTCTGCTCCTGCCTCTCATCTCTCCCTCCCCATACCTTCCCCTTTTTCTGCCTATTCTCTGCACTGCCTCTGCCTTCTTCCTGCCTCTACTTTCCCCTTGGCTCTGCCTTTCTCCTACCTTTGCCTTCCTCCTGTCTCTGCCTTTTTACTCCTCCTCCTAACCACCCCCCCCTGCTTTCTGCCTGCCCCCTGCGCCTGCCATCGCTCGAAAACAATGGCACCAAAGCACAAACAAAAGGACACAACGCTAATCTGCACTAAATTGTTGTTTATTTTTTGGCTTTAAACGCTGTGTTTAGTCCCGTCCAGAGCCGCGTTGCGCAGCGCGCTGATTTCGCGTGGCAATCGACCATTCAGCCAGCACGCTAATTAGCCAACGCTTTTCCCCCAACACCACCCATCCCCTGCTGCCTCACTCTCGCTCCACTGCAGCAGGTAGCTTGTCAGCTAGGCAGGCCAACAACTCGGGCATATTAAAAATTAATATGTGAAGTCCTTAGCACAAAGGCGACACGCTAATGCATATTTATGAGCTACTCAAAACGCTTCAGTCAGTCGGCTACCCCCCCTCTCCTCACCCTTCACCCCCTTGGCAACGTCTGCTAGAGCGCTTATTAAGTTCCCTTCGCGCTGTGTTTCTCCTTCTCTCGTGCCTTGCTTAGTTGCTCAGTTTACCGAGGGAGTAAATACTGTTATTATAACCATAAGCTAAATGATTGAACCACGCGGGCTGCAATTGGTTCTTGAGAGCATAAGCAGAAGGCTAATAGGCTTGCATAATCACAGCTGAGTTGAGTAATCACAGCTCGGTGAGTATACAGTGCTTATGAGTATAGCGAACCAATTATAAAGTATAGTCTATGCACCTAGGTATTCATTATTTAGTGGGAGACCAAGGAGAAACTTTGCTTTAAATGCAAATGGAAGACTTGCTCGAGACAAATGACTTTATTCGCACTATAAAGAAATTGTTCTATTTGTATAGTGTTCAAGAATATATAAATTCATTTACATATATGATTATATATAATTTTTAATAAGAGATCAAGGAGAAACATTACTTTGAATGCATTTTGAATATTTGTTCGCACTATAAAGACAAAGACTGTTCGATTTGTATAATGTTCAAGAATATATCAATTTATATACTTATATATTTTAAATAAATATATTATATCACTATTATAAACTGTGATTTTATTATTTGTATGGGCCTAAAAACAGAGGAGACCGATAGTTAGACAGTACATAGGTTAAACCACATTAGAGCTGGAGAGACATCGATGTTTTATATGAAAAACAGCTGGAAACATCGATGTTTCTACAGATATACAGCACATACTATTCTTTGGGCCAAATTGCTTACAAATTACAAGAAAATATTAGCGCTTTTATCAGAAAATTTAATTATTCTTTATATTTGATGCTTTATTTAGTTGTATATTAGGAAAAAACTGATTCAACTGAAAAAGTGGATCGATCAATTAGTCAGCCAACGAAACGTCTTACTCACAGAGACTGATCGAGAATATATAGACACATCTGTATGTATGTTAATGTAGAAATATGATAACCTATTACTGAGTGTATATTATATATTTCTTATTACCGCGCAAAACTTAGTTGAACAAATTTTTTACTGATAATCCTAAAAACTTCATAGCCTGCACGTATTTCACTGACCGTGAGTGTACAGTTCAGGCATGTATAAGTAGCTTCATCTGCTTAACTCATCCAAACATTGTGCCAAGCTCAGAGACAGTCAACTAAAAATAGAAAGCTTACCACATCACATCATATACCTAAGTGCTGCAGCTCCTGACCCTTCCCCCTCTCTGCTCTCTGCTCTTTGGCGATCATTTGTCAACTGGTTTAGCAAGTTGCTTGCAAAAGTCAAAGGCTAAGGCAAGCGACGGCAATTTGCCAAATGAGACAAAGCTGCACCTGCACTTGCAAGGAGGGAGGTTGAAATGGAACATGGATATAACCGAAATCAAGGTCTATAATGGGAACAGAACTCTGGCTCACAGGCAGACAGAAAGGCAGAGGGCGGACTCAAAGGATGCTTCGCTTGGCCGACATTCCTGAGAGGCACAAGCTCTTGGGCACCGTCGCTGTCACTGTCAGCTGAGCAAAAATGTAATTAGTTGTAATTGATTTAAGCAGAAGTAATGTTGATTAAATTGGACTGGGGCCCGAGCAGCGCCGCCGCTCGAGTGGCTTGGTTGATATGACAACGCGCAGCCTGCAACATTGTGGTAAGCCCGACAGGAGCAGCGCTGCACACGCACACACACACACACACACACATATACGTATGTTGGCCCCTTGTTCATATTTTCCGAGCTTGCTGTCATGTGACGATATGAACAAAGTTTCTTGCAGCGCGCGCTGACAGCACAACAAAACATCCTGACAATGTGACAAAAACACAGCGCCAACCAAAGCGCAAAGTGCAATTGTTGCAACACCCTCCCCCCCTTCCCGTGCTCCTACCCCTTCTCGACAGGTCCCCGAGCAGCTCATTTGCCAGTCCACGCACAGCAGGCAGCCGTAGCCACCTCAGAGATTGAAGATGCTGCCTCGCTGTGGCAACAAGGTTGCACTGAGCCATTGGGCTACTTAGCCAAAAGTCAAACTCAACCTCAAGCTTGGTGTTTCACTTGCTTTACTCCCCTTCCCTTCCCCCCTTCTCCTGGTACCAGCTGGCGACGTGGCATTTGGCATTCTGGCATTTGTTTGGCTATCTTCGCGTGTTATTTGTACTCGATGTGCGCGCTAATTTGATTGTGTTCGTGCGATAAACAGACATCGGTCTAATGTTCTAACGGACTCAGCTGCTGTGACTCGGCCGAGGCCAGACGATTAAACAGGAGCCCGGCAAATGCGGAGCCACCGCACATGACGCCTCCATGCATACATCCGGCGGCAAATAATGTTCGACGACGACGACGATTGGGGAGGGTGCTCACTTTGATAGCGTTTTGCGATTTATTTGCCAAGTGTAAAAGACAAAGAGCTAACAGCAGCGAACAGTAGGCGAACCCGTCGAGCCACCAAGTGTAGCCCAAAATGCAGATAAGCCTAGGCAGGCAGGCAGCCAGGCTGGGCTGGCAGGGCAGGGCAGGCCAAAAGCAATTGAGCCAAGCGAAAGGAACAACTATGTAAAGTAATCAAGGAAACGTAAACGGAAAGCGTCTAGGCACAAGCCAACGATATCTTAATGAAGTATCGATTGCGTCATTGCCCCACAACCCCTCCAGTCCTCCTTCTGTATGCTCCTTTCATGTTGTTGCTGTTGTTGTTCTTGGTCGGAACAGCTGTAGCCGTAGCCTTTGCTCTCTCTCTTTCTGTGTGTGAAGCGAATCGAAAGGCATTTTAAAATGACATTTGCAAAGGCGACACACAGTGGGATTGAAAGGTAAAGTTGACAATGAATTGGATTGCAATATTGATATTGTAACGATATCAACAATATTACTTTCATATTTTTGCAATATGAATAAAGTTAGTTACATATAAATGTACGTACAAACAGAAGTAAAGGCGAATAATTAAACACGATATATTTCAAGTACATCGATATTTCTATCGATATACAAAAATGTGAGCATAGCTCATATAATTCCTCCTATTAATCGATTTTACATCTATATAAGAATGCGATATTTACGTACACAACGATAAATGACGGTATTTATTAGGATATTTTTGAATTGCAACCGTATAACATAAATATTATACATATATTATTATTACATATTCATACGATTTTTCGCTTTTTAGATATTATATATATATCAAATTTCAATTTTGACATAAAGTATAATTTCACAATGAATTTTAACCCAAACAATGCATTGATATTTTCCAATTCAAAAGATTTTTTGAGCAATATATTGTCACATTTACTCGCATTAATTATTTTCTTTACTATATTTATTTAATAAATCAATTTCTAAACTTTAGAATTGCGCAGTAACTTCCAATATTATGAAAGTACCTGGCAATATTATCAGTATTCTGCACAGTAGTTCATCAACACTATGATATTTCCCTTGATAAGATGTTATCAGTCTGTTTGTTATTTAAATAAATGCAATTTCTTATCAACAACCGCGCCTACATTTAAATTAGGAACTCTGTCAATTTTATCTAGAGACAAGATTCAGATTGTACCAGAAGTCGCACAACAACAAAGTTGTGTTATACAATCTTTACCATTGTACACTGGCAAAGTTGGCTCCGGCCCGGGGCCCAGGGCACACTTCAGATTTCATTTGCTTGTTTAGCTCTTATCGGATATTTGGCTCTGTCTGGCCTCCAGGCTTCCAGTCGGCCCTGTCAGTCATCGTTGACGTTGGCCTATCAATGTGAGTAGTCTGTGTGTTAGGGAGTGAGTCGGGAAGGGTGAGTGTGGGTGTGAGTGAGTGAGTGTATGGCAGTGCAACCCGCTCAGTCAACGCTTTGTTTAATTATTTAAAGTGCAAAAAGTTGTGCTTCTAAAACACGCATACGAAATCCCAAATGAGTTCATTTAAAAAGCGACTGCTTCGTTATCTTGCCAGGTATTCAGGCACGGCAGATGAGGGAGGCGGGTGGCAAGGTGGGCTGGAGGAAGGCAGGAAAGCAGCGAGTCAGTGGCGCGGCGCCATCTTGCTAAATATTCAATAAGCGGCAATTTTTGTAGCATACAAATGGGCGCATTAGGGCGTAATTTACAATCGACGGAGCTGGTGGAGCGCAAAAGTCGAGGACGAGTAGTTCCAACTCGACTGAATGAATGTGTGTGGGTGGGAGTGTGGATATATATGCGTGTGTCTGTGTGTGTGTGTGCAGTAGCAATCCTGCATTCAAGTGCCGTGTGCGAGCGTGTCTCTGTCTGCATAACCAAATGAGTCAAAAGGGAAACATTAGTCATGCCAAAAATATGGATGCCACACAGGAAGCAGGAAGCAGCATCAGTATCCAAAGCATCCACAGCAGCAGCCAGAAAGTTAATGTCCTGGCCATAGTGGCACTAGTCTGGCTTCTATATGCCGCACCGTTGATCGGCTTTAAGCCCTTTTTAGGCAGCCAAATTGCGAATTGCCATCAACACTGTGTTTTAATTAGTGCCGGGAACGACGAGAATTTCTACAAAATTCATTAAAGCTAAAGTCACCGAAGCAGGAAGAAGAGGAAGGGCAAGGGGGAGGGAAAGGGGAGGGGGAAGAGAAAGACAGACTGGTAGCAGCATCTGGTGAAATCGTAATAGAAATGCCAGTGCGATGCCAAGGCAAATGTCTGCCTGGCTGGCTGGCTGACTGGCTCTTGCCACCTGGCTGGCTCAGGCTCATGCTCAGGCTCAGTCTCCAGTTCGGTCTCCAGCTCGGGCTCGTTCACGGGCCCAACTTTGGCGCTTGTTAGTAGGAAACAATGTCAAACTCATTAGTGCTCCCAAAAGGCTTTCTTTTACAGTGTCGCCAAGCAGTTTATACACACACACACACAGCGCGAGAGTCTCTCTGCCGCACACACGCGCACACACACACACACACACACACTCTTGTGCATTGGTAGGTGTCCTTGTGTGCGCCACTGTGCAGCAGCAACGGCAGCGACGACGGCAGCGACAGCGGCAGCATTCGCTTTGAACTTTTTCTTCGCATTTACTTAATGGATTAATGAGATTTTTTGTTTGCCAAAGCCAACATCTTGGAAAGGCGCCTAGGCAAAGGTGGACGCTTGGAGAAGGAGAAGAGGTTAGCTTGGTTTTCTCTCTCGTGTTTCCCATCTCTTTTTTTCCTCTTCTCGTTTTTGGGTAAACACATTTTATGTGCAAAGGTGCAAAATGCAAAAGCAAAGACTGTTTTTAGGTTACAAGTTTACGAAACGGGAAATGGGTTTTAAAGTGCTCGAGACATGCATACAGTAGAGTTAAGCAGGGGCGTCTTTAAACTCTCTTTAAACTTGCTGGGAGAGAAACTTATTTGCGTAGATTGGATTAAATATGGTATTAAGTTATTAAAGTCTTATTCATTAAGTGTGACCTAAGTCGATACACTATCCTAGGTTGATCTAGTCAAGGAAAAGACTGTCGATATCACTATCGATAAAACAGTGTTTAATAATGCAGATAGAGCTAGAAAGCGTCACTATCGTTTAAGAAAGCCAAGTAAATAAATTAAAATTGTGCTGTCATTTAAGAATTCCAATAAATCAATAAAGTATTATTAATGGTTAGTTATTTTTATATTCCACAACTTGGATAACTGTTCCTTTAATTTCATGACTTTCCTTGCTGCTTAAATTTCTTTGCCAGCACTCATATTATTTGTCATATCTAACTAACGAACAAATCCTGTAATCTTACCTTGAAAAGCAAACAAAGACTCTGCGCAAAGAATATAAAAATAAGTCGCATTACAAGTTTGAACAAAGTGAGCTCGACTTGCAGATACCCCGTGAAAATTCTACTGTTTTGATAACAATAAATTTTAAACACTTCAACGGGAGAAAAATAAATATATTACATTTTAAAAATACTTGTACTATCTTCACTTATACTACATCTTAAAGAATTTCATTAGAGAAATTGCTTTACATTACCTAAATAATTACAAATAACCTGTTGATAATACATACAGTAAGTTACTCTATAAATATTTGACAGAAACGAACTTTTTTAGCTGCTACCTCTAAACGTTTTATTTTGTAAGCAGGAGTCACTTAAGGGTTAAATCCCACAGGGTATTTTAGCGACATGCTGCTCCTCCCTGCATAAGCGAATGCGTAAAGCCCTGTGGACACCTTAGCTGTTGAAGAGGGCGCCCCTCTTTAGTGTCATAATCACCCAGAACAGGGAGAGGGCGAGAAAGAAGGCTGAAGGGCTGACGTTTTTCAACACTTGACATTCCCGGGCGCAGCTAAGCTGAGCAGCTGCCCTGCCCGGCCTGGCGCAAGTCACACAAATGACTTTGAATTATTTGTTTACCTGGGCCACGGGCAGCGCTGCTCCTTCCCCTCCCCCTCCCCCTCCTGGTGCTCCTGCTTCTTGCCGTGCTGTTCCTATTTCTGTGTGTTTCGCTTGTTGTTGGCAGAGCTTTTGTGGCTAGCCTGCACAATGGTGCGTAACAAATCGCAGCCATAAACTGTTAAAGGCAACGCGACGACGCCTGCTGCCTACTTACAGTGCGACAGGGGCTTCCTCCTTCTCCGAGTTCCTACGGAATCCTCAGGCTGCCATAATAATTCACAATTTTTCACAGTTAAGTGTCAGGGCGACGCAAAAAGAATGCCAACAAAGTGTTGTGCACAATTGTCGGTTACTAAGCGGCGCATTAAATCAAACGAGAGCAACCAAAAAAGACGACGGCGACGACGACAACGCCTCGACTTAACTAGCTCCTGCTGGCAGCCCACGCTGCGTATGCGCAACGTGCATCGTACCCAGGTGCAGCGGCAGCAGTTGCAGCAAACAGCACAATTACATGATTATGCATTTGCAAAAGCCATTTAAATGTCGTAGCCAGGCAACAATCAAGCGGATAGGATTGCCTTTGTGCTGCAACAGCACTGTAGCTGGCCTGGAGCAGACCAGCAGCAGCAGTCCTCCTGGCAGTCCACTGCATGCTGAGATAATGCCGGCGGCATTTATTCGGCTGCCTGCGCTCTCCATGAGCGCCACTTCAAATGTCACCACAGACGTCAACAGCGGCAGTAAACAACAACAGCAGCAGGCAGCAGTGGAGAAGGGGGAAGGGAAGGTACCCTGCAGAGAACTGGCTATTCTGCATACATGTGACAAGTGAGAGGCGAGAAAGTCGCTTCATGGCGGGCGCATATGTTGGCTACAGCAACCAGAATTATTTTCTACATCCACATCCGCTTCCGCATCCTTGGACCGTTCCATGTGCCTGTGCAAGCGACACTTGTGCGCTTGTCTCATAACCTTGATGTATGTTGTTTGTTGTTTCTCCCCCTCTCTCTCTCTCTCTCTCCTTAATTCTCTTCTGTTTTGCTGCTGTTTGTCATAGTTTTTCGTTCTCCGAAACAAAAATTATGTTTTGTCAACAACTTCAGGCCGAATCGAATGCGATTACTAAAATATATTGAAGGGGCGTGGATAAGTTATAGATCTTTGTATTTTTTTCTATTTCCAAGGCAGATAACGGTTATTATTTTCAAAGATGCAACTTTGTTTGTTTTGGGACATACATACCAGTGATTTAATAGAATAATCTACAAAAATAAAACAAATATTCATTATCCATCCAATATTTCTATTGAAGCACCCTGACTGGGTTGCCACTCATTGAAATGCAAATTAACTGAGCTTATCTATTTAAATCCTTTAACTTACTCCGCTTAATTTATCTCACCTTGTTTTTATGCGATATTTGTAACGTACTCAAATTGGATAAGCTTATCGAAAGTGTGCCGGCAAGCCGATCGAGATGAGAGGAATCAATTGAAGACTATATTTTATTTGTGTAACTTACTCAACACTTACACAGCCCCACAAAAAAAAAAAAGTGTCATGATCTGGATATGCGGCATATGCAGTTATGTAGATTTTGGGTCGCTGATTCTGAATCCGGCGTCAGAAATTCTCCATCACGTCTGGATTTCGACATAACCTCAAAAAACTGAAAAACGTTTCAATGGCCCCCAAAAGTTATAGCATCCTGATCCGGGAATGCGATATATGTTTTAATATGTATTTTGGCCTTCTAAGCCCGAATCCGAAGTCAAAATTTACCTAGCACGTCTCAGTTTCGACTTAACCTCAAAAAACTTGAAAATTTTTTAAAGCCCCAAAAAATAATGAAGGGTCATGATCGGGTCATGCGATACATGTTTCTATATGTTTTTCGACCTTCCAAATCCGAATCTGAAGTCAAAACCTGCCTATCACGTCGAAATTTCAACCTAACCTAAAAATTTTTTTGAAAAACTTTCAAAATTTTGAAATTTTTAATCATGGATTATGGCATTTGGTCAACTATGTACAGTCACGTTTTAATTTTTTGTTTTTTATTTACTTAATTAAAGTTTTGAAGTAAAAAATCATTACTCATATGAAATTTTTCAAAAATGTGATAAAATAACGGTCAAAAGGACTTGTATCAACGGGAAATTTTTTTTATATCATATTCAAATATATCCTAATCTAATATTAAAAACGGTTTCAAAATTTCAAAAATTTTTGAAAATTTGTTTAGGTTAGGTTGAAATTTGGACGTGATATGCACGTTTTGACTTCAGATTCGGATTTGTAAGGTCAAAAAACATATATAAACATATATCGCACTATCCGATCATGACCACCCATTATTTTATGGGGCCCCAAAATTTTTTGGAGTTTTTTGAGGTTAAATCGAAACTTAGACGTCTAATGTAAGTTTTGACTTCGGATTCGGCCTTAGAAGGTCAAAATACATGTTAAGGCATATATCGCATGACCAGATCAGGATTCTATATCTTTTGGGGCATATTTAAAGGTTTTTCAGTTTTTTGAGGTTATGTCGAAATCCAGACGTGATGAAGAATTTCTGTTGCCGGATTCGGAATCAGCGACCCAAAATCCATATAACTGCATATGCCGCATACCCAGATCATGACACTTTTTTTTTTTTGTGGGGCTGTGTTATCATTGGATCATTGCTTTATCGAAAGTGTGGCGGCTAGTCGATGGGCAAGAGGAGAATCGACCGAAGCTATGACGTCAAGGTGCAAACTTGACTGTGGATTATAAACACATTATTATCTTTTTAAATATACAACTTATAATGAGTTATCTTCTGTTCATTACAAAGGAAATTTAGAAACAGTTCAATATTTAACCACGTACATTCACAATTAATGTATAATAGTTTCCTCTCAGCAAAGTATAGTTAGAAAAAGATTTAGAATTTAAATCTTTGCAACAAAAGCTGAAAATTCGATCAGGCCACCAGGCTGATATATTGTCGCACTTCTCATTCACCGAGTTTCTCTCGCATGCTGAGAGTCATTTAGAAATTGTATTCCGTAGTATACTATGTGCTATATAATCGCATTCTGCAGTCAAAAGCAACTTTCTTTCGAAGACACCCCTTCCCGAGTGCCCCTCTTTGCCCTCCCCTCGACCGATTGAAAGTTCGGAGCTTGGCTTCTTTTGTTTCAGCTCAGCTCTGGAACAATGCAAGTCAAACAAGTTTGCCATAATTTATTATGAAATTTTCAATGCACTTGCAAGTAATTTACAGGCTGTGTGCTATCAATGGATGGGGGAGAGGGGCAGGAAGTGAAGGGGGCAGGTGTGCCCCAAGGGATGTCGACAGGTGGTGGTGGGGCAGGCAGGTGAGGCAGGCAGGTGCTGGCTCAGGTGCTTGGCAAATAAATGTGCCATAAAATTGATTGAAATTGCATTGTGCTTGTTTGTGCAACAGTTTGTGGCAAAACAAATAAGTTTGGCAGGCAGGCAGGCGCTTTGTGCGGCGAAAGAGTTTCTCGGGCAACCGGATATCAGCGCCAGTGTGTGACAGAGAGAGGGAGAGAGAGAGACAGAGCGTGCATTGTGGTGTGCAGACAATTTTGCTGAGTTGGTCGAGTTCCGAAGTTGCAACAAAAAGAAGACAAACAGCAAAGAGAGAAACGGAAGGAAGAGGGGAGGAAGCGAAAAGGGACACAGAGAGAGAGTGAGAAAGAGAAAGGGAGGGAGGGAGGGAGGTAGGTAGGTTGCTCCAACTCTTGCCCACGACTGAAACTTGCGAGTTTTAAACATTTTCATTAGCGTTAATTAATTTAAAATATACATTTTTTTTCTCACTGCGCAAGCAAATTACGCGTCGGACGAGCAGGCGAACGAACAAGTGGACGAGGGGACGGCGGGACAGCGAGACGGGGGGACGAATGGACAGACGATTCGGATGAGTTAAAACCTCTTATGCTGCGTCTAAAACTCAAAGCGCATTTACGCCAGCATCAGCAAAAATGGACCACAGCAAACGCAGTGCCACGCCCCCCCCCTCCTCCTTCCCCCGCAGTCCCCGCCTACGCCCCCAGTTTCGTGCAGCCTGACAAAGCTGTGAAGTGAAGCGAGTGCCCAGATGGGCGCAGCGCCAAGGGTGGGGGCGGGGCTGTGGGCAAAGCTGGCCACACTTTTTAATTACGCGAAAAGCAGCTGAGCCGCGCAGTTTTGGCTTTGAGGGAGCAAGTTGCGCAAAAAAAAGAAAGGATGAAAAACAAAAAGAGAAACACGAGAAAAGCAACAGGAAGAAAACGCAACTAAACCTGCTGAAAGGCCTCCGGCAAGCGGCGTGGCCAAAGTCACGGCCGGAGCTGCAGCAGCAGGTGGAGGAGGAACAGCAGCAGCAACTGAAGCTGGAGACGGTGCAGAGGCTGAAGCTGTAGCCGCAGCGAGCTGCAAAGATTTGACCGCAAGCAAAACATTTAACAGGGCGAGAGGAAGACGAAGGAGAGAGAGAGAGGGGGAGAGAGGGAGAAGGGAGCTGTGCCCTGGTCAGCGCTGAGCATTCCCATTCCCGCCGTGCAGATTAAATTCTGCGCTGCCCAAGGCCGCCAACTTGCTGTGACACTATCGAGCGCGCCTGCTGCAGCGCACGCTCAAGATGATGTCCATTATCAACACTCGAGTCTAAATTGATTAACCAACTTTGGCAGC
Organism: Zaprionus indianus; assembly: GCA_018904595.1. Taxonomy (NCBI): domain Eukaryota; kingdom Metazoa; phylum Arthropoda; class Insecta; order Diptera; family Drosophilidae; genus Zaprionus; species Zaprionus indianus. The sequence continues at coordinate 9,913,029 of JAEIHA010000320.1, forward strand.
GAGAGAAAGAGACAGAAAGAGAGAGGGAGAGAGAGAGAGAGAGAGAGAGAACTTGCAGCCAAGTCAGCTTGGCCAGCGGCAAGTGGCGTGCCAAGAGTTTCCACTGCAGCCTCGAAGTTATTAACTACTTGCAAAATACAAACTTGGCTAAGCACTGATTACCTGCTCTCCCTCCCTCCTCCCCTGTCTCCCCCTCTGCCCCGCTCTGTATACGAATTACACAAATGCGCATGTAAAGGAATTTGTTATGATTTTTAGCGTGCTTCGGCTTAATAATTCAAGTGGCAGCTGCAGCTTAATTAAAGCCAAATGCGGCAGCAACGGGGGAGGGAGGAACTCGCTGGAGGGGTTCGTGGTGCATTAATCTGGCAAATACTCATGGCACACACACACACACACATACACGCACACAAGTCGCTCACTAATGCAGCTGAACCGCACTGGAACGGTCTGTGGTGACCACTTCCCCAGTGCCTGCTTCTGTCTCTGCCCCTGCACCCTGCTGTGCCTGTTCTTCCTCTGCCTCTACTCCTTCTCCTACCCCTACCCCTTCCCCTTCTCCTGTCCCTCCCCCTCCGCCAACTCAGTGCTAAATTATGCTGATAAAAACAAGCGCTATGCAAAAGTCACGCGAGGTCAAGTGCGGCGTGAGAGAAAGGGGCGTAGGCGAAGCCGGAGACGAGTGAGATATGCACGACTTCCGCTCCTGCATCCGCTCCACAGGCCAGGAGGTTGAGTTCGGTTTGGTTTGGTTGATTTAACTAAATGGCGACAAGTTTAACGAGTGTGTCACAGATGAGATTCCAAGCATGCCAAGTGCCACGTACACAGATTGCCCCCAGACAGGCAGACAGGCAGGGAGGCGGGCAGCAGGGCGGACAGCCTGTTTGGCCACTCGAGTGGGCCACTATGGCAGCTGGCATATGTTAAGCTTGGGACCTAAACAAACACAGACACTTCTAGACACGCACACACACACACACACACACACACACACAGACTGGCGATGGGCAAAGTTTTGGCGTAGTAAAACTGCCCACATATTGAAATAAATGCTTTCATATGTGGCAAGCTAACAAATTTTATAGTTTGGCATCGAATTAGCCCTCGCTCGTAAAATGGCCGCCAAAAGGGGCGTGACAAGGCCGAGAATACAATACAAGCAAATTGCCCGAGCACAGCTGCCTTGTATTTGTATTGCCTTTGCTTTCTATACCCTCGAACCATAGGGTAAAAGGGTATTTTATTTATTAACTTTGTGCCAGTCGAAAATGTATTTAAAAGGCAAGAGAAGGCCTCACAAACCTAAAATATTATATCTATTGCTTATCTGTCTCAACAGACGAGTTAGTATAGCCATGTCTGTCTGTCTTTCAGTTCGTCTCTCTGTCTGTCTGTCTGTCCGTATGAACATCTATACCTCAGAGACTATAAGAACTAAGACTTCAAAAAAAGAAGGCAAAATTGAGTAAATATTGCACGCAGATCAAATTAAGATTTTAGCCACGCCTCCGTAAACCGATTCCAAGTATAATTTAATAGCAAAACAGTTCACTATCAATGCCCAAATGATAACTAAAAATTTGGTCACAATCGAATAAGTAACATCGAAGTTATCTAGCAAATAATTTTAAGAGTTGCTGAGTTTCAAGCTCCCTTAAGTATGCAACAGAATTTTTTTTTAGTTATTTATTTAATTTTAATTAGACAAGCGCACTATTACCCTTCTTGGGCAACTTAATCTTATCTGACTTAAATAAAAAAGAAAACATTTTGATCATCCGTGTGTAAGGTATATGACAATCGATTACACTCGATTCTAGCTTTCTTGCTTCTGCTGCTTTTTCTTGGCTTAATCCCCGATAAACTTTAAGCTGCTTAAGAGTCGAATGTGAATAATTCATTGCGAATAGGAAACTCTTTTATGATTCCGTTCATCGAATAAGTCAAGTAAATATGCATACGAAATGGAAAACTGAAATTATAGAAGTTCTCTTGTCTGTCTGTGCTGTCTGTCTGCCCAGGGTAATTGCGTTTGCCCTTTGATTATCGTTTCTCATTCAACGTGGCGTATGCGCAATGACGCATTATCAACTCAATTTGTTTGCTTGACAATGACCAAGCAAATTACGCTCGATTTGACTGACTGCTGGCTGCGTCTATTTTGGTATTTTAATTTATTTCATTACAGCAAATTAGCTCGACTATCGCTCCAGTGAGATCTAAGCTGGAGCCCGAACCCGAACTCGAAGCAAAGCCGAACTAAAGAGAGAACAACACTTAGGCAAATTAAAACGCAGAATACACAACAACAAGACAAACACAACATTGCAGACACACACACAAACAGGGAGAGAGGAACACACGCACAGGAAGAGGAACAAACACACAGAGAGAGCAGCACACGCACACTGGCAAAGGGACACTCACACAGAGGGGGCAGTGTGAATGATGAGACCAAATCAAAATCAAAAACGAAGTTCAAAATGTCGCCACACAGGCTGCAGCAGCTAAGGGGCAGGCATGTCAAGTGAGGGGGGGAAGTGTTCTGGCTGAGCATCGCGATAAGCAAAGAGAGACAAAGCAAACGTGCAGATTTTCTTGGCGGGGTATGCCTTTAAAATCAGACTAAAGAGCAGATGATATACAAGAGAGTACGATTGTGTGTGTCTGTGTGTGTGTGTGTGGGAGTATCTATGCCTCTGTGCTTGTGTGTGTGTGTAGCCAGGCGAGGATGAGCACAAAGCTGAGGTGGCTGAGCCAGCCAAATAGTCGTCGGCGGCGGCACAACTTTTGGCGGCTCTTACTCTCACTCACAGCCCTTCAAACACACACCCCCCTCTCTCTTGCTTTCCCCTCCCCGGCACTCTTCCCTTCTCTTTACCACTGCCTGCTCCCCCTCTCTCCATCTGTCTTTCCCCCTTGCCAACTCGCCTCGCTGGCTTTACTTGTCAGTCGGCCGTTTTGAGCCTGTCGTGTCGTTTAGATATTTGTTTGCCTCGGTTTGCTTTGCCTTCCCTGTTTTTCTTTTTTCTTCTTTCGTTTTCTTTTTTATATTTTGTCAGTTTTCAGTTTTGTGTTTTTTATTTAAGCCAAAGGATTATTTGCCTGGTTTATTCCTTTGAGCACGTCGCGTGCTTTGTACTGCGCTTTGCTTCGGTTTGGGTTTGTTTTGTCGGCGACGCCGTTGGGTTTCCTTGCGGTCGCCGGGTGGACCCTTCAGTTTATCAGCGCCAGCGACCTTGGATCGCAATCTCTGTGCTCCAATAAGTATGTGAGAGAGTCTCTCTGTGTGTGTGTGTGTGTGTGTGTTTGTGTGTGTATTGCTCTTGTTTATTTAGGTCGAATTTGGAAGATTAGAAACGAGGGACAGTGGCGCCAGTTAGTTTGCTTTATGGCTTAGCAGCTGTTTTTGGTTTATTAATTTCGCATTAAAGTGAGCAACATATTTACCCCCTCCCTTTCCCCCGCAACCACTTACCCTTTATGGCTTTTGTTGTCATGACACAGAATGTGAATAGAGTGCCCCCTTAAAAGCTGATCTAAAATCTAACTGAAAATCTTTATATGCGCATTAAATCTGTGTGGCAATCTCAAGCATCCGCATCATCCTCCTGCGTGGCTCTCTCATTAAATGTCTCAATTCCGGCGCGGCCTTAATAAAAATGCAAATAATCCGCAGTCGAGGCGAAGCGTAAAAGCGACTTCCTGAAAGGCGAGAAACAAAACGAAAAGAAAGCAAAAGGCACATCAAATTGCACGAGAGAATTATGACCTCTATGAGGCGGACGAGGGGCGTTCCCGTGGGGCGCTTTCTAGAGTTCCCAGGTTACTTCGACTTTTGGTTTACAGTTTTTTTTTTTCTTTTGCCACACTCAGCACTTTTTATGCGGCAGATTTATGAGCTGAGACATGGAATGATGACCCTTCTCCCACTCCCACTCTCTCTCTCCCCTCACTGATCTCTTCACCTTCAACTGTAGCTCATTTCGCTGCTTGGGCACTTTTTATGGTCCAGCACCTGCGGTCAGTTGCTCAGCTTCAGCTTCGCTTTAGTTCTGCTGGACAGGGCTAATAAACTTGGAATCAGCCAACTGATTTACATAAAGCCAAATGCTAACGCCTTTTCTAGCCGTTTTCAGCCAAAAAGGTAATTGCCTAGCCAGCCCCAAAGTGGGCGATGACAGCGCGACGCCAACAATCATTTGATTAAACCTGACCCCCAATAATGTTGAAAAAATAACTGAAAATTACTATATATATATATATGCACAGCGGATGAAACTGTAACAACAACATGTGTGCGGTTTTTATTAATACCCTACAATTAACTGCAGTAGAGTTGCCAAGGTTAAAGATAAACATAAATGAGCGAAGTAATTTTCCTGCTTTATGTGCCTCATAAAGAATAATGGAAACCTTTCAACCGTTTTAAGGCACAAACTTTACTTTCATCATAACACTCAGCAATTATGATTTGTGGGGGGTATCTCGCTGGGCGAATACCCTAAACTGGCTGGCGATAAATTTAAAAAGCCACAACAACAACAACAACAGCAACAGCAGCAACAAATAAAAAAGGTATGTGGAGAATGGGAACATGGAATTGGTGGCAATTGTTGGCAGCAGTTGTGGCACGCGATTGTGCCACGCCCACCCACTGTTGCCCGCCCACACCTGGTTAATGCAACGCTGCCGGCCCCAAAATGGCCGCCGGCTGTTGGTCAATGTGGCCAGGTTGGCGTCGTCGAGCTTTTCATTATTTTTTGTGATACCCCCAGTCCTTCCCCTTCCCCGTTCCCCGTTTCCCTTTCCTTGATTTTTTTACTTTTGTTTTATATTTTCTCGTTTTTTTTTTCTACTTTGCTTTGCGGCTGCTTTGTTTTTGGCCTCGTGTCCCTTTTTGCGCTTACGCCATTCTCGTTTATTTATTAGCAATTTTATTAGCTATGAATTTGTTTGTTTTTATCGTAAAACCCGCCGCAGAGTTGCCGCAAAACACAAACAAACAACGGCCCACGTCCACGGCTACCCTATCTGCCCGCCCGATGGGGCTCTCAAAGGGTGCAGACTGGCCAGGACTGAGCGGACTGAGCTGCTTGTTGGCTGTGTTTGGCTGTTTTGCAGCCAAATGAATGTGATTTATATTTTCAATAATGAAAGTGACTCGCACCGCACTCGCTTCCGGCTTCCGCCTGCCTCCCCCGTCTGCCGCCTTCCCCGTCTGTGTTTTAAACATTTAAATTTAAATATATTTTCTATGCTCTGATTTATTGCTCTTTGGTTTTTTCACGTGCCCACGTTAATGTGGGTTGAGCCTGAGTGGGTGAGCGGAATGGTTGTGTGGGGTGCGGTCGAACCGGTTTCATGCCCGAGCAGACAAATGCTGTGACTGGAGCCGCTTCTATTTGTCTTGACTTGTCAGCTGAGGTGATTAAAAGTTTACAGTCACTTGGCTTGGCTCCAATCACAGACAATTCCAGCAAAGGGACTGCTGCGATAGGCGCCGAGGGTGTTTTGTGCCTAACTTCTTCCCACGCAGACCTCCATCTCAAAGAGCATTCCGTTGTGCCTTCCAAACCCCTAACTAGAGACGAGTCTAACTGCTTCACAGTGAGGAGCCTCATCTATTCCCAGTGGGAGGTTCTTTAACCCTTCGCAGAAATGACCCTAACAGCTTCAGAAGCCTCTCTCTCATCTCAGAGAGGCGCCTTATCTCTTTCCAGGGAGAAGCCTAACGCATTCATATAAAAATGTCTTACTCCTTTCCAAAGAGGTACCTAACTTCTACCTAGAGACGGCGTAATGCTCTTCTTTGGAAAGGAATGACCAACGAAGATCCTTACCCATTTCCAGAAACGAGCTTCTTCTGGGAAAAAAGCCTAACGCCTTTGCAGAGAGAAGTGCTTAAACCCTTTCCAGAAATTAACCTTACTCATATTCAGGAGTCTTATCCCTTTACAGAAGAGAGCCTTACTCATTTCTAGAGAAGAGCCTAACTCATTCCGTTAGAGATACCTTACTTCTTTCCAAAGCCTTACTTAACTGCTACACAGAGAATAAGGCCCATCCTTCTCTGCTAGCAGCCTTATACCATCCAGTTAAGGCACCTAACCCCTTTCTAAAGAGAAGCCTAACCCCTTTCATTTAATTTTGTAACTCATCTGAAATCTGTAAAAATATTTATTAAATAACTGTTAATTCGCTCGAGTTCGCTCTTAAATTTTATTAGCTTTACCCTCACGCCACTCGCTTATGGCCACTCATGAGCCTAACCCCTTCTTCTTCCCACACTCCTCCTACTGCTACTGGGCAACGTTATTCATGGCCCGCAGCAACTCACACATTTTGTGTGTGTGTGCTTTTATTTTGCTTTAAAACATGCGCTAAATGTTCCCCTTGCGGCAATTTAATAAAAATAAAAGCCGAGCCAACTTCAGTTACCTCCGCGGCAAGCAACGTCAACCCCTTTTCCCGCCCCTCCTCCTACTCCTGCCCCTGACTGCTCGACACACGGGGAGCCATTTCAGTTGAATGCGCGCGCGCTGCGTGCATTAAATTTTCACTATTCACTTGGAAAAAACCCTGAACGAAGAAAACTGAAATAAAATACTGACGAAGTGAGAAATAAAGGTAGACGAATGTAGAGGCAGATAGAGAGATGGGGGAGGGCAGATGAGTGTGGGAGTGGTAGTGGGAGTCGGAAGGGGGGTCGGCAGATTGGTGGCAAGGTAGGCCGCGCAACGCCTCGCCAAGTGTTGGCCATAAGTCAGCAAACATGAATAACAAATCAATTCAGTTTCAACGTCCGTGTGAAATTCTTAAGCCCCTTTCCCCCCCCCCACCCCTACCACACCTACACACACACACACACTCGCGCTAGCAGGACTCATTTGAAAGGTGCGAAAACGAACTGTTGAAAGGCGTGCAAAGCAAAGTCGCCGACACAGACAGCAACAGCAACACCAACACACACACACACACACACAGCGAGAGAGGCCATAAAGGACGGTGCTTAAGAGGCTGCTGTGTGTGTCTGCCTCTGAGTGTGTGTGTGTGTGTGTGTGTGGGGCATAGTTCGGCGTTAATGGCAGGCAGCCTTTGTCCGCTGGGCGTCGGGCATTTTGAATTTTTAATGCATTCCGCCCGCCTGCTTAGGGTTCGCTCTCCACGTCGCTTGCCCCGCCCACTCCCACCCACTGCTTCTACTGCTCCTTGACGTTGTGTTGCTCCACTTTTTTTTAGGCATGTTTGCATACACTTACGCCCAGCAAACTATGCATATGCATATGAATGCTGCCTCTGCCAGTGTCTCTTTGGCGAGTGTGTGTGTGTACGAGTGTGTGTGTGTGAGGCTGTTTGGGGCTACTCGCCGCCCCAGTCCGGGGCTGTCCCGACTTTTTTTATGCCATGGCAAAATTGTCCGGTAATAAATTTTCAGCGTTTCCTGCCGACAAAGCGCCGCACTTTACAACACTTTTGGCATAAACAAACAAACAGCACACGAACACACACACAGGCACTTGCGCGCACACACACTCCTGCACTTGCAGCTGGCCATGCGTGTGAATGGGCTGTGCAGGCGCCTCAGTGTGCGTGTGCGAGTGTGAGTGCGCCATGGCGTCCATGTAACGGAAGTTAAGTACGCACTAAGTTGAGCTCGTGCGCTTGTAACGACGCTTCCTTCATATGTTTTTTGATACACGCCTCACACACACAGACGGAAGGCTTGTGCTGCTCTTGGCCTGCAGGTGAAAATGTTTCACTTCTTTAATGTGCATGTGCATGTGTGTGTGTCAGTGTGTGTGTGTGTGTACAGGGCGCTGTCCAAAGGCTTAAAACAAAACTTTTGCGCTATGGCGTCAAAATTAATGTCGACATCGTTGCCGCTGCTGCTGCTGCGCATTACTTAGGGCTGCTGATGAGCTGCTGCCAATGCAAGCACATGTGTGTGTGTATGTGGGCACAGCACAGGGCGTTTTGCATATTTATGGCAGTCCTGTGCCCATCGAAAGTGGCCTGCAAAAGGGGCATATTAGTTAGCCCAAAGGGCAACTTCACTGAACTTTATAGTTGTAAATTCTTCATATGAGAACATACATATGAAGAACATGTTGTTTATATATATTACCCACCTTATACATATATTTTACAACACTTTACAGGTCATCTAACAGTCGAGGCTGCTTGACTTTATTCACTTGCTTTTTTCAGTGCTTGTCACTTATGTTTTTATGGTGTTAAGTACGTTTTTAAAAGAATTGCGGATTTACTTAGCACAATGAGCGAAAATCACATGAACGCAATTGGAGTTGGGATATTTTAATTTAAGACCAGAAAGAAATTTTACCTTATACATACATTTCAAACTCTTGCTGATGTAACTTGCGTTAGTCATGCTTAGTTCATGTTATAGGAATGGTATAGAAATGAAGTGATGTACATACATGTATATTTAATCATTTAACAACATGTGAATCAACTAAGTTGTTGTATGATCCCTGCATCCTTACTTCGGACTCTGACTCTGTATGTGGTAGATGATTGCTTTTTAAAAAATACAAGAACTTCTGTTCTTAGAGACCTAAAGCGATTATGTCCAAAATTCAAGAAAATAAAGTTCTCAGGCAGATTGCAAATAATGACATCAGTGAATTACTGGACTACACTGGAATATTCATATACCTTTGGTTTAAGTTCTGTTCGGCAGTCGATAAACAAAGTTACTTGGTATAACAGTTCGATTCAAATCAACCTGGCGCGTAACCGTGAAAATCATGTAGGCCAAGATTCTCCTAGATAACTTTAAAACTGCGGCACACTGTATATTCTGAATAATAAATTTAATCTATTCACGCTTTGGCATTGTTTTCGGTTCCATTAGGCACCCTGTGCTGCTTGGTGTGCAAAAATTGAGCACAAGTGTTTGTGAGCGTCCTGGTTCTTGCTTGAGCTAATAAAACACTTGCCAACACTGACACTTCAGGCTAATTATGCGCAGTTGTGTGTTGTGTAGGTGGCAAGAGGGCGGGAGGAGGGTAGGCAGATGCGGATGAAGTGTGCATACATATCTATGTAGGTGTAGTGCTGTCATTAACTGTCATTACACAATTTCCATAAACAACTAGTGTGTCTATGTTTTCTTCTTTGTGAAAGTATGTGTTAAGCAGTGCGTGCGTGTGTGTGTGTGTGTGTGTACAAGGCTGAACAGAGAGAGCTGCAATAAAGTTCGCCACGATTGTGCAGGCGAGTGAGTAAGTGTCTGAGCCATTGTTTGTCCTTAGAAACTTTTTAAATTGTGTTAAATATTCCATTAAACAGAAAGCTTTTTTGTTTGCAACTGCAACTGCAACTGCGTCAGACACACCGATGGCTGATGGCTGGGCGGGTAGATTGAATGGTTAAGAGAGAGAATGGACGATGGAACTCGAAGTGGGAGTCGATGGTGATAGTGGGAAAGGGGCCAATTACTCCGTTGTTTCCTCTGCAGGCCCATTCAGTATAAGCTAGCAATTTGTATTATAATTTAATGCATCGTGTTTTTTTTTTAAGTATATGGATATTGGAAAGTTTCGTAGTCCCGCCTGACTTCATTATGTGCTGCATTAATTGAGCAGTCAAGCTTTTTAAATAATTGAAAAACATGAACTTCATCTAAGTGGTTTCGTTATCTCGCATTGTAGAAGAAGGAATATATATTGTGAGTAAATTTATATCTGGAATTTGAAAATAACAAATACAATTAGTTATAATACCTACTTTGATAGTTTTTAAAAGTCAATAATTATTAATTATAAATTATATCTACTGTTGTTCATTTTAATTTAAAAAAATATTACATTCATTAAATAAATAAATATCATTTCAATAATGAAATATCATGAAAAATGAATAAATTAAAAAATACCCGTCTTTAAAGTAATTAATATTTGTTGTTATTTTTATTTTAAATAAATTAATATTTATATTTTTTCGTTATGTACGTTGAACGTTTCAATTCAAATGCTTGGCCACACTGTGACGTCATCAACATGGCGAACATGCGCACTGCGCAACACTAGTCACACACATGATTTCGGTATTTTTTAGCACCAAACTGTTCAGGGTTGATGCGGAGCTGGAGGAAAATAATAAGCAAAACAGCAAGCAGTAGGCGCAGTGAGAATGTATAATTTAATTTAACTTAATTAAAATTAGTTGGCTGCGCTAGATTTCATTTTTCTCTCTCCCACAGCGGCCGACAGTGACAGTACGCAGTAAACGTTGCAAAGCATCGCAAGCAGGCACACAAAGCGAAAGTGTCAACGTTTTTGTAACACATTTTCCAGTGCGACGACCGACAACGAAAAGTGGTTGAAAGAAGAAAAACCACACGGAAAATGCAGAAAAAATTTAGCCGGGGCTGCCGCTCAGCGCTGGCGCTGCTGCTGGCCTGCTCTCTGCTGCTGGTTGGCCCAGCCGTCGCCGATGCAGAAGTCGATGAATTTGACGACGGAATTGTGGAAGATGTGCAGGTGAGCCCATATCCAATTCTCAAAATCAACATGCAGCAGTCATGCCCGCATGTGTATACATACATACATGTGTGTGTGTTTGTATGTATGTGCCATATACATGCGTATCTAGGTATGTACGTTGATTGGGGGCCGGTGGTAACCGGCGCACAAAAAAGTACACGTCATTGGAAACAGATGTTCTAGCACGGGGTAGAACGATTTCTGGGAGGGGTTAATAGTGCCAGAGTTAAGCGTGACTATTGTTTATGGCCTACGACCCGCGTGCTCTTCTCACTGATTTTCCAAATTCGACATACACGAGAAGTGTATGTGTAAATTAAGTCAACTTACGCAAGCCCCCGTCGCTCACTCTTACTCTTACTCTCTTTCGCAACTCTCTTAGTCGCGAGAAGTGTGTCAGCCGCGTGTTGTTGGTTTTCTTTATCGATATCTATGCCGCTTATCTCGAGTCTTGTCTTAAATTTCAACGTGTCTTTTAGGAGGAGGCTGCTGGTGTTGCCCCAGAGGAGCTGGTCTACGAGAGCCCCGTTATAGAGCCAAAGCTGTTTCACTTTGCCGACCATTTCGATGATGTTGAAGCATCTCGCAAACAGTGGGTCCATTCCCAGGCCAAAAAGGAGGACATTGCCGAGGAAATTTCCAAATACGATGGCATCTGGAACTGGGAATCACCACAACGCATTGTCTGGCCCAAGGATAAGGGTCTAGTGCTGAAGTCCAAGGCAAAACATGCCGCCATCTCGGCCCGTCTTAGGAAACAATTTGACTTCAAGTCCGAAAAGCCTTTGGTGGTTCAATATGAGGTCACAATGCAGGTGAGTTCTCCCTCCCTATCTATTCCAAATCCGCCCCAGTTTTCCTAGTTTCTATTGCAAAGGCTATGCGGATTGCATCAGCCGCGTAGCCCAATTGGCTAATCCAATTAATAGTAACTGTCACTAATCGACCCAATTCCATTTGATACTCTGTCCCACCCACAGGAGGGTCAAGAGTGCGGTGGCTCGTACATTAAGCTACTGTCGGCAGGCAAGGAAACCGAGGATCTTACCACGGTAAGTTGTGACAGCTGAGAAGCACCCAAAATCGATATATGGTATACGAGTATGTTTATTGTTTGTCTGACAATTATCATTCTGGCGTTGTGTTGTAGTTCAATGACAAGACACCCTACACCATTATGTTTGGACCGGACAAGTGCGGCAACGATGTGAAAATGCACTTTATATTCCGTCACGTAAATCCAATTAACGGCACCATAACGGAGAAGCACTGTAACAAACCAAAGTAAGTGCGTCCCTCCCCCGTTCTCCCAAAACCTACCCTGCCCCGTGGATTGCCTGCCTGCCTCCGCTATATTTGCTGTTCTCTTCATTAGTCAACATGCACAGATAAGCCGGCGCGCATCTATGGACATATTTCCATTCACCCCATGCGCAACAGTTGCTGCTGCTGCTGCTTCTGCTGTTGCTGGTGGTGGCAACTGATTGGCGCGCGGTCATTCACTTCTTCGCACTTTCATTTGTTGCGTGTTTCATTCTGTTTTTAGGAACCGATTGGAAGAGCCCTTCAAGGACAAGCTGCCGCATTTGTATCAACTGGTGGTTCGCCCTGACAACAGCTTCGAGATACGATTGGATCATAAGATCATTAACGAGGGATCTCTGTTGACCGATTTCAAGCCAGCTGTCAATCCACCAGCAGAAATCGATGACCCCACTGACCAGAAGCCAGCGGATTGGGATGAGCGCGAGAAGATTCCAGATCCATCGGCACAGAAACCCGATGACTGGAACGATGATGCACCAGCGCAGATACCCGATGTGAGTGCTGTCAAGCCTGAGGATTGGCTGGACGATGAACCCGATATGATACCCGATCCGACTGCGGTCAAGCCAGAGGACTGGGACACTGAAATCGATGGTGAATGGGAGGCACCGCTGGTCGATAATCCCGTGTGCGAAAAGGTTGCTGGCTGCGGCAAGTGGCAGGCACCACTCGTGCCCAATCCCGAGTACAAGGGCAAGTGGCGAGCACCGATGATCGAGAATCCCAACTACCAGGGCAAGTGGGCACCACGCAAGATTGCCAATCCTGACTTCTTTGAGGACTTGCAGCCATTCAAAATGACGCCGATTGTGAGTGTTTTCAAAGAGAAAGAGGCTCAAACATTGTTTCTGAACTTTTCCCCTTCTCATTTCATTCTTAGAGCGCTGTGGGCATTGAGTTGTGGTCAATGTCAAACGAGATTCTCTTCGACAATCTGGTCATTACCGATGATATCAATGTGGCACGCGAGTTTGCCGCCAACAGCTTTGACATCAAGCGTCGTTACATCGACCGTGAATCGGTAAGTTGGCGCTTAATGCCTTTCCCATCCTAAACATATCCAGACAGAAATCAAACAAACAAACAAGCTAACCATGTAAACACTGCTCTGCATACGGAAGAAAACACTGTGGCATCGTCTGATGCGGCACATGAACTACAAGCCCGGCTGGTGGGCGTTGTATTTCCTTTACTTGCTGATTCCCGCCAGCTGTTATGTCTTCTATTTATATCGACGTGCCAAAGAGGTTGAGAGTGTCACCCTTATGAGGGACTTTTTGTACGCTTCTGTGGATTACTTGCACATTTACACACACATTCGCTCGACTCTCATTGCTATTTGCCTGCACAATGCACACACCCCTTATTGCTATTTGCTTCATTTCATTTTGTAGGACACATTCGTCAATAAGGTGCTCGAGCTGGCCAAGACCAATCCCACAATTTCGGGAGTCGGCTTGGTGGCTGTCCTAGTGCTTACTGTATTCGGCATATATTTAAGATTTGGCAAATCAACTAAACAGGTAATGTTGCTAGATGCGCTTGAAGTGCTATTGTGTGATCATGTGATTAATGTGGCAAATTACAGGACGCTGCTGCCACTGCAGCTGCTGCACAGGCCAAGAAAACGGATGCACCACAGGCCGATGATGAAGAAGGAAACGAACCTACTGGCAACGAAGATGCAAGCGAGGGAGACGATGATTCGTCAGCAGCAGCAGCAGCAACGGCAGAGGTTGAGGGCAATAAGACAGACAGCGCCAAGTCTGCCAGTCCCAAGAAGAACAAAAAGTCTGATTTAGATGTAAACGAGCAAGTCAGCGATGAGCCCACACAGACTGAGGTAAGTCACAGTCCACACGATATACCCTCAATACTAATACTGTATATACCTCCAATACTGATGCTCTTTCTATTTGTGCACACAGGAATCCAACACGAAATCCACCCGGAAGCGTAATGTGCGCAAGGATTAGGATTGCAGCAACTTAATCTAATTCCAAAATTCTACAAAAACAAAAGGAAACTTCAAGCAAACAATGAAAGTGAGACACAACAGCGCGTCACATGAATCATTCATCACCATTAACCCAGACTCAGACTCAGTTCAGCGAGTCACAAGAAGAGGAAGGCAGAGGAAGCATGTCTCATATATACCAAAACTGTTGTTGGTATTTCCACAGTTGTTTGCTGACAGGCATGCAACTGATAATTTAATAAACTAGTTTATGTGGTTTAGATTGGTTTAGTTCTCTATACGTACGTACTATCTGTATTATCACTGTATTTTTGTTGTACATTCTCAATACTACCACACAACTGTCGTACCTATGTTATTTTCCGACACAATTTTCATTTGTGCTCAATTCAAATTCAATTTTCAACGAATTAATACAAGAACAAAACAAAAAGCAACTAGACAAATGAGGGAAACAAAGAGGATGAAGATGAAGATGATGAGAAACCAATAAGCGAAACGTACTCCAGAGAAGAGAGGAAGGGATAAATCTAGTTTAATATTATGTAATTTAAACGAAATTTATAAATACGCTAGTTATACTCGAGAGTTTAAACAATTTTCATTCTTCATTTGTATCAATGAAAATCTACAACGTAAATAAAACTGAATGTCAAAACCGAAAATATTTTAATTCCTATGTACATCCGCCGCCAAGCAACCCGGAAGGACTAACCAGGCCTGTCTGGCCCGACTGAATGATGGCCTAACTCTTTTTCCACCACCGAATGTGCGGGTGAGCCCCCTTTGACCCTTCTGCAATGTGTTAATTTAAATGTCGAACCCTTGTGTAAATGGGATTGAGGGCGGACCAAATCAGATTCAGCTGCGAATGGAATTCATGCCTCGTGGTGCATGCCACCGCAGCCAGACGCTGCTGCCGCATGTTGTGCGGTTTTAGGAGTATTTGCAATATGTATGCGATATGATTATGTTTTGGTACTTGGATAATTCACTCTGATGCCCTTTATGTAATTAAATTGAGTCTCAGTTTAACTGCCGCCTTTCCCCGAGACACTCGTACTTTAAAGTCGCCACAATATATCAATATCCTTCGCGTTCCATTCAAATCCATTTGCTACACCCATAAAGATGCCAGGCCAGACAGGCGCAGGGCGAAATTGTTAATGAAATTGTTATGACAACCCAAACTGATCTGCATACAGAGACGTATATGAGCATATATACATAGATGATTGGATTGCAAAACACTTTGCATTCTGATTAGATTTATGTCCTTACAACAGATGTGTGTATCGTGTGTGTGTGTGTGTTTGTGTTTGTGTTTGTGTTTGACTCCGATTTCGTCTTCTATTACCAATGCGCAGACCTTTTTGCCACAAAAGGTTAAATGGTTTGCTTGGGGTTCCCTGATGTCTCTGCCGATAGCATGCTGTATTGACGCACTTAAAAGGATTAACGTTTTTCTGCTGACTGTGTGTGTGCGGGGAGGGGGAAGGGGAACGTTCGCTGCATATTAAAATAACATGATGGAATCGCAGAGTGGTTTGCGGTCTTTCTACATTTCATAGACAGCCCTCAAGGGCGGCAGTCAAACTTGGACTGCAATTATGCCGTCTGGTGGCCAGTGTGGATGCCCCCACCCGCTGGTTTTCCATGCGTAAGCATTATAATTTTAATAAAAATGTGTTTTTTTTGTTGTTGTTTTTGTCATGGCTTTGAACCCTTCAAGCAGACAATAAACATGCAGGAGCAGGGCCCAGTCAGTAAAAACTCCTCTGGGGGGTTTCTGAGTGAGTGCTTTAAGTAGAATTAGTTAAACCGTCTAGCTGGGGTCAGCAGCACTTGGGGGAGAGACTCTATCTGGGGATGCGAAACAGGAACTGGAGTTGGAGCCAGTGCGGGACTTATTGAAGTTGCTTGCAGATGGCAATCAATGCGTAAGCGAAAGTACCGCGCCATATGTAATATTATTGCAGACATGGAGTAAACCCAAGATTTGGGGTTGCTCGCGAGGGTTGTTAAGCCTGCAGATTGTGTGCCGGAACTACCATTCTGCTATTTTTGCAAGTTCCGTACAATTAAATCGTACATCGTGTGATGAAATCGCATTGGGAACTGCCAGACAGCACGAGAGTCCTTCCTGACTGCGAATTAATTGGGGGGCATTCAATGCAGGCTCGATTTCACAATAAAGATTATCGGAGGATCAAAAATCATAAAAATAAATTGGTTTTCACTACTTTGCCAAACTTGTGACACTAATAATGCTTCTGGAATATTTATATCCTTCTGATATTGCTATTATTGATTACGTGCTGCGATAAGGACGTAGCAATAACAATTGTACTATAAATAACTTGTGCTTCTTCAAGTCGAAGGCATTTTGGAAGCGATTTTATTGTGACTCTGCATTTTTACACGTTCTAAAGTGAACAGAATATGACGAACTAATGCAGAGTTATTTTTTGTAGAAGGATTAGATTACAAAGTTCGAAAACTTAAAATATATGCAACCTCGATATTACTTAATTTAATAATACTACAATTATTATTTTTGTTGAGAAGGGGATCTATTGTACACCTGCGGAGCATAAAGCTTCATTGTCGTCATTCATAAATTCTAGGGCTTTTCGAGAAGGCGTCTTTCTAGTGTTGCACATGTCATCAGAGAACGTTAATAAAGTAATACTTATAAAAATTTTTGCTGAAATTATTCATTTGTTACAACATGAATTCCTAAAATCAAAAACAGAAATTGTTCACAGGCCTCTTCTTGCTTTCTAACTTGACTTATTTCGACTAATTGAAACATAGCCACAGTCTCGAACCCTTGTACAAAACTTCACAGGGCTTATTAATATATTTTCGTTCCTGTAAAATATCCCTGTTGTTCTAGAAGTGTCGATTAGCTATACTTAAACTACTAATGCAAATACTGCCTGCATGGGTAGTTATCCTAATCATTTTACGACCTGAATTAAACGCCTATGTTCATCGTTATTTACGTGCATGTTTTCTGACTATATTTCAATTTCAAAAACAGTTGAAATGTCAAATAATATATTGCTTCCCGCAACTGTGGAACTGGTTTAATTGTAGAATTCGTTCAGTTTCCCGACTGAAGGTTTCGTTCTGTGTGAAATTATTTGGATCCTAGTATGAAGTTCTTTCGTCAAGTGTGGAGTCTAATTTTAAAACTCCAAAGAGGGCGTGGTTTACTTATCGCCACCTTGGGAGTATTTAAAACACTGCTTGTCGAGCAATCCAAAGACACGATCCCATTTGTGTCCCGGATGACAGCATCAGGTAAGCAGTACACTGCTTGGCATGCTTGCTTTTCAGTGCAGTTCCAAGACACGAACCCATTAACGTCAACGTCGTGAATCGCCCTGTGCAATGCATATAAACTGCATTAGGTCTAAAAGTGTTAGTGACATTGGCTAAATGAATTGTGTACTTGCTAATGTGTATAGCGTGTACCAGACTCAAATTGTTAAATTGTACCGACAAGCGGCACTTGTGTTTGTGTCTTTGCTAAGCTAACTGAAGCTCAAGAAAATTTAAATTAATTTAAATTGAATTAAATTAAATATATACTTCTGATTATACTTCCATATCATTTATTGATCCAAATGAAATGAATGAATATAAAAGGAATATATTTATTTGTACTAAAATTGCAATTGCATAAACATTTAAAGTTGCTCTTAAGACTAAGTAAGGTATATTCAAGTTGAAGCTAAGTTCTCTTACCGACGCTGGTGGAGGACGTTGACATGGAGCGCAGTTCTGTGGTGCGCCTCGGCACATCCATTCCCACGTGGGCGGGGCAGATGAGTGCCAGCCAGGCCCGTCGATTCAGCGTGTTGAGCAGCACAAAATAGACAAAGAGCACGAATCCCTGCAGTGTGGCCGTGAGGCAAAAGAGATACGAGAACACGATGCCCAGGTGCAGATAGCTGCAAAGGCCAAAGATCCAGGTGAGGCCGAGCAGGAAGAACAAGAGCACGGAGAGTCGCAGCTGCTGCACAATGAGCTGGCGTCGGGGATTTAAGGCTCGATAGATGCTGTAAACGATGCACAGCATCATGGCACAGTTGGCAATGGTGACCAGGGCAATGGGCAAGACCACGCCCCAGGCCAGGCCAGTGCCCGAGGGATAACACAAGGCTGAGCGGGTGTCCGACGGCCTAAACGACTCGGGCTGCAGCAGCACAACACTCAGCGTGGGCAGCAGTGGCAGCAGCCAGGCAACTAGCGCCGACAGCAGTATATAGTGTTGGGGGCGTGCCACGCCTATGACCGTGACATAGCGCTGGAACTGCAGACAGGCGATGATGAGCATCCAGCTGAAGATGACCAGCACGGAGTATTGCAAGGCAGCGCCCGACAACAAACAGAGATTCCAGTTCTCCTGCAGACTCAGCTCGCCCTGCTGACTGAGCAACCCGAAGAGCAGCAGTTGCAGGGCCAGCGCCAGGCAGAGATGCAGCAGCACCTTGGTGGAGGCCTGATCACGCCACTTCTTCACCAGCGCCGCCGTGAGAAAGATGCCAAGCAGACCGAACAGCGACAGGCTGCAGCCCAGCAGAGTGACCACATCCAAGAGCTGCTCATGCGGCGCCAGCTCCTCCGATTGCCACTGAGCATAGCTGCCGCCAATCAGGAAGGAGAACTGTGTCAGGTGCTGCGCCTCACAGAGCACAACTTGACCAGCGCTACTCTCGTTGCTCGTCGTCACTCCCGTGTCCAGCCAGGTCTCGTAGTTCCAGTAGCCACAGCTACCAAGTCGGGCTGTCTGGCGCAGTAGAAAGGGAAATGCTGCTGGCAAGTTGCTAGCTGGAAGGGGAACATGAGTGGGAACTGATTGAAGATTTACTTGGCACACTCACTCTCAACTCCCGGTATGGTGATGGACAGCACTGGACCACGAGGACGTCGCTTGTGCTGCGCTGAAGTGTCCACAAAGAGCGCCGCATGTGCGTAGATCTTGAGCACCAAATAGGAGGCGCCTCTGCGCTGCAGATGTTGCCACAGTTGCTGTGGCACAAAGGAAGCAGTCTCCAGACTGGACTCCTGTTGCAACTGCTGCACACTCTCGTTGGCCTGCAGCAGGCGATACCAGAAGCCGTTCATAGAGTGCTGTCTATGTGGAGCTGCTGCTGAGTAGATGGCAATGCCGGAGATGTTCTCGCACAGTGGATTCACATAGAACACACTCAGGTTGTGGCTGAGCAGTGCCTGCACTCCCCTCGATGCCAAGTTTACCGTCTCCACAGCAGTTCCCGACTCACCTATCAGCTTGCCACAGCCTGCTTGTGGCACAAGTTGCTGCGGCAATGCATCCATAAACTGCTCGAACTTACTCAGCAGTGCGTTGGTGGCATTCAGCTGCGCCGACAGCTGCAGCACCTGCGCATCCGTGGACATGATCTGCCTGCAGATGACCATCAGCTCGGCACTCAGCGATGCATTCACCTCCCCGACGAGTGACGAGACAATCTGCGCTGTGCTGTAGACATCGACGGGTGCCAGCTGCTGCTGGCCATGCGAGAGCAACTGCCTGAGCTTAGTCAGCACGACCGGTTTGTGGCTCTCCTCGCGCAGTCGATTGAGACGCTGGCTCAGCTCGTTGCCGGCACGACAAGTAACGCCGCGCTGCAGCTGCTCCCAGCTGGCTGTTGTTGCATTGACGACCTTGCACAGCCTCCGCACTGGCAGCAGCCCCTTGGGGTCCAAGCAAAGGTCTCGCATGGTGGCAAACTCTCCAGCTCTGGTGCGCTCAAAGCGATTCACATGCAATGCGCCACCTTTGACCTCTGCGAAGCTGTGCACAAAGTCTTCTGCCTCGCAGTAGAGCTCTGGCCGGCTCAGGTTGACCAACTGCAGCTGCATGGTCTGCTCCAGTGGCCTTGTGGTCGTCGTGGTCACATTTCTTGCCTGCCATTGCTGTTGCGGAAACAGTTGAGAGCTTCTGCTGGTAGTGCTGGGTAACTCGACCAGACGCACATGTGCCTGGACAGGCGGACAGAGCCGGAAGTGAAGCAGAAGTAGCCAGAACCCGCAGTGCATTGTCTGAGCTCAGTTCGGGCACATGTTCTCTCCGGCAAGCGGCTCGCTCGACTGACTCGGCACGACTTGTTTGTTCAAATCATTAGGTAAATTCTTTGGCAAGATGCGCTTTTCGCATTACGTAATTACTCGAGACTCGACTCGACTGGCTTCATTCATGAATGAAATGAATAATCACGGAGCCCAGCTTGGGCACTTGCGCGCACGCTTAGCTCAAGTTCGATCGGTAGCTGCTAGAGACGTCTGTCAAGACAATGTCTGTGTCTAGCTGGCCACCCAAAGTCACCCCTCAACTCTCGCTAATTGTTCGCGCCAAGCATCTGGCTTAAGCTGCCGACAACTTTTTGATATTCTCGAAAGCCTCTCGAGATTAAACGCGCGCTGCCTGGCTCTGCCAGTTCAGCTCAGTGTTCAGTGCTCAGTGCTCAGTGCTTCGAATGTTGATTTTCGCATTTTGTTTTAATCTTCGAACTTTTGTTTTGTTTTCTTCAGCGTTTCAACTTGAATTAAATTACTGCTACAATTCGTTAAAGGCTTAAGAGACACTGAGAACACTGGGAACAGGTGTGGGGCAGATAAGCGATAAAGCAAACAATTAAGCAGAGCCTAAGGGGATTTCGAGTGAGTTTGACGAACGCAACTTGAAGATACTCTACAGTAGTGATAAGTTACTGTTTGCTAATTGCCTTGGTTGATCTTGCATTTGGCAGACTATACAGGCACATAGTGTGTAATCAGTGTATCTACAGCTCAAATGGTGCAACTTTATTAGAGTTCAGTTTATTGTACGCTTCAACTAGTTAAAATAGTTCAAAAAGGGTATTTAAACTTGATCCAAAGGCAGAAGGTGGCGTGGCAGTCCCCACAAAGTGTATATATTCATGCATAGCCAAATTTATTAGGCGCTGTCCGTTTGTCTGTCTGTATAAACACACTCATCTCAGTTATTATAAAAGCTAGAGACATCAAAATTGGCATAAAGGTTTCTGTATATCAAGAGCAAATAAAAACAAGAGCAACAGTTGAGCGGCACGCGACAGTGGGATACCCTTCAACCTTTTTGAAACGTAAAGAGCCGTTTTTGACCATTTTCAATGGTCGAAGGGTTGGTTGACACGCCCACCGCCCCGGTTAAAACAGAAATTTAATTTTTTTAAGCAATGTACAAAATATACAACATTCTTATTTGATTTTATATTTCGCTGACTTGAATATCTACTTGAACTCCAAATTTCAATGTGATCGGTTATTAAACACAGAAGCTATTAAAGTTACTTTTTACTGCCTGTTCATGCGTGCCACATGTGTGAGAGAGAGAAAGCAATAGCTGGCAGTAGACTAAGTATTTGTTAGTGAACTTTGTGGGGTATTTAACTGCCAGTTGTGTCAGACTGTAGCGTTTGTCTGCTTCAAGTTGTTCACGTTAGCTTTAAGTTAGTCTGAAGAGAATTACAAATCAAGATTTTTCCTCCAATTTTTGTTTGTATTATATGAAAAGTAACTTTAAAATAACAAATTATAAAATATATTAATTATAAAATCGCATGCTAAGCTCTGTAATTAATATTTAATCGATTTAAAGTGTAAATAAAACACAAATCTAATCTTTTCTAAACTAATCTTATTGAATCTTCATGCATAATTCAATTCTGATTTCAATTTAAAGCAAAGTCTTTGCATCTTTGCTTTCCGTAGCTGGTCAGCTAACAAGTTGCAACAAGAAACGACAACTAATGATGCATAATGCTGCTGCTGTTCTTGTACTTGCCTTTTAGCATTTTGTGGCTGTGCGATGGTCAACTGTGACTGCGACAGTGACTGTGACAGAGTCGTGCCCCCAAGTGCTTTTGCCATCAATACGTGTCCTTGGCTCTTGTGAATTTGTAGAAAATTATGCAAATATTGCAAACACATTGCAAGTTGTGAAGGACAACAAGGAATGCAGAAATTGTTGCGCACATTAAACAAAATATGCGTATTTATTAAGGCTTTAATGTTCACAGAGGCAGCTCTGCCCGTTTATGCTCACTTATGCCGCATAATTGCCAGTTTAAGCGGCAATCAATGAATGAATACGCACAACTTGCTGTTCACTGATTGACTGATTGAATGATTGCCAGCCAGTCCAGTTTGGATGCTTGATTAAATATTGAAATTACGGTCTACATAGCGATGAGCATTCAAGTGAAACTTCCCCTCCCCCCAACGATGTAAATAGTTGATCCTGCGCGGGCGTGCGGTCAATGAAAAGTTTTGTACTCAGTTCGAAATGCATTGCCGATGTAATGTTCCCCCTCTCTCTCTGCATCTCCTCTACATCCTGCTCTACTTACAGGCAATATCGCTGGCAGTTGGCCTGTGCTTCGCTGTCAGACAGCTGGCTGGAAGCACTTGGTACTCAGTTCGCTTGGCTGCTTCCACTTCAGGAATTTATTTACTCAAGTGTGATGCGATTATCCCGCTGCACTTGTCTATTGTTTCTATGCGCAAGTAACGCGCACTGCCCACACTCTGAGATTTCATCTGCCTGTGTGTGTGTGTGGCCTTGTACTCCTCGACAGCAGTGTTAATTAAATGCCATCTTTGCAACCATTTCTTTGGAACCATTTGAACACACCATTTCATTCGCACAATATGGTATGCCCAGTCAAGGCAACCTTTTCTATATATCTACCTTATCTATAAGGTAGAACATCAGCACACATTTTATATTCAACAGGGAGAGCAGGTCTGCTGCTTGCCATCTGCATTTGGCAATGCTCCTTAGCTGGTGGTTACTAGTCAGACTTGCCTCGAAGCCATTGCCAGCAGCGTCCATTTCATCAGTGTCAACAGCATTGTCGGGCTGTCAGCAGCAACTCCCGTTGGCCCCCGTGCTGACACTTATCAGACAACGCAGGTGTCCTTTGTTCTGCCTCTGTGTTCAGACTGCACTTTCTGATTCTCAGTCTTTCTTTGAGCGTGGCTTAAATAAGAGCTAAATTAACAGACAACAATATGAATATTGTGATGACATTAAAATGCAGCATTGTTGAGGTGTTTTTGAAAGGGAAACCACAAGTTAAACTATAAATTTAGTATTGCACATTAAATGTGAATGAATTAAATATATTTTTAGTCCTTTTAATGGTTGTTTATATGTTGTAAATCTGCAATATAGAATTTTCCCAGTATAAACCATAATTCTGAATGCTTCTTTTAATGACTGTCTAAAGAATCAAACAATCGAGATAGCATATTTCATACTAAATGAACCTTCTTTATTTGAATGTATCATATTTCCCACTCATGCAGATGGCTCATAGATAGGCTGTACTTTGATTTAACGAGAAATTTGATTAAGATGATAACAAACTTACATTTTATCTACGCAAGGGCAAAAGAGATTTATGCACAGTAACACTAAGAGATTTCTACAAGATTTCTTTAAATAAATTAAGAAAATAATAAACAAAAGTTGACTTGAAAAGGCTGCACTGATATTTATATTATAATAACTTTAATCCTAACTATGCCCTTGATAAGTTCTAATTCCTTCCACTAACCATACACTGTCGCCATCTGTTGGCCAGTAGCTGCACTTGAGTCCTACAAGTGAGCATGCCTCGCAGAGAGAAACAGAGAGAGAGCTTTGTTAGAGCTTTCGCAAAACAGCTGAGCAGGCCAGGCAAATGGACAGGCGGCAGTCGAAAGGCGAAAGGCAACTGGCAGTTGCTTGGGCAAAGCGCACAAGTGTCCTGGACCTGGCTGCGTTTACACTGTGTGTGCATGTGTGCGTGTCCCTTCAAAACGACTGGCACGAAGCGGCGGCTGCTCAGTCGTCGTTGGCTCTTTCAGACGCGCTGTTCTTCCATCGTGTGTGCGCTCAGACTCAGTCAGAGAAACGGACCAAGCCGAGACTCTTAAATAGGCTCGCGCGCGCTTCGCTTATCAAAAGACAGCCGAACACACACACACGAGTGTTCCTGTGTGTGCCTGTGTGTGTGCGCGAGTGTCTGTGCGGGTGTTTGTTGCGGTGCAGCCTGTGTGTGTGCGAGTGTTTGTGTGTGCCTTGGGTACCCGGATGTTTGTAGTGAAACTGAAGTGAAAGTCAAATCTAAAATACAAAACAAATAAATCACATGCCAAAGGAAATAACACAGAACACACAACAACAACAAGAACAACAAGAAGAAGAACAACAACAATAAGAACAGCAGCAACAGCAAAAAGAAAAGACTAAATCGCTCAATAAAAACAAACTTAAAAGACACTGTCTCTCGCCTGTCTCTGTCTCTGGAGCAAGGCGTCAAGTCTACGACGTGTAAGAAACGCGCCAAGCTGCCAAGCTGTGTTGGGCCTGGACTAGAAGACGTACTTGGGGACGAGGCGGCGTATGCGCAACGCGACTTCAAAAAAGCAAAATTAAAGCATACTTTCGAGGGCTCTAATTTACGAGTATTTCGCTGAGCATATTTCGCCTCTTTTCTATCTCTCTGCTGCGCGCAATAATTTATGTTTTTCTTGCGCTTATTCATTTTTTTTTTTTTTTTTTTTTTTTATTACAATCACAAGAAGAGGAAGCAGCAGCAGATAGAAATATTTGCCTCAATATGTCAAAGTTTATTAGACAGTTGGCTTTGCGTGCCCACGGCAATTTGTGGACAGTTGTTCGGTTCAGTTCCGTTTCGTTGTACAGCTCTTTTATGTCCTTGTTTTGTGGTGTCCCCCCACCCCTCTCCATCGCTCTGCTGCTGCTGGTCATTGTTTTTTGCCTAGACTATTGTAAATGTCCATTATATTTGATAAATGTGCCCGCACACAGTTGAATACTTTCCCTCTCCCCTTCCCATTCGATATGGAAGCGTTTGTCTCTTGCGGCGACTCATTATGGCCAGGACTCGATGCCGGGCCTAATGACTAGCTCATCATTTACTCAGTTATTGTACGTTTAGTGGCAAATTGACAGACAATTTGTGCCGAGCAAATATCATTTAGTTGTGCGCTCCGATATCATTGCGAAATTGCGTGTGAACGTGTGGCATGCAACACGCGGCTGGCAAACATTCATTAGGGTGCTGTGTGTGTGCCCACTCAAAACAAATTGTCGTCCGTCTTAAGCCACAGCAAACAGTTGCAAAGGCGCCCTTTGACCCACGGCCCGCGACCCGCGACCCTTTTTAGCACATTGTTTGCCAAGGGCAGAAGGAAAGGCGAAAAGCTCCTTTAGCAAAATGCCAAATGTTGCACGTAATTAAAATTCGCTGAATTGGATGACACTTCAGAGTGACAGAGAGAGAGAGAGAGAGGGGGAGAGAGAGAGAGAGAGAGAGTGGGGGAGCTGTGTCTGGCTAAATGCGAGCGATTAATATGTATTGGAATGGTAAATCAGTTGGGGCCACAGCTCAAGCTCAAGCCAAACAAACGCAATGAAGGTTGACAGCGATAAGCGATAAGTGTGACGGGTCACGGGTCACGGGTCGAGGTTCATGGCTGAAGTTAAGCAAGGCGACACTCGGCATACTTATATAACTCACGATAAGCACACGAATTAATGCATATACTTTTATTATGTACTTTGTGACTGAGCTGTGCACCTCAGTGAGAGAGAAAGTAAGAGAAGAGAGAGAGAGAGAGAGGGGAGAGAGAGAGGGAGAGTCCTCCGTTTATACGTACACAAAAGTTGAAAATCAATAATTCATTTGAGGAGGCTCGCGAGAATTTAAAACTTTGCGGCACTTGAGCGCGAAACGCTGCTCTCAAGTAGCAGTTGAATTCTGCACACACACTTTTCTTTTGATTCGAAGCTCTTCCAATTTTGCCGCTTTGTGGCAGGCACTTTTTGCTGCAGCCAACTGCAGAGCTGAGCTGAGCTGAGTGCAGTAGCATGCACCAAAACGAGGCTGACGTCAAAATGGCGGCGCCTTAATTGCCGCACACTCGGCGAAGCGCATAAATTTTGAGCCGGTCTCATACACACAAACACACACACACACACACACACACACACACACATAGAGGTGCCTGCAGTGTGTGTAATTAACCAGCCTTATGCATCCTTTGTGCCGCTCGTTGTTGCTGCCTTGCATTGTACTTTTCCCCGCCTCGCCTTGTGGCCTGCCTTGCCTTGTGCATACCTTTGTTGTGACCCAGTTGTTGGCTGTGTGTGTGTGTGTGCCTTTGGCTTTGGCACGTGTTGCATGTGGCATGCAACAAACAGGCGAGAAGGCAACAACAGCTGCAATAAGCCGCCAGCAAATGGCACAGCAAATAGCAAGCGCTGGGCAAATACCTGGCAACTTGCTCCTTGAGTCGCTCCGCTTCCATTGGAATATTTGATTAGCAGGCGGCCCTAAAACCAGACTGCACTCCCCCCACTCTCCCTTCCGCTTAAAATATGCCTGCTGTCGTTTTGCTCTCTTTCTCTCCTTCTCTCTCTTCTCGTGCAACTTTAAAGTGTAGCACGAACATGAAGCTGGGAAACAACGTTAAGCCGATTTCAATGTGAAAACTCATGAAATATTCATGTCCTTTGCGGCATTTTCGATGCTCCCCCCAAACATCGATCGCGTCAGTGAGGGAGGCCTCGTCATAGTTTCTGTTTATTTAAAAATGTATTTTATTTATTTCTTTCTTTGGTCTTTCTGCTTTTCAACTTTTCAAACAAACGAATGAGCCTCTAGTCCAGCTACAACAAACTAACTTTTGCATCTACAGTGAATTTGTGCATCGAAATTAAATATTAAAATCAATTGCAGGGATATATATATCTCGTATATGATCTATGATATGATTTGCATTTGATTTGCACACATTTAACAAGTGGATTAAAGCGCCAGTCTAGTTTGGCATATTTGAAAAATCAACAAGAGAAAGTGAAACAAACCGGCAGCTAAAATGGTAAGTGCATGCTTCAGTTATTGAACATTTATTATTCCATATACACTGATTCATTTATTATTTAACATACACTGATTCATCAATATTGAGATTTATGTTTAAATTCAAATAAGAACTGTATTTGTTGGAGTTTCTTTCTACTCTTTCAGTTGGTATATTCATTTTGATCAGAAGATTGCAAAGCACCTTGAGAGAAGCTTTAAAGAACATATATTTGGAATCAGCATTAACAGAGGATTTGAACTAGCGCTGTCCGTTTGTCTGTCTGTCTGTTTGTCCGTCTCCCTGTCCGTCCATCCATTTTTCTGTTCGTCCTTCTTATAAAACGAAAAATAGTCTCTCAATTCTAAAGCTAAAGCTTGCTGAAACTTGGCACACAAGCTTCTTTGCTTCTTATTGCTGCTCACTGCACATAAGTCTGAGCAAGTCCGGGCGGATCGTTGTATAGTAAAGCTGTCTTACAAACTATCATCCGATTGTTGTTACTTGTGAACTCAGTTTACTATATGCATATCAATTGTTCATCACAAACGAACTATAACATATTGGTCTTGTTTTTTATGAATACTTTTATTGATATTCGAAATAACTTAGCTTATCAGTGCCATTCAAAGTTAGACACTAAACGAGGTACTGAAATTCAATTCTGCACAGTTATAAAAATAATATTGGAACGGAGCATATAGAAGCTGCTGCGGCATGCCAAAAGTTGCTTTTCTTTGGGGTTTGAAAAAACTAAACATAAGAATATCAATCATAGCTTTTTAGTAAGATTTCCTGCCATAAAAATCAGTCAACTATTGAATATCCTTTAGTATTTATGCGAACAGCAAGTCAGAAATGTAGACAATAATAAAAAAAAAGTTCATCTGTCCTGCAACTCGATTTATTGTAGCTCCTTTTATTAGTAGAACTAGTAAGGTATAAGCAAGAGGGAATCTTTCGTAGGAAAACAAGTTGCAATACTGCGATCGAAGTTGGTCTTTTGTACCAGAAAAATTCCTTTCTAGCTTGAAGAAAGCTGCTAACTAAGGAAACAGAGCAGATTATTCGTCGAGGAGTTGGCGATTTGCGCAGGGACTGTGTAGATATTTCTTCCTCACCATTACCAACAGTCTGAACAGTCACATAGATCGTGCTTGGTATTTTGTAGGTCTTTTTGACAGAGTCTACAAACTAACTAGTTGATAATTAACAATGTGTTGACCATTTAAGCGCTTAACAAGCACATGAACAAAGTAAAATCTTCGCTTGCCTTCTTGTTTTGTCAAGAAGTAATGAAAGAAGAACAGTACTATGAGTAATAAAAGAAGAACTGAATATGAGCTATTTATAAACAGTGTCCCAAAAATAGACTCCGTCAAAGGCAGCTTTAAAGTGGAAACATCTTTTCGAACCTTCAGCATTCTGTTTCCATTGCCAAAATAAATATTTGTATAAATTCAAATTGAGTCTCTGCGCAATATTAAACATTATAAAGGTTTGCATTATGGCGAGCAGCACAAAGAATATTTACAAGAATTTCAATTTTCATTTCCATTTCTATTTAAAATAAGCAGCCCCTCAACAAGGCACTCTATATTCGGCGGATTATTTGACTCTTCTCTGTGCGTCGGGGACAATGGGACAAGCTGAACAAGCGTGGCATATTGACATACCAGCAAAGAGAGAATGCCTATCTAATGATTGCGATTTTCGCATTTCTCAGCTTATTTTTTTCACTTTGAAATTAAGGCAGGGTGCGGCACACACACACACACAACACACACACACGGGGCACACTGTTAGCTGCTCAATAAACAGCTCAATTTTCAGTGGCTGCTCGAGGTTCGTGTGCGTGTTCGTGTTGTTATTGCAACATTTGGATATGAACAACAAAGGCAATAAACATCAAATATCTGTTAGATACATCTTCATCGGCGAACAGTTGGGACCCACTAGACGTATGCGTAATGTATGTAAATATATTTCAAGTATTTTGCTTGTTCAGTATTACTTCCGGCGGAAGCGATTGATTGTGCGCCATCTTGCTGCCTCTATGGGCATGTGAGTGCCTCTTTCTCTATCTCTCTGTCTGTGTGTGTGTGTGTGTGGCTGGGTTTGATTTCGCATAACAAATCAAATTGATTGCTCATAGGATACATTTGAAAGAAATGAAATGCGCAATCGTTATTGATTTCACATTTTTCACATTTACTTAAACAAGAAACAAGCAACGAAAGGAGACCAAAGGAAACCAACAAGAAGCTGATGAAGAGCAGTTGAACAGGGGAGAGGAGGAGAGCGGGGAGAGGAGACGTAACTGTCCGCGCACAGTTGGACCTCATTTTATTATCACTTATTTCGCCTGTAAATGTAATTAAAATGTGCGAGCATTCAATTTTTATGCCTTTTTTATGTTTGCATTTTGAGTGTCCATAAAAATGTTTGAGTTGAATGAGCAGAATCTGGTAATTGCCACAGTCAGTTGCAAGTTGAAAGAGTGTACATACATACAGCTGCACATCTGTGTGGCGCACAAATAAATAAATATCTTGCTGTTGCCATAAACTAATCATTCCCTTTGCTTGCTTGCAGTATGGCTTCGTCAACTACGCCCTGGAGCTGCTGGTGCTCAAGCACTTTGGCGACGAGATATGGGAGAAGATCAAGTAAGTAGAGCGAGTAGAGAGTCTGCAAAGCGTTGCCAATCCACGCTTAATTATGTGTCAATGAAGATGAAGCAACCCTGGGGGCACAAGTCATGGCAGTGGCTGTCAAACTGTAGTTAGGTGTAAAAGAAGGTGGCTTTGTGGCAACTAGAAATGTAGGTAACAGACAGAAGGAGGCGTGGCAGACGCTCTGTCTGTACTCTGTCACACCATCACAGGGCGATTTGACCTACACTTGTCTGTCTTTCTGTCTGTATGAGCTTCTATATCTCAGAGACTAAAGGAGCTACGACTACAAAAAATATATGAAAATATGTTTAAATAATGCAAGCAAATATATAATGTTTTATATTTTGGCCACGCCCATTTCCGCCTAGGTAAATTGATATAAACCTAATTTCAAGCGTAATTTGAATGCAGCATAGTTCATTTTTGATATAAACAATAACTATTAAAGCTCAAATGATATGTGAAAAATTGATTGCAATCGAATGATTAACATTGAAGTTATTTGAGATATAAATTGAATGAGTAAATGATTTGCGCTGCCTGCAAAGTATGCAACACAATTTCTTTTTATCATATAAATATATTTGTTTATTTGTTCTATTTATTTTTGATTGGACTAACTAAATTTAAACTGTTTTTATTGAGAAGAATTTAGGTCAAGTCCCTGTCAAGCAGCTCTAGAGGATAAATACCATGCTCCTCCTCCTCAGGACTCGAACAGAGCCTCCCTGTGTAGTTGGACGTCTTATCTTCACAGAAGTTATATATTCAAGAAACTGTATATCACAGTTAAGCACACTCTGCTGCTCTGAAACTGTGTGTACGCAGCATGCAACAGGCAGAAAGTCGTCGAGGAACAGAGGCAGACAGAGACTAGCAGAAAAGAAGCAGAGATTGTGCTGTGACTGTCGCACAGCAATTGCCCCAAATCAGACGAGTTGCTGCTCTCGATTTGAGCCTGTCTGTCTGTCTGTCTGCCTTGCTGCCTTGGCGCAATTAATTTATAACTAAAATACATAAATTACTGCGCATTTGTCTGACTGCGTAGCCTGCCAGCAGCTGCAATTAACTAATTATCCATTTTTCACATTGGCACGCACACACATAACTGCCATGTGTGGGTGTGTGTGCGAGTGTGTGTGCGTGCTTGTGCCAACAAGCTGAACACGCGTCGCATTAATGTTAACAACGATTTGTGGCTCTATGCTTGCTCCCCCGACCAATTGCAGCACACAGACTTAACGGATATCCGGGCAAAAATACCCAAAATGCTCCCCTTCCCTCCCTTGCTTGTTTGTTTGCCTTTGTGTGTGTGTGTGTGTGTGTTTGTGCTTGCTGTGTTTCTATGACTAAATACAATTCGCATTTATCTTAATTAAGTTATTGATATTGCGTGTGTATTTGCATAGCCACCATTTGTAGCCTCGTTCCGGCTGTCTCTTCCTCTCCCTTTTCTTTGCCTGAGTCATGCATCGAGTTAACTTCTCGACAGCGAGCCATAAACCCAAAGCTAACCCAACTCGACCCGGACTAGCTGGCTGCCATGACGTCAGAGTGTGGCTCTGTGTTGCTGTGGCTGCTCATGCACTAATTGCCCGTGATTTATGATTTTTGATTACCTAACCGCAAGTCAGCTGTGCCCGCATCTGCCGAAGCCTTTTAATTAGCTAGCGAGGCAAGAACTTTTTGACCATTGTAACATTGGCAACGGGTCGACCAATCATGGCTGGCAATGACATGACATTTAATTACATTTGCAGCCGGCATTGGCAGAGGGCAATCAGTGCTCAGCCCAGTGACAGTGCCAGTGCCAAGAGCAACACTCATTATCCTTCCACTTGAGCAGTGCCCTACTGCTCTCTCCCTCTGTCTCTGTCTCTCTATCTCATTGGCTCGCACAGACATTGCTCGCAGACGGAGACAGCAATTGCGCCTCGTTATCCTCTCATTCAGTTGCACTCGAAGGCATTCATTAAAAAGAAGCCAAGACCAAAGGCAGAGCTCGAGGCGAGGCACAAGGCGAGGAACAAGGCAAGGCACGGCGCATACGTGCGTGCCGTTGCCTTGTCTGGCATTGTCTCGACTGTGTTGCTGTTTGTCTGCCAGACAGACTGTCTAACTGTCTGTCTCTCTTTCTGTCTCTCTCTCTCTTTTTCTGTCTGTCTCTCTGTCTATTTCCCTGTCTGTCCTCGAATATGAATAGCATTGGCAGTTGCCTTGATTGACGCACTGCCTGACCGCAAATGAATAAATGCGAATGAAAGTGCTGCCTCACACGCTCCACTTCCCTTCCTCTCTCCATATCGCCCTTTCTGCTGCTGCCTTTCCCTTTCTTTCCCATTGCTGCCTTCGTTGATTGCTTTTAAAGCAGCGCGCTTGCCTAGTTCAGCCTTAAAGCCAACTGGAGCTGCTCTCAGTGGTTCCTCCTCTGCTCGTTCTCAGCTTCACTTAATCAGAATCAGTGCGCTAAGTGTTTTATGGCCTCGTTGTTGTTGTTGTTCTTCCTCTTGTTGTTGCAGCTGTTGTTGGTGTCGTCGTTGTTGCCGCATAATTGCAGCACATCAATCTGCAAATGAGCCTCATTAATCTGCCTCCAATGAGAGTGTATTAAAGCCTTAGCAAGAGTTCTTTCCCCTTGACTTTGACTTTGATGTGTGCCAAGGCAAAGGCAGAGGCAGAGGCAAAGGCAAGGCGAGGCAAGGCAAAGACAAAGGGGAAGGCAAAGCCAAAGACAAGGCAAGGATCAGATCGGCATGTGAAGATGCTCTCTAGGAGGCTGAAACACTTGACAATTATGCTCGAGACACGGTCAATGTGTTAGCTGTTGTTGCTGCTATTGTTGTTGCTGCTAATACACAAACCGGAAATGTAGTCTCTCTCTCTCTCTCTCATCTCACACACACACTCACACTGTGCCACACTCTGTCGCAGTGTCGCTTTATTGTTATTGTTGCGAAAGTCCTTGTTATTGTTATCGCTCTGCCCCGGCCCCCGCTGCCTTGCTGGCTGCTTCTGCTGCTGCTGCTGGTGTTGTGCGTGTTTGTGGCACTTTAGACAAAAATCGATTTGCCTATAAAATGTTTTACATCGCACACACACACACACACATGCACACACGACCACAACAACACAGAGCGCGCTGCATGTGGCGACGTATTCGCCCGCAAGGCCCTCGCCCACGCCTGCCTGTCTGTCTGTCTCTTTCCCTTTCTCTGTCTGCCTGACTGTTTCTCTCCCTGTCTCTTTCTCTGTCTCTCTCTCTTTCTCGGCCTGCCTGCCTGCATGTCAATATGTCGGTCAACCTTAATATACCTCTATATATAACTGCGCCACAGATGAGCTGCTGCTGCTTTTGCTGCCAAAAATTCAGCGTTAATGCTCCAGACAGGTCCGCAGCTGCACAAGGGCCCCTGCCAGCAAAGGGCCAGCCTGTTACAAAGGGAATATGAGTGCAAGGGCACAAGAATATATACTTTGTGGGGGCGTGGCAGATTTTCAACGTAATGTGTATAATAATTGAAGTAAGAAGCATTGAATGGCGTGGAAATATTATCAAGCGGGCCTAAGAGAGCCCAAAATATGAAGATTAATCAAACACCATAACTGATTTTATCAATATATAATCGAGCAATAAGTAGGAAGTTAAAAGTGTTAAGTTTCTTCAATTTGTAAAGTGTTTCTTCAACTAAAAGCATAATTTAATTCAAGGCAAAGCCAATACACAAGTTTTGCTCAAACGGGCACCCGCGATCCTTGCTCCGACCCTGGCTCTCAACCGTGTCCATTAAGTCCGTTCTAGCGTCAACATAAAACAATTTTAACTTATTTTTAGCTAAACAAAAATAAACACCGTCGTAGCCTGAAGAATTTGGCCAAAATATAGCGTGCATTAAGCTTAGTTCAGCTTGCAAGTTCAATATGTGTGGCAGCAAGGGATTAGCCCAAACGCCTGTCGCTTCATTTATTGCGCATACGCCTACTGGCGCACGGCGGGAAATGAGAGGGAGGGGAGAACGCACTCCTCCTGCCCCCTTTTGGGCATATTAAATGCAAATTTGTGCGCATTTCGCAGAACACGTTCCATTGTAAACATTTTTGCGACTTATTAACTGCGCAGAGGCAGCTGCGGCAACTGCTGACAAATGCTGAGGCGTCATCAATCTTCATTCCATCGGAGGCGCAGCTTGAGGCATGCCAGAAAGGGGCAGCATTTTGTCACTTCAGCTAGGCAGAGATTTCGTTTGATGACACGTGGCGGAGCAGCAGAGCAGCCCCTTGCACTGGCTGCCATTAAAAACGCATTGCTCGGTCATGTTAATTCCGTAGCCGTTCACTAAGTGCCGCTTAAAAACCGCGTACAACAATTTCGGGTCGCTTTGGGCCATTAGGCAGTGATGGCGACGGCGACGTCGGAAATGCTCTCATTCCCCACTCCCCATGCCCGTGTCCAGGCTTCATGTTACTCGGCTTTTATTTTAGCTCAGCATTTGTGCTCAGCTCTTGCTTCTCTCTTTGGAAATTCATGCCAATACACACACACACAGTCACACACTCACACACACACAGAGTCAGTCACAGGCTTCTCGTGCCACAACTTAGCCCGCAGCATTATGTCGTTTATTTTTTTTTTCTTGTGCCACACACACGAAAATCGATCGCATTTTCATGGCAGACATTATGGAAATTCGAGTCGCTTTTCAAGTGTTTGTCTGTGTGAGTGTCGGAAATGGCATTTCTCAGGCATGTAACGAGTTGAGTGAGGCCCCCCCCACTCCCTCTCTCCCTCTCTCTGTGCTAATGCGTCAACAAATGTGCGTTGGCGCGTCTAAAGTTTCAATCCGAAGCAAAAGGCGTTCGTTCCTCTGCGAAATTCTTCTAGTTTTGAATATATAAAACATGCAAAGCATCGTCTGCGGTGCGCCGTGTGTGAGCGTGTCGCTTACCAAGCCAAACAAACAAACAAGCCAATCCCTTCCCCTCCCCAGGGGAACAAACAAACAGACTCTGCTGCTGTTAGTTTGTTTTCAACTTTTTGCATTTCTGTGTCATATTTTCATATCTTCGCCGGCTGTTTGTCAATTGTTTTGCGCCAGATACCTCTGCCTCTGCCCGTAGTATGTATATTGACTGGCATCTGCAGGCTGTGCTCGCTCCAACTGACTGCCTGCCTACCCATTCGACACGTTTTCGCACTTATCGTCGAGATTACTTTTGGCTTTGATTGCATTTCCTTCAGCGAGTTCTTTGGGCTGCCTTGCTGCCTTTTGGTTGCCTCATTTATTGTGCCGTCTCTGATTGCTTCATTGCTTCGCTGGGGCGCACAGCTCGCAGAACCTGTTTTGATGCCCTTCTAAGTTCGCGTTTTATGGTCAGCACTTTTATCGCTTTATGAATTACGCGCCCTGTGCGTGCGTGCGCGGCGCATACATAATGCGCCAACTGATGATGTCTCATCCACTGTGAGAATTATCGCCTTTTATGGCTTCTCAATAGCGGCCATTTGGCCACTGGAGTGTCCTGCCAATGAAGTGCAATAAAGCAGGCCAAGATGATAGCAAAGAAGGCAGCTATTTATATAACAAAGAGTGTTGTTTGTTCTTTGCAGGGCTCTGCCAAAAATAGTAGGTAGATTCAGGGGGAAAAATTCGATAGAAGAGTGGAAAAAGAGACAAGAAACAGGAAACATAGTATTTGAATAAATAAAAGGCTTAGATTAAATAAATTTTTTATTTTATGTTAGTTATAATGTTTTATCGTTAGTGTGCTAATGGTTCTTTATATATTGAAAATAGTCCTAATCAAAATATGAAAATTAAACTTATATTTCTGTTACATCCTGTGCCTTCTCTTTATGCTTGAATATTGAATTGAAATACTGGTTTAAAGTTTTATATACAAACCATGTTTTTGTACTTTGATTTAAAAAACAATTGCAATTAAATAATATACCAAATATGTCCAATAAATTATAATTAAATGCTTTTCTTTCTATTTAAGTTTTTACAATTAATTAATGCTTACTTTTTTCTCTATTTAAATAATTGTTTTAGTGTCAATCATTCGACTGACTATAGTTGAATTTAAATAAATAAATAAATGCGTTTTATATAAGCAATAAAAATAACACAGTAAGATTAAGACACTTTTATAGTTTAGATAAATCAACAATAAAACAAATCTGCACGAATAAAAGACTGACCTGTCTGCCCTGATAAGTTCTTTCTTCAACTTCACTTTTGTTGAGTGTTGAAAATGACTTTGGCAGTGCTACGTATGTATCCTATGCTATCTTAGTATTTATATCCCCTGCAGATTGTGCATACTTTGCGTGACAAATGTGGCTTAAGGGATTGCTCTCTAAAATTCCTCGCTCTAGTGATACGGAAGTCACTCCTGGCACTAAGCCCACTTCTTTAGCGGGAGGAGCGCCTGCGTTTCCATCTCATTTCACGCCAAAAGCTAATTATAAATTTATCGACTTTTGTGCCATACTAAAGACCACACAAAGCCCATTAATTCATAATAATAACTTGATACAAGCCAAACACCAAGTTTGCCTCGGCCAGGCAGGCGCGGAAGTTGGGCGCGGTGTCAGCCTCCATCCACTGCCTCCACTGCCTGCGGGTGGGGCAACAAATATTAATTAAATAAGTTAAATATGCTGCCGCTGTTGCTGTCGAGCTGTGGCTGTGTGTGGGGGCGTACAGGCGCAACGCCTATCAAGTTAATCATACGCCGTGTATACGCGAATGCTGCGAATTGTGCGGGGGCTATAAAATTGCCTGTGTGGGCGGCAAAATGCTGACCCACATTCGCATTTATTGCATTTGGGAATGACAGCTGCAGCTGAAGAAGAGAGGGGAGATGGAGAAAGAGGGGAGAGAGGGAGAGAGAGAGGGAGAGAGAAGCAGGCAACTCACTCTGGACTGCGCTCGTTGCAATTGATTTCATACGCATCTTGTGGATCAACTATCTCTGCTCTTGCCATTGTTCTGATTTTCTTTATCACTCGCAACTAAAATACAGTTGCACAAGCTGTTGTTGTTGTTGTTGTTGTTGCTGTTATTGCAACAAATCTATTTACGAGCAGCTGCAGCGGGGCACATCAATTTGACACGCTGCCACTGCAATCGAAACTTGCCGCGCTGCCACTTGACAGAAATCGCAATCGCAGCTGGGGCTGGCAGAGAGAGAGAGATACAACTGAAGTGAACTCGGCGTGCAAAGCTTCTCGACTTGTTTCCAACAGATTTGTAGACTTAGACCCCTTCCGGCTGCCCTCCCCTCCCTCTGTTTACCCGCTGTGATGTCATGCAAATCGATGGGGCTGACCAACTGCAGCCATTGTTAATCTGTGAAGGAAATTTCCCCTCGATTTGCATAGTCTGCCAGCAAGACATTGCCGTACATATCGAGCAGACACAGACACACACACACAGACAGACAGAAACATATACAGACAAGCAACAGCAACAACGACACGAACTGGGATGGAATTTCAAATGCCTGCGGCGCCATTGCAATTGTAAACTGCAGTGGCATGTCAGACCGGAAGTGTTTGCCTTGTGCCACAGTCAATTTGCGACATTTTGTTGCCGGTTTGCCTCGTTTGCGTCACTTCAGATTTTGCATTTGCCTTTCCAGTGGCCGTTGGGCATCATTAAATCAAACGCCCAAGCTAACAAAATAGTAATGAGAGCACAGCATAGGCAAAATGGGAACTGCCTCGTGGCAAAGGAAACTATCGAAATAACCAAAAAAAATAAACTAGAATTCAAGTGTGAATATTTCTACTGCAAGACAGAGCCAAATGCTGTAGGATATCTGTATGTTCGACACTTCTAAAAACAACAAATGATAGATAGCAAGTGGAGCAGGCACAACAGAGGATATCCCCGGGATCTAGACTACATGAAAACATCCTTTCTCCTGTGGAAATGAAATTGTGATAAATTATGTGGCACAAAAACACAAACAAAAACACAGCGCAGGCATATTGTGTTACTTTAAGAAACTACATACATAGCGAGATTTGCTCGATTTCCTTCTGACATTCACTGTGTTTATACGAAGCCACAAATTCAAATTCAAGGTCTCACTTACACTACAAAGTTAACTATCAGTTCAACATCAGTTGATGAAAATTGAAAGAAGAGATCCAAGTCTTTTAACTCTGTATTGCATGGGCTCTGAAAATATCTTTCCACTCTGTCGCATATACTCGTACATAAAGGGGTTACTTCAATTCAAAGTATATAAAAACTTATCAAATAATTAAAGAAATAAAGTGAATAAAAGTGAATTTGTTTATACATATAAACACCCAATTAATGTATTCACAAACACTCGACACTTCACAAGCCACAGCCAACCTAATTTGCTATAAGTAGAAGTAGTTGGATCATATTTCAGATCAGTTTGTTGATTATACTCGAAGAAGATAATGAAAATACAGCAGTTATTCAAGTTAATTTAGACTGCCTTTTTCAACATGCCACGTGTATGAGAGTGAGACAGTAATAGCTGGCAGAAGACTATGTCTTTGCAATTGTTAGTAATAATTTTTCTAAACAGGTTGAAGGATATCTCGCGTGCTTTGACTTTAACGTTCCTCCAGCTTTACTTTATTGTTGTTAAATTCATTTACCAATTAAAGAGCTTATAGAAAAAGTGTAAAAAGTTTTGCCATGAACTCGTCTCTCTAACATAAGCAGCTAACTCTTCTTACTGTAAGTATTTAAAAATGCATGGAAAACATTGTAAAAATGTAGTCCAGAAGATTCCTTTTAGAATTATTTGAATGAATTAAAGACTTAGCTGTAGTGTAAATATAAACGTGGCAGGGCGAAGCTGTTGTCTCTAGGCATTAACTGGGGGCAGTTGGCAGGCGAAAGGCCGCATTTATCAGCGTCCATCGACAGTTGCTAATGATGTCCTAATTTCGAGATGTCACAGTGCGCGCATAGATAAAACACACAGAGGCGGCAAGAAAAAGTGCAAGCGAAAGGAAAAGTTAAGGAAAACACATAAGACAAGACAAGGAAGGGACAAGACAGTACAGGCGAAGGGAGAGAGGGGAGTGGGCAGAGAAAGTCAATCGATGAGCAGCCACAAAATGGTTGGCATAACAAATGGGCGACTGGATTTCGATTCGCTTGCTTGCTCGAGGCGCGGTTCCAGCAAAGAGGTGTGCCAGGAGAGTGTGAGCAGGGGAGGGAGGTGGGGGCAAGTGGCAGTAAGCTGCTGCCAAAGTTGCGCTTGCCACGCATGTGGACAGTTATTAATGAGCTGTCCGCAGTGCCGGACAAAAGTGGAATTCATTAATTTGCTCGGCCGAGACTACCGTGCTTGATTTTTTATCGTCTCCTCCAGCTCCTTCAGCTCCGCCCACTGCTGCCGACAGACAGATTAAGTTCTGCTGCTGCTGCTAGCGTACACTTGAGGCTGTGTTAAAGGTTAATCATACGCCCCGTGGCCGTGGCAGCTTAGCGACAGTAAAATTACTAAGCCGCAGCTAAATTGACTTGGCTCAGCTAATCGCAACGACAATGCCAATGACAATGACATTGACAACCAAGATGACGAGAGCACGAGCACGACGACGACGACGACGACAATAATGACAATGACAATGATGATGATCATAATCATAATGAGCATAAGGATACTGCTGATGAGCCTAAGCAGGCGCATGATGATGATGTTAATGATGGCAATGCTGAGGCTGACACGCCGTTCGTTGTATGTAGATGAGTTGCCTCCTTGGTCATTAACGACGTACAGCACGTCTGCGGCAGAATGCTCTCTGCATCGATTTAACGCTAATCACATACAAATGCGACCACACACATGGACAGCCATGTCGCATGTGGCAAATGTGAATGTGGCAGCAGCAAAGTAAGCGCAACGCACGCAGCGTACGTGCAATTGCAGAACGACGCAAGGCCCTTTTTGAATAACACGCCTCGAGGATTACGCCACTCCACAAACACACACACACAGGCACACACACAGGCACACACACACACACAGATACAGAGGCATAAGTATGCTCTACTGCAGATTTATCGCCCTGGCAATACCCTTCACACAGCCAGGCAGGCTGGCGACATTAATCAGTGCAGAGCAGCAACGTGCCTCGCACAAGGCTGGCCAAGGGGATTAGTAGCGCATGTCTGCTGCACATAATTACAGGGTATTTTGGAGTAATAAGTCCACTGTTGTTTGCATGTTAATTTGTTGCCCAGCTTCATGTTTGGCTTGGCCAGCCAGCGGCTTATCGCAGCTTTTGTGTGCTGGCAGACGCTTAAAAATCGTTTTGCAATCTTATCGCAATTGCCTTTTTACTGTCTCAATTGTGTGGCATGCACACTCGGCGCCCAATTCCATGCAGGACTCTGCTTACCAATGCTAATGCATGGCCTGCTCCTCGGCCCTGTCTCCATCTCCCTCTCTGACTCCGTCTTTGTCTCTTTCTCTTGCTTTGTCCCTGGCCATGGCCCAACTTTGTGCGCTGTCGCATGTGTGTGCAATGTTGCCACGTTGTTGCTGCTTCTCCCCCCCTTTCTCTCTTCTCTTCTCTCTTTCTCTCTCTTTCTCTGCTCTCTCTCTGTGCACAATAAAATATGTGACTCACTTGAGTTATGTGCCACATTAACTTGCACAAGTCTTAAGTGGCTTTTAACCTTATTTCGTTTCCGTTTCTTGGCTGCAGCTTTGCACTTGCTCCATGGGCTGTAGGTGGGCGTGGCAGGGCTGCTGCTGCTGCTGCTGTTGCAAAGGCAGTTGCCACTTAGAAAAGAGCCAGCCAAGTCGAGCATAACCGAATGTCCAAGCACCTTTAAGGCTGAGCACAAGCTCTGCTCAATTTCCCAGAATAAACAAAGAATTTACACAAGCAGAAGAATTCTTCTGCTTGCACTTCAATTTCAATACATTTGTTAACATTTACTCGTACTCTGTGTGCAAATAGGTTGCTCTGGCAAATCAAAGTACCCCACAAGTTGTGTGTGAGGCAAACATTCGCAGCCAAAGGAACTGAATGTGTTTTATATTTAGCCGAGCGGAGCCAGCAGCGCGCGCTCTTTAGCTAAGTGCCCATTGAAATGTGCTAGTTTTGCCCCCATAAATATGCTTGTGTGTGTGTCCCACATGTGCATGTGTGTGTGTGTGTGTGCAGGGGCAGATAAAAGCAACATACATGCGAGTCTTAAGTTTTGAGCCGCTCACAATGCGCAGCAAGTTTGTGGCAACTGTCAAGGAGGCAGGCGAATCAGAGTTCGCAGCCTAAGCTCCATCAAGCAGGGTCGTCTGTTCTTCTTGTTGTTGTTATAGTTGTTGCTGCTGCTGCTGTTGTGAGGTTTAAATCCAAACCGATTTACAGTTTGATTCTATTACCAGAGCAAGCAACAACCGACGAGGCTCATTAAAAATGCGATGTGGAAGACTGAGGCAAAGCCGCAAAGCTCAAATCAAATTAGCTAATTGATTTCTGATATCAATTGCGGTTGCGCTGGGAAGCTCTTGGGAAGACAGAGAGAAAGAGAAAGAGAGGGAGAGAGAGAGAGAGAGAGGAGGGAGAGAGGGAGAGAGAGGGAGATAAAGACAGAGAAAACTTGCAAAGCTAACTTAAAGTTTGAGCACTCAAGCCAAAGCCAACAAGTAGTTCATAATAAAGTGATTTAGTGGTTCGCCATTAAACTGCGAGACTGGGAGAAGGAGGAAGAGAGAGGGGGAGGAAGAGAGGGAAGAGAGAGAGGAAGAGAAAGACGGAGAGAGATTGAGAGCAAGAGGGGGCGCCCCCCATGACACTGACAGTTGCCTGGTGCGTGTCTCAGGCACATAAAATCCCCGAGCTGCGCATTTTCACTGCTGCCACCTAACACACACACAGGCACAAACACACGCACACACACGTGGGTACATGCGTGAGGGTGTTGTAGCGTGTGTGTGCGGATGAAATGCTTGCCTTATGGCATATTAAACAATAATATTTGCACGCTGAAGCGTCAATAACAAAATCAAGCTGCCTCGGGTGTTCAGACTGCAAATATCTAATTGCCAAATGGGCAGAGCGAGAGGGAGAGAGAGAGAGAGAGCAAAAGGGCGTGGCAAAACATCTGAAATGAACTATATCTGCATGCTGTATTTAGACAATTTTTCATATATTTTTAATAGTTCTACCTGTTGTAGACTTTAAAATATAGAGGCTCATACGAACAGAATAATAGACAGACAAGGCTGATTAAGAATGAATATACATACATATGTTCACTTACACAAATTAAATATACCTCTTTTTGCACATACATCTAAACATATAAAGAGAGAGAGAGAGAAATGGCGTTGAATCTAAAATGTTGTTGGGTGAAATAAAAATAAACACTGCATTATTGCTGGGCCATTGGTCGAGCTAAATGCTTTGCCACCCAGCGTAGCCATTTGCCAGATTAGGCCACTTAGCTGGCCACACCCACCTACCGCCCACTGCTCCATGCTCATTCACGCAATATTCAAATGAGCGCAAAGAGCGCGAAACGAAAATAAGTATAAGCGGAAATTGAATTTGTAAACAGCTCAGAGATAACATTAGAAGAGACAGTAAGTGAGAAAGAGAAGAGAAGAGTTAGAGAGAGGGGGAGGGGGAGGCGGATAAGTGGCGGCTGGCTACTAAGTGTCGTCTTGCATTTGTTACGCTCCACTCACGCGGCGTATACTTAATGTCACAAGGAGCTGCAAATAACAAGGTGATAAATTGCCGGCTGTGTAATTAATTTGTACAGCTTAAATTGGCTTAAATGCGTCAAATTAATGTTTACTTTGTGCACGGCATAAAAAGTTGGTATTTTTAGGTATTTTTTTTGGTTTTTTATTCATTTTCTACTGCACGCAAATTTGATTAGCTGCGATAAACGCGTGCCAAAAAATCAAATGGCCAATTTAGTATCTGACTTTGTTGTGTGCGCACGCACACATTAACTTTTTCAATTAAGTAGTCGATCAAACGGAGCCACACAAACACATACACACACACTGACACACACGCACTGACAAACAGATAAAAGCGACGTTTAAATCAATAAAAATCAATCATACGCAGCGCAGCGCAGACAGGTGCGATGAAACTCGACTCTGGGGCAGCCTCAAAGTGTGCGGCCATAATTTAATTTACGCCTTAAACATTTCTCTTGCTGTGGTTGTTGTCCTTGGTTTTGTTGTTGTTGTTGTTGTTGTCGATAGACACTTGGCTGGTTTCGAGCCTTGGCCTCTAAAATGAAAAGTATCCGGCAAGAAACCCTAGCTACGGCATGCCGAAGTTTATATGCTCTTTAGAGCTTCTTCTACTAGTGATATAATGGAGCAGAATTAAATAATTCTATATTTTAGTCTTACTTTGATTGGCAGTGATAAGTTTCTTCATTTTATTTCCTTCATTTAAGTCAATTGCTCCTATGGCAGCTATATGTTATAGTGATAAGATTTCCATTTTATATGCATGTTGTATACATAGAATAAGTCTGATGTGGTTAATTTAGTTGAAATATCTTGATAAATAACCGAAATAGACCGATAGTTTGTATGGCAGCTATACGATATATGGCTGTGATAAGGCTCGTTCTGACTTTTTTACAACGGGCAGCAATGAAAAGCTTGTCTGCCAAGTTTCAGCAAGACAGCCTTAAAACTGAGTGACTAGTTAGCGTTGCAACAGACAAACGGAAGGATGAACAAACGGAAAGATGGATTAATGGACAGAAAGACGGACATACGGACAGACAGACAAACAGGCAGAATGTCACATAGACAAACGGATCATACGAACAGACAGGCGAACATATAAAACATATAACGAATAGATGGATACATAGACAGACATGGCCAGATCGACTCCCCTATTGATGCTGACTTAGACTTTACAGTGTATATAAAAAGTCTCATAAGGTGCCTTGCAAACTCCAGCCCAAAATGAATATACCCTCTGCAAGTGTATAATAAAAAGCAGCAACAAATTTATTTACGATTCACTTTATGGCATAAAATTAAAGAGAGCTTTGCGCAAATTATGAGCCATGAATATACAGATATAACGAATTTCTATGCAAGAGGAATTCATTTTAATTTCAAATTTTCTGCACACACACACACACACAAGCATGCACACACGAGCAGGTCAAACCACAGGCCATATTTCATGGC
Organism: Zaprionus indianus; assembly: GCA_018904595.1. Taxonomy (NCBI): domain Eukaryota; kingdom Metazoa; phylum Arthropoda; class Insecta; order Diptera; family Drosophilidae; genus Zaprionus; species Zaprionus indianus. The sequence continues at coordinate 9,956,660 of JAEIHA010000320.1, forward strand.
ATAATAAATTGAAGCTGCAAAAATCAATTTCGATTCTCGTCGGAAATATCCTGGAATTCCGAGTAGCCCAAGCCGCAACCTCAGTATCTGGTGGCATAGGAAATTAAGAATCAACTACGTATCACCTACACTCGGGAAACGGAGGAAACACTCACACTCGCACTCACATACGCATGAATGCAGGCAGTTTCGAGGGCTGCTGTCGCTGCAGCCGTTGCACACAATTCACCAATTCACTGCTCAGCAATGCACTCAAAATGAGCAATAACCAATTGTTGTTGCTGGCCCTACTTCTTCCTACTCCCTTTTTCTTTCTTCTTTGTCCCGATGTGCCACTCCCCCTCTAATACCTGTGAAAAGATGCGCCACAGCTGCTACTTGTGGCAGTGAAGTTGGGTCAGGTACGCGCCGGGGCAAATGGAAAAACTTTCGCACGTATTACATCTACTTTTCTATTACATTCTTTTTTCTATCTGATTTCCATTCTGTTACCTTCTTCATCTCTCTCTCCCACTATCTTTTACTTCTTCTTTTTGTTGTGTTTTCGGAAAGTTTGCGCGACGTTTGCGTTTTTGCTGTGCGCGTCACGTTGTATTCAATTTGTTTTGGCAACAGCGCGGCACAAGTTCTATTAAATAATAAAGTCGATTTGCACAATGTTCATTCATTCACATTTGATTTTGTCACTCTTCGTTCTTCGTTCCGCATTTGAATTCAATGCAAATTCGGCTTAGTTAGACGCTGAATTAACATACACAAAGCAGCTTGGAAACCACTCAGAAAAAATTGCGAGCAAGTTTGCTCGAGAAAGTTGCGCAAATCTTCAAAAATTTGCAAGTCTTTTTCGCCTGCTTAATTATTCTTTGCAGCTCAGAGGAAAAAACAGGTGGTTCATATATGTAGATTGCACATACAGTGGCGGACAAAAATATGTAAACAGCCAGGAGAGAGATAAAGATAAAAATATAAAAATAAATAAATAATAATAAATAATAATAAATAAATAATAATAAATAAATAATAATAAATAAATAATAAATAAAATATGAAAAAATATTTACATAAATTAGATAATATACAAAATAATTAAACAACCTGTCAGCAGTCATTAATTCCTCATAAGCATTAACTAATTTGAATAAATTTGAAGAGAATTAATTTCCTCATTCTTGTTTGTTTTAAGTAACATCTAAATGATAAATGATTTCATAAGCAAAATTAAAACCATTCTTTTCTTTTTGAATAAAATGATGTTTAATCTGTGCCTGTTTTTTTTTTGCCCGCCACTGTAAATGTGGCAGAATTAACACATGACTAAAGACATTGGGGGGTCTCTCTCCTCGCGAGCAGCCGAAATTCACTTTATTAAACAAACATACCGAACAAACACACACACAACAGCACACACCAACACGCACACGATGCGACACCCCAACACACTCATAAATTGAAGCACAAAAGCAATTTAATTAAAATTAATGTATGTATTTTCTGCTTCTCTTCACACGTTCCTCCTGCCTCCTCATGATGCTGCACGCAACCCGACGCCACTGACACGTCTCGTCTGGTCCACAAAAAACAACATCAACACCATCAACACCATCGACAAACAGAAAAAAGGCCATGGTCAGCATGGAGGGACAGTTCCTGGTGCGGCAAATTTACGATGACGAAATAACATATAATCTAATTGGAGCAGCTGTCGAGATACTCAGTGAGTAGCTGCCGTGTGTGTGTGTGTGTGCGTGTGTATATCTTCTAACTATTGCTTAGATATACCTGCTGACGATATACTGGAACTGTTTGGCAAGACGTTCTTCGAGTTCTGCCAGGATTCGGGCTATGATAAGATACTTCAAGTGCTCGGCGCAACGCCACGTGACTTTCTGCAGGTAAACTAAATCGTAACTAAATCGATATCCTAGAGTATATGCCAGCGATGCTGCTGAGCTGCCTTTAATTAAAGCACATTTCGCATTTTACACTCATTTCACATGCATCTCAGCTGTATCTCATCTCATCAGGCAACTCATCTCATCTCACATCGCATCTCATCTCAGATCGCATTGCCAATTTCGCTCAGAGTCATTTTTCATGTTGCCACGTCGAGTCGCTGTTCCATCGCCGTCGCATTGATAAGCATTATTTTGCTTCAGTGCACACACACCACACACACACACACACACACACACACACCCACATAGAGACACACCCATTTAATGCGGTTGGGAATACCTCACCGCCTTTTGTTGCACTCACATTCGATTTATTTTCAATTTTCCACACTTTTCACCACACCATCAACGTCTACATGGACATGAGCAACACACCAGCAGCCACACACACACACACACACACACTCGTTCCCATATCCAGCTCGACATCAGCATGCGGCAGAGCGAACATCGACATCGTCATCCATTCGATACCCATTGCTTGATCATAATGAAAAATGAAATTGAATTTTTGCTGCATTTTCATTGAATACATTTGGAAAAAACCACAACAAACACAACCACAACACACACCCACACACAACCAAACAGAATCTGGACGCCTTGCACGACCATCTGGGCACCCTGTATCCGGGCATGCGGGCGCCCTCGTTTCGCTGCACGGAAAAGGATGGCGAACTGCTGCTGCACTACTACTCGGAACGGCCGGGCCTGGAGCACATTGTCATCGGCATAGTCAAGGTACATATTCTGTGGCCACTCTCTCTCCCTCTTTACACACACCCCTTTCACTGTGCTTATCTCTCACAGGCCGTTGCATCGAAGCTGCACGGCGTCGAGGTGGAAATCGAAATAGTAAAGCGCAAAGGCGAGCCCATCGACGAGGCCGAGAAGGAGCGCGCATTGGCACGCGATGAGCAACAATTGGACACGACAGACACGACAGCAGTCACACTGGATGCGGCTGTTTGTCCTGCCTTAGTTTCAGGTATCGCAACAGAATCCGCATCAGCATCCGCATCAGCAACAGTATCCGCCTCTGCAGCTGTAGATGGGCAGGCTGGGGCGGCAAATGCTGAGACGAACAATAATCACAATGGCAATGGCTTGGGCAATAACAATGTCAGCAGCAACAGCAACAACAACAACAACGATGGTCAGCAGCAGATTGGCAGCGAGCTGGGTAAGGCGCAAACAAATTGCTTTGGCTCATTACGTTTACAGACAGTAAGAGAGACAGACAGAGAGAAAGACAGACAGACAGTTAGAGCAACACACAGACACCCTATTAGCAAGAGGCCTAACGACTTGGTCGTGCAACATGCCACATTTATGATACAACTGCCTCACTGCAAACGAGGCCATTGAAGAGGACTGAACTCAATGAAACCAACGCAATTTGAAGGAACAAGGGCTGGGGCGGGGCAGCAAGTCAAGTGTTATTCGCACTAAGCTAATCTTCAATTGAAAATCTTCTTTGCCTCACAGCTGCAGACCAATTGCCGGCCACATCGAAGGGCACAGCGGGAACCGTAGGCACAGTGGGCACACAGGATAGCTTCGATTGCGATGGCAGCGATAAGGAGCAGAAGTGCCTGCGGCTGCTGAAGAACAAGAGCGACGACATCGAGCGCTATGACCATGTGCAGTTTGTGATACGGGAAATCAATGTGGCAGCCAAGTCGCAGCAGGACACCAAGAAGGATGAGCAGGCGGCCAACGATGAAATGGAGTTTCTCTGCGAAGGTAATAGCCAAGCAGGCGCTCTCTCTCTATTAATTTGGCTAATTGCCAGGCTAATCGCTGGAACCCTTCTCTCTCCCATGCAGCTCCCCTCATCTCGCCGGCCACGTTCTGCAAGGTCTTTCCCTTCCATTTGATGTTCGATAGACAAATGAAAGTCGTGCAGGCCGGCAAGGCCGTTTCCCGCGTTATACCCAGGTAGGTGTAATGAGTTACGTCCATTGTACTCGCAATTGCTTTTGTTGTTGCTGTTGCTATTGTTGTTGTTGTTTAGCCATTAAGGCTGAGCCATTTTGGCCAACTAATCCCGTTTCTTGTCTTCCTTTCTCCCTCTGCAGAGTGGCCGAGGAGAACTGCTCGCTGATAGAGGTGGTGGAGGCGATACGACCACACCTGCAGCTCACATTCGAGAACATCCTGTCGCACATAAACACCATCTATGTGCTCCAGACGAGGCAGGGCGCCATGAGCAGCCGCCACGAGCAGCGTTTTCTGAGACTGAAGGTGAATGAGTTTTGCGGTCTCTCTCTTTGTCATGTTCTGTTCTGTTCAGTTCGGTTCGGTTCTGTTCATGTCTTGCGGTCTTGCTCTGCAATCATCCGCATTGATTTCAATATGTGACCGCACACACACACATACAGAGATACAAAGATACTCGCACAATGGCAGCATAATGAAATGAATAAACAAAATGGCCGCTTACGCACAGCCGCCGCCATTGAGATTGGAATTGAAATTGTGCATTAAATTTAATGCTGCTTGCGGCAACATTAAAGCCCAACTTTATTGTAATTGTAATGGGGCCCTCGACTAACTCGATCTTGTACCATCTAACTTGCAGGGCCAAATGATGTACATACCAGAGACAGATCGCATACTGTTCCAGTGCTATCCGAGTGTCATGAATCTGGATGATCTAACCAAGTAAGTGGAATAAAGCAATCATTAAATATATATAAAAATATATCTGGGGAATATTGGGAATCGATATCAGTTACAATAATATATCTTGGCAATGAGCACACGATACCATTATTGTAACACTCATATATCTAGGAAAATCGCGCTGCAGCTCATGTTTATTATTCGAAAGTGATTTATGGCGCACTGGCTGACAGTTTATGGTCGCTTGTTTATTATTTTTGCATTTAAATTGAAAGAAATGGCGATATACGCTGCTAAATTTATTGCCGCCTTGCCACACCTGGCTACAGTCAGTGCTACAGTGCTCAGTCTGTATCCTTCTGCTTTATGCATATTTTATTTCATTTCATGGCATTTTCTATCGCACCTAAAAGAGAATTCAAATAGACTTGAGTTAAATGAAATGTGTGTCATTTCTCTTCCACTTCCACAGGAAGGGACTCTACATTTCGGATGTGCCGCTGCACGATGCTGCGCGAGATCTGGTGCTGCTGTCCGAGAAGTTCGAGGCGGAATACAAGTTGACCAAGAATCTGGAAATGCTCACGGATAAGCTGCAGCAAACGTTTCGTGACCTCGAGAGTGAGAAGCAGAAAACGGACAGGTGAGAAAAATGATGCAGAGAGTGAAAGCAGAAGCAAAGGCAAAAGGAAAAGAAAAAGAAACACATTAAGCTCGCAAGAACGATGAATGGGGAGCAACAGAAATCATTGCATGCTTTCAGGCGCGAAATTAAAATTACTCGAACATTTTCTTTGCATTTGTTTGTCATTTATTCTGTTTGTGCTGCTCCCCCCACCATTTTGGACAGGCTGCTCTACTCGGTGCTGCCCAAGTCTGTGGCAAATGAGTTACGACACCAGCGTCCCGTGCCGCCAAAACGGTAAGCCATATACAGCCCACCCAGCGAGCCCAAAACCGCATCTCCGTCATAAATATTAACAATTTGCCATTTGCACAATTATTTATTGTACTGTATTTTGACAGCTACGACTCGGTAACGCTTATGTTCTCCGGCATTGTCGGCTTTGGCCAATATTGTGCGGCCAACACGGATCCCGAGGGCGCCATGAAAATTGTGAAAATGCTCAACGAACTCTACACGGTCTTCGATGCCCTGACCGACTCCAAGCGCAACCTCAACGTATACAAAGTGAGTGCAAACAGACACCCTATATATATAATACCAATATAAATGTATGTGTGCAGTATATAAGCTATATTCGATGAATTTGTGTCAATGCGAGGCTATCAAAGTGAACTTAATTACGCCTTTTCCGTGCGCAAACATTGCATGTCCAACCAGACCGCACATTTTTGACTATTTGGGTCAGCTGACAATTTGGCACCGCCCACAAATGTCCCCCTTCCCACTCACACAAATTTTCAACGTGCTCTCTCCCTCTCACTCACTTTCAATCTGTCTCTTCCATTCAGGTGGAAACTGTCGGCGATAAGTACATGGCCGTCTCTGGGCTGCCAGACCATTGTGAGGATCACGCCAAGTGCATGGCTCGTGTTGCTCTGGACATGATGGACATGGCCAAGAACGTTAAGATGGGCTCCAATCCAGTGGTGAGTTCAGTTTCCACATGAATTTTTAACATTTTCACAGCTGTTGGTAGTAGTTTTTTCGGTTAAGGGGTTGAGACTGTGAGATACCATATAATAGCTGAGGAACTTAGCTGATATACGAGGGTCGTTTGATAAGTCCGTGACTTTTTGTATTTGCCACGCACCTGCTCTAAATACAACACTGCTCCTGTCAGCAGTTATCGATTAACAGCTGACTGTGAGAAAGCTGCGTTTTTTGGTTTGCGTTTTATAGGCATTGAAAGCAGACGATCTCGTGAATTTTAACGAAAATGGAAAAAGTGAATTTCGTGTGCTAATTAAGCATTATTTTTTGCGTAAAAATCCATCACCGAAACCAAGGAAAGACTTGATAAATATTATGGGGACTCTGCACCATCAATTTCAATGGTTAAGAAATGGTTTACTGAGTTCCGTTGTGGTCGTACCAGTACAAGTGATGCCGAACGTTCAGGTCGCCCAAAAGAGGTCGTCATGCCAGAAATCGCCGACAAAATCCATGGAATGATATTGGATGATCGGAGAATGAAAGTGCGTGAGGTAGCTGAGGCTGTAGGCATCTCAACTGAACGGGTACATCACATTTTACATGAATATTTGGACATGAAAAGCTTTCCGCGCGATGGGTGCCGCGATTGCTCCACACGACCATAAGCGCAACCGTGTGACCATTTCAAAGGAGTGTTTGGCGATGTTCAACCGCAATCCAAACGAATTTTTGCGCCGTTTCGTTACCGTAGACGAAACATGGATCCACCACACCACACCAGAGACCAAAGAACAATCAAGACAGTGGGTTTCTCCGGGTGAACGTGCACCAAAGAAGGCCAAGGTGGGTCTGTCGGCCAACAAGGTCATGGCCACAGTTTTTTGGGATGCACAAGGTATCATTCACATCGATTACCTTGAAAAGGGTAAAACGATCACCGGCGAATATTATTCAGAGCTTTTAGACAGATTCGATATTGATTTGAAGCAGAAACGACCGCATTTGGCGAAAAAAAGTGCTGTTCCATCAGGACAATGCACGGGTGCACACGTGTGTAGTCAGCATGGCAAAATTTCATAAATTGGGCTACGAACTGCTACCCCATCCAGCATATTCTCCAGATTTAGCCCCCTGTGACTATTTTTTGTTTCCAAACATGAAGAAATGGCTCGGCGGTAAGAGATTCGGGTCAAATGAAGAGGTCATCACAGAAACAAACGACTATTTTGAGGGCCTTGAGAAAACCTATTATTTGGAAGGAATAAAAAATTGGAAAAACGCTGGACTAAATGTATAGAGCTAAAAGGAGATTATGTTGAGAAATAAAACGCTTCTTTGACGAAAAAAATATATTTTATTCAAAAAGTCACGGACTTATCAAACGACCCTCGTAATATATTTATTGTATATATTTTGCAATGATTTTACATGTGCAGTGTTAAACTTTTGATACATAATATTTTAAAAATATTATTATCATTTTGTATACTGCAGCTCGCGTCTCTGTCTGTGCGTCTGTCTGTATGAACTTCGCCTTCTCAACTATTGTAGAAGCTAGAAACACTAAACTTAACATGAATACTGTTGTATATTTTATGCAAATACACTTAAAATCAAATGTTAAGTGCCACGCCTACTGCTGCCGCAAATCTATTATGGAATTGTTCCATATGATTTGTAAGAGACTCACTATAGCTACAACTGTCTACATATATCGGCATATAGTAAAGAGATATTAATATTTACCTATGCACCAAATTTTTTTCATGTGGTGAGCAATTCCTTGCGATTATAAGTATGCAACAGTTTTTGCAGACATACATACATACGTGCCTGTAAGTAAGTGTACTTGCAAAGGGTCTTAGAACGTACTTTATATGACTGACGCGTGTCCCTTTCATCATTATCAGCATTTTATGTCCAGCTAATTATACTCCTTTCTATAAAAATGTCACTAAATGTTTGCAGTCTCTGAATATCTTCATTAATAAATTATAATAATGAAAACCCAGTTAAAAACTCGCCAACAAACTTGTTTAGCTTATTTAAAAATTAATAAGAACAAGCAGTTAACGCGTCGAGCATTATTTATTCAAGAATTGCAGTTTGCAAATTTTCACAAATTTCACAATTATGAGTCAAAAGTTGTGTGCGCTGTCCGGGCGCACAGTGGCGCGCTACACGTGCCGCGTGACAATTTTAAGTGAATGCTGCAAATTGTATGCACAACTAATGTACAACTTTTCAAGTGGGTAGAGGGTTAGCTGAGCTGGGCGTGGCAGTAGTGCCAGTTGCCTGCTTGCCTCCTAATTGTGCGCAATGAAAGCAGTTGAAAGTTGTCCCAACAGACTATCTGACTGTCTGACTGTCTGGCGACAGCGTGCGCATTCGTGTGCAGCTGCAACTTGAACAAGTTCGCGCAATTTGCTTGGGAAGCGAGTGGCAACATTCGGCTCAATGGTGTGTGAACATCAATGGGGCACAGCAGCATTGAGATTGAGTGGCAAGTGCACGTAAAATATTAACAACAACATCATCATGTGATACTGCAGAGTATCGAAAAGTTTCTGCAAAAAAGTTGAGCAAATTTCGTGCAAATTTCTAAAATTAATTCCAGGCAATGTCAAAGAGCAAGGCATCAAGTTCTGCCTGCCCCTTCCCTCTCCCACGCCGGATAGACCTTGGCATCCTTGGCACTTGACCGTCAGCCGTCAGCTGAGACGTCGAGCCGAGGCAGGCAGCAGGAGGAGGCACAGCAGGGCTGTGGTTTTTTCTCTTTGGGCTTAAACACTTTTACTTTGAGTGCTTGAGCTTAAAATATACGCCAGCTATATATATGTGTGTGTGTGTGTGTCTGTGTACAAATGCTCGATTCAGACGCATTGTGACAAATACACGCACACAGACATGACAGCGGCGGGTTGCCCACTTGATGGCATCCTTCACAATTACAGCAGCAGCCAAGCGGCGTCGACTGAGGCAGCGCTGTCGACGTTGTAGTTCATGTGGACAATGCTTGTGGCTTGTCAGCTGCTTGCGTGTGTGTGTGCGTGTGCACCTATTTCTTTTGTCTGTGTGTGTGCAACAAGCCATAACTACATATACAAGCGAGATGAGGGAAGAAGAAACTCGTCCTCGAATGCTCAGCTCATGTCGCTCGGCTTTATTGTCAGAGTTGTTTTTGCTCAAATTGCGTTGCCGTTTCGTCTTCGTGCCCCGTACAGTAGACACCCGCACACACACACACACACACACTGAAGGCAACTCGTGGCAACTGTGTCGTCTTAAGCCATTCATCTGTCTTGCGCTCGCTCTTTCTCTCTCGCACAGTCAACTACTGCGGCTGCCAGTATTTCATATTTGACTGATTGCTTTTGGTAATGTAACCGGATACACGTACACGTACTGACTGCTCTCACTGTCATCAGACAACCCCCTCACATACACACCACACCCACACAAACTTTGATGCATGTGCGCAGCCTTGCGGTGACTTGCAGAAAAAACAGCATATCGAACGAACCGACAGATCCGACTTGCAATCATTCCCTTCCCTTCCCTGCCATCATTCCCTTCCCTGTCCACCATTTCCTTCCCTGCAAACAGAACTCCCCCAATGCAATTAACATGCGGCACAGTTGAGCACAGTTTGCTCTACAATTTTGTGCTTCATTAGATTCCGATAGCAAACCAAAAATAGCTCCTCTGCCACTTTTTGCGGCCAATCATGGCATACAGTTTTGCCAAGTTTTTCACTTGTGCCACTGCCACTGCCCTCTCTTCTTCTTCCTTTCGCCTCCTCGATCGATAAACATTTGCCGCAATTGCTTGAGCGAACTTTGCTTGCATATTTTGTAGTTATTTCATATGCTAACTTTTGCGATATGCTGGCGAAGGGGAAATAAATATGTGAAATAATAATACATATACAAATTGTTGACTTGCTTAAAAGAAAAAGAAAACAAGAAGGAAATGTTTCATTCGATACCTAACCAAAGGTTCCACAGCCTTTGACTTTAATCAATAACTGTTCCTGTACTAACTATATATGGTAGTAATAATATTCTTCACTAGTTATTTGCAAATTTAATTAAGTAAACAAATAAATAAATATCATTGGTTCCTTTGCTGTTAACTCTAGTTTCGATTCCAATAAAAGTTTTACAAACATATTATTTGCATTAAAATGGTTCAATGTATCTAGTATAGTTGCAATACCTTATAAAAACCTTACGATAGTTTCTATGGCAACTTTGCAATTTATAGGTTAAAATCTGCTCAACACAGTGCAGCAACAAACCTTTGTACTACTCTGCACCTCTAAAACTGTCTTCAATCAGTCTTTCCTTGCTATGAATGTTTGTACAATGTATATATAGTCAAGTACGGCAAGGCAACGTCTTTTTTTTTCGATCCCAGACAATGCGAGCTCCTCAGCTTTTTTCTGTGAATTCTCCTCAGTCTAGTAAAAGCCTGCTACAGTATAGTGAATAGTACTTGTTGCTGAAATTCCATTCGTATTAACCTAACCTAAACTGAAATGGAAAAACGAACAAGCCAAAGGCTTTCACTTCCCTCACTTATCAAAATTGAATTTGCTGGCCATATGCTCAAAGTTCATTGATTCAATTTACTTACTTGCAACTATTCACTTTAGTTTCCATTTCAACTGTGAATGCATGCAGGAAATTCAAAGCTGATTTTGCCTTAGCCTTGCTCGATAATTAAGTAAAGTTGGAAAGTCTTTTTGGACTCGGCATCTTATCTTTTAGTTCGTCACGTAATTAGAAGAGCGTAATGCGTGTGTGTACCCTGTACTAGCAGTGTGCCATGTTAATGGGTAGTTTCAGTTCCGAGCAATCTCATTAGACAGCTTAACTTGCTGCAAGGCGTAACTATGGCAGCGAAAGATTATCCCATTCTAAGTACAATACTAACCCAGCACACATAATCGTGCTGCCTGCCGTCACGCAGGGCTGCCCTGCTTTCTCCCTCCTATCTCTCTCTCTCTCTATCTCTCTGTTTCTACATTCTCGCCCTAGTCACATTGCCAGCCGCAGCTCATTTCGCTTTAAATTTAATTAAAGAAAAGTTTTTGCCACCGCGCAGCAGCAGCAGAAACAGCGGCAGCAGCAAGTGCAACTTTTGCAAAGTAATTGTGGCAACTTTTCGTCGGTTTGGCTTGGCAACTGGAAAAAGCGAAGGAAAACTGCAAAACTTGAGGCATTTGGCTACACAACTCGAGACCTTCTCGTTTTGTTGGCTTTGCTGGTTGTATCTGGCACACAGTCCAAGTTCTGCGGCTACCAAAGTTTATTAGCACAATGAAGTGTTGCAACGGCGTGTGGCAGCATTTCTTGGGGGGGTTTTCTCCGTCTTACATTTTATTTGGTATTTTTATAAATTCGATTAGCTACACTAATTGTTATTTATACCTTATGTCTACTGTACTCTTCTCTCTTTGCAGCAAATCACCATTGGCATCCATTCGGGCGAGGTGGTCACCGGCGTCATTGGGAATCGTGTGCCGCGCTATTGCCTCTTTGGCAACACGGTCAATCTCACCAGCCGCACTGAGACCACCGGAGTGCCCGGGCGCATTAACATCAGCGAGGAGACCTATCGGTGAGTACGGCAACAACAACACGAGTAACTAGCTTAGTTCAGCCAGCTCACTGGGCTCATTGGGAGTGGAACTGCTGTCCACGCGTGCTTCATTAGCCAGTAGATAGGCCGCCACAGCAGCCCGCTTAGCCTCCTCAGTGATGGATCCATTGCCGGTGGCCACGAATGCACCCACAGCGGCCTTTTCAGCATCCGTGACGGCCTCCAGTAACTGCATTTGATTGTCGCTCTCATCCTCACTCTCCTCCTCGCTCTCCTCGGCACTGCTGGCTATGGTATCCAATTTGGGCACGGCATTTGACAGGCAGCTCTGCACTGGCTTCCCACGCGACTGCGATTGCGATTGCGATTGCGACTGCAGTTCCGCTCCTGCTGCTGCCTCAAGCTCCTCGGTCAGATCAATATAGCGCTGCAGGCGCTTAGGCAGGCGCAGCGTGTCGATGCCGTTCGGCAGCTGATTACGTTCGCGCAGCACATCGCGAATGCGGCAGCTGTGAGGGGGGGCAAAATTAATATATGATTTAATAAATTATATAATATATTTTCCACACATCACTCGGTATCTAGGCAACTTTGAAATCCTCCCTTCAGTCTTTCAATCTTTGCAACAAATTTAATAAATTAATTTAAGTTTCACATAATAAGCTCACATAGAAAGTAGGTAGAAGAACAGCAGAGCAGAGCAAAGTTCATGTGCTTAAAACTTTTGTTGTAAGAAAATTTCTATAAACTTTACTTTTACTCTCTCGGCAAGTTGCGCTTTGCACAGCGAAGAAGTTCAAGTGCCGGAAATTGTGAGCTTGATGCTCTGCTTTCTTTTTCTCTACTTTCTTTGCTTCAATCCAGACTTTTTTGCACTTGATTGAGGCATAGTAAGAGATAGAGAAAGGGAGAGCGTAGTAAACTTTTTAATGCCAACCTTTTGGTCTGACACAACAAGGCAACAATCGCGTCATCGCGTTCCACATAATGCTAATCTGACGTTTACGCTGGCCACAAGCAACATGGCGAACTGTTGCACTTGAGGCGAAACTTTTTATGTACTTGTTAATTTGCCTTGTCAACATTATTGAGTTGGCAAAATGAAGTGTAGCTTTTGTTTTGGCCATTTTACGACACACTCTACGCAGTTCGGCAATCAATGAAGCAAGTCCCAAAGCGGAAGCAAGTACTAAGCGGCCATAAAAGTCCACAAAAAGAAAAGGCCCACAGCAGACAGCAAACACCGACAACGACAACATGCTGGCCCACTAAGCGTATGCGCAATATGGCACAACATGAAGCTTCAATTTGTGGGTGTTTTGTGGGTGAATTTAAACGAAATGTTAAAGAAGAGTTTGCATAAATAAAGCGAGGAGAGAAACAGCCCCAGCAATCGAAGTCAAGTGTGCAAGTGGACCAAGCCAATGCCATTCAATGCATACTGAATTGACTCGGATCATATACAGCTTCAAATTGTATTTACACTCGCTTGTTGTATGCATGTGTGTGTGTGTGTGTGTGTAAGCTGTATAAGCATCTGAGAACGATATACACTCGTCTAGTCGTGTTGCGATATGCAGAAAGAAGTACGCGGCTGGCCCTAGAAAAACAAGCTAGCCAAGCAGGCAAATAGCAGAGAAGGGTAAACAAGTAAGAATGTGCTTGCTTAGCTAGTGAGAGACTAGTAAATACCCTTTAGTTTCTTTTCTATTTCTATTTATATGCCTTCTCTTCCTAGATAAGTCTCAGTTATAAAAAAAATAAGGAAATAAATAATAAATTTCTTTGTTTCTAACTTCCCAGACCCTTCGACCTATGAATATAGTCAAAAAAGTATGTTAACTTTGTGCAAATGTATAAAATAGGTAAAAGAAGGCGTGGTAGACATACAGAATATATATTCTTAGTCTGTCTGTATGAACACGCAGATCTCAGCTATTAAAAGAGCTAAAGACGCCAAATCAGGCAAGAAGATTCCTCTATACAATACGCAGCTAAAGTTCATCTCAAATGCTGAATGCCACGCCTATTGCTCCCGCAATTAAAGTATTTAATTTATCAAGTTGATTTGTAAGTGACCCATAAAAGATACAACTTTCTTATACTAAACTATACCTAGCTGACTAAATTATCTATCTTTCCTCTAAATTTTAATCTGATCGAACAATAAACAGAAGTTTTTATACTTAACTTTATTCTCTTAAGTGCCAAGTTGTCCGACTTGTCTTGTCGCTGCTTTACCTTGGTATACCCCTTTGTACACACTCATGTCTACAGAGCATAAGCCACGCAGCAGCACTAGCCGGGTGAGTGGTGCAAAGTCGTTGCCAGTTTTATGTGACACGTGAGTTGGCAAATGGCAAACAAGCAGCAAGGCAAATAGCAAATAGCACAACAAGTTAGGGTCACCATGAAACCCGATCAAATGGGGGCAACCACAGAAAGTTAGCGCTGACAACTTATCAAATTAGTCGATGGCCCGACCTGGCCAGATTATCGATTAAATGCGAGTACTAATCAAATTTATAGTGGAAATTCAATTAAAGTTGCCCAACAGCTGCAGCAGCTGACCCGTTGAGTCGCTTAGCCGCTCGGCTGCTTGCTCGCTTGGCCGATTTCACGCAGCTTTGCGTCAGATATTTTGCGTAAGACCACAATGAGGACTAGACTTTCGCATAATCCTCACACACACACACACGCACACGGACACAGCCACATAATAAACAGGCGTCGAGCTAAACAAAAAGGCAGCCAAATTTAAGAGGCATCAAGTTGGAAGTCGACACAGTCGCCTCAGTTGTTCGTTGACGGCGTCAACAAAACGGTTTGTCAAACTGTCTGTCTATTCGTCTGTCTGATTGACATGCAGACAGACATTTGGGCCGTCGTTGCTTCGACTTTTATACTTATTAAATTTGCCGGCTTATCAGAATACTGTGAGACCCGCATAGAAAGTCAAGCCAGCGTTGCGAGAAGCGGCAGCAATCTTGGCCAAAGTAATTGAATAAAAAACTTCCAACTTGTTGGCAACGTCAGCAGCCATGTGCTCTGCCTGCCTGTCAAATGCTGACAGTAAGCCCTATAGTTCCCCTCCCCTCTCTAGAAGGACTATAGCATACCCCCATCTAGTCCCCCATTGTCCCCAACTTGTACATCAAAGACAAGTGGACAGTTGTGCTGGGCCCGGGCAAAAGTTCGGCTTTTACAGTTTGATAATTACCGGCAGAAGTGACGCAGCGTGGGCACGCCGTAAACCTGTTCCCTGCCAATGACTTTGTCCATTAAAAGACGTCCGTAGCGCTCAAAGAACATTTCACGACGCGACGCATACAAAACGGGCTGAAAAGAGAGAAGAGCAACAAAAAGAAGCAAGAATTTCATTTGTTAATATAGATTGGCAAATGAAGACTTTGCCAGAGTTGCAGACAGTTCCAGAAAATGTATTAAGCTTAAGGTAGAAGATTCTAGCTAAAGTGTTCCTCTGAAAAACACTTAGGTTTGTAGGCAACTTTTTACAAATTCAAATTGTGAATAAAATAGTAAGAAAGCTACGGACGAGTGGTCCAAAAAGATTTCTTGAAATATAACTGCTCTTAACATAGAATTTATTAATTTTTATTTTGTGTTGCATACTTTTCGGGGCCAGGAAAAATCACTTCTTTAAAATTATTTCTTTAAGAACTTCTATGTTAACTGTCTGATCCCTACCAAATTTTCAGGACTTATTTGGGCTTTTATAATCATTCTGTATACCAAAAATGGTATTTGCTGCATTAAAATTACCCTTGGAAATTGGCTTTAAGAAGCGAAAAGAGGCGTAGCTAAAATCTAGTGCTCGCTCTTATAGTCGCTAAAACAGACAGACGGACTATATTGACTTCCCTATTGATGCTTATTCAGAATATATATTGTTTGTGGGATCTGCCATGCCTGCTTCTGCCAGTTGGATGCACAAAGTTATAATACCCTTTTACTAATGGGCTTAAGTATCTCCGAATCATCTTAACTCATTGACGAATTTTCTATGCAGAACATCTCGCCCCGCTCGTTTACTATTCAACTCACCTTAAACGGCATCTCAATCATGGGAATATTCCGCAGCAGTATCTTGAGGCACAGCACCAACTCGTAGCTATAATTGCGTCCGTTCTCGATGAGTTTGTCGAGCAATGCAATCGTCACGGAGCTGCCGCCATCGGGGGGCAGCGGCGAGGCGCCATATCTGCAAAGATGATAAGCGGTCACGACTGCGGCTAACTGCTGGCTACGTGCAACGAGGTGGCAGCTGCCAGTTGCAAGTTGCCCGTTGCGCGTTGCTAGTGAGGCACGTAGTTGGTTAGCTTGTGGTTCGGCAAAGAGGCGGGCAAATGTTCCTCTCTGTGCGGTTGTTAACTGTAATTTGTAGACGACAATACCGACGATGGCGGCGAGCAGAGGAGGCAGAGGCAGCCAGGTACAACGGAAAATAAATGTTTGAAATGCTGATAAGCACAGTGTGCAAATGAAATAATGAACACGAAGCTGGCGGTCATGTAGTCGACGCCCTTGTCATATGCACACACACACACACACACACGGACGGTCGACGCGGCGTGTACATAGAGCGCACATACGCCGCGTTAGCCGTGTGTGCAGTGTGGTAAATTTTGTAAATGAACTGCAAATGTGGCATGCGGCAAGCCCTGATGGCACATGACGAGCGACAAAGGGCCAAAAGGCGACAGTGCTGTCATATTTCAAATTGAAATGGTCTGTCAAAAAAAAAAGGTTTCACTTCTTTATGCATCTCGTTGATAAGCAGCGTAATTTATATGTACGAGTATGTGTATGTGTACAGCTGAACATTTGCAGCATAATTTATAATATTGTCTTTTGGCATTTTAATTTACCAGTGAAAATGTTGCGCAGGTGAGAGAGGCAACAACAACAGCAACGCGTTATGGCCACAATTTGCATATTTTATGGCCAATTTTAAATGAGAATGCAGCAAAGCGTAAAGCAGCAGGCGAAACTCAAATCAAAATGTATGTACAATATCGACAATTTATGGCCTCATCAGCAGCGAAATCAATCGAGAAACAGGCAACCAGGCGATGATGCAGAACGCAGAAACAGCAACAGAGAAGAGCTGATAGACCCTTTGCCCTTAATGGGAATACACATAAACAGCATTCGCCTGGCTTCGCTCTACCTGAATTACTGTTTTCCCTCTTCCCCCTTCCCACAGTTGCTTTCCCTCAGCTCGCCCTTTATCGTGTACTTAAAATCTGTTCGAGGTAAAACGAGGAAGAACTTAAAAAACTCATTTGCGAAATTCTCAATGAAAGCACGCTGATAATCTGAGAGGTTGTTTGTCATTATGGAGTATAAATTTATTAACAAGAGAGTTTGCTGTAGAAGTACTTATTGGAAAGTGGCGAAATCGAATATTGAAAACGTTAAGATAGGCATAAAACTATCATAGCTAAAAATTTAATAGATGCCTCAAAACGATTTCATTATTTTTACTATAATAAGTAAGAACCAAAACTGAAAGAGATTTATTATTCCTTTCAAAAGTGCACTGTATAAAAATAGGTACAGTATTTTTGGAGGCAGTATACACTTTTCATAAAAATTCATGGTAAAAATGAAGGTCTCTAAGTATGTAGAAAAATGTGGCACATTGGTCGTCTCCAGCTTTAAGAGAGCTACGCTATTGACGTTCAAACTGATTGACAGACAGACATACAAGACAAAAATGCGGACTGAACAGACAGAAAGACAAGGCGGAAATCAACTTAGCAAGTGATGGTGATCAAGAACAAGTACAATATATTCTTTTTCCCTTCCAATAACCGAGTATCCCTTCCTTTATTGGTCTAAGGGTGCAAGAATATAATGCAAAATAATTGTAAAACTTGATTTAGAATCTAGTTAGTTTCATCTTGCTTGAAAAGCAATTTCCATTGACTGATTTTCTACGTACCGCACGTCTATCATACCCCACAGAACAGAGCAAAACTTTTGCCAACACTCTGCCAAGTCTAGAAGAGAAACGGAACAACAAAGCATAAGGTCGTTTAGGTGAGAGGGTATCTGCTGCTTTGGTTCGACTTCACTGAGTTTATAATTTCGTTTCCTGTTTTGATTTGATTGCCAGCGCTATTGCAATCGCCGTTGCCGTCGCTGGCCATCTCTCTGGCTGGCAATCAATAGTCGCATTTTATGCAAAGCATACTTTTTGGCGCGCCATCAAAAATTGAAAACTTCCCTTGGTTGCCAAAAAGCAGTGCAAGCAATGAGGCGAGGCAGCAGCAGCAGCAACAGCAGCAGCAACAACAGTGGCAAATGCACAACGGGCAATATCAAGTTATAAAACAATAAATTGCCAACCGCAATGAGTAAGAGAGAGAGAGAAGGAGAGAGTGCTAGAGTGAGAGACAGCTAGATCCAAGGACGCAGCAGAGACTGTGTGAACGTTTACATATAAGTTCTATGCAGTTTAGTTGTTGTTCTTATTGCTCTGCTTCCATTTCTGCTTCTTCGTCTGCTGTGCATTGTTGTTGCTGTTGTTGTTGTTGCTGCTGCTGTTGTTGTTGAGTGCACACTCGTAAGTTGCGGCAATCTGCTTGCTGCTCGCTGGCGACCATGAGACACTGTGGAGACGCGTCGCCTCGCCTTGTCATGCAAATTCGCTTTGGCAGCGACTTTCATATTTAATGTTAATATTTGCATCTCTCAAGAGCTCAGCACGGGCAGTGGGCGTGGCCCGTCGGTCTTCAGTCTTGGCATTGTCAGTCGCAGCACTTGATTATGCTAAGCGATGCGCAGAGAGTTTCATGTTGCATATATTGCGGCGTTGCCATCACCACCAAGTGGCGCGCTCACTTAACACAGTTTTTCGCGCTAATTGAAGTGCGCCAGGCACGCCCACCGCCCCCTTCTTGGCTGGCACGCAACTTACCTGAGCAGTATTAGCAGCAATTCCGGTGAATTTGCCTGCAGCGCAATGCGCAGCGGAGACGAGCGGCCGCACGACTCGATGGGCACATCGATGAATCTGCAAGAGGCAAGAGACAGTCATGGTTAAATATTTAGTTACACTTATAATGTGTTCTCTAAGTGGACAAAGTCTTTAGGCAATGGCAACATGGAAAATTGCTTAGCCCCTTTGGGCCACACATTGTTGCCATAATGGACTATCACTTGGCTATCACTTGCTTTTAAGCCCCTTCTTTAAGAGCAGAAGCAGCTGCAGAGTAAGTATGGCCGAAATAAGATAGTCCGCTTGCTGCTTTGTGGCTCTTAGTGATTGGCTTCTCTGGCATATTGCGTATACGCAGCGAAGTCCATTGTGGCATTACATGGCACACGGCACACACACACGCATTGCGGCACGCTCGAGACAATGATACTCACGCACACACACGAAGAGCACTCGCAATAAACGCACACACACACACATACACACGCATATAATACATATTCAGGCATAAAAGCCTCGCATTGTTAGTGGCTCAGTTCGTCTTTATGCCTGCGCATAAAGGGCCAAACCACAATAAAGCGAAATTAACGCACATTCAGGTGATTTCCTTGTGCACACACTCACGCACACACACACACATATTATGCATATCACAACTCCTGCTCAGGCTGCCTTTGTGGACAAATTAATTTACAGTTTATCTGTCAAGTACAAGTTCAGTTGAAAGCAAGCCAGGCTCGGCCACACCAGGGCTACAATAGTCCTCAAACTAACTTCAACGTTATCGTTGACATTCTGTGTGCAAATTCAAATCAAACTCACAGGAAGTTTGCTTAAAGGGAATGTTTACAGTTATCACATGGAATTATAATCGAAAATTATCAATTATTAATGGATTAGAGGAAGGAGCTTTGCTAATGATAATTTATCTATATTAGAAACCTTTGGTTTGTTAATGAATACAAAGGAAAATGAGTTAAAACTGCTAAAGACAAGCTGTGATTGATAAATCTAAATCTAAGGAAACTTCTTAAGTAACTTCCATGCTTTATTGTAAAACATCGATGTTACATTAATGAATATCAATGTTTCATATGAAAAACAGCAGTACCAAGATTTCTTTAGCTCTACAATCCAGTGTTCTAATAATAAATCACATGATTTATTGTAGTTTATTTGTTTCATAGTTGAAGTTAGCATGCATTCACTTTTTTGGAGAGTTATATTCAAATGAGACAGAAACTGGGCGTCAGTCTCATTAAGTGTAAGCAGATTACTTAAATACTCTAATATAAATTTTGGCAATTTCATAACCTTCACTTAGGGAATATTTTAGGTTCATATTTCAACATAAATATTAATTAATTACAAACAAATTTACAATTGATGATGATAGTTATTGAACACATCGAATACTTATCAATATTATAGAGACGGAGTAAGGCACAGTCAAATTTTAAGTATCTTTGAGATAGTGCAGTAAAGAGAAGTGTTACCAACAAATTTTCGAGCTCAAGCTCTTGTAATCTTTGAGGTCTAGTCTTTGACAGACAAAGGAATAGAAAGAGGAACTGACAGGGCTATATTGCCGTAGCAGATGAAGAATATATGACCTAAAGGGATATACCTAAATAAGTGTACACCTTATGAGTTTGCATATATCTCCTTCTGCCTCTTTTACTTTCCACATAGATATAGAAAACTATAGTTCTATTCGAACAATAAGACATACTACTGGCGCTGATTTGCACAACTCCAAGTCAGATATAACACAGACAAATACACACACATGCTAACACATCCAGCCACAACCACACACACAGACACACACATTCACTTAAGGCACATTCATTTGCCTGGCCATGCCTGAAGACGTGAAGTGCGAGACCAGCATAACCCGCTGTAACATGCTCCTCATGTTTGTCTTATGAATGTTTTTGCGCGTGTGTGTGTCTGTTTGTGTGTGTGTGTTTGTGACTGGCAGTTCGCGTGGGCTTGTATCAACGAGCTTGAGTGTTAGCCTGGCAGGCGCTTTGTGCGCTTATTACACGCATTTTTGACTTTAATCCTCCGGAGTGCGCCGGCAAACAAAGGCGAAATAACAAAGGTTTACACTGCTGCTGCTGCCTGTTGGTTGCCCGCTTATCGCAGCCCACACACACACAGACACACACTGGCACACACATAAATCTCTGGCTGCTAAAAAATGAGACAGCCGACGAGCTGAGCTCATGTTGGAAGTGAAAATCTTAATTATACATGACACCAAGCAACAAACGACCGAGATTGAAAGCCACAGCGGCCATTGTTTCCCAGCATGCATGTGAGTGTGAGTGAGTGAGTCTGTGTGTGTGAGTGAGTGTATGTGTGTGCGTGTGCGAGGTGTATGTGCTTGTAAAGTGTCGCCATCTTTTACTCAATTATGTCTGACAAACATGCACGACGAACAAACAATGCCATCTGTATTAATTTAATTAAAATCCTTTCGTTCTCGTGCAATTTCTGTTGCTCTCATAATTCTCTCTCAACATTTCCCCTGAGACTAACAGAGAAATCAAATTAGGCAAAGCACTTGCCATTTTAAATTTAAAATCAAAAGTGGAAAACACTTTGTAGCTAGCTTGCACTCAATGTTAAAGTTTGTGGGTTCAATTTTTCAATTAGACTCGCGAAAAAACCCACACAACGCCAAAGGCAACAGTAACGGGTGGTTCGTGCAACTAACGAAAATAGCAACATGCGAGCACACAGTCTAAAAAAGCAAGCAAAAAGAACAAGAATGAAAGGTGCTATGCGGCATGCCGATGGCTGAATACACTTGCAATGAGAAAGGAGCATAGAAGTTATGAATGGAGTACCTAGAAGCTGCTCTTATATTGATTAAATTTAGACTGAAGCATTGAGTATAAAATTAAGTTTGTATAGTGTTGGGGAACATTACAGATTTAAGTGAAAAGGCAATGTATTCTATAGTATGTATTGTATAATCCTTGTTGAATACAGTTCTAGTCTCCTCATGATGTATTCTATTGTATTGTTTATACCTTGAGGAATACAGTTCCAAGAGGGCCTCAAAACTGAGAGATGACAGACAGACAAATATTTTGCAATCAAATATGTCTACTTTAGTCTGCTGCATACCTTTTGTAAGGGTATAACAAGCTACAGCCAGCAACCTTGTCACAGAAGCCACATGTGCAGGGCCGTAGCAACGGTCTCGCGTGGCCTTAGGCAAAACTTCGCAGGGGCCACTTGTATAACCGCCTCACTTTTATATAAAATATGTTTTTGATACAAGAAACATTTCACAAAGTAAAGAAATAAATTACTATTTATAACTTATTTATTATTCGATCATATATTATCAAAATCAACACTAGTTTTTGAGTTTTCTATATTTCGGGCCCTCTTATTCTCGATTAATAATATTTTCAAGACAGTCAATCATTCTTACTTCAATTACTTTAAAGGCCTCGCAGACCCAACAAAGTATTTGCTCTTGTTCCCTTTTATTTTGTTAGCAGTTTGCCCCTGGCAGGCGGGGGCACTTGCGCAGCGCTTACCCTGCACAGGCCCAGCTGCGGGCCTGCACACGTGGCTGAAATGCTTGTGCGCATTTTGGGGCACTCAGCGGCAAAGGCGGCAGCCATAAATTCAGCCACGTTGTCATCAAACTCACCTGAGCTGGCGCTCCTGTTCGTAGCGCGGTATCCAGACGGGCAGCGTGAGTTGTTCGCGTGTGGCATGCTTCAGAAAGTAGACCATGGCGCGCACATTCTCGTGCTACAGAACAAACAAGCAGACGTTTCGGTTCATTTCCATTTGCATATCAGTAGAAGGGAGAGAGAGAGGGGAATGGGGTTAATCAGCTGACTTACCTGATCCCTGAAATCGCTGCGCCAGCCGGCTATGAAATGGGGAGCATGTGGTCCGAATAGAGCGCCCAGAAAGATGCGCTCGAACGTCTTCTCGCAATCGTAAATGGCAACTGCGAATGAAAAAGGGAGTAAGAGAGTGAGGGAGAAGAGAGAGTAAGGGAGAAAGACAGAGGGAGAGAAGAAGAGAGTGAAGAGAGAAGGATAGTGAGAACAAGAAAGTGCAGAGTATGTATGCAAGAGTCAAGGAGAGTCTGTGAATGATGATAGACATAACGTAGCCAATTAGGAGACTCGCACTTGTTGCCGCCGCACGCCGCATGCGGCACGCTCTGCTGGCTACGCTTTTTTGGCAACTCACATGTGGCATCCAGCAGCGAAATGGCAAACGGAAGCTAACAAAATGTCAGCAGGCAAACTTAGGCTGCCAAGGGACCCGAGCCTGCGTATGCAGTTTGCTAAAATTCTCGCGCGATCAAAAGGCAAACAGTTTTATTGCGTGCCCCGACACACACTCACACACACACACGTGCAGTGCTCCCGACAGACCTCGGCAAACCATTAATGCTGTCAGTCTTTGGGGCCGCATTTTAATTAGAGGCAACACGCACAGCAGACATGGCCCAAATAACTTGCAACACTTTAAGGCACTTTACAAGTTTAACGATGCAACAAGGCGCAAACAAGCCAAGGGCGAGACAGAGAGAGAAGAAGAGAGAGATGGGGATTAGCAGCACTTTTTGGCTTTGCAATTTCATGCGGCAATTAGCAGAAACACGTGATTAAATGAGATCCTGCCTGGAATCCTGCCTGGGATACTGCCTGGCATCCTCATGCCCAATCCCGACTGCTTATGGGCGTCATAATCTGATGCGCTGTCATAAAATTCATTAAAATATGCAAAACAAAAGGCCAAGTCCCAGGCAACACACCACGTTCGCAGCACACACGGCAGCACACCACACACACACACTCACACACACACACTTCCCCCTTGTGTGGGTATTAAATTATTAAGTTTCTGCCTTTGACTTACCCAACAGTCGAACGACCACCTCGGAGTCGCGCACGCCCCAGTCCCAGCAGGTGCGCAGCGCAATATACAAAATGTTGTGATACTTCCCCATGAGGCAGACCTAAGAGGGAGAGAGGAGAGAGAGGGTAGAGAGGGGGGAGCATACGTTTACAAAGTTTTTGCATAGTCTAACGCATTTGAATTTAAATTAAATGCTAGCCAAGGCCTTTTTCACCGGACACATGTGTTCCGAATTACGAATAGGGATTATGCAGGCAACTTTGAGATAAAGTAGCAAGAAAAGCTTGGCAAAAATGCAAAACCTTCCATGCGGAATATTTAATACCATATCTTGTACAGTAATAAATTATGGAATTAATAATAATAGTTATTAAGACAACAAATTTAATAGGTGTACATTACATAAATGTAAATTTAAGCGGGAATGTACAACATAACTTTGAAATTTAAAAATAAACAAGCATGGAAATTTACGGCTTTGACTAGCCTTGCAAGCCTTGGCTTCTTTCTGCTTCAATTGTTTAAAATTTATAATGTTTTTCAAGTACTACAGTTCTGCATACATAGCAGCTAAACTAAATTATATTTATCCGACATTTCCAAAGTAAATGCTTGAATAATATTATATTTAATATCATAGAGTTCTTTGATCGTATATATGGGTTGCCAGGGTATTTCCTCGTATATAGAAGACAATTTTCCTCTGTTATTTTATTTACATTCAAGAAATATTTGCATCACATTACACTCGAATTGCCTTCGATATTCTCCTAATATTAAACTATTTACAAATGAAATTTAAACCTGAAAGAGCTCCGAAGGTTTTATACTCTATCAGGTTTTTATCGCCTCAAATCGTTTGTTTACAAGTTAAGCATAAAGGCGCAGTATTGATTAATATAATATCAAATACTCTTTCACTTTGATGGAAACTGATGAGTTAGGTTGATTTGAAAACATTCAATGTTCTTTATTCAAAAGCCTTCTTTTCGGCGGATTGTTATCGTTTGTTCCATAATGGCAGCTGTATGTTATAACTGTCTGATATTAATGGAATATTATTTGTATATCTAAGTAGTCAGATTAAGTAAATTTGATAGTATTTAAAAATCTCAAAAATTTAAATAGTCAACTACAAATTTAGAAATATTCTAATTTTTATATTTATAATTCAAAATTACCAAACAATTATGATTATTAATTGCTTTTACTTTTAAACAGCCGACTGACTATAGTTCGACTTTAAATTAAATAAACTATAAGTTAAATAATTACAATTACATATAATGTAAAGGAAAACAATACAATAAGTTGTATAACATATTTATACCTTGTCATATCAGACCTTCACCTTCAACCTTTAACCTCATCAGTGCACAAAGAAAATCAATGCAATAACTACTCGTAATTGCTTAAGTTCGCTCACCTTCCCCCCGTTGCCTTGCTTGGCCAGTCGATGAAATCGCAGGGCGGCACAGACCGCAATGCTGGCCACCTCATCGGTCTGCACATTCTGCCCCTCGCTGCAGCCCTTGATGATGGCGCTGAGGTGATCGAGCACATCGCGGCGAGACTGGCGATCCTGCAGCCCGTTCCGCGTGATGTGCTCGAAGGTGTCATTGAAAAAGCACTCGAAGATGTAGTCCATGACGAGTTGACGGCGTGGTGTCCTGCCGCAGAGCTGATAGCTGGCACGGCTCGCGGGGGCCTGATGCTGCTGCTGTGCTGAGAGCGCTGGCCGCCGGAAGCCGTAGAAGCGGCGCAGTGGCAAGGGTAGGGGCAGTGGCAGCAGACAAACCGAAAGCAATTGGCTTCTTAATTGATTTAGCAGCCACTGCAATGCCTCGAACAACTGCAAAAACATGTCACAATTCAATTTCAATGCAGCCAAAGACTAAAAACCGAACAGGAATTAAACGAACAAAACACAAATTGAGTTTGGCTTTCGATTAATTCGATTATGGCGCAAATACAAAAAAAAAAAAAAACACGTTTAACAAAGTTGCGCACACCGAAGCGAATGAATTTTGAACAGGGCGGAAGAGGAACAAGCTCTGGCCAGAGGGAGATTACCGGAAGAGCGAAAGAACGTAAGAGAGCAAAACACACTCACTCACACTGACTGGCCGCTCTCTCTATTGATTTTCTTTATGGTGAAAACGTTGTGAATAAAATATTGTAAACAAACAGAGAGAAGTTCCAACGTTGACTTGATGTATTTGCATTTGCATTCGCCGTTGATTAATTCATTGAGAACGAATGCAATGAATCACATTTATATTGCAATTCGGTTTGTTTATATACTTGCAACAGGTGGCAGATATATAAAATATATTTCGTTGATAATTCACTGAGCTGATTAACTAACAATTGCTGCACTTCGTAAACAATTAAACAGCGTACTCAGTCCACGCAAACAACTCGCACCCCTCGAGTGCCGTCAGCCAACTGGGAAGCCAAAACAATTCAACTTATTTTCAAGCTGTTTACCTGTATTGCCATGCTCTTTATCCACCTCCCTTCCTCTCTTGTTGTTTACCTTGCACCCACTTATACGCTGCCTTGTCTTGAGCTCTCTCTCACTCTCTTTCTCTCTCTCGATATTTTTTAACGTCAACAATTATATTTACTTTGCACGCACACATGAATTTCTTTTATTAGAAATGTGCTGAATGCAAAATAAATACAAGTTTTTAATATATTATTTTCACATTTGTTTGAACAACTTTTAGGTTATTCAGCTCATGAGAAAAAAAAGTTGATATGAGCTCAAAAAAATGCCTTTCATGAAGATTTATTTTTTATAATATTGCACATTTTTATTTTATTAAAAGTTTGACAATATTGTTGGATAATTATCATAGTCAGCGTGAAAGAAAGTTAGCAATGGTTCAATGTTTAGGATGAATAACGAGTCTCTAGCCATTCTCCCCACAACAAATGAAAACAATATCATTTACATATGTATATCTTATATTAATTACTTATATATGAGTACACCGTTGTATTTATCCAATCTGGCTATAAAAGCCCAACTATAATAATATTGTAGTTTTCAATGCTATTTAATTGCCCCCCTCCGTGTGCTAAGCCGCCTAAAAGAGCAATTATTCAATTAGGCACATTGCAACTGAACAACTCTCTGTGAGTTTACAAATAATCCCCGAGTTGGCTTTTATTTGTTGATTTAGTATTTTGTATCAAATTTGCATATCGACCGTCAATTAAATATTCATTCATCTCTCTCTACTCCATTTCCCTTCCACGTAATATTTACAGAATGTCTTAAATGCTTGTTCGCTCAATTACACAATGGAATGCATTAAAGTAAGCGATATTATTGTTAGAAACATTCGAGTACATTCTTTGCTTTAATCTGTGCTATATACAGAATGTTAATGGCTCCATTTAGGGATGAGTTGATCGGTTTGGTGCATTTTTCCCTGAGTGAAAAACTATCTGTCTATTGAACTATTTCGTATCATTCAAATTGAATTAAGTGTGAATGCAATCAGCAATTGAGTACAAAAATCGAATCGCATCGAATCAGCGTGCTGTGCACATTTCACTTCACATATTGCGCACATACAAAATGGCGTATTTACATAAAATGTTGCAGCAGCCGTTCCCGTTGCGGAAACGGAAATGCGACCGCAACAAGCGCAACGAATTCATGCAGACAAATTTAACTCTATTCACCAGAGAAGATAAAAAAATGTGGAAAAACTGTGTAAATGATTTCATTGGAAAATGTATTAAATAAATATTTGCGTAAGTTTCACACAGAAAATAATTGCAATAAATGAAATTTGAAAAAGAAATCATACATTTTTATTGAATGGTTGCGCTCAATTAGAGAACGGAAAAAAAATATTATTGTAGTTTAATACTCACTAGTAGAGGGAGGTAGAGCAGCTAGAGGGAGTATCATCTCTGTGTATCAAGCAAAAATGTATGCAAAATGGGGATTGGCAGACCACACACACTATTTATATTTTTGCTTTTGTATATCTGTCCGTCCGTCCGTATGAATATCTAATTCTAAGGGACTATGCAGCTAGGACTATGAATAATAACTGTTATATATGTCTAAATATTGCACACAGATTAGGTTTTTTTTAGGTTTTAGCCTTCACCCCCTTCCGCTCTTGTAAATCTATATAACTCAGTATAACTCACTTTTTGTGAACGTAATAACTATGAGCAGCCAAATGAGTTCAACAGATTTTTAATTCAAAGCCCATCCCGGAAAGTATGCAACCCAAAATACGCTGGACCTATAAGAAATTATTCTAGTCATTTGGTTAGTGGGTATAGCTTTCTTACTTATATTATCATTTGCTGGAAGGGAGATTTACTGCAACATTGTGTACCTCTGCTGGGCTTAGAGCTGACTATTAACTGTATTTGAACAATATTACTAAATTAGATTGTGATATACTTCAGTTTGTAAGGTAACAAATAGAATAATCAAAGTAAGAAGTCTCCTTAAGTGTAAACTTCTGTAACTTCTTCTCTACAATGGCAGATTTATCTGCTAGTAGCCGATGCCATTGTTGGAACTATACATTGCTCACCATGCTGGTACTAAATCATCCTTCAAGAGACCCTTCACTAATGCAGCGCAATTTCTTTCATTCTGTCGTTGCAGCCTGCTCTGCCAGGATATCAACCAGGACGATTCATTTCATCTGGAGTACCGCGGCCCGGTCATTATGAAAGGCAAGCCGACGCCCATGGACTGCTGGTTCCTGACACGTGCCACCAGTGTGGCAAATGCCAGTGGCAACGGCAGCCTCGACTCGCCACTGTTGCAGCCTACAACACCGACAGCACCGCAACGGATGGGCATGGGCATTGGAATGGGCATGGGCATGGCGGGACATGCCAGCGTCTCACGTACCTCCTCGGCGAGTGGCAGCGGCAGCGCACCTCCAGCAGCTCCCTCGGATGCATAAAAAGGGAGAGAGAGAGATAGAAGAAGTGAGGAGCCTGGAGATGATGATGCGTCTGTAAACTGCTAAAATATACTGTAAACTTGGCGACTGTGACTGTCTCTCTAACTGTGCGTATGATTGTATGCGTGTGTGCGTGTGTGTGTGTGAGTGCATCTTGGCCACTTAACCACTTCATTTCTATGGCTTTGTCCCATCCCGGCCTGCTGCATTAGTCCTCTGTGTGCATCTGTGTGTGACTGCTGCGGTCGGAGCAACGTTGGATCCTTGCGCAAGGTAATTTATGTTAATGCTCTTCTATCTGCAGCCACTCAGCGCGGCACGTCGTCTGCACTGGCGTTAGTTGCTTTACAAATGATTTACATTTCTTCAGATATTTACACGCAACGTATACGTAATTTATGGCATATTTACAACAAGAACAAGAACACTTATTTGTACTGCATAAATCAAAACGACGACGCTATCAGCTGAGCACAAGCAAAGAAAGAAAGAAAGAAAGGAAGGAACGAAATTAGCATTATGTATAGGCAATGCCATTAGTCAAAGTGTTGTGAAACTCAAAACAAGATTAGATGCGATGCCCCATAAAAGAAGTGCCCATTCTGGTACATGTGGTACGTGGTACAGTGTACATGGTACATGGTACATGGCACTTGTGCGCGTTCGCTGTTTGCACAGGCGTCGAGGCAGTTGACAGTAAACTAGATAAGTCCAAAACAACTCAATATAAAAGCCATAATATGGCAAACAGTTAAATATATATCTTACTCACCACTACCCGCGCAGCCTCCCCCCCCCTCCCCCTCTTGCTAGCTGCTGCTGCGGCCGTTGTCTATTTTGTAGCATACTTTGCCGGGCTGCCAAAGGATTGTCAAACAGAGCTGAGCAAAATGTTTGCATTTATTTTGAGTGTATGTGTGAGTGTATATGTGTGTGTGGTGTTTACCGAACCGAGGCTAGCCGAGGCTGCTGCAAGCAAGCAAAAAACCACAACAAACAGGAAGAAGAAGAGCAGGAGAGATGGAATTTAACACATATTTCCGTATCAAATATTTGGCATAAACAAACAACCGCAGAAACGCAAAAGGCTTGCAGACAAAAACTGCGAAAGCGCCACACAAACACAGAGAGAGAGCGAACTACGAGGTTCACTTGAGAAGTTATAAATAAATTAGCTGCAAAGGAAAGTACAAAACTTTTCGTTACTTCGGAGAATGATTCATTTTTAAGTTCGGCTAAAATACTCAGCCCAACTCTGCTCGGGAATACTTTCTACAGTTGGGTCCATTATTTTTGCAAATAGTTACTCAGCCTGGCAGAACTTTCATGGCGAACAATGTGCCAAAAGTTTGTTAATTTTGTCGCATAGCAAATGCGCTTTGTTGAGAGAGAGAGTTTGAAAACTACCCTCGTATCAATGTAACTCAAGTTTATCTTTAGCCCCAAAAACTTTGTTAATGTCTATGACATTGAGGCAAAGCGAATCGCATTAAATGCCCACACACACACACACACATTAAGAAACGACCCAGCAAAATAGATACAGATACAAGCTGAGTTGTAGATACAAATTCATAGTATGTCGTAGACTTGCATACAGATTTCATACGCCTCGTTGGCAACAGACATTTTATATTGGCTCGCAATGTCTGTTTATGGCCTCGATATGCGCACATTATCGTTAAATGCCAACAATAACAATAACATCAATGACACCCAAACACAAACAACAATGCAATTTGATCACTTCAAAGTTGGAAGGCATTTTGATGATGATGCCATGCCTCTGCACGTGTGTGTGTGGACCTAACGACAGCTCGTTAGAAAGGGATTAACATTGATTAGTTATCGCATACTCTGTCGAGTCAGCAACAATTGCGTTAATTAAAGGGTGTATTGTGAGAATTTAAAATAAATTAAATTTACGGTTAGCAGCTCATTTGAATTTCTAACGAAGGTCCACGAAGATATTATAGTCATTACATAAGAATATTGTTGTGCTGCTGAAGTGAGACAGAATCAAATATGCTTCGCTGCTCGCTGGGTCAACTTTCTTCATCGCTTCCTAAAAAAATTGTTTCCTTCATTTCTTCTATTTATTTCTTTCGCATCCGGCTTATTTGTACAGGATGTTGCCGCAGGTTTGTTGCCTTTCGCTTCTCTTCAAATTTAATCTCCCTCACTCAGTCTCTCTGTCCCTCTCTCTTTAAGGCAAGTTCGCAATTTGCGTGAAGTTTTTCTCAATTGAAATACGCATTCGCAGGCCCAAGGACACGATGGCTGCCTTTGCCATCAGTTTGCGGGTCTAATTAATGCGAGTGCCAGTGTGAATGCAGTGAATCCCTGCTGGTTTCAATCAAAAACCCTTTGTCCTCGCCTTGTATAAAAAGATACTTTAATGAGCTCTTAATTAAGCCGGTTCCGCCAGAGAACTCATTCTGGCGTGCATCAGCATCAACATCCGCATGCCTCATCTTCACCGCCATTGCCTTTCCTCTAACTTTCACCCGGTCATTTATCATATGGCGCCCCATTCAATCATGCTCTGTCTGTATACACATAAATAATATTTTCTTTTCGCCTGCTTTCTTTACTTTTGCATAACCAATGAGGCTGCACCTAATTCAAGCATATCCATCAATGCGAGCAGATACTGTCTGCATGTTTTCTCTGCTTTTCTTTTCTTTTCTTTCCACTCATTTCTGTGCTCGCACAATTTCCTTTTCTGTTCGCATCGCTTACATTTCAAATACGCAAATGCAAATCACAAAACCAATCAAACAAATATTTGCCTAACTAAATACAACATCAACTTGACGCGCCTTGTCTGGCCGGGCTTAAGGCATGACCTGGATCCTGTTGTGCCCTGAGACTGAGCCTGAGCCGAACACTGAGCCCCAATCCGTAACTGAGGCCTGGCCATGTCCTTTTCAAGGCCATTGCGTGCCAGTCTTATAAAAAATTTAGTTCAAATTGCAAGTGACAGGCGCTTCTCGTGCTAAGCGGCGGCTCCTTCTCCTTCTCGCTTCTGCTCTGCTCCTTCTTCTTCTCGTTTTGCCATTGCTTCTTGCTCTTCTTCTTACCAGTTCAAGTCGGTTTTTTCTCATTAAAAATTCATAAAGATGGAAATTATGATTGCGATGAGCCGTCGACGACAAAATGTCAGAGGCAAAGCCCGCTCTCGGTCTCTTCTTTTCTACTGCTGCTGCTGCTGCTAGGCAAAGCAGGCGTGAAAAAAACGTTAAAAAACTAAGTTAACTTAGCCCTGCAAGGCGACAATTGAATACTGTTGCAGTGTGTGAAGTTAATTTGGTTGGAAGGCATTGAAAGGGGTTTGAATTTAGAAATGAAGTCAAACTTAATTGAAAAATAAGTGTAAATAATCATATAAATAATATATATAAATATCTATCATTTTTAAAGCTAAAAATAAACATTAATTATGCTATTTATTTAGTACTCTAAAGTATTTTTATTTAAATGCATTTTACAATTATTAAACAATGCAAACTAATTTCCATATTTATATTTAAATTTAAAAATCCTCCAAACTTAACTTTCACTCCTCCATTTCTTATCAATTTGTCCACGCAATCATTGTATCCACTTGCCCTTTAGTTCCTATGACGGATGCTTGGCTCTAGGCAGCAAGTTCAGTCAGATAATAATACGTCTAAGGTTAATGCTGATGACAACGCCATTGCCATTGAAGATGATTATCATCATCATAATCACAATGTGCTTTGCTCGCACCGGTAACGGTGCTGCATACTTTCAGGCATGACATGTTATATGTCAACGGGCAACAGGAAAAAATTACGCATACGCTGTGTGTGTAATGCAAAATTAGTTACGGGCTTGCTTTGAAGACAACAAAAACACAGAAACACACACACATACACAGAAAAAAAGGGTTCAGCCTGCACAAAGTGGCGACAAACTTTTGTGTGACATGTGTTGCGCATTTTAATAGAAATTACTCGCACGTTGGCACACTTGCAAATGTGACAGGCAAAGGTTGACAGCAGCACACACGGGCAGCGCACGGCCTGCCTCACAGCATGAAGTTAACGTTAAAGAAGTACAACTTTACTGATTGAATTATTTCATCTGGGCAAGCAATCCCCAGTAGGTTGCTCAGCTAGTTTTTGTGTTCTTTGTAATTTGTTTGATGAACAGGTTCATTATTTGCAACTTCTGCGCAAGTGTGGTGAACTTTCGTAGTTAATTCACCTTGATATAATGTGTGGGCTCGTAAAGTGGCCATTTAATGTTGCCTGAAGGAATGAAACAACTTCAAAGTTGACTCACTTCCCCAAGGCAATTTACAACAGCAGCTGCAAACATTTGCAGCTGACAAACCGCAACGCACGACGAGACTTAATCGAAAACTCAGCACTAATTTCGATTAAACTTGAAGAGCCTGCAAACATAAACACGTAAACTAACTAACACACACAGACAAACACACGCGCACACAATGCGCAATTTAACAACAACATTAACCTAACGCCCACAACAGCAACGCCTTCACGCGACGCCGCAGGCATAGTCAGTGCAGAGGCAGATAGGCAAATAGGAAGAGGGGGAACGAAAGAAAGGGAGAGGAGAGAGAAGAGGAGAGAGAGCAGGAGTGGGGAAACGGAACAGATAGAGACAGAGTGTGAGAGGGAGGAACAAACAGACAGATGACATCGTTGGCAAACAGACGCCTTTCATTTGCATGCAGCAGCCCATGCAGCCTTGAGCCTGCCCCCCCAGCACCCTTCCCTTCACTATCTTCCCCACAAGTGACTGCAACCACAGCTGCAGTGGCTGCGGCAAACAAAGCCAGCTGCTAAAGACTCCAAATGCTGCCGCTGCTGCTGCCTACAACAAATCAATTCAAGCATCGGCATTATAAATTGAGCCCAGATGCAATTCAAGCGTAGTTGGGTAAACTAAGACAATATTTAATTACATCTCGTAGCCAATCGATTGTATAAACAGCAGTAGATAAATACGAGAGTAATTGTATGTGCAACAGCTGAGCAATTAAACTTCTACTTCACAATGCAACAAAATGTTATCTGAACAGAAAAGCAGAAAGAAAATAAGAAGCAGATGGAGAGGTAGGTAGGAAGAGCAGAACAGAACAGAACGAAAGCTGAAGAACGCCCCCAACATCAGTGCCAACATCGAGGGCTGATTTTGTTGTCCTTTTCACGCTACATTTTGTCAGGACATGGCACACACAGAGCACTTGGCCAACGAAGCGTATGCGCAACATTGCAGCACAGCATGCCCAGGCAGGGCACGGCACGACGAGAGCTCGTGCAATTGATTTGTGGGCCATAAAGTTCGCGCCCGAATCTAGCTGATATTTACAATTTTAATTCAATTCGTTGTAGTATACACTAACAATGTTGCCACTCAGCCCACGGCCAGGGCCCCTCTCTATCCCTCTGGGCTGTCACTTGCTCTGTTATTTTTGCGCATTAAACTAATCGATAGTTTATGTGCGGGCCAAGCTCAAGTTGCAGCATCTAAGCCAATTCAATGGCAGCTCAGTCGAAGGACAGCAGCGACAGCCAGAAACGGACAACATGTTGTTGTTTAATTGTCTATAAAATTGCTAAATTGCTTAACGTGTCACTGTGTGTGTGTGTAGCTGAGAAAAGAGTGTGTGTGTTTGTGCTGTCGTTGGTTTGTATCGCCTGTCAACGGCTTAAGCTTTACATGCATGTGCAATTAGGTTGAACCCGAGACCAGAGCTCTCCATCCAAACCCCCTTCGATTTCGGCAATAGTCACACAATCTTGTTGCATTTAAGCTTTAAATATTTTATTTACAACTTGCACACACATGTGTTTCGCATGCCAAATTGAATTTATATGCACAAAGAGCGACAGCAAGATACATTGAGAGAGAGGGAGGTTGGCAGCTGCCCCGTAGCATCTTCAACTTGCGTTATAAATAATCGTCTGTTGGCCGAGACCTTTGAGCTTTGTCGGTCGACTAGATATTTACGTGATTGCAATTTTTAATTTTCCACAACCCAAATACAAAGATACCTACACACACCCACACACACACACAGGCAGATAAAGGTACAGAGTTTTAGCTGTTTTGGCAATCAAAAGTTGTTTTGCGCCTTTGTAGTTTTGTTCGCCCACGCAGTTGGCATACGAAACGAGGCAAGAAAAGTTCACGTTGCGGCCAGGTTTCAACTTTGACATTGACACTGTTAGCCAGTCGGGCTTGGCTTGGTTGGCCAGTGTAATTGGCCGTAAAGGGTTCCAATTGAATTGCATGTGCTGAAACGACGACAGTCAAAGAAGAACAAACAAAAGTTGATATACCCTGCCAAAATTGATCCCTACTTACCTTGAAGTTTAAATGATAGTTATGAAATTTGGAAGTCAGTTAAAGTATAAAATGAGAACACTTATTATCAACTTTAAACACCATATAATTTAAATTATAGAATGATTTTCCCTCTTCTAAGTATTTCACATTGAGGAGCCCTTTAACAGAAACAAAGCCTCTGAACTTCCTCAATCGCCTTTAGACAAACCCCATCTAATTCTCTAGGGTAGAAAAAACAAAAAGGGAATCCGAAACAAAAACAAACAAAGTCAAATGATGCGTGAACGTGCGACGACGCCTGCTCTGGGCTCTGATTTCATTTTTAACCACATTTTATGGCAGTTTGTGGAAACTTCATGAGCTTTGCATAACACATAAAACTGAATTCATTTATGCATTATCTATTTATATATATATTTAAGATATCATTTGTGTTTCTCTCTTTTCAGAAATCAGCAACGCAGCCCAGGCTACGACAACTCGAATGTTATAGTTAGTGAATAGTGAATGAGTGTTGAGATGACGAATGAATCCAACTATATTAATATTTATTTTTCTACTTTGTGATGGTTTCTTAGGCTGAACTTTTTGTGCTTCGTATGTAATTTATATAGGCACTATCTCATGTAACTCTTACATAATTATAAACTATTATTTCGAAAACAAGAACTGTAAAAATCTCTACGAGCAAACGATGTAAGGCAAATATTCTAATCCACAAACGTTGTTGGGAAACTAATTAAGCAGAACTCGTTAATACTTAAGTATAACACAAGGCACCAAGAACAGATAGCAGATAGCAGACAACTGTAGCATCAGCAGATATACAATATATGTATTTAGAATGTATTCCAGAGCAGCTTGGCACAAGAACTTTCAACTAATCTACGATACAGGGCAACTGACCACTCTGCAAAGTGTTAGCACCACAGCGAATAAGCAAATAGATAACCAACTAAACAGATGAAATATCACAGAAATATATATATTAATGTATACACGTATATATATATAACACTATGGGAATCCAGAGATCAAGTATGTTAAGCGAAACAAAAGATAACTGTATTATTTGTGAACTTCTATGTACATTTATTGGACTATCGGCAATATACACGTGCACATACTTATACACATAAGTGTTATGATGACAAATCTCTACGAGTACTATACTTATACTGAAAATAGCTTTATAGTTCTTAAGCCATCACATTTCAGGCATTATGAAATACGAAACTCAAGCAAAGGCAAATAAAACAACAACTACAATAACTGCATCTATTAGATAACTAAACTGTTCAGCTATGTAAGTCACGTGTTTAGCTTAAGATGCAATATATAGTTTGAATATATATATGTAACTAGATGGAGCATAGAGCCGTTCGTACAGTTGCGTGTTGTTCTCAGAGCTGGAAAGGGAAGATTGAGAGTTGATGGGAAGTTACACACACTCTGTCTCTGTCTCTCTCATGTGCTGCTCTCTGTCTTGCTCTATGTAATGTGTAAATGTTGAACATGTTAAAAACTATGATAATATATGAATAAAATATATGTAACACATAAATACATGTAACCTAAATGTATGAATAAATAAAGTATCTTATTGAACCCTGAACTAAGTTTTTGAATTTCTTTTTGACACCTTGAATAAATTAATTATAAGACTGACTTAATAATATTCAGCAAAAGGTAAGTTCAATGTACAGAAAAAATAATAACACAATATTAATTCAAATTGAATTGAATCTTAACACATTCAGGCAACTTAAAAAGCAATCAAATTAAAGTTCACTAGAATTTAAATAGATTTTTTTTGTGCACATTGAATGTGGCCTTCGTATTTGAAATACTATTCAAGCTTAGATTAGATTCCGAGTTCCTTCACATTATGCGCTTCATTAACGTGCTAATCAGATGTCTTCCTCTTCCGCGCTCTGTTGAGGCCGCTTCCACTTGGGTTTTGGCAGCAAGGCGGCGGCAGCCTCGGCCTCTTCGCGGGCAATGCGTTGGCGTATCCAATAATTTGCACCGCAGACAAGCAGCAGCAGACAGGGAATAATAATAAGCAGCATCATGCCCAGCGAGATGCTTGCCACACGCGCCGAGTGTTCCTCATGTCCTGGATAGATAGCAAGTTATGGAAAGACATAAAAGTTAAAGGTGCAATTGGAATTGGCAGAGACACACAAAAGGAGGGAGAATGAGATGAGTACACGTGTTGTGTGGGGTGTTTTGAAAAATGAAATTCATAAATTAATCAAGCAGTCGCATATCCATTTGTAACCCGTAGTGCCTGCCCAGTGTCAGCCATTCCATCTCGAAGCAGAACTAGTGTTGCCTACTTTTGAGCATGCGAGTCTTTTACGAACCCATCCACACACACAGGGATAGTCGCAATCTAGTAGAAAGTAACGGCAACTTGTCCATCAATTTGCTTAAGATTGATTGACAACACAGCGTAATGCACACAATACACAATACATTTGCTCTACTCCTGCTCTCCTAGGGCGTGTCATGTGTATGTGTGTGGGTGTGTATATGTGTGTGGATGTTTTGCAAGGGGGCGTGCCATTTGGTTTTGGCCAGGGCGGGCATACTACGTGACAGTTAGTTCAAGATTAATGTTCTTGGCCCTGGCCACGGTGCGGCTTCGTTATACATTTGGTGGCTTATTCTTTGCACTGCAATGCACACTACACTGTGCAACAAAGTTTGAATTGAAGAACTTTGTTTTGTGGTTTTATATTGAATGTATTCTATTAATGATTCTAGGTTTCCATAATTTTAGCAGTAAGCATCCAAAGAAATTATTTTCATTCAAATTAAACATTTCTTCAACTGCAAAGTAGTTAAACTTCTAAAACCGTATTTAATATATGTAGTTTATTTAAAAATTTGAATTGTTTAAAAAAAAAATTCAATGCAATTGAAAACAGAAAATGTAAAATTTTGTTCTATGAATTTTAAATGGAGCAAAGGGTGTCTTGCTGTCGTTGATCTGATTATAAAAAGTCTTCATCAAAAGTGTAAACTCTTCTTTAAATTATTCAAATGAAATTGAAATATTTGTATGCACCTTTTTGTCTTATGTTGAGTAGTGTTAATGCAATTTATGGTTGCTCGTTATGCAAATTATTACAGAAAATTGACAGGCATTCGCTGGGTATCTTTTAAGGCAAGCAGACTGTCAAAACTTTCAAAATTACTTGGCAAATTGGGGCGAGGTGTCAACTTTCGTGTAACAATTGGCATTATCAGAGCACGCTGAAAATCGTAACGTAAGATAAACAAAAACATGACGAATAAGTATTATTAAACTATTAACAAGATGTTTATTTATATAAAAAGATGATACAATATTGACAAACTGAAATATATGAAGTGTTTGTGGGTGTGTGTATCGTAGTTAATTCTGTTTGGATTGTTGTTTATTCGCATATTTGATTTGGCATCATGATGAGTTAGTTATGCATATTGTACATATGTTCCTGGGCTATTTGTTAGACGTGAAAGGTCATGGGGGTAAGCAACAGCAACGATGACAACTGGGGTGGGGGCAATTAGCAAAGTTAAACAATAGAATAATTACGATTAAAGTAGGTGCGTTTATATTATAAATGAAATTAGTTATACAAATTTGAACTTTGTAGCCTGTGCATATTAGGCAAGTGTATGCAGTGTGTGCGTGTGTTTGTCTGTGTGTTTGTGAGTGTGCCATGTCCTAGACCTCTGTGGACTTCTGCACCGAGGGCGTGGGCGATGTTGCCAGTGGAGGCGGCGGTGAAGGCAGTCCGCTATCTTGCGTCAGCTGTGACGCCGGCAATGTTGGTGCAACACGCAGAGGCGTTGCACCAGTGTTTGCCGCTTGAGGCACGCCCGAGGCTGGCCTATTGTAGAACTGTGTGTTATTAGGCAACACTGGCACGCCCCCAAAGCGATTCTGCACCGCCGCCTGAGGCGTATAGTTGATCGAACTGGCGCCACTTGTGCGACTATCGACGCCACTAAACGTGGGACTGTATTGCTGCTGATGCAGATGGTCCGCCTCCTCGGGCGACAACGGATGATGATAGCCAGCCGGATGCAGTTGGCCCGTGTGCACATCAGCCTCATCGAAATCATCGTCATCATCATGGTCACGGTCATCGATGGCAGTGCCCTCCTCATGCTCCTGCTGATCCAGTTCGGTGCCCGAGGCGGAGCGGAGCGAGCGACGACCCGTTTGCTTGGGTTTCTCACCTATTACGTTATTTTTATTAATGTAGGAAATGTCCTTGGCCAATTTTGTACTAGTTCTATTATCACTACCTTCCGATGAGGTCACATCCTCGTCATGCTCATCCAGATCCCATTTCTTAGCTGGAAAATCAATTTGCGGTTTGCCCGGTAATGGTTCGTTCGTGCGATATACTTTATCGTAGGACCTACTTTTTTTCAGCGTGCTCGCATCGGTATCGCTATCGTCCTCGGGCCCATAGTTCAGGGTGCGCAGATTGCGTGCCGAACTGGCACGCGAACGTGGCAGCACGGGCATCTGCCAGTGTGGATCCTCCTTCAGTTGCTTCTGACGATAGCGATAGACGCCGCAAACGATGCACAGCATCAGGGGGCAGATGACGAGTATGATAATGCCAATTGCTATGAAAGCGACCCGACGCGTGTAATACACTTCACCTGTACGTGGTCAAAACAACAACAACAACAAGAATAGCAACAGGCTAAAGTTTGGCAAGCAAAGGTAGCAATATTTAATCTAGATTGAAAATACTCACGCAGACACTCTGTATAGCCGTATTCGGGCAGATTCCACAGACCATTTGAAAGACACTCACGACGCTGATCTCCAACAAGAATGAAGCCCTCATTGCATTCGAATGCCACCTTGGCACCGGGCATGAAATCAAAGCTAAGCTTGCGACCAAAGCGCGGAGTTTGCAGCACACCACAGGATACCACACGTCTGCAAGAGGAGTAGAGAAGGATTAACTGTGGTTGCCAGATCTTAAGCAATCCGCCACTACTCACTGTGCATTTTCCGCCTGCATGTTGACCAAACTGTCGTAGTAGTTCTTCGTGAAGTGCGCCAAATCTCGATTCAATGTCATCGCATAATCATATTGACACTGTGTACACTCGCCGCACAACTCCTCGGCACGTTCCAGATCATAGCTACGATTGGAGGGCAGGAAGTCGGCTGGATCCATGACAAAGTTCGGCTGGAATGTGGCATTCGAATAGTAGCTGGCCATGCGCCCAAATTCACGTGTGAACAGCGCCGCGCCCACATTGGGCACATCGCGATCGGTGAGCATCCATTTGAGGCCAAAGTTGTTGTACACACTGCGCATATCGTTGAGATTGAGGGACGCCACCTGACCATTGGGCAGGGTGAAATCATCCAGCGGATTGAAGCTCCAATTGCCAAAGAGACCGGCGGTTTTATTCTGCAAATTGAAGAGTGATGTGTAAGGAATGAACTGATTGAATTGCGCTGCCAACTTACTATAAACTTCCAAGGCAAAAAGACACGCCCAGTCATGTAGCCCTCGTTCTCGACCACCTCCACGCCAATGCCCGCATCGAACTGTACAACAACCTGGGACTGATTGAGCAAATAGGTGGGCGTGTAGACGGTGACTCCATCGAAGTGCTGGAACTTCAAGCTCTCGCGATCGAAGTACACTTTGCGTCCATCGGCGAGCACATCCAGGCGATAGCGCCAACGGGCGTGCAACGGACGCAGACGCACCTCAATGGTGGTAGTGGTGTTGCCACGCATGGCCACAGCGGTCAACTGAGTGGCCATAACCTGGCCATAGTAATTCGAAGGCAACTGCTGGAAACGTCCCTGCACCTCGAATCGTTCACTCTGAT
The DNA here is from genome assembly GCA_018904595.1 of Zaprionus indianus. Lineage (NCBI taxonomy): Eukaryota > Metazoa > Arthropoda > Insecta > Diptera > Drosophilidae > Zaprionus > Zaprionus indianus. Next base: position 9,997,529 of record JAEIHA010000320.1, read on the forward strand.
CTGTGCTGCGGGCGAGTACAAATTCACCAAGACCATTGAAGGTATACGCGCTGCCATCGAAGGTAATCAGATGAGGATCACCGAAGACACCAGCGATGCCGGGTGCCTGATAGGCCACACAATCCTGCGAAGGGCGACGCTCAAAGCGGTAGGTCTCGCAACCGACAGCCTGCTCCTCCTGCCAGTAGCAACAGGAATAGAACGGACGCATGTCGTGGAACCACATGGACAACGACGGCACTTTGCTGGCCTCGTTCCATGGCATCTTGCCCAGGTTGTGAATACGACGCGGACGAGAGCCCCACATCTGATCGTAGGTCAGCATCAGGAAGCCATAACGATCGTAGCAACACTGCTGCTCAGCACCCTGGGCACTAAACAGGAAAGTTGGAAGGGTTAAAGAATCAATCAAAAACATAGAGAAGGCTTAGTTCGGCTGCTACTTACACTGGCGTTCCACTGACCACACAATGAATGGCGCCACGATGACGCAAACAACTGGGATTCGAGTCCTTGTCGCACTCCCGATCTGGACGATAGCGACCCTTGTCCAGCACCGCCTGTTCCAGGGTGCAGGGACACAGCGGCAGGTCGGCAGCAAAGTTTCTAGTTAACAAAATGCATAATATTAGTTCGATTATTAGCCAGCACAGCTGTCTAATTAGGCAGCCCAGTCTCCAGAGGTTATTCCCCCGTTTTAATTAGCACATAATGTAAATGCAATTCGGGGTCGATGTTTGACCTGTTCGAGGTATTATCTTACCTGAGGAATCGGTCGGCGCGTATCCAATTATCGCAAAGGGCGCGGGGCCAACGTTTGCCATGCTTCTGCTCCCACTGCGGCGCCATGTACCAGGCCAATGGAATGGGTCGAGACCACAGCACACTGTCCAAATTAACAGAAACGATAGAACTGATTAATATGATACGCCAACAATTGCCAGCTAACTGCATTCTAACATGTCAATTGCCACAAATTGAATTACTCCAGTTCTTGCCACAGAAAAACTCGTCTCACATTCGCACAAAAAAGTTGTGCGCGTGTTTCTCATCAAATGCAAATTAAACACGAAATAAAATATATTTTATATTGGCGTGGCGTACAACATAACGACACCCCAAGGTAACATAAAGCCAAATCCCAAACGGGGAACAGAGAGGAACATCTGCAAATTTGGCTAATTTACACACACAAAAATTTGACGAGAAATGTAAATTCAAATTGGCTTCTATTTCCGTTTCCTGCTCCGGCTTAGTCTTCGTCTTAACCTCACATAGATTACAATCGAGTAAGAGGAGAATTAAATATTTTAAGCTAGTGCTACTGCTGCTATTCTTCGCCATTTAATGGCAGCACCAGGCACTGTCCCTGGAGCATCCTTTATGAGCTTTTAGCTGCTGCAAATACTTCAAGTTTAAGTGCGAAATAATTACAAAGCGTAATAAAAAATAACAAGAATGTTGCCCGTTTGCCACATACCCCTTAGAGGGAGTTAGGTTAGGTTACTCCCCACAGACAGGCTGCCACAACTGCTGGGTAAGTGCCTGGCAAAATAAGAGAGAAAGGCTTAAGCCAATCCATGCAAATGAAGTAGACGCAACAATTCGAGCTGAGTGCCAAGAAGCTGTGGCCATCGAAAACACATTTCGCTAAGCTATTGATTAGCTATTGCTCGTAATTACAAGCTGCCATCTACCAAGCTGGAGTGAATGCCGAACTAATTGCTACCCGGAGGGAACAGGGCACAGCACAGCAGCAGGGCCAGCAGAGCCAGGCTGACGATGGCGATGATGATGACGCTGCTACTGGGGCCGGGGCAGCACTTTGACTTTGCGAAACTGTGTGGCAAATTGAATAAAAATATGAACAGCACAAAGAGGAGAAAGAAGAGGAGGAGCTGGTGCGCAGCTGACACAACTAAAAGTCAATTAAAGCATAATAAACAGTGGCCCAAGCCACGCCGGACAACGTGGCGCATGATGCTGACTAACAGGGCAGCTCTTTGTCTACTTACGGGCTAATGGCCAAGTTGGAGTATTGTTCGGGCTGGGTAAGGTTGATCTGCAGGAAACCAAACTGCATGTCATTGTTGATGTTGTGGCGATTCAGATAGTTCGATGGAGTGATCACATATTGGCCCGTATTGGTGTAGCTAGCCTCGATGACATCGATGTACTCCAGTTGGGGTTCGATTTTCGTCTCACGGTAGCCCCACAATGAGATCATCACATTGGCATTGGCGTTCGAGGTCAAATTGAAGGCATTCCAGGTGATGCGAATCTCGCTGGGGTTCTTCTTGTGCACATCATCGGTGGCAAAGAAGATCTTCTCGGTGGCAGCAGCAGGAGTCTCTACAAAATACTTGCCACGCCACTTGAAACGCTGTGTGCCCAAGGAAATCTGGAAACGAATGTATCCCTCGGCCTTGAGGAACGGCTGCACGCATATCACACGATTGCGATCCACATAGG